>CM052078.1:0-2885000 GCA_020010945.3 Muscidifurax raptorellus | reverse complement strand
GAAACGCGCGGGTAGCCAGTACAGAGACTGGTGGAGCAAAAAGCTGAAGGTACGAGTGGATTAATTAGGCGACAGTCGGTTGATATTGTAGCGAGTGTATTTTCTAGATTGCGATTAAACCGTATGCATTCACGTGCGACAAGCTGCTGTTCGATGAAGATCTTTCGCTCTCTCGATGCGGGATGGAAAGAAAATCGAGGAGCAGCGTTTATTTGGGTTAGGGAAATCGCGTTTTCGTGTACGATTATACGCGAGCGATTTTAGATAAATTATTTTTCCAGAGTTTGTACCTGGAATTCGAGTGTAGTACCGAAAAGCTCTAGATTTTCCAGAATTCAAATATCGAATTGTGTGTGTGTATATATACCATCAGCGCTTAAATTAATTCGTCGAACTCGTCACATCCAACTGCACGTGCAGTATATATACCGCGTCGTCGGTGTGTATAGGTTATTTTTTTTCTGGCAAGTGAACCGTGCCTGATTTTCATGTGACCCAAGGTATAAGCCAAACCGACCCTAAAAATAATCGCTGTTGCCCCGCAACGAAACAACAGGCCATATAGCTGTATATACAATGAGTCGGTGACTCGATCGCCGTTCTATACGCCACATCGATTTTGGAGTCGCCCAAGCATCCGACTGTACAAAATTTCCCGATACCCAGTAGCTCATATATTCGATTTCACTTTCACGGGTTAAAAGTTATGGAAACACACATACGCGACAAAAGAGAAGAAAAAAAATTTCCTTTTAGAACCGCGACTCGAGTAGATTTCCGGTGTGCGCGGCAAAATTAGAATTTCGGCCGTGCGCATACGTAGTCGCGCTCAATTACTCGCGCGCGAGTATATAGCCCATACGAGAGGTCGAGAGGCGCTTAATTAGCCGCGTATGTAGGAGAGCCAACGACGACGACAACGACGACGACGACGATGATCGTTGCGATGCATCGTGTATATGTGTGCAGTTCCCAATTGATTTTAATAAAAATTCGCGCGAACAATTAACCGCTCGCACATGCACGCGAACTCAATTTCTCGATGCGCTTGCTCGAAGTTTTTATTTGAAAAAATTAGCTCCGCGAGAGAAATGCAAATCAGCTTTCAATTCAATCAAATCTCAAGCGCGAAGGTATATACATATACGCACACTACCGGAAATTAGAAAAATGACTCGGAGTAAATATACTTTGCGCGAGCGCGCTTACTTTAGAAAGTGAAAAAATGACGAAATTAAGAAGGTTGGCATCGCCACCATCGCCTGAGCAGCCTGGACGAGTTTTTCCTGCTCTCGAGCAACGGCCCTGTGTATACACACACTCGCATATACACACAAGCGGTCAAGTCTCCCGAGCAGCTGCTGCCGTCTCGAGCAGTAGTATAATACGCGAAAGAGAGAACAGCGGCAGCAGCCGGCGATATTCCCTCAATTTAAGGTTATCGCTCGTCTCGCTTGATCAGCGCTTGCTCTGGAAAGAAAGGAGGAAGCCAGATATACAATTTGGCCAAATCGACGCTTTATCAACGTATAGCTGTTCCTACACCGCAGGTGAAAAGTTGTCGATGTAGAGGTAGAGGTAGAGAGAGAGAGAGAGAGAGAAACGCGAATATCGAATTGAGGCAGGTCGATCGGGTAACATTCGACTGCTGCAGGTGACAGATGGGCCAGGAAACGTTGGCGCGGTGGCGTATAATAAACCGAGTAAAACGATCGTTGCAGTCATCGACCCTTGATCCCCTTCGGAGGATTATTTTCCGCGTGCACGCGCTCGCGCGTATCTGCGCGTGAGATAACCCTTCGGAAGTTTCTCCTCCCTATATCTAGGTATTAATTTAATTTCGACCGGTGTGTATATCAACCTCGAAGGAACGAGCTGCGCCGACGCGCGTGTTATACAGAGAGAAAGAGCACATATATATGTATATATATATATAAGCTAGTCTCTCTCGCGCGAGTCCTTGAACGAGCGGCAAAGCGAGAGAGAAAGACAGAAGATTCTTCTTGCGGGTCTTGAACCTTCGGCTCGCGTTTCTCTGCAGCAGCAACAGCATCGTTGCGTCGAGAGATTTATTCTCTGCTGCTTTGCGACGACGACGTTACGTAAAGCTTGTGCAGCACTGCATGTGCTTTTAATTGCGGCGCTACTGCTGCATTGTTTACACTATGCCACATGCGCTATTCCGTAATTATAGCGCATAATACACGCGCCGCTGAGGGAAAATTCATCACAGGAGTGTGCGTACGTACAGCTAAGGATTTCTCGTTGAGAATCGACGCCGGAGACTCGAGGTTATTAATTGTGCTCCGAGTAGCAGCAACAGCAGCAGCGATGATTGCTCGGGAAAACGCGTTGTATATATATATATATATGTATATACGTGTGTTAATTTCAACAATGGCCTGCGAACTTGCGGCTGATCTAACGAGACCAAGGATTCGCTCACAGCTGTTTTTATACAGATAGTCGACTAATTAATTTCTCTGGCAGCCGTTGACGACGTAGGCTTTCTCGCACGCGTATTGCGCGAATATCAATTTGTGGGTCAGTCAGCGATACACGCGCTACGAATTTTCCCGTGGATCGATCTTACATAAACATCGAGATCGGCTTATAATAAGCTAAAACCGTATGCCAACCGAGTCTTCTTCTTGTTCCGAGAAGAGCACTGGACATGGCTCGAGCTCGAGAGCGTCGGATTACCACCTTTGACCGGCTGTTGCTGCACCGAGACGCAGACTATAGTCCCCCCTGCGTCATATATATATAAATATATGTATACATCCAGAGTAATAAAAGCCGAGCAACGAAGGTTATCCGCTTCTAAGCTCGGCGTCTATCCCCGCTGCACGTCCTCTTGTTTTTGCTTCGAAATTCTCGTCGCCGAGAGCGAATTACAGCAACCCTATAAAAGGTCATATTCTCGACGACGAAGAATAGAAAATAGAGTATATATATATATAGGTAATGGAAGACACTCTCGCTCATATAGGAGTTACGCAACGCGCGTCATGCGTGCGTGTGCGTTAAAAAAAGACGCTCGCCGTTGAGAAGACCAATTTACATCGTCGCCGGCTAGAAAAGAATCCGGTCGAGTGCTCCGCATTGCGCACACGTCTATAGCCTCGTCCTTTTTAAAGGGATGTTGCATATATAGGGGCAGGGAGAAGCAGCAACAAGTGATAGAGTGGGGGACACCGAGAGAGAGAAACTTACACTTGATGAGGACGACTCCGTTGTGCAGATCTTCCATGACGTTGCGCCTGGCGGCGTTGCTGCTGGTGAGGGTCGCCAGGTCGTCCCTCTCCTATGCGTGTACACGCACGCACACTCACACACACAGACACACAAACACGCGTATAATAACCTCAAAATATTCGATATACGTATCTCGCGCGCGCACTGTCACGCCGGACTCTCCGAAGAAACGTGCGTCTCTAAAGAAAACAGTCAACGATCGAGAGAGCCCCGTGTATACGGAAAAAGCGAGGACTCGTAGGGCACCACCCACGCGCGATATGCACTCACGCGCGCGCTCGCGCGCGATGCACCGCTCTCTCCCTCTCCTCCTCCTCCGCACGCAACGCTTTTGCGATATTCAAGTGAGCGAGAGCGCTTGCGCGCCAACCGCCGGCACCATTACATCCGGCTCTGCGATGAATTTTCGCGGGCGAAGATTACGCGTTACGCGGATACTCGTTGTATATACGGTGTAAGCGTTGCCTCGAAGGAGCACTATGGCTTTCAATAGGCGCATCTACTATATGCGTCCGAATGGCAGAAGCAGCAACAGCGCGGCGACGGTAAAAACATGGCGTGCTCGGTGTCCTACACTCAACTGAGCCGTCGAGGTTTCTGGCCGCCGCCGCGGCCGCTGCTGCAGGCTTCCCCGTCTCTCTTCCTCTTTCTCCTCTCCTACTCTTCTTTGCCCCTTCTACGCTATGTCGAGAGTTCTGTATATATACACTGCGCTCTCTCGGTGATCCTCAACCTAGCTTCCTTCCTCTTTTTTTCTCTCCCAGCATAAACTGCGTAATTTTCTAGTTTACGTTTCTTCACGATCGACAAACATTATACCATCCTCGACTCGGTTGTCCGATCGCATCGTTGAGGAATCTAACAACGATCACAAACTTTCCGTATACAGGGCAAAGACAGCGAATCGAACGTTCTTTAATACGAGTAAATACGCGGAATACGGAGCAGCTGGTGCGCTTTGTATACAAAAACATACACAAGCGAGTCGGCGCTGCAGTGCGCAGTACTGCAGCGTATTGCGGCCAGTGGTGCTTCACCGGAGAGCAGACTGTAGTGTATATACAGTCACGCACCGAGGGAGGAAGCGGCAACGGCGGCGGCACTCGCTCTAACTGGCCCAACCCGCTGCGCGCACCCAACATCCGAGAGCGCAATGCTTAGGAACGAGCCACTCGACGTACTGTATATTCCTATGCACTCCTCTATACGCCCGCGGTAACCGTATCTTTTCAAGGGAGAGATCAAAGTCCCTGAAGGATTTTACCTACTAATTATCGCTCGTCGCTCACAGCCCGTGTGCTGCGGCCTTAAAAAATAAGAAGAAGCTAAAATCGAAAACACCGAGAGCGGAGAGGAAAAAGTTAAAAGTATAGCTAGAGAGAGAGAGAGAGAGAGAAAGGGAGGGAGGAACGAAGGGAGCAAGTGCGATAGACTCGGAGAGTCGGAATTGAGAAGAAAAACGTTTATAATATAGAGTGGGAGGGGAAAACGCGCATGGGCAGGGCCGGATGAGGCACGGGATGCAGCGATGAGCTTGTCGACTGAAATTTTAATGCCCGTTTTGCCTCTTCCTCTCCGGGATTTAACTATTTGTGCCGACGGGACTGTGCTTTTTTTTGAATTTTAAAAAACTTACGTATATACAAAAAAGATCGGAATATCTTTCACAATCGACATCGGTGCTGTGTGTATTTGATTATTAGTGACGTGATCGGAAGTCATCCACGCGAGTAGAGTTTTTCTCGCGTTGACAGATTTTTGACGCTGTGCAAACACCGAGACTTGTTTTCTCAGTTCTTGTATACATAAGTGAATTTATGCTAATGTGGGCCGCGTGACCGAATCCACGTGTATGCGTATTAAAATAGCCATTAGTCAAAATCGACCAAGTGTATTAACGCCCGACGAATATACTGAAATTGTTGATTTGCTCCGATTTCTATGACATAATTATAATCTCAACACCGACACTGCGGATAATCCTCAGTGTGTTGCTTTATTTATATAGGCATACGGTGTAGAGATTTCGTGCTTTAAAAACTCAAAAGAAGCGGAGGCTCCGAAAGAAAAAGGAGCCGTTCACTGCACGAGATATATACCCACTGGAAGATGAATGGAGCTAGCACGAATAAAAAAGGGTTAGCTCGTATAACTCAAAGGAGTCGCGTCCCTTCGCATTTAATTCGGAGCCAGAAACCGAATGAACCTGTACAAGCAAACCAATAAAATCGAGAGAGCCGTAAGTAACCCGTGCAGGTTCGCAACCAGAGAACTTTGCGGAGCAAGTGTTTCAAGGGCAAGGCCGAAACTTTCGACGAGAGTCTTGCTGCTGCAGCAATTTTCCCGTAACCCAATAAATTATATCGTATACATACACAACTTGAAACAAATCCTCTCTCTCTTCTCCGTGGTGCAAGAGCAGCTGAAAAAGGTGGCGCACGTTCGACCGGATACAGGCCCGTGTGCTCTCTGTTCGTCGTGGTACACACTCACACACATACACGTGTGCACAGGTTTTAAAGAGCGGGAGTGGAAAAGAGAAATTCTCGGAAACTATCGAGCGATGCATCCAGGTGCAGTGTTCCGAGAGAGAGAAGAGGCGAAGAGGGGGGGGGGGAGGGACCCGAGCTCGGCACGCTGCGTTCTGGATTTTTTTTCCCTCGATACTATACCTGGATAGAAATATAGGGGGTAGCTATTGTGAAGCTATGGAGGGTAATAAAGTTTTAATGACGCGACGAAACAGACGCGTTTACGCATACTTCTTCAAAGAATCTCACGCTCGTGCATCGGAGCGTGCAACTTGTTGCGCGCGGTGCGAGTAAAATCGGAAATCGAAGTACCACCGTCGGTAAGGTAGCCATCCAACTCTACCAACAGCGGGTTCACCCCCCTATCTTCCACTCCACGCTGCTAGGGGTCGCCAGCAGAGCTTCGGCGCGAGTTTTCCATCTCCGCACGCTATGCAGCTATATGAATCCGCGCTTTGGGTTTTCCTCCTCCACCTCTGCTATATAGCACATATACGTATATCGGAGCTGCGGCGGCAAGAAGCTGCGAGCGAGCAGCAGCAGCTTGAGTTAGAAGAAATGCGCCCACCGCCAAGAGCCGAAGAGCGCGACGGTCGTATTCGTCGGCGCTGCGGACTGAGTTGGGGTCTAGATTTCAGTGCGCAGCAGGGATCTCCCTCGGCGAAGACATGACTAGTATCATCAGTCGGGCCGCCTACTCACCGTCATCGTCGACCGATGCAGTCTACGCGAAGAACCAGCAGCATGACGAGCAGCAGCAGCAGCCACGTCTACCATCACGCCAAGTTCCGATGTGAGTTTTGCACGACTACTACGACGACGACGACGACGACGACGACGACGACGAGTAATTCGAGTAGCCCAGTGCGCTGTAGCTATTATAATATATATATATATGTACTACAATACTATGCTGCGCCAATGCATCGGTGCATCTTTTGGCTCTCGCTTTTCTTTGTATATATACGCTTGATCGCTTTTTTTTCGTCGCGATAAAAACGAGCGGGCGACTCGCCCGTTTCCATTATCTCCCGTGCGTCTGCATGCTACGCTCGCTTCGACTGTTATCAGCTCAAGAGAGACATGTTTGTTTTTTTTGTCCATACATACGACGCAGGGACGGAGAACCTCACCTGCCGATTCATCCAGCTGAGGAAAGAGCACGGCAACATGTTCACCGGAAGGAAGTACTCGGCGCAGGCTGGATGGGAGTGAGTATATTATTAGCGACTTTTGACATCGAGTGTATATAAGTAGGTACAGTGTCGCGCGCCGGACGAAATCACGCGCGTGTGACGAACCGGATTACACTCGACACCTGCGATGCGCAGCCTCGCGGCGTATGATTCTTTTACTCCGTCGCGAGCTGCAGTGCCTGCACTTGCTTATCTTGAGCCCAATCCAACGTTAAAATATACAATATACCAGCTTGTACGGAGCTGAATACGAGCGTTTACGTAAGGTCCTGGAAAGAAGCACGACGACGAAAAATATACTTTTTCTTTATTTTCTTCGTCTCGCTGCTCATTATAATAGAAATAACGAGAGTCGTCGTTTGCACGGTATAGTATAAGGGTCTCCGAAAATTGCAGCAAAGGCTCTTATACTCGATGAGTATATATATATGACAATTTCTCGAAAGCTTCTTTTGTTCTCGCCGCGTTTATAAGATATAGAGTATATAGTCTCTGAAATCAAAGAAGCGCGCGCAATGTGGCGCAATATCTTCGGAATCATATTCCGCCGACGAAAGGGACTTTCGAGTCGAGAGTAATTAATTCAGCGTGAAAGATACCCGCATATAACACAGGCGCGCGCGCGCTCTCGTACACACACATCGATAAATAAGTCGCTGCGCCGGCGAAAAAGCGAAAATAGCGATGCGCCAATCGCCAAAGCGGCATCGGGAGAGTCTTTATACACGAGAGCGAGAGATCCGAGGATTCGAGGAGTATATATATATATATATATATAGGCAAGTTCTCTCGGTTTTCCCCCCTCCTCATTAGGCTGCGACGTGCCTTTTCCGCGGTATGCAGTGTATATAATATGTTCTCCGTAATTTGCAGAATCGAACGTTGTAATTTTATGCGCGGACTGTTCTGCAACCGCGCTTATCAATTCATTAAGCTTCTTTTGCGTGCGTGCGGTGTCGTTGAAAAACGACGCGGCTCGATCTATGCTAATATACATCAGCATAATTAATTAGCGGCTCCATAGAGATCTGCTGCGACCATGTGTAAGAAATTTTCATGCACTGTGCGGTTGAAAAAAAAATGTGGTACAAAGTTTCAAATTTCGCGGCTGCGCGCAGGCCGATAAATCTGCGCGAAATAAAAAAAAAACTGCGAATAATAATAGTTTTTACTGTCGGCGTATACGCATTGCTGCAGCTGATGACTGTGTGATTTTCCCGTGCGATATTTAATGCTCGTATACGATTTACGATAAAACTGATTGCTACGGGCTGGTATCTTTACACCTACACACGGACGTGTCAGCGAGAGGATTCTTACATAAGGCTGACATAATCTCGCGAAAATCGAGTCTCCGTGTACACGTAGCGCATATGATATTGAAAGAAATTTATTCGAAATTCTATTAATTGCACCCGATTTACAGTCGGATATGTATATATACATATAATACGCGAAGGGAAAGGAGGGTAGAGAGAAATAGGTATATATACTGGAAGGCAGCGCAGTTAATGATCGAAACCGTTTCTTTTTATCAGGTACATACTGCGACAGATGAGAGAAGAGTTCCCAAGCATTATGGCTGACGTTCACTATCGGGTACTTAAGAAGAAATGGTCAAACTTATTGCAGCAGTATAAAGTGAGCGCGCATGCTTATACCTCTAATTATAGATAAGCCGTGTATTATATATCCATATAAAATACGAAGAAATCGTGAAATTTCGCGCGCGTGATACCGGGAAAGTATAATGCAACAGTTTTTTTATTTTTTGGCAATTTCGTTAGAGGTTTAATAAATCGCGTTTTTTCAAACTCTATAATAATCGCCGATAAAAAAGTAGCGCGAAAGCTCGTATACAGCGATGAAATTTTGATATACCCCCGCGAGGGAGAGAGAGAGAAAGGCCGAAGGAATTTCACAGCGCGTTATATCCCGCAAAAAGTTTAAGTAATTTTAAAGATGGGTTAACGACCTCAAGTATAGACTATAAAATTGTGGTCAACTTTGTAGCAGCTTGAGAGGCTCGTTAAAGTTAAGCGTTTACAATAAAGAATGCGCGCGCGCAGAGGAAAAAAGAGCCCACCTTTACCGCGGGCGCGCGCCGCAAATTACTCGTACGGGCGCATTATAATAACGCGCTGCAGCAGGGCCTTATAATCCACATTACTCGCTCTGATTAAGATTACGAAAAAAATCACGATGATAACCTTAATTTTTCCGCAGGAACTGAAGAATCCCGTTCACGGGGACAAGAACAAGGCGGACGACATATCCTGGCCGTTTTACGCCGCGATAGACGAGGTTCTCGGCGGCACATCCGCTTCTCCGTCCGAGCCAGCTCGTCACCAGGTATCCGACGACGAAGAGGACGACGAGGAGGAGGAACTCAATCCCCAGGAATTTCTCTGCGTCTCGGTGGACAACGACGAGGACGAGGACGACGCGTCCGTGAACCTCTACCCGGGAAGCACGAGCAAAGTCCCGGGACTGGAACCTCTCAGAAGAGGACACGTCTTCGACATCGAGAGGACACCCAGAACTGCGGCCAGGTGAAAAATTAGCGCGTATATTTTTCCCCCTCTCGGGACGTAAATAGCCCACACGCACGGCTGCAATAACTCCTTTAACGCTAATCGGCCAAGAGCCCGGAACGAATGCCTTCCGGCGGCGAAACACGTGCTGCATATATACATTCGAAAAACACAGTCGTAAAAGCGCCGGCGACCCTAAAGGAAGTTTGCGTATTTCAGGCGATCGAGTAGCAGCAAGGCGAATAAACGCGCTGCGAGCGACCTCCTCTCACGACTCCCTCGAGCGACGGAACTGACGATAAGACCGATCCGACGAAGCAGCTCGGAATTGCCGCCTCTGGAGCCGATCGCTACTGTAGCTGCTAACGGACGCAGTAGCAGGAAACGCGGCAGGACTGCCGTAGACGAGAGGGACGACGAGGAGCCGAGCCGAGAGTCGAAGCTCGAGAGGAAGATCGGCGAGTTTTTCGAGTACACGAAGAAGAGGGACGAGGAGAACAGGAACATACTGCTGAGGATGCTCGAGGCCGTCGAGGACATCAGAAACGCCGTCAGATGAACGAGCTTGGAAATTTTTCACGAAATTTTTGTTTTAGTTGTTGTTGTTGTTGTTGTTGTTGTTGTTGTTGTTATGGTTATACACAGTATTCAATCACGAGAAACTACCATTATATTGTATAATACTTTATCTTTTTTTTACTTTCTTCTTCGATCGACTATTGTATGAAAGCAAGGAATAATAAGCGAACTTTGAGAATATATACGTATACGTATTTAAGTCTGAAGTTAATCTAATCTCGATCTGTCTCTCCCTCTAGATTGCATTTCTATACGTACGACATTAGCCGAAACAAAGCCAGTTGTACCATACTTACACGTATATGATGTAGGACGGAAATTGGACTCGTTGCCAAAAAGCCGTGAACGATCCTCGAACGGATTTTTCAAGAGCCATTGCCCCGGAGTGTAAGCGCCCTCGAGAAAATAGAGCACAAGGCTCTCTCGTGCGCGCCGGCCTATGCGTATTTTCTTTCCTCCTGCGCGCATGAGAGTATATATATATATATATGTGTGTACGAGTGTGTGTATAAAGGGGGCGAGGAAGCCCTTTTTATGTGCCTACACGCACTCGCGAGAAATCGGATATTTCCGGGATTCCCTACTCTCCAGAGGAAGACGCGGGTGTATTCTATACAAGTATATACGAGTGCAACCGAGTCGCCGGCGGGTAAAGAGAGAGTGCACTGCAATCGATCTTTTCCATGAGCGTTAATAAGGAGAAGTAAATAAAGCGTTTAAAGTATTTCAACTTTTTTCATGCGTGTATAGCGGATTAGGAACGACAATCAATTATATTTTCCAAAGTGTAAAACAAGAGTGACACTATAATTGAAGCAAAGTCCCCTCGGAATTTGAATGGATTAAAAGAATAGTCGAGTGTAGCCGAGCTGTCTAATAAAATTTTTTTTAATTCACACTACGTCGACTGTACACCACTACTCCTCCTCGGACTTGCGTCATCGAGTTCCGCCGCGAGCGTATCGTACTTCTCAAGTTGATACGTATATAGTATAAATGAAAGCCAGCATTGTGGGATACAGTACGTTGTCATAAGAGAGCAACGACGGACTGCACGAATTATTATACGACTCTCGCGAGATATGTAGCAAACCCTCATCATCTCGCGTGAGAATAGAATGCGCATGTAGGGAAAGAAAACTATAACGGATATGCTTCGATCGAATCGTAATATGCTGCGGCTGTGTGACGGTATTTAGCTTTGTTATTACAGGTCGTCGAGTTTACGAGGTTTTTAATTTGCTTGAATGAGAGCGTTTCTATCGAAGTGACTCATCCCGCGTATTATCGACTCGAGTGATAAGATCGAAACGTTAAATAAGTAAAAAAAAAAAAAAAAAGTTTATAGGGGCCCGTTTCTAAATCGCAATCGCGCGCACTCGCTCAAAGACACGCTCGGCTTGAAGATAGAGAAAGTATTAGTCACACAGTAGATGGTAAAAAAGGGGCCTTTGTTTATGAAAGTCACACGGATCGCCGCACGTCGTGCGCGGGTGAAAGCTCTTTTTCTCTCTCATACATTAGCCATCATAGGTTAGATAACACTTATTCACTCCACATTATAAGCGTTGTCCCGTAAGTTATATATTAACATCGCATTCGAATGTAATGTATCACCGAATAAAAGTCTCCCAGGGATATATATATAGCGTCGGATTGATACCTGACTCGAAGAAGCGAGCGCACTATTTCAGCTCTAAATATCCTCCCATCAGCTCGCTCTTCACAAGAGACAGAAAAAGAAAAAGTGGAGAAACGCGTATATATTGGGAGCGGAGTCGGCTGCATCAGAGCGTCTATCAATTACGTCAGGTGGCGGCGCGGTGCAGCTCGCGCGATAAGAGGCCGATCTCCGGTTCCATTAACCTTCCGGCGCGCTGCATTGTCACGTCGCGAGCCGGACGAACCGAGACAGATAGCCCCATAGTCCTAGCTCAAGGCTTATTTCTTGCCTTCTCCATCTCCTCTTTTTTCTTCACGAAAGCCCGCTATACTCCCGCGTCGATCGTTTACGCTCTCGTTCTTCAAATCAGCTGTGTGCCTTTGAAAATCCGTGGCCTGTCTTGGATGAAATTAAACGAGGTTCAAAGTGGCTTCTTGCTACGCTTTTTTTCTCTATCCCTCACTGCCGGTGAGAACCGATTCCGGCTGACGAAACAGTAGCCGATGGTTAGCTCGGTCTGTAATACGTGGTTTTACTCGGGTGACGAAGAAAGAAGTATCGCGCAAACTTTGATGCTGCTGCACAAGGCATTCCAAAAGGGTTTGAAGTAGCGAAGAAAAAGAGAGAAAAGCGAGGAACGAAAATAAGCAAGTTGCGCGGAGAGCGATTCCACTTATACTTCCGTTCGTCGAATCGACACTGGCCATCGTCGTTTTTGCCGCTATCTGCGATGGGCCTTGAAAACGCCGCTTGAATTATATCAACGACTCTGGCGTATATTCATCTCAGCAAAAAAGGCAGATTAATCAACATTAATAACAGATTATTCGAGTGTACTTTGATAGATACAGTATCCGCGAGGTCTCTGGTGCATTGAACTTGATACTCTTGATTCTGCACTATCGGGTAGAATTAAAAAAAAAAAGGCAGCCGACGTGATTTTTCTCACCGCCGCATGAGAGCCGGGTATAGGATGTCGCCCTCCCAAAGTCAATAACGATCACATTAAACACGAGATTTTTATAGCGCTTAAACAAGTGAAGCTTACTTTATATAATCGTTGATGAGCGGGTATGCGAGGAATTAACAGCTATATACGGTGCAGAAACACAGGTAGATTAACGCGCGGTTGATTCTCGTTTTGCGTCCCGTCGCGGCTTTCTCCTGCAAGAGACTGTTTAGCGCGCCGGAGAGCACGAGTAGTATAATTAATTTGCGCACCAAGCAAACTGACTCTCTGCGCGACAACAGCTCGAAGGACTGGTCTCGGGAGAGATTCGCCCGAGCATCAGCCTGATAGTGCTGCTGCTGCTGCTGCTGCGCGACGAGACCGAGGTTATCAGCCTCTCTCTCTCTCTCTCTCTCTCTCTCTCTCTCTCTCTCTCTCTCTCTCTCTCTCTCTCTCTCTCTCTCTCTCTCCTTCTCTCCCTCGGCGGCAGCGACACCGACCTGTCTTTCAAAGATTTATGTTTCACGAAGATTAGCAGCGCAGCGCTGGTGCTACAATGTCGCTGATAAGTGCGAGCGCAGCGGCACCGCCTGCAGGCTCATTCTTATAACATTGCTGTATACGTAGAGCAGAGCGAGCTGTGATGTGCGTCCTTGCTCCGATGAGAATAGACTATCGTCGTTCCCCCTCGTTGTTATTACACTAATAATTTGCAAATAACGGTATATTCACTAATGCGAGTCTGATTGATCCGCAGCAGCGTGACTCAAAAGCCTCGTGTATTGGTTAGTTGATTCGATGACACGCATCAGCGCAGCGAGAGCGTCAGTCACGAGTTTCTAATAAAACGACAACGACCATCTCATCTATACGCGTACAAGTACAATTTATATTGCCAGGCGGAATAGGCTGTTTGAAAACAGCCGGGGAATTACTGCTCGGCGGCTGCGTCTATACAGCTGCATTCCGAAATTACATACATAAGAGAGCGCGCGCGCGCGCCCGCTCTGAACGGAGAAGGTAAGGGGAGAAGAGAAAGTGGCGAAGAAGAGGCGGATGACTTACCAGTTTTTTGTAAAGAGCTTGAGTTGCCGAGCTGAGTGCCGTTGGCGAGACCCTGCTGGAGCTTCTTCCAGCCCTTCCAGCCTTTCTTCCATATCATGGCGGCTTTGGTCTTGCTACTGCTACGTTGATGCTGCGGAGCGCTGCAGTTGAGAAGGTGATGCCGGGGCTGTCCGTTGCTCACCAGGCCAGATCTGCAATGTCATATCGATATATATATATATACACACTGTATATTACACAAAGTCGGACGCTTAGCTCAAAGACTGCGTATCCACGGGTATACCTGTAACTGGCGCTGGAGCTGCTGCTGAACCCGCTGTCCAGATCACCGCCGCAAAAAGCGGTCGCCCCTATTATCTCGTCCGGTGCGAGCAGCAGTTGTTGACTACTCGTCGATCCGTTGGCCAGCGCCTGCTGGTGACTCTCCTCGGCCTCGTGCTCGGCGATCGCTTGGTCGGCTATCGTAGGCATGAGCATCGCCTCGACGCTGAGATTGAGCTCGCCGAGGACTCGCTGATGACGGGACTGGACTCGGCGCACCTCCTCCGCCACCAGAGATCGACGCGAACCTTCCAGGGCTCGCCGGTACTGTCGGCTGTGCGTGAAATGCAGATGTAACGATATGAGAGAGATGCTTGAATTTACGGCTTTTTAACGAAGCTGTTGTCATCGCGGCGTGATGATTCAATATTAACCCACGGCGGCCCCTCTCTCGTGCACGCAGTCTTTCAATTGATCTTTATGCATCGTCCGATGCTCTCTCACTATATACTATAGTATTACTATATACCGTCTGCACACGTATAACGCGAACTCGAGTATCCTCTCATCTTTCCTCGCGCCGAGAGTCGACAATAGTCTTTCAATTTATTGCTCGTGAAATTAATTACAAAATAATAGACGGCAGCCGGCATATATGTATAGGGTGTGTGTATATAATTTCCGAGAAACACGCGTATGCCTATATACACGCGGGCAGGTGCTCGGCGTTTTTTTTTCTCTCTTCTCGTCGAAGAAAAAAAAATAAAGGATCTTTTCGCTCGGCAAGATTAGAGATCTGAAAATTGCCGGCTGGCACGTGAGCGTAACGGATCGCCGGGCTAAACGACGCGCGGATATACAAAAACGTATATATAAGAGAGCCTGTGCATATACAACAAAGGCTCGCAGTCGCCTGTTTCAATTATGTAATGTAAAAGCCTCTCCTACCCGATTTCCGAGATCTCCTCGTAAATATTCTCCTCGGTGCCATATCTCGTGACATAGGTGTGCCTCTTGTGCGGATCCTGCAGGTGATATCCCTGGTAACTCGACTGTGTGCCCGCATGATACTCCGGTCTCAACAAGGTCGATGAACAGCTCTGGGGACTAGTCTGCTGACTCGGTCCAGCCTCGTAGTAGGCGTAGGAGTAAGCGTCGTGTAGACCTGGACGGTGATGACGATGACGATGGTGATGATGCATGAGCGACCTACAATAACGTTGTTGCTCCAACTGCTCGAGATGTTGATGTTGTTGTTGTTGTTGTTGTTGCTGCTGTTGCTGGGATGCTTGCAGACCGTTTTGAGGCGGAGGGTATGGAGGAGGCGGAGGGAACTCGAGGTTCACCCTGCGGCCGACGACGACGGCTGATGATGGGATTTCGGACGATGTGGAAGGGCAGACAACACCTGCTGCCGCGGCTATGCCGCAGCCCAACGTCGACGAGCTCGCCATCGCTCATCTTGTGCATAAGCCTTAGGTTTTTACCTGAAATACACCCACGATGAAAATTCATTATTATTATGCTACCGTATATATATACATAGATGTCGTATATTACATAGTTTATGTTTACACACTATACGTAGGGCTTTCGCATACGCGCATTTCATTATAACCGCGAGTGTGTTTGCTTACACGCGAAATACTCTCTTCGCGCTGATAAAACATATATATATATACGGGTATATGCGTATCTCTCCCCATACGTCCTCCTCTTCCTCTGTGTTTTGAAACTCTCGTGTCAATGTCCGTGAGCGCGCGCGGATTAATTTACCGAGAAAAACGGACAGATGCATCGGGGACTATGTATGTATATACAGAAATATACGCACGTATATACTCCCCCATATAGGCGAGAGAATAATTATAAGCTCAGCAGCGGCAACAGCGTCTTTAAGTGGCATTTCTTTTTTCTTCTCGCGTGCGCGCGCTATAAATAAACGCGTCGTCGCTTCCTTTCGCTTAACGCAGCAAGAGAGGCGTTGCCACGATCTTTAACGCGGCAACGAGGGAGGCAGTATTCCAGTATTCGAAATAATTTTGAAAAAAAAAACAAGATTCGAAGTCATTTTTATCCCAACTATACCGACGTCGCGCTTATGATAAGTGCGATCGCGCGATAAGTGCATTTGAATGTTGAATTATTTGTGCGCATAGAAAAAGTATTCCGTGAAATGAAAGTTTGTGTTTGCGGTGCGGCTTATCGGCGCATAGTACCCTGGCCTAGTCGCATTTATCTTGCGTTTAGTGTTATAAGCGGAGAACTGGGCGGAAAAAAACAATTCATTATACAGAAAAATTGAATTTCTCCGTATGTGTGTATGTGTGTGTGTTTGTACACAGACACGCGCACGCGCGTGGTTATAATGAAGGAACAAAAGAAATTCGCCGCCGAGAGACATTCATCACAATTTCAGAGAGTCCGTAAAATACACAGTAGGTAGGGTATATATAAGGTAGGTAGAGGGCACAAATTACGCGATAAATATTCAAATTGCTTTCACGTGTATAGCCGAGCAATTTACGAAAGCCACGAAAGCAAAAAACACACGACACACAGCAGCGCCGGTCCATTATAGTCTCTTTCTCTCTCTTTCTCTCTCTTTCGTTACGTCACACGAGATACGGCTGCGCTGTCTCTCTTATCTCTCTGCGGCCCCCTTCTCAAGAGCACATACTTATCAATCGCGTTATCGAGAGCTTGATTCGTTTTGCCGTTCGTTTAGTGCCTTTACAGTCTGTCTCTAATACACAGAGTCTCTCAAAGTTTCGTATACACACAGAGAGGGCTTCCTGGAACTTGGAGAGGATAATAGTGTGCAGTGATAATAAGCTTCTTTTTTTTTTTTCTTAATTTGAGTCGACCCATTGTTGCCGAGGTGTGTCTCTGTATACTGCGCAAACGTCGGGGTACGTAAGGAGGTTAAGCAATAATACTACCTGCTGTGCAGTGTGATGAAATTGAGGACGCGAAATTCGAACAGTTTTTCTCTCCTTTTCATTCGGGCGTAGATTTAGGCCCGATCGATTAAACTATACATATATATTATACAACGCAGCAGCGGCAGCTGCTGCTCTGTCTCGTTTATAGAATAGAAAGAGTAGATTATCGAGTATATTACCGTAACAGATTGCCCGCGCTTTGTGCGGGGGGAGGGGGGGGGGCGTGTATTATAGGACAGCGGTGAGTTAATACGCAAAGGTGACACACAAAGGGACCTTTGTTTTTCTCCTCCATCAATGTATAACTGTTATTGTGCGCGTCTTCCAAGAGAACGAGAGAGAGAAAGAGAGCATCCATATATATATATATATATATCTATGTTCTCCTTCAAAAGAGACTCATCGATAATGCGTGTGCGCGTAATCTATGACTTTCAACAGTTTGTGTACATAACAGGATTCTTATTTGGATTTTCACGAATGAAAAGTGTGTGTATGCATATTGCGCAATTCGAATACGATTGTTGGATAATAATTTATAGTGAATGTCGCACCGGCCTCTGGGTTATGCGCATATACTCGCGTTGCTTAATACACACACTTTGATGTTTGGATTTACCTGCCGCTGCAATCAATTCGAAGCCGCAGTAATTAATAGGATACGCATACGTATATACATATTCGTGAAATTCATCCGTTCAAAAGCCTACGTATATAAAAAAAACTAAAAAAGAGTCTATATAGACGTTCGCGTTTTCGGAGCAAAGAGCGTTTTTCTCTCACTAATTATTTCGACTCTCTCACCGCCGAAAATTCGCAAATCCTCTCTCTCTCGCCTTTGAGCCGAAAATCCTTGCGCGCCCGCGTAGCAACGTTTCCAATCGCTGAGCACAGAGAGCAGAGAAGGAGAGAGAGAGAGAGAGAGAGAGAGAGAGAGAGAGAGAGAGATAGATCCTAACGAGCGACACTCCAATTATGCGTGTGCTTAGCAGCCTCATTACGAATACCGCCGGGCGGAGTCGAAGGTGTGTTTGGGAACGGGCTATACAAGAAAAATATTACGTGCGAACGCAGACGTGTATATATGTGTATAATATTATATACACAGAGAAATATCTCTCACCGCGGCTTTATAAAGTGTTGCCTTTTAATTGACCGCGCGCGCCGAAAAAAAGCCTGTTTTTATGTTATAGCTGTATAGGTATATATAAACGAGCCGAAAGAGAAATTTATCTGCAGCCGCACGGTGGAATTTGAATCACTAATTTTTACCGCGTCGCGGCAGGTCTCGACTCGCTCGGAAGAGACATTACACGCAGGAGGTAAAGCTTAATCCATAAATATAAATCTTGTCAGTATTAGTACGTATAAGGAGAGAGGATCGAAGGGTGAAGCGTGCCTCTCCCGGAAGTACTGCAGTCGAATCCGTTGTCAGAAAGAGAGAGAGAGAGAGAGAGAGATAGGGACAGTTGGCTTTCGGAACGGAAAAGAGACACTAACTTGGCGCGCTTCACAGGAATGTGTATGTCGGTGCGAAAAAAACTGGCGCGTGAAGCGGACCGAGGAATGTTTGATTGTTATCTGGACGCAGAAAGCGGCGGCGGGTGAGCGCGCGCGCGGCTGCTTTACTCTTGGCTTATTTCCTATCTTCCTTCTTCATTCTTGATCCGAGAGATTATGTTTTCTGGAGTCGAAGAGAGAGAGAGAGAGAGAGAGAGAGAGAGAGAGAGAGAGGGAGAAAGATAGATGGTAAAAGATTTTCTAATTGAGATGCGGGTAATAAGTCGATTTTCGCCGGTCTTTGTTTGACATTCAATGATTCAAATTTCAACGGGGGAACGTTGTATAGCAGAGTGCAATTAATTAGCCGTTGAATTCCCCTTCGCTGCGTATTATGATGGTAGAATAGCTTAGACAATTACTCAAGAATCCAATAAAATGTATGACGAAATAACTCTGTCGCTATTTGGAATTCAAATATTTCAAAGCTTCGATCCAAGAGAATTTCATCCTATAAATGACAAGAATGTCCCTTTGACCACTCCGCCATAACGACAAAATTTCGAGCAATATTACCCAATTCAAGGCAACAAATACATCATACCGGAACAGCGCACGCACAATAGAGGTGTGCATCGCGCCTACTCGCATTTATCGGTGGACGAGTTATTACCTCTATAATATATACTGCATGAACAGCAACGGTCAAAGGCCGAGAGACGACGACGACGGCGTGTGGCGGCACAAGCGAGTCCCGACTTGCACGGACTCGTCTCGAGCGCCAGCGCAGCTAGTCATACAGTCCTCGCGCGCGCTCACCGGTATGGTGAATCAGCTGCTTACAGCGGCTTGTCTCTCTCTCTGTCGGGGTGTTCCACTGCTGCAGTGCACGCGGAAATTTCAGTCGGAGCGCAGTGACCCACGGGAGAGGAACTATATATAAATATACGCACAGGCTTGCTGTAAGAGCTGTATTTCTTCATTTTTTGCGCGGGCGAACTTAAAAAAAAATATTCTCCCCTCGTTAGTGCGTTCCGGCTTGTTTTTCAAGTGCGCCCGGTTTCCCTCTCAAGGACAAGTTTATTCGCGCGTGATTTTAATTTTCCCGCGAATCGTGCTTAAATTTCCGACTGAAGAGTTAAAAATTATGCCGCCGCGCGGCTTTATGAGCAGTAGCAGTGAAAAAATGCAGCAGCAGCCGAGTAGCGAGGTCTTGAGATTGATCCGAAGAGGTCGCGTAGGCGTGAGTGTTATAAGGTGCAAACAGTGTCGGACTAGACTCAGATGCGACGCGAGAAGTATCGGGGAACATCTGCAGGGATGTAGTGCCAGAGTCAACTTGACGCTGTTAAATGGACAGGAGGTCAAGATACCGGCTGTTACCTGCACCAGCAGTGGCAGCGGTAGTTCCAACGACGAAGGGTTAGTTTATTTTAGAATATACTTTAGGTAAACCTCCACGACGCGTATATAAGTGTAAGATGTGTAGCTTTCTGCTAATGCAAAAGTCGGGATGATGACGAAATACTGCCGAAAGCTGCGCGCGTTTCAGTAGATTACCCAAGCCCGCACTGCATTCAAGTCACGTTGAATAATTGCGCCATTAGCATAATTAAAGTCCACTTTTGTAAATCGCGCGCGCGTAAATTGTTGCCGAAAAAAAGGAGTAAGAGTCGTGCGCAAAGTCCAATTCAACGAGGGGTTTGCGAGTTTCCAGTCGTCTCGCCCGATTGAAGCCGCGAAAGAACAACCCGCGTGCACTGCAGAAGTCAGTAAGTATACAGAGTCGTGACAAAGAAGGCCCAAGAGAAAACGTTGTGCCAAGAGTCGCGCGCGCGCGCGCGCACGCGGGCATAAACAAAAGAAAAGGAGAGGAAAAATAAGCGCGTTTCCACGCGTGTGTTTAGGTCCTCTCGCGTAACACAATTATCAGCTTTCCTTCTCTCTTTGTTTCCCCCTTTTTTCCAAAAGGGGGTCTCGAATCGATTTCTCCGAAAGCGGAAGTTGCTTGTTTATACTTGTTCTTCGAAATTTCGAATTTACAAGGAGTTTTAATAGAAACACGAATTTCAATTCGAATTTCACGACGATACGACCTATAATACCCCCCGAGATTTGAAACTCTCTGCGCTACTAAAGCCCCGGCGTAAATTTGCCGCGAAAGCCTCTATTGATATACCCGAGCTGGACGACCACTACGGCGCGGCAGTATCGTATTGAAAAGTCGAAAAAGCTCTGTGAGCAAAAGCTGCGGATATAGCAGGTATTACTGCGGAGTCTTACCGCTGCTGCTGCTGCTGCTGCTGCGATAAAGCGACGAAAAGACCCGGCGAAGAACAAGGTGAAAGTAGGGAGGTATATACCTATATGCGTGTAAAGGAGGAGAGGAGAATCTGCGCGAGGTGCAACCGCAGCTCGCAATGAAGCTTCTTTAGTCATATCCTCCCGCGCAGTGTGAGTTATGCCTTATATACTCTCTGTTGCTGCAGTGCGCATTTCACTCGGAAGTAACCGCTCCTCCGAAAACCCGGTGTTTCAGTTTTTACACGTATACGAAATAATGAGAGAGAGAGAGAGAGAGAGAGAGAGAGAGAAAGAAACACGTGATGCAGCACATGTTGTTCTGGTAAACTCCTCCCCTTATATTCTGTTTGTGTGTAACGACGTATAGTGTGGGTGTCGTTTTCTCCGGTGTATCTGCGTTGTATCTCCCGAAACCAGAGCCTCGCTCCTTTACGCCGTTTTTTTCGGTTAGGACTAACCTGTGCAGTTCTCAGACGTAAGACGCTCGATCGAAATTCTTCAGGGAAAAAATACGGCGTGGGCAATTTAGCCAAAATACTCGGAAGGAGATGGTATAAAATTTGATGAATTCAGAAAAGTGAGTCGCGATGCGTCAGAGATAGAAGTTATCTGCATTCCAGAGGCATGTAATATTACGGGTTCGCGCGAGCCTTTCAATGAAAAGTCCAAATATTCCAGATATAGGTGTGGTTTTGGTTATATAGACAGCGCAAAAAGTGGGCTATACACGTATACTTACGCGCAGCCATCGCATCGCAGGCAAAAAGGGAAGGAAAGGAGTCTGTGCGCGAGAGGATATCGCGCGAGAAACAGCAGCAGAAGAGAAAGACGCTTTAGACACACATATACGTGTATAAGAGAGTGAGAGAGAGAGAGAAAGAGGATCGCCGGACTCGACGAGAACCGGTACACCTCCTCTCCTTCTCTCTTTCATGGAAGCAGCAGCAGCAGCGATGAGGCTAGTCGGTGCACACACACACACACACACACACACACACACACACACACGAAAATTCCATCTTTCTCTCTGTCTCCCACTATATAAAAGCCGGAATGATGTATGTGCGTCTCTCTTTAATTTTCCGATTTATGGCCGATTCACCATCGCATATAAGGAGAAAGCCACCTTACCGCGACTGCTTAGATATAGGCGCACTCGACTTTTCGGCCCCGCGTTATCTAATTCGAGGAAAATCGGTCAAGGACGAATTCTCGACACAATATATACACAAACATTGAAATGAGTTTGCGAGCACCGTTTCAGTATATTTATATATAAATAATGCATGCGAATTGTAAGCTAATCAAGTTTGCCCGTTCCTACATATATACGCTCCCTGTTGTTTGACTTGAGGAATCGGTTGAAAGTTCAACACGCACACACACACACACATATACACCGAGCGGCGAGCGGTTGCCAGCTCGAATTTTCCACAAGACAAATCTTGAGATTCATAAGTATATTGTAATATGCACGCTATCGAAAAAAATGCGCTTCTAAACCAACGAATCCTTCCTTCCGCTTTATTTTCCGAGATTCTCGGAAATCGGAGCGTACCTTCATGCAGGCGAATTGGCTCTCTCCTCTCTGCTTCTCGGTATGGTTATGTAGACACAGATATATAGCAAAAGTAGTATACGGAGTTCGGCTCCAGCGGCTGCTGCAACAGGAACACACACACACGAGAGCCCGCGCGCGAGCGACAAGTGGCGTTGCTTTCTCTCTCCCTCGCCCTCGTGCAGCTGCGCGCGGATAAACAATGCACCGCCGATTTTCTCTCCTTACAGCCGCACAAACACTCTTTTGCACTGTCTAGCCTCCGCTCTTAACACTGTATTTCATTTTCGGAGCTGCTTACGGCACGATCACATACACATATCGCGAATTCACTCGGTAACACACTGCGATATATTGAGTATATATTATATAAAAAAAGTCTACATATATATATGTATATATAGACGAAGAACGCGAGTAGAGTCGAAGGGGGAAAAAACTGCGGGTCGCGGAGCGCGTACTCGACGAGGACGCGGCTCGGCCGAGACTGGTTCTCGGCGCACTGGCAGCAGCAGCAGCAGGCAACACAGCGGCGGCGGCGGCGCGGCGGTGGCGGCGAGAGGCCAGACAAGGACAGATTCATGGCGCGCGCGGACCGCACGAGGGAAGAACCTCTAATGTCCTCTCTCTCTCTCTCTTATTCTCCAGCTTATACAGGCAACTGAGGCAGCTCCTTATGCTCTTCTCCTGCTTCTTCTTCTTCTTCTTCTTCTTCATCGCGGTGTTGTTGAATCTGTGCGAAGCAGACCTTCGACTCTTGTATAGCGAATTTTCTCGCTGCTTTTTTTGTTTTCGAGAAAGGGTTATGGGGGGGAGAGAAGCGTGAGCTGCTACGAGAGTGCCGTGTAATTAGGGATAGTCGAGAGAGCGATTCTCCTTTGCTTCTCTCTTTGCCCCATTCTCGGCTCCTCTCTGCCCGCTGCTGCTCCCGTATAACCTCTAGTGGATGTATCCGATTTCCTCCTTGACTTCACAATATTATACGCGGCCTAAACGAGCTCGGGAATTTCGGACGGCGAATCGATGTACTTACGCATTGTTCGCGCGCGCGCATTAAGATGCGGATCGCGAGGCTTATTGCTTATTTATTAAAAAGAGCAAAGCGTGACTCAGGCGCTTTATTAAAAGTGTATGCCCGTCGCGAATTCTCCGAAGTAAAAGTGGCGTGCGGCAAAGTATAGTTACTTATTATACTGCGAATAACCGATGCGATGACGATCGTATATCGAAAGAGCAAGCGCTCGGGCGATTGATTCGTGACGCGTGTAACAATTAGCACAAGTGGTCGGAGCTTCGTGTATATATACGAGTTATATCTCTCACGATGATGTATCTCGATTTTGTAGACCTTAAGGGCAGTATATGTATATGGATGAACGATGAATATATTGTCGAGATAACGCGATCGCGTTTGGAGCGAGGAAAAAAAGTGTAACGGCGCATGCCTTGACCCATCATTTTTAACTCGCGCACATACACACGCGGGTATACAAAATCTAGACGTTATAATGCGCGCAGCCTGGCTGTCAAAAAGAGCCTCACGCCCGATCCGTCTCAGTCAATATAGTGCGCGTATACACACACAGACGGACACACGAGCGTGTATAATCACCGTGAAAAAACTTGTTTACCCAAACTCGCGTATAATACTTACACACAGTAAAGTCATAAATTCAGCTTCTCAGCTCTCTCTCTCTCTCTCTCTCTCTCTCTCACTCTCTACTCTCGTGATCGAAATATACAAAAAGAGGGCCAACAACAAGTGAAATGACGGATGTGAAAATATGCGCGCGCGGAAAGGGCTCACGGTGAAAATATAGTATACACTCTGGATCTCTCTTTTGATGCTCGCTCATGAATAATTCATAAAACAGCGACTGCTCATCGCAGCGTAGAAAAGTCACGGGGAGAGTATATATGTATACAAGGACTCCCACAAGTAGCCTTTGAAGAACCCGAGAGAGAGAGAATATACAGCGGCGACTGTCCCCCCTAAACGCCCGATAAATATCACATTAGTATTTGTCTCTTATTCCTCGTCGTCGTGGTAGCTATACACATACATATAGTTAGGAGAGCGAGATGGAGTAATTTCTCTCTTCCCTCCTGCCATCGCACGCGCACACAGAACTTTTAGAAAGCCGCGGTCTCCGCTGAAAAGCCGAAAACGTCTAAAACATTTCAATTCATGCGGCGAGGGTCGCCCGTTTGTTTGTTTGTCGTCGTCGCTGGGGTTTCCGGCCTTTATAATAGCTGCTGCAGCAGCAGCGGCCGGCGGTGCGTTTTGCGCGAGTCGACCCCTGCCGAGAGAGGAACCGTTTGCCGACGTTTTCCCCGACGTGCACTCGTGCGCCCGGGAATTCGAGGAAGTGAAATGTAGCGCAGTCTGCCTGCGAGTCTAATTGATCGATAATAGTTTCGGGGTATATACAGATGCGCGTGTGTGTGTTCTCTCGGAAGTGAGAGATATTTTGACGATAATATTATGGTGTAACTTGCGTGTATATATAGAGGTCGATAGTTGCAGGAAGAAATTGCATAACGATATAAGAGATGTATATAGGAATAGGCCAGAGAGAGACTGACCGAGTCTCGCGTCGCGTGTGCAACAGGTGGTCTTCTTTCGTGCGCGCACGTGCTTCTTTCGCCCTGTGTACTTATGTAGCATCGCTTTTGTCACGTAAACACTGCACGCGACTGATGAGATCACGCGATATATAAGTAGTACCTGTAATATTTGCCTGCACTATATGACCGGGTGAGGTATATAGGCATAGGCGCGTTATTATATAGTAAACAAGCGTGTATCTCCGGACTGTTGCGAGATAACAATGTAACGAAAGAGATTGCACGAAAACATTGAAGAATCGAGTACAACGTTAGGGGATTCCCGCAAGGTTATCTTCTGCAAAGCAGCTGGCGAAGAAGTGGTATTTATTGGCACGTCTCGCAGTCGATCCGAGCAGTAAGACGTTTGACATTGTTGTTGCAGGAGCAGTAGTAAGGCCAGGACGACAGTCGGGGCAGCAGTAATTGAAATGATGGAGGTCGAGCCGCCAAAGAAACTGTTGAAGCCGCTGCAGCTGCCGCAGAGAATACTCACCGGACCGGGACCGAGCAATTGTTCTCAGCGGGTGCTCCAGGCGCTGCAGCATCAGGTTTTAGGTCACATGCACCCCGAGATTTTTCAGGTATCTGATGCGCTCGACAACGTTCCCTGGAGCATAACAGCCGATCGATCGTTACAGCATTTTTAATTTTAGTTGATGGACGAAATAAAGGATGGTCTGCGCTATGCCTTCCAAACCAAAAACAATCTGACTCTGGCCATCAGCGCATCCGGTCACGCGGGTATGGAGGCCGCGATCGGCAACGTGCTCGAGCGCGGAGAGAATATTCTCATCGTCAAGGCTGGTCTGTGGGGTGAGCGGGCCGCTGATATGGCTGGCAGACTCGGCGTCCGCGTCAACTTTTTGGAGAGCGAGCCCGGCGTCGCCGTGAGCCTCCAGGAGTTCGAGCTCACCGTTGGCAAGTACCGGCCCAAGGCTGTCTTTGTCGTGCACTCCGAGTCGTCGACCGGACTGAAGCAGCCGCTCCAGGGACTTGGGGATATCGTGCATAAATACGGGGGATTGTTGATTGTCGACACTGTCGCATCTCTTGGAGCCGAGCCTTTCTTCGCCGATGCCTGGGGCATTGACGTGGTCTACACAGGCAGTCAAAAGGTACTCGGAGCACCAGCCGGCATCACGCCCATCAGCTTCAGTCCTGCTGCCGAGTGAGTATCTTCTATTGTCCAACTGATCGACACGAGTCACCCATTGAGTATAAAATATAACGTTACTGCTGCAGAAAAAAGATTCTGACGCGCAAGAGCCCAGTGCCGGTCTTCTACTGGGACATGACCTGGCTGGGTCGCTACTGGAACTGCTTCGAGCCTCAGACTCCTCGGCCTTATCACCACACGATAAGCGCCACGCTGATTTATGGACTCCGAGAGGCGCTGGCCCAACTTGCTGAGGAGGGTCTCGCTGCGTCTTGGGCTCGACACGCCAATGTTACTCAAAAGTTCCACGAGGGCCTCGCCAAAAGGGGCTTTCAGTTCTTCGTCAAGCTACCCCAGCATCGACTTAAGACCGTCAGTGCTATTTTACTGCCCAATGATCTTGAGGCTCAGCCCATCATTCGTTACGCTATGGACAGGTACGCGAAGAATTTTTTTTTCATTCATTATAGTTTTAGAGGTCAGTGAATGGCAAATTTTTTAAAATTTACCATCACTACTGCCGAGGTTTACTCATATGTAAATTCTTGTAAAACCCGATAACAATCACAAGAGTAAGCGCCGATTTGCCAATACTTGAATATTTTTACAGATATAACCTTGAGATCAGCGGAGGTTTAGGTCCTACTATGGGAAAAGTCATACGCATCGGACTGATGGGAGTGAACGCCACCTCCGGGCACGTCGACCTTGTCTTGCGGGCTCTAGACGACGCCGTTAAATACGCCAAGTCTTGTCAACTTAAATCCAATATATAAGAAAACGATAGTTCCTCGATAGACTTCTAGACATCTAAAATATGGCTTTAATCATTGTAAACTAAGGAATTGGGAAAAGAACTATTATTTTTATTTACAATCAATATATAGGAATATAGTCATATATTTATTTAGAATTATTTATATATGCGTCTTTTAGCAGTGCACTCGCTAAGTACTCGCTCTTCCTATGACTAATGTGAATTCAGAATTAATTATATTAAGTATTTTGTACATATGTATACTCATGATATTAATTTCAATGTATTTACCCTTGATTTATGAATTTAACAGCAGTAGTTGAAAGGTGTATTATTTAATTGAAAACGTTGCTCTGTTAACGAAAAAATAAATTATTTTATTTTTTATTATTTATAAAATAAAATAAATACAATTATATCTTACTAGTAACAAAATAAATTCTCTTTCATTTATGATACAATTTCGGCTAAGTTTGCCCTGTAGCATTCTAAACTACATAGTGGGATTCCAGTCTTTGAACAAGAATACTTTTTAACATTAGAACATAAAGATACTCCACATTGAATTTGACTTGGCGGATCTATGCTGTAAAAATTACAACGATTTTTAGCAAATTGAAATAATTTATAATTGGATCTCTCTGTTACATCTTCTTACCTCTTTGCTGCTTGCAGTGGAAATAGTTCGCCTGGAGGTAATGAAATGGACCTCCCTTCTAGAGTCACTTTATATGTGATAAGCGGGACTTGCCTCTTAGATATTTTGCCTTTTGTAACTACTTTTGATGTTTTGGACTCTTGCTTCTTCAAAAGCCTTTCCATAGTTTTTTTCTAAAGAACAAAAAACAACAACTGATATTCTGATGATTACACCACAATTCATCATGTCCATTTACCTTGTCTTTTTCTCGTTTTTCATCCGCAAGTTGCTTTCGTTTCAAAGATTTTAAGGCAGCTTTCTGAATGGCTTCTGCTGTCATGACTTTTTCTTTGTAACCTGTAGGTAAAGACATTAATTGTTCTATACTAGAGTTGGGTTCTGTATCAGTCTTTCGTTCAAACATTGCTCTCTGCCTGGCTGTCATTAACTTTGGATCCTTGGGTTTAATTTTCTTCAGTTCGTCATCTACCTAAAAGGAAAAAAGACAATGAATAATTTGTGCCGTGAAGCCTAGGCAAAGTCTAAGCAAATATTGTTACCTCTTCGAGTTTGCCTGATTCAATAGCATCAAGCCATCTTTCTTCTTCGCTACTCGTTCCACTGTCTTTACCTTTATTGGTTTTTATTACTTTCTTTTTTGCTGCTGATTTTTGCAGTAAACCTGCACTGGTACTTGGTATGCTTGTATTAGCTATTTTGAAAACTCTGTCCTTCATTTTATCTGGGCTGTAAAAAAAATATTTATTTAAATATTCTGTCTTTATATAGCAAACATTTAGCATTGCAAAAAAATTTACCTTCGTTCTTCCTCTTTCTTCAGTCGTACTTTAAAAGTTTTCTTCAGATCCGAATCTACGGAAATATCCACATAACTTTCTGCTACTTCATGTGATAATTTTCTCTTCTTATGTTTCTTGTGCTTGTGTTTTTTGTGCCTCTTTTGAGGCAATGAATTTGAAATGGGAACTATAAATGTAAAAATAAAATTAGCTCCAAAATATTCCATTCTCAAAAGGTCGCATCTAGTATCTGTTCATAGATGGCGCTTATACGAATGTAAACAAGCAATACGTAGCTAGCCGACGCTGTTGTATAGTTTATGGTTGAGAGATCAATGGTATGCAGGGAAAACGATATCAAACAGGATGAGAGAAAAAAAACGCGTAAAAACTGCCATGTTATCTTATGCTTCAGAAATTGTTTTCTTCCTGTAAATTAATATTTACCTGGAGTGACTTCCTCATCGGAACTACCATCTTTGGCTTTTCCCATTGCTGTGTCCGCACATGCATTCAAGACCAAATCAACAACTAAAATGATTCGCGTTGCGCAGCCCCACTACAGATGTCGTGTTGTACATAGGTATGTATCTGACCCTGACGTACCATCCGAAACCCCGAAACAAATTTAAAATGAATGGCGCGATAAAAATGATCGACAAAAAAGTCAATAAAATTTGTTTGCATTCAATGCTTTATTATACAGATATATTATCACATAAAATTGTAGATTTAACACATCATAAAATATCGATGTTTTAAAATTTTCCCATTTTGGCACTTTTATATCGATTAACTACAAATTTACGACGCGCTACACTTTTTCATCTCCTTTACACTCTATAAGAATAAAGTAACACACTTTCTGTACTGTGAATAGAACATCCTGATAATCATTGCGTTGTTTATCAATATTTTTTACACAGTTCATTAGCAAGTTGTAGACGTGCGCTCATAGCTGATTCGTATAACTCTTGTGCGAAATGAAGAATCTTCAAGCATTTTTATCTGCAAACCTTAGTTTACCTACATAAAAAATTAATTCATTGGTTATTAAAATTGTTAGCGATTCCAAGTCCATAATGATTATTTTCGTCATTCTTATTTTTTACATAGGCCTGCTTTATCGCATTTAATTCACAATCAATAATTCTTCGTTATATAATAACAAAAATGTAAACTCATTTTACGATATCTATTGCTCTTTTTAAACATCGTGGAGTATATTATATGCATTTTCCCACACTGCAGTTTAGCATTTCTGTAGATTATGTTTACACGTTTACCCTGTTTAACATCAGGCAATCTTTTTCTTTTTTCGATATACTTGTAACTCTTATATTCGTTTATATTTTTTCTTTTTTTCAGTTTTGATATCATTAAATACAGTCGATGTTACAGTGGTACATTTCACGGTACATTTAATACGAATAAAGAATGTTATTTATTAATTATGTTATATCTAACTTTATGCTTAAATAAATTATAATTTAAAATTTTCAATTAAAGCTAAGGTACAAATGGAATAATTTAACCACATAATTATATTCTTATGATTGCATATTATTAATTTAAGTAAAAACATTTTGAATATTTCTATGTATAGTAAGAAAGAAAAATTCACATCTTGGAAAAGTCTTTTTTCATAAAACCTGCAAAGGTACATTCTATTTAATCTAAAACAATATAAATTGAAATATTTAAGCAGAAATTCATTTATCACATATAAGTAAAGAATCGTGATTGAAGAATCAATTGTAAAAGGCAGTAGAGAGTAGCCTAAGTGTAATATGGTCTTTTAAAACTTAAAATGTTCTAAGCCGATTTCTGAATAATTTTCTTTGATGCGAATTAAAATATTATTTAGTTTAGAATAGAATTGAATATTTACGATTGAAATATAGGTTGAATTGCAGCAAAAAATTTAAGCAGTTGATGAAATTCTGGCAGAATAAAGTAATAAAAATAAAAACAAAAAAGTTCATTTACAAAGTTACATCTAAATTTATTTGTCACCGTATAATAAGGAAAACCATAACAAATTTAAGTAAGTAGTAATAAATACTTTCAACAGACATATTTCAGTCAACATCGTTATAACAAAACGACAAATATAGCTATAGTAGTTTACCTACATCATTTAAACCTATAGATTGTATTTTACCTAGCTAATTCGAACTTTTTTTTAACGATAAAGAGTGATCAGTTTTGCTTCCAGAATGGCATATTTAATTTGTTTTTATTACATAGTAATGTAAAAGTTTGGCACACAAGACGAATTGACAAACTACGTGTTTTTGCCAGAAAATGTGGAAAACGTCTCTTTATATTGGCAATAATGATTCATAACTCATAAGATAGTTATTTGAAAAAAGGCAATCTTTCTTATTACACGAGGAATGACGTTACCCCGAGAGTTGAAATATATTGGCATGAAAAACGATGCATCGTTGAAGATGTAGATTTAATTCGAAGTTTCAATATCGATAGTTTGTTGCTAAACAGTCGGTGCAGTTAAAGCTTTATGAAAACTCAAGAGGCAGGCCATTGAGCGGGTGAGCATGTTTGAAAAATAAGCATATGTTTGCTGAAAATTTTTAAAAGCGTTGTGTCGACGAGAAGATAATGAAATCAATTCAGTTGATAAGATAATGATAGGCCTCCTCTTAAGGTAATCACCAAGCAAGCTATATAATGCTGGCTCGAGTCTTTAGAGAGCGCACTACGTTACGAATCGCTGGATGATGAGGCAGGAGGCTGGGTCAGTTAGTATTCTGTTTGTTAGAACGAAGTCGAGCCAGGCCGGAACGCTCACCCTCTTCTTCGTCCGACGTGCAAGCCGGCGCTCCGCTGACGGCGCCTCTCGACGACGTGGCCTGCATCAGTTCTTGGTCTGGTGCGTTTCGATTCTCGTACAGCAAAATATTTAGAGTTTCTTCGTAAATGCGAGCCTCTGGAAATTCAACCTGAAAAGGTCCGAGTTTGGTTGAGAAAGCTGTTTATCTGCATCTGTGTAAAAGTATCAAATTTACCTTGGTATGTTTCTTATCGGTTGTGTATACTATCGAATGGCAACAGACTTCAGCCACTTTGCGGCCATGACCATAAAAAGTCCAGCAACAAATCTCACTGGAGCCTATAACATCTTTGATAAACAGCACTCTACCGCTGAATCGGAGGGACATTTTGTCAAAAAGTTCTATATTCTTCAACAGATTGTCATCGGAGGTGCTACAACAGGTAGAAAACGTACAAGAGTCAGAATTTCCAGTAATTTTTCTACTCTGCATCTACATCATTATCATCGTACCTTGTATATGAATATTTATTATTGTGCCTGTTGACTAGAAGCTTGACAACAGGCTTAGTGGTACTACCAATCAGCAGCTGCTCCTCTCTTTGCGACGTTATAAGAGGCACCCTGCATATGGGATCGGTCTCCCTCTCCTTCTTCTGAAGTGCTTGTTCGCAAGATTCAGCCAATTCACTGATGCAGTAGTACTTTGCCTCAGCTAAAAGCTCTGCCATTTCTTTTGTACTCTCGGGTAAGGGAACCGTGCCATCCCTCAAAAAGTTGAGTATTGTCCCAAAGTGTTTGCCGCAGCGGTCTATCAGAATCCAACCTAGAGCAATAAATAGTAGGTAGTACCAAAAACACAAAGCAAAATCTACAGCAGAGTGTGTATACTACCTTCAGAGTCCGTAAGCACCTCCATTCGTCCGCTGAACATGGCACGAAGCATGGTGTCGTGTTTTCTCAGTGTGCTGATAGTAGTGTAGTGGAGCGAACCACCAATGTTGAGTTTGACATACTCCGAGGGGCACTTGATGCCGGACTGATTGCCAGACATGACGAAGGACTTGACCAGGAATTCTGGCTCGGTTGGATCTCGCAGAAGGTACGATCTCGGTAGCAACGACGAGGACGATGACGCCGACGATGAGAGATCGATCTTCTCGAGTGTCGTGCTCAACATTTAATCCATATATAAGCCAACGTCGAGTTGGAAATTTCGACAAAACGGAGTACAAGGTGCAAGTAGGTGTATTCGCACTCTCAGGTCGTCTCGATCATTTCCCAAATATATTCCGATATATTCCGATCGACGGAGTACAGCAGAAGGCAGTCGCGGAGCCTCAATAAATTATCACAAGCTTCTCCATGACCGTCGTAAAAAAACGCACACACGGAGACAGGCTCTTATCTCATTATTATTTTCAAACGAATCTCGAGCCCGGATTACACGAAACTGCTGTCTCTTCGGCTGCTCGCGCACGGACAGCTGGTTGCGCGTTTCCACACGGCCGTCTCTTGCAAACGCGCAGCTTGTAATTTTTTTCTTCGGGTCGGTAATTCAGACAGCCGACTTACCGGCTGCGCGGGTCGCTAACCCAGATCTCGTCGCACATCGGTATTTCCCCTATATATCTGCCTACGTACATGCATAAACGCGCGCATACGTGAGCGCATCGGAGTGAAAAAAGGATTTATTGATTTCTATTTGTTGCAGCTGGCGTTACGAGAGAGGAGCACTTTTGTGTGCGATATGAAAACGCAATGTAGGTGAGTATGTGCAGTCGGCGGGTGGGGGAGGCGGCCGGTGCATCTCGTTCGCATTTGCGATTTATGACTCTATTTCGATTCCATTTCGCTTCGTTGTTTACTTATTGCGGCCGACCGGAAATCGGAGACTGCGTCTGCAGCGGTGGAGAAAAGACACATCAATTAGCGCAAAGCTATATGCATGCAGTGTGCATATATACCCGCCGCGCACTCTGCCCCCCACAGCGCTTTAACATTCATTTAAATCTATTTATCTCGCGCTGCAGCTCGACTGTGTGCGTAGTGTGTCTCATTGGGCATAATACGCAGCGAGTGTATACAGAGTATATACGGGGCTTAAGCGTAACACGGGCTACTACACTGCAGTTACGAGTGTAGCTCTCGAGTAGTCCATTAGACTCGCCGATAAATTTAAAGCGCGGGTGCTCGCGGCATAATTTAACGTTAATCCCGATAAAAGAGAATTCTCTCGGCGCGGAGGGGGCAATTAGCGGCGTTGAAACTTCGAAATGCGACTGAAAAATAGTCATCCGCTGTGTGAGTGTAACGTGTTCTCTCTGGCTGCTGCGTATATGATAAAAGAAGAAAAAAAAACGTCACCGGCATCGGCCTATATGTATATATATACCTATATACATATGTGTACATATATAGCGAGGAATAAAGATTAACGATTAGCTTGAGTGAGAAGCTTGACCACAGCAGCGACGCGCTCAGCCGCGATTAATCCTCGGCAGCGCGCGCGTACGGCCTGCAATAATCCGGGCCGTAAATTTTGAGGATTACGTTATGCAAGCGACGAGAGCCTCATTACTTTTAGGCGCGTTAACCCCTCCCTTTCAATATAGATATATATTTACGCGCATCGATCGATTTTGACTCGTCGTCACGCGTACGCTGTTTCTTTTTTTACATCGGATGAAAAACTAAAGTTTATTCGCTGTGCGGCGAAATTGCGCGCTTTATTGTAGCCTTTTTTATTCATCTCTCACGCGCTATTGGTGCTGTGCAGTTTTGCATGATTCAAACGTAAACGTTTTGACGCGAGCGCGCGGCCGTGCCGCGCGATTATTAGTCATTCTGTTTTGAAATTTAAATTAGGAGTGCATTATTACACAGAACTGCGTCGCGTTCGCCGTTTTCCGCGTTTATACGTTGCATAATGAGAAAACACAGCGTCCTCTTAATTTTATCAATCCTTTTATTAATTACTTTGAGATATACATTGCTCGACAAACGACGATTATACAGACGTGTATTACAGTATTGTATTTTACACCAGGACGTCGACTTTTAAATAAATGTATATATATTTACAATGTGGCTGTGTATACGTGATGTCTGCATGTGTGGATGGGGTGAAAAGGAATTGCCTTTTCTGCCAGTTCCGCGCTCTGCAGCATACGCGCGAATCTTTTCATATAGGAATACATTTGACGTCGAGGAATAAACGTCACGCGTGAATCGAGCCGCAGTCCGATCTTGTACATCGTGACATTTCCGTATGGAAATATTTTCCGAGCCACTCGTCTCTCTCTCTCTCTCTCTCGCTCTCTCGTCGCGCGTTCGCCCGCACACATACACATACGCACACACACACGCACACACATACATACATATATGTCGCGCTCTCTCGCTCACTACAGTCAAATGCCAAGCGTGTACGTAGAAAATATTGATTATCGTTTCCCGCGAGCGCTCTGGCTCTCACTCTCAGCTCGTACCCAAGACTTTTCGACAGCTGCGGCGCGCAAAATTGTATGCCGTCGCTGTCGCGCGCGGATCGTTTCCATTCATTCCTTCATTCCCTATTACACATTTATTTATCTCGCGCCTTAAAACTCACAAACTATATGTTATACCAGTATATATACCTATTTTATGTATCAGATTCTTACCGTCTAGCTTCTCGCTTACACCAAACACGATGAATTGATTTGATTTCCCCTCTTTTCGCTAGCTGCAGTTTTTCCTTTTTATCTTTAAATTCTTATATACTTGAGCGTGAAAAAGTCACTATTGGAAAATGGCAAAACGATGTTTCTTTGATTTTAGTGCACAATTCGCTTTCTTCGCCTACTTTTTTCTTCTCTTATATCGCTTTTATTTTTTTTTTAATGCACTTTTAGAAAAATAATGTAAAGTTTTTAAATAATCGTCTTTTTTATTCTTCTTTTTCTTAACTTTTCTTTTCTCTCTCGTTTTTTTGTTTGATACCCGCGATTAATACATCATTTTAATTATCAACACAATAGCTGTCCCTTGCTCAGGCGACAAACCGTTTAAACCTGTTACACGAATATCGTGTATTATACAAACAGTATAAAAGTTTACAAAAAATCCAAACGTGTTGTAACAAGAAGTTTTATAAATTTGCAAGTAAAATCTGCATTATACTTTAACGTTTTATACAATATTCATTTGTGGTAGCTGTTTAAAAGATAATATATACTTATAATAATGCATAATGAATTATTTCTCGGAGATCAATATATAGTAATTGCGATCGCGTAAAAGAGCTTTCTCGGTGCTTTCTCAGTGTAGTATTGTTTTCAGTAAAAGTGTTTTGGCTTTTTACACAGGTATATAGATATTATGAATAATTTTAGAGTTCTCTTGATTCGAGCTTGAAGTAAAAAATAATCCTAGTTTTATGTATCGTATGTATATGCTATATGTCTGGAATCGTAGTTTTTTGACTATACTTGCGGTAATTCACCTCGATTAATTGCGCGTACAATATAATATGTCGTCAAGTTTTTTTCTGTATTTTCTTCTTCTTCATATACTTATGTCCTTCTATCGAATTTATTTACATTGAAACTTTTAGCCGTTGGTTAAATCGACGACGACGATGATTTTTCATTTTATTTATAAACACTGATTTAGCGCCATCGAGTGGCAATAGTAAGACAGCATTGTATTTACATCGGCTGCAGTAAATAAAAGTATACTCACCAGAGATGCAGGGGAGAGGAGAGAGGAATACAAAAAAAAACGGAAAAATCTGCGATCGGAGTTATTCGAGTTGATTAGGCATTAGGCAAAAAAGCGAAAAGAGAGCGAGAATGGGGAGGAAAAACGACAATTCCCATGGCGTTTGACTTTCATTGGAATTTTCCGCCCAGTGAAATTGGCGGATAAAGTTTTCGAAGGGTGGTAGGCAGTATAGTAGTGGACGTGCGCGGGACCCGCGTGGCGTGCGCGATAGAAAGAGAAAAGAGGCTCCCTCATATTTCCCAGGAGGCGGTGAGAGCGGCTACCACCGCACCTACTATATATAACTACATCGGCGAGAAAGAAGAAAAGAAGAAGGGAATTTGCGCAAAAAGCAAAGAGGATCGAAGAGGGGAGAGCTTCTTTTTGTAGTTCTTGTTGTTGTTGCCGTCGCCGTCGCTGCTGTACCGCTGCTTTCAAAGGTGGGGGCAGTAATGAGGGAAAAAAGAAGATCGAGAGAGAGAAAAAGAAGAATAACTGCCGCCGAGAGCGCAAAACTGTCTTACTTTGCTATATTGAAAGAATTGCATTATACGTTAGTTATTGTTCTTGAGCATAGAGTTTTCGAGCATTGACAGTCATTATCGTTACGATTATGCGATATTCTGATTAGGATATACGTATGATATTATAATTATACGATGATTATATACGACAATAGTGAATAGCTTTTTGTTTTCTTTTTAATCGAGCCGCGCACTAGCTCGGTATATCAGAGCGAGTAGAAAAGGTAGGTCGTAATGGCATCATCAACATCATCATCATCATCATCATCATCTTCACATGGGAGTGTTGTCCTCGTCGATATCCTCGTCGAGTTCTGGCAGTGTGTAGACGGCAGTGGCCGCCGAGGGCACGACGGCCGGGGGCGGGGGAGGCATGGGCGGCATCGGCGGCAGACAGGGCGGCACGGGTACCGCTACAGCCCTCAGCTGTTGATCGCTGCTAGCCTGCTGCTGCTGCTGCTGCTGCTGCTGCTCGAAGATGGGTTTGAGGATGCTGGGCTTGCAGTCGCGCGTTACGTCCACCTGATTGTACGAATCCTTGAGTATGTTGATCTCGTTGTCGTGGGCGAAGATGCTGCCGGCCGGCTCGCTCATGCAGAGCGACTCCTCGGTGAGGGTGCGCTGTTGGCAGCTCATCATGAGCTGGTGGTGGTGGTGATTGCTGCCGGGAAATTGTCACGAGCTATTGATGGCGAACGGCTCGGCCGAGAGCTCGTCCACCGGGGGCGGTCGTGGCTCCTGCTTCTCCGCCGACTGCTGGTGATGATGCTGCTGGTGGCTCTGGTGCTGGTGCTGGTGCTGCTGCTGCTGCTGCTGCTGGTGCGACAGCCGGTGCACGATCTCGTCGTGGAGGATGTTGAAGCACATGGCCGTCAGCGCCATGCCGCTCATGATGTAGCACGAGCAGAACCAGACGGTCGCGTTGCGCGGCTCCAGCGGGCTGAAGCTCGGATAGCTGCCCGGCACCATGTCCCCGAAGCCGATCGTGCTCAGGCTCATGAAGCAAAAGTAGCTCGCGTCTGTGAAGAAACGATCGATCGTCATGCTTGCGGAAAGAGGAAAGTGAAAAAAAAGAAATTGACGCGGGTTGTCTATACCAACCTATGACGTCCCAGCCCTCGAGCTTGTGAAGGGTGAAAGCTCCGGCGACTATGTAGCAGAGCATGGCCCCCAGGCAGATGCTGATCGGCGCGAGGATCGTGACGTTGGGTCTGTCCCCGGAGCTGAGACTCGACACCTCGTCCTTGGGGCTAGACTTGACGTCCAGCGAATTGGGATAGGTCGCGTTCGCGTTGGCCCTGACGTAGAAGGGCTCCTGCAAGCCTCCCAACTGCTGCTGATGCTGCTGGTGATGGTGTTGCTGCTGGTGCTGCTGGGCCATCTCCTCCTGCTGCCTCCGCTTCCGCATGCGTCGTTCCTTCTCCTGCGGCGCGAGCGAAAATTAAAGCTCGATTACAGAGGACTCGCGAGGGGATAGGGAGGAAGAAGGCATGAACACATACGCTCACCTGCATCCGCCTCTCGTCGTAGCAGCAGTAGCCGCAGTTCGAGCAGAGACAGCAGCAAAGCGCCCGGGTGAAGACGCCCCTCGCGCATCGGGAGAGCAGACCTCCGGCGCTCGAGAGGTAGATCAACGTCAGCGGGATACCCACGAAGGCGTAGCTTATCGTCACCAGCTTGCCGAGCGTCGAGCGCGGCGCTATGCTCCCGTAGCCTATTCAGAGAAACACACACAGAGCAGAGGGTAGACCTTCGTTATATTAATATACATACGAATGTAGGTACATATTAATAAAAGCTGCTCACTCTCTCTCTCTCTCTCTCTCTCTCCCTAGCGCAAGACGCTTTTTACGACCTTAATTCTCTCTCTCTCTCTCTCTCCGAGGCTCCTATCCTAGTTTCAATTCAAGCAGAACTCATTAGCGGAGTGCATGCATCGCACGCGCGCGAGCGCGCCCCCGCGACAACATGACATCTCTGCTGTATAAGCCGACTGCGGCTATAGTGTAGCTATATATGCCTAGTGCGCTGCTGCGCCCCGGCCTAAAGGATAAGTACGTTTCTTCATACTTTCGCAGCCCTCGCAATTATTGTCGTCGTTTGGACGTATAATTAATTTTACCTCGGCTCTCTCACTAATTTCGGTCCACTTCTTCTTCTTCTTCTTCTTCTTCCTCCTCATCTTCGGTCTGTATATGCTCATAACTCTATCAGCTCTCGTGAGGAGCGAGAGAGAGAGAAAGAGAGAGAGAAAAATAAGCAAGTTTTATTGTCGCGCCCGGAAAATTACATCGACGGAATTAAATAACCTGTCCGATAATACAAGTAAATGTGTCTCTTAAATTTGCCGACGTGAAATAGTACCTATAAACTTTTATGCCTGCATCGTGCCCCTCGTTTCTTTTCTCTTCTTTTCTCGACTACTACTACTAGCACTGCTGCTGCTGCTACTACGTACTACTACGACTTCGTAGCTGATAAAAAGCTTCGACTCTCATCGAAACTTTTTAGTTCTACCGTCTATTTCAATACATCTTGAAAGCCAGCCATGTTCCCGAAGACCGGGAAAAATTGTGCCCTGATACTCTGCGCTTTCGCGCTGGTATTAAGCTTCGCTCTGGCCGAGTTGTCCGAGGCGCATGTAATTATATCAGGATATTTTTGCTTAAACTTGCTTTCTCGCTGCATTTCCGCTTTGATAAACAGCTCTTTTTTTCTCGATTATATTTTTCTCTGTCTCAAGGAGATGCCGAAGAAAGGACTATCGATAAAGCAGCGTAATGACTTTCATCAGAAGAAGAGTCAAATCGATAGCGCACACAAGCAGAAGAAAAAGAAGAGAAGCTCGAGATACGAGGAGGCGGACGCGGGGGAGAAGCGAAAGACAAAACCGAGGAGTCGAGTATCGAAGCACATGACTGATCTGAAATCCAGGCGAGCCTTGAAGCTCACCCCGGACGACTCGAGCATCAACTTTAATGAAAACGTCAATATCAAGGCCCGCGTAGACAATGTCCAACGGCTCACCTCGCACTTCTATGCCGCGATGAAATTTCGCGAAAACGTCGTTCGCATTTTTGGCTACATTCTTCAGAAGGCTGAAAGCTCGCTCCTCACCGAGGAGCAGTACACGGCGCTGCAGCTCGTCTACGAGGCGGTAAGGGAGAAGCGAGTCTACTTCTTTGACCTGCTGCCGCCGTTGATTTACTTTTTGCCCGGCGAAATGGCAAAGGGGAAAAACAACGAGATGGAACTGGTACTGAAGATACTGTCGAAAAATCTGCCCAAGTATCTCAGATGCACGGCGCATTTTCTGGTCAGAGAATTCCATTATCGTAATATCAACATGGATAAGCTCGTATCGATCCTTAATCCCTCCTCTACTACTGTATCCTTGGACTTTTTCGCTGGGATGGAGCCGAGTCAATTGAACGCTACTTCGCTGAACAGAAAGGACATTCTTCGACTGCAGCAGCAGATTGAGCCGATAGACGAAAGCGGAAAAGTCACCAGGACAATGTTGGGTCCTATTTTTATAAACTTGATCAATCAGCTGTACGAGAGAAAGATTGACCTGTCGCCGGAAATTTTCTCCGTAATCCTCGCGAATTTACCAATTAGCCCGATGGATCCGATTCTCGAGGCTAACGTTATCTACATTTGCGAGTTGGCGAAAAAGAGAAATCTTCCAAAGTGGAATGATTTAGACGTCGGCGCGGTGCTGCTCGATAAGAATCCCTACAACTTGGTTCAACGAGTTATTACGAAACTTTTGAAAGTTCAGCGGCAGGACACGAATAGCGAGGATGTCATCGAGGCTCTCCTCTACATTTCAATTCACCTGAATCCGCAGTCGAATACTCGCGTAAATCCGGGACTCGAGCAAATTCGCGGATTCGACGAGAACGACGAGAGAGGCATCGTGCAGCTGCTGCGATCGATTGTTTATCCCGAGTTTAGCAAAGACACGCTCGACGCGAGAGACAAATTGATAGACTTGCTCGAGAGGCAACGGTTCGACGTTCGCCCGATATTCCTCATCATCAATAGATTCGCCTACGATAATCCGTACGACTTGTTGTTGGGAATTCTGATGGCGTGGAAAAAGCTCGTCGCCTCGAGTCCCGGCGCCGACGAGCTCGCGAAACCGATATCGCTCATATTGGCGAACATGATATTCAAAAAGCAGATGATGACGTTCTCCTCGACGACGCCCGACAACCTCTACATCACCGACATACTACCGGCCATTCTGGACGACAAACCTCAGACCAGCATCGACGTCAAGCTATTCACCACCAGCCTTTTAATACAGAGGGACGATTGGAGATCAAAGGACATCATCGTGAGAAACAAAACCCAATGCGTCTATCCCAAACAGTGTTTGGACAACAGTCTGGCCAACTGGGCTGCTCTTCTGCAGACGTCCGACGAAGACAGACGTCTGGTCGAACGACTGAGGACGTCCATAGTCACGGACTACCAGCCATTCGGTCAGCTGCAGTGCAGTCCGAAGGGGCAGCATATCAAGCAGATAATCGAAGGGGAGAAACGCATAGAAATCGTCTTTCCATACCTGCCAGACCCGACGACCCCCGAAGAGATCCACATGCGCAACAAACTCACGGTATTCATCATAACTCACGGTTTCGTCAACCCCAGCAAAGCTGGCATCGACGGCAGCTTGACGATTAAAGTCAAGCTTCTCTACGAGATCCTCCAGAAGATCCTCGCTATGGACGTGGAAGCGTTGGACGGCGAGATGATCCACATCGTCAACTACTACATAGACCTGATGAAGGAGCTGCAATTAGTTCCGAGCGTCATCATTCGACAGGCCGGCAGAACCGAGAAGGAGCTGAAAATAGATCTGGACAGTCTGCTGAAGAACGTCCTCGACTACGAGAACCTCGCTTTCCAGGACAGAACCAACTACCTCTTGATAATGAGATACATCGAGCAAAATCCCACCGCCATCAACAAGAGCCATCTCGATCTGTTCAAGTACAAGACCAAAGGCAAGCTGGCCCTTTACATCCTCCAGAAACTGTCCGACAACGACTACGTCCACAAGCCTGTCAGAGACGCGATAAAAAAATTGATTCCCCGCGTGAGGCTAACCGGGATCGGAGCCGAGCGTATCTTCGTCAAGAGAGTCCGCACACTGAGAAGGATGCTGGGTAAGAATGCACTGCGTGTATAATAATTGTGGAGAATAAAGTCGCGGCAAAAGCACACAAATTTTATCACGTCTTCCCCATACATTACACGCATCAGCAGCAGCGATATACACGCGACAGTCGGCCCGTATATGAAATCTGACAGTCGCAGGGTCACCTATATGTATATAAGGAGTAAGGTAGTGAGAGAGAGAGAGTAACATAGAACGTCGTGCGGGCTTGACTGCGCGCTGGGGTTTCGAAGGCGACGCGCAGGCTTTGTGAATATGACGTCAACACGAGCGAGCGAGAGAGAGAGAGAGAGAGAGTCGGCAGTAGGCACGTTTGATCCTCTGAAGTGTATACGTGCGCGAAATGAATATGAGTCGCGCCTTTGAAAGACGTTATAGGACGAATTCTTGAAGGGCTGCTACGACGCTGTTGCCTTTTACGCGCTCATCAAGCGCAGAGAGAGAGAGAGAGAGAGAGAGAGAGAGCGGTAGCAAACAAACGTATACCGCGCGCGTATAACTCTGACGAAATGAGATACCCATCATCTCTCCTGTGTATAGGTATATGCACACGTATATTATTATATACACTTTCTATATATAGGTATATAGATATAGGTATGTAGGAATACGGCTGGTAACGTGAGCGGCGCGACCAATTGGATAAAAGAGTAATGAAAGAAAGAAAAGTCGTTATATATCGGGTATGGCGCGCGAGGCGAGAGCGGAATCAGAGATGAGCTACGCTAATGAATTTCCAGCAGAGGGAAAAGTTGGGAGAGAAAATAATTCACGGGGAAAAAGTATATACAACTGTCGTCGTCATCGCCGCCGTCGTCGTCGTCGTCGCATTGCCGGGAAAGAGAGAGAGAGATATTATTAGCCACAGCGTCGGCGTGTGAATTTCACACGGCGTTTCCGCGATGCAGCGCGCAGCAACACAAACGACGCGGCGACGAGTAACGAGGCGCGAAAAAAGGATTATTTATGTGCAGTGGCAGTCCCAGGTATATAGCAGCGCGAGAATGACGAAAAAAAAGGAAGAAATTCCCTTTGTAAATCGGAGCTAGTAGGTCGTCGTCGTCGTCGTCGTCGTAGTCGTCGTTTGTGATTTCGTCCCCAAAGCTTCCGCGCGAGTATAATTAGCGCTTGAACAATATTTAGCGCGCGCAGGATTTTCATTTGGCTCTCTCTCTCTCTCTCTCTCTCTCGCGCGCGCGCAGGAATGGAGTCAGGCCCTCAAGTTAAGGAGGACGATTAGGGCGGCTGTCTATTTACCGAGCGACACGCCAGTGCTGCTGCTGCTGCTGCTGCTGCTGCTGTAGCGCTGCAACATTTAATTAAGTCCTCAAATAATTTGCATAGACGAGCTCTAGCTATACCAGCAGCATCGCAGCAGCAGCGACGCTGGAATCTCGCAGCAATAACATCTCGAAGATGAGTCGCCTGTCCTCTATATATAATACGCGCTCGCGCGGGCGCAAGTACCTGCTCGGTATAGTTACTCTCCGTATTATACGTATACAAGGTGTACAGAGAGTGGCAGCTTGAAAATTCGAATTTCCCGCCGTCGTGGCGCGCGCGCGCGGGGGAGAATAAATTGGAAAAATCGAGTAATACATTATACGTATATAAAAAGGGGCGCGGCAAATCGAAAAGCGTTCGAGAGCTACGGAGGCAAGATGTTCCGAGAGTATAAATACATAAACGTCTCCGCCGCGCTCTATATATAAAGCGCGTGTGTATACGAGTGGAGCGTGTCGCGTGTGCGAGCTTTGAGATAAGCGGCCGACTTACGAGAGCGCGCGGCGTATATATAAAAGGAGAAAAATGGAATATCGATTGTAATTGTTGCTAGCCGCAGGTAAGTCGAGTTTATAAAGGATATATAGAGAGGGAGAGAGAGAGGGCTGGTGTACAGAGTATTATATAGAAAAGCGCATAGAGGTCTGGTGCAGCATGGCTAATACAATTTGGCGAACGATATCGCCTCTCTATGTGCGCGGCTACGGGCTCGAGGCGCACACGCGCCGTCTATTATATCCGCGTCGCGGCGGCTGCGGCTATATACTGATGCTATTCCCCCTTTTGCTAGATATACACACGTATACACACGCTATATAGCTCGGCACAGCAGAGTTAGTAAGAGAGAGAGAGAGAGAGAGAGAGAGAGAGAGAGAGAGAGAGCTTGGACTTGATGGAGCGGCAATGATCGGACCGGACGCGCTCGGACTGAAAATCAAACGGCTGCGAGAGCGAGCGGCCAGAGGCGAAAAGAAGAAGAATAAGAGCGAGTTTGCAACGGGATGCAGGAGTGCGCATTCCTCGTGCCCCGCCGCCGCGTTTATATATATATATATAACCCCGACGATTTTCTCTCCAACTTTCTCATGCGCTTATCCGGCTGGATTTAATATAAGCCGAATATTCTGTGTAGGGATAGAGAGCGAGCGAGGAATTTGGCGTTATTGTTTGTAAATACTTGAAAGCTCCGAGGGTAGTAGTAGCAGCAACGGCATTAGCGCTATCTATATCTATACATATATATAGCTTCTTCTTCTCTCCGATAAGTTTATCCCGTCATTTGTTTTCTCCGCTCGGTTTAATAATAACGCGCTCGCGAGCCGAGCAATTGAGCAGATTCATAAAAAGCCCCCGCCGCCGGCAGCGGCGGCGCCGCCGCGCGCGATAAGAAGTATATAAGCTACGAGAGCTTATCGCGCGTTAGTGCCGCGCAGCGCCCTCTGGCCTACTAAACAATAGCCTGCTTTGTCGTCCGTCACATTTACGAGGCTCTTTTTATATAATATATACGAAAAGCAAGTATAGTCGAGCGACCGGACAATTGGAGAGTCCCTACTCTCTGTCTAGGTGACATCCGAGCTGGAACGGGCGCAAAAAAGTAGTAGGTAGTAGCGGAGCTCAACGAGTCGCGAGAATTCATTAGGCGGAACAAATGAGAGAGAGAGCCCTCTCTCTCTCTCTCTCTCTCTCTCCTCGGCTAATAAAGTTAACTAGCGATGAAAGTGGCCGGGGAGCGACAAGTCGCGCGCTCGCAACTTTCAGTTACTCTTATAAAACTCGATGGAACGAGGCGACCCGGCCTATTAAATCGTCAGCCCGCAAATACGCCGGATTAAGGCTATATAATAATTAAGGCTCTCCCGCCGATGGTGACAAAAAAGTTAAAAAAAAATCAGCCGACACGAAAGAGCTATATATATTGAATGGTACTTTGCGCTCGCTCTCTGAACGAGAGCGAATGAGCGCGGCGGCGCCGGGGCTAAGCCCCTTTAATACCGCGGACTGTAGCCGGAGACGCATTAAGCTACTTAAAAAATCGATCGACGGACTCCCCCCCCCTCTCTCTCTTGGGCAATGAAATGTGAAAGAGATGTATAAATAAATTCGAGAGAACGAGGACGAGCGAGGTGTGACAATCGGGGGAGCCGGCGATGCGCATATCGACATCGTAAAGCGTCGCCCATGTGGCACTGTAAGCCCGGCATCTTCTTTCACGGCGGAGCATATAGTGGATATTACTACTGGTCGTCTTCTTCTTTTCCCCGTGTGTATAATAGTATATATAGGGGGCTGCAGCTCGCGAGATAAAAGCCCCGGCGTCGACATGATTGATATGCGGAAATCCAAGGCGTTTATCTTTAGCCGACGTGGCGCTGCTCTGCACACGCAGCAGAGGAATATAAAGAAAAGCCCTTTGCAAGCTTTTTCATACGCCCTTATTCTCCCGCTCTCTCTCTCTCTCTCTCTCTCTCTCTCTCTCTCTCTCTCTCTCTCTCTCTCTCTCTCTCTCTCTCTCTCTCTCGGCGTATTTAGTGCTCATTAGCTGCTTCGCGAGAGTGCGGGGCTTGAAAATTTTCTTAATTCACGGCGCGCCACATTGGGCTCTCTCTCTGCGGAGAAAAAGAGAGCGAGCAAGTTTTCACAATTTTCAGGGGGATCTACGCGCGGAGAGAAGCTGCTCTCGAGTGCTTCCTTATCAGCGGCGGAAAAGCCATGTATATATAACAGCCAGAAAGAGAGAGAAAGAGCAGAGAGTCCGGTCGTCTCTGCAGGCGCGCAGTAAGGTAAAATGTTGTAAAGCGGCAAGGGGAGAATAAAGAAAGGGGGCACCTCACCCCCCTTTAAGGTGCAGAGGTGTACCCAGCAGCGGCAGCCGGGGAAACAAACAGTTAAGCGGGTAGTTCGAAAGAGCGTAAACTTTTATCGCGTAGCTCTGGGAACGAGAGAGAGAGAGAGAGAGAGAGAGAGAGAGAGAGAGAGAGAGAGAGAGAGAGAGAGAGAGAGAGAGGAAAAAAGGCGTATACACAGCCGCCGCCGCGCCCTGTACTCGCTCGCTCGCGAGAAAAATTCCATAAAACGTCAAGTTGGTTTCCGTGTTATTCGCAACCTAAATACCCCGGCTATTTTAATGCTCAAAGTTAGCTATGCCGCTGCTCGTTATATATATATATATATACACCGCGCTATTTTTCCCGCTGCATATTATACATAGCGACTCTGTGTACGACTGTATACCCATCTCTCCTCCTCTTCTCGTTGCACATGGATTTTTGGCAAATGGAAAGTAGATTATATACCGAGTAGAGTCGCAACGGCAGCGGCGGCGGCCCAACACAATTTGCTAATGAATTTCTCGCGCGAGAGCGGCGGGGGGCATAAAAGCTCGGTCCGTTGTGATTTAGCGCCTTATTCGATTAAAATTCATCTGCGCGCTTGACTAGACTGAGTATACTGCGAGTACACACTGCGCGGAGCTTCAGAGCGAGAGTATCTATACGCAGCAGCAGCAGCAGCAGCAGAAGCGGAGGCGGAGCCCAGCAGCAGCTCGTCCCCTGTTTTAGGTCACACGGCGGAGTAGGGATTTCAATTTAATTAAGAACGGCATTCAATTTGCGATCCGCGCGCGCGCGCATATATATTGCGCATATTCGCGTAACACCGTTACCTCATTGCTCTCGCGCGCGCGCGCGCGCAAGAAGACGCCGCCACCATCACAATAAATTTATATATATATACATACGCAAACAGAGAGAGAGAGAGTTGTGTATGCGTGTCTCTATAATAATATCGACGAGCGAGAGGAGCGCGCGGGTGCGGTGAAAATTTTTGCAGGAAAACGGCGAGTTGCGTTTGACAGGGGCTGAAAAATGCTTTCGGCGCGGTGCGCCGAACATGCACGGCTAATTCGACAGGATTTTTTCGCTCGCGGATTTTCCCTCCTGTTCCTGCACTGCCGCCGCCGCCGCCGGTGCAGTGTGTGTGTATGTCGCGACCAGACTATTTTTCAGCGCTGCAATTTGTTATTTTTTAATCAGCTGTCGGCAACGAGAGTTATTGCCCCCGTTGGCGAACCGAGAGAGAGAGAGCTTTGATTAAATTAAGCGCGTAGATATAATGTGTGTATATATATATAATATAAAAAAGGCCGCCGTGCGCACAGTTTCAGGATTAATTAAAACATTCGGTTAGAGGTGGGTGAAGTTTTCTTTGAGCGCGCCGTGGATGCAGCGCAAGCGGGTAGAGGGAGAAACAATGAGGCCCTCATTGTTTCATGACGTCTCGAACAAAGGAGCGAGATAAAACGAAAAGCTCTGAATAGAAGGATGCGCGGGTGCTCTCGCTCTCTCTCTTTCTCTCTCTTGCTGCAGTGGAATAGGAAATGAAAATGCGAGAATGAAAAAAATATATCGTCGTTAGGAAGTTTAAAAGTAGACTGCCGTCTCTACTCCTCGTCGTCGTCGTCGTCGTCGTCGTCGTTCTCGTCGTGCTGGTTATATACGCATATATACTATATGCGTGTACGTGTACACGCGCGCGGCTATGCGAATGCGCGCGATTCGCGACGGTCAATAAAGCTCGGCTGCTACCCCCCCTTCAACGCCGGTATGTACGCGTGCGTGTGTGTACTGCGGGCAGTTTCCCGATTATCATGCCTGCGAATTTGAACTTTTGAAATATGCAAGCAGCTCGCTCGATTGTTTGGAGCGACTGTACGCGGGGAGTATAGCGCGTGTATACGCTTTTTCGAGCAGAAAATAAGGCCAGCGAGAGAAATAAGCCCATCGCACAGCCCGAGCTTTAACGATAGCCGCGGGGCTTGTAACGGGCGCCAGAGATTTCCGGACGATTTCACACACGAGGCAATAATTAAGTTCCACGCTCGCGGCTGCTGCCGCTTTTTCCCTATATACTCTCGTTCCCCTTTTCTACAGCAGTCGCAGCAGGAGTAGTCGGCATTAATTTTTATGCTAATTCGAGTCGTCCTCCTTCTCCTCCTCCTCCTCCTCCTCCTCCTCCTGTGTGTGCTACTTTGCTCTATCGGAGCTTTCGCCCGCGCGCGCGCAAGTGGCAAAAAGTAGCTGCCACCGAGAGAAAGAGAGCGAGTAGTGCAGAAGCGCTTTGATCCTTCCACAATTGCCGGAAGAGCATACTCTCCCGCTCTGATACAGCGGCGGCAGCTACAAAGGACTATAGCCTTTTTTCCCTATACCCGCGAGAGCTTTTTTTTCGCTTTTCACCTTTATTGGCCTGCAATTTAGCTTTCATTTCTATTTCTCTCCCCGACCCCCCACTCTGCCTCATCGCGTCCGCGTGTGTGTGTGTGAAAAGTGAGAAATCAAGTTGAAAAAGGGAGGTTTCGCGTAGCGAGAAACCCATCGATCGGCAACTGCCGAAACGAGATTAGGCGCGAACGCTGTTAGGAAAATCGTCTGGGCCGGTAGGTAGGGAAAGCTCGTTCGAAACGAGCTAACGCACTTATCCAGCGGCCGGACGTCGTCGCGGTGGGTATTAAATTGCTTCCGCTCGTCTTCATTTCCGCGGCGCGGGAATTTGTCGCTGTAGCTTTTTCGTCTGCCGTCTATGTACATACCTATATGTATATATACGTTATATAGTCGAAAAAATAGACAGCAGATCGGATCGGTATATATAAATATAAATAAGATGGGAGATGAGCCGAGCGCGTAGTGTGCAAGCCGAGGAGCCGCTTGGCTGCTCTCGGAATGTATGTGCGCGCGGGAATGCAATTTATGCTGCGAGCGCGCGTCGTTCGACGAGAGCGCAATAATTAATATATGCCGAGTGCCATCCGTTAAACCTGCCGCCGAGCAGTTGATTATCCTCGTATTGTTCCTCTTACTCCGGTTGCGCAGCAGCACAGCCTGTTCCATTCAACGGAGCACAGACAATCGACTATCCCCAATATATACACACACACACACACACACACACACCTATACACACAATATATATATATAGAGAGCCGCACCTCCTGTCAATTCGCGGATATATACACGAGGTCCATTCAAGCCTTTTTTCGAAAAATATTTCAATGATGATGATGATTCAGGGAGAGAAGGAAGCCGCCGCCGCCGCACTATACTGCGTTTCTCTTACTCGCGCGCATTTATCTTCGGACGGCAATAAAAAATATGGCTCTCCTGCAGCTGCGCCGCGCGCGGAACAGAAATATAGAGAGACAGTGAGGGATGGGGGACTCTCCGCGAGAGAGAGAGAGAGAAAGCGAAAAGAGAGGAAGATAGCGAGCTGTGTGGCTGGTTTTATGGCCGCCAAGCAGATAACGCTGGGGATATCCTACTCGACAAATTCTACTACTACCAACTACTGGGAAACAAATAGTATAATGCTAGTAGTCGTAGTAGTACGACTGACGGCGTTTGATAATCGACGGTATAAATTAATTCGACGTTAATTAAAGCCAGCTAGACGAGAGTGAGAGAGTGAGTGAGTATATATACATATATATATATATATATGCAGACGCGGTAGGAGATCGCTTATTGTCGAAGCGCGCGGGATGTAATTAACTCGCGCAGAACTAGCCGCACACTATGCACTCCGCGCTCGCTCACTCTCTAGCGCTGCAGCACACATATATATATATGTATATATAAACGCTCGTCAACTTTGCCAGTGCTAACCACCGCTTGTATTTGCGGCTTGCTGACCACCGAATCGATGCTATAATACATACCGATGCCCCCGCATTAATCCGCTTTGATGCTAGCTGCGATGATTTTTCCCCCGATACGCCTCATAATTATAATAATAACGGCTCTATGCATATATACGTACATATATATATATACGTATCAGAGAGTACGGACGTAGTTTCGGCGAAAGGCGGCCTCGTTGCGATGATATATAGGTTATAGCGCGCTCGCGCGCTGAGTTGCATCTGCAACGCGCAAACAAAGCTATATACGCGAGCGCGCGAGAGAGAGAGAGAGAGAGGCGTATAACTCATCGGTGCTCTCGCGCGGTGTACGCGAACGTTTCCCATAATCGAAAAAGCTGACACGTTGTTTATAGCTCGTAAAAACAAGAAGAAGAAGAAGAAGAAGAAGAACAAGCATAAGCTGTATACGTGGATCGGTGTGCTTGCATTTGGAATTAATCAAGAATCTTCAGGGGGGGGGGCTTGATTAAGGCCGCGAGTCATGTCGCGCATTTATCGCTGGACTGCGCTGCAGCGGATCGAGAGGAGCAACGCCGGGGAATCTCCGCGGAAATAGCTCTCTCGCGCAAGGAATCGAGTTTGCGCTCGGCCGGCTTAGGCGTGCGCGCGCGCGCGAGAGAGAGGATAGTTCCGACATTGATTTTCTATCGGACAGCTAATTACAGACGTGCCAAGAATCGGCATTGCATTATTTTTATTTTTTTTATATATAGATACACACATACACGAAGGGGAGCTTTGATTTATCGGCTTTGTAGCTTAATGATGCGGCGGCGGCGGCAGCGGCGGTCTTTCTCGTATAAGCACGAAAGAATGGCGATTTACGAGCCATTCGGCAAACTCGAAATACCTCTGATTGTTGCTGCTGCTGCAGTAAAGCCAATCCTTTATCGCGTTCGCGGCCACTCGCTTTATGAGCTCCTTTATTTTCTTCGATTCGTGCGCTCCTGGCATTACGAGCTCCCCCCCCCCCCCCCTCTACTCCATATATATACATACATAGCGCACACATACATATCTATATATTCATTGGAGATATCGGAAAGTTTGGATATTAAGGAAATAATAGCCGCGCGCCGCGAGTGAGTAAATTTTTAGAGCCTCCGTCGACAGATGTTCCACGCGGGCTGAGCACTTGAATTTTTATTATCGGCCGCGCGTGGCGCACGTGAAATTAATTCGAATCGAGGGAGAGAGCGCGCGAGCGAGAACGAGCCATAGCGTACTCCCGTCACGTGTGCAGTGTGTTCTATGCGCGCGCGAGGAGCCACCTAAAAACGTCCATAATCGTCACGCAGCTGCATCATCCGGCGCGTTGCGCTGCACGCAGCGCACTATAAATATAGATCAATTCGAGAGGGAGAGAGAGAGAGAGAGCTACTGCGCGCATAATGCAACGAAAGCCTGAATCACCCACTGCATACATCAAATCGCGATATAAAAGAGCCGGCGCACGGTTATATACCAGAATCGTTGAGATTTCGAGTCGAGCGCAGTATAAAAAGCGGCGTTTAAAACCATTTTCCAGCTGTAAATTCGAGCGGAGTTCCAGGATTAAATAGAGATATCGCGCGTATACCGCGAGAACGAATCGCACCAATTTTATTTTCATGCCGTAACCCCGTCAAAGAAAAAAGGGAAACAGCAGCCGCTAAGAAATTCTCTCTATAGCGGACGAGGTGAATCGATGGAAATTAATCGGCGTGTAACGCACGTGTAAGTCGCGGCAGCAAAAAGCGTTTGCTCCTCCTCGTCGTCGTCGTCGTCGTCGTCATGCAAATGAAGCGCGCCAGAGCTGCAGCTCGTCATCCGGGATATATAAAGTTTCGCGTCGCTCGCTTGACCGCTTGCGCGCGACTAAACGCTTTCCCTGCTGCTGCATGCATGTATGCGCATCGGTGTAGCGTGTCTCGAGCAATTTCTAATGCAAATGCTCTCGGGTTAAAGTTGCGATGATGGCTTTATAAGTGCTCGAAATAAAAGGACGAGTCGCGCTGTCGTCGTCGTTGGGAAGAAAAATGTCGCGGAATCGGAGCCACGCTGCTGCAGCAGCAGCAGCCGTTCGTCTTGCCTGCATATTCAGGGAGTTTTGCGCACGAAATGCCGGGGACATTGTTATGCTAAGATCGCCAGAGAGAGAGAGAGAGAGAGAGAGAGAGAGAGAGAGAGAGAGAGAGGGAGAGACTAGCTGCTCTCTGCTCTTAGCATATTTTGACGATATTTTCGGTCGCCAGAGCAAGCACCTTTCTCCCCCGACTTCCTGCTCTGGCTCTTCCCTTTTTCATCTTGCATTTGCATCCACCGGTTTAATTAAGTTCAGCCAAGTTATTTCGCCGCAGCCTCGACGCCCGCTCTATCCCCCTCGCACCTTCTCGCATTTAATCGATCGCTCAATCAAGTGTACTTGCGCCCGCCAGCAGCACCGCTTTAAGCATTCATATAGGAGATGCTGCTCCGCTGCTTATTAAAGGCACGCGATAGCCGAGGAAAATTAAAAGTACGAGTTAATTAAACCTTTTTTCTCTCTCCTTTTTCTTCTTTTTTCGCCGCCAGTTCTCTCCGATCAGCGGCGGCGACGCCGGGAGTTTTAAATGTTGATTTTTCGGACAGCGGAGATGAAAGTGCGCAGGTGTGGGGGGGAAAGTTATACAGCAGACGGAGGAGGGACTTGAAGGGCGACAAATTGCGATTAGGCGTCAGCGGCAAACGCGAGAGAGAGAGAGAGAGAGAGAGAGAGAGAGAGAGAGAGAGAGAGAGAGACAGAGCGAGAAAGCCTCGGCCAGGCTAGCAATCCATTAGAGAAACCAGAGGTCTTTTACCCGCGACGAAGAGCAACAGAGAGCGAGAACGAGCGGGAGAGAGAGAAAGACAGATAGAGCTTGGATATCTCCTGATTAAAATTTTTCCAAACTATTTCCATCTCTCCTTGCCAGCTGCTCTCTTTTAGGTACTTAGGCGTCCTCTTTTTTTCCTCTCCCCCCCCCCCTCCTTCTTTATACAGCGGCTAAAACAGCGAAATAGCGTTATACTTTACATTCATGTCTGACCAATGCGAGAGCTCTTCTACTGCGCTACTGCTACTGCTATTGCTGCTGCTGCCGCTACGTCGGGGGGAGCGAGCGGGCGCGGAATACTTTGAAAAAGTCGAACGATGTCGGTAAAAGGGGAATAAAATTTTTCATGGCCCAAAAGATTTGTGCGAGTCGTGAAATGCTCGAGCAAATGCGACGATAATAGAAAGAGAGATGGAGAAAAAAGGGAAGGCCGTCTCGCGGGGGGGAATGATATTAGAAGAATATATAAGACTGCGGGGATTTTATATTAAACTCGTGAAAACAAAAAAAGCAATCGCTGCGCAGTATAACGTACAGGTATGGATTACAGAAGAAGAGTTTATGCAGCGTATAATCGAGCATGTAAAGGAGAGAATTAGGGGTTGAGAAAAAAAAATTGCTCGCGTTCGTTACAGCCCGCGCGCTGTCGGCGAGGCGCAATATTTGCGGAAGCAAAAAGCTATAGCCGATAGCGCGCTATTTCACTTTCTTGGTATGCGTCCAGATCGACGCCGCCTCTAGGCAGCAGGCCAAATATGCGCGCGAGCAAGCCGGAAAAATCCTAAGGCCGCACAATATTTTCCTTTTCCTTATAATTTACAAAATTATGACCTATAGCCCGGGTTTTGCAATTTAAATAAAAGCAACCGACTGAGGAAAAAATCTGATCCAAGAGCGAGAGGAAACCTGGCGAAAATTCCCGTTAACGGAGCAGTAGAGTCTCGCAGAGAGCAGCAGCAGCAGCGAAAGAGAGAGAGAAGTGGCGTCAAAGCGGCTACGTCGACGAGCCGCAGGGTGTTTGCATATCTTAGCCTGGTTCGTGTTTGCCCTGGTAGGGGCGGGCGCGCTAGCAGCCTCTTACTCTATTTTTTTCCATCTCTCGATCCAGACGACGACGACCGTCTCTTCCTTCTATATAATACCGTTTCCTGAGCTCCGCGCGCATGCGCGTCGCCGAGACGTAGAGAGAGAGAGAGAAAAAAGGAATCATCTTTTACAATAAAGTTTCGACCGAATAAAGAGAGAGAGAAAGCGAGTGAGAATTTATTCGAGATAGAGCAGCGCGAAAAGCTATTTATTGATCCCCTTAACGGCTGCTGAAAAACTTTTAACTAAGCTAGGCAAGTTTGTGTCGCCCAGCGTAGGTATAGGTATATGGTCGTTTAGAATGGGAAGCCGACCTGCTGGGGGAGAACAATATTTTTATGCTCGAACGAAGCGATAAAAAGTAGCGCAATACTTTGCGTAAATAGGTGCGCCGCTGCAGAAGAAAGAAGCCCCGAGAAACGAGTGCCCAGCTGTATCTGCCTCGAGGCTATGCCATATATATATATATCTATACGCGAGCGATTTAAGCGAAGAAAAGTAACGGCATAGCTAAATAAGGAAAGGGAAGAAGAGCTGCGAAGGAATAAGTAAAAAGTTGAGTGGCTTTTCGCGAGAGCGAGAGAAAAGCTAGATGGACTACGGAATCGGATTAATTTGGCTCCCGGCAATCCCGCGATGGTTACGCTTTTCTTTCGACTCGCTTACATTATTCCCGGCGCTCTCCATTTTCCCTCTCTCTTTCGAAACTGCTGCCGATGGTTGGCTACAACTATATATAGAATCTGCAGCCGCAGTCATTTTTCTCCACTGCGCGTCGAATGGTATTTAGTTTGTTAAATAGAGGAGAGCGAGAGCCAGCTGAGAGCTGTACGCGGCGACGCAGGTCAAACGCAGCTGCAGGATAGAAGAGACTCTTTGGGGAGTTAAATTGTATAGTATTTGCTTGCAGTAATTATCTGGGACTGGCTGTCTGCGCGACGCCTAAAGCTTGACCCACTAATTACGTACAAATAGCGAGTTTCGTTTGCTCTTAGGTGGGCCGCCGCCAGAGTACGCTCAAAGCCCAGGCTGAAACTGAAGCGGCGGCATTATTTCGAACGCATATATGCACGCGTCTCCGATGCCGTAGCTGCGCAGAGTTGCAAGGGCGACCTAGGGTATAACATCATTCAGGTTTGCGTGTATACACAGTACCTATGGTGGTGAGGACGGTCAACGAGTAGAGGAAGGCCCTGGCAAAGTTCCACTCGTAGTGGACGATCTTCTGGCCAGTAACGTCGGCGCTGCCCGTGTGCGTGATCGAGCCCGACATTAGGTTGTCCGTAAGCGTCCTGATCAGCTGCTCCTGAAACCTGGCGATCTCCTCGGACGCCAGTCTCGTCCAGTTCTCGTGGTAGAGGATGTTCAGCTTGACCGTCGTGTTCCAGAGGTTCTCCACCGTGTGGACCCGCGCCTCGTTTATCTGTACAGTGAGTCGTTACGATATAGGTGATCTAATACAACCTTGGGTCGAGGAATTTAGGTTTCGATACATACCTGATTGAGCCAAGTGGCGTTGTTGCGGGCGGATACGTGGTGCGACACGCCGCGTTGGTGCAGAGGTGGTGGCGAGTCACTGGAGCCCTCAATGTAGAGGAAGATGAAGCTACCGAGGAGCGTGTAGAGGACGAGGATTAGGCAAATGGCCAGGTTGATGAGGCAGCCCTTGAGAAAAGAGTGTCGACTGGCCTTGTCGGGCACGCCGCCGAAGCAGAGGCAGCGCACCTGCGAATTCGGGGCACTCGGCGGCTCGTGCTGGTGCGGATGCTGCGGCTGCTTGTTTTGGTGGTGATGCATGCCACCACCGGCAGGTCGCTTCAGCGAGGAGGTGTTGCCGTTATTCGTGGACTTGAGACCCTCGTAAGCCCGGTAGCAGCCGGCGGGCTGTCTCGGGTCCTTCTCCATATCTCCGAACTCTTGATGACGATGGTGGTGGTGGTGATGTTGCTGCTGCTCCTCGTCCACCTCCTCGTCCTCCTCCTCCTCTTCCTCCTCCTCGTCCGGCTCGGGCTCCTCGTCCTGCTCGTCGTCGTCGTCGTCGTCGTCGTCGTGACCGTAGATGCTCGGCGGCAGTACGTAGAAGCTCGAGGATGAGATGCTACAAGCTTCGCAAGAGTCTGCGGCCGCGGCAGCAGCGGCGGCCAATTGGATGGGATGCTCGAGGAAGGTGACGCGCTTTTCGCCCTGCCTATTAATGTTTGCCGCTCGCACGGCAGGAGGCGGCGGCGCAAAGGTCAATGAATTGACCTCGCTGCCCGGCTCCAGTGCACTGGTTGTCTCTCACTGGCAGGCTCTGCCAGTTGTATATAAAGCTCTCTCGGGCTCGAGCGAGCGCGGGGACAGTCTCTGTATGAGTATACCAGCCGAGCGGTATACAGTGCTGTCAGGGCGGCCGCCGCGGACTCCCTGAATTATTCATTTCCGGCCGCGCAATTATTTTTCTCTATTCAAAATTCAAAGCGGGCCGCACTCGAGTTGCTGCGGCCTGCAGTGCACTGCTACTGCTCCTTCCTTTCTTTTTTCCGCTGCTGGCTGGTGCAGCCTGGCTCATGACTAATATAACGCTGCTGCTGCTGCTGCTGCTGCTGCCGCCGCACTCGTTTTTGTCATCCGGCAGCACTGAAACAGTAAAAATCGACATTAGGCTGGTGTATCTTTCTTTATTTTTTATTTCCTCCGTCTTTTTTCCTTCTCTTCTTCGCCAGGGATATATATATATATATATATATATATATATATATATATATATATATATATATGTAGAGGAAGAGGATTAGGCCGCTGCTGCATCCATAAATGCATGCTCGAGACGGATCGCCGTAACCGCCGAGCGCGCGCGCGCGCAAACTCGCGAAGGCGAACGCGGCTTTCCGGCCGTCTACTCCCAGGAGTGATATTTAAATCACGGGCTTGCCGCCGGAAAGCTTAGATCGCAGCAGCAGCGGCGGCGGCGGCGGCGGCGGCAGCGGATCTCCCCGGGGAGCGAGGAAAGGTCTTTCCGATAAGGAAGCAAAGCTGCACAGCGAGAAAGACAAGTCGAAAGTCCAAAGCTAAGAAATCCTCGAACTACTACCCACTTCTCTTTCTCTATATATAGAGCGTTTCTCTCTTTCACCCTTTCTCTCTTTCTCTATCTCGCTAATTTATCCTGCCTCGATGTGTTATTGGCTCTTCCTATATTATATAGAAGAGAGAGAGCCTCGTCGGGATAAGGCAGGCTTGTGCTCGATAACTGCGGCGGTGGCAATTCAACCGACGACTATGGAATATGAAAAAGGAAGGAAAGAAGGAAGGAAGGAAGGAAGGAAGGAAGGAAGGAAGGAAGGAAGGAAGCGAGTAAGAAAGGACAATATTCAATTTTGGCTGCGGCAGTTTTTCAAGTGCTGCTGCTGCTGCTGCTGCTGCACCTGTGCTCGCCTCAGCGACTTTTAAATTCCCCGCTATTGTCGGCTCTGTTTGCGGAAAAATGTTTATTCAATTCCGCTTAGCGTCGCTGCGCGCGAGATATTTACTCTAGGCTCTCCCTCCTTCCATCTCTCATCTCCCTCTTTCTCGGGGGAAATCGGTTGACTCTCACGATCTCATCCTGTCCCCGACTGCAGAGATTCTCTCGAATCATATTTGCAGGAAAAATTGTGTGTCTCCCGCCGCGCGCACGATCTCTCTCCCTCTCTCTCTCTCTCTCTTTCGCAGAGTGTTGTTGTCTAATTATACCAGGCACACACCGCAAGAGCAGAGCTGTATAGCGCGACATCAATTTTATTCAAGTAAACCGCAGCGTATAGTGCTGAGGGGGTCATTGCTTAAAAAAATATTTACCGAGATGAGATATCCCGGCGTTGCACATTAATAACGATAAGTGTTTTAATTTCCGAGCCGCACAGTTGAATTTTTCATAAAAACCTGCCAAGATGAATAGTATAAGTATAATATATACAGTCGCGCGCGAGTATGAAATTCCATTTGTTGGTAGAGAAATAGTATAGCGGAAGAAAAGTGAGGAAGAAAGGAAGGAAGGAAGGAAGGAAGCTGAGAGCGAGAGCGAGAGAGAGAGAGAGAGAGAGTATCTAGCGGAAGGTGAAAAGCTCCGGAGCCATAAACTGGCTGCCGGTTAGCCTCGTTACTGGGACGTGTTAAATGACAAGGAACGCTGGCAGGTAATGCCGAGCGATGTCTTTCGGTCGCCACGCAAGAACGGAGAGAGAGAGAGAGGAAGTTCGCTCGAGAACAAATAACGACGATACATTCCCCACAGCTGTTCGACGCCAAGTTTGCTCTATCGTTGCAGTACACAGGCGTCGTCGTCGTCGTCTCTCCCTCTCTGTAAACCCGCTGAGAGAGAGAGAAGGAGCGAGCCACACGGTTATATAGACGAGGGAGAGGAGACACGACGAACTGAACTGCAGATCTATAGAATAAAGCTCGTACACTATACTCTCTCTCTCTCTCTCTCGTATCTCCGGGCAGAGAGACGCGCGCGGCGGCCTCTCTCTGAAAATGGAAAAGCGAGGAATCGAGAATTCAAGCTCATGGAATTCCCGAGCGTTCTATGGGCCAAGGCATTCCGAACTTTCAAACTGTGTGAGTGAGCTGAGCGGGTATTCGTCTCCCTCTCTCTCTCTCTCTCTCTTTCGTGCAGCCATCAATTATTTAGCCTTTTATTTATTTTACCCGACACTCTCTCTCTCCAGGCCAGCAGCAGCAGCAGCGACGATAAATGTACAGCTGGATTTTCCATTAGTATTATGTAACAACGCGTTGCGTAACGAAATTTTCAACCGGTCGAGCTGATTGAAATATGGGCGAGCTTGGAAATCGGAGCTTGAAATCTTTGTGTATATATATATATATACACATACACCCGCGGATATCGCGTTTCGCGCTGCACTGCGCCAGCGATTTTCCGCCGACAATGCAGTTCCCTCTTTCTCTCTCTTTCTCTGCTCGCACCGCTAAATGCTAATTAAACGTGACTTTAAATTCAGCTCTTCCTCTCCCGCACTGATCATCTCTCGCGCGCGGATTATATATATATATAATACAAGTGCGGAAAGCTGCGCACCGCATCGATCCGTGAAAGTGTAATTCACTTTTTGCGGCTGCGCGCAACTTGTTACTCGCAGCTGCAGCGCGCACTGCTGCTGCTGCTGCTGCTGCCGCTGCTGTTTGGGAAATAAGTTTCGTCGCATGCTTATATATATACATACCTATAAGCGCAGAGAGAGAGAGAGAGAGAGAGAAAACGTCGAGATATGACAAAACAAGAAACGAATCACTCAGCGTGTGTGTGTGTCGTATCCAGCCCGCTTCTGCTCTTTTTCACTCGCCTATTTCTACTTCATCTCTCTCTCGCTCAGCTCGTCTCACGCTCGTCTTTCTACCTTGATATATACATATAAGAGAGGGAGCTCTTTGCAGCCACAGTGGGACAGAGAGTGAGAGAGAGAGAGAGAGAGAGAGAGAGAGGTTCGGAAAGGACTGAAATTTTTGAAAGGCGTATCGAAAGTTCCGAAGCGGTTCGCCGCCTGAAAAGACGAGTACGTACTTGGACGATTTCGCCTGCGAGCAAACTTTTATTTCGCCTCCTCCTCTCTATACGGCGTAGCAGCAGCAGCAGCGGCGGCAGTAGCGCGAGGAAATAAAGAGTAAAAGCTGCGCGCACTAGCGCCGAGTCAACTTCCTTCCTCCTCCGCCTCCTCCTTCTCCTGTCTGTGCAGCCTTTCTCCCTTTCTCTCTCTCTCTGTGATTCGAGCTGATATTTCCACGCAATATAAGCTCTCGGCTTTCTCATTTGTTCCCTCATGGCTTTCTCTCCCTCTCTTTCAAGCAATATCATATTTTTACCTTTGTTCCTCGGCTCCGTCTCCCCCTTACTCCGTACGTAGTTATCCAGCACGCGCCGCGCGCGATGGTACATAATTCCGCGAGAGTGCGCCGCGCAGAGGAGGAAGAAGAGGAATTTTAACTATTTCGACTGTATATTCCACTTTTCGCTGCCGCGAGCCGCGATCGTTTTATTGTCGCATCGTTCGAGGCTACGGAGATGGTGAGGGGGTGGGGGCAATCTCGGAAAAGTTGGCGGTGCGCGCGGCTGAAAATTTCGACCGACTCAGCACTCTCTTTCTCTCTATGTCGCGTCCTCTCCTCCTTCGCGCTCGCAATATCGACGCAAAAGAGAGAGAGAGAGAGAGAGAGAGAGATAGATAGATAGATAGATAGATAGTTTATTATAGGCTAAGGACTCGGGGTCCTTGATAGCCAAGTGCAAAATAAAATCATACAACATGATATAAAATAGAGCAACAAGCTGGTGCAACACTCTTTACAAAAAAGTAATATATACAACAACAAAAAATAACATAAATAGAGTAATACATAGTAAAAACAAAACAAAAATATAAATATAAAAATATAAAAACAAATAACAATAACAGCCTCACAACAAGCGCGCCTCGTGAGGCTGCCAATCGCATGCTAGCAGAAAGAATAATGTACATCGGTGTCGCATATACGGTTACAACTTGTTAAGCAGAAATATGAACAAGTCCCTTTTGAAGGCCGGTTGCCTATACAGAGCGCGAATTCGGTCAGGAATCGCGTTCCAGAGATACGCTGCCGCTATATAAAATGAATTCCGCAGGCATTCGGAATCGAACTCATGTATGACGAGGTCGTATACGGATCTTCGACTACCACCCGGCCTACTGGTGTCAATGAATTCAAATTTCGCAAATAAATACGATGGCGTCTTAGTAGATAAAATTTTTGCCAGTAGACAGAGGGCACGAAAATCCCGTCTAACCGCGTATGGTAGTATTTCCAGTTCCCGATATACCGGAGTGATGTGCTCGAAAATCCTAGTGCCTGTGACAAAACGAAGCGCCGCATTTAAGCATCTAGCTAATTTTAAGGTCCGCTCCTTGGAAAGGTCTAAAAATATGGGTGCACAATAGTCCAGGTACGGAAAAATCAGCGACTTCACCAGGAGCAACTTCGTTTCCCTTGTTAAGTATGGTTGCGATTTCCGGAGTCGGCTAAGGGCTGCGAAACACTTTCTAGCCGTCGCATTGCATTGCTCCCGCCATGATAGGGTACTATCAATAATCACTCCAAGAATCTTTAGGGAGTCGCATGTGGTGATAACAGTCCCGTCAAGTACAACGTCCGCAAGATCATATTCGCGTAGCCTACTAATAAAGCCCCGTGAACCAACCCACATCGCTTGGGTTTTTGTCGCGTTAATAATGAGCCCGTTTCGGGCGGCCCACTCCACTATATTTGCAAGGTCTCGATTTACACTCTGTATAATTTTTTCGAGTTGCTGAAACCCCCCTTCAAGGTATATCACGAAATCATCGGCGTATAGTTGGTATTTGCACGAATTTAATACCTGAGGTAAATCATTAATGAAAAGAGAGAAAAGGAGAGGCCCCAGGAGGCTGCCCTGTGGGACACCCGAGTTTCGAATCAGTGGAGATGAGCTCTCGCCGTTGGAGAATACGACTACTTGCGACCTGCTTGATAGATAGGACCTTATCCACGAACAGGCCCGGTCAGAGAAGCCTAGATGGAAGAGCTTGCTAACGAGTAGCTCGATGTTGACAAGATCAAACGCTCGCGAGAAGTCAATACCCACTACCAGAGTCACGCTTCCGCCGTCAATCGCAGCCCTGAAGTCATCAACAATCCGGGTCACCGCTGTGTCAGTACTATGCCCTTTTCGGAAACCGGCCTGAAATTCGTTAAGAAGATTGTTTTCTGTAACAAATTCATTAATTTGTGTAAGAGCGACGCTCTCGAGAATCTTTGAGGGGGCCTTGAGGATGCTCACAGGCCTAAAGTCCCCAATGTTCGAAGCTGAGCTCTGTTTAGGCAAAGGATGGACCAAAGCGTGTTTCCACTCGGTGGGAAAGTACCCCGCACGAAGAGAGGAATCAAATATGTTCACCAACGGGTTAAGAATAACCGGGATACAGTCGCGAAGGTGTCTGAGAGATATGGTGTCTGCCCCTTGTGCGTTCGACGTGGCGGAAGCAATTGCCTCGAGGACGTCAGCCGCGTCAACTCTTCTAAAACAGAATACCGTCTCGGCAGTAGGTCTTACTGATTGCAGGGGTATGGGTACCGTTAACCCCGCACCACCGATGAAGTGAGTGTTGAACACGTCGGGCGTAGCCGGCATTTGCTGGGCATTCTTACGTTTCGTAATACCGAGTTCCGAAACAATTTTCCACTTATCTGCCGTATTAGAGCACCTCGCTAACCTATCTCGGAAATATTTAAAGCGTGCATTTCGTATGCACAATTTAACCGAGTTACGTAAAGCTTTATAGCGTGTATTGTCGGCGTCCCTACGTGTTTTCCTATATTTCCACGAAGCTTTGTTCCTCGTTGCAATAAGCCTTCTAATGTCCGGCGTGATCCAGGGTGAACGCGGTTTTTTTGGTACAAAAGTACGGTACGGGGCATACAAATCATACGCTGCAAGTACAAGCCTAGTTAAAAAATCGACCTTAAAATCTATGTCCGGCGAAAGAAAGAGCACGGTCCAATCGACCTTACCTAAACACTCCAGAAGATTTTGTCGCTCAAAGTATCGGAAGCATCGACGTCGGATCGGCACAGGTTCGAAATTAGGCAAAGCGAAACGAAGCGTAGCCAGTAAAATGTCGTGCTTTGAGATATTAAAATTAGAAATCTGTCTAAAAGATGATACGCGCGCAATGTCCGAAACACAGATGTAGTCGATGGTAGAGTTGGTGCCGTCGTCGGTGTGATGCGTGCCGCTGAATGGTAGAGGTTCCAGGTGACAGCTGATAAGAGAGTCAGACAGCGTACGGCGAGAAGATGACTGCGAGTGCCATTCGATGTTGAAGTCGCCAAGAAGAAATGTGAAGTCGTAGGAGTTATTGCAATTCAAGATTGCTTCTTCGACATCCGACCAAAATCCCGCCTTTGGAGGACTGTAGATGCAGCCGCAGAGTATTTTATATTGAGCGACCTCCAACTCGAGAAACAGAAACTCCGGCCTCTTCTGATAATGTGCAGGCTGCGCCGAGCGACACACTTCTTTTGCAGCAATGGTTTCGTGAATGTAAATGGCGACTCCCCCGCAACTTTTCCCAATGCGATCGACGCGGAAAAGGCGAAAATGCGGGATACTGACAAGACTAGGTGACTCGGGCTTCAAAAATGACTCACTGATTCCCAGCACATGCAGGTTATTCTCCCTTACAACCGTCTGAAGGTCGAACAAATGTGGCAGTATAGATTGAGCATTCGAGTGTCCTATATTTAAAAGCTGCTCCGTTGGCGAAGAGGTGTTATAGCTATCCATAATTAATACTTCCTGCTTTTCGCTCGATCTTTTTGCGCAGAAGAGGACACTTCGATTTGTCGAAAGCAGAGTGATTTGTCGTATGCATCTTCGCGCTCAGACAATTATAGCAGCAGCTTGTGTCTTTTGAAGTACAGCTCTCGGATGCATGATCACCAGCGCAAGTTGAACAGTTTGCTGAGTTGTTGCAGTCCGCTGCCTTGTGCCCGAATTTAAGGCACCTGAAGCATTGCAGTACGGAGATATGGTCTGCAAATCTGCAGGACTGCCATTTAATGTAAATAGATGGAAGTCTCTCAAGAGCTTTCCTGCATTCTGGAGTGACCTCGATGATGCACGATCTGTGCTTTTTCTGTCTCGCTGGGTAAAGTGACACAATTTTGACGTGCTCTTGCGTAAAATCTGGTAGATTCAGCTCTAATATGCTCTTCGCGATGTCCTCACTAGTGTACTCGACGGGGATGCCGTGGACGATAATCCTGGGATTTAATTTACTCTCTGGTTTGACCTCCAGCCCTGCATTTCTTAGTTCTGGATAGTTCCGCAATTTATCGATGTCCGCGTTGTCGGCTTCTAAAATAATCGAATTATTACCAGTAAAATTTATCCGTTTCGTACGCAGATGCAGTTTAACAGGATCCACTGAATCAAAGAACTTGTCCCTGGTGTCTCTTGCCGAAGAGAAATTATCTTTGGCATCTTCCCTAGGACCAATAATAATGCGAGTCGCAGAAGATATGGGGAAAGGCTTGCCACGATCCAGTGCGATCTTATCCGAGAAGATTGAACGCTTGGGTGCTGGGCGAGCGGCGATATCTGCATATGAAGGCGATTGCGTGCTCGACTGCACAGCTTTGAGAGACTCCTTAACAGTCTCAAAGGCATCGTCTTGACCAAGTTTGAACAAATAAGAGTTGGATAGCAGCATATATGCATCAAAGAAACCATTAATTGCCTTACGTAAGTTTTCTTTCGCATCCCCTTTTGCATTGCCCAAGGATAACAGCAGCTGATCGCGAAGAAAGCTGGTTTTACTCGTCTGCTTAATAACGTCCTCGGCTGTAAGGAGTAGTGATGGTGGGGGTTCACCGTCGCCTTCGCTGTCCAGATCAGCTTCTTCGCGAGAACGCTTATAAGTGGCGCCAGCCATCGCTGGGCCAGCGAGGCTCGCCGTTGAGTAGATGGAGAACACTGTAGATGTCGCGGTGCCCGAAATTTTTCAGGAGAATGACGATGACCTGGCAACCTTTGCGAAAGTGAGGTTAGAAAATTCTCTCTCTGAGAATTCCAAAGAATCAGCTTCTAGGAGCTCCGCTCGATGTAGGCCATTAACACATTCGATAATGGCATAAATACGCTTGATAGTACTTTAACACTATAAGCCCGAAGGCACACAACACCACAAAAACTTCACACACTAGCAGGAGCGAAAATCCGAGAGAGAGAGAGAGAGAGAGCGCGCGCGTTATATATACCGGGTCGTCTATGCGCGCGTGTATATATATATGTATACTATGGGTAATTGAATTTTCTTTTTTCTCTTCACAGCCTCGAGACGGCCATTCGCGGGAACATGAAAGCTCATTAGATGCTGCCGCTGCCGTCGTGGAACGTCGATCACGCCGTGCCGGTATATATATATATACATATATAGCTGCCGCACGCGGAAACTTTGTTGACACAGTGCAGCTACGAGTTGGTTCAACTATACAAAGCTTCTTACATGGAAATGTTCTCGAGCAAGCGAGCAAGCGAGCTTCGCCTCGAATCTGGACGCCGATGCATTATACCGACTTATTCCGAATCCCCGTCCGCGTAAAAAGTTTAAATATATGCCGCGGCCAAGTGAATTTAAAGTTTCCGGATAGGGGGCTGCTGCTGCTGCTGCTGCTGCTGCTGCCCAGTGTCGCTCTCCAGTCCCTGGATTTTTGATAAAAGCATTGCTGCAGATAGTGTATATGCTATGTATATATACGAGACAATCTTTTGTCGAACACGAGAGAAAGAGTGAGAGATGTGCGCCTCCTTGTCGTCGTGAATGGGCTCTCGATTATTTCGTTATAGGGAGCCGGGCGCAGCAGCCCCCTATATAACATGAAAGTAGTAGCTGTGTATAACAGCGATCGAAGGAGCTCCTTCGCCCGCCCCAATAAAAATAATAATAATCATCGAGTGCCGCGCCTTTGCATAGAGATTAGGGGCCAATAGCGAGAATCGGGAATAATAATTCGCGCGCGCTGTAGGGGGCCAAGTGTTGAAAAGTAGAGGGGGGCTGCGCGTTTAATATCCGAGAGTGCACGCGCGCGGTCCTCTCTCTCTCTCTTCGCTTTATCAGTCCGGCATCCAGGGCTGATATTGCCGGGCCGAAACATTTCCGATAATTTTCCAAGCCCGTTAAATTTTCCTCTACCCCTCTATACTCTCCGTCCGTCGCCCCCTTGTACAACGGCTCGCGACCCCGTTTTTCAAGCGGCCGCGACTAGCTATACTACTGTGCCATTCTCTCTCCCTCTAACGAAATTCAAAACTTTTTGCTTTATTGAAAATCCATTTCTGCAGCCACACTGTGTGCACTGTGTGTGTGTGTATCGCGCGAAAGAAATGGAAATTTTAAGTGAGCCACCCGCTGTAGCTACTTCAAAAGCAGAGCGCGGCTGCTGCAACAGAGAGGAAAGAGAGAGAGAAAGAGAGAGAGAGAGAGAGAGGGAGAGAAGGCGTAATATAATTGGAAAGCGAATAAGCAGCAGCTACGCTCCGAGCAGTGGCAATCTTGCTCGTTTGCCATCTGCTTACGGCCCTCCTCGTCATCCTCGTATAGCTATCTAGCTGCTCTGCGCAGCAAATAACTCGTTGATTAATAAAAGGAGAAAAAGAGAGAGTCGTTGGAGCCTTAGCGCCGCTGCTGCAGCTGATCAAGGTAAATAAGTATAGAGCAGCAGCGGCAGCAGCCAACTTTTTCCGTCTCAAAGTTTTTCACATTTCCGTGCCCGCGCGCGGCAGCCAGAAGATCAAGCGCAGAGAATTCGCGAGTTAATCCAATCGTCATATCCACCGACTGCGACATGATTGGAAAAGCCTCTATATCTCTCTCACACGCACGCGCGCACACTGCACGCACCACCGCATGTATATACAGAGTCAAATTCGGGGCCGCGGAACGAGCTTTTATTGGTACACGCGCGGCTGGCCGCTTACACAGCCCCCGAGCAAAATTTCCAATTAGACATTAATTTAGGCGAAACACAGTTAGCGCTATGATGGCCGTCGCGAGAATGAACGAGCTGCTGCTGCGCGCGGGGGGAATAGCAGTGAGAAACATTACGAGGGCCGAGCAGCAGCAGCAGCAGCGAACTCTGGCCATGGAGAGTTAAGCCGGCGAGCTCGAATAGCAGCGAAATTTGATTGTCGGCATATCCCCGGCAATTGGATAACTGCGCGGCAGCACACCGCAGACCAGCCGACTCAAAGCTATACTATACACCCCCACGTTATAATATACGTGTATATGCTCTGCTACAAGCCTGGTATAGCAAAATTCCTTTTACGCGCGAATTTTCTTGAAAAAAATTTACACAAAGCTCCGCGCGCGTGCATGCTAATATATATATTTCGCATTCCACATACGCACGCTGCATCACACTCACACACACACACACGCACACACACAGAGCAAGTCTCTTTCCAGTCTAGATACGCGCTAGCTCTGCAGACGAGTAGTAGCGGTAAAGCCAATAGGACGAATTTGCTTCGCCAAGCGGAACTAGGTATACGGGCTCTGCTGCGGAGCAAAGGCAGAGAGAGAGAGGTATACGAGATGAGAGCGAACGAATAGGCGGTTGCTCCCGGTATTTCATGCTCCGCGTCCTGGCTAACGAATGTTTGGCGCTTTTGTGATTTACGCGCCAGCGATAATGGCTCACCTCTCTCCGATCCTCTCTTGGGTGCGCGCGATTATTAACCATCGACGATACTTTTAGAGTATATATATGTATATGTGTGCGTACTCGGACGCGCGGGCAGGAGAGTTTTATATAAAGTTAGTGCGGAAAGGAAGGTGTGTGTGTGTGAGCCTCGTGCGCTCTCTGATATTAGAAGTAACGGCTGCAGCAGCAGCAGCAGCATCCCCCTAATATATTATGCTGAGAGGAGGAGGAGAAGAGGCGAGAGAGAGAGCTCATTTCGCAGGACGCATAACTTTCCGGGGTACTCGTATTTTCGGCAAATTACAAATCCGGCGAGAAAAATATGATTTTCAACAGTAGTAGTAGTAGTAGTAGTAGTAGTAGTAGTAGTAACGATAGGTGTGCAGTGCACATGTCTCCTGACTCTGCAGCATGCGACGAGCCGAGAGCGCGAGCGCGCGCCGGCCTTTCAAGATAACGAGGCCATAAGGTATCCGAGTAACGAGATGCGATGAAATAGCTCGGACTCGAACGAGCCCCCGATCGTTATTACGGCTCACCTCACTCTCTAGTTGTGTGCCTAATAGACGCCCTCGCGCGAATACAAACGAAATCGCACGAAGGCGCACCGTGAAATTGCTTTATATACACGTTGGAGTGTGTATGGAGTATGTGCGTATATATGTATATGGATATATGATAGCGTATAGGAGGCTCTTAATTCTCCTCTCGGCAGCGCAGAGCAGTTCTCTCTCTCTCTCTCTTGGCCTTTGTAAGCAGCCATAACTCAGGGGCCGACGAGAGAGCGAGCGACTATATCAGCCGGTAATATCAGCCGGTAATAAATTAAATCAGTGAAGATAATCCAGATGGAGTCTGGTCTCTCGAGCCGTTGCCGCCGCGAGCATTTGCGTTTCGCTACGCGCGATAATGCCTAGATTGCGGCGGCGGCATGGGGGACTATATAAACCACCCCAATATGATATATATACACACATATATATATATATATATATATATACAGCAGAGCGCCGCGAAGCTTATCACTGCTTCTTGCTTTTCACTCATCCATTACGCGCCTATCTATACAAAGAAGAAACGGCGGCGGCGGCGGCAGCTCGTCGGTTACTTATACGGCTTATCTTCTATACAAAGGAGAATAAGAAGCCAAGAATAATAGGGAAATTTAAAATTCCCGCGCGCAAAGCGTTAAACGACTCTAATTAAGTGGAATCAAGTATGCGGCCTGTAGGTCGCCACCGCTGCCGTCGTCGTCGTCGTCGTCGTCGTCGTCGTCGTGGATTATACCAAAGGATAGTCGCGCACCAGAGATGAGGAAGAAGAAGAAGAAGAAGAAGAAGAAGAAGAAGAAGAGGAGAAGGAAAATAAAAAGAGTACGAGCCACCGCAGCGTCGCGCGCGCGAATATCCTATTCTCCCTCTCGCGTAGAGCCGCAGAGAGAGAGAGAAAGAGAACGAGGAATGCAAAGCAATGTGACTTTTAAAGGGGTTGTTACCATTCAGAATTTCATCCGTGCATGGCCTACAGATAGGGCGCGTCTGCTCCTCTATACTACCGCTCACGATCTCTCATTTTTCCTCGACACTGCGCTCCCACCTCCCTCCTTCTCTCGCGACTTTGAGGAGAGAGACGCGACTTTCTCTACTGTGCTGATTTTTCTCCGATGTCGGAAATCATTTAAAGGACCTCGTCGCTCCACTCTCTCTCTGTGCTGCATGTGGATTCCGAATTTTCCTCTCTCTCTCTCTCTCTCCGCGCAAAGGATGGAAAAAGTACGCGTACGTGAATAGCAATTTTTCCTCTCGTTAATTATATATACATATAGACACAGCGCACATTCGAGACTAGAGATTCAGATTTATGTGCCCGCAAAAATAGCAATTCCGATCGATATGAAGTCCGCTTGACGCGCTGTTAATTAAATATATATTTGCTGCGCTGCCGAATTTATATAATGTACACGGAGAGAAATTTTGACGGCTCAGCGCTCCATGTTATTGCGGCCGTACAGATCTCTATCGATCGAGTGTTTTGCCGTCTATTCTCGTCGTTCCCGAATCCCGAAATTTTCCGAACTCTGGCGGTACGAACATGAGCGTCTACCGCTTCGACTTTCAAACTCCAGCCGACACGCTATAGTATCCAAGTTTCGAGGTCTGAGACTGCGAAGCGTCGAGTCCCTGCGGTACGGAGAATCTTGGAGTCCCCACTCTCGCAATTCGACTGCTAATAATACCATGTCTCGCTCCGTACATGCACGAAAATCGTAGAGTATCTATACTTCGAATTCGAAGCCGTGTTCCCGTAGCTTCGAAAGTATCGAGCGCTGAGCCTTCGAAATTTCTCTCCGTGTATATATGTATATGTATATATTCGTTTGCGCGCGCGGCGGCCTCAATTAGACACTCGAGGCATTAATTAGGGAAATATTTATTCGATCCATCTAGTTCGCATTGATTAAACACTATATACAAAACCGAACTTTCCCGATATATATGTGTGTATAGAAAGCGCGCTACACAACAGAATGCGCCTCGCACTCGATTCTCATTAACGTACTTTTAATTGAATATATGCTATATATATTTACACCTCGCGCTTCCGGAGTGCGTGTGTATAATGTAATTATTATAGTTAAAAAGTAGTATAGCTTAAACATCAGCGAAACCTGTGTGTGTGTGCGTGCCGCGAAGGAAAGGCTTACCGCGTCTTTGTGGCGGCTTTTTCTCCGGTGTGTTATTTTTGTATATTCCATATAGACACTTTGAGAGCAGCTCGAGTGACCCGTGACTAATGCACAATGGCCGCGTGGACTCGCGGATAACCCCACACGTACTGCATCTTTTCACCCAGACCATGTGAGTGTGTGTGTGTGTGTGTGTGTGTGCATAGAAAGGGAGACTATATGGCTCTATCGAAAATATGAAAAAGACGTGAACGACGACGCCGGGGACAAAGTTGGTAAACAGGGCCGACGTATATTTTCGTAGCGACGACGACGACGACGACGACGACGACGACGAGCGGAGCATACCTACTGCAATCGCAGCAAAGTTCGTCGGTAGTATTGACATTCCTCGGGTAGACCACTAGCAGCAGCAGCGGCGGCAGCATCGAGCTCATCGCAAAATCGAGAAACCAGAACGGGCTTCTCTCTCCTCTGATTGTCCCGACAAAACTTCCTTAATTATCCGTGAGCACAGCGGCGCCGGGAATTATTCGAGTCTCATCGAAACTAAAGCTCTCGCGAGCTTGCGGATCGATCCGCGGTTAGAGTCTCTCCCTCGCCCTTCAGACACGCTATACATCCAAATCTGCGCGCGCGAGAAAAAATGCATAGCGCTGCGAAAAAATGTGAAGAAGAAGAAGAAGCTTGATTTAGTCTATATAGCTAGAGAGAGAGAGAGAGAGAAAGAGGGAGTAGCCGCCCGACGCCCTCGACACGAGAAGCTGGATGAAGTGGATGAAGGCTGTGCTGCTGCTGCTGTAGTGAGAGCTTCTCGCTGAAGGGGTTACGCTCCCTTGAGGTTCCCTCGGCGAATGATACGAGCACGTGCTCTGCGCTGCTGCTGCTGCTGCTGCTGCCGCTGCTACTACTACTACTACTACTCAAAAACATATATATATATATCTATATATATAAACCCGCACATACGTAGTAGTCGTCTAGCTCGAAATTTCAACTAATGCGTTCGCGCTCGCGCGCGAGCGAGCGAGAGTCTAATGAATCTTTTTTGCGGTTACTGATGCAGAGCTGCAGCCGCCTCGATGAAGTTGTCGAGTAGTTCCGAACTAGCCGCCAAGTAATCTCTCTCTCTCCCTCACGGTGTGCGGCAAGAACAACGCGAGTGTATATATACATATATATATGTATAGATATATAGCGAGCTTTTGCTTTTATTCAAAAGTCGAAAAGTGATGTGTTTGTGTGTGTGTGTGTGTATACTCGTTCCATCTTCATTCCCAGAGCGACATTTATTATGAAATTTCAATGGATGTGTATATATATACGCGTATACTGCTCTCGGCTCGAATAAACATGCCGCTACTTTTCTTATGTAAATAAGCGAGAGCGCCGTAGCTGCAACGGAATTCAAAGTAGGGTCTCTCTCTCGCTCTCTCTCCTCGACCGTCGAATAAAACTCGCGAATTCAAGCGACGATAAAAAGTCCCGCGTGAGCAGCAACGACGACATCTCCGCGCGAATTTGTCATCCGTCTTATTCGGGCTGATGGTAATTACACAGAGGGAGAGAGAGAGAGAGAGAGAGAGAGGGAGAGAGAGAGACGTGCACGCAGGTGTACATAAACAATGACGAAAATTTTTCGAACGACGTTATTTTTATCGACGCGGAAGAAAAAGTAGCCTGTGTGTGTGTGCAGAGAGAGAGAGAGAGAGAGAGAGAGAGAGAGAGAGAGAAAAAGTAGAGTAAATATATCCGATATCATCGGAGTGAGAGGGAATTCCAGCGCGTGTGTCCGGCTCTTATTCTCCTCACGTTCGGTTCTCTCTCTCTCTCTCTCTCTCTCTCTCTCTCTTTCTCTCTCTCTCTCTCTCTCTCTCTCTCTCTCTCTCTTTCCGAGAAAATAAAAAGAGAAGCCTAGCTTGCGTCGCAAGAAAATCCAGAGAAAGATGAAACGCCCCCGCGCCCGTCGAAATAAACTTTTAATTAGCGTCTGCATATATAGAGGAAAAAGAGCGTGTGATATAGTACAGTGCAGGGCCATACACCGGATACATATAAGGATGCAGCATCTATACAGAAACGAGTTAAAAGTGCAGAGTGTGCAGAGAGAGAGAGAGAGCGAGAGAGCTGGGCATATATCGATTTTATTTCGCACAGGCGGTGGCGGCACCCCCGTCGAGTTTTCGAGTTTCGAGTAGCAGCAGTAGCAGCAGCAGTGGTGAAACCGAGCGGAGAGAGAGCCGAACGGTCACTGTCGACACTCTCTACTCCCTCAGAACTATACTCTCTCTCTCTCTCGCTTCGCTCTCTCGCCTAACTTATCGCGCGCAACTTGCCCGGCCAAGCGCGCATTTGTCGCGAGTCTGCGGTTTCCATCGCGCACGCTATACGCACACTGCACACACACATACTCGTTACTATCCTATGCAAAGAGCCGGAGCTCGTGAAAAATATATAAAGAAAAGTTTAGGCAAAACACACACGCGCACGGAGATTTAGCTAATAAATCAGCTCTCTCTCTGCGCGCGCAGCTGCGGCGCTCGATATTACTCGTTGCTCGATTAGAGGGGAAATCCATTTCATCGCTGCTGCGGCCTGAAAAGCTCTACTCCGCGGCGGCGGCGGCAGCAGCGTAGAGAGAGAGAGAGGAAGCGAGAGAAAGAGTAGCTCTGCTGCCGCCGCGCTCTGCCGTCGACGTGTCGCGCTATAGGTACACAGCTGCTACATCGTCAGCGCAAACGGATGAGAAATTGAGGGCACTTGCCTTCGAACTTGCCTGCCTCAAAGAGTAAAAGTCGTTTTTCACCCTTGGGAATTCCGGTCTTCTGGTCTCGCAAGCTCGCGTCGTCTCTCTACCAGCGACATTCCGCGCGAGCCTACTCGCTCATAGTTATATATTGAAACGTGACGAATGAGCTGCTGCTGCTGCTGCTGCTGCCATCGAGAGAGTGAGAGAGAGAGAGTGATGCAGAAAAACAAATATGCCGTGTATACGCATGAATTATTTATCTTTCTCGCGTGTATGTTTAACGCCACGCTCCCTCCCCTTCCTCTCTCCCTTTGACGTTTGTTTATCCATACGCGCGCGCGCGTGACACGCAAGCGCTTTTATATTAACATATACACAATCGACGCGAATGTATATATTTGTTTATTTAACCGAAATTCGCGTCGCCTGTTTATAATGCATATGAAAATAATATATATATATACCGTATACTTTTCAAAGGGCTCGCGCGCGCAATCTGCATTTCATCTCGTCGAAAAGTTTTTCGATCTGTATAGCAGCAGCAGCCGCGGAATAAATGGGCAGAAAGAAACACAAAGGAGCAGCGGCGGCTGCGCGCTGCGCGAAAAATTCAAAAGAAAGAACCTGCTTCTGCATGTCTCTCTCTCTCTCTCTCACTCTCTCTCTATCTTGAGCCTCAGAGAGATAGCAGAAGGAAAAAAAAGGATTATATAAATGCCTTTGGTTTTGCATCAGGATATGGAGAAGAGAGAGAGAGAGTTGCGAGCTTTGTGTCATCGGAATATTAAGTAAAAGCTCGCGGCGGTGGTATAGTGGTCCCCGCTGTAAATTTCACTTTGGCAAACTTGCCGGAAATCCGTGGGGGAGAGAGAGAGAGAGAGAGAGCTCTCGAAACTGACCCGAGTTTAGCTGCTGCAGCTGCGAGACCAAACTGTTTGCACGACACCAATATTAGCAGCCGCGACGACGGCGGCGACGAGGATGGCGCCACCTAGCAGCGAAATTCAATTGATACAGACTAAACAATCCTCTCTCACGACTATATAGAGCTGTTCGAAAGAAAGAAGGAGAAGAAGCGAAGCTTTTTCCTCCGATACTATATACATGAAGATCATCCCTTTCTATGCGCGCCGTGCTGAAAGAGAGAGAGAGAGAGAGAGAGAGAGAGAGAGGGAGTGAGAGAGAGGGAGTGAGGTAGAGATATTTCCATCTCTGGAGAACAGAGTGTATGCCGGGCGCAAACTATTGACTAACCGCGCGAACTTTCTCATTAAAGTTGGCTCGTCCGTTAATTATTTCAGCGCAGAGCTCACGCTGTTGCAGCCCCGCGCGCGTCGCTGGGCTTCGTTTTTCAGCTTTTTAACTCTCTGCACACAGCAGCAGCAGCAGCAGTAGGTAATTGTTTTCTTTGTTCAGCCGATTTGACACTCGCTGTCTCCCCCTCCCCCTCTAATATAGTATATATGTCCATGTAGATACCCCGCCTATATTATTATATTATAACTATAACGCACATGTATACATATAGGACGGCGCGTCGGCGTGCACTGAGCACACACAGGCGCTCTCTCTCTCTCCCTCTCTCTCTCAGAGCTGGAGCGTGGATGCAATCCATTGGAGCCGTGAAACAAGATGCAGTAATTGCAGAGAGCGGCGGGAGAGAGGATAGCCGGGGCACACCGCCGCCTCGGCCAAGCCAAACTCCAATCAGCATTATCAAAGCCGAGGCTAGCTGCTTGGTCGCTTGGCGCGTACTGTGCAGCAGCAAGCAGCCCAGCGCGCCGTGCACCGCTGGTGTATAGCCCTATATAGCAGCGTAAAGCAAGAGCCTGATGAGAAGAGAACCGGCGAACCTCTACACTGCTCGCTGCAGAGACGGATAATGCCTCGGTCCGATACTCTCCTCTCTCTCTCTCGCTCTCAGCTGGGTGGTGTAGGACGTTAACGCAATTACACGTACTATATCCTAGAGAGAGAGAGAGAGAGAGGAAGAGAGAAAGCGGCTCATCTTTTTAGCAAGCGCGCGCTGCGATTGGCATTATTAAAGCAGCGGCGCGGCGATATAGTATAGCAGAGAGAGAGAGAGAGAGAGAGAGAGAGAGAGAGAGAGAGAGAGAGAGAGAATCAAGGGCTCAGGAATCATTGCTCCTCTAGTGGCTGCCATTAAGCTTACGCCCCGCTGCAGAGCGAGAGAGAGAGCTATCGGTTTAGCTTAACTTTAGCCGAGCGTGAGGGACCAAGACGGAAATGGATGCGAGAGCCGAGAGACAGAGACGAACATACACACACACACATACACGTATACGAACACAGCTGCGGATATGGCAAGCAGATGAATGGCGCTGTGGCGGCGCCAGTTCGAAATGGCTCCGTTAAACGGATTCGGCGATGCGACAGAAGCGTTTAATTCCACGAATCAGCCTGGAATTTGGCGACTACTGCTCTGCACAGAGCCCACTCTCTCTCTCTCTCTCTCTCTCTCTCTCTCTCTCTCTCTCCTCTTCGTTTGCCACATTTCCCCGGGGAAGTAGAGAGAGAGTAGCTCAGTTGAAACACAGGGCTGCTTGCTGCTGCTAGTTCTTTATTTCTCTCTCTCTCTCTCTCCCTCGCGCGCGACTTTTATTTTCGCTCGGGGAAAATGAACCAGGTGAAAGCGCCCGATTTTAATCGAGCTTTAAGTCCCCGGGACTACTCGACACCTACTGTACTACTGTCTACTATATATATATATATATATATATATATATATATATATACACAACGAGTCCTTTCAACGAGTGCGCGACCCTTGATTCAGCTGAATTTCTTCTGCAATTCGTCCTTTCCCCGGCTTTGAGCTTTGATGAGACAGAGAGAGAGAGAGAGAGAGAGAGAGAGAGAGAGAGAGAGAGAGGGGGAAGTGAGGGTGTGAGCTCTCTGTCTGTGCTAAACAATCGGCGCTTCTTCGACCGGAAGCTAATCGAGTCAGAGGGCTACTATTCGATTGCTCGCGAAAAGCGGCTAGCTTGACCTGGATTCCCCTCTCGCGTTAATCGCCACCTCTCTCGCGCATAGTTCCATTCTGCAGAGGGTTTATCCTCTCGCTATGTGTGACTATATATATCCATCCCTACTGCGCGAGTTTGATTAATTTGAAAAGCAGCGGCGGAGGCTGCCGGGTTAAAGAGCATAAAAAATGGGAGAAAAAAATTACACGGCGGCTAAATAAAATGATTTCAAGAGAGGAGAGAAGCCGAGAGAGAGAGAGAGAGAGAGAGAGAGAGAGAGAGAGAGTGAGAGGGAGAGCGAGCTCATCTGCCTCGTCTACTCAATTCATTTACTGCTTAAAGTTAGCGTTTCCCGCGCGCGCAGTGCAAAGTCTAACTCGTTTAACCCTGAGCGAGGGCGGCGGCGGCGGCTACGCCCAGGAGAAAAGCCGTACCTACTACAGAGAGAGAGAGAGAGAGAGAGAGAGAGAGAGAGAGAGCGCAAAGTTTGTAATGTCGGATAGGGTTTAACAATTTCCGGCGGCTCGTTAAAATAGCCGAAACGACGCGCGAGCTTATTTTTCATTAGTCGACGCGCAACTCGTTAAATCCGCAAAAAGTACGCCGCACTACTCGATAATTGGCTCTCTCGCGCGCAGCTACATACACGTACATGTATAGACGAGTGAAAAACATTAGTCGGCTCCAAGATAAACACGAGGCCGAGAAGAGGAGAGAGAAAGAGAGAGAGAGAGCTACTGCTGCTGCGCTGTACACACCGCCGGAAATTCTGCTGCTGCGGTCATAAACTCTCTTGGGAGTTATACAGGTGAAGCTTATACACACGCGCGCATACATTATCTATAATACAAGCTTGCGAGGCTATATATATACATAAGGAAAGAGGGGAAAAAGGCCGCGAAGAAACTGTACAATATAGTAGAACTGGATTTGATCGCGGATAAACAAGAAGCAGTCGCCGCGTGATCGAACACAGAGAATCGCGCAATTTCAATGACAAATTGATTTTGCGGAGCAGCGCCGCATCCAGATTCCCGTGTTCTCTCTCATACACTGCAATACGCGGCGCAAAATGAGGCTACGCGCCGACAAATATTTGAACTGCCGCACCGCTTGCGCTATATACCAAATATGATCGCGCGCGTGCAAGTATAGGCGACGAGAGAGGACGAGGTACGGATCAGTTCTCGCGAAAATTAGGATTAAAAAAGAGCGAGTGGGCTAAGGGAGAAGGAGGATGAGGACGCATTGTTTGCGCTGAATGAGAGTGAAAAGCCCGAGGATTTCCTTCGCGACAATAGTTGCAGAGGGAGAGCGGCGCGTCGGGACGATTTATTTTACAGCTCTGCAGATATTACCGGGGGCGCGCGGGCTGCAGCGGCGGTGAACCGCTCGCAAACTTTCTGAAGAATGGCTCTGCCGCCGGATTCTCTCCTATTAATAACAGTCGTTTTCGACTTGATATATTATTAAGAGGCCCCGGCGCTGTGAGGGAGAGAGAGAGGGAGGCGAGCTTTTTTTCGGTAAAGGCTGAAGAGCAGCAGCAGCAGCAGCAGCCTCTCAAATCAAATGAAAAGTCAACACTCGCGTGTAAGTGGCGCAGCGAGGGGATATCGATCGATTATCCTGCAGGAGGAAGAGGCGGCGGCGGCGGCGGCACTTTGAGCGACGAAGTGTTGGACAATAAAGTTATCGTCTATCTCTCGAGAGGTAGAAGAAGATGCGAGGGAGAGGGAGAGAGAGATAGAGGCTTTATTGAATTCCGCCGATTGAAAGTTCGGTTCCGCAAAAATGTAAGAGCAGAGAGTACGTATATGTATAGTTATATATGTATATGTATAGCTCGTATAAATTATCCTCCTTTTGTTGCTGATGTATAATATAATGAGCGATTAATCAAATGAAGCTTGAATTTTAGCTCGTACACATAGGGAAAAATGAAAAATGCTCGGTTATAATTGGACTAACTCCCCCTCTTTCTCTCTCTCTCTCTCTCTGTGTTTGTCTAATTAATGGAAGCAGCATCAGGAGCTTATGCAGTAAGGGAAAATAAGCTGCAGATAGCGTCGAGGATTCTGACTGACGTTAAACTGCACCAGCAGCCGCTCAATCAAGCGCGACTGTAATTTCGAGTCTGCGAGTGGCCTCTAGCCGTAAAATTATCGAAAATACACGTGCATATATAGCACGCACGTACATATTCTCTCTCATGTTGCCATTGAATCGGCGAGAGTATAATGCATATACGTATATGAATGCTATCTCACCAGCAGAAAGTGTCTTGACAGCTCGCACGCGGCGCACAAAGCTCTCTCCCTCTCTCTCGAGTTGAACGTCCCGGTAGCCTATCACTCTCTAGGCTTTTAATATTGAATAACTTGGCTGCGATACACGTATATATGGTGAGACTGTCTTGGTGTACCCGTCCGGTCCTGGAACCCGATGCTGCAGCGCAATGGTATATGCGCGCCTGCAGCGGAACTAAACAGCGAGACGAAGCGAGAGAGAGAGAACTGACCCACATCTCGCAACAATGGCTCTCTACTCGTCTCTCTATCGCCTCTTTTTCTCTTGTTCTCTCGATTTCGCTCTCTCTCTCTCCTCGCTATCTCCCGCTGCCACCGACGCTATACTGCTGCTGCCTGCTACTGTTTACCTTCAACTCTTTACCTTACTGCAGCCGACGCGCGCAACACCTATATATATAGATATACACGCAGTCAAGCTCTCTCCCTCTCAATCCTCTTCTCCTCGCACCTCCATTACTTTTGTTTGCCTCGAGTCAACTTGCTCTTTTTCGCGCTGCGCGATTTTTTCTCTCAGCAGTCGCAGCAGCAGCGCTCTCGTGGAAAATCGCAAATTCATTCCGCCACTTGGGCCCCGATTAATGCGCGCGCGCGCGAGACGATTCCCGCGGAAGTAAGTAATGGCAAGTAGAGGATATACATCGCTCGTCGACGACGACTTTGCATCCCATTTAGCGCGCGCAGCATGTCAGTTCGGGCGCTAATCCGAGCTTCCGCAAGTCCCGCAAGCAGCTTTTCTCTATACCCGCCCGCTCGCACTGTACTCTACCTCAGCCGCAGCTATACTTGTACGCATTACACACACCACCTCTGTCCTCGCTATTTTCCCACTTATACGATACGGTATACTGCGTTTTTTTTTGCGAGTCGTATAAGCTTAAATTATTGTAGGTACTTGTGGATTATGTAATAGCTGTGTGTACCTATACATACAGAGACGGCGTGCGGCTTTTAGCTGCTAATAGCCAAACCCATGCTACGCACGTAGATGGATAGTAATCGGATTTCGGATCTTGACAATTAACCCGATTTCACCGCGTGTACGTATTAATGTAGATATTGTACATTTGCTTGATCTTGCCGCGCGCTCGGATTGAGTGTCTTAGGACTACTATAGTACTATACTAGCCAGCAGCAGCAGCATCGGCAGTCGGTAATTGCGGTTCGAGTATAATTAGTATATATAGGCAGTGAGGGGAAGACTCACTTCGCGGTTTACCGACGGAAAACCGACAATACCGCACTACACAGGCTCTCTGTGTCTCTCTCTCTCTCTCTCTCTCTCTCTCTCTCTTGCTCCAGCTGCTTATGGCGTACCGCAAGTGAAAATTTTTCCCACCTGTGTATAGAGACCGCATATATACGACATTCGCATTCAATAGCTGCTGCAGCCACGGTAGCCGCATTGAATACCCGCTGCACACAGTGTACATACCCGCAGCCATACTCGGTAAACGTTGAATATCATCTTCTTCCCTCGCTCCTTGAAATAATATCAGAAGCTACTATACCCCGGGTCCATTTGAGAGGACGAGACTGAAATAACAGCAGCCGGTGCGCCCCCTAGCGGCAAGGATCAATGAATAAAGTTGCTCGACTTGTCGTCGTCGTCATCGTCGTCGTCGTTTGCTTAGATGTATATACATATACACCTATATATACACTCGCACAGCTTAAAATCACGTCACGCGCAAACAACGCAGCTTTCGACGAGTTTGACTAATGGAAAGCTACTGCTCGTCGTCGCTCTAAATACCTGACACCGTCAGCGCGGTATAAGATATAAACTTATATGTACAATATACCATCGACGGAGTCGCTCAACATGAGCTTGATCAATCTCTCTCGATTTCTCGAAGAAGAGGAAGAAGAATAAAAATGAGATTAGAGGAGAAGAGAAGAGAGCACGGGAATGTACAGCGTGTTCGCTGCGGCGTGCGAACCCAGCCGTTAATTACACAAACGAGCCACGCGCAGCTACAAAGCGCACTTGCAGTAAAGAGCTCGCGCGCGCGCGCCGCTGGTGCTTAATTGAAGAATGCAATAAAGCCGAGGAGGATGTAGCAGCAACAGCAGTAGCTCCTTTCTCTCTAGCTATATACACCTCTGTACAGGTATATACCCTTCGTATACAGGGGTACATGTACCACGGGTAGTGAGCGCCCTCTAGCGTGAAATGATAAGGCCGCATCAATCGCGATTTGTATATAATTACACTCTAAAGCTTGTGTGCGGCGGTGCGGGTGTGTATTTATACTCTGTCCCGTCCGACTATACCCTCTCGAAAATGCAGTTTGCGGCTTGAAATATTTCGCGATTTATATGCAGGACAAGTGTGCCTGTGTATATACTTTGGACGAAGGCCAAGCGCAGGTGGCAAATTGCGCGAGAAAGAATTTAAGAATTTTCCCAGCCCTCTAATTTATGCTACTACTGCTACTACTAATGCTACTGCTAACTCCAGTATTATAACACTATTGGTTCTTGATCGGAAATCGCTGAGTGGAAAAATAACGATGATGGGAGCGCAGTGTAGTATATGTGTATATATATATTCCCTCTCCGTCAGTTATTAAGATGATACTAATTGAGTAGTACTAGAGTACCGCTAAAAGTTATAAGCCGCTGTGTGTGCGTGTGTAGGTACGGGGCCGTAATCTAAGTGCCGTCATGCAGCAGTTCCTTTGAATAGAGAGCGTGTAGCGAAGCAAAGTCAGAGCGAGAGAGAGCGTGGCGTGCATTGACTATCTGGAAATCGATACGCTTTGACGTTAACGGACTCTTGCCTCTCTCTCTCTCTCTCTCTCTCTCTCTCTCTCGAAGCAAGTGGAGAATTTGCCAGCGAGCTCCAGTATATCGGTGTATAAACCAGAACGAGAGAGAGAGAGAGAGAGAGAGAGAGAGAGAGAGAGAGAGAGAGAGAGAGAGAGCTCATGTGCACGACCGCAAAGAGGACGCTGCGGTCTGGCGTCCCTTCTCCCCCCACTCCTTCGGCATAACTTCATTTAAGGACTTGATGCCCGCGGGCTTTCTAATCAAGTTTCATGATGCTTGCTTGCTTGCTTGCGCGGGCGCGTGGAAATTCGGAAGATTGAAAATGTCGCCGAGTCTGCTGCTTCGGTTTTTCTCATATCTCTACTGCTCGTTCGCAGTAAATCGCTTTTTTTGTGTCCGTCTGTGTGCGCGACTACCACTACTGCTGCTGCTGCTGCTGCTGCTGCCGCTGCTGGAAGGGGCTAAAAAAGCTCCCCAGATAAATGATGGCAGTAGAGCTGCTGCTGCATCGAGGAGGAGGAGCACACAGAGGAATTTTATCGTCGCGGCGGTCTGAATGAATAATTGAATCGAAGTCGACGGACTAATTGGCCGCACGCGAAAAAGAGACTACTACTACACACACGCGCGCCTATCCATCTCAGGACACACGAGCTCTTTCAAATTAGATTTGCATTATTCAGCGCGCGGGACTCTCTCTCTCTCTCTCTCTCTCTCTCTGTTTCTCTGTCTAGCAATAAGTCTCCCAATAAATAATCGCTCGCAGCAGTAGCATCAGACATAGAGTGAGAGAGAGAGAACAACCGCTGATTGCGTGTCGTCGTGTATAGAGCAAATAGCTGTGTCGAGTGATTTATCCTCAGCTCTCACCCCCACCCCCCTCTGCCTCGTCTCTCCCCACTAATGATGCTCTAATTGATCAGCTATATATAATAGCGAAGAGAGCCGCGTCACTTCTATACATACATACGCATCAAGACTCCAATATCTTATACCACGCATGAGAGCAGTAGTGGCATCCGAGTTCGGTCAGACGCGTATGAAAAATGCAACCGGGCGAAATTTAGCTAAGCCACGAAGCGTCACGACAAGCGACGAACGAAGACGAAGAGCCTCGGCTGCTCTACGTTGGCTGAAATATGATCGGCGCAACGGCTGTGCTGCCTGCCACCCTCTCTCGTGTCGCGACACGGTTTCCCACTCTAGAGAGAGAGAGAGAGACAGCTCGCTCGCGCGTGGGTTTTACTCCCCTCTCAAAAGCTCTCGATGAAAAAATGTATGTATATGTATATATATGTATATATACGTATACGTATAACTACTTTGATTGAAAATCCGTAACGGGTGCAGCGAAACGCGTTCATTAGCGTCCAATTATTTTCACTCGGTAGGATTGTTGGTACTGTACACTGCGCGACACCGGCTACTATATACTCTCTAATCCTCTCTTCCATTGGCTCTTGAAGTGCACTTTGCGCTCGTCGTAGCTCTGTATATAGTACAGTAGCAGCAGCAGCAGCAGCGGCAGCAGCGGCAAAGGAATCGCTTGATGAGAGAATAAAAAGCAGCTCCTCAACGACAAAGCGAAAAAGCTCCCTTTTGTTGCTTATTTGATTCTGCGCGTCCGGGCAAATTCTTCAAAGACACACGCACACACAGCTCTGCCTGCCGCCGCTGCACGTAGTTAAGTTTTTGTTAAATTATAATTTCCACTCTCGGGCGGCGAAATTGGCCCCTCCTCTCGTTACCCTCCCCCACAGCAGCAGCAGCAGTTTCTTTGAGCAGTTACCTTATAATTCATACGTATATGAAATAGTTTGCCGCGCCCGGCGCGCGCACTTTTTAATATATAAAAGCTCGAGCTATGGCTCCGCAGCGTACATATACACGCATGCGAGTGAATTATAAATAACTCGGAAGAGATCGGAGAGAATTGCGCGCGCGTATAAGAAAAAAGCGCAATTTACAGTATGTGTGTGTATATATGGCGGGAGAGAGAAAGAGAGAGAGAGAGAGAGAGAGAGCAAAGGAATGCCGGCCGGAATAATTGTCGCGCATTCCGGGAGGTTCATTAACATTAACAGCCGCGCGCCCCCTAAACTCATTTTGTAATTAGGTATTCCTCTCTTGAGGAAAGACGCGAGCGAGCGCACTCCTCCCTATCTCTTGCGCGCTCGCTGCTGCTGCTGCTGAGCCGCATCGAGATTGCTCTGACGAGTGCGAGTAAGTAAGTAAGTATAACTAGTATATATAGTCTTTGATTAAAGAGCCCGCGCGCGTATGTGTGTTATGTATATTATATATATCTTTGCGAATTTAACGTTCGACTCCCACCCCCGGCTTAAGCATCTTATTATAAACAGGAAAAAGCACACGTTCACAGTCTGTCTCTCTCTCTCTCTCTCGGTTATCTTGTGTGTGGATACACCTAGATATGCCGAGGCGATAAGCTCTGCTGCTTGTGTGTACATACGGCTCTCTCTGGGGCGGCGAAAAGGAGATAATTCGGCTTTTAAATTGCCCGGCCATAATTTATCCCTCCGAGCAATTAACCGACACGCGATAGCGTATAACACGCCATATCGTTATTTATTAATCGCTCCGCCTAATACAGGCCATATACACCCCCGCACACAGTGTATATAGAGTGTGCGTTATATGTTGTAAGTGGCGCAGCTTTTTCCTGTAATCGAACGGAGGTTGCGCGCGGGAGGGGTGACTCTGTTTTCTTCTTCGGTTCTGCAAACGGATTCCGACAGCAAGTGGATCCTTTGTCTCCGGGCGAACTGCCAGCCAACGGGGGTGCGAAAACCTCCTTCCCGTCTCTCTCTCTCTCTCTCTCTCTCTCTCTCTCTCTCTCTCTCACTCTCTTATATATGCGTTCCGCTTGAACCAACGCCAGAAGTAGAGATAGACGTACACACACACACACACCCACGTATGTAAGTGTATACAGATAGAAGCTGAATTTTCGCCGGCATATTACTACTGGCCGCAAGAGCGCGATTAGGTTTATTTGCGGTGTGGACACAGTGTATAGAGTGCGTCGGACAGAGAGAGGATCGATTGAGTGCGGTCCGGCCTAGTAACTGTCGCGATTACCTCCTACGACTATGGCAATTACACACACGCATGTACTCTCCGGAGTCTAATGGGACTTGTTGTTGCTATACTGCTGCTGTCTCGGCTGTGGGGTATTGATGAAAAATTAGGGCCGTTAAAGGAATTTTTTTTCAGTGATGGCCTCCTCGGTGCCGACAGCGCAATAAACAATAAACTCGGATTTTCTAATATATTATATACTTGCGTGTGCGCGTGAGTGGGTGTACGTGTGTGCGGCGAGCAATGAACGGAGAGAGAGAAAAAAAAGTGTGTGCAGCTAGCTAGCTAGCGGTGCGTGATAGCCGGACGCGAGCTTGCTTTACGAGGCCGTAAAGCTTTCCGGTCCAAAGCCTTTAAAAATTGCGTCGGCGCGCAGCTCTCTCGCGTAAACGTTAAAATTGAAAAAAAATTCAGCCACCGAGGCTTCTTCCTCTCTCTCTCTCTCCCGCTACGTATACATTTTTTTTTATCATGTATCACATACAGGCAAGCACACAGGAGTGTGATGGGAAATACACGAACAGTTGTTCAGGGGGTGATGGTGGAGGAGGAGAGGAGGACGACGACGTATATTGCGTAATACACGTCGCGCGCGCTTCTTGGAAAAGGAGGATGAGGAGGAGAGGAGGATCAGAGAGAGAGAGAGAAACGGGTAGGGGTGCGGCTTAAGCGGATATCGCCGTAGCCTGGGGTATAGCGCGGGACCGGCCGCCGCGACGTCGACCGCCGGCGGAATGCTGTTACTGCTGCTGCAAATGTATGCCGTATGTAAATGTTATCCGAGGCGTATAACAGTAATCTGGAATTTGCTCAGACGTGTACATTTCTCGCTCCCTCTCTCCCTCCCTCTCTCTGCTCCCCGAAGCTCTACACCGGCTAGTGGAGTACGGCTTATTCTTCGAATTTCGCGGAGCGTTGTTATTCTGCGTATTGGAATCGCCTCGAGCGAGTGCGAGAAAGAAAGAGAGAGAGAGAGAGAGAGAGCAACACGTGCGGAGTAGCATATAACTAACGCTATCTCTTATAGTCCACAAAATAGTTGGAGCGAGTGTGTTGTGATATCGGTAGCAGTGCTTACACAGCATCGCTGCGGATAAAGAGAAAAGGCTCACCGTGAAAAAGTCGCGTCCGTCGTCAGCTACTAGCAGTCTCCGCCATCACGCTACTCCTCCGAGCTGCTGGTGCTGCTTTCGACGTCGCCGCCGCCGTCGTCGAGTCAGGCCCGGATCCATCCGAGCTGTGGTAACTGCAGCCTACTGGCGACTTCTCCTCCCTTGGCACCACTATACTGTACTACCTATACATACATTCGAGTTCCTTCACTGCGTGATTGTTATATCGTTACGTGTGTGTGTGTGTATGTGTATGCAATGTATGCAGAAAGGACGACAACACCCCGGATACAGATATATATATATACGGACACTAGGCACTTTGGAGACTGCGGAGACTCGCACTCGGCTTGTTGCGCGAAAACTGCTGTATGTGTGTATATAGAAGAGAAAATGTGTAAAATAAACAACGAGGCGACAGGTGCGCGGGGTTGAACCGTCTGGACTGGACTGAGTAGAGTTGAGTACGACAGGGCGCGCGCAGCAGCAGCCTCTCGCGGGAGGACGAGCTTATCCGAGATACACCGAGGACGGCCGAGTCTGCGCGCGCATTATACGCTATATATCTATACGCGCAGCATCTCTCTCTCGAAATCGCAAACTTATATAATACGATTATTAAAAAGTGTCTAAGTATTATGTATATATAACATCGGCCCGCGCGCGGCGGCCAGCGTGTATACACAAGTACCTATATATATATATATAGCATAACAGCAACCGAGATAGCTGCATACCTATATTATATTCGGTGAGCGTCGTGGCCTTGCGGTCAATGGCGCAAGGCGAAGGTTTGCACGCAGCTCACGATTTTTTTCCACGTTTTGCGTTGGCGCAACGAGAGCGTGCGATATACTTAGGTATACTTACTTATATATATACACACCGCGATGAGTTTCACCGCTGCCGCCGAGACCGAGCGCGCGAAAGACTCCGGCGGCGGACATTCGCAGTCTCGCGGTCTACTGAGTAAGTGGTATAACCGCCGCCGTGAGTATAATGCTTCCTTTACTCGAGAGTTGTAGCACGGAGGAGCTGTGTTTGGCCCTCGATGGAAGTGAGAAGTTGTTGGAGGATCTTAGGGGAAGACTGAGGCAGTGGTTGGAGATGCAGCCGCATTTGCCGAAAGGTTAGTATACATATATGTGTGTGTGTGTGTGTGTGTATGTGTGTTTGGTTTTTAAGAGGATTTCGGATGGTACTTGTATGCCGATTTGCGGCTGAGGTGAGGCAGAGAGAGTTGGAGATCGGTACTTACATATATTGTATATATATATAGAGCGCGATCGTGGTTTGGAAACTCGATATTGGATTTCGCTTTGATTGGAGGCACTTTTTTGGATTAAAAAGCACGAAAAATGAAAAGCGATGCCGGTATAGTTTGATCTTATGCCGGGGTATCGGAATTTTGAGAGCGAGCGTGAAATCGAAAACTTTCACTTGTAAAAATAGCCTAGTGTATATTGTCGATGTTGCGTGCCATCGAAGTTTTGTGGAAAATATTTGAAACAAATTAAAAATATAGACGTGTTTGAATATAAGTAGGTATATATTCCCGGTGCTTGGGGGACTTGCCTTCCCGCGTAAACGTAATACGTCTCATAGTATACGGTCTTGTATTGGTCTTACAAAGTTCTGTTTTCTAAGTATTGCAAAGCTTTCGAAACTTCCGCCATCAGATTTTAGACTTGAAAAGTTAAATATTGCGATACCTTGCTGTGGGCAAACCGTTACAAAACTTTCGTCAATTATAGCTTGATTCTAAGCTAATCTATGTCCGGGATTTTTTGCAGTGAAATAGCAATTTATCAAAGTCAAAATTTACATGTTTCCTATACAGTTAATGTAAGTCTAGATGCAGTAAAGATTCACCATCGTTTCCTTGACGTCGTCGTATTAATATCAAACCTTTTCTGCTGTTATAAGAGAGCGTTAAATTTAGTTTTACTATAGTTATATGGAAAAAAAATTGTTTGCATTATTTAAAACACTTTCAACATAATTTTCCTAATAAGAAGAATAAATATGTCGAAAGAAAATTTTAAAAGGCATTCCGACGACCATTAATTATTTCAAAAGAATGTGTTCATAAATTAGCTAACAATCAACTGCGATTTTTTTCTGAATTTAATTTAAAACATGTATTCAGTTTACATATATTATTTTAATTAAACGTATAGTTTATGCATTGTACTGAGATTAAATTACGATTTAATTTAATAATTTCGCTGTAACATGCTTCCTTTTAGAAATGAACTATTTTCTGCTTCAAAATCCAGAAGCGTTTATTCAGGTACTTTTCAGTGAAACGAAAGCTTCCAGTTTCATGCGAAAGCCAACACTTAAAATAAGTGAAAAATTGTGAATCTTTATGCACATTATTTCGAATTCTACGTATAAGCCTCATTCAATATCGGCCTAAGATTCAACATTTAATTCGAAATCAGCGCACACGTATCCCCGGATCTCGAAAGACACACGCAACTCTCTTGTTAAAGCTCAGCTCGTAATATCCTTAACAATCCACGATATATATAAACATATATATACATATACATATACATATACACACAGACATGCCAGACCGTCGGCTCGAGTACTTCCCCATCAGTACGAAGCTCCAGAGCCTCGAGCTGGCCAAACAGAAGCTCGACATGTACTACACGGTCAGGCGGCTCGTTCCCGAGCTTTTCACCGACAGGGACCCTTCTTCCGCCTCGTTCGCGAAGCTGCGCCAATCTCTGTAAGCCTTATAATACTCACCTCTGTACTCTATATATACAGAGACACGTACTCGCCGTATCCCGCTGCAGTAAACCGACGGCGTCCGACGATTTTATAATTTTATTTTATTTTTCATTATCGCGCAGCCAGTGGGTCTGTCTGCCGAAACTGACGCCCGAAAAGTACAGGGTCTCGATTCTACGCTCGCTCAACGAGGACGCCAGCAAGTTCCAGCCTTGGGACCTGTTCAAGTAGGTCACTTCACGAAATTCGTGCACATGGAATTACGAAATATTAACTGCAACTGCACGTATACACATATATATAAATATATATATGTATGTACAACTACACGTTTGTATGTATAGGTACACCTTTATGGTAGGCGACGTGCGCATATCCGAGTGTCGGAGCCTCGGCGACATCTACATCTACGATCTCTCGGCGATGCGACTGGGCCACCTCGCCAAGCTGACGCCGGCTATTTTGAAAAAGTGCGAGGTCGCAGCGACGGTCAGTACATTATACATGCATAAGCGCGCGTACTTTTCTTTTCACCTCTCCGCGCGTATCACGTACCTACTCGAAATCGCTTTTACGTGATTTTCGCTCTCTGTTTCCTGCTACACACACACAGAATGTTTGTATATATATATATTACACTCTACGAACTGCAGAAGGCCTACGGCGCCAGAATCAAGGGCATCCACTTCATCAACGCGCCGAGCTTCATCGACCGCATCGTCACGCTCGTCAAGTCGGCGATCAAGCCGAAACTCGCCGCCAGGGTAATTGCATTTACATTCATTTCCGTCTGCTCTATACATACACACACAAAGTGTACCGTCGTGCATGTTTAACGAGAGTTTAATTTTTTCCTTTTTTTTCTCCCTCATTTTCCCGTGTATACACGGCTATATATATATACGTTTCACACATTTCCGCAGATACACGTTCACTCGTCGGGACTGGAATCGCTGTACGATTCAATACCCAAGTCGGTGCTGCCGATAGACTACGGCGGCGAAGAACCGTCGATGGATCAGCTCGACGAGAAGTGGCAGTCGAAATTGTCCGAGTGGAGGGACTGGTTTCTCAGCGAGGAAAAATCCGGGACAGTGAACGAGGCGCTGCGTCCCTCCACAGCACCTACGCTCAACGTCGACGACCTCTTCGGTTTTCACGGATCCTTCCGAAAGCTCGAGCTTGACTGACGTTTATCTTTATATACGCGTATATCCGGCGCTATGTGGGCTCCATTGTTGTTATATCGAGAATTGTCGCTATCGCGCAGCGTATATTGCACGTTTTCTAAATTTTTATATTGCACGGGAATATCGTAAACAGGAATAAAATTTCAATATACTCGTTCGGCCGCAATCTGTCGCGCGCCGCTCTCACTGCACGCTTGGAGATCTCGCTCAAATCCACTTGACGAGAGTCTCATCTCGCTCTCGATCCTTTTTCTCGGCGGCGCTCGCGCTGCCATATAACAAGCAATACCGCAAAGTCTCTCTAAATGGAAATTTGCTGTAGCCAACTTTCCTCTCGAGTCTATTCCTTCGCCGGAGCGCTCTCTCTCTCTTTGCAACCGCTACAGTCAAACTTCTACTTTCTCACAGCTCCGCGACGGTCACTATAATTTCGCGCTGCGATAAAATAATAAAATGTCTATAGCTACGTACACAGACGGGGTGAGCGAGAGAAAGAGTGTACACCGCAGAGCGCTGCGCAGTATATAGTGTTTAAGCTTGAGCGCTCGCCTCGGGCGAGGCTTGCTTTTTTTTCGGCGAATAGTTGGAAATGTGGGCCAGCCCCGCGTGTATTTTTTCCTCTCTCTCTCTCGCTCCCTCAGCAACTCGCTCGTTTATCACACACGTCGAAAGCTTTTTCGCTTTTATTGCTTGTTATTGTTTGCCCTCCGTGCACGCGGGCATTACAAAGCTTTTTAATTTATCATCCTGTATGAATCGTAACAATGTTGTAATTGATTTTCCAGTTGACCAATGGTAACGATGCTTGAATAAATTGAAAGCTATGCACATTTATATATATATATATATATATACATATATATACGTACATACACACGCATGCGCCTGTCTGTTATATTGTACGTACGTGCAAATGTGTGTGTTATATAAACGCGTATACAATTAATATATAGTATATCTGTACATAATTAGAGAGCGAGCGATAATTAGAAATCTTCTCGCGCTGCTGGCAACTACACATACGTACATACGTATATACGCTGAAACAACATCGTTATCTGAATAATGTGCGCGCGTGTGCCGCGCTACGTGGCTCTTTTTTTTCCTTTCCCGCTCCCACTTCTGATGCACGTTGGCCGATCTAGCTATAGTACAGCTGCGTCACGCTCGCGCTTTTTTTCTACAACTTATCTTTTCCTTATTCTGCCGTCTTATTCGCGCGCGCACTGGCATCTGCAGTTGCGGCGACGACTCGTGAAAGTGCAGACCTACAGCGAACGCCTCGATAAGATCGCTTGCTCTCTCTCTAGAATAAAAAGCGTAGGTAATATATACTAGCTCGTTACTAAGAAAACATAACACGCGCACACCGAATATCGTACATACAGCGTCGCGAGCGCCGAGAAATCACTCATAGCCACATTGTTATAAGCTATATAGATATAAGTCAAGCGCGAGATATCCTCCGCGTCTAGACGGAGTCACGTGCGTGAACAGCTGTGCAGCTTTTTTGCATCGCGAGCATATATACAGCATGTGATATTTCATCGCTTTTGTACACGCTTCGCAGGTTCGCCAAATGTGCAGTCGTCGCTGGAAGAAAAATGTCGTCGGATAATTCGAGCGAGTGTCAACTGAAGCAGAGAAACCCCGAGGAGGATAAGATCTCGAGCAGTAGTAGTCGCGATAACGATAATGACAGACGCGAAGAGTCAAGTGCAGCCGTAGACGAAGAGCGAACCACCTGGCAGACCATCAAATACTACTTCAACCGATTTCGATACTATCACTTCCTGGTCGCCGATACCCTGGACAAATACGCCTCTGCCGTGTGTCTCTGGCTTATCAATCTGTATTTGAGGCTCTTCATGGGCATCGGTCCCACTGGGCCATCCGTGCTGGACGAGACGGGCGATTGAGAGTATTATTACAATAAATATATTGTTCGAGAGAAACAGAAAGAAAGACGGAAACGTTCGAGCATTGCATTATACATACACCTATAATATATACAACGTAGAGCTATAAAACGTATAATCGCGGAGTGGGTATAATAAGTAGGCGACGTCGCGCGAACGGAATCTCGGAGGCTCTATAATCCAAATTGAAGAATAATAACGCCGTCCGCGCTCTTCGAATTTAAATATTCGCGGGCTTGATTAATCCTGCGCAAAGCTCTTTTCTTTCTCGTTCTTGGGAATAAGGGCCGAATATAGCCTTATCTTGCTCTCGGCTCCTGAGCCAGACTTATCATCCCGTTGAATCTTAATCGAATTTCAAATTCGAGCTGCATCTTGTTATTCGCCTCTATATCGTACATATATACATTATGTTTTTTATAACACACGCGTACGCGCGATGAGATTCAAATCGTTCGCGCATACATTATATACCTACGATAATTGCTTTTTTGTTTGTCTGCATAGCGTAATATAGCGGCGATAAAAAGCAGGCGGCGGCAAACGGATGATTTAGCTTCCTGATGCTAATGCGCGGTACTTATCGTAAAAGTGCACGATTTTCGGTCCGAGTGTATGGTATACGTATATGTGTCTGTGTGTATGTGTGCGCATCGATCCGGGCAATTATACGCACTTCCAACGGCGCTGTACGTGCGACTTTATTTATTTTTTAACTCTCTCTCTTTCGCAAGCCGGCAGCGCGCAAGCGGCTATACAGTAGCTACTGTAATGGAAAAACTTTTCAAGAGCCGACCAAACAATCCGCAACTTTGGCCTTATATATCTAGCCCAGCTACTATACTACGCCTATGTAGTCGTACATATAGATATCAATTGCAGTAGCCTCGTTTTCGCGCGCAGGATAATACATCTAAGGTTTATCCATATATGTGTGTTAATATATATAGACGCTAATGCCTAGGATCGAACGTGGAAACATTAATGCGATTTAAAAAGCAATAAATTTCAAACAAGACAAGTGAATTTGAGCTCGCTCGCGCAACTATCAAAGATTCAGCGGCATCCTTCGATTCCTCCGCTAATAGGCTGCTTCCCTCCACCGGCACTCTTCTCTCTTCGATCTTCGACTCATCCATTATGCAGCTATAACTGCAACTCGCTCGCTCGCGCGCTCCAGAAAGACAGTGCTAACAGCGCATGATTGTTTTTTTTTTCTTCTATATTTACGGTAAGATATTTCTGTTGAACGTTTTTGGGGCCGCGCAGCCTAATTAGTTAATTTCCGAATATCGATAAATCTATCGTTGGAGCGCTTTGAAAAAACGTTGTACAGAAATATCCCACTGACAAGTTATATGCGTAGGTATATGCGCGTAGCCATTATAATTGCAAGCATCGCCGCCAACGTATATCGTCTCGTGCAAATAGACACACGCGCATTAGCTGATTGCAGCCCTGGGTCCGCAGAACTTGTGTTGAACGATAAACGATTAATCACATATCTACGAGCGAAAGCTTTCTGCTGCTCATAATTTTAAGCTGCAACGCTGGCACGCTTATTTTTCGAAATTAGTCTGAAAGCTCGCGCTTCTCCCACTACTCAGCTGCGCAATCAGCGATCGGCCACAATAACAAACTGGCGCGCATATACATATATATATATAGATGCATAGCAAACAAAACTTTTAACTGGCCTGCGCGCGTTGCTTTGTACTTTATGTGGAACGCAAAAACGGAACCCTCGCATCACTTTCGCCGCTCCTCTCTCTCGCGTTGCAACTGTTGCTATATATGTCTGTATAATACACGGACATGGTTGGTTATTAGTGGACGAGTCGAATGTGATTGATGGAAAAAGTTAAAAATACGCAGTACAGCACGTGGCCGGATTCTTTTCATGAGATCCACAAATTTTATTTTTTTCTTTCTCGTACATAATTCCTAGGTATATGAAAAATTTTTAATGCACATTGTAAACTTCTTAATCGTTATTAAGGTGGGCTCGCTCCATTCAGTCTACGTAATATACTTTTTGGAGTTGCTAAATTTTCAGCATACTTGGAGATTCTAAATTTACTTTTTTTAATCGTATTATTAGTTTTTTTAAATAATGCAACACTTATGGAGATTTTTCGCGATCGAGTCCTATTCTCGAGAGTGTATACTTAAAAGTCAACTTTCAAATTTATCAAACGCACACGACAATTTAATGCTTAAACTTTTGACTTCGAAAATACGCAATGCAACGGTTTGGCTGAAAAGAATCTAGCGTTTAAAAAATTTTGGTATCTAAAATATTATAATTTCACTCTTCTTTCTTTTACAACCTAGACAATACTTATTTTCGAAATCTCAGCTTGTATTATTCTAAAATCAATTTGTGGCATCGTTTGTCACATCTAAACATTTTTTAATAGATATATATATATAAATAACTAGCTATGATCAACAGGACAATGAGCGACAAAGCGCGCCACGGTAATCAATGACAATAATACAATAGAAATCAACAAGACTATTACTCAAACTCAGCTGGAAAACATTCTCTAATTAGAAGACTAGTTAGACTGACTAAATAAAACTTAGCGGGAATTGTTTTGCGCCATTATTCGTCGATCAACTTTATGATGTAATTTTATATATCGCATAGGATTAAGAATATTTATGTTAGATATATACTCGTTGGAAATGTAGATAACGAAATATCCTTGTTCAGTACACCATTTGGAAAACTGGGATTCAGCCTTCAGCTAGCGGGGGTGTCACCCAACCGTATTTTTCGTGAGTCTTCACTAGACTCTTAAAAGATTCTTCAGCAGATCGTCGATTAAATTCTTTATTAGTCTTTGGTTTTCTTGCAACTCGGCCCTGCACACAAATTAATAGTTGCATAAGTAATTAAAAAAATCCAATTCAAGAATTTGGGATAACACAACAAAAGAAGTAAAATTGCCGTACCTGACCCTTCACAAGGCTTGCTGCAAATTGTGTTATCACAGCCTCAATAGTATAAGCACTTGCCCATCCTCTAGGTGTAAGTAGTTCCATACAAATGGCTCCACCTTCCATCACAAATCCTTTTTCTATACGCGGAGAAATAACTCTCATAAATGGAGGTGCAAAGGGAAAATTTTCTGGAAAGATGACGTGCAAGAGAATGTGAGGTATTGCGAGCTCTCTCATATCAGCGGCAAGTTCACTCTCCAGGTCAATCTTATGCAGTCTAATGTGCCACTCGAATAAATTGTCATTAACAAGTTCGGCAGTAAAAGTTGAGTCTCCACGGCGCTGAGTTCGCTGAATCTCACTAAACTCCTTCATCAGTCTTCTCAAGCGAACTCCTCTTTCTGGCACATTGAGATTCTGCAAATATTATACATTCGTATAAATGATTGGAACTGGCTAAAAGAATGATACAAAATTGTAGAGGGACTCTGACTTACTTGAGAGCAATTTCCATTAGGAGACGTGGATTTTGCTTTAAAGAAGCAGCTAGCGTGATTTATTTGACTGGTGCTTGGCTTGTCCGGGGCTGGAGGCTCGGCTGGTGTAACTGCATCAGGCCTATGGTGTCTGGCAAGAAGTCTTCGAGAAGGTGAACTCGTAGAGCTAGGATCAGTTGGCTCTTGTTCGCTTATTTTCTCAGAGGAACGAAAAAGCTTGCGAAATGCAGCCACTACCTTCTCCTTAGATCTCGTACTCATGGTGCAGCTTGATATTATCAAATCACTCGGTTAATCTACAAATGGAGAGTAAAAAAGTCAAGGTGGGTGCAAGTCAGTAGAAGCAAGCAGCACTGATCTTGCTCTTTGTGCAGTGAAAAAGAGAAGGGAAGACGAGAGAAAAGCAGGCGAAGGAGAGAGAGAGAGAGAGAGAGAGAGAACGCGTGAGCGAGAGTGACGCACAGTGCGACAAAGAAACGGCCGATAGTTCATGCCCTCGTGCTCTGCATCGACGCGCAGATCAGGGGCACAACAAAATAATAAGAATGCAGCGTGCATACCTATGCCCAGCCGTTGTTGTTGTTTGTCAGTAGCCTCATCGCCCGTTGTTTGCCAAGCCTCGGCGCGTATACTTATGATAGATAGCACGAGACAGCTAGATATAGATATGTATATGTACAACAGCGCGTCTATATTAATAGTATAATAGACAAACGTTGAAAACTCTCTACTCTCGAGAGTTTCGAGTCGACTGTCACGACGCTGCGCTGTAATGCGCCGACTGCGCTCTCTGTCAACTGCAGCCTCGACTCCCTATATTATAAAAGCAGCTGCCAAACACTCAGACGTGAGGCGGCTGCTGATTCAGCCCACCAGCATAGCGCTGCTCCGAAGACGAAGACTATATCATAACCTATATATATATATATATGTGTCTATACTTTCGTCTTTTCCGTCGCGTTTTTGCGCAGGCGCAGAGTCTTATTAGAGCGCGAGATTCAAATAGATTTATTATCATTCCACCTAAACGATTGATTGATACTTGATACGGAAAAACTGTTTATTTGTACAAAATTTACATCGACGTATAAAAATCTGTAAAAAATTCACTTTTCCTTATCCCATGGTACTACTATGTAACTCCTCAAACGCTTGGTAGCAAACATCTTCGTCAGACCTCTTCTTACAAAGTATATGACAATCACCAAAATGGAAAGGTACTGCATCCATGCCCACTTCATTTCTTCCCAAAAACCTGGCCGATAGTTCATTGACTGGGTGACGTAAAAGACTTCGGCTTTTATTCTTACTGGCTCATCTTTAATGAATCCCAACTTGGGAAATACTCTTAGATTATCCATTTTTCCTGAAACTGGGTAAATCAATGGAATAAATCAATTATTTTTCTCTGACATAATTGTGACCGACTATATATCTTTGATAATGCTTACGTAAGCGATTGCTGTTTTCTACCAACAAGTCAGATAATGGCAATGTATTTAGGTCTGTACTGTTGTCCTCCAAATAGTAGATTTCATCGTGAAGTAGAACATTGTTTTGTCGTAGCGTCAAATCTCCAATAAAGTGTAGTTCCTGAACTTCGTGTGCCACTGTGTATTCTATAACTGTCATTGCCTCGAGCACCACATGAATGTGCTCCTATTGAGAAGAAGAAAATATCTATATGAACTGACTTATTAACATCTACTTATTCCTTATTATTTAAAAAAAATCTACCTTTAATTCATAATTAAAAAATAATAGTAGCATGAGTGATCTGATAGGTTTGTTTGTGAAGAAAATAGCTTCAAAATGAAGCAAGTCTTGCAATCCATTTTTATCATTATCCACTTCTTGGATCTATAATTTAAATAGACTTAATTTAAAAAAAAATCTTTTCAACAAATATATTAGAAAATGCATGCATGAGAATGTATAGTTTATTAGCAAGTGTACCTTTACTATATGACAGTCATCTTTAATAGCATTATCTTTATAATGAGTAAATGTGGAACATATCATAGGGTTGGTATTCTCTTGTTCAATCAACAAGAAATATTTATGCTTGAAATGAACATTTGGTTGCTCCCAGTATGTCCTAGTTCTAACCCAATACCCTGCAGAGACAATTGTTAAATTCATTTTTATAAGAATGGAGCAAAACAAGTTTGCCTATCAAAATATTAGTAGTCGTACTCACCCCCTGCATGATAGACAAAAATGAGTGGAGTCACTAATGTAAATATAACTGCTATTAATACAACAAATGCACTAATAGAACATACTCTTACTCTGTACAAATACTTGATATTACTAGAATATATATCCAATATTGGCATTGTAGTTTTTAGATTATTATGAAGAAAAAACAAACTCTTTCATAATATACTGTGTTAGGTATCGTTACCGTAGCAACAACCTCAACTCATAACAGCATGAAGACGAGAAACTACAATGGAAATACAAATAATTTTGAGGATAAGAATTATAATATACAATGACCATTTAAATAAAAATTGATTGAAATGTACTTTATTTCGAAATATAAATCTTTTATCTTACAATTGAAGGCTCAAGTGTGTATTTACTTGTAAGCATTAAAAAAATTAAAATTATGCCTATACTTTAAAATCACAGTAGTTTTTGTTACCATTAGTATAATATGTACAATTTATCCACAGCAAAACTATTACAAATAACAATTATTCTAAAAAAAATGAAATTTAAAATGCATAAAATTGAATATTTCGTGATGTATTGCGATGAAGAAGTTAAAAAATAGACAATAACACATAGACAAAACATTTTCAAACATCAGTACTAAGGGCAACACCAAGAAAGTCTTCAAACCCTATATTAATTGTTCCAGTCATGTCCGTATCCCTTTTCCTAAATTCTTCTGTAAACTTTTGTATCTGAATGCATAAAACAATGAACTGATCAACAGTAATACTGCCTTGTTGATTGATATCGTATCTTTTGATTAAAAAGTTAATGAATTCTGGTTGAAATCTGTAACCCATTTGAGTAAAAGCTGCAGCAAGTTCTTGTTCTTGAATACTGCCAGAGTTATCATGATCAAAACCTTTAAAAACACTCAACCATGAGTTGATGTAGTTGAAAAGAGCTTGAAATTCAGCGATATCAATAGAGCGTTTATTTTCTTTATCAAACATTCCTATCAAAAAAATAAGGAGTTTAAAAATGATGTAAGTGCTGATGTTATCAAAAGCAAATATATTAAAACTAGTGTAGGCCTACCAATCATTAAACGACAAGCTTTATCAGAAAAAGTTCCTCCTTGACCGTTGGCTAATACCCGTTGCAATTCTGCAGATGAAATCCTTCCACTACCATCTCTATCTGCTAGTGCAAACCATTGCTGAACTTGAGGATTAATTTGTGATGGGTCTTCTGATCCATAAGCCTGTCCCTAATAGAATATGAAAAATCATTATTTCTAATTTCAATGGACTCCAAACATAAATAAAGTTATTTTAACTTACTGGGTAAGCCATTGTGGTAATTACTAGTTTTTGCAGGTAATAATTAATAATTTTCTGACGCAAATTATTTGCTACTCCCACAAGTTAAAAGACTTCACTGCTTGACTGGTAATTAAGACTTGAAACGTTCTAGAACAAATCTGAGAACGATTTGATGGGTTCTGCACTTAATGAATAACGTATCCTTTGAGCTATTGGTAGCGCGCTACAAGTCCAGACGCCATCAGCAATGATGGTTCTGCTACTCCTAAGTACCTATTGCCGCCTTCCACGAATTCGCTCAGCAGTATATATATATATGTATATATATTATATATAGCATAGCATCATATATAGTAAAGCAACGGTCGCAACGCCACGCTTGACGCTATCCATCCGCAGTAAAGCTTATGCGGCTGATGGCAGCCCAAGCTCAAGGTCTTGTCCTGGTCTCAGTTTTTTCGCGCTGATCGGTTTGCAATAAACAAGCCGATGCCGATCGAGTTTCGGTGAGTAAAACCAGGTTAAGTTTACATATATCTTGGTACAGATAGCAGACAACGCTAAGTATGCATCCAAGTCACGGGATGAGATAGCGATATTTCATAATTACCATGTGAAAAATAAAAATGTTCATTCAGCTTTTTCATTATTGAGAGGGAGAGAGAAAGAGAGATTACATATACATTAGCTGCTGTACAGCTGTTATTTCGTCACCTGTTTCAGTGTAAACACTTGATCGAAAAATGCAAGCAAGTGACTACTGTGGACTTGTGGCCGTATAATAAAAAAAACTGATACACGCCGTCCAGAGCATGAGCCACTGCTTAGTATTGTTATCGTCTTGTTTTTTATTCCTTTCGTTTACGATTACACGCCAATGGCAAGCAGAAATTACTTCGATTTACAATATTTTTCTTTATTTCTATTGATTTTTGTATTCCTTGCAAATATCAATTATATTCGTTCTGATGATGGGGAAGGTACTTATTAACCTATCATTTTTTTTATTTGCTTTTAACGAATTTTGTACACCCTTTTTATCATTTCCACGTTGCACCTAACCTATAACGATATAGTACATACAATATTGTTGATTACGTATGATGTTTTATTTACAGATTACATTCTTTGTCGTTTGTGTGGAGCTGATCTAGCAGATGCTAAATCAATTATCAATCATCTGAGTCCACATGCTTCTGTGATAGTTAATCAAACGCTTTTCCAGCGTAAAGGTGTTGAAGTACAACTTTTAAAAAACCCATTAGGCATTAAATTTGAGTCCATTACCTTGTCTAACTCAAAATGTGATCCGGTTCACAACGTAAGTACAAAGCATCAAAGTACTTTTATTTATTTTTATCATATAGTTACTTATGCAAAATACTTTAGTGGCAGCAAGATTTTAGTTGGTATCCTGGATATGCCTGGAAACCTTGTATATGCAAACAGTGCAGAGCCCATCATGGATGGTACTTTTCCAAATTCTTACAGTTCAACAAGTACTTTATTTTTGTTGGCAACTATTTTGACATGGTGTAAATTTTTTTTTCAGGCTTTTTGAACCAATAGAGACTGTTAATCTTAGTACAAAGCTTCCCTCGAAAAAAGGATTTTTTGTTATTAAACTAAATAGTTTGTTAAGTGAAAATTGTAAGCAATAAACAATCTCTAGGATCTATCCTGCACTTATCTTGAAATTAAAGAAAATTCCTTATTTCACTTTCAGTTGCTGACTCTTTAATTGTTGTGCCAAAAGCTTACAGAAATTAAAATGGTTGAATTAACAAAAGAACAGGAAGATTTCCTTCGAGAATGTGAAGAGGAATTTCAAGGTCGTTTTACTGAAAAAGATGAAGATTTTATGAAGGTGAAATTGGAAGAACCAAAGAAACCACCAATTGTTGATCCCTGGTACAATACGCAACAGAGTTCTAGAAACAATTATTCACGTCAAAATCATGGAGGAGATAGACGCAATCGTGACAGAGATAGGGACAGAGGACGAGGAGATAGAGACAGATATGGGGACAGAGGCAGAGGTGACAGAGATAGAGAAAGCCGTTATGGTGGGAGACAGCAGTATCGAAATTACAGAGCATATTAATAAGAATACAAACAAATAATCGTATTTTGTGATATAAATAGGAGGAAATGAATTTGAAATGAACTTCTTTGATAATAAAGATTTTTTTTAAATATAAAAAAACGATATTTCACTTGTTAAAATATGCGTAACATGTGTATTATTTTAAGCATTTGATGATTTACAACAACTCTATATACAAACGTAATGTGTATAGAAAAATTAACCGGTTCCCTTAATTAATTTGTAAAAAATGTTATACACTTTATTTTGACAAAAAACTTGGAAATCTTGTTGCAAGACTTTCTCAAACTAATTGTTCATTTTTAAAGTTTTTATGCATTCGATAATTCATTCAGTCATCTTAAATTTTCAATGAAAAACTCAGTACACCTCGATTGGTACTGTCCACTTGTATAATAAACTAGATCTAATAAAACAGTCTCCTTTACATTAGAACTAGGGTTCGTTTTTACAAAATTTTACAATCATATTTACATTAGAATGATTTACAATGTCAAATAAAATTCTTGGCATATCCTTAATAACCATTGATAAAACGTAGTTTTGTCGTCTGCGACAGTTTACGCTCATATTTACAAGAGACAGATCTAATAGTAAGCGATGGAAAAACGTAGGATAAAATTAAAAGTCCTTTGACTCTGCGTTCAAACGCTTTAGATACTCGTTGACCCGTCGAATGGCATCAGTTGAACAATGTTACAAGTTTCATTGAGTACTGCCGGCTTCAAATCGCCGATAGAATATGCATAGATGAGTACGTTGCCGACCTGCAGCTCGATAGTTTGTCCAAAGATGTTTAGCTCAAGAATTAATATTAGAAAGGTGGGCAATTGACTCCAGGATGCAGAAATTGGCATTTGTCGCCGACACGGCAATATCCGTTTTTGGAAAATTGCCTACACACCGGCGGCTGTTTGCCGTTACCTCTCCATCCACCTCTCCAGGGCATACCCCTCGGAGGACCACCTCTAAACCATCCGGGACCACCTCGGCCACGATTGCCATGCATCGGTGGTCCTCTCGGACCTTGATACGGCGGTCCTCCAGGTCCAGGAGGTCCATACATTCCAGGGCCAGGAGGTGGCCCCTGGAAGTTATTGTAACCCATATCGTCGGGTCCCATCATATATCCGTCTTGATTATACATCTGAGGGCCTCCCATCATTCCTGGTGGGCCCATCGAGCCAACTCCCGCCGAGTCCATTCCCTGAGAGTAATTCACGGACATGCCCTGCATGGGGGGAGCTATTGCGGGATCAGGCACCACGATCTTCCCGTCTCCGGTTCTCCATCCACCGCCACCACCGCCGCCACCACCTCCACCGCCACCGCTGCCGCCGGTCGCCACAGGCAAGCCACTCGACAGATCTGGTACAACGGCCGGTATCGAGTTCATTTGCGGGGCCATGACTGTTACCGACGGCTGTCCGCCAACTGCCGACATCATTCCCGGCTGATGATGCTGATGGGGATGCTGATTGGGTCGGAATGACGGGAAGTACGAATTCGGCAGTATTGTCGACGGCGCAGGCAATTGCGGCTTAGGCTCCGGCCACGGAACGCCGGTGAAGTCTTTTTCGCTGTCCTTATTGCCAGTTAGGTCGTCTAATGGAATGATTTTCGGTTCCATGTAAATAGGATGTCGCTCCTCGTCAGGCTCCGCAGGAGAGTCGGGTATCCTAAAGAAAACAAGATCGATTAGTTCAAATGTCCCGACTTCGATGCAAGTTGGCGGAGGCCAAGACCGCAGATAAAATAGCTATACTCAATATACTTACATGCTGCGATTGAAGTAGAGAGCCTGGAGAATTCCCTTTTCTCGCGCATACTGAATATCTTTCTCTCTACTTTCCTTGCCGGGTTCAACGAGAGGCGGCGGCAGACTGATCGGTATCAAGGCCTTCCAAATCGTTTTCTCCTCCATCGTATCTTCGCTGCCTATAAAAACGCAAAAAAAAAACATCTCATTAAAAAATCAACCCTAATCGAAATGAAAATCATACCGGTCGATCCGGACTTACTTAATTTCCGAGCCATCTGGAATGCTTCCCGTTCGTTTTGTTTCTCCATTTGCTTCATGTCGGTGAACGTTTTCGTGACATTGACCCGCTCAGTCTCGTCGAGTTCGAAGTATCGTATCGACTCCAAATCGCTCTTCCATTTCAAACTCTTCTTTGGGCCCTTGCGCTTCTGAAGCAACAGAACACTCTTGAGAACGCCGATCGGCCGATTTTCCAGGGTCGCCTGTTCTTCCTTCTTAAGAGCTTCGCTGACCGCGGCCGCAGGATCATCCGGTGAATTCGGAGCCTTGACATCATCGAAATCGTCCTCTGGGGTTGGAGCTGAAATGCGCACAGTAGATGCGGTTAATAACGGAAAAAGAAATCGGAGCTAAACAAATTTCACGAGACTCACTTCTGCTCCTTTCCTCGTCGTCGTCGTTGTTTTCGTCGTCGTCCTTCTTTTCCTTCTTAACGACAACGTCCTCCGCATCGATATCCTTGTCGTCCTTGTTGCCATCCGCTTTAGTCTTCTCGTCCTCGTCGGTCTCCAACGTATCCTGATAAAACTTGAAAGTAGGCTTGAGAGCTAACAGGGACTTGTCATCGGTATCTTTTCCAGTCTGCGAAGGCGATGTCGCCGGTGAGGAAACCGGCGAAGAGCTGGCCTGATCGTTACTGCTTCCGTTATCCACCGATTTCTTCGGATCCGTCGGACCGTCTTTCGTGATTGAAGTTCGCCGTTTTCTCTTACGCGGCTCTTTGCTTTTCGTGGAAGCCGTAAGCGCGTCCATAAACATATCGCTCTCTTGTAAAAGCATCACTAAAACACAAAATAAAAAAAAACACATTGTTGCTGCATCATAGTGAGGCTGATAACGATTACTCGTAGATTTATAGTAACGTTTAGCAAAAATCGGTTGACAGTTCGAGAATTGTTATATCCTCGTGAGCGAGTGGTACAAAGTTACATGTTCCTGAAAAGAATATGGTAAACAAATAAAAGTGGAAAAACAACAATGTCCAGATGTACACTGCAGTTATCGTCGTTAATTCTTCTGCAGCGTAAAACGTCAAAGATATTCGTCGAGTACACGACCCTATGCATAGACACAGCGAAATCCGATTCGTCCTTGAATAAAATACGCTTAATTAAAAATCTCAGCTTTCCACATATCATGACAATTAAAAAAAAAAAAAAAAGAATCCAGCATCGTCGGTACATTTTGAATCTATCCGTAAAAGCGAAGGGAAACGAGGGAGAGAAAAGTGGCGGCTCAGAGAGCGTAGGCGCGCATAATATAGAAATGGAGGTCGACAGACCGTCGTAAAAACATCGAGCCTTCGCCACTGGTCCGCTGCAGTTGCCTCTGCGCTGCTGCCGCCACCACCGCTTCCCCTACTACATCCTATATACGTATATACTGGCACATAATAGCGACGAGAACGGCGTCGTGTCCCCACTCCGCACTTCGGACGAGATATATGAATATAAGCCGGATCCACTTGCGCGCGCAACCAGCGCCGACGTTCGACATCAAGACCCAATAGCGTAAATTTTGTTTGTTCTTTTTTTTCTAATATTTTTTTTACGTGTCACCGGATCGAGCGAGAAGTATACGTCGAATCGTAGATTGTGAGAGAATATTTTTTTTTGCATGTCCGGAACGAGCTTTTCGCCTTTCAAATGTCTAGTTTACAAATGAACTTCAATGATATATCGCGTATGTGCCGACGTTAAATTGGTATACTAGGTAATCGATCAAGGCACTGTGAAATTTGATTGTTTACGGATTAGCGCTTTTTTGTTCTTTACTTCTACTCGCCAACTCGATTCTTATTGTAATAGGAATTCCGTGAATAATCGTGTCCAATGCAAATTTCTATTCTCTTCGGTAATTTCAGTCTATTAATTTCAATAAATTTACGCGGTTCTTGCGATTCTATCGCATGATGCATCGAGCGTTAAACGTGTTAATTAAATATTTGACGTTCTATAAGCGATAGATGGAAATACAACGCGTATACGTATGAGCACATATCGTTATTGCTACCACGTCTTTTTTGTATATTAGAATATACCGCGTTATCGCTTTTATATATTTATATTCATATAGAAAATATGAAGTTATCGTGTAATCATTTTCGCTATTATATTATGAAATGAATGAATGAATGAATGAACGAATGAATAAATCGCGATATATGTTGGATGTACGGGGATAAAAATTTACTGCTTCTGTATATGAATTTAACGCGTAATTCTTGCATATTCGGATGCATCCATCGTGTTATCTCTTAATATATATATATATATATTTAGTTACTGGATCATCATTCGAGATGAATGAGTGAATCGCCTTATATCCTTTATACATGGGATCACAAAGTTATTACTTGCATGAGCAAGAACATATCGCGTTATCTAGTTATGAAGTTACCACGTAATTCTTGCACTTTATAATCGTGAAACTAATCTCTACAAAATGCCATACTGATGCAACTATGTCTCTGAGATTGAAACAACACCAATTACGAGCGATTAAAATTATTTTTTCTAACAAAGTTACAATTATTTCGATGAAAAAAAAATTTCTAGATAAATATTTATTACGAAGAGTATGGAAATCTGGATGGACTCGAATTTCTCAATATGTTATTGGTTGTATTTTCTCGTTTTTCGCTTGTGCATACGTGCAATTTATTTGGTTGTCTCAGAGAGCAATATAGGCGTGTATATAAATGTACATCTATACATATGGAATAGAAACCCAAGAATTCAATGTGTATTTTTCCAGATTTCTGATAGTTTATTGAATAGCTTTAAAAGGGCATACATATACAAGGGATTAAAAATGGGTATATAGACAAAAATTTGCTCGTTGGTGCCTTACCTAAATATACGGTTACCGCTCAAACGTTGGAAAATATTTAAGTATCTTTGAAAAACTTTCGCGCACGCTCATTCACACTTATATTTAAGTACGACGTTAATTTAGAGTTCATTTTCCTTTTTTTTTACTATTGATTTTCATCAAGAAAATATGCACAATGTTTTTTAATTATTGTTGTTATCAGATGTTACCTGCTGGATCTTGCTCACTTTTCTAAAATTGATGAAGCGAAGCTCCATGCGGTCTTCTATCTTCTTACGCTCTCAAGAAAATTTCCTTGACAACTCAAGATTGTAGAAAACGAATAATTACCACTAGTTATTGTCCTAAACAATTTGAGGAACTTATACCGTAACAGGACATTATTGTAGGTAAAAACTTAACAATTATAAATAATAAATAAAAAAAATATAAGAATGAAGTAAAAATTTTAAGCCTGCAAGAATGATTAAATATTATTATTTGCATTAATTATTAATGCACTGCCAGATAAGTGGATTGAATGTGGCAAGTAAAGTAAAGGAAACTGTAACTTTGCACCAATCGCTCTGAAGACTGCCAACCTGCAAACTCAATATCCAGATGTTAGAACTGATATATCTAACATACATTCATACTGATATTCAAAGGATTATCCTAAAATTAATGAGTAATAAAATTTTGAAATATAAATGTATTTTAAACATAAATTTAAATGTATTTCTCATACACCCTATGAATATCAGTTATACGATATTGTTAAACTGAGAACAAATACTTATAGTATTAGAAGATTAAAATTTATCGTTATTTCAAGTAATAAATAAAGAATATCAAAGAATTATACATACACTTTGGTTTTGCTGGAATAAGCTTGATTCCTCCTTTCTTTTCGTCACTTGGTGGAGTTGTAGGGGGATCCAATGCAAGCTTGGCTTTTTTTTCTGCTATGGAACTAGTTTCTCTTAGTGGAGATGGCCTCTTCAATGGTAATTTTGGAGGCAATACTTTTTTATCAGATACAGGAGATTTTTTTGCACCTCTCGGAGGTGGAGGTTTAATCTCTTCTTCTAGACCTGTAGATCTGAACTTTGAATTAAAAGTCTTAACAGTTTTAGGTCTTGAATCTTGAGAATTTTTCCTATTTTCAATAGATATTGAAATGTTTTTCTTTTCAGTAATTGTTGTGACTTTCTTAGGATCTACTTTATCTTTATTTTCCTTAAAACTATCCTTGGAATCAGTTGAAGACTTCCTACTTGGAGAATCTCCTGGCTTTTCATCATCAGCCTTCTTCTTGGGAATTTTTCCCATTTTTGTACTAAAAGCTTGATTCTGTAGTTTTTCCAGTGTTGCCTTGTCCTTTTCAGCTTGGTCTTTCTTTAATTTCTCTTTTTCTTTATCTCGTTCAGTCTTGGATTTACTGCTTGAACTCTTTGAAGAACTGCTAGAATGATGTTTATCCTTTTCTTTATCCTTGGAAGACTTATCTTTGGAACTGCTACTGCTACTACTTTTTGAGCTTGAACGGTGAGAGCTAGATCGATGAGAACTGGAATTGTGTTTGCTTGAACTGGAGCTGTGTTTGCTGGAACTTCTAGAAGACGTGGACTGACTACTGCTTTTTTTATCAGAACTTGAACTAGTGGTACTACCAACACTTTTTTTATCGTCCTTTTTATCGCGATTTTCCTTATCACTAATTGACCTACTACTAACACTGCTAGAAGCTTTTTCATTAATATTGTCTTTAGTTCTAAGATTTTCTGTTTCGATCATGTCTTTAGAACTAATTGCATTATCTTTCACTTCACTCGAGGCATCATTTAATGTTTCACCTACAGTACTTTTTTGGTCAGTAGATATCCTTTGAATAGTAGCTTCACTGTTTTCAGCAGGCTTATCTGTTTTATCTTCTGTAGGAAGCACATCATCTGTGACATCACCATTGATGTCTTTACTTAAATTATTTACACTTATTGGATTTATATTAGCAGCATCTGTTTGAACCTGTGTTAAAACTTGTTTACCATCGCGTATCGTAATTTTATACACTGATGGTGGAGAAACCGATGTTGATACAGTCTGTGGTTTATCAAGAGCTATAGCAGATGTTTGTGTTTGGGATTTTTGAACGGAGGAAGTTTTAATTTGTTGCTGATCTTGGATAGGTTGGCTAGTTGGAAAACTTTGAGCAACTGGGAAATCACTTGATTGAACTGTCACAGCATTTTCACTATCAATATTTTGACTAGCAACAGGGGTAATATTTGCATTGGGTTGTAAAGATTGAACAGAATTTTGAGGAAAGGACAAAAATCCAGTAGCTTGACCTGTCACTACTGGCCCAGTTTCCCCTTTGACCATTTTTAACCACTGCTCCACAAGGCGACTGGCCAATGTCCGTACACCTTGATGACTACCTTCCTTTGATAAACCTTTAATTAATTTAGGACAATTATTACTTTTTAAGCGTTCAATATCAACCGGACAAAGTAATAAAAGTTCCAATAGCTCTTGAATTAGAGCCCAGTTTTTGGCTAGAATGCCATCCGTAAGCCACATGTGAATAAGATTCCAGCCTCCAGCAGCCATAAACCTTTGAACAAATAAAAAAAGAAAAAAAAATTATTGCTATTGAGAAAAATATATCTAATAATTTGAGACTTTGAAATAAAGTAAAAATTGCAAGTCACATATTGATAAGAAATTGAAATAAAATTGAAAACTTAGTTTTAGATGAGTCTGTAAAACCCATATTAAACAAACTTGAATTCATTTTTTAAACAAACAAAATAAAAATAAACTGATTAATTTAATACTGATTTAGTAAAGGAAAATAAATAAATAAAAAAAAAAAGTAATTTATAAATGTTAACTTACTGGCTAAGGAGTTCAGGTGTTGTACATTTAAGAATTTGAATATAAATGCATTTAGAAACAAGTTTTTTGGAAAACTTGGTCATAAGATTTGCCAAACGAATGACTTCTTCTTTACTCTTGATACCTCCATTTGGTCCTAATAGAACACTCAGGCACCTGAGTAATGATAATGGATCTATGCGCGGCTGTAACAATAAAAACAAAAATTACAGGTTAATACGTTTTAAATATGATTGATTTTAAAAAAATGTTATTAAAAGTTAATTAAAATATATATATATGTATATGTGTATATATATATATACCGATCAGTTATTTTTTTAATGTAAATCTAAATTTACATTTAGAACAATTTTGAATTGTTTCGGTGAATTTACATTAAAAAAAGGCATTACTCCAAACGAAATGTGTTCATTAAAGCACAGAACCCGTTAAGATAATGATAATAATAAATTACAGACTATGATACGCGATGGCCGACCGCAAAAGACGATGTCGGAGCGGAAAAAGAACGCCGAAGGCGCCCTCTATAGTCAAATTGTGAAAGGTATATATGAATGACGACTGAAGAAGGGAAACGGAGCAACCAATATACGTATAACGGGCAGGGTCATTATTTCAAAGATAATAAGTCTGCAGTAGAGATAAATGCATGATCGCCAGATGTACCATGTCCGGGATAGCGGTAAAAAATTAAAAGAAATATGTAAAAAAAAAATTGTTCATTACAAGAAATGATAAACTTACCATGATTGCTAAGTTAATAAATAATCCCCTTGGTAAATTCAAGACATATCGCCAACGAAAAGTCTAGCCTGAACTCTGTAATAAAAGAACCAAAAATACGTTCCAAGTTTACGTAACAGAAACAAGTGCGTGGCGATCGACGCCATTTTCTCTTAGCGTTGGCAGCGGCACGATTGCATGATCCTCTATATCCTCTAATAACTTGTTATATATCGTATATTAACGGTATATTTTCTTGTCAATTATTCAAACGTACTGCCTAGTCTCTCGCTACATGCGAAAAGTCTTCGGACGACAGCAAAAAGTACGATAGCTACGTGGTATAGTAGAGCAAGTTACTCGTTTGCAGAGACGAGTCTTTATCGATCCATACGGAGAGAGAGCGCGCGGAGACAGTTGTGCTCCTCGTTTGTTGAAAAATAATTGAACTTTCGACAAATAATTGCTGCTGTAAAACGGCGCTATAGATGTGTGCGCTCGACAAAACGTGGGATGAAATAAGATTATAATAATATACAAGCTTTCGTAAATGTATAAAATATGTGGGTGTGTGCGAAAGATAGAGGCAGAGAGAGATAGAGAGAAATAGAGGTAGAGCCAGCAGTGGTAAAGTAGCAGCAGCAGCGTGAACTCGCTCGAGACGGCCGACTGGCCCTCGGAAAGCTTTCCGCTTTCCGCTCACACGACTCGCGCTCTCAACTGCGCACTGACCTACTGCGCAACTACACGCCTGGCGGTCGGCCAATAAGAGCTCGCAACGATCTCTCCCTCTCCATCCCCACCCCTTGGCGATGTCGGCAAGCTATTTTTAGCTTTCTCTCTCTCTATCACTCTCTCTCTCTCTCTTTCTCACTTCTTTCCCTTCATTTTCAATGAAATCTACTTTTCTTTTATCGCGCACTTGCAAACTCGAAAAAACAAAATTTTAATTTCGTCGATATAGAGGATGATGCATGCCTGCGCTGCGAATCTCTTTTCTCTCAAGAGATATTTAAAACTGCAATATATCCACTCACATTTTACTATATATGTATATAAGATTATCTCCCTGTCTCAACGATATCTCTCCTTTTTAACGAAATAATTGTGGTCACAAAGGTAATGAAGGTGTAGTAAATATGCGAATAAAATGATGCGATGATGGCGGCCGTACAAGTCAGAATAGCCGCGACGCCAAGAACGGCATATGTGAAAATGGCGGCTCCAACGACGACGGACATGTGTGGCCACTTCCGCTAAAACTGCATCTGCATCAGCCTCTTCTCCTCGGGCTGCTGCTACTGCTCCACGTCATCTTCCTATCGCTATATATAGCTACAGAATTGCGATTTATCCCGATCGACAAAGACAATTCGAGTAGAATAAGAAGTAGTAGACACGCGCTGCTGTTGCTGCAAAACCAGACAGAAGCCAAAGATGTAAATTTTCCGACATTCGACGCTTACTCTCGTATATGATTTTTCGGTACTTCGAATGTAATAATGTACATACACACAACTATCTCACGGATTATTAATCTCAGATAAAAATCAGTCCATCTCACCTAATGCCGAAACCAAGAGCCGTCAGCGAACCGCAAAAATTTCAATAAAATTTATCGAGGTTTTTCTCTAGAAACGCAAATTGTGCGGCGAAGCGCGCGCGCGCGAGAACGGAAATACGGCCTCGCCTCGCCTTTCTTTGCGGCGCGCAGTTGTTCGTCTCCTCGACACGTATACACGCGGCAGCTCTGGCAGTCAATTTTCTGATGCTCTACTACAGCAGTCAGCCACGACTGGCGCCACCATCGTTGTCTGATATTGATAGACTATTGAAATTCCTTCTAATGATTTTTGCTTATAATTCTCTGTAGATTAAAAAAAATATATATATATAAGCATTTGTCGATGTACTTTTTTCTTGTTATCTAATTCTGTCGATCATTATAAATTAAAAAGGTTCAGATTTTTCGATGCCGTCTGGCGCAACTTGACTAACGTCGTATACCCGCTAGATACAAAACCATCAAAGTACCCGTCCAAAATGCGTTCATTGCGCTTGTCGAGCTAGAAACGTTAAAATTATATGAATTTGGTCAATTTATAAATATAAGTGAATATATTAAATTGAACGTAAAATTGACACAAATATGTTCGTTGTTGGCGTAGAGCTTTAATCTGACATATTTATATATTAATTTAACGCAAGATTAACAATATATCAGAATGTAATTGTTACAAGCGTTTCTTTCTATTTTGGGAATTTTTTATATTCAAATCTCGCACCGTATAGTCTATACTATATGCTGATGTAGCCTATATATGTATAATAGGTATATATATACTACTCATCTCGAAATTTAAGGAGCAGATTCTCTCTCTTTTTCTATATATATATATATATATATATATATATATATATCTATACAGTCTATACATCAGCGATTTTACCGGCAAAACTCTGCTATATATAAATATTCCTTTGCATTTATGTATACAATGTGAAAATGAGATAATATAATTTTATTTATTATAGTCTAGATTAAATAATTTGTTCGAAGCAATGTCTTCATTTATTTTGATTTTCTGTTTTGTGCTACAGACTTTCTTTCATAACATTTTGACTCAAAATCCTGTAAAAAGTAGTAGCAATATTGATGCGAAGAAAACAATTGTTTGGGGTCCTGGCTTGAGTCCTGAGGATATTACTTTGAGAGCCAGATACATTTTTCTACAACTTGTCGACAAGGAGGGCAAAAAGTTTGTATGGCATTTAATACATTTTAAAAATTTTTTGGATATAATTATTATAATTATTCTATCATTAGTATTACAGAGTCTCCAGGAAAAAATATAGTTTCATCACAGATAAAAGGTGAAACTATTCAAGGTACACCTTGTCATATCTGGACACAAATTTTTGATTGCAAAGACGGCAGCTTCATCGTCCGTTATAGAATTTACAATACTTGTTTTCGTTTGGATATTACTCTCAAAGTAAAAGATCAGAAGCTACCTGCAAAATATTCTCATTTCACAGGTAAACCCTGCTCTTACTAAATCATGCTATTCTATCTTATCAAAATATCTAACAACAATAGATTTTGTCAAAATCAGGACCTATATATGAAGAAGAATGCAACTGTCCACATCCATCAATAGAAACATGGCTTAATCAAAACTACTGCCATCAAAATTATAGTCAAATTTTACAAGACCTTGAATTTTTTCCTACAGTAAATTTTGATAATATACGAAATAAAATCATTGATAGATATAATACACCCAACAGTGTCAGCATTTGTCACTATGTCATAAAGTTAAATAAAGTATATCTCACATCGTAATTTTATATACAAAAAATAATAATATCACAATGATTTTGAATGATTTTATTTTTAGATATACAGGTACTGTTATGGACAACATGTCGGCTTTAAAATATTTAGTGATGCAATCTTGTTATCGTTAGCAAGAAAGATTAATTTACCAGATATTGAATTCTTCATGAATTTAGGCGACTGGCCACTTGTTCCTAAAAATAAGGAAATTCATCCCATTTTTTCTTGGTGTGGTTCAGATGATTCTTATGACATTGTTCTTCCTACATATGATATTACTCAATCATCTATGGAAGCAATGGGAAGGTATAATTCTATTATGTATTCATTTTAATACTTAATATATTCAAAAACTAATATAATGTTCTTTTAGAGTAATGCTGGACATGCTATCTGTTCAAGGAAGTACAACAGATCCATGGGACAAAAAAATTGAAAAAATGTTTTGGAGAGGAAGAGATGCACGAAGAGAAAGACTAGATTTAATAGATATAGCAAAGAAACATCCCAATCTTTTTAATGCATCTATAACAAACTTTTTTTTCTTCAGAAATGAAATCGAAAAATATGGTCCTGAACAGAAACATATATCATTTTTCGATTTTTTTAAGGTGCACGAGATAACAGAATCAATATTATTATTTATAAATACTTATTTATTAACATTTTATTTACAAAAAAAAATATTTTAGTATAAATATCAACTTAACATTGATGGAGTGGTAGCTGCTTACAGATTTCCTTATCTACTTGTCGGTGATTCTGTAGTTTTTAAACAAGATTCAAAATACTATGAATTTTTTTATAAAGATCTTGAACCTGGTAAACACTTTATACCGGTTAAAAGTGATTTATCAGATTTGGTTGAGAAACTTAATTGGGCCATAGAAAATGATCATGAAGTTTATAAAATAAGCAGAGAAGCACGACAATATGCAAGAGATAATTTGATGCCACAAGATGTATTTTGTTACCATGCAAATTTAATCAATGTAAGAACATTAACTTTTCTGTTTAGTTTATACATTCAATAATATAATTGTTTAAATAAAATTGACTTAATACATTTTTTAGGAATGGAGTAGACGAATAAAAAGTAAAGTTCAAGTATTGCCCAAAATGGAAGAAGTTTTACAACCAGAACATAAATGTGAGTGTGCCAATAGTGTAAAAGACAGTAAAGATGAGCTTTAAGATTCAAGTTGAAAAATATATTTTTTAATTAATTTCAAGCAAGAGTATACTTAATAATTATAAACATTATTACAACTTCAGAACTTTTTTGAACTAATTTTAAAAATTACATTTCTTCTGTTGCACAATAGTTGTGAAAATCTTTGCATTTAACAAAAAATCATATCTTGGGTGATTAAATACTTCTACATTTAAAGCAATTTTAAGTTCATTTTTTTTATTCCAAGCAAATATACTTCTTCAATTAAAGTAAAAAAGAAACAACTACTTATAGTCAATTATACATTAAACACATGTACACTGTTGTTTCTACCCATATAGAAAATTACAGAGTTGAATTACATTAGGAATAATTATAAAATTCATTCCCAACTTTATTTTACAATATCATTCATATTATTTATCCTATATACGTTTATGCTATAATGTATAAAAAGAAACGAGATTTACTAAAATATATTTGTATTGATTCAATATTTTAATAAATGTACACATTATTTTATTTTAGTGAATCATGATTTATCCAATTCTAGACGAAATTGAAATATAATCATAAGCGAGATTTACAGTAAATAAAAATGTCTAAATTTGCAATGACGAAAAATTCAAAGTCATTATTAGGAACCTGGCATTCAAACTGTATTTAAAAATAAATAAGTTATCAAATAAGCCATACAATTTCTTGTTAGTTGAAATTGGATTTTGGTTCGATGATTATTTGCGTATATAGAATGTTTTCTCTTTTTTTCACTGAGGTGGTGGTTGATAACCATAGCCTGCATACTGATTAGGAGGAGGACCTTGAGGACCCGGAGGTGGTGGCATGTGTCCTGCTGGTGGCCTTGGTGGATACTGCCCATATCCTTGACCAGCAGGTGGTGGGGGATAATTCTGAGGGGGATATTGTGGGTGTCCATAATGCTGACCAGGTTGAGGAGGATGAGGCGGATAGACTTGTGGCTGTCCACCTGGTGGTCCTGGTGGCACATATGTTTGGGCTGCTGTTGGATGAGATTGTTGTGGTGGCGGTGGTCCATAAGTATTTGGAGGTTGAGGTTGTGATTGAGGAGGTCCTCCAGGGCCTTGTGGTGGGCCAGTGGGTGGCTGGAAACCTGTAGGTGCAGGACTAGGAGACTGCTGTTGCGGCTGTTGCTGCTGTTGTTGTGGTTGCTGTGTTGGTTGTGGTTGTTGTTGCTGCTGCTGAGACTGAGGTGGAGTTTGCGAAGGAGGAGCTTGTTGAGGAGACTGGTGAGGAGATGGATGTGGTGACTGATGTGGTGGAGGAGCTTGATGTGGATGAGGTGGATGCGTAGGTGGCTGCTGATGCGGTGGGTGAGATGTCGGTTGTTGATGAGACGGATGCGATGATGGAAGAGGTGACTGGTGTGAAGATGGATGAGGTGGTTGATGAGATGAGGGTGGTGGCGGTGCGGCTGGATGTGTTGGTTGGTGAGATGCATGAACCGGATTGCCCCAGTTTGGAGGTTGTGGTGGCTGAGAATAGTTTCCTTGTTGAGATGATGAGGGAGGAGCGCTGTTTGGAGTAATAGTTTGTGTGGCAGCAGATGGAGTACTTGCAGGTTGATTACTTTGAGCATAGCTATTAACACCACTTGCTGGTGTTGCATTAAATGGTGGAGCTCCAGAAGAAGTAGGGCCGTATTGCGTTGGTCCACTCCCAGGGCCTGGATTTGGTTGGTTCCCATAAGCTTGTTGAGGAGGTCCTGGCTGAGGAGGTTGAGGTCCAGGAGGTTGTGGTGGTTGAGGATTCGATGCTGCAGGAGGATATTGCTGTTGTGGTGGTACATTGTTTGGATAACCTTGTGAAGATGGTGGATAATTTCCAGTCTGAGAATTTGGATTATATGCATTTTGAGGAGGTGGAACTTGCGAAGGTGGCTGCTGATAATTTGGTTGTGGGCTTGGATTTCCATACTGTCCAGGTGGTTGCTGCTGCTGCTGCTGTTGTTGCTGTTGTGCAGTAGATGGGAAATTTTGCTGAGCAGCATTAGGCGGAGGATATCCTTGCTGATTAGGTGGAGGAGGTCCATATCCTGCAGGAGGCTGATTGGTATTGGGTGGAGGATAACCCCCTGGCTGAGGACCATAGTTACTCACTGTCGTTGGAGGTGGTCCATAATTTGGTTGATTTGGGGTAGGATAGCCTTGCGGTTGTGGTGCATTTGGTGGACCATATTGGTTTGGTTGACCTGGTGCATAATTGTTGCCTTGAGGTCCTTGATAATTTCCTTGAGGAACTTGATTAGCGTAAGGTGGATAACATTGTTGAGCAGCTTGTTGCGGCGGATATCCCTGTTGATTTCCCCTATACTGCTGTGGAGCAGGTCCTGTAGGAGGGCCTGACAAAAAATAAAATTTCATTGAGATAAACTTAACCATAAAAAGGTCCTTCAGAAATTTGAACTGTAGGCTTACGATTGATGCCTGGTCCTTGACCAGGTATTACAGGCCCTCTGTAACCAGCTTGTGGCATAGGTTGTCCCTGATTAAATCCAGCCATAGGCAATGGTTGCTGCGAGTTAGGAGGTATTTCACCTCCAGGACCAGGAGGAGCTGGAACATTAGGAGGTCCTTGAGGTGCCATCATAGCATTATGCTGAGGTCCATTAGCTATGGCTTGTGGTGCCTAACATAAGAAATATGTAATTTAAAATAAATCAACATAAAATTGAACAAAAAAAATTTGGTTGAAAATAAAAAAGAACTCACTGGAAGCAGAGCTTGAATGTTTTGATTTGCATCTGCAATAGATGCTAAGTACACTAAGTTTCTGTGAAGCATTTGCTGGTATCTGAAATATGATTGTCGATGCATGAGAAAGCATGAAAGAAATAATTACATAAAAATATATAATAATAATAAAATGATAAAAAGTATTCGACTAACTGAATGCATTCTTGAGATTTTCCTTTGTTTTGGAAATCCTGTATAGTCTGTATAAGATGACTATTTTCGTCCAGCATCTAAGAATAAGAATAAAAAAAAATTGTCAGAATTAAATGAACTGTTTAAAGGTTAGAAACACAGCCTGTTGTTTTCATGGAAATATTCAAATCAAAAAACGTACTTTTTGTATTTGAGCAGGTGTTGGAGATGGTCTACCTCGTTGAGCATATGTGACGGACATTTTCGAAGAACCAAAGTATAAAATACAGCAACAACAGTACGCGAATTATGCTAATACAAAAAGCTCAACTGCAGAACGAGTTGAACTTGATCACTTGATACAGAAACATCAATCGGCGACATTTAACTTCGCCAAAATAGCCAATGAAATCACTTATGATTCGTTGCTCCTGGAATTTGTTAGATATAATTATAATTCCATAAAAGTTGGTATAATTCTGAAAATTTCGTGCAGGCCGTTTGCGTTGTTACGACAGTGGCGGCGGCTTTCATATACTATGTGTGTATACGTATATGTGTATATTGTAATATAGCACTATACTTTATACGAGTATATATGTGTGTATGTGTGTGTATGCTCATCCGGACCGCGTATTCGCCAAGCGGCGTATTCGAAGAGCGTCGGATCGGAGTCGGAGCGATTTTGTGCGGCACCTTTCCGTGGCATTTACGAATACATACACATATTGCACAGCTGGCTGCTGGACTATGCACAGCTGCGCCCTCTACAAACAGTATGTACCTATATATATATATATACAAATTTGAAAAATACGGTTAGCGTTACCCTCGCATCATCAGAGGACATCGATGCGGCTTGAGCGGGGAATATAGCATGCAAGATCGACCCCAGTTGAAAGCTAAAAATTAGACATTGATGAAAGAAGTTGAAGTTTTTTCTTCTCTTCTGTACGTTTGTCACAATCCTGATATAGCTTTTTATTTGTTCATTTAAGTTATAAAGTGAAGCTTTGATTTGGCTATTTAAGTAACCTTTCTCATTAGAGGTATGTAATTTTAGCTAATACTTGTTTTCATATGTAGTACGTTATCTTCAAGAGTGATATACTAATTCATTATTTTATACTATGGACGTGCATATAGATGAGTAACGATTTAGTAAAGGTAGCTGTTCGTGTAAGACCATTGATTCAATCAGAAGTAGAGAAGGGCTGTCAATCATGCCTAAATGTTGATTTGACAAATTCTCAAATTCAGATCCAACGTACAGATAAAGCTTTTACATTCAATTATGTTTTTTCACCAGAAATATCGCAAGAAACTTTTTATAATACAGCTATAAAGGATATGATATCAAATATTTTTGAAGGTATGCATATATACTTGTATAAAATTTATTTGTGCTCTTTTTTTCCTTATATTTGAATTCCTTGAACATTCATTTGGTTATTGATTTCTCTTATAATTTATATATCAGGATACAATGTTACAATTTTGGCTTATGGTCAAACTGGAAGTGGAAAAACTTTTTCTATGGGTACTAATTATAATCCTGATGATTCTAATTGTGGAGTAATTCCACGAGCTGTCAATGATATATTTGAACAAATAAAAGGCCAACCAGACTTGGATTTTAAAGTCACAGTAGCATTTATGGAACTTTACAATGAACAGCTATATGATTTATTATCAAAAAAGCCTCGTAATCAGAGTATCGTTGATATTAGAGAAGACACTAGAGGTATTAAAATAGTTGGAATGTCAGAAGTTAGTGTCTCAAATACCCAAGAGACTTTAGATTACCTTGCTGATGGTTCTTCGTACAGGGCTACTGGAGCCACTGCAATGAATTTGCAGAGCAGTCGTAGTCATGCTATTTTTACAATCACGGTACAACAACAAAAGAAGGATCAGCCGTAAGAAAGACTATATTTATATTTCCTATAGTATATTCAAACAATGAACATTGTTTATTTCCTCTTTTCAATATTTTAGAAATACTGCTAAATATGCAAAGTTTCATCTTGTTGATTTGGCTGGTTCAGAAAGGAGTAAAAAAACCCAAGCAACTGGAGAAAGGTTCAAGGAGGGTGTTAATATCAATAAGGGTTTATTAGCTTTAGGAAATGTCATTTCACAACTAGGTGAAGGTGCTAGTTCATCATATATCGGATATAGGGACAGCAAACTAACAAGATTACTGCAGGATTCTCTTGGAGGAAACTCAGTTACATTAATGATAGCATGTGTAAGCCCTGCAGGTAAATATTATCAGTTATTTTGAATGCTATAATAATACAATTTTATTAATTTGTAAAATACATCATGTATTTCAGATTACAATATAGATGAAACTACAAGCACATTAAGATATGCAGATCGAGCTAAAAAAATAAAGAACAAACCAATAATTAATCAAGATCCTCGTATTGCTGAGATAAATAATCTTAAGAAGATTATTACAGAATTGCGCTCAGCTATGATGAACGGTGAAACAGGTGGAAATTCCTGTCCTCCAGAGCATGATAAATTAAAAGAGAAAAATCAATCCCTTCAAAGAAAGTTAAGAGGCTTGACGGAGACATTGAATAACAATTTAGTGGAAGTAGTTCATATGCATGAGATAGCTAATTTGGCAGAACAATCTCAAGAACAACTGAAGGTTTCCATAGGTGTTATCTTAGATGATTGTGAGAATTTATTGAAGGAATTCGATAAAGATCCTAATGACATTGGAAACCATAAAACAAAGTTGGAAAATATTTGTTTAAAAATTATTAGTAAGTATAAAATTAAATTTTGCTTATTTAAATTTTTATTTAAAATTGAACAAAGTTATGAAAATAAAAATTTGATTTATAGATTTACAAAAAGATCAACAGAAAGCTATAGAAATATTGGTAACACATGAATCGTTGGAGGAATCAACCAATAATATTAGTACTAATTCAATATCAGATAGTATAAATGAAAATAGTGTACATAATGAAACATATGATTTGGATGAAAGACATGAAGAACATACATTACAGCAAGCTGAGCGATTTGATGAAGTTCAATACATAAATAAACAATTAGCCATAAAAGAAGAGTTGGTGTCAAATCTTTTGAAAAATTCTTCTCAAATAGTAGAATATGAAAAAGAGCTAGAAGAAATGGAGCTTGAAATAAAGAACTTACAAGCAGAAAAAGAAGAACTTATGCAACAATTACGCAGTGTTCAAAAAAATAATGCTAGTGCAAAGTCAGTATTATTTTGCACATATTATTAAATTGCTTTATTATTAATTTATCTGACAAATTTTTATTTTAGATTGGCGGAAACTCGACGTAAGAAAGTTCAAGAATTAGAAAAAAAAATTACGGAACTATCGCGTAAATGCTTGGAACAAAATAAAATTATAAAAAATAAGGAAAAGTCCGACATGCAGGTCAAAAACTTATCTAACGAAATTGCTTTATTAAAACAAACAAAAGTGAAATTGATTCGAACTATGCGCACCGAGACTGATAATTTCAACAAATGGAAAAAAGCAAGAGAGCAGGAAATTTTCAGATTAAAAGATCAAGACAGAAAACGTCTTAATCAGATTACCAGAATGCAAGTTGAGCATAATAAACAAAAGAATGTTTTTAAAAGAAAAATGGAAGAAGCTGAAGCTATTCATAAAAGATTAAAGGTATGTATAAAATGCTTTTATGTACTCAATATTGTGTTGAAAGAATTACTATTTATTTTTCTTTATTATTTAGAATGCATTAGATTTACAAAACAAAGCAGCACAACGTCGAGAACAAGCTGCAAATGCTAAGGGTGATATTCATTCTTGGGTATCACAAGAGTTGGAAGTATTGCTCAGTACTTTTGATGCAGAGCGCACTCTAGAAAAACTGAAAAAAGATAAGGCAGCTTTTGCTAGTCAACTAGCAGAGCTTCAACTACAAAATCAAAATGATGATTCAGTACTAAAGCAGGCGCAAATTTCAGAAATAATGGAATATGTTGAAGTAAGAAATGCTCAAATCAAAGAAATGGAAAAACACATTAAGGAATCTAATCAAGGTATCAATCATGTCATGATTATACTTATTTTAATTTTTCATTTATATTTCTTAAAAGTAGTATTTTTCAAGTCAAATAATAAAAATAATTCTGTTATTCTTATCTTTATATAGAAAATCGTGCCAAAACGAGATGGCATGTTATTTCTTCAATGGCTGATGCCAAAGAAGCTTTAAAAACTCTATTTGAAATAACGATTTCTTACGGAAAAGAACAGAGTTTACTAAAATCACAATTTGACGAGTTAATGGTAATAATACACTATTATAAGAACCATAATTAATATATATCTTTTTTTAAATAAATATATATATATATTTATATATTTTGTAGGAGAGCTGTTCAAAATTAAAAGTTGAAAATGAAAAATATCAAATAAGAGAATCAAATTCGAAATTAAGAAAAGAATGTTTAGGCTTACCTGCAAATAAAAGTACAGGTAATGAAATGGACAAGGATCAACTTATAGAGGATCAACAGAAACAAATCGAATTGTACAAACTGGAAATTGAGCGTCTACAAAACAAGGTTTTGACAGACAAAGACCTCAATGTTGTAGAAAAAAAATGTAAATCAAAGTTGAAGGCCCTACAAACTATACAGCTGGAAGAAATATTCTGTGACACAGATGAGAGTATAGTAGATGACGACGAGAACGACCCTGACTGGAAAGCGACACCCTTATTTACGAGAATTCAGAAAATAGAAGTAGATTCATTTTTTTATTCCCATAATTATTTTTAATTTTCAATAATTGTATACGAGCAATCAAATTTTATTTTTTAGAATGCGACGAAGAATCTGGCGAGAGAAAGTAAAGTAGGCCTCAAGCGGTCGTCTAATGGTGACATAAAATGTTCGTGCAAAACGTCATGTACATCTCGAATGTGTTCATGTCGCAAGAATGAAGTTACTTGTAAAAATTGTAACTGTAATCACGAAACATGCAAAAATCGAGATGGTGATAGTGTATGTTAATACAATTTTCTATTCTATTCGAAAAATACCAATTCAAGTACACTAATTAAATTAAAATCTTCTCTGTATTTAGACTCGGCGGATGCTCTTCAATGATGCGGATAATATAAAAAAGCCAAAGTAAGCTAAATTAATTTTCAAGAGCCCTCAAGGACTTCGATATTTATATAAATTTAAATATATACGATATTTTATACAATAGTAAACGGTGAAAAAATGCGTATCTTTACTCCTAAATTTTGAATTATTAACTGTGTCTATCACATTAAAAAAATTCAAACAGTTATTCAAATCTGTTACCGTTTAAGAAACCCGAAATTTTATTTTTGGGCGTTAAGTGCGTCAATATCAATACTACATTTTTTTAGTTGTAGGTGTACTCAATGATTTAAAAGGCGGGGTCAAAGATATACGCGTTTTACTCGTTTACTATGCATAAAATTGGTCAAACATCGCAGTGAAATTTATTCTTAATATTATACAATTTTTTTACAGATTAGTAAATGAAACGTGAGAGAAGTATTGTTAAGATATTAATTTATTTTAAAACAAGTTAGCATTTTAAAATTGGACCAGAAGATAGAAAAAAACAAACTTGTGATCCTGTGTCAAGTTAGTAGTGAAGTTAATATTTTATAAACGGACTGAAAGGAAAAAAAATTTGTTATCCTGTGAAAACTATGTAGACATGTCATTCATAAACAACATAAGGCATTCTGTTTGTCCTAGTTGTAAATTTATTAAATATATTTTTATTACAACAAACATTGAATATTTGCCTTTGTTCGGATGTTATTTACCTAGCTTGTTCTTTATATATATATAATATATATATATTTATTGGAAACTGCAGTAATTGCGACTTTGCTCGTTTGGTGGCAGTGTCGGTGACGGTGCGGCGTTGCGTTGGATTTCGCCCGCTTTTATATATATTATAGGTATAGGTATATATGTATATATATAGTTATAATAACTTGCAGAGTCTCACACTCTCAACTCTGACATGAATATATATAGATATAATGTATGCGCAGCCGGCTGTGCGTTTTCTGCGTTCATGACTACGTGTCGCGCTGTAGCTCATTGGGCCGATATCGGCAGTGATGGCAGTTTGGTAGTGATGGCAGGAGCATACGAGCAAAGGTGTCTCATTCTCGATCATTGCAATATACCGATATCGGTTGCGTATATTTTTCAGAAGTATTAGTTGCTATAGTTTTATTCGCAGGCTGTGTGCGCGTTGTCGTACCCAGCGCGCAGTATTGGCGACACTTGCTTGTCGGCTGTCGTAAGTCTGAAACTCTAAAGTCATAAGGCAGCCAGTGGCTCGCGCAAACCGTCGGATATAAGAATTTTCTCGGACTGCATTTTGTGCTCTTTGATTTTTAAACTGATGATAAGATACCTTGTATAGTTGGTGATGTACTGTTCGTCAACTGACTTTGTAGTCCGTAAAAGTGTTGATCTCTTATAACGTAATTGCTCAAACGATTGCACCAATATTGTCTTGATTTTATTGTGAGTCAATATTAACAACAAACAAGATGCTGAGAACATTTCATTTGTTCTTTGCTCTGCTCCTGTTTCGAGGTAGTGCTGCTTTTTATCTGCCAGGTTTAGCACCTGTTAATTTCTGTGCTGAGCCTACGGAAACCTGCAAGGTAAAAAACTTGATTGTTACCTATATACTGCCCACTCTTATTATGTATAACCTTGTCAATGCTTATCCATTTCAGTCTGACATTCGTATGTATGTAAACCGTCTGAATTCAGAGCAATCTGTTATCCCTTATGAATACCGTCAGTATGTATTAATTTTAAAGATCATTCTAATTTGTTCTTCTAACCAGCAATGGTATTTGTATAGCTATCGTTACGTTTTATTATAGCTTTGACTTTTGCCCTATTGATGAAACTCAATCACCTGCTGAAAACTTGGGTCAAGTCATTTTTGGAGAACGCATACATCCTTCGCCGTACAAAGTATGCCTTTCTATTATTACTTTCTCTTATATATCATTGGCTTTATGTTTCAATTCAATAATAATTTTGTTTGTCCAGTTAAAATTCTTAAAGGAGGAAAAATGTGCGATTGCTTGTATAAGAAACTACACTGGTGGTGTTCCAGAGGATGAACAAAAGTTACAACTCCTTAAAACTGGAATGCAACTTTCTTATCAGCATTCTTGGATTGTTGGTAAGATATAAACATTGTTAACTTATACTAAATTATCTTATTACTAGAATAAAATTATAATTGTACACAATATATTGTAGACAATATGCCAGTAACTTGGTGCTATCTGATAAAAGATGATTATCAATACTGCAGCATTGGTTTTCCAATGGGTTGTTTTGTTAAAGAATCATGGAAACAACAACAAGATAGTTGCAGCATTGATGTAAGCTCAAAATATTTAAAATCAATTTAATTGTTGATTTTTTTTTTAATTTTAACTTGTTTATTTTCAGCCTTCTATATACAATAAACCTAAAACATATTACTTATTCAATCATGTTGATCTTGTAATAACATATCACAGTGGAGATGAAGAGGATTGGGGAGCAGGTACCAAAGAAAAAAGTGGTCGCATTATATGTAAGCAAAGTTTCTTCAAACTTTTTTTTAAACATTGATAACAAAACTTAACTTTCTGCTTCTTTAAATTTTCAAAGCTGTAAAGGTTACACCTCGCAGTATTAAACATGATCCCAATGATCCAAACCCAGATTGTCAGAGTAAAACACCTCTGGAAATTCCTTCTGAACCATTACGTTCAGGTCAAAAATTGAGTGTTGTTTATACGTACCATGTTCATTATCATGTTGGTATATTTATTTATATATATGTACAAACTGGTGTATTAACTAAATATTTGTTAAATTAATTGAAAAATACTTTATAATTACAGCGTAATAATACAATCAAATGGTCATCTAGATGGGATTATATTCTTGAGTCTATGCCACACACAAATATCCAGTGGTTCAGTATTCTTAATTCTTTAGTCATTGTATTATTCCTCTCAGGAATGGTAGCTATGATAATGCTTAGAACATTACACAAAGATATTGCTCGCTACAATCAGGTAAGTTAAATTAATTGAGATACATTTTTTTTTTAAAGTACATTTGTTGTTTTGTTTGTGAAAAATCTTAACATCACATTATTACACAATTACTTTAGCAATTTCTCATGAATAAAATCTAATTTCGTATAATAAAGGCGTATAATAGTTTTTGTGTAAAATTGTGATTCCCCATGTCTGTGTTATCATAACGCAGGCTTATTTTCAGATTGAATCAGGAGAAGATGCTCAAGAGGAATTTGGCTGGAAGTTGGTACATGGTGATGTATTTAGACCCCCTAGAAAAGGAATGTTACTATCTGTACTACTGGGATCTGGTGTTCAAGTTTTCTTCATGACTCTTGTGACATTAGGTATGTTAAACAAATTTTATTATTTACTTTTTAATCATATAGCAAATTTTATATCTTTACAATTATATCTCTCCCCTCAATGTTAATTCAATTAATTGTGCATTACAGCTTTTGCGTGTCTTGGCTTCCTCTCACCCGCAAATAGAGGAGCACTAATGACCTGTGCTATGGTTTTATATGTTTGTCTTGGTACAACGGCTGGATATGTTTCTGCAAGAATTTACAAAAGTTTCGGAGGAGAAAAATGGAAATCAAATGTATTACTTACTTCGATGCTGAGCCCTGGGTATGTTAATAAAAAAAGAAACAAAAAATTATTTTAACTATACAAATTTAATAAAACATTTTTATATTTACAGGATAGTATTTAGTTTGTTCTTTATCATGAACCTTATATTCTGGGCTAAAGGAAGTTCGGCTTCAGTACCTTTCAGTACTTTAGTTGCTATATTAGCTTTATGGTTTGGTATATCAGTCCCCTTGACATTCATTGGAGCATATTTTGGATTCAAAAAAAGGGTAGAGTAAAATTATTATAAGAAAATTTCTGCCTATCAAAGTCAACGATTTTTAACATAAAACTGATTTCTTTAGGCAATCGAGCATCCAGTTCGTACAAATCAAATTCCTCGACAAATACCAGAACAAAGCTTTTACACACAAGCAATACCTGGGGTTATCATGGGAGGTGTTTTACCATTTGGTTGTATTTTCATCCAATTATTCTTTATACTTAACTCACTATGGTATATATGATTATTATTAAACTATACTTAAAAACTTATTTAATTGCTATCATGGATAAAAGATAAAAGATACTTCTATTTTTTTCAGGTCAAGTCAAATGTATTACATGTTTGGATTTCTTTTTTTGGTATTTCTTATATTGGTTATCACGTGCTCTGAGACCACGATACTTTTATGCTATTTTCATTTATGTGCTGAGGTTTGTATTTTTTCTTATTTGAATATCTTCCATTTTAATTAGTGTTAATACCAAAATATATTATGTAAAATTTCTAGGATTACCACTGGTGGTGGCGGAGTTTCCTTACATCAGGATTCACAGCGTTTTATTTACTGATTTACTGCATACACTATTTTGTAACAAAATTGAATATTGAAGATGCCACCTCAACTTTTCTTTATTTTGGATATACCATGATAATGGTTTATTTGTTTTTCTTATTAACAGGTAATTCCTTTTTTCGGTTAAAAAATATTTATGCGACAAAGTGAAGTTTCAATGATTATTAACATAAATTTAAATGTTTCAGGATCTATTGGCTTCTTTGCTTGTTTTTGGTTTGTTCGAAAAATTTACAGTGTGGTTAAAGTTGACTAAATGTGAAAATTCATTATTCACTTCTGATTTACTACTGAAAATACCAAATTGTTATAAGAAACTTTTCTACTGTAGTCAGCTCATTGTATGAAAATCCTCTGACGTAAACTTGAAGTTGAGCTTTTTTAACTAAGAAAACGTTTGTTTTTCAAAAATTAAGGATACTTTATAATTGAGTCAGATGATATCATACCTCCTATGTAGTTTGCAGTAGATTTAAATCTTAATTAATGAATTTTGTGATATTCTACAAAGCAAGATTGAGCATATACAATATTTTCTAAAGAGATACACAAGTTTTTATAGCCTATATCATATTCAATTCAGCAAAAATTTTTTTTGTTACATAAGTGTGACTTAATATTTACATAATTATATTATAATATTTTGAGAATTAAAATAATTTAAATACGCGATAATAGAAAGTGTACAAATTAACTCACAAAAAGGAGTGAGTCAGTTTTTGATTTCACCCATGGCAAACATTTTTACTACTATAAAAAATGGAATACTTCTGAGCTCAAGCGAATACCACTACATCAGTAATTATTGTAATTACTAGTATAGTGATATGAATTATGTTATTTTGTATAAACTATAAAATAAGTTAAACTTAAACAAATATTAGTCATATATTACATACAATGATGAAAAGGCAATTACTCGCAAGTTACTCATTTTTATTATTCAAGAAATTAAAAAAGATTTCTTTGTCAAAAAACAATAACAATAATAATTAAAAACACGTTTTTTGATAAACGTAATTGTAAAACTGTAAATTTTTTAATGATAGCTATATACAATTGTGTACAGTGAAAAATAAATGCGTTTGTGTTTTCTATATTTTTTATGTGGTAATAATCAATAACAATCCCATAATCATTACGAAATTTTTTATTTACTTATTTAATAATTATTGAAAACAGTTATAAGGTACGCATTAAAATACCGTTTAGAGCCTACTAATCAACCAATATGTTAACTAAACTTTGTAATTTAAATCGTACAATTTAATCATTTTTGAAGCCAGACATATGTATATGTACATACAATTTCTTTTTAAATTATTTATTTTGAATAATTTTGTATCCTTGCTGCATTTTGCACTAGATAGTACTTTATTGCAGTTTTACTTTTATCTTTATAGTCAATTTGATAGTGAACTTATCATCTTATATTTTAATGAATACAAGTGTGTAAAAAGTTTTTGTAACAAATTCTTGCACTTCATAATCCATAATTACGCTGAAATCTTCATGTTCTTCATAAATTCATTTGTGTAGCATATTCAAAACAGCGGTATTCCAAATTAAATTATTACAGGAACACTTTGTTGGATTATTTTTTTTTATGTATGCTATATGTTCACATAATCATAAACAATATGTAATAAACTGTCAATTTTTTTCAAAGTTCCAAGTCCTCAGCTGTAGTTGATAGTTTTTGAAGATTTAAAAGGTGAAAATGTCATTAATTCCTTGGTTTGTAGATTTGAGTATGTTGACCTGTAAGAAGTATGGCTTGTATGATCAAAAACAGGGGGGGGGGGGGGGGGCCCATAGGAAAAAACTAAAATGGATTTGAGAATCTCTTATAAGGTAAGCTATAGTTTATAATTTGATACAATTTTCAATTTAAAATAAATGTAAATAAAGTTATAGAAATAAAAAAAATTTAATCTGAGATATTTTTAAACAATATAAACAAGAATAGCAATAATAATTCACAACGTGAAAATTATAAATAAATTTGAAATACGTTTAACTTAGAAAGAAAAAAAAGAAATAAATCAAATAAGAGAAATCGAATGCTAACGTATAGTAACGTGTAAAACGCGTTAAATATATACGAATTAAATTATACACTATTTGCATCGACCACGAGAATGTGCCGAAGACTCGTCAAATCTTTCAAGTCAAGAGGAGAATGGGAAATTCTAATCCTTTATGAAGGCATTATGAAAATATTTATTTTCTAGGACTACGACGACGTCGCGTATCTCGACTCCGTTCAGCTCGTCTCATTTCTTCTAATCTACGCGCATGTTCGGCCATATGCTGCCTTCTCATTTCTTCTTTTACGATAATCTAGAAAATGATAAAAATTAAAATTGATATAATTTTATAATCTAATGTTGAAGTTATTTAAATTTTACCTGCTCATTTGTTAATGGCAACCAGTATATGCAAGGTGTGGCCTTAGTTTTTCTAAAGAGATCATCTAATAGTTTTGCAGTTGGTGGTTCTTCTTCCTTTTTCTTAAATTTCCTAGCTGGTGCAGGAAGATGCACTTCAAGTACTGGACTCCTACTTCTTTGCCTTTTTTTCTTCTCAAATTCCCGTCGTTCCCGCTCTTTTTCTTTAACATGTAATTGACCGTCTTCCTTCCCTAAATCCCATTCGCGTATAACTGTAATCTGAGAAAAACAGCAGTGTCGTCATTATTGATAAATCAGATATCACTGTTTTAAAGTCTATAAATGTATTTTTATTGGTAATACCTTGTTTACAATTGGTGTCCTTTCTTCACGTGACCACTGATCCTGCTGCCACATATCAGCTGAAATCAAAGGTTCAGTTTTTCTTGCTATAGGCTGATCTATGGATAACTCTCGAGCTTCCTCCATATCGTCTTTAGTAGCATATTCTACAATAAGCTTCTTTGGATTAGAAAGGGGCCAAGAAACTCCATGCAATGCTTGCCTTGTTTCAAAAGCTTGATCTTCATTAGCATACTAAAAAATAATAACAACAGATAATTGAATATAAACAATAATCAATGTAGATGCACTAAAAAATAAAAAAATTTAAATTATACATACTTCTACAAAACATTTTGATTTTATTCTATCTATCCAAAATCCATTTTCAACAATAGTTCCTGTGCGTGACAGGAGTTCTTTGAGTTGGTGTAATGTAAATGGTCGTACTAAATTTTTTATTAACAAGACATTTGTCGCTTGAGCTTCAGGTAAACTTGGTGACGTCGGTCTTGGCGCCTCTTTGACCACGGTGATTTTTCGTCTTGGTGCTAAAATTATGTTTTAAATAAAAATTTTATCATAATATTATGTAAAATTATATATAAAAATAAAATGTACCTATATGATTGTCTTTATTTTCTTTCTTTACAGTAATCTCAGTTTTTGAAACTACGTCACTTTTAGCTTTATGATCTAGAACTTCATTTTTTATTTTTCGATGCACTTTTTCCTCATCCTCGTCTTTATTCAGTTTCACTTCATTAACAGATAAAGGCTTTGCACCTGGAACTATAGCCTAAAGAAAAAAAGAAACAATTTAATAAAAAGTAATTTATGAAAATGTACAAAAAGAATAATTTTTAACAACAAATAATATAGTAATAAAATAAAACAAAAACCATTATGATGAAATACATACCTTTAAGGAATCTGTTGAAATTGAAAATGCTGGAGCAACATCAGATGTTGTTGTCATTCCCCAACGCCGCCTTTTAGTACAACTTTTCTGATCTGGTTGTTCGTTATCTGCATGATTTTCCTAAAAAAAGTAATTAAGTTTCTTTAATAAAGAGTACCAAACATTTCAAAAATTACATACTGTAGAAACTTTTATTAAAATTAGTTATAACAGGATTTACTTACTTTATTTTGATTGGATTCATTGACAACTGATGTATTTTTAGCGTCATCTTTTTTAACTTCGGAATCTGTTAAGGCTCGAACAGAGCTAGGAAACAAATTTTAATATATAATATAATTTTTGAGTTAAATAATTATCATAGTTAATTGTTATTAATATTGACATAGAAATTACTCACAATGACCTCTTTAGACTAACTTTGGCAGGCTTCGAAGTTGACATTGATGAATTCAAATCATCAGATTTTTCATTAATTTCGAGAATGTCATCTTTTTCAATATTGCTTTCTGATAATTCTATTTCAGGTTCTACGATGTCAGAATCACTTTTTACTTCCTTAGAAGCTGATTGATGGTTTACCATTTCTTCGCTGTTGCTTTGTATATTTTCTATTTCATTTGAAGAGTCGACTTTATCTCTTTTTGTTCTTTGTTCATCTTCTGATTCAGATTTATCCGATGCAGATTCATATTGTACACGATGGTTTTGTTGTGATGATTGTGTATCTGATTCCTGAGATTCTGCCATGTCACCATCTTTGGCACTTGACTCCTCCTTTTCATTTGTTACAGAATTAGATTCTCGGGTTGATTTCCTAGATTTTTCTTTCCCTTTATTTTCTTGATTTTCTGATTCTCGATATGTCTCTGGTTTCGTCTTGTTATCTTTTGAAGTTTCTTCTAAAATTCTTTCTTGTTCAGATGTTTCTTTCTCAACAACTTCAGAGACACAAGATTCATTTGAACGGTTAGTATTTTCTTCTTGTGATTGCACATTTACAATTGGGATGACTTGATCATTAGTACATTCATTATTTGTATCAGAAACAATATTAATATTTTGATGAGACTCTGTAGTAGTGGAATTAACGCTGGCTGGTTCATTGGAGTTCTCTTGAGTATCTTGAATTCGTTGATTGCTGGATGAATTATCAGAAGCTATTTCTGCAACGTTATCAGCGCTAGTTGAAGATTGGCTAGAGTTTGAATCATGACCAGGCAGATTGACAGATGAAGAATTTTCAGTCTTGCCATCCTCGGAATTGGATTGTTCAGACAAATTAGTAGTAGTTTTTGGTAGATTCTCCGTGTTCTCGGCTAGCTGATCTATGTTTGTTTTATCATCAGACAAGTTGGCTGAAATGGTTTCAGGCAGGTTCTCCTTGTGATCACTTACCTCTTCATGGGAGTCCTGACCTGGGTGCAAGGAGGAGGTATCATCAGACTGTTCATCAATAAGCACATTCTTTGAAGATGCTAGTTGCTCATCAGCCGAGTCAGCTTCCTCCGTGCCACCTTCACCACTATCTGGCCACTTGTTTGATTTCTTTTTGCTTGAACTACTGTCTGATGCTTCTGAAGTATTTCGTTGCCTACAAAGTTTCAGCTTCTGTATTTCTCCTGGAGAGGCATCAGCTCTAGCTACTTTCCATACTGATCCATTGTCCTCTTCCTCAGCTCCAAGAACTGCTTTAATGAGTTCACTGGATGTAATAGGTTTTTCCACAGTCTCCGCTTCGCTGCTCTCCTGCTGTGATTGAAGTCTTGAATCCTGGTCTTCCTCTGATAATAGTGGGTTCGATGAATTTTCTTCTGGATTTTCCCTGTCCGGCGATGCTTCGGGAGTTACTTCTTTACCTCTCCGACGTGTTGTTCTTCTAGTTGGTTTCTCAGCCTTCTTCTCTGGAGAGCCCTTGGCCTTGTTCCTCTCACTTTTACGCCGCATAACTAGAATAGATTGGTTTTGCATTACAAATTGAACGATTATTACATAACAGCGCTAAGTATTAACACGGTATGTATAGGAATAAATTGGGGGCGAGTACTTAAAGATTGCGCGCGAGGTACAGGTTAATAGGTTAATCGAGCGGTTTGCCCGCGCGTAAACATATATATAGGTATACATATATCAGCGGCAACTGACGACAAGAATAGGTCGGGAGAAGGGATTCTCACCATCAGAGACAGGATACGATTGATTCTAAAATCAATAAACAAACTGGATAAAAATTGAGCACTTGTTTCTTTTCATACTCACTTGGGCTAGCTCCTCGTCGACGCTCAAAATATAAACAGCGTGCCGAAGGAAAGTTTATTCGAGAACCTCGAACGGTCCCTCCTCATTTAATCTAAGAGACACGCGCTGCAGGCAGAAATATCAGCGATAGCGACGTGTGTATATGTATATAAGATAGAACGTGTCCTAGTGTAGCGACGCTATTAAATGGCTATATGCAGGACTGCCCTCGTCCCGCAATCCAAGAGCCGTAGACTGCCCAGGCAATCTAGATCCGTTGCCAATACGACGAGTGTGTGCACATCCGAATTGGATTCGAAGTCGGGAGCTTCAACGAGTATTCGCTTTTTACTCCAAAAAGAACCGGCTGCAGCGTGAACATACACTCGTCTACCGAATTACTTACTGAACTGAAATGAAAAAGGCCAGGCCGTGAACGACGACGAACGACAACTCTGGACGCTTCGGGTTCACCTAGCGCCCTCTTCAATTTGCAAACTGTTATTACTTCCGATCTTCGGCTGCTTATAAGTATATATATATATATATTATAGGCTTGCTGCTAGGCTGCTAGGCTGCTAGGCTGCTACGCTGCGCTTACTGCTCCGAATTCATCATGCCGATGCGCGGCTTACGATGTCATGCAAATATCTGAAATGAGATATAAGATTGGATTGCATTAGATTATTTGACTAACGACATAACGCAATATTTGAATGTTTTTTAACCGTTGCTATGAACGCATGCTCGATATTGTTAGGCAATTCCTTCAAGTGTAATAAGAAGCTTTCTCATTCGCTGCGCTGGATCAAGACTTCCACAAAACAAACGCCTGCTGAATATTGTTTAAATTTAGTCAGGTAACGATGTTCATTTATTATAAAATTATATATGGAAGAACAAGATGACTGGTTAATTTTCCTTGCAGAAAACATGATTACGAGAACTTCTTATGCACACTACTTTTACCCAATAACTTAAGATCATCTGCATTTGCAATCAGAGCTTTCAATACAGAAGTTGCTTTGGTTGAAGATCAAGCTCGAGATAGCAAGATTGCTCTTATGAGGATTAAATTTTGGGACGAAACTTTGAATCAAATATACAACAATAAACCACCAAAGAATCCTACGTCACTGGAACTACACAGAGTAAGTTTATGCTTTGATTCTTTACTCTGTATTGCTGTCGCTTATTGTTTTACTTATTTGCAGGTATTACAGAAGAACAAGTTATCTAAACAATATTTTAAACGTTTGATTGAAGCTCGCTTCAATAAACTGAATTTGTCAACTTTTCCAGATTTAGAATCATTGGAAAAGTATGCTGAGCATACAGTTTCATCGGTTTATTATTTAATTTTAGAAGCCCATGGAATAAAGGATGTAAATACAGATCATTTTGCTAGTCACCTGGGCAAGGCTCATGGTATAATTACTTTAATTCGTTCTGTGCCTCATAATGCAAAATACAGAAAAATGGTTCTACCACAAGATGTTCTAATCAAGTACAATGTTTCCTCTGAATCTGTACTTCAAGCAACAAGTAATAAAGAATTAAAAGATGTTATTTTTGAAGTTTCTTCTAGAGCTAAACAACATTTAGATATGGTAAGTTAATATTGTATTCCAGAAGTGAGAAAAAACTAAAATTTACACGTTATAATGTTGACTTGCAGGCACTCTCCTTAAAGACACGTATTAAGAAAGAATCGCATACAGTTTTTTTACCACATATTATCATTGAAGATTACCTGATCAAATTACAAAAACTGGATTTTGACGTATTTAATCCTCAACTCCAAAAACGAAATAGTCTTTTACCACTAAAACTTTGTTGGAAAAAGTTATTTAACAGATAATATTTATAAAAATAATCTACTGTAAATTTATGTCAAATAAATCTAAAAAGTGTTTAAAAAATTGTTGATAAAAAATAATAGTTTATATCTGGAAATAAAAGGTAAAAAATCTATTTCGATCTAAGTAATGCTTCTTGTTAGTGTTAGGTTTATGCTTTATATAAGTTGCTCCCGTGAGTCCCGTGGCGTTAATATCGCATACACTTATATATATATGTATAGCTGGGGGAAATCTACTGCGGCGTGTCGCATAACCTCAAAGTTTTGTTTCCCCCCATTTCGTTTATAAAACGTAAATATGTAAAAAGTATAGTTTGTAAAAAAAACTTTTCTAAATACCATACCGACAGGGAAAAATTGTCGTAATGCCATAAGTTGAGCAAACAAGAACGATTAATCGCAAGTTTACAGAAAATAAAGAATTTTTAAGTGCTAGGTAGGTATGTATATATAGCTATAGGTGTCAACAAGCGCAGCGCATCATCAGTATGCTCGCAGTCATGGCGGAATCCCGTTTATACGATTCGACAATTTGTCGTTTATGTGCGGAAAACAATGACAACGGCGAAATGTTATTTACTAATGAGTCCGAAGATACGGAGCTTAGTGCGATGGTCAACCGTTATTTACCGCTAAAGGTAGGCAGACAAGCAGTCGATCCAAACAGCAATCCCAGTCTTGAACTTGACTTACCTCTAGCCTATGCAATATGGATGCTCTCCTCATTCTTAATTTTACTATCAAACAAAAATACCTTTGGCTACTGCACGGATCAAATCATTTTTGCAATTGTTGTCACAAAGGCGCGCCATTCATTCTATTCCTTAGCCGCATCTTTCATAACAATTATTCCATCCCATATAATTATCTGTTCTACTTATTTTTTAATAACTGTTTTTTCAGTTTATTCTTTTTTAAGTTTTAATTAAAAAATCTTTTTTGTTTTTCCGTTTAACTTTTACTTGCTTTTTAAAATAATCCATAAAACACTTGCTATATTTTAAAAGAAGATAGCTAAAATATGTATATACTATTTAAATCAATAAATGTTTTCAATTTACAGGTTTATGATGATGGAAAATTACCTCGTACTATTTGTCCTGGATGTAATATTCAGTTAGAAGCAACAGTACAATTTTTTGAACTACTTATTAATGGTCAGCGTAAAATTCGAGAAATGTGGAAGCAGCAAGCTGAATTAGAACATAAAAATGAACAAGAATGTTATAAAATGAAAAGTATAAATTTAACTTTGGATAATTCAAAGCTAATAAATTCCCAAAATGAAAACTCAGCTACAGAAGGTACTGAGCAACAAATTGTTATTAATGGTAAGCTGCTGCGATTAGTTTATATTCACTTATAGTTGTGAATCTTGTTGTATGTATATATGTATGAATCTCATGCTTTGTATGAACATTTTTTTAGTAATGCCGGATGGTTCTGTATTTGCTTCCGAACATGACTTGAGCCTACAAATGGAAGGATTAGATAAACCGAAAAAGAAAAGAGGTCGTCCACCAAAAGGATCTATAGAAGAAGAATTAAAAGTAAATTAATTTAATTACTTTATAAAAAATAACAGCATTATTACTTGAACAATTATTTATACATTTTTTAGGAGGAAAAAGAAGCGTGTACAGAAGATATGAGCCAAGAAGAAGAAGAAGAAGAGAAACACGATGATGGAGAACTGGATGGAGATGGAAGACGAAGGAGAAGACGCAAAATTCCTAAAAGGTATCTTTTTCATACATGTTTATTTTGCTATTTCAACTAATTATTAAATTCTTTTTATTGTTCTCTTAAGGTATATAGAAACAGTAAGAGGTAAAGAGTTAGAAAAAATGTTTAAAGAAGAAGGTGTTTATGACGAAGATGAAGTACGAATAAAGTATGAAGATGATGAAAATCTTAATACATCAACTGCAGATAGCAGTAATAGCGAGACAGGTATTTATTTTGTTTAAATATACTGAAAAATTTCTGATTATAAAACTCATTTACACTATTAACTTATAAATATGATTCTTCAGAAATAATTGGGCATTTAGAAAACACAGAAGGAGAAAATTTAGGGGAATTTGTGGTAGTCAATAGAAATAAAGTTCGTAGTAAATCAAAATCCCAGAAAACAAAGTTTAGAAAGAAACAAAAATTTACATGTTCCTATTGTGGCAAAGGTTTTTTACAACGAAGTAAATATATTATTCATGAAAGTTTACATAAAACTATTGAATACGAGTGCATTGAATGCCAAGAACATTTCGCCAATAAAGAAGATCTAATGGTACATCAAAAATCATTAGCTCATTCCGGAACAAATGTAACTGAGATTGATCTAGTAGATGATAAAAAAGGGATTTCTCACGATTCAGTCGATGTAAAAACAGTTGATATAAAATTGACCAATAGTGATGAACTTTCTAAAAATATAAGCAATCCTTCAACTATAATATGTGATGATACTGGAGACATAAAAAGTTTGCAGAAAGATGAATTGAAAGAGATTATAATGGATAACCAAGAAAATTTAGGAAGAGATGACCTGTCACAGGATTCAGAATTTAAAGATTTCAATGACGACTTTAAATGCTTTAAATGTAATAAACATTTTCAATCAAAAGATAATTTAGAAGCTCATGTGAAAGTGGTTCATGAAGGAGAAAAACCATTTGTATGTGAGATATGTAGCAAGGCATTTGCTTATCAGTCAAGCTTAAAAGGACACATGGAAATCGTTCATCAAGTAAGACATTTTCTATAATTTTATATTATTTAGCGAATTTGGTAAATATTATTACTATACTTGCGCTAAAATATTATTTAGGATACCAATACAGATAAAGGATTTCCTTGTGATATATGCGGCAAAGTTTTGAATCACTCAAGTTCAATAATGTATCATAAATTGACTGAACATAATAATGGACGTCGCTTTGTGTGCAATAAATGTGGTAAAAGTTTCAAACATAAACAGCTTTTACAGCGACACCAACTTGTTCATTCAGAGGATAGACCATATCCATGCAAGTCTTGTAATGCATCGTTTAAAACAAAAGCTAATTTGCTAAATCACCAGTCAACTCATACTGGTGAGAAGAAACATTTTTGTGAACTATGTGATCACAAATTCGCGCATAAAACAAGTCTTACTTTACATTATAGGTATTGCTATAATTATGTTAATTCACAAAAATTTACAAATATTTACGTACTTGAGCAAAAATGTTATTTAGCTACTAATACTAATTGAGATGAATCACAAATTTTTATTATAGGACTCATACAGGACAAAAACCTTATAAATGTGAAGTTTGTTCAAAAAGTTTTTCACAGAATGGTAACTTACAAGAGCATATGAGAATTCATACAGGAGAAAAACCTTACTGTTGTGACCATTGTGGTAGGAAATTCACAACTTCTTCTCAGTTTAAGTTACATGTTAAAAGACATACAGGAGAACGGCCCTGGAAATGTGAATTTTGTGGAAAAACATTTTTACACAAAGATACATGGAAATGTCATGTACGTAGACATACGGGAGAACGACCGTTTACATGCGCATATTGTAATCGCGGTTTTACCGAACAATGGGCCTTAAAAAAACATTTAAGATTTCATACAGGTACATTCTCTATTAAAAAATTTTTTTTTGTTGGTTCTACATTTGGTAAAAGGATAAACTTAAAAAATAAATAAAAATGTTCATAGGGGAAAAACCATACAGTTGTGAAATTTGTGGAAAAGCTTTTGCAGATTGTTCTAATTTAACTAAGCACAAAAAGGTAAGATATCTTTCATAACTAAAATCTCTGTAATAGTTTCAAATTTTGTTTATCAGACTAACACATATTATACTGTATAATATAATTCACACGATTCAAGGTTCATAAAAATCAACCGGCAACAGATTCATCAGAATTATTAGATGAAACAGCAAACATAGGACAAGTTTGGCAAATTCTACCACCTTCTCAAGAACAAAATACAAGCAATTTAAATAATCTAGCTCAAGTTATGAGCACTGATGAAGTTTCTGAAGATGGCATGTCTCAAATTATTTATGTTGCTTATCAAGATCCAGATCAATCAAACGAATCTGAAACAATACAATTCAGTAAGGAATTTCACTTATTTGAATCAATATTTTAATAAGTGGATATTTGCGACTTGTAAGAAATATACTAATAGCATTATTTTTTTCAGATAAAGAAAATATAATAGATGATCGTGAGAGGAATTTGGATCGAATTTGTGATAATGAAAATTCAATAGATGTGAATGAACTCGGAGAATCTAATTTACAATTGCAAGTATGTATTGCAATATTTTTTTTATGATATTAAAAACTATTAAAAACTACTATTAAAAAATATTTATTAAAATCTTTATAGATAACTGATGAAGATGGCAATGCTATTCCGTTATCTATGCAAGAAGCTAGACAACTGTTAGCTCAGGGACATTTTATTAGCCAGTTACATGGAGGACAAACAATTAGAGTACAAAGTATGGATACACCATTAGAAAATAGTTCAGATATGGAAGTTGCCACGAGCTCTGTAGAAGAAAATACTTTACCAAAAGTCAATACAGTGTCATCTATTCAAATTGATGCTGAAGCAATAGCAAAAGTCTTGGAGGTAAGAAGAAAAAATAAAACTTAACAAATTTTTATAAAGATTAAGTTTTTTAATATTTATCATATCATCAACAGGATGAAGATTCTGATGCAACAGCTGTAGCATCTGTGAACCAAATAAATTCAGAGGCCCAGATAGAACTAGCTGATGGTCAACAAGCTATAGAGTTTGTTACTCAAGATGGACAAAAAGTACGATTAGTGACTTCCCTGAATGTAGACCCACTACAGTTAGCCTCTGAGTACCTGACTATTGTTTAAGTTAATTTATAGCGATGAGTTACAAACTGTTTAAAATATTGTGATAAATACAAAATATTTTATTTCGTGAAGGATTAATAATCTGCTTATTATGTAAAAACTTGTAGATCTTAATAACTTTGCTTCATGATAAAAAAAAATGTAAAAACTGAACCTATATATATATGTGTGTGTGTATGTATGTGTTTGTGCGTGAGTGCGCACGCGAGCGTGTATGTATAAATTAATATTTTCATTCTCACCAATTAATAATCACAGAAAATTGCTTGCAATGTAAAATCATAATGGTACATTGTTAATCGAACCAAATTTAATTGGTATACAAATTGTAAATACAAAATATGCGTTTTATACAACTATTCATTACAGTTTGTTTTGAAAATAATCAACCATTGTTTTAAAATTATATGTATTTTGATAGTGCTAAAGAGTATTATTATACTGTATAATGTATAAACAAATAGTATCAAAATTGACACCTAAAGCAAATATACAATAAAAATGGTGCATAAAAAAGCTAAATTATTAAAATAACTTGATACGCAATTTGGTTCAGACATAAATACTTATTATTAGTACTGTAAATTTTAAATCAGAATACTTTTTAAATTAATTAAATGACTACTTGAAGCTCAATATAAATTGTAATTTACATGAAAATTTTTGTAATCCATTAAAACTTTTTCTCATATTACATTTTAATTAAATTTGGGATATTGTATTGCTGTTTGATAAAATACACATACTTGGAAATAAAGAAGTGTATGTATAGTACTAGGCGTAGTTCTCATATTTGATTACCAAATAATTCATAAACCTTACTAACATAACATTTTTTTATGAAATTTGTAACAGACCTTTGTCAATCTTCTATTTTTCTAATATTACAATTTTTTCACCTCTTATTGTTTGCTTATATTCAAACCATATTTTTACAGTAATAACTTATAAATATATATTTATATATTAATAGCAAAATGTTAAAATAAATATATAATTTTAAATATCAATGCATAAAAAGTTTTATTGCAATTGACAAACCCATTAACAAAATTCATAAAACTGATAAGACTTGTTACAAGCTGACTTTAAAAAAAGGTTTAATTTTCTCTTACCATTAACTTGAACTAGTTAATGTAACATTTTGGGTATAATCATATTCGATTGTTGGTATGACAGATTGTACGAATTTTAAAAATATTATAAGGTACATGTGAACTCCTAATTCTCTGCCACCTTCCATTACAGTTTCTATAATTTTTTTCATAACTTCAGCATGTCTGTAAAAAGTAAGATGTTAAAACTCTAACTGCTGTATTAATAAAATTAAAAAAAAAAGGAAAGTTTGATTAACTATTACATTACCTGCAAGGATGTACAGATGCCATTGGAGGTCCGGGCATATGGGGATGAGTTTCCATCGTAACAGTTTTTTTTGCATGATCTTGACTAACATCTTCATACATTTCCTCAACAGTTAAAGGTTTTCGATTCTGAACATGCAATTTAATTACTTCATAAAATATTATTAAAATCATGCCTGAAAATTGAAAACTATAAAAACGTACCTCATCGTATCCAAAAAGCCATAATCTTGGTGTTTGATAGTATTTGTCATAAGTAATGTGTAAGTCATACGTACGAGTTCGTACAATTTCACCCTCTGAAAATGATTCTTGATTTTCTTTGGCGTGTTTTTTGGATGCATCTGTTGTATACTATTAGAAAAGACGTTTTTAATATTGTAATAGTAATATCACTATTATACCTATGAAAAACTTACTTTATCTTGCTCATCAAGCATGCCACTAACTTCAAAGGCTTCCATATCAGCTGCTTCCTCATCATCCTCATCATCTTCAATATCACCACCTAAATTAGTAGATGCTGCTGGTGTAGCTTCTTCTAACATCATTTCAGAAACTTTTTCTTCTACACCTGTAAGATTCACATCGTAATGATGAGTATCAACCCATCCACCTTCTGGATCATCTGTTTCAATAATTTGTTCTTGTTCATCACAGTACTCTATCTAAATTACAATAATATAATAGAGAATAATTAGTATGACAAGAACATGAATAAAATCAAATGTTAATATGAATATATAGTATCAAGAAATAATTACTTGTTTACATCGCCGAGTGCAAGGAACATTTCTTGTAAGCAGAAACTGTTTATCTTTTGGAAGATAAGGTTTAGCTCTGTCTACATCTCCGACAGCCCATTGCCAAGTAGGACAATGGTGAACAAGGTGTTCACCAGCAGCTACAAACTCTTCTGGAGTCAAGACGCCAGTTTCCCGAAATTTACTTTCCTGGATTTAAAGAAAAAAAGTATTAAATCAGTAATAAATTGTAAAATTACGAATTTGCGGTTACTTGGTTCTACATGATAAATAAAAATTAACTGTGAATAATAGCATATACAAACCTTGAGAACAGGGGTTAAATACTCTGCAACACTAAGAGCAGTGCCCTTAACGGAGTTTATAACACTTTGCATGATAACAAAGTGATTTTTTCTTAAAAAGAAGTCTGCTCTGATAGACGCAGAAATTCGCTTTGGCGATCCCTATAATTCCTTCAGATATCGTCAATCGCGTATCAACAAAAGCACATACAGCTTATATATATGTGTACAAGACTGTGATACGTTCGACACAGAGCCATGGGCATGTAGACCCAAACGTAGATTATGATTACACCTACTTACTCTGCTCAATCATTCCCGAGAATCCCGAGTCCCGCTGTGTGATGATACTACTAGCAACAACCTACAAAATATATGTTAGGTGGTTTAATGCTCGCTAGGTATTTTTCTTTTCTTTTCATAATTACGCATGCGCATGCCACACATTGATATCACGTGGTTTTATTCGCGCTTATTATATCAATTTAGTTATAGGTATATATTTAATTTATATATCTTATACCAAGTAGTGCGGGCCAAAACGTATAGGTATATGTTTACATATACCTATAGTGTCTTTATGCAACCCTTTTTCTTGACCTCTTATATGAAGGAAGAAAAACTCACTATACGCAAATATTTAAATTACCATCGTAAAATATAAAAAATATTTAAATTTATTTTTCAGTATATTATATTTACAATTATAACACATTTCTTCTTTTATACTTCTATTTGCGATTTTTCAATAATGTTTGAATCATCTTTTTCGCTCACTTCTTCTTTATTATTGTCAATATGGAAAAGAGCTTTGCCACAACGTCGCCCTTCTGTAAATAAAATTCATGCAAATTTATTTCATAACTTTTTTTATTTAAATTTATAAACATTTTTTAGCTTTACAAAAACTTACCTCCTTTCAAAAGTACTCGATGAGCTTGTTCAACTATGGAATATTTTGCTTTCTTTTCATTTAATCCTAACAACTGAGCTCTATTTATTTAAAAGTTAAGGATGATACAATAAAATTTAATATGAAGATAGTTTTTTTTTAAATTTCATTTAAAGGATACAAATTTATTACATCGTAAGGATTTCTAATCAAAGATGCATTGTCAGCTCCACTGGATACAATTACATTCTAAAATATAAATCAATTTATTTATATTTTTTGTAGTAATAAAAATATATTCTTTTTAAAAAATTAATCGTTCTGTACCTTACTTTTACCAAAAGTATGAAATAAATGAGAATAGTGAATTGCCAATTTTCTAGTTTTGGGTTTAATAACTTCACCATATTGAATTTCAAAATGTATTCCTTTTTCTGTTGCTTGAAAATACAACTTTCTACTTAGTCGTAAGCCTGAACAGGTTGAATTTATTAAAATTATGTCAGCATTTAGTTGAGAGCAAGCAAACTATAAAGATGTAATCAAATTTTTAATATTACATTAATGTGGTAATTAAAATTGAATTTAATAATAGGTAGAGAAACGTATTCACTTGAAATGCAGCTTGAGTTTTGGGCACAACAGCAAATAAGTTGAATTTTTTTAAAACTGGTAATTGATTCTGAAAATGTATAATAAAGACAATATAGTATATATAAAATTTACAATGCAAATTTGTCGTTGAAACTTACTAGAGAATGCGTTTTTACTGGATCTGAGAATGAAAATGTGATTCGATTGAGAATATTAAGTTTTCCTTTGAACTCTTCATATAAATCCTGTACATTGATGGGTTCTGGTACAGTAGAAATTGGAATGGCAACATTTTCGTTAATTTTCTTTTTCTTTCTTTTATCAGTATCAAATACAGTTTCATCAACATTTTGATTTATAACAACTGTACTATAACCAGCTATATTAAATAAAAAATTGTGTACAAAATTTTAATTAACAGTTTAGAATAATTTAATTATATTTACCATTAATTAATTTAAATAAGATTTCTTTTAAAGTTTGCTTGTTTTCGGATGCATTAATACACAGGTCGCAAAATCCGTGATTCATTGTTGCAGTGTATACACATAAAAAAGCCTGTAAACATAACCTCCTAGTTATAATATGATTGATATAAATTTGCTTTCTCAAATATACTTATATCACTTTTCAAAAAATGAATAACCGCAAACAGGTTTTTATACAGCGAATCGGTATTTTCATACACAAAATCAGTAGGTCCAGGTCAATTGAGTCAATACATAATTATACCTATATGTTTGTAACAAATATATATATATATATATCCTTATAGATATATATATTATGTGTTCATTTCATACAATATAGGTATAGATTATGTTTGTATATTTAAAACTATGGGGACCTCGGAGCAACCCAGAGATATAATGCGAGATACATTTGTCTACTTATAAGTATATAATAATATGTAGTATACAGTATACAACTTTTTTGATTGGATCTAAAGCAAGACAAACTTTAAAATAATTCATAACAATTATTGTTTTATAACCAAAGTAAACTAAGATTAAATTTATTAAAATATTGTATAATTTTGTGTTTCAAAGAATGTAATTTTTATTTTATAAAATATAATGTTTTAAAAATTAACAGTTATTGAAGTATATTATATTGTAAAAACGAACAAAATTTAAATATTTAATAATATTTTATATATAACTTTAATAATTTAGATAAGTATTCTATCATTTAACAATCATCAAATAAAAACATCACATTTACGCCAATATTCTATTAGGTATTCGTATTAGTTCGGGTATTAGGTATAAGGTTCGTGTAACCTTTTCAATTTGACCGATTTTATCAAGTTTTTTTCTGTATAGACTGTCGGAAAAATGGTAGGTATTGTGTTACAAACAATATAGTCCATTGCTTCATAGTGAAAAATCATTAAAGTTCGAAAATTTACATTGCAATAAATCATAAAAGAAGTTGAATTTCCAAAACTTTAATTTTTTTTGTAAAATGTAGATTGAATTTGCCTCTTAAATTTGTACAAATAACTTAAGAAAACGTTATTATAGAAAAGTGAAAATTTTGAAAAAAAAATAGTCCATAAAATTGTTTGTAACAAATTAATACCTTAATATAATTATACCTGGGTCCTGTATAATGTATGTGTATATAGTATATGCTATTTATGAGTTTATAACATATTTATATACACACACTCCCACGCACTCGCGGGTTTCCGAATTCCTTTGTCTCATACTCCGCATGTGTATTTAGCTCTGGATATATACGCTAGACGAACTACGTGTTATGTATATACTCTGCAATATATATAATTAGTTATGCTGCAATATCAAATAGTTACTTAAAATAATAATTGGAATACAATTTTATTTGCTCTACCTATACATCAAAATCTACAAAAAACTAATTTTAGAAAAAATGATAAATCTAAAGCGTTTGGAATAAAAAAATTTTACTTGCATAGATTTAGTTACTTACATATTGCAAACATTTTAATGTAACATACAAATTATCTTATTAGGCCCACTTTTAACAGAAACAAAATGATGTTTATGTCACTGATTGCATTTAGCAAAATAAATCATTTATATACATACAATTCATAATTTCTTTAATGCTATAAATTATAATAACAATACAATAATTTTCCATTTAAAATTTAGTATTAGTAGATAAAGCACACCTTCATAACGGCATTAAAGTAGTTTTAAATACATTTTATAACGGTCATACAAATGTTCAATTCACTATTTACTTATACTTAATATTATTATTCATTATTATTTATCAATCTAATCGAAACTGTTAGACACTACATTTTTCTTATATGATCTAATAATATTTCATAATTTTGTTTGTTTGTGTAGAATAGCATTTAGTTTCGCCATTGTTTTTACAAAATGTGTGATTTGTGAAAAAATTATTTTTCACAATACGCGCAATCGGGCCTTACCTTTTCATAGTTTTTGTTCCCGCCTTTTACAATCTAAATGTAGTGCATAGAGGAATGAAACAAATTCTTATTTCCTTGATTTTGCTTTACCTTACAAAAATCAAGTGTATGTATAACACAGCAAGGATAGATTATTCAATAATTTATCCATCAAGATAATATTTATAGATTATTTTTTTCATTATGGCAAACTAAAATTGAAAGTTGCATACCAATTATTTGATAAAATTCATGGATTTTAGACTATTTCTAGTAAGAAATTATTTGAGTTATTATGTGTTTATCTGTTTTGTAATTTATATTTTATAAAAAGAAGAAAATAATTTGCACTAAAACTATTGTTATATAAGAATTTTTTTTATAATTTGTCAACTGAAAAAAATATCCCAAACAATAAGACTGCCTTTGAACAAATACTTTTTATCAAATATCTGAACAGGGCACAGTTTTTCTTGTTTTGATGTAAATCATGTATTATGCATTATTAATATTAATGCATAAGAGGGCCTATATACAGATAAATAGTGGCTTAACAAGAGCATGAGTCTTTCCCTCCTTGTTGTACACTTAATACCCCTTGTAAATTAGTACGACCAGGCTGACTGGGATTATGTTGTACACCTGATTCAGCTGCATTTAGATCCAAACTAAAACAATGTATTTAAATATAAATATTACGATATTGATCAATTTTTCATTTCAATTAATTCGCAAAATAATTTACCGGCCATCTTGTATGCTCTGGAAGATCTTTTTGGCTGTTTCCAAAAATGCTTCTTCTACATTATCTCCCCTAAAATGATGAAAAATACATACAATATTTTGTATTTATTAATTAAAATGATATATTACGTTAATATACATACGTTTTTGCACTAGCTTCTACAAACATCAGTCCATTTTCATCAGCAAACTGTTTTGCTTCTTCATAAGTAACATCTCGTTGGTCATCCAAATCACTCTTGTTGCCAATTAAAAATATTACCTGAAGATATAATTGAGATTAAACGTGTTCTTTTAATACCACAATGTGTATTATTTTTATTTTGATATAAAAATAATACATACAGTGCTTGGATTTGTAAGATTCCTTGTATCTGTCAACCAGCTACTGAGATGATTGTAAGTTGATCGTCGTGTAGTATCATAAACCATCAGAGCACCAGCTGCTCCACGATAGTAAGACCTATTGATTACAATATACAATAAAATAATCTAATTTTGATAACTTAGTTCTAAAAAGTTCATGTGTTACTGATTAGGTAATTTTAATTTTAGTAAGTGAACTGTTGTCACACCGTGTAACTGCTCTGAAACGCTCCTGACCAGCTGTATCCCATATTTGGAGTTTAATTTTTTGACCAGCTACTTCAATAATTTTCGTTCCAAATTCCACACCAATGGTATGAGGACAATCAGCCATAACTAGAAGAGAACAAAATTTGGATACATTAGTCACACACAGGTGATAAAACAGTGTATGTATGTTTATACAATTGCTATAGTGTACTTACATTTTTTTTCAGTAAATTGGTGAAGTAAACACGATTTCCCCACTCCCATATCACCTATGATGATATATTTGAAAATATAAGAGTAACTGTACGGTCCTGCCGACATCTTGCACCTAAAAGAAATAGTAAATAGTTGGGTCGATTAAAATCGAAAAAAATTACTCGTAGCTCACAAAGGAAAAAGGAGAAATTTGTTAGGCTAGGCAGCGAGTACAGAACGCAGGCAACGTCATGGAACGGCAATACAGGCAAGTAGGTGTGTATATCGAAATCGTAAGCATATACGTTGAGCCTGGCGTGCGCGTGTTTCTTTCTCTCTCTCTCTCTCTCGCTATCGAATTTGCGGGCGTAGACGTATGTATGTACATACATATATACATACATACATACATACATAGATACATACATACATACATACGAAAGACACTGCAGAATAGATAGAGAGATGACGAAGAACAAGAGATAGAGAAAGACGGAGAGAATTTATAAGGTGTACAAAAGAATGGACGAGACTCACCAGAGTCCAGAGTTGATTCGTAAAATGAATAAGTCTGTCCGTACTCGGTATACAGACAGGCGGTCACTGATGCAGCGTCGAATGAAACGTCGTCGTACTTATCAGGACGAAGAGGAGTCAACAATAAGCAGTAGCAGTAGGCGTCAGAGCAGCCAGTTGTTGAAAATTATCGATGAAAAATAGCTGCTGCACATAGGCTGTGGTCTGCGGATAGCCGAGTGTACTCGTGTATTGTGGAGACTCGGAACTGTTAACTGCGAGAGAGGGGACGGGGGAGTCGGAGCGGAGCAGGTTGCTTTGCTGTGCTCGATGATGGGGGCCCTCGAAAGGATCCGCGAGTTTTTCTCCGCGCGCAGCTGGTACTTATATATACAGTACGTGCTGCTGCTGCAGTTGTATATGTATTGAGCCCGGTACTGGTCCGCTGGCACACTATCCTCGCACAGTCGTCGCCGAAAAGTAGCTAACTATAAGCTACACACTGCACAGTACACTATATACCTACGGTATAGGAGCGCTCTGATCAGCAGCAGCGACAGTATATAGATATAGTTATATGTAGTGAGCTTTTATATATATGTATACATCAGTTGATCGTGAGGAGAGGAGAGTGTAGAGTGGGGAAGGGGTCCCGGGCGTTCTCACACTCCTCCTGTTCTCTTCTGATGGCTGAGCTAAACTGACTCAACTTCTGTGAGAGATATAGGTAACATAAGTACTGCATATATATGTATATATCATGCAAAATATACCTATGTAGGTACTACAATACACCTGACACCTAGTGCGCAGTCTCGCGATTCTCTCGAACCTCTTGAATTATATTTTTATTGAATTTCTCAAATGTCAAGGGTCAATTTTTCTCAAACTTGTCCACATAGATGATAAGCGTATAATTTCAGCCGCGTCTAGATCGAGCCCCCGAAATCGTATTACTCCGAGAATTCTGGAAAGACATTCTATTATATATATATATCATCCTATATATTTATAAGATTACAATATAAGCAACATTATACATATATATGTGGGTAAGCATGGACATAGGTATATAATGTATAATGTATGTATATTATTATAAGAGAGCTAGTAAACAAGGCTGGTTCGCAATGCACGTAAACCTGCGGCGCGGCCTAGCGCGGCACGCTGTTTATGCACGAGCAAATTGCGATTTTTCTTGAACGTTGCACATTTACATAGGAAATGGCCAATAGCTGTGGCTGCTAGTACGAAGCAAATAAAGTGCTAATGCAATTGCGAGCGTCGTCACTTCCGCTCGTCTTGGCTTGACTTGAGCGGCTACAGTGAGGACTATTACCATAGGCTCTGAGTTGGACAGAGACAGAACTGTAGCGTAGGGAGAGAGAGAGAGAGAGAGAGAGAATTAGAGGACCGGACCGGACTGTACAGTATAGTAACTGAGAACGGAGAACACGGTCTCAAAGCGGCCAGTTAGCCTGTAGGGAACGCACAATGATGGAAGGAAACGAGTGAACTGCCGAACGCGGATCGACGGCCTGAATTTTATCAGTATTTTTCAAAATATTTGTACGAGTTTTTAGTTTTATTCATTCATCGCATCGTGAATGAGCTCTCGAGGTGTCCGCGAACCGACCGCGATAAGTGCCCTAAGAATACACAATTCTTCTCGGTCCCCGAAAAGCGAGGAAATAAGATATATATACGTGTATGTATATAACCACAGCAAGGCAGTCAGTATCAGGCGGCAGGAGACGTTGCTACTGTCGCTGTTAAAATACTCAAAAAGAGTATAATAAAGAAGAACTTTTACCTATATATACTATAGGTATACAACTTCGTCCAATACACGCGTGCGCGGGGAGAGTCGTCGCAGGATTCGACATTCGAGAATATCGAGAGAAGAGAGCGAGAGAGAGAGACGAGCTGTCGAGCACTGCACAAGTCTTTGAAGAGAAAGGGAGTCTCCACTTGGTGCGTGTATTGTGTGTGTGTGTGTGTGTGTGCTATAGTGTGTGCGCGAAGAATACATATACCGTGCGCGGTGCGCTAGTGTTGCCTGCGCTGCTGGCTGCTGACTCCACCGCTCTCGCGAGTCTCGCGCGACAGGCCCGCAGCGATCGGTCCTGCTGACTCCTGCAGAGAAAATCCGTTGAAAAGGAGAAGAAAAGGTGTCAAACTCCTTCCTCCCTCACGCGACGACGGAGGACGGATGTTTGTTTCTCGGCAGTTGGCACTGGATAGAAAAAGGTAATACTTATACTCAGAGCATTGCAGCTTTGCATTCTATTCTAACTACAGTTTCTCGTATCTACCGCATTCTTAGTTTACTGTTTATATTCGTAAGTCGGTAACATTGACCTCTTGTCGTGCATGCACCGCACCAACCCTCGCATAGTAGCTAGTGTGTTTAGACAGCCCGGATAAGTGTAATATCTCGTAGAATCGGGTATGCTACATAAGATACGAGCTACGGCTGCGAGAGAGAGAGAGAGAGAGAGAACCAAACGATAGGTTAGGTTGGTCAGTCACCGCCGCCACCGCCGCCACCGCCGCTGCTGCCGTAACCAGACGAGCTGACTGTTCGTGCAAAAAAATGGCAAAAGAAAAACCAAGGAAATTCGGAAAGTCGGACACTGCATTAGCTACTAGTTCGCAAGAGTGATCGATTCATATCTGGACATATTTCGATCACTTACGACTCAATGAAACATGCCAAGTGCGCTGATTTTCGGAAAAATTCCAAAGTCTGAAAATCGCGTACCGAAAGTATGTCGCTGTGTACTTATAACCTGCACTCGCAGTAGCAGCAGCAACGCCCGTCGCCTCTTCAGTAATTAACCGAACAAAATGGACACCGAGATAACAAGGAGAATTGGGGTAAAAGCTGCCGCAGCAGCTGCATCCGATCGTTCGAAAATAGGAAAAGATCAGACGTAAGCAAAGTAGCTACTACAGTAGTACGTAGTAGTACTAGTATAGTAGTAGGCAGTATTCCACTCTTGCACCCTGTATACACACATGTGCCCACGTTCGAATATTGAATCGAACGAGCTCAGGGGATACTGTGTATGCGTACCAGATGAATTTGACGTTTTGTTTATAGGTAATATCTATTAGTAAAGAAATCAGCAAAAGGTTAAGGTAAAAGGAATGATAAGTACAGTCTAATCAGAAGATGCGAGATATCGGAGCAGCAGCGGTGGCGGCGTCGGTGGTGGTGGGGGTAGGAGGAGCAGAGAGAGAGAGAGAGAGAGAGAGAGAGAAGCAGGATTAGGACAGAGGCTAACTCTCGGGATGACGACGATGACGACGACGGCCGCGGTGATCGGAGGTGCTACGTTTCGTTTCGTTTCGGAGCAGGGCCAGAAGAGGGAGAACGAAGCGCGAAAAGAGAAAAGAGAAAGCCGCGTAGTCGATTGGTGGGCGCGCGGGTAGCGTGGGCAAAAAGGATGAGACTCACACGAGTAGCGAGCTTGAACGCTCGAATGCTGCTCCGAAAGGGAAAAGAGGAGTAGAGCGCGCGCGCGCACGAGCCATCAACGTAGGCTAGAAGGAGAGAGAGAACATACCCAGCTGTAGTATAGTATAAAGAGAAAGAGAGGGATAACAACTCGAGTAGATCTCTGGAACTTGGAAGAGTCGCGCGAGTCGCGGCCCGCGAGCGGAGCGGCTGTGGCGTTCTTTCACCTCTCTCTCTCTCTCTCTCTCTCTCTCTCTCTCTCTCTTGCTCTCTCTCTCGCTCTCTCGCTCGCTCGCTCGCTACATGTATACGTGTATGTGTACGTATATACATAGTACCTATGTACTTGTGCCGCAGCCGCCACCGTCGGCTACGCACGTATATATACAAGTATTAGAGAACATTCGGTATATTAGTCGCGGCTCGTGTGCGGCTGCTGGACATCGGCGGCACTACAGCAGCGAGTTTCGGAGGCGCGCGGGGCGACCTTGGTGCGGAATCGTGAGGTGAAAAGTGACGCGGCCGCCGCCGCCACCGCCACCGCTAGCAGCGCTCGCAGGGAAAAGGGAATATCGAGCCGTCTCGGCGGGACACAGCACGACGAAGCGTGTATCCGTGCGTGAACACCGCGGCAAGAGAGCGGCGTGACTGCGTCGGCATCACTCCCCAAGAAAAAGCTTCTCTCGAGTATCATTGTTAACGAACGGCTTTTCTATACACAGTGTAAGAATTATCATCAGACAATTTCTTTGGCATTCTTCGAGTATAAGTATATATAGGTATAGCTAGTTTGTTACGTCAGGCAGGCGTCGTGCGCCGCTTTCTCTCTCCCTCTCCATCTTTTATTGCTTCTGCTGCCTATAGTCTCTCCTCTCCTCTCTCTCTCTCTCTCTCGCTCTCTCTCTCTCCTCCTCCTCTTCCTTCCTGTAGAGTAGGTACGTACATATGCGCGTCCTCGTCCTGCGTGCAATGCACTGTATGCGTGATTGTGTGTGTATGCGTGCGGAGATTTGTAGGTAGCCCGGCCTGAACCTGAAAATCGATCGTCGCCGCCGCCACCACCGCTGCTGCTGCGATGCTACTCCTATATACTCTCATCAAACGCGAGAGGATGCTGCAGCAGCCGGACACTTTTCAGCTATAACGACTATGACGAGCCTCTGAGGGGAAAGATTATATCGATTATGATGAATCAAAGCATAAGCGTATAGCTTTTCCCCTTTGGTGCTTGTTCGAAGCTTCCATCAGGAGTTTGAGATGTGTCTCTGTCCGCCCCCATTTTATTTTAATACTCGAGCTTTAATAAACTTTGTCGATGCGATTGATAAACCCGATGACGCGAGTTTATACACATATACAGATGACATGTATGCAGCAGCATGTCATAGTCGGCCTTCTCTCTAAATCGAACTCTCCTTGATTATTTTTCAGCAGCAGGCGACATAGAGAAGAACCAATAATGGGGGAGCTAGCGATAAGAGAAACAATTGTTCGATACTCCCACAAGCCCGAGAAGGAGGCGAAAACGAGTGCAGCGTAAAGACATGGACTCGTACGACCTATTCGGCGAAGATGTCAGTGGATCGATGCTCGATGCTCTTCCTGATCTTGGGGGGAATGATCACTTTGACCCGACGAACCCAAGCAATTCCGTTGTAGGATCGAGAGATGCTCCGAATCCTGGCCCCAATGGACCAGGGAGCAATTACATTAGCCAACCTTACGGCATTAGTCAAGAGTCGCCCTTGCAAAAATTAACGTCTTTCGGTGGATCTGATTTTGGAGCCGCGAATCCATTGCAGAGCCCGGCGGCGGCAGCTGCAGCGGCAGCAGCAGCGGCAGCAGCCCAACAGCAGCAACAGCAGCAGCGCAACATGTTTAACCAGAATTTGAGCAGTTTCGAGCCAGGACCTGGACCCGGCCCCGGAGGCGGTGCCGGTCCTGGTGTACCCGGACCCGGCGGTGGTGGACCTGGCGGCGGTCCCCAGAGAGGCAGCGGAATGCCTCCCGCCGGCTTTCCCGGCCAGTCCAGAGGCATTGGCCCACCGGGAGCCGGGCCACAGCAGCGCGGCCCTCCTCAGCCGCAGGCCCAGTATCCGGGCCACTACTCCGACAACATGTACTCCATGGAGCAGCAGCATCCCATGGCTAGAGCTGCCAACATACCTATGGAGCCGAGCATGCAACCCTGGCCTGGTCAGGGCAATGCCTATCCTCAGATGCAGAGGCACTACAATCACATGATCCCACAGCCAGGAGGCTACCGACAGCACATGCCTCAGTACCCTCACCAACAGGAGCAACCTGGCTTGAATCAGAAACTTCAGCAGCAACAACAGCAACACTTTTCCTCTCAGCAGGGTATGATGAGTGGTATGGGTGTGCCACATCAGTCTATGCAGCCAGCAACCAGTGGCAATGCTTACCAGCATATGGTGGGACAGCAGCAGCAGCAGCAGCAACAACAGCAGCAGCAACAGCAGCATTATCAACAGGCTAGCAACACTGCGTCCATGTATAGCTCTTCGAGCTACCTGGGCTTTGGACCTTCGATGCACCAGCAGCAGCCACAACCACCTCAACAACAATCACAGCGGATGCCTCCGCATCACCATCCGTCCCATTCGACACATCAAACTCATCCCTCGCATCAACAATACCCACCTATGGTAAGTGGCATTATTATATTGTGTTTAATTATTTTGTCGCTCTTGTTTTCCTATCAGTTTATTTATACTTTGTCTAATTATGATAATTCATTGCTTTTATAGGGTCAACATGCCCAGCATACGCAGCATTCACAGCATGCACAGCATTCACAGCATGCACAACCACATCCTGTGCCTCAGCAGACACAGCAGCCAATGGATCCGCAGTATCCTCATCACACTTCACAAATGTTTAATCAACCTCAACATCCAGGCCCTACGCCACAATACGGTCCTGCAAAACATGCTACAAGCCCACAATACAGAGCATCTTTTCCCCAACTATCACCACAAATGTCTCCCAGGCCTCAGATGTCGCCACGACCGCCAGCTGTACAGCAACAAATGTCTCCAAGGTAAATCAGCTTTTAATATTTCTAATAAAATCTTAGCAACCCTTCTTTTATTATTATCAGACATTGATTTCACTGTTAATAAATGTTAACGTTTCCATCTTAAACGTGTACTATTCCATAGCCCGTTTCCATAAATTATTTTAGTACATTTACAATGAAAGTAAGAAGTATTTGTTGATAATAATTTCAGACCAATAATGTCCCCGGCAAAGCCAAGTACGCTGTCGCCTCACCCCCACGTACAAATGCCTCATCAGCAACAACAGCAATCTCAACCGGTGTCCGTTTCTCCTTGTCCACCGACCTCGATGCCTATGAGCTCTGCTGGATCGTCGACACAGCAAACTACACTTCAAGCCCTAGAACAAATGGTGATACCAGGCGTTGCGAATCCTAATGCTCCACCTCAGGATTATGGCCAGTATCAGTCCCGACCACCCATGTCACATGCGTCAAACACTTTGCCGCAGCCACCTGCACAAAATCCTATGGGTTCAATGGCGGCGGGGCCGCGGATGCCAATGCCTACACAATGGCCGCCGACGTCGCACCAACCTCAGCCACAACCACAACCCCAACTACAACCGCCAATACCACAAGCATCACAAATCAGGCCAACGATGAACCTGAATGACGGACGAAGCATGATGGATACGCATCAGCAACAACAACAGTCTCTACCGCCTGTTGTATCGGAACAAAGCAATTCGCTTTATCCCATGAGTGGAAACGAAAACATCCACAATGTAGTCGAGACCACGAGAGAGCCCACAGAAATCGTCCAACCTCCCGTGCACTCTCTTTCTCATCCCCCCTCGATATCAGAGACCGATATTTCGGAACAGTCGTTAGGACATCAACAACACCAACAACATCATCACCATCTTCACCAACAACAAATGCATCAACAGCAACAACAGTTGCAACAGCAACAACAGCAGCAACAGATGCAACAGCAACTTCTCCATCAACCACATCAGCAGCAATCAAGTCAACAAAGTCAGTTAATGAACAATCAAGATTTAATAACTCATCCGCCAAGAAAGAGTCCAATTCATACCAGTCCTCAGTTTAATGCTCCTGCAGAATCTTCTTCGGTGTCTGCAGGTCAAATTGAGCCTGTACAATCTCTGCCTGCTTCTAGTACAAGCAAAGGCATTGAATGCGGTAATGTATCGCCAATGCTTCAACAACAACAACAGCAGCAACACTCAATTGTTAATTCATTGTCATTACAAAGTTCCATGACTAATGTAGAAAGTAAAACGATACCTGATACGCAAAGTGTCGATCAACCAACAGAAATGCAATCTACTCAACAACAGCAGCAACATCATCAACAACAATTGCAGTCTCAGCAGCAACAATCGGTATGTTCGACACCTCCGAATTCCCAACAATCATCAATTGGTCAATCGCAATCGCCAGTACCTTCAATTAACATGGGACTAGGAATACCAACGTCTCAAGCAAGTCAAGCTGTACAGTCCTCCCAACAATCACAACCAACGGTACCTTCAGCAGTTACTGGAATAAGCGAACTTGAGCAAGTGCAAAATATACCTCCACAGCAATCTCAATTAACGACGCAAGCGCAAACAACACAGCCACAGACGGGGGCACTTGAACAATCGCCACAGCCTGTCTTGCAGTCACAAGCACAAAGTCAATCTCAGTCCTACACATCGCAAACTCCACAAGTAAACGTGTTATCGCAGAGTAACGCTACGACCACTACCCCGTTGCAGCAGCAGCAGCAGGTGCCGATTCAGCCACAGATTCCCGACCAATCAACTCAAATTCAGTTTTCGAGTCAACTTATTGCTGCCAATCAAGCATCGCAACCGGCTCAGGTGCAGAATCAAGTTCCAAATCAATCGTCACAAGTTGAATCCTCGAATGAATTGTCCAGTCATATAACACCAAATCAAACGAATCAATCGGCAAGCCAATCGCCACAGACTCAAATTCCAGATCAGTCGTCTCAAGTTCAAAATCAGATGGTTGAACAGTCGCAAAATCAGGTGTCGAGCCAAGTGCAGAGTCAACCAGCTCATGCTCAAAGTCCAGCTAGCACTGTTGCGTCCACTGGAGTTGGCGAAGCGACGCCTCCAGCCTCCCAACAACTATTAACGACGACTGCTCAAAGTAATGTATCGGCTACAACGATTGCTGCTGCAGCAAGTACAGAGTCGACTGTTTCATCTGGGCAAACTAATTTTGGAGAATATAACAAAACTAACAGCGTATTTTCTGCCGATACGATTAGTGGATCCCAACAGAATCAGCAACAACCTCAGTTGTATCCTTCAAGCGACCCTAACGCCGTAATTAACAGTACTGCCATGACGAATATAAATTATGTTTCACCGACAAGCACTCCGACATCTATTACAACTGGATTTACAAATCCACTAGCTCCAGTGACTCATCATCAAGAAAGGGCTGCTCTTCAACAACAACTGCAAGAGTTGTATTGCATGCCGCCGGCACCGGAGATTCAAGAAAAAATCGTCAACTTACAAGAAAAACTCCAAGCCCTTCAACAACACGAAACTACCGAACAGTGCAACGGCGGAGCGCAGTGTATCCTTCAAACGCCATTGTTTACTTCACCACCAGCAGTGGTAGACAGCCCGCAAGTATCGAGCACAACTGGCAGGGGTCGTACCAAAGCTACATCGAGATCGAAAAAGAATAGAAAAAAAGCTGACAAAGAAGCCGTAGCGCCAGTTGTTACTCAGCCATTGACGCAGACTGAGCAACCAGTATCTGACAACTTAGTAACTCCAGGAGATAGTAGTAATATCGTGGACAGCGTGACAGATTCCGCTGATGATATGAAACCTTCATCTGGTGGTGATGTTGAGGACGAATGGTCAACTAAAAGCAAAAAATCAAGACCTCCAAGAAAACCGCGAAAGCCAAAAGAACCAAAGGAACCGAAAGAATCGAAAATTAAGAAGGAGAAAGAGACAAAAGCGAAAGAACCTAAAACTTCAAAAGAGGCCAAAACGAAGAAAAAGAAGGACAGCAAAGAAACAACGCCTAAGCGTAATAGAAAGTAAGTCGCTTGAATTATTATAATAAATATCATACATGTTTATCATAAATACCTAGTTGAGAGATATTGTTAATTATCGACAATCGCAATAATTTTTTGTTTTCTTTTATTACTGTTTATAATTCAGGAGTCATATAACTTTTTTATTTATGCACAGAAAAGCCAAATCGGAATCTGGAGACGACGACGACGAAAAGTGTGAAAATGAAGATCTTGCTGTATCGGATTCGACTGCTATTAAAGATTCGGAAAAAAATTCAAGTAATTTATCTCTAGATGAAGATAATGAACAAGTAGATTCATCAACTACTGAACCTTTAGTAACAGAAACTAAAGAAGAATCTAATGAGAAATCAGAATCTGAAAAAGCTACTGATGATAGCGAAAAGAAAGAGACACAGGATGAACAAGTAACAGATACTCCTACACCCGCTAAGAAGAAAACTCCAAGTCGGAAAAGGCCTAGCAAAAGTTCATCCTCTAAATCTCCAAGAAGTTCCAAGTAAATAGAACTTGTATATGATTATCAAAAAAATTATTATTACTTTTATTAACTAACTGACTCTTTTTTTTTAAGGAAACGAAAGAGTCGCATTGCACCTGATTCGGATGGCGAAGAATTAGCTGCGACACCGCCGCCGTCACCGGAGGCTGACGATAATAAAAGACGTTCTGCAAGAAACACTCATCGAAAAAAATACGTTGATGATGTTATGCTTCGCTTTTCTGATGATGAATTACCTAATCAAGACTCTCAAGGCAAAAAGACAGACGGTAGTAATCCTGCAAAACCAACATCTGATAAAAAGCCCACTGAAGGAGGTGACATTGGTCCCAACAAACCAAACTTTGTGTATATTGTAAGTTTATAATCATTCAAGCAAACATTTATTTATTTATAAATAATATTTTATTTATGACATTTATACAATGGTGTGTTTTCTTTCATTTAGAATACTACTGATGAAGATTCAATGGTCGTACAACATATTCTGTGCTCGCGAATGGGGAAGCGAGAAGTCAAACCAGAACCTCCAGTATCAGAAGTAAAAACAGAAAAAATTGAAGATGATGTTTCAAAGGAGATTGAAGAAAAGAAAGACGAAGAAAAGAAGGACGAAGAAAAGAAGGATGAGTTGGATAAATCAAAAGAAGAATGTGCATCCGATGTAGAAAAAGAAGGTGCTGCTGATAATGAAAAATGTGAAGACGAAGATGACAAGAAGAAGGATTTAAAAGTTAATGACGATATAACGAAAGAAGACGACAAAGCTGAAAATAAAAAACAGAATACAACTGATATAGTTGAAACAATGGTTGAAAAGCATCAAAGCAAAGTAGAAAATGAAACAGATGCTAAAAAGGAGGATCCAACAGAAGAACAAGAAGAAGAAAAAGAAAAAAAGGATAAGGTGGATGATATGGGTACTGAGATAAAATCAGAAACAAATGAGAATAAAACAGAAAATAATACTACTACAGCAAATGATGATGATGATGATGATGACGACGAGAATAAGACTGAGAAAGATACCGATGAAACTAACAAGGGTCTAGTTCCGAAGGTTGAACAGTCAACAGTTTCATCAGATGGAAAACCGCAAATGATTGAAGTTGAAGAATACCTTGTCAAGTATAGAAACTTTTCTTATTTACACTGTGAATGGAGAACAGAAGAAGAATTGTATAAAGGTGACAAACGTATACAAGCTAAACTAAAGAGGTTTAAACAGAAAATTCAACAAAGTACAAATATATTTGAAAACGTAAGAATCGAAATTTGTAATGCGAAACCTAAATACCTATAGACTAAATGAAGTCCAAACCGTTCTTAATTTATAAACATTTTTTTACAGACTGAAGATGATCCTTTTAATCCTGACTTTGTAGAGGTTGATAGAGTTCTGGATGAAGCTACTCATACTGATCCAACTACTGGAGAAACTGTCAGGCACTTTTTAGTAAAATGGAGATCCCTTCAATATGAAGATTCAACTTGGGAATTGGAGGAGGACGTTGACCCAGAAAAAATTGAACAATTCCATAAATTCAATAAGCTACCACCAAAAGATCAGTGGAAGGTACAGTAACCACATGATTAATGATAATTGAACAATGATCTGTAGATTTATCATAATATTATAATTCTTAAAATATTTTTTTCATTGCAGCCCAAGAAAAAACCAGTAGCTTCTCAGTGGGTGAAATTGGATGAATCTCCAAATTATAAAGGTGGAAATAGTTTGAGGCCATACCAGCTGGAAGGATTGAATTGGCTTTTATTTTCGTGGTATAATGGCCATAATTGCATTTTAGCAGATGAAATGGGTTTGGGCAAAACGATTCAATCTTTGACTTTTGTAAATGAAGTATATAAGTATGGGATTCGAGGACCATTTCTTATAATTGCTCCTCTTTCAACTATCCCTAATTGGCAACGAGAATTTGAAGGATGGACTGATATGAACGTAATCGTTTATCACGGATCGTAAGTATCTGAATCACTAATGTTTCAGTGCATCTAACATTTTTAGTTTAAGCTAAATATCTCAACATACACAATTTCTTTTATAGAGCTGCAAGTCGAAATATGATATCTGATTACGAAGTGTACTATAAAAATGACAAGGGTCAGCAGATAAAAGATCTTATAAAATTTAATGTTCTTATAACGACTTTTGAGATCATTATAACTGATTTTAATGAGCTTAAAGGATATAACTGGAGACTATGCGTCATAGACGAAGCTCATAGACTAAAAAATAGAAATTGTAAATTACTAGAAGGTCTTAGGCAATTGAATTTAGAACATCGAGTTCTTTTGTCTGGAACACCATTACAAAATAACGTGAACGAACTGTTTTCGTTGCTTAACTTCCTCGAGCCAAATCAGTTTTCTAGTAGCGAAGCTTTCTTAAAAGAATTTGGTAATTTGAGCAGTGAAGATGAAGTGCACAAATTACAAATTCTTTTGAAGCCAATGATGCTACGAAGATTGAAGGAAGATGTTGAGAAATCGCTTGCTCCAAAACAAGAAACTGTTGTTGAAGTCGAGCTAACGAATATACAGAAAAAATATTACCGTGGTATACTAGAAAGAAATTTTTCTTTTCTTGCAAAGGGTACTACTTCAGCTAATATTCCAAATTTAATGAACACAATGATGGAGCTGCGTAAATGTTGCATTCATCCTTTTCTACTTAATGGAGCAGAAGATCAAATTCAACTTGACTATAAACATGAAAAGGAAGATTCTGAATCTTATTACCAAGCTTTAATAAATAGCTCTGGTAAGATGGTACTAATTGACAAACTTTTACCAAAACTGAAAGCTAGTGGTCATCGTGTTTTGGTATTCAGTCAAATGGTAAAATGCTTAGATCTTCTAGAAGACTATTTGGTTTACAAAAAGTAAATATTACAGCGCTTTTAATTTATCATTTTAATTGGATATTTGAATTATGGCATGTTTATTTATTTTTTATTTGTTAATGTTAAAGGTATCCATATGAACGTATAGATGGAAGAATTCGTGGAAATTTGAGACAAGCAGCTATAGATCGATACAGCAAACCAGATTCTGATAGATTTGTGTTTCTTTTGTGTACAAAGGCAGGTGGATTAGGAATTAATCTTACAGCTGCCGACACCGTTATCATTTATGATAGCGACTGGAATCCTCAAAATGATTTGCAGGTATGGAAAAATGTCTATTATAATAGTCGGAAAAATAAATTGATATTCGCGCTTTTCTGTGAACTGCTCATAAAACATGTCCAAAATAATTATAGGCGCAAGCTCGATGCCATAGGATAGGACAACAAAAGATGGTGAAAGTATACAGATTGTTATGCCGTAACACGTACGAACGGGAAATGTTTGACAAAGCATCTCTAAAACTTGGCTTGGATAAAGCCATTTTACAATCAATGAATACAAGCCAGGGGGGTAAAGATCCAGGCAACAAGGCTTTGACTAAAAAAGAAATTGAAGATTTACTTAAAAAAGGAGCTTATGGTGCAATCATGGACGATGATAACGCTGGTGACAAATTTTGCGAAGAAGATATTGATTTGATTTTAGCTAGAAGAACTCAGGTATATTTTCATTTTGATTTTTTATAAGGACGCTCTTTATCTCTTAAAATTTTGTGTATATTTTATGTATACGTTATTTTTACAAACAGATAATCACAATCGAAGCGGAAAAAGGATCAACTTTCTCAAAAGCTAGCTTTGCATGCTCATCAAACCGATCAGATATTAATATAGATGATCCGGACTTTTGGAAAAAATGGGCAAAGAAGGCCGAAATTGATACCACTGAAAGAAAAGAAGAAGAAGATTTGGTAATTTCTGAGCCTAGACGAAGAACACAAATAAAACGATATGGGCACGATGAATCCGTGGTCGATATGTCGGAACTCGATAGCTCAGCCGATGATAGTGACGACGAAACTGGCGGCAGTCTAACAGGTAGAGGTATGTTCCCTGCATGCGTGATCATTTTTCATTTTACCCCAGTATCGTTCTCATGGCAATTCACGAATGTGACCGAGATAGTAATAATATCGTACCAATATAAATGTTATATAATTAAAATTAAAACTTTCATTTCTATCCGAAACAGGTAAAAAGCGAAGTAGAGACAAATTCAATAAGAAATCACGCAAGTATTATGATGAATACGTACCTCGTGAGGGCGAAGTGGTTTACGGTAATTGGGCTCGCAGTGAATGCTTCAAAGTGGAACGAGGACTTTTGACTTTTGGCTGGGGTCGTTGGGAAGAAATTCTAAAACACAGTCAATTAAGAAGAGGATGGCGTGAAACAGACCTCGAAGATTGTGCTCGAGTCATACTGCTATATTGTTTGCGTTACTACCGTGGCGATGAAAAAATACGAAATTTCATATGGGATCTTATTACTCCCCTAGAAAATGGAGAAAAAGTTAAAACTATACCTATGAATCAAGCAGCCAGTAACAGTAATCGAAATAGTAGACAGCAACAAAAGAAAAAGAGCAGCAGAGTTCGTGAAACGAGGGGGTCATCTATGGTTCATAATAACGGCCCAACTGATCCAAATCATTGGAGTCATGCTGAGAAATATGATGGGGATATATTTCTAGAAAGCAATTATAAAAAGCACTTGAGTCGTCATGCAAACAAGTTTGTATTTTCATTGTTTTAATTTTGCTGATGTATTGTAATGACTACTCTAACATAAGTTAAAATATGAAAACATTTTTATTTACAGAGTATTACTTCGAGTAAGAATGCTATACTACATCAAACATGAAATAATAGGAGATCTCGTACAGCATATCAATGACGGCGTCCACGTTAGGTCAGTAAATTTATTTTTGTTTGCTTTTATAGTACGTATTTTTAAATGATTTGTCGCGCAAGACATCGTGCACTCACATATGTGCTTACACAGCGCTTATACAGTTGCATGTGCAATGTATTTGTTCACCCTGGGACTTGTTTCTGTATAAGGAATGTTCATATGGCCAACTTGAGTTTTTACCTCATAGCTATCTCAAGCGTTGCTGATTTTGCTCGCTACTAATAAATTCAGTTCATCCATACTTTATCATCATACACACATACAAATAAACATTTATTTTATACTCGAATATAAGAATTTAAGTAAGACTCCATATGCCGGAAGCAATATGTCTCGGCGCTGTCAGGATGACACGGTAAGAAGGAAACTAAGCATTGCACTGTGTCAGAGGGCAAGAGTTTTACCATTGTTTTTCATTTGGTAATATCAGTTTTTTGTTTGTTTTTTCTTATTATTTATACTTTTAGTTCGATTCTGATATTATCAAACTTATTGCCATCAAAATTTAAAACGTAATTTAAAAAATGATTGTCTTAATATTAAATACAAGACTTATTGGCTAATATAATTTGGCAAATTGTAAATGAAACCGCCCTACAGTGCGTTGCCGATAAACCTTCCACAATTGCCAGAGAAGCCAGTCAAGTGGTGGGATTCTACATGCGACAAATCGTTAGTCGTGGGCTGCTACAAGCACGGCTATGAGAATTTCGACCAGATGAGAAGCGATCCCTCGCTTACTTTCATTACGTGCTGTCCTCTCCCCTCCTCCCCGAGCGAGAAACCAAAGTGAGTAAAGCTTTTTTTTAACGTTTTTCACGATCTTTTTTCTCACATACTCTTGAACTACTATTTAAATGTCGGCGCATTTGCATGCCAACTACTCGTTACACACATCTGCTTGACACTTGCATTGTGTACTAAACTGCACATCATATACGAATCAATGCTATTAATAGTTAGGCAAACACAATAACCTTTTCCAATAAGATGCTTGGCCATACATGTGCTTCTTTATGTCTTTAAACTTTTGTGTATGTTTAATTTAGCACTATTTTTAACTATAGTTTCTATAATCTTTACGGAGAAAGTATAAGACTTTTACACTTGGATCATCAAAAAATATCTGCAAAGACTAGCAATTTTTTATTACCTGGAAAATTAAGGGTTTTCAAGGACTTTTTATTTTCTTCTCTATACTTTTTCAATGTATTTATACTAATTAATAATACAGTAATGATAACAACATTAGAGTATAATGTAGGAGTATTACTGATGCGGATAATGATGACGATGATAATACTAGATCTAGGCATTAAATCTTTGAATATACAAATGTGTCCTTTCCAATGTTTAGGGATGATTTGACTATGGATATAAGTGAACTTGAAGAAGGGGAATCTTCAGGAATAGGCAAAGATGCCGATAAATTTTCAATGGCCGATTCGCCGTGCGTATCGAACAAGGGAGAAAATTCCAATACAGATGCTGGGGCTGGTAGTAGTCACGATGGTTTGGAAATCATTGCTGACGACGAAAAGACCTGGCCCTCTGTTGTCGATCTCAATACGCGTCTGAGGCGAGTTATTACATCCTATCAGCGAAATATTAACAAGAAGGATGACGTAAAAACAGCAATTTTATCCAACAATGGTAAACTTGCTCAAGATATAAAACTTGGAAATCATCAAGGTACTACTAACATGGAACCACCTTTGAATATGCAAAACTGGGATTTGCAAAAATTGGCTATGTACCTGCTGGTTAGTTTACTTTTAATTTTTCTTTTGATCCTTAATATTTACTTTATTTGTATAATATAACATTATTACATTCCAAATTATTAATAGAAAATGGAAAGAAAAGAGAAAATGGAGCAGATGGTAAAAGAACGCGAACGAACACGTATTGAAGAACAAAAAGCTAAGTGGACGAAACGCGAGGAGAGCGAATTTCTGCGAGTTGTGTCCACTTATGGAGTCAATTACGATAGAAAGAAGGCCCAATATGATTGGACGAAATTCAAGAGTTTAGCTAGATTCGACAAGAAAAGCGATGCTGATCTTACGGAATACTACATGTCCTTTAGAGCGATGTGCAAGAAAGCATGCAGTGCTAAAATAAATGATGATGATGGTATGTTTTTTTACTATGCTTTTGATTTGGAATTCGGTTAGTTACGCGAATCTCAATTAATACATAAATAATATTTGAAACCATAATTTCTTTTATTGTTGTCAACGCGATCAATATTAATTTTCATATTTATATATGTTTCTTAATATACTTTAAATACTAAAATACAAACTATTTTGAATGAAATAAAATTGTTTCAATAATATATATCTATATATATATATATATATTTTTTTTTATGTTACTCTAGGTTCGATGGATATTCCAATAGATATGCTGAACCCTAATAAAGCTAGACAAATTCTAGATCGTGTAGATTTGTTAAGTAAAATTAGAGAAGAAATATTATCTCACCCTCACTTGGAGGAACGTCTTTGTCTGTGTCAACCGTCGGGTGACACTCCTGATTGGTGGCAACCAGGCAAACATGATAAAGAGCTTTTACTTGGAGCTGCTAAACATGGGCTTGGACGAACTGATATTACAATTTTGAATGATCCTGACTTTTCATTTTATAAGATGTTGGGAAAAAGTATAAATCGAGATAACCAAATCAATAAATCTGACAAGTCCGATAGAGCGATTAAAATTGAAAACAGGGAAGATATTTTGAAATTTGATAAGGATGAAATTTTAGTTAAACTAGAGAAAGGCGAAGGTACACTTAAAATTGAAAAAGTGGGTATTAAAAAAGATACTGCACAAGCTGATAAAAAATCTGAAGTCGGCAAAAGTCATGTAGAATTAACGATCATCAAATCTGAAAATAAAGTTGAAGAAAAACAGATAACTTCTGGAGGTTTAACTATAACGACTGTGATGAAATCTGTAAGTGCCGAAAAAGAAGCAGAACCTGCTAAAATGGAAGTTGATGAACAACTACCCAAGGCTTCAGAAACAGAGACAGATGAAAATATTACTAAAGAAAAGAAAGTTGACGAAGAATTAAGGGATGAGTCAGAAATAAGCAATGAAAATAAACCATCTACGACTACGGAAGAAGACAAAGTAGAAAAATCTGAAATTGACGAGGTGGAAAAGAAAGTTGACGACAATGTGAAAGTGAGTGAAAAGCCAGACGCAGTTGATGACAAAGTTGACGATCCGAGTGTAAATGAGGAGAACACGAAGGAAGACAAAATAGAAAAAGATGCGGAAAAGGCAGAAACTATTGAAAAATCAGAGGACAAAGAGTCTGTTAAAGTAGAAACAGAAGAAAGTAAGAAAAATGAAGAATTAGAAAAGACTTTAGTTTCCGATGAAACTAATTCAGATGATAAAGAAAACGATGACAAATCTAAAACTGAAATATCTGAAAAAGATCAAAAAGTTGCGGACGTTACTATTGATGGTAAAACTACTACTGCTGATGATGATAAAACTGATGATATTCAAGAAGAAAAAACGCTTGAAGAGGATCAAGCAGAGTCAAAAAAGGTTGTAGAAGAAGAATCAGCAGAAAAAGATTCAGACAAATCAACAGAAAAAGAAAAGGAAAAGGAAAAAGAAACAGAAATTGAAAAGGAATCTGTTGAAATTGAAAAGGAAACAGAAAAAGAAAAGGAGAAAGAAAAAGAAATAGATCCAGAAAGTCAAAAAGATAAAGTTGTTGAGACAAATCATGAGAAGCAAATGGTACCTAAAGTGGAAGATAAGTGTAGTATGAAAGCAGCTGAATTAAAGGCGATGTTCCCAGATTTAGAAGTAATTCAACCATTATCTCGCTTGACACAGATCGATACATTTGTCCTGAGAGATAAAGGAATAGATTACAATGAGCCTACGGTGGCACAGTTGTTGTCGCACAGCTTCCAATCTTCAATCAAGTGGCCAAAGGTATTAATAATTGTTTAAATCGCCTAATCATAATGTCAAAAATAATTAATTAAAAGCAGTCGATTTATGTATCTCTTTTAAAACAATTTATGCATTTCAGGAACATGCGATCGAAGCTCGCTTGATGCACATTGTTCATGCTATTGAGCATAAAGAATGGCCTGTATCAGTTAATTTTACGGCTGGAGATGAGATGGAAACAGTCGATAAAGAGCCGACTGAAATTATAACTATTACTACAGATCATGGAATACCACGTTCCATGTCTACAAGTCTGACCAGTAATAGTGGTAATATCAATCTAAGTAACATCATTAGTGGTGGCAGTGGTTCATCTTCATCAACCAGTAATATCAATATTGGTAGTTTAAGCAATAGCAATAATAATTCATCTGCTTTGCGGAAACGCAAAAGACATATTGCCATTGATGTGGAAACCGAACGAGGTATTTGAAAGATTCTTTGCTAGTAAAATGTCCTTTTTTATAAACTATATGTGAAGGTGACTAATGAATTTCAAATGTTTTTAATTTAGCTAAGCTTCATGCTTTACTGAATAGTACCCACATGGCATCTCAGCCACCGCCGCAATTAAGTAAGCCTGCCTTATCGAGTAGCTCTGCATGGGATATAAATGAAGATTTGCCATCTGAAGAATCTAGGCGATCTGCAGCATCACAACCGCCACCAGCTCATCAGCAAACAAGGGCGCCAGCTATACCTTTTGATCTCAAGTATACAATACCGGGAAAGCCAACAATCATTCCTGGAACATCAAGTACTTTGACACCTATTGATTTATCGTCTGGGTATGTATTTCCTTACACGTTTATCACAATAATGTGACGACGATCCGAGTACAAATTAATTTTTGTCCATTTTCCACAGATATACTTCCAAGACCACATCCGATATTAGCAACAAACTGGACATGATGAATGAAGTACAAGATTTCTCAATGCCTAGTAAATCTAAACAACTGAACAGTAATAAAGGAAAATTAGATAGCATGCTAGATAAGTTTGTGAAGAGAAAAAATATTGCAAGTATTCTTTTGGTATCAACATAATAATATAATCTGTGACTTTGAGATTAAAAACGATATAAGTCTATTTTTGTGAAAATTTGCATATAAGTTTGAACATTAAAACATTTCTTTCTTTAAAACACGAAAAGTGGACTTGTGTGTGGTTTCGCCTCAGAGCCACGGGTATATATTATAATGCCCCGCATGGTGTATGATGACTAATAATATTTATATATGATGTTTTTATAGTCTGTGGAAGAGCCGGTGATGGGAAAAGAGAAAAAACGAAGGAAACTTGATGAGATTGTTCAAGGTTTACAAAGAGAGAAAGAACAACAAAGCACTCACTATCCTGAACATGGTAAAAAGGGAACAATCACGCCCAATGTAACGGTCACTCCAACTTCCGCACCAATCGGCCTTCCAAACCCTCCTCCTACTTCGCAAAAGCCATTCTCCATTACTGTAACGTCGATTCCATCTTCAAGAGCTTCTGGCAATTCTTCCTCAAATCAGCTACCGCCTCCATCACTACATTCGCACAAAGATAGCTTTTCAGTTTTACTTGCTCAAGCTGAACAACAAAATCGAGAACTAGCCAAGAAACAGCAGCAGCAGCAACACCAACAACATCAGCAGCAGCAACAACAACATCAACAACAGCAGCAGCACCATCACCATCAACAGCAACAACATCAGCAGCAGCAGCAGCAACAACAACAACAGGCAGCATTTAATGCAGCGCACTCTTCATCAAGTAGTCATAGAAAGAGTTATGAATCAATGTTTGCTGAAATAAATAAAGTCGCCGAGTATTCTTCAAAGATCGGTGCTTATTCACACGAAGCTAAAGTCAATAAATGGCTTGCTGAACAGACAGCTCTTACAGAACAATTAAGTGCTGAGTATCTGAATGCCCCAAGAAGGAGAAGACCAAGAGTCGATCCATCATTACTTGACTGGAAAAAACTTACTGGAGAAGAGAACGTGGCTGTGATCAATCGGATTACTGGTAAAAAGGTAAGACAAATGAATATTTTAAAAATATCTAATATTTAGATTTGTGTTTGTGCAAAGAAAATAATGTTTTGATTTGTTTTTAATTCGCAGGTAACTGGAAGTAAAGCTCCGCAGTTAAAACGACTCGGACAATGGTTAATGGAAAATCCAATGTTTGACGTGGATCCAAAGTGGGCAGAGCTAGTGAAGGAACGCGGTAATTTACCGCACGACTTGCAAAAGCGACTGCCAGGGCAAGAAAGAGGCCGAGGAGGCGATAAGGGCAAGAGCCCTGGAAGACCTCCGATGATGCCAAGTCCAAACAGCCAACAATCTGTAAACCAAGCTAATCTCGTGGCCACGTCAATGGCTTCTGGTCTCAACTTTCCCGGACTAGGCAATCTCAACAACTCTCTACTCTCGGGATTGTCGCTCGGGAACTTTGATCCGAAGAACAATCCGCTACTTATGCCATTCGGAGCATTGCCAAATCTTGGAGCGCTTAGTGGTCTAGGTAATCTCGGTAATCTTGGCAATCTCGGTAACATGAGCCTCACCAATTCTCTGTTCGCCAACCTTGCGGGACTTGGTCTGCCATCACTCGCTGGCATGGAGGCCCTAGGTGCATCGGCCGCGGCAACCTCGGCAACCTCAGCAGCTAGCTCGGCTACCACGAGTGGCCAGGCCGAGACGCACGTTGTCAGCTCCGCAGGCACCAGAAGCAGCAACTCGACGAGCACCAGCAGTACAAGCAAATCGCGCACAAAAATGGAGCCGCCGCAGTCGAGCAGCGCCAAATCCTCGGCTCCTGCTACCTCGACCTCCTCGTCTCTTTCGACAAGCTCGCCGTTTCCCTTCTTTTTCCCGAATCCGGGCCTGCTCTACACGCCCCTCGGACTCGGCGGCTTAAATCCCTTCTCCATGCAACCTGGCAGCGTTTCCTCGGCATATGAAAGTCTCGCCCAGTGCGGCCTACTAAATCCGCCAAGCTCAGCTGCTGCTGCCGCGGCCGCCGCTGCAGCTGCTGCTGGCTCTGGCTCTGCTCGGAAGTCGTCCTCAAGCTCAAGTTCTCGGCATGCCAGGGACGTCGCCGATGCACTCAAACGTGCAGCCAAGGACTCAGACAAGAAATCTCGCTACGCGTTAGACCCTGCCGCGCTCAGCCTGCAGCAGTACACGGACGCAGCTCTACATGCGGCTGCAGCTGCTGCTGCCGCTGCGAGTGCCGGCTCCTCGGATGATCGTCGTCGAGCCGCTGAGAAGAAGCTGCACTCGATACAACAACCACAAACCGAGACGATTGAACTGTCCGATATCGCCGACCTGTCAGCACGCATCGAGCGCAAGACCAAGGAGCAGGAAATGAAAGAAGCCCTCGAGCAGCTGAGCAAGACCAGCGCCGAACTGTTTACTAGAAGCTACGAGCAGCAGGTATCGCAGAACAAGCGGTTGCGTAGCCCCGAAAGACAGGTGCCACCTTCGCTCGAGGTCACCCTTGAGCCCATCGTCAAGAAGCCACGACAGGAGTTGACGAAGCAGCATGAGTCTCCGTCACTGCCTCCACCTCTGACTCGACCTCCCTCGCGGCCGTCAGCCCCGACGAGCAGCTATCGTTCCCGATCTCCAACACCGAAAACCGACCACATCTCCTCTGAATCGACGGAGTCCGCAGCTGCTGTTGTTGCTGCTGCTGCGTCTCGACCGAGCCCGTCATCGACACCGACTCCAACTGCAATACCGCTCTCGCCATCCTTGACGATAACGCCAACGACGATGACAACGGTAGCGACTACGTCGTCGAACCAAACAACTTGTCCAGTTTTAGAACCGAATCTGATCAAGGCGTCGTCGAGCCCCGAACCCTCGCTCAACACGTCAAACAACAGCATTAACAGTGTCGGCAGCAGTAAGGACTTAAACGAGTCCGGTTCGTCTCAGCCAGCAGCCGCAGAAGAGTCCCACTCATCGCCAACACAAGGAGCCAATTCTAAGTCTGCCGAGGGCGCCGCCAAAGCTCCCGGCAGTACTGACGCCGAATCTGACGATAGCAAAGCCAGTAAAAGTAAAAAAGCAAGGGGCGCTAAACGCCTGAATCCTGAGCCGCCGCTTGAAAGGAAAAACCTGCGCTCAAGTGCTGGTAGACAGGCTAGAGCAGCAGCGGAAAGACAGGCTCGCAGCCTAATCGAAGGAGAACAGCAGCAGCAGACTGAACAGCAGGAAGCGAGCGACTAGATTTGCTGCGACCAATTGCTGCGCATCGAGTGCTCCAATCGGAACTTTTTAGTCTGATTCTTATTACGATTAGTACTAGCTTTTTAAACAGTGATCCACCGAAATGGAAAATAGACTTTTATCAAAAAAAGAAACGCGCGCGTACAAGTGATTCTTGATCTTTGCTAAGAAAAACTCTAAGTAATATAGTGAAATGAATATTTAAATAATTGAATAAATAAATAAATAAATAAATAAAATAAAATAATGAGCGTGATTAACAGGACACAGAGTGAAACAAACGCGTGATATCCACAGACGCAAGGGCAGGCAATAGTATTTTGTGATGTAATCCTTCATGTGGTAATTAATTCTTTATTACATAACGTCACGATGACGAAATATAATTTTGTTAAATTTATTATCCTTTTTCGATCATATTGGTTTTCACCAGGGACTGTTTTGTATAACTGCTGCTATATACATCAAATACCTTACGCATAATAATGTATAATCATAGTATGAAACACGTAAATTAGTAATAACCTGTTAAACAAAACTGTAAATACTATAAAATTCGCCTAGATATTGTAAGAAAAAAAAAACGTGTACTTGGAAAAGTGTATATAATGCAGTGTACTTTGAATTAAATATTAGGTGAAATAATAAATGGCTTCTTTTGTTGTTTGCAATTATGGATTTCACTTAATCAACGAATCAATGTTTATTAAATAAAAAATTTATTTCAAACAGCATAAAAATACAACTTTAAATTTGTCTCTGTATAAAAAGTTACATTAAATCCTGTTAAATGTAATTATTCAGTCGTACTTGCATTTATTATTATTTGATATATCCAAATGAAAACTTCAAGAATCAGTAGGTTGAGGAACTATACGAAGATATGGCTTACCAGATGGTAAAGAAAGAGTCTTCATGTTGGAACCATAAGTTTTTTTGGCTTCTTCATCAGAAACTGTGGGCACTACCATGACAGGCTCTCCTTTCTAAAAGGTAATACTTATTTACAGCACTGTATGGCATCAATCTACACTTATATTAAACATATCAGTTACATAAGTAGTCTATGATTACACCATTGACCAAACAGTACAAAAATTCACTACTTGTGGCATGGAAAGATGCCACATGTCATACTGAGAGACAACTAAGATGCCACTCTGTCATAAATATAACAACGGATTTATGACAGATAGTAATAGAAAATTCGTGTCATAAGTCGTACTCTTACTACTTATTATTGTTTACAAAAAATCCCTTTTTTCCTATAAATTTTTTTATCTAAATGGAAAAATTACCTTCCAATTGGCTGGAGTTGCTACATTATGCTTCTCTGTCAGTTGAAGTGACTCAATGACTCGTACAATTTCACTAAAATATAAATTGTCTAATTAATAACTGCGTATAAGATAATTGCAAAGTATACAAAATGTTATTCTCACTCAAAATTTCTGCCAGTAGTCGCTGGATACAATATAGAAAGGCGCATCTTTTTTTGTGGATCAATAACAAATACTGCACGAGCAGACACAGGTAATCCTTGACTATTTAATTCAGCAGGATCCAACATTCCCAAATTTATTGCCAAATCTCTTGTTTCATCTGCAATAATTGGATAAGGGAATCCATTTTCTGAAATTTCTCCATATGATTTAATGTCCTGCAAATAAAAAATCGTTATAATCATATCAGTACTAAACAATTTCAATGAATGTACAATTATGTATACCTCAATCCATTGTCGATGAGAGTCAACAGAATTGCAGGAAATTGCAATGACCTTCACGCCTAGCCTTTGGAATTCTGGCATTAGTTTAGCAACCTTCGCCAATTCAGTTGTGCATACAGGTGTAAAATCATTCGGATGTGAAAATAAGATTCCCCAGCTATTGAGATAATGAACGTTGATTAAAAACAACAATGATAAAAAGTATTTTTAACCGGTAGAAAATTGAGCATCTTACGAATCTCCAAGCCACTTGTGAAAATCTATTTCTCCCACGTTTGTTTTTGCAATGAAATTCGGAAAAATTTCTCCTAGTAAAACCATTTTTCCTTATTATGTTTATTTTGAAAATTTACTTTCTTGTAGTGGTTGTTTCCTTGGCAACAAAAAGCGACAATCTTTGAATATTCCAATTTTTTTTTCTACACGCACAACTGTCGCTCATCGACGTTAGGATCAGCTACTACGAACTCATACATGCAGCATGTGCTGAGGCTATTGATGCTCAGCCGACTCAGCGGCGACGATTCCAGTAAGTACCAACTGATGAGCATCAAAATGTCGATAGTTTAATTTGTTAGTATTTGGCATTTGCTAGTTAGTCTTACAAATGAATTAAAAATATAAATGAAACATTTTAATACAAATAAGGCTTTAACCAATTTCAATATTGTATAATCGGAGTAAATTTACAAATACTTACTAAGCACTATAAAGTTATTAATATGAAAATATTTGTGCGCCCGCGCCGGTTGTGACCCACTTATGCTAACCGATTACATATCCCCATGACCTATCAGCTGTTATATATATAATAAGTGAAGCCAAGTTTTATTACTATCTTTACTCTCTCGCATTCTCGCCGTTGACGTCCTTAGTTTATCGGCTATAAGCTATAATGTAGAACTATGCCGTAAAGTAGGTACTACACAAGTAGAAGCTACACAGAACAGACTATACAAGACGCTTCGTCTTTTGTCTTTTGGTTCGGTCATTTTGTGTCAGTTAAGATGTGCATCTGCGCTCTACCTGTATGCTTTTGCGTCAAAATTCTTGCATTATAAATTTGTGAAAAATCAACGCTTCAACTTTTCTATCAAAATAAAATAATCTTTTTCCGCTTAATCAACATCGTAATATGTAAGCCAAGTGCCTTGAAAAGTAGGCTATCCTACGTAAACTGTCGCGGGGTAAGGTGCGTATGTGTGTATATACTTACATATATATATCCCAGTGCATCGGCATTATCTACAGCGGCAGCGGTGTTATGCTTCCATTTGTAAACAAAAATTTCGTTTCTTCGAGACCTTCGTACGCTAAAGGCGCTGAATAATTCTATCTCTCTCCAAACTTTGGCAAAATATATAATGATGCGGGATACAAGAACATTAAAAAGCCTCTTTCCAGATCCAAGTGAGTTTTGCATGACATTAAATAATTAAACAATAGGTATTGAATTCATGTGCTCTATTAATTTTCAGAGCCTCCAAGGCGAAAAAATTTTATTAAAGAAAATGTTGAAAGTTTACGGAGGATGGAACAAATTATGCATACTGATGGTAATGCTGCCAAAGGTTTAAAATTGCCTATTTTAAGAAAGACTAGACTCTCAAAAACTTCTGATGATATTAGTAATACTAATGTTACTAATGGTGACGTAAGATCTCAACACCTAAAAGCTCCAGAAATTATCGATGATGAAACTAGAAAACAGAACAGAAAGAAAAGTTGTTTTACAGTTTCAAATGCTAAGGTTGAGTCAAAAAAATTACCAAAATCATCTGCAAAATTAATTTGCCAAAAAAATTTGAAGGCTGATTCTATTGAAAACGTTGCGACTGAAAAAGTACATGAGAATTCTAAAAATATTCAAACCAAGTGTAAAAGTCAGGGAGTTCAAACTTTAGACACAGATGATATTAATAGCTTGTATTCTGAAGGTGTAATAAGGTATATGGAAATTATTCCTGGCTAAAAAAACTTGTATGTGATCCTATGTATCATATATGATTGTGATTATATATTATCATATATGATCATGACATTTGATAATATAGGAATTCATACATATAAAGGTTCACTATTTACACATCACATTTATATTTTAGGTATCCTTCAGGAAGAGCCAAGGAATTAGAAGAAGCTGTAAATATTAAAAATAGTTCAGAATACAGTGAAAATGAATTTCAAGTTAAATCCAATAAAGAAACAAAGTTGAGTAATAAATTAGCATCTCAGCTAAATGCACCACCACCAAGTTATCGTATTGGAGTGGTTCCAAAGTATGTAGTTAATAGTATATTTTATATTTGTAAAACTGTTAGTTACTCTTATTAATATTATTATTAAAATTAAATAGATACATAAAAGAAAGGAAAGAAGCTTTACAGAAAGAGCAGCTAGCTAAAATTACAGAGAAACATGTAGATTGCCCTGCTGGACACATTCCTCTTCCAGATAATGAACGTAAGGAGACTCTTAGTATGTTAAAAAAAAGTAAGTTAAGCTGCATAAAATTCATAAAACAAATTTATAGTGTTAATTACAATTAGTTAAAATTCTTTATAGATTATCAAGAATATGTTGGTGAACTCAACATGTTACCAATTCGTACAGATACTCTAAGATCGCAAAAAAGGAAAATGGAAATAGAAAAACAATTGACAAAATTAGAAGAAGCAATCAAAGTTTTTACTAGACCAAAAGTTTTTGTTAAAGTTGATTCTTAATTAATTCAAATAATTTAAAACTGTTTTTACAAAATTTATTGACACATTGTGTATTACGTTGCACAAGGATTTGCACTTGACAATATCGCATTTAGATACAGTGCATCCTGCATTTGTTCAATCAATAGTATTATATACTATTATTTCATTAAAAATTGTAAATAGTTATATTATTTATATTTCTTTTATAAATTACTAGTCTATATTTTGTTTAATATAATGGCACTGACATGTAAAGTACAAATAAGTAAATACATCTTACTATTTTTCTACAATGTGTTTATTCTTTTGAATATCTGACCTATAAAATAACTAGCTAATAGTAAAATGAATGCTAGGAAAATATATGTATATAGTTTAGGATTTATTTTCTGTAACATTCAAAACGTTTTTATCAACAATATGTACAAATAAATCTGGATCAAAACGTAATTTACCCGATAAAAAGTACATTTCTTCATTTTTGTACCACTCTCTGATATTGAAGTCAGGGAAAAACACTTTTATTTCCCTTTCTGTTGATTCTGGTGAATCTAATAATATATACATTTTATAAATTAATATTATTAAAAGATAAATGTAGAAGCTTATTAAATTAGTATTGAATTTCATATTGCAAACCTGAGCCATGAGCTGCATTTCTTGTATCGGATAATCCAAACATCCCCCTAATTGAATCAGGTGCTGAGTATTGAGCTTGAAATACTTTTGTCGGCCCTAAAAGTTGACGCCATTTAACAATAGCATTTTGATTAGCTAATATGTGTATATCAGAAGGACCACTACACATAAACGTTAATAATCTGTTGTAGAAAAATTTGTCTTTATGCTCTGTGTAAAATTTTTCAGCCTCTTGGATGTCTATTAATGTTCTTCGTGTCCTTACGACTTTAAAATCATTTTGAAGAATGATGTCCCTTATTTTCTGTAAAGAATATACCAAGCTAACAATAGTCAAGAATTTATTTTATTTAATTTAATTAGAGATTTAGAGATGTCTCTGCTTAATTAGATAATATTCATTCAAGGTTAGAAAAAATACCTGCAATGCGAATGGAGATTTAACAACATGAGGCTTAAGTATTGCAAGTGTCAATTGCAAAGAAGGTCGAGATGGCATTCTATAATTACTATAAACACTTATTTATTCTTTATAATTTTTAACATTTAAATAAATCAATTGATACCGATGTTTCATCTTTTTGGATAATAAAATTTTAATATTTTACATCATTTTATCATTCTTTAATTTCTATTTATTATTTACAATTTTAAACAATTAAATGAATCGTACTTGTGTCACCGATGTGTCATTATAGTGAAAAAAATTAAAGCTATCACACTAATAATATATTTATGTATATTGTAAAGTTCGAAAACAACTTTACACCGCGCCGCGGTCAGCACAGAATATATACAAAATCCTCGAAGAGATACCCAGATAACAGCACGTGCTGTCTTCACTGAGACTTGTTGTGCCGCACGGCGTGCTGGCCGTGTGCCGTTTCTGTGCTGTCAAGTGGAGATATCTGGTGGTTGTTTTTTTTCGAAGCACGGCGTGCTGTCTTGTGCTGTCCTGGTGTGAAATTTATTATTCATGTGTGGCACGTCGTGGCACGCGCCGGCGGTCGCAAAATTTTTAATGTTTTTCAGGTCCGCATATATAATAAATATAGAATTATTAATAAAATATTATTACGCGATTAAGTACGAACGAGGTGACATAATGCTTCTTATTTATTATTAGTTTAATTTTTTTATGTCAGAATTATAACTATATGTATATAATTATAAATATAATGTCTTAATAAATTTCAATATAAATATTAAGTAATGTTGTAAAATTATTTAATATACCATACCTATAATAATTGATATTTACAAATTTGGGCTGAGTGTTGCATTGACATTTAAGTATATATGGACAGAAATTCGATTCATTTTGAATTGGTCCAATCAGTGTGATTTCGACATTTTGATGCCTTTGCTCATTATTGCCCGAACCGCTGAAGAATAATAGTTTTTTTCAAAATAATTATTCGATCACTCAACCTAAGTGCAAACAAAATTTAGTGCAACCTACATCGACCATTTGGTATGTAAATATAATATGTATAAATAAATAGTTATTTTGCGTTAGACATTTAAATAGATGTTACCTAACCTCAAAATAGATATACGTAGCTTAGTTTTTGTTAATTGAATTGCAAAAAGGTTTTAATTTTAATACATGTATGCTTGAGGTTCTTTTGACAGATCCACTCAATTGAAGAAGAGAGAGACCTTCTGAGGAACCTGCACAATTTCGTCGACCTGAGGCTGGAAGAGAGCAGGGCCAGAAGCAGTTTCATCATTCATCAAATTTCTGGAGCATTTGTTCTATTTTAATTAGCTTTTCTATTATAGCTTCTTTCTACTCATATTACGTTTTCTATTAGCTTCTTTTATTCTTTATCTTTATCTTTTGAACGTATACTTCAATTAAATTCTTTAAAAATTTGTTTTCATATTTCATTCTTTATTATTACTGCAAATTATTGATATTTTGTCTAATACTTTAATTGACTCTTTTCATCCTGCCGAGCAACTTGGAAAGAGCCACTTCAAAAGTATTCAGCTGCATCTACCTGTCATCCACCTGCCATCCACCTGCCATCCACCTGCCATCCATGAGCCATTCATGCTGATAGTGCGATCAAGGATTATTCCCAAGAAGATAATCATCCTTCGTCAAGGTAAAGTTAATTGTTACATAATATAGATCCATAAACTGATGTGTATTATTTACTATAATTTTAACTTAAATATTACATTGCTTATTAGCTAGACATCTGCTTTTTACATAATAATTTGAAAAATTATGCTGAGTGATGTTGTTGAATCAGTTTTTCTCTGACTGGCATGGTTTAATAATTAACATGGTACAATATGGCTTGGCGATTAAAAATTTCATATGTGTGTTCATATGAAAATCAAAAACATGGCAGCCTGATAAGAAGAAACATTATATTCTGCTAAAACACCTTAAAACAAACCTTCATACCAAATTTCAGCTTCCTAGCTACAGCAGTTATCGAATAAAGCCCAAACCAAAATTGAGTAATAGGGTATCGTTAGAAAATCATTCATTCAAGAATATGGGTTTGGACTTTATTCGATAACTACTGTAGCTAGGAAGCTGAAATTTGGTATGAAGGTTTGTTTTAAGGTGTTTTAGCAGAATATAATGTTTCTTCTTATCAGGCTGCCATGTTTTTGATTTTCATATGAACACACATATGAAATTTTTAATCGCCAAGCCATATTGTACCATGTTAATTATTAAACCATGCCAGTCAGAGAAAAACTGATTCAACAACATTACTCAGCATAATTTTTCAAATTATTATGTAAAAAAGCAGATGTCTAGCTAATAAGCAATGTGCATAGAACCATTAGAGTGGTGTCAATTGTTTGGAAGTCAATTACAAAGCTATTTTTCTTTCAGAGCACATGGAGACTAATTAGTTAAGATTTTTGGCATTATAATTTTAAAAAGTATGCTGAGTGATGTTGTTGAATCAGTTTTTCTCTGACTGGCATGGTTTAATAATTAACATGGTCCAATATGGCTTGGCGATTAAAAATTTCATATGTGTGTTCATATGAAAATCAAAAACATGGCAGCCTGATAAGAAGAAACATTATATTCTGCTAAAACACCTTAAAACAAACCTTCGTACCAAATTTCAGCTTCCTAGCTACAGCAGTTATCGAATAAAGTCCAAACCAAAATTGAGTAATAGGGTATCGTTAGAAAATCATTCATTCAAGAATATGGATTTGGACTTTATTCGATAACTACTGTAGCTAGGAAGCTGAAATTTGGTATGAAGGTTTGTTTTAAGGTGTTTTAGCAGAATATAATGTTTCTTCTTATCAGGCTGTCATGTTTTTGATTTTCATATGAACACACATATGAAATTTTTAATCGCCAAGCCATATTGTACCATGTTAATTATTAAACCATGCCAGTCAGAGAAAAACTGATTCAACAACATTACTCAGCATAATTTTTCAAATTATTATGTAAAAAATCAAATGTCTAGCTAATAAGCAATGTGCATAGAACCATTAGAGTGGTGTCATTTGTTTGGAAGTCAATTACAAAGCTATTTTTCTTATAGAGCACATGGAGACTAATTAGTTAAGATTTTTGGCATTATAATTTTAAAAAGTATGCTGAGTGATGTTGAATCAGTTTTTCTCTGACTGGCATGGTTTAATAATTAACATGGTACAATATGGCTTGGCGATTAAAAATTTCATATGTGTGTTCATATGAAAATCAAAAACATGGCAACCTGATAAGAAGAAACATTATATTCTGCTAAAACACCTTAAAACAAACCTTCATACCAAATTTCAGCTTCCTAGCTACAGCAGTTATCGAATAAAGCCCAAACCAAAATTGAGTAATAGGGTATCGTTAGAAAATCATTCATTCAAGAATATGGATTTGGACTTTATTCGATAACTACTGTAGCTAGGAAGCTGAAATTTGGTATGAAGGTTTGTTTTAAGGTGTTTTAGCAGAATATAATGTTTCTTCTTATCAGGCTGCCATGTTTTTGATTTTCATATGAACACACATATGAAATTTTTAATCGCCAAGCCATATTGTACCATGTTAATTATTAAACCATGCCAGTCAGAGAAAAACTGATTCAACAACATTACTCAGCATAATTTTTCAAATTATTATGTAAAAAATCAAATGTCTAGCTAATAAGCAATGTGCATAGAACCATTAGAGTGGTGTCATTTGTTTGGAAGTCAATTACAAAGCTATTTTTCTTATAGAGCACATGGAGACTAATTAGTTAAGATTTTTGGCATTATAATTTTAAAAAGTATGCTGAGTGATGTTGAATCAGTTTTTCTCTGACTGGCATGGTTTAATAATTAACATGGTACAATATGGCTTGGCGATTAAAAATTTCATATGTGTGTTCATATGAAAATCAAAAACATGGCAACCTGATAAGAAGAAACATTATATTCTGCTAAAACACCTTAAAACAAACCTTCATACCAAATTTCAGCTTCCTAGCTACAGCAGTTATCGAATAAAGCCCAAACCAAAATTGAGTAATAGGGTATCGTTAGAAAATCATTCATTCAAGAATATGGATTTGGACTTTATTCGATAACTACTGTAGCTAGGAAGCTGAAATTTGGTATGAAGGTTTGTTTTAAGGTGTTTTAGCAGAATATAATGTTTCTTCTTATCAGGCTGCCATGTTTTTGATTTTCATATGAACACACATATGAAATTTTTAATCGCCAAGCCATATTGTACTATGTTAATTATTAAACCATGCCAGTCAGAGAAAAACTGATTCAACAACATCACTCAGCATACTTTTTAAAATTATAATGCCAAAAATCTTAACTAATTAGTCTCCATGTGCTCTAAAAGAAAAATAGCTTTGTAATTGATTTCCAAACAAATGACACCACTCTAATGGTTCTATACACATTGCTTATTAGCTAGACATTTGATTTTTTACATAATAATTTGAAAAATTATGCTGAGTAATGTTGTTGAATCAGTTTTTCTCTGACTGGCATGGTTTAATAATTAACATGGTACAATATGGCTTGGCGATTAAAAATTTCATATGTGTGTTCATATGAAAATCAAAAACATGACAGCCTGATAAGAAGAAACATTATATTCTGCTAAAACACCTTAAAACAAACCTTCATACCAAATTTCAGCTTCCTAGCTACAGTAGTTATCGAATAAAGTCCAAATCCATATTCTTGAATGAATGATTTTCTAACGATACCCTATTACTCAATTTTGGTTTGGGCTTTATTCGATAACTGCTGTAGCTAGGAAGCTGAAATTTGGTATGAAGGTTTGTTTTAAGGTGTTTTAGCAGAATATAACTAGTATAACCAAGAAACCTGTGTAAGAATCATGCGAATGAATTGTACCAGCTAATTTAGGAAAAAGCCGTGCATAGGTCTACAGGTGAACATGTAGACAGAATGATTTATAATACAAATTAGCCTGGTGAAATTAGTCAAAACTATTGTTATAGTAATGTTATAAATTTTTAAACCTCTATAATAAAAATTATACAAGTTTCATTAATAACATTCTTTAAAAAAATAATGTTTACATTATCAATGGTAGAATTTTTGGTGTAGATGTGTATAAATTAGAAGCAATACCATATTAATTGTTTAGAATGCATTTATCATGTAAATATTTGTTAAAAACCATCTTGTGTAAGTTCACTTACAAATCAGGTCTGAAACTTATTGTTAATGATATAAAAGTGTTTTTGAAAATAACTACCTGGACAGTTTTTATTAAAATATATTCAGTTCCTATGTTCGACTATGTACCTCCACCCGGCTTTTCTGTTTATAATAGGCATTTCATTCATATATTATAGAAGATTATATGTACTTACTTTATGGTGTATTTATTAGTATACTTTTTTAATGTGATTGATATAAAACTAATTTATCTTTGTGTTTTTCAGATAATTTTGTCAAGAGCTCAATTTGCTTCCTTTCCTGGACGATTCTCAATCTTGCGGAGGTTCCTGTCCATCCAGCTATTTCTGTAATATAAGCGGGCCTGTCGGGGGAGGAAGAGTGGGCGCTGATGAGCGCTGAGAGATAGGCGGAGTGTCCTGAGGAGCGTTACATCTGCTTTCGATTCTTCTAGTGTTAAGGCAATTTCTCCAACGTTAAGTTATTTTATATTCATAACTAATAATTTGAACAATTTTGCTAATTATAAAAAAGCTGTCTGAATTGTTTTACAGTTTATTATATTAACTTAGGTGTTACATAATGTTTAAAAATTTTCGCTCTCGCAAGCCATTAGGAGAATGTAGTTCTGCTTATAGAGTACGTAGGCTTCGTTTGATTGATAAGGCTCATAGTGAAGAATTAGTTGATCGGGTTTTCAGCGATGTTTCTTCCAGTTGTGTATCTCACAATTTGGAAGTTCCTTCTGACTCCTTCCATGAAGATATGGTTGAAGTGAACCATGAAAATGATATTGTTAGTTGTATGAGTGATGATCATAATGTGTGTTCTATGAGTGATAATCATGATGAGCGTTCAGTGAGTGAGATCTCAGATGATGGCAACGTATATCCAGTTGAGCATCCTATTGCTGAAGATCAAGTTCATGATGATGAATTCGAATCAGCGACATTTTCTTCAGTCGAATCTGATGATTCGTTTCATGATAATTTGGAAAATTTCGAAAATAAACTTGCAGCAGCGTTTACAGAGACTAATATGACTCATGTGCAAGCAAAAGCTATTTTGCGAGTCCTTAGTTCTCATCATTGCTTTTCTTTAATTCATGTGGATCCAAGAAGTATTTTGAAAACTCCAACCGTATCTACTGTTCCTTTACAAGTTGCAGGTGGCGAGTATTTACATTTAGGAGTTGCAAAAGGTATCCAGAGAATTCTTTTAGCGTTTCCTGCAAACATGATCCCTGATATTCTTCAGCTTGATTGGCATACGGATGGAGCATCACTGGATAAAAACAGTGTGAATGTGCTTTGGCCGATTCAAATTCGTATTGCTAACATACCCAACAGTGCTCCAGAAGTTGTAGGCATTTTTAAAGGTTCACAGAAACCTAGTAACGCTTTTGATTTTATGGACGCATTTGTGACGGAATTGCTTGAAATTTTAGAAAATGGTATTGATTTCTTTGAAAATCAAAATAGACAAGTCCATTTAAGGTGTTTTATCGCAGATGCACCTGCTCGAAGTTTTATTTTAGGTCATCGAGCACATAATTCTACAGCTCCTTGCTCCAGGTGTTGGCTTAGGGGCTATTGTGTGCGTGCAGGTGTTATGGTGTACAAAGGTACTGATTTTGTCGCTCGTACACAAGAAGAGTATTTGGAGAAACTTGATTCCGATCATCACCGGATAGATTGTTCGATTAAGGCTCTTCCATTTGATATTGTTTCGAACACAGTATTCGATTATATGCATCTGCTTTGTCTTGGCATAATGGAAAAAATATTCCAGGGAATAATTGATGGAAGGTTTGTTGATTCCATAAAGCTTTCACCAGCTAACATCAAAGTATTGAATCAACGATTGGAAAAAGTGAAGGAGTACTGTCCTCAAGATTTTGCTCGAAAACCAGTACATGTTGAAAAGCATGGCAAATTTAAAGCCACTGAGCAACGACAAATTCTTGTATACAGTGGTCCTGCTATATTTTCTGGTCTTGTAGATCCTGCTGTTTATCAGCATTTTATTCTCCTTCATGCAGCAGTACGAGTGCTTTTAAATCCTCCTTCTCGTCAATCGATTAATATTGCTGAAGAGTGGCTCGAACTATTCGTTGAATCGGCTTCTGATGTTTATGGCGATGAATTCCTCTCTTACAATACTCATACTTTGTTACATCTTGCAGATGATGTGAGAACTTTTGGGTCATTAGAATCTATATCTGCTTTTCCATACGAAAATAACATGAGTTATTTTAGAAAAATGTGTAGGAAGCCAAATTTGCTTCTACAACAGATTAGCAATAGGCGAACTGAAAATTGCCAAGTTAATATTCGTAAACATCTGGCTAAAAATTCAATTAGATTTGTTGGTGAACATGGTAGAGGACCAATCGTTCCATTTGATGATTTTAATTATACGCAGTATAGAAAAGTTGTTTTAGGAATGTACTGTATATCTGTTGATAAGCAAGATAGTACGATATTTCTCAAAAATGGATCATTCTGCGTCTTGCAAAATATCATCAAATTTCACGAGAATAATGATTGTTATCTGCTTGTCAAACAGTATCTAACAGTTACTAATTTCTTCACTCTCCCTTGTCCTTCGTCAGATGTTGAAGTTTTCCTTTGCTCTTCCTTGTCACCAAACATAGTTATAATTAGATTGGATGAAGTACAAGATAAGTGCTTTAGAATGCCATATTGGCCAGGATCAGGCGATTGTCAGTCAGGAGTTTTCGTCGTTGTCAAAATGGTGTCTTCGCATCTTCAAATACTTTAAATTAATTGACTCGTTTACTTCGACCGGCCGATAAACTAGTCTCATAATCGACATCACCGTTTTACGCACTCGTTATTCATTGAATTTCTGACCCCCTATAGTCTTTGAATATTGCGCATTATAAAACCTTCATGTCATTATAATAATATTAATGTATATGGCGCTTAGTGCATTTTTCATTTATTTAAAAGTTCAATCATCGAGTACTATTATCAAATGTATGAAAATTAATTGCTATTATTTCTTAGTAGATGGTAAAAAATCGAGATACCGGAGCTCTTCCATCGTGCATTGCGCTGGCGAAAATGCAAAACCGGATGGAATTACTCAATCGAGCAGCACCTGACAATCAGAGTTTGACATCTGCTCCGTTATGCGGCTCATCTACTACAAACTCACGCCAAGGGAAAAAAAACATTAATCAATTCGCTTCTAAAATTAAACCGTCTAAACCAGGAATTCTAAAAAAATCATCAATACAGAATAACATACAATCACGCACACAAAACGCACAATCAGCACGCACTCAGGCTACCACACCAGCCACGCAAAAAAAATCAGTCACTCAGGGTTCTTCATTTACACAAGATAAAATGCAATCACGCACACAAAACACACAACCAGCACGCTCACAGACTACCACACCACCCACGCAAACACGATCATTGAACAAGGAGCATTCATTCACACGTAATAACATACAATCACGCACACAAAACGCACAACCAGCATGCACTCAGGCTACTACACCATCCACGCAAAAAAAATCATTCACTCAAGGATCTTCATTTACACGGGACAAAATGCAATCACGCACATCAAACGCACAACCATCACGCACTCAGGATAGCACACCAGCCACGCAAAAGAAATCAGTCACTCAGGGTTCTTCATTTACACAGGACAAAAAGCAATCACGCACACAAAACACACAAACAGCACGCTCACAGACTTCCACACCACCCACGCAAACACGATCATTGAACAAGGAGCCTTCATTCACACGCAATAACATACAATCGCGCACACAAAACGTACAACCAGCACGCACTCAGGCTACCACACCATCCACGAAAAAAAAATCAGTCACTCAGGGTTCTTCATTTACACAAGATAAAATGCAATCACGCACGCAAAATACACCACCAGCACGCTCACAGACTTCCACACCACCCACGCAAACACGATCATTGAACAAGGAGCATTCATTCACACGCAATAACATACAATCGCGCACACAAAACGCACAACCAGCATGCACTCAGGCTACCACACCATCCACGCAAAAAAAATCAGTCACTCAAGGTTCTTCATTTACACAAGATAAAATGCAATCACGCACACAAAATACACCACCAGCACGCTCACAGACTTTCACACCACCCACGCAAACACGATCATTGAACAAGGAGCATTCATTCACACGCACTAACATACAAGCACGCATACAAAACAAACAATCACCACGCACACATGCTGCACCACCCATTCAAACACCAACACCCGACCAAATTCACGATGCAGATGTGATATCGTTGATCAAGGAGGTCTTGGAGGAACAGAAGTAAGCTTTAATGAATGAAATTAATTTTTTGGTATATTAATGTAATTTTTATTAATATATAATTTTTATCTTTATAGAAGCATGAGAGAAAGAATGAATGTATTAGAAACAACCGCAAAGTATGTTTAATTAGGTTTGAATAAATTAATTTTTTATTTAAATAATAATTCTTATATATTTTCATATTTCAGTGCATGCTTAAACATCTTAAAGCAGCTCTCGAATAAAAAGAATAGAGTTAACAAGAAGATGCCGCAATTCTTTCCATTCGAGACTGTGGAGAACCTCCTGGATTTTGACAAAGTCTCCGACGAGGAGTATACTAACGCTGTAACTATTTGATTATTAATTAATATTTTCGACGTTGTGTAGTTTTATTTCTAAATATTGTAAATTTTTCCAGGTTACCTATTTGGCCTACATCGGAGGAGTTAGTGCATCAGATGCGGCAGCACTTTATCTTAAAAAGTGCTTTAAGGCCACCGAAAGCCTTGTCACCGGGATTACCTGGCTGGGCTCCAAAAAAGCCAATATAGTTGCGCTCAAGGAGACTCGTTTCGCTGCTGCTTGTGAAGGTACTTTATTTTCATTTATATTTTTTGAAACTATGTTTATGCCATTTTTTTATTTTTTAGATGCCATGTCGGAAAATAAAAATATTAATGAGCCTGATAAGACGGCGTTTGCAACTGCGATGACGAAGGCTTTAAAATGCATCAAAGAAGAGTATCGACGGAAGAAACTGAAGCGTGCAGCCACCAATGCTGACGTTGATAACCAGCCTCCACGACAGAGACAACGACTGGATGAGATATACAACGGTGCAAACGTCGACTTTGAAGAAGAGGGCTACGGAAACCAGGAATCCGGCGGCAACGAGAACGACGGCGGCAATGAGGACGACGGCGGCAATGAGGACGACGGCGGCAACCAGGACGGCGGCTGCAATGAGGACGACGGCGGCATCGAGGACGACGGCGGCAACGAGGACGACGGCGGCAACGAGGACGACGGCGGCGACAACGACGACATGGACGACGGCGGCGGCATCGAGGACGACGGCGGCATCGAGGACGACGGCGGCATCGAGGACGACGGCGGCAACGACGACGGCGGCGGTATCGAGGACGGCGGCGGCATCGAGGACGACGGCGGCATCGAGGACGACGGCGGCAACGAGAACGACGGCGGCGACGAGGACGACGGCGGCGACGAGGACGACGGCGGCATCGAGGACGACGGCGGCAACGAGAACAACGGCGGCGACGAGGACGACGGCGGCGACGAGGACGACGGCGGCGACGAGGACGACGGCGGCGACGAGGACGACGGCGGCATCGAGGACGACGGCGGCAACGAGGACGACGTAGATGGCAACGACGTCAATGAAAGCGACGAAGGACTAATGCGAGTCGACGTTATTGAAGACTACGGGGACACCTTGCATTTGGAGTATCTAGAGGAAGATGCTCAGACTCTTCAACATCACTTCTCCTTCAGTCCCAACTATGCACCTCAATAGTTTGCATTTGGTTAGATTTTTTTAATTAATGCATATTTTTGTAAAACATATTATTTTTTATATTAATACAAGTGATTAATACTATATTTATTGTATGTTTCAGGAAACCAAAACAAATTGTTACGTAATGGATATAATATATATTTATTTATTTATTATTTATGTTATTTATGATATTTATTTATGTTATATAAATAAATAATATGTTTATACAAATAAAGTATTTTTATTTATTCCCGCAAAAAAAAAAAATCGCACAACGTGCAAGCACGGTGCCTGTACAACGACGGCACGCCATGCTCTACAGAATTTCCCGATGAGCAGTGTGCCACGCTGTGCCGTCAAGTGACGTCTCTGTGCTGCGACAGCTGGATATCGCGTGCTGTCGTGCAAAGCGTCGTCTTGTGCCGTCACGCGATGTCTCTGTGACGACACATTGTTATCTGGGTAGCGGAAATACGAAACTAAAAGTATGCAATTACGTATAGATGCGATGACCATCGTTATATATATATAGATTTGCAGCTTATGATGAACATATGATCATATTTCGAGATTTCGAGTTTCGAGTAGAGCGCGCAATATAAATTGTCAAACAGTCATTAAATGAGATATTTTGATAATTAAAAGAAAATAATCATAATAATACGATAGGAAACGTATAAAAAAACAGTAACAAATTTAAGATTATATTTGTTTATGAAAATTATTTTATTGGTTTGATCATTTATAAGTAGCAAACTCAATAATTCATCTGTTACATTTAGAAAACTACTATTAACAACATTATTCGTTAATATTAATTTACAAAAACGATATTTTTTCCTCTCATGAAATCCCATATATACATCCATACAAAATAAACTTATAACTAGAAAAGTATTTTTTAGTTGATCAAAATATAAAATAAATGCAGATATATAAAGAATTATAAATTTGTTTATATGTACATAATTATGATCAACTACAAGCTATATTGATCATTTCAGAAATATCTACGATCTTTTCTCTTGGCTTGCTTAGTTTCTTTCCTCTTTGACGCTCCTCTCTGTCAATTTTTTCCCATCCCTCGTAAAATATTACAGTGACATTCCTTTTTTGTAAAATCTGCTTCAACTCTTGATAACCACCTTTCGGAGCTGTAAAATCAACTTCTTTATTAATTGTAGATCCAACTTTGAATGCATTGTTCATTGTAGAAAGAATCACACCAACAGGTCCAGTTGCCACCCATCCAGCCGCAAAGAGACCGTTTTCGACTTTTCCATCAGAATGTAATACTCTACCACTATTAAAGTCAAAAGGAACACTTGGATCAATTGGTCTAGATTTATATCCGATGCTTCTGAATGCTAAGCCACAAGGGATCTCCTCAAAATCGTCAGTTAATTTTGCAGTTTGTTTTAAGAAATCTTGACCATGCAATTTAGTCACTGATAATTTTACTTTTTCTAGAGAATCAGAGCCTAGGAATTGCACAGGGGCACGTAAAAATATAGGGTGAAATTCTTTGTTATGATTTTTGGTTTCATTTTGTGTTTCCTCAATGGATTTAAACATAAGTTCTGTAAGTCTTTTTCGAGGACGAACAAGTTGAGGTACAATTTCTTTTATTCCTTCAAAATCTTTAGGTCTCCAATATGTTTTGCAATTATCAAGTTTTAATAACTCTCTAAGCTCCGCTATAGTAAAAGCAGCTTGCAAAGGTCCTCTACGACCAACAAGCCAAACTCTTTTAACATTGCTTTGTGATAATTGCTCTAAGGAATGAGATGTTATATCTGTGTGCTAAAAGAATTAAAACAAAAAATTATTTAAGATAATGAAGACAAAAAATTACATTGTCTAAAAATGTTTACAGTTACCACTAATTTATCTATAGGTGACAGAAGAATTCTTGCAATATCAATAGCGACATTTCCTTGTCCTAAAATTACGACATCTTCTGTGTTTAAATCAATATTGAGATTATTATTATTGGGTAGACCATTATACCAGCCAACAAAACTTTTTGCTGATAGAACATTTGTTAAATTTTCGCCAGGGATATTTAATAATTTGTCATCATCCGCACCATAAGTCTACAAAAAATAACAATATATTTAATTGGTTCTGAATTTTATATACTGTTGTCAAAATAATAAATTACCAATAAAACTGCATGATAATGTTCCTTGAGCTCTGTCACACTGACATCCTGTCCTACATTAATATTTCCTAAAAATTGTACTCTGGCATCTTTGGCAATTTTGTCAAATGTATTTATAACATTTTTCACTTCTGGGTGATCTGGAGCTACACCAAATCTTACTAATCCATAAGGAACTGGCCATCTTTCTAAAATATCTACTTTGACATTATTAATACCCTGGAGATAAAGATGAAAACAAAGAACAATATTAGTTGAAAGTCAAGTTATATGTATGTACATAACAGGGGATTAATTGATGAGAATATACATACTTTTAAAATTTGTTGAGCAACATAAAATCCAGCAGGTCCTGCACCAACAATACAGATATTTGGAACAATACTTTGGGAAGAAAACTGTCTAAGGCACTTGCTTAATATTTTAGATTTTAACATTTTTAATCTGACCTGAAACAAATGAAAAAAATTAATAACTTCATTAATATCACAGAAAAATGTAATATTCGAAACTTGCACTGCTGCTTATAACTGTTACTTTTAAATTAAATCTATTCTTGATAGGCTTTTTCTGTACATTGGTCAAGTCAAGGTTCTAAGCCTACAATTTTGTCATATGGGTAATTACTGAATGAACAGATTGCCACAAAAATAATTATCTAACTATGCAATATCAGCTTTTAAATTACAAAAATTGTTTATAAACATTACAAGTTCATATTTTTAAGAATGAAAGAATAAATTATATTTTTTTAAACTTCTTATTTTCTTTTTAGATTAAATTTAAAAGTAATTATTAATTATTCCTTTATTTCTTGATGCATATCTTCGTTATAAATTTTAGAGATGCAATTAACACAGTATTTGACTATATAGTTATTAAGTTTCACAACTATAGAATACAATTCAGAATCTGAAAAACATTTAAGTTAGGTATGTATTCCTTTTATGAAAATTGAAATGGAAAAAATTAGTATATATTAATCTTACTATATATATCAATCACAGACATAACTGATAAAATAACATTGTCATTCTCTGCTACATTTTTTGCCACCTCGTAAACTTGTTCAATTTTATCCAAGATCAGTTCTCTTTTTTTAAAATTTTTAAATATCACAGAACATCCAACATTTTCATCTATGGCAAATTCCACATTTTCAAATAGATGAGACAAAAGATAAATAAATCCAACATTAAACTGACTTAATAAAAGAAAACCCAATAATATCAAGTGCTCTCCATTTTGTAGAGTTTGCAAAGATTCTTTAATTTGCCTAATAGTTGTAGTATTTTTATAGATTTCAGTGTAGCGAAATTTTATAATTTTACAAGTGTTGAAGTAAAGTTGTTGCAATTTATGTTCATACTCAATTATTTCGGTCTCAGTTGGTAAAGATAGTTGTAAATTAGTTTCCATGTCTATAACTTGAAATATAAGAGTGTATATATCTACAATTTGTGTTGCACAGAATCTGGAACTTAATACACGTTGATATGGTTTTCCTATAGTAATGTAAGTATCAATATGAAGATTGGATGGCTGCAATAATAAATGGACATTACATTTTTTAAATATAGATTAAATACAAACACTTAAGGGAACAGCTACACCTTAAATTGTTAAAAAATGAAAAATGGTGTGTGTGTGCGTATGTGTATATATATTCAAAATTGTCTTTAAAAAAGGTTTTGAGAGCCTTTGATGCTCAAAACCAAATGAAGCCTGTGGTGGCCTAAAAAGAATTTTAAATAAATAAAAAATCTAATTTTTTATTTTCTGATAATTAAGGTTTATCTGCCCTCTTAATAAAAAAATTATAAAGTAAGCTTACTTTAAAAATAAAAGTTTTAGTAATTGGTTCTAAAGATTTTAAACAATCAACAAACGTAAGTAAGCGATTAACAGGTGTCAAAACTAATTTTTCCTTCCTTTCATTAAAAGATTCAGTTGGTGGTTCAACAACCCAATTATTATTCTTAATTTTATTTAGTCTCATATTTCCAACAATCTGTAAATCCATATGTAATTTTTGCAATGGAAAATCTTGTAAAAACTTATCAGCAACTAGTTTTGATATTTTCTTAATTTCAAATTCAGATTCATTTTTATAAAACTGGTAAGCTGTAATATTATTTTCTATGACTTCACACTGGTAATTTTTAAAAAGTTCAGCACAAACTATTATTTGTTGCAAGAAAGACTCTGGTATATCACTTTTTTTAAACATTGCTGTATTGCAATTTTTACCATATTTACTTGTAAGTTTAGGTAGGTATGGTAAAACAAATTCTGTTCCTTTAAAATCCAGACAAATCATATATGTTTCTGAATTACCTTCCTTACTAGTTACAGGTTTGTAAAACATTATGTTCTTAAAGACACAAGACAAAAAATAAATCAAACAAATAGTTTGATGCTGAAATATTGTAAAGATTTTTATCAAAAAGTTTCCTCCAGCTTCTAAAATATGCATAGCAGCTACAACTTCACAAAAATGCAGACTAGCTACAATTCCCTCTTGTTCACCAGGATTATTGATACAATTTACACTGCCATCAGCAGTAATAAGATTTACCTTTCCCTTTGCTTTTGCTCTTTCAATAAGTGCTTCTAAATTTTCAATAGTCATTAAGTTTCCAGTATTATCTTTTCCAAAAAACCAATTATTTAGGGTATACATAATGAAACGATCATCGCTTATCATTTTAGCATTAGGATTCCCTTCGTAATAAGGATTAAAAGTCATAGCTAACCAATTCCAGTGAACAGTAGGCATATTTGTTTTTAACCAATGGTTCAAACATGTTATAAATGCACCAGGAGCTTCACACAGATGCAATGATAAAAGCTTATTATTATTAGCAAAAATATTTTCTTTTGGTACCAAGGAAAATTTAGAAATAATTTCATGAAATTTACACCATGCTTGTGTCACAAATTCAGGATCAAATTCCTTTCGTATACGCCACTCTACATCTTTTGCTTTGTTTCTATGTGAAGTATGTTGATGCCATTCCGTAAAACAGTAATTATTCAATTTTGATTTGGTCTCATTCAACCTTGCTTTAATTTCTTGTAATTCCGACACTTCCCAAAACTCTTCTACAAACAGTGTTTCAGGCTCGGGTAGTTTGTATCTAGTATTACCAACAATAGTAAAAGATTTTTTGAAAATACTTTCTACAACTTTAAGAACCGTAGGAGACTCTTCATTTTGCCTGTGATAATAATTTTTGTATTCGTGGTCTGTGGTTTTAAATTGTTTCTTTTTCTGATATTTGTATAAATCCATTATACTTGACAATTTTTTAAAAGTTGTGTCAATTTAATTTTCAATACTTAATCTGAATAACATTGGATCTTGATAAAATTCTTGATAAAATGGTGAAATCAGCAGTGTAGTTTCAATCAAAATAATAAACAAAATTATGCGTACCTCATGTGATTGCTAATGACGAAATATATGCCGGTACCTTTTAAGTGCGTATTTTCGAGGCAAATTTTTTACATTCTCTTAATGATATTACAGTCAAAATAACAATTTTTCTCATTCCTTTTGTTGGTTATCGGCTTCAGACCACGTACACTCAAAGCTCAAGGCTCAGAATAAATATGATTGTGATTGTAAATATATAAGTTATAAGTATAGCAAAAAAATGCAATTAAGTCGTAGTCGAGAGCCCTTGGCGCATCGGCGTTGCAGTCCTACGACAGCAACCCACAAGAAGAAGAAGTCGTAGTCGCGCCGTCTAACGAGTTATAAAAGAATTAGAAATCAGTATGTGTTTTTAGTACCTATTTACGAAAAAAATTAGTTGTCGGCAATGTAAAAGTTATCAAATAAAAGAATGTATTTATTTATCTTATAAGTATTTCAGTTCTTAGTTGTATAAACGTAAGTAACTTTCTAATCTGTGAATTAAATAATAATTTGAAAATCAAATGATATATGAGCTACACATTTTCGAGATATATCGATACATAAATTTTGAAGTCTATAGTGAGTTCGAACCCGGTTCAGCTTCCGTCGATGGCTGCGTGGTCTTTTCCGGTTGTTTTATACACCGAACAAGATGGGTACGTCTGTTGACTTTGAATTTTTCTAATAAAATCAGGCTAAATTAATGCAGTGCGCGTGTTAATTATATATTTCAAGACTTGCAAATAACTAACGCTGCTTCAATCATATTTATTGTTGTACATGTGTCGATTTGTTTGAGAAAAAATAGTGATTTAGAGAAAACGTGGTTATGTCAGCAGTCTCGCGTGTCAATCTCTCTATGCAAAAATATATATACATATATAGCCATTAAGCAATTTTATTTCTAGTCCATTTTTGCAACTAATTGTAAGATTACTCTTGATAGCAACGATCGAGTTTCTAATAATTCAATTGTTTTACAGGTAAGCCTCGTGGTCTTCGTACGGCACGTAAACACGTGAACCATAGACGCGACCAACGCTGGAACGACAAAGACTACAAAAAGGCTCATCTTGGAACGAGATGGAAGGCTAATCCTTTCGGTGGAGCCTCCCACGCCAAGGGAATTGTTTTAGAAAAAGTGTAAGTGCATTTCTCAACTCTACCTACAGTTTTTGAACAAGGAATGGACGTTTAATCGTTTCTGTATTATGGTTTACAGTGGTGTTGAAGCCAAGCAGCCTAACTCTGCTATCAGGAAGTGCGTTAGGGTACAGTTGATCAAGAACGGAAAGAAGATCACGGCATTCGTACCCAGGGACGGTTGTCTCAACTGTATCGAAGAGAACGATGAAGTTCTAGTTGCAGGATTCGGTCGCAAGGGTCATGCCGTTGGTGACATTCCTGGAGTAAGGTTTAAGGTCGTCAAGGTTGCTAACGTTTCCCTTCTTGCCCTGTATAAGGAAAAGAAGGAACGTCCACGATCATAAATATATGTATTTTTACTCCATTTAAATAAACATTAAAAAAAACTGCACATGAGAGTTGCTTATTAAATCTATATTTCTTTTTCTTAAAAATATTTGTACAAAAGTTTGAGTGAAATTTGGCTACATCTACAAGTACTTTTAAATGTGATGATGATACTAACTATTAATTTCAGTTTCATTATACATGTTATGTACTTGTTCTATCAAAACAAGATTAGCTTTAATTGCTTGTGTTAAAGGTTTGATTTTTGATGTAATAATTTCTGGTATGGGTTGATTTCTAATTCTAGCTTCATTGACCAAAGTCTAAAAAAATTTTTTTAATTAGTTTGTTAAACTGAAAATTATAATTTAAAAGTAAATTGATTTAAAAGTACCTTATCTACAGATGTAAATGCTGAATGTATTTGTTGTAAATCAGTAGATATATCATTGCAGGATTCAAAAATATCTTGATGTGAATTTTTAGTTGGTAGTGCTATAACGTCTTCAAAAGATGTATTAAATTTTTGCATGATTGAATCAAAATGTTCAACCTTAATTTTCTTCAACATTTCTATGTTTGCCTAAATTTTTATAAGTGTTGTTAATTTTTTCATACTCATAGAATAATTAGTGAAAAGTTACCTTAACATCCCACTTCAATCCCCCTATACTAATTTTATCAGTCAGATTTTCATTTGATACTATGCTACTTTTTACATTTAAACCAGAGTTAGTGGTGTCAGCCTGTAAAAAAAACAACAGAAAATTTATAACTGAAATATTAAGCCAGGTATAAACAATTTTAATTTTATACAGACTTTCATCAAGTCATTTTTAGTGTCTTTATCAGCTTTTTGTGATACACTCTCGGACAAATGAATAGCTTTAATAAATATTGTTAACAAAGAAAAAAATTCCAATTGCTTATCAATTGGACATTTTCCCTGAAAAAAAATATATACATATATTAATGAAAAACGATAAAAAAAACAATAATTGAATAAAAAAACTTACCAGCAAAATATTTTCATCGTTGCACAACCCAATATGAGAATAACATCTGACAAGTTTATCTAGAATAAAAGATTGAAATGCATTTTTGTAAGCACAAAGGTGAAATAATACAACTTTATCATTTACCATTGAGAGTCAAGTTATCTTTGAATTTATTTAATGATGCAGCATTGAATTCTGGTCTTTCTAGTAAAAGCCAATGAAGCAAATCAATCCTTTTAGTTCCAGTCAGAATAGCAGTTTCAAACTGTTCATAGGGTATTTGTGCTACTTCTGGATAATGTAGTTTCTCCAACGTATCGTATAATTCACGAACAAGAATATCCTTTTCACTCACTGCAAAAAGATAAACAAATATAACTCTACAAACTGCATTCACAAAACTAGGTTACAAAGATCATATAAAATGATATTCGTACTTTTAAAATAATAGATAAAAAAGGCGGATTCAACATAGGCTTGCGCATAAGAAGAAAACAATCGACAACGTGTCGTTGTATTTACACCCCAAAGTAGTTAATGCGAAAGCATTTTGTTTCTTGAAGTCAAAAAATTTAAATAACAGACAATATAACGAATGAATTCCGAGCAGTGGCGCCATACGCTGGCCGCGCAGTTTTCTACAATATCGACGCGGCAGTTTTGCATATATTTAGGTATCGGAATATATATATATATTTGTAGGATGTATTGTGCGTATACGCGCGTAATCGATTATTCCAAATGGTTTAAATTCATATAGCAGTATTATAAATGAAAATATGGTATAAACCGCAACCAAAATAGAAAGAAAAAAGTAAATAATAATACAACAATGAAAATTATACAAAGACCCATTAGGCTAATAAAAAGGGAGAAAGTGTCTTGTAGATATCGTGAAATAATACGTTAACGAAAATTCTGCCAAAACTTCAGTGTTTGCGCTACTGTTGCGCGGGACGGGGGCATCGAACTCTCAAGTCCAAACAAGCATCATAGTAGTTTATAGTGTACATACGTCACACACAATAGTGCGATCGGCCACAAGGCGCTTGAACGCATCACAGCAGCACAGCTCTCGCCTCTACTCGCGATCCCCACTTGCGCAGTGCCTGGGCCACGCGAGTCGTAGGGGGGAGAAGTTGTACGGCAGCGGTGGTGGCGGCAGCGGCGATTCGATCCAATCCACACACACACACACACACATCAGCGAGCCATAGGATAGGCCATAGAACACACGGCGTGCAATCTGCAGCAGTCGCGCAGTCTGTCTCCTCTGTAGGCTGGAGTTTGCTCGCGAACGAGCTGCTATACTGCTGCTCTCCAAGATGGATGCTGCTGACTACTCGGCTTTGTGAATTTTTTTCTTCGCCATCACATATACATTCCGCTTACGGGTATCAATACCTGCGAGTCGAATCGTTCGGATACATGTACACGCGTGTACGAGAAAAGTGAATCGACAGACGGGACAAGATGACAGTGGCAGCAGACGGAAAGGCGAAAGCAGCATCAGCGGCGAGTGCTTATACTACTAATAATACCTGCGGAGCGAAAGAGCTGGCATTGCGATAACGGATGAGATTGTTGTATAGGTATATCGTAAGTAGTCGGTGATTTGTGCGCGCGTGAGTGCGATATCGGCATTGGCATCTGCGCGATGCGATAACGCAAGAGAGAAGGACCCGCTGCTGAATAGAATGCTGCCAGCGCATCCTCGATTATTATGAAACAAGGGAGCTGCTCGCTGCTGGCAAAATGGTCGATAACAATTGCATTATCGAGGGAAACGTCAAATTCCGCGATGGCAAGAAGGTAAGAGAGTGTATATATGTGTAACATACATGTGTAAAAGTACGTATTCGTGCAGTGTGCTAATCTATTTTTCTTTGTCGCCGGCCGCTCTCTCTCTCTCTCTCTCTCTCTCTCTCTCTCTCTCGCGCGCGCGCGTCTTCGTTCCCGCTCTTATTTCTCGCCTATTTTTCTATTTCTCGCTCCCTTGCAGCTGCCCCGAATGCCCTGACGTATCGTATTATAGCCCATACACGCGCAGCTTCGTACAAAGAGTATACACATACACACATATACCGGGCATACACGTACACACGTATAAGTATTATACAGAGAAGAGAGCACGCGACTGGACGATCAAACGAAGCGCGATTAACGATTAATGTCTCTCTCTCGCTCTCCCTCCCTGCTTTTGATACCACCACCGCCACCAAGGGGCAAGGGGGACGCGACGCGCATACTACCCGATGTGTATATCTATATAGACACACCATCAGGCTCCGCATAGACTCCCCCCGAATGCACCAATTTTTTTTTCTCTTCTGTAGTTTCTCTCTTATTGCAATGACATGATTCTTGATGCCTTTAATATAGATATATATATATATATGCACAGCCTCGAGTGCGAACTGATTAAAAGAACGATTAGCGCCGCCGTGGCATGTAGGTAAACGGCGCATTCGCCCGAGTCTGTATATACCAATAACACAGTGTATATACCTATATATACACTTGTAGATGCAAAGAGCATAGCGTTATAATAATATACAGCTATATAACGCGTTGCCTTGTTTTTTTCAGTGGAAGTCACGCTGGTGTGTCATGCGGAAGCTGTCCCCGGTCGCAGGTGAGTTATTGTTGCGATGTAAAAGAAAAAAAATAGAATCGAGAAAACGAGGTGCTTGAAATAAAAAAATAAAAGGTCAAGCCCTGCGGCGTGAAAAAGCACAAAAGTAAATAGTCGAGTGTATATATATGTACACACGTAGAAGAGGAGAGAGAAAAAAGCGAGTATATAGTGATAAGCGACGGCGCAGCTGCACAAAGCGGAAGAGGGGGACGCGTATAGAGCCGCAGCTACTTTCTTCGGCTTATCTACGAGGCGCGTTGCTGCACACACACCGTATTATATAGAATATACCTAAAGCGCTCACGTATTCAAATCTCGCGTTAGTCATTGAAGAGCGCATACTAAAAAGCCATTTCCCGGGCGTAAATTTGACATAAAGAAAATACGAGAGAATAAGGAAGAAGTAGTTAGCGTTGTTATTTATTGGCTGACTAGTGACTGCAGCTGTTGGTTCCTGCTCGACCCCTCGCGCAGCTTCTCCGAAAATAAAGAAAAACATATGTGCGTTGCCGGCGGTGTTGGCTTTTCGTCTAGCATATTACATTATATATATGGGCTCCTTGAACTTTCAGACTGCCTGCATCTGCAACTCTACGGGGATAGCAAGGATAGGTACAAACAAGCTCAGACCAAGGCCTCACTGAGCTTGGAACAATTTCTTGGGGTGCAGAGCGGATTTACGCTGGACAAAGAGTCCAACACTATAGCCATCATCTGCCAAGACGTTACCGTCGTTCTCGCATTCGACACACGGGAGAGACTCATGCAATGGCAGGTCAAGATATCCAACAATTTAGGCGAAGGTATAATTAACAGGGTCATAATTAATCTATCGGATGGGGAATGTTTATTGATCGATTAATTAATTAATTAATTGGTCCGTTTTTCAGATCAAGAGTTCCTGGTACTGATATCGAGCGTACCGGCCAAAGCAAAGCTGAGCACTGGTCCAGCCCATCTGCACGTTCAGGACCAGCGCTTCTGCATGACGGCGGGTCTTCCGCCTCGGCTACTTGGCATCTGGCAAATCGGCCAGTTGCGTCGCTACGGCGTAGTCGAGGGTCGCTTTTGCTTCGAGGCAGGATCGCGATGCGCGCGCGGAGAGGGTCTCCACGTTCTCATCAGCGAACAGGCCCACGAAATCGAGCGGGCCCTGCAATTCGCAGCCGAGGGCAAGCTCTCGACGAGACCGCGCCGTCGGCCAGGGCTGTCCTCGACCATGTCCGGCTCCGTTGCTCCGATTCCGAACCTCGCCTCTGCTGAGCTCCTATCCGTCGACCTCGATCAATCCATCATCTCGACGACCTCCTCCTCGTCCTCGTCTTACTGGTCGTCCGTTGAGAGCCGGCGCCAGACCTCGACTCCTTCCTCGTCTCTGGCTCTTGCTCCGACACCGGCACCAGCGTCGACTCTGGCGTCTTCGGTTATATCGACATCCGAGAACTCCCGCGACTGCGATGGTATGCTCAAACAACAGCAACAGCACGCCTGTCTAGACCGTTGCTCAAGCTGCATCTCCAAGCTCGGCGGCACTATGTCCAAGTCGTCGACGACCGTCAGCTCCCAGCTGCAGCCGCGCGCGACGCCCTTTGATCGACTCTCGCTCTCCTCCTACAGCAGTAGCAGCCACGACAGCGATTACTCGGGCTGTTCGCCCCAACCCGCAGTTCAAGTCCAGAGCCAGCTGGCCCCCACTGTCTGTCCTAGTCCACTGACTCTGCCTCCAAGGCCACCGCTCAAGCCTCCATCTACGGCTAAGCCTCCCATGCCACTGCCAAGCTGCAGCTGCAATACTGTTTGCCGCAGCGCTACTAGCGTCACCGGCAGTATCAGCAGCAATTGCTACGATAACTATGATGTACCCAAAGCGATCGGCCAGCTGCCAGTAACTGTCGAACAGCAGCAGCAGCAGTATTACGACACGCCACGGAAAATCAAAGAGTGTCTGACAACACAGCCGGTAGTCTATCCAAACTATGACACGCCTCATCTGCCCCAAGCTGTGCGCTTACAGCAGTGCGGTTGTCCTGCCAAGCTCAACAAGAGTTTGACCAGCTCTTGTCCTTGTCACAACGTCATGAGCTGGGCCGGTTTTGTTCTGCCGTACTGTCGACGGGGTGCCGGCGTCGAGCTGCACACGGTTCAGCCCGTTCGATTGTCCGGTGAAGGCAAGATGCCAGTGGTCAACTCGGCGAGCGGTCAGCTGAGTATATACAATAATTGTAACACAAGCAGCACAAATATTACCGAAGCTAGTCAAAACGAGTGCCCTCTTCATCCCACTGAGAGCGCGAACTCCTCGCTGCAGTCAAATTACGAGAACGTCGAACCGCCGCGAGTCATCGATACCCAGCCGGAGCCGGCCAAGTCAGCAATAAATAATTACGTCAACATTGATTTCACAGAGTCTCTTGGAAACTACGAGAATAGTAAGCAACTCCTTTCGAAGATCACTACCAGTGATCTCGACGATCAACGAACTACTGACCAACAGCACTTCGTCGAGCCAAGTCAAAAGCAAACGTCGGAAGCAGCATCGTCAACCTGCACATCCACTGACTCGGAACACGAGAACATCGAGGGGAAGGAAACCAGGCCATCCAGTGCAGTCTGTCAAAAGTGCGGTCACTTTAAAGAATCGAGCCAGGATTATTTGCTAATTGTAGATGAGGAAGAAGAGCTTTTAAAGATGAAAAAACCAGTCCCGGGATATCTGCCAATGCAGCCTGCGCACAACGCCTGCTCCAAGGAGGTGCTATCCAGGCTGTGCAACGGAATCAAAAGCTCGAGCAATCCTGCTCTTTCAGCCAGCACGTCTTCAGGAGGACTCGAATCCAACAGAAAGAGATCCGAATCCGAGTATCGTGTTCCAGGCTCGGCGATGCTTTCTAGTCCCTACTTCCGACGTCGTCTCTTGGAAATATCGAGCTCCGAAACTGCTGGTACCAGCTTGAATATGCTCTTGCGTAAGAGGTCCTACTCTGCCGAGTCCGCCCACTATTTAGACGACGAGAAAAACTCGTTTACGCCAGCTGTTCCGATTCACAAATGTCCTAGTGATACGGACAAAGCATTAGCGAGCAGCAGACAACTCTGTGCAAACTCGGTAGACCAGATCCAGGTGAATCAGATAAGCGCGGACACCGGGCTGCTCTCCTCTTCTCCTCAAGCCACTTTATCTTCCATTAAGATTCGTCGATCTTCGTCGGTACCTGCTTCCAAGACTGGCCCACATAATCGTGACTCTTCGAGCAGCAACGATTCTGGTGTCTCGACTGGATCGCTGAGCCACCGAACAGCCGAGTTTGTCGAATTCGAGCCTACAGCTACTAATACGTTGATGAAGAAGCAAAGTGTTCCTTTGATGTATCGAAAGAGTCCTCCGCCTGCCTGTTTTCACAGTAGCTTACCAAGAAAGTCCAAATCTACCGATCCATTGAGAGAACTCACCTTTCAATTTCATAAAGTTAAGCTGCCAACCAAATCGTCATCCGCTGAAGCTGATATACCAACTTGCTTACCGCCAAAAAGCCATAAAGAGTTCAGCAGCAGCAGTCCCAGTGAAGTGACGACTGCACCGTACATTGATTCTCGAAGCACAAGTAGTGGCACATCGGATATGTCCGACTACATAGAAACGCTATCACTTTCCTCTCACTCTTCTTCGGATGCTCCCGATAATCTTAGGTAATTAATTATTTCATTAAATTGAAATATAATTGTTTCTTCCTATACTCACGTCTTCTTTTCTTGCAGAATTGGCGGCAGAGCTGCGACGACAACTTTGCGTCCTCGTAGTGGAAAAGAATATTACAAAATTGATAAAAGTATTTTGGTAGAACAGGGTCGAACCATTAGCACCTCATCGAATTACGCCAACGTTACACCATTAGTAAGAAAGGAGGCCCATCGTCATCCAATTACATGAACGGTAAGACTGTAAGAACATTGAAATAGCCAACAGGAAATCATCTATCGGAATTTATCAAATGAAAAGAAATATTTCGTCGTGAATTCGTACTCTTACTTTTAAATATAATATTACGATGGGTTTATTCGAACCTGATTATGTGTTTGAAATTCCAAGTTTTTCAATTGCAATTTCAAAGCACAAAGATTCACCAAACGGATTTATAAACATCGAACTTTTAACGCGGAGAACTTGAAAGCGCTGTTGTACAAGTTCGCAACTATTTTAGAATAACTTACATGTATGAACTTAGCCTAGAGTGGAGTATTTGTAGATTGTAAAAGTTTTTAGTTCTAAACCGCATCCAAAGTTATGTCTAAGCACAAAAGCTATTCAAAGACTATCGAATCAAAAGTAATAGAGCAATTTCTATTCATCATCATAATCAGCGTCTTTATCAAACGAATCAAACGAGCTATAATAAGACTTGTGTACATTAAACACGAAAAAACACTTGTACAAAATTATTAAAAAATAGGTCCGAATTTTTTAATACAAATATAGTCGTATACTTGTTTTATGGGGTAAAAGGTACAGTACTTACTATTAACCCATAATGATTCACACAAATTTTTTTAAATCAACAGTCTGCTTGATTTTTGTATCTCTTAGTAGTAAACTTAGTGTATAGTGTTGACGCGAAGATAATGATAAAATATATTACACTAAAATGAAAATGGAATATATACACATAAAAGTTTTAATTTATCTACTCTTGGAGTAAAAATCTAAACTACTTATGTATATTACAGATCTCGTAAGTTAACTTTAAAAACTTTTACTTATGAATCCAAAACTTAAAACTATAATTAATTAAAGAGGGATTAATAACGAAATATGCAGCTTTTTTGTACTTGGGAAATAAAAAGTGTTCACGAGTTCGTTGCGGCTGCTCGACATGTATCATGTGGTGCATAGAGTTTAGCTAATATGTAGGTTGATTATTCAATACACCTTGAACCGTATGTTACTTTTTTACGGCTATTTGACGTCGGCTAATGCCTATTTCGCAGGTGCCCACGTATTTGACTATTACCAGACTGTAACGCAGCAAGCATTTTGAATACTTAATTTTTTTCCACGTCATTTTAGCTATTTTATCTAAATTACGTAGAAAGTATTTGACTGATGAATCAAGCCGCCCTCTATTATACAAAAATGTGTATACAATGTTAAAACTCTATATTGCATATATTACATATTAGTGCAATTTGGAAAATTATACACAAAATATTTTACGCGACTTTTTATGTTATTTCTTTCGTAATATATTCGAAATTATGCATTTTTTTCTAAGTTATGCAAGCGGCAAAAGAACTTGAAACATTTACTTTGGTTTGAATTACAATGAGAAAGGAGGGCATAGCTTACTGACTCTTAAATTATTAAGAATTCTACTAAAATACACGAAAACCAATGTATTTGCATTTACATATTACTGAACTGCAAGATTAGACTGTAAATTTGTATTTCATATTAAATTCTTACAATAGTAGTAACTACGTGAATTGCAAATCTTTTTATATTGGGAGAAATATTCTTTAATGTGATTTGATACTTGCAGATTTACTGCTAGTGAAAGAAAAACCAAATGCATGCGTATTACAAGTAAGAAAAAACTATAATTACATAAATTTATTTCATATAATTTTAGTGTTTTATAAGATTGACAAGTTAAAGTATCAAGTACTTTTTCATTCATAGCCAAGCGATTTCAATCAAGTTATTTTTTGAATATTATGCCGTTTTGTTTGTTTGTTTTATTATATGTAGGGTGATACATCCCGTTACATTGTGAATGAATTTTTCTTCTCATTTCAATGCACCAGCTTAAATACCTAAAGGTCCGAATTCATGCAGCCAATTATTCGCTATTTATTAAAAATATGTAGCAAACCGCGAATATTTACTATAAAGTGAAAACTATAGCATCCATAACATAAATCGAGCAAGCAAAAATTCTCGAATGTGTATCGAATTGCATCTCGAAACTCGATCGGATAGTTCATACCGATCTGTTGAGCGTAAACTTCGTCGTAGTACCAAGAAAAACAAAATAAACCAAAACATCGGCACGCGTAAGCGCGCCTTATTTTCCCTAGTTAATATTGAATTTTAGTCATCGCAAGTAATTGAAGAAGTATTAACCTTGTTAACAATATACGCGCATGATTCCTGAAAATTATAAAATTTAATTACTTTCTTCGAATATTCCTAAGTTATAGCGAATAATTCGCTGCAAATGTATTGTATACGTTTTTACGGAATTCATTTTATTATCGGAATAGACTCGAGTTTTATTTCAATGAATTATATAATTTTATCTTCAAGACAGACTTATTATTTATTACCATGTTTACTGAGAGCTCAAAAAGGTGCCAAAGAAAGTCTTCTTGTGACATTAACAATTCGTAATTTTAAAAGATTCGTGAAATTTTTGTTTTACATCGCTCATTTATTCATGTTCGATGACATACTTAATCATATGCTACAAAGCAAGCTTATTGCATCAATATATTTTTTAGAAAATAAATGGATTCGTTAGTCTTTATGAATAAGTAAATTGTATATATAATATATATGTATGTATTTATTGCGAGCAGTGACAGCGTCAATTATGCTTTTGCAAAAAAATATTTAAAATGAAAACATTCCAGCAGGTTATGCTTGGAAAAAGGAAGGCCTAATCATAAAGCAATCAAATTATTCATAGTACTAATCGATTTTATTTCAATCTTATAAAGATACCAATGCGCGATTTGTAAAATATTTATTTAATATTCTTTAACCTATAATTACATCTTATTTTGCGTTTGACAATTGCAGAAACATACATATTGTACAAATATTTTTCGAAACTATTGATTCAACAATCATTCGCCATATAATTTAAGTTGTAAATTAATGCGCACAATATATACTATTACTGCAACTGTTTTGACGAATAATGTATAATTATTCTTAGCAAGAGTTTTTTTTAACGTTGAATAATTGTTGCAGTACTGTATGCGAAAGGTTTTTAAATTAAGAATACTAAAAACGCACAAAATTATACAGGAAATCAGTGTTTGTATTGAAACACTTTATACGGAAGACAATGAAACACAAATTCAATAGAGGAAACTGGAATAAATCATATGGCCTATTATATTATATTATGTATTTATATTAATGGTATAAGATGAAAATAATGAATATCTACTAATGATATTAAGACTTGAGATATTGTTTTTCAAAGTCTCATTTAAAACTGTTGTAGAGCTAGCTCCAGTTTCTTCTAAACGAGTATTTGTATGCTACTTAATTAATCATTAAAATTCGTTTTTATGATACTTTTCTAAATTTATAAATGAATCAAATTCCTGGAATAAAATGATGACAAATATAAAAAGTATGTACTTAATGGGACATCGAGTATTATAAAAAAAACTTGGGTATTGATAAAAATTGTACAATGTGGTATTGCGTATTTCGTGATGCATTCGTTTTTGCGAGGTTCTGGCTAAAGTTTACAATTTATATATGTATACAAATATATAATAGAATTGTCAAATTTGTAGACGTAGTATAATCACAAAAAGACGAAGTATAATGTTATCGTCTTCTACAACGATAACACTAAAAAAAGTCTGTCTGAAATGGAGCTTAAATTTCAAGAGGCACAATGTTTTTATTAAGAAACAAACGTATACAAAAAATGGCAAAGAAGAAAGTGAAAATAAAGACTAGCGATTTATCATCTATCCCTCATATTTTTTTATGATATAATGTGAGCGGGTAATTTAATTATGACGTACCCATCGTTTATTATTAAAATTATGAAACTGATCTTCTATTGTAAGTTTTTCTAAATAAAAAATTCAAACGAGCGGGTATATATATATGTGTGTGTATGTATATGATATACACATGATATATATAGCATGTAACATATATATTATACAAGTAATATATAATGAATTATACACAAATGTAGTATTTCAAGTCTTTACTAGTAGAATGGTAGTGGAAATAAAAAAAGTTTTAAAATAAAATTAGCATTGTTGTGCTCCATACAGACCCCCCGCCTCCCCCCTCCATCAACGAAGGTCCGGCTATAAAATTCCTCTTGTTTATACAGCATTTCTGCCAAAAGTATGTGTTTAAATGCATATTACAACTGTGCACTCTCCGTGTAGATTGAGCCAAAAAATTAGTGGGTATTGTGGGTAGACAGGGCGCGGGAAATTAGTAAAACCATTTGGAAAATTTCTGTTTGTAGTTTAGATTTTACATGTCGATGACTAGAACGCTGTGATTTCATAAGAGTTCAAATTTATTTCAAGTTTTTAACTATTGATTTACATCGGGACGGCGTCATCTTGTACTAAGAATGAATGAGCTGATTGTTAAAGTGGCAGATGTATGTGTACATGTCTAAATGTATTTTTAACAATTTTCAAAGTTAACAATAACGCGTGTAACGATTAAACAATCTTTTTTTAACAAAAGAGTACAAATAGCTTAGTTAATTTATAGCTCAGTATAACTTAATACTGTAATTGTGTTGGATTATATAATTTTCAAGTTTTCCTTAATATTTATAAATATTTATAGTATATACAATAGTACATAACAAAGTAATAAAAATAGGTATGCATAATTTATAACAGCCTCAACATTCTTATAAAAATAGATAAATTGGCTTTGAATTGTATAAAATCGTATACATTAAAGCTATTTGTGAAGCAGTTTCCGCAGTCTTTTACTCATATAATATGGTCTTCCCTCGCTGTCATCGTTTCGTTCACAATCTTCCAAGAAGCAAAGGAACAGCGTATCTATAGCAGCAGCGTGAACTTTAAAAAATACTGTTGCTATCAAGAAAGAGGCTATTGCCGTCATAACCGCGGGGACTTCCCAATAATAGACATCATCTTTGCCTTTATTCGTGTAATACCACCAGGTTGCTGCGACGGTCAGGCCAGTGATTAAGAGTTTTCCCAACAACAGCAACCAACCCGTGATCTGAATTAAAAATAAAAATTAAAACAATATTAACATATTGTATGCAAGCACTGACTAAAAGTGAAAGTTTCTTCTTGTGTAAAAAAAATCGGCATTACCTTATTTATCACAACAACTCGAATGACATTTCGCATGAGAAGATTAAATGCATCTCTTGCCGAGCGACAAAAGCCTTTGCCATGTACTGCGCACATGATATAGGCATTACTATTGATGAACTTTAGGAAATTTTCTAGTAAATAAAAGAAACATCTGCAACAACACATTACTGCATTGGCACATTCGTTGTTTGCCTTTTTTACTTTTTCATTTATCGCTTCCAGGATGAGTCGGATAATGCGACATATGGTTAATATCAACGCCCCAAATGCGAGTGTTCCCAAATGATACCTGCAAATGCAAATTTGATATCAATTCTGAGCATTCTATATATACGCATTCGTTAAATAGTGTTTCTGAACGCTTTATGATTGTATTATACCTTATTGTTCGCCAAAATCCAACAGTGATGGTAAAATATGGTACATTATGCTTATTATAAGTCCAGTACCAAGTAGCAAAAGTCGCAGCTAGCACCATTTCTCCAAACGCCGAAACAAAGAAGAAAAGCCAGTAGAATCCAATGATATTTACAGCGTGAAAATATTTAATGAACCACGGTCTATCTTTGCTTATTAAATTGCAAGCGGATAAAATACATGGTCCATCCCACTGCTTGCAGTTGGCATTGAATATTTCTGGATCACAGGTAGCATTATTCACGTACTTTAAGGATGGCTCACATGTACATTTATCGTCCATCATTTCTACTCTATAATTTGGCTTCCATATGGTCAGAAGGTACAAAAATATTGTCACGCCATAGGTTAAAACCAGCAGCTGCAATACCCATGGTACTAGAGGAAATATCAAACTTGACAAAACGGAAGTCACAGCTCTATAAAACAAAAATAAATTTCAGTGGTTGAATATTTTGTCAATGTGTTTCAAAACTTGTAAAGTTGAAAACTTACTTGCTAGATTCTTTTATGAGCTGGCACGCCAAATAAATTCTTTTGCGCAGAAACAAAGTTGCCAATATTATTAAAGATAATATTGTCGCGACAACAACAAGGAGAACCAGCCATTCTGTATAGCGAGTTTTGATATACACCAATGTGGTTTCGTAAGTGCCGTATCCTAACGAAGCACAGATCGCCAAGATAGTAGCCCAGACACACGGAGTCGCTAACCATCTCAACACAACTATGTAAAAAAGAGATACAAATCCGCTGGCTATGGCAATGCCCAATACTATGTACCTAAAATAGAAAAAACGAAGAGAACATTATTTTAACATCTGGTTTGGACAGGCGTGATTGACAAATGTGTTGTGATCAACGATCTTATGTAATGTATCTTGATCGTGACTAAGAGGTTTAAAAGATAATCAATAATTACATCCTCGCGTTCTTCCTTTTCCTACACAGTTACATAATAATGCGTATATTCAATAACAATCATTTCCATTATATCCGGTGAACGCGATAATAGATAAATTTTGTTCTATGTATCATACTCGGTATTTTTTATCAACAAAAATGTTCATTATTAATGCTCATCCAAAATCTTCATTCATCGAATGTTATTATACTCACTTGGTCTCTTTGATATCCTGGTAGACTTTCTTTAAAACATCCTCTATTTGTGCGACAGCTTTCACGAACTTTTCAGCATGCTGCAAATCCGGATCGGTAATGGTTGAGTTGACAAATTCGGGCCAAATTTTTTTCGGAAAACATCTACCAACAATCGACGTGCTCTCGAGATACCAATTCGCACACTTTTCGGCGGCCACCAACATGTCGATTTGATCGAGTCGATAAATTTCGTTGAGCTTCACGTCAGTCTTGCAAATTAATTGACTTTTCAACTCGGACAAACCAAGAGTCTCTTTTGCATTATTGTACAGAAAATTCTTATCCGGACATTTTTCCACGCAAACTTGGGTGGTAGGGCATGATCGGTACTCTGTCGAGATCCGAGCGCATTTGCTCAGATCGAAGAATATTAAATATTTCTTGTCTTTTACGGCTGAGTCTATCCCGCATTTTCGACCTTCCGTATCGCTGGGATGTAACAGTTTTTCCATGTTTCCATTTTTCAGCGCTAAAAGAACATTATTTTAATGCAAAACGACAATATAATGTCGATATTAATTCATAACGATTTTTATGTACACAGTGTGCGTGACACTTTTTTAAAAAAGTTTTCAATTTCAATGATTACCCGACCCCGACATACACCTGTGCCCGGTTAGAGAGTCAGCGCTACATGCGTAAGCATTGTTCCTGCGACCCACTTTTAACTCTCACGTATACACACCTTTCTCGAGCAATAACACAAACGACAATGGAAGCTCCGTTTAAATGTACGATGTTGTTACGTGAGAGCCATCATTGCTTTTTACTTTTTAAAATCGTGAGTCACGATAGCACGAGATGGGAAAAATGAAATACTCTTTTTTTGCAATACTCATGGTACGCGAGGTCTTATTTAATTCATAAAACTCGAGCGCGCAGTATATACGCGATCGCAACTCCGCCGGCGATGTTAGTTCGCAAATAGCTTCACGCACGAGTTGCATAATACTTTATTTTGGTTTCAAGTTTTTGCAGCGTGTAAATATCGCCGGCATAGAATAACGATTCTTAAATTTATTCAAAATATGAATAATGTCATTGCATTTTGAAAAATTACCATAATATGCCACGGCGCTCCATCCAGCAAGGAAGATTATGAAAATAATGAGCCAAAAACAATCGGTGCATGATCGCTTATGCAAGGGTCCTTTCCAAGTTGGATCATAATTTATTTTTCGTCCTGAAAGAAAAAATTAACATTGCAAGTTATCGATGATACACAATACGCACGAATAAGAAAACATTGCCGACAAGAAAGTTGTATTACGCAGAAAAAAATTTTTTTTTTATTAAAAGAAAGAAAAATACTTTTAATCGCTCACATCTCCGCTGCGAAACCAATTAAATAATCTCTCGAGTACTATAATTGCGAGCACGCTTGCAGCTATCATCTTGTTTAGTTGAACGAATTTACCGGAGCTTACATTCTCCGACGAGCCAAGCGAGAACAGCGAGTGCGAACGCAGAGTCTGCGGAGGGAAGGGGTAAGACAAGAAAAGCACTATATAGACGCACTAATCGGAGAGACACTTACACAATGCCACGAGCCGAGAGTAGACTACTAAGTATAAGAGTAAAACGGCAGCGAAAGAAATATTCTACACGCGTATATAGACTCGTTACACACGTCAAGTACTTATACTTGTTATAAATGCAATATGCGGTGTATATTTACTTTATGCAGGCAATAACCTCGCCGAGAGCACGAGAGAGAGAGAGAGAGAGAGACCGAGACAGATGGCGCATTGAACTATCATAATAAAGAGATAAGTGTTGTAGTAATAAAAGTAACATCGGCATATTACTCACCGTACTTTCCTTCCATTGTTTCAGATACAAATCCACTCCGCGGCTGCAGGTTAGCATCAAACTAGCAATTTCATAAATTTTCTCATAAAAAAAATCACTTTCTTCTCCTCGTCTACAGGTAAGCACAATACACCGCTCGACTTTTTTTTCTCGCGGACCGCACTTTGTTCCGATCCTTGTTCTCTCTTCCTCCGCAGATGCAGCGATCACTTTGTTTACGCACCAAGGGCCGTTCGCGCTCCGTATACAAACACGAGAGGTGAGCAGGGTTTGGAAAGAAAAAAATGAGGGAAAAGGGAATAACGTGAGGAGGTGAGGGGAGGAAAGGAAAGCGCGTCTCGCAGCAGCGTACGCAAGTTTTTTTCTGCAATCTATATACCTGTTGTACGGAAAGGTATGCGCGTATATATAACACAAAGGCGGAGCGAGCTCGAAGGCAGCTAGCTGCCGACTGCTGCCGAAGACTGCGGCCAGCAACCAAGGCTACATCCGCAACACTGCACGGATCGTATGCTGAGCGTGGGGAGCGTTGGCTTGCGGTGTATACTGTATAAATGTATACTTATATATTATATGGGCAGGAGATATCGAGGTGCAGTCGTCGTCGCACTAGTACATATATACTTACGTACGTTCATACGCCTGACAGATTCTGGGATGTATTAATCTAATCTACTCGCACTATAATGACTCACACTGTGTATATACGTGGTTTTCATTATCCTTTATATAGGCCCTTGCTTCGTTGTTATCTTTTGGTCGATCGCGGCACTTTTCACGCCTGATTTCTTTTCATTTCGCCTGGTGCGCGATAATGCTGCTTGGTGATTATCTTCGTGAAATTTATTATTTTCTCATAGCTTTTTTCAACTCTCTTTTGTCGGCGCTTACGAGTGGATGAAATATTTTCTCAACCGTTATACATAACTGTCAATAATTATTACTAAAATAGATCCAGCGCGTATACACGTTATTTCGGTTTGAACGAACCGTACGCAGAATTTGCGTCTTGAAAACTGAGTCCTACTTGCGTAATCCGCCAAAAAGTGAAGAAAAACTTGAGATAGTATAAGTGCGATCAATATATTTGTCACTTCGTATCTACGAAGTTTCCAGAAAATGCTACCACTATACTTTTTAGATAACCATATAATCCTAAAGCTTATATAGATTAATGTTTTTATAATTACCTTATAATGAGTTATTTATAATGATAATCTACTATAGTTGCCACCTCTTACACACCTATTGTGACGAATATCCGATGAAAAGTGCTATAATTAAAGTTTGTCATTAGATATCACTGTATAATAGCCTGAAGGCAATTTCCTAATTAAATATTGTTGTTCAGCGATAAATTACAAATGTTGAAACCGGCCGCAGAAATAGTGTCATCCTGCTTTTCTTTTGATGCCGTGTACTGTACCGTCTCATTTTGATAAAAGCATCCGTTATATTTTGCAGTGAAGATACCGTATGTAATTGGAGAGAAAACACGTGGATAATTTAAGACATAATTGTCAGCTAATGGATTTATATATATTATTAGTGTATGTCTGACGGCTTTTATTTTTTTCAATTTGGATCGACCGGTTCACTATTGCTACGATAATGAACGAAGCTATACATGTATATAAGAACGGTATACTAATTTAATTATTATACAGGTATTACATACAAAAGAAACACGGCACACTTGATTGTATATTTGAAAATTTAAGTATAGCAAATTCGGTATTCTAGATTCAGACTTTACCAATTGCCGTTACAAAGAACTACTGCAGTGCGACGAGCCGACGGTAAGATTCGGCTTGCGCATAAAAATCTATCGTTGCAGCTGCAGTTGCTGTGCGCAGTTTATATGTTGGTGTCATACGATACTGGCGAGGTGATATTATATTTACTGCGGAGAAGCTTTTGCTGTAAGCTGTGCGCAAACGAAATCCGGAGCCATTTTCTCGGCAACCAAGGCAATATTAGTTGAACATTTTCATTATAAAACGCGCGACTATAAAGTGCCACTGGTATGCGAGGTATGATAATAGTACGCGAGATTTTATTCCCGCTTTGCTTGCTGTGTTATTGCGCCTTTCGTTGCAAGTTTGCGCGGTGATATTATTGTGTATAATATAAGTATCGACACTGCATTACTAGATTAATCATTCTTATATTATATTACTTATCGTATAGATATGTACAACGGCCTATTATTGGCTGTACCGCAGAGAACTGTGACGCATAACATTTTATATCATTGGGCGTAATAGTCATCAGTATACTGTAGGTAAGTACTCCTCTGTATGTAGAAGAAAGTGCGTTGATTTTAATGAGTATATGTGGGTGAAAAAAAAAAACAAGTTTCGATTAGATAGATGTACAGTTATTTTCATTATTTCAGATAAAAGGATCGATAATGGCGGCGAACGAGACATATGGTAATTATATGTAAATTTTCGTATAATATTGCGTAAAGTAACGTGTGATTTTTATACTGTATACTAATTCCAAATTGCGCAGGTACGTTTTTTTCAGAAACATCAAGATTGGTACCAGGAGATGATTCGCTATGTGAAGGACCTTTGAATAGAAGTAGGCAGTGTACCAACCGTTTTTGGCTTTTTACTTTCTCTGCTTTTGTAGTAATTTGGATATCAATATCCATTCATAGTGAGTATATTGCATTCTTTATTCAGACTGATCCCTGATATTTATTATATATCAGGCAGGACGTTTCTGAATTCTTTCAAAATCGTTCCGTTTTAAATTAAAATTTTCTAATTCTTAGCAATTTCAAATGGAAACATACAAAAGCTAATCGTACCGACGGACAGTGATGGGCGTAAATGCGGCATCGACTTGGATGTACAAGACAAGCCTTATCTTGTATTCTTTGATTTGACCAAGTGCGTTAATAATACATGTGATACGACGCAAGTTTGCCAAACGAAATGCCCTGACAGTAACTTTGTATACCAAAATAATGGCAATACCGGTGTTCTACCTGCCGATATAAAGAATAAATTGATTTGCCAAGTCGACATCAACGTCGATATTATTAAGGATTGGAGTACATTGGATTACTACGTTGCTCAAGGGAAATGTGCAAAGTGGTACCTGAAGAGTAAACCAATAATTAAACGATGTATTCCTGAAACTCCAATACCCATTGAATTTAATTCTACAATCACGAATGATCAGTTGAATAATGCAACAAACATAGTTCTGCAGCTGGCGAATTTCGAAAAAAAATTAGAGGATATATATCACGACGTTATTGCTGCAGGGTATGATGCTAGTGGGCATTTAATTAATTAAATATATATATCTATATTTATATATTAATTATTATTTCTAGATATCCAATTCTTGGATTTATTGCTCTGAGTGCAGCATCAGCCTTTTTATACATAATTTTATTGAGATGGCTAGCTAAACCATTTGTTTATACCTCGATTTTTATAATCTGCGCTTTCTTAGTTTATTTAATTTATGAGTCGTCGGTCCAGTATTCCATACAAGAATCTTCAGACAGGCTGTATCTTTTTATACTTGCAATAATAATAATAGTACTCGTCATCGTTGTTTTATCGACAATTTTTTTCCGCAAAAAAATTACTTTAGCCTGTCAATTGATTAAAGAAGCAAGCAAGTAAGGCAAAGTTATTCATTGTATATATATTCTACACTTTTGTAAATATGCAGGTATGATGTGATGAATTTCATTTCAGAGCTGTAGCATGCGTATGGTCAAGTTTATTCTTCCCGTTTGTCACATGGATACTCCATGTATTTGTCGTGGCTGCCACTGTTTTAGTATTGCTTTATTTGTGGACAATGACAAGTCCAAATTATCAGGTCCATGTTCAAGAGATGGTACCCAACACGTGTATCTGTCCACCAACATTAAATTATACCAACAATGCTACTTGTGATCCAGATATATTTAATTCTGAATGTCGCGATGTAAATGGTGGTCGATGCGTGTCAGCAGGCTGTTACTTAACTTCTGTGACTACACCTGATCGAATCTATGTATATCATATAATTAATTTTGTTGCATTTTTATGGTTTTCATTCTTCGTATCAGCATTCGAACAAATGAGTCTTGCTGTAGCATTTGCAGCATGGTATTGGACTTTCAACAAGCACAATGTTTCATCCTTTACTCTTGTGAAAAGTACTTGGATTTCATTGAGGTATGGAATGCTTTTAATTTGTTTGAGGCTTCCTTAATTTAGAGTAATAAGTATGCAATAAATATTTTTGTATTGTTTCAGGTATCACATAGGTTCTTTGGCTTTTGGTTCTCTCATAATGTTTATTAGTGACATTATTCGCATTCTTATAAAACCATTTACTAGTGAAACAAATAAACTACCCATTCAACCATTGTTATGTATTAGAGCAATTGCTGATGTTATTATGAGCTTCCTACAATACATTAATCGAAATGCCTACATCATGTGTGCAATTCATGGAAAAAACTTTTGCTCTTCTGCAAGAAATGCATTTAAACTTATAACCAGAAATATAATTCGCGTTGTTGTCATAACAAATGTAAGCATACATCATTCCATTATGCAATTGTATATATATATATATATATATATATATATATATATATATATGTATAATTATATAATATAATATAATATAATATTATATTATATCATATTATATTATAATATATTATATATTATATTATATCATATTATATTATAATATATTATATATTATATTATATCATATTATATTATAATATATTATATATTAATCTAAGAAACCAGAAGTTTTAACAATCATTTTTTGTATGATTTTTCAACAGGTCACCGACTGGCTGCTCAGAATTGCAAATTACTTTATTGTAGTTGTAACTGTTGGTTTAACTTTAGGATATTATAGTAACAAAGAACCTGGTATCATCAACGATTTAAAAGTTCCAGTGGCTATGGTGTTTTTGGGGTCCTACCTGATAACAAACTTTTTCTTCAAAGTACATAGAGCAGCAGTGGATACGCTTTTCGTTTGCTTCCTTGAAGATTCTGAATGCAATGATGGCTCTGCAGAGAAACCATTTTATATGAGTATGAGACTGAAACAATTGTTGAAAAAGTGATAGCAATATTGATATTTGTGTATGATAAATAATAAGAAAACAACAAAATTGTTTATGTAAACGACTTGAATTTTCTGGATTTACAATTATGTTGTTTATACAAATATATAAAAAAGTAACATAATACACCTAGTCTATGTCTTATATTGTAATACAATACTTAAAATCCTTATGAATACTCGGATAATTTATAAAAAATAATCAACACATTATACGATAATACATTTCATACCACTCTTAGACTATAGAAAAGGCACGTATGGTGTTTTAAAATGTATATATAGGAACTAAATAGTCAAATATTAAAATAAATTTATTTGACTCGAGAATTTGATAAAAGTCTTGTTAATCCTTTGTATGAAAGACGTCGTTTTATAGGTTCCTCTTTTTTTTCCTTGTTCAATTCTTCATCACGAGGTTTGATCATAGCTCTGGTGGTTAAACAGATGCGGTTTAAATCCCAGCAAAATGGTTTTATATCATTTACATTACGTTTCGTTACTTTTGCCATTCCTTTTCGTATGCATTGATCAAGTAATTCTTCTTCATAGGCATTAAGATCAACTTCATCAAGTTGGTGATTTACTTCTTTAATTAACTTTAATCTACGAGGATCAGGATTTTTCTGATCTTTTGAAAATTCTCCATCTTCTCCTGTTGATCCATCATCTTGTTTATTACATTTACTTAAATCAGTAATCTGCGGACTTTGCAATGTAGAGTTGTTTTTAAACGAAGATTGTTCTCTACAGTATACAACATCATTATGAGATCTTTGCTTATCATTGTAGTATTGATTCGATGATAAATTGATACATTTTTGTGATTCCCAGTAGCAAGATTGTTCATCATAAGATACTGTATGAGTGGACTTTATCAACTGTTGGACTGGAAATTCATGTTGATTGTTCGGCAGTTGTGCAGCATGAATATTTTGTGAAGACAATTGAGTATTTCCAACCGAGTTCTGATGCCAGTTTTCTTGAACATGTAATTTTTGTGTATGTAATACATTTGTTGAATTACATTTTTTCTTCATCAATCCAGCCTTATTTGGTGATGAGTTTTCACTGTATTCATCGTCATCAATGGTCAATGAACTTAGACTACTAGCTGCTGTTGAAAGTACAATGGGTGAAGATTCATCTTTAAAAACAGCTATATCATCTTCAAATACGCTGTGCTTCATAAAGTGAGGTTTCTTGAAAGCTGAATCATATTGAAATGAAATTTCATCAAGTACTTGAATCTTGGACTTGGGCTTGTTTGTAGGAAGATGTTCATTATTCTGAGAATTTTGCTGATCAGTGATAGTACTTTGAGAAGCTGATAATCTATTGGAAGACTTTAAAATTTCACTTGATGAAGACACAATTCCAGTAGCTCTACGAGTAAAATCACTAATAGAACTATCATCATCGAGAGCAGAACGTTGTTTGAAGCTTGATAATAAAGAGAATATCAATGACATTTCTAAATTGGATTCAATTTCTGTTTCAATAGGCATTTTTTCCTTTGGATTTTGCATTGTTGATTCTTTGTTATTATCACTATTATTTGCCTCTGCCATCTTTTTAATATTTTTCAATAACTTGATATAAATACATAAACAAAATACGTATTTAAACTACTTCTATGCAATTCATCTCTATAATACCTTTTAGTTGTATTTTTATTACAACTTCTAGCTAGAAAAATTATAATTATTTAGAGAACATGTTGGTAAAATGTTGAGACACAAAAAAATAACTATAATAAATACCTTTTTTTAAACAACGAGTATGTTAAACTTTCTTCATCTCCTTTCCTAAAGAGTGTTTATGTTAATAAGCGATTCTGAACTCAACTCTGATTGAAGATGAGAAGCTCGTAATTGCTATTCATTTCTGTACATAATTTTTCTGTCTTCTTACACTCGTGTTCGTCCCATCACCAAATTTTAGTTTTATTGTTTTGAAATTGTGGAGGTTATAGAACGCCCAGAAATGCATTCATTCAGTGATGCATCATGCCATTGCCGCAGCCCGCATTGGTCCGCATAGCATCGCATCGCCATTACTTCTAAGAGTTCTAAGTACATACATAGGTATATGTTTTTTACTATACTTGAAACTTGCAGTAAATTCCGTTTGGAGTCGCTCTTATACTTAGTCTTATATCAGAATATAGCATAATTAAGTATACTTATAAAATGGTCAAAAGTAAAATAGCACTGTGTTGCTGACATGTGCCAATCCAAACACTGTATTATAGTACATCATAGGATTTTAAGGTTATATAGAATCTGTACATATAGGGATATACCTACCTTAAATCAATTCGATTGAATTGTCTACTTTGCGTGCATGGCGCATATACTGTTTCTGCTGTTGTGCAATCACGCAAACGACACAATAGTAGCTCTGGCTAACATGTAAGATATAATGACAATTCACCAATTCAAAAATATAAATGATTATTTGTTCATGTTAAACAAATAAACCTGTAAATATGACCCGGCTTATTTCGAAAAGATGTATAAATTTGTTAACTTCTACACGTACGTTGCCATGCATAAAAATATCTAGAAGAAATGAATTGGGAAAAAAATCGCCTTTGAAACTGCCCGTTCTGTTCATGTGTAATAATTGTGATGATAAAAACAAGAAAGACACGATTGCTCATGTAGTCAAACGTTGGCAAGAGCGATTTCTGCAGGAGGGTATCGCTGAGCCGATTGAATCGATAGAACACATTGTTAGTCATGTGATTGGATTAGGAAAGGTAATTGTTATAATAATTATTTTGACATACAAATAAATTTTATTGACACTCAATCAATATTTATAACTAAGGTTATAATAGTATAAATGAATATTGTAACGTTTTTAAATAATTATAATCGACGAACTGATATTGAATTTAAAAATGTAGATAACGGACTTGATCAATCACCATGAAAAGGTACTCAATAAAGAGCAGTTGGAAAAATTAGAGCTATTATGCGAATGCCGATTATCAAGGTTATTGTTTTCTTTTTGGATTAACAAATAAAGCGTTATATGATAGCCGAAAAATATAATTTAGGTAAATTTTTTTTCCAGAATGCCGGTTCAATATATTATTGGTGAATGGGATTTTCGCGAATTGACATTGATTATGGAACCTCCGATTTTCATACCCCGTCCGGAAACTGAAATTTTGGTTGACTTTTTATTAACAAGAATATCTGATTCTGCTAATAAGGAGAGCAGCATTTTAGAGATTGGATGCGGTTCTGGCGCCATCAGTTTGTCGGTATTGCACTCGACTCGAAACGTAAGTATAATAATATCATCATAACAATAAATTGAAAAATTTTTCCCAATTTTTTCTAAAACGTCGAATAACGGCACGCTATTTTTTTTTTTTTTTAAACGTACAGAAAAATATTATTTATTGACCGATGTCGCCAAGTTGCGCGTGCAATGTTTTTTATCGAACTTTTTTTGTATTACAGGTGAATATTGTTGCAATCGACGTGAATCCAAGAGCGTGCGAACTCACTATTCGGAACGCAAAAAATTTAAATCTCGATATGCGTTTAACGGTTCTTAACGCAGCTATACAGAAAGATGGAAAAATCGAGGTAAAAAAATCTGGCTACGACGGAATAACGAATGAGCAAGTCGATTTCAGTAAAAGAAAATTCGATTTTATCGTCAGTAATCCTCCTTACGTACCAACCAAGAGCGTGTTTGAGCTGCAACCGGAAATAAAATTGTAAGTCTTAACGACTATTAAGAACGAAAGGTAAAATATTGCGATAAGGCTATAATATTAATTGTGTTATTGGGTCGTTGCGCCACAGATACGAAGATATAAGAGCTTTGGATGGCGGGGATGATGGTTTAAAGTGGATCGAGCCGATCCTTAATTACGCATCCGAAACTTTGAACATCGGAGGATATCTGATACTAGAAGTGGATTCCAACCATCCCGAGAGAATAAAATTTCTAGTGGAAAAGTATTATGCGAATCAGCTGAAATTTAAGCACATTCACAAAGACTATTGTAACAAAGAGCGAATTGTAGAAATTCTGAAAGTAAATGGTAATACGTAATAAAAAATATAATAAAAATAAGCGTTATATACACCATATACAAGTTTAAGAATTTCAAAACAGCTGGGCATTTTTGACACGTATGGATGTTCCGAAGAAGGGAGACACACTATACATCAGTCATGTGTGCAAAGTGCAGGTATATACATATATTGCTTAACGGAAGTATAACCTAAATTTCATTTCTCGGCGCGCTCTCACTCTCTCTCATTTTATTTCTACCGGCAGCGGCGCATCACCGTAGCGAGAGAAGACACGACGTACCTACTTTAAGCGTGTAGTAGTGAGGTCGAGCGAAGTCACGCGTGTATATATGGGTAACCGTCCTGCTTGTTCTCGCTCGCGCGCACCTCACGGGAGTGTCAGTCAAGGTCACTGACTCTCTCTCATTCCTGCTGCAGTAAGTACTTACTTACAGATCCACGCAAGGATGGTTGCGCCGCGCGGCTCTCATTCCGCGCTTCCCTCTCTTCTTCACTGAGCTACCACCACTACCACCATCACCAATATCATTACCTGGGTATTCCTATATGCGGCAGCAGTCTTTCGTACGTACGATGCTTGATGCGCCGCGGCGGCGGCATTTTTGCTTTCTAAACGTTGCCGCCGCCGGGACGTCGACACCGCAGCAGAAGCAGCAGCAGCAGCGAACCACGAACAACATTCTTGTGGGAGCCGTGGCCGCGCGAAAAGTGAAACTATGTCGTCGTCGACATTCAGCGTTCAAACCGAGAAAAATATCGAGTTTATATTCAAGAGCTTCCTCGCCGGTGGTACGATTCGTTTTCTTTCACCCTTATCTTTTGGCAAATTTCATTGTTTGCGTCATCTTGTTCTATCAATTTTATTGTTCTTAGGCATAGCTGGAATGTGCTCTAAAACAACAGTTGCTCCACTGGATAGGATAAAAATTCTCCTACAGGCACATAGCAATCATTACAAACACTTAGGTACATATAGGATTCTCTTGCATTGGATGCTTGACATTCCTTGTTAAGTTGTTTTATATTTTTAGGAGTTTTTTCCGGTCTCAGGGAAATCATCCACCGTGAGCATTTCTTTGCACTGTACAAGGGAAACTTTGCTCAAATGGTCAGGATATTTCCATACGCAGCAACTCAATTTACTGCATTTGAAATCTATAAAAAGGTAATCATTTTCTTATCTCTGGCACGCACTTTGACCTTTGATCATATTGCTCATTTCTATCTAAAATTTTACAGTACTTGGGTAATCTACTAGGCAATCGGACGCAAGCTGACAAATTCATAGCTGGTTCGTGTGCAGGAGTCACAGCTGTTGCGCTTACTTATCCATTAGATACAATTCGAGCGCGACTTGCTTTTCAAGTGACTGGGGAACATATTTACACAGGCATTATTCATACAGCAGTTTCCATATTTAAAGATGTTAGTGTTAAAGCCTATTTATTCTCAATTAGTTTGTTTGTCCAACAATATTTGATGACTGTTGTATTATTTTAGGAAGGTGGTTTCAGGGCATTGTACAGAGGATTCATTCCAACTGTTTGTGGCATGATACCCTATGCTGGATTTTCTTTCTACTCGTTCGAGAAATTCAAATATCTTTGCATGAAATATTTTCCCACTGTATTATGTAACAAATGTGAAAAAAATACCGGTGAGAAGATTATTTTCAAACTGCTCTACAATCTTGATCTTGAACAATATTTTAAGTATTAATCAACTGCTGATCAACTGTTTTTTCTCCATACAGGTGGTTTGGTTTTAACAATTCCTGGAAAATTATTGTGTGGTGGTGTTGCTGGAGCAGTGGCACAAAGCTTCTCGTATCCATTAGATGTTACTAGAAGACGCATGCAACTAGCAATGATGAACCCAGATACATACAAATTCAGGTATAAATGTTGTAATTTTTATTGAATTACTTACCCTCTTCATATTTTTAATATTGATATTTCAGTACTGGTATGGTTTCCACATTAAGGATGGTATATCAGGAAAACGGTATAGTTAAAGGACTTTATCGTGGGATGAGTATAAATTACTTACGTGCTATTCCAATGGTAGCTACGAGTTTTGCAACTTATGAAGTAATGAAACAACTACTCGATTTAGATACAGGACTAAAAATATCAACATAGTTTTTTTATATTTATTTATTTTGTTATATAAACAAATTGTTTTGTTTTGTTTTTTTTTCATACAAGATGACTATTATTATAATTAATTAGTCAATTTGAATAGGCAATAAATACTTGCTATCTTACAAAAGAGCATAATAACCAAGTACTGAGTTATGATCATAAAATTAATTTTAAACTATAAAAGTTACCAATCTCAGGTAGATATTTGTATTGATATGTATAAAAAGCTCGCTAGTAAGATTTAAACGAAACAAAATAAATATTTTTGTAAATATAGAACAAATGAATTTAAAAAGATATACACAAAAATACTGTTAGAAAACCAATTTTGTTTTTATGCTGAATAAGATTAAGAAATGTTTGTCAAGTACCTGTAAAAGTGTATGAAAATTTGTAAACGTTAAAGTTTCATAAATTTTCAGAAATGCTTTATATTAGACTAATGAAAGTTTATGTATAAACGTTTTTATAAGCAAAACTAATTGTTGTAAAACAATGCGTTCTTCGTATGAAAATATGCAGAATGAGAATAAAAAGAATTTTAAACATCGTTTATGGTTTTATTTATTATTTATTTATTTATTTTTTTTTGTCAATAATCTGATGTTTGTAAATGAAAAGAATTAATCAAAAAATGAGGGACCAACACTCGCATGAAATTACTTGATTCAATTTGTTTCCTCTTCTCATGACTTTTAATGACACAATAATGGGTTTAGCAGCAGAATTTATCAACTTTACTGTGCCCTTTTCTGATCTTTTTTTTCTTTGACGTTAAGTATAGGTATACGGATATGTGTAAAACATACATATTATAGCGAACAAAAAAAGCGCGTGATAAAGATAGCACGTGCAAGTTGACTACCTGTATATCGCGCAACTCGAATAAATATTACAAACGCCAACATTCTTCTCAAGGTCGCTGTCATTTCTTAAAAAATGCAATACACTTAATCGGAAATTTTTTTAAATAAAAATGATAATAATTATACTAAATAATTGCACTAGATTACACGCTTTGTTTTATAAAAAGTTAATGACGTTCTATACTTTGATCATACATTCAATTAGATGTTTATGGATAAGAATGTCTTTAAAAAGATGATAGAAATCGAAAATGTCGCTTTTATTGTCGGTGCTTGGACTTGATCTATAATTCGAGTTGCTTTCTTGTTTTTGAATAGAGATACTTTTATAGATCTAGTGATAGTCAATCTAAACCGAGATTCAAAAGAATGCGAAAATTGTATTGGCGTGCGTTTATTAGAGTCAACTTGCTCGCTGATAAATCTGAAAATCTTGCGCATTGTATATCTCTCTTTGTCTTCTTTTACAAAAAAAAAGTGCAAGTTCACTTTTTCTCGCTACAACGCGATTTGTCAATATAGCAAACCTCTTTGATTTTTGACGATGGCCAAATAAAAATGAAGTTGTATTATTAAATAATGAGCGTGGTATATACCTTACATTGTACAATTTTGTTAATTCAGTTTGGATGTTGCACAACTTTTTTTTAGCTCCTTTTCATATAATAGTATAATCGTGGTTATAATAAATGCAAATACAAAATTAGTTATACAATTTCCAAGTGCCTATTATTTTATTTATTATAATGTCGTACTGCTACTAAACTCGCTTGATTGTTATCATTAATACTATATGATGATTTTAAACATAGATTCATTCTTATAAGAACTTCTAAATGAATTTGATCCTTCTTCCCCATAATTGAAGTTATTTAAAAGTCAAACAGAAATACACAGAAATTTTCGAATACCATCAATAATTATTCTTTTATGTTAAATTTAGCTTAAGTTTTACTATTATAGAATTCATATAAATTTATCATGTTATTTTGTAAAAGTCTTACTTTAAAATGATTTTATAAAAACAATCAAGTACGCTTGTGATGATTTTTAAAAAATTTTCAAGTCAAAGGAACAATATTTTTTACGTTTCTGTATAAATCCATCCAACTTTTTTTAAAAGCAAGTACACAATAAATAAAAAAATGTGATGTTTGATAGCACACATGTTTGATAGGTTTGAAGTTGACACTTGATTAGAAAATTATTTCATAGATACAATTGAATTTTGACGATTCACAGTCTTGACAAATTGCTACTACATGTGGTATTAAACATTTGTTATTATTTCGTCTGGTCGTTTGCGTTCGCCTCGGCACTTCATTACTTTATGTGTTTTAAGAAAGCCACCACTCTAGGAGCACTATCGTAATTATTTCAATACCTTTACTATTTAATTTGCTTGCTTAACTCTAAGAATACATTTGCAGGTCTTCTTTCAATTCTGTAGATTTTTTATTTTATTCATTTTAAATCGTGTTTATCGCACAAAAATTGTCGATCGTATCAATATACAATGATTTTTATGATTTGACACAATAACTCAAGTATATTTTAGCTTGAATTACACGATTTTTGTTCAAGACAAATTGCATGTTTCAGTTTTTGAATCAGTAAAAAGTTCAGCAATATCATTATGAACAATCAACTTTCAGTAGAAATGTTTATGATTTCGTGGATCAAGTGCGCCTTTTTATTGAAAAATCGTTTTACCTAGGATTGATGTAAAAGTGTTATAATGTATATTTTTCTAGTTTATTCGGCGATCAATACATTCAAAAATTTGAAGTAGACAAAAAAAAATGCTATATAATAAAAAACAGACACAGTAAATGCCAAGAGTGCGCACTTATACATAAAACAAAAGCTTGTAATAAATATATAAAGAAATTCATATTTTATGTGTATGTATTGTTCCATTAAATTTGTCCTTTATTTTCTCTTTTTTGCAGAAGAGAGAAAGAGAGACAAGTATAAAACTCCTTAATTTATAAATGAATTTGATTGAAAAATTTGTGTTTTGACAAAGGTAAATGTATCAATATAAATTTAAATAGAGAAAATGTATGGTCCATCCATGTAACTCCAATTTAAAACCTCTCGAATCTTTCTTAAAACCCCTTGCAAGCTCTAAGAACACTGTGTTTGACAATCGTGAGATAAAAGTAATAATGAATACAAACTTGATCGACTCGAAATTTCAAATGCAATAGTGAACATTGGCAAAAGCATGGGATAAAAGTCACAATTACATCAACCCCCCCTTTTTTTCATGCTTCACTGCTCCTGTTTGGAGAAATATTTAACGCCACTTTCATACCTGTTAGAACGCGAATTATTTTAAATACAATTATTTTCATTTTAGTACTTATTTCGTAATCATCAACGACACAATAGCCACTTTCGCAGTACAATTAGGAAAAAGATGCATATCTGTTCAGGAAACTTTTCTTTGTCTCTCAATAAGTTAACATTCATTTAGGATATTAGAACATTTTCACCTTTATTTTAAGCCTTCCATAATAACGACCGCATTTATCCGTCGTTTTCATGATTGTATTCTTTAATGAAAATATAAGCCATACAATGAAAATCGTCAAACTCAATGCTTTTAGGTGAATTAACTCGGTACATGTGTACATTATTGTTTTTTTTTCTTAATGTGTACAAGTGTTGTTGAATCTACGTGTATGGTGTACTTACGCACAAATACGCGAGCGCGCAATTAGTCTCTCTAGGAGACACCATAACGCGAGCCATTATATAATACTTGAGACTATATATGGCGTGTAAGGGTAGCTCGGGGCCTTACACTCATAACGATGTTCTATTTATAGGTTATGTCTGCGGCATCTCTATAAAGCCAGCATCAATCCATTCCCCTACCTTAACATCTGCTTCCTCGAGGATTGGCATCTTACAGGAAATAGTCTGGTGTTCGTCTGGTGACATGTGGCTCCCCACGTCTTGGTGCTGGATCGAACTGAAGGCTATAATAAAAAATGGCAAGCATTGTATAAATAACACATTGCAGTTTTGCTCAAAATGGTTGTTCATCTCATCTACATTATACTTACAATGAATATTTCAAAGCGTCATCTAGTTCCATGATTGCAGCTTGATTACCACAGCGGTAACAGTAATTTGGAGCTGAGAATATAGTCACAACATTGCGATCGTGACACCTATGCAATCACAATTATTGTTTATAAATAATTCAAGTACACAAATGCAGGTTTTATATTTACAATAATTCTATAACATTACCAATTATAGCCTTCCATGACCAACTGATGGGCTCTTGATACAAGTGTCAGACCATTAGAATGATTGAACGTTTCTGAAATATCTTGGCCAAAGGTGTAACCAGCTCCTCTAGGAGAAATACCCCACCCTCCTCTGTCATCAGGATCTGACCATAGAAGATCGCACATGGGACCCTAACAGTAGATACAATTAATTAGTAACTGATTAATGTATAATATTAAGTATACAAGTGACTACTTACTTCATGTGGCACCTCCTGCAGACGATCTAATGCACGAATATGATCTAATGTATCAATGGAAGGAGACAGTCCTCCATGCAAACAGAAGATCTGACCATCTACAAGTGCAGTGAGAGGCAGATAATCAAATAAATCGGTGAAAAACTTCCAAACATTAGCATTGCCGTATTTACGAAGACACTCGTCGTAAAATCCATAAACTTGTGTAATTTGTCTGGACTCATGATTACCTCTCAAGATGGTTATTCTTTCCCTGTATCTAACCTGTGTTCAAAAAAAGCAAATGCTTAGAACAGTGCCAATTCTTCATAAGCTAAAAAAATGTGGAACTTACTTTTAAAGCTACAAGAAGTGTTACAGTCTCAACAGAATAGTAACCACGATCGACATAGTCACCCATAAACAAGTAGTTTGTATCTGGAGATTTTCCACCTATTCGAAATAGTTCCATGAGATCATGGAACTGTCCGTGAACATCGCCACACACTGTTACGGGACATTTCACCTCCTGTACATTGGACTCCTTGGCTAGTATTTCTTTTGCCTAAGAAAGAGAAGTATGCAACGTCAGAATTATTGCTAATTCAGTCTGATGAGTCAATTATTTATCAAACGGTTGGGGGAAATGTGCACCTGTTGCAGATAAGGCTTGATTGACTAGTATTGAATCTCATGTGTCAATAAACGATTGCAATGATAATGCGGGACATTGTTTGTGCGTGTGTGCGTACGTGTGTATATAAGGTAGGCGAAGTAATAGCGCATAGTATAGTCCACCCATTTTTTTCGTCGCAAGTGCGCGCACGAGAAGGAGAGAGAGGGAGATATATAAAATGCGAGAGAGAGAGAGAGAGAGAATGCGAGAGGGGAACGGAGTGCGACTTGCGACTTTGAGAACGAAAGAAAATTGAGCAGACCGCCGGCTGCGGATATAAGTATGGGCTGCTGAGTGATTCGATGTTTGTATATAGGTATAGTCAGAATGAATTCGGGGAGTCGTGCGTCGACGGCATCATCGGGGATATCAAGTTTGCGGCGGCCACACACGACTTACCTTGTCGCAGAGAGTCTTGACTTGGCTCTCCGTTAGTTGTTTGCATTCATTCAACTGTTCTATCCACTGGTCGAGTTCCTTGAGGGACGCCTTCTCCTCCATCGTTGTAATTTGCGCAACGATTTTGAACGCGTTTTTAACGATCGCTCAGCGCATGTAACAGAAGGAGTGCCGGCAGTCAGCCCGTCTGTCCTCGACTAAATCATCCGCTTTTGCTCCGGTTCCTTGGCATTTGCTAGCAGCTTTGTCCCACTCTGTCTCCGCTCGGCTTTCGTACACTATTTTACTCTATTCTCTTCTCTCTTCCTCTGACCGACTCCTCGTCACACTCTTCTACTAATCTAGCAGCACGTCTGGCGACTCTCGGGGGTCTTCTTCTCTGGCCTCACGATCCTCTCAGTCCCGACGATATAGCTCGCGTTAGCCCGACGTCTCGATAGGCACGGCCAAACGTACTCTTGGCTCTCTGTCTCTCTCGACGTCGCGCGACACACAAATATCCTGGATATTGTGCTGCTCACACACTCACAAAATGGCCGACCCGCGAATGATCTCTCTCTCTCTCTCTCTCTCTCTCTCTCGCGGATGACGTCACGCTCGCTTCTGTTGGCTTCTCCGGCGCAGCACCTCCGCTGCGGCGCCGCGATGAACACAGTATTAGGTAGGTATTATGTGTATTCCGCCGTCTTTCCAATCCGTTCCAGATTCCATGACTTCGTCAATCGGCATATATATATGCGTGGACCGCGAATATTTTGTTATGTATACTTTGCTCATGATTTTGAATCCTTGATGATTACTGGTTCAGTTAATAATAGGACTTAATTATTTAAACACCCACTGCATGACTTGTTTGTTCTTTTATTTAAAATACATGTATGTATAATCTATCGGAATATTCATGACAAGTAGTGTAGCGACTTTTGGATTTTCTTTTGACGACTTTCATTGGATGTATTATAATACTCAAGTTTATATTTTTTTCATTGATATTTGTTTTAAATTATTTCAAATTTAAACCACTTTATTATCTTAGCATTAAATGCACACTTAGAGTTTAGACACCGAGTTGTACCCAGAGCAATACGTTTATAAATATAACCATAACATATCAAACGAGCAGTTTGACTTGAAAAGGTAAAAAAAATATAGAGGTATTCTTACAGTCTTAGTTCAATTCAACTTCATTATATTGATATAAGCATATTGCAGCTTTACTTTAAGATCTCTTATTATGCAAAGATCCACAGTTACAAAAATACTAAAAGTTGAAATATGACCAAATTTGAGTATTTTAATTCAACTTTTGTTTGCTTTTTCATCTGCAAAGAGTAGCATCCAACTGTGTCAGCCATGGTAAAGTCAATTTGATTTTTCTTCGGTAATTTGCATCTTTAGCTATTGGGTTGTGCTCAAGGTAAATAGTGGCTAGTTTTTTGTTACAAGTCAAGTTGTCAATTGTGGTCCAATCTTCAATCTCATTGTTGTTTATCTAAATAAAAAGAATAATGAATAGTTGTGTCAAAGTATCCGCATACAGGCTATATCCTTGAGATACTTACCCAAAATTCCTCCAATTCTGTGAGATGTTGTATGTTGGAAATCTTTTTTATCTTATTCTGTGCCAGATCAAGAGTTGATATTTTGGAGCAGTTTTCCAAACCTTCTATTTGAGTTAATCCATTTTCTGACAAGTACAGCTGTTCCAATTTGACAAGCTCTGTTAAATTTTCAATGCGCACAATTCTATTGCACTGGAGACTCAACAATGTCAGATTTTTCAAGTTTTCCAGATTTCGAATTTTGGATATTTTGTTCTTGCCCAAAAATAAACTGGTTAGATTATCTAAACCATCCAAATTTTCTATTTCCCTAATTTTATTGTCTCCCAGCTCTAACATTGTGAGATTCTTCAAATGAGCTACATTTTCAATTTTTGCTATTTTATTGGAAGAAATGAACAATTTTTGTAAACTAATTAAATTATCTAAATTTTCTATCTTCTTAATTCGGTTGAATGATAGATCCAGTGATCTGTCAAAAAAATAGTATGTAATCAGATTTAGTAACTTGTAGATTTATTAGCAAGAGAATAAAAATTGATAAAAATAACCTACTGTAAATTTTTAAGCGCATCCAAATTTTCAATCACAGTGATTTGGTTATCACGCAGCTCCAGTTCTACCAGAGTATGTAGGGTATCCAAGTTTTCAATTTTTTTTATCAGATTCCAAGTAAAGCACAGCTTTTTTATCTTGGTCAATGGTTCTAAATTTTCCAGTTTACTCAAGCGGGAATGGTTAAAATCCAGTTCCTACACAGAGAATTTCAATACAAAACATAAAGAAGTGCTTTTATAATTATAGTACTACTGCAGATAGCAAATATTGTTTACTCACTTCGGTTTCTGGATCTATGATCATAATTTTCTCAGTGTCCTCTGTTTCGGCAACATCATTTTCATTATCCATATTCACAGAAGCTTCGCTCTTGTTATCCTCTGAAATTTGAAGCAAGTATCTTATGAAATCAAAGGCAAGATAATTCAATTATAAGAAAAATAATAATCACAATATTATCCTACCGCTGTTGGCCATTTTCGAATTTCTATTAAAAAAGGAATTGCGTTATCAGCTGACGAGACGCCAGTGTATGTAAGCGGTTGCAGAATAAGACTAATATACCATTGACCTACAATTAAATTGAAAATATCGACAAAAACTAGTAGACCACCGTTTGATTATTGAATTGCCAAGAAGTACTCGACTGTCGTGACTACTTGCAGACTTGCAGGCGCACAAGCGATGTTTACAACAAAATATCTTTTGTATCATTTAGATGCACTCTCTGTGCATGTCTCATATATATATAGATATATAGTAGTAGACTATTATAGTTAAGGCATGTTTTCAACGCTGAAAATATTAAATTCAAAAATGTACAAATTCCTTCTATACTTACGTAGTTAATTTTGATAACAACACTAATAATAATGACAACAATAATAAGAATAATAATAATAATGATGATATAAAATGAAAGTATTTAAATTCTGATTCGCGCAAGTGTTAAAAAGAACGCAAAATTTAAAGAGATGAAAATTCGACAGTTTTAGGAACGCACAAAAGCAGCGGTAACCGGCGGAGTAGAGGGAGGTAGCACCGCTGTTCATCAGCATCGCTTTTTCCGCCTTCCGGCCTTTTCGTCTGAGCCGCTCGTACACGACGCTTGGGTGTCTACGACGAGTGGAAAGTAATCCACTTGCATCCGACGTTCAGTTTTTCAAAACGGAGTAAAAAATGACTGAGACGCTTCAGCTGAGGGGTACCCTTCGGGGCCACAATGGATGGGTCACGCAAATCGCGACGAATCCTAAATATCCTGACATGATCTTGTCCTCTTCACGTGGTAAGTGGCAGTATGTCCGACGACATGTGATGTTTCTAGTTTACGTGTTTTTCCTTCTACTTCGCTTCTTCATTCCTGCAAAAATCATCTGCGAAATTGTTTCATTTTATGCAAGATAAATTTTGTCGTTAATTTCGCAGACAAGACTTTGATCGTTTGGAAGCTGACCCGCGACGAGGCTAACTACGGTGTGCCTCAGAAGCGCCTGTACGGTCACTCCCACTTCATCAGTGATGTAGTTCTTTCCTCTGACGGAAACTACGCCCTTTCTGGTTCGTGGGACAAGACTTTGAGACTGTGGGATTTGGCAGCTGGTCGCACCACGAGAAGGTTTGAAGACCATACTCAGGTGTGACTTACATCTTCGAGCAGATGCTCATATTCATCTTGTACTGGATCGGGGGATACCAGAAAATATAAAAACTGAAGCATTTTTTTTATATATTTTTTTTTATAAACATATTGAAGAGGTGGGCTATCGATCCCTGCCGTAAGTATAAGACCATAATACAGTCTTTTCTTACAACATTGCCACTGGATACTGCCTACGAAAAACGAAATTATTAAATCTTTTAAATCTACACTTTTAAATTAACCTTTGTTTTTGCATGTCAACAGGATGTCTTGAGCGTTGCTTTCTCTGTTGATAACCGTCAAATCGTGTCTGGCTCACGAGACAAGACTATCAAGTTGTGGAATACATTGGCTGAATGTAAATACACCATTCAGGAAGATGGACACTCTGACTGGGTCAGTTGTGTCAGATTCTCACCTAACCATTCCAATCCCATCATTGTGTCTGCTGGTTGGGATCGTGTTGTTAAGGTAATTTAATTTTGCTTTACTTTTAGATTCTTCAAATTATATCTTGATCAAATGATGCATAACTTTTTTTAAACATGATATCTGTGAGTGTTTGCGGATATGGGACTGAAGTTTAATAAAACTTTATATGAATCGATTACATTAGTTGCTCAGAAAATACAAGAAAGTTTATTCTTTTTTTTAAGGTATGGAACTTGACCAACTGCCGTCTAAAGATCAATCACAATGGACACACTGGCTACCTCAACACAGTCACTGTCTCTCCTGATGGTTCTCTCTGTGCCTCTGGTGGCAAGGTGAGAAAAGCAAAAATTGTTTGTGCTTAAAAACTTTCTTTATAAACCAAAGCTGAAAAACAATGTGTTTATTTGTTTAATAGGACAACAAGGCTATGCTGTGGGACTTGAATGATGGAAAGCATCTACACACCCTTGATCACAATGACATCATTACTGCTCTGTGCTTCAGCCCCAACAGGTACTGGTTGTGTGCTGCCTATGGACCATGGATCAAAATTTGGAATCTCGAGGGCAAGGAAATGGTTGAAGAACTTAAACCTGATGTTGTGTCTGCTACAAGCAAGGCTGAGCCTCCTCAGTGTTTGTCTTTGGCTTGGTCCACTGATGGACAAACCCTGTTTGCTGGATACTCTGACAACACGATTAGAGTATGGCAAGTCTCTATCTCTAGTCGTTAAATCTTTTGTACAAAAAAAATGACGAATAAAAAACTATAAAATGAAAAATGGATTTAATTTATTACTATTACACAATCTATCAACTATTTCTTTAGAATTAATTTGTATGAATTCATCATATTTTTACACGTATATTACAGTCAAAGTGTAACAATTATAACATCCTAATTTTGCTCTTTATTTGGTTCTTCAACTTTTTTCTCGAGTTTTTCAAATTCAGTTTTTGAAATTTTATCTGTTGCATCTTCTACTTGTTCAACTCCAAGAACTTCAGGTATATAGAACTGCATCATATTTTGGACACCATTCTTGAGGGTAACAACTGAACTTGGACAGCTCGTACAAGAACCTTGCATTTTTAATTTAACAATTCCATTTTCAAAACCCTAAAATAATTCAATATATTTCTTAACAATCCATTAGATTTACTAATCATTTTTTCATAATGATTAAACTTTACCATAAAAACTATATCTCCTCCATCTTCTTGAACTGTAGGCCTTATTCTGGTATCCAAGAGCTCTTTTATCATTTGCACAATTTCATCGTCATCTTCATTGATTGCTGAGAGTATAAAAATAATAAATATAATAAATTGGTTATGACAATTTCTTTGTTTAATAAACAGAAAGAATCTATTTACCAGTATCTGATGAAGGTTGGGCTTCTGTTAAAATAGGCAAACCACTGGCGAAGAAATCCATTATAGTAGCAAAAATTTCTGGTTTTATGAGTTGCCAATCGACATCTTCATCTATCTTGGTTACAGTAATAAAGTCAGATCCGAAAAATATGGATTTGACTCCTTCAATACGAAACAGCATTTTCGCCAATGGTGAACAAAATGCATCAGTTGCATTAGGAAAATCTTTAGTTTGTCCTTTTTCCAAGACTTCTACACCAGGAATAAACTTTAAACTGTTGGGATTGGGTGTATCTTGTGTTTGAATAAACATACTCCTTTTTGGTATTTGCAAAACATTGTAATTATTTTGTTTGTCTTGTTGAGAAAGCAATTTTGATTTTGGAAGATTCACTGCAGTGTGAACATTTTTGTTTCCTTCATGTCTGCTGCAACACAATTATAATAGAACGCAATATTGTTAATGCGAGATTGTTAAAAATTCAGCAATAAATTACCTTATACACTGACAGCTGGCAACGATTGGCCGACAATTAAGCGTTCGACAAACCGACATAGATTTTTTCAATAATTTATCCATACCTATATAGGTATAACTGTTTATTTATTTCTATTGAAAAAATTCAAGGGGCATATTAAGCTCCAACGTTTTCCAAAAAAAGCCACGCAAATGTGAATCCTTTGTTCATGCAAACACAAACACTTTGTTAACAATATAAAACAATAACAACAAATCTCGGAAAATGAAAGGTTATGTTACACACTTGATGAATAAAAAGCGAATGCGCAATGGATGTGCTGCGGCATGCAAGCGCAAATTAATATAATATATAGTTATATACCTATATATATGCCGGGCGCGCTTGCGCGTACAAAATGAATATATCAAAAGACATTTAAATACCCTGCACGAGTGCTTTAACTATCGGGCTATAGCGTGTATATTCTCGGTTTTATCGCGCCAATAACAGTAGGATAAAAATTAATGAGTATAATAAAAAAAATTAATGAGTATTTGACGACGCGCCGCAAAAAAACCCTTTCATTCACAAAAACTGTATACGCGAAATCGAAACGCTATATACGTATTACCTCTATACGGAAATCGGCTTGGGGAGAAAGAGATAATAAAGATCCCCGATGAGGCCCGCATGATTAATACAAGTCCCGGTTACTATGGCAACCCTTGCAGGAGTGAAAAGTGCGTTGATGGACAACAACTCTTCCAAGTGTATATATATATATATATATATATATATATATATATATATATATATATATATGTATATAATCGCTGTTCTGGCGGGTACAGTCATGGTGTTACAATCTCGCGGAGTCTCGCTCTCGCATTCTACTCTCAGTCGGTATGCAACACATCACACGCAGGCAGTATTCGGGCGGTTCCGATGGCGTTCGTGCGAGATCGGCCCCTGCCGCTTCAAGTGGGTATCCGGACTGCGGCAGCAGCAGGTTCAGCAGATGCCGAGCCGCGCCAGTTTCGCTGCGCCCGTAGCAGGGGAGAGATATAGAGAGGTGTCTATATAGGCACACGGTGTGTGCAGCCGCCACACCTGTGCGCTCGCACGCGAGAGACTGATATCTGTACCTAATATCTATATATAATGCACAGTAGATAGTGCAGGGCTCCGATTCAAAATTCGAAATACAATGAGCGCAACATGAGAGTGATATGCGTCAGTGTCAGTATCGTTCACGGGAACGCCTCGTCATCTCCTGCAGCCTTTGTTCGTCCGCAACGGCGGGCTGCTGCGCGACATCGTCGTCACCCGCGCGGCGAGCTCCTCTTCTCCATGACCTACACTCCTCTTTAACACGTACAACGTATACCCATCCTTTCGACTTTGCTGCACGTAATACACTATCCTATATCCAGTTTTGCGAGTTTAAGTTTTTGCGCGGAGCACCAGCCCATAAGTGCGAGTGGTAGTAGTAGTCGCGCGAACGTGTCATTTTTCCCTGACTCACTCGAGAGAGCAGCAGCAACGCGAGTGAACAGTAGCAAGGATGAAGCAGCAGCAGCAGCAGCAGCAGTGAGTGAGCGACTCGACGCAAGCGAGAGAAAGAGAGAGAGAGAAGAGAAGAGAACGAGAGGGAGAGAGCTGTGTGTGTATGTGTGTATGTGCAGCAGGAGCAGCTTCGCGCAGGCAGAGAGTCGAGTACAAGCATGTGTTGAGGAATGACCATGTTCGGGAGTATAGTGCAGCGATTAACTTCACCGGTGACATCGCCGATGAGCTCGAGGAGCCGTCGTTTCAAGTCTCCGTCGCGCTGGGAAGTGCAAAGCGAACCGGAGGACGAGGGACATCAAGAGTCGAGCGCTGGTGGCGGCATTCCTGCGAGAAAGTCCAGGGCCAAGCACCTGCTCGACAAGCGTAAAAGCAAGAGCAGGGCTCGAGGCTTGCATTTTCTTTCCGCCGTCGGGGAGCCACAGCAACAACTTGGCGGCAGCGGCGGCGGCGGCTCATGGCCGGACGCGGCCTTTCCACCGTTGAGGGGAACGAAAAGTCTCGGCAGACTCGACGGCATCAAGGAGGTACGCCCACTTTTTCCCGCTTCTTTTTCACGTTGTATATGTCAATTATAAGTACTCCGCCGCGCACAGCAGAGCAGCGCTCACGCAGCGCATACCTCTCTCATTTGCATCGTAATTAGTCTCTCGCGTTTTCCACGGCTCTCATGCAGTGTGCGGTGCAAGGACTGCTCAGCTACCTGTTGAATCGAGGCTTGTTATATTGCCTAGAAGCATATACTCGTAGTCTGTATGTATATTCCGCGGTATATATATACTCTATCTGCTTGCATCTAAGAGCGAAAAACGGGCGACCGTTAAGTTCTCTCCTCCCATCCCATACATACATACATACATACATACATACATACTCACTCGCGTGCGCGCGTATGTACTGCAACTCCTCCATCATTCGTGTGTGTATCACACGGCACTATGAAATTGCAATGTAATAACTATACTGTTTATGGGAAAAAATTCAACCATCAATCGAGCCTACCGGTTCATCGTATAATTGCGGGAATCGCGCCTACCTACTTGAATAAAGTTCACTGGAATATAACTTACTCGACGTTAGCCTGATGCTCGAAAAGTTGAAGGAAAAAAAAAATTTGCCGCGCTGGCGCGACATCGACCCCCCGTGACCTGTTGCTCGCGCACGTATACGCTCACGCGTATAAGTACTTGGCGAGTTAAACTTGGCCATTTAAAAATGATCAGCGCAGAGGCCCCAAGGGAAAATCGTATTTTTCAAAGGGCAGAGTCGTACGCACCTAATCTCCGCCTCGATCGAAGGCTTTAATGTATACACTCGAGTCTTATCTCGAAGATGATCCGGCCCTCTGACGATTGACACATCGCCAACACCGTCCTTGTTTTGACGCAATTTTAATTTTTTCACACCTCGAGCATAGTGTCGAGTTTAATATTGACTAAGGAGGTTACTGGACTCACGCGCTCGCGCGCGCACGGCCTCAAATATACCGCGGGTTGAGGTTACAAATCCTCAAGGCTGTTTACAGAAACGTACGATAAGTTTGCGAAATATCTTGCTTTCAGATTAGATTGGACGAGCCGTTGGTGGTATATCCACTGTTATTTACATTATGTATATAGAAAAAATCTAGCGGAAAAGTGTGACGAATTGGGGTTAAAATCGAGATACAATCTTTCGAGGATTTTAAGTATATATAAGCATACTCGCGCGTGCAGGAAAAATGATACCTCGCAGTGTAGATTTCAGAAAAATAGTTTCAAGGTCATTCGTTGTGTTGCACCTCCCAACCATTCCCTCTACTACACACACACTGCAGTCAATATTATCGCATCACGATATACATTTTAGTAGGATAGATTTTATGCGGAATTAATAGAATTTCAAAATAATTGTTTAGACAAGACACATAGGATTTTCGTAGTATATATATGGAAGCAGCAACCACTCCTAGTTCGCCTTAATTGATCGGATTCACGTTTGAAAGTATACGAATAAATAGCTTGCAGTGCGGTAAAATTGATACTTTGCCGTTTTCAAAGACGAAGAAATGCCGCTGCGGAGAAAGCGTTTTCTCTGCACAGGGTAAATAATAGAGGCATTTTTTACTATTTTGATTGAACCAAGCCTTTATTATCCATGAAACGTTTCCTATTTCCAAACAGGATCGAAAAGCTGTAGTTTGCGTAAAATGCTGCTGACTTTCTCGTTGTTTCTAAAACGCCTATAGTTTCTCATCAATTTTATAAGTCAATGAATCGACTGTTATAAATGTTCAACTGTTACTTGTTACGACTTGTATTAAAGCGACTCCTTATCTACGACGTTTATAGTTATGTACGTGAATCGATTATGAAAAAAATTGAGATTTTATATTTGAAATAAGAGAAAAATGTGAGAAAGTATAGTACTTAAAGTAAAGAAGTAGCCGTTGACTAACCGATTACCAATAAGCTGCGTATATTGAAATATCGCGAAAATTGCACGAGAGAAAGTATCTTCAATTTTGCATGCATATATATATATAGCTAAAATTATGTTACACTATGAAATACATCACTGTCGTATATATTATACCCTCGGCTATTAAAATCTTTCTATATACTTTTGCATTTAAGACCGTCCGGTAATCGAAATTAAATAGAAACGAACGTACATTATGCGGGTATCGGATAATAATTTTTCATCCAGGATGTTGAATAACAAAATACTGACAACATCCTGCTTTACGAAAAATAATATATTCATAAGATTTAAATGATTCATCAGACGTCGGTTACCTAATAAATTTTCGGTTAAAACCCATATAGTAGAAATTTGTCCATTAAAAATTCCACTCATCCACACACTGCTAAAAAATGTGAAACCCCTGCATCGCGCGCGTATTTTTTTCTCTTTCTTCCGTGCGGATGGCTCATATGCGTATGGTGCGTGTGTATATCAAGAGAAGTGGAACTGCGCGACTGTAAAATGATGCAGCGAACCGAGACGCGACACAAGGCGCGGCTTTGAAGAGTTCAGCGACACAAAATAATTTATGGTGATTCCCTCTCTCTCTCTCCCTGCTGTATAGCGTGCACAGCGCTCTCTGTTCATTTGGGGAAAACAGTTGTCTAAGACAGCAAGACAGAGGTAGTATATAAGTATAAGCGCGCGTGTGATCTTTTTGGTACTCTTTATGCCCACTAACAAAACAATTTTTTGACATCCGCCATTGTGTGTATAATGAATGGCTTGAAGCTCATATATAGTTGGTGATTACGTATACGTGTGTGCTCAGGCATTTAATTCTCATGAAAAGTAGCGACAAATATTTTGTCAGTAGAATTTACACATTCGTTGATTTTATTCGTTCAATATTGGAACTGGTAATTCGAAAGTCAATATATTGCAGTAGTCAAGCTTACGTTTTGTTTACACTTTCAAAAAAATATGGCGCTTGTATTTCTGTAGCTTCAAGTGTGGATTATATTCATTGACTGATGCTAATATTACATAAATGAGTTTATTAACGCTAATAGGCATCTGTATAATATATGTCTTGCTGGTATTGTGCGGTTGAATCTGCGAAACGGATACATCGAGTTATACTGTAATAGTGCAAAAAGGGCAACGTCTAGACTGGAAACAGGAAAATATCATATAAAAATGACTCATATACTCTCGTTACAGCAAGAGAGAGAATAAAAGAAGAATTTAATTACAAAATCGTTTCCGTTATCCACGCAGTACTTTTCAACTCGAGAGTAGACATGTCGATTGAGCACTCTCGCGTACATATATATATATATATATATATATATATATATATATATATATATATATATATATATATATATATATAATATATATATATTATACATGCATGGTTAAACTTGTTAAAAAACGAGAAGAAAAAACTAATTAAAAACGTACACAGCATTCTGGCAGTGTCGAAGATTCCCGATTCTGACTCATTGTTGCGTGTCAGAAGATTTATATAAGGATTGAAACTACAGAGGACAGAAGATGTTTTCTGATACTCGCGCAGATAACGATCGACGTGCGGGAAATCCTGTCAATGTAGATGCTTGACGATTTTCCTGGTAATATAATATTTTTGAAACGAAAAACAAATTTTGCAGATACATGACGTGTGAGCTTGTTGGAAATCGATCCCTCTGCGAGGGTTTTAAGAAGATCATATTTCCCAAAGAACGATAGCATATCCAAATGTAGGAATTTTTATCTGGTCAAGCGTATTATTTCTTAAACAAGTTAATCTTCCTGCACACACTCCGTACGCATTGACTTGCGTAGTTGTATACGTGAAAAGAAAAAAAAAATAGGTTCTAGTTCAAGTGCAACGAGTCGATGTTGAAGTGCCTTACTTATAGCGAATTTTTCGTACCGTCTGGAGCACAAAGATACGACAGATTATACTTGCTCTACACACACCCAATTTGTATACGATACGATCGTTCCGTGCCGCTATAATACCGAGAGATTATATAAAATATTGTTTTCCGCGCGCCGTTTGAAGCCCGCATTGAAAATAAAATCCGTTTTTCAAAGGTCGCAGACAACCGCTTAGGGAATTCATTTTGTATATTCTAATCCATCTTTTTGATTTCTTTTAGCTTTGCTTGAAAATCAATCGTAGACTGCTGGAATCCTGTGGCATTTCGCAAAGACCGGTATAATCGAGAAACAGGTCCAACTTCTCTCCCCTCCACGTCTCTCTCGCTCACTCCCTCCCTTTTCTGTCTTTCTCCCTCCACTCTCTTCATTTTAGACTCGCTCGCACGGATCGAGCAAAACTATGCACTTGGCTTATAACGCTCAGGTTGGCCTTCGTGTGCGGAATAATTATATGTAGGGAAGTTTCTGTCTTGCAATTGCATATGCTGCCGCATTTGACTTTCTTTCGGAAGGTGCAGGAGAGGAAAGAAACATACAACTTGCCATGCTGCTTCATACCTCTCTCTCTCTCTCTCTTTCTCTTGCTGTTCTTCGACATTTTTCTGAACCCCTCCTCGGCGCAGTGCCGCACTTTTTTTCTTTTATTCAGTGCTACGGTTATACTTGCGTTTTTAACATTTACGTATATAAATGCATCCTGTTTTGCTCCTTCTCTTATTTTCGTCCTGATGGCTCTTTAATTGTTGGAAGGAAGCATTCCATTAAATTGGGTTATTTCAGTTTTCTTATTTACACCGTGAGCGCAAAAATAAAAGCTGCGTGGTGCATTCAAGCAATCGAACAAAGATATATATATATATATATATATATATATATATATATATATATATATAGAGATAGAGACCTTCTTGAATGAAATAAATTATTTGTAAAGATTGTGATAATAATCTAGTTGACTACTTTATTAATTGAACGCGCGTGATACACTTGCTGGCAATCGTTATTCTTGTTATATAAAAGAAAATCCATTGTTCGCGATTGATCGCTTTTTAATGTATATGTAATGAGCGACTTCATTAGAACATTGTATACCGTCGTATACCACATTGCTGTGATATATGCGTCAGTTTTGAAACATGGTCTGCAGCCCGATATAATATAATCGTCAAAGAAAAACACACCTACTATGATACACTATATTTGATTCTTTTTTCTCAATATAAACCACCGAGCATCTGCAAAATTTACGCTATCAAAACCGCATAGCTATCTACTCCGTTTATACATACCACACCACATCCTTTTTCCAGCTCACTCTATACCTACACACCTATCCTTTCCTTTTCTACTTTTATTTGCTTTTCCTTTTTTTTGCCAATAATTGCTTCTTTGTTTCTGTCTCTGTGCAGCCTCTCTCTCTCTCTCTCTCTCTCTCTCTCTCTGTCGGCGTTGAAGCTACTACTAGTATATAGAGCTGCTATCGTAAAACCTTTCGCTCCGCACTCGCGCGCGCGCATAGCTCGCAGAAAGCTTAAGTGTTCTCTCTCTTTCTCTCTCTCTCTCTCTCTCTCTCTCTCTCTCTCTCTCTCTCTCTCTCAAAGTATGCAACATATTCCAGAAAATCGTATTGTTGTCTTGGTTATCTCGCGCATACGTTACGAAGAGAGCTGCTGCTGCTGCTGCTGCTGCTGGCACGCAAGGGAGAAAAAAGGACTGACCGACAGAGCAATTCCTAGCGTTCTTCCTTCCTTTCTTCCTTACGTCTTTTTTATTTCCGTTGCTCTTAACCCTAAGCCAACTAACTTGCTAACTTCCCAGAGCTCTGTCTATATATATATATACATATATATAGCATTGAACAATCTATAGCAGGCAGAGAGAGGGAGAGAAAGAGAGAGAAAAACTGAAAACCGGCCATTTTGTAGCATCGCATCTTAGTTGATCCGATTGCTGCGGAATATATCGCATTAACTAATTGTATTCCGCGCTGCAGCGATACACTCCCCTGACACAGGTGCAGCGCGCGCAGAGTCTATGTGCGATCGACGCAGTTCTCTTCCACGATATATATACACATATATATACGCGTACGCACACGTGCGCGCGTTGTCCATCGGAATGTTCTATCTGCAGTTATCTCCGCGTCTTTCGTTCTCTTTGGCAATAGCTATATGCGCGCGCGCGCGGCTATACTCCGGCAAGCTGTGTGCTGCTCGCGGTTAATGAATATGCATACCGATGGTATGTAGTAGGAGAGCGAGAGGTTAAACCAGCGACGCAGGGACAGAAACCGCGCGCGAGTGTGAGCGCGCGCTCGACTCTGTATACATATATACGTATAGTATAAATATAGGTATACAGCCATATATGCGCGTGAGCGCGTACAGGCATAACCGAGCAGACAAGCAAAACCAGATGGTTGTACGCCGAAGGCCTGACCGGCAAATCGCCGCTATATGTGATATATATATACATCGGGTATATATACCGGTATAACGAAAATATATATAGCCGCCACAACAAACCTTGACTCGTATTAAAGAGCTCGATTTGGGACGGGAGAGATGCGGCTCAGAGAAGGATAGGAATTCCTCTCCGAAGCAGCCTAGAAAAAAATGCTGCTGCAGGAGGGTTCCGAAGAGGCGATCGCGGGAGTTAGAAAAAACACGTATATGACGCATCGCCTCTGTATGCCTCTCGCTCATTCGTTTCTCTCTTATTAATACGGTTTCAAAGTCTCGCGCTGGAATCTCTCGCGCAATTCTCGGATATTATACATATATATATATATATATACACGCGCGCTATACTCTCGCATTATAACATAAAATACGATGCGAAACCTCGTGGAAAGAAAAAACTCTGCGCGCAACTCGTAGGTGGAATATGATGTGTTACACGCGCGGCGCGAGTCTATATAGCAGTATCTAATACGTAACTGCACATACGTGCAGTAGTATGTAGTCTCTCTGCGTATATGTTATATACGTCCTCTGCTCATTGCGCTGTGACGAGCGCGCGGACGTCTTACGTAATTCGCACTGCATTCACGCGCGGCTCTTTACAACTATTTCGTTCCATTGAATTGAACGAATGGCTGCATCGGCTTTGGATACTACACCCAACTGCGTAGTTACGTTATGCGTTTATAGGCTGGTTCTGGAAACTTGTTTGTGGAGAATATATATAGGTACTATCAAAATCTCGAATATTTCGGTCTATTGGAATTTCGAAAGAGGAGCCCAAGTGAAAACCCGTAGCTATAGCGTACCGTGTAGAAGAAGAGGGGACGAGAGAGAGAGAGAGAGAGAGAGAGAGAGAGAGAGAGAGAGAGAGAGAGAGAGAGAGAACGAGAAAAAGAATAGGAGGGAGCTGCGTGGACCCGTCGTCCAGAGCCGCTCCTCCCCCATATTTCCTGCAGCAGCGGCAGCGGCAGAGCTCTCTCGGTCTATAACAAGTCATCAACGCATTCTTATGCCACGGCTATATACCGCACCATCTGTTCGCTGCTTATCTCATTCTCTCTCTCTCTCTCTCTCTCTCTCTTTCTCTTTTTCTCTCGGCTTATGTAGACACCCTTACGCGGACAAGCGTGCTGCTTTGCTTTGATCCGAATTTAGGTGTACGATTTTGAAATCTATTCTTATAGGGAAACAATGACGATGATGATGATGATGAGAAAATTTATGTATTATATATGCGGTGTGGAGAGGAGCATTGTGTGCATTCTCTCTGTCTCTGCCTCCCTCTGGGTGTTAACTAGCCTGATATATTTGTAGGCAAACTGAAAAGTGACTGGCAACTTCAATATTTGTTCCTATGTATACCGAAGATTAGCAGGCTTTTTAAATTTAACCCCTAGTTAGCTCTTGATGCTATCGTTCACGCATTCTCTTTCAACGAGGAGGGATGGAATCCAAATAAACGCGCGATCTCTGTTTGTTTATAGCTTTTTATATAACAGTTCTACGTATTTCTCTATATACATAAACCAGATATCAAACGTATGGTTTTCTTTAACTGAAATTGAGCGAATCATCATAGTATTTATACTATATATAAAGTTATTATAAATCACAAAAAACTGTAACAATTCTCCACGAGAAATTCCAGTAGACCCATCAGCGTCTATATCCGGTGTCTCTCTTTCTACTGAGCCACCCTTTGAATGTATATAACGTCTACCGCTTGGCTATATTCATCCGAGCCTCTCGCAGCAGCTTGTCGTTCCAAAATAGAACCTCGACCGTCTCGATCGCGCGCGGCTGTGCGCCGCCGCATTTCCTTCCACATACCCTCGACATTAAGATCTTGCACGTGATATTCGTTCTACAATTTTCACAGCGTGAGCTGTATAGAAGCGTTTCAATCTATACGCCTCCTCTCGGCGGAGAATCAATTATATATTTTAATCGTTTTTATTTAGACCAGCCGATGCGATGACTGGCTCGAAAAATTCTCAATTGATCCCGATAATATTTCGTGCGTCGCGTAGATATGGACGTAAAAATGAGGAACGTGTGCGCTATATCCATATATATATATACACTGCGCGACTGCATATCCGTTGTAGAGCTATTTCGAAAACTGGGCTGGGCATTGACCAGCCGGCTTATGCGTCTGTGCGCATTGCTCATAAATAGACGTATGCATGTAGCTTCTGATGCTGCGCGTCTTTTTTTTCTCGAGTGCATCAGCTTAATCGGCTGGATGATCATCGCTTTTGTCGATACTAATTGTCATGCTACCGTCAAATCACTCTTGAATGTATTATAATGTATTCGTCTCTCGGTGTATACAAACGTGCATGCGCGCATCGAGTGAAGAGAAAATAATGCATTCTATATGTCGTCATATACATATATATGTCGCTCATCATTGATTAATACGCGGAGCTCCTGCTCACGGGTATATTATAATGCTCTTGAATGAATCGTGTCCGGCATATCGAAAACGTCGAGGCTTTGAATACGCCGAGCACGAGCGATAGTTGACAGTTGTAATACACAATCGTGCCCTGTTTTATTCCTCTGCGTCCAAGAATAGAGTTCCCTCCGTGGCGATCGGGGAGCGAGAATATATACCCTGTATATACATTCGATTCTCGAGAAAGAGCACAGCTCTCGTTCATTCGGAGTTTTCCACAAAAATGCTTATAGCTGTAACTAACGAGAATATTTATTTAAAAAAAAATTCGCAATTATATCATTAAAATAAATTTACACGAGATCAAGTCTCAAAATCTCGATATAATTATCCCATTGAATAAAAAAAATTCTTCATTTTCTTCTACATACCATTCGTTGACAGTACTAACATCACGCGGGCGTTTACAGGTAGCAAGTGCGTGCGTGGTATAGTAAAGCGCGGGCGCGGAAAGAAAATTTATAAGCTGTGCACCTGTAAGCGCATTTTTCCACGCGCACTGCGACTATAATGCCATTGCAAATGCCGCGCGTTCGCACAGAGATCTAAGAATCCGATAAATAAACTCCCTTCCAATCTCGTCCTTTCACCGACATCACTATACAGCAGCAGCAGCAGCGAACTCCCATATATAAACTCACCTTTTCACAGACTAGCGCGATCTATCCCATGTATATATATATAATCACATTCACCCAGCACACGCTCTCTCCCCCTCTGAAAATATGACAATCGCTTTTCGCACGATTGCGAAAGTGGCTGCTCGCTCTCGCGTGCCGCGATTCATAAAGTGTCCGCTGCGACGAGAGCTGGTTGAAAATGCTCGTCGTGCAGCAGCGGCAGCGGCGTGCACAAGCAGGTGAAAGTGGAAAAAGGGATCGCCATCGGCAACTGGCAAGAAATAGAACGTGAAAACAAGTGCTGAAGTGCCGATGACGATAACCGGTCCGCGTCTCCCTACTCTCTTATACGCGACGCTCGGCTGTGTGTGTGTACGTTGTATCCGACGTTGATTCCCCTCTGTGTATTATATTATATATATGCGTGTCTCGCTGCTCTAAGGAATATGTTATATTAATATGGGAACTTTTTCATTCGACGCAGGTACGGAGGCTCGCCGATTACAAGAGATATCTGGAGCAGGAGGCGAGGGCCGCGGCGGAAAATGGAAATGCCAACTTCACTGGAAGGGTACAGCTCGAGGGTGATTTGCATCGGATTCAGGAACTATTTCCGAATGATAATCTGCGGCTTCACGAGCAACATGTTCTCACCACGGTATGCATTATTTTTATCGCGATGTCGAGTGCTTGGGAGGGCAAGGTTTATAACTATATATGGAATTTTTAGAAACCCAAGAATCTCGTCCGAAAAAGAAACAACTCTGGGCCCAGCAACGGCAACTCCAGCAGACAGCAGCCAAGACCATCGGCTCCGAAAGCCGCGAGCAGAGCTTTCCTCCTCGAGACTCCGGTCCAGTTCACAACGGTAATTTTCCAAGTCCTGCGCTCACGTCTACTCAAATACGTTTGCTCATTCGTCTCAAAATTTGTCTTACTTTTTCTTAAGGGAATGCAGTCCCAAGAGAGACATCTCTTCCTCTTCTCCGACCTGCTGCTAGTTGCAAAACCTCGAAACGGCGGCGGCACTTTCAAGCTCAAACAGTCCGTGAGAATAAGCGAGCTATGGCTCACGGCCAACCACATCGACGAGGTCGCCGAAACGAACAAGTCGCCCGAGACGAGCTTCGTCCTCGGCTGGCCGACCAGCAACGTCGTCGTGAGCTTCATGTAAGTCTTCTTCGCCGTTAAATTCATCGTGTGTAGCTTTTGTTCGTTCGCCGTTTCAAATGTTTAATGCAAGCGTCTTGATTTAAATTACTCGCAGGACTGCAGCTGCTCGAGATCTGTGGTGGGGCAGGCTCAGCGAGCTCATACGCGAAGAGAGTCTCAAGGAGCCAGCGGAGACGAGTATTCAGATAGTCTACAACGACAGCGAGAGCAACGTGGAATACGTAAGTGCCGATGAGACCATGTATGACAGAGTTGTTATTATTATTGGATGAGGGTTATTATTAATGAGCGCATGTATGCTTTCAGTGCAAGAAGGTATCGGTGAGCGCGGAAACGACCGCGGCAGCTTGCGTGAATCTGTCGAGAAGGTTGCTGGATCTTCAGCTCCAGCCTGGTCCTCTTCAGCTCTGGGCGAGAACGTGTCTGGAAGAGGCGCCCTATCCGCTCATTGGCCACGAGAGACCTTTTGCCATCAAACTCTCGAACCTTAGGCACAAGCTTTCTCTCGAGGAAGGCTTCGATCTCGAGCACTGCAACAAGAGTGGCCATGACACGTGCCACTTTATCCTCAGGCCCATCCACAAATCGCCATTGGCAGCGGTCGCCGCTGCCACTGCCACCACCAAGAAGAACAAGTCCAGCAAGATCAGCGGATTGCTGCGCAGGTCGCTCTCTCTCAGCCCAAGTGTATTCGGCGTCAATCTCTCGAGGCTTGACGAGAACGGACTGCCCAAACCGGTCCTGGTCATGCTGCAGCAGCTCTTCGCCAAAGGCCCCTTCACCCAAGGCATTTTCCGCAAGTCCGCTAACGTGAGAATCGTCCGGGAGCTACGAGATCAGATTGAGTCCAGCGCTCCCGACACCAGTTGTCTAGAAGATGCTCCCATTGTTGCCGTGGCTGCTCTGCTCAAGGACTTTTTCAGATCGCTGCCTGATCCGCTTCTGACCTCACACCTCTTTCCGCTCTGGATGGCTAGTCTCGACTCCGCCAATCCCATACAGACGATCAAAAGGTATCTGCATTCTCCCTTTCTTTCGTCTTGATATTATTGCTCGATTTTTCTGTTTGCTTATAGCATCGTTTTGTTTTTCACAGTATTTTAGAGCGACTTCCAAAAGCTAACTACAACCTATTATCGCACCTAGTCTGCGTGCTTCATCATATCGCAAGGCGATCGAAGCACAACCTCATGTGCGCTAGTAATCTTGGAGTATGCTGCGGTCCGAGTTTACTCTGGTCTCCGAATCCTTCAGTCAATCAAAGCCGAGCTATTCCAGCTCTCACGGAAACGCTTATCCGTCATTGCGAGACTCTGTTCGGTGAAGGTGTCGTTCATCTTTTTGGCGAAGAGCGTAGTGACAGTGGAGCCGAAGAGAGCACCGATAGTCTTCACTGTGAGTTTCCAAACATTGACCTTGCAAAGATGCACAATGCCTGTAATCTATTTACTAATCTATTCATTCCTTTCATCTATTTTCAGCAGGTAGACTTTCCCTAGACAGTTTAGACATGACCGAGCCTCCTCGCAAAGATCACATGTCTCTTTCCAGAGACTCAGGCCTTACTCTATCAGATTGTCAACTTTTCGTTCCCGAATCCCCAGTTGGTTCTGAAGATTCTACAGTCAATACTTCGTCAAGCACTTTCGATAAATCCATAACGAAAGATGAAAAGTCGAACCACACCAAGACATACATTCGCCTCTATAATCATCAATGGGAAGAGAGATGCGCTTCGGGTAATCTCTTGCAAAGTGCACTGGAACTGCACGCCTATCCAAATCCTAATTTTCAACGGCAAGACTGGATAAGGGCCCAATTAAAACGAACTCCCAGAACAAAGCTTGACGAACACGAGTCGCAACAATCTCCTCAACATCAACAGCACCAACAGCATGAGCAACAGCAGCAGCAGTGCCAACAGCAACAACATCATCACCAACAGCGACAACAACTGCAACGAAAAGAACAGTTCACTAGCAAAAAAGTTTATATGCGAGAATGTCATCGGCAAGACATACTGCGCGAACAACAAATTGAAAATCGCAAAGACATATACATATCTTCAAAAATTAATGTGCCCAAAGATCATGTTCTGTCGCAATCAGATGATACGAGTCGCTCACACAAAACTGAACAGCAACGTCCCAGTGATTTGAATTTGTCTATCGACAAAGGTGAATTTAAAAAAGAGTGCTTTAGTGGATTTAAAAAGGTAAAATCGGAGCAATATGTGAATCGTGTTTCACCTATAATACATAACCGAAACTATCATTCGACGGAATTAAATAAAGTCCGAAGCGAAATATTCTTAAACAGGCAAAGCCCAAGCGAGTGCTATGAGTTCGATAAATCCGAAAACAACATTTACGGTAATCGTGAAACCCTCAACAGTATCTTCAATTCTCGAGATAAGAACGATATCTATCAGTTCAAACAAGCGGAAACGATAGACGTTTATGACGACGACGAAGAAGAAGAAGGCAGAGAAGTGGAGGATGAGGACGAGGAAACTGAAGATGGATTGGAAGATTTGGAAGATGAGGAAGAAGAAGACCGAGATTCTAACGAACGAACTTGGTCGAGTACGCCGCCGCCACCTCCACTTCCGCCACGATTAAGGCACTTGCCACCCGTGCACATGAACCTGGAGGATAGGCACAAACTAGCAGGTCGGTCAAGATCACTGCCACCACCACCTCCCTACCGACCCCCTCCTCAGCCTCGTGCAAGCATTGTCAACTCAAGGCATTTGGGTTATGCAAGGTCTATTCTCGATGACGAAAGCTATGTCTGACAAATCAACTTCGACAAAAGCTGTCAAATTAAACGACACAAGAGAGAGATAGAGACTAAAAATATAAAGAGCCTAGTACGCACAGCCTGCTTATTTTTAACTGACCCATGTTATACCTAGTCGCAAGTCAATAGGCTCGTAAGGCGAAAAAGGCATTAAATTACGACGTCAACTTGGACTATAATACAAGAGTTTTTTGCGCCTTTTGTTTTCTTTGATATCTTTTCTAGCGTTTTACTCTATATTATATACATATAATATACTAAAAAATGCCTTAGTTTGATAAGAAGATTTTTTACACGAAGGTTGAATCATTATACTGTGAATGTGTGTGTACGTGTGCATGCGCGCGCGTGTTTGTATTGCATTAATTGTAAAAGACGTTTATATAGACGCTTTTATGATAATGAAATTTTTATGTCTCAGCAAAATATTCAGTGATTAGAGAGGGCTTCCATTGTCTTAAAACAATAACTTTCTTGAAATCACTTTAAAAATACCGACGAGAGATAAATTCTCTTCCGATTTGTTGACTCGTACATTCTTACTTCCTGTACTTTTCTTACTCATAGATATCGCATAAAGCATATAAAAGTTAATATGCCTTTGTACAGAAAACGTGTATAAGATTGACAATCATCAAATATAATTTTCATTATTCTCGATTAGTTTAGTTTACTTGAATAAATCAAATATGTTTGTTTGTACATTATATACAGTATATACATTGTATTATGATAAATAATATAAACCATAATATGCATCGTTTTATGCATTCTAATTCAATCTTATATGAAAGTTTATGGTCATTATTTAAGTCTATATGTTATATAAAGTAAGATTTCGTTTTCTCTTTGATTTTTTTTATTTTTCAAGCAAGTGCGATTTTGAACCACACAGGATTATTATATATACATAATTATATAGCATAAGATGTATGAATAAATTATTAATTTTTAAAATCATTGTAAATAGTACCTTTTATATCGTTGAAGTTTGTATTATCATAAATACACATTGTTATTCTACGCAAAAATATCTATTACTACTTAAATTATGTCATTATTATGAGAATATAAATATATTTCGTATTTTATATATGACCTCCTCTTGTGCAATATATTTTTATTTTAAAAACATTATATCCTACCAATTATTGCTTCTCTCAAATTTAGTGCGTAGTTGAAGAAGTTATTGTTATAGATTGTTTTCTTTATGCCATTAAACAAACAAGTATCGCGACGGCTATGGTTAGCGCATTTGCGCGCTATAGACCGTATATGTATGCATATACGACAAATTTCAAGTATAATTTACTTTAATAGATTAATATTATAATGATGTTTTACAAGGAAGAGTTTGCAAACCTTGAATTGGACAGGTTGTCTTTTCGGAGTTTGAAGGTAAATCTATAAAATACACGATTACTATGTAAGATTCTAAGACGATAAGCGGATTATACTGCGAAAACGAAATTTATTTTACTTTAGACAGAAGAAGAATTGAAGAGACACACGCTAGATAAATATTTCGAAGATAAACCAATTGACAGAGAGATTCACATTATTACGTACGTATAATTTCTTTCTATACATTTTTCGATTTTCACAGTTTCTTCCAAACGCACCGATTTTAAACCACTCCTTTTATATTCAATTATAGCTATAGAAGATTCATTATATATTGATAAAAATATTAGTTGGAATAACCTGAAATAGTCTTAGATTGTCATTTGCTTTCTTTAATTTGAAAATAAAACTTAATTATCTCTATTCAGATGTTACGTTCTTCATTGTGCGATTTGCTAATATAAAGTATATATACTTATACCACATACAAGTATAATTATACCTATATAATACAGCGACAAGTCATATAATCTATAGATATATACTGCTGTACAGTATACGCACGCAACCATCGCATCCCTTTAATATATACGTATATATATATATATATATATATATATATATATATATATATATATATATATATATATATATATGCACGGTCTCTATTCTGCGCGGACATGCGCAAAGTGGTAGTAAGGAAGTAGAGGGTGGACGGTGGAGGGGGCGGTGAATATCGATATATTTTGTCAGACTCATATGTCATACCTATATGTGCGGCTTATCCAGTAAGTACATACATGTAGAGGAACATCAACACCGCTGGAGCGGGTTGAGAGCGAGAGAGATGCAGATGTTGCAGTTACAGGTATGAACCATCCAGCACAACAGTGTGTACCACAGTTTTCGCTCAAGCATCAAATATTGTCTTCTTTTTTGCTTGAATCCGCTCGTTGCTCTACTCTCCGATCCGCAGTTGTGCTAGATTTCGTCTTCAACAACAGTTCGATAATTTAAGATGTTGCAGCTGCCTCGAAATGTGGCAGCCACAACTTGGGTCGTCCAGTGATCCCTTCGACACTAAATCGTAAGTACCATATATACGCGCAAGAAAAAAAATCTGATCAATGAAGCATAGTAGGACATGTCACGTTTGTAATGACGACTTTTTGCCGTGTATAATGTCACCAAATGATTTCTAGGTCTCAAATATATGTCGTCTTATTTTTTAATGATTATGAGCTGTTTATATATTTCAACTTTTTTTAACGTTTTTGTTTTTATTTATTTATCCATGTACAGGAAAGGAGATGATATTCAAAAGCTCAGTGTCATTGAGACTCTACCACAGCTTCTAGCCCAAGATGCACATTCTTGCATTACAAGGGTTGTGCCAAAGATACAGCAGTCTTTACCAACAGCATCTGCCGAATTTCACATGGCAGCTTCAGTTATTTTTAAACAAATTCTGGAGCAGCGACTTGTTAGCCATACGACTTTTACCCAAGTTTTTCTCCAAAGCATTCTCAATTCCCTTGAGAACAGAGAGCCTGGTAATAATGATAATGATTGAAACCAGTTATACTTTTTCTGCGCACATACATGTACATTCATTTTATTTTAATAACATATATTTTCAGTCATTTCTCATGCATGGCTGGAGACCATACTTGAAGTCATTGAACTGCTACCAGCAGATATTGTAAAGCGTGAAGCAAGTATCTCTTTTTATAATTCCATCTTCATTCGTGTCGCTTTCTATAACTTTTCTCTTTCCAAAAATGATAGATCTTACCAATTGCTGTGAATGAAGGCCAAATATCACAACCACTAAATTCTAGAATAATATGCTGCCGGCTAATGGGAAAAATAGCTACTCGATTAGATGCAGATTCGTAAGTTATGAATATTTTATTTTATACACTTTTGTACAATATTTTGATTTCGAAAACTTATTTTTTCTTTGCAAATGCTGACTTAATCTTTGTGTTAAAACAGGGTCAAAAAAGATGTTTTGCCAACAGTGCAGTTATTATGCAGAGATATTAACAACGATGTAAGAGCGTGCATTTGTTCACAGTTGCGCTATATTGCTGAAGGCTTGGCTGGTGATCTTATGAAATTACTCCCGTTTCTCATTGAATTAGCTGATGATGAAGAAAGTAATGTGAGACAAGCTGCTGTGCAGACAATAGGTCATTTATTACCTCATCTCCAACCAGGTTTGACAAGAAAAAATGATCTGAAAACCACAAATTAACTATTTAATTCCTTTTAAATGAACTATTTAATTTCTTTTAGATACAATAAAAGATATTATTCTTCCTCTTATCAAAATAACGTGCGAAAACGCAATTAAGACAGAAGACAATCTTGTATGCATTATTGCTCAAGAATTTGGTAAAATTGCACAAACTTCTGAGTGTAAGAATTTTATTACCTATTTTAATTTACTTAATATACACATTTATTAATGGATATAAATAATAATTATAATGTGTATTACTTGTAGCCTTCATATCACCAACAGAAAAAACATGGTTTATCAAATATTTTATACAACTTGCTCAATTGGGTACTCTTACAAATATAGAGGAGCCAAAAAAAGATTTTACTTTTATTGTAAGTTACCATTATTCATTTTATCAAAATATTATATTTTTTAATTATTTTCTAATTTTCTTTTCAGACAACTAATAATACCCAATTAAGTGATAGAGCTTTAGAATGTCGGCAAAATTGTGCATCGAATATGCCTGGAATGTTTTTTTTCTCTTCATCCTGTGTAGAGGGAGTTGATTCAATGATTTCTACATTTCGAACCTTGGCTAATGATTCATACTATATGGTGCGAAGAAATATAGCTTGCAATTTTTGTGAGGTATGACAGTCTTAATAAATGTGTTAATTTGCTTAATGACGTTATAAATGATTTCATATTATTTACGTAGATTATAAAAGTTTTGGGATCAAAAAGCTTTTTAATTAAGGCTGAATTATTAAGACTATTAAAGGACGACCATGAAGAGGTTTTACAAGGGTTGATTCCTCAAATATCAGAAATTATTGAACACTTGTTACATAATAAGTTGATTGGCGTGGATCAAAACACGGTAAATAATTTATAACTAATTCATACTAAATAAAAAATATTGTATTAATAACGTTGCTTTTTGGCATTTCTTTTCATGTTTTATATTGACAGGAATCATATACAATAGACTTGGGTAGAGCACTGATAAAGTGTGAATTTGAAATATCATCAACAAACAATTGGAGATTATCAGCATTAATGTTGAATCAACTGGAAGTACTACCAAAATGTTTTCCTAGTGATTTCATATATACATATTTAGTCCCTATTGTTGTATACAGAGTCCTAAATTCGGTAAGGATTATTTTAAAATATGTAAATTGAATTGCAATCGTAAACAATATATAATAAATTCGAAATTTGTACATTTCTGTGACTTGCAGAGGCCGTTACCAGTTCGTTTAGCTGCAGGCAGAACTTTACTTATTTTTCTACGATATAATTTAAAACCTCAACAGAAAACTGAAATAAGAAACCAAATTTGTGCAGACTTTGCTCGCAATTCGAATTGTTACGTTCGAATGGTGTTTATTCGTATGATGATTGAGTGCATGTCAATATTTTCTTCCATGTATTTCAAAGATCATTTTTGCTCCACATTACTAAGTTTATCAGAAGATTCTGTTGCAAATGTTAGATTAAAAGTCATTACTCTGGTCCCTACAATCAAGTCTTGTCTTCGACTTCCAGCTGATAAAAGATTACTGTCTACTTTAGAAACAAATGTACGTAATTTAATGAATAACGAAAAAGATAGAGATGTAACGGCTGCGTTGATCGAAGCTACACGTCAAATGGAAAGTATTGAAGTTAGAGTTGATAGTCAACCAGTAAGTTAATATTTGTTGTAAAATTCAGTGTAGTATGCACAAAATATATGAAAACTATTTACCTTTGATTTTTCAGACACCTACAAAACATAGCAAATATGATTCTGAAGATATGAAAAAATACGAAGAAGAGAAAAAATTGGAAGCAATGTCTACTGGAAAAACTCACATAAACGTCGGCAACCTCATAAGAAAACCAAATTCCTTAAAAATTCCAGTTCCTAAAAGTCAATCTCCTTCAGCTGGAACAGACACATCATCCAATAAATCAAGTATCAAAGGAAAAACGTTGAAAAACAATGGATCTTCCAAATCTTCTATTCTTCCAAAACCTCCAATGATCAAACGTAAGAATTAAATTAGCAGTATTTGCACCTTATGCGAATCCAGCATAATTGTACAGAAATTAAAAGAACAAAATTTTACAGAGAGCTCATCAGGCGCACAACTTGGACCGGAAACTTCAAAAGCGAGGTAATTACATGACTTTATTTAGATACTTTAGTTAAGTTCCTATTAAAAATATCAATTTTGTATATGAACGTATGTATATCGAAAGATATAATATTAATATAATAACTCACTGGGGTATGCTTCTAGTACTTCTGCTGATAACTTTAGTTTAAATTGGTCAAGAATTGAATCCAATAGTCAGCGATTTACCGAACCATGGGAAAGAGAATCATCGCCTTCTCGCAGTGCAAATTTGACTTGTTCTAATCCTAGCTATAATCCCAGCAAAGAATATTCAGGCCACGCAGTGAAGTGTAGTTGTTACGACTTAGCTGATAGAATTATTAAAACACAGAATTATAGATTCGACTCGTCGTATTGCTCTTGTTTAAGCGATTCTAGCGGTTTAAAGACGACAAACTTAACCCATTCCAAACACGACTGTCGAATACCTGAACTGGCTAAAGTTTCGCTATTGACTAATGCGCGCAACGACAAGCATGATATACTGCAAGATCTTATGCAGACTCGTTCGAGCTTTGCGAGTAAATATAGAACGCCTGAATTTGGAAGTTACCAGTCCAACTACAATCCATATTGGAGCTTTAATTCGATGCCGGAATTACCATCGACTTTAGTCGATGAAGAATTTATGGTTGATGCTGGAATTAGAATGCCATCTCAGATTAGTACTAGTCAGAGTACTTTAAAAATACCAAATCTCCAAGACATCATTTATAGAAGCAAAAAGATGAGTGATATGGAGAAGACGCGACAATATGGTTCATCCTTTGAGAGAAGATTGGCCTTTGGATTTACCTCAGCGAAAAGATTCTCTACGGAGTATAATCACGGAGTCAGTACCACGACAGCGTTGACGCCATCGTCAGCGCCACCTTCCTCTTCATCGTCGTCCTTATCAACATTATCATCGTCATCTTCAACATCAACTAATCTCTCAGCAATGAATAAGCACGATCAGAACAACAAATCTCGTTTCGTTTACGATTCAATAGATCAGGGAAACCCAACGCTGGCGGACGATAAGAAAACGAAGCCAAATTTTAGGCTGATGGATAAACAGCATCAGAGTGCAACAGAGGCGAAGAAGCATCATTTAGAAAGCAAAGAGTCTAAACTGAAATTTGAACGACATAGCGTAGATGTTGTCGATTACGATCCCACGTTCGCTGGCCAAACTATTAGACGTTTTTCGACACTGGACGTCAACCACAATCACGGAATGAGCAAAATTCCAGTTCGTAGCGTTCACATTACAGGCAGTAGAACAGCACCTGTCACGAGAACCTCCAGTCCGATCAGACTCCAAACGGAGCTTTTAGAATCCAAAATTACGTACAATACTACCAAAAGTTTTTCGCATGATAGACGACTTTGGAGATTTCCCTCGACTGATGAACAAGTCGACAAACTTACTCACAAGTTCTGACATAAACTAGATATTCAGAAATAATACAGTTTTCCCATAACTGCGTATTTACGCTCCTCAGCTATATTTATAATTTTGATTTGTCTACACGCATGGGCTTACTCGTGTATTGAATTATTCAATTCTTTCTAGTCACTAAAAATTTATGCTTAGTTTTATTCAACTTTAGTCTTGTTTTATTACAAGTCGAGGGTTTAGGTCAAATCTATACATTTTTTGTTTTCTTAGTCTTTTAGAAGATATCAAACTGATTCTAGTCCAAAGTTTCCAAGTATAATTCGCGCATTAGTTAAGTAGCGAGTCTTTGTAGTTATTAATCTGAGCGTCTAATTTAATAAAGAAACTATATAGATTACCTCAATACGTATTATATATACACTTATATCTTACTTGTGCCTAAAGAATCAACTACTTATTCGTTCAGCAAAGCCAATCGGATATCATTGAGTTACAAAAAAAAAGAAAAGAATACCGTATACATCGCGGGCAAGAGGTTCCTTTTTGCGGGCAAAAAAGATCTCCACCGTGCTACATATGCCATTCAGTTTTATGATGTGTATTACAATGTACAAATACATATTTAGCAACGTTTATGACTTATTAAAATGACAAACTCAATGCAACTATGTCCAGATGTTTTCGTGTACATAGGATCGTACACCTATACCAAAAGTTTTTAGATTTAGAATCATTATATACAAAAACCTTTATGAATAGTTTTTACAAATTGTGCTATATTTCAAGTCTCAGACAGGAGATACGAAACTATTCTATTTTGTATTATACAAACCGCAATACACCAAGTTCAAAATCTATTGATTAGAAACTGTATACGATTCAGACGAAGCGCGTTTGTACATGAACAGGGTATTTAAAGAAATGCTAAATATTGTTTTATAAATTGAGGTATTAATTTTGTAAAAAAAAATGGATTTAAAAATGTGTGCAGGTATTGCAAAATACTCATGTCAAAGAATGGTATCTATATTGCTGATGTGCATTATAAGTTTATTTTTGATAACTATTAAAATATGCGCTATATATACATAAAAGATTTTCAGCTGCTTGAATGAATTACGTTTATTCAACGATTGTTATGAAATTTCAATAATAAACTTGATAACTGTTTTAAAAAATCTAATTTTGCTATTGAACGCAGTGAGGCGTTTTACTATGCGAGTATAAGATATCGCTCGACTTGAGATGCAACATATTCAGTTAAGAGTAGTTTTAAAAATTTTACAGTTTGATTGTCAATAGTTTACACAACCATAGAGGTCTGCAGCCTGCACCTTTCCGATCGCTTACTCGCAGCGAGTAAAAGGGTTCCTTTAGGGAGCCAGTTGATTAATTAGGTACTTTGTGTGATAGCGGATTTTGTCGTGTTTATTGTGGTAGTCATCGAAAACACATCGAACAACAAGTCGATAATATATTTTGCAAACATATAATCGTTTTCTTAGACAATTGTAATTATCATGATTGAACGATATACTATAGAGTGAATGCTTAAATTTAATTGTATTTTTGAAACAGCAGGAAAACTGGAAATTCAAGGAAATCACAAGAATAATAAATGTAAAGCGAAGAAAATGCAGAAATTGAACGAAAAATTAAATTTAAAAAACTGATGCAAATGGCGGTGATACCAGAGAAGAAAAATACTGTGTAAACTGTAAAATTAAGCAGACTGGTCATTTCCGCGAGTTCGTCCAATTTATATTAACAATATATATATATATATATATTAATATGTACAATAGAACTTTTGAGATTATATTATGTTCATTTAATAATTTATAAAAAACGAAACAATGACTATTAGTTTTGTGTAGTAATATGATAAAAATTGTATTGTATTTATTATACAAATGTTATTTTATTAAATAAGTAATCTGAAAGGCTTTACAATTTCAAGAGGCTAGTGGCATTTCCTTGATAGAAATTCGATTAGACTTTTCTTAAGAACCTAAGAAAACTATAGCAAATCATTATATTGTCGTTAATGGTATTCTAATATAGCATTATATTAATAAACATATTTCCATCTTTGGAAATAGTTTTTGGAACATTGTTGTTAATATAAACTAAATACTTAGTTTTATATTTAAAAGTTTTCATCCACTCTTGATGCTTATTTAAAGCCTTTAATGATACAGTTGTTTACCCTCATCGATCATAATGCAATTTATTTTTATATATTATATATAGAGGCCACAAAGTAAATAACTTGAAAACTGAAATAATTCGGCGCAAAAATCTTACGCATTTAACTATTGAACTAACACCAGATATACTGCATAGTAATTTTGTTTGCATAGTTTTAAGTAAATAAGCCTATTATCATTAATAAAATTATATTAAATAATAAATATATATATATACAAAAAGTTGAAATTCAAGATATTTAATGAAAAAGTATGTTATCACGCAAGATCATGTAAATGCAAAAAATGCAATGTAAATATATTATTTTCATTAATAAATAAGTATTTTTTAATAAAATAAAATCAATTTAATTTATTTGAGTAATTTACCAATACTCCAATATGCCATTTGAATGCAGAGTATGAAGATATTCATCTACATATGGTTATCTATTATCTATATATTAGATGAACTTACGGTACGTCTATATCAACACACTCATCAACACATGTCTGCCCTGCAGGCTAGGCTTGAACTTAGTTCAGTTGTTCAGTTTGATCTATCATTTCGAACGAAAGTATACGGCGTGTCGTTGTAATTAAAAAAAATGGTAATTATTTGGTCAGTTATTTTATATATGTGATTGTTGTGCCACTTTTTTGTTCATTAATTAATTAATTATCATTTTAATGGAAATCATTTGAGTGTTTTTGCATTAAGTGGTTAAATTTTATGTTTCGAAATATAACCTATAAATGACGCAATGTTAAATTCAAAAAAGGTTTACTTTATATACGTGACAATATATACATACAATACATTTCTACTAAATTTCAATTTCTTTTTTCATTATTAAACATTTGCAATAAATTATTGAGTTTCATTAAAGATTGTTGATGTTACAGCTTTGCATGATTTTCGTTTTCAACTTTAAATCAGTTATCCTATTTAAATATAAAAATTTTCTTTATTTATAGTCTTCAGCTATAATTGCTGGATTAGGACTAGCAGCCGTTGGGTTTGCAGGACGTTATGTATTAAAGCAAATGCCAAATTTGTCACAAAAAATGGCAGAAGCTATGAAAAACATGCCAAAATTAGATTCACAGGTAATATCTTGTAATTTTATTTAATAAATAAATATATATATATATTATACACATTAGTTAATCATATTTATTTTGGAAAATTGCAGTCATTGGCAAATAGTAAATACTACAAAGGTGGCTTTGAGCAAAAAATGACACGTCGAGAAGCAGCTCTTATTTTGGGAGTTTCACCTGCAGCACCAAAAACAAAAGTCAAAGAGCAATTCAAGAAAGTTATGTCAGCAAACCACCCTGATCGTGGAGGTTCACCTTATATAGCAGCAAAAATTAATGAAGCTAAGGATATGCTTGAAAAATAAATAAGACTTTCAAATAGATTTTTAAAAATTCATTGTTTGTATTGAAAACAAAACTTATTCATACAGTTAAGAGTATAATTATATGGATATAAACAAAATCTTGTAAAATAAAAAGTGTAAATAGTATATATTATGTATATAATTGCAAATTATACGTATATTTTTAAAAAAGACACTTTTTACTTATTCTTTACATTTACTTTGTACAGATAAACAATCTAGAATGTAGTTCGAACATTCGATGTATACGATTATTAACATAATTATGTTTTTAACATTACTTTATCTCAAAACAGAAGGTACGTCATATTAAAATAAAATCGAATCATTAATATATTTACGCTTCCAAAGAGTCTTCTTGATAAAAGTGACAATAGTGAATAGTAATGAATAATCTCGAAGTTCATCGAACCTGCGACTAACATTTCTTAAGAATATCAAGTTTCAAGTAGAAGCTCTAGAATATATACATTACAATCACTGTACAATAATAATAACAATACAATTGAAAGATTCATTTAAACTAACTCGCGAGTTGTTATAAACTTTTTACTAATTTTATAGAATAGTAGTAAATTCATTTACTGTATTATCACAAGGAACAGGAAACACATTGATACTGTACAAAACTACACACTTTTAAAAATTGTAGGAGAAATGTAACAAATTGATCACCACAATGACTAGAGTTCGCCAGTGGAGAAGATTATTAAAATTAATACTACCGCCTTTCTTTAGCATTTTGCTGTTCTTTATGGCTTTGTTCTACTTTAGCTCTTAGTTTTGATATTGTACTACTACTTAATGAGCCAGGAACTTTAAATATACTCTGAAAAAGATCAAATAAATAACAATTATAAATAATACAGTAATATAAAGTAGTAATTCAAATTTTCAGCTCTTTCATATATATGAACGTACCTGCATAAAGTCATGACATTGGAGAACAATACTATCCTTGGTAATTTCTTTGAAACATTCGGCTAACTCAGTGAATTCTTGACAAGCTAATAGATTTTCTCTATTTCTTTTAATTAAAGTTAATGCTACTCTGAACACAATTTTGCTGCCTTCGTAAAAAAGACAATCCCATATTCTCAGAGTTGTCTGTAATAGAAATTACAAGATAATGTACCTAATTAAGAATAAAGTCGTAATAGGTTTTTTTTTATATTGCTTACTTCAGTGGGTAAAACCTCTGCAAATAAGCAGATAAACCATTTCGTTGTGATAACTGCCCAGGGTAACCCCATGTTTGTTACATGTTGATACACATCTGGCATTTTAATCCTGTTACCACATTTAATTATATTAAAAATTACATTACTATTTTAAAATATATAAAATAACACTATATAAATTGTTTACTTCACTAGTTCTGCTAAAACATCAATATCAGTAATCAATCCTTTCATAGTTGGTACATAATACTCTGGTAAAATTTTTTCTATCAATACTTTTAATAACCAAAAGGCAGTTTCTTCATTTTTTGTAACTAATAATAACAATCCGGCGATATAATTTAATCCCTAAAAATAATTAAATTTAATATGAAAGTTAGCAATCAACTATAATCAACTAAACTATAATAAAGTAAGAATCTTTACTTGACAGTATCCAACTTGTCGATTTTGATGTGCAAAAGCTAGTAATATATTGTATAATTGACGTTGATGGCGATCTGTATTATTAAAAAATATGTTATCAGGAAAAGTACGAGGAAGATCTGTTTTAATTATATCCATAACTTGTGAATCATGTGGGCCAGTCAATAATTCTTGATATAAATTTGGAGATTTGCTTTTTAATTCTTCTCCACCACTTACAGAAAGCCATACCTATATAATAGTTATTATAGTTTGTATTATTAAAACTTTATTTGTTTAAATAGACAAATTTTAATAATTTGTACTTACTAGACCCCTGTGCTCTCCAGGAATACCTTTACGGACGTAACGTTTTACAGTAATACTGCGTTGCAGTGATTTTCCTTCTCCTATTATTTCAGCCCATTTTTTTGCTCTTTTAGCAAGTACTTTCAAGTATTCAGACATAAACTCCTCATAAGTTTCATAGTTAAAATTCTGTGGTCTTTCAAATCCATATTCATCCACATTACTGTAATTAATTTTTTTTTCAAATTAATAAACTGTAATCTTAAAAAGTTATTAAAAAATCATTGTTTATTTCGTAAAACTAAGTTTATAAAATATAATCTATATGCATGCACAAAAGCTATATATCTTTAGCGTCAACGAGTAATTATAGCAATAATATTTCTCTGACAAATAGAAGACATAAGAAAACAAAAGATTCCACCCCTTAACCTCGTAAAAATATTCAATGCACAGTAAAATAAAATAAACAAGATTTTTTCACAAAACAAATATAAATTATTCTATGATTGAGTTACTATTAATTTACCTAAAGCATGAAGTGGCCATACCACAATTTACTGTTTCTGGGCCAAAAGTGATACGACTCAGTAATCATGTGTACGATCGTGTGCAATTGCCAGAAATGAATAATCAATTATGAATTTTCTTTTGATATATATGTATACTTCGTGCTCACCACGGAACAGAAATACAAGAGAATGGCAAGCTCCCCATATATTTTATAGAAACAAACATCGTGCGGGATGCTCTTTTTTATCAACGTCAAATAAGAGCGCGGGAAATTCGAAATTCTGAATTATTTTTGCGTCAAGCGGTAGCGTTAACGCAGCAGTGTCGAGCCGTATAGCGACGAATGCAAAGGGTCGAGGGGCAGCGTATTTGGCAAAGTACAGCGTCAAGTCTCATTTTGAAGTGTAGAAGCGTCGTTTTGGAGTTGAGAATAGTAATATTGAAAATGTTTCTTTACGATAAAAGGAAGTGGCATTATGAATGCGAATTATTAATTCAAGAGGCAAAGAGAAGAAAAACACGTAAGTTTAAATCCGTATTAGCTTTTCTCGCTGCTTATGAGATAGAAGTGTTAAGAAAAAGAAATTATACAAAAAAACTTCCATGGCAACAACTTATTTGTATCAAAATAATTTTATTTAACAATTTAAAGAAAACTGCTTACTCGTGATGCTATTTTCGATTGAAAAAGCCGAAAATGTTGAGCTTCTTTTGAAAAGCAGCTTCAAAAACTAGCGTTAAACCACGCGCATGCGCAATGATAAAACTAGAATTCTTGACGCTGACGCTATGAAAAGGACCGGCCCATGAGATTACACCTTAATATAAAGAAGTCAGAATCGATTCTTATCGATATACTTAAAACATACTGAGTTACCACATGGACATGGTACTGCAGAGAGGATAAAATGGCGTTAATCGTTCCCTGCGTGGCCAGTAAGCAATTTTCTTTATTTTAACGTTAAATAATATTTAATTATTTACGCGAGCATACGAGAACTTTATTCGATTCGGGGAGAATTTTTCTGAATTTGTGATGTGCCGAAAGTCACGTTAATTCGGATTTTCACTCCTTCTGACGTGACCGACATCGGCTGACTTATTGTAAAAACATCTATCACGTATTATAATTCGAATCATCGATGAAAGATTAAATTACATTTTTTTAGTAAATACGATTGGCCTTGTTAGGCCAGCTCGGATTCCGGGTGTATTGCAAACACTGCATATCAAAATCGGGATGGATCAGTCAGAAATACAAAATGTATTTCAAACTCTTGTTCTGACCTGAATGTTCATTCTGTATAAATGAAACATAACGTCAATGCAGTATAACATATGTGCATAGAATATTTATCATCACTGCACTACATATGTTGTTATGTGAATGTCGATAGGGTATTTAAGAGAATCTGATTATCTTACAGTAAGAGGGTCCACTGGCATAAGTATATCGCAGGGCCCACCAACCTATGAGCCGGTCTCAGCTTTCGTAAAAGATGACAGCAAAGGATGCAAGGCTATGGTATTCAGTCCACAGGGCCGTTACTTTGCTTGGGTCAATGGATTCACAGTCAAAATTGTTCTTTGTGAAACATGGCACGTTGTCGCCGAAATCAGCAGGCCCAAGGTGCAAGCAATTCAGTTTTCACCTAAAGATACTTATTTCATGACTTGGGAACCATTTATCGGTGAGTGACACAAGTATTATAATGTTTGTATAATGTTTCATGGAAATGGAAAATAAGAAAGAAATTTTGTATAGTCTCTCAGGCCAATCCCCAAGGCAGTCCTAATCTTAACTTGTATGATCCAAAAACTGGAAACCTAGTGAAAAGTTTTATCTATAAGAAACAAATTGACTGGTAAGTTAATTAATCATTTGCTTGTCTATTTTTTCTATTGCTTTAAAGGTATATATAGGTTACATAAGTAAATGTTGATAATTGTAGGGTACCACAGTGGACAAGTGATGAAAAGATCTGTGGTATGTTAGTTAATAATGATGTTGTGCTGTATGAAGATTCCAATTTCGATGTAATATTACATAGGATAAATGTAGCTAAGGTTGCTAAGTTTAGCATAGCTCCAGGTGGTGCTCCATATCACATTCTCTGCTATATGCCCGGTGAGATACCTAACATACTATGTTCAGTCTTGTACATTTAAAATTCTTCATTAACTTTTCTTAATTAATGAACTTCATTAATTTTTCTTTTAAGGAAAATCTGGCCAGCCATCCTTTGGTAGATTATTTCAATACCCCAAATTCCAAGCAAGTCAACCAATTGCAAACAAAAGTTTCTTTCAGGTATCTATTTAAGCAACACTCAACATATAAATCTTTTATGAAATGTAATTTATTGCAATAATATTTTATTATTATAGGATGATAGAGTAGAATTTTATTGGAATACTCAAGGAACTAGTGTGCTGCTACTTACAAGTACTGATGTTGATAAGACTGGTGCTTCCTACTATGGCAAACAAACTTTGCATTATCTCGACACAAAAGGCCAAACTGCCCTTGTTATGCTGAGTACGGAAATTAATTTAGATACCATTATGTCAGTGTTATTGTCACTATAAATTATTGATTATATTGTTGTAAATATGAGTGTAGGTAAAGAGGGTCCTATTCACGCTGTGCAGTGGTCTCCTAAGCAAACGGAATTTTTAGTTATATATGGATTTATGCCTTCAAAAGCAACGTTATTTAATCTGAAATGTGAAGCAGTGTTTGAATTTGGCACTAAGCATAGAAATGCTATTTACTACAACCCTCATGGAAATAATATCCTTTTCAATTCAAAATACTCAACATTTTTGCTGTCAATATCTTCCTATATTATACAGTTGTATTCGTGATTCATGATCATATGTTCCTTAACCCCGCACCCTCTCAACCCCTTCCACCCCCTCCACAACCTCTTCTTAAAATAACGTTTAATTTTAAGTGACTTTTTATATTATGCTATTTCGTTTTTCCTTAACCACTGTGCACTTGTCATTTTGACTGGGTTTGGTAACTTGAGAGGAGGAATTGAGCTATGGGACATAGCAAATAAAAAGATGATTGCAACGTCAGAAGCTCCAGATACCACTTTATTGGAATGGTCACCTGATGGTGAACATTATATGACTGCAACTACAGCACCGAGACTTAGAATGAGTAATGGGTCGGTAAAAATTTTTTTTATAGTTCTGACGTCCAGAGACTTTATTTGCAATCATTAAATTCATTATATAACGATCTTTGCAGATTTAAAATTTTCCATTATACTGGAACTTTATTGTATGAGCGGCCATGGAATAAACAAGAAGAATTGTGGGAAGTTTTATGGCAAAGATTCCCTCCAAATACTTTTAAAGAAAAGCCTATAAGTTATAAAGCAGTTGAAGGTATTGCACCTAGTCAACCACAAGGTCAGTGCAATTCGCCTCTTAGCAGCGATTAAATCGACAAAAAAGTTCATTTTTTATCTTGTTATTTTTATAGCTTCTAAACAAGTATACCGACCTCCATCTGCCAGAGGACAAACCATCAAATTCAGTTTACATGATGATGAAGATGATGCCAAGCCAACTGAATGTAAGAAATACTTTTTTAAAAGTGTTTTTCTTTATTAATGTTAAATGTCATATTCCACATTGCATAATTTACGAACTTTATTTTATTTACAGCAAATCCTTCTAAAAATGCTCTTAAAATTAAGAAAAAACGTGAAGCTAAGAAGGCTAAGAAAGAGCAAGAGGCTGCATTACAAGCACAAACAGGTATTGTGACTGCTAATGGGCAAACAAATAGTACTACTCCTAAAACTAGCAATGCTACTTCTTCTGTAAATCATGATCTCACGGATGACCCCGAAAAGAATAAGAAGATTAAGAAGATCAAGAGCGTAAGTATATTGCGCTATATTATAGAACATCGAGTAATGAACAAGTCTATATTATTTTAATTGCTTTACAGAAATTAGAACAAATATCCAAACTTAAAGAACAGCAAACACAGGGAAAACAGCTAGAAATCAACCAGCTGGATAAAATTAAAAAAGAAGCTGAACTCATCAAGGAGTTGGAAGAGTTGTATTTATGATCGTTGATTCAGCATATGATTCTTACTGCTTACTTACACCTGAGAAGACAATACCAGGTGATTTTGAAAAGTCAGTAATATCCTGGGCCAATTGCACCGTCATGACGAATCAACGTTATTTGTGCATTTAAGATTCGTTATTGTGATTCAAAATCTTGGGCAATTGCCAATCTAAAATGTTGGTGCAGAAAAACAATCAATTAGTAGTGATATTACTGAATACTCATCGAATAATTGATGTAATCGATTCATCGATATCTCAGAGACGATTACGTTTATCTTTTAATATTCATTAAAAAAAAGTATCTTCCAAAAGATTAATGTACGCGTTACAAACACAAGTGAAAAGGCATTTCAAGTGTAATCCAGCACAACTGTAAAATTTGCTATATGCGAAATCTTGTTCCTTCAAGTACTAACTTGAACATTGAAATGTAAATATATTTACCCTCTGTGTTCATTTGTAATATCCCTTTTCACATTGTTGATACATTTCTATAAAATTTACAGTTGTCTATAAGTAAACTATAATTTTCATTAGATTGATGTTTCTGGGTCAATTTTTTTTTTCTCATAATATGGATTTTCTTGCGTAAAACTATGATAATAACTATTTATATTTGCAATCTATAAATGTTTTGCTTTAAATCAAGGGACGTTGATTATACACTTTACTCACCGAATTTGTACAAAATGAATATTGACTAAACTCTAGAGAAAAACAAAAAACAAAAAAAAATTATATATACGTCTATATATAAAACCATTTTATTCAAGAATAACATAAACGAAATAAACAAGTATGCTAAGAGGAGAACATTTTACATTTATTAGTTTCTTCTTCTGTTCTGAATATAATATATACATATCTCAAACACTTTGCCAGAAATTAATGCAGTATGTATGTATCTGTATACAGTTGAATTATAAATGTGTAAATTAACCGCGATCTAACAAACAAAACGTTTCTAATGTCAAAGTAAATTTAAAACTGAGGACTCTGATGCAATCTTTCAAGTTAGACAAAAGAGAGAGAGAGAGTGAGTGAAGTAATTTTTCTTCTTCCTCATCACACAATCTTATAAATAACAAGTTTGCGCGGTTTAAAAATAAAAGGCTCAACTCTCTCTCTCAATTCTAGTAATTTTTCCTCCACAATATAAAATAGTAACTTTCGTTCGAAAATCGCTGCTTGTGAACCTATGCAACGTATATGTATGTATGAATTTTACAAAATTTAAATTTTGTAATAAAAGCTGATTTTTTTTTACTATTACATCCTGCCTTCGTCATTGCCAGAAACCCAAACTTCCTGTCGCAGCATCGAAAAAGTCATTGCTCCGAAAGCTCGAAAAGCTCCCCAAGGCAAGAGAATAAGAGAGAGATAGAGCGCGCGTCCGCTGCCGCTCTCGCGAGAAAAAAGAAGACATCAGGCAAACGTCGCGCGCTTGGCATTGTGGGAGGAGCCTTATCTCTCTCGCGCTGTTTACAGATTTCACGGCTGCGGCGAGAGCTGAGTTCCGCGTATAACGTCATGTCAAAAAATTGCAACGCGAAAACATACAGCACGCGCACAAGCCAGCAGCCAGATAGACCGCACTACTACTACTGCGAGTCGACGGAGCGGCGACTCTAATAATCTACAAGCGAGCGTGAGGTAGGTGTATCGTACGTCATACGTTCGCGTGCGCGTACAACCCTTTCCCTTCGCGAATAAGTAGTAAGTATAGCATATATCAGCACACATGCACGGATGCGAGTATAGCAGTCGATCCACTTATAACAATCTCTCCGTGCGATATACGTATGTATATATACATAAGTCGCTATAGCGCCGGCGGTGTAGGTGCGCGCCGATCAGCACATTTTCTCTCTCTCTCTCTCTCTCGCGGCTCTCCTCATCGTCGCCGTCCTTTTAAACGGTTGTGGAGAGAGCAGCAGTACACACAATACAAACACGCTCTCTGCGCGCGAGCGCGACTCGCGACAATCCACCAGAGTACGTACGTGTATATTTGTATACATATCCAATAAGTGTGCAAGTATATATGTAGGTAGTTCGGTGCTGGGTATATAGTATTACTCTTTCGGAGTAGCGCTGCAAGGAGAAAGAGTGAGAGTGTGTAGTGCGGAGTACATGTGCACCCATACCACACAAGGGTGGGACGAAGAAGAGCCAGCGGCGCGATCCGGCCGTTTTCACGCTCCCCCGAAGAGGACGTCCCATATAATCGCGTCAGGCAGTGTCCAGCATCGCATATCAGTAGAGAGTTACGAGTGTCTCCCCGTCGTCGTTCGTCGTTCCCTCTCTGTCTGACTCGGACGGACTCGCGCCCGGGCGCCGCCGCGGCCGCCGCAGCAGCAGCAGCGCCACTCCCCGCGGCTCTACGCAGCTGGGGCCTAAGACTACCCGCCGCTGCAGCAGCAGCAGTCCATGGTATCTACGAGAGTAGCTGAGCCGAGTCGCCATTTTGTCCGGACGTTCGGCCCGGTTCTGCCCCGAGGATCAGGCTTGGTAAGGAGCGAGACAGGCCAAGCCGCCCGCTCGGGACGACCAGCGATTCACCTAGGTAGACGAGAGGAATCAACGCCCCCCCGCGCGAGCCGACTTCCTCGCGCTGCTATCCCTTCTGCCTGTCGTCTATCTTTCCCGTGCGCGCGCGCGCTCGCTCGCTGCTGCTGCTGCCGCACCCTCGTTAGCTACGTCGTCTACGGGGACTGATGCCTGACAGCGGGTCGGCTGACGTCTGCATGCATAGCTACGGTGTGTGCGCGAAATTCGTCGGTCATTGTGCGGCGATGAACTAATACACTCTTGCAGCCCCGCAAAGGAAATCACCGCTTGCTGGTTTAATTGGAGGCTCGAGCTCCTAACTCTCTGCATTCTTTCGCGCGCCGATCAATTGCTCCGTTTCACACTAGAGCTCCCGGCTTTCGGCGTAGGTATCTGCTTTTTTGCGATAGGACTGCTCCTTTTTTTCGTTGACGCGACGTTTTTGCCTTGTTCAGTTTGCATTGGAGCAGCAGTCCCAAGACTGTTCTTGGCTGGGACTGCTGAGTGTATGCGTACGTTCATGTGTGTGTCTATGTGCGGATGTAGATGTTGATTGACTGCTTTACCAATGCTGTTTTTAATCCTTTGTTTCAGATAATGTAGATATAGGTTAGCGAAACAAGGCCTCTACAACATAAAAGTATTTCATGACACTGCTGGATGCTTGTTGGTGGTGCAACTTGGTCCAAAATATTTATACCCAAAACATCAGGCTGTAGCACTCGTGAGGCAAAATGACGATTGCTACTAGAGGCCAAGGGGTTGGAATCGATCCACCTGACAGTCATCAAAACACAATGGTTGGTGTTCGTGATATCTTGCCTGTGTTGAGTGTTCATAAGGGAGCTTTTTGTGAGTTTGCTAAGTGTTGACTTGTTCTCGACAGATACCTAGTTCGCCTGGTCAGCAGCAGTTGGCTGATTCCATGTCTAGCCTTCAAATATCAGAGAATGTTGCTCCTACCGATTGCACTGGTGAACCTGCAACAACTGGAGTTGAGGAGAATAATCAGCAACGATTGGAGCCCGACTTTCCACATGCTAAGCTTGCTCTGCTGGATGAAAAAATATCTAGTCCAAGATGGGTAGTGCCAGTTCTGCCAGAACAAGAGTTGGAATGCCTGTTACAAGCCAGTATCGATTTGTGCAAGAAAGGTATTTGATCAATTTGAAAAACCTAATGGTTCCCCCAGTATTCCTAAGTATAACAAACTATCTGATACTTAAATTTGTATTTATAGGAATTGATGTACAGAGCGAAGCTTGTCAACGTTTTTTTCGAGAGGGACTCACAATATCTTTTACAAAAATTTTAACAGACGATGCAGTTAACAGTTGGAAATTGAATATTCATAATTACATTAATGCTAATTGCCAACGACTGGTAGAACTCTGTGTCTTGAAGTTAGATGAGGACTGGTTTCCTCTTCTTGATTTACTCGCTATGGTTTTTAATCCTAATAATAAGTAAGCCTTACATCTCTATGTAAATCTTTGCTCAATTAATTGCTGAAAATTTATCTCTCAAACTTCTTATAGATTTCATACATTTAATGCATCGCGAGCCTCTGAGACTGTACCTCCTGGTAGCAATATTCCTTACGATGAAATATATGCTCAGTCTCCGCAAGATACTAGGAATCCTCGTGGTTGGCTTGTTGATCTTATAAACAAGTGAGTTGATACAGGCTTTGAAAACTTTGATTAGTGAATCAAACAATATTCAAAATTATCTTTGTTTACAGATTCGGCAGTCTTGGTGGTTTTGACATTTTACTTAAGAGATTTTCCAGTGGACGTAATTTAACAGTGCCAGTTATTTATGCATTAATAAAGCCATTTGGCTTGTGCTGTGAATTGTTAACAGTTCATACAGTACATAAATATCTAATGCCCATAGTGGTATGTATTATGCACAAGAATTTAAAGCAAGTTAATAGATTCCATTACTTTATTTCCTTAGAATTTATTCTAACTTGGTTTTTCAGAAAATGGTGCCTCAAATTTTAGATAACTTGACTGATGCAGAACTAAAGAAAGAAGCAAAAAATGAGTCTAAAAACGATGCGATATCAGCCATAATTAAAGCAGCCAAGTGCATGGCATCACGAGTACCTTATCAAGAGGAAATGATCAAGAACTTAGAAATCTTGAGACTGAAAATGATACTAAGGCTTTTGCAAATTTCGTCTTTTAACGGAAAAATGAACGCCCTTAATGAAGTTAATAAAGTTATTGCAAGTGTAAATTACTATCTGCACCGTAATCCTAGCCTTGAAGAAGAGGAATGGTTGACAGCTGAGCGCATGGCGGTAAATAGTTTAACTATATGAGCATTCTTCAACATCGAGAAACTTCTGTTATTATTACAAACTATTATTATTTTTGCAGAAATGGATCAAAGAAAATGGGGTATTAGAAATCGTGTTAAGAGATTCTTTACATCAGCCACAATATGTAGAAAAACTCGAAAAAATTTTACGCTTCATTATTAAAGAACGTGCGTTGTCTCTTGAGGATTTAGATGCTGTGTGGGCAGCACAAGCTGGCAAGCATGAAGCAATTGTGAAAAACGTTCACGATTTATTAGCCAAATTGGCTTGGGATTTCAGTCCAGAACAATTGGATCATCTTTTTGAATGTTTCAAGGTATACTTTTATATCTAAAATTACGTTTTATTTAAAAACCTGGTCCATAGAGTATTCCTCCCTAATCGCTGTATTACTCAAACAATAGCACAGGAAAAAATGTTCCTGTATAAAATGTTGAGTTATACGAGTGACAGTAAAATTTCAAAAGTAGTAGAATTAAATAACGACAATGACCTATTACTTTTTAAATTTTTTCAATAACACCTTTCTTACAAGCCATTAGAAAATTCAAATTTTTATTTTCCAGATATAATGTATCTAATAAAAATATTCTAGTTTATAAAGTTATTTCTTTGTTAGTTTACAAATGAGTATTTTTAATGTTCCTCTATTCCAGACGAGTTGGAAAACTGCCAACAGAAAACAACGAGAAAAGCTTCTTGAGTTGATTCGAAGACTTGCTGAAGATGACAAGGATGGAGTCATGGCTCATAAGGTAAAAACGGAACAATTTTGTTTTACCAACATGAAAAAAAATGTTTCTTTTTCTTTAAATAAAACTTTACATTACCAACATCTTTTAGGTATTGATGCTTTTTTGGCACTTGGCCCATTCTGATGAGGTACCTACAGAAATTATGGATCAGGCCTTAAATGCTCATGTCAAAATATTAGACTATTCTTGCTCGCAAGAGCGAGATGCTCAGAAAACTATATGGCTTGATAAATGTGTGGAAGAATTAAAAAGTGGCGATAAATGGGCACTTCCAGCGCTTAAGCAAATCCGTGAAATTTGTTGCCTTTATGAACCAAACCCCAACATAGGTCACAATCCACGATCTCACCATGCATATTATAGGTAAGAATTATTTTAAATACTATTCGTATTGGAAGTAGGATAAGTTTCAAATCTTAGTAATACATTTTTTTATTCAGGCAAGAAGTCATTGAGCGTCTTCAGAATCAGCATTCCGTTGTTATACTTGTGACTAATAGTTTGACAACTTATATGGAAAAAGTAAGACAATTGGTTAAAGAAAATCCAGACATTGATCCCAATACTTATTCTCCTGACCGTCGTTATAATCATATAATGCAAGTGCAAGAAAGACTCAACTTTTTGAGATTTTTATTAAAGGTAAAATAAAGTATTTTTAGTATTATTCTACATTCTACTCGCTGTACAAATTTGCAGTAATTAATTTGAATGTAATTGAATTATTGCAGGATGGTCAATTATGGCTTTGTGCAGATCAAGCAAAACAAATATGGCAATGTTTGGCAGAACAGGCAGTTTTTGTTTCAGACAGAGAAGCATGTTTTAAGTGGTTTTCCAAGTTAATGGGAGACGAACCTGATCTCGATCCCGCTATTAACAAGGATTTTTTTGTAAATAATATATTACTGTTGGATCCATCGTTACTCACGGAAAGCGGTATAAAGTGTTTTGAAAGATTTTTTAAAGCAGTCAATTCCAAGGAAGGCAAGCTGAAACAAAAGAGACGTACGGTGTTGATGGATGATGTCGATTTAATAGGAACAGACTATTTGTGGAGGGTATCTTAATTGTTATATTTTTATGATGCAAAAGAATAGATAAATAGAAATTTACTAAAAATGTATATTTTCCTGATTAAAGGTGGTTACTAATGGTTCTGAAGAAATAGCAAATCGTGGTATAGAGCTTTTGAAAGAAGTAAATACCAATTTAGGTCCGCGTTTGCAATCTTCTGTGATGGTATTTCATGAAACTTACATAGCTGAATGCATGGACCGTTTGAAAGCTTACTACGATGCCGTATCTATATTAAGAAAAGAAGCACTTGAAGATAAAGAAGATAAGGACGAGAATGCCGCAGAAGTTATTAAATCGGAGACAATGAAAATGTGTCGCGTAATGAAAGTGTTACAAGAATATCTGAATGAGTGTGACACAGCCTTTCCTGGTGAAAGGAAAATTCTTCCTTTGCACAGGTAAGTTAAAGTGCAAACTTTGTATTTGCAATTTTATTCATTAATTCGTAAAAATGTTTAACGTATTTTTATATTACTTGAAGGGCTGCGCGAGGCAAACATTTGTCCCTAGTTATAAGATTTGCTAATCCTGCTCGGAACGTTGACGATATAGAGGTTTTCAGCCACACGAATGACACGCTGGCGTCTTTGAGGCGTCAAATTTTACGCAGAATTAAGGCTAATGGTACAAATGTTAAAGTAGACCTATTTATTAACGGAGAATCGTTAGAGCTAGCCGATGATAGAAAACTTCTTTCACAAATTCCTTTGAGAGATAAAATGGTGAGGGTCTGAATTTTATATGATCATCTATATTATTATTATTATTAAGCTTAGACCGAAAAGAATAATTCGAACGCAAATACTATTTTTGCATTTTAGATATTGTCAGCAAAGCTCAGTCAAGCCAATACAAATATGCCCAGCTCTCCTGATAGTAGTTCTGATAGTTCTACTAGTTCTCCACACCACCCTTATACTAAAATGGAAGGTTGTCATCCATCAACTCAAGAAGCTGAAATCAGTCTACCAGGAGTGGTAAGCTTATTTTGTCAAATATATAAATGCCCATCCAGTTATATTTAGCATTTAACTGACTTTAATCTTCACTTTGCGTTTTAGTTATTATCTCAGAGATCCCGGTATGCCAATTTTTTCTTTCAATTGGCCGATTTAGGTTGCACTCTTGAACATGCTCAATTGCGAGATGGTGCACGTCATCTCTTGCAACTAGTTCCCCCCGATACTCTAACTGTATCGCGTTTGCAATGGTTTTTCGGACGATTCAAGGAAGACGAAGCTCCGCAAAATTCTTCCATCGACGAATCAACCACTACTGTTGGATCTTTATTTTTTACCGCAAGTCCAAGTCAAGTTTTATACAATTTAGAGGTAAATTATTAGCGAGTTTGACATTCTAAGACTGTCGTTGTAAAATGTATTTTAAACGTAATAAACTGTTTATATTTCAGGTTCTGTATACTCTGTTGATGCCCGCACTTGATCCGATGTCCGATAGAGCATGCGAATTCCAATTAAACCTGATCAAGAGTGGTGAGGCTGGTGTGATACTGGACATGCTGACAAAAAATAATTTTCTACCAAACGCGGATGAGACGACAAAGCGTTCAGCCTACCTGACGGTTCTCAAGCTGTGCAAGCTCCTACTCACGGTCATGGCGAACGTGATGGCACTATTAATAGATGAGGTGCCGTTCACTAACTCCCAGGGCAATCACGACAATCAGATGAACAAGCAAGTGCCGATAACGGTGTTAAAGCAGGCACTGCACAGCGTGCCCAACCAAAACACCGAATATATCTTGCGCTCTGTATCGATGAAGCTCGCAACGCTTCTCGCCAACGACATGCTCGGAGGCAGTTCAGAGCTGGACAGATGTCGGCAACTACTGGTCCAGGCCCTGTCGTGGAAACTGCCGGATGTGGCCACAATTCGTGCCATAATTAGATTAGCCTGGGCCGCATCCAGCGGTAGTTTGAATCACGTCAACGCATCCGCTCAAGTGCTCCACGAGATGCACGAGAACAATGCCAGAGAGCAAAGGAACCTAGATAACAATGATGTATTAGGTAAGATTAAATTGTTATTCTATTTTTCGTTTAGCATGATTTCCAACTGAAAAAAGTAGTTTTGCTCAATTGGGAATTTATCTAATTATTTAGCGCGACTTGACGTTGTTACGTAAGTACAACAATTAAGAACGTTATAAAACGCTTTAGTATAAATAACATTTTTAGCGATAACGTTATAACTTGCATTAACAGTTGACAATTAAAAAAAAATTACGTGAAATTTTTTTACTACAAGGTAACAATAATAACTTTTTCTTTTTAATTATAGTATGTAAAGAAGCGCTGGAAGTATTAACGATAGCTTTAGTACTAAATCCAAAAGCATTGGAAGATTTGACGAGAGACTCCATGTGGCATAACGCAGCTGAAAACGTCATGTGGAATACCTTTTTAATAGACCTTGTACTAGTTAGCACGTCGCGGGCGATTCGCGCAACTGCTGCCGAGCAATTTTTACTCATTTCCACGTGGTGTAGTAGTGGACATCAGGCTCTCCAATTTTTCATCACTCGCCTATTTCCTGTCATCAATACTACAGTAATGGAGTACGCTAAACAAAGTCACGAATTTTTTCAAGTAAATACTCAGTTTTCTATGTGCTCGCTCACGTGTTCAATTAATTAGCATTTTAATAATTCTTTTTTCTTCTCAGTTATTGTGTAGGCTGTTGAATTATGCGCATATATCCGGTTGCCCATTATCATCGGCTGAAAATTGGTTGAACATTGAAATTGTGTGGCTCAAAGAAGTTCGCGATCGGGTTCAAGAATTTGGAGATGGACAAGTGGACGAAGCAGTTCTTGAAGGTCATCTTGGCCTAACCAAGGAGCTCCTATCGTTCCTACCACCTAGCAAGAAATATGAGTTGGGATCTGATGAAAAACGAGGCATCAATTTAATTAAGGTTTGTTAAAATAAGATTTTTCATCATATTCCTAGTTGCATACATTTTCGCATTGTATATATTTTATATTAACAAATGATTCTTTTTCGTATATGGTGGTTATATAACGTTGTTTATACACTGAACTTTTCCTATGCTCCTAAAGGAACTAGTGCAAGACTTCATATTCCCAGCGTCCTGTTACATGTTGCAATTACGCAACACGGGCGAGCTGGGCTCGTCACAGTCCTATCCAGTTTGTACAACTCCTCAGTCGACCAGCGCGGCCTTCGACTTGCTCGTGAGCCTGTGCACAGGCTGCGTACCCAATATGAAACTTCTAGTCACCATGCTTTGCGAAATGTTCTACTCGGAAAAGGATGAGCCCCTCGTCGAATGGGACTACCTACCATCCGTCGGTTCCCGGCCACCCATGGGCTTCGTTGGTTTGAAAAATGCCGGAGCGACCTGTTACATGAACTCAGTTCTTCAGCAGCTGTACATGGTCGAGAGCATTAGGGTGGGCCTACTTGCGGCGGAAGGTGCGGCTATCGATTTGAATGAAGACTTCTCAGGTGAAGAGCGGGTCGAGGGCGAGCAGACGATAGAAGCAACGGATAATGACACAAACGAGGAAAAATGCAGCGCCGACGAGTCACGCAAGGAGTACAACATTGGCATTCTGAAGCAAGTTCAAGCAATTTTCGGACACTTGGCACACAGCAGGTTACAGTACTACATTCCTCGTGGGCTTTGGAAACACTTCAAGTGAGTTCAAGGGTTTCTCTCTCCCTCTCTCTTTCTCTCTCTCTCTCTCTCTCTCTCTCTCTCTCTCTCTCTCTCTCTCTCTTCAATAACCGTTTATCTTCAATAACCATTTACTGGTAAACCACCGTAACTTATTTTTTTAACGTTTTAGGCTTCAAGGTGAACCTGTGAATCTTCGAGAACAGCAAGATGCTGTTGAATTTTTCATGAGTCTAGTAGAAAGTTTAGATGAAGCTTTAAAAGCTTTAGGTCACGAACAAATCATGAGCAAAATCCTCGGTGGTTCTTACAGTGATCAAAAAATCTGCAAAGGCTGTCCTCACAGGTAAACATTATTTTATGCCTAATTATTAATAAATACTATTATTTTTTGTATTAATTTTTACTTTTCAACGCTCATTGCAGGTACTCTAAAGAAGAGCCTTTTAGTGTAATAAGCGTGGATATTAGAAATCATAGTAATTTATTGGACTCTTTGGAGCAATACGTCAAGGGAGAACTGCTTGAAGGAGCAGATTCATATCACTGTGATAAATGTAACAAAAAAGTACGCTATCGATAATTTATTCAAGTATGTAAATTCAAGCATATATTTATTAAAACTATAATTATTTTCAGGTTGTGACAGTTAAACGATTGTGCGTTAAGAAATTACCTCCTATTTTGGCAATTCAGTTGAAGAGATTTGAGTACGACTTCGAAAGAGTTTGTGCTATCAAATTTAATGATTACTTTGAATTTCCAAGAGATCTCGATATGGAACCATACACGGTCTCGGGACTCGCCAAATTAGAAGGAGAGGTTATAGACTGGGACCATGAAGAGGCAATCAAAGGAACGTGTACCAAATATCAACTAACTGGTATTGTAGTTCACAGTGGACAAGCCAGTGGCGGTCACTACTACTCTTACATTTTACACAGGTATTAAAATAAATTAATATTGTTTAATGTAATAACAATTATTCTAGTTTTCTTACACAATTATAATATTTTTAGACAAAGCGACGGCACAGGAAAATGGTATAAATTTGATGATGGCGATGTAACAGAATGCAAAATGGAGGAAGAAGAAGAAATGAAATCTCAGTGCTTTGGTGGCGATTATATGGGCGAAGTTTTTGACCATATACTTAAGCGAATGAACTATCGAAGACAAAAGCGATGGTGGAATGCATACATGCTTTTTTATACTAGGAATGATGTGCAACCAAATCCTCAGTTAAAGAAAGTGAATGAATTATCATTGTGTAAGTATAAGTTTTCTTATTAGATATCTTTAAAAAAAAAACATAAATATTAAATGTACAATTGTTCTTTAGATACGAAATTAGGAGTTACTAAAATGCCACCAGCAATTGAAATGAGTGTAAGAAAGCAAAATATAAAGGCTATGCATACTCGAAATCAATTTAACACAGAATATTTCCAATTTATAAGAAAACTTGTCTCGTGTAATCCATATAATGTCAGACCAAGTCCAGAAAAAATGGTATGTTTATGAGAAATATTTTATTTTGACAATAAATTTATATTGTTTTTTTCATAATCATATTCTTATCTTCATACAGAGTCCAGAAGCCGAAGAATTGTCAATGTTATCCATACAACTGGCCTCAAAATTTCTGTTTTATACAGGCTTTCACACAAAAAAAGCTTTGCGTGGGACAGCGACTGATTGGCACGATATTTTGTGTCATCATTTGTTAGGAAGTAAGGCAGTGCGTTCGTGGTTTGCTCACAATGTTTTGTTCAACCACCCGCACAGGTAATAATTTTACAGTAACTATTAATATAAGAAGATTCACCGGAATCTTGTTAATCTAATACAAATCTACTTTTGTGTAAATAGATTCTGCGAATATCTTCTAAGTTGTCCAAGTACAGAAGTAAGAAATGCCTTTTTGAAAATCTTAGTTTTTTTGGCGCACTTTTCACTACAAGATGGACCTTGTTCTCCTCCTCTAAATGCTCCAAGTAAGAGTTAATTTAATTAGAAAATTGCCAAGTGAGGAATATTATTATAATTAAATCTAATGAAAAAAATTATAATTTCAGCTATGTTGTTAGACCCAACAGCAACTCTTAGTGATCACCTTTTGCACGCGGTGCTTATGTTGCTACACCGGGAAATTTCGGATCACGGGCGTCACTTGCCACATTACTTTGCATTATTTTTAACATATGCATCGATTGGCCTACCACAGAGGCTACAGTTGTTAAAAGTAATTTAATTGTATATTTTTTAAGTTGATTTTAATTAAAAAAAAAACTTAATAAAATGATTATTTTAGTTGAACGTGCCGGTGACATTCATGTTGGTAGCGATAGACGAGGGACCAGGCCCAGTTATCAAGTATCAATATCCTGAATTGACGAAACTCCACCAAGTAGTCAGCATCCTGATACGTTGCTGCGACGTATCGTCCAAAGCACACACAAGCGACACCTCCAATAATTCGCAGCCCCTGCCGAATCCCTATGGTGATCCGGCTTGCGGCCTAGATTACCTAATGCCGATTCAACCGCAGGCTGCGGAAATTTTGTTCACCCGCACAAGCTACATGAAAAAGCTAATTGAGGACGCTAGCGTAACTGAGGAGACCGTCAAACTTTTGCAGTTTTGCTGCTGGGAAAATCCTCATTTTTCACGAACAGTTCTTAGTGAACTACTTTGGCAAATTGGTTTTGCGTATACTCATGAATTGAAGCATCACACCGATCTTTTGTTGGAGATGCTGCTGATTGAAGATTCCTGGCAATTGCACCGCGTGCATAATGCATTGAAAGGTATGTTAATATTGCGAAGAAAGTCCCTTGGAATGAATTACAAGGATTGATGATGTCAATTTTATTTTAATGTTTAGGTGTTCCGGACGAACGTGAAGGCTTGTTTGATACAATACAAAAGAGTAGAAGTCATTATCAGAAACGAGCGTACCAGTGCATTAAATGTATGGTGCAATTGTTTAGTAAGTGCAGAGCTGCACACCAATTTCTGTATCAGAATGCTGAGTTAAAGAAAAAATGGTTACTTGCTATCGACTGGCTTCAAGATGAATTGGACAAAGTGCGTACAATTGCATTTTATAAAATTTTCTTTCAGTTCAAATGTTCTTAATAGTGATACGTACGTTTTCAATTTTTTTTTAAACAGAGGCCTTATACTTCAACTGCTCCGTATACACATGCCTATAACAATTGGTCGCCACCAGCTCAATCAAACGAATCAACCAATGGGTACTTTTTAGAACGTAGTAGCAGCGCTAAGAAAACTTTAGAATTAGCTTACGAGTTATGCCCAGATGAGGAACCAGAAGTTGAAGAAACAAGTGAAGACGGCGTCGAAGAAGCATCTGAAAGGTATTTGCAAAATAAATTTCATGTGAAATATAAATTTTTAACATTTATTGTAGGAAAATAAATCTTCAAAAATTAATTTTTTAAATCAAAGTATAAAGTGTCGTTACTCAAGTTTTACTAGAATATTTACTTTCGACTTATAATTTCATCAATATTCATTTATAGTTCCCATAAATTCTATACGGTGAATTTAGTTTTCTAAATTAATGTTGGAATAACTTTGCCTAGTTATAATCCACAATCTGACAATAGTATAACGCGAAGATTAGAAGAATTACGTCAATTTGATGGGACATCCAACGACCTCAAATCGAAGGAGTACCATGGATTACTACCTTTAAGGTTTTCTTCAATACATAATTCTTAAATTTAAATTAAATCCTGCACTGTTGCTCGGTTCTTGTTTGCGTTATAAAGAGAAAAATAAGAGTTTAAGTATTGGACTAGGGACAATATAATCAACACAACATTGAAAGTGTGCTTAGATTCAAATAATTGTCATATTCACGTATATACAAATATTTCCATTTTCAAGGTTGTTTAAAAAAAAAATGAGAATCTATTTTCACATCATTGATATGTTTCAAATTTTTCAACTTATAGGTTAAAACACTCGAGAAAGATGTTACAATCGGAATATGAACAACAACAAAAGCAACAACAACAACAGGAACAACAGCAACCTGGACCCTCACCAGTGCATACAACTCAATGCGACACCTCACCAAGTACCAGCCAGGATCCATAATGAATGCTGAATGGAGATATCCTGTGTGGCCCACGTGCTGCCTCTGTGAGAGCAGCTGGGATTATGTAGAATTACCAGGGCCAGCGTGTTGGATGTTAAGAAAGATACAACAGGTTGGCATGTACATACAGAGCAATTAAGAAGATACGATAACCTGTCATCTGAGACTTGAAGCTTTTACTTTCTCAAACAATAACCTGCAATGCTGATCATAAACTTGTTGGTACTGGTTGATACCATATTGATTCACGAATACTTGCTTTTTGCCAATTTTTGGGAACATGCAGGTATACGCCGATTATGACGAAAGAATAAGGCGTTTTAAGACAAAGAAACATTAAAAGAGGAAAGGAATTAGAACGCGAAAAAAAGATGGCAGCATGAAAGTGAATTCCGAAAATCGAGTGATTGAGTGAGATATGAAGCGAACGTGAATACAAGACGGACGTGTGTGCGAAATGTAAGTGACGAATGATTGTAATACGTATTTAGTAACATAGTGTTGTGATCTTGACTGAAAAGCAGCCGGCTAATGCAAGTGACAACTTGCTGTGCACTCGGTACAAAATGTTAAGGACTGGTTATTGATAACCATATTAAGGACTTGGTTTTTTTCATAACGATCGCAGGAAACCAAGCTCAACTATGGTAAACATTAGTAATCGGTCCTCTGTCAAGTTTTTGCTGAATTTTTTTTATAGCTAACATGAAATTTTTTTCTTCTATCGTACTTAAGTTAAAGCAAAGAAAATACAACCATTTTCAAATATTTTATATAATAATTCACTGAAAATTTTACGATCAAAAAATAAAAATTCCAAAATTTTTTTTTCATTAAAAATAAGGTCATTATCATGAGACTACATTTTCAAGTACTATTTTACTTTTTGGATGATCTATAAATCCAAAAATTACAAAAGCTTTAATTATTTTAATTGAATCATTGAAATAAAAGAGAATACTTAAAAGTTTGGATAAAGTTATCTTTTAAGAGCTTTTAAAGCTTAAGAAATTGTGTAAGAAATTATTGTTGTTACTTGTTGGAGCTCGGCCATTCACTGTGAAAGTCATGCAACAAGTACTTGAAAGACTGGATCCTCATGAAATAATCCAAGTTTTAATATAATTTATACAGTGTCTTAATTATGAACAATATCAATAGCGAAAAAAGAAAAATCAAGTCAGCCGCTAATGTGAGTCTGGAACAAATTTGTCTCAGTAGACACGAAGTCGTACTATAAATATTGGATATTTAAAGTCGGAATGACAGAATACAAAAAATCAGTAGTGTCGACTCTGTTGTCATGTTTGTAACTCGATCGAGAAAACGTACCAAACGAATGATAGCTTTTTAAAACGTGTTATTAAAAGATGAAATCAATTTTGAATGCTAATATTACCTAATCTTGATTGGATATGTACATATACAACTGCTTTTTTACGTGTGATAAAAAATTATTCTATTCTTATTATACTCAGCGGCGAGTTGATACGCTAGTGTAAATCCTGGTTTTTGTAAACGAACATTGTATAATATGTTTTTTTACGTTTAGAAGATGAAACGAGCTGCAAGTATAGTCGATAATATTATTTAATTTATGATTAATTCAAAACCTTTTTGGTAAAAGTAGCGCTGTGTATAGCAATCGAAAACAAGTTGGCGAAACCACACACATTGATTTACATACAAAGGAGAGAGCAAGTATTGGTTGCACTGTATTTAGAAATCATGGTGTCATGAAGTGGTGTCATTTTCTATAACTATTTTAATGCGCATGCAAGTCTTGACTATACGAACCACACAAAAGATTTGACCAATAGTAGACGCAAAATTCGCAAAATTTTGTCGAAAAAAGTAATATAAACAAAGGTAGACATGTTTTTTTAAACACTTCCACAATATGGAACGTACTCACAACACATATTAAAAGAAATCTTTAAAAAAGTATTTTATGGATGTGCACAGTGTAAAAGAAACTCGACTCGATTAGAAGGGATGTATCGAGGTCACTTTGTAATATGTAACTTCAATGTATGATTGTGCTTGTGTTTTTCGTATGAGCAAGTGTAAGATGAAAGTGTAATTGAAAGAGCAGTGAAAAAGAAGCAAAACGATGCAGGAGAAAAAGTAATAACGAAGAAAATATTGAAAACGGTTGATCGCGCGATGAAAACGAAATGTCTTGAAATAACATTTCATGCATTATATTATGGAGTTTTTGTCGTATTTAAAAAAAAAATTGTTACCTATTGCAAGTTTAAACACTAATTGAATTCTCGTTACATTAAAGGAATTGTACTTTTTAATTGTTATATTAATTAATTATCGAACTCTATAGAAAAAAGTACGAAATCAGTTTTTTTTCATGCGTGAAAATAAATATTTGTGGTGGCGCTTTCATTGTTCTTGTCCTAATTTGTACAACCGAATTTCTCATTTGCTCTTAAAGACTTGGCGAAGAGAAAATATGGGTAGTGTTTATTTATTTTAATCTACCTCGAACCATGTTTCTTTCTTGCTTGCGAGAACATGTTTTCAAGTCTTGGTTACCGAATAAATACCAAGAAAAACAGACTACAATAGATACCGTGCAAAAATATGATACTAAATGAGGAGAAAAATGCGAAAAAAATCGAGTCCGAGTTAGCGGTTGAGTTCAACTTGGTACAGACAGCAATATTTAATAAAAAAAACTGAGAAAGAAAAATGACTGCAAATCCTTTATCGGGCCAGTGGTACTTGGTACAGCCATAGACTTAAAATAAAGTTGTATGGATAACCGGGAGACATTTCGAAAAAACAATAACAAAATCTATAACATGAAACCTAGCGATTTTCAGTTTTTAAGTATATAGTTGATTCGCGCAGAAATATATTGTAATATGTAATGAGAGCGATTTTTTTGTGTTTTTGTACTGACGCGCTTGATACTAATTAAAATTTCGCGATTGTTGTATCGATGTGTAATTTGCCATGAGTTTTCTATACTTGTTTTAGTATCGATTTTCTTAGAAACGGAAAAATGAGAAACAGCAAATTGCACATTGATATCAAAATGTTCACTGCTAAATATTTTAAAAGCATGTGGTTGTTGTTTACTGACACGATTATCAATTATTATTGTATGAAAATGATTTCTTATATGCAAATAAGCACGTTGAGAAGAAGGGTACAGCAGCATAATTTTGTAATTTTCATAGAATGTTTCGTAATGATTAGCCATAATTTATTATAGCAAAAGAAGATTTCTTTTGGTGTAGAATTCGATAATCATGTCAAAACATTTTTTAGTTCTGTAATAAAATTTGCCCCAGTGCAAGTGCTTAAATCAAAGACTTTTTTTTATGTATTAAATTATGTTGTTAAGTTTGATTTTTCTTTACTTTTTACGAATATCCATCGAAATGCAGTTGCAGAGGATTAAAAGGGTTTCGAAGAAAATGTGCAAAGTTATTCGGAAGGCATTGGATACATACAGTATTTAGTAGTGGACATTTTCCGCACGATATCCATAGACTTCGAGCTATACCCAAGTACTTTTTTTAACTGCACATTCTGGTATACATTTTCGAACTCTATATAATTCCGGACCGAGGAAAATTAAATTACAAGAAGTTAGCGAATATTTTGAATTACGAAATACAAAATAAATTTCATAATTGTACATAAGCATGACGTTAATAATCTAAAGTGCGAATAATGAGGGGTGATGAAAAAGGTCTCGTGAGTTTGATTAATTAATCATTATTATAAACATAATTGATCACGGAGAAAAATAATAAATATAATGAATTCCTGCTAAGCGATTTTGCACACATTATTATACATACAATGACTAGCGTTAAAATTGGTCTTGGAAAAAAAAAATAATAATAATCGCCCTTTTTATAGGTACGTATCGCGGCGAAAACAGGAAACTGCCTATATACATTATTATAATTATTAATACGATTATTATTACTATTATTGATATCATTATTATTACTACTATTATTATTGATATTATTATCTTGCGTTTGCACTCGTACTTGTACCTATGAAATTCTTGTTTATGTCTTCTAAGCGTACCATCAATTTTTAAAGAACATTTTAAGTAATATTTATTCAAACGTTGTATTTAAAATATCGCAAGTAAAAATCAATTGTTATCAAATGAATTTTTAAGGGTCTACCATTCCATTATAGTTGTCCAGGCGCTAAATGAAAAAGTTGCGTATATACAGAATTCAAAACACACTTTTTCAAGATAAAAAGGTAAAAAATAACAGCTAAAACAATAAATTTATAACTTCATATATTTGCCATCGATCTTTTATACTACACGAAAAATAGTCGAGGATAACTTGTAAATCGATGGATATATATAAGAAACTTACTGAAGAAATATTGCTGAAGATGAAAATGCAGAAAGGAGAAGGGAGAAAAAAAATTAAATATTCCTAAGTATCACGTTCACTCATACACTTGTAATTCCGAGTAAATATGTAGCTCTTGTAAATAATAAAATCTATTTCCGTACCGCGCATTAGTTGCTTTGAAGAGCAAGGAAACGAGAGTATGAGAGAAAGGAAGAAAAGCTTTGCTTTCTTGTTTTTTCGCGTTTCACTAAGAGACACGCATTATTTATATGATGATACACACTCACACTCGGTAAAGAAAGGTGAAGTCAGCTATAATGAAGAAAAGCTGCTGCCACGTGCCAAGATTGTGCTTAGAGCGCAGTCCTTAGTTACACTTGGCCCTTGCTGGTTGAACATAAGGCAGACAAGTAAATGAACTGGTTTTTGCTTGTCTATATGACAAAAGTTGTGAAGCTTTATTCAACAATTGTTATGTGTTTTTACACCATCCTCGAGCTTTTGAAATATTTTAATTGACCTGGATAAACAAATAGCGCACGAGAGATCATGTTATCGCAAGCGAACATTGTCTATACTTATCTATAGTTTACCAGATGCATATACAGTGTACATTTTTGCGTTATTTTCCAATATATAAAAATTTTAAAATAATTTATAAATATAGAAGCCGAGATATCAAGCTGGCGCGTTGAGTTGTTTGATTCACTATATTATATTATTAATTATTTTTCGTTCTAGCTTCTTTTTACTTTGAACGTTCTTTATCACGTAATATTCTTCGATTTGTTAGCCAAAACGGTATAGAGGCACGTCGCAGCAGCAGGAGATCACGAGATGCGTAGGCGATAATTATTAATCGAAGAAAGTCGCGATACACATATTATCCGTACATGTATCGCAATTCATATTATAAGTTTCTTCCCGACCTACGTTCGGGTTAAGACCATGTAAAAATAATAAAAAAAAAAGATCGACGAAAACTGAATAAAGTCTTTTTGTAATATTTGTTAATAGAAGCGCATTTATGTAAGCATTTTCGTTGATTGCCTCTGAAAAAATGATTATAATAACCTCGCGATTATTTATACACGCATGTATCACGAGTAAGAACAAAAAAAAATTAACAATAATAATTATCATACGAGAATCGACGAGTAGTTCCGAGCCTGCGACACGAATCGATATTATGTAGGTAATTATAACGATGTCATTAATTTTATCGAAGCAGAAACGAAGTATAAAAGTAAAAAAAAGAATTAAAAAAATGGAAGTATATTTATAAAAAAACGAGAGACGATGAAGATCGAAGTAAGCAGCAGCCCCCGCGCTCGCTGTGCAATCGCATAACTGCGTGAACATTATATTGTATCAGCCTCGGAGAAATGCGAGAATACGTGAACGAGTGATGATAATAAGCATGATGTGAGAGTGTGAGAGAGGGAGAGAGAGAGAAAGAGCTGAGAAAACTATAACTTGGAGCTCTTGGACTCCGGTGAAGTTGCTCATATTATTTATTTTGAAAATGCGGAACCTTGGCGTTTTGTGTAACAATTATTTCTCAAGAATGTAATAAAAACCGTTAAACTTATCAAATCGACGTGCGTCAATAGTTTGTATCGCCTCCCCCACACCTGCGTTTATCCTGAATTCAGAAAATGATTTTATTTAGTTTAAAAATATATAAATTGCTATTTTTTTTTCATCCCAACGCCATCCAGCTTACAAAGCTATATATATATATATATATATATATATATATATATATATATATATTGAAGAAGAATATCGCGGGTATTTATAAAGAAATGAAGGAACTCCATTGAACGCTCTAAGCATTCACAGAAGCATCAGTATATAAACAAGATAATTTCTGCTGAATTCCCATCAACACGCATAATTACCAAAGCTAATAGCTCTCTTATCAAACGCGTGATTGTTATCCACAAAGATTTCCGTAGTCTCTCGTGCCGCATCTTGACGAAAAATGATGCTAATGTCGCCGAGCAAGAGGCTTATCAGTTACATTGGCATTGAATAGAGGTGGTGGCTAAGACTCTCTGTCGTCGTCGTCGTCGTCATCGTCGCACTATCGCCGGGAAGAGGGAGAGACTTCGCGATTTCTCTATTGAGGAAGCTATAACCACCAGCGATCGCTCTCTCAGTCTGACCTCTGAACTGCAGTGGTCGCCCACGCGTTGTCGGCTTTTTTTTCATGGACTAAGATAGATCGGTTCGATACTGCAGGTAGGAAGTTTTGAAAAAAATTTTCGTTTCCGTTAAGACGCAGAGTTGCGATTTCGAATCTCGAGTGTATTGACTTCGTCGGTCGTACGCACAATACGTTTCGGTGTATATTGCGCTGTTGATAATCGTTTATACAAAGCACTGAACCTGATAATGTATATATAATACAGCTTATTGGTATGTTCGAGTGTATTACGAACGATTAAATTTCTTCTTTGTTTACTGCGTTTGTTTACGCTTACAGCTATAAAATACGATTATTAAACGTAACTTGTAGAGATAGCATTTCTTTTTGTTTTACCACACAATTTTCATACACCGGTTGTGCGTTCTGCAATACAGTTTTGTACGATAACGAATATAAATGGGCTTGACGATGTGCAATATCTCGAAAAATCAAGCGCATTCGAATCGAGCAAACAAATGTATATCGATCGCTATACTTTACATAACTTGATGCGACGACGGGATGTCAATTTAAAAATTCTCATTACGTGCATGATTCTGCTGATATACGCATATAGTTAAATCTAAAAACAGGCTCGTTATAACTTTACATAATTCCGCAAGGATGGCGCGTTTCGTCTGCATCCAAGACTTCGAGAACCACGCACTGAACAACCTCACCCCTTCGGTGAGGGATTACTACAGAAGCGGCGCCGGAGACGAAAACACCCTCAAATGGAACAGAGAAGCTTTCAAAAAGTACGTATATATACAATAAATGAAATGAAATCGGTCGAACGATCGGTTGTGTAATAAAAGTATACATAATTCGCAGAATCAGAATACGTCCTCGAGTTCTACGGGATGTATCGAAAAGGGACATCAGCACGAGGGTCCTCGGGGAGAAGGTTTCCATGCCTTTGGGTATCTCGCCCACTGCTATGCAGAGGATGGCACATCCCGATGGCGAGTGTGCCAATGTCAAAGGTAAGAAAAACTGCCGTCAGTTTGTCGAAAAATTCTCAGCGGAGATAAGACGATTTGTGTGCTGTCGTGCGTTTCTTTTATTTCATTTGTGTACATATACACATGATGGAGCTTTCAAATTATTCCGATGACTATATATAACACGCGCTATGTGCTTTGCGGGGGTGATGCGTGGAGATAACGTCGTCCGAAAGTTCGTTGATAAAGTGAAATAACGTTTTTCTTTCGGTAGACTTTCGAAGGTACATATTACGCATCTGTCGATCGAAGAAAATTATTCCACCCGATAATCGTCATAAAAATTTGTTCGACAACTATGCGGAAGGATTCGACGCTATATATATTCTGATCGATATAAATATCCGATAAATTCGACGAAAAATGTAAATGTGTAAAAAGATAAAAGAATATAATCTTCTGCGCGATGACAAGTAAAATCATTCGAGAACTTGTCCGCTGATGGCATTGCAAACAAAACGGGAAATTCTCAATTTTTTTACGTCCTTCAAAAGAGGAAAAAAAAACAAGGATAAATGAAAAAAGCGATTTTTCAGCTGCGCAAGCCGCTAAAACAGTCTTCATACTCTCGACCATTTCAACCAGCAGCATCGAAGAGGTAGCAGAGGCTGCTCCAGAGGCTGTCAAATGGTTTCAGCTTTACGTCTACTTCGATAGGAACGTTACGTTGAACCTGATACGCAGAGCTGAGAAAGCCGGCTTTAAAGCACTAGTGCTTACGGTCGATACGCCGATGTTCGGAGATAGAAGACGCGATATCAGGAACAAGTTTGCTCTGCCAAAACACTTGAGGTTTAGCTACTTTTCTCCGATTATTATACATATATAGGTATATACCAATTGACTCTAACATTGGTAATTTTTCGAATGATAATTGTGTAAAGGTTTGCGAATTTCGACGGCTACTTGGCGCGAAAAATCAACTCTTCAAACGAGGGCTCGGGTCTCAGCGAGTACGTGACGAATCTCTTCGACGATTCCTTGACTTGGAACGTCGTCACCTGGCTGAAAAGGTAACTTTTTAAAAATACAATTTTTCAACTTCACGGTATAATTCTCATCTTAACTGTAACACAGCGTCACCAGACTCCCGATAGTATTGAAAGGTGTTCTTACGGCGGAGGATGCAGAACTTGGTGTTAAGTACGGAGCGAGTGCCATCATGGTCTCGAATCACGGAGCTCGTCAGATCGACGGTACGCCCGCGTCGGTGAGTCAATGATCCGAAATTTATCGATGTATCGTTTCTCATGAGTTCATATGAATAATCAAATGAAACGCCGATTTGCAGATCGAGGCTTTACCCGAAATTGTCAGAGCGGTCGGGGACAAAGTTGAGATCTTCATGGATGGAGGAATCACTCAGGGAACGGATGTTTTCAAAGCTTTAGCGCTGGGTGCTAAGATGGTACGCGTTTCTTTTTTCAAATAAGATTAAAAGTAAATGTTCAATCGTTGAATTCCGTATATAGGTATTCTGTGGCAGACCCTTGCTGTGGGGTCTGACCTGCGGTGGGGAGCAAGGAGCTAGAGCTGTGCTCGAAATGATGAGGCGGGAAATCGATCAAGCTTTCGCTCTTGCAGGTACGGTGCTTCTATATCTTGGCATAAAAGAAAACATGATTTATTTAAAATGAATATATTTATTTGTATTTTAGGCTGTAAGAACGTCGAGCAAGTGACGAAAGATATGGTCGTTCACGAATCCGTTTATAGTCGCTTGTGAACGCACAGATCCGCGTATATGATTTTTATTTATTTGTATAAGTAGTGATTGATTGAATATTTTGTGAATAATATATCTTTAAGCTTTTAGAAAAGCAGCGTTTTAGTTCAGTAATTAAGTATGACTTAGATCATTGAGTAGCGTAAGCTTATGCGGATAAGTATTGTGGCTTAAAAAAATATAACATGTCGATGATATATAAGTTTCGTAATTTTTCTTTATTTCCTTAATTTATTATCAATAAAAATTAATCCCAAAGAATTAATAGAACTTAATGTTAGGATGTTATTTTACAGTTCTTCTCTTTAATTGTTGGCACATTGCTGAATACAATTGTGTACTTAAGAATAATAGTACGATAAATTTAAGTTTTTTGTTTTTCTCTAAACTCTTACATCCCATTACTTAGAGCTCGTATAATTGTCTAGCCTCCAACACATCTTTTCAATTTGTCATCGTTAAGAGAAATCATAGAAAGATTGTGCAGTAAATTATCAAAGACAAGTACTATTTGCAATATCCTAACTAATAATGGAATTAATATATAATGGAATATTACACACAACCAGTCATTTTCGTAAGATTATAATATATTGAGGAAGCATAACTCCTATATAAAATACTTATTTCAATAGCTAATACACCTATTGTTTATTGGCAAGACATCTGCCAAGAAAAAAAATTGTTAAAAATAAAATAATCTCACGAATATATATTTATATAGTAAAACTGAAATTGCATTAATTTCTTTTTTATCGAGTTCACAGAACTATCACAGAGGTTCTTGCATGCTCGCTATACTTATTGCAACATGTTCTCCTTAAAGGTGTGTTTACATCATTGTATTTATATATTTACAAGAGCCGTTTTGAATAGTTAAATAAATTATATTTAATGCAAAAGAGGCTCTGGCAAACATCAAGATTTAGCCATCTTTCAGATGGCTTTCGTCTTGCATTATAATAGTAATTGTATATATTTGATATGTATATTATTTTAAAATCATTCTGGTTTCAAGTTATATGCACTGGGTTAAAAATCCTACACAGATATACATGGCGTAAATTTTTGCTGTTTTATACTCTGTTCTGGCTGATAATATCAAGTGAGTGATATCTTTTAATTCTGTCACTCTGTGTTTACTTTGATATGGCTTGATTTGAGTAAATGAGGAAGATATCAGTGCTGATTTTCAATGAATACATAAAATTCAATTATTGCATGGTATTACTATAGAGTATTACAAGCTTTCGAACGTAATACATAGTAAACAATTTCCACGTACAATCACGTACAAATATACTAAAAAAAATGCAGTTACAATTCCCTTTTATACACTAAAATTACCAATTCCTACACCTTCAATGAATGTCAAGATATCTATAGCTATAAAGAAATATAACAATAACAAAATACTTAAATAAGGAAGCTCTCTTTTTTAGGACATTTACTAATATGAAGAAAGTACGTCTTGATGTCGGTAAATAAAAAAAAAAATACAAATATTTTTTGTTTTAAATTGTGTTAGTGGATATATGTACTATCATCATTACTATCAAATACAATCGTCTTATCACATTCATTTTTCAAAAAAAAATAATAAATAAATTTTTTTAAATTAAGTACTAATGCTTTTAGTACATGCTTCTTTTCATCCAGCATATTGTACTTTTTCGATGTAAAAGTTTTTAAGGCACACTTGCACACTTGAATATAAACGCGATTTCTAGGCATGAACTAGTTCTTAAGAAAAAAATTCTTTTGAGTCAAGTTACTTCTGGCAAGTATTTTAAATATCTCTATGTGTGCAAACAAAAAATTCAACAGTGTTTTTCTTTACGAATGTCAAAAGAGTGACTAGCTATAAAATATGGCAATTTCATAATGACGGAATCTTAAAAATCAAAATCGTTTCTTTGATTGGCCTTGGAGACTGCGTTTTCCCAATTGTTCATTGCTTTCATATTCACATGTTCTATTCGCCACTTTTGCGTAGAAGACGTCGGGTCGCAGCTGCTTACGTAAACCTTTTTACTTGCTGGATCCATGTCAAGACATCTAGATCCATATCCATGTTGAAGCCATTGTTTTTCAACGTTGTAATGCCAGAGTTGATTTCCTTGCTTTCCATGACATGGATACAGTGTCACCGGAGATTTGTCATCTCCTCTAGAAACATCCAGACAGTCTGTGCGTCTATTGGGACGAATGTCCTTGTGCCAAGTAAGTTGGAACTCTTGTTCTCCTTTGATTTTGGGAGTATCCTTTTGACAGTAGTCTACAGCTATTTCTTCATCTTTACTCTTACCCTTAGAATCGAGGCAGAGATTGGGAACACCTATGTTTCTAATCTCTCCATAAGCAAAGTCATCAGGTTCAATGGGAGGATAAACTTCAACTAAATCAAAAGCAATATTTTCCATGAACCACTTGAAAGATTTACATTTAAGTTTGTCTCTTAGAGCCTTTTGTTCTGTCAAGTCACCAGGATCCATTGCTCTCAAGTGAGGTCGCCTTCGATAAATGAAGTCTGCATACTCATCCATCCATACCTCAGCCACTCTCTTATAATTCTTGCCTAGAAAATCACCTCTTCCTGGATTGGGAAAAGGTGGGAACTTTCTGTAAATGTGACCAACCCTCGAACAGGGAGCATCATACATTTGACCACCGCATTGCCAAATCTTGAAAGAAAGTTCGTACTGCTCACCTCCCCAGATATCTAAGCCAGGATCATAGCCACCAAGCTCCCAAAAGAACTTGGCACTTATGGCAAACAATCCACCAGCCATAACCGGACTCTTAAAAGGCTCCGAAGGATTTTTCAAGTCTTCTGGAAGTAATGGCAATCTCTTATAATACAATTCCCAGTCGAATGCACCTCTAGCACCCTCATCTTGTGCTCTGTATTCAAAAGTCTCATAAGCAATGACATCGATGAAGGGACATACGCAAGTCTTATAATCCTTAGCTATTGGTTCAAGCAAAGGGGGAAGCCAATTGACATTGGCCTCACTGTGCGAATCAAGGAAGACAAGAATTTTAGCTGTAGCTTTTCTTGCTCCAGCCAGTCTGCCTCTTATGAGGCCTGAGCGTCTAGGCAATCTTACTATCTTTACCTTGGGTAAATTTTTCTTAACGTACTCGTCAAGTTTATCCTTTAGCTCAACTTTTGTACTTGCGTCGTCGACTAGTATAATCTCATGCAATAAAGAAGGTGGAGATCTATTAATAACACTCCAGCAGGTTCTCATCAAAGTACTAAAGTGTTCATTGTGAAAAGATACTACAACCGAGACAGGATCAAGATCCTTCAAATACCTCTTGCTTTTACAATCGGGATGCCTGATGTCTGGTATCGATCTATTCAGGGATATTAGGTCACTCAGCGCAGCGTTAAAGCCATTTACCTTGTACAGTTTATCTTTGAGATCTTCCATTGATGGCGAGAGAGTGGCAGCCTTGCCCTGCTCCCCCGTGCCAGTCCTCTTCTGCTCATTCCGGATCCTCTCATAGTCATGCCAATCTATCTTCCCCTCGATAACCTTGAAAAAACAACACTGTGCCACTTAGCCACTGGGTCATAGAAAAACAAAGCAACAATGAACAAATACATACCTCATGATCCAGAGGAGACTGTATGGCCTCAGCCAGCTTGCCATTCTCTCTCAGGAAACGAGCCTTTACTGCGGACGAGTCGTGGATAATGATCCTGGGACCTCGGAGAAAGCGAAAGATGAGCGTCGTGAGGAAGACGGTAAAGGCCGCCAGCACCAGGAACTTAAACCAGCTGATGAGATTGCGCTTCATTGTCTCTGCATCGCGCGCACGACATCCAGAAGCTGCAGCCACTCAGCGATATTCTGCTACTGTGCAGTGTTTTTCTCACTTCACCGACGCCTGTATATACAGTTATTATAACCTTATCCGCAGCCGCCGCGGCGCGAGTATAATGTAGTGCGAGCGAGTGTGTGCAGTGTATATCTAGTCAACGAATGGATGGGGGAGAAAGAGTAACAAAACAGGTGATCCCGCACCGGTATATCTCTAGATTCTACGTCCTAGAAAGGTATATAAGTATCTGACGTGGCACCGGCTGATCGAGTTGAGGTCGATATCACGACTCTGAAATGAAATAACGGAGCGGAGGGAATTGGAAATGCGATATACCGTTGTCCGTTGATAAGCTGGTTATTGTTTGTCGGAAACAAATGCATTTTGCGTGTTTATCAGTTTATTAGCTATAGGATTTGAATCGCTATTGACTCGTGGGAGAGACTGCAGAGGCGGTATTAAAATATGATTGAAAGCTTGATTTTTGAATTTATTTGGAGCGTAAAATTATTGCAAGCTTGCATTCCAAATTATGTAATTAAGTTTTGGAAATATGTACATAGATATAATATGTTACACGCAATAGTGTTGGTAAATATATACAGATAAGTAAAAAAAAACTATTTGCGAAAAAAAACGATTAAAGTATATAAACGCTATACATAAATATCTGTATAGCTTCAAGGCAAAAGAAACTCAGAAATATCTATCCAATTTTTACTCTTTAGTTTTGAGAGTATTTTTAATAATGTGTTTTTATGAATAACGAAATAACTGACAGTTATCGGGAATTCAAACAATGTTGTTTGAGAATGTAGGTGTTTCATATTTTAGTCTTATCATCGCAAAAATGATAGCTTTTGAAATGTCGAAGATTTACTATAAACAAAAACGAATCAATTAATTAAATACAATGATTGTCTTCCCAACTTTGGAATTATTTGTCAAATTTCCCTGATATATATTTTCCTAATATGTATATTAGGAAACCATTTAATGTACAATTACATTTTAAATTTGTTGCCTTAGTTTATTCAGTCCAGCACTATATGTACACATCATTTATTTAAAATGAATTTTGTTAAAAAAATATGACAATAATTTAAGTAAAAAGTAATACTCATTTTAAAATTCTGTTAATTTTGCTTTAAACTTTCGTTGATTTTGTTCCGCTGCTATCCTCTTTTCTGAAGCCTTTAAGTTTACAATTTGTTTTTGTGCTTCGTTATATTTGGAAACCATATGATTATACTGAATACTGCCTTTACTAAACTGTGCCATATTATTTCGGAATTCGGAAGATTGTTTCTCTAGCCTTGAAATATCCTCTCCAATTTGATAGCTTGCAATATTTAAATTTTTGTTAGTTTCTTTTTTCAGTTCTTTATGAAGCTTTGAACTGCTTGGTTCTGGTTCTTTGGCTGTAATATTATGAGAATTTAAGTAAAAATTATATTTTATTATTTATTTACAGTTGCTTATATTTTATCGACTTACATTTATTTCCAAGTGCAACGTTCATAAAATTAAACACGTTATTCTTTTCTCGCTGCTTTTGTCTTAAATATTCTTTTTGCCTCTGTTGTTCTAATTTTTTCTTTTGCTTTTGCATTTTTCTTTCTACACTGAACAAATCCTTGTCACCTCCAGCATTTTCTCTCAAAGTCATACAGTGATCTAGAAAAAAATATTTTTAAATTACAATTTTTAATGATTATATATAAAAAACTAAATTAACTTTATTGTTACTGACCTAGTGACTTTCCCGCTGGAAGAACAGTAGCTTCAACTGGGTTTATTCTTCCATCAGATCTCTTACCCAAACCTGTGCCAGTAATATATCCCATCTGAGCCATTAATTTACTACCTATGCCACGAGTATGCTCTTCCCAACCTCCAAGTCGTGCATTTGCGTTATTTGTTAAAAGAGCTTTATGAACAAGTTCTTCATTTTGACAGGTCTTTATTTCCTCTTCATAGTCACTATCGTCAGAAGAATCTGACATTTGCAAACCAGCATCATCTTAAAAAATATTAATTTGTTTTAGAATAATTATAATACAAAAAGTATATGAGTAAGAAATAAATAATACCAAGAGGAAGTAAATCATCTATTCCAACTTCTGTTACATTACCACTAGCTTCAAATTTAACTTGATATTCATCATTTTTATCGTCAGGTGTTTTTAAAATAACACACCTGTGCCACAATTTATTTTTTTGTTTCGCTAAAACCCTACTTCCCATTTTTATGCTTGAAAAATCTGGTTCTCTGGAAGTAATTTTAGATTATTTTATTATTCATGCATAATAACAGATGTAAATAAATGAAATAAATAAGAATCATTACTGGTACTCTTGTATACTTGTGAATGGAATAACTGCTCCATGCGAAAAGTGGCACTGTTGTTCAGCAAATTTGCACGAACCTTCCAAAAAGTAAGGGCAAGGAAGCATTTCCTTATGTGTTGGATTGATATAAAATACTCTTACCTAAAGTAATTTAATAAAATTATATTAATTTACAATATATTTAACTAGTTCAATAATATTTTCAAAATATACCATTATGTCATTCAAACTTGACAATTGGTCATCATTTTTGTATACAGAGCAGACCATGGCATTGTGGTATCCCATACCACCCCAACTGCTTCCGTGTGGAGCTCGGCATTTGGTACCTTCAAGAGCCTTCAATTCATCCTACAGTATAAAACTGTCTTATAGTTATGCTTTTATAAATTGTATCTTATACATCGTTATACTGACTTCTAAACTATTTAATGATGATTGGGTTACAGATTCTGGACTTTTATCATTGCTGGCTTCTTCGTCTAATTTTGCCATTTCAGCCTAGTGAATAAAATATAAATTTAATGAAATAAACTGATAGGATGCAAAATTTAATTCATTCTAAAGACACTACCTTGAATAAATCATATTCATCGTCTAAGTCATTTTTGGAACCTTGATTTGAATTAGTTGATTCTTGTGCAGTTACATCTTTCGCACCTTGAACACTCTCCTTTGTAAGTTGTATTAATTCTCTAAGATCAGACTGCAAACTCAACAAATCATTTTTGTCAGATCCATCTGCACTTAGTAGAGCCTGTTGTACTTGAAACAACTAAAAATGAGCATGATTTTAGTAGTACTGTAAAAAACATTGCAAACATGCAATCTTTTACAAATAAATAAGTACCTGTTCTTCATATTGAGTAATTGTCTCCCTTAGACTATCTATGTCTGACATATTCAATACCTTATTAATATGCACAACTAGATCCCCTTACATTAAATAAATAATTGTTGTTTGTTGTGACATAAAAACACAGGCCAAACGAAAGTCAAAGTAGCATTTACTCTCGAAAGTCTTGAATGCACCCACTGACACTAACACATATGTGCATACATATACATATAGGTGAACAATTGACACAGCTATATACTTAACCTATAAGCTATAATGCGCCATCTATGTCTAGATGATTTCAATCTGTACTTATATGTTACTAGATGGTTAAGATATTTTCATCTTAGATGATCCGAATAAGCCTGAATATGTGCGGCCAATTCGTCCATTTTCTTCGTTGCCGTCACCATGGTAAGACCTCTTTTCTAATCGCCGTTTATTTATAACATCCCTGCAAATATTCACTTGCAACGCGAATAAATATATTCTATAATGACTCCATTCAACTATTAGTAATATATTTTTCCAAAATATTCGATAATTTCGAGTTTATTAGTTTGTGAAAGTCGAGCATTTCATGTGGTCATGCGGTGTGATCTGCTGACATATGAATGTTTGTTTTGCAACTAATATGTTCTTATATTAATTAAAAAAAGAGAATTGATACCTACATTGATAATGCATTAATACATATGACTATTATTATTTGAATAAAATAGGATTTTTATCTTGAAATTAGTTTCATTGGAACATAACCTCCAAGTATTCCTTCCGAACTAAAATCTTCCCTCACGATGATGATTTAGATTATTTTACGTTTATGGTTTAAACTGAAACAAGCCATGTAGAAAGTTTTCTAGGGCGGTCTGAGCATTTGCACTCTAACCAATTGACGCAGCCACGTGTCTGCTCCGAAATTACAAAATGTCTTCTTGTACTTGTTACAGTCGCACAGAAAGTTCAGTGCACCGCGACACGGTTCTATGGGGTTCTACCCCAAGAAGCGCTCACAGCGTCATCGTGGTAAGGTAAAGGCCTTCCCCAAGGATGACCCAACCAAGCCGGTTCATCTGACCGCCTTCATCGGGTACAAGGCTGGTATGACCCACGTTGTTCGTGAGGCCGATCGTCCTGGATCAAGTAAGTTTACGCCTATTTTACTACATGACTCGCTAAGCACGTGCTTCTTTATAAATTTTAAAGTTCGATGTCTTTATCATTTCATCGGATGAGTGCAGCAATGTATTCTCTGGTGTTTTGATAGCAGTTAGGAGCTGTTTGATCTTGTGCGGTATATTCCAAACTGCGGCATCGTAAAAAAACCCTGCCCCCTACTTGTAGGTGTGTGCGGAGGTCCAGTATATTCCATAAACTCTTTGTAGCCCATTGGGCCATGACATCGGGATAAACCATACTGGGCACAGTCTCTTCATCTAATTGCCTAACTCATTCAATCTCGTTCTATAAACATGTTTACTTATCACTTTTAACTCTTGTGCAGAGGTCAACAAGAAGGAAATTGTTGAGGCTGTAACCATCCTTGAAACTCCACCCATGATCGTTGTTGGAGTTGTTGGTTACATCGAAACTCCTCATGGTCTTCGCGCTCTGACCACTGTCTGGGCTGAGCATCTTTCTGAAGACTGCAGAAGGCGCTTCTACAAGAACTGGTAAGATTCTTTAAAGAAAATATTTCTTCATATTTTGTTCTAATCCATCAAAATTATGAAAAAATGTGCCAGAATTTATTAAACTTGTCCCAATTTAGCTCTCCGCTCTAAAGATGAGAGTTTTTAACCTGACGGTATTAGCCATTGAGTTTTCAATACTCAAATCAGGCTGGTCCGGCAAGTGTGCTTGATCTCCGCTCAAATATGATGAGGTCATCACATTGCTTATTAGGGACTTGCCTGCATAGAAAGGACATTTGCTTGTTCATAGGTACAAGAGCAAGAAGAAGGCCTTTACCAAGGCTTCAAAGAAATGGCAAGATGACCTAGGACGTGCTTCCATTGAGAAGGACTTCAAGAAAATTATCAAGTACTGCAAGGTCGTGCGCGTTATTGCCCACACTCAGGTAAATATATCTTTATATTTATATTTATCTTTGGCTTCTTATGCATAAATCATGCAATAGATATGTTGCTAATGGAATCTTTAATTTTAGATGAAGCTGTTGAGACAGCGTCAAAAGAAGGCTCACATCATGGAAATTCAAGTTAACGGTGGAACCATTGAAGACAAAGTCAAATGGGCCAGAGAACACCTTGAGAAGTCCATCCCAGTCAACAATGTCTTTGCTCCTGATGAGATGATTGACGTTATTGGTGTCACCAAAGGAAAAGGATACAAAGGTTAGTTGAGAAAATTGTAACACGTTTATTGCTCTGAATAGATGAACAATAAAAATAATTAAAAACGAAAAGATAGCTAACATGAAAATAAACTCAATATAATTGATAATATGATGAAAAAACATGATGTGCCTTATCAGACTTTTGCTGTTGAAAACATCATGCTGCCTTCCTACTGAAGTTTTTTTTATTAAAAAATTACTTTCTTTTTGGCAAAAATGTGATGAAAAATTATTAAACCCTATTTTTTTTTCTTTCCAGGTGTTACTTCGCGTTGGCACACAAAGAAGCTGCCGCGTAAGACGCACAAGGGTCTCAGGAAGGTTGCCTGTATTGGTGCATGGCATCCTAGCAGAGTGTCCTTCACTGTTGCCCGTGCTGGTCAGAAGGGCTACCACCACCGTACTGAGATGAACAAAAAGATCTACCGTATTGGACAGGAAATCCACACCAAGGACGGAAAGGTAACGCATTTAAAAACTATCAATATTTTTGCGCCTCCGACAGTTAAACTTGTTGGTTTTTGTAAAACAAGTTTAATGGTTCTTTGACCAAGAGGCTATATTAATTATGCTGTGTCATAGTTCTCTGTTGTGTCTTCTACACTTTGGAGATTCCCAATCAAGCTACAATCAATCAAAATGAAATAATTTTTATCGTATTTAGAGAAAAATGAACAGAATATTATTTTTTTATAGATTGTCAAGAACAACGCTTCCACCGAGTATGATCTGACTGAGAAGAGTATTACACCCATGGGTGGTTTCCCGCATTATGGAGAAGTTAACAATGACTTTGTCATGATCAAGGGTTGCTGCATGGGACCCAAGAAGCGTGTCATCACTCTGAGAAAGGTGTGTATTTTTCTCAACATCTACGAGAAACTTCTTATAAAGATTATTGTTGTATGATGAGTATTCCTAGAGCCAAAAGGATTATGAGTACCAAGTGATTCTGAATGATAGGACTGACTTTTTATAATTAAGAAATTTATTTTTCGTGTTGCAAATATGAGCAAGAGAATAATAAAATCATGATTTCTTTACAGTCACTCCTCGTCCACACGAAACGCGCTGCTCTGGAAAAGATCAACCTCAAGTTCATCGATACCAGCTCCAAGTTCGGTCATGGACGTTTCCAGACCGCTGCCGACAAGGCTTCGTTCATGGGCCAGCTGAAGAAAGACCGCATTCGCGAAGAACTAGCCCAGGCCACGGCTGCCGCTGCCACAACAACTGGCGCTGCAACCCCCGCTCAGTAATCTTCATACTATGTATGTTGATTGTTGATAAAAAACGTTTTAAATTCTATTACAGAGCTATTTTTATTCTAAAAGTTCCACCATTCCAAGAAATCCTTACACTTCATTTTAAATTTTGTTCGTAACAATTAGCTTAAACGTTATATCATCTTAATTGTATTGCTTAGCTTTTTTGCATTAACTTACAAATTTTATTATGGTAATCGGTTAAAGTCAATTTAAAACAGCTTTCAATATTACATTTATTTGCTCAATACTATAGATTAAACTTAGTTTACAAAAAGAAAAAACAAATGAGCAAAACTAGTCAAACTCAAGACTGGACATCATGAAGCCAAACAAGACTATCATTCTTGTTTAAAAGGTGCGTAACTTTTATTAGCAGCGTTAAAGCATATATTACTGTTATATTTTACTGTGATGATATTTATTAGCCAAAAGGATTATGAATTTCTGGTATGATTCGACATTCTAAAACTGATTAATCTCATCACATAATAAAAATGTAAAATGTCTGTATACAAATGATTAATGTTCCATTTATTTTATGTTTCAGCTTTTACTTGTACAGATGAGGGATTTGTAAATACCGGACTATATTGATAATTTAATTATTAAATATAATGTAACATATGTTTTACTTAAAAAAAACAAAATACATATAAATATGTATAACATTGTTTTTAATCACTTTTCAACCATATATGAACCTTACAATAGTATGATTTTATGAATACTTTCTATTCGAGTTTTTTTAAATTAGTTTATTGAATTTTAAAGATAAAATCTTAAAATATTTCACAATTATTCGTCTTGATTTTTAAAAAATACTGCAAATGGACAGCACTTATTGAAAATTGATGTCAGGTCATCGGAGAAGTCATCCGTCGCTTTCATTAATAGGTTTGTAATCGTTAATATTTTTAAATAAATATAGTTAGCTTTATTAGTATTTTCATGATGTTTTTTATAAACCAAAAGGATTATGATTTTCTGGCATGATTCGAAATTTTTAAACTGATTCTTTGATACTGAATAACAAAAGTTAATATGCAAATTAAAGTATGAATCAATAATTTATCTTTCATTATCTTTTTCCAGATTTCATTCTTCGCAGCATAGCCAGGCCGTTCGCAGATGTACAATGATGCCAATAAAAGTCTATTACCTCGATGTAATAATTTTCAAGTTTAAAAAATAAAGTTTCGAAAAAAATGCATCCAATGATACTCAATTCTTACGAAATACCTACAAACCTTTATCTTGAATTATCGTTTATAAAATTAATTTTCGCTATCAAAACTAAAACTCTAATCGTAAAAAACAATAGTTCTAATAAAAAGAAATCAACAGTCATCGTCATTCAAGAAAACTCGTCGCGTAGAATGGCCTTAGGCGCTAATACGGATAAGGGTACACGTACAGCAGAGCGAAAACTCGCGGCAGCAGAGCAGAGAAGAGCGAAGACTTTATGCAAATTCAGCTTTGCAAGCTCACGTATAAACCAACCCCCGAGAGAACGCGGCTGAGTGGAGTAGCAGCGCACTCGGAATTGAAATGTGCAAGCTTAAAGCGAGCCGTGTTGAATTGTTCTGTGCCCTTTAGCGATGCCGCAATTTGCAAGCAAACAGGCCATTAAGCTCGAGTCGTCGTCGTACAGTCGCGCAGACCTAATGCCTCATGATGGACGTGCTTGTTGCGGCTCTTTAACGAAAATCCTCCCGCGAGACACAGGAGGGAAAGTGCCGCTGGCAAGTCGCTCGTCATTCGCCCTGACAATTGCCTTTCTTTGTACGAGAGGGATTGGATAGGCTGGATGTATAATTTTTGAGGCGAATCGTGACCGAGTCGACTCTAGTATAGGACATAAGTATCGTATAGAATAAAACATTGTACGTGAGCAAGTATTATTAAAGTATTGCGCACAAGTATTTTCAAACTAATTATATATATATATATATATATATATATATCGGCAATCTCTTTATATTGGTGTTTCGAAAACAATAGGAAACAGCTCATGTCAGCGCCAGACTCGCCATCGATCAATTTTATCCACTCGATATCGCAAGCTCACATCCAAAGTCATATACGACCTCGGATCATCCCCGAGCATAAACACACCCACATCTTTTCCGCCGCTGTACATAATCTCTAAAACGCGATGAGAGAGAGAGAGAGAGAGAGAGAGAGAGAGAGAGAGAGAGAGAGAGAGAGAGAGAGAGAGAGATAGGAGGCCACGGAAAAACAGGCGGTTCGCTCCGTTGATTCATGCCGTATATTCAGTGCATGGCGTTCCGCTTTTCTGAATATATTCCAATTAAAAAGTCGGAGCTTCGTTACACTCCGGCCCTTTTACCCTCTCTCTCTCTCTCTCTCTCTCTCTCTCTCTCTCTCTCTCGCTCTCTCTCTCTCTACCTCTCGGCCTCTTCTCCTTTTCACTCCCTGCTATATCCGCGTACATTATACGTATATATACATACCTCTATTTTTTCCTCGTCGCCCCTTACTTCTGGCTCTTTACTCTCACATCCGCAGCTCAGTCTTCTCTCCCTCTTCCTATAAGACTTGCGATACGTATACGTATATCTCTCCCTCGCGCGCACTTTCTCCAGCAATTACTCTCGGGCGCGGCGCTTTTTTCTAAGGAATTAAAAAATGCCGTTGATCAGGCTGCCCGTACGTGCACCGTTCATTTTATGTATGCACGTAATACACGCGCCTCTGCCTTGTCACCCCGTCTATATATATATATATAAGAAAAACGGACATTTTTCCTTGCGATTGCGGAATATAACGACGCGTCTCTCTCACCGTCGAGTCATGGGAATAAAAACGACGCCGCAACTGTAGCTCGTATTATACGAGAGAAAGTATTCACAAAAGCGAGAAGTGCAGAGAGAAAGAATATATGCATACGTATATACGCTAACGCGTTATATAAAGACGGAATATATATGTATATATAGCGCGCGTGCCCAAGTGCCAAACATCGCAGGGGGGACCTCGTGCACGCACGTACGGACACACACGTGCCGCGCGAGTCGAGTGTGTATTAGAGAAGCTGCTGCTTCTATGGGTACATTATATATATATATATATATGTATATATTGTAGCGAGAACCACCGATGTGACTTTAACGCGGGATTCCCCGCTGAGAATGCGCGTGTTCGAAAATCGCGTCGATCGGTTGGATTTTTTTTTTCTTGTACGTCTGAGAAGCGGAAGAGCGAAATAAAATTATGAGAGTAATGATCGATCCACGAGATGTACATGGACAATCAAATCATTGTATCGATTTCGGTTAATCAAATCAGAAGAGCCTGCAAATTATGTACTCGACCGCGCGAGAGCACGTGTCCATTGTGGATACTACATATACATTGGCTTATCTGTGGTATTATTCGAGGCTCGAGATCAGTCAAGTATACATGCACACCCATCGAGTGCCCGATGCGTTCGTGTGTATACATATATATATGCATTATGTTACGGGCAGTTCGAGAGGTTACGCACAATTTCATATTCAAAGACCGCCTCTACTTTCATTATTAATTTATTTGTTCTCTATACAAGGGCGAGATTATTTTGCTCGTTGAGTTGTACAACTTGCCGGATTTGCAAGGCATCAGATATCTTATAATTATCATATATATATACTTCTATGTGTAGATGCTAAGAAGAATCAATGTCTGATTTTTTTTATATTCTTAGAATTAGGACGAATAACGCTTACTTTGTATAACCGACATTGCACATTTTACGTTATAAATACAATTTTCTTTTTCTTTTTAAGGAAACATGATTAGTACTGTGAGATTGAATTTTCCTTCGGCTCTACGCCGACGCTAGTTTGAGATACAAATACACGCATTTATCGGGGAAATGCTGTGTACAATACGGTCTCAACCCCCTTTTTCTACTGTTAAATTGAAAATCGACGAGGTCATGAAATAATCAATCTAAATTCGTACGTTTTAGAAAAAACGGGGCGCGGATGTCTAAGAAATTTTAAATTTGTTGAATATATAGTGAAGTACGTATAGGGGATCGTGTTTTCTCCTAAACAAATTGCGTACAATATATTTATTTATAATTGAGTATTTACCATCTCTCTTTTCTCCCGTTCACCGTCATTCTTGATAATTACATATTTACAACAATTGCTCAATAAGTATACAAGATAAAATGACGCTTATAACTGCGCGCGCTGAGATCATCGGTAACAATATATTTTCAATAAGTATCTATGTATATACCTTTACAAATAGGTACTTCAATGTATAATTAATAAATTAATTAATTAATAATAAAAAAAACAAACGTATTATTTTTGAGCTACATTAAAATAATCCTTATGTCCTTATGCGAGCTATGTATATCACATGCATTGCAAATTCAACAACAGCATCAAGTATCTCTGAAACGTCTATCTTACACGTGACAAAGTAATCCGACTAGATAGATTCTCGATTCGGTGCACAATCCCGCATTAAAAAAAAAAATAATAATAAGCTCATTGCACGTCTCAATCCACCAACCGAAACTAAGGAAAGGCAGCAGCAGCAGCAGCAGCAGCAGCGGCGGCGGCGGCGGCGGCCGCTCGATCCGCCGCCTCGTACTGCATCTGCATGAGATACCTCTGATCCATCGTCGTCGCCGTGGTCGTGGCTGCAGCCGAGGGTTAAAGCGGACACCCGTGGACGTAGGTGACGTTGCGAAAGAGAGCCGCAGCAGTGGAGAGGAAGGCCGCGGTGGATGCGGTGGTGGAAACCGGCGGCGCTACCACCGACGGCTGTTGAGCCGACGGAGCAGCCGGTGGACTCTGGGAGTAAGCCTGTGGACAGTAGGCCTCGATGCCGCTGTGGTGCAGACCCACACCCCTGACCAGCAGCTCCTTCTCGACCGTCGCCTGGTGACGGAGTTGCTCCAGGCGCAGCTGGTTCTGCCGCTTCCATTTGGTCCTGTATTTTAGAACGCGCGCAGTTTATATACACATCGCGAGCTCGTGTTACGCGTAGGATAAAATAAAAAAATCTACCTTCGATTCTGGTACCACGTCTTCACCTGGGTCTCCGAGAGCGACAAGGCGTCGGCGACGTCGCTTCTGTCGGCTACGCTCAGGTACTTCTGACAGCGGAATTTCCGCTCGAGGTAGGCCAGCTGAGCGTGGGTGAACGCGGTGCGTCTTCTACGGGGTTTTCGACCCCCTCCGCCGCTGGAACCGCCTCCCGCGGGGAGGCAGGATTTTCCGCTGCCGTTGGGATTGCCACCGGAGGTCGCCGAGCCTGGAGAGGGACTACTGCCCGGGTCGATCGTGTCCTCGGAGTCCGAGTGAAGGGCCGAATCGTCCTCCGAGTCTTCTGCGGAGGATTTCGCTGATTATCATATATGTATGTATATCCAAAAGGGGTCAAACTCGAAAGCACTTCCGGAAAGCGCGCAGCCGGACGGAATAATCCCTTTACAAGCGGATCGGACGTCGCTCGCGCACCCCAACGCGCATACAACAACTTTGAAAACGGCTTTCCTCGAAAATTGGCTTTTCGCACACCCGAACTGCGACACAATGAGAACGCACTGCGCGTATACGTACTCAGCGCGCAGTAGGTGTCCGCAGCTACAAATCGAGAGCGGTTAACGAGCGTCGATCCTCGCCATCTGCGATTTCCGAGGTAATGGGCTGCTGCTGCCGCCGCCTATGGGCACCGATGCACCCCCGGGGCTATATATATATACGTGCGCGTGTGCACGGCTTTAACGAGGATATCCTGGAGACACGTGACGCTTTCTTTCGGTTTATGCGTGTATATAGATGTATAGTCGCGAAATCGTTCTTGCGGAGACACACGCGTTGAGAGAAGCGTTTAATGGTCGATTGTATATAGATTTTTTTTGGGCGCGTGCGGAGCGATTATCGCGTATGGGCTCTGTGGGAAAGACGGGAGACAGGTGTGTAGATGCGATGGGGAGTCGATCGGAGGGGGTATGCGCGCAGCTTTTGTTATATGTACGGGACGGCTGATGGGGCGAGGGAGAGAAGGTGTAGCGTTTAGCTGGAAATGCGAGATTTTTCGAGTGTATTAGGGAGATTATGCATCGATTGTTATTCGAGATGCAGAGTGCCGAGTCATCGCCGGGTTTATCGATTTATTAACGAGTAAAATTATTATTTAAAAAAAATTCAAGCCCATACCTTGGACACGGTGATCGAGAACATCGCCGAGCAGGTCTCTTATCAGAAAGCTCTTGTGCTCCTGCATCATCTCAGCCTGTCTGACCAGCCGTCCCCAGCCGCAGTATTGAAACCAATCCAGCTCTCCTCACTTTTTCTTCTACTTGTATATATACTCCCAAAGAAAATCGCACTGACTCGCCGCACCTTCTCGGGTGAAATCCTCCACCAAAACGTACACGGATAATATACGCTATGCCGAGCCTCCGGAGCGATCCACGAGCATCTTGCGGAAAGTGGACAAAAGAAAAAACGATACTCGCGCTCGCACGACCGGCACCGTTCTGAAAACCCGAAGAATCTAGATCGGCGTCCTCGAATTAATCCGCCCGTTTATTTCCCGCACGGCAGCCATTTTGGGGGTGGAAGCAACGCAGGCATTGGTTAAGCTCGGCTCCACCCCCTTAGCGAGCCGCTCTCGGCATCCCTTCCGCGGCTGTCCGTTATATACACTGGCTGCGATCATTTTCACGTGTGCGTGTGTGTTCGTGTAAGGAAAGCAGCGACAAAACGCTGCGAAATTGCGAAAGCGATAATGTCGCTCACCGTCGCCGATTATCCGCGACGTATAACGAGAGCGGAGAACAAATTGAATGTGTAATGATGGAGGGAGCGAGGCGCGGGGGTTGTTTCTTTATAGCTCTCTGCGGTTTTCTTCGAGCTTTCGTCGTCGAGTTGAGCGTTATTAGTTTTGGGTTATTCGCTGCGAGTTTCTTCTTTTTTTTTGTATATGAATTAAGCTAATATACGTATATAGTATGTTGCTCAACCGAAACATTTTCAACTATAATTATATAATCGCTTTACCTATGATATTATCCGCGAGTTTTTCAAATAAAAGCGATGATCGCCTATAACTGCGATGCAGAGCTGCGCAGAAACTCATCGTGTATACAAAGGGGTATAATTGGTACTCGATCTTCGCGTGTATAATATATATACACACAGAGATGCGGGAAAAGTTAACTTTTTCATTTCGCGCACTACGAGTACGGGGACTCGAGCGTATCTGGAGATTTTATGATCGAGCAAACTCAACGTCAACAGGGCGATGCGTTTCTTTTTTTTTTAAATATACGTATAAGAGTATAGGTACAGAAATAAAGATAGCATAAGAGCGATTTATAAATATTCAATGGCGCGGAAGAGAAAGCATGCGTGCGAATAAGAAAAATCGCTTATCCACATTGTGCATATAAGCGCGCGCAATTTACGCGAGGCATATAAAAGCCGATGCGCGTGGGAGCAGCGAAAAATCCGTGTTATCGCATAAAAAAGACGCGGATGTGGAAGGAGCCCGGACGCTTCGAGCCACTTGTACACGTTCTTTTCTCTCTCTCTCTCTCTCTCTCTCTCTTTCGCGAGAAACAGAGCCGGGCTAACGAGTGAGAGAGAAAGCTGAATATTCCAAACTCGTTATAAAGCTCCCAGTCCGCGGGTAGGTTTATGTATACGTATTAACGTATGCAGGGGATTAATTCAAGGGGCGGCCGCAAAGCGGCCAGGCGTCTTGGCCAATATAAACGCGAGAGCTGAGAACTGCGCAAAGTGGAATACATTTGAATATGTTGTGTATAACGAGCTGTGAGTCGCGTGCCGGAGAAGCCGAAATGTCGTTTTGAGAATATAGCTAGAAAATGACGAGGATGATGATGATGATGATGATGATGAACCGCTTGATTATGAAAAACACGTGTATACCAATTTAAGATTATATAATAACGAGAGCTAACAATAAACCGTATCAGATACCGGAAATAAGCCAACTCCACAATTCCAACTCATTAACGAGAAATCTGTCGACTACTCTGCTCAATCACGAGTCGTGATTCCTACGAATTATTTCGTAGCAATTACGCCCGAGGCCCGCCTCTGTGCAACCCACCACACATTTATATATATATACATTAGATCATATAAGCAAAGCGACCGCGCGGCACTGGAATAATCGAAATCAATGAACGAGACTTGGCGGGAGACATTCGTTGACACCCTTTGCGCTTTGTCTGATGTCTATATAAATACACATAAGGGTAGTCGAGTGTAGAGAGAGAGAGAGAGAGAGAGAGAGAAACACAGACACCCGAATGAGATTACTCCAGTTTTTCGCTCTCGTCGAGTATACAGTAGGGGACAGATATACGCCTATATATACATGTGTGTATGTGTGGAGAAAGATAGAGAGAGAGAGAGAGAGAGAGAGAGAGAGAGAGTTTGTGTAAAAGGATCGGGGCTTGTTAAAGGTCTCGACTCTGGCCTGTCTATATATAGAGCATCAGCCGCAGGGGCCGCAAATTGCCGATAACGATCACAAAGCGCGGTGAGGGGTAAATAGCATGTTATTCGAAATCGGAATCACTGATATATTCGGCTCGCTCTATTCACATGATTCTTACATTATTACATACTGGGCTCGTCGTATACACGAGCCTGTGATTATATATTTCGATGCCTACTGCTGATCGAGCGTGAAATTTCTCGTCTGTCATTCGTTATGTATAATGAGTGTCCAATAGTATATAGACTATATAAATTATCCAATCATCGGTTAACACTATATATACATGAATATACGGCATATAAACCTCTTCAAATTTCCAACCAAGCAACCGTACGTCGCAAGGATATAATAACGCCGCGCATCATCGTCGTCTCCTTATACGCAGTCGTACGTGACATGTACGCGTTGCTCGCGCAGCCACTTCAATTATACACACACACACACACACACACACACACACACACACAGCGAGCGGGCGGAAGAAGTCGCGCAAGAATTCGAGCGTTTGTCTAACGTAATCGCTCAGCATGGGGCGCTCCACCACGCGCGCGCAATCCTTCCCCTTTAGAGAAAGAGAAAAAAGGAGGAATACACTCGCGGGGGCTTCCTTTCAGGACTTTCGGCATGTAATTGGAGTCCGCGCTCGGGGAGAGTCTGACCAGCGTCCGTGTTCAAGCACTCTTTTCCCATAACCATCATTCTTCGAGAGCCCGCGCGACTGTCCTCTATATATAGGTATATATAGGTGTATGTGTGTAAGAAAGGAGGATATATGGTGTGTGTATAGTTATATGAGAGAAGTTTGGAAGTACAGAGACGTGGGATACACGAGTTTGTTAAAAAGAATCGGGTCTATGTATACGACTCTCGTTTAATTAACGCGAGTGTATCGAAAGCTCCGCATTGAATTATGCACGTCTCGCGAAGAAAAGAGCTCGAGGCTTATTAAAAGCAGAAAATCATTCATATTTAAAGTTATATATACATCCCCGCGACGTAATCGGCATTCACTCTCGTATAAATTGATAAATACGGATAAAAGACTATATATATATATAATCAAGAGCCTGTATACACGCAAGAGCGATTTAGAACAGTGGTAATGGCATAGAACGAGCCGATATCTGGGGAAAAACGGGAGAAAAAGTTGAAGAGAGAGAGAGAGAGAGAGAGAGAGAGGGGGAGGAAATCGCTAACAATATCTACCGCGAGAGCCCGATCCATTGAGGAGCGACCGCGCGTGTGAATATAACTGCTGAGAGGGAGGGGGAGGGAGAGAGTAATCCCCGCGCCGGTTCGCCGAATGAAAAGCGAGTCGGAACGAGAGCTGCTGTGCGCATAAAAAGAAATATTCTCTCTTTCCACGAGCTTTTCTTTTTGACGCTGCTCGCTCTACGGAGCCGCTGCTTTTTGTACCGGCGGAGCTTTCATCGCCATCTTTCTCGCTTTATTGATACGTGAATGCGCCCGGTTTCTCTTTATGCGTCGCGCAATGCGATGTTGCAAGCTGTAAAGGATCAAAAGGGAAAATTGCGTTTCGCTTATATTTTTTCCTTTTTTCAGACGGCAAATTTTCTGTTTTCTAGAACGGCGCGTCTAGTCAGGCGCGATGCTATTCATCATCTGCGAGCTTGCACGTGTATATATAGATATACCGTTGCGATAATCACCGCACAGCGAGCTTTCGGCTGATAAATGAGTGAAAAATTATTATTTTTTCAACGAGAGCTTTCTATAACTGATACATATATTGTACGTGTACAGCGCGCGCAGAAAAGCTCATCGTTCATCCGGGCAGATTATACAGAGATTGTTGCCGAGTGGCCTGTTTTTATTTTAACCGCGGGGTAACAGCGCGGTAATGAAGGGATGATTGCCGTTACAAAGCTCCTTGATTGGCTCGCTTATATACGCTACTACATAGACTGACGAGCGAGTATGAAGCTCGCAAAAACGAGTGCGTTCCACTCGACGAGACTCTCGCTCGATGATAAAATTTTCGAATTTATTCCCCCTTTTTTTATTAACTCTCTTCAAAGTTCATACGTTTCTCCTCGAACGAGAAACAGTTATCGTTGAAAAGTAGCGCGCCATTCAAAACCCAATGCGACTCAACGACGTAACTACATCGCTGCCCCGCGATATAACCACACCCCTTTATATTTCTGCACAAAGTATAAACCCCGCAAATAGCACAGCGCAGCAGTCTCGGCTTGTTTACGACAAACGCCAGTTGATTTGACAAAGCGCGCGCAGAGTCCATTTACTTGCCGAGCGAGAGAATATCGCATCCTTCTATATATATATATATATATATATATATATATATATATATATATAATACACACAAACACACACATACACAACGAGCGAGTTCGCTTGCGGCTTGTTATCCGCTCATTGAAGTTAACCACGGGGCTAAGTGGGCGCGAGGGCGTTTTGACTCTTGCTCTAGCTATATGTGTAATATACATATATATATATATATATATATATATATATATATATATATATATACAGAGCGATAGCGCGCCGTCGGTGGGTGGATTACGCGTCAGCCAATCGCGGCGCGGATCGTTGCCGGGGTAACCCTCGCTATGTATACAGGAGAGCGAGGGAGCGAGTTGCCCGGATTATTCGAGTGAGATCGAAAAGTTAGCGACGAGTCGCGCGCGCGCGCGCGACTGGTTGGGGTTGTTATGCCGCCCTGCCGAGGAGAGAGTTTAGAGATGTGACGCGCGCGGGGAAAAGTTTATGGGCTGTTTGTTGCTTGGATAGAGGAATGTTTACGGAGGAAATCGGCTTTTCTTTTTCTCATTTCGTACGAGAGTAATATTACGAAGCGATACTTTTGTATAACAGGCGAGGCCCACCCGTGAACTTGTATCACTGTACCTTACGTTCGTCAGAATTTTATTTTAACATTCTACATACCAGAGCTTTCTAAAAAAAAAACGATTTTAAACTAACAAAGCATCAAAAAATCGGATACCTATTTCGGGAAAACACGCTGCAGCCCGTCTATGCATATAACATATATGTATATAACGAAAGAGCAGCATCTCTTTCGCGCACAAAAAGCTCTGGCATTTCCCCACGCACCGCCGAGTTGCAAGAGAATTCTGAATGCGGGCGAGACTCGGAAATTTCCAGAGCGAATCGGAGATACATATATATATATATATATATATATATATATATGTATAAGAGTTCGCGGGCGGGTCAAGCGGAAGTGAAAATGTTTATTTCTGCATCCGGCTATATATGTACCCGCCGCTTTCTCTCTCTATCTCTCGTGTATATGCAGTGTCTATATAACCCGCGAGTGTGTCTCTACTTAGCGCTGCGGGAAAACTCGAGCCACTCCCGGGTTATCTGACACGTGCATAATTAATTTCCGCGCGCGCCGTTCGCGATTCCGCGGAATGCGCGTGTGTTCCGCGGGCTGTTCGTTTTGAAAAGTGGGCGATGTTTATTTTGGTCCGAAGAAAAAATCACGCTTTTCGTATAGGAGTCTCGCGAGCTTGCACCGGAATTTTTTATATTATGGAAGTTATAAAGCGTATAATATTTTCTAGATCGTATGCTATCGTTGTTGTAATGGGGGTTGGTCTGAAAATTCGTGTCAATGCTCGCAAACGTCGCACGCGGTAAAAGCTCGAATAGGACAGGAGGCCGCGCACAAAGCCAGAGAATATATATATTATATACACGCGGGGCCCATACAAGAGCTGCCGAGGGCGCTAATCGATGCGGAAACGCAAGATAATGACTACTTTTATATTTCCTAATTACGCGGTAATTATATCATTCCGAGAAAATGCTGCAAGCTCGCGGTACTTCACTTTCGGCCTAACCTTCATATAATACAGCTCTTGCGTCGTTTATGTTTTATTTTACCCGAGCCACCCTCCGACTAGCGTATCTTATATATTAACGTGGTTATATGACGTTCCCTCTCTCGTATACGGCTTGATAATTCGCTGAATCGTGAATGAGAAATGATCTCTCGTGTTTAATGAAAATTCAATCTTACAAACCCAATGGAGAAAGCTTCCGCGCGGATTATATACACAGTAGAGAGCAGAGCTAGAAAAGCGAATAATTAAGCCGAGAAAAGATGTTGCATCGCGTCTGACTTGCTTGCTTAATTGTTCGATCCACGAGACGCTATATAATAAAAGTCCGCGCGCAATTACGAGCCTCGCAATTGTGCATCGTCGTATACACGTCCCTTTGAAGATGCTATTAGTAGTCTTGGTCGTCGTCGTCGTACTTCGTTATGCACCTGAGGCTACGCGCTATCCACGTATACACGCTTGCGTTTTCGCGAAGACAAGTGCGGAGATGTATGTATACATATATATATACATGTATAACAAAGAGCTTGCGGGTCGAGTTTTTATTGTTCACAGCGCGGTGCGCTTCGCTACGTACAATATCGTGCAGCTATTGTCCCGGGCATTGTTTCCGGTATAATTCCGCGGCTTCTTTTAACGAGGAGTAACCTCAATTAGAGCGCTTTAAGGACTTAAAGGCCCAGGGGCGAGCGCGTGCGAGGGAATGATACACGTTGACGAGTTTAAGGGCGAGTACAGCATAAGAAAAGATCCGATGTGGGTGTGCAGCGTGTGTATAGCCGCGGCCATCTATTTTTCCCCCGCGATCCGATGTCGATGTGGTTTTATTCTCTTGTAGAGATCGAGGATTCGAATTGTCGCTCTTTGGTAAGAGAGATTGTTGTATATATATTTAATATGCCGCTAGCGTAACAGCAAACGCGAAATTATTTCGTGTGAAGTTCTATTAGATACCTCTGCGAATGTCTGACTAGCCCGGTACTTGTACTACTTACTCTTTTTCAATACTACATTAAATTAGTTTTTCTTTCTTTGATACAAGGATTTGCATAGCATTGTTTGTAATAAATTCCAAAATCTTACACTATACCCCACAGTCCATTCAAACCGAGCCACGCACCGAAAGCTCCATAGCAACGCGCAAGCTCGGCTCAAGGACCGCCACCTCCAGGCCACTATGTCCTCCCTTGGCGAGCCATGACTCTTTCTTCCATGCTCTCCTACCCTCCGCAAGTCCGATTGCGTACCGCGCGTGGGCGTTCGCGCGCTTCAGCCTCCCCCCGCGCAGGCGCAGGACAGCCCGGAACACCCCATGCGACATCCTGCTCCCCTGCCTCAACACCGTTTGAATCGTCTTCAAGCTGGCTCTTAAGCATTCGTCCGCCATTATCGGCATCGTCGACGACGACAAATCTGCCTTCTGGACGTTTAAGCTCGCAAGCTCTCCGCGTAAACAGCTTTCCACGATTAAGCCCCGGGGAAAGCTCCCGTCGCTCCATGCGATCCTGTGAGAAAAACAACTCGGTGCTTTGAAGCTCGATTTGAGGTCAATCCTGTTACCCCCGTCCTTGCGGGGGTGTACGTTTGCAAGCTCGAGCTTGCGGCGAAACTTCCTTTTTGATGCGGCTATGCTCGGTATTGCGGCCGTCTCGAGGATTGTTTATCTATATATACGAAGGAGGATCCTTTGATGAGGAACGACGTCGGAGGTGGCTTTGGACGAAGAAGTTTGTTGGGATACGTTTGAAGTTACATCTTTCGTTTCACGGCATACTTACGTAGACGTTGTTTGTGGGTCGTACTTGCTCGCCTGAAAGTTCAGTGTTAGCTTGGTATCGTTATCAGTGCTGACGAAATTATTTTTTTCAACCGAATGCCACGATATAGAAATTTCTATGTTCGACAATGTATTTCGAATATCTAATACGGCTGGGGATGAAAGTGAATGAGGCATGTACCATCCGAGCAATGAGGTCCTTTATAAAATACTAGCAGGAGCTTTCGAACGATTTTTAGGAATACTCGCTTGCTTTTTATGCTCCCCTATCGACAGGGAAGCCTGACTCGAGCGCATGGGCAGTCGAGCGAGACGAGACGGCGCCAGTCGTGTCCTTACACGAGTCATAACGGCACATACTATATGCGGTATATACGGCGAAAAGCACAGTTTTGTACATTCGTTTTTAATTTCTCATACTAGCCTATAGGTATTTATTTTTCTTACTTAAGCTTCGATAAAATATTGCATTGCTAGTAAAACAATATTATTATATTTTACTAAAACTAATATAATATCAGAAAAGCTCGCCGTATACAAACCATGACAATGCAAGTCCAGTAACTATAATCACAGAAGTCTTCTCTATATAATAAACCACAATCTTCCAAACCCCCCAAAAAAGCTCTACCACACAACCACCCCTTCAACAAACATTTTTCGCGCCAACGAGTGATCCTCCAGCAAAGAAATCCTGCTACCCTGTGCCGCGAGGAGCCGAGCTTCCTTCCTTCCTTCTTTCCACGGCGGGCATGTCGCGCAAGCCACACATCCAACCCCCTTATACAAGCACGCCTACAGATAATGTATAAAAAGGAGCTTGCATTCTTCCCGCGCGCTGCCGTCGGAAAATTATGACTTCCTGGTGGTGGGAATGCTTCTGGCGCTGTTCTTTTGACGCGTGACGCGACGTTGACGTGCCTGTCAGCTGCCATCGACATTCGAGGGAAAAGAGACGGCGATCGAGCTTCGAAATTCTGTACATACATATATATATACGCGTAGCCGTGGCAGCACGAGCTTGCGCGAGAGAGAATTTCACGGAATTCCGATGGTCCTGCTGTCCTGATCGTCCGCGTGTTCTCCATATTGGTGCGCGAAAGCTCATACGTACGTATGTATACATATAGCGATATATAGGTTCGCTCGCGGAAAAATTTCGTTCGCAAGCTCGCATGACGTCCTGATCGGGAGAATATGCGTAAAGGTAAATACGTTAGGAGAGCGGCTCGGCCTTACGTGGATCGAGCTTTCGCTCCTCACCTGTCCCGTGTACGCGTATTTATTTACTTTTTTTGTCCATCGACGAACGTCGATATCTCGATATCTCAAAGACGCGCAATACAAGGATGTATAATACACTCGTCTCGACGGAGGGAGTCGCAAGTCGAACCGGGAGGTACCCTCCGCGATCAGGTGATCATGAGGAGCTTTCTTCGTTTTAAAAAACTCGTCCTTTGCTACACTCGTTGGGGACTTATGAAGTCCTGGGAACGAGTCGGTGATATCCACGTGTTGATGCGCGATTAGGAATGCGCGTGTGTGAGACGCAGTTGTGAGCGGCTCATGTTACCCCCGTGGCGCGTGCTACTTCCGGCAACGGCTGCGGAGGAGCAGCGGAGGACCTGAGATACGTGCGTCGAGGAAAAGTGGGGGAGAGAAGTGCAGCAAAGCGACAGACCTCTGCCAAGCTCTAGTATCCTAAGCGGGGACTTCCTGTTTACATCCGGTGAGGCCGGACGCGAGACTACTGCTCTGTGTTCCGGATGGGTTATCTTTTGTATGCGAGTCTATAACTTGGATTTCAACTTTTTTTTTTTAATTTTTAGTTGAGAATGCGAGGGAAGGACAGTTTGTATTTTGGATATTCTTGAGTCAAGTATGTTTTTTGGAAATTTGTCCGTAGTCGTTGGCTGTAATTATTCGATGGACAGAACGGTATATGAACACAAACTATTGGTTTTAGATTCATAGCTATCATTAAAAAAGCTCAAATATGTCAGATCGACATATCATCTGTATAATATAAGTCATCTGGAAATATATACGGTTCCCTTTCTTGTTATCTGAAATAAACATATAATTGAAAAGTTCATCACAAACTGAGATACCTCGTATTTATAAGTTTTCAATCATTGCAGAACTTTGATCATTATAACGGCGATTATGGCCAGAAGCTTGAGATAAACATGCTATCTTGTCAACGTAAAGAGCAGTGTTCTCGCAAAAAATTGAAAAAAGAAATTTAAAATACACCCTTAGGAATCGGAACAAGTATATGTATATCTCTATATAAATTTTCTTTCCATTCGACTCAAGGGATAGTAAAATGGATATTGAAATGAGAAACTTACTGCCAAGTTCTATTTTGATGTTCAGAACGTCATTATATTGCTTCAAGAGAGCAGTTTTTATTAGAAATTTTACGATCTCCAAACTGTCTATAATACAAGACGTATCACCCACACAAGACGTACTTAAAAGGTAAACTGCGGAATAAAAATACCGATAATAGGCATATAATTGTCCCTTAAGCGAAAGTGCAGGTAAAACAAAACTGAAATAATCTTACTAATATCGTTAACGTATAACATTTAGAAATAAGCAATATTCTTATTAGATTTTATACATCCTCATCCATTTTTAATCGAGAGAATGAAAAGCTTTTCTAGGATCCTACTATCCTAGTAGCAAAGGGGCGCAAAGGTGTCTCTCGGCGCACGTGATTGGGGTGGAAACGTATTAGATAACCCGTCGACCTCCATCACAGGTATGCTGACACTAGCATCCGTCAAATTTTCATTTGGTATAAAGTTACTCGCTTAACTCTAAGACACACGCATACAGTATAGATTTAATTAATTTTTTTGGTAAAAAGTTGTACCCAAAATATATGCGGTTAGCATTTTCGATCTCTTCATATGAATATAGACATGAAAATGCTTACAATCGAATCAATGAACTCTCGAAAAAATCAATAAAAATATGCTTTCTCACATCAACCAGAGTATACACACAATCGATCGATCTACGCATAGGCGTACTTCCTGCGATATCCTTTTGCTCGCTTCCTGTCGTCCTGGTAGCAAAGGGGCGCAAAGGTGTCTCTCGGTGCACGTGCTCGGGGTGAAAGCACATATATACACGCAGATAACGCGACAAGCGTTCCCCTGTGTGACCCTGTGGCTCTAGACTCGGTAAACCCTCTCGCGTCCTTCTATCCTGTACGAAATGCAGCGGGTATCTAGAAAATTACAAGCTAGGGAGTTCGCTAATTTTTTTTTCTAAACTGCTGCGGTCGTGTGGGCAATGCTGCATCGCCGGAATTGGGAGTTAACTATTTTTTTTTTTATTATCGAATTTTAGTCACTGTAAAATTGTACATCGACGCTTTTGTACCATACGAGCTTGCGGATACTTTTCGCAATACGAAATAGAGGATCCAGAGTCGAATAACTTTAATTTTGACATTCCCGTATTTCATGGCAGGATATATCAGGCTGAATTTTTCTAACACATATGTTTGCACGCACTCCTTGCACGCGTATCCTGTTGTCCTAGTAGCAAAGGGGCACAAAGGTGTCTCTCAGCGCACGTTCTCAGGGTGTGAGCGTGGATGATATCTAGTTCAACATCTGTATATAGATATACGCACGCTCGTATCCCAGCGCGACCCCCCGTCAAATGCAAAATTAATTCGTAAATTATCAAACACGTGATGATTTTCCCCGCTGAATGATCAATCCGCAGATTTGTATCAAAACGAAAAATCGTCATTTCTCCTCCACGCAGAGAAAAAAAAACACCCCCCAAAAATCATCCCCTTACGTACACAGCTCCTTCGTCCTGTGCGCCTAGTATGAAAGGGGCGCAAAGGTGTCTTTGGGGCGTCCGCTCGATTCGGCGCGACTCTGTCCGCGTTAAAGCGCGTCGCCTGTTCGTTGGAGGGCGCGACGCACAGGCTTCCATCCCCTACGAGCAAGCAGATCCTGCGCACTGCTGCGGCGTTTCCCTGCTGCCAGCTCCGCACTCGCATACGGCCTTGATCCCGAAATATTCTTCGCGTTTGAGGCAATTACGTGCATTAGCCCGGGCGTCGCTGTGGCTTTAATTCAACTTGTCGGAGTGCTCCAGCGCACGAGTTTTAGATTGTGATACAGCTGAGAGTTGCTTTATTGGCGAATAAAACTCGAGGGATCCGATGAGTTTTATTATGGGCTGTGGGGAGAGAGAGAGGGAGATGCTTTGTGGTGGAGAAAGGGGAGGCAGATTGTTTTGAAGTTTCGCGAGCGAGTTGTTTTGTTTGATGGAATTTTTTGGATTGGGTTTGTGGAGAACGAATGCGTTGTTTTGAAGGGGAAAGTTTTATTAGTATAGAGTGGCGTTCTGCAAATGGAAATGATTGCTTTATAATTTCGAGGAGATATCGGTAACCATTTGGATCTGCAACAACCATATTGCTTGTTAAACCAACTGACAATCGTTTATTTATTAATAGAGAACTGAAATTTAAAATAAAATAGAAAAAAAATACCTGGCAATTATTGAAAGGTGGCATCAAATTAGAGGCATAATCGGTTCAGGCTCTCGAATATTATCGAATATTTCGGTACTCGGCTCGTCGTCTGGATCGAACTCGATGTCTTCCGGTTTTATCACCGGCGGCGGTCGAGGTTTTCTTGGAGGCACACAAGGCGGTGGCTGCATGAGATTGAAAGCGATTCTTTCCTTGACTACTTTCAAGTCCTCGTTCGATTCGATAAGACTGGCACTTTCACCTGCGTATTTCATAATTTCGCGCATATTTTCCTCAGAAATACATGCCTGGTTAATAAATCGAGAGAAACGATGTTACTATACGTGTAAGAATGGCAAATCAAAATTAAATTTTATGTAATACAGTAAGTTTTGTGCTTACACATTCAAACTGAGATTTGCAGTACGCTGTCTCTGAAAAACTATCTTCGGCCTTGTGCGCATTATCATTATTATAACTTTTGTTTTTCGGTGATAATACTATAACTACTCTGAAATCATAGTAAATTCTTACGATCGAACGGATACTACTTCTAAAAATAAACAGCGAATAATTGATTAAATTTACCTATTGGGTGGAGTATCCATCATATCGAGATGTTTAAAGTCATCAACTGTGGTAGGAAGTCCAGTCAAAATCCACCCTTTTTTTAGGTTTTCAGTTTGTATCAAAAACTCCTGTAAATGCACAAAATCGATGTAAATAATGCTTGCATTAAACATCATGGTAGTTACAGTCATTGAAGCAAAAGTATAATATCCACTTGAAAAACTTGAATTTTAAGTTGAGATGGTAAATCACTGTTACACTCCGCTTTTGTTTTTGCTTCTCGTAACTTTTCGCCTATTTCAGTCTCTTGTAAATTAGTTCGCTCTAATACTTTATTGAAGTTAACTAAAACAGTAATAAAAATATTTATTTTGTCAGTTTATGATAATGAGCTACTTTGTTCTTCTACTACAGCAAGAGCATACTGTGAGTGACGTTGAAGATTTGAGAAATATGTTCACCCAAACAGTGGTTTATTTCCGAATCAGTAGAATCTATCAAAAGTATGCGAAAGATTGCTGGTGCTCGCGAAAATTTTCTCCGTTTTACTAAATTCAAGCATTTTTCAGTAATATCTTCAACCTTTTTGCTCTTAGAATCTATCGCCTGTCGTATATGAAAAAGTAGTATAACGAATAATATTTTTCAATAGAATACAATATCGCTTAATAAAATATATTATTTCACCGTTAATAATTTAGAAAAAATATGCCGGAGACCTCGTATTTCTTTTCGGTATATAACGTTTGATATTGACGGATTTTCATTAGTAGCTAAAGTGATATCTATAACGTGCGACGGAGTAATTCCGGCCCGCAGTAAACATCGCGCTTCTTTTTCAGTTCTTGGAAAATCTGTCATTACAAAATTAGTATCATTACTGCACATGTATATCATATACAAATATACCACGGCAAAAATATACCTAAGAACACCCAGCCATCGTGATTCATTTGCGTGTAACTCGTAAGAATCGTTCTCAATTTTTCAACAAAAAAATTTGGCTCCGTTAAAAAGATCTGCAAAATTCAGGTGACTCAATAACAATAATACCAAAATAACATTTAAAAAATATACTTACAGGATCCGCGACTTCTGCAATATCATTTAACACGACGAGAGGAACTTGTAATTTCGCCACTAAATTCTTGGCCAATTTCAGTTTATCTGTTTAGAAGTTTATTTTTAGTACAGCTACAATTTCTGTATTTTTTTTTCGTTGTCTAATAAACATACCAAATTCCGGCGGCGCTAAAATAATTATCCTCGGCGCGTCGAGTCTTCGGGCGGCGTGATATATACTTTGCTTCAGGAAAAGCAGATGATCCTCCGGTTTCTTTATAAGCAGCATCATTGATAATTCCTAAATTCGAAAACATCGGATAAATTGAAGTTTAAACTGATGTAGCATCATATAAAAAACGTCGAGAAAGGGTACTTGCGTACAATATTATAATAATACAATAAAACTAGTAAAGCTAACAATTTTACATTATGTTAATCATTATAAATTAAATGTTCAGTTTCGTTTACCTGAAATAATTCGAAAATTCGATGTTTCTCGAGATATGATAAAAATTTTTGCGAATTCGCCAACCGATTGTTCGAGTTCTTTGCTATTTCTGCCATTTTCAATACTCATTAGTAATAACGAACTTATTAGTAATAACGTGTATGCTGCTTCTTGTTGGTTAGCTCAAACAACAACATAAACAAAAGTCAGCTATATATACTTAATAATAAGAGTATTTCCTTTTCGATTTTTTGTAAACAAATCATCTAACTATACCTGTACAAAATATCAACGCAGCTTCTGCATAAAATAGAAAACGAAGTATTGATCAACGAAAAAGTAACTTATTATAACGCATAATATAAGGCGCGTTCGATTAATCTACAGTTACCTTGCACTATTTCTTTTGTGAAGAAATAATGTTTCGAGGTTAGGTGGCGCCACGTTTCGGACCCGCAGGCCGCAATCCGCATTTCGTTGCTCGCACAAACATCGTCGTCTCCTTTTCCAAAGCTCCGCGGCATCGTCTTCCCGATCCTCTATTGGTCACAAATTCTCATCTCCTGCCATTCAGATTCAGCGCAATGCGAGGAAAGAGCACCGCCGATATCTCCATCCTCTTCTCTCTCGCGAACATGCTCCCCTACCCGAAATCTCGGCTCAGTCAACGCTAGGTGTCTCGCACGCACGCCTTTCCCTTTCCCAGCTGCTTGAGCTGCTGTAGGTACAATTTCTTTCGGCTCGCTCGTGCAGCCGCTGTAACGCGTGGCCAGAAGGGCTGGCCTTTATACTTAAGTATTTCCAAGTGTCAAACTCGCGAAAATGTCAGACCTGGAGCAAAACGTCGCCGAGCTCGAGATCGAGGACTCGGGCAAGAAAAAACTGACCCACAAAGAAAAGAAAAAACTAAAAAAGAAGCAGGAATATGAGAAGACTATTGAGATGCTAACCAAAGCAGGCGGCCAGGGACACAGTGAGTTGGAGTCGAATTTCACAGTTTCCCAAAGCCAGACACAGAATAGGGGTGGCCAACAGCTGGAGAACGCTGTGGATATCAAGGTGGAGAATTTTAGCATTGCTGCCAAGGGTAAGGAGCTGTTTACCAATGCCACCCTCCTCATCGCACAGGGCAGAAGATATGGTCTGGTTGGTCCTAACGGGTATGTACACCAGATTTTTCGGTATTGGAGTAAACATTAAAATGAAGCTGTTATCGTGATATAGTTAATCATTGATTTGTTTTTATAGCCATGGAAAGACTACGTTGTTGCGTCATATTGCAAAGAGAGCATTCAACATCCCACCAAGCATTGACATTTTGTACTGTGAGCAAGAAGTTGTAGCCGATGATACGCCAGCTGTTGAAGTAGTCTTGAAAGCAGATGTTAAGTGCAATGAATTACAAGAGGAATGCAAAAAATTGGAAGAGAAAGTTGAGGCCGGTGACACTACTGTTCAAGACAGGTTACAGGAAGTAAGGCGATTTTTTTTATTGTTGAATATTACTCGAGGCATTTATAAAAAGCAACTCTTTAACTACAAATTCAATTTTAGGTCTATGAAGAGTTGAAGGCTATTGGCGCTGACTCAGCGGAGCCCAGAGCAAGAAGAATCCTTGCTGGTTTAGGATTCAGTAAAGAGATGCAGAACCGTGCCACTAAGAACTTTTCTGGTGGTTGGCGTATGCGTGTTTCCTTAGCTAGAGCACTGTTTTTAGAGCCCACGTTATTGTTGTTGGATGAACCTACCAATCATTTGGATCTTAACGCCGTTATTTGGTTAGATAATTATCTACAAGGCTGGAAGAAAACTTTGTTGGTTGTTTCTCATGACCAGAGTTTCTTGGACAATGTTTGTACAGATATTATGCATTTAGATCAACAGAAACTATTTTACTATAAGGGCAACTACAGTATGTTCAAGAAAATGTACTCCCAAAAGTGTAAAGAAATGCTGAAGGCATATGAGCAGCAAGAAAAACGCCTGAAGAACATGAAGTCTCAAGGTCAGAGTAAAAAACAAGCCGAGAAGAAGCAGAAGGAAGCACTTACTCGTAAACAAGAGAAAAATAAGACTAAAATACAGAAACAGGAAGAGGAAACTGGACCAACAGAGCTACTTCAGAAACCAAGAGAGTATCTTGTCAAATTTAGCTTCCCAGATCCACCACCTCTTCAACCTCCTATTCTTGGACTTCATGGTAACACTTTATTTTATTAACAGTCTTCTGTTTACAAACATAAATTAAATTTATTATTTCTTTCCAGAGGTTTCATTTGCTTTTCCGGGTCAAAAGCCTCTATTCATAGACGTTGACTTTGGAATAGACTTAAGTTCCCGTGTGGCCATTGTTGGACCCAATGGCGTTGGTAAGACAACATTCTTGAAGTTACTGGTTGGTGAATTATCTCCCAACAAGGGAGAACTCATTAGAAATCACAGATTGGTGAGTAGATTGCAATTGTACTTGAGTCTAATTTTACAATCGAGCTAAAGTACGTTTTCCCTTTGCTATTTTAGAGGATAGGAAGATTCGATCAGCATTCTGGAGAACATCTGACTGCTGAGGAAACTCCGACCGAGTATCTCATTCGCCTGTTTGATCTTCCCTATGAAAAAGCTAGAAAACAGTTGGGAACCTTTGGCTTAAGTTCCCATGCCCACACTATCAAAATGAAGGACCTGTCTGGTGGACAAAAAGCTCGAGTCGCTTTAGCTGAACTTTGCCTTAACGCGCCTGACGTGCTAATTTTGGATGAACCTACAAACAATTTGGACATTGAATCCATTGATGCCTTAGGTGAAGCCATCACCAGATACAAGGGTGGCGTGGTCATAGTTTCTCACGACGAGCGACTTATTAGGGACACTGAGTGCTGTTTGTATGTGATAGAAAACCAAACTATTAACGAAATCGACGGTGACTTTGACGACTACAGGAAGGAATTGCTCGAGAGTCTGGGTGAAGTTGTTAATAATCCAAGCATAGCCGCCAACGCCGCTGTTCTTCAGTGATTTACCAACGAAATTTGAACTCTATAAGAATAATCAGTCTGAAAGAGATTGACGTGAGAAAATTACGAATACCTAACAAAACCTTGTTCCTCCGTAAAAAGAAAAGAGAAATTTATTCAATCAAGCACTTTATGAAATGAAATTTTATTGATTCTTTACATTTATAATGATGAAATTCAATTGTGTAATATATAAATCTGATAATAAAAGAATTGTACATAAAATAGTGCAATTTTCCAGAAGGATGAATATTGATTTTTTATTTATTTCCAATTTTAATTTATTCTTAATACGCGGATAAAGTTTCAAATTGTGTGTCCAAAAGGGCTTATTCTAAATAAGATTGTTCAAATTAACTTATAATTTTGAACACTGTTACACAATTGCTTCTAAGACAGCTTTTGTATATAGAGCTTTGCAAGCAGGAATCACTGCAGTGCCCTTTTAAAACTTTCCTCTCCAAAGCTTTCACAAATCGTAAGTCAAGACGTCGCGCTCGAAAAAAATGAACAAAATCTAGAGCGATCAATAAAATAAATAAACTCGACTTCTCTAACCAGCGCAGCATCGAAATAAGCAACAATATAACAAGAGAAATCGGAAATTCAACAATCCGCAAGTTTCAAAGGGGCACCTGCTGCGTGCGCAGCATGTCGAGAGCGCAGCTTAATTTTGCGCCCGACATATAGGCGATATACATCTATAACACTCCAAGTGCAAGAGAGACGGACAACGCCTCGCGAGTCGCGAGAGAGTATCAGATACAAGCCCGATACAGCCACACATCGGAAGAGGCAAGGAAGTGTTCGTGCGGTGGTTTGTCTTCGTCGCGATAACTACGTCGGCGGCCCTCTCTCTCTCTCTCTTCTCGCAGAGACCACCACTAGTTTTACCTCACTCTTCTCTCTTCTCTCCTTCTACTTACTACTCCATCGTCTCCATCACACACATAATAGTGCTCGGCGCGCGCTGCCAAAAAGGGCAGATAAGTGATGCGAAAATTGTCAAGTTGCGCCAACCGCGAGCTGCTGCTGCTGTTGTCGTCGTCGTCGTCGTTCCGTGATAGTGTTGATCAGTGGTGCGTCGTCGTCGTGGTCAATAAGACATCAGCGCGATGTCGAGCACGCTGGAGAACCAGATTCTGAATCTGCAGGAACGACTCAGGGCGGAGAATCAGCTGAGGGACAAAGACAAACAACAACAGCAGCAGAGCAGTGAGATGCAGCAGCAGCAGCCCACCAACATGCCCAGCCCCTGCCTAAGTCCCGCACCTGCTAGACCTAGACAACGTGAGTGTTTTTTAAGGTCTTATGTATACGTTGACAATTGGGATGAAATGCCTTGGGTTGATTGAACGGGTGGAGAGGGTGTCGGGAAATATATACAGGGTCGTGGCTCGCACCGCGTACAGGTTATGTTGATTGCTTTGTATATTTTAATACTCTCCGCCCCCTCGCGTGTACGTGCTTGGGAGAGTTAATGACGATTATATAAAGTATTGGTGCTCCAATTTGTTCGATATTTTTTTTTTTTTTAATGCACCTTCCATTGCAAGCTGTAGGACCTGATTAGGTTGTATTAATGCATAGTCCCATGCCGTAACTTTGCTTTTCTTGACCCTGGAACAGTTGGTGACATGGGAACTCCAACAAGACCCAGAAGGCAGCTGGATCTGCCAGTGTCACACATGATGCCATTCAAGAGACACGACGGCGAGGTGGAATCCAAAATGCAGGAGATTATGAAGATGAACGGCATTCTAAACATCAATGGACAAAAGTATCATACGGAGATGAATGATTTGGAGCATTTAGGGGAGCTCGGAAATGGCACTTGTGGGCACGTGGTCAAGATGAGGCATAAACCTAGTGGGGTTGTCATAGCTGTCAAACAGATGCGTAGATCAGGAAATGCTGATGAGAATAAAAGGATAATCATGGACTTGGATGTAGTTCTGAAGTCTCACGACTGTCCGTACATTGTGCAATGCCTTGGCTGTTTTATTACGGAATCCGATGTATGGATTTGCATGGAGTTGATGGTCACGTGCTTAGACAAGCTGCTGAAGAGAAGCAGGCAAGCAATACCAGAAGATTTTTTAGGAAAAGTTACAGTAGCAGTATGTATCATAAGTTAATTTTATAGACGACTTTCTTACACAGTTGTTAATCCGCTTTTATAATGGCCATTTCTTTTATTGTAATAGACGGTAAAAGCTTTGTCGTACCTGAAAGAAAAACATGGAGTAATCCACAGAGATGTCAAACCCAGCAATATTCTCTTAGATGAAACAGGTGGAGTAAAGCTATGTGATTTTGGAATATCAGGTCGTTTGGTGGACAGCAAAGCCAAGACAAGGAGTGCTGGATGTGCCGCATACATGGCTGTACATATACTTTCATTGCTATTCCATTTTTAACAAATAACGCATTTCAATACTTATAAATTTACCGAATTTCAGCCTGAAAGGATAGATCCACCAGATCCCACAAAACCTGATTATGATATTAGAGCAGATGTTTGGAGTCTAGGTATTACATTAGTAGAATTAGCCACTGGAGTATTTCCCTACCGAGACTGCAAGACTGATTTTGAGGTAAATATCGTACAGCCGTTTTCTATTTTTAAATTGAAATGTTTAATCATTGCTGAAAATAATAACATTTGAATTTTGCGCAGGTACTGAGTAGGGTGGTACAAGACGATCCTCCTTCTCTGCCTTCCGATGCGCTATTCTCGAAAGAATTTCAAAACTTCGTCAGTTGTTGCCTTACAAAAAATTATAAACAACGGCCAAAGTATAACAAATTGATAGAGCATCCTTTCATACGAAAGTACGAGTTACAGCAAGAAACCTACTCTTCAACTCCGTCGTCTGGTTGTCAGTGGTTCTATAGAATCATGAGACAGCTTGAGCCAAGGTGAGTAGAGTAGAAACAATACTAAAAGTTAAATATTTCTCGGAGAGCTGTGTTACGTAGAATTTGTTTAATATTATATTATATATTTACATCATACATATTATCGAATGCCTTTTTTACCTATATATACATAAAAGTAAACGTCTCTACAGAGTACTGTGTTGACTTTAATTTATTCATTTGAATTGTTTGTAAACGTACATAAAATAGATTAAAGTTTATAAATCACACGGCATGAATGATCCCCGACTAATGTAGTAACGTTTGGTTTGGTCTGATTGTAATCGCGGGTAAACATCGCGTAATGATCATCGCCTATAGTCTCAATTGAAATTTTTAACGCACCAGTTTTATTATAATATTATATATAATATTACTTCTACAGTCTTTGTTATTGTAATTATCATTGTTTTTTCTGTTTTGATTATCGTCCGAAGTCCGTTATATTGCATATTAAACTAGCAAAAGTAGTGGATCCCCCCTTATATTCTTTAGCAAAAAAAAGTCACGATGCTACATCGTGATAGTACAGCTCCAATTAAACGTTTGCGTGCGTGTTAAATTGTGTTCCAGCGTTGAGCTTGAGGGAGGCAGCGCGGCGTAGCATCCCCCACTCCCTCCGCCCCTGTTCTTCCCACTTACCATCACCACCACCAACACCGCCAACAAAAGTCCCTCTGCAACAAAAACTCAAAAAAAAAATGCAAAAAAAAACGTCTCTCTGTCTGTCTCCGACAAACATATAATGACAAAAAAGACAAACGATTATAGAGCGAACGGCCAGCGATAAAAAAAGAGAAACATAGAACCAAAAAACACAAAAAGAGAAAAAGTATACACCTCAAAAACGTCCAAATATATTGCCCGATTTTCATTTCGAGTTGTTTGGTTTGTGCACGCGCCTGTTACACACCCCACCCTCAACCCCCATTCATGGTAAGCATTCTTTTTTATTTATTTCAAACTACTCGTTTTTTATACGTCTTTCAGCGCATCATTATATTGCAATGCACACACATACACACGCATATTGTATATAAAAAAAAGAAAACGCTACAGAACACATCACACCTCGACGACTCTGTAGACTCTGCTGATTTTTTCGCTGCTGTAAAAAAAATTGCGTGGACTGCTAGTTTCTACCAATATCGGACTCTATAGGTTTTTTGCGCTACCTACATAGCTATGTGAATTATCTCTTTGTTATGTTGTTCGATCTCCCAGCACGATAAGCACTTTTTCCTCTTTCAATCGTTATTGTACCTGCATCTTGACACTTATTTGGCTGTATTAGGCTCTCCTCTTATGACATCTCTTTAATTGTGTTCGTTGCATGATATTTTTACGATACTAACGCTCTAACTTCGACTAACAACTTTTAGTGTTACAGCATTAAACATATTTCTGCTTTTCAGCAGGTGCGACAAAGTCACAGAATCATTCTCTAGACTCAGAATTAGACGACTCTATTGTTTTTGTGTTTAAAAGTAAAATCTTCAATTTTCTTCAATAAAAATATAATGTCTAGCTCTGAAGTCCATAACATCGCTTCTCAAGCTTTAACATCGCACCTCGAGACATTCTATCTTAATCGTCCCGACTCAGTTTCAGGGTCCCGTCGTCATCGACCCCATCATCTACCATCAGCACAACGACATCTCAGCGGCCATCCGGTCACATCTCCCTCAAGCAAACCGCTCACCTGCGCAGCCAGAGCAGCGTTAATAGTCACGATGTGGCTGCCTACCTGCGCAACAACACCAGCAGCACCAAAGAACCGACGTCCATCAACTCGTCCACCTCCTCGCGGAGCAACCTCGAGAACGGCGGTGGTTACATACCCTACAGCCCTTATGGCCTCCGTCGGAGGGGTCTTATTTCGAGGCCGACCGGTTGCAACAGTCTGCAGCGCTCGTACTCGCCCGGATATCGGCAGGATAACGGCTATAACACAGACGAGAGATCCTATTCGCCTTACAGGACCGGTGGCGGCGAGGCCGAAGCGACGAGACCCTACTCCCCTTATAGAGAACGGTGGCAGAGCTCAACGGGCCCCAGATCACTCAGTCCTTTCGCCAGGGACTACTCGCCCTGGAGAAGAGAGAACGTCGACCCGCCAGTGATACAGCAACCCACAGTGGTTGCCTCAACGACGGCGTCGAGCGGTAACTCCACCGACAGGTACTCGTCGGTCGTACAGCAACGACTGGGACAGATCATTGCAGTGCCTCAGACTCATGTGCAAGTGCAGAACATTTATGCCAGTCCTATGCTTAGTCGCAAAAGGTAGGCTTGACGTTTTTGATTTGCTTCGTAGGCTGCCACTTCTGAGAGTAGCAGCGATTTTTGTTTATTTTGATACTGCGTTTTTCCCAAAGCTCGCTTTGTTCTATATTATGGAATCGAGGCACGTCCTTTTAGTTTTTTTAATTGATCATCCGAACGTTTGGTCTGATTTTCAGATTTCCTTCTGAGCCTCCACCACAGGGATCGCACAGCTCGACCAGTCCGCAGCTGCTCATATCGCGGTTCGCGCACCAGCTGAAGCAAGAGCCTCCTTCCACCGTTCCTCAGGTTCAGTTGAACAGCAAAGAGTCGGCCAAGAAGCGATTTGCCTCGTACGTAAGACTTCGGCTGGGTAGCGATCGTGAACCGTCGCCCGAACCACCGCCAAGATTCAACCGGGGAGAATCACCGCTTTTGCTGAGGAGGAACGTTGGAGAGCAGGCCTCTCCTTTCTTCCCGAGGAGGTAGCAATCCATTCAGGCTTTAAAAATATTGCAGATTCTCCTTCAATTGCTTTGATTATCAGTACTTTAAAAAAAAAACTTATTTCCCTAAACAGGTACGTCTCGCCATCACCTCCAGTACCGCCACCGAGACGGTTGTCGGAGAGTAGCTCGGTCCCGGGCAGTCCACAACACTTGTACTCCCGGTTGAACCACTACACGCCCGAGCCACAGCGGCGGGCGCCGCCTCCATAACACAGCGATGCGGGCGGGCCGATCCAGTCGTTCTTCTCACCCGTGCCATACCTCACCAAGACCTTTCGTTCGCGATTCCTCAGGAAAGCTAACGGCCAAACTCTCTGCCCGCGTGGCTAAATGCTTTTCCTGTAGTCTGTATAAAGAATCGCCGGTGGATGATGAAGGCCCGTATGTTTCACGAAATACTCCAGCGAGAATATAAGGAAGGATACTACTTGCCTACATCGCAGTGACAGAAGAGGAGACAACCTTTTTTAAGCGCCTAAAAATTATATAGCGATTTTTATATATACACATAAACACTCGTAAACCTGAGAGGATAGTCGTATATTTGAATCATGTTTTTGCACAAGACTTTGCTGTCATGCGCGCGCGCGGCCAGGATGATTTAGTATATTAGAAGATGGTGAGCGCGGAATCATAACTTGCGCTGCAACCGCCTCACGAACTCTCTTTTATCGATGTGTATTTATGATAGTAGAAATGCAATTTGATGCTCAACTTTTATACTGTGCTTGTTACGCGGATAACAAAAAATCGAATAACGATCAATGAATCTATATTAGTAGCGTGAGTTTGAAGAAAATTTTTCTAAGGCAACGATAGTCAGATTTATTATTCTACTTCGTGGAAAAATTTACATTACCAAGCGCGTGAACTGTTCCTACTTTATTGTTTGCGCGTTCTTCTATTTTTCTTTCTTGTGCACATAGTGTTCTAAATGAGAACTTGTCGAGCCAAGAACATTCGGGAGACCCCCTTTGGTTGCAATCTTGAGATGGGAAATCAATTTGTATTGTTGAAATTTCTTAGTTACAAAGTATTGTGATTGCTATAGTGACTTTATTCTTTATTTGTATATATCAATGGTTATACAAAAATATTATTTATCATTGTTAAAACTTTGATCACATTGTCACGTTTGAAATGAAATTTCAATTTTGTTTTTGCATAATGAAATCGCTATACCTGCTTCAAAGCATGATTATATAAACTTCATAATGTGTAGTCAAATTATTATAATTAAATATCATTAAATATAAAGAAAATTTTCATTATTAAATTTGTGCATAAATATCGATTGCTATGTATTAACGTGTTTTATGTGCAAGCATTTTTTATTTATAACGTAAAGTAAAAGCTTTTTAAAACAATCGTAAATATTTTATCGATAAAATAGTATATATGTATATGGAAAAAAGATTTTTTAGAACACTATGATGTTTGGAGAGTGTTTAACGGATCCTCTGTAATCTGATTACAGAAAAGATTACTCCGACGAGTGACCCACTTGACTCGCTTGTAGCTTCTCCACGTCTATTATTGTTTTTACTTCAACAATAAAATATTGTCGGAGGTAAGCTCGAACTCTCAAACGTGAAAGCGCCATTTGTGCTTTTGATATTTCGCTCAGTAATCAGCGGCGACTATCTATATTTCGCACAAGATGCGGCTCGTACTAGCATGTAAGTTTTTATTGTGCAATGATGGAATAAAATGAAGAAATCAAATGTAAATCATTATTAAAGGACGGTGGACTGTTAATATTATAATTAATGAAAAAATAGTAAACAAAGAGTGACTGGCGTCTTTGAGGCGGGCATAAGCCTAAATTTGGACTCTAATGAAAAAAAACTTGTCAATGTTGTACTATATATATTTAAATTAATATCAAGAGGCGTACTCAGGGCTAGAATGTTGTAATTATTATTTTTAATTCTGTAATATTCATACATTAACTGTAATCAGTCTACACTTATAACTCGCCCTTGCTGTTTCAACAAGGGTATCTGTTGCAATGTAAATAAACTTATATTTATACAAATCCAAAAATACGATTTATTTATTTCTGCTTCGCGCAATAACAACCGACGAATAACACGCACACGACTAACATATATAATTTCTTTCATAATGGTGCTAAAAACAAAATATTTCGTATCTATAATCAAAATAGCGCATTCCTCCTGCGACCTCGTGACTGAAGGTCCTCTCGCTAGAAACGAAACGAATCTCCAGAGATTGAAAAACAATTAGGGACGAGTTTCTTCTATTTTGTGAAAGCATCGCGAAATCGCGTGCGTATACGCACGTTCGCAGGAACCTATACCGATATTTTTTTACCTACGATGAAATGAATTTTTTTTTAATTCATTCATTGAGAAGGCGATAACGTAGTTGTTAAATGCGTCACGATCGGCTTCGCTTCATTCATCGTCGACTGCGGATATACGCAACTGATACCAAAGGTAAGAGTAACGCAATAAATAATGAAAAATCTTATAAACCAGCTGCGCATTAATTTTACGCAGGTTTATCGAAGTTAACGTCAAATGGGATTCACGATTGGCCGTGTATAGCGCAATCAGCTCCGTTTTCAGAGGAAGACTTAACCTTACTCTCGCGTGTATATACGTTACATAGCTTTCGAAAATAAGACCAGTAAGTATGCTCCGTTGATTTTTCTAATTCTATCTAAGTGCATGATAAATATTTATATTCAAGTTCGTTCGCGTGTAATTCGGCAAATTAACGATTTGTGGCTGGGATTCGTGATATTGTGAAATGTAAACTCGTACAGGGATGAGAAAAAAAATCAATAAATCATAGACTCGAGGTCAGCTCGCACGATTGGTTCCTAAGTATATATATATACGAAAGTACACCAGAGGAGAAGTTTAATAAAATCCAAGCTGGCAGCGTGGCATTGTTATAAGGATCATGAATATCTATACCGTTTAATTGTTGCGGCATAATATATCTATCTTATATATAGGTATACAATTGATATACACGTATTCACAATTTGCACGTGTGTACTATATGTCGATGTAGTTGTAGTCGTTATCTCAAAATAATACCTACTACTTGAACTACTTCTACAATGTAATAATAGGAGCAAAACAAAATAAAACAACAGCGATCTTGGCTGAAGGTGCCAAGATTACATTAATTTTCTTCATTATACCATGCGAAGTAAAGTAATATACAAGTATATATGTGTAGCTTTACATAAACGAACGGCAAGAGTACCATTTTCCATAAAAATAACGGTAATTGCACATTCATAGTTCAAAGCCTATAAGATGCAAATTGCGCAAAAATCATAAATTATCAAAAGACTTCACTGTCATGCTGTTACATAATGCGCACCGGAGCGCAGTCTTTGCATTTACGGCCCCCTCTTATTCGTATTACTTATATATCTACCCGTAAAGCAGTCTGCTTCCAATAGCCGCATCAACGTATACCTATATACAAGTATATATAAAGAAATTGTGAGCATATGATACAGCTGTAACCCACCACCGATCACGGGCCTTCTCGCGTCCAAAATGACTATACTTGTATACTTGAAGCACACATAGGTGCAGAGTATATCACACGGTCGAGTGTGTGCAGTGTGGCCGGCCAGAAATAGAGACCACCAGGAACATTATCCTAAGGTGTCCTATTTTTATCTTCGTTTTAACATAACGGGTTCGCGCATACTTCGATTTAATAGACATACACGTGTATACTGCATAACAACAACGAGCCTATTTCCTACTCCGACAAACTCTACGAGCAATGACCTTCAAATCAGCCGTTCACATTACCTGTGTTATATTTTTGTGTATAAGAAAAACCGTGTGCAGTGCATTCAAATGCAGTGTACGCGGGATATAGAGCCGATAACAATACGAGAATTGCGCTCGTGAAGATAAACCAAACGCATATTTGCGGCCCCGCAAAAGACTAGTACAAATGAGTAAAGTAGCTGGGTACAAAGCGGCGGCGGCGGCGGAATCGACTTATAGACCGGAGCGAGTCCTATGTAACCGCAGCAGAGTATTGAGTATATACGTAAAAGATCTTGTGCTATACTCTTCATAGAAAAAAATGTAGGTTCTCCCAATGAACGAGATAAAAGTGTTTTGTAAGCTATATAAACGCTGACCGAAAACTCCACGTGGAACGCACGTCAGACGCGTTTCTATTTTATCAGAGCAGCTATATAATACCTAACAGTCGGTAGCCCGTGAGTTAGCGTACATATAGTAGCATCCATTTCCACGCCGCGGATCGCAGCTAATAACACCTTAGCCCCGACGACGACGACGAGGACGGCAATACGAAAACAGGGGGTAGCCGTTGCTACCCGCAAAATCGTATACGCGGACCCAGCACTCGCAATCCTCCGAAGCAGGACCTATCCGAGAAATCGCGTGTGTCAGTGCAGCGGACCGGACCGAGAGCTGCTGCGAGCACCCGCCTATACGGGGGTGTGTGCAGCTGGCATCGCTCGCAGGGTATGCAGTTTCGCGTGTACGAGCAAGCTACTCTGCGCTAGAATATATAATAACGGGAGTAAAAGATCGTGGCCTCGCAGCTACTCGCGGGGGAGGGACTGTGCAGGGAGAGCGGACGGATCGGCCCGGCCCAACGCGCGCCGACGAGAGAGCAATCAATATGGCCTCCAGTAGCCGGAGCACAGAGACTACGCGCGCGGAGCAGCACGCGACAGACGCAACGTAGGTTGCAGCGAGGTGTATATCATCATCCCGTGTAAGCTACTGAGGTATACTTTATATATATATATATATATATATATGTATAGGTATATAGGGGCGAGAGCGCATCAGAGCGAGTAGGTCGACCTGGCGAGTGTTGTTGTCCAGCCGGCGCGATCAGGCTTAACCTCGATCTTTTTTATTTCTTGTTTATTTTACTTATAATCCGGTGTTCCGTTACTGAAAGGACTGAATCGGAGGGGAAGATTTTGGTGCGCTTATGGACGGAAATCGAAAGACGAAGGGCTGGCAGACTGGTGATTCTTGAAAGATGCTGATCGTTTTAAATTGTCATTGAGATTTTTATTTCGCTTATCCGGGGGTCGGGAATTCGCCGTGAGGTTTCTTGCGGGCTTTGTCTGCTATATAGAGGCAGATGGGAAGCTAATTTTGGAGCTACTCACGTTGGGCTTTGCTGCTATATATTGGGTATTCTGGATGCGTGACGCGATTGTTACTGTTAATTTCGTGGTTCTTCGTCATTTTAACGTGCTTGAATGTTTTAAAGTAATGCAAAAATATTATGGCTCTTATTTTTCTGCAAATTGGAATGTAAAATGGTGGGTGTATTTTGCCCTTAAAATAAGGAGCAAGGTGAAATGATTGTTTTGAATTTAAATGATCAGTCTCAAAATATGCAAAGAGACATTCTTTATGGGCTTTTCATCATTTGTGGAATTCAGTGCAGAAATTATTTATCTGATATAACTACATAATGTAATATTTTTAAAAATTCGTTATAGTAAACAATAATAAATTTGTTTTCAGATTTTTTAAGCTAGTTGACTGACTGGAAACACAGAGAAACTTTTGCATCATGTCTGAGGCCGAGTGCATGGATACCAGCTCAGCTGCGGGATCTCAAAAAGAAGATACCGAAGACGAAGACATGTCCAGCAAAAGCAAGCTGAGCATTCAGCAGATTCTTGAAGGTATGACAAATGAATTCAACAAAACTGGTACTAAGAAGCCAGCAGATTATCCGAGAAAAATTCAGAGGATTGATCCACAAGTGCATAAGCCAGAAAAACCCCTAGCCAAAGTTATTGAGGACAGTGCAAAGGTAATAAAAGTAAATAAAACTTCGAGCAATGTTCAAGAAGAGATAAAAATTGTCAAAGAAAATGTACCCCAGAAGAAGATTGAAAAGTCACCAAGTAAAAGTGAAGAGCAAGCAAAACAAGAAACTGTCAATAAATCAAGAATTGTATTGACATTCAGGACTATAGATGAAAATACTGGTCAGGGCAAAAAAACTAAGATTTCAAGCTGTCCATCCAATTTGTCCTTGGTACCGGATGAACTTATTAATTGTGATCAAATTGGTGGAGTTTCTGTGAAAATAGAAAATTTTGACGAAATTTGTGACAGTGTAAATAAATCGGATAAAGAAGATGGCCAGAAAGAGAGTCCAGAAAAAGATGCAAAGCCGTCAAATAAGGAAAAAAAGAACGAGCAAAACAATCTTCTGGAGAAGAATGATATAGAAAAGGAACCCTCGTCTCCAGAAACTAAGGATTTGAATTCTGAATCAATTACTGAAAACCAAAAAAATGGCGGAGACATGGTTACTGTTAAATCTTCATTAGAATCGGAATCAAATACACCTGTTACCAGGAAAGCCAGACAAAAGCGAATAAGAGAACCAAGGTTTTTACCAATGATTAACTTTACTACTTTAGGTTTATTTTTTTTTTATTGTTAGAGAAATAATAATTTTAAAATAATAACACTATGCAATTTTAGTGCTGAACCAGAATTAAAGCGCTCTGCTAGACGTTTATCAAAAGAATCGTCAAGAACTACAGTGCTAGAAAGTGCAATGGCAAGAAAAGAAAAATTCAATTACACAGAAGAAAGCACTAAGAGAAAATACAATAGACCTGGAAGGCCTAGAAAGGTTCTTCCTGAAAAGAAAGATAGTATACCTGCACTAACTCCCATAGAGACCCAAAAACTAGCTGTAGAAAAGGATATCATACCTAAAAAAGATGCCACACTAAAAAAAGATAATTCGTCCAAAAAAGATAGCCTGCTTCAAAAAAATAATTTATCAAAGAAGGACAGCGTACCTAAAAAAGTTGAAGTCCCTAAAGTAGATGTTCCACCGGAAAAAGATATTGCTTCCAAAATAGATACTTCCTCTCCAATGAAAGATAATGTTCCCAAATCAGATATTTCTCCAAAAAAAGATAACATTCCCAAAAAAGACAATATACCTAAATTGACTCCTTTAGATTCTATCAAGCCAATTTCAGAGAAGAAAGCTCCTGTACCTAAATTAAAACCCTTAGTTCCTCAAAAATTAACTTCGGACAAAGCTTTACCAAAATTACCAAAGTTAAGTCCTTTGAATTCTCCAAAATTTTTGATTGGAAAAAACAAAAATATTCCCAAGCTAGATTCTTCACAAAAATCAAATAAGTACGAGGGTATGCCAAAATTGACGCCTATAATAAAAAATCCCGAAGTTATTCAGCAAACATTTAATGAACCCACATTGAGAACAATTAAAATCGTGCAGGATGAAGCGCTTTCGGAAAACGAAAACGAAGCATTTCGAAAACCAGTCTCAATGAAGCTAAAACGCATTAAAAGTAGAATTCAAGCTATCAGTAATGCCAGAAAACTAGCTAAAGGTATTGCTGGAGGTATGTATACTTTATTCACTATAGCTTCACTTACAGCAAGCGTTACATATTAAATCTATATAATCCTCTTTTAGATAGTTTGCCATCTACTGAAGAAGATATAGGCTCTTCCGATGATGCAGTACTAGAAGGTTGATTAAAATTGACTATTTCTAATTATATATACATAACCAATCATGAGTAATCTGAAATAAATTATTTTTTATTGCAGAAAATTCAATGGCAACAAAGCGAACGCGCCGAAATTTGATCCCCAGTCCCAGCACAGCTGAGGGACAGGCATCCACGCCTGAATCTACAGCTATTCTAAGCAAAATTCGTACTGGAAAACCAACTAAGGTAAATTTCAACAAATTTTAATGTATTCCGATTTACCAATACTACGATTATGATGATGACATTTGATGCAGCAAGAGATGCAGTGCTTATGCGAGATGCGATCGCAGCTATTCGTGACAATCACAAGCGCCGAAGCGCCGTTGTACTGTACAGCCATGGACTCCATCGACAACAGAATTGTGGGCTGCTGTAACGAAGTAGACCACGATGATGTGGCCATGCGTAGGCCCAGTGCTAGGATACCCTATATCATTCTCTGTCGCAAGCACAAGGAGAGATTGATACGACACAACTGTTGCCCAACATGTGGACTGTTTTGTTCCCAGGGCAAATTCGTACATTGTTCAAACGGGCATCAATATCACCGTGACTGCGAAATGTACTACGACAAGAAACCGCTGTGTCCGCACTGCGGTAGTTACGGCCTCTCCTTCGACGTTATCATCACCATGGCGGGAAAGCGAAAACCCGTTCAACCTGTACTGCGTAAGCAGTTTCCAAAGGAACCTTCTGCAAAAATAAGTTTGCCTGGATCAGGTGATAATACAAAGCTTGCCGAGCAACAACCTGTGCAGAAGAAATCGGATGAACCCCTTATCAACCCCGAACTTGTTCACATTCCCGAACCGACCAATAATGCGAACGTTGAGAAACCAGAGCGGTATACATTCATAAGCTTGTACAACTCTGCTAAAAACGGAGAATTACAGAAATTAGTGAATGTTTTAGGTAACTTCATTTTTCTCAAGTTAAATTAATCGATCGACTCGATGCACTCACTTATATTTTAAATTACAGCAAATGGTTTTAATGCCAATCACACCTTTAAGGAGCAGGGCCATCGGACCGGTCTGCACGTAGCCGCCGATAAAGGTTTTTTGGCTTGCGTTCATGTTCTGATTCAAGCCGGTGCCCAAGTAGATGTTTTAGATAGAAATCAATTGTCTCCCTTGATGTTAGCTGCCACTAATGGTAATGCTGACGTCGTTAGGTATTTGATGAAAGTAGGCGCTGACGTAACGTTGAAGGGTGAAGATGGCATGACTGCACTGCACATGGCTGCAAAGTCTGGTCACCTAGATGTATGTCAAGTTATCCTAAGCGAGTGTAAAGTACCCAGGACTTTAGTAGGTAATTAACAGTTTTTCATTACATAATAACGTAAGTGGATATTCAAGAAAATTTGAAATATTCGATTGATTTCAATAGATTCAGTAGATGACGGAGGCTGGACCAGTTTAATTTGGGCTTGCGAATTCCGTCACGCGGACGTGGCTCGATATTTATTGAACAATAAGTGTGATCCACTGATAAGAGATGCTGAACAAAATATTGCGCTTCATTGGAGCGCTTTCAGCGGTAGTTCTGATATAACGGAGCTACTTCTTAACTTAGGCTGTGATGTGAATGCAGTGAACGTTCACGGCGATACACCATTGTAATAATGCTTTCACATAAAAAGAAAATTACAAATTCGTTCTTATATAGGGTATAACATTTTTGTTCATAAATTTTCAGACATATAGCATCACGACAAGATCAATATGCCGTCAGCGTTTTACTGCTGTCAAGAGGTGCCAAAGTCGGGGAAATAAACGCTATGGGGGAAACAGCCATAGATTGTTGCGGTGGGTCGGGAGATACTTTGAATGCACTCCAATTGAATTTCAAAGTTAATCAGCGAGCCGAACATATGTTGGAAAAGACCGTCAAAATATTAACAAAGTAAATTTTATTCTTTTTTACGCGACAAATTATATTGAAATGAAAAAAAATTATATAAAACAATTTATATTGAATTGAAATAATGCTATTTTAATATGTTTTCAGCGATATTTCACGAGGAAAAGAGTCGAATCCTGTCCAATGTGTCAATGGCTTTGACTCAGAAGATAAGCCTACTGATTTTGTTTATGTAACGGAAAACTGTTTTACAAGCAAAGTAAATGTTGATCGCACGATCACGTCTTTACAATCCTGTCGTTGTGAAGACAATTGCAGCTCGGACAAATGTCTATGTGGTAATATTAGTTTACGCTGTTGGTATGATGACGAAGGAAAACTTGTACCTGAATTTAATTATGCTGGTATGTATGCGAAAAAATGCCAATATAAGTATTGAGAATATAAATGATTCAATTTATTCAGTGAAATCTTGTAAATTTGCAGATCCCCCTATGCTATTTGAGTGCAATCCAGCATGCGATTGCAACAAGATAACGTGTAATAATCGTGTTGTACAGCATGGTTTGACTCAACGATTTCAATTATTTAGAACAGAAGGAAAGGGTTGGGGCATAAGAACGCTTCGTCACATCTCAAAAGGAAGTTACGTATGCGAATATGTAGGAGAAATAATATCTGATTCTGAAGCAGACCAGCGAGAAGACGACTCATACCTATTTGATTTAGATAATAGGGTGAGTGTAGAAAGACATATGCATATGACCTTTAGTGCACAAAAAAAGACAACACATTTTGACAATTTTTCAATTACTCAGGACGGAGAAACTTATTGTATAGATGCAAGACGTTATGGAAATTTAGCCCGCTTTATCAATCACTCTTGTGCTCCAAATTTATTGCCAGTGCGAGTTTTTGTTGAACACCAGGATCTACATTTTCCACGAATAGCCTTTTTTGCTAATAGAGATATAGATGCAGACGAAGAGTTAGGGTATGTGGTAAAGATATTTACTTTTTTTTTGTTTGATTTAAGTTTTTTTTGTTCGTATTGTATTGTTACATTATTATTTTTTAATAAAAAAAAATTTCAGCTTTGACTATGGCGAGAAATTTTGGATAATAAAGTGCAAGTCTTTTACGTGCACTTGTGGTGCAGAAAATTGCAAATATTCCGATAAAACAATACAAACAACACTCGATAACTACCGCAAGAAAGTGCAAGCAGAAGAAATTCGAGTTGCACAACAAGCATCTATGAAAACGTAAAGAACTCAGATTTGTACATTATTGTGTTCGTCAATTCCAAAACAATAGACTGATACAACTAGTTTGTAAAGATTGCAGTAGTGTATGTACATACATACATTGTAAGTTAAAATTTGCCATGTTGAAAACCTCAGTTCATACAGCGGCGGAAGAAAACATTATTTAAATTGTGTTCAACTGATATTTTGTGGAAATACTTTTCCTATTTTCCAAGAATTTATGTACACTAAAACTTACAGTGGCATTTAACAAGTGTTTTTAAAAAATGCGAAAACGTATTTCTATAATACCTTATATACAAAGAATACATTTTATGGGCAGAAATATTCTTCATTGTTTTTCAAGTAACTTGAAAAAATTAAAAAATTTGTAAAAAAATATTTTTTTAATATATCCTGCCAATGCTTTAATAATTAAATTAAATTTCTTCAATGTTAAAATGTTTTACTAAGTATAAGGAATACTTCGCAATGTGCCACTTAAACCGTATATTATGTAATGAAATCGTGAATAGTATTGTAATTATTAAAGACACTGAATTTGTGTTCATATGATATTCGTATTTGAATTGTTATATACGAAAATGAAATGTTTTATATGAATTAAAGATTAGACAATTTTAAGCTGATGAATTTATTTTTATATAGCAATTTGCTTTTTCATCACTTAATTTTGAAGATATTTGATAAAACTTAAAAATTTTCGTTTTTTTCATTACTAATTTTTAATTCATATATACATAAACATGCAATTGTATACATATTGCAACCCGATTGTTTGCAATTATTATTCGCTTTTATACAACATGATAATCGACAAAAGTACACACATCTACTAAAAATTCGTTTTGTGGTGCTAATTTGTGAACAATGTTTGAATGTATAAATGATCTATATTGGGTCATTAAAATCACGTCTCATCTTGCATCATTAATACGAAGACAAAATATTAAATGTATTACATAGTTGTACAGTATTCTTTACAACGATACAACAAAAATTAAAAAATGTCAAAAGGATTGAGACAAGTTTTTTTCTTCTAATATCTGTAGAAGATTAAGGTTATACACTTTGTACAAATAACAGACTTTGTATAATAAAAGTTGAAAATCTTTTTCATGTTTAAAAACTAGGTTTCTATTCCTTGAATAGTAGTTACTACATTTGTTAATTTTGTTGATATATACAAAATAAATGCATATGTAATGAAATAACACTGACTGAATTCAACTTCAAGCAATATATATATTAGGTATTCCTCTCACTCATTAAAATTTTAGTAATAAACCCAAAATATTAAATTTTAGTTTTTAAATAACTTTTAATAATATCCAAATTACTTAAATTATAAAAAAAAAGTAAAATTAAATTAAATTATATTATCGAAATGAGAGATTTGGTCCACAAATTTCTAGATGCGACTATAGGAAATTTATTTGGCAAAGACATTACATGCAGAGAACCCATACATCGGTGCGATGCTTATCAACCTGGCGTTTTGGTTGAATTTGGCAGAACTGGAATCAAGGTAGGTTTTTGAAAAAGATTTAAAAATATTTTTAAAATTTTAATTTGTTGTTTAGCCATTATTGCTAAGCTACTGAAGTTTTTCTTCTGCTATATATATATACATAAATATAAATATAAATCAGTGTTTTGTTTTAATACATTATCAAAGAATTTGTTATTTTCTTGTATAAAATTTTGCTTAGTCCTTCTAGAGTTTTAACAATTTTTGAAAAAAAACTTTCAAAAAGTTTTTATTATATTGTGTCGTGTTTAAAATTTTGGCAATGGATTGTGTGCGTGTAAGTATTAATTATAGTATTATTACGTGAACCAATTATAATGAAATATATAAATACATTTGACAAAATATATATATATATATATATTTATTTTAAAAAAAAAATATGTGTATAGATGTCACTGTCTTTGTAAATCTCGCACGCGCAGTTCTTCCGAAGTTTCGGAAATGGTCTGCTGTTAATAAACTTACATTTTCGACATGAATTTCTCTTAATTTTACTTATAATAAAACTTAAAAAGTTGTCATGTTTTAAGTATATACTGAATTAGCGCTAACACCAAAAATCTCTCAACAATGAACGGAGTAAAGGTAATTTTAACCTTGAATAAAACTTGGAAAATATACACCTAACCTCTAATCTTGTCTGGATTTATCAAAAATTTCAAATTGTTGGATTGCGCTTCATAATATAAGCGTTATAAGCACCTTTGTCAATCGCAAATCGCAAATAAATATGTTGTGTTTTATTATTAATATATTTTATTTTTACTTTCTAAGCTATTCAAGAAATTCTTGATGCCCTGTGGTATCTGTGCAGCAGTTCCTGTGATCAAATCTAAAGATGAACCAGCATCAGTCAGTAATGAACAGAAAAAACTTGTGCGACCATCTGAACTGCCAATTTACACATTCGAAAAAGCTGAAACTAGGGAGCCTCCATGGTAAAGAGCAAGTAATTTTCACAACCTCCTTATGAGAAATACAAATAGACTACCACTATATATTATTTCTTTTATAAAAAAATCAATATATTTTTAACAATAATTTAGAAGTAGTTACCAATTACAATCTACTGCTTTCAAAAATACTTTGAAAATATATGTAATGGGTTTATATTATATTACTTAATAGCAAAGAAAATACAGAACAAGGTATTTTGGAGCAAGGGTTCGGAACTGTAAGAAAATCTGTACAAGATGTCCTTAAGCAATTCACCGGATACACAGATGCCATAACAAATACAATTGATACTGGTGTAGCCCACAGTCAAGGTAATAAAATTTGATGTTTATAAAACTAATATTTTGGTGACGTTATTTATATATGAAATAATTATTCATTACAGTCACGCTGGATTACTTGAGGGAAGAAACAAATGTGCTACCTCGTATTGGTGCTGTAGGTGTAGGTGGCTTATCTGGGCTGATCCTAGGTTTGAGGGGTGGAAAGTTAAAAAAATTAGTGTACTCCAGCACAGGTGCTCTTGTTGTTGCATCGATATGTTATCCGAAACAAGCTCAAGAAGGAATGACACTAGCAAAGCATTACATCAATATTGGATACAATTTTGTATATGGTGGTAAGATAAATTTCAAATTTTTCTCATGATTAAAAGAATAATTTTGTAGTTGAAAGTTTCATAATAATTGTACATATTGTATCATTATCATTCATCAAAATCATCTGAATGTAATTGTGGTTACATGTAGTTTAATAAACAAAAACTTAATATAGAACTAGTTAATTTTTTTTCTGTTCCTGCATCAAATCACTCGAAGTTTCACTATAACAGACTAATAAAAACGAATGTATCATTTTTTTAGTTAAACCCGGAGATGCAAATCAATTGGAAATATCTTGGCCAGAATTGCCAAAAGTACCAAGCACTTTTTCTGAAGTTGTAGACTTAGCTGGCAGTGCTGCAGGTTCAGCTTTTTCAGCTGTTGGTACGCTAGTTGGTAAAGCTTCTGAAGCATATCATGAATTTTCGGAGGTAGGAAGATATGATTTTTCACTGCCACCAAATCCATCTACCCTAATTTCCTCGATCCTTCTAAAATTTATGATTTTAAAGTTACTTTATTTTACGTAATAGTTCAATTTTTGAAAAATCATTACATTTTAGAATCAGAGACAGATGCTAAAAATGATACAATAGTTCATGAAATAACGTTTGTACGAGACGATCTGGATAACACAAAAGCTGTAGAAATCGTGGATTCGACAGCTTTTGAACAAAAATTCAAAAATAATACAAAAAGAAAATTTTTTATTTGGAAATAATTTTGTACAGATGTTGAAGTTTCCTTTCCTACCAGTAATCCTGACACATTTTTTGAATGTCATAAAGTTTTGTAAAACAGGAAATTATTGCATGTCATTAATTTTTTTGTTATTCAGTCCAAATCTCCATTTGAAGACGACAAACCCAAGAAGAGTTAAAGAATTGACGATTATCGAAGAACCGTCATCTAGTAGCAGCAACAATTCAGTCCAGCTGTATTAAAATCATTGTACAAAAAGTGAGCATAGTAGGTGAATCAGGCAAATCAAGGATCATGTGTAAAAGAGATTACGACGAGTTTGAAAATAAAAAAAATTGAGCAGCTAAACAGCGATATTTGTTTTCCGATTAGCTCGTGCCTTTGTAGGAGCAAGTACTCTCGTTTGTTCTTAACTTTTCAAAAGTACAATTCTTTTTCAAATTTTAACAATAAAGAAAATTTGACTCAACGGTTGTCTTCATTATTTGAGTTGTAGATCTTTACTGAATCCGTTTAGCAGTAGGGTACAACAAGCGAGAAAGCTACCAAGTATGATTTATATGAGCTAAGCTCATAAAGCTCGACCAATGCAAAAGCTCTCCATTTGCTCAAGCTGAAGCTCCGTCGACCAATGCGAATGCAGCTTAAAGCATAGATTCTGCAACGAACGACCGTCAGATGTCGCCCAACTCCTGAGCGAGCTTGCAATTCAAGCACCACATGTGGAAAGCTCGCAATCTCCGAAGCTCATCAAAATCCACTTTCCCGCCATTAAAACCGAAATCCAGTACCGCCATATTGTTGTGAAACTGGCAGAGGCCAATGAAACAGCTTTCCACCATCCAGTCGCTATAATCCTTCCTGCCAGGACCTCTAGTGTCTAAAACAGCAAGGCGCCGTATTACAGTAGGTTTACGTACACAGAAGCATATATTATCCGCCTGATGTCTTGTGTGCGTGAACGTCAACAATCGATGACAGTACAGTAATCACCTGGACCATTTCACTGATCACATCATCATCGGACAGTCCAGTGCGCGCGTCCACGCAGTCTACATAGCACAACAACGCGTGGATGTAGATAAGCTACATATGTATATACCTATATCCTATATACAGTATAAGCGACCGACGTAAACAGCCGATCGATCGGGCGCCTCGCGGCGAATCGAGCGTGTTGCCAGTGCTCTATATACCCACATATCTCTCGGCTCTCTTCTCTTCGCTAAATTTCATCTATACAAAGTTTATACTCGTACCCACTCGGGCTTAAACATAGAGGTATACATATACGCGAGGAGCTAAAGAGTCGTCGTCGTCGTCGTCGTGTGTGGTGCAGGGTTATAACGGCGCGCGCGCCGCGAGGAGAGGAGAGAGAGATACATATATCATCGCATCATATCGTCGTCGCAGCACACATAGTTATACGGAATAAAGTCGCATCGCATCTCTCTCTCTCTCTCTCTCTCTCTCTCTCTCGCGCGCAATCGACGAAGTCTATAGCATAGAGAGCTAGGTGTAGAGGAGAGAAGCAGCAGTTGAGAATCCATCCGCGCGCTTACAAGGTCGCTTATTAACATATAGCTATATAGTAATAACAATAATAATAATAATAATAATAAGAGAACGGGGCGCGTCGAACGAATGTGTGCTACGGGTTCGGGCGGCCAGGAGCCGTTGTTGTTGCAACGAGCACGATGTTTCGTAGTCGCGGCGAGGAGAATCGCGCCTCGTAAAAGCGGGAGCTACCAGCACGGCGCTCGTTACTGAAGACACAGACACGGACAGCGAAGAGGAGAGGGAGAGTAGAAAGAGAGGAAAGCAGTACAGCAGCGATTTAGCGGTAGGATACAACGAAGCAGCAGCAGTTTTCCGCGAGTGCCGCAGTGTCACATCGTCGCCGCCGCCTCGCGAATTTTTTCTCTCGCTTGGATAATAATATACACAAGATACAGCCAGTCTCATAACCGCGAGCAGTCCCCTGTATACCTGGAAGGCATGAACGACAAGACCAAAATGTGAGTATGATAATGAAAATTCTATGCAAATCGTATACGCATTTTATTGCCATCCGCGCATTATTCTTCTCTTTTTGCGTGTATTCGCAGTGTCTCTCTTGCTAGCCTATATACCATCTAATATGTATATGCATACATATACACAGTAAAGAGAAGTTGCGGCGGAGCGGGGAGGAGTAGACCGCCGCTGATCGATTTTTGGCCTTTCTCCCGCCGCGCGCGCGACACCACGCGGCTGACTGTCTCCCTCTCGCGGGGCTGCTACGACGACGACAACGACGACGACACTTCTCTTATTCTTCTCAGGGTCATCATCGCCGCCCCTTATTCTTCGAATTGCAAACTTGTCGAGCCTCGATGACATTATCGCGTACAATATAGCTAGTCTCTATAGACGAAACTCCGGGTCTAGACGTACATACACGCGCATAGGTATACGTGCTATCGGTCCCGTGTAAGTATACAATAACGTTCGAGAGAGGAAGAGTTCAGTGTGGAAGGAAACAGCGGGAAACTGTGGGGGCTAAATAGATAAAAGAGTCGCGCGCGCATTGCACCTTTGCGTCACGAGGCGCTGAACGAAAGGGCTTTCTTTCTTCAACTCTCCTCTGCGCCTCTTGCAATATCCTAGAATACGATACTTGCCCATTCTCCGCAGAGATTTTGAGGTTAGCTCGGCGTCGTGCAGCGCGTTGCAGACGCCTGATCCAGTTGTTCAAATAACAAACGTTTTTCCTCTCTATCTATCTGTCTCTCGGAGTACTTATATACGCGTACGTGCGCAATCTTTATTGGCGTCTATTTTTAAGTGCGCCGGATAAATTACTGCGTCGCGAGAGACAGATCTCTGCGCTCTTCATTGCAGATGCTCGTGCGTGTGCCTCTATATACCTATATGTATATACATGCACACTCGAGTGAAAAACACTCGCTCAGCTGAGCGAAGGTGTAATGTAACAGCGCTGCTGCTTTCCCCTTCTCTCTCCTGTGTATATAGGCACACTCTCGCGTGTTTTCGTTGGCGAGGATGTATAACTACATATATACCCCTCTGGTAGAAAGAGTCGCGATAACGGACTTCTTCTATTCGGATTCGAAAAATATCGCGTTACGAGCTGCGCATCAGGTTTTCTTACCGTCGTCGCATCAGGAGTCGCGTTGTCCGCTTTTGCTGCGCGAAAGTGGCTTTTTAATTGAGAATCGTTAAGCCGCTCGAATTGTCTTAACTAATAGGCCCGTTACTACTGCTCCAAGTTGTCCTAACTAATAGGCTCTCTCGTTGCCGTACTTACCAACCAAATAGGCACTAATCCGCTGTGATAACACGCGTCAGTTTCGCACAAGTGAAACCGTGCGCTGCGCGCGATGTGTTATACGTAAAATCATTTCGTCGCTATATACCGAGAATATAATTTATAATTGAGTCGTATACAGCGCAAGATGACGATGGAGCAATACGTATGCAAATTATTTCGCGGCGATGATTATTTATTCAGCCGCGGCTTTCTTTGCGCTGAAATTATGCAAATACTTGTATATTTACACGCGTTACAAAATTTGGCTTTCGCAATAGTCTAGGAGGAAATTCTGGAAAGAGCAAACTTCGTTGAAGCGTCGCGCAGTTGTCCTAATATGTTGATCTGCAAAAAGCCATTCTTTCCGAGAAACTTCATACAAGCACGCGAGACGTCACGTGAAAACAATCGAGTCTATATAATTAATATCCCTCCAATCTCTACGGGAAATTAAGAAATTACGCCTCGCGAGACGCACGTATTATGCTTCCCCTACTTGGTATATATAGACACACGATATCGTATATCACAAGCGGAGGACACTCGAAACACGAGTCTCTCTGGCTCGCGCGAGGGGAGGGACGCAATAACATACACATCGCATAGCGTTTGGCCCGACGCGGAAAATCGCCTTGATGCATGAAAATTTATCTTCATTATAAAAACGAGCGAAGCGAGGGGAAGAAGTTTTTTTTTTCGTTTGCGTCACAACCTTCGAGGCGACGGGACACCACTCTGAGGTTTTTTTTCAAGAGGCGAAAAATCAATCTCTCTCTTTGGGTGGAGCCTCGGATGACGCCGAATCACAGGTGTATCTGTAATGTACATATTTTTCGAATTACATATGCCCGTGTCTTATCGTATCGCTAATATACCCCGAAGAGTGACAGCTCAATTAGCATAAAAACTATCGCTAATCAAACTAGACATGTTCAAACTGTCTTTTATCTGCTTCACCGCTTGCTCGAAAAAAAAAATTAAATTTCTCGCAGACACACGAGTAATCGGTTCGATTGTCGCGCGCAGCTGCGTCTCTATTTACGAGCTTCTACGTATACATATATAGTATGTAGAGAGAGAAACGAGACGAATAATTGCGAGTTTGGCATGTATATAGTAGTGCACGTTTTCGATTATGCGAACTGCAGACTCGAGGAGAGTATGATGACATGGCGGGACGACGAGATCTGATATTAATTCCTCCGCGACTTCCGTATTATGTATATGTATATATATATATATATATATTCATGCACGACACGACGATGCCTCGAATGCCGTCGCCGAGAAATTAAATATTTTTCCGGGGAATTCGATCTATTCTCTGCGCCCCGTTTTCTCCTATACAATTGTACTTTACTCTTCCATTTTTTTGAGGAATGTATAAATTTTACAGATTATAATCCCTCCTCTCTCTCTCTCTCTAGGTTTATACGTATACGCACGAGCTTATCGAAGGCTTCTGCGTTACATAACGCCACTGTATATTTATCACCACTGTTAATACACACGATTCCCCCTCTCTCACGACGCATATAATTTATCCGTTTAATTATTTGGAAAATAATTCATTCCAGCTGACGGTTATTTACGCGTCGGAGAGAAATCTGGGTCGAGGGTTGAACAGCCGAATTTTCGCGGCTAAATAGGAGAGCGTTCGTCGCGGCTGCATTTTTCACGAGCTGAATACAGCCAGAAATCGAATCCTACACACGTAAAACCCCTCGCTTTCCCTGCGAGAGAAAAGAAGCAATGACAGGCCGAAGAGAGGACTAATTGATTCAGCGCGCTGCTGAAAATTTCAAAAGCTACCCTCTCTCATCATCCACCCACGCGTCCGTGAATTTTTCAACCCGCACATATCCGAGGAGAGACTCGCGCGAGAGAAGGTTATCGAAAAAGCTCTCTTAATGGATAGAGCGAACGAAGCAACGAAAGTGTATACTTTCGCTTTCGCGAACGCGCGCGCGCGCGCGACTGGGTATCTAATCGATCTGGCGCGAATAACTGCACACACACACACAAATACAGAGAAAGAGAGAGGAGAACATGAAAATGTCGCAGGAAATCCAGGTCGGCTAGAGTATCGATCGTATGTATACCGTAACAGCAGCAGCAGTAGTAGGCATTTCTAAAATCGCTCTTGAAATCTCGACGACACGTGGAGAGAACAAAGCTAGATCGCCGACAGGAACAGCTTCGGTGAGTGCGTGTGTGTGTATTGGTATACAAGCGCGAGCTTTTAATGGCGTATACAGTCTTGTAGATATTACACGGGGCTTTCTCGTATATACCTGCGCGCGAGGAGTTTTTATATTAGCGTAATAGAGATGGGATCTCGAGATTGAGGGGAAGAGGAAAGAAAAGCTTGTTTTCGATCTGATTAGATAACGCCGCTCTGTTGTTCGCGTGAAGGAACTTCCGCGCTGGACGCGCCGTGAATAATTGAGCCCGCGCGCGAGTAGCTTTTCCTTATAAAAACTTATATCGCCTCGAGGGAGGGAGAGAAAAGCTTAGGTGCACCTCGGGAGTTAATTGTTGAAGTGTACGAATGAGCTGCACACGAACAGTGCGTTCGATTAATGGATACGCGAGTGGCGAGTTCCGATGAGAGGGAGGATTCGTGTATATATATATATATATACAATAGTAAGTCGTATCATACACAGACATCGCATGTCGCGTATATTGTAATAATAGGAATATTCCAGCGATTTGCAAGATATAGCGGGGGAAATGTTACACAGCACACTATATCGCAGTCGCGATCGATATAATATAAAAGTGCAGTGTGTCTCGTATACCGCGCATACTGACCGACTAGCGCTTCGTTAACCTATACACACACACATATACGGTCGTCATCTCCCACACTCCGCCGGCTCGTCATTTATTCAGTCGTTAACCAGTGCGCTGCTCGCGTTCAAATGGCATATATAAATATATACGGAATATAATAATCAGAGCTAATTTGTATATAGACACAAATTGTATATCCGCATATATATATACATATATACACGGTCGGCCGTGTTCTCCTTTTTTGAGGTCGATTCTCAGACAAAAGCCAGCGCAGAAGCTGCTCTTCTTCTTCGACGACGACGACGGTATTATATACATATAACAGGGAGCCACTGTATACCTTTGCATATACATAAGAAGCAGGGGCTGCTATACGGAACACTGAGCTCGATCCGCCGTGTTTACATCGCGTACATAGGTATCGATCCGCGCGCTAGGGAAAAAAAGAAGAGGAACACTGGCTGCTCTTATCGTAATAAACTGTATGCACAAGCTCCCCTTTCTCTTCTCTCTGTATATGCGCCTGTGAGGATATTATTCTGTGTATAATGCATCTATATTATACATGCGGAGATGGACTATAGGAATCCGAGTTGTAATAATAGGGGAGAGTTTGCGCCGCTTTTGATTTGTTTATGCAGATGGGGGCGGTTTTTTCATATATATATATATATATACACGCGCGTTGGCGTCGGGGGGATGATTGATATTGTTACAGTCTGTTCGACGTGACTGATTAGACTCGCTCTCGAGAAAAAATTTTTCGAAACAATGAATGATTCTGCGCATAGTAAAAAGTTTCTTCTTCCCTGAAACGATAAATCTTCTACGTTCATTATATATACAAATAAAAGAGAAAGAGTTTTCTCGATTGCGCATCCATTATCTTCTTCTCCTAAAAAAGTGACGACCGGATGTTGTGAAGCCGTTAATGAAGCGATTTGATTGCTTAAGAAATTAATGCATCCGGTTTGAATGGCGCCAAAATTGAAAACTTGAAGTGTAAAAGAATTCTATCAGAACAATCATTGATATAGATTTAAATTTTGTATATTCAGAAAGTTTTCTTTTAAAAAGAACACTAATTATTCGCGCGTATACGCAGAAAGCATTTATCAATATTTAGTCATCTTCCTGAATCGTTTTAGGAATAAGGATCACAATAAATTTGATTATGCTGGATTCTACCAGTATACAATATAGCAGAGACGCTCAGCTGCGCTAATGCAAAACAAACAAGCGAAACTACCTCCGCAATTATTTACCCCATGAAGAACCGCATCAGCCACGAGAGGTAGCGAGTGCGTCTATATTATAGCACACACACATACACATTCCAAGACTTGAGTTCACGTGAGCATAGTAAGAGACTACTACGCTATCTCTCTCGTCGTGCATCATTTATAAAATATACGTATATATAGCAGTAGTTATATAAGCAAGCTCGCAGCTTCGATTCCTGCTTATTCGCATGCGCGCTACAGCGCCCGTGTCCCCTCGTCGCGGAAGTCCAATATAATACATACTTTTATATGCGTCGCAGCAGCAGCAGCAGCAGCTCTTGTTATTTAGCGGCGTCGGCCCAGTTTTGTCCTTTTAATTAAAACCGCAAACGCTTATACGAGCGCTCGATAAATTCCACGACGCTGCTGTGCGGATATGCAGCAGCGCTGTGGGCTTCCTTATTCGCGTTACTATACGTTAATACTTAAAGCTCTATAGTTCCGTCTCTCTCTCTCCGATGCCGTTGTTTCGTGCTGTGCTGAAGTTTCTCGGGAAACGTTTTAACGATCGATAATAGATATTATGTGCGCAAATGAAAAAAAAAGTACACCGACGCGATCCAAAAAGCTCATCGCTTATAAAAAGCGACACGTCGTGCACGTACGGGGAATATGAATTGCCGCTCGGTACACACACACACTGCACACAGGAGCCGTGTTGGGTATAAGCGAGATAAGGCACGTGCGCCGCCAGAATTAGGCCCCTGCGCACTCTGCGGATTTTCACGCGACCCGACTATCATTTTCCAAAAATAAGAGGAGAACTGCAGGATAGAATTTATTTTCGGCAAAAATATACAGCATCTCTGATTTTATCTCTACAATATGCGCAGCAGAGCGAAGGTAATTAAGCTCCTTATTTTTCCATCGCAATAACGTGCGTGTCTACGTAATGAAGGCGCGCCTTCTCCTTTTTTTCCTCTTGCAGCCTTATACGATCATGAGAGTTAAAGGCCTCGTAAAGGAATCGTAAAGGGGGTTGAACGTGTGCAGCGGCCCCCTATACGAAGTCTTCATTGCCGCGGGCGCTGGGACGTGGATAAAGTCGCGCGTTGAGTTTACAGGGCCCTTTCGTGCGCGGAGATAGGGCGGCTGCGCGCTCGTTGAGCGCGAGATATGGGAGGCCGTTCGTGCGGCTATGTATATATATATATGCTACTGCAGCTCCAAAGCGAGCGAAATTTTCAGATTTGTTTATGAGGGCTGCCGTTTGCTGGTAGGATGTTTTCTCTGATGTCGATGAGCTTTGCGGATATTATTAAGAAATGATGTTGGTATTACGTGAATTTAAATCGATTTTTTTAAATCTTTCAACTTTGATATCGCTTTTTCTATATATTATATTCTTATAATATTATGCCACACACGATCCCACCTATCCGCACTATTATACATATAGGACGGTGAGTTGAAGTAGCAACTCGACTCATTGCTCCGGGGCATTGTAATATACATTATCCGTCGATCATCTAACTCTAAACTTTCGGATTTGATGCGCCTGTGGGGTCCTCGTCCTTCCGAGAGCGGAATTTCCAAGGGAGATAACCTCCGGTATTATCTCGTCAAATTGCTCTGCCTCGACTACTATCCTCGTGAAGCTTCAAGAGAGAGAGAGAGAGAGAGAGAGAGAGAGAAAGAGAGACTATCTCTGCTATATGTATACGAGAAAGGGATGATCGATATGCCGCGACGAAAATACATGCAGATTCCGGCTTAACAATGGGCTTCGTTTGTGACTATGCTGCGCCGTTGAAAAAAGAAGCTCAATTTTTTTCTCTCTGAAAATATTTTGCGCAAGCTTATACTACTCACCATATCGACTCCACTTTGTTTCCAACAAAAGAGAAGCATGCGTATATATATATATAGCATAGTATAGCTCGGCTTTCTAATTAGAACAGAGAATTTATCTCCGCTCGAACAAACGCAACTTTCCCCTGTTCGAAGGACACCTGGGTACGAACGAACTACTTGGCAGTAGTCGTAAAGGGCGCTTGTGCGCATTCCACTCTCTTCTCTGGCGAAAATTCCTCTCGTCAAACGCCGAGCGCGCGACTCTCCAAACCCCTGCACACACACACACATATACATCTGTCTCTCTTTCTCTTTCCTGACTGTATATAACAACTCAAGGCAAAGAGCTACGAACGAGTGCCGCTGCTCTCATCTCTTTCGCGCGTTGATGTACATTTAATCATCGTTAACTATAGTAGCTGCTGCTAACGCTCGTCGGGGAGAGAGAGAGAAAATCATAATACAGAAGGGCTCGAGGCTTGTGTATGTGTGCGTACACCCCCTGTGTACAAGGAGAGCAAGAGAGAGAGAAGAGAGAGAAGAGGGAAAAAACGACGTCAAGGCCGCCTCTAATGAGAACTCAAGAGCGATTTTCCATCGGTTTTCCAGGCCGGCGAAGGTCGCGACCGAAATTCGAAAAATGAGAAGAAGCTTTTGTCTCTCTCTCTACCTACCCCCACTAACGCTTTTTCCCTCCTTTGTGTTTAGCTGTCAACGAGCCCGTCTCTCGCTCTACTGCTGTGCTACTGCGCTTGTTGTTCGTTCTGAACAACTACCACACTACTATATATACCTTAATATATATGTATGTCTGTGTGTGGGGTGCGTATGTATACATATTGTAATAAACAGTTTTGTATTCAATAGAGAAAAGAAAGGGCGGAGCGAGCGTTAATTATCGCGGCTACACGGAAAAAGGCTGCACTGCCCCTCGAATCGTAAACGAGCGTTGGCCGATTGCCAGCCTCTGTTCTCCCTGTTTTTCTTCACTCGCGGGGTTATTAGTTATGTATACAGACTACTAGCTCTGCCGTCGCGTCTGGAAGTATGTATACATTATACGAATGCCTGGGTAATTATCGTCGTCGACTTTCGATTCTAAGGAAAAACGATGTATTATATATTATGCAGAGACTGTATGGCAATTTTTCCTCGCAAACAGTCCCGGAAATGCAGGAACGTTTCTAAGTAAACGCTCCGTCGATGCCACATACACCCACACACCCACGCGTACAGCTCAATTTCGCGAAATTACCGCTGCCGTATATATACACACTTTTCTGCGCCAACGACGTTTTACGCGGCGCTGAAAATTATCCGAGAGAGAGAAAACGAGCGAGAGGTGCACGACCCCGAGAGTCGTTGACAGCGGTATAGCGCAGCCATATCGCGCTTATTTATTATGTACGCTACTCGCGGCACACAAATCATCGTGCGCTTGTTAGAAAAAGGGTAGAGTATATACATATACAGGTATGCGCGCCGGGTGTGCACATGAAAAATTCAGCCCTTTTGTGTAGTTCCGCGTGCGTTATTTACCGCGGTCCCGCAAAAAGAGAAGGAATACATTAGCGGCTGCTCGTATTATCCTATATGATTGCGATAAGAGTGTTTGTATTATATTATCACACCGCGGACTAAAACGCGGAGAGAGTATATGTTGAGTCATCGTGATATAAAATAATATTCTTCATACAGAAACCGGCGAGTACGGCTAATCCCCTTCTTGCTACTCGCAATCAGCTCAAGGACAACGCACTCTCTCCCTCGATACATCGATTCCCGAATAAATCAATCGAATATCACCTATCTATATACTCCGCGCACTTGGGAGGGGAAAAACAGAGTGGATATAGTAACAGCTGCTGAGCTCTCGCCAAGAATCAAAACATTCGATTAAGCCTCCAGCTGCCGCACACGCCGCTCGCACTTTATCCGCGCACAATTCCCCCTCGCGCAAATAACTCAACTATATACACCCCTCGCAATGCTAATTGGGCCCACTCGAATCCTTCCTTCCTTCCTTCCTCCTCATACAAGGGTGTAACAAGCCAATCCAGAGGGAAAAATCGTTGTGTGTGTGTCGGTGCTATACTGCCTGTCGATATCAGGCGACCTTGTGGCAGCATCGACCAGCCCTCTCTATATAGCTTTTTCTCTCTCTACCTCTCGTGCCTCTTATCCTCGTCGACGACGCTTGTATCTGTCTCCTTCTCCCCGCAACTTTCATCGCCTTTTCACCTGAGTAGAGTATGGTATATATATGTGTAGGATTGGATTTTACCAAGTCGATTCGCGCGATCTTCTTTTCTTCGATATTATATATATATACCTGTAGGTATAGACCCGACGCGAGAGAGCAGCTTGGCATTCCAAGTAGTCGTTACGTAATTTCAAGGGGTCCGCGCTCTCTTGTTTCGAAATTATTTGGACGTCGTCCAGGATTTCGAGCCTCTTTTTTCGATCTGCCCCTCCCTCTCAATTGAGCTGGGCTTGACTTGGCCTTTTCGGCTTTCGATTCGGTGATTCTCGTTAAACGATTGCCAACGAGAGAAGCATCGGTGCAAATATTCCGCCCTTTGTTCCCGGCAATGAGCACCGATTAATTTTCGAGGCCGGGAAAAAAGCTCAGACAGGCGTAAAGGCCGAGACTATACTCGTTATAATACACGGCTCGAGAGAGGCAGAAGAAAAAAGAAGAAAAAGGAAACGGTGGGATAGACGCGAGTAAATAGCTGCGGCAGACAATGGCAAGAGCGTAAAAAGACGAGCTTTCCTCTCGTAAAGCGACGTGACTCGCTATCCGGTATCGTTTCGGCGTCGTGTGTACAGCCTAGTGTGTGTGTGTGTGTGTGTATAACGCCGCACTGGCCTACTTAAAGCTCCTCTCCTGCCTTCCTCCTGCCGCGTGTAACACACCGGTAAATATCGTAATGGGCAAGATTCCGCGGTTCTATAGCCGACGCCGCCGCTGCTGCTCTTCCCATGGGGTGTCTGCGTGTAGATACACACTGCTGCGGGGGTGGAGTCTATACCATGTGGAGGAGAGGGAGACGCGACTCGTATACACTATGTACTCTATCTCTCGCATTTATGCAGCAGCAGCAGCGGCGTTGCATCGGTAACGGTCGAAGCGCGTCGTTATACGGGGGTATCTGCATACGTAAGATGAATGTTTATCGCTGCGCGGTTGAGAGCTTGCACGGATTTTATAGGATGCAAGCGTCGTTTGGGGAAAGAGAAAATTGGATTGGTTCTCCTTTAGCTCGACGCGCTCGCGATTATTGTACAGTAAAATTGTACGGGTATATATCTGTCCGCATATAAAAAAATTCCAAAATATCGAATTATATATAATACAGTCTCCATCCTGCAACATCCTTTGCTGCATATGGATATGCGCGAGGACGTACCGCTGTGCGCAAAAGCTCTCGAAGGGTGATATGGTATAGTTATATAGCGTATACCGCCCCTCGTATAGCACACAGCAGCAGCAGCAGCAGACTCTCCCCGGAGTTGCGCGTTTCCGCTGGAGGAGGAGGAGGAGGAGGTGGAAAGGTAGGGACGCAACGCGCCGTCGCCGTCAGTTACCTCGCGACGATCATCCCGCGAGGACTGCGCGCGACGCGTTGTTGGTGTGAAGCTCGTTTGTTGTTGTTGTTGTTGCTGCTGTTGTCCTTGTTGACGGAAGGATTGATTTTTTTTAGACTGCTGCGAGGTCGGGGATCTTTTTTTTATTAGAATTGACTCTTCGTGTCGTATATATAGTACTGCTCCACGTGTAATAATTTTGAGAGAGGTTTCAAGGGCAGAGAGAAAGGACTGCCGCTTGTGCGTCGTGTGTCCGGATTGGGGTAAGGAAAACTTTTTCTTTGGTTTGAGAACTTGATCGCTTCCAGTGAATATCGTTCGGATTGAGATTGAGGCTTTTTCTGCGTAGTACGTACGAGGTGTTTACGTACGCGCACGGAGACTGTTTATTTGGTTCTCCGTCTCGGAAAATTCGCAGAGCTTGCGTAACAGCCCAAAATGATGGAGAGAGCTCGTATGGAAATTTTAATTTAGAGAGAAAACAGAGGAAGGTTGTCGTTTATTTTTAACGAAAGAGGAGAACGAAAAATTCTCATCGCGTTACGCGTAAACGCATCTCACTGTATATATTATACCAGCGGACATTCGAAGCCTCGGAAAATTGAGAACCAGATGCGTATATACGAAAACAATGTGAAGAACGCGTTCAAATGCAATTGATACAAGAACTACGGGAAAATGTTTTAATTAAAATTAAACATTTCGCAGCGTTCATTTTATTTTACATTTAAATTTACAAAATAAAAGACAGAGCGAAATCCAACGAAAAATGCACATACTTTATTTTATGCGCAACATTTAGGTCAGCGGATTCAGGGAATTCCACCCTCGAAACTTGCGTTACCGATATCATGTCCAAGCACAAAAGGTACAATCGTTCTTCTGCGTATTTTTTTTCACCGCATGTATATCTCGCAAGATCATTTGAAAATCAATACTCAACGCAGAATTATTTATAATCCTCAATGGCTTCTCCTCCCCCTTGGCAAAAACAGCAAACGATCTCTCGCCATAACCTTCTCCGCAGCAGCTCTCCCTGCCGTCTATAATTACCCTCAACACACACACAGATCACCCCGCAAGCATCCCCGCGAGGCCCTTGGTATCCAGTCGCCAGTGTAAATCTCGTCCTCTGCGTCTCCGCGTAAAAGAGAGATCTCTCTCTTTGGTCACCCTGCAATAACTATGTAGGGCGCACACGTGCGTCTCGAGCTCGTAAAACTCACCCTTACGTTCACACATCGGAGCGTAGCCTATACTGCCGTTTTCGCGATGTGTATCTATATATCATAATCTCTCGGCTCGGCGAGCCGCTTTCTCTCTCTCTCCGGCGAAGCCGCGCATATGATGAAGCCGTTGACACACGCGATCGGCGTCGACGTGTTAATTAGCCATCGCCGCTGCGACAGCGAATCTCATTGAATCGGTCGACGGATTGATTTTTTTTGTGCGCACTTGAAAGGGAGGGATTAAAAGTGAGAGTTTTATAAGGATGATCCGGTTTATTTTTTTTAGTGGGGGATTTCGTGGCCGCATATAGTGATGAAAGTTTTACGCAGTTGTAAATTTGGTTAATCTTTGTTAAAAAGTTATGTACACGTGCACCGCGAGAGTTGTTGCTATATCTTGAACTTGCACTGGGAACTTGGTGAATAAGTTTAATTTATTCATATAGAGCTTTCTCCCTTTGGACGAACGGATTGTATTCCTCCATCACTTGCGAAATTAGTTCAGCGAGAAAATGTTTAATCCTTGAAACTGGTGATTAATACTTCCTTGCGAGAAAAGATGGAATACGAGACATTAAAAACGTCAGAACGTCCCGGACATCGAAACAAGTGGTCGAGCTCGAGCTGAAGTCCGACACTTCGCGCGGAGAAAGACTATCACGCCTCCCAAGGGTTTCCCGCGCATTAGCCGAGTGTAATTCCGGGAAACGCAGCAGCAGCAGCAGCAGCCGAGTTTCGAGTGTGTTAAATAATTGGGCTGCTGCTGCCGTGTACTTTATCGCTTTTCAATCCTAACGGTTAAGTGCGCGACGGGAAAGCTCCCCTCGAAAGCTCTCTCTTGGACGGTTGCCAGAGATACCATAGCGCACACCACGAGGGATGATAACCTTCACCCAGACTCGAGCCTCTGCTTTGCATTGCATTGGCTACTCGGATTCGCTCTTTTGTGTCGAGATCTGGAGGTGCGATGAGAATCCACGCGAATATATAATTGTCGTGGAGAAATTTTTGTCGTTTGATAGTTAAAGAAATCGCCGATCTCACTGAGCGCATCGCATCGAGAAAAGATAAAACGACTTAATTCAATATATAATACTTGCGCGCACAACGTATAGCACAGCTGACAAGGACAAACGAGCTTAGTTCATGAAAGCGCGGACAACTTATTCTCCGCAGATAATAAACTTGTGCGCGTCACCGGGAATTTTCCAAAACAAAGCTGCCTTTCATTCGGTGCTGGATATATACGAACGCAGAAGGTTTTGCACACAAAACTGCTGCATGTGACCGAGGCACATACGTTTTGTCAAATCACCGCAATTAATGACGGCAGTTAAAGGCCGCTATACTCCTCTCTTGGTGGCAAATGATTAATTCAGCACATGTTCCGGGGGCGATGATCGATAGCTAGGAAATCTTCCGCGAGAGAAAAAAAACGATATATATATAAAGGGGCAGGTCTCGCTGTGGGAGTCTTTCATTTGTCAACTTTTTCGGCTATTATACGTAATTATTCCCACGCAGGAGGAGGATCGACGACGGCTTTTCTTGTTCTTCGCGTCGATGCTATTTCCGGGTTCGAAGATGTATTTCCGCTGTATATAATGACTTCATTATTTCTATATATATTCTCTCTCTCTCTCTCTCTCTCTCTCTCTCTCTCTGTCTTTGCACTTATATCATCGCAGAAATAACTAAAAACAAGCATTAATCACTATCACAGCTCGATATCTCATACCTCCCGAAGAAATTAAGCCATCCATTGGCAGATATATAGAGCTGATGGAACGACCGGACAAGAACAGAAGCAGCCGCATCGCATTGATTATCCTCGCCCTGCTCTCGCGCGCTAATTTCTCCAGACTCTCTCGACCACTCGGTTTCGCCCCTCGAGTGTCTGTGTGTGTGTGTGTATATATATATAGGGGTCATCCAGCAGTAGCGCGTGGGAGTGGAAATCGTTTATCACCGTGCGAACGCCGGCTGCTCGAGGGGCTTATTTACACATCTCCGGGAATTATCCAGGCTGAAGACGGCGATGCCGATGGGGTTATTTGCTGCTGCCGGGGCAGCTCGTGAATATATATACCAGGGGACCGGATCACCTCATGCGTGCACGAAAGCGCGTCAGCACGGAAAATTGACCGAATCGAAATTCGCTTCGCTCTTTATTTATTTTTTCCTCCTCGACATACAGACGAAGCCGCCTGCGTTGTGTGTGTGTGTGTGTAACGCTCACGCAATCAGCGTTAACCCGAATTCGCTACTGCACTTAGCGCGCCCGCATAATTGAATCCCGCGCGAAACTCTCTCGCTCTCTCTGTGCATTATCGTATATAATCCTAATAACAAACCGTTTAATTACATCCAACGCCGGCGTTTCAATCAAAATCGAACGTCCTGTGTGTATATATATATATATGTATACCATCGCGGATCGCACACCGCACAAGCCGTCGAATAAAACATCTGATGATATACCGATCAATATATATACCTATACAACAATCTACGCTCACGCTCATTACCGGTTTGTGTCCTACGCAAACTACTCAGCTGTGTAGTGTGTGATATATATATATATATATATACGCATCGATCGAGCGCATAGATAATAATAGTACACCGGGACAGAGAAGGAGGTGCGCGAGGCCGCGATTTGATAAGGAAATTCATTAACGCGGCCCACTTTCCCTCCCAAAGATTCGGCGGAAACCGAGAGCGCGAGAGAGAAAGCCGCTCGATAATTTCATGCCCGTCGAGAAAGAGAAAGATCGATCGCGGCCTTCTCTCTCACTCTGAGCGATCTACCGCGAGTCCGACGTGTGTTTGAAGAGGAATAAGGCGGTTGTGGCCAGCAGGTGTTGTACTCGAGTGCGATGAGTCATCGTTTGCGAATACCTGACGATGCGATCGGACCCTCGATACGCACGGTACACACCTTCATCGAGGCGTGTCTTGAAAACCTCTCCTGCTTTGCATCGAAACTTAATTACTCAAGCGATTCGTCATTGTCGTTTACGAGGAGGAGCTGGTATACCGCCCCTGAATCATGCAAATTCTTCAGGTACATCCGGAAAAAAGGAACGCCGTTGTGTATTTACAAACAGCACTATGTCTCAATTCGAAAAAAGCTATGTAATATAGTACCGAAACACACTGCACACACACACACACACCCGTATAATCCGGAAGTCCATTACACACGCTATACCCTCACGTGTATACGCACGTCCTCCGTAAGATTAGTCCTGTAAACGACGACTTAGTAAACTCCATAGAGTAGTTTCGTCCCCGCATACATATCGGTGCGTATCACGTACAACCTTCAACCTTTCTCTTGCGGGCAACGTCCGGTGTGCCCTTCCTTCCGCACGTGGCACGACGCGGAGACTTGACACAACACACGTCGTCGCCCCGTTAATTTCGTCCCTCCTCTCCCAATTTCTTCTATACTTCGAAGGTAAACCCGCTGCCGCTACTGTTCCACGTCGAAGGTCGTCTCTCTCTCTCTCTCTCTCTCCGAACGAGATTTGATTTGCCGAGTTTAGGGGAAGAAAGTTTTTATCGAGTTCGTGCGCGAGAGACGCGCGTCTAAGAGCTTTTTTCGCTTCTTCTTTGTGGATTCAGCGAGACTACTCGTCGCGTGTATATATAGGCACTTTTTCACTGTCATATATATATATACGACTGCTGGAGTTTGATCCTCGGATTATACTGGGCGAGGGGAGAGCAAGTTAGTTTTTGTTCACCGGTATATGTGTCTCCTTATTACGTGCGATGAAATCGAGACACAATGCGTATAATACACTGAACTTTTTCTTTTCTCTGAAAAAAAATCGTCGGAGGCAAGATTACAATTAGCCAGCTCGGCACAAAAAAAAGGGGCAGACCTTGAGCGCCTGCGAATCGCTAAGAGGATTCGTCCGCAGGCTCTAATCCAATATGGCGACACGTGCATCGCGATTCGTGGATAAGAATTTATCGCCGACTCTTATGTCTCGTCGTGTTTATTATATACGTATATAGGCAGTATAGTTGAGTTGCGAGTGGAGTCAGCGATTTCAACTGGACAACGTGCTTTCGCTTCTGCGTAGGAGCCGATTATACTCGCGCGAAGAAAAGAAAATAGTGGTGTACGTGAGAGCATAGTATATAGTACCGATTCATATATGGGTAGCCGTAGAACAAAACAGTTTTGCTCTTTGCCTCATCGCTTCACCTTTCCGGCTCTCTATGTATTGTATCGCATTGTGCAGATAGATGGCGCATGGACTTTTTCCATTTCTCTCATCAGAATCTGCGCTCAGAATGAAATATATAGCAGTGCATCGCCTGTGCCAAAATTGCATTTAAAAAGTTATTTCGATTGTTGTTAAATTCATAAATTTTCCCACTGCGAACTTTTAATCATTATATATCAAACGAATTCTGCCGTCTCTCGCAGTTTATGCATTAAAACTATGACGCGTGACCGTATATTGCAACGCGACGTCATTTCGCCACACGCGCTGCAGAAATTAAACTCGCTGTAAATTTTAAAGCTATATAACACCGCGCGCACTTTTATTTTCGCGGATATCATATATATGCGCAGCTGGCTCTATAATAAAACGCGATATGCGGCGAAGTTTACCATTGGGAAAACTCGGATTGTTTTCATATACCCCTGACGTAAAACCTGGCGCCACGCGGCTTTCGCTCGAACTTCTCATGCCGATCAATTTTCGCTGTAACTCTCTCTCTCTCTCTCTCTCTCTCTGTCTCTCTCGGATCTCTCGGTGTTTATTTCGAGAGGCATCACAGCCACGTGCACTAGCTCCAACGCAGTTTAAATTTTCAATCCGAGTCTCTCTCTCTCTCTCTCTCTCTCTATCGCTCCGTAAATCCTCCTGGTCTCTACTAACGCGATTCTGTTGTATATAGTATATACCTATACTGTTCTCTGCGCGCATCATCATCGATTCTCATTCACCCTTTGCGCTGTATATATATACACGTCCGGCTTAGCCGTAACCCGATTAAAGACACTGCACAAAACTCTCTGCTGCAACACATATATATATATAGTCGCACACGCACGCAGCTAATGAACATATATAGACACACAGCGACGCTCTCACACACGTCGAGCGTCTACTCGGCCGTGTAATGAAATTGTCACTGGTTAATGAGCTTTTTCGTCGACGACTGCAACGAGAATCGTCGACGACACGTAAGCCCCGCCGCCGTCTGACGGCCTTGAACTGCCTCGTTTCCGCCTATCGACGCCTAAGTATACACACATTCATATATATATACCCCGCAGATCGAGAGAGAAAACAACATCATACCTGTCGCTTTCCCTTTCAAGATACCGCGCGGGAATTTGATTGTGGCGGATGCGCGCGCGCGGGCGGCCTACTTCGCGAAACAATCCTCGCACAATGGTAGGGGGAGGGCTTGTTGCCGGGGGGCTGAAAAGCTCGCTCCGGGAGAGGGAGCTGCGCTGTTGGGGGTCGCTGACGTCAAGGTCGCCCCCTTTTTTTCGATACGCCGCTACCGCCGCCGTCGTCGTCGTCGTCGTGGTAGCTGTCTGCTGTCTCCGTTTGTATCGCTCTTTTGCGCGTTGTTTTCGCTCGGATGACGAGGCTGCTGATGAGATTGCGCGGCAAAGAGGAGGCTCAGCATTTTCCGATGTATCATGGTCGGATGAGAAGTATGAAGTTTTTTTCGGATGCAAATTTTATTGTTAAACTGTGCGATGCAGAGGGTATAGGAGAGAACAACACGTGTCGAAGAGGGATTGATTTTTCTCTGCATAGTGCATGATATGTGCGCCGTTAATGCTCGATTTGTATAATATGTATACGGACATACTGGGGTAGAAGTCGTAAAAAGCGCTACTCGGATGATTTTTTAAAAGGGCGCGCGCATCATACGTCTATGTTAAAGTTTTGAATTTTTTACGTGCGCGGAGAGGATATGTATTCCAAAGTTTTCGCTGGTGATGTTGGCTCGCGAGTATATTTTCCTGGTCACGCGATCGAGAGGGAAAGTTGCTTTTAATTAAGAATGAAAATGTTCGCCCCACTTTTGACCGGCTAAATTTTCTCCCAATGCATAAATAAAGGTGAACTTGATTTTTTAAGTACACCCCAAACGCACAGCTCGAGTGTGTTTTGATGTTTTGGTTTATCGATCGACAACTATGCCTCTCGAGAAATAAAAATTTAAAGGTGAACCCTTCGATCACCGGCTCGCACCCTTTGCAGTATAGGGTTCTCGGTACAATTACGCGGCTGCGGAGCGGAGTCGAATTTCCATCAGGATTTTATCGGCCGGTAAGACGAACCCGGAGAGAGAGATTCGCCGCATCTCTGCAGCAGTGGGCTTGGGAAAATCGGGTTTCCTGCGGACCCGCTGCTGCTGCCGCAGTCGCTTGCATAAATTTGTCTTATCTGGAGTGTCTCGCGCGCGAATGAGCGGAGAGAGAGAGATAGAGGAAGGAAGGGATGTAGGAGCAGCTGACAAACTGCATTTGTCCTTCGATCGCTATATACTATACTTCTATGCCTGCGATGTCCTTCTTATGTAGGTCTCTCTCCCTCCTCTCGCACAGCTGTGCGGCTTTCTTTGCGCTGAAGCCGAGATACTTAAGAGAAAAGCGTTTAATCTTTCCTCTCTAGAAATTTTTCAAACTCGCTTTTTTTCGCTGAAGATTATAGCACAGAGTGAATATTTTTAGATTTAGAAGCGGAGCACGTATAGCCGATAAACGCGTCCCACTTTATAAAAACAAAACGCCGCGCAGTGTAAACACAGCGAGCGCGAAATAGAGAGAAAAAAACGGGGAAAAATTGTTATCAATATACCGGACACGTAGCCTGTAGAAATGGAGCTCCGATGTATAAAATCATCCAACGCGCGCACACACATTTACCTTCAAAAGAGAAGAAGAAGAAAAAAAAGAGCTTATATAGGCGGGAGAGGCTTGATTGATGAGGCAAATATTAGCTGCTCTTCGCTCTCTGCGCAGCGGAAAACACCCTTGAGAGAGAGAGGCGGATGTGCGGTGTGGTTTATAGTTGCGCGTTTTGCGCCAAGTATTTCCGAGTCTTTTGTCGCCCGAGGGAAACAGAGAGAGTGAAATAGTTGCAGAGTTGCCGGAATTTCCAAGTATCATCGTAGTTGGATTAAGAGGGACGCCGTGTCGCTGTGCTGAATTTGAGAGATTTTTTTTTCGTGTAAAGCTGATGCGGGGGAACCTTTCGGGAAAATTTTTCTCTCGAACTCGATTCGATATCGAAAAATCATTCCGCTGCGCGGTTGAAATTGATTAAAAAACGTCGAGCGGAAGAATTTTGAGCTATGTTCGTTGAAAAACAAAAAGAAAGCCGACGATCTTATCTCGACAAGAGAAACTCGCTGCAACGAAAAGCGCGCACATCTTATCGCCAGAGTACAAATGAACATCGCGCGACTACACCGAAAAAAAAAGAAAAAAAACAGCACGACCTCGTTTATTTTCCTCGCGCGGGGCTAAAAAGATCCGCCACGCTATATAGAGCGATATATACCAGTTGTATATATAGTAACGCCGAACCTTAATAGCCGTATACAGCAAAACAGTGAAATCGTTTCGGCTCTGATAGTCTTTGGCTATAGCTATGATATGATGATTTTGTCTCGTTGTGTACCATTAACTTGGCGAAGATGCAAATTAAGTTAAATTATTCTCGTTCTTTATTTCTATCAAACCGAATTGAAAATTTGCATGCTTTGAGCGAAAATGAACGAGAGATCGATACATATAAATGTAAAAATAAACGCATATGTATTATTTCAGATCGAAAAGCGCGCCGAGCTGTCGTTCACTTTTGCTCGTGGTATACGCCAATTTTCGATTCGTATTCAATAAAAAAGAAGAAGGAACATTCGCTGACGAGGCGAGAATTCCGATCGCTCGAGAGACTGCTGAGTTTGACTTAATTTGCATCTTCGCGTTGACTTATGGTAAAGAGAAGTTTAACGCGGTAAAAAATTTGCGGATATAACGTTACACCATTTAATTTTATCCCCAACGAGTCTTCTAAAAATATGCAGCCGAGATAATCGACGAGCCGTAAAAGTCGAAAATCCACTTAGAGCCGTAAATCGTTACACAAGCTTGGTTATTTCGAGCCGAGCGAAAAATCCATACTCACTCCCCGCGAGACATTTGTTGCATTCCCTGCATACGTATATACATACAAACCTTTTGTTCGGCAATGGATAATCGAACCGACTATATAAAACACTGCCCTTTTTTCGGCCGAACAATTCCACGAAAAAATGGGACTACTATACGCGTACTTGACCTTGTGTCTAGAGTCTGCGATGATTAATGCACGCGAATACTTGTTCAGCTCTCCTTTTTTTCACTCTCGCAACGCAGCCTACACCCGAGTAGTGTAGCTGATATTTATGCGGAGATTCCCCCGCGAAAATTTATATACGCAGCCAGTTCTGGGTCAATACCGGGTCAGTATTAGGCTGTTTATTTTATGCGAAGAGGCTCGTGTGCGCTACCGCTACATGTCGCGCCGGGAGCAGATTCGTCCCTGAGACACGTCCGCCTGTATAGTGTAGTCATGCGGCTCGTTTGAATATTGAAATTATGTATTCGACGCGAATCAAGTCAAGATGGTTTACGCGTTGCTCGGGGCCATGTAGAATCTATTAAATCATTTTCATTCGATTCCAGTCTACTATCTCACCTGGATCTCCCGTATAATAAAAGAAAAAAGTTTGCTACCTAACGACTCGCGAGCTAAATTATTTCCAAGAATGGAAGGATTGTTCGTCGGATAAGCCTCCGAGCGAGAGAGATTTATTGCTGATTCGAGCTATATACGCGCGCCGGCTTATAAAGCCTCGACGGGTGATGTAAGCCAGGCAGCGACACACACAAAGGGGTTGACAAATACGCCCGTGTCTTACGTAAATCGCGGAGAGCGAGAGAGAAAAAGCGCGCGGGGGAATTCATTTGCCTCGTAACGCACGCATGCATCATGCATAAAAGCTGTGTGTGTTTGTGTATACAGGTATATAGACGGGGAGAAGATGGACTGTTTATAACGAGTTTGGTCATTAAGTGACTTCCGTGATTCTCCCGACGATCGATATCCTACTCTCGCGGAACGTGCAACGATTATACTTGGTCTTTTTTCGTTTTGTAAATGGCTGGTCCTCTGCTCTTTATTTACATTTTAATGTAAGCTTCTTCTCGAGTGGATTCGACGATTTCATATTCATGTCGGAGGGTATTAACGGCTCTCCGAGGATTTAATGTAGATTGGCTACTCTTTAATCGTGGAATAATTTACTCCCTTTTCCAAGTGCATCGCTTTCGAGAAACTCCCGCTCGATTCGGATTATAAGCGATGAATGGAAGTTGGAGAATTTTTTTCCTGCTCTTATATATCTTGAAAGCTCGTCATCCACAGATACACAAAAAAACGTAAATATATATACGCGATATTCGAAACTCGCTGATCGAACAGGACAAAACACACAGCTTTTATAGGAGCGGCTTCTGTATGGCTTTGAAACTCGGCGAATCATTATGGGCTGGGGTGCTAAATGACGACTGCCGCAGCAGTAGCAGCAGCCGATCGCGGGAATGCGGCTAATTAATTGGCGCACTTGACCCACTATTCGCGCCGTCGGCTATCGATCCACGAGGGAGGCCTATGTGATGTGTGCGCGCAAAACTCCGTCAGAGTCATCCCATCAAATTACACGCCAAGTCTAAACACGGACTCGCGGAATCGAACTTTCGTCGTTCGAGAAGCGTCGATTTTTCTAAAAAATATCTCTGGAAACAATTTTCATTATTATATCGGCTGCTGCTGCTACTAGTACTACTCTCCTTACCGCGAGTTTATAATTCGAGGGTATATTCGTAAATAGGGAGAAACGTAAATTTCGCTCTCGTAGATATTATGCATTATTAAAACTTTATAGTATTCCTCTTGATAATCTTAAAGATTAAAAAAGTTATGGACGCAGCAGCTTACAACTGGGTCATTACGGTATATAAAACTTTACGCACGAGTTAAGGGATTAGTTCGATAATGACATCCGAGATTACAGCCCCTATACGTAGAACTTTCTCGCCCCTGTAATAAAACGCAATATCTTCATCCAAAATAAAAAAGAATAAAAACACAAGCTATATATGTATATCTATACTCCTCTCCGGATTCGACGTAGTAAAACAGCCTGCGGCTCGTGTTAAACGGCGCAGCACACAGAGCCATATACACATCTCGGTGTTTTATGGCTATCCCCGGCACAAATCCGCTTTGTATCCCTCGGTCTGATCCGCCTTGCGTTATACTACTTCTTCCAGTACTGCGTCTGACCGAGGGATCCGTCGTACTACTTGCAGTCGAGAGCCCCTTTACGGGGATCAGTCCGATCTTTTCAATCTCGACCAGGTAAAGATGTTTCTCTCGTTTTTCTTCATCCTCGTCTTCGTGTGTATGTGTGTGCGCGCGCGATGTGTACTCCTGGGTTGAATCATTCCCGCGACTTTATCACGCGGTGATAAAGGTTTACGATCCGTGCGTGCGTCCGCACTTATTAACGCGGCGGTTGTTTGCGTCAATTGCTTATATAAATATTGCTATACTAAAAAACGTGCATCACCGCTGCTATATATACAGCCTCTTTCTCTCGGCCTTGGGTTTAATTTTTTCTCGGCTCTAAATTTTCACCGCGAGTTATATTTCCAATTTCGCTTTTAATAGTCCGGCTGTATTTATGAAAAGCTTCCGATAATTTTTCTCCACGGATGAGCAGGGCCGGCTATAAATAAAGTCTATATACACATGTCGTCGCTGTGGAAAAATCAATTTTTCAATAAGCAAAAGTGAGAAAAGCACGAGCGCTGTGTGCGGTGTGTATTTTTAAAAGGCTTCGTTTTTTTTTCAACTGAAAATTCAGCCCAGCGTATAATAGCGTGTGCCACAACTTGTGGCTGGAGTGACGGCAGCTTTTTCCCGGGGAATTATATAGTTTCAGGTGCTATTGGCAGGCGAAAACCGCGACTGCAAGTTTGACACAGGAGTCTAGTCTGATAGATACGTCTCGCGGGGTGGCGGCGCGTGTTTGTGTATTGTTTGGCCGAGACTCGCTCTAGTTCGGGAGAGTTTGTTGTTGTTTGTTGGGCAAGTTGCGCTCGTCTTGTTATGGTTATTTGAGACGCTAGACAATCTCCCACGGCTGGTGGATGGGGAATTGACGGAACTATAGTAAAAAGTGTACATCATTTTGGGCTGATGCAAAATTAAACAACTGTCAATTGTTCGCCAGCTAGTCTTACAAATTAATGAACGTAGCAAGAACTAATGTACTCTTCAGATTTAAAGCTAAGGCGGTTCAATAGATACATTTCATGACATTCAAGAGCACATATTGATCATCAGAACTTGAATGAATTCATTTTACTGTGGTATTACAAATGAAAAAGTAGGCCTTCTCTGAAATGTGCTACACTTTGTAATAAGAAACGGTTTTTCAAAAATAGACAAATCGTAAAAAAATAAAAGCACTTGAGTGTAGATCAAAGCATTTAACGACATACGTAAAAAAAACTCAAAAACTTACTATGTAGAAAGCAAGATAAAACTGGCAAAAGCCTTTTAAAGTTTTATCTACAAGAAATTCCGTCTTCTTGGGTAATTCATATTCAAAACATAAAAGCCAACAATGCCTCAATCTCAATTCCGAACGATTCACTGCACGAAGCGAGAGACTACTGCCAGCCTCTCCAAAGGAATAAAATCCATTTCCCTCTCTCTCTCTCTCTCTCTCTGATTAGCCCATTGAAGAAGCCCGAGCGTCCAGGCCGTCTGCTTTGTGCGTGAATGTATATACGATGAAGCGGGTCGTCGTCGACGAGTTGTCCTGAAAAGCTGCTGCAACTATACGCGCAATCGCGTGCATAGACTCAGTCTCCGGCGCCGATAATTTCGGGGCCAGTGTGGAGTGTGCAGTAGTAGCGGAGGAGCAGGCGTCGTAGCAATGGCGCAGCTGTTCACGGGAGGCGCACCCGGCGGCTCTCCAAGCAGATCTGAAAGTCCTGGGGGAGGAGGAGGAGTCGCTGGAGGCGCTGCTCCCGGGACCATTGGTGTCGGACCGGCGAGGCAGAGAAGTCTGAAGGATCGGCTCAGGGACGGCATTACCGGAGGATTCAATTGGCAGTGAGTACATGTGTAGACGTCCGAGGCGCTTCTTTCTTATGCTGATGTGCAGGACTTTTGTCGAAAGAATTTATGTACATAAATAAACTGCACTCGCTGTATGTATAAAAAATGTATACGTACAGATACGAACTGGCGCGCGAGTAATTTAATCCAATACACGTGTACCCAATCAACCGTAAAGCCACCGCGAGAACAATACAACCTCACCTCAACATATTTCTCGGAACTCGGCCCGAAATTCCGCGCGCGAACTCCCTCGGCAATCTAACTTTTTCAATTGCCCGAACATCGTAATTACATTAGTCCCTTCGCTATATATGCATGCATACGAGCATTGTTATACATCACGCGCAAATTTCGCATTTATGAATTTCCTAAATTATTGAGCTCCGCATTAGCCCAGCGAAAATTAAACCGCCCTGTTGAGAGAGACATCTCGACTGCTCCTCGGAATTCAAGCAACTTGTTCAGAATTCTGCATCCGACACTTTCCCTCTTTTGTCTCGGTGCTCCTTCCCCTCCTCTCGTTAGCCGCCATTGATGCATTCGTGACATATTGTCTATATATACGCAGTCACCGAGACACGTACACGGAGAGAAATTTCGACGGCTCAGCGCTCCATGTTATTGCGGCCGTACAGATCTCTATCGATCGAGTGTTTTGCCGTCTATTCTCGTCGTTCCCGAATCCCGAAATTTTCCGAACTCTGGCGATACGAACATAAGCGTCTACCGCTTCGACTTTCGAGCTCCAGCCGACACGCTATAGTATCCAAGTTTCGAGGTCTGAGACTGCGAAGCGTCGAGTCCCTGCGGTACGGAGAATCTTGGAGTCCCCACTCTCGCAATTCGACTGCTAATAATACCATGTCTCGCTCCGTACATGCACGAAAATCGTAGAGTATCTATACTTCGAATTCGAAGCCGTGTTCCCGTAGCTTCGAAAGTATCGAGCGCTGAGCCTTCGAAATTTCTCTCCGTGTAGTTGTAAATTTACGAGTAGTCGAGCGCAGTATAGAGACCTGTTAATGCAATCGAGAAGCGAGTCTGACACTCGGCGAGTCGCCAATAGATGGCAGTAATATTGCAGTCGAGAAGTGGACTTGTTTGTTAATTGCGCGACGGCGTGCCGGAGAGTGTCTCTGCTCCAGTTTCTACCGCCGAGTGTAGTTCGGGGTGTGAAAAATTGGCCGGGCGAACTTTGTCGTCGTCGTTGTTGTTATTGTCCTTTTGATGAGACACGTCCGAGCGTTTCTCCGTTCGCGGTCGAAAGTTTCCGTTTTGGCGTGTAACTCTCGAAGATCGGATTCGTGACACTCGTGCGTACGAGTAATATATTTATATCCGTCTGCAGTTAATGGAAAAAAAGCTGAAAAATTAATCTTGTTTTCGCGCGCACGTGAATATGCTCGTGTGATCATTTTTTGAAATAATATACTATGCACTTGTTAAAGAACATAATCTCGTTAGTTAGTCAGTTACGTAAAATATAAATATATATATACGCGGGCATCATTCACGGCTTACAATGGAAGTGCTGTTGTTAAGTACTTCTAGCAGTAATTTGAGCCAACACACAAGAGCCCGTGCGAGCGAGCATTAAATTAAGGCACCGAATAGTAATACTGATGTTCGTCGAAATTCGCTTCTTTCATTAAATATATATCTATACGTTTACTCTCTCTCTCTCTCCCTCTCTCTCTCTCTCTCTCTCTCTCTCTCTCTCTCTCTCTCTCTCTCTCTCTCTCCCTCCCTCCCTCTCTCTCTCTCGAGTGTTCTTGAGATCAATAATACGCATCTCTCTCGCGCGCTACACGAAAAGTCACTCGAAGAAAAATAAATTCCCCTCGAGCAAAAAATATCGCCACCTCCTTCTCAAACAAATCGAGCCGTCAAAACAGCGCAAAGTCCAATAAAAGCCAATAATACCCCATCTCTCTCTCTCTCTCTCTCTCTCTCTCTCTCTCTCTCTCTCTCTCTCTCTCTCTCTCTCTCTCTCTCTGTCACACGGTATAGATGCGGGTGGCAAGAAAGAGAAACTGCGCGCGACGTTTATTGCCGTTGTATATCGGCGTTTATCTTATTCGAGCCTTAAGTGGACTACGGCTCTCTCTCGACCCCTTCTTTAGATCTCGCTTTACACGGGGTTACGGGATCTGCATTACGAGAGAAATAAAGCGAACAGAGAGAGGAGAGACGAGAATCAGCTCTTTGTTTGTCTGATCCTACTTGGACGCATCCACTTATACTCTCTTTCTTTCTCGCCATAAAAGTAGATTGCTCGCGCGCGCGGTTTTATATTTTTCCGCCCGCATTTTGTTTAGATTGGAATTTTTATGTGCGAGCACGTAACAAATTCGTCCAATATATATATAATAAAGATATACTTTAAATATATTCACATCAGTCGGCCTCGCGTGCGCTTCCCGATATATGCACGCTTCAAAATCCGCGCTTCTCTTCTTCTTCGTCTACTTCCAGTGTAGTGCGCAGAAGCTAAAAATAAATCCTCCGCTACTCGCGCACTTCTTTTTAATCCCTCTATATGCGTGCATATGTATACATAACCCGGAAAGCTCGCAAAAGCCATACCTTTTCGTCGAGAGAGAAAAACTGTCGATTGCCTGTCAATATTCCGCGGGCGAGCATTCGTTATGCCACGCGCCAACGTCAATCGTTATTCTTCAGACTATCGAAACAGTGGAGTATACGGCGTTGTTCTCCCGGCCATTGTCGACTCGACGCTTTTGAAATATTCTCGCACTCTGCAGTGCACGTCTATGTATATGCGCCGGTAATAAGAAATTCACGGGCAGATGCGGACTATATAGTCAAATGTATGTTACAGAGTGTTTTCTCGAAAAATGACTTCATATTCATCTCGCGCGCATTATAATGCCTGACAAATTGCGAACTTCGCAAAAAGCACCTCGCTTTCCCGCCTGCCGTAAATTAGCTACTCTCTAATAAATCAACCGCGCGCGTGCGCGGGCTTATATTCTTCCTCGTTTTTCGGCTCTTTTTTTACTCCCTCCTCCTCCTCCGCGGATACCTTCTTGAGAATTTTTCTCTAGGTAAACTTTTTCGTAAACTCTCACCCTCTCTCTCACTCTCTGCTCCTTCTAGATGAATAGAACTTTGGCTGAATAGAACGAAATTCTATTCACAAAGTTCTATTCTGTGCTCCTCTTTCTACTCCCTTAAATGAATTATGGAAAATATCTCAAGACGATGAATTTCCCTGTCATCGTTGCTAAATACCCGTCCGGTGCTTGGCGCGAAATTCAATCTCTCTCTCTCTCTTCATCTCTCATATAGTGCAAAAATGCGACAAGAGCCAGGCAGCTCGCAATCTCGCGCGGTTATAAGCCGCGCTCTCAAAGCTATTGACGCGTGAGACTCTACACTTCCGTCGCCGCCGGTAAAATTATCACCGGCGCAGCTCACGCCTGCGGCGCGTAAAAGCTCGCCATCCATCCGCTCTATACGCCGGAAGACTGCGTCGTATTAAACGCACTCGTGCGCCGAGGGTGTGCGGCGAGATATATGGCACACTACACGGCGTTGGTTATTGTGTCGAGAGTCACACTGACTTATAGATATATATTTTTTTCCTTTTAGGGGGCATAATAACTCGCGTGTGGTTATGTAGCCTCGACAAATGCGGATGTCTTTCGGTGATTTATTATCGATGCATTCGAACGTTACTTCGTTCCCTCACTCGAGACAGTGTAATTTTCTTCCAAAGTACTGCGCGATACGCTAGTAGCCTTATACTCTCGGACACTCGATCGTCGGGCGGCAATGCATCTTTTATGTACGGTACGAAATTGTTATGTTGCAGTATACAGCGGCTTATGTATATACGAAGTTGCACAAAAGCTCGGATCATTACCGCAGGCTTTAAGTTCAGCCGCTGTTTAATTTAGTTATAGTCGCGCTTCATGAGCTCGCGGCCAGCCTGCAGGAGTGCAAGCTCGTTAAAAGTTGTGCTTTCGACTCGCGCGAGAATTTGCTTACATGCTAGCTCTTACTTCTTTTATCTGCGCCGTGATTTCTTTGAGATGTTTTGAATCCACCTGGGCGTAATTGCGGAGAGATTTTTTTTAATTTAGAGGAGTTATACACACGCTCCTCTTCGTGCGCGCTTTCGACCTAGAAAATCTCTGCGGGCGTCTTGAAAAACGCCGGGATCAAAGGGATTATAAATAATCTCGGACAGAGGCGCAATTTTTAATTTATATACGCACGAGGAAGCAGGGGGGAGGCTGGATTACGGCGGACCATAGATTCTCCTTAACCCCTGCAAGCTCGTCGGCGGCTTTCTCAACGCTCTACTATTTAAAAATTCATCAATTCCCTTGGTCTGAGAAGAAACCCGTTAGAAAGTCCTCGGGCTTGATTAAAAATTTTCTCAAAAGTCTCCGGAGAAGAAAAAAATAATCGATACCGTATATAGATATATAGAGCAGACGAGTTCATCCTTATTAGGCAATGAAAAAGGGACATCTGGTTAAGACAGTTATCAGCGATAGAGAGACAGGGGCGGGTCGACAGCGGTATTCTATTAGAGTTGAATCGAGCGCGAAAGGAAACGAGCTATGCAGTCGGTCGTCCCTTTTCCTTCCTTATATTCGTTTCTGCGGCTGCTGCTACGACGCTGGGAAGTGTAAGGATAGTGGAAAATTGCGAAATTGGCCGCGATTAGCATGGTAATCGCTTCATTAGTCGTTCACCCGCGCGTGTGTATATATAGATATATATTATACTGCTGTTCTCTCGGCGTTTTTTTTTTGTTCTTTCAGATATTTCTCGGAAAAGAAGGAAGGGAAGTATCTGCATTTTTAGCTTATTCCGCGGGGGATTTTTTCACTCTTCTTATTATACGACTTTTTCCTTCTCCGCGAATGATTTTTAAGGCTCTCTCTCGCCTTGTTCTTTTTATTACTCACCCTGTATAAATTGCACGCGGCCAAGGAACCGAGATAATAAATTCTGATATCAGCTGGCTTCTCTTTACGTATATATAAATTCAAGTCAGCTCTCGCACAAAGAAAGAAGTTCCAAAACACGCTATAACGGCATGCGAGCACTCGGGACCGGTGGTAGTATTATTATTAAAATTGTTTTGGACTGGCCTTTTCCAGTTAGTTATAGCGACGATGAAATTGTTCCCTGGGATCATGGGAAGAAAACATGAAAAACTGAAAAATTCTTCACTGCCAGAGTTTAATAACAAACACGCGAAGCTCACACTCGACCTTCGATTTGATGGGCCGCCGGAGATTAGAGCGAGAATTGAAAGGCGGAAATGACCCGTCCGATTCGTAGAGCAATAGTCGCAAGCTGCCGCCCAAAGGCTTAATGGACTCTCGCGCTCGCGCTATGTCGGTCAGCAGCAGCAGCAGCTTTGAAAATGATTTTGAAATCTGCTCTAGATCTGGCACGTTTTCCTCGGGAATCGCTCCCGATCAATCCCCTCTTCTCTCACTTTTGCGCAAGTCACTTCGTGTGTATGAAAAAGCTCTCCTTTCGGAAAGAGAGAGATGCTGAATGAAATCGCGCCCAAGTTCCGAGGTGACGAATGCCGTAGCAATCGAGAGACTGTGTTTTCCTATACAGGCTAATCAATCTCTTTGATTAATGCGCTACGCCGCTATGCTGGATTTCGATTAATTAAGCCTGAAAATTTTTTTATTCTCGTCTTGACAGAGAAAATGACATTAGCGGTCGAAGTTTTTCTTTCCTCGGTAAACATTTGCAAATTACGCGGGATGTAATTCGTCATGTTAATTGAAGTCCCGCGGCGATGACGGCCGCTGAAAGGAGTAGGAGTAATAAAATTTTCCAATTACCCCGTAATGAGATTGCCTTGATGGCGATGTAACGAAAATTGCGCTCTCCCACTCTCTTGTAAAGCGCTATAACTTGATGAAACAGTGAAACTCTGCTCTTATACTCCTTTTACATATAACTGCATCGCGAAAATTAACGAAATCTAATAAATACCCGCCATCGTTGCTACTAATACACACGCATCGCTTCTCACCAGGGTGTCAGCCGCTAAGCGCAGGGATATCATCATCGACACATATACGTGCGCACAGCACGTCGACTCCGCTTCTTACATTCCCCGTTAGCTCGTTTGGCGTCACGGCCATATATCTCTCGTGTACAGATACTCACGCAGCTGGGCCAACATCCAGTCTCTCTGGTGCGCAAACACACGTGTACTACATCAAAGCTCTCCTGCGCGCTATCATCGACGCACAATCGCATTGACAAATCGTCGCTGCCTACACTCCGATGCATATATATAATATACCTGTATATACGATGATCGACGTTATTGCGGCGTTGATGGCCGTAAAAGGCTTTACTCGCTGGAAACTAATTTTTCCTCTCTGTGTATGAATATAGTGTCGCCTCGCAAACGAGATTATTATTCGCTCACGCGCGCGGTATTAAATTTAAAGTTTGACGCTCGCCGTATATACAGATAGACACACAGCGCATGTGATATTCGAGACGCGGAAACCGTGAATTAAAATTTCGAAGAGAGGCCGCAACAACGCTCGCGATCAATTAACGTCAATAAAGCGATGAGCGAAGGGAAAAAACGAGTCGAATCCGCCCGGTCTGTAGAATTTCGCCTTAGACTTTTCCTCTACGTGGAGCTTGTTATACGGCTCAAACTGTGTAACTATAGTATAGTGTAGTACAGCGCGTCGGAAGTTTCTCGATTGAATTATCGGGCCGTCCGCGCATGAGCGACGCCGCCCAGGTGTTGCAACTTGTAATTCATGTATATTGCCGCGCACCGAAAGAGAGAACGAGAAAAAAGCTCTTTTCTAAAGTTTCCGCGGGAGGTAAGGAGATTCTTTCCGCATTCGCATCGTGGCGTCTTGGAAGCTTTGACGAGATGTTTTATACATGCGATGTAGCTCTTATGCAGTGTATTAGGCGCTTCTCTCTCTCTCTCTCTCTCTCTCTCTCTCTCTCTCTCTCTCTACTTAGAATGGAACAAGTGGATTAGTTGGAGTGCTTTTCTCGCGCGAAATTTCTTGATTATTCAATCGACTGTGCGAGGGTATACGCTTCGCGGTATAAAGGACTGACTTAATACACTGCTGACGAAAACGTCGTGTAACACGTGCTCTCTCGCGAAATTGGGCCACACGGATAGGCACATTAATTCTTGTATAACGAGCGGTGTAATAAAAAAAAAGAAACGTCCGTTTTCCTTGCTCGACAAATTAACTTTACTGAGCGTCGACAAGCCGTGCATATTATTATACGAGAGAAGAAAGAAATGTGTTACACATTATATATTATATATACTGCACATATTGCTCGGCAAAAGTCATGAATGATTCGTCTCGCGGCCTGCGAATTTTTAAATACACGCTCCATTTCGCTCGAGTGGTTGCCTCTCTACTGTATGTATATACATACGCGTCGATATTATGCCATTGACCCATATCTTTCATGGCCAGTTTACGACTACGGCGGCGGCGGCTCTCGAGACTACGGCCTCGAGTGTCAATTTCTCCGGCGAAATAATGCGTCTTCCCTCGCGACTGCGTTTCCGGCAGCCGCCGAACCGCGGCCGGAATTCAATACTCAGGTATTTATATATATATATCGCGCGAGAGAACTGCCCTTCGTATATCTCCCGGGACTATACTGTTGTTTCTCTCTCACTGCGGTAGCAGTTTTCCAATGGATACACGCGACATTTTTTCAATTATCGCCTTTCGCCTCGACGAGCTTTATCGAGGGATGATGTATAAGTGAGAACGAAAATAGAAGAGATCATGTATATACACTACGTTGGGTTGATCGACAATTAATTCGTCGGGCGAGGAAATTAAAGGACGCGGTATGGCCAGATTTATCGACGTCGGCGCAATCAGCACTTGGCGGTCGATTGTCAATCAGTGCGCGAAGCAGCAAATATCCGAATTCATAAATGTGTCCGCATCTATACAGTCCTCGCTCGGAACCCGTCCGACCAGACCCGCCCGCTTTCCATATACCATAGCTGGTGCACATCGCGATTAGTTTTCCCTGATGCGCTGGACACGTTGTTCACTCGTAACGTCAGATGCATTCTTTTGAAAAAAAAACGCGAACACCCAACAACTTGACACTTTCCCGTGGTACAAAACCGAGAGAGGAGAGGGAGACGGTTTCCAGGAAGCACATAAAGTGTTTCTAACCGAGTCGCCCGCGGGAATAAAGGGGGCAGAGTTCCCTCTGCTCTTATTGCAGAGCAAGAGAGCACCTACGGAGAAAGAAACGTAATTTCTCTCTTTCTTGCCCCTTATATAGATATATACACACACCACCTTCTACCGCCGCATCATCACTCACTCGCGCTCGCGCACACGTGAAAGAGAAAAAATTTCGTTACACACAAAGTCGTTCGCCCCGTGTCGACGCGGTTATATACCTGCGTATACAAGAGATCGTAAAGACGACGAATGGGTTCGAGAGTGAGAGAGAGAAAGAGAGAGATGTGTTTGTCTTAGCTGCCGCTTATATACTGTGGGGGCGTCTCTCGTTAATTAACGCCGCGTACTTACTTATATATATATATATACCAGTAGTCGACGCGAGTTTTACGATGGATAATTAAACGGGCCAATTATGATGTATTTTTATCGGCTCGAGATTGTCTTTTTCTCGCGCGAGTATATATATGCATATAGCATAGAACAAGATGATTTGCGCGACGATTATTGCGAGTAAAAGTTTAATTGGATTTTGAACACAGAAATAAACTTGTGCGTGTGCGCGTCTGTGTATTTATAGTCAAGCTAAGGAGGAATTCTCGAAGAGCGGCTTTGTTGTTGGTCCGCGAGCGCGCGTTACGAAACTCCGCGATTCTTATGAAAGTATAAGTACTATATATACATATATAATAATAATAATAATAAAAACGTAGGAGAGCGTTGTATAGTAGCGAGTTTCTCTTAAACAATGCGAACTTTCGCGTTGTACGCTCGCTTCTGCGCAGAAGCTTTATTGATAATTTCACGGCCTTTGTGATCCGCTCGTATAAGTCTAAGATGTTTTCGAGATAAATAGACGAAACTTTTTTCTTATTTCTTTTTCGCGCGTTTATTCAATAACTCGATACACACCTCCGATTCGTTAGACTTTTTCGTTGAATTCACGCGCCAGTAAGCGAAACCAGAGAAAAGGTCCGCAATCAGATGGACCTTCTCTCTCTCTCTCTTTGAGAGTCAAGGGACAGGTGGGCGATCGATCCGGACGGCGCACTACCTTTTTTCGTCGGGATTCGAGAGAGATAAAAAAGAAAAGAAAGGGAGGAAAAAAGAGCACGACGCGCTAACCCGGAAAAGCTCTTTGTGTCTAATGTCTTTGACTGCTATCTCGCTGACCGCGCGATCGTGTGCTCTCCATGTTCTTTTTTCGGCTCGCTCTTCGATAAAATCTCGAATTCGGGATAGGGATCTTTAGCCGTTCTCCTTTTTTTCACGAGATAATGTTCCGGAGAGGATAAAATTAGGAATGTGACTCTGCTGATGCGGGTTTCGCGGAAATCGATCCTTTATATCGCGCGTTTTTTTTTCTTCGCCACTTATCGATAATTCATTCGTATGTACACTCGTCAATGACGCGGGAAAAAATCACCTCGGCCTTACGAATTTCTCGCGAATAATACACGCGTATTATGTATATATAAAAGAGAAAGACGAAATTAACATATCTAACGCTCGATCTGCCAACAAGGCCCACTACTATATACAAAATCTTGCTGTCCTCTGTCGTGTACATTACTGCACCGATTCTCTTCCTTGCCGAATAGGTATATTCAAATTTCCCCCGACGAATCGCACACATCAAGCTATAAGAATTAAAAGCGAAACATTATATATACGTATATCGACACAGAGGCAAATAGAGGCCGAGCTGTCTCTCGCATATGAATAATTACGTTCGCATCGCTGCGGCGGCGGAAGGAAGGATAACCGCTTGGCCGTTTCGAAAGTCAATAACGCGTCTATATACAATACACACTCTATAATGAGAGAGTGAGAGACCGGCGAAATAACGAGCCGGCAAGTACGTCCACTTGTCTCCCGTCCTTGAACCAGATATCACGCGCCGAATCTTCTGGCTCGCGCAGCCTTCGCACATATAATTCGTCGATTCGCGCGGAGTATATATAATAATGTATACATGTATAGCTCGTGGGATCGTCGACCTCTTGCGTGGAATTCGGTGAGTTTCAGATCCGGGAGTGCTTATATACGTGCGCGTGTGTACACCTTGTACATATGCGGTAAATGTTATATCAGGCTCGAGGCTCGAGTTTGGCGTAATGCAATTATCGCCCAGTGTAATGCGATGATTCGAGATTAATAAGCGTGAGAGGAGAGCTGGGTGCATGGATATATCTGTATATCTATCGCTAGTTGGGATCTGATATGATGTACAAGCACGGTAAACATATTTTTCGCACTCGCGGTTTTTTGTTTCGATAATACGTGGGAAAAGTGCGTGAACGCGATGTTTAATTAGCGGTTATGACTCGTTTGTCTCGGATGATGCATATTAACCACAGTTTCGTAACGATCTCATAGCGTATGTATCGAAATTTACGACACTGTGCGCGTGCATGTGCAGGAACGCTTGAAGAAGAAGAAAATAGTTCCGATCGATAAATCGCCCATCACGATTTATAAACAGCTCTGCTATCATACTCGTAATTATACACACGAGTGCGTTTGTTGCAATAATGAAGACAATTTCCGATATATCATAACGGCGATTCACATATATACGTGGTAATACCACAATGCGGCTTGGATGAAATTTGATCGAAAATGCATCTGACCGGTGAAAATTAAGCAAGAATCTAGGCTAAACGCGAAATCGCGACCAGAGAGAGAGAGAGAAAAAAGAAAGAAATATCCTCCGCCTCGTGTATATATACACACCCTCTCGATCGAGCCGTCGGTGGTAGTGGTGGATTTAGAGACAGCGAGAGAGAGAGAGAGAAGGTCAGTGGGTAAATGGGCCAAATATATAGACGCTCGCGCTAGAACTGCACAAGGTGGAACACTGCGTAGTCCTAGCGGGGGTTGCTGTTACTGCTGAGCTGTGGAACGCGACCGCTTATATATATATACCTATATATAGATATGTATAAGGCAGAGGATTGTGCACGAAAATTCGACCTAGTATCTTGCGGCCGAAATTTTCTCTCTCTCTCTCTCTCACCCTCCCTCCCAAAACAAAACCAGGGCTTTCCGGCTGCAACCTTGAGAATAGGTGCAAAAGTGTTATAGCTGTATATTCTCGCGGCGCGCGCGAGTAGGAAAAGTTTTAATAAGGTTCGTCGCGCGATTCATCGCGTCGAAATAGCTTCGACCCTCGTGTATATACGCGCACGCATAAAGCAATCGTCCAACTTTTGTTTTATACATATGAACTTCCTCGAAATTGAACGAGCGCAAAAACGAGCAATCTCTCTCTTTTGTAGCTTGTAATAAGAAAAGTCGTCGATCGTGACGAAAAAGACGCTGAATATTCAGCGACGACTTGTCCTGAATTCAGAGGAGGCCCAAGTCTTCAGACGAATATATAATATGACGCGAGAAGAGTTTTCCTCTCCCGCGAGTGTATCTGTATATACAGATCAGTACACTGCACGCAGAGAAAGAGATATATAGAGTAGACGCCCCCGCGTGACAGAGAAGAGCCCAAATATTGATTACACCTGACCTTGGACGCAAGCTATGCAGTAGTAGTAGTCGTTGGTGCAGATGATACTGTTATGAGCCGAACTGACTCTGTCGAGATGCTTTTATTCTCTGCAGATGGTGTGTGCGTCGGTTTATTAAACTTTGCGCGATCGAAAGTCGTTAAAATTTGGGTCAGAAAGATTACAGCCCAAGATGTGTGCAACAAATTGCCTCGTGGATTTTCGTGCGCCAAATGACATTGACGTGCCGGGAGCATTTAGCCGATTCCGAGCTGGTGCGAATCGCTGAGAATCTTTAGCCTCGTTTAAATCGCTTCCGAATTATACGAACTCTACGGTAGACGTATAGCTCTCCTATTTCCTCGATCGATTATAAAATTGCCCGGCGATGAAATGATAGAGCGCGATATTAGTCTGCTGCTGCTACTACGCTTTTCTGCCAAACTCCATCAGAGGGAGCCAGTCGGTATCAGCCCGTCCTTTTTCCGCCGGATAAAGCCGCTTTATCTCGGAAATTCGAGGCTCCTTTTCACCGAAGCTTCTTCTTGGAATACGCCCAAATTTCATTTAACACACTATGCACATATACTCTAGTTTAAACTTTTGATAAATTAATAATAACGCGCGTGCAAGCTCGCGCGAAAATTGTTTGACTTGCTGGGAGAGGATGAGAAGCACCTAATAAACTCGTAGTACAAACTCGACAGCTATTCCCTTCCGTTCGCTTGGCCACATAGAAAATCGCCGAGCAAACGGCATCCATGCATATATAACCGCGCGCGCACACACACACTTATATATATGTATATAGTTGCGCTATAGAAGACGCGCGAGTCTTGATTTGCACGCCTTGCCAAATTTACATATCGAACTTTATCAACTCCACTCGAATCGTGAATATATATACACACGCACATAGAACCAATCCCCGTCTATAACACGATGTATATACATATATATGTATGGTATACTTGCGTCACACGATGGGATCGTGGTTTTATTTAGGGTTGTATAGTAACTTGAGTTTTTGTATATGAGACGGCTTAATCGTCGAAACTGCATGCTATCGTTAATTTTTTTTTACTATAACGGGCTCATTACAGAGAGAATTTGCGCTTCACACGCGTCGGCCGCCCCAGCACACGTGTTATATGTATATATAAAAGCCAAGTGTCGAGCTTGTAAATAAACGCGTCGGAGCGTTTGCGTAACGAGAAGCAGCAGCTGGTGCGCTAATTAACCGTTATTCATATTCGTTATGTACACAACCCTCCGCTCATCCAGCTGCATATATATGTAGCTATTCGCCGGAGTAGAGTCATGTAACTATATACCGTAAGGGATGAAGTTCGCAGAAGTAACGTCGATTCGTTATTCTTCGCTTCGGACTTCGTGTTAACGGTCTGTTTGGACTGTACGGTTGTATTTAAATTTATACGGCCTTTTCCTTGGAACACGGGATTACAATGCGCCGTCGTCTTCCCCGAAACTCCGATTGTTATTCGCTCTCGAGTTTCGTTTATAAGAAGAAGACGCAGAAAAGAAACGGGCTGTCGTATATTCGCCCGCGTTTCATTATTCGGGGAAGAAAATCGTCGCTGACTATATTCACGTGCGCAGTCTATCTGTTTATCACGTGCGCCAATACCGAGATCGCGATGCTTATTTTATTGCCACCTGTTAATACAAACTGTCGGATGTCTGCATTTATCGCAGTCTGACGTCTTCATCGCGTGTGTCTACAGATATATAGATATACGACGCGACGACGAGTTTGTCCACAGACACATACACACACGATAATATCGTTGTCATTGCATATACACATCAATAAATGATTCAGAAAGTCAATGAGTACGCGATGTACGATTTCGATGATAAAACTTGCGCCGCGTTACTACACGACGTGCTTTCATTTCTTTTCATTTTTAAGTGCACATCGTACATACAGGAGCAATCGATCCTGGTCTCATTTTCCAAAATCAATAATTCACTCGCGCTCGCGAGAGAGAATCGACTCTCGCGGCGGACGATTTGTTCGTAAAGCCTGCACGGTAATAACATTCATCAAGCACTTTTATTGGCCGTCGTATATAGCACGTCATTATTACCGAAGGAAAATATATCAATTTCGCGAGTGAGAGAGAAAGTCGGTATAGAAAGAGAAAGAGGAAGGAAAACGGGCACGGGAGAGGAAGCCGGCCCGGTTTATTCTGATTTATTTAAGCTCAACTTTTTCCTCCCCGCACACTTATAAACGAGCACCAGCTTCCCCCTTTTATTTAACCGAGAGTGAGAGAGAGAGAGGTTCGATTCAACTGCGACCTATATATCTCTCTTCGATTTGCGGATGCGTTCGCAAGAAATGAATCGCGCTGACTCGGACAGCTGCGACTTCGTCGAGGCCACGCCTCGTTCTCTCTTTCTCTTCCCTTTTTTTATTATTTACCTCCAAATCGTTTCCGATTTTTATTTCGTTCTTTCTTCCGGCGAAATTTTTTTTCTCCTCGCTTTTCTTAATTGCTCGAGGAAGACGTCGTATATACAATGGGCACAGAGGAAAAATATCTGCGTCACCGAAACTGCAGACCTAAAACGAAGCAGTTTTGGACTAGGCTTTCTCCTACGCCACCATTTACTTTTTTACACTTTTTCGATATATGGGAAATATATTCAGTATAATGCCAAAACTATCGCGTTCTGCATATACTGCTCGGTCAGCTCACGCTATAACTGCTTACGTTTGTGTGTCTGCGCACGATAATTTCTGAACATTTGATTCTCGATTTCATCTCGCAATCGGTCATTCCTGCATGTACACAGGTATACGCCGAACGTGCATTCAATTAATGGCTGTCAAGAGAGACAAGGTCTCTGGGAATTTTTAATTTATTCATCGCGCGTGTGCGCGGGGAGGGAATTAAACCGTCGCTCGTGCAAAAACACGAGGTGAAATTTCCCGGGCAAATTCTGCAGCGCGTGAATCACGCAGGTAAACATACTGCAGGAAATATAACGATGATATATCCACAACTACGCACGTGGATCAACAACAGCCGTCCGCCGACAAACAGCTCATAAAAGTTGGATATATTGTATCGCACCTTCGTTCATTATTCTTTATCTTATATTCCCTCTTTCGTGCTCTTATATAGGTATATATAGGTATACGAAATTCCGTTTTTTTCTCCGGGTGCAACAACACGAGCACCGCGAATGTTTAGGACGAGCGATTGATTTACTGCTCTACTCTTTTTACGAGGGCGCTTTGCTGTGCTTTATATACGCGTTTATATTCTTCTTTCTCGAGAAACGGTTTTTTCAGCGCCTCGCGTTATTGACCCGATTCTTGCGTGCGCATCCAGCCGAGCTTCCCCGCCTATATGATTTATGCTCGAGTGATTTCGAATTTCGAATACATATACACATATAGCGTATATATACAGTATCATGTATAGCGGACGAGCTTCGGTTATTTTCATGGATGAAAATAGTGGCTGATTTAATGAAGATCGATACGCCAATAATTAAATTAGGCTCGTTCGGTGAACAATGCTGTCCCCCTCCCCCCGTATATTGTCGGCGAATATATAGATATCATGCCAAAGGAACGCTGATGCGCGCTTCACGCTGAAGTGGAGTTTACAGGTGAGCGGAGACTGTCTGTTGGATTTTGAGAAAGAGAAAAATACGTACTGTATTCGTTCTGACGAAACGAAAAGGAAGTAAAAAGTACTACGAGTATGTATATAATATAATATATTCACGAATATATCTCCAGCTACATATATATACTGCAGTTGAGCAAATAGAGAGCAGCGCACGCAGCGGTGTGGTACATTATTCGTTATAATACACATATATATATGTTTGCTTGCGTTAACCGAGACGAGATATTCGTCGCTCGCGTTTCATCTCTCTTCCGCGCGCAGCTTTTTAATATTTCAACTCTGCGCGAGGAACTGCTTATACCGCGACGTTTCGAAACGAGCAGCAGCAGCTCGAATGTAATTCAAAGGTTTACGACCGCCGAGAAAGAGAGACTGTGTTTTCGCGTCTGCTGCTGCTGCTGCTTTTAGAAATTCCAGTCGTCGCGCGAGCGAGCCACATCAGGAAGCAGCGGCGCACTTTCAAATCCGCCGGATAATCACGATAATCGACGCGGGTCGCCTCCGTCGATGTAACGCGATTTCCTCGTGCTGCTGCGAGCGAAATTGCAGCAACGGCGGGACGTTTTATTGCGCTTTATTCGCTGTGTGTGTGCAGTTGGTTTGGTTTGTGCGAGAGAGAATTCGAGTTGGCTTGTTTGTCAGAGGACGACTGGTTGCGGATGAGGAGAGGCTTTGTTCGGGGTATTGGGAAAAAGAAAAATTATACGTGCGTGTATGTAAAGGTTTGACTCGCGAGTGCGTGCGCGGAATTCGCGACGGTGAGTTGAACGACTTTTGGGAGAAAAAGCTGAGTTTGATGGGATATGTCAGGTTTCAAGGGTGTATAATGTATGTGGCATATTGATTGAGATATTGATTGGTTAATTTAAAATATCATGCTATCAACGGTCGTATACATTATCGTTTTTTTTGACGACGCATCGAGTGCGATATGAATTTCGCTGTAATCAGCGAATGCCCTGTACTATCAATAAGAGGCGTTATTCCAAAAATTGTTTTCGCCGCCTTCTCAGTATATACATACACTTCAGCCAATATGATGCTCTAAAATTCTGAAAACCCAAATATTTTTAATCTCTCACTCGATTATATTTCCCTCAACTCACACCGGCGAGACAAAATTTTCCAGAACGGCGTAAGAATCAACGCTCCATACCCGAGTATAACCAAGTGAAACAGGATCGAATTCCTCGATCGACTTCCGAGAATGTTATTTTTAGCCCCGCTCGACTGCATACACACACACCAACACTGCTGCAGAGAGAGAGAGAGAACCTGATGAATGAACATTTCTCGGCGGCCAATAGCCGCTCGGTGCAAAACAGGTTCCCATCCTCGAGCTGCGCGCAGGAAAGTCGTCGTTACTGCCGCAGCCTTTTGAGCGAGCTGTATGCGTGTATTATACGCTGCACTACGGCTACACCTCTCGCGTCGTTCGGGAAAATTGACGCGCGCAATTTCTCTCGATGAGAAATTTCTCAGAAGCGCGAGGTTTTCGTCCTTCTCCGCATCGATTTCGTTTTTGGGGTATCGATTTGTGTATATGTATATGCATATGAAATTAAAAACGTGAAATGTATGAAAACGTCGTTGCCCGAAATATTTATAAGAATAAGCATCAGAATCCAGTACGACTTTTCGTACACACACACACACACGAGCTACATATGAGAAAATCCAATCAATCATGGAAAATTCTAGCGAAAAATTCTCGTTCCCCGCACTTACGGCTTTTTCCCGCCGCGTATCCCAGGGAAAATATTTACGGCTTTTTCTATATACGACGGACCAATCCGCTCATAAAATGCGCATAAATTCGTCGCAGCTGCGCAGTAGCACACACTCATACCTACATATAGAAATTAAAAGCCGGATCGACTCGCGCGCATTAACACGCCGATAAATCCTTCCTCCTTAAGCCTTCCCTCTAACCCGGAATATAAATCAGAATATCTATATACACACCACACATGTTGTACGGAAAAACTCGAGGAAACAATCCGGAGTAATCCCAAGCGCAAATGAAGAGATCCCCCACGAGGCATATTATCACACACATACACACACACACACAAAAGAACCGCTGAAAGTCGTCCATCGATCGACGAGAGAAGGAATGGAAGGGAAAAAAGAGCCACCGGAAGAACCACCTGATCGCGGATTTATGTATTCCAAACACGTGTACCTGTACTGCGCGCGCGGCTATTGTGATATGGCGGCGGCGTTATATCTGTCGATCGATCGATCGATCAATATGTGCTCGCGCGCAAGGCGTTATATATTCATCGGCTTTTAGCATGCAGGTGCCGGGATGACACTTTAATTATAATGCGCAGCCGCGCCGCGAAATGTAAAATTGCGACGTATCGTATGGCGGGTGAGCCTCTGTATTTCGCGAGTTATTCAGACGCGCAATGGCTCTCCTTTTTACGGATTTTAACGCGCAGGTGCGTTGCGAAATCGTCTGGGAATAGATTTTTACTTATACCTATAATGTATATTGTTGCGCTTGACGTTAATTCATTCCCTTTTGTCTGTTTCAGGTGAGTATCTCTTTTCCGAGTGTCTGATATATTGTGTTGTGTGCTGGTGACGGTAAGTAATAATGTACGTGTATTGAATGTATATCGTCTGTATTCAAATCGATGTTTTTTACGAGTTCGATACACCCAATGAATATTTTTAATTTTACGTATATCAGCATAACAGTCGACTCTGCCGTAAAGGCACTGCGTATATTTATGTTCTAGAAAAAAAGCACTGGTATAATTGCGTTTTATTTTGATGCACGTGCAACGCTGTGTATATAGATATCCCTGGAATGTGCTCCTTTTATATATTTTCATTAGTTCGTAAAACTCGCTGACGACGCATCATCATCATCTCGTGTATATATTCAAGAGTCGCCGCAGTGAAATTCCGCAGTTTCTTATTTCGCGCAAACAAGCGGACTTCCAAGCCATAAAAATCGTTAATTTCCACGCGCAAATATAAAACTCTTAAATATCCCCTCGGGCAATTATATATACGATTCTCCAGAAGCGAACGGGCAATTAACTGCGCAATGGCGCTTAAAAAAACACTCGAAAACACGAGCGTTATCGGACTGTAGAAAGGAGCAGAACAGACTCCCTCATCGCTGTTTATATATAGTTCTAGCATTATCGTCAAGCGCGTAATTGATCTTCAGTTAACCGGAGACAATCCTCTTAATGGATAATTACTCTCGATCAAGGAACGACCTCGTTATAACCTTCTTTATTTATATGCAACGTATACCTCGAGTCTCTCGAGGCGCGCACTGCAGGCGGCTCCGCATTCAATTTTCCGCGCATTTAAGAAAACGATAATAGACAGCTATAGCGACGAAATATATAATAAGTAGCTTATAATACACGAGCGACACATCTCTATCTATCTACGCAGAAGAGACGAGGTTGCTGTATGCGGAGACTGATGATACACGCACAAAGTCGGCCGTATGTATATATACGTACCAAGCCAAGTTGATTATGAATAATAGATGATATCCTAACAGTTTGATGGTTCTTTGTATTATCAGCGAGAAAGGAAGAACTGCTGCTGCTGCTGCTGCTGCTGTGTGCGAGGAGAGCATTGAATGCCACCGTGAGTGCAATTGGCACGACTCAAGTGGTTAATCCCTTCTCCTAGAGCAGCAGCAGCACCAGCAGCAGCAGCAGTGTTATACAGAGTTATCTTAACTCTCTTTCATATAAACTCTTCTCTCTCCCTCTCTCAGCGCGGCCCTTGATTGAGTTATGAATTATACAAAAGGATGCTGTCGTCGCGTCTCTCGCGTGCAGCAGCCTTAATGCGATCGGTTTGTACATCTATTGTCCGCAGATCGTCGTCGGAGGAACGACGCGTCAACTGAAATTTTCATCGAAAATTCAAGCGTACCATAAAAAGCTGCGAGTTCACGTACATCACTCGCGAAAAAAAGAGCAAATAAAGCCGAAGGATCAGTACATAGGTCCGCGCGCGTTCTCGCGAAATATATAGAGCGCGCATGCCGAGAGAGCAAACGATAATGACGGGCCTTGACCCGAAAAATCGAGAGCTACCAGCGGCGGTGCGCGGCTATAAGTTGAATTATGGCGCACGTAACAGCCTCCCTGAGCCTCGATCAAACAATTTCTCTCTCTCTCTCTCTCAGTCTCGTCTTTATATCTATCTATATATATATATTTATATATATATATATATATACACACACGTTGTTATCATCGCGCGCGCAGCGGCGGCAGCTCTTTGTCGCCGGGATCCTTGAGAAAAAAAACGCGCGGCGACGTGTGCTGAATTGTTTATTGTCGCCGCGTGTCTGCGCATTTTGTTCTTCATCGTCTCTGCGACTTCCCCTTTGTCTCTCTCGCTCTTTCTGCTGCCCCTTGAATTTGCTCTCTACCGCGCAAGTATATGTATATAATGCCTTTGTCCACATGGGAGTTCGAGTCAATTTTGGAAAATTCCACATCCCTATGACGCAGATATACACACGCGATGATTATGAATCGCGTCGGAAGCATCGGTCCGCCTGCATTTTCAGAAGCAAGAAGATGCACTTCTTATATCTTCGCGGTAACGCGCAGTCGAACGGTAAATATTTAGACGTCGAAGATGAGAGGTGTGTGCACTCGGGGCTGAATTCCTTCCTCATCTCGCCCCCGCTATTCAACAGCGCGCGGCTTTCGATCGGAAAAAGCTCTGCTGTATAAACAATGAAAGCTTTCTCTCTCGAAGCCAATGAAAAACGATAAACAGCCGAGATAGGATCGATAGGAGGAGAAGCTCCATATTGTTTGGGAACTGCTGTATGTCGAAGTTTTAATTTAAATTCCGCGGCAGCCGATAAGACGCCGCGAGAGGCATATATACAAAGAGAGATAGTCGGGAGAATCGAGTGCCGCGGGTATGAAACTTTTTTGCGGAGAGAGGGAAAAGTAGTTTTAATAAAGGCTATACAATTCCTTGCAGCTATTATCGTATAACCCGGCGACCGAATCAAAATATTATCATTGCTACGACCCTATGGGCGCCGCTTCTGTGTATACTATATACCTCGACGACGGCCGGGACGGAATATTCTATTAGTGCGAGGCGTGATGGGAATGGCGGATGCCATATATATATATATATATATATATATATATATATATATATATATATATATAGAGCTATGTGCGCGCGTGTGCGTGCAAGCTGCTTATGCTTAGTATATTGTCGTGTGTCGAATCGTCGCTTATTGGGCTATTAATAGCCGGTGTGTATCGAGGCCATCGATGCCCGGGTATACTGATATGGATTCTTAGGATTTTTGCAAGGGTATGATAAGCATCGGAATGTATATATATATATATATATATATATATTGATGACACGTCGTATCTTTTTCAATCAACACGATCACGTGCAGCGATGTATCGTAGAGACGAAAATATACGTCTTCTTTTGTAAAATTCTATATACACTATAGATACATGCAGATTCGAAAAGCAGTTGTCACAATTTGACGGGCATTTCGAACTGTGTTACATATACATACTTTGTAGGTCATCGCGCATAATGCGTGTCAGTAGTGATTGTTTTCGATCATTCAATAAACGTAGGGATTTTGTCCCCTTCTTTTTTCTCTTTTAAGTCGTGATTGATGGCGAGAGACACTACTCTGTATATTAAATCACAGGCCATCGAAAGAAAGCCATTACGAGTAATGACGTTTTAAAAATATAATAACGCAGGCATGAAGCGAGCGCGAGGAGTAAGTGAGAGAGGGAGAGAAAAAATAAAAACGCATTAAATTGCAATTTCGGCCGCACGCGAGTTTACTTAGAAAAAATTGCAAGGTAATCGTCGTTTTACCGTGTCAAGTTCAACGCCGCCGCATCGACAAGTTATTACGCGACATAAATTAAAGCTTCGATGCAGCAGCCTATATATGATACGCGAGAGTCAAAATGAAAAATCACGTCCTTGGACGATCTCACTCGCCCGTGTCTCGCGCGAAGAGAAGAAAAAAATCTTTCCACGCGTCACTCTGCAACGAAATTGATAATACGCGCACACGCGGGGCTATAATATTAGAGCCCAATGTCGCGTGAACGCCGGAATCTTAATTTTTTCTGCGCGTGCGCTGGCTGTTTCGGTTCGTTATCGGAGCGATGCCATAAGAGTCTCCTTTGATAAAAACAAAGGCAGCGGATTACCGTCGCTTGTACACGTGATGAGTGAAATTCTGCGATGTTATATATACACGGGTCTTGCTGCGATTCCGAAAATTCACGTTATTATTGTCTCGCTGCATAAATAAATAAACTCGAAGACTGATAAAGGTTTCTGCCTACGTGATGCAAATATCGTCGCATTGCTTCTCTCATATATATAGTTTTGCTTTTCTTCGCGCGACTAAAAATATACGGAATCCCGAATCTTGCAACGAAAATAAACATCCGCGACTCTTGCTTATATACAGCTCTAATAACGCTAATTCCATTGGAAATTCGCGCGCGGCTATATCGCTTTATCGCGTACCACGACAGGTTTACGACTATTTCCACAGTTATAAAACCCAGCCGCTACGTGGAATCAAAGAATATACATAAGAATCGCTCATTATTATCATCTACTTCGCTCTTTCCTTTCCTGACCTCCGATATATACACATATATATAATATGTATATTATGCGAAGAAGCTGTTTTCGTTTCAGTAAAACTTTTCACGCCGCATAGCCCTGCACACACACATACGCGCATCGAGATACGACTGTTGACATTGTCTTATTATTTTTTCCTCCTCATCTCGATCCCCGACAGACATAAAGTGGAAAACGATGATGCGTGTGTTTGCCGAGAGGCGCTACTGTGAAATGAATTTACGGCGAGGGATTATATACGTGCCGAGGCGGGGGTGTATATACGCGATCGCGCGTCTACACACACACGCAGTTTGATAAACCAAGGAATGTTTTTCGTCGTCGCTGTGGAGCAACAGAGAATTTTTCCAAGAGTAGTATGATTTTTCATTAATTGCTCCTGTCCTCGCGACAAAGCGCAGTGCATAACGCTTCAGTAATTTCCAATTACAATTATACTAATAGCGAGAGCAGTTTATAATGCGACTCTCCATCGCGGCGAAATGAAGCTCGATCACGTGTAACAGTTTAATGACCCGTCAGCTTCCATTATTATACATTGTATATACGTCGACGAGTATAAAAAATAATAATAATAATAATCAAGCTGATCGCAGTGCAACGACGATTTTGCGCCTCGAAAACTACGCCTCCCAGCAGAGCAGCAGCAGCAGCAGCAGCTTGCGTAGCTTTTGCCCATAGCCCCTCGCTCGCGAGCGCTTAACGAGAGTCGGACGTGCAAAACGGTGGAAACAATTTGCCAATTTATACGCGCTCAATTAGGCCAAATTCGCCCCGCCGGCTGCTGCTGACAAGAGGAGGAGGGACGAGAATACGTGGGCTCTTAATTCGATTCCGCCAATTAAACGGCCCGTCGTTGATAAGAGTATAGCTTATACTATACGCGAGGACGGCTATAACTGTCGTCTATATACTTCTTCTTCTCTTATCCTCGACCTCTGACGAACTTGCGCGTTCGCGTGCTTGCGGCGCGCTTCTTATTTTTTATCCTACGGATCAATTTAGCTTTTATTGCGAGCTTTCGCAACTGCACTCTGATTTATTTACTTCGATTCTTTAGTTTCTATGAATAAACAATCGAATTGCGACGAAAACACGTGTCAACGAGCTGAGACCTGCGCACATTTGCAACAGAAAGCTTTCATCGAAAAAGTTTATATGCATCACACGCGCACTGCAGACACAAAGTAATATCATCCGGCGCGCTAGAGGGAGCCGCCGACTACAATAAATAGTTGACCCATTTTTTTCGCGGCAATATTTTACTTACTATACGCGTACTTCTCTTTCGCGAGAGCAGTACTTTCGAGAGACTTTCCTGCACTCGGTCGCATCTCTTTAAACTTTTCTCCTCCCCACTCCTGCTATAATATACACATAGCGAGAACTTTCGAGCTTGCAACTTTGACCTTATTCTTTGTGCGGCTCCTCGTGAATACGGACTTCCAGGAATACGCGATCGCGATCGATATGTTCTATGAAGAAAAATCAGCGCTATCTATAGTTATATCGATGATTTACACATATCGTCTTATCGATCGCGAGATTCGATGCGGCGATATCACGAGAGAGTACAGAGAGTCATTATATCGGGCGACGATGAGTCGTTGCCTGTATATAGAGGTTATAATTATAGTCGTGATGCCAGGCCACTGTTTTGATTCCTCAAAAACTCGAGCCTTTCGCGGGATCATCATCGTGATAAGCCGCGCGCGGATAAAATTTACAACGGCGATAATAATTTACTCGTTATATTTTTTCTCCTTATCTGCAGCACAGGCGTTGTTACATTTTTTTTTATTTCACCGTCGCGCTAATATGCGCGTCGTAAAACGTAATTCGTGTATGTATATACTCGCACGATTGTATAGCTATCTCGATTTATCATCATCAACATCTCTCGCGGTGATTAAACTTAAACACGGCATTTTTCGTACACGTTTGCTCGCAAATTAATCACATGTGCGCTGTGTCCTCGCTCGATATGGGCATCTCTCCTCCGGCGAAATTCGCGGCAGATCCTCGTTTGTAAAAACGAAAAAGCAAGGATAGAAGCGCATAATATGTACATAGGTCTACTAACAATCAACGCACGCACGGCTTATTACGAGCTCTCTACTATAGCCGGGCAACAATTGTCCGCATAAAAGAGGGCATTTGCTGCTATACAGAGTATATAAGAGAGATCGAGCCTGTGCGCAGTTGCGTCACGCGAGATCGTCGTGTTGGCTCGTTATGAAACTCGGATGTCAATGCGCACCACACGTACGTATAGAGAGGACACACGTGTGTGCGGGTATTATGGTCTCTTGTCGAGAAATTAGGACGAGAGATCGGTGCGGTTTGGCAGGGCCGAGCTGCGGTCGTGCGTTTGGCACCCTTCTGATATACGGCTGGAGCCGATCGCAATCTGCGCTTGTTTGTCCCCGGTGATAAAGGTGGAAAACAAATCGTTATCGGCAAGACGCAGCGTCTATATCGATAAAAATAGAAGCAGCGGGGGTTTGCATCGATTTATATCGTCGCACGAGATGTAACCTTTATTTATCTCGCTTTTATACATTACAATACACATATATGTAAAGCACGCAGTTGCCGTGTCATTTACACCCCGATAAACTTGATCGATGCTCGTACTTGACTTTTCGGAATCGCGTGCCCATTCAGAGTGTCGAATATTAAAAAACGGATCGCGTTCAATTAAGCGCGGATTAAGATACCGCATCGGAGATTCCCGAGAAATTCCATTGCTGCTACCGACGAACAAAAAAAAAAGAAAGAGAACACGAGGTGTGTAAATAACGTTTGCGCAGAGTATATACACACATATAAACTAATTGGGCGGAGTACATACACGTGATTCGTGCGATAACGCATATGTACACCGGGAGTTGCATGTCGCCGGCAGCAGCTCCGGTAAACAGGCTTATATATAACGAGTACCTTCGTCGCGGCTTGAAAATGAAAACTTATTCTGAAAATCCGTTGCGAGAGCCTATCGCAACTCTTGCATCAACTTTTGCATCGCGCATACGCGATATCGCATCGGTCGAAAATCCTGCGCTGCACCTGTCGATCCGGGGGAAAAGACACATTACAAGCACCTGCATATCGGCTTCCCATATACATATAAGATATACGCAGAAGCTCGTGAGTACGAGCGAACGAAGAGAGCATATATACCCCAAAGTGAGAGAGATGTATAGAGTGGGGCGCCGAGAGCAGCGGAGATCGTTTGCTTTCGAGTGTGCCGCACCGGCAGCGAGGAAGTAGTAGGGAGCCGCTCGCCGCTCTCTGTATAAATACAAGCGGCTTCGGCCGCTCGCGCTTAGTGTCTACCGCCGTATAGAGTGATTTCCTCCGCGCTCGCGACTCTTTCGAGCGTTGTTAAAACGACTGTGTTATCGTTTCATTTTTTTGCCTTCTTATCATCGAATCCCCGGCTCCTCTACGCCGCCGAGAGGACGGCGACTCCGAGATACCCGCGCACGCAGTGAATTGCGAGAGACGAAACTCGAAGAGGAACGACATACTTATACCGAGAGACCAGTGCGATATTTCGGCGACAACGATAGATCAACGAGAGATCGCAGCTGCAGAGAGAAAAAAAAAAGGAAAGCGAATGCAGCAACTCGCAACAGCAGCAGCCGTGAGCCGCCGCGGCGCGCGTGTCTGCGCGACGCTCGCTCGCGAGCTCGAGGCAGCGGCCAGTCGTATATAGTTTCGTAATATACGTCTCTCTTTCTCTGCAGCCATAGTCTCGTCCTTCGACGAATCTGTACACACATCGAGCATACGCAGCTCTCTCGGATAAGACGAATCGTCGCAAATTCAGGATCGTCCTAGCGCCGCTACTGTTTCTAGCACATCCTGCTGCCGCCGTTTTTTTCTTCTCATCGTCGACGCCAGTGTACAAGAGATAGAGAGAGAGAGAGAGACAGAGAGAGAGAGGTGAATACACCGCGCGCGAGTGAAAAGGCGGCCGCGAGACTGCTTTCACCGCGGCGATGCCGGCGCCGCTACCGTCGGGATTATCGTATACGTATCAGCTCGCCGAGTTCGCGAGTTCTTTCGTTCGACGGTGAAAAGTGCATCGACGACGTTTTCGTATTATTTTTTATACGCATACGTATATACGCACAAGAAGCAGAAGGGAATATTCTCGAAGCGAAGGAGGAGATTTAGATCGTCGAGGACTATCTCTGTTAATATATATAGCGGGTAAATTGACCAGTGGACTTATCTTGTATATGCGGATACCTACGAGGCTTTCTCTCTCAGTGTGTGTGTGTGCGTGCGTGGATATAGAGTCGGCGCTTTTTTAGTTTCCAACGGAATTAAGTTTGTGCGAAGAAACGGGAATATTTCGCGCTCGCCAGATAAAACTCCGAAGCAATTAGAGCGGCTTTACGCGCGGGGGCGAGCCGACCGCTCTTTTTCTTTCTACGTAGCGGTATAATACGCGCTCGTTCATTCACTGCTGGATATACGAAATGTGCGCTTCGGATCGAGGCTCCGATTTCGGGTAGTACTACTACGTCTGTTATTATTAAACAGTTGGCAGTAGAGCGTTTGGCATATACGCCGCGAAACGTAAACAAAGACGAGACTCTACTCGCGGCTTTTATATTAGAAACTTGGCATATCGTCGCTCGCGCACGCACCCGAGAGATACTCGCCTCCTGTCCACCGGTCGATTTTACAAGCGTGAAAACCAAAAAACAAAATTTCAGTGCGGATGCGCCGGAGCATGGAAAGCACGATGTACATAAGCGAGAGCAACGGCTGCGGCCAACCGCATCTGATCTCCCCAAAGTACGCCTCTACAAACTCGATACCATCCCTCATCGAGAGCTGTCCGGCCGTCTTCGACCTGCCCGACGCCAACGACAAGTCATCATCGCCGACCTCGCCGAGTAGCGTCATTCTCCGCGATCAGAAGGGCCGCCGTCACAGTGTGCTGGAAGACCTGAAAGCTCGCCGCGACAGTTTCTTCCAAAAGGCACGTCGATCGAGCATCTTCGAGGACAAGGAGAACCGCGAGAAGCGACGCAGCAGTGAGTCCGGACGCCGCGGCTCCGTCTTCTACGTGTCCCACGAGCTCCTCAACGAGGAATCCTCTTCGCCCAGTGCTCGCAAGGACGAGGAGGAGAAGACGGGGAAGGAGACGGTGGCGACGAGCGACGAGAGCGCGCCGTTGGAGTACGCGAAAAAGGGACGGAGAAAATCCTGGCACCCGTTGGCCGGGAAACCACCCAAGGTCGACCGGAAGCGCAGGAAGGGCGTGGCTGCACCCGAGGTCGGAAGCACCGAGGGTCTCTATAATGCCAGACAGAAGAGGCCGTCCTGGTGGAACATTTTTGTGCCCGACTCCGTTGGCAGGTAATTATTCTCTCGACGACGACGATGATGAGGGAAGTTTACGCGTGTGTGCAGTATAGTGTCTGTATAGGACAAATCGATTCGGAAATCCAGTAAATTCAACACTTTGTCGATTTCGATCACTATGTCGATGCGGTTTTGAAAAGGCTCTTTCTCGAAATAATTCTTCCTACTTATATATATACTTACTGCAGCAGCGATGGAAAGAGAGAGAAACGCACGTGCGAATTCCTGAGCGTAAAACGACTTTCGTATTCGCCGCGCGCGGGTACAGTTATCGGCGGAGGTTCTCAACTCCGCGCCATGTTGGCGCGTGACGGCGACTCGTATAGGTCACGGCGACGAGGTGTATACTCGCTCGCTGTGCGTCTTCGTTCACGTGAAAAACTGCGATTTCGATGATCCTTGTTTTATTCTCCTCGTTACTTCGCTTTTTTTTGCGCAGCTCGTTATTCTGCTTCCACGTCACGCGACTCGCAATTACAATCAGCATTGCGTAGGGCATACCGAGTAGCTTTAATTTTAATCGTATATAGCAGATCCGTATAGGAGATAAATAATCGCGAGCAGGAAGCGATTTTTCACGCTGGAGCAAAATATTTTCATCGCGAATAATAGATAGCGATTTTTCTCGCATGTGCTGCCGTGCGATCGATTTTTTTTCCTCGACTACCGCACGTGTTGTAAACACGGTCTCTTGATAGACTCAATTGATTTCGCTTGTAATAATATACACGAGAGAGTTCCACCGCCGCGCAAAAAGCAGCTCCCGACGCGTATAAATGTTTTACACCGATAAGATAAGCGGAGACCGCGTGTCTCTCTCTCTACCCTAATTTTTCTTCGGGATACGTGTGCGCGCACTCAGTGGCTGCTTCGGAGATTTATATGCGCGGCTTTTGTCGGGAGATACAGAGAGCGCGCGTTATGTAATTAAGGCTTCTTCGCAGGAGCGGGAAATATATCACGCGCATATACACCTTCATCCGTATGTGTGTGTGTGTATATATATATATATACAAAATTGGGTTAGAATGTCTAGAAGTTTGATAAGGTTTCGATGCCAAACTCAGAAGAATCTGCTCCAAATAATTAAGAAATAAAGAAGATAACGCGGCCGCGTGACTGTCACGTTGTGTACGAATTAAATCGGTTGCTTTGTAAACAGACTCGCGAGGTGTTGTACTAACAAATCATCTGCTTTTGATAACGTTTATATACATATAAACTCCAGTATATTTTGTGCACAAGCAAGAGAAAGAGAGATGCGATACGTGCGACACCGTAAAATTAGACGCGATCTTTTGATGCTCATCCAAATATTCCCCTCACCGCGGCGCCCCTCATGCGTCACACTACATTTTTACTATGCGAAATTCAAAAGAAGCACTGCACTTGTTAGCTAGCGCTTCCGTCAAAACGCGAAAATTCATATATCACTCCACCTTGGCGCATCGTCCGCGTCTTCCTGCTCTCGTCTGGCACGACTTGGCAGACACGTCGATTACAATTTCTTTTTTTCTGAAAAATACGGAGCAATACATCGCGTCGTTGTTGTCACACACGGACAATTCGCTAATTTGAATGTCGCGCAAAAAACGTTGCGTTGACTTTGTAATTGCCTCGCGCGGATCCAATTACTCAGCGCATATTCCTTCCTTTGTCGCATCGACTTTTTAAACGCGCGCATAGCTTTGTTTGATAATGTTTTGTCGAAGCGCCAGAGAGTGGATGAATTTTCATCCCACAGCGATATGACATTGCTGCGTTTTTAATATGCGAGAAGCAATTTTCGAGCGGGCTTTGTACATGAAATTGTTGGTTTATATATTGAAACTCCGGGGACGTACATAAAATCTGATTAAAACAATGATGCGACACGAGAGCTCGCGCGTATATACACATATATAAGCGGGATAATTATCGCGTCCGCATCAGGCTTTATGGTCTCACAAAGTCAATGTCTTATAAACGGAAAATCAGGAGGAACCGCTTATAATATATTATACGCGCGGTGTGTACGACGAAATTTCGAATCGTTAATTCGATTAATTCTCTCTTCGAACACGAGTTTCGAAAAAATAATGCTTACGAAACTCAAGAGCCGTTTGAAATTCCGCTGCTGCATCTTGATTCTAAATTGCCTCTGAATCAGTACCCATCAAGCTTAATCAAGCCACAGCGACGACTCGAAATTCGAATCTCCGTTATCTCGCCCTTGTATATATACATACATCGCATCATGCATATACATACCGGTCTCCCGTCTCTTTATTCTCCTTAATCTTATGGAGGAAAAGGAAGAAACAAGAAACCGACGGAGAAACGAGGAAGCTCATCGGCTATTCCCAGGACGTACGCGTACATATCCGTGAATCAAACACGTGCGCGTATTTCATCACTGAAGTGCGAGTGTGTTTTTTCGCCGGCGCTGCACAATTCGGAGGTAAAAATGTCGCGAGCGGGCGCGCGAGTGGGAAACGGGAATCGCGCGATGATAACCGGTTGCGGACGCGCGGCTTAAAAATAGCCAGAATGTTGTTGTTGTTGTGCTTCTTCTTCGCTCGTCTTCTGCTTCTGCTTCTTTGAGTTTTATTCGGTTCGAGTGACTCGCTACTCTGTGTGTGTGTGTAGTATATTGGAGCGTTTACAGTCGACGACTTCAATTAGTCTCGAGATTCTCGACGACCTATAAAACCTCATAATACTGTATAGAGTGGTTGCGAAGATTTTTTTTCTCAGTCGATCTTTTAATAAGCTTCTCGGACGACGGGTGTGTGTACCTTATTTTTCAAGTGCTAAACATCGTTGAGTGGGAGAAAGAGAGAAGAAGAAGCTTCGAGAGAAATTATGTCGTGAAGCATCTCCGGCGTAAATCTCGATTTGGCTTCTTTACGATCGAGAAGTTCCTTGAATAGCTTAGTGCTGAAGGAGAGAGAGATGAAAGGGAAATTTACTACGGCCGAGTTTTATTATTTCGAAAAACACGTAAATCCCATTCATCCCCCACCCCCTCTCGCACATGTACGTATACATATATATTTTTCACGCGATCGGATAAAAGGACGATCCATAATTCAAAACACTTCCACTTGCGCGTCCATAAAACGCATGAATGTTTAAAAAGCTTCGAGGCGTTAACTTTTCATCGCGCTTTTCGAAAATAGTAAATTTTCATTATTTACGAAGTCCATCCCCCTCTACACACACATATATATATATACATATAGATATATGACACCCGCTGAATTTTCTACGCTCGCCTACTGCGTGAATATATTTCTCCCGCGGTGTTGACATGCATTATTCAAACATTTATCAGCGTCTCGCGCTGAAAAAGTGGGTGTATATTATAGTCCGACGCGCACTGTCTGCATCTCTCTTGATATAACCTTCAGTTTACCAAACTCCAGCGCGAGTTTTGTCAACTCCCCGCACTTGCGCCACAGCTGTTTCCTCGGGACTTTATTTTTCTTCTCTCCTCTCTCGCGAATTCCGATTACGCGCACAGCTCGTTGCGTAATCCACATAGAGAGTGAGAGAGAGAGAGGGAGAAAGAGAGCTGCATAAGCAGGTGGTGTAAAACACATTCTACTCGCCAGCGAGAGTTATTACAAGAATATCATGTGTCCGCGTCGCTACTCGATCCGCTTGCTCGGGCGCGGCTGTACCTCCGCCCCGTATATATACGTGACACGTGTCAAGCGTATCGACGTTACACGCGCGCCTATATAGCTATCAGTCTCTCTCTCTCTCTCTCTCTCTCTCTATGTTCCGGACTTAAATTCGCCAAATATAGCAGGTGCGCGTAAACAGAGGCTGCGCGAAGCATCTGGACGAGCTGTCGTTATATATATATATATATATATATATATATATATATATATATAGGGCTCATTGCGTCATGCTAAAACATTCCTCTTTTTTTATAGCGTAATTGCTTGTGCCATCAGGCGGATACTTTGTACGAGCATGTATTATAAACGACTCAATCGCGCGCGGCTTTATGATCATCGGGAAGCATTGATGGATGCTGATTGACGGTGATTCCTCAATGTGACATTGCTCGCTCTGTATATATATATAGAGAGAGAGATCTCGCACTCGCGATTATTCTATTTGTTAAACTTTTTCAGGATCAATCTTCCCGTACACTCCCATGCGCTGCAGCAGCTCGTGACCGATTCCACGCGTCTATACATATATGTATATAGCACCGCCTGTTGCTATACTAGCCGGCGCTCGTTTCTGGGTCACGAACTCGAATCTCGAGGAAATTATTCAACAACGCGCGAGCGCACAGTCCAGCTAACGCTCAGCCGTGCGATAAACAAACCGAGAAACAGGAACGACGAACTTTACGTAAGTCCGATTCGGCTGCGTACGCTAACGACGCGATAATTTTTCCTTCGCTTATAAGTATGCTGGGCTGCTTTTTATCTCGCCGAGAGAGAAAGAGGCTGATGACTCGCCGCGTGTGCTATAAGCTATAGATACGTGCGCTTTAGGACGTGAGCGGCTGATGTAAACCGGTGCGTGACGAGGAGGTATAGAGGAAAGATCGACTTTATTTTTCCGTTTCCGTCGTTAATAACACGTAACGTTATAATTATTGACCAGAAGTCGCATCGGCGGATTTCTCTTACGAATCATCAATCATAATCCTTATAGACATATACGCGAGAGATGAATTATACGAGCAAAAAGCTTCGTTATATATATATATATGAAGATTCAACGTATAGTGCGCTCGAGCAGAGATTATATTATGCATGTAAACGCACGACGCTGCTGGCACAATAGTATATATGCTTTCAATATACCATCCGGTGCCATCCTTATGGTATATATATGTATCTACACGTTAATTGAGGCAGCGATTAACTTGTTTGTCTCGAATCGAAGTATATGACAAAAAACAGACATACATATATACTTACGGGCATCGTTGAATCTCCCAGGAGTAAGAGAGACATGTACTCCAGCCCTTGAGGCCTTAACCTTTTGGTGAATTAGTTACCCGATGATAAAAAAAAATAAACGTAGCAGGAAATGATTACCTATATAAATATATCCGTAAACAGAGGGAGAAAGAAAAAATAGAAGCGAGCGAGGCCTTGGCCGGAAGAAAAACGTCCATTATACACACGTCGGACGATGTCGTCGAGCTCGTATATATGCATAGAAAGATACACATATAATTGCCGTGTGAAGTATGCGCGCGATTTTCACGGTTGATTCTCGCTAGCGCCGATGTGAAGTTACCGCGAATAAGCTGATGTAACGGTCGTCTTTATTTTCCGTTCTTTCGATTATTCCTCTCGCGCGCAGCTGGAGGAAATTAGTGTATTTATTCGCAGATCGCACGTGATACATAAAACATTAATAATTCGGAGAGAGAAAGAACCGACCCGCCGAATCAATTTGTTCGATTACTCGGAAACTAATTACAATGTTTTGTTTGCTTCCTAAATATTTCAGTATACGATTTTCAATCCCGCTGCGTAATACGTTTATTCGTTATACACACATACCTCGCTCACTATCCGATTGTCATGTATAATACTTAACGACGAATCTGCAGTAGAGGAAAGAAAAACAAATTTGCGCTTCAAGTTCCCAATTTTACAACGACAATAGCAAGCGACGTGGCGCCGCGAGAAAAATAAACTCATTCAGGCATCGGCGGTCAATTGCACATATTATATAGCCGAAGCTGGTCTCGTGGCGTAACGTATTGTATATACACGTCAGTGCACGTGCACCCGAGAACTCATACATATATGTGTGCGTGTGTGTGTGTGTATCTGAGAAATTCGAAAAACCCGCGTGACAAAGTAAACTGTGCCCGATTTTAAAATTAGAAGCTCGTAAAGCTCGCGCTGCCATCAGTGCAGTTGGGAAATAAGCGTCGGTTCTTATATTGTATATTAGTGAGTAATATAGCGAGTGCAAGTTATCACGTACGCGAAGAAAGTTTATGACTGAGGAGAGTCGTATATATATAAACGTCCCAATTTTCGACCAAGAAACCACTCCAATTTTCCAGGAACACAATGTACACGGAGGCCCGATATACTATATATAAACTTGCAATGCAATTATTGCATAATTGCCTTAAAAGCCGCAGTATATGGTCGAAAGAGAGAAAGAGTAAAAGACACAAGAGTTCGTAGCTGTACGTTTAATAAACCCGATCCCGATGTATATATTCGTGTACTTTTTTCTGCTCGCAGTATGTCGACAATTTTCACAAGAGGATTCCTGACGGGTCTATTATTTTATTCTACCATCAGCTTCTATAATAAACAACTCCAGAAAAACATCCCACTCAATAGCAAGTATAATTCGCGTTGAATCGCTCCATTTTCTCGATCCACCTGCATCGCGTCCTCCCGATATTCCCGTAAAAATAAACTGAAAAATCCAACGTACCAACGAGAGAGGGAGAGCTAGATAACGAGCAGCTGCTCTGGACCGCCCCGGGGAATGCTAATCTCCTGCAGCCGCGAACGACCGGACGAGCGGCGCAGTTGGGTCCACTCTCTTTTTATCTCCCCGCCGCGCGAGCTTTTCATCTATAACTGCTTTGCGGAAATAAATTTTGCAAACCGAGTGTTATCCTATTCTGCGTCGTCCTCGAGGTTATATCACGCGTACCGCCGACGCTATATGGTATTTGACGAGTTTTCACATAAGCGACTGGAAAATCCTAAACGCTCGCGGCGTGTCTTGCCATCCTTTGCAATGCAAATTCGAGAGGGTTAAATTTAGCGCTTACTCTGCGCCGCTCAACGGCCAAATTAATGTACTCGTCTCTTGACAAGTCGCGCGCTTTGTTGCTTCAGCCGGGCTTTTGTGCGCATATATAAACGGCGTCGGTGCAAATTGCAAGTTAAATGCCCCGGAGGTGCATACTTGAATGTCCTATGGATTTTCTTTTCTTTTCTTTTCTCAAATATCATCGGTATATCAGACGTGCACGGATGTACATTACGTAAGTATACGTGTGAATCCGATGAATGGCGATCGCTATGGTGTTTTTTTGGTCTAAATATAAGGAAGGCCGCGAGAGGGTGCGAGACGTGAAAAAAAAATTAGAATACTCGAAATACCGGTTCGGCGTGTATATATATATGACTAAAGTGAAAAGAGTATCGCCCGCTAAAATATAAAGCCACATCGATTCAGGAATAATCCATCGCGGATAAACAATTATTCCTCGTCTCTCATAAGTATTATCAGCGCGCGAAAATTCCCCTCGGATTCCAATCAAGTGAAAATAATAACATCGAGCAGCAGCGAACCCTAATCCAATCACACGCAGCTCCCGGTAATATTCCTCGCACGAGCGCGCGAAAATCGATCTCAGAGGAGCAAAGGCCTAATCCGACTCGCCCGCGGCGTAGTCCTATACAGCTGCAAAGGTCGCGAATTAGCCTGTGCACACGCGGAAGCTACGCTATACACTGCCGGAGGCTCGGCTGGGTGTATACGCGTGCCGAAATCCAAAGAGATCTTCGACTCTATATACACGCACTCACGTGACTATATACGTGGAGCCTGGAGGAGAAAGGTCTACGGCCTTCGCGCGACATTGAGCAGTGCGTACGGGTGTACCTTCAGGGACAAGAGCAGGAGGTGTTGTACCGGCTTCTCTCTTTTGTCCTGCGTGATGGATCCTCGAAGTTGAGGTTATTTATTTCCTGCAGAGAGAGAGATATGACGATTGTAGAAGTAGTATTAATTATCTGGAGAAAAGCCTATTGCAATGTCTTCTCTTATCTCGGTAATTTAATAACACACAGAGAGAAGGAGAGCGAGACAGGGAGATATAGCTTATTTCTTAATATATCGTCCCCGGCTTTCTTATCGCGGAAAGTTTAATTAAAATTCGTGATGTGTATATAATTATACACTCGACGCAAGAATGTACAGTCGATGGTCACTTTAATAAAACAAAATACTACGAAAGAATATATATATACACACTATAGTTCGCTCTAAGGAACTCAGCTCGCGTTTAACCCAATTAAAGTCTTCTCGAAAAGTTGCTGCCCCTCGCGCCAGTTGTCATGACAGCGCAATTAAAACTGCGACCGCTCCTTAATTAAAAACGGCGAAATAACCCGAGAGTATATATACGACGATCCGGAGAGAGAGATACGCCCGAGACTCGTATTTATATACCTTCTTTATCATCGGCCAAGTTCGTTGGCCGGTGCATTTTTCGGAGAAACGACGGCGTCTGGTATCGACGCTCAAAAATGGAGACGGACATTTTGTCAATTATCTGTTTATTACATTTATGCGCCGTTATAGTTATTTCACTGAAAGGATATAGCGTGTCGAGTTTCCGCATCTAAAGGGCTATTCGTGTTGGGGTTCTTGAGTCAGTCCGTTTGATGGATTGTTCGGTTGTGCAGTATTTATATCGAGTCGCGGAGAAACTAAATAATTTTCGCTACTGTACTACTAAAACAGTATAGAATGCAAGTGATGGAGATTGATGCGTTTTTATACGCCGATTTATGAAAACTGATATGCGCTCGCGTATCCGTCGATATGGTTTTTTGATTGATAAATTTCGCGTCCCTCTACTCGCGCCTATAAAGAGCGCGTAAATTGAAACAAAGTGAGTAATATACGAGAGAAGAGGAGAGACGCGTGCAGTATATATAGTGCCATACATCGCGAAGAATGATAATAACCTTTATTAGTCCCGAGCGCTTAATTAACGACAATTGTTTCATTGTTAACCGGACACTGCTCTCCTCTCCTTCATTACTCCTTTTTTCTTTTATTCGTCGCGTGATTCGCGAAATTCTCCATTTTTTATTCCACGCAACCGTATATAAGACCGCGGCGCGATAAATTCCGCGCTATCGGAACGCCTCCTACATGCCACACACACATACACACACCTATATACTATGTGAGCGTGTGTATGGATTATTCAAACTAGGCACGTAAAATATCATTCCGTCATGCATCGCTCGACCGCATCTCTCGCAAATCAAATTCCCGAGATGAAAAACCCGCACCGCAGCATTGAACAAGACGCGGGAAAAAAAAATGAAATTCGGGAAACGTCATCTGGTTCAATAATAGCTCTCTCGCTGTATATAGGATATATACGCATGAATATTCAACGTTCGCCAGTGCGCCGAAAAAATACTTCGTTTATACCGGGCGCTCTCTCACTTCGATATACTTTGGTATGGCTGAAAAATATCGAATTTAAATGCACGCCGCGAGAGATATATCCGCAGCGACGAACGTTGCGCAACCGTTCGAGCGTTTTTATAATATACGCGCGTCTCTATTTATGAAAATCACACCTATTGCGACAGCTGTTTACAGGCTCGTAAAGTTATACGCTCGTAATGACCGATTAAAAGTTTTCTCCTTAATTTATACATTACGCAAACTCGCGGAGAGTAAGACGTATAATCCTTTGCAAAACCTCGAAAAAATAAAACGAGAAGCCAACGAACTTGCGCCGTTTCCTCAAACTCGCGCCGGTATATATATACGTATTTACGTGATTAGCCGAAGGCCTCAACGAGTCCAGCGCAGACAGGTGGCGTTGCCAGGAAATTATATTCACAGCAGCGACATCGCATTCGGCCTCGCGCCCACCGGAAATCGATGTCCTAATCGGCGCGCAGCCTTGTCCCTCTCCGGGCCGAAATCGTCTTCAGTCTGATATCTTCGATTCGCGACACGTATACCAGTCCCCTCGGCGCGCATACGAAGCGAAATCGTCGCGGTCTGGAGTCTATAGTAATTAGGCTGCCCTCGTCGGTTATATGAGGCGAGAGAGAGAGAGAGAGAGAGAGAATGTTCGCGATTCTTTATGGACATGCGCCGAGAATGTAATATATAGATACTGTTTACGGTCGACTACTTGGAAATTGAATCGATATCGCTATGTACGACGTTTCTTTATTATATACTTGTATAGGCTACTGGACGTTTTCAATCTAGTTTGACTGTCAATGAAAAATGTTTCTCTTTTCGAGCGTCGTGTCGTTAAGTAAAATTATTCTGTCATCGCCTGGTGAGGAAAAAAAGAAGAATAATATGCTCACATAACTTTTTGGTTATGCCAACAACGCGAAAATTCAAGTATCTTATATACACGCGGCGAGAAGAATTCAAGCGGAAATCCATACTGTCATGCCTGAACATACCTGTCTGTAACTCCACTGTACTCCCTCTCCCTCTCTCGGCTTCCATTCTACGTCAAGCTCGAATTCAATCAATCAAGTCGAATTCCAAATTCTACTCTAAATTCACCAGCTGATTTCCCACATCTCGAAAGCCGCGCACACGCAGTCGAAATTTTCCATCGTCAATGCCTCCACGCCCATCGATACATACGACGAAGCAGCAGCTACCACATAGCCCTTCCACATATACTATATCAGTTTTACGACTATTATACGACGGTCTACAGCAATCGATCATACACTGCGTAAACATCCTTTCTCCTCTCCTCGGGGGAGCGCCTGTGGGTACGCAACAGCGTAGACGTGTATGCGCAATGGCTTTCTGAAAAGTCCAACGTGTGCGCGGTCACGTAGCGCCTAATGTCAGAGCAAGAGAGAGCTGCAATTTGGAAGCCTACGTGCGTTCAAGAGGGCTGTTCCCTTTTAATGACCTGACAAGCGTGTGATACGATTATTTTCCGCTGGAGATTTTCTTCCAAGCATATATGGAAAACAGCTCCTCTCGCAATTTCCTCGATAATAAATGTATTTTTAGCCGGGACACATATAACAGTAAAACTCGCGGTTATTTTTTCTCTTTCTTCTCTCGCACAGCGTGTCGTAAAAAATACGAGGCGCGCGGGGGTGAGACGCTGCGAAAATGAGTATACAGTGCACAGTTATAACGCTCCTCACGGCAAACAATGCCATAGTGTTTGCGCTCGAGAATAGAGAGAGAGAGGCATATTCCGGCGACGTGTTCCGGTTCAAATTTCGCTAAATGTTAATACCTTCGGTTTCCCTTTGAGTGTGTGCATGTATGCGTGTCTGTGTATGTGTGCGAGAGTATAGTCCGACCGATTGAAATGCTAATTGCGGCCGAGCCTAAAGCTACTCTGCTGTGCGGTCTTCCTTTCTAATATACAATATTCGAGCGTTTGTTTGCCCGAAGGATTTATTTCCAGTGGCTAAGCTTATATATTCTGTACACATGAAAATAATTTAAAAGGCTGCGAAAAAGAGCATTTTTTTAAAACCTTGTTAGAGCGTATTACGTTAAATCATCGTTAGCAAAAAAAAAGCTCGAGAACCATTAGCAACCACTAAGCGTCTAATTATATCGAGACCGGTTCGTTTACCTTTAAAATTGCGCTCTCCAGAAAAAAAAATCCGAGCGTCATTCTTCCGTTAACGTTGGGTGCACGCCACTCACGTACATACCGCACCCCCGCAACCATTGCGATTTTCCGTGGGTACGTGTAAAAAAAATACACGCACGCATACTACGGAGAATTATATATATCGCTCGCGCGCGTGTCGACTGGACCGATTTAATTAAAAGGCGAAATCTCTCGGCAATTAGATTGCGCGCAGATGAGAGAGATGAACCGTAATTTGCGTGTTGCTACCAAACAATGCAAATTGCCGAAAAAGGTGATGATATATCGCGCAGTATGTCTATTATATAAAATTCGACGGGGGTTTGACGAGTGGAAATTAACGTCCCTATCGCTATAATACTGATTGGTCTGTGTCATCGCGCGAGCGCACGTGAACCCGATAACGAGAGCTTTCCATTATATACGCTCTTTTTTTTTTAAACGATCTAAATTGTTTTATCCGTACATCGCTGATTGACGCGGACGAGAGAGAGAGAGAGAGAGAGAGAGAGAGAGAGAGAGAGAGAGAGAGAGGGAGGAAAAAAGGCTATTAATCTACTTCTCGCGATTAAATAAAAGTCTTTTATCCGCAGCAATCGCGCGCGGAGTATTTATAAAAACGATGTTGCAGTATGTATCGACGCACTTGTATAGCCGCTTTTTTCTCTCTCTCTCGTGTAATTGCGATCAATGATGTAATTCGATTATGCGGTATCTTGTAAATAAAAACGTCTAGTATTATACGCTATACACCGGAATATAACGGAGAATCGGATTTTAATTGCATCCGATCGAAGCGCAACAACAGCGCGCGCATGTCTTGAGAAAAAGTCCATACTATTGTGTTCGTAAACAAAATTTCTGGCATCGCGCCGACGACGAAAAAAAAGTGACATACCACACGCGACCGTAAATTCCATCCCTCCATATAGTGTCCTTGGCGAGAGTGATATATATATATATGCACGCGGGCTTATCTGATCTCGAGTGACGCGCGCATAAACAAAAGCGCGCAGGAAAAAAAGAGCGTCAGCCACACGCGTGCTTCACTGCTGTTCTAATTTTGGTTTTTTGATATGCGTGGAATTGATTTTAGAGCCCGCGGTGAACTCGAAACTCGATATGCAAAACAGTGCTGGGAACTAAACAAATAGCTATATACAGTGCGTTGCATTTTGGTCTTGTTTGTAGTTGCCTGCGATATATACATAGTTTGGCACACGCCCTTTTTTATTTATGCACTTGCTGTTTTTTTTTTGTGAATGTGACATACGAGTTTTTATTTATACTCACTCGACTTTTAATTTTATTTTTAAGCTCCTGGCACGTATGCGCTCGCATGTTTTCTCACCTTTCGTTCCTTTTGGTTTTGTTTTCTTGAAACGCAGGTCTCGACGGATGTCCCAGGATGTCACTCACACCAGATCGACGGAAAATCTCGCCAGCTACTTCAGGTTTGTACGAGAAAAGCACTTACCTTATACATATATATGTGTATACTATATATATGTATACACATACACCATAATACAGCCCCCGAGAGACAAGGATCGATTTCTCTACGCACATAAGTATCAAACTTTTATTACACATATCCGTCTGTATTGGCATGTTGTTTTCTTTATTTTATATCGAATGCTTTTTACATAACTTAATAGACAGTTTGGCATGATGCATCTTGATAGCATATATAATACGCTGTGTAGATATAGTTGTCTCTGTATATATAATGTTTCTCGTTTCGTTGACATTGATTTTGCATCAAGTAGTCGATGTTATTACAGGAATTATTTCATACGTATTTATGTTATTCTCGCATATATATACACGTATACACCGATGTTCGATTCCCTCGACACTGAGGAGAGATGCACACAGAGACGTGTGTACATCACGTGTTTGTGTGCTGTGCGATGTCTACTTTGCCAAGGCCTCTCGCGCAGCACGTTTTTCGTATTAGAAATTATTATCTTATAGTATTGACGCGTCGATACACGAAGCGTGATATATACATCCTTGAGCTCTCTCCACAAGGATCCATACATCAATTCCGCGCTGACATTAGAATTTAATTTTAAAATCGTATTCAACATTTTTCAAGCTCTCTCGCCTGTGCGCGCATACCTCGACACCGCGTATATCCCGCGATATCGCAGCTCCCCGACCTATAATATTACACACAAAAATAGGGTTTATTATATTTCTTCGTGTAAAACTAAGGTCTATAATTTCTTCTCGCAGGAGCAAGAGTCGCAGTGTGGATCATGGATTCACGGCGCCGTTCGACTTGGACTCGCTTCGCAACAAGGTCGAGGGCCGTTTCGAGTCCATCGACAAACTCTCCAGAGGTTAGTACCTATATATACCTTTTTTTCGTACTTATACATACGAGAAGAAAGAGCGACGAAGCGTCTCGACGTATAATAAAACAATGGCGTTTTTGTCTGCGGCGAAAATTTCACCGCGCCGCGAAAAAGAAGAGAAAACAAAAGTTGTTTACGTTTGCAATACACAGACCTCTGCAAAGTCCAAGTTATATACAGCGTGACTCAGGCACTAAAGCTGAGTCACTTTTTTTTTGTATATACCTATATGTAACGTCCGAGGTTCCCGTAAATCTCCGAATAATCCAATTAGAGAAGGCGCGCATGTGTGTGAGCTTTTGATCAATGTTACGCAGATTCTGAAAAATGACGAGGAGTATAGGAGATAAAATGTGTGTCCCGGTTAGTCGCCGCTCACTACCGACTGCAGCATCGTATACGATTGAAGGTCTCCCATGGACATGCACATAACGGTGCACTTACTCCGCGTAAGACGACAGTTTCACTTAATTGCATTGCATTGACTTACTTACTTACTTTAACTGGAGCGCATAAAATATTCGATCAGTGTCTCTCTTATATATACTAGTCGTCGTCGTCATCGCTAGATTCGTCCCCGCATACGACACACACGTATATATACATTTCCTAAAAAGGGACGATTTTCAGCCTCGAAAATTCATAATGTGGATACACGGCGCGCTTCGAAATTGTTTGTTCAACGCGAGTGCGAATCGAGCAGTCGATCGTAAATATTCATGAAACGCGGGCGGCTTTACAGCGCTGAAGGGAAAAAATACTCTTATATTATGCTCTATAGCGAGAGAGAGACGGAGGCAAATATTGAACCGTGCCGCGGGCATTTTCCCCCTGTAAAAGGGTACCCGCGGATTTCGAGATAATTGGCAAATGGGTCGCTCTTTCACTCCTGATGGAAATTAAGCAACTGCTCTCTCTCTCTCTCCCCCCTCTCTCTCTCTCTCTCTCTCTCTCTCTGTCCCTCCCGCCGTATAATTCGCCGCTTTTATTTTATCTTGCGCTAGCGAGACGAATTTCCATTCTTGTTAAAACATTCATATACGAGAAAATTGCAGAAAATCTCGGTTACACGCGCTATACGCGAAAAAATTCACATCCTTTGCGCATATCTATATACATACTCGGATATACCCATCACACGTACAGAAGTCGCATCAGAGGGGTATGTGTATATATACAATGCCAGCGGCGGCATCAGAGTTGGTCGAGTAATTAAAGCTCGTATTTCGAGGGATCTTCGGTGGCGGCGCTCTCTCGCTCGCAGGAAATGTAAGAGAAGTAAATACAGAAATTGTCGGTGGGATTTCCCGGGAGAGAGAGAGAGAGAGGAAACGCGCGATAATGGAACAATGTGCGCGAGAGCTACTGCGGAATTTCGCGCGCTGCGGATGAAAATTCGAAAAATCGAAAGAATTATCTCTCCGCCGAGTCTCTCGGGGCACCGGGCGCAGATATGCATTTCATTCGACGAGGGTATCGCGCATTTATGATAAATTACGCCGCGAGAGTTATTTTATAATATTTAATAATTAGTCATTAAAATACGCGAAAGTTATATATTCCCATCGTCAGCGTCGAGAAGTGCGCGTCGATATTTTATATACGCGTGTATCAAACTCCGATCGAGCTTCGATTTAATTATTTTGGAATTTAACGACAGCGTATTGTTAAAATCGCTACCTTCCCCGCGTGTGTTCGTTACACGATGTTTCCGCGCACGTCCCCGGGGCGGAATAATAAACTTACTATATATATATATGCGCGTAATAACGTTCTTGAAATTGAATTTCGCGTTACGCGGACAGCGAGCTGCTTACCGAAAACGCGTTAAAAATATAATAATCGCGCATTCTCGATTTTACGCATCGTTACGTGATTCGATACATCTCGCGAATTTTTCGTCAAACGCGCAAAGATCCCCCGCGCGCAGCACGAATTTTCATTAAAACGGCGCGAGCTATTTCGATAACCCACTTTCGCGCGCGCGAGCGTATTTATCGATTAGGCTTTTCCACGAGGAGCTTTTTCCTCTCGCTGTGCGATGACGTTTGTGTGTATATACACACACACACAGGCACACCGATCGTTTTTTGATGATCCGACGATCAATCAGCGTCCGCAGAGTCGCGTGATTTATTCGAAACGCGCGCATGAATCAACGGTTATGCATAGTTGCGTCGCGCACCGATCGATAAACAAGGCCGGACACGGACGAGCTTTAGCTTCGGAGAAGCAGGGAAGACAGGCAAATTATTATTCTTTTTTTGGGGCGCATCATTTTTCCTCTTCGGTGGGTTATATCTTGCGGCGGTTTTAGTGGGTGAAAAAAATTTTTTTTCTGGGATGCTGAGTTTTATATGTATTGGGTCAGATTTTCCGTTTGCGTGATTTTTGTTTGTAAATAAAGGATCGTTCAATCTGTTCGCGAATATTTATTATACAACTTTCGAATTCGTTAAAACAGTTTGTCAGGCGATCAAGTTTACATTTTTCATAGTCCGAATCGGCGATAAACAAAAGAAAATTCAACTTTGAACGGACAGCTTGCAAAAGTTTTTAATATAAAAGCCATATAATATACGGAGAAAAGGTAAAACCCGAGACTCTTATTATTGCAGAAATAACAAACGCGCTGACGTTATGACTTTGAGAAATGGATGAACTCAGCCGAGCGTTCTGTTCTCGTTTCAGCGAAAGTGTTAAAAATCGCCCGATCAGTTTCACTTGCCGCTGCTGCGAAGGCGTAATAATTTCGTAACGAAGCGTCAATTAAACGCTCAACTTTTCCATTCCAACCTCCGCGGTACAACGAAAACTCATAAATGTACATCCTTGCTGCGCGTGATTAAACACAGCAAAAAAAGCTCGTTCAGATTTCCACGCAAAAAGATCTATCAATTATTAGCATCAGATCTCTGTCTTGCAGAGAGATATAATAGATTTCGATTGATCGATTAAGAGTGAGATTCGACCGAAATAAAACTCGTCACGAGGCTATCCCGCACGTGCCTGAGCCAGTCAGAGCGCGACGATAAGCCAGTGCCGCGATCGAGTAGTTTCGTTGTATATATGTATACACTACACAGACACACACATACAGAGAGTTCCTTTATCGAAAGCACAACTTTTCGATACACTCGCAGATCTCGTGTAAATATTTAAGTTAGTGTATATATACAGCTCTCGCCATGTGGAGTATATATACATAGAGAAAGAGAGAGAGAGAGAGAGCTAACGGAATAAACCCGATGCACACGCATATCCGCACGCGCGCAAGCAAGCTTTCACTTTGTATATATGGGAGTTCGATAGTTCACGGATGAGCTGCGCGTTGGAGGAAAAAATGCTTGGCACGCGCGAGCTTTTACTAGGAGAGTCTAACTTTGAAGCCGTAAACTATACAATTCGCGAGTGGCGCATTCGTGTTGTGGAGCTATAAAACGGCGGGCCGATCTATATATATATGTACGAAAGCGTATCTATATGTATATAGTTGTGCGGGTGTGAAATTACAGAGCTTGTTTACACCGCGAAATTTTAGTAAAGATGTGTATAGCGCAACTTTACGTTTCTGCGGAGGCTGTTGTTGTAGCTGCTGCTGCTGGTTTACGTTACTTAGTGGACGCAAAGTTTAATTTTCGAAGAATTCTGAGAAATACAACACTTACTTTGAAGTTCTTGGCATAACTTTGGAAATTTAATTTGCACAACATGGAGTATATATCGCAAACAATATGTAATCTTAAAAATCCTAGTCGACGGATATACTCCAATATACCACGTCTTCCAAAAGAATCCGCGTGCTATAAAAACGAAATAATTACCAACTCACATACCGATCATCAGCACAGTATAACGAAACCCGATCTTGCCGATCTCAGCATCGTCTCCAGTAACGCATACTTTCCTCTCATCAACTCAACACATTTTAATACACCGTCTCCATAATCTCACACACACGTCCGTTCGAGAACGAGCGATAAGCCACGCAGCTGACAGCATATGTATTAAGTATATACGAGAGACGACTCGCGGTTCAAACGATCGCGCGCGAGTCGACGCAAGATGGCGAGATCGAGCTCGGCACGAGGTTAGCGCAGGCCTAACCGACTGGTTGTGACTCAGTTCGACGCGGTCGGTTTCCGTTGTAAAATCGCCTGCTCGCGGCTGCTCCTCGTATATAATGTATACAATATACGTTTTTCCTGATCGGTATTAACATAGTCGAGTGCAGTTCGCGAAATCCTGCAGCTACAGGCTGTTCGAAAATCATATACGCACAAGATATACACAGATGACCGGAGATCCTCGGTGTTTCATCGCACACACACGTCTGCCGGTCTCGCAAAAACAAGCGTACCCGCACATCAAGGACTACCTGTTCGCGCAGCGTCGAATCTCGCCGTGTGACAGTAACCTTGGCCGGTCTCGATCTTACCTCGCGAGAAAGTCCGTAATACTCTCCCGGCTGCTGTAGTAGCTTCACTGACGCATTTTCGGCTCACTTTTTCGCGCATCGGTGTCGTAGCGTCGCTTGTAAACTTATCTATAGGCGTATAGAAGCTCGCGACGCTCGTTATGTGTATATGTATGTAATAGAGTGTTCGAGATATCGCTCACGCTAATTGCTTCCGAGCGTTTGCGCAGTACGCGTACATGTGCTTTTTTTCTCTTCGTCGAGCTGTCTATTTATATACCGTGAGCGAGTGATTTCGAAAGGTTATGTCGGAGACTGCAGCAGCGCGAAGTACGTGTGTAACAGTGTCGATGCGGAATTCCTTGTACACGGAAGAGAGATAACCGAAGGAGACTCTAGCTTTCTTGTAGTTTGTTTTTTTTTCCTAATAAGCACATCATAACAGTCGAGGTTCTCTCTTGCGGAAACTATACATACGTATACGGGTCTTTTTTTAGATTTACACACGGCTTTCAATTACGTGCATCAGCCGAGCGAGTCAATATACTCTGTTGCGCAAGACGAATCAATACGAAATCTTATCCGAGCTATCATCGTCCTTGAAAATACGATTTTTCGAGAAAGAAGAACGTCGTTCGCGCGACGCATTATCAGCGTCCTATCGTCGCGTTATCAGCTCCATCCCCAGAAAATAATAATAGCGATGATCGAACGGTACACCCGCGGTATCAGTGACGCTCGATAAAGCTGGCATATTCGCGAGCTATCGTTCCGGAGTGAGGACAGACGTTATGGAATTCCCGGTCGCGGCGTCCGAGTGGAGCCTCGTCGATCACGAATCTGAGTGCGTCAAAATCTTCGAGAAGGACTGGAGGGACTACGTCGTCTATTACACCGCCAGACTTGGCCTAGAAGGCGGACACGAGACACCGCTTTTCCTGCGATCGCTCTCACGTGGTATACACTATATTGCTTCTGACTTTTTCTCGCTCTTTTGACAGAATCCCGACGCATCGCTTGTTTTTTTTTTATTTTTAAAGAATCGCACAGCTGCCACTGCGTTATCGCGAATGAGAGGAGAGATTACGCGTTTATCGCGCGCGAGGTTGCTTGTAAAACAGCGTGTCTCGTATATATTTTTGCAAAGCTACGATGAAAAAAAAAAATTCGTACACACAGCTCTCAAAGTTTCGAAAATCCTCTCGACGACTACCATCGCGTTTTTTCCTCTTCCATCAGCGTAAACAGTGTATGCAAGCATGTATATCGCTGTATTCATCTCTCCCTCACTCTTCCGCGAGTCAAAACAGCCGGTCAAGCAAAACAGTCTAAATTGGCGTCGATTAATGCCTCTCGTTCCGCTTGCGACCCCCTGAGAGAGTCGTCGCAGCAGCAGCAGCGCGTGTACACATTCGTCACGTGCAGCAGCAGAGAATCTCTTTGTTGCACTTGAGATCGTTCTCCGATCGGTTACGCACCCGTTGGGATGCATATACACGTCGAGTGAGAAATAAATCGCTGTCTTGTTATGAGAGCCGAAGCTTTACTTTTAATTTATTATCAGTCGGTTTTCGATATTTTTAAACTCTGAGCTATTCCCAGATGACTATGTACACACATCATCAGAGTATTGTTTTCGCGGCGGTGACTAATAATTCACTCGGCATGGTATACCCGATAAGCTTTATCAGCTCTCGATATCGTCAGAGCTGTATATATATATACATATAAAAATATATTGTATTTAAATGGATGACAGTACACTGACGCGCGCGCAGCTTTCCTGCCAAAAGAGCATTTGCGTCGTGCGTAACATAATACGCACGCGAGAGTCGATCCCGAAGAGAGGAATAAACGAGCTCGCACAAATACCGCATGTATGGATATATATAGCCTAGGTTTAACAAGAAGACAAGCGTTCGCCACTTAGCGATCGCTATTTTCCACTTTGCCGCAGTTATTACCCATTGTTTCCTTTAATTCCCTACTTCCCCGACAACGACGTCGTCCGTATACGGTATCGTACAACGATCGACTTTAATTATTTTTTCCCTCTGTGCGCGCACACGTGCCGCTTTTATATGCGATTCTTTCATTGATTTTTTTTCGGACACCCAGCCGTGCAGTATCATATATATACTTGGTATGCGCGGCAGCTTTTGTTTGCGAGGATCTGTATTGCGACCACACGCGTATATGCCTACGCGCAGTTCGTTAGTCGGCTTTATTTCGATTATGGATGAGGGACATTGAGTTTTTGCCGCAGCAGATATATACGTGTATAGAAAGGCGAGTTACGCAGCGAATAACGCGCACTTTGCGGTATCGCCTATGTGTATTTACACGCTGCGCTGAAAGCTCCTGCAAACAGTATAGTATACAGAGAGATACGTTAATCAAAAGTTTATATCGAGTTACGATGTATTGGAAGATGTAGAAAGCACGTGATGTGTTTGCCTATATATACCATATCTATAGGAAACAAAAGAAAAAAACTTCATCGCGGACAATAATTACATATGCATACGCGTATACCGACTATATATGCATCTGTGTGTGCTTTTCAGATTCCGACAACGAGAGCAAGGATGGCTCGAGCTCGCAGGAGAAAAAGTCCGGCCGACTTTCCCAACCAATCAATACCATCGCCTACACGGTGAGTATCCAATACATACGCGTATATATAATAATAACGTATGTGTACGCTCGTAAGCTTCCGAAGATATTTCTAAGCAAATATTGGCCCCGTCGCGGCGTCGGCGGCCGTGCGCGGAATATTATGGATATTAAAATCGACCAGCTCTGTACGCTGCAGCAGCTCTCCCTCTGTGAATCTTTCATGTCTTCTTCTGTCCCCGCATTGTCGTCGCGATTTTCCTTGTTTTTTGCCGAAATTGGATTTCTGCGAGCCGTGATTCAGTTCAGGCTATAAAGAAAGAATCGAAATATTGTGTCGCAGTAGCGAGTTTGACCTAAAAACACTCCGCGGTTTCTATTAAGGGCAAAGCTTCGAGAATTGCAAAATTAGCATACGCGCCACGTTGATAGCTTCTAGACGCGAGCTGTGTGCTTATAAAGGAACAGTGTAGTATGTATAGCGAACGAAGGCTTATATGTAGCTCGAAACCCTTGAGAATCGATCTCCCGAAGACACAGAATGTATAATATACAGGCGTATCATGATTTCGCGCCATAATTAAAAGCAGACGTTTTGGCGTATATTATTATTATTATATATTCAGACGGCGACTGACCGGATGTATACGTGCAAGCGCACCATGTATCTTTGTCTCGAGGATGGATTATCTCGCGTTTATAAATAAATTCCATCGCGCAAAGCAAACAATCTCGAATGCGAGTCACGAGACAGAGAGAGAGAGAGAGAGAGAGAGAGAGAGAGAGAGAGAGAGTAAAGAGCTTCTTCGACTGCACACGTATATGCCTGTATAATATACTCTCTCTCTGACCGTTAATAATAGTCGTCGACTATACTACGAGAGCGAATCTTCTAGAGACCTAAATCTCAGCAGTTTTCTCTCGTTCGGCCGCGACGATAATAAATAACCGCGACCGCCTGCGGCGCGCTTTTATGATCGACTGTGTGCTGCGCTGCAGCTTTCGCGTAAGAGTAGAGTACAGAGAGAGGAAAACTGCAGCGGCCGCACTTATAACTGCGCGGTATGTATATATAGGTGCCAAGTGCGCAGTCGAATATTATAATACCTATACTAATGCGTGTCTATCGTAAAAATGTTGATGAGTCAGATATATCCGATCGGAAAGGGCTATCACTGATTATGGTAATTATTATTTTTTTCAGACGGCATCGTATGTAATCGGATCGAGCTTAATTAATTAGTTGAATAGCGCATATATCAGTAGGCATGAAATCTGTTTATACATATTACCGTATTAATCGTTCCTCTCGATATTCGAATTTTTTGTTTGTCGATTAACATATCGAGCACGCGAATGAATTAGCGAGATTATAATTCGCTTATGGCGATATAATGTAACGATATTACTACGCAGACTTTGTGTGCGCCGAAATTAATATATCGGAACTAATTATATTAACAAGTTAATAATATTAAGCCTGTATACGTAGCAACCCGGACTTTACACGCCGGTCTTGTATATACCAATAGTTTGCTCATTCCTTTTTACATATATATATCCATACGACTTTTTTTCTCAATACACACGCACATAACGCGAGGGAGCCCATCATTAACCTCGAGTTAAAATACCTCCACTTCTGCACTGATTCAAGCCCATATCCTCGGAAAGAGCTAATATAAGAGCGGACGCGATATTACAGTGCAGCTCGCTGGGCTAATGGAATTATCGCGTAACATACTTTACCTCCGCCGCCGCGCGTCTATGTACATCCACACGCAAACTCTCCTCCTCTCGTAATCTCTTGTAAATTCGTTAGAGCGTTATATGCGCTAATGCCGCGCATAGTATCGATTACGGCTCTCGCGCGCACGTTGATAGCGATTGATGAGAGTTTTACTTCGGTGCGCGCCTCGCTAAGTGATTAACCGCCGCGTCGATGTGTGTACACGCGGACAAAGGGGTGTGATGGGGGAGGGGAAAAAACCTGGAGGTGATTAGGCTGAAAGAGGAAGTTTGTTGTTTGCCGTAATCGCCGTAATAGAGAGAGAGAGAGAGAGAGAGAGAGAACCTATATAGATTGCCTTCTTTTTATATTTTCGTTGCGTATATAAGAATCTGCGTGGGTCGTAATATAACGATCGCCTTTTTTTATCTTCGGTTTAGTTTATGATTCCGAGGGAAAATCTGCATATAGATGCGTATATATACGGCTGAGTTTACGAGTGACGCGCCCCCTATCGCGTTCATAAAAACTCGCCCCATATACGAGGTCGGCGGATATATTGCTTCGTATCTTTATTATTGCGTATATACTACGTACACTCGGACTGTTTTCACAATAACAATATAGCGTATAAAAATATATTAATTAATTTTCCCATTGCCGCGTAATCCTCGCTCAGGAACGCGATTAGCAAAACGACGAGCTTGTTATATCCCCGCAGCAAATCTCGTCTCCTGCCGCATTAAAAGCCCCTATGAATATTTTCCCCCCTCGCGCACTAATCCAGCGAGAGATAGAGAGTATCAACAGTTTGATGTTATATAGGATTCCAAGCTTCGCTCTTTCTCTCTATCTCTCTCTCTCTGTATACGTCCCGTGACACCAACGACCTAGTCGCACGATTAATGGGCATTCCACGGTCCGAGTGTGTGTGTCTTGGCGCATTTCCGAAATTCTGTCACCGGAGAGCATTAGACTGGATACTGCATATCGCGCGCGTCGCTCTGAATTAGCGAAGCGCGAGTATATTACACACTCGACGCGTGAAAGAAAAATCGGAGGGACGAATGTTGTAAAAAAAGTCGAAATGGACCGTCGTTGCGTGTGTATTATCTGTATATACATACATAATGAGCCAAGCAATTGTTCGTGATATACTCGTACGCGTACAGGCGAAGAGAGGCTGAACCAAAGGCCAGCAGCGCAGAGCACAAATTTTCAAAGCCCTCAGCTTTTAGGAGAGCCGTAACCTTCCCTCAGGGAAATCTCGTCCCCTCTTTTCTTTTTTAACGCCCACGCACTATATATAACGCTCCTTTTCGCGCGGCGATTCCTCTCTCAGTAGTAGTCTAGCAAGAATCTCATAAACCGCGTCTAATCCAGGATTAGGCTATATGTGTGTGTGTGTGTCTCTGCGAAATTGAGTCGGCCTGTTTTGTCGCGTTTGCAGCAAGCGTATGGTCCGGTCGTCGCGATAAATTCGTCTCGAGATTATGGCTGGCTTTTGATTAAAGGAGGGGACACTATGTGCCTCCGTGCGTGCGTCGTTTTGTCGCGGAAAATGTTTTCATCGACGAGTTTCTGTATGCGTCTGTCGTGCGCGATTTGCGGTAAAGCGGATATCACAAAGCTACTTCTTTATTAATCTCGCGTTTACGCGTATAGCCCGTGATACATCACCGCCGGGAATATTATTCAGTTTTCTATATATATGTGTTTGTATATAGGGAGAGAAACAGGGGGGCTATCAATTTCGCGCGACGCTGCGCGCACACGAGTCGCTCGCTGTATTACAAGGATAGAGCATCTTTAGGGGAGAGACATTCTCTTCCCGCCGTGCATATATATATATATATAGTCGCGCTGTTATGGATTACGATTCTGTCTTTGCGTCGATTATTATCGGATACGTTATATTACGCGCAGCACAGGGGAACATAATGTATTGGAGATTTCAGGATATATAAATTGATTTTTGGAAACGTGTCGCACATACAGCTTGTGTATATATATATAATGTGATGGAAAACGCACATTACAACGAGCATTGTCAAACATTGCTTTCGACATCTGATAACATTGTTGCGCGACGACGCGGCTGCTGCTGCTCTATTCCGGTGATGTAACTCGAAATTGGGTCAGCTCTCGCTTTCTCGCTTATAGAAAAGCCAACGAAGCGCGCGAGATCGAGAGAGAGAGAGAGAGAGAGAGAGAGAGAGAGAAATAGATAAAAACCTGCGGTAAAAACTTTCAATCGCCACTTTTTTGCCTTAATTTTTTATTCACCGTTTAAATGCGTAGAAGAAAAAACATGTTGCTCTGTAAGCTCGAGGAAACGTATATATGACGGCCAAAAACTACATCGTTTACCGACGTTTTGACGGTTAATGAACTATGCTGCTGTACTCATGTGCATGCATCTATGTAAAAGGGGCAGAAGCAATCAGCCAGCGACGACGAATCCGCATCGTAATCCGATCTCGGCAGTCAGTGTCGTCTATATAGACGCAGGCAGAAAACAGCTGATGACGGAGGAAACGCCGGAAAAAACAAGCCGCGTCACAGAGTAGCGTATTATTTTTTTACGCAATCGAAATTGCAGGCGACAGCAGCGCTGCACAAGCGTATACATTCGAAATATCCTCGACTGTACCGTATACACTCCGTCGCGCCGAAAAATTCATCCCTCGCTCGAGCTTGAAACTGAAAAGTAGGGGGACAGCTTTTCTTTGCAGCCGGTGGAAAAATCCAGGACGTGAAAGCTCTTCCTTCGTGCGCACCTCTTCGCGTTGTGTATACGTATATATATATATAGTCTCTTTCTACTTTCTTGCTCTTTTCATCGCGGCGCGGAGACGACGACTGCGGGAAGAATATAAAGGACTCGAAACAAAGCGTCGAGCCGTGAAAATACACCCTCTCTCTTCTTAGCTTTGTGCTGCAGTCCTGAGTCCGTTGGCTTCGGCTTAATTTTTTTTTCTCTCTCACTCTCTTGAAGTGTAGGTGTATATATACACTGCTCCTAACGGGGCCGTTCGGATTATTCGAGCGTCATTATCCGCCAGACTGTCGCGGATCTGGGACAGGAAGCCGAGGGAGATTGCTCCCGACTATAGGGGAGAGTTTCCTCGGTATGAATAATTCTTAGTGTGATTATTTATATTTTCGTGTTTTCAGCGACCAACAACAAATACGGTGACACTTTTCTCGCGGTGAAACACTGTAAAATAATACTTTCTCAATTATAACTATACGAGTATATCCATACTGGGCGGTTCTCGCCTACTCTCTTTTACTTCTTCGAGTTGATGAGTAATGGAATCGCACCTGTGTGTTTCTTTGTTATTGCGTTCAGTGACACGCGGCCTTCGAGCGACTGAGTGATTTTTATGGCTATGAGAAGGTGCGGCGCTCGACGACTCTCGCTGTTGTTCTGTCAATGGAATTGGGGTAAAAGGCAGTGGCTCCGGAGAGAGATTTTTATTTTCCATGCGCTGCTGTACTGATTGAATTGGAGGTGCGGCTATGTGTGTGTTTGTGTGCTTGATTAATCGTATATAGGCGCGAATTTGTCAGCGGATTTGATTGGGAGGGACGCCACATCAGCTGATGTAAACGACGCAGGCGATCGATCGGTACGACGATAAGATACCGCACGAGTTTTGTTCGAGCAAAAAATTATTATTTTTCGGCTTCTTTTCGAGATCGAGAAAATGATTGTTCCACCCCCGGGGGGTAAAAATAGCCAGAGAATAGCGCGTCACAGCGACGAAAATAGAAAATCGGAAGTAGTTGCGCAAACTATACCTCCGATCGATCCCACGAGTCACGCAATTATGCAAACGACGGTATTATGACCAAACGTGTACACGACTATGCGTAACGGATCATCAAATCGTCGTCGTCGTCGTCGTCGGTATCGGAATTCACGAGAAAGATCCACGCGAGGTAATTCGAGAGTCTCCGGTGTCATTGGCATCGCAGATGCTGCGCACAAAGCTATTACCGTTCGTCCGTGAAATTGCGTTTCTGTACCTATAATACCTGAATTTCCCGTTGTTGAAATTCATCCTCCGAGTGCGATTCTCGACAGTTTCATTCGACGCGGATTATCGCAATGTCCCCGACCTCAGATAATATGTGTATAACAAAAAGCCCCTCCCGAAAAGCAGATTTACACACAAGTGCTCTTATGCGTCTTAAAAATCCTCGTCTGCGACCTCGTCGAGTCATCGAAAGCCTGCGCACACACACTCTATACTTTCGGGGTTGCCCCCCCCCCCTCCTCGAGATATTAGAAATCGATTTTCAATGCTCGTATACCAATTACTTTCTCGAAGTTCAAGTACACGCGCAACTGGACCGAGTGGATTTTCCTTCTTCTTCTTTATATATGGAGGTTAATCGGTATTAATTGATTTGTTTTTATTGCGATAATGAAGCATGTACGTCGATCGAAAACAAAGCAATTTGTCGATAAGACTGCGTACGAGGCAAACATGTTTACTGCGTCTGGTTGGATCCGAAATTTTTCCAAATTCCTCAATCGTCGGTATTTCGATGCTTCCAGGTGGGCGACCGAGATACCCTGACTTCGGTGGCGGCGCGTTTCGACACGACACCCTCAGAGCTGAGCAAACTCAACCGACTCGGAAGTACCTTCGTCTATCCGGGCCAGCAGCTATGGGTACCGGCCAAAGGAGAAGGCGCACCCGGGGATGGCAAGTCCGACTCGACGGGCAGCGATGCCGGACACGATCAGGAAGGACAGGATGAACTGCCGGCCGAGGAAAAAGGTATTGTATATTCAAAGTTATATTATAAAAGTTGGATAGAAGTATACATGTGCGATGGCTGTGCTTTTTGAAAACGGTGACAAACAATTTGATCGCTATCCGAGTATTATCACTGAAACCACTCGAGTCGAAGCGGACAGACAGACAAACGAAAAACACGTCGATATCATTTTCCGATAGCCCAAAACATTTCGTGCGCGCAGGGCTCTCACGTGGGCGTAAGTACACATGCACGAGGAAAGCTCTGACTCCCGCGTGGGTCGGAGAAGGGCCAAAGAGTCCTGGTGGTGGGGGTGGCTGCTCGTTGTCGTCCCGCGATCAGCTGATCAGCAGTATACACGCCGTGCACTCGTCCTCTCCACCCACACCTCGCAGTTGCCATGCGCACCACTACCAGCACCAACGTGTATGTGTATACACACAGGACTGTCGTGGCCGACTTTTCGCGTAAACGTCATTCTTTCGATTGGCTCGAATTTGAATAATTCGACTCTGATTTCCTGACGTCGAGTGCGGCTATGGTAAAAATTCTTCTTCTCGTGGGCGCGGGTGTATTGTATATGCTGGGGGCGGGAGGGGAATGTAAGGATTTCTCCTACGCACGTACATAATCCGAAAAATTCGGATCGACGGGGAAATTGAAAAATCCAGTTGATCGCGCGAGATGGACGGACTGTCGGTTAGGTATACGCGTATCGGTTATTGGTATAAACGTTGACACACACACACACACACACACACACGGTATGACGGGGGAGGAGGGCGAATATCGATGTTTCTTGTTTGATGCAGTAGGTCAGGCGATATTTGCGCCGGCCTTGGGACGGGTTAAACTTGGATGAGTCGAACTACTACTAAGGAGTTTCTCTAGCGCACTTTGTCAAAGACATAAATTATGCTCCATCGTTTGATCCGACAAGGCCTTGCGCGCGATTTTTAAACAATGCACTCGCTGATTGATTTTCTTTTTGTTTGTTCTTCTCTGTTTTCAGAACTGCTGAACAACCTGAGACCAGTTTCTCCAAAACCAGGTCATTTAGAGCGAGTCAAGACTCCTCTCGGAAGTGCCAATGCTATGGACGAGGACGTTCAGCCTTACAAAGAGAGATTCTTGAAGATCACAGTTCGTCACATCACCGATGGCCAGGTATTCTTATATACGCTGCAATATAACCTCGCTATTTCCGCGACTTTCGCATCAAAACAACTTTACGCGTGCCAACTGACTGAAATCTAAAAACAAAGTCATGTTTACATTATTTCGAGAAACTATAACACTTTTCCAATTACAGGGAGTCGTCGGCGGAGTCCTTCTGGTCACACCGAACGCGGTGATGTTCGATCCGAACGTGTCTGACCCCCTGGTGATCGAGCACGGGCCCGAGTCCTACGGCGTGATCGCACCAATGGAGTTCATCGTCAACGCGGCCATCTACTACGACATAGCGCATATGCGCGTCGGCCACACGGAGACAGGTCAGCCCGACAAGAAGCCCGAGATCTACTACATGAAGAAACCGGCCTCGGCTGCGACCGCCTCCAACACCAGCACCACGACGCCGGCGGGTACCGGCTCGGGACCGGCATCCACGGCGGGAAGTGACCCTAGGAAGTGCGCGTCGCCTGGCAAGGACGAGAACTTCCCCGAACTTGCGGTCGACGACAGCGAGAGCGTCTGCAGCTGCGCTGAACGCGAGGGCGATGCCTTCCCCAAGGCCTTCGATAAAGATCTCATCACGCCGACCAACCTATCGAGTGTACGTACTTTTTTTTATCCGATGATTTTTACTGCCTTTTTTCGTCGACGAACGATGCCTTGTAGGAGGTTTGTGATTCAACTTTGTATTGCTTTGCAGGATGAAGCTTCGACCAAAGAAAAAGAAGACAAGGAGAAGGATGACTCTTCCTCCAAAGAAGACGTTGGAGAAGGTGGCCAGGCGAACAGGACTCTTGAAGAACGCAGGCGTTCGATGCTTGATCATCATTGGGCAGTTCCTAGTAAAGACAGATGTTCGTTTTCCGTAGATGATGAACAGCAGGATTCTTTAAACTCAGAAAAAGTGAGTAGCCATCAATCTCGGGTACCTTGCTTATCGTAGTAAAGCACGTTTTAATGGAAACCTTTTCTTGCAGGCCGAGTCTTCAAAATCTAATGCCATTCCCGAAGACGAGGAAGGTTCTCTAGTCAAACAGTCGTGTCACGATTCTGGCATTGACATCCGCGATCCGAATCCTCCGCTTCCAGTAGTACAGCCGATCGTTGCGAAGAAGGTCTACTCCGACGCGGACATAGTCTTATCCTCGGATTGGGTGCCACCGATTACCATTGCACCGACAAACGTCACGACCAGCACACTCGACGCGGACTCTGCGATCAATGGCAGGAAAAAAGCCAGCTCTGTTTCTTTCAGCTTGGACAGCAATAACGAGGAGCAGGAGAAAGGAGAGGAAGACCACAAGGAAGATGACAAACAAGAAACTCGTAAAAATAAGGTACCCGTGATTCTGTACACGTATAGTTATTCAAACTCGAGCTTCTTACTGATATCTATCATTTCCAGATGCTGAAGCGACTTTCATACCCACTTTCCTGGATGGAGGGTCTAACCGGAGAGTCCAAAGACGAAGACAACAAACCCCCCTCAGACAAAATGTCCAGCCTTCCAAACAGTGCTGACAGCCATCATTCTTCCGTGTTCAGTAAAGTTTTCTCCAGGTGAGTTTTGCTACTCCTAAAAAAAAATTGCCTCATTTATTTTCCTTATTTTTCAACAACTTATTTATGACTGAGTAAATTTTTAAAAATCAGTTTTTCAAATTGTGTTGCTGAAAAAAGGAGCTTAATTTTTTGGCAGCACTCATAGTAGCCAATATTATAATTATAAATTTTCTTAGAGCATGATCTCACATAAAGCGTTCACTCGCATTCGATACAAAAATTAACATGTAACATGACGTTGTTGAAGCAAAAAGAAAATGAATTTCGATTTTGTTCTGTATACAAAAGCGAAATTAGCTCTCACTAATCATGCCTAATCAGGACAGCTTTTGCCTTTATTTTTACTATTATCATTGCGTTCTTTGCAAATCGAATTGTAAATTAACTGCTGGAATTGGCAAAATTGAAAAAAATATATATGCGACGAGAATTGACAAAAATATCCTCTGACCCCTCTAACTCCCACATAACCATTTTCACTGTCGAATAATTACTAATATGTGAATGGTGGCGGTGTGTGTAATAAAAGCTCGCCCATCAACTTGGTGAGTGACTTTAGCTCCAACCTGTTCGCTAAGACTCCCAGTGAAGAGAGCGGCGGTCGAGCTGGAGGTACCCCTCCGCTCACCGCCTCCTCTCTCTCGCAGGACTCGTGCAATGTATTCTCTCCGGGCCCGGTTGGTTATATAGGGTGAGTTTGGACCGTCCTCGATCCTTCTCTACTCTCCTGAAATACTCCACTGTCTTCAACTATTGTATATTCTATTTGGCTGTTTGTATCGTATGACATATAGTTATTCTGCCCACTGTATTACACGAAAAGGACACGAAAAAGACACGCTACCCTGCTTAGAAAATCATATTGAAAACTCTGTAATGTTATTTTGAATATAAGTATTTCAATTCGAAAACACATAACAATAGTACCGAATTGCGCATATCGTAGATTCTATCATTGCTGGTATTAAATTGTCGTGTGCGATATTCTGTTTTAAAGCAATGACCCAGTGCTATTTTGATACAGTTGATCATAACCGACATGTAGATTATTGCAAATATAAATATCGATCCGTTGATCGCATCGTATTTCACCGAGCTTTTAAATAATGTTACCGTTTATACTCAATAAAATTCTCTAATCAGGGTTCATCATAAACCTAATTTGATGGTACAATTGTAGCTATGTCCTATAGATTAAATGTATTGTAAACTGTACGTTTGATGTTGCATCGTATAAATGTTCCAACGTAAAATTCAATAGTAGAGATATAAACCGTTGATATTATCGTTCAATCATTGTGTAAACAGCTATACATTACTTTTTTAAATATATCTTGACACAATGAAACTTACAACAAAAAAGCATTTTGTATTCTGTGACACTATTCTCAATTTACGGAATCATACTATTTTCTCAGGATAATTGGTAAACGCGAATCCACAGCCAAATGACTGAACAAAGAGATCCATCATATACCCTGTACCCCTTCATTTCAAATAATTGACATGTGACACCTTTTCAGCGCCACGTCCAACACTAGCATGGATATCAACGCCGTTCACAGCTTGCCTCCGCTTTTTACAAACATAAAAAGAAAGATCAAACGAAACATCAATAACCATTCTACATTATAACATACGACACATTTTAGTTGTTCATCTTATATAGTTTCACAACCAAGGATTTTTGTTCACCTCGAATGTTCAATTTTCCCTCGCCGTATCTTTAAATGTTGTTCAATATAGTTTATCGTTGTCTTCGAAGCTATGAGATTTCACCTGAGAAAATTTCATTCAAGTACATACTGTCACATGAAAATAGCTAATTTGAGATATTATTAGAGTCATGAAAACGTTCTTATACCTTCGAAGATTGATGTCAGCACTCTTGCGTAGGATCGCAGACTAAAATTTTACTTTTTACAGACGTTCTTCCGTCGGCACCTTTATCCGACAGCAGCCGCTGAACTCGTCCGGTAGCAGTAGCGTCGACAGTAGCCGAGGTAGCAAGACGTCCACTGCACCGCCACGTTTGGACTACCGCAGCATGGTCTCCGTCGAAGATATGCCCGAACTTTTCGTCAGTTTCGACAGTGAGTATTATCACTTCGTTAACGAGTGAAAAAACTTTCCCATTTCGATTCTGTATTTTTGAGCAAGAAGTGAAAAGGAGACAAGCAAAATTTGTTAAAATTGGCAGTTATATAGAAGCGTATTTTTGTATCCACCTATAAGTGTAATATATTTTTGGTGTGACAATTTTTTCGTACGTATGATCACACAGTGTCAGCACAATTGACTGTTTCAAAGTACTTTTTTGAATAGAAAAAAGAGCCTTTTTTTATTAGCCAACCGACGTAATTTGATGTGATTTTTTTTGTTTTTTGTCAACGGCGATCGCACATCGTGACATTTTTTTTCATTTTACCATATTGGTCGTACAATTGATCATCAATTTCAAAATAGAGTATTGTGTACTGTCGCGCGAAAGCATCGGTTTCATTGATCAAAACTGAACGGCGTGACGGGCTTAATGTCGTGTCGAAATAACTTTTTGGCATTATGAAATCCGCTGCTGGTCAACCACAAAATGAGTTTCACCTTCATTTACATTCTCTCATTGTAAACAGTCGTATGCGTGTGTGTGTGTACGCGCGCGCGAACAAGGTATTCGTGAAATCCCATCGTCAGTCATAATCGAGCATTGCAAAATTCAAATGTAGATCTGGTCGTGCATCTCTCAAACTTCTTGCACAGCTGAATTCATAATGCAGATAACCATTGGACTCATACTAATACTTGTAATATCATCTACTTTTTGTTGTCCCTCTAGTCCAAGCACCTAATTTTCCCGAACTCGAAGGTCTCGGTAGGTTCATAATGTAATTAGCTTGTTCACGATTTTTATTTCTGTCATAATATAATATTGTGCATAAGCTTGCCTTAATATATATAAGAGCTTCATTATGATTTTTGTCGCCTGTTACGTAGCAGGGCTGAACATGGAAGTACTGGCCCCCTTTTTTCAGTTCTATTTTTTAGTGACCATGTCTAGATCATGCGTTTTTCGTTTCCCACATTTTATCACTCAATATATCACACATAATGTATATCAATCACTCAGTATATCATGCCCATTCATCACTTGACACAGTGAACATTATATATTAACGATGGAACCTAATGATTAACCAATGAGAAAAAGTGCAATGAATCTTGCTTGTCGAAAATGTTTTGTTTGTACGAGAGAAACCAGTTTAGTGACAAACTGCTCTCTGCTTGCCATATATATACGTTTTATTCAGTTATTTACCTTCCAGTCGTGACATCTCGCGTCACCGATTTCCATTGATTTGCTGAGATTTTGTTTTACAAGCTTTGTTATATATATATAGCTCCTTTGTGAAAGCAGTGCCGTGAAAATGTTTGTTGATTGAGAATAATAGAATGTATATACTAAAGATGGTAGAGAATAATGTATACCACAAACTGCATTGAGTAACGTTTGACCTAATTGCTTGTAATGTTTTCCCTATGTTGAATATTAAACACATATACGAGTGACCTACAGCAAACAAGGCTTTCTACGCATCAAAGTGCAACTTGAAACTATACTTGTTACTGCCCACCTTGGTAACGATAACGAAAACAAACAAATTACCTTATTTGCTGTATCGAAGTGAAACCACTCTCGAAACGAAAATTGTGTTATTATCCATTGTAGACATAAGTCGCATAATAACTCAAAAGAGATCAAAAATTCTTGCAAATTAACGCTGTTTTTGATTCGTAGAACTGATCCCGAGGCCAGCACGATCCTGCGAAGACCCGCCACTTTACCTGAGACTGCGGACTGGAAGGCCCAAGGATAAGAAGATACCCTGGTCGACCCCGATTATGAGCTATGGCAAGAAGAAAATCCGACCAGAGTACTGGTTCAGCATACCGCGCAACAGGTAAATCATAAAAACAAGGCGAAGCGACTCAGGACGAGGCATGATGTGTCCAGCAATTGTTTTTTACTTTGCATAATTGGCGCGCTCTATACATTTCATGTTCTATTGTGATTGAAAACGTGCGTCGGCCGCATTACGTAATTGTTCGTTGCATCCGATGCGTAGGTAAATAAATTAGTCGTCGAGCTTTTAGTTTGAAAAACAAGATTGTGTAAGAATACACGAATTAATGATAAAAATTAAACGTCGTCATGCTCGTGAAAAATGCGATATTCGCATGATATTATTCTGACTCGTGTTTCTTAATTACCGTGGATCTATTACAAGTCTAGAGCGTGTATGTGTATATGAAAAACAGTGATTAAATAAGCAGACGGTTTCGGTGCCAAATAAAGTAACCGCTATAGCTGAGCATGAGAACAAACAAGTTATTTATAGAATGCGAAAATGCCATGCATCAGGACACCGAGAGAACGGAGCTTCTGCGCTTTTCAAGCGAAATGAGAGAAATTTTAACTTTGGATATAAAGAACGAAATCGTATATCTAAACATCAATATTTACCCTCTATGAGTTCGATTTGCTAAAATTAATCTCGATAACATTTGACTTTGTAATACTTTTTTCCCCCTCGTAAACATGTTAATTTTTTCTTTCAATCTACATACAAATAGTTACGTAACGTGATCATGACCTTCTGTCAAGCAAGCCATCATTCGTACTTGCGAAATAAAGAAAACAGAGCAAGTTTCGTTCGCATCATCATATTGAAATAATTGAAATCTATGTTAACGTCGAATACCGATGCGATGACTAATAACGTTCACCGAACTGCAATTAAAAGTTACAAAACAGCCCGATCACTCCGGTTCAAAAATACATTTGGCTTTTTTCAGTATCAACAACACTCGCATCTATAGAAATGCATGTATGCTGCCAGGACATTTGAAAAAACCGCGGGAAAAGCCCTCACTCTCTATGCGCGCTGCTCGAGTCTCGAGTCTAGGCACGTGCTCCTGACGAAAGTTTTCACGTGACGGCCTACACCCGGCGCTGCTGGCGCGCAGTACAGTACCCGCCCACGAACGGCCAGCTCGCGCGCGCATCGTCGCTCGCCAGTATTTCGATATTACCTCCGTTATACTGTGTATTTTTATATATGTTTTTTTTCTCGCGTGCGCGAATTTAAAATTAGCAGAAGCTTGGACCCGGTCCATTCTTCTCTCCGCGCCTCAATAAAGCAGATACGCGAACGACAGCACAGCTGTTGATCGGCCAATCGGTGACCGGTACACCTTATCACGCAGGCTTATCGCTGTCGACGTTGCAGCTGCTGAGCTAAGCGCCTCTTGTTTTCTTTCGTCGGCGTTGCTTAGGTTATAGAGAAGAGAAAAAAATAGGGGGACGAAGAAACCAGCTGGTTGCCGCGTGATCAACGACTTTTGCAGCAACATCGCTTACGAGCTTTTGACTCGAGATGCTTTGAGTTTACGCGCGTTGGCTTTGGGTCGAGAGAAGGATTCTTGGATTCGCGCACACGCACGAGCGAGCGCTCAGAGGAGTATTTATAGCATGAACGCCATTTTCGGAAGAATGGCGCAATTCTTTAATTATTACGCGCCTAGTGTGGCGAACATTGCCAGGCAAACGGTGCCTTTCGTTGCTCAGAGGTAAATAAAATCTAATGCGTAAGCTTTGCAACTTTTATGCACAGACATAACGATGATTGTTTTGGAGCTGGAAAGCATATGTATATTTTTATGTCGCTATTATCAATCAGCTGCTGAAAAAAACACAGGCTTTACTGAGTAGACAATAATTGAACGATAAAGCGAGTAATAAAAAAAAGGCCAAAGTATATCTTTCCGCTAAATGCCAACAACTTCGTCTTGGCAGTATCGCAGTCGTAACAGCTGCGTCATAGCCACTTTACGTCTAATAAATCTCGAGCAGTGCAACTCTAGCGTGCAGCCTTATGCCAGTATAGATAAGCTGTGATTGACGCCGTCAGAATTCCAAAGAAACGCGATAGCTAATATTTAAAGAGATGCCTTTCTTTCGCACACAATTTAAAAGAGACAAGATTCTAAATAATATAGCAAATTCCGACATCGAGTCACATTTATCAATAAGACGGCACACTAATCGCTTCCGTAAACGGGTCGAGCCATGAATGCTGCACGAGACTCGAAAGTTTACATCGGCTCGTTCTCGAAGCTAATTAAAACACCCAACAATCTCTCGATCTTCTTCGCCTGCTACATACAAAGAAACTTACTCGAAATAAATGCGCAATCCCTTGCCTCCATAAATCAAGCAACGCTGATCTTTCTTCTTTTTTACTTTCAGGGTGGACGACCTCTACAGGTTCATTCACGCGTGGGTGCCTTCGCTATATGGCGAACTGGACGAGGATTACTGGAGGGAACGGGGATACATTCTTTCGGACACGGACACCGATCTGTCGCCGGAGCTGACGCCGCGCGAAACTGGCGAGGCCGGTGAGACTGGCGCCGAGGAGGGCAAGGACGTCGAGGGCAAGGCCGGCGAAATTTCCGAGCTCACTCGCGAGTCCTGGGAGGTAAGTGTCGCTTCGGTCATTTATCTCAGGCTGCTATGGATTAAAAAGGTAGTCCGTGAACGGCTACGTTTTAAGAGGTTGGCTGGTTGCAGGATGCGACTTTATCGATATTTATGTAAATTCTTCTCGCATAAATTGAAAACAGTGTCGATAAAGCCGTGCACCGATCGAAGCCAAAATTCGGCCCTCAATAATAGAAACGATTGCAAAGTGTCTGTCTTAAGATCGATCGGAAACGCGAATTTCGCAAGAGCTTTCCAAAGAAAGAGATACAGTGCGAGACTCGGAATTTTCGCACAATGCGGATTACCGGTTTGCTAGTCGTACGTGCCGTATGTTCGCGACGGGTCGCGAGCTTGTCCGAAAATAGTTCTTGGCAGCCGGCACAACAGCTGATTCTTGGCGTCCGGTGACCGACTTCAGTGAAGCTCTTGAAAAGCGCGCTCCTTCCGATTGGCACTTTGTAAGTCGTTTCGAATAATAAATTCCAATATAATATAAATTAGTGGCTGCGAGGAAAACGCGATTCTCGCGCGGTGCGTGTAATTGAATTGTTGAGACTGAATTAGTTTGTTAAAATCGCCGTCGTTACATATGTCAGAGCGGATGTTATATAGAATTCCCGCTTCCGAGGTGGAAAAACTCTTGCGTTTGCGTTGGAATGTGCCGCAACAGTTTTCTCTGAACGTGTAAGCGACGCTCAGAGAGTATACTGCCAACAAATTGTTTGCGCGGATCGAGTAAAAAATATGCTGCTGTTGACAGTGTTTTAAGTCGACCATTTGGGAGTATTTGTTATTTATTCTCCAATTTAACGTTTATTGCGACAAATAACTTTCTCTATGCTTTCCGCCACGTGTCCAACGCAAGCAGCAATAGCTTTTAATAACTCCAAGAGTCATCGAAAGAAAGTAGCCTTTGATAATAATTAAGTAAAAAAATAAAATAAATAAAAAGAAAGAGAAAACCTGTTGACATTGGGGGTGTGTTGTCGCCTTCGTTGATCACAGCTGATCAAGGCCCCGTACGTAAAGCTCTACAGCATCCTGAAGACCTCGAGCACGTCCGCCGACTCTGAGCAGATCCAGGATCCCGAGGTACGGCTGTTTTATCGGCCAGACACAATGACCAAAATGATCAAGCAACCTACCTACTTACCAAGCGCTAATGTCTCGATGTTTCAATATACCTATATTACTTTAGAATACCTCCTACTACCACTACTCACTGTCGCCTTTCTAACGATGTTACACACCCAGGGCCTCTTTTGTTTTTTAGTCTCTATCTCTCTCTCTCTGCGATGTACCGAAACAGTGCACGACCTTCTGTTATATAGTAATAAACCACCACTCGGACAGCATTGATTGTGAAGAAAAAAAAATAAAAGAGATGAACCCAGCAATTTGTGTATCAAAAATAGAATCTCGGACTGCTCCACCTCTTTTCACACGCGCACGTTGTACATATATAATACGAATGTTTATATAGCTACATACAACCGTTCAGCACCACCACACGCCACACCTCAGAAAAAAGAACTTAAGCCAACACACCCTTTCCTTCAATTGAGCTTTGCGCGGATACACGATCGATCGACGTTGAGTTCTTCTCCATACTTCCAGAAATTTCGCTCGACGCCCGCACGTGTGCGTGCAGTTGAGGGAATACACGCGAGCTATGTGTGAAAAGCCGACGTCGATCCCTCCGGCACGTGTGTATACATGAATCGATTATCGATCACGTGTACAAAAACTAGATAATAAGCGTGCGAATGAACCGTTTCAAATATATATCCAAGAACGTGTACCGCACTTATATATGTATATATGTTTCTCCAGCACCAGCTGTTGTAACTAATGATGTAGTCCGCGCGACAATGCACCGCACAAACCGCGATATATGCCAAAGTGCATGCGGTGTACATTATTGTCATGTATGTGTTCAGCACTATGTGTATAATTGCGCGCGAAAGCACACGTGTGTGTAATATACCTATAGATGTACTTTATGTGGCTGTATGTGCGTATATAACTCACTTTTCGCCGAGTCGAGTTCCACTGTAATAGCGAAACTGCGGGCATGGCTTTGTGGAAGTTGGATAATAGCGGGAATATGCTGTAGTCGAGTATTCATTGCGGAACGTCCTCGCTAGGATGATTAACGCGACCCGACGCGACTCGTGCTTTTGCTCGCAACTCTGCTGCCGATTATTTTCGGTGCCTCCGAATTCCTCTGTGATGTAAATATCGAGCTTTACGATATGTTGCTGTTCATAAATCCGCCAGGCGGATTATAAAAAGAGAAAACACAAAGTTATGACGCAAATAGAACAGCGTAAAACTTTCCTTGACAACAAACAAACTACGGCCCGAAAAAAACTCGCAAAGTTCGCCAGCACTGTAGAAAGCTCCAAAAAGCTCTAGATGTTACCGGTTTATTTTTAATCCGTCCATTACTCGCTCGCCGCAGGTGAATTGTACTATAATATATATACACTCCCTGCTCGACCTTCGAAAGCGTAGAAGCAAAAAAAAGCTCGTCGCTATAACATGGGTCTATCTGCCAGCAGCAGCAGCAGCAACGAGTTATCGCAATAAGTCAGCGCAGCGGCTTTTTCCCGACCCGTTTCCGTTTGTTTTCCGAGAGCGAGAATCTCTTCGGGCCATTATCCCCACCTCGGCTTGTTTTTCGTCGAGAGAGATTTTCTCTGGCGATATACAAGCGCGAGAGAAAATTTCTGGCGGAGGCAACAGCAGCAGCCTTCTGGCGTCATTCCGTTCAAAAATAGTTTAAGGAGCGGACAGGAAAGGAATGAAGCGCGCGCGGTCTTGCGCCCCGGGAATTTCTGTGCGTCGTTTAAAGACTTCATCAACAAACGTGGCAATTTTGAGTGAAATGTTCTATGTTTAACGGCGAGAAATGTAAAAATAAGATAATTAGTTTTTTTAACGATGATTCACGAATTTTTCACTTCTGAAAATCCACGCGTTGTACACACCGGCCAAATTGAGCGCGTCCATCTCCTCCTGCCAAATCGCAGCTCGAGACTCATCTTCTCCTCCAATACCTCTGCTGCTGCTTGTGCCCCGACACTTGGCTGATGTCGTCGATTTTTTTTCGCACTCTTTGTCAAGCGGCACGCGAACTTATTTTCGGCGCTTGAATAACAAGTCACCGATTCGATCTCACGATCGATTTCGAGAATTTTAAGATAAGTGGCGGATCGAGTGCACAGTTATTACTTGTTTACGCGTAAAGCCCTTGTCGTGTATCTTATGTGTGTAATACAAGTTTTGATTGATATAATTTTAATTGCGATAAGTTGCGGTCATGCTGTTGACGGGTGATTTATTGTAGATATATTCGTATGTAACAGTTTTTCGGGAAGCCGAAGGACACGCGATTCTCGATTACTCAGTACAGCTGTATTTCTCTATAATTCATCGTCTTCCGATGGTATCTAGTGTTTATCTGTTATTACTCCAATTATTCTTCTCTCTCGTCTATGCAAATATTTAACCCCGTCCAATACGGAACTTAAGGTTAACCAGAACAATGGCATCATCGCCATCAAAACACTGACGGAATTCCCGAAATTCTCTAACGTATCTCATCATCGTTTGCAATAAAGTTAACGCCCGACAATAATCCCGCGTAAGTCTCGACTCAGCCGCCGCGCGTATATTGCCGTCAATTACGCCAGTTTCTGTTTGCGCGCGGGATGACTAACCGCAACGCTAAAATATAACACATGCAACTGTAACGCATCAGCGTCTAATTAAACATGCGTCGCTCGTAAAGAGCTCCATCAATTATTATAGCGAGATAAGACGTCTGTTTTATTATTGCAGCCATAATAGTACGGTAGCTGCGAAATTGCGTCACATCTATAGCGAGCGTTTTTATCGCCTCGCACTTTATATACGAATACGCGGGAGGGGAAAATCGATATTATGATGGTTTTGTAAAACGTCGTAGTTTCTCGTAGAAGTGTATGTACAAGCGAGGCAGTTTGATCTCGATTCACGTCGATAACGGAAGATGAAGAGATACAGCCATACAAGGAAACTCGATTCGCTAAAAAAGCACTCGAACCAGTCACCACCGGCACTCGAGGAGACCGCGGCTATTGGCACCGCAATAAAAGATTGTCTTGTTCGTAGCATAGATAAAATTCACCGAAAATAAACGGTGATGCCTGTATACTTGTTGACGGAGTCGTCGCTCGTACAATATAATATTCTTTATCGAAGATAATATACAATACACTCGAGATTCACGCTCTCGAGTGTGAAGTATGGAGCTCTTTAGATATACCGAGGTCGACATTAAAAATGAATCGAGGAATAATTGCTATTTATAAAATAGTCACGCGGATTGTTTTTAGCTCAGGAAAGAAAAAGCTACTCTCGGACAAATAGGATTCATGAATTTTTTCAAGCGGTATAGGCTGGTTTTTTTAATTATGACGAGTTGCAAAAAAAAAATAATTAATTGGTTTGAAGCCTGCTGTTATACGGATTTTTGAGCCGATGACGAGGAATTGTAAAGTTTATACTAGGACATGGTATCGTATAATGTCTAGTTACATCGACTTATGGAAATATCTCCAATAGAAAACGAGATGAAAAACGAGAATGGACTAGTTTTTAATTCTAATGAGCGTATAAAAATAGTCTCTCTCGGATGCTATGAGAAATTTCTCTCTCTCTCTCTCTCTCTCTCTCTCTCTCTCTCTCTCTCTCTCTTTCTTCCAGTATCGCACGAGATTTTCAATGTTGGGAATTCAAGCGTCGCAATCAGCATAAATTACAATACATTGAGCGGAAAATAAACACAGCGCGGCTTATCGCTGCAAAAAAAGATTCGTCTGTTTACGCAAAGCGCAACAAGTATTTTTGAGCAGCTGTCCGGTCGACAAACCGGTATGATATCGTTCCTCCCAAAATCCAGTGTCTTGTAGATAATTTTTGGTACCGACCATACCATGTAACAATCGTACCTGTTGAATCAGGCGCTTGAGAAAAAAAGTAATCTCAATTGCAAATCGCACATACCGATCTTCTGGCAAATTAACCTGATCTCATCGGTATTGAGATTACGCCCAGATATAATATTTGCGGCGTAAAAAAAGTGTCAGCCTCTCCTGCTTATTTCGGCACTGCGCATCACTGCTGCGCGAGAAAAGAATGCTTGTACGTCTATTCAATTATTCTTTTCAGTAGGTCAAACAGGTACATATATATTTACACACCGGTATAGAGTATAATGTGTATAGCCTCGAAACGCGTGTGTCGACGCGTGAGCATCTGTCGATGCCCCTTTTACGCTATATTTTGTATCGGAGGTTGATTGACACTCGAGCGATGATTATAAGGTGTTTGAACTTTTTACCGGAGCAGCCGGTGATTAAACTACCGTGTTGTGCAATGAAGACTCATCTTATAAAAAGTCGCAGCGACGAATTAAAAGAAGAATAATCCAGACATCGCTCCAAACTCTCGAAACTTTCACTTCGAAGCGCAACAGCGCTCGATAAAAATGTACGAAATAAGCCGAGCCAACAGGTCCGATACCGCCTGCCAAAATCTAACGAACGAATCTCCGATCGATCTCTCAATTACATAAAAGCATCTGCCGATACAGTACAAAAGCAAGCATCGGACACGTCATGTGTATAGAAGAGAACGAGAATCTTCATCAGTGTGATCGGGGCGCACACGCAGCACGTGCTGCGCATCGAGAGCTGCGCGTCGTCCTAATCCGGAGCTACTCGGCTCTCCTTCTCTCTCTCTCTCTCTCTCACGCGGTTTACGACGGGCCAACGACGACGACGACGACGGCGGCACCGCTACTGTGGGGGAGCCCGCCGCAGCGCGCTCAAGCCTCTCCTGTATGTGTGCGTGTATATGAATCGCTCGTAGCCGCCGCGGAAGTTCAGTGCGACTTTGGCCATTAGCGAGCTCGGTCAGCTGTCTGCTTTGCCCGCACACAGCTCGCGTGCGTGTATTGTTTCTTATTATCGTTTTCGATATACACGTACACGCTGGACTGTACATAGTGAACGAGTACTTTGCCAAGGCTAGAGATTGAATTCGTGCTGTTTGCATCGCCGCCTATATACATATACGTCCAAGTGTCAGAGAGAGCAGACGCCGCGCGGTCGATCGTTCAACCCGCGCGCGGTATAAAACAGAGAGCGACGTGCATATAGTGCGTTGTGCGCCAGACGTTCTAGAAAGCTTCGATCGCGCGACTGCACGAAAACATGTGAGCAACCGTAGCAGCAGCGGCAGCAGTACTGCTACGTATATACGTAATACAAAAACACGCTGCCCCATAAGAGAGAGAGAGAGGGGGGAAGAGGACAGACGGAGAGTTTTCTCTCCACAAAGCCACGACTGCGTGGGAGGTCGGCGGTAAAGGAGAGAAAGAAAAAGAGGACAGCTACGGATCAGCCGGCGACAACGAGGTCCAGCATTAGCAGCACGGCTTCTCTACAGCAGGGAAAAGGACCACCTCCCGGGAGTACCACGAATTTCAATTCCACGGGTCAGGAAAAAAACGAAAAAATGCCCAAGTCCAAGGTGCCCAACCCGATCGCCAAGATCACAAAGTTCCTCAAGCAGAAGACGAAGGTGCGTTGCTGCGTAATACGCGAATTTTTTTTCCGTCCTCAACGGAGCTGCCTCGTTGTCATGTGCATTGTACACACACACAATTGCCGGCGCGATTATAGCGTCGCGTGAGAGAGAGAGACGATCGATACGTGTATTTTACACGCGGGAGGGAAAACTCTCGCGTGATGTGTGTGCGTTTCGAAAAAAGTCGATTTTTTAAACACCGCAGCGATCGATGCTGGAGAGGAAAAAAGCGCACGCTCGAGAAGAGAGAAAAAACTCATGAATAATTCAGCGGCGATAAGCCAGAAATTTCGCGGACTATCCGCAATCGGAAAAATTCCGTATTTTCGACACGTACGTGCGGCCTAGCACGTAGTCAAAAATTGCAACGTTGTGTATAGTATAAGGCAGTATATATACAATGCGACTCGGCTCCCTCTAACAAGACCCGCCGACGCCTCGCCCAGAGACATCATTGGAACAATTGCGGTATAGGGCTTCGATACGGCCAGGCGTTATCTCCGTGTATTGTAATACTTATATACGTGACGATTGCGAGCACAACTCACAGCGCATACTTTTCCGAAGCGCACGTACTTTCGATTAGTTGTTATTATTATTTTCGTCCCGATTTATCGATGCATAATTCACTGGGATAGTTCAGTCTACATCCCGCGTCAACTTTCTTTCTCAAACGCCGCTATCTGCCTCGGGGGGCCCCTCGCATTATATACTGACCCAAGATATCGCGGCCTGACGATATAATATATGTGCATATAGACAGAAGCCGCGCATTGTTCACAGATGATTTTCTTGCGCAGCTGCCGTTTATCGCTCCGAAATTACGGAACAACTTCTTTCTCTTTGCATGCGGTTTGCATTGCAATATCCCGGTAGTTTTCCACTGGCGAGCGCATAAATTAAAATTCCTGCGAGAATGCAGTTTCCAGAGCAGCATTATAATCGACATAGAAAAGAAGAGTGCCGAGAGCAGCAATAAGGGCTGGTCGAGTGGAAAATTTTCCTGCGATCTTATCTGCGAAACCTTCGAAAAGATCCTACTAATTGCGCATAGCGGGTCATCAGTAGGGAAATCTTGGGGGCGTCGACGTTTCTTATACCTGCTGCTATATATATATATATATATATATATATATATATATATACACGGGGGCTATAGCGCCGTTCGTTAGCTCTCGTCCTCGGAACGAATTGCCAGCATCCTCTTGCGTATATTTTTCGTTTATACAGGCTTGTGTATTTATTGCGCGAACGGTTTACGACTCGGCGAAATTACACATGCTACGACGTCGTGTATACATGTATATACGCGCCACCTTCCTGGTTCCCTTGAACGTAAGCTCGTTGATCCTTTTAAATTGCAGCAGCACTCGCGTGAGCCGAGTCTTTTTCGCTTCGTGCCGAAATATTAATTATTTGTGTATATATATGCATATATGTGTACAGGAGAGGAAAAAAAGGCGAGCGAGGGCTTTCCGTCGTTTATTATCCGGTTTGAAATATCGGTAATGGCTCGCTCGCGGAGAGGAAAGGTTGTTGGCGCGGATTTTATTATACTCGGTGTGAATGCTATATGTGGCTTGTGTAAGGTTGACAGGTTAATCGATGTTGGCTTCGGTATTGATTAAGATCCTTCGATCGCGCTCGAGTTTTCGAGGTGTGCCAAAATTATTTTCCATACATGCATACATCGCCAAAAGTATACATGTCCCGTTCGAATCTATCCGCACACTTTCCTCCTTGCATTTCGCACCGAGAGAAAAAAAAGTCCAACACGGAAGATAACACAGTACGACTTCGACGCGCAAATAAGAGTATTCGTGAAAAAAGGATCGATCGCATTTGACTTTTAAATCCGCCGATTCAACGTAATAATATCGCATCTCGCGCGACGGTTAATGTGCATATTTTCGTGCGCAATTATGAGCTCACGTGCAACTTGCATACCCTCGACTGCCGAGCCTATATATACACACACTTGCGGATTAATCTCCTCGTTGAGGCGAGAGATCGCGCGGTAGCCTAATTTCGGACACGCAAACGTGTATATATATATATAAGCGAGGAAAATTATCTCCGCGACGGAGGAAGTACGCTTCCTCGCGCGCGATACTCCCACGCAGCAGAGACAACGACGACGACGACGACGTAAAAGGCGCGAATCGCCTCCTTTGTTATCGCGAGCTTTATTTTTGGCACGCGCAGGCAACTATTCTTCGAAGCCGTCGATACCCCTGCCAAAGGCTTTCCCCAATTATTTTATATATATACCGAGTCATCGCTGCTGTAATTTTCTGTCACGAAAGCTTCGAAAAATTCGGCGACTCATCCGCAATAACTAAAGCAGAATATTCGCCTTTTCTCTTTCTCTCTCTCTCTGAATGATACAATGTATAAAGCGTCCACGTTAATTGCGCTCACGTGGATACGATGATCGTAGAGCGGAATTAATTAGTTCTCACGGGATTTCACGTCCGATGCAAAACAATGAAAACCGCGCCGCACGTGACACTCACGATCAATTGGAATATAACGCTGCACGAGTACGACACTTTACGCCTTATCGGCATGATCGTATAAAAGCCGGGTTAGCCCGAGGCTTGTTGAAAACCGGGCGACGGTCGCGGGTTTATCCATTGCTATATAGCGCGCAGAAATTTGCCTTATTTTCAGAGATAATACCGGCGCTTGCCATTATCGCCGATGAGATAAGTCGTATCGTACAACTCACGGTTATTTTTAACTCTGTATCGTCGCAGTTTTACGACCTGTCATAAACAAAAAACAAGCCTAATTATATAAATATATCGAATTGAATTCCGCGAAAAGCGCAGTGTCCACCCGCTCGAAAATTCCATTTCAGTATGTTGTAAATATCGAAATGAAAGAAAAAAGATGCGAGCAAAAAAAGCAGGTACACGCACGAGGTCGCTCGAGTTTCTTGCTCTTCCTCTCTCTCTCTCTCTCTCTCTCTCTCTCTCTCTCTCTCTCTCTCTCTCTCTCTCTCTCTGACTTCGGGCGGGAATTTCACAAGGCGCTTTTTTAAAAGCGCGTGGGTTCGGTCTCCCCCTTATATACATTTCAAAGTAGAGGGGAAATAAGAAAGGTTTCTTCTCCCGGCAACTCACAGATCTAAGGCCGAAGGCTGCGCCGAATAAAGTTGGCGAGGCGAGACGCGCGAGGCTCAGTTCGTCGGCGTCGGTCCGTCGTGCCATACGCGGATTTCCGGTCGTTGGTATTAATATACATAAAAGTCGAAAGCTCGCGTGTGACGGTTATCGGGTATATAAGTGATTCTCGTAGATATTGTCTTTTCGGAGATAATACAGGCTTGATGTTCTGTCTACCGGTAGCCTCGGAGCTTCAGGACAAGATGACCACGGCCGAGTCGTGCAACACCTTGAACTACGTCTTTCAGCACTCGTCCGCTCTGCTCTCGGTAAATAGATGTATCTCGCTATACGTATATAATTCCGGTTCAAGCTTATTTAAAAAAAAAAGTAGTCCCCGAGCGCGTGACCGTACAGCTGCAATCATCTCGTAAATTACCACCGCCACTTCTCCCTATCACCGCGTCGAGTATGATCTCTCGCGAACGCTTCCTACTTGGCGAACTGCTCGCATTCCTTTCCGAATAACTCCCCCTCCCCCTATGCTGCATCGAGTAAAAAGAAAACGAGTAAATACCGGAAAAAACGTCCCGGCGCTATATGGAGAGGTCGATAGTTCCCGATTCGCGTGTCCTTTCCACGCAGTGCCTTGGGTTCTAAAATTAAAGAGCCGCTCGATTCCGATGGAGTAACCCGCGATGCGAAAGTATGTAGAAAGCGAGAGACGATTATGAATTTCTCCGCGTTGTGTAACGCGGCGGACGTTGACTGATGAACAATGATCGATGTCGCGTGCCGCCGAAGCTTTTTACTGCTTTCGGTCAAATTTTTCCTTCGCCTCGAGGACTCATTACGCGATCGAGCTTTCTTCGACTTTCCGAGCATGTAGTTGCTTTTCTTGACACATCGCGATACATAGCGCATATACGTGTATATGCCAGCCTCGACCTTCGGCGATTAGTCGGCCGCATGAACTTTTAATGCGATTAGTGCAAGGCTCGTTTATCGAGTCATTACGATAGCGCGCGTTAAGGATTTTTGCAGATCGCTTCTCTCTCTCTCCCGTTATTTTCTTTTATCGCGGCTTAATGTCTCGTGCGCAATTTATACCGCACCGCGCGCTCGTTTCTTTCGCCGCGGCGCGATGCATTAATTATCGTTGCATAATTAAAATTCAGAGCAGTAAGATAATAACGCCGGCGGCGTCACGTGCCATCTTGGAATGTATATTACAAGTTTCTGATTCACTTTTTTCGTTACAAAGTCGCTCATATCTGTATACAATTCGAATTTATATTATACACTTCATTGTCCCCCGCGGAATCTTGGCTATACGCTATTTTTAAACCTCGGGGCTCTCGCTTGTTCACTCTAAAAATAACCGATAAAAAAAAGAACCTACTTTTTACTGCGCGCAGCTGTTTTCCTCTCGGAGGCAAACTTATCTGGCGTTGAGAGGTGACAGAAGGGAATATCGCGACCTGCGTCATCGCCTCGCGGATGAGAAAATACTGTTGCTATGCGTTCATATATGCGTCCTCCCGTTCTTCGCGCGTTTCTGCGTGTGTGCGTCGTGCTTTTCGAAAAACAAGATGCGATTCATTGAGGTGATGGTCTCGCGCGATAAAAAAATACTCCATCATTCTGTCTTTATTATATAGCGAGTCGTCCAATTACGCGGAATATATGCGCTCGCTTTTCACTTGCCACTGTATGCAATGAAGAGAAGCGGCCGATCTGACGCGTTTCCGAGATAATATATATACTTTATCGGCGGGGAAAAAGGCGGCTCTTCGAAACAGAAGCTACTGCACGGAGGATAAAACAAATCGTTGTTTGTTTATCGATATCTCTTGAGAAAAGCTCAGCGCAAATAAGCAGTCCTTTGTTGTTCCACCCGTATCTCTCTCGCGCTACCGCGCGATTATCTGGCGATGCATCGTCCGTAAATAGGCGCCAATTAACGCGAGGTCTTTCATGCGCTCTGAGATACGTGCGCGATTCCACGCGGTCCGCCTGTTTTTTACTCGATGAAAATCAAGGAAATCGATTCCATTAGCAGCAGTCGCACCTATACGTACGTTTTGTCTTTGTCTCGATTTATCCATCATTCCAATAACAATAGGAACGCTGCGCGACTCGATTACCGTCACCTGTTCAAACTCGTCCGATCTCATTACACGTGTACGCACGCATATATCTAGCGTTCGCTCTCGGATGTGCCTCGCTATTCCATGAGAAAACAGAGAGACGCGATCTCATCTCGATTCGCCCTTCTTCCGCTACGTTCAAAGTAATCCGGATGATCTGCGCGCGTGACGCGGATAGGGAGCCGACAATCCGCGGTGGCCGAACCGACGGAATCTGCGAAGGACGAGGCTAACCCGATTATCGGATTTCCGATATTACGCGTTTATATAGACGCTGTGTTTTCGTCCGCAGCTGTGTTTCTCCATCTGTATCTATTTTTTACGTCGGGCGAGTATTGTAAGCGTACACGTAAGCGCAGGTGTGTGAAAAATATGCGATGTATGAGCTGAGCGATTTTCGGAGAGCCCGAGTAGATAAGATATACGCACGATTGGATAATTCCAGGGATGAGAGTAGATCAAGATTAGAAGTTGACGAGTACGCGCTTATTTTTAAATTGCATACAAATACGGACGCGGAAACGAGCACGCGCTCTTCCTTTTTTCCTTCTCGATTGCTCTAGACTAAACAAGATAATAATATTTGCGTAAATATAAATCGTATATAGCGATCGACGATATATGTATGTTATTATCTCGAGTATAGAAAACTACCTAATTCCGGTTCGGACCAGTGGCTCGACTTGTAAAATGAGTATATCTCCGAACTAATCCCATCATCATTGTCGCTCGCACAGAGTTACATCACGTTTCCGTTTACTTTCCCGCAACTTCACGCCGCAACGTGTCCCGGTCGTCACGTGCGAATTTACGTTACTATGCAATTTACCGATTGGACGGCTTTTCCACCAAAGGGTTGTTCTCGACGTAAGACGGAGACGCGCAAACGTTACGTAAAAGCTCTGCGGTGGTGCAGTAGGACAGAAGAAAAAAAAACATGTTACGTGGAACGACAGGTTTATGGGGTGTTTTCACGTAGCAAAATGATACTTATCGACCTCTTCCTCGTTACAGCGGAAGCGACTGGATTTTCCTCTGCGGTGATGCATAGTGTATAATACATGTAAGAAAAACCAACCGCGAGTCGTCGTCTCATCGACATTGAGGGAAGGCCGAGTATATATGTATATATGCCAGTATATGTGCTCGTATATGTGTATACGAGCTCATGGTCGACTCGTTAAATCAATTTTATGCCCGAGATAAGAGTCGAGAAACGCCGTTATTAATTGCGCGACATGTGTTTCTCTATTTTTTTTTCTTTCGATATTCAAATTCTCATTTGCTCCTCAACGTCTCCAAGCTTTCTCAAAATTTACTTCAAACATCCCGAGCTTGTTATCGTTGCTAACGCATCTCGACATCAGGCTTATTTTCTTTTCCGTCCGCACAAAAAGGTACACATCGATCGATTCATAAACTGCGAACGTCAGGCGCCCTGAATCAGCTCGAAGAAATCGCTTTGCGTTTTCTTCCCCTCCAAGGCCACTGGGTCACTCGGCTCCTCAAAATAAGAGACATATTTCGCGGCTTCTTCTTCCCTTCCCGGCGCTGACGCGCGCACATGTCATTACATCCATGTAACTCGAGGAAAACAAAACGTTCTATATACGGGGTAGTCGTCCTTGGACGTTTGCGCATAAATCGCGTGTGGGTGTCTCGCTGGACTATATAATTAAACGAGGCCCTTGACGTGGCGCCTGTATATCGATAAGCCCCCCGGAAATTTATCTCGACGATGTACAATTTTGCCGCGTATATATCGAGGCTCGGGACGTAATATGCCGCGAGGAACAACAACGAAAAAAAAGGATGTTTACGTTCCGGTGCAGTTTTTTTTTTTACGAGCGCGGCTATTCTTAGCCGCGACACTAATTTTCCGACTGTACTGCCCGTATTAAAGTTGCATGGACAGGGAAAGAAAAAAGTCGCTTTTGGTTTTCGCTCGATATATCGCGCAGTTCGCTGTCGTTGAAAATACGCTCGGTATTATATGTGCGAAAGAGAGAATGAATCATCGGCGCGCGGATTATTTTAAAAGCCGCGGCGCTATTGGTCCTTGGGATGTTAACGCTTTTTTATGCTGGATGTGCATAGTTGTCGAGTTTAATGGGTGTCAGTCACCTCCGAGAGGTGCACCTTCATATAGGCGACGTGTGGTACACCGAAACTGTGTTCTCTATGTATATTATATGCTGCAGAGTCACCATAACAAACCACACGACCCAGCAACAATTATACACCATTTATATTATATACACAAGACAAAATAACACACTGGATATGCGTAGTGTTTTCAAACATTATATACTGACAACATTATTAATATTGTTATTAATTATTTTTATTATTATCTACCCTATTCTATAGCTGTGCCTAGTTTTAGAGATTAGTTGTCATTTAGAGACCTTATACATATACATGGATCTGGATATGATATGTCTGTTCACTTATATATACATATTAGCAACCTCTCATTTATTTATACGTAGTTGAACACCAGCAAATATACCCTTTATACCGAGCAATGTCTTTTTGTAGAGAAATAACCGAATGCACCACAACCATATAATCGCGTATACATCAGTGTATACGTATACATGCGACTGTCGGTCGGTCGATGCAGCGCGCGAGCGACGGAGTGAAGTATTGCGACGCAAATTAAACACATAAACGCTGTTTGAAAATTCTAATATACGCGTTAATTGACTCGTCGCGCCCACTGCATCGAACCGACGTAAATGTTAAACGGATATGGAACGGTTTTATATATATATATATATTAGAAAAGTTTGACATGTACAAGTAGATTATTTATGTGTATTATATACGTGCGCGCGAGATTCGAGTACGACGAGAGAGGCATTGCCTTGATGAGAATGGCCTAATGAATTTTTTCTATCGGTCTATTAATAGACTCCGTAACGATCGTGGAAACCTGAAAAACCGGTGATCAGATTCAACGACTATTTTTACTCGTGGAAAATTCGATTGTTATTCCTTTCCGCTTAATTCAATAAAGTCGATATTAAAAAATCCGCAATAGCCATATTCTATATCGTATTTCGTCATTAACCACTCAAGTCTCTCCCTCGCTCGAGTCTCGAGCTAGCCTACACACAGTAAGAAATAGCAAGCATCCTTACAAGTTCACGAATTAACGTAAAATTACCATCTTCCAGGTACTGTCTATGAGCGAGGAGCTGAGGCGAGCCCTGTACGCGAACAGCGCGATATCCCTCGACGCAGAGCTGATAATCCCTGACCTGGTGGGAACGACCGAGATCCTGAGCGACGAACACAGAGAGCACCTCTGCCGACATTTGCCCGCCAGGGCCGAGGGATACCTCTGGACCCTAGTCTTCAGTACCAGCCAACATGGCTTCAGCCTCAACAGCATGTACAGGAAGATGGCCAAGATCGAGAGCCCCATCCTTCTCGTCATCGAAGACACAGAGGGCAACGTGAGTATAATTGTACAGCCTTGCGCATCGTCGGCCATAGTGGCTTTTCTATGCGCGAGAGGTGTGAGTATACTATAATGACGATTCGATGTTGCAGGTGTTCGGCGCCCTGACCTCGTGCTCGCTCCGAGTCAGCGACCACTTCTACGGCACGGGAGAGTCTCTGCTGTTCAGGTTCACCCCGAGGTTCCAGGCATTCAACTGGACCGGCGACAACGTCTACTTCATCAAGGGAAACAACGAAAGTCTGGCCATTGGCGCAGGAGAGTAAGTCTCGTTTTTCAATTTCTTCGAGAATTCGCAGTCGATGAAGGTTGCCCGAATTGGATTAACCGGCTGATGTTGTGTTCGCAGTGGCAAGTTTGGCTTGTGGCTGGACGGTGATCTGTACCAGGGCAGGACCCAGTCGTGCAGCACCTACGGTAACGATCCCCTGGCACCTCACGAGGACTTTGTCGTCAAGACGCTGGAATGCTGGGCATTCATATAGGACACGGCCCCATACCAGCAGCAGCAGCAGCAGCAGCAGCAGCAGCAACAGCAGGCGCATCAAGAGCAGTTGACCAACACCTCGTCACTGTCCACGTCGCTATCGCTGTCGTCGTCGCCGCCGCCCTGAAGCCCCAGCTGCGACCTGACGCTACCGCCACGACGATGACGCTCCACTGCTGTGCTATCCACTGCTGATAAATTGCCGCTGCCGACGCTGTGTTGAAGCTGATGCTGTTGTCGTTGTTGTTGTTGTTGTTGTCGTCGTCGTCGTCCTTGTCACGTCTCACGTTACTTCACCAGGAGAGAACACGGAGGAAGACTAAATATCGTCGAGCTTGCGCGCGGTGCCGAGACACGAGCTGTTGGAGCGACACCCGCGAGCTGGACGAGGGACATGATTAAGAGAAGCGGACATTACCCGAATCTCAGGCTGTATGCAAGCTCTCGGCACCACACCGAGAAGCAGCGCGCGCGCGAACGAAATCACCAGGGAGGAGAGAGAATTTAAGCGGAATCGTTTTTATCGTACACGCACGTAGTAGGGATATACAGACATAAAAATATAATACTTGTTTCGTTGTCGTCCTTCATGATGATCGGCCGGCGCGGCCGAAGTGCCAGTCGCACTTGCAGATTTTTAATTATGTACGAGAGAGTGCGTACACACACACATAGGTTCGATGCATTGATTGGATGATAATGATGATACTCTATAATCGCCTCGCGGAGAGATGCCTCGACTCATAGACTTCTTTTTTCGATTATTCATCAGTTATCGTTAATTCCTCAAGCTCTTTTTTTAAATTTAGGATATTTATTTTATTATTATTATTATTATTACTATTATTATTATATTATCATTATTATAATTATTATTATACATTACTATTATATTATTTTATATACATGTATCGCGTTATAACCGTGGAAAATGGATGTTTTGACCCGGACTCTAGAGCGACGCGATTGCGGTGATGATAATGATGATGATGATTAAAAGTGAGAGTGCGCCACTCAACCGGTACCGGGTATCACACGACGATTGTTTTTTACCTAATTACGATTGTTACTTTGAATCATGAGCGGGAGATTATGTTACGAAGAAGAACAAAAGAAATTAATAAACTGAATGTCAAACGTTTAGGAACTCGAGTGTGAACATCGTACGCTGGACGGAGTTATGAAAAAAAAAATAAATAAATAAAATAAATGATGAATAAATAAAATGAAAAATTTGGCCAAGATGTAGCTCCGTACGCTATTGAGAAACAGAGAAAAACGCAAAACTAACCGTTTGTTAATGTGTAGATATGTAGATAGTAAATGTAAATATATACATATATGATAATTACAACCGTGTTACAGTGATTAATTTTGAGCGCTATGCATATGGACGAAATATTGTTTACACTTACAGCAAAAACAAAAGAAAATAAACATATACGAAACACATTCACACACGTGCAAACGTATTATAATATGTACGCGTTCGTTTAATATGCGCTAATGTTCGCGCATTTGACCAGTGTTTAGGATTTGAGAATGCAAACCAAGTTATCTTATTATCTATTTAAGACGTTCATTATTAAAAAAAAGCAAGATTTCACGTATTACAGAAAATGGTAATATCGTTGCTGTTATTTCCATTTTATCATTTTTAAAAGTTCACTTGAACTCGAGACATACGACTGTTTCTCGAAGCATACTGTTATTGTTACGTTTCGTCGCATGCGAAATAGTTATGTACTATCGTCACACGCGAACCTTCGAAGACAATTCGTGCCCTGGCATACGGGGCCCAGTTTATTATTAATAAATCACTTTTACCGAATCACCGGATGAACTATGATGAAACTCATGAAAATTGACTAAGCTAATTGTCATCTTGCTCACTCAAAATGTGTCACGTTCATAAAAAAGAGATAACCTAAATAATGGGAGAGCCTAATAGAAGTAAGAAATTGTAAGAGCAGTGCTGTCAAATACATATTTTCTTTTTCTAAAAAAATAAAAAATATGAAAGAAAATCGTACAAGTGTAAAAGAATATCTATTAAAGATGGAACGTAAATGAAAAAGAAAAAAAATACAATTTTATTCGAGAAAATGCAGATTGTATGATGTTGATTTTTCTTTACTTGACCGAAGCGTTGTACTTGTATGTAGACAAACATATTCTACGTACAATCGTATAGTAGTTTTCACGTAGATGGATCGTTCGCTAATTCCTATTGGTCCGTTGAGAACATATCCTCGCTAAATTTGTAATCGAACTGCGAGTAGCTTTTTCGAAATAAGAACTGTTGATCTTGGGACTCTTTAGGGAGTTAAACGATCCCTAGATTTTTCGAAGTGATTTTTCTAAACGCGCGCTAAAACATTTTCAATAAAAAAGAAACTCACGACTAACATACGCACACGACGATGAATCACGTGTAAGCTTGTGAGGTAACTATTATAGCCGGTACAGATCGAACGTAAAAAATCACGTTATAAGATACGCTAACGACAGATCTCATTGAACCGAGAGATAAAAAAACGGCGGAGACTCTAGATAAAGACTCGATAAGTTCAAAATAACTAAAAAAAGCTTGAAAAAAAAGTAAACACTTCCAGTAGATGTCCCAGAGACATGCACAGTCACGGTTTTAACAGCGAGATTTTATCAAATTAACAAGGAGAAACTATAGAGCGTTTTTGTAATAGCGAATTCGGCAGCTTGCTAGTCATAGTGTGGGTGAACATGCGTCATAGCAAATAAATAAACGTTGATACGATTAGTTTTGTCTAGAAGCGTATGCTTAGGTGATCTAGACGTGCTCTTGTGATACCAAACTGCTCCCTGATGCTTTATCAAGCTGCTTTTGACTCTTTTGAGAATCGGAGGACGGAAGACAGGTAAAAGCAAAGCGTATTCGTGATTTGGAATAGTCGATATATTATATATTACAGACTACGTAATAAGTTATTTCATATTTTCCGTAAGTGGAAAAATGTTTATAGCAAACCCTTTAGAAAGGTACTGCAGAATCATCGTGTAAAATGCAGCGTTTCCGTATATTTATCCGGGAGCACGTAAAATAAACCTGCACTGTAAGAACTTTCGAGTTAAAAAAAAAGAAAAAAAGGAATAATATCGTGTTACTGCCTCTAAGCACTGTAGAACGTAGTTCATCTAATGTGAATCGACTATAAATACGTGGTCTGTAAATCTGTTGGAATGTTGGAAAGATTACTCTTGTACTAAGGATTCGAATGCAATTAGGTGCTGACAAGTTCCATTTTGAAGATGAACCCTACGACCTAAACCATATAAATTTTATTTTAGCCATAATTTTCATAACAATTGTATTAGCCAATATTGTTGTCAAATAAAAAAAGTATTATTTTATGCTTCTTCGATTTATATTACAATATACAATACAATGTTCCATTGCATTTGAATCCTTAGCCAATGAATTCCAAGTCAGATTCAAATGCGACCCTTGAAGCATAGTTTTTCGTGAATTCGTCTTTACGTTTTCTATAAAAACGATATATAAATGAGGCTTGATCGATTAGCTTGGAGTAATAATTAAATATTATACTGCAGGAACTTTCCGCTGACATTCGTATATTGTATGCGTAATTAGTTGATTATCAAACATTTGTTGCTTTTCATAAAAAATATAATGCAAAAATCACTCTAAAAGCTTGAAAAGAATATTAAAAAAAAACAACAAACGAGAGTCGCGAGAACGGTTTGGATTGCACATCCGCTAACGATCCTATAACCAAGTGATGTCATTGGACAACGATTAATGTTTAATCAATGTAATGTTAATGTTCGATGTTAATGAGGTGCTAAAAATCGAAAGAGTATACAGTAGTGGCTGCATTTTTTTAACAAGTAAGATTGGCATCTCCTCTCAACACCTTTGAAAATCAGATGGAAGTTTGATATTTTATATATCCTCGACAAAGAACACGAAACCGACTTGCGCATAATGGCCGGAGGAATGAACAGTTAAACGTTATAACGATCGCGTTGTTAAATGTTATCGTCGGAGAAATGTACGTAGCTAGGCACGTATTTGTTGTAACAAAAAAAATCGTTGCTTTGATTTTCGATTTAATGTCAATTCTACTTGGTTACGTAAAATACACGAACTTTAAAGGGTAATATTGTGATTTTCTATAGTTTGAAACTAATGTTACGATATGAAATGAACAGGGGAGGGGCTAAATTTTTAGTAAAAATAAAAAATGAGAGTGATTTCTAAAAACGATGAAAAAATTTTTCGACAGAGTTCAAGCCCGCAATCGTTAAATCGCAGCCAAGAGAACCTCTCGTACATTGTCAATTAGATTCAGACTGACTGCAGGGATTGAACACGCATAAAAAAAGACACACTCGATGTTTCGGTGTTTCTAGGTCTATAGTCGTGTCGTGTCGTGTCGTCGTCGTCGTTCTATCTGGATTATGATATATTATATAGTAAAAAAACCAAACAATATACATAATATAATAATATATTAAAGTAAAAAGCAAAACACAAACAAACATCCCCGAGGAGGATAGTTGATTAAAAAAAAAAAGAAAATCTCCGCAAGTATCTAATTATTATGTAACTCAACAATCATCACCTAATTGTAACGATAATAATGAAAATACAAACAAAGAAGCAAAGATGCTTACGAACCTCGCCCAATATAAACGCGTTTGTTGATCCACTGAGAATATAGGCGAGATCTTGCTAAAATATGAGTAGTTCCTTGCAAACTATAGTTCAAAGTAATAAAAAACTAAAGTGTCGAAAAAATAGGTCCGATACAATTATATATTCACGATTTTCAAGTTGGCAGAAGTTTGAGAGTGCTTTTGAGCGTCGCTACAGTCGTATAGCACACATTAAACGAATTTATTCCCAATGTCACCTTGATGGTTCTCTTCTGTTCTCGAAATCTCGTATAATTGTAGGCAAATTCTATACGTTTTCTACTTTTCCGACCAACAAACGCTGGCTATAAATTTGTAAACCAACGTTGTCTACGCCCAATAATTTGCTTCTCGGTGTTCCATAAAGCAACAATAAAACAAAACAAAAAAAAAAATACGCAGAGTCCTCCGTAAATAAACTAGTTTGAGCGTTCGCTTACGTTTGACACCGAAAAAAACTTCTGGACTGACTGTCAAAATGTGTATCTTCAAACTTTCCTTTCTCCCTACAGCACTGATATTTACAAAGCAGTTTCCAAGGGCAAAAATACATAAGAGCGAGAACATAAAAAATTGCAGAGTCGAGAAAAAGAGAGTGGCTCGAGCACACGCGACACATTGTCGAAATCAAAGCGATATCAAAAATATAAAGTTGGCATTTAATATAAATTTCGATTCGTACATATCATTGGGCAATAACGACGTTAAAAGAAACAATCTCTCCAGTAATAATAATAATCTATTAACACGTAGTTTGTTTGCGACGTTGTCAAACTTCTTGAGTAGCATATATGTATATCTTATTATTATAATTACAAGAGGGCCGCGTGTGCGAGAGCCGCTTTGACCAACTTGATAATAGCTGACATGCCAGGAGAAAAGCTTCTCTGGACCAATAATAAGAATTTTACACTTCTATAAAAAAAAAAGAGGGACAAACAAACAAACAAATTAAAGCAAACCAGCTCTACTACGACTAAAGTTTTAAACAAATATTTAACAAAAAGTAAAAAGTATGTAAAACGCTGCGAGTATAATATTATGTAGTGGCGCGCGTCTCTCTTTCTCTACCTCTGGACTCGAACAAAAATTCACACCTTGTCTTCGTAGAGAAAGCTAAAATATAACGTTTACCATAAAAGAGAGATAAAATCTATCTGTGTAAATGTTATAGACTATCGATATAGAACTGCGTATTGTTGTTTTTAAAAGCGAAGCCGATGTGAACGATGATATATATATATATATATATATATATATATATATGAGAATATTGTAATCGATCGAAAGCGTTGCGGCGGGAAAGTTGGTAGCGGGAAACTGCTCGTATCACATTACTATATATATATATATATATTATATACATATGCATATACGCGTTATATATTATGCGAGACGATAGAGAGAACGTTATTTTTCGCCCAAAGAGAAAAGTTCGAAATAGCTAATGCCAATGTCTAGATAGGCGTTCTATACGCGATACCTGCTGATGTGTACGACGTTGGAAAGCAGTCTTTAATGCCTTTCTCGCCGCGATCAAATCAAAATTAAATCGTTTCACGGTAATTATATATTACAAATATTAATTACTAACGCACTATACAACTAATCGCTCTTCCTCTATATATGCGCATCTATCTCTAATATTGTGTGAGTTCCAAATTAACACAAGATTAACGTAGACAGCTCATTTTTAAATCTCGAAGTCGAGCAGTAACGTATTTTCTATATGTAATGTAAAAGAGCATGGGCAGAAAGGTATTAAAACGTCCAACCTCGTACGGAGACATGAACCTTTATTATTAGTACAACAGCAGTACAATTGAAGTTGACCCAGGATCTGGACGATGTTTTAAATTTAAATTCGCCACACCACCGGTCACACCATCACCACTACCAGCACAAAATATATACACACGCATATATACGCTCGACTCTATCGATGTGCCGAAAACTAACCGATTCTCAAGTCAAATCACAAAAACTTTTCTCGGAGAGCGTCTTTCCCTCTCGACAATAAACGAAGCAGAACAAAGGTTAAATTACGATGAAATAATTGAATAAAAGAAATACTCGTACGTACATAGATCGCGCATACATTTATTACACTGTCACATAATTCACGCCGCCATCGAGTTCACGTGCAATACATGCAGAAACACTACAAGGACACGAACATAATGGATATTTATTATATATATATAGTTCATCAATATGTGCCCGATATTCAAGTACGTTATATCAAAATGAGAATTTTTAAGAATGAAGCTATGTAAATAAATCGACTTTCCGAAAGCTGAGGTGATTTTAATAAAATGTACAGATAATGTAAAGAGAGATTATACCAGAGAGAGATATATTAGCTGAAAAAACCACTTGCACAGTGTACAGAGACGATAAATAAAATGTAAATGATGAGAAGCCGCGCGTAATAAGGGGGGCCGAGAGATGTACTTTATTTTTGTTTTTCGGAAATTCGATTTAAGCCTGATATACAAGAAGTATAAATATATTATAAAGCTATATATACACAAAGTACACACTCAAAAAGCTCATACGTCTCATACGATTATGAACCACACGCTGCTGTGCATAATGTAGAGCAAAGAGAGATGTAACGGGGAAGATGATATTTTATTGCGCGAAAAATAGTTGGTGGCGAATAGAATTACAAAAAAGAACAACAGAGTGCATGGAGCGAACCGCAGCGCTGAAAATGATGATGATGATGATGATAACGCATCGAGCCATTCACGGCTGGCAGTAAAAATTTTGTGTACAAAAAATTTAACAAACAACTGTATGTGTGGGTGTACATGCATGTATATAAACAAATATTATAAATATATATACTATATATTACATACATAAATAATAATATAAATTCATATACATAAAACAATGAAGAAAAACAATATATATATATATATATATATATATCGTATATGTGTATCGCACTGGCGCGTGTGAGCACACATCACAATATATTCATGAATGAAGGATATATGCGGCTACTGTCTAAAAGCGTGTATTAATACTTGTACATGTAGATATACGTATATACCGTAAGCAGTTATTAAAAAAAAGCTAACGAAGTGCGTATATCGCAACCAGAACGAGAGATTATAAGAAAGCGGTCGAAAGAAAAAAAAACAAATAAATCATAAAAATCATATTTTCGACGCAGTGGGCGTAAAATCTCATTTTACGCCTTTTACCAATTTTGCAAAATGCGATTTTACGCTCATCAGCGTCGAAAAATAAAGTTCGCACCTCGGGCATTAAACTTTACACCCTTGCGCATGATCACACGTATGAAGATGTAAACTTTTACGCCCTCGGTACGAAAAGTACTATATAACGCCACGGAGCAAAATCCTTTTGAAGAGATGCGATATATGATATACCGCGTATGTTCTATGCCAATTTCATGCGCCAGAAGACGTAGCAGCGTTTCTAGTTAAAACCAAAATAATAATAATAATAATAATAATAATAACAGACGAAAAAGAACAGTCAATATGCCGAGTATATTCATATAAATATATTCAAGTGTTACTACCACACACATACACACAAAAACACACACACACGCGTAGAGTGACGAGATTGTTAATTATTGACCAAGTGCAGCTATGGACGAGGCGGAGATAAATAATATTACCAAAAAAAATATGAGAAAACAAAATAAATAAATGAAGTTCATTCCTTGGAGTGAGAAATGTGAGCGATGAGAGAGTGGATCGGATAGCGACACGGTTTAGTAAATGAAATAGAAACAAAAAAAGAGATAAGAGATCCTATATTATATGGACCGCTCGTATTTGAATCGACGGACAATGCTGTGCGTTCTATACATATGTACTGTATATGAAATGAAGATGAAAAAAAATATATACATAAAATATATATATAAAAATATATAAATCTTTGAGTCTTTTCATTAACCGGTGCCTCTCATTTGGATCCAAGTTATTTCCGCGACGTTAAAACGTCAGGTCTTTCTCGTGAACGATCATATCCCTGGTAACTTGTTCCACGCTCGAGCAGCCTAGAATCGAACGTTCAAACTCATAATTACGCGTGTATAGTAACTATGCGATATACACGTATTACACATCACCTGTCAAGGCAAACGTTTGGTCAACTTCTTCCCGTAGTATTTCCAGAACTGCACGTGCCCCTCGCTCACCGTCACATGCCAAACCCCCAGAGCATGCTTCTTCCTACGAACACCTGAAATTCCAAAAATTGTATATTTTTTTTATATAAGTATAATAAAAAATCTTACCATTCTGGCACCCAACGCCAAAGCCTTGAATACATCGGTGCCTCGGGTGACTCCACCGTCTACGTGAACTTCTGCCTCGTCGCCGACAGCTCTTGCGATACCTGCCAGGACCTCGAGCTTTGGTACACGAGTTAAATCTTTAGTTAAGCCTGACCATCTGATAATTAAAAAAAAAAAAAAATGTCTCCGATATTGCGCATACCGTAGCCGGTGTATTATCCAGCTGACGACCGCCGTGATTCGAAACGAAAATCGCGCTCGCTCCGCTCTTGACTCCCCGTACCGCATCCTCCGGTGTCAAGATCCCTTTCAAGACAATCGGCAGCTTCGCGACGCTCTTCAGCCAGGCAACATCGTCCCAAGTCAAGGAATCGTCGAGCAAGTCCAACAAATAATCGAGTACGTTGTTGGAGTATTTATTGGCTAGTACGTCTTTCTTCGTTGACAAGTATTCCTCGAAAATAGCGACTCTGTAAATCACACTCACAGATACATTTTCCTCGTACAATTGTTATTTCGTACACTGAGAGTTAATACGCGAACTTAATATGCTATTATTGAAGTTTAATAGCAATTTCCAGTATGCGCAACTAACTAAAAATGTGAACAAAAGTATTCTTCATATAGTTTAAGTGCAGTTCTAAAGTTAATAAATTAATAATGCTGATTCTAACCTCTTTTGTTCACACATAACTATTTCTTAAATATAAAGTTCACGGCTGCATTAAAACTGTGTAACAATACTTTTTGTTAACGATACTTTTGTTTACATTTTTAATTATGTGCATACTGGAAATTGTATAATGAAAGGTCAAAAATAGTGCATTCAGTTCGCGTATTAACTACTAAGAAATCGTTTCTTTGTATCGCGATCTCATCTCACGCACTTTGCCTGGTACTTATTCAAGCAGTCGACCAGAGCAGAGTTCTTAGACTTTCCGTAGATGGGATTATCGACGATGACGAGTATGGCTTTGAAGCCACACTGCTCAGCCCTTCTCACCATGTGCAGAGTGACCTCCCTGTCCTTGAATATACACTTGTCATCAGCCATTTGGTGCCGTTTGGAGCTGCTTTCGCGACTTCCTCGATGCTGCTAGTGGAGTAGCAGGAAAGAACGAAAACTGTTCCCGCGGCTTCGGCGGCTGAGATGCGGTGATGTAACAAAATTAATATTTGTTTATTATATATACGGAATGTCGAGATCTAATATTTGTATTACCTCTAGCATTGCCGCACTCGCCATCGGGATGAGCAAATTTTTGAAAACCTGTAGGAGATACGCCTACCGGCATCGAGACCTTCTCTCCCAGTACTGTGGTGCCGATGTCCCTTTTCGAGACGTTTCTCAGCATTCGCGGAAGAATTCGAAATCTGAAAAGTTCGATCGATTTAAGACCCGTATAAGCACGAGTAAAAATTATCCTTGAACTCACTTTTTATAGATTTCTCTGTTCCATCTTATAGTATCCTCCTCGTCCTGACCAGCCTTGTAGTAATCTCTGGCATTTTTTGGCAAAATCGTTAACGCGCGACTTTCAAAATCCGGAATGCTTTTTAACTTCGACATGTTCGATCGTTATACAAATTATAATTATACTTATATGTGGCGAACCGAACGTTGACCGATGATCGATATTGCGCTAACCAGAATGAAACGTATTGGTCTAATCGCAGTACATGTCGCGCGATACCAGAAGAGAACAAAAACAATCAGCTGATAAGAAATATATCTTTCGCATTTTGTGATTTTTAGTTTAACGATCGACCTTGTTATATAACGGACGACACTGATCCGTGGCTCCGAGGAAAAAGCAGGATTGAACTCCGTAGATTACGTATCTTTTTTTCATGTGAAAATTACCAAAAAGTGCACGAGCACATGAGTCCTCCGATAGCACGAGATGTTTTTTAAACGTTAAAAAACAATTCAAACTGGTCTTTCGCGGTTTTCCCTCACCGCGAATGCGGCAGCACAGCTTCCAAAGCTTGCCACCTTATGGAAATTAACACGAGGTTTTGGCGCTGGCGTACCGTAGCGTTTAAACATAACAAAATGACAACTGCGATGGCGTCCACCAGTGACAAGTTAGTTGGCTATTATTTTTATTTCTGAAATACAATAAGTTAATAATTTTTCTGGAAATTATACGAGTCGATGCAGTCTAAATATGATATTTATTCTAGGCTGGAGACTTGCGAAGTGTGTGCAGCAAACAAGGCAAAATACACTTGTCCCAAATGTGAGGTTAGAACGTGTAGTCTCCCATGTGCAAATATCCACAAGAGAGAATTGGAATGCGATGGGATACGTGATAAGACAAAGTTTATTCCGTTAAATTCGTTTACAGACTTGGATTTGTTAAGTGGTAATTAAAACTCATTTGTGAGAAAAATATTTTTGAATGAAAGTTTTGACAAAAATTTCCTGTTTTAGATTATCGTCTGTTAGAAAATATTGGAAGATCAGTGGAACAGTTACAAAATGATCCTAGAAAAAGGTGTACGCGGCAGCAGAATCTTGCTCCGGTATGTATCAACTATATCTTAAGTGATGATAATTAAAGTCCATGCGATTGTATTATTATTGTATATTTTTTTGTATTTTCAAGCATTTACATAGGCTGAGGGGTGCAGCATATCACAGGGGTGTGAAATTAGAGTTTATGCCACATAACTTCAGCCGACATAAAGAAAATTCCACTTATTTGAATTGGAAAACTAATGAATTGTTTTGGAGGGTAGAATTAATTTTTTCACAAGCAGAAAGTGCAAAATGGGTCATAGAGAAGTAAGGTGTAATTTGTTTAATTTCTATTGCACTATGTACACAAATAAATTAATATTAAAAATTCAACATATTTTCAGAGTACCCGAGAATAAGAGACTTTCAATTTTATTAGAAGAAATTTTGAATGCTGAAGATTCAATAGAAGCAAAAAGTAATGATGCATCGAGTAATTTGACAGTGCTTCAAAATAAATTAAAATTTTATCGAGCCTGTGGGCTATCAGGATTAAAAATCTTTTTGAAAGCTGAAAGAGTACAAAAATCTGATTCTAGGTATGTAAACAATTTTTGAAGACGAACCTAAAATATATAATTTTTTAATTCGTATACATTGTTTTATTTTCTTTAAAGATTCTATGAATTGGATCTGGATTCAACACTGCAAGAAAATTTAAAAAACAAGACTATAATAGAGTTTCCAATAATATATGTAGCTCTCAAGGATCATTCAGATATGTTTGAAATTATCCATAGTGGTAAGAAAGGAAACAAAAATATTTTCATATTTCTATCAAATATAAACAAAATTAAAACTTATATTTTATAGATGATGAAGAAATAAAAGACAAAGCTGTGAGGCAATCAAGCAGAAGACCCAATCTACACCACAAAAGAAAGCGAGTAGACAATCAAAAAAATTCTCCTAAGATGGATGTAGATCCATGTGTAAATTATTTCTTCAATGGGGACATTTCCGATTCTGAAGATGAGAATAGTCCAGAAACAAAAAACTATGAGAACAACCAAGAATTATACATACCAGATTATAATGAATTAGTACAAATGAAACAATGACAAGTACAAAATGTTATTATTTTTTTATGAATTTTTATTGTAAATACATTATTTTTCATAGCTACAAGATCGAACTTTTTATAAATATTTCAACATCAAAATAAGTTCATTATAATACATAGTCTATTGGTTTCCCTCTTAAAGACATTGCAATCACGTTCCCTCAAAACATTGACACAACACATTCTCCTAAAATTAATTTTAAAATAAGCTACTATAGTAGCATTTATGAAATTTATTTCCAAAACTCCATTGCTAAATACAATTCAATGGAATGAAAATATTGTTATCAGGTAGAAAAAGGAATTCATAACATAAAGTTTTTAACAAATCAATCTGTATTAAAAAAAAGTTTGAAAAATGATGTCTTAAAAACTAGAATACAAAACTAACCCTTCACATAATAACAATATCTTGGCAAGTCCCTATTTTATTTTCTTTTCACTAAAGAATGAAGAAATACAAAACAAATACCGAAAACGCTACTAATCCAGCTACTGCTTTGATGTACATAGATTTGCTATTCAAATATGCAGCATCTTTTCTATATTTCTGTGATAACATCGATAAGTTCTGCGTTTTTGTGTCCAACTCTGAATGATCATAAGATATATTTAAAAATAGTCATATTTGCGTATTGGATCAAATTTGAAAATTGAAATATATTTTACCTGAAAGTACTGTCCCCCTATGCAGGACATCATCAATGTTTCGTACCATAATTCTTTGAACATCTTGCAGCTGTGTATTTAAGGCATTCATGTTTCTTCGAGATCTATTGTCAGAGAAGATTTTCTTGGCCTTTTGCAAATAGGTATCTGAAAATTTAATGATTGAGATTACATCGAGAAATCTCAGAGAGTGAAAACTAGAAACTATTTGATTTTATCAAATGAACATACCAAACTCGATGAATGTGTAGGGCCTTGTAACCGAGTTAACTCTTTTACCATATTGGGTGTGGAATTCCTGTGCAATATCTTCCAGGTAGCTAAATACTGTACGCTTAGAGTAAACGTGTTCACACAGAACCAAGTAACATACACCATTTTCAATAAGGTAACTGTAATAATGTAAATTTATGTCAATACGTATACAATCTTTCTACATTGTTCATAGTAGTTGTGTGGTTTTAGAATTTACTTACTGAAAAAAGTATGGTCCAGTTTCAATAGTGCACCTTGGTTCAGATTGTGGGCCAAGTTTCCTAAACAGCATTTTAGCTTGGTTTTGATACTCTAAAATACTTCTACCTGTCTGAAATAATTCAACAATGATTAATTAACTAACACGGTCTAAACTTGTAGAATTTCTTAAAATTTTTATTCAATTTGACACATTATTCCAAGTCCTCAAGAGAATCATCATTAAAAGTTCAAAATTTGTTTGCAAGCAAAAAATAAATGTACTAAGTATTACACAAAAGCTGATCGAAATTACGAAAGCAGTGACTCTGCACTGCCCAATAGTATCCCCAAAAGCTTAATAAATAAATAGCAATATTACATTGTAGTAAAGTACATCGCTGTTTGCATCAGCATAAAAGAATCCAAGTTACAATCTCGCATCCACAACGTCGCAATTAAAAATCTTCCAAACATCCCGGTCTACCCGAAAATCGCAGTCATATTGTCAAAAAGTTATCAACAACACGGTATGTACTTTATGAAAAAACTTTCTAACCTGTTCGTCCTCCTGCATCGCAGCTGCCAGCGGCAGGCCGTCGCTTATCCTCGCGATCATCGTCAGCAGAATCATCTTGGCTTTCTTGCTCCTCGCCTAACTAAATAATTCAACAAATCAATTAAATTCTACGACTTTCCGCCTAACATTTGTGTCCGCCAAAGAACGATTTGACGTGAAGCTCGAGCTGGTGCACAAGTGACTCTACACTACTGCCAAGTTACACACATGCATCGTCTGATGTCTCTGTCTCGCTTCTGCAACCAGCCACAGTTCACACCAGTGTAGAGCCACCACGTCAGTGAATTTTGGATCTTCCATACGATTAGCGCAGGACGGCCGGAATATACTTAATTGTTAATAATTGCGCAATTATTATATAAATATGTCTACGCGTTGTGTGTAGAATTGCATCGTGTAAGTATCGGCGAATTAAAAAAGCCGAGTTTTTATCTTGGGGAAAAATGTGACTATTATGTATGCACTTGATGATTGGACGTTCGTATTGAGCTGCGTTCAATGAACTGTGGGAAAATGATAATTGCGCAAGGGCGCGAGACGAGGAATACCGGAAAAATAGAAAACCGTTCGCTGGATATTTACTCATGTAAAGGAGTTTAGATTCATTATTATTGCTCTTGTTTCTATATCAAATTTCATTTGGTTGAATAATATAATTATGAAACACCTGTTACACAGAACTATATCGTGGTAATAAGCATAAGTATAACACGAGTTCTTTAATTTGATAACTGCATTGACCATTTAATACAATCAATGTAAATAAAAATTGCAAAATTTCCAACTCTTACATAAAGTAAAATAATATCTATCAAAAAACTCCATCAACATCTGTAATCAGCTACATTAGCGCATTCGCCCGTGAAAAATCTCCGATATCAAACCGAAATCGGAGCCACGTTCAAGTGCTTCCCGCATATCGCGTTGTTGCGCCCATCTCGCCGCCGTCCTCGAGAAATTCCGCCATCCACGCATACACCAGCCCTACACTATATACACATGAGCATAATACTGCACTGGTGCAGTACGCAGCTTTCTCGCTTTACGTTGAGCCACAAGTGGCGCCAGACTATAACCGCGTAATCCCATAAGGCGGCGGAAATCGGAACTATACTTTTGGTGGAAGTTGGTTTAGCATGGGAGCTGTGACGTCACGCTTAACAAGGCGAATAGCGAACCTATATAGGTATACTTACACGTATACACAAGCAAAAGCTAGGTGCTATAAGCGCATTCGACTTTCGAGTCGACTCGCGGAGAGAGAAAAATTCGTGTGACGTGCATCGCTCTGCTGCTGCCGCCGCTGCCTTTCCCCGTGCAATGTCCGCGAGTTAGTGCTCTCCTGTGATTTTCCATTACATCGGGATAAGTAACTCTTGCCCTCACGCACACACACACACACACACACACACTCTCTTCTCTCCGGATATCGAACAAGGTCATACAAGAAACGAGCGAGAAGCACCTGCAGCTGAGAGAGGAGTCCGGACGAGCGCAGGAGATTATTAATATGAGCTTCTCATGAATGCCAGGAGAGTCGGGTGAGTGTTGGAAGAGACTCTGTACTCATGTACATAGCTGTGCGTGTGTGTATGTATGTACACATTTCACGTCGCGAACGCCACGGAGAAGTCGGCCCAAGAGCCTCACAGCTGGCGCGGGATCCTGGCGGTCAGTGGTACGGTAGCTGCTCGATTTTCACGCGGAGGGACGAGCGAAATCGCGGCATTATATAATTCGCGAAAAATCGCGATTCTCGCGGGTGAGAGAGACGTTATTCCTCCAGCTGCGGCTTTATCTCTTGCGCGCTACTCTATATACATATTCCCCACGGATATAAGGAGTTGCTGTCTCCGCAGTCTGGCTGTGTCTGCTGAGGTCTGTTTTCTCACTGCAGCTGGCTGTGCGTTTTGTAAAATTATTGTGAAACTTGCTTTGTCATTGGTGGCGTTCTCGTTTATTGCCGACTATTTTTTGTATCCAAGTAGGCTGACTCTTCCGGAATTTAAAAAATTTTGTTTATTGCGATGCTGTTTTCTTATGCCGTTCCAAATTTGTTTGTTTACAGATTTTGTACAGACATTTCTTTGTAAGGGTGCTATTTTCATATTATAATGAGTGTAAGTATCGGGATACTCGACCTGCTTCAATTGTGCTCAGTGCCGTATTGTTCATTGTTATATTGATCTTTTAGAATCCCTATCGTGTTCGGCCAACGAGATCGAGAGTTGATCCCAGTCTTTCTGGATATGGAGTTCATAGTCAAAAGCCTTGGAATCCAGGCTCCGTTCAAAGGCCACCAAGCGTTGATCCAAATGCAGCATTTCAACCTCCTCCACTTGCCAATCCAACAAAACAGGTAGAAGATTCTTGGGACTGGAATGTTGATAATGGTAATGGCAATGGCAATGATTCCTGGAATTGGAGCATCGAACAGCCAGAGTCTCAGGCTCAACAGCATCAACAACAGCAGCCACAGCAACAGCCACTGCAGAATCAGTACATCCCACCTTATACTAATCAAAAGCAGTCCATTCCACCTCCCAATCAAGAAAATTATTACAAGAATTTGAATGGGAACAACAGAGCAGCTGGTCCACCTATCAACCAGTATGGTCCTACAGGCAGAGAAACTCCCAGGGCTGCTCCACCAGTCAGAGAACCCACTCCAAAGCAGCCAGATTCCTTTCCGCAGTATGCAAACTATAGTCACAATCAGCAAGTGTCCACGCCTCCACGACCTAGTTCGAATACATCATATTCTGGACCTGTGGATCAACCCCAGTGGCACAACGAGCAGCACAGCCAGAGTTTGCCATATGCACCACCAAGTCAAGTACATAACCAAAAACCTCCCCAGCATCAGACTCATCATCCAACTCCTCCACCTCCTCAGCATCAGATCCATCAAACTCCACCACCTCAGCATCATATCCATCAAACTCCTCCACCTCCGCAACATCAAACCCACCAAAATCATCCACCTCCTGCCTCTGTAAATAATTATAACTGGTCCAATACCGACCAGCAGCAGAGTGTTCCCATGCATAACTGGCAGCAGCAAAATCAAGGCGAAATTCCTGCATCTAGCTATTGGCAGGAACCTGCTCCTGCAAAGCAAGATCATTTTTCTGAAAACAGAAGTAATCAATGGCCACAGCAAGTATGTGTTTTGTTTGAGAATATCTGTATACACTATCAATCGAGTCTTTTGGCACTTTTGAAATACTTACAAGTATTTTCAAAATGTGCCTAAGACCTGTAACTTCATAGTGCTTGTACTAACAAACTCATTATTCTTGTGTTCATAGAGTCAACAAGCATCACATCAATCTCAACAAAGAATCCCCCATGCCTATCCACCCTCCAATACTATTAACAATGACCAACCCAAATTCTATAACCCTCATGAATCATTGCAAGAAAGCAAACCCGTTCAAAATTGGCTTCCGCAGAATGCCCTGATGTCGAATCAGTGGTCTAAAAGTAATTCCGAAAATGTCACGAACGTTTTACCTCGACAGCAATCGTTGCCCTCTAACACGTGGTCGCAAGCAGAAGAGGCGAACTCGTTGTCGTCTTGGCAGCAGGGTGGTACAGGAGGTAACATTCCAAACAGTCAGTGGAGGCAGCCAAAGTTACAGCCAGGTGGTTCTCTAGAAGAGTCGGCATTGTCGGAGAATAACAAGGGCGAGTGGCACCAGGTTCACGCCCCACCTTCACATTTCAACTCGTCGACCACTTCGACTACCTCGGGATCATTGGCGAACATGTCAAGCAGCACCGAGCAGCTGGAGGATCGGAAGAGATCCCTTACACCGACGACTAGTTGCGCGTCACTCAATGAATTTCAAACACAAGTAATTAATTTTTTATTGAATGAATTCTCGCACTTCTCGTGCATGAATGTAAAAGAAAATCTTTTTTTTAGACTTCCAATGCAAATCAGGTTAATGCTGAAAATAGTGCTGCATCCAATGTAGAAAGCTATCACCCTCAAAGCAATGTAGACTTAGATTGGGGCGCAGAAGCAGAGTGGAACACAGTAACCGAAGTAACTAGCAATATAAAAAACATGAGTTTGAATCCTCAATATAATCAGCACTTAGAAAACGGACCTCCTCGTAAGGACGAGCAGTCGGCAGCAGCTCATGCCATCGGTGATTGGGGTCGTCAAGCGATACCAGGCTTGAAGTCTGAAAATATAGAAAATACACCTGATAACGTATCAATTTTAACTCAAGAGCACGTAAGTTGCTTTATATTTCGTCTCTTAATATTTCAAATGATAAATTTTATATGCTTTACAATATCTTGCATTTTTTAAATATACAGAGTAATAGCGTAGAAAGTCAATCAGTGGTAGCTCAAGAGCAGTTTGATCCACACCAAGCAATTAGTTCTAAATCTTCGGAAAATGTAGCCCAGGCGGCTAATTACGACCAGTGGTATAAGCAAAATGTTCGCACGCAGTCGGAGAACGAGTTTTTTGGTGGCGACCGCACCATTGGCGTTGCAAAGCAGTGGCAACCCGAGCAAAACGTGGAAAATTACGAGAATATTCAGCAACCATCGGAATTCGTTAACCTTGAGGTTGTTGCACCTGAGCTGCAGGAAAGGGACATCTATGGTTCTCGCGACTCGATTAACAAGGAAACTTTGGACAACGACCAAGGTCTGCGTCAGACAGCCACTCCCAAAGAAACAGTTATGCGTGATTTTAGGCAGGAAGTTAATAACGTGGAGGTACCTACGATTCAACAGATACAGCAACCTATTCAAACCGAACAGGTAATAGTACGAAATTGACTATTAAGTACTTTTACCTAAAAAAAAAGGAAACTTGATTCAACCGTTTATGATTGCAGGCACCCGATAATTACGAATTCGCGTCCAATGACAGAAACACTTTCTTGGAAACGGGAGAGTTGACGGATCCCCATTCACAGGAACACGAACCCATCCCGCCAAGCCAGGATGATGAAAACGATGAGGTGCCAAACGATATACCATTTTTACGAGAGGTTCCGGGACAGTCTAGCAGCGTTGATCCACGTCGCAATGATCCTACCGGCCAGGAACAGTACGCACTTGGTCCGCGGATGTCCGATCCTCGAAGGAATGACCCATCGGGCCAGGAACAGCAGCAGACTGTAGCACCCGTTCGCCCTAACATACTTGGTAAATATCTTTTAATTATTAAACCTGTCGACATAGGTAACAAACGCTAAATTATTGTTTTCTTGCACAGCTGATAGAACGACTGATAGAAGAGACGTGCCCTCAGGACAGGAGCGAGCGAAGCCCGTTCCTCAACCACCTTTACCACAGCAACGTAACTCTGATTTAGACATTGTCGAGCGACGTAATGATCCATCAGGTCGTGAACGTTCACTACCACCGCCTCAGCAATCACGTAACGAGCCTTCGGGTGAAGAGCAGCGAACTGCATCGATCGTGTCCCAATCGAATCAACTAGAGCCTGGAGCAGTAAGAGAAATACCTGGAAGAGGTAATGAGTCTGAGGAGACCATCCAGCAACCTGACAGTGACATTAGACAGATCCCAGGTGGAGCTTCCTCTAATGAGTCTGTACAAATTATGCCCGATGACAGAACTACTGGCGTAGCCAGAGTTGTTACTGGACTGCAGCAGTCTAATATTCCAAATTGTAAGTCATGAAGAAAAATCGATATATAAATATTTGTGAATATGCCTTTTTTCCAGTAATTGTAATGTTTCAATTATTTATTTTTAGCTTTGAGTGTAACGCAAGACTCGTCAAGCGATAACAGAAGTAAGAGGGAAGAAGCTGTTGGTGCTTCTATAGCTGAAAGTCAAATCGGCTCTGGTTTACCGAATCGTAGAGACTCTTACGAGGACGGCGATGACGAAGGCTCGGGCAATAGTCGCGAAGGTAGTAGGGACAGACGCAGAGACTCTAGTCCTAAACCTAGACATCCTCGGTATGATTATAGCAGAAAGACGGCATAGTAAGTCAGCAATGAAAAACATAAATATTTATTTGTTTCTTTTACTGCTCTTTTTTCATTATCATTTTTTTATTTAATGAAAGAGCCGAAGTAGAAAAGTTGCGCTAAGGAGGTTGTGGACTGCATGCAAGAGCCTGCAAGTAATGAGAGGAATCTTGTATTAAATGTAATTAATCTGACGGCATAATTATTTTATTTTTTACTCAATGCCTTTTTAGTACTCATAACCTTCCTATAATACCTGCTTTTCTATCTTATTTAAGTGAATGATACAGTAGATATTTATTTTTTCATTGGCCTTAGTTCGCTTTCTTCCATTCCTAACAGTTCGCCCTACTCTTTCAGCTACGACCGTGAGCGTGATTTCGATGATGATTATTACTACGATCGCCGACGTGGTGCCGATTACGAGAGACCGTATAATTCTCGCGAGGATCTAGATAGGCGAGAAACTTCTTACAGAGACGATGATCGACGCCTTACCAACCGAGATGACCTCGACAGGGATCGTCACCCTCGAGATGATTTGGATAGAAGATCCAGAATAAAAGACGAGATTGAAGACAGGGACGGTAGGAGGAGGTTGGATGATCGCAGACGTGATAGGTCTGCAGATCCCAGACGTCTGGATAGAGAACCAAGAGAATTTGATCCACGATATCCAAGGGATCCAAGAGATCGCGATTATCTTGATCGTGATCGAGATAGGAGGCGCGATGATCCAAGAAGACCCAGAAGATATCCAGAATATGATCCGCGCGATCCACGCGATCCACGCGATCCACGCGATCCGCGCGATCCGCGCGATCCTCGTGATTCTCGTGACCAGCGTGATCCACGAGAACCTTATAGGAGAGAATACTATGATGATCCTTATGCAAGAAAGTAAGTTAGAAATGGTTTAAACGTGAAATATTAAATATTATTTTAATAATTTCATGACCAACTAATGTGAAAATGTTTGACCTAGTTCTCGGCCATCTAGTAGATCGTCGTACAATGATAGAGAAAGAGATTTCTACATGCGATCGAGAGATCCCTATTCGTCTTATGGTTATAATAGTATGTATCAGTAAGGGAATTAATTTTCATTTATATTTTATGTATGAACATCATTCCTGATACATTTATTTTACAACTAGACTATCAAGGGTATGATTATGGATCAAATTATAACAGCAATTATTATGCATATCTTGAGAACCTTCGAAGAACTGATCCTGCAGCTTATGCTGAATGGTACCATAAATATTACCAGCAACAACAGCAACTCACAAGAGCAGTTACAGCCACTTATCCCGAGGATAGAGCTAGTGTCCATTCTGGGCGAAGCTCCTGCGACGACAGGTACGCATAATTCTCTGTTAATCAGTAACACATGATTAAATTAATGTTTAATTGTGACGTACTACTCATTTATTTTGCTTATTATTTTCATTAATCATATTTAACAAGATAATGTTATATACTAACGTGCACTTTCGCTTATTTAATTTGCATGTCAGAGTGTTTACGAATGCAAACATTTACTTCCGTACGCCAAATAAAGCGTTATACGTTCCGTGTGTTGGCTGTTCTGGACGGGGCAAAAGTCCTTTGCAGAGACGAAATATGTTCTGTCGAAATCCTACTAGGTGACTTTTATGTTGAAAAATAGGCTGCTTGTAAATCTGCTGCTTTCTTGAAAGTGCTTTTTTTTCTTTAGTCGATCATCCAAAATATTTTCTACTATAAAAAACAGTTTACTGCATTATTTTGATTTGATCGTAGTTCAATATTTTAACTTAATCTATATGTTCATAGAAATTCTAGTGATAAACGCAACTTGACAGATGTATCTTTAATGGAAGATCAAACTACGGCGTCTTCAAGGTTGACTCCAACTAAGTTTTCAACAGCTCATACAAAAGGATCCTTTTCAATTGGTTCAATTTTGCATGTCCATGCAAGTTATCCAACTGATGGAGAAAGAGCAAGAGTGGACATTGTGAAAGTAGATAATCTTATGCCACACGATACAACTTTGCGTGAGCTCCGTTTCTATCCTGGACCGCTCATTAAGTACGTATCACATTCCTACAAGTAATTTGATATCTGCTCAAACCAGTTATGAAAATATGTTGTTCTTATTGCAGAGGTGTAACACATAAAAAGACTATCATCGAATATTGTGAAAATAAAATTAAAAAAGCTTCCACGAACGAAGATATTTTCGAAGTTTCATCCTACGTTCTTTTATACGAATTGATGATTATGTTAATACAGCAAAATGGGGTAAGAGAAAAATGTATTTCATGTATAGGCAACATGAAATTTTTTGTTATTAATCAACTGTCGATCTTTACAGAACGTTGTTGGTGTCGATATTGCTTCGCTTTTGTTAAGAAATAAAGAGGCTTATCCATATGACGTAAACAAAGTCCCTAAAGAAAATCTTCGAAGAGAATCTACAATATCGCAGAGATCTGGTGCTTCCGGTGGTGACAGGAGCATCGCCGACCCTGTACAGTCGCACGAAAAGGAGGAGCAGATCAAGCCTCGCAAAACAGTGGAGCAATTAACCGACGAATTTAGAAATACTTTATTGTACGGTTTGGTCCAGGAAGCTTTGGGTAAGAAAAAAATCGAGTATTCATTGATGCGCAACATTATCTGTAAGTTAAGACTAATATAAAAAATATGGTTTCAACAGAATTCGCAATGGTCGAGGGTCTTTGGGGTCACGCTCTCTTCTTGGCAAGTAAATTAGACAAACGCACTCATGCGTCGGTAATGGCACGTTTTGCCAACAGCTTGTCGCCTCAAGATCCATTACAGACATTGTATCAGCTTCACTCGGGCCGTGTTCCTGCAAGCGTGACTGTAAGTTACTTAAAAAACACATTTATAATATAGTTTTTCAATTTTAAAGACATTACATTACACTTTTTCTGAATTTTTAGTGCGTTTCCGATTCGAGATGGGACGACTGGAGACCTCATTTAGCTATGATCATTTCTAACACATCGACCAATCCGGAAATCAACCGTCGTTCCGTCTCTCATCTCGGCGATACTCTTGCAGCTCGTGGTGATATTTACGCTGCGCACTTCTGCTACATTCTGTCTCAAGTTGATTTTGGAGCTTACGGCTCAGGCAACAGCACCAAGCTCGTTCTCATTGGAGCTAACCACCACAAACCTTACTCTGAATTCGTTAACATGGAGGCGATAATGCTGACGGAGATTTATGAATACGCTCAGAAACTTAGTGGCAGCGAGTCCTTTACTCTGGTTGAGCTGCAAACATTCAAATTTAACATGGCTATACGAATGGTGGACTATGGCCTGATCGAGAAAGCCTTACTTTATATCGAGCAAGTGTCCACCAATATAGTGAGCGAGCCCGAGAAGTATAAGCAGTCTTTCATCAATGATGTTTACGTTCTTGGTGACCGACTCAAGTATCATGATCCAATCTGCAAGGACTCGGAAGAGGATGTGGCGAATTTGTTGTGGTTGAACAACTTGGCCGAGATCGTAGGCAAGTGTGCAAAAGGGGAAATTGTCCAGGAGAATAACTATTACGCCCCGACTCCCCTGACGGTCGATACGAACATGGATCCCCCGGAAATACCTGGAAATCAGAACAAGTGGGGTACGCAGTCTGAATATAATACAGAAAATATCGCCTCCACGCTGATGACGGTACAGGACCAGGACAACTATAATATGTCGAACTCGGCCAATGTTCAAAACGCCTACGGCCAGTCAGCCGGCAACGAGGTCCAGTATAATGATGATGCGATAAACGAGAACCAACGGCAGCAACAGTATTATCAGTCTTATCAGCAGCAGGATTACTGGACTACGCAGCAGCAACAGCAACATCAGTCTTACGATCAGCAGGACTACACATCCATGGAGTACTCACAGACAAATGTGCAATACGGTGCGGAGCAGCCGACTGTCGAAGAGATCCAGAATAAGTGGGCTTATGAGGTAAGTTGACGTATCTGTACCTTTGCTTTTGATTCATTAGGTGTTAGCAGTATTTGAATACGATTTGCTATCGTTTACTAATCAGGGATAGAGTGAGCATGGTTCATTGATGAGTGAATAGAACGAGAAATTTCTGAGTTTGTCCTATTCACCAAAAGCATTTCGATGTCTCGCTTTTACTTGATACGTAAAAAGAAGAGAATTATGTCAAGTTTATTAAATAAGTCAACGGGTCGGTTGAAAACTTTTGGTCTGCACTGTAAATAAAGCGAGAAGGCATTCTGATCTTTTGGCCTCGGATTTCGCTCGAACTCTAGAAACTATACAAACACCCAGTCTTGAGTTCGACGCGCTATCAGAAGCAAGAGCTCTAAAAAATGCCAACCTCGCACAGCACAGAATCTGCTAATTTGGTAGATAGAAGAGTAGAAAGGTACATACTAACCCAAAGCGCATTAATGACACGACGCCTCTTTCTTTAACGCTGCCCCTCCCGCACGGATGCATCCGGCTACTCTCAGTCGGAAAAAGCGCCGCCGGAAGAGAAGGCTCCAGCGATGGAGAGCAAGGCGAGCGGCGCAGCCGAAGTAAGTAGTCCCGCCTGCCACCTAACTAACACCCCTACCAAGCACACTAGTCGTTCGTCGCTACGCCAGCGTCGTCGGCAGGATATCACGGTGCCAAAATTGCCTCTGCTGCTCAGCGCAGAGGAGCTCGCGACCGACGTTAAGCATCCCAGATTGAGCTCAAGATATCCGCGAATACCGTCGGTCAGCGAAATTCGGCCAAGATTGGCTACGAAGCCGAAACCCTTGATCGGAACGTCCTCTGTGAAGCCTTCGGAGTTCCTCAAGTGCTCACTAAAGAAGAAAAACGCTTCCGATGACGAAGAACCCGACGATGATGATGTCGAGGAAGAAAAGGAGAAAGAGAAAGATATAGAGGAAGATAGACCTGTGCAGAGAAAGCCAACGACTGATCTGGACATTCAGTTCCAGCAGATGAAGCTCGAAAATCTGGCTCCAAGTACTACTACGAAGACCAGTGAGGTGCGTCGCAAAAAGCCCAGCAACGAGGGCGGCCAGACTCTGGTGCAGTACTGCAACTTCGAGGAGAAGAAGGTCGTGAAAGTAGCTCCGCACATACGGAGGAAAGACGTTATCTGTGACACTGTAGACGCATGGAGTCGACGACGACCCGATAGCGAGGAGCAGCTCGTCGTCGGCTGGGACAGGCCGAGGTACAGGCCGCTGATATTCGGCGGCACGTACCCGATCGACGCGCCCTTCGCCGAGGACGCGCGAAAAGCCCTCCTCGACGGCCGCAGCATCTCCAAGACTTTCGACATTGATGCGCCCACGTGCTTGGAATGAGTTCCGGAGATGCTGCTGTCGCTGCTGTGTGTTGTGCTTTTTGAGCGATATGTGATGGACCTTTTTATATGCATGATGTCACGATGCGACGTTATTGTTAGCGTTGATGATTTATCGGGGATACCAGCTGTGCTGATAGATGCACGATTTTTTTAATCGTTGTGACTTTTACTCGTGACCAATATTATGCTTTGACTTGATTTATTAATTATTTGATGACATTATTTCACGTATATTATTATAATATAGATGCTTTTAATTAAAATCAATTTCGCGTTATTTTTTCATAACGCATTACAATTGAGTTATACCCATTGTGATTTTTCGCGTTTCAATTTTAATGAATTATTATGCCGATGCTGCCGCTGTATTACCATCTGATTTTGTGTATTACGTATATATTTTAAATTGACGATGTTATAAAAAATGACCATGACACAATTATACAAAATAAAATGTATATTACTGAAACTAGTTGACTTTTACTTTAGCTATGAATAACAAAAGAATCTAAAAACAATGGATTAACAAAGAAGCTAAACCTGTCTGTGTTATAGAATGTGCCAAACGTTTGTGAATCTCTATGTTCGTAATGAAAAATAACTATTTTCTATATATTTTACACTCAAAGCACTTAGTTTTCTCTCAGCATGCAAAGTGTCTCCTTGATTACTGCTCGCCCAGATGTGCCTCTCTTCCATATGTTAGAAGACCAAATGCGCGCGCGTGAGTCTTACTATACTCGTATTAGTTATTACCTATCCCCCATTAGACAGCAATCAAGGACAGACTTTGCAAGAACAAGTTTGCGATGATCAATCTTTCTCCTTACTTTGTAGCATCAGCAGCAGCAACCGATGGGCAACATATCCATGGGTCCTAGTGGCGGCAAACAATATGACCCTCTGGAAGAGCTTGAGCAGCTGGAACCGTCGAAGTTGGGCTCCGGCAAACCTGCCGTGGAAGCCAAGAAGCCTCAAGAAAAGACGGACAACAAAAAGCAGGCAAACGGTGGAGGCTCGTGGTTCGGTGGACTATTTAGCAAGTTGGCGCCAAAGCCTAAGAATCAGATGATACTGCCGGATGACAGCAACCCAGCGGTAAGTTTCTTTTGAGTTTCGAGAATCCATGCATTGATTATATATAATTTTTTTAATTTGATAGTTGTGTAAACTTTACGAATTGATCAAATTATATGTACATACTTATCTAATGGCCTCGTACAATGAGACATTTTGGAAGCTTTTATATTTTATGTGATTAAGGGATCGCGCGGCTACTTTTGGTAGTTTGATTGTAAACAAAGTGGAAACAGGCCAGTACATTATGTGAAATAAGAACAAAAATTTTCTCGTTCACTTAACTGACTAACAACTTGTTGATGCAGTTACTTTATTGAATTAATTTCACTAAAAGCCTTTAGCATGTAACGCTTTATAAATTGTAAATGTCCTCGAGGTTACGATAAAAGCTATTGAAACCTTTCGTTTGACTTCCAAAATATAGTTTTAGTTTGAAAAGAGTTTTACTTTTTATTTTTTTGTCGTATACAATTAATTGTAAAATATTATTTATTTTCAGATCGTTTGGGACCCGGTGGCGAAGAAGTGGACGAACAAGGAGGAAGAGGACGGCGGCGGCGCAGCACCTCTGGCACCACCGCCCAAAATGTCGGAGCTTCCTGGCTTCAAACCAGCTGCTCCGACTCCGGCACCAATGTCACAAAATTCAACTACATGTCCACCTCCCCTTGGTGGCGAAGCTCCTGCTGTCAGTCCAGCCGAGGAGACGCTTGGTAGTCTGAACGCCTCGAAGATGATAACCGGCGGTGGTGGAAATATGTACAAGTTAGCGAGAAGCCGCAATACACGCGCCAAGTATGTCGACGTGATGAATCCAGGAGGAAACAAGGCTGGTAGTACTGGTGTTCATGCCCCGGCACCACTGGCCGTGCCGACGCCAGTGGGATCACCAGCCATGCCCATGGCATCCTCTTCACCGCAATACTTTATGCCTGCACCTGGTGAATATATATATATATATATATATATATTTTGTATAATTAGTCTATCAAAATATTAATGACTTCCTTCAAATTACAGTTAACGATCCAAATGCACCTGTGAACTTTTTAACTCCGTTATCAAACGCTGCCCCGCAGACGAATGAAAACTCGCAAGCGGTAAGTTAAATCTGACAAAACTGCAATTTAGTTGTAATAGTGCAATCACCCACACAAGTCCTGCTACTATATACATTATACACCATTACTGAACATTATAGATTTTTAAACATTGTCCAATCTTGCTTAGATTTTATTATACACCATTAATTTTCACATCTTGCATTTACGGAATGCCTTACCAGGAGTCTGTGTTATCTTTTTTTTATCTATAGACATGGGTAATTTTTCATTTTTTCATTTTTTTATTTTGGTGTGAATGCAAAAGATAGAAGACAAAACGGCCTATTTGTTAATAAGATACGCTATACATTCCGTTGGCAATTTTGTCTGCTATTTCTTGACTTTTGCCAAGTTTTGTTTATTTTTACGTGCGCATCATTTCTGTACATGTATCGATCCCCCTGATATGTTTATTGATAGTTAATAGAAATCCAGAATTACAGTGACGTTTTAGATATGTATGTATTCTTTTTTATGTGATGTTAAATTAGTATAATTTTATTGTTTTGTTTAAAATTTTACATTGCATGAAAATTTTGTTATTCCATTTTAAAGCAAACAGAATGAACGAAATGTAGGTGAGACGTCAATCCGAAAGTAGATTTTTCAAAGATTTCATTATAGTTTATTATTTTTATCAATCGAGTTGTGTTATACATAGTATATTTTTAAGATTGTGTATTATTAGCCAGATAGGATTAGTTATAAACAAAACTAAAAAAATGTAAAATAATTAACTGTTAATTAATCATGTATAAAGTAATAATGAAAACCAATTAAATCCAAAAAGCGTCTCTAATTTACATTAAAAATATAATCCACCTTTCTTTTCATGTCTTCTATTTGCAAGCAGTTGGGGAAGCAGAATGACCTAGCCAAATAACAATTATTACCAATAGTAAGGATAAAAAATCTTTATAAACTTCACTTGTTAATTTCACACATATTATTCTTCTTGGGCTGCTAGTCGAAACATTTTTAACACCGTTTACCAAATATATAAAGTTTTGTAACACTATTAAAAGTAAGTTGTAAACTAGTAGCCCTGAGGACTTACTCAATGTGGTAAAAGCTTTCATTTTTATTTTGCACGTTTTTTTATATTACACTTGAAATGTTTTTTTATGCTTATTTATTTATAAACAAGTGATCGTTATTTGTGCTAGCTTTGTGCTTTATATGTTATTTGTAATTAATTTGCTCCTAGACCACTGAATTCAGCTAATATATTATGCGACTTTCACAGCAAATTATCAGTTTGTAACTTTGGTCTATGGATACGCCTTCTCGACTATATTAGTCCACTTTTAATTTTCGACATTTCGAGTAACTTTAGAATGCAAGACTAACGTAACGTGTAATGCCGAAAGTTAAAGCAAAACTTCGAGGAGGAGGTATTTACGCGCTTATGTGTGTTAACAGTGGGAGTGCGGTTTAGCAAGAATGCGAGAATGTTCTTCGTCCCCCTTCCTCTCTATCTCTAACACTCGGGTATTTTGACTTGTTCCTTATATTCTGGCATGATTACACTCGTAGTTGTTCCTTGCCACATTTACACACAAAATAAAAACGCTCAATCTTGACTAATATATTACCGAAATATTTATGTAAATATGATTATGTTATGCAAATGATGTCAAAATTTGTGTTTCCGAGTTATAATTAATTAAGTATTATATAAATAATTGAAAATTGACAATATATACATAATGAATACAGACGAAATCCGCAATTAATGAAATAAGACATGTGATAAAAAAATAAGTATGACAGTCAGTGAGATTGTTGTGTTTTGTACATGAAAACGACAGCTCTCGCGCTGGAGCTCGACCAGCTCGCTATCACGAGAGGTTCAGAGCTACACAATGAGGGATCCGCGGCTTCTCCAACGGGACAAGGTAAAATCACACAGCATTTCCTAATCCCCTCCCCCTCTTTCTCTATTACTACTTCTATGTACTTCTGCCGGCTTATAATAATGCTCTCTTTATACTTGGATTCTCCAAATTCAGGTATATTCAGCTGCCGGCGTGCCATTGTAAACGCGTTATATTATTATACAATAGGAGGCGAGAGGTGCTGCTGTCGATTTGATAATTTCAGAATTCTTCCTCAAACATAACTCGACTGTCGTAGACGTGAACATTGTATTATGCAAATAACAGCAACATTGTTAATCCGCTTTTTCACAAGTGATTAAAAAAATACACTCACGCCATTCACTCGTGGAATAATTATATATGTTTATCTACATACTTGAACACTGCAAAACTATGGAAAAGCTTGGTGCGATATACGTATAAATGTAGATTTTTTTAACTCATAGTTCACCATAGTTTTTTTTTGCTTAGCATTATTAGTATTTATTTTTTTTTATAATCACTATGATTTTTTTGATTTTTTCGTTCGCATACGCTTTTACAAATAAGTACAACGCTAAGTACAACTTTTTTTCAATTAATTTTTCACCAGCGTAAAATTTACTATCATGTATAAGCTAGAGTATAACAAATCGTAAGCACACTTAACGATTACGTGAAAGCACAGTCAAACAGGGTAGTAAAAAGCTCGTTGTCTATGGTTTCATGCAGTCAGTAGTTCGTACTACACAAAAAATATATACTGTAACTTGCAAGTTCTATAGCAATTAGTCTTATCTTTCTCTCACAAACGGACTCTCCTGTACAAATCCACTCGTGTAAAAGCTCACTTCGACAATCTAACCTTTCGAAACTCCATCCAGGGACCAATGATGTACAACCCCGTGAACTTGAAGGATCGATCGCAGAAGACTACTCAGGCCCGCAGCAGATATCCGCCGCGATAAGTGGCAAACACGACGAAGAGGAATCAGCTGTTCCGGAGAAGTACACACAAGGCGTAAAAGCTCACTGCCGCCGGAGAGAATCGCGCGCGATTCCGATGGTGTCCGAGACTGCGTACGAAATGACATTTTTTACGTAGGCCAGGCGCTATATATAAATATTACATTATTATTATTATCCAGAATAGAGAGTAAGTGTAGATAGGCGGGAGCGTACGTTTGATTTGCTAAAGTGCAAATACCTTGTCGGATTGTTGATGAAATACTGGAAGGGAACTTTTATTCTCGTGTATACTTTTTTCTTCTGCGTCCTGCATTTGTCTGATTTTTTCGCGTGTGCAATGCAGAGACGCTAAATGCGTCGTGAGTGTATTGCCGGATTGTTTACTTGTCTTTTCGTTCTCTGTATCTTCTTTTTTTGCTCGAATTCTCATTCTTCATTCCCGTAAACCGAGAGTACAATCATATATTTTTTTCTTTCTTTTTATGCATATAATATGCTTGAACTGTATATCGGTATACAAATACGTGCGCGCTTTCACACAAACATACGCATATACTAAAATAAACATGCGATGGGGAGGGAGCGCAACGATATTGGTGTTATCGTAATCATTAGATAGAATATTGATAATACGAGGGAGAGGCGCCGAACGAATCCATAATATTGATTATATCGAGGCGTCTATGCATTAAGGCGGTTCATCACAGATTTGTTACATATACGAAACGCGACTTGGATGCGTGCTTATATTGTGTGTGAAAGTCTGATTTTATATGTAAACGATGACCGGTCTGAGGGGCAAATCACCGTCGATTCCCGCATGATATATTAGTGAGATGAATAGTTGTCAATTTGACTGATGCTGATTGCCCTGTGGTACATAATAACTATGCTTTTTTTGAGAGATTGAAAGGTTCACGAGAATCAGGACCTCAAAAGATTTGTTTTCGGTTGGTGTAGAATATAAGCAGATGTAATGGGTGATCGTTTTTATTACACAACATTCTATACGGTCGGTAACATCTGACTTTCACATCCTTCTATAAATTCCATTGATTTGAGAATCAAAAATATTGGCATCACGTTTGCAGTAGATTTATATAATATTAGTTTAGCCTGGATCATTTTGTACATCATCACATTGACAAATTATGTTCTAAGGTACACTGGTTATTCGAGTAACGCAAAGTGGGAAAATATAGAATCACGTTTCGTTCGGAAAATACGTCATTAATAATCATGTACTTTTTGAACGACCGAATATATTGTTTTTATGGCAATTTACTACAGGGATCGAAACGTTATCGCCTCCACATATATTACTTTCATAGTCTTAGGCAAATTGAATAAGAAGAGTTTATACACTTGTATCTTATTTAAAAATTGTTATTTCCACTTATTATTTTCGATATTATTGTACAATTATCTAGTTACTTGGAGTTTTCTTTTCGACATAGTAATGTATATGCGAATGAAAACACTTGCGAGGTTATACTTTATGGGAATTGAGAACTTTATATGTATATTAGCGAGATAAATATAAGAACGAGGGAGAGAGAGTGAGAATATGGAATCTAAAACATTCAGAGTTTTTTGGTTACTTGAACTTTTATTTTATTATCATCACTTTACATACATAGAATATAATGAAACATCATTGTAAATAAGTAGGTAGATTTCTTTGCAATTTTCCCGGCATATTCGAACGATTAAACATCTATAAAATAATGGACAGCACTATATAGACAATTTGTTACTCAGTTTTTGATGAAGAAACATTTTTATATGAATAGGTAATTCCAACAATAATGAGAGAAATTTTTTTAGAGCTTGACTTTGGATAAAAACTAGATAGCAAGAGAATTAGAAGCAATTACGTTATATTATGTGTTTAATGATTTCGTTGGCGCACTTATCGTCATTTTTTTGTCTTGTTGAATTGTGTGTAGAATTGTAAATATAGGGAAAGTATCAATTTTTAAAAGGAACTCTGTGAGATCTAGAATTGGCTTTCTAATTATCATTTATTTGGGATTAATTGTTCACAATTTATTTAATAATCTTTGTGCAGTAATGAAAAACAAGAAAACTTAAATATACATATTAAAAATATCAATGAAAGAATTATAAAGATGAATTTTTCAGGCGCGACATTACCTGCGCAAAGTAATTGTAAGATCGTCATTTACTCTCGTATCGTTTATTACTCTCAAAGCTGAATGTAAATGCGATTAGCTATCGTTGTACGTGGTACAAGCACGAAGATGGAACTGTATCGAAGTAGAAAAGCTAAAAAACCATAGGAAAAATGCAATCGTTGTACAAGAGTTTAGTCCAGAAACTCGGACTGTAGAAGTGATATATAAGAAAGAGTCGAGAAAGATGAAAACGGATCATTCTGGTGTTGCGTGACGTTAAAGTTGAACTGAAGTATTATATTGAGCTGTATGTTATGTATAGGGATGGTTTTATATAAGCGATATACTTCGGCTTGAGATGTATCATATTATACAGGATGTTACGATTAAACAATGGAAAAGTTGGCTGCACCCGTGGCTGGCCGACGCTCGCGGGCACAATCCGGCCGAGAGTCGCGAGTATCAGTTATTATAATTATCTGTACGATTCCTGAATAAAAGCTAAATTAAAGAGATATCAATTATTTTGTGTTTCATTGTGCCCGATACCTGCTTTGTTATTATAAGAGCATTGTCGTTTTGTATAAAATATTTTATGATTTGATTTTGAACTTATTGTACTGAAGCGTTTTATTTATAACTTATTTAGAAATATAGTTGAATTTTCTATAATTACTTAACTGAAGAAAGAATTCAGTTAGCCTTGAGGATTTCCTTCGGAGGCGACGCGAGCGTCGTCGCACTTGTCACCTCGAATCATGTCACACGGCGCGAAAATGTCGAGTGACGCTTCGGAAATACAAGACAGCGGAAACATTATTTTCATATTTTTACGTATATATACCCGTTATTTTCTTCCGCGCCTCTGAATATAACATTATTTATTTTTCGCGCACAAAATTTTATTTTATTTTATCTATTTCATAGACATGGAGTACTAACTAATTTTCTAATGCTGTTTGTAGTAGGGTCAGAACATTGGAAAACCGCAAGCGGATCAGTGAGCTACTTAACTTCATAGTCAATTATATCGTCGCCGATGCCAGTACTCGGGAAGAAATTCGGCGTCTACGTGAGCTATACCATAATAATAATAAGGAATCGCAAAGGTCAGTTGGAAATCATGCTTTCCACCATTATACATTTTCCCCCATTTATTATATTTGCCATACCCATTAGTTCTCGCGTCTGACTATTCAGCGCATGTTACTACTGGCGCGTCGCACGAGCTCCATTAATTTCCCCTGTCCCGCAAACAATTTCAAACCAGTCACCCGCGGCTCTCCAACAGGTGTCAATCCAGTGCAATAACCCTCCATACTCTCTCCCGCAGAACCAAAATCTCCTCTACACGCTACACCAAACAAATCCGGAATCCCAACACAGCAAACCCGGAGGAGAAAAAAAATTCTCCACCATATACAGCCCGATTTCCCATGAGTTCTGTCCCCTGCCGAAGAATCACATCAGGGTATATATATAGCAGCAGGGGAGAACAACAAGATGACGCGTGCGCGCTGCGGAACCTGGCCTCCGCAGGTGTCGCGCCATTGGTCGGCCTGGCGCGGGGCACCGTTTCAAATTCAATCGGGGGAGAAAGAGCGAGAGAGGAGAGGTGGTCCGACTATGTAGGAAGCTACGCGCCGCAGTCAGTTAGTGTAGCGAGACCGTGGAAGAAAGCGCATCAGCAGCGCGAGCGCGTCATGCCTTGTTCGCGGCTATAAGTCGCGTACCGTCGCTGACAGTTTTGGTTTTTTTTTCGTTTGGTTAATTTTTTTTTTTGTTGCTTCCGAGTGTGGTGTTTAATTGTGGGCGGGAAGGATGAGGTCCCGTGTACAGGTGCGATAAAAATAGTGTGCCATATATATATAGTGAGTTGTATAAGTTGTTTGTGGGAGAGATGCAGAAAGTGACGAGGACCAGGATGCAGGCCATCAGCTGACGGATAAACTAGAGGCTCTAACGCGATCGACAGCCTCAAGATCGCAGGTGATTAAAACCCATCATGGCTGTTGTTTTTTTTTCGTTGTATTTTTTTTGTCGGCTTCGGAAGTGCGCTTACTCGACGAGCCCGAAACTCTGACTCTTGCTTATATGTTTGGTTGTTTCTGTGACGACGACTACGACGACGATTACTGACGGACAAGTTGATGTGCCGACTGATTGTTTATCAGTTGATATGAGACTTTCTGTATGACGAGACAGTGGGACGTTTCTGTTTGTGCACGAAGACTCTGATGTTGTTGTTCCGCGGGATGCAGTGTTTGTATACGTGGTGTCGGTTTACCCGATCGTTAATTTATCGTTGTAAATGAAACATGTTTCGCCAGTTTTTAACGAGCAGTCCGTTTCCCAGGAGCAAAACGCAATATTGATTTATCTTCTCGTTTTATGATGCAAAAATATCAGTTTACGCGCTGAAATTCGTTCGAAAACTCGAGACCCGTAAACCACTGCATTCGTGTTCGCATCTGTATTTAGTGTATATGTGTAAATGTATACCCAACAGCAACAATTATATATATATATATATATATATATATACAAACCTATGTTGTACAGCCTCACTCTGTATACGAATTCTTGCTTCATTAAAAAAAGTACTCGTACGAGTATAAAAAAAGCTTAAAACGAGCCTATTCACAATATACTACTGATTATTTCCCTCTCCAGCCCTTCGTTATCTCCTGCCTTCTGCCGTTTGCGCGACATCGAGAAAGCCAGCGGCTGTCCAACCTGTTGGAACAGCTGTATCGATTACCTTTAGCTCGCCGTGAGGATTTCGCTCGGATTAAAGGATTCGCCCTAAGAATGTCAAAGTACTAATGCTGCTCCGCGAATTAATAGACGCTGTCTCGCGAGATAATCCTCGACTTTTACTTGTCTTCGAACTCTTTGTGCTTCTACATGGATGAAAAATGTTCGTTGCGCCGAACTTTTTTTTGTTTTTGTTCTTTTTTTGACACAGAGGTGGAATCGCGAAAATTGAGAGCTCTTGTGTGATTCGCGAGGCATTTCGCTATTCGATTTCGAGAAATTCTTCCCGGGAATCGTGTGTGGAATTCTCTCTGTTATATTTCTATTGGAAGCGATATTTTGTTATGCATAAATGTAATGAATGTTCTACCTGCGTGAAGCTCGTATATAACGCTTGCATAATTTCTCAGTTAGTTATACCTTAATTATACTTGCATAATGCACGATTAACCGCTCGCAGCACCTCTCGAGCAAATCTCCCTCTTGACGAACATTCTCCGACCAAGTAAGTAATCGCTCGAGCGAAAGAATAATTTTTTATGTATAATATACATGTATATATCGGTATACCGAGAGAAAACGAGCGGATTAGTTAAAAGTGATTTCTCATCGGCGCCCTCGCGTTTAATACACCCTTGTGAAATCCGACTGCGATAAAAGCAGGAGGGGGGGGGGAGGAATAAAAAACGTATAAAGTGCACGATAGTAGTGTGGAGAAGAAAAAAGAAATCGGGTATCTTAGCTCGGCGATCGGAATAAATCAGCGACGTTGTTGGGAATATAAATCACTTTTTCTACAACGTAAATTCGGCAGCCGATCTATGCCTCTGAAGAGAAAATTATTGAAGGCCTTTTCTTTTTCATTCCACTCGCTCTCCTCTTATTTTGCATAAGCACTTATATATATATATACTTCATCGATCCTCCTCGCTCGAATCGTAATCCTCCGATGAAAACAACTGTGTAATGCTCTACTCTTTACAGAGAGCATCGCAAATTACAAAGTCTCGCTTTCCACGAGTTTACGAATATTTGCACGAAAGAGAGAGAGAGAGAGACGCAGTAGTTGGGAATAGTCGCAGTTTAAACCAACGACTGTATAACATAACTCCGGCTGAGCCGCGAGGCCGGCAGACAAAGTGAATTTAATGCGAAAACTTGTTGCGCCGCGCGCGTAAAATTTTCCTGCGCCGAGAGAAAGAGCAGCCTTCGATGTAAAACCGTCCGTAATGGCCTTTGTGTCATTCGTTGCGGGTATATATATACACGTGCATAGACCGGCGAAGAGACGGGGAAACTCAATTGCGAAATCCCGATATGCGTGTGTGTGTGTGTGTATACGAGATGGAGTTGCCGGACTCCATTACGTGTATAGGCCTGGCTATTTAGTCCGCTGATGCGTGTATGTATGTATATAGACATCGGCAAAGCACAAAGTATAATGCGAGAGCTACCCTCTGAGAGCTTCGGCAGCTGCCGTTTGAGCCTATGTGACAGGATGCAACGGCTAATGGACTTGTGTGTATCTGTCTATAGGCATATTATATATATACATCAGGGAGAGACTTTGATATATGAAAGTTTGCAGGTCAAACTATATAAAGCATATATATATATGAGCAGAGCGAGCGATCGAGTTTTTTGGTATTGTTGTGCGGTTTGCTTTTGTTTCGCAGTGACGAATATATAAAAATATTCTGTCCGCCGAAGTAATTACTTACTCATGCAGTTGAAAATAGTTTCCGCGCGTGTATCCGTTTTGATATGAAACTCGCCGAAAATTATTATACTCCGATTGCGCTTCGCCTATATAACGTATACAGTCCATAAACGGAATTGCTTTTTCTTCGCGTAAAATCCCGAGGTCTAAGCGTCGACTAATTTCAAAATGTTTGAGTACATATACTTATATAATTCTATGCACACATACACCGCACTGGCGTCGTAAAGCCCAAGCGGCAAATCAAGATCTTTCCTGCACATTATACAGGACTCGGCTCTAATTCTAAGCAGTCGCGTCCCTTGCGCGCATTTCCTCTGATGTATATATGCATTATACGCCCTTTGACCTCGGATAATTTACGTCGATCGCAAGTCGAGACGAGTTTTTTTTTAACGGAGTCGGTGTGAGAAATTCTGTCGCTTGTGTGATATACGCTCCGAGTTTGTTTTTGGTTGGAAACTTTTTCTGCGGATATATAGAGTATAACGAGATGTACAGTCGTTGAAGATACAGTCGAGTGACGGATCTTCCATCGCAATTAAATTAACGCTTGAACTTTATAATGAAAATTGTTTCGCGCGCAAAAAAAGCAGCCCTTTAAACTCTGGACACTACCGTGGAACTGCCCCCCTCCTCCCTCAGCAGCAGACTAAAAAAAGATAAAAAATGCAGCGAGTAAAAAAAGTAGTAGTCTCTCTCCCTGAGTCGACGAAAAAAAACGATTAAAACGCGCGTTTAAAACTCTCCTCCATCAGTATAGTGGTCAAAAAAATATCTCCCGCTAATTAATGCCGTTTCGGTCCAGAATTTACGTTGAAAAAAATACTCTCCTTTCACAAAAATTCTGAAAAAGCGTCTTCTCCCTCGCAAACACACACGCCCGAGCGTATATGGTCAGACGTAGTGCTAATGACGTTCGAGAAATACACTCTGCTGCTGCTCGGGGCTACGCAGACAGAGAAACGCTTCACAAAGAGCGCTTGTCTCTCGCTCGTTAGAGGAGGCCGCAGAGTCCGTTTTTCGATCGCGCTTGAGAAAATATAGCCGCTGTAAAAAAGGGGGATGTCTTTAAGCTCGCGCGGCGCCACCTTTGCTTCGGGCTGTATAGCTTTGCTTCTGTGAGAAAGACGGCCTTTCTTCGCTGACAGTGTGCGGCGTTTTTAATCGGGGCTCGGTATGTGACGGTTCTCGGGGATCTTTGGGGAGGGAAAAATAGCGAGCGATACACCGAGATGCAGTCCGCGACGGGATCGACGAAAACGGTCATTCGCGCGCAGCTGTTCTCCATCCCGTGACGACCACGTGTTGCTCTCTCGCCTGCATCCGCGTATATATAGGTGGAGCGGACCATTGGCGAACTGGGTTGGACAACGGTGTCTTGTGTATACCTTTGAAAAAAAGCGCGAAATTTAATTACCTACATCAGCTGCTACTCTCGGCGAAGTAGGCATTTCATGTATTATTGTACTAAGCGAAAAGCTCGCGCGGCGTGAAATTACAAGGCGTAATTGGAAAGAAAGTGCAGGTTCTTTTTTTTCGAAAAGAGCGATTCGCTTTGAAGTTGAGTGGCGCGCCGTTAAAAAAAAGCGGACGGTGTAAATGTTGTTGTTGGGTTGGGTATAAAGGGAGAATCGTATAATTGAAGTTGTACGAGAACGTACGATACTCGTTGAAACGCCCGGGTATTGAATCGCCGAACGAACGCTATCGTTTTATACATCAGGTCTTCCATTGTCGTAATTACTTACGTATATGTACCAAAGTCCTATTATTTATATACTTGTGAAGCATCAAACAGATCTATACACGTCATCCGCACTCAAAAACCCATATATATATCCTCTCAGGCGCGATATTATAACTGAATAATTCGTAGCGTCTCCCTAATTCACCGGGCCACTCTTCGATCCCTCATATCAGGATTTCACCCTCGAAAAAAAAAACACACACACACACACACATCTCTATATAATACACGTCCTTTGAACTCTCTCGACCCCCCGAGTTTCCCACGCGTGCGTTTGGAAAATTCAGAGATGCGGCCTCGCGATATCGACTATACTCCCTCCGATTACATCTCTCCTCGACGCGAATTAGAGGCCCGTGTATATACACACCAGGGCGTCACACACGGGGCCCGGTTATTTATCATCTTCGCCTTAATTAAAGCAATCTCGACGTAGCGATCTTCTCTCTCTCGCACTGAGGAGGAGGCGAAGGTAGAATCGACCGCCGCATATCGTCGAAGCGTCGTTGTGTTGTATGTGACCCTCAGAAAAACGCGGCTATACTATACTTTTTTCCCGAACCTAATCGACTCGCTGCTGCTTCGAGCTTTTTGCCCGTGGGTATGGATTGGTTTCTTTTCGGGACGGCTCGGTCTTCCTGGACGTTGTTTTTTCTCTCTCACGTGTACCGCAGAGGGTCAATAAACCGACGAGGAGATCGACGAGCTCGTTAGGCAGATTAAGACTCGCAGGTCGAAAGGATTTCGGTGGAAGAATTTTTATAATATTATCGAGTCAATGCGTATTTCATACCCATATACGACGAGGTGTGAAATACGATGGAATAAATCGGACTCTCTAAAATCTGCGATTTCATAATTCATCAAGATGGCAATCGCCGCTATTTTTTCTCGCGCAATCTCAGCAGCGCAAAACCGAGCATCCACTATACTTTCTCAGCGATAAGAAGCTCGACGCTTTTTCTACGAAGAAAATCACGAGCCTCGTGGGCCGCGTTATATTCCCGGAGAATAATTTTAATGCAGCGTCGCTGCGAAATGAGAAGGAGTACGTGGATAAGAAGCGCGCGGTGAACGAGGTCGACTCTGGAATACATATATTTTTTCTTCTCCTCTACTCGACACCCTGATTTAATCTGCGCGGGCGATTATCATCTTCGGAGAATCGGCCGTGAACGCAAATTTCGACTGTCAATCTTCGGGAATGATGTATATGCGTTTGATGGGTTCGCTAGTGCTCTTTTTTTCTCTCTGCGCACGTATACGTGCGTAAAATTTATCTTCCGCGAGATTGATTTTCACGCTTCGAGTGCGAATTCATTTGATTGCCTGACAATTGAACAATTAATCGGTATAAATACCGTTGTGTATAATGTACTCGATCAGAGTGTGATGCGCAGTTTATCGCTTTCAATAATGGCCGCATTTTTTTTTTATTTAAAACGTTTAACGGAAACTGGCGTTGTGAAAGAATCGTCACCTCGTCATTAAAAACTGACGGAATATACGTGTACATCATAGCCATTGTCACACGCATATATACACTCGTTCGAATACCCTGACAGCGAATTTTACCCTTGAACGCTGACAATTCCGGTCTGCGTATACATATACACGTGTACACAGTGGAAACGGGGGAAAGGTAATATCCTCTGATGTCTGAGGCTGGTCGAGCCAGTGCCTGTTTAATTGAAACTGGCGTTAGATTAACGCACGTATGTACATACGTAGCGGCTATGCCAAGGCTGTATAATTTACACACGTCGAAAGAAAATTAAACGCGAGCCATCGGCGTAATCGCTGATTTTTCCAGAGTTTGCTCTTTTGCGCACACGCACGTATATACTTCGCGCAAATAGACGCGAGTTGATGCCTGCTGAATCGGACGCCGTGTGTGGCTCGCGCTAAATCCTTTTAGAATTCCAATCTTTTGCGTTTCATAACTCTGTCAGGTGCACGGATATGTAAGCGCGTGTCTCTTTACATGAGCGACGAGAGGCGATTTATAGGGACGACGTACAGTGTCGCAGTATATAACACGCTCGAGCGCGTCCTACATATATATATAGGGCTGACCGAAGCCGGAGCTTTTCACTGCGCGGTGGATAGGACGAAATTCGAGGATGGCTTTTCAGGAGTGTGAGTATATATTCGTGGAAAATCGTTCGAATTAATGCACTTCATTCGACCTCGTTGAATTACATCGCTTGGAACATCGTACAGCGAAGAATTATAATACGCGTTCTGGAACTTTGAGCTGGCCTCTTTTGCCAGTCGCAGAGCAAGTCTTTCCGGAACTTTCTCCAACTTTTAACGATCGCAGGGAAACGGCGCGTATACCTTAATTTTTATCATTACCTCCGAACACCGCATGTACAAATCCCACCCCCGCAACATGTCCCAGCATGCAGCGGTCAGTATAGGCGACGCAATCAAGTCTTTGATGCCGTTCGCAATATCGGCCTCGTATGTGTATACGTACAACATCAGCCTCACACCGCGTATAGTATATACATATGTTTACGAGAGACAGAGGCGAGTGTAACCACCCGCTGGGATTGCGCGCGAGAATCTTTGGCCTCTTTCGCGCGCCGCGGGAGCTCTGGTAATTATGCTGCTACTGCTCAGGACTTTCTCTCTATACACTGCCGATATAAATACAAGCTTGCCCTTCTGCGCGTGTGTATATATACATATATATATATATTCGATGCTGTGCAGTATAGTACGACCTGTGCGGGGGATCCTATACGTTGATGAATGCGTCGCTGATACGCGTTTCAGCTCACTGGAAACTGGGTTTATGAGATTTCGTTGCGATCATGACGTGCGTAAAAATAGCATAGCGTATATTTATATAAAACAGAACGCCGCGCATATCGTCTTCGAAATATAGACTACTCGAACGCCGGCAATTAGACAGGAGTGGCAATCGAAGCGCGACGTCGTCGTCGGGATGCTAATGGACTCTTTGTGCGGGATTCCCGAGCATCCGGCAGAATTCTCCCTCCGGAAAACTTGCTTCGACTCTTCGCTCGCGCAGCCCCGTATATATACACGCGATTTTATCGGAGAACTCTTCTTTCGGAGCAAACAATTAAACAAAGTGTGCGCGGGAGAAATAAATGCGCCGGTTTTCGAAAATAGCCGGGGCGCCGAGTTTTCAGCGACCCGTAATCGGATTACCCCGTACTGCAGCTGAATAATGTAAACATCACAGCAAGTTCCTCTCGTTATCTGACCCACTTCTTTCTCGCTCGAATGACTCTTGCATACGGTTCTTCTTATATATAACCCGCTCTCCCATTATGCAACACTATATATATATATGTATAGTAGTAGGTCCCCTAATCCATACACCATATCGGCTACTCCTACACAGGCGTATACATATATATATATATACATCGAAAGGAGGGAACGTCGACCTGTGCAACGCCGGAGAGAAAACACACTGTACAACACCTGGCACGCAAACACATCGGCCACGCGATAAGCGCGTCAAAGAGAGAATACCAGCCGAGCGCAAAACAGACATTATAACGAGGCCGGCGGTGCTTGCTCAGCGCGACTGTATTATCTTTCTCTTCTCTACGTTATATTATATTAGCGTAGATCTACGGAGTTTATACTCCTCGCGCAGTATCGAGAGATAATTATGATTTTACGCATCGCGAGAACCGATTTCCTTTGATATATGTATGTAGGAGTGGGAGCAGAGCGATCGCTAATTAGTCACCGAAACTTTCCTAGCGTATGAGCGTATATAGATTGCGTCGATGGCGCTTTTGATTCTGCGTTATCGCCTTGTCCCGGTCTATGTAATACAAGCTTGTGTACGTAATACGTACCTGCGTACATCGCGATGAATTCATTCGACGGAACAGCTGGTTATATATTGTAGGTGCGAGAGTTGGAAAATTGTTTGATGAATTTTTCGAAACTACCCTCGCGCCGTGATTTCGGTGATTTATGTACGTACCTATATAGACCCTGTGGTCTTTATTTAGCCGGACTCGCGGGATGATTGACGAGCCGACGCTTACGTATAATTATATATGTACGGCGTAAAGCGTAAAAAGTTGAATTTTTCGAGTATAAACGAGCTCCTCGAAGTTCGTGCCTTCTAATGCAAAAGATCGAGAGATAAGAGTATATTACTCTCTGGCTACTATTTTTCACGAGGACAAAGTGATATTTCACAAACTAATAAAGCCACACCTCCCCCCTCGCGTTTTATATACACACAGCCTTCTCTACGTAAACCGAGCGCTTCCCAACTTTTTTTAGGGTCCATATCCGCTCTTTATGTAAATGGCCGGCTATATATACACCGCGAGATATAAATTTTTCAAGTATCCTCGCTCTTCTGATGCATCGGAAGAGCCAATTCAGCGTTCGTTATATAACTCGAGCCTGCAAATTATAAGCTCTCGGGAAACGAGACGGCGGTTATAATCGAGAGACACTAAAAAGCGAAGCTCTCCGGAGGTGTATACACAGGCGCGCGGTGGAAGCGCAGAACCGGCGCCATTCACCGTAGAAACAAACAGAGAGGAAATATTAGAGCAATTACAGTAGTCCGAGAGCGAGTAACATCCGCAAACAACGCAGGGGGTTAATATATATATATATATATATATATATATATATAACGATGAAAACACAGAGTCGATATATACACACACACGTATACGTACGAGAGGCTCTCGAAAGATTAAACCTGACCGAAATAAAAAAAGAACTGCTGTTAAATAATCCGTAACATTCAATACCTATGATTCGTAAAATAGCTTCGAAAATCCCGGTGCACGCTACCAGGAGCTTGCGCGCAACAGCTCCTGTGTATACCTACACTATACACTCTCTGGAGAGATTCGGCCGGGCTCGAAACAGGGACGGAGATAGAAAGCGGCCGCCGGAAGATGAGGGCAAAAAGCGAAAGGGAAAAGAGAGATAGATAGAGAGAGAGAGAGAGAGAGAGAGAGAGAGAGAGAGAGAGAGAGAGAGAGAGAGAACCCCACGGTGTGCGCAACCCGGGCATCGATCGACCTGCTGATGCCTGGGAGCTGACTGCGTGAGAGGGACTTTGGGAAATAGCGGGAAGCTTCGAAACGGCCTGGGACGAAACCCCACGTGCAGCTTTGCTGTTGTTCTTCTTCCGACTCTTTGCAATAAGCTTCCTCGCAAAGAGAAAGGGCTACACACGCGTTCCATAGATATATATATCTCTCTCTCTCTCTCTCGTTCCCTCTATTTTCACTAGAATTCAACAATCCTCGAGCGTCGAGCGAGAATAAACTCGCCGCGCGCGCATTAGCAACGCTTAACGAGTTGCCGCTTTTATATTGGACTTGTTTAACGCGCGCGACGTTTTACAGCCGCAACTTTCAATGGCAAATATAGCCCCCACCCGCGCGCAGAGCAGAGGCTTATAGCGGTCATAAATAGGGCTCGCTGCTAATCGGGATGTTTACTTTATAAGAGCCCGAGAGTTTACACTCGCTCTCCTGGATGGTTATCCCGCGCGCAAAGTCAATCGAAAGTTCGGTAACTTTAAATCTGTGGAGCTTTATACGTACTGTATACGGAGAGTCGCGTGGGCGCAGCCGAGAGCTGTAATTGAGTTTTCCGGATTGTCCCCCTGCTCGGCTCACGAGTTCTCTCTTTTCAAGGGCTTAGCGAGGGAGCTTGTTTCTTATTTTTTTTTATACGTAATTAAACTTTTTAATTTTTAATGACGTGCGCGCGCTTGTAATTTTATTTTCGTTTAACACGCATACGAGGAATATTCCATACACCGCACTCTTTCGTGGACATGGTGCAGGTAGATCTAAATGAATGCCCAGCTCCCCCCGGGAATTCATTAAAATGTCACGCATGCGCAGTTGTCGAATTAGAACGTTTGAAAGAAGAATCGAGATACATATTGTACATAATAATCAGCGCGTCTCGTCGCAATTCCCTCGTCGTACCCGCAGGTCTTGCGCGACTATTAAAGCCGATGAAAATTACGACGATGAGTATATATATATATATATAATTTTGTTCCCGAGCGCTTCAATAAGCGATCGCTCGATAAACCGGGCACCGGCTTCTGCGATGAGTTACACTTAATCGAAGGTCGATAATCAATAGCAGCATTGTTTCGCGCGCGAGTAGCTGATCTTGGAGATATAAAGCATTTAGCGTGCAGCATGTATAGCGGCTTAATTGGATTCAATACGGTCTGGATCCCCTCGAGAAAATAGCACGAGACTATCTATATATATATACCTGTATACACACGAGCCTCATCAGGATTTCAAAAGCTCCCATACTGTCCTCGCCTAATGCATGTATAAATAAGCGTCTCCACCTGCAGATGCGTATATGCGCTGTTTCAATCTGCGGCGTCCGGCCGGTCACGTATACACAGCCGCAGTCCGATATGCATCTAGCTGCTTCGTAATACACGTTTTCGGCTGGCAAATGACCGGCTCAGCGTGTATAACTTGGGTCTTATACGAGTGTATTTTTCTCCCCGAGCCGTTTTGTACAGTCTGAGTTATGACGGCCTTTTCAGGCAGAGGGCAGAAAAAAAGCTCTCCCAGGTGGATTAGAATTTTTAGCCGCGGTTTATTACAGAAGAGGCTTGTATCGGATATAGAAGTGGAACGCCGTCGGGCTTTATTGCTTCGAAAGTGAATTATACTCGCGTGTGTGGAGTAGTGGTGTAGTCAGCGATTGCTCTGGGATTTCGGCCGCGATTTCTAGCCTTTGAAAAAAAATTGATTGACTCTCGGCCTTCATCGTGCGTTATATATATATATATATATATATATATATATATATATATATATATATATACACCATCGCAGGTAAACATTCGTAAAATATATCTTAGCGAAGCTTCGGGACATAAAAATTTTTACTCCTCTCCCTCACTCTCCATCAAACGAGTAGTAGATATACATGCACCCCTATCGTCCTGTGCGTCTCTTATATATATATATATATATATATATAGGTCTTATCGGCGGAGACGCGGTGCCCATTAGCCGGCAATAAAACAACGAGAGCTCCAGCGACGCTTTCATATAAGAGTAATATAAAGAAGACTTTATACCTCGTGAAATACCGACGAAAAACGAGGGTCAAGCGAGTGTACCAAAAAAAAAGAGAGACGAAGACTATATCGTACGTACTCACTGCTCGCGCGCAAAGTATGTACATGCGTATATTTATACACGCAGTATATAGAGAGTGAGAGGTTAGCGCAATAAGTTTCTCGCGGCGGAAACGACGTCGTTAGGCGGCTTGCCCGCAGGCGTATAATCTTTTAATCCGACGTATCTTCCCGGGGTGGCAGGGAGGGAGGGGGGGGGGTGCTGGTGGAAGAAAAAATTTCTCATATACGGGCGCCGCGCGCGCGCGCTAAAATGTGTCGTACGCCGCTCGAGTAATCTTTGGCCATTAATTAGACTGATAGCATCTGTCTCGAGCCTGCGACTTCGGTCCCCGCGGCTGCTTTCTTTCTTGTAGCTATTACCACAGTGGCTTTGACAGTCGGTGGGATCGACGCACACGCGAGCTTCGATCTAAAAATATATGCGTCAGCTGTTGTGGAGGAGAGAACGCTTTATTCGACTATATATATACATACACCGATAAGATGTTATCCGTTCTTCTTTTTTAATTTTACGATGTCGCGCGCCGCAGCGCAGGTTAATTATTTCCCCTGTGTTATATGCGCGACAGTCGTGTTCGAATATAGCCCCCCAATGTGTACAGTAGGCCGATTACGAATTTCTTTTTTCTGTCCTCTGGGCTAATTTCAGCCTCGAGCCGCTAACGATAAGATAATTCATGGCGTTTCTGCTCTTGCTTATACATACTACTTATATTTCCGACAGGTGCGCGCTGAGGGTTCATAAAAGTAGAGACTATAGTGCTGCAGCGCCAAATGAAAAGTCCCGGCCATAAAGCATCATTATCTCGGCACTTAGCCGCTCTCTCTCTCTCTCTCGGAATTAAAATAAAAGAAAAAACTGCATACGCGCCTGCAGCGAAGTGCACGAAAACGCGGAAGAAAAATTGCCAACCATCCTTGAAAAGGGAAATCTGAGAAACGACCGTCGTCGTGCACACGCTTGAGAAAAAGTAAACGCAGAGAAGGAGCCTGTAGCCTAGTCCCCTTTTTTCCACGAATCTACCCCTGTTTTTCCTCGAGTCGACGAGAGGATTACGCGACAATGTGGCGGGGAAAGTTTGACGAGAGAGCGCTGGCGCAGCGTAAAATCCTTTTTTCGAAATCCGGCTCTCATTGTCGTGAAATTGCTTTCTCGACGGCAACTTTGTTGCCGCCCACCGCGCGACGCAAAACTTTTTCAAGACGACGACTGAGGAAGTTCGCTCGACGGAATAATAAACATGCAGGGTGACGTCCCGGAGTCGCCGATTATTCGTTGCGAGAGAAAGAGAGAGAGAGAGAAAGTTGAGTGACTCGCAAGCTTGTGTATGTGGGATGGTTTTACAGGCCGCCGGTATAATTCGTGGAACTATTTTGCTTGGGTCTAGTGTCCGCAATATGTTCCATAAGATGGAAATTTATAAAATTAGAATATACCCACCTGAAGTTTGTCATTTAGCTAATTATTCACAACTAAGTGCGTCATCAGATTCAAAAGTTTCTCTGCAAATCGATGTTTCAATAATTATCTCATCAATAGTCACCGCACGCGCTCTTTATAGCTCGCTACTTTATATATATATATATACACAACAAGAAGCATAGAACGCGAGGGAGACGACTGCAAGCCCATTTAAGTGGATTGCACGGTATTTTAGACTGTATACTATACCCCATCTCTCTTTCTCTCTCTCTCTCTCCGGAGATAGAAGCGAAGAGATTCATCCCCTCGAAGGATGCCGCCTATGGCGAAAGAAAAGCACCATCCTTCCCCCCTCTCTCTTGAGTAGTAGCAGCAGCAGCAGGGAAATTAAGACTAGCTCAGATAAAAAGATAAATTGAGACGAATACCCGCAGTGTGCAAATGAAAAGCCCGGACGCTTTTTCAAAGGGAATGGCAACCTATTTTTTTCCGGAGAAGAATGAATTCTCTCATCGGTACGACGTACAAAGCAACGAGCGCGGAAGGGCAAAATTTGTTCGTAGACTCTCGTCCGGCGCACCTGCGGCTCTGCGTTCGTTATACGCATTAACTCCGGCATACACTTGATACATGCGCGCTCTTTTTGTTTTCCTGCGTTTTCGGCGCGCGAGGCAATTACGCGAGAATTAATTGAGATGCACGCAGGGGCTTTATTGGCGAAACGCGCTCGTTAAAAATTTTTTAACTCGCGGCCTATACTGCTGCTGCGAGCGATAAAACTGTCGGTGGAGGATTTTTACAAGGCCGATTCATTTCGTCAGTTTGCTTTTTCGTTTGCGAGCGTCTGCCTGTGCGTGTATAGAAATACGATATTGAAAAGTAATCTCGACTCGCTTTTTATCGGACGCCGCGCGCCTTTCGATTTTTCCCCTGCAGGACGCGATACAATTTACTCCGCGCAATAACTTTTTCAACGGAAAACCAACCGTGCTGATAACTCGATTAATCGAGCTCGAAGAATCAACTCTCCTATATCCTAAAATACACCGGCATCCCACGTAGCAAATCATATTACTTCCCGGTGTTGGCTTCTCAAACACCAGGAATCCCCATACCCCAGCTCGGCTCGGTCGGTAGAATAATAAAACACTCCAACCGTATCCACCCACACAAATATAACTTAACAAGAACGACTGTACTCTCACGCGTGAATCGTCCCGGCTACGACAAATAATTAGAGCTATATACTGATCTCCGTTATATATATATATATATACGTGGAACGAGGACGTCGAGGCTTTAAAGCGCTGGCGGCGGGTCCCACCTGTTGCGAAGTACATAGAACTCGCGGATCTTCCGATATAGCTTTTTCCCCGATGTTAAACTGCTGCACGTACGCGTCTTTTTTTCTTCGCTCTGCATCGGCGTGAAAACGTGTGGGCGTTACGTGCGTCGAATGGAAAAGAGTTGGGAATTGGCCGCCGCGTGTCAACAAGTTCGAGGCGACGGGAAATTGAGGCTGTGAACCGCTGTGAACTATGCGCGTTGATTCGGATGCTCGCGCGTTGACCTGTACTACTTACTTTTTTTCTCCTCTCTTTCTCGATTTCGCGGGAAAACAATAAGCGGTTAAGCGACGATTTAACCCGCCAAAGCTGCCGGCGAAGCCCCGGCCAAAGCTATTACCCAAGTTATACGGCACGTTCTATCTCGGTGAATAATATTTTCGAGCAGCTCACCTCGCGCACATACACGGAGAATCGACGAGGATAAGCCTCGCCGACGTGCATAACGCGATTCCAAGGGGTTCGCAAACTCCTTACGCTTATATAGATATATATACCCTCGAAATTTCGCGAGGAGTATTCTCTCGATCGATCGGGGTCAACGATACTTCGATTTACATCGAGAGCACGAACTAAGCTCTCGTTCTCTCGATGATGCGGGCTGTGTACGTATCTATATATATACATACACGTGAGATCGAGGCGAGTCGTTAATTATACGTTTGCGGTCGTCTCGACGATCTTCCTCTCTCTCTCTCGCTCTCAAAGTCCACGTTATATACGTACATGTCTATCAATGAGTAATTGCGCCACATTATAATCCCGTTAACGACGCTGCTTATCCTCGCGACGACTAATAGCCGTCGTTTAAAAAATACAGCCTCGAAGCAGAATGCCGCGGTGACGTAGCCGCGCCAGTGTAACAATGCATCGGCGGCGCGGAATACGTATACCACGAGAGCGCATCGATATGTGCATATACATATATACATAAACGCGAGCTGCAGCGTTTCTCCGCGAATCAATTATAACCCCTTATATGCAGCGTCGTATCTGCAGCGGCAGCAGCAGTTCGCTGTAAACGTGCCGTTCTATGGAACGTATATAATTGGCAAATCGAGCGTCAAGATATCTGCGCTGCTGCATCGATTGCCGAGCGAGAAACACACGTCAGACTTGCGTTCGCTCGCTTGTAACAGCCCGATTGTATTATACCAGTCGCTTTGAGGCGTCGTGCAGCGCGTCGCTCTTATTCGAATCGTCCGCACTATATATACCCGAACGGTCGTGCGTCTATACCCGAATCTCAAACGCATTATATAAACGCGTCGCAAACCATCATCTACTTAGTCAGCAGAGCCCGGCATGTGCGTGCGGTATTCTCTCTCCCTCCCGTCCATCGGTCTCCGATATAGCCTCGAGGCCGCGCGAAACTACGCGTATATATACTCAAAATTCAGCCCGCCAGCTATACACACACATACACACACGTGCATCGGTCTCCCGTGGGAGGAATCGCGCGCACGGACCGCGCGAGTCTCAAGGGGAAGGTGGAGGCTTGATTTTATTTCGCTTTGCTTTCTGCGCGTTTTATAGCGTTTGGGGGGTGAGATGGAAATGACGCGGAGGGATGTTTTCCTTTTTTTTACGCCGATGGCGGTTCGTGTGCACGCGCTCGGCTGGATCGAGGAGGGGAGAGAACGTATGCAGAGCGAAAGGAACTAGTCACGAGGCTAGATTGGAATTTTTTGATTTTTCGAGAGAAAGAGAGAGGGGCTGGATGGACGATGAAAGATGGAGAGATTAATAAAGTGGATGATTTTGTGGAAGTTTCGTTCGGCAGCGGACTCGGGTTGGATTTCCGATTAAAAAAAAATTCAACTCAACGCACCTCCGCTAAAAAGCCTCTCTATCAAGCCCGTCGATGAGTGCACACACAAGGCCGAGCATAAAAAATTCGACCCCGCGCGCACAGATTCTTCTTCGTCCCTCGGCTAATGCAGGTCGTCGAGCTGCTCTATACGGATTTATACATCTCTCGTCGGCGCTTATAAACGGGGAGTACAATCGATTAGGGGCCAGCATCAGTAGCGGCACACGTGTGCGCAGACTAAACACAAGAAGGACAAGAGGGTAAAGGAAGAAGGATCTCCTTCGAGAGACACGCACTGCGACCTCGAAGAAGAAAAAAACAGCTGAGGATAGTGCGCGGAGAGAAGGACGTTATGTACGGTTAGTCGGGCTGCTATGGGTATATCGCGTCGGATGTGGGAACTGAAAGGTATACCATAGTGGTAAGTTGTGTAACGGGATGTGATCGGACGCTCGTGCGTGAACTTTTTTAGATGGGTTAGGTATGGCGGCCTGACAATGGGCTTTTTTGTGAAATTCACGGTTCTTTGTGTGGATTACAATGGTATATATAGCGTGCGCCCACGTGTGCAGTGATTTCGATCGTTATATAGAGGGGGAGGAATAAACATCGCCGAGGATTGATTTACGCCGAAGCTCATGGGTTATTAATTGCTTTACTTCTGCGTATAATAGCCTCGAAGTTGCTTGCGCTTCTTGGAGAAGCATTCCAAACTTGTAAATCGTTATTTTCCTTCTAAAGCCAATACTCGTTACGCCTATATTGACAAAAAGAAAGGAAGCAGCATCATCGATCGTTTCGCTCTTTTTCTCTCTCCTGAGATCGCATATAATGAACTTCGCTTCGATTCGTTTATTCTTTCACGCCCGAGTCTCTCTCGTCCGCTTTCACCGCGTGTATTTATCCAACGCCAGCAGTTCGATCTTCGCAGATTTCATCGCCCATAGCTGCCGCTCGACTGTCGCGTCGTTACGCAAATCCAGCTCATTTTTCCATATTCCATTCATCACTCAACTCGACGACTCCCTCGCTTCGTTACCGCGTTGAGTAATTTAATTCCACAACTCGCGGATATGTATACAGTGCATGCAAGTCCGTCAAATCCTCTCCGACTGTGCCCAGAGAAAGGCCTCGATCGATTTTCAACTCTGAGGGGTTTCCTAGCGCTCTGTCGCTACTTATAACTATATATATATATGACGAGAGCTTCGCTCTCTGGTCACACGTATAGAGCACCTGTCAAGGCGAAATTTCGCAGCTGGGATTATTTTCCTCTCGCGACGAGACGCATTGTGCGAGAGTGCGTTATTGTACACGCGCTCATCTGCATGGCGCGCGTGCTGTGCGTCTCAAAGGAAGAATGCTAGGAGCTTCTTCTTTGTGCGTTCGAGACACCAGTCTGAATGCTGCTACTGCTTTTTCTTCTCGAGATTTACCGGGCTTTGTCAGTGTATGTGCACGTGGAGAGAGAGTGCTTATACTATATACCCTGTATATATATATACACATACAGTGTACACGCGGAGAGCGTTAGTTTATATATCAGGGTGGCGAAAGTGGCGGCGATCGTAAAACGCGGGAAATCGCATACGTATATGTGTGTGTATATATAGAAGCGAGATATCGAGCTGTGCGAAGCGTACGTGTAGCAGAGTCGTGAATGTTATATATTGTCTCGGCGATGAAATTTTGAGACGATACGGTGTACATCGGAGAAAGTTTTCGGAGCGCGGACAGCTAATTTTTTAACGAACTGGAAGCTTCGTCCAGTCGAGTTTTTAAGACGCGCCGTTATTCCCACGTACATAAATTACCTCTCGGGACAAACTTGCCCCTGTCCTAATGGCAAAATTATCAAATGCATCACCGCTTAATTAGTAAAGTTGCCGAGGCGCGCGCGCGCGCGAGAGAGAGACGAACTTGCCGTCTCCCTTTAATTATATATAAGCGACTTTCGCTGTGTACAGCCGCGTGTCCTGAGGATTCGGAAAAGAAGTCGTACTTTACTGCTTCCGGAGAAACGAAAATATTACTATAGCTTAGTATTACGAAGTTGCATTAAGCGGAATGATGATGATGATATTCCCTCGTGCGCCTATTGTCCGACGGCGATACAGGGGGGGGGGGGGGGGGGCACGTGTTATACGTCTGTAATGGGAGAAGTTAAACTATTGCTGTCGGATTACAGTCGCGTGCGTAGTGTATCGCTTGTCGCGTATAACGAGTAAAGTTTCGCCGAAAACGATCCGCGCAATTGCATTTCGGAAAAAGAAACGATACCTCCATCGATATTAATCCGCGGCGAACAAATTGTTTCTAATATTGCATCAGTGCGGCGTCGAGTTACATATGCTTATACAGCAGTACACCACGATTAAGAGTCTTTCGGTACTTTTCAGCGCTTCCATAACACTTCGATTCTCTCATCCACACGACCTCCATTCTCGCGCTTCGGGATGGTCGATAAACTTGTTGCTCGCGCGCCGCCGCTGGCGAACGTTAAAAATCGCGATGCGTCGACAAATTCGTTCCCGAGTTTACTCCCTCTATTTTGGTTGGTTGGTCGGATTGTCCCCGATGAAAAATAACCTCGCGAGTAATTTTCACGCATTTTTGTTGCCAGAGCTGTGTATTTTGAGCTTTTTTTTACTAGCACAGGTCGGAGATTCTCCTCTCGGTTCTATGGGCTGGAATAACTTTTGAGCTTTATACGAATCCTCGGTGAATTTTAATCAAAAGGGCGCGTTGTTTATGAAAATTCAACCCGCGCGCGAGAGCTTTTAACAAGCGTGAATTTTTCCTCAATTAAAACCGAAAATAAGTTTTCGCACCGCAACGTCCTCTTTCGTCTGCGGAAACTGAAGCTTCCGCGAGAAGCTCGTGGGTGAGCTCGAGCTTTCTGCATATTCAGAAGCGGCGAAAACTGATGCGAAAAACATGACGGTACGAAGATCGCAAGAGACGCCGAAATATACGAATTCCTTTTGATCGGACGGATTACGCGTGTTTTTTTTCTGTATCGTACACGCGGCAGGTCGTTGCGTGAGTTTGCTTTCAGTTCGCCAACTGCGTTGTCGGAGGTGCATTTATACGATTTTAGCTCTATTGTGATGTGTCGAGTTTGCATAGATATTACATTTCATACACGGCGTTAAATTAACATGGGAGAAAATGGGACGCACGACGGTCGAGTACGTACAAGCGATGACTATTCGAATTACATTTAATATTTATTCCGGGAAACAATCGCTTCTTGCGTATATAAATATATGTATAGGAAAATGAAACGCGATATTGCCGCGGGCTTGAAAAATTAAAATCTCGATTTTGACAACAGCTGTATATATAAATCTCGCACGTATTAAAAACAGTCGACTAGCTAGCTCGCGGCGTCAAATATTCATATTTCGCTTTTCAACGAAAACTTGACATTCGATATTGAGCGCGAGTTTATCCTACCGAAAAAAACTGTAAAAAATCCAGGACGCCCGCGATCAAAATGGTGCGTTAACAGCGACGACATTAAAAAAACAGCCGGAAAACATCAAAAAGCGCTGCACACACACATATATGCGGGTGTAAGATCAAAGTCCACCGCAATCTCCGATTGTCTCACGGCAGCCGATGTTGGCGCAGCGGAGATGGGCAATTTTTCACGGGGACTGTGAGACAGAAAAAGAGAGCGTATAAATGATCATAAAGGAATATAGGAAAGGATGCGAAAGCGCTCGTCTCTATCTCTCCCTTCGGGTCTGACCAATGACGGATGATACTACTGAAGGGAGGCTCAATCCATACGTCTTACGTCTTACTTAGCCGAGTAGTATTTTTTATCTAGCGGAGAGAGAGAGAGAGAGAGAGAGAGAGAGGGTAGATTCTCACTTACGCGTAGGCGCATGCGCGGCATAAATAATGTTCGGCTACTGTGGGAGTGTCGTATATAAAATGTATATTTATTTTCGGAGAAATCTGAAGCAAAGTTCAAGGCTCGTCAGATGCATCGTTCATAATCTATATATGACACGCGCAAATCGCACGAGATTTATTCACCAAGCGCTAATTTCTATATCAACAGACATCAACGCGGTATATACTCGCGATTGTGTATACACGCGGCAATAATACACGGGGGATAATTGCTAAACACAGATTCGATTATACTTAAAAACACAAACACTCGCGCGGGGATATAATTCAATCCCGATAGCTATTAAACAACCTTTCGAATTCGGCGCACGCTTTCGTGCAATTCAAAAATACTCCTCCATCAATCTCCCCCTCGCATTAGAAAAAAAGCCCAGTCCGCGCTGGTCCGGACATCTCTCGACCACGTCCCCCCCTCGACATATATATACAGTCGTGAGGCGTATATTTAATTGAAAGCCTTGTCAACGGAGTACCCGATAAAACGATTGTTTCTTTTCCTTCGCGGAAAACTTAGCAGTCGCGGCACGTATATACCGTCGCTGCTTCTTTTCCCTCTTGCAGCGCAGCTGCTCGTCGTCGGTATTCCGTTTTCTCGATGAAGTGGAATCGATGATGAGATCTTATAAGGTCTCACCGGAGCCGAGCAATTTGCGCAGTTCTCGAGATAAGTTTCACTTAGAGGAGAGAATTTTCTGAATTCGAAGGAGCTTGATTCTTTACGCGCTCGACTGCGGTGTTTTATCGTTGTAGGGAGGATTCGATCCACCATTAATTATATCCCCTCGCAGACGCCAATGCATCCGCGTATAAATCACGCCTCGAGCCGACAAAAAAAATTCATACACGCGTTTGTTAAGGATGAGCACAAGAAACGTCGCGGCACGTCGCATTCAATGTGTTTTGATTAATGCACGACGACGCGTCGCACGTAGCTGCATTCACGCGAGTCGTCTATGCACAACACACACGGTGTGGATATGAAATTTCGCGCGAGTCGCATCAATCATTCGAGTTCATTCGATCGGGGAAATTCCCGTACGATTTCCCTGCAGCCTTTTCCGTTTTTTCCTTCGTTATATTTTTCTTCTTCTCGCCGCAGCTCTCGGGGCATAAATTCCAAAAGTAACGGGCTTGAAATAATTCCCCCGGAGAAATTCTGGCATCCCCTTCCTTATGCTCGCGCGTTAATGCGCGCGCCTTGTAATTTTGGAAGTGAAGCCGACACGATGCCCGGGAAATTTCGTCCGAGATGAGAGGCGCTCGTTGCTGCTGGAGATTGGAAAAGTTCTTCTTTTTACGTAATTACGCTGTTTTTGTCATTCTGGCTTCGTCTATAAAATAGCATATGTGAGCGACTCAAGCATAGTATAGGCCAAACAAGGCTATTTTGGCATGCTATGTTTTTTTACAAGTTCAAGCGGTGCGCGGATGGCCGGTCCAAAATTGCTTTACTTTCGTGCGGTTATTATGACTTGATGTTATACCATACGAATGATATATTCATCATGCTATATATGTATATGTATATATTTATTTTTTGGCAATATCCTCTTTATATTCAGCGTTGTATTTTCTGTCTGTACGCTCTCGGGTATATATCGATCAAGTTTTTCGATCACGTACTCCCGGTAAAACTTTGCATTATCGAAACATGCCCTTCATGGAATATCAAACTTTCAACGAAAATCCTAAACGAAAACCAAAGCAAACTACCTCTTCACTCAAGGTTCATGAGAGAGAGAGCGAGAAAAAAAACAACTGCTCGCTTAAATTCAAAATAAAGAATTCACGGGATTTTCTCACGCACGCAGAACCGCGTATACATATTCAGTTTCATATCCGGCGCGCGCGTATGAAAATTCCACGGACCCTCTCCGGTGGCGCGCGCCTCTGAATCTCCGTATTTTTGATATACTCCGCGTCCGTTTTTCGCCTCTGGAAAAAGCAGAAACGCTCTCTCTACCGGTATACCTCCCGTATATATTATACACAGTCGGGGAAACCCTTCCGAGGGAATCGTTGGATAAATATTTATAAAGTGCGCCAAAACACCGGAGGACGAACTTTTTCACCGGCGCACTGTGCATCAGTATTGTCGATGTATCGATTCTCGAAAAGTCGGGCTCGTTATACGCGCAGTTTCGGGTCTAACTTTTCTAATAAGTACACCGCACACACACTGGCCGTGAAAAATGCGACGGAAAATTTCTAATAATCCGCGTGATTAACCCCGTCGGCCTGGATTAATTATAGGGGAAGCTGTGCGCGACGAAATTACTATGTATATATATATATATATAGGCCGAGAGAAGCGAAAGTTTGGCTGTAAAGAAGTTTCGCCTATATAAGGGGGAAGGAGGACAAATTGACGAATTGACAGATATGGATACGCATGTGTGCGTAACTCGAGAAGTTAATATCCGGAGCTTAGGTGATGTATACGACGCAGGGGCAGAGGGGGAAATAATTGGGAGGAATAAATAAATATTGACTGATGCGCCGCAGATAAGGAAAAATCGATGCGCGTGATAATGTGCAGCGACGCATAAGTTTATACCACTCGAATCGAAAAGAAGAAAATATTGCGAGAGGGTCTTTCGCTTTATTACAGATAAACAGTCCGATTGGCTTTGCGGGGTTTAATCATACGAAGACAGAGCGAAAGGGTATATATATATATATATATATATATATATATATATATACATACATATTCGATTTATTTAATCTCTTTCTCGATAGCGCACAGGTGAAAACAATCAGTCCAGGCATGAAAAAAAGAGCGGATACCGCTCGTCCGTCTCCGCGGTGATGGACCCTCTATATCAAACACATCGCTATATATACAATATATATCCGGCTGTCGTGCGAAAGAGTTATTCGCCCGAGTCGCGTAAAACTTTTGCGACGAGCCATATACCGAAAAAGCAAATGTTATTAACAGACGAGCAAAGCACGAGGAGTTTCGTATTAGGTGGCACTCAAAGTAGGGCCAATAATGGACGTGAGCTTCCATTGTAAATATTTTGATTGCGTGGCATATATATATATATATATATATATATATATATATATATATAGCAACGACGACGACGACGCGCAATTTCGAATTATTCAAGCCACTTGGGAAATTCGATCCCTCAAGAGCCAAGAGCGCGAATCCATTGACCGGTCATTGCATTTGCTCTGCCTCGCTCTTTCTCTGTATAGTTAGTTCTGTGTGTGTGTGTGTGTGTGAGTGCGAGAGTAGGAATCGAAATATCACTCTACTCGAGCTTTTTCATTACTTTCGCGAGTACAATCTATCCGTATAGCCAGCTGTTTAATGAACTTTTTTAATTTAACACGACACCATAGCTGCAGTGCATAAGACGAGAAACACGAGATTGTCAACTGGCTCATTTAATTGCGAGAGTGAGTCAATTTTAACAAACTCGATCCACTTGCTTATGAAGGACGCTAATACTGCAGCGTGATTGTATTGCTAATTCCGTTTGTTAATTGTTGCGCGAGTCCGTCCGCTCGTTCTAGTTTATTTTACTCTCTTATTTGCGCAAGGACTAGAAAGAGAGCGAAATTAATTGCGTCCAAGCGAGTTATATATACACCGACAGAGGAGTCGAGCACTGAATTCATCAATATACACACACACACCTGGGTTCGAAGTGCTCTCTCGACTGATTATTTGCATTATCCTCTATACGTTCTTCGAAATTCGCGCGATCCGATTTCACGAGACTCGTAAAATTTCTTACAATATACCCGCGAGCACATAGGGTTAAAAATATTACTTTTCCAGAATAAAGCCCGGAAAATCCTCCCTTTCACCAACATCCGTCATACATATATATATATATATATATATATACGCCACTCGCTTCGAAATTTTCACTATACACGCATAACCAGTGCCTTTGAATTCCAAAGACTCGGCTATTAAATTACGCCATTACAGCAGCAGCAGCAGCAGGTTTCTGGTCAATGACACGCATTATACACGTGCACGAGCCGCAGTGAACGGAAGTGCGCCAGCGCACGTATAGATGTATATATACATAGCTGGATTGATCCAGAGGAGCAACAGGGTGCAGCGAGCGAGCTTTTTCGATGCGGACTCTTTTGAAAGGGCTTTCCGCGTGTTTTTCACGGCGGGCTTATATTCCGGCGCGTTTACGAGGAATAAATATATGGTTTTTAAGCCTGCACGAATGAAAATATGCGCTGGAAAATATATTAAAGCTATATAGGTGTTTTTTTTCGAAAAATGCGATGCGGACCAAAGTTTCTCAAAAGCGCTCGACGGAGAATTGTATACATCGCAAATATTGGTTTTCTCTCTACGCGGGAGTAACGTTTCCCGGGCAAGCTTCACGGGATTTATGTTTCTAATAATGATGCATTTTCCGATCGACTCGTCGTCTATAGCCGAGTTCCGAAAGTTTCTTTATACGCGACTGCGCTAGCGAGAAACACCGCGGACATTTTTCAACGAAAACTCAAGTATAGTACGGTGTGATTTCGTATCGACTTTACCCACTCCCATATAGAATCACGAACTCTTTTTTCAATCCGTAATAACTGGAGCAGCGTATTCCCGTATACTGATGAAAAAGATAGCCGTTGGCCCTCGTGTCAACATGTATATACACATACTCGCTTCTAAACTACTAATGTATATACTATACGAAGAAAAACCACCAAAAAGAAACACGCATCAATCTCGCATACACACACACACAACGCCTCCGACGAGAAGCACATCGCATTCACATCGTAGAGCGAGATCCACTCAGGGCGACCCTCGCGCGCAGTCAATATATATCACGCGGGTATCTCTCCGCATCGGTGCATTTTCGTTATTTGATGGTTGCCTCCCGATAAGCACCTGCCCCTCACCGCACGTGTCAGTGTGCCCGATCTACGTATAGATATACATATATCTATGTGTGTGTATATATATATATATATATATATATATATATATATCTGTGTGCGACGTCGCGTCGTCGCTGCGGCGTCATTGTATAATAATGGCGCGGACAGCGTCGACCGCTTTCGATCCTGTGATGCCGTATACTGCATATAGCGGCTCTCACAGCATGTGATAAACTAATCTCGCTGGCCAGCCACCGCTATGGCTTATGCCGCGGCTTCGGCCGTCTTTTGTATTTATATGCCGATTCGGTATTGCAGGCGATATTGGCACACTGCCTTTTCCACGCGCCGACGGGATTTGCGCGCTCGGTTTTTGGCCGGACCAGATATAAGGATTATTCCGGGTATGACGGGATTTGCTTTCGATAAATATGTTATTCGGGCTGGAACTAATTGATCCGAGTTCGGAGAATGCGATTGTGGTTTTAGGTTTAAAAGAAATAAGGCGATTCTGTAGGCGTGTCTAACCGAGCGGAGCGCGAGCAAAGAGTTAAAGTTTGCTCGAAGTAAACGGCGAGACTGACTGCTGATCAGCTCTCTCTCTCTCTCTCTCTCTCTCTCTCTTGAGGTAATTCAGCGATTACGAAAGTTTTTAACCACTGACATCCTTTCTAATAGAGTCATGAGCCGGATTATACCATTTGCGGGTAGAGTTATTTTATTCAAAGTTGAATGTATAGCTGCAGTATTTATGGGAAGTCTTTTTTCTCGTTTCTTAATTTTCGAGGACTATTTATTTGACTAACGAATATGTTTTGTTCTTGTCTCATAGTATAGTAGAATTGTTATTGTTTTAATTGTTTCATACCGTTACACTGAAGCCTATTTCACGCATGCTATATTTCTTGCAACAACGAGTTCCGAAAATGATAATAAAAGCTCGGAGGTGTAAAAGTAAAAAGAAAAAAAATTCGTCGACGCGAGCTGTTAGTTTTAACGATCATATACGCGATGAGCCTTATCGCGAGTAGGTCTTATCTCGCGGTATACAGCCTATATATATATATATATATATATATATATATGTACTTACGCGCGCAGTGTAATCTCGCGCAATCTCTCGCGGCCATTATTCGAAGTAGTGGCGGCGGCGTCGCGAGAGATCGCCATCGTCCTTATTTATCGGTTTCCGTCCGGAGCCATAGCTGCTGCTGAGAAAGTAGGTTTACACGCGTTTCGCCCACTACGCGTGTATAGGTATGCGTTATTCGCCGTCTTTTACTACCTCGCCTACTTCGTCAGTCGTTAAGCACTGGCCGAATCGAATTCGAGAAATGCTTAAGCTCTCTGTTATCTTTCTGCTTTTCCAGATGTTTGTTTTCCTCTCGATGCTGCCGTTCGGCTTAATATTGCTATTAGTCTGCGATTGTGTCTTCGGGACGGTCGAGGTTATATTGGGAGATGAAGGCACGTCGTATATATACATATATATATATATATATATATATATATATATATATATATATATATATATATATATATAAACGTGTGTACGTCGAATTCCCAGTGAAATAAATTCGAAATGCGCGCGCGTGTTACATATTTCTTTTATACCCGCATCGCAGACTGTCTAGAGTTAAAATATCCGCGAGCGTCACGTGTTGCATAAATAACAAGTGTATATATATATATTCACCAAGGACGTCGTTCCGCTCCTCGCGATCTTTGCTTTGCGCTGAAACTCGGCCTTGTTTATCGTCGCCTATAAAACGAGAGAGTAAGAGCGTCGCGAAGAAAAGAATTTCCGCTGCAGCAGACTCTCTCCGTATATTATATAGTTGATCCTCCGCGTGTACGAGATTTACGCTATTTCATTCTTGAAACATATAGACATTTTTCTCTTTCCTCGATACGGCACATCCTTCTCGTATACGCGGTGTCTATAAAATACGCGATAGGAGTTGCGATATTTTTTTAATTAATTGAGCCCTTTGTTTATAGATCGTGCGAGCAAGTGACCGCGCGCGGCTTGTAAAAATAGTTTATCGGATGTGCATTTTTTTTATATAATTAGCGCGACTATTATATCGGAATGCCACTGCGATAAATAAAGACATCGATAATTATCCGATATGATTGTGCATGAGGCTCTGTAATTTCATCGCTTATATATAGAAAGCTGTGTATAAAGCCACAAGCAAGAAGATATATAGGAGGAAATAAGGTGAAAGCTGCAATAGCCGTTAATCAAGACTTCGTCTTCACGAAGACCAGAAGGTTAGAGACTCGCTCGGAAACTTAAAATTACTTCAGGCATTTTTTTTCTAACTGCAAAAAGAAATTAATTAAACTTACTTTCAGCGACCTGATGCCCCTCTATATAATTCCACAGGCATATTATCCATCCGTTGCAATTTCGAAGTAATCAAGCTCATTTTTTAAGTATATACACATCGCATTATTGCCAAGATTTCACGAGGTGCACTAGGGGGAATATTCTCAGAGTCGACTCGGTAATCCACTTTCCGTTTTATCGTCGTCGCGGCCGCGAAACAGGCTCAAAATGAGCCGTTACCGCGGCTCCTGTCCGACTCGATACCGGTTTATACTACTCGTTCCGCGATTACTGTCGCATAATGCATAGACGCGTTTAATGAACGTCATCAGTTGCTTTACGATCGGCGATCACTGCTTTACCTTCAATATATTCAAGACTGACTCAACCTTCAAAAAAAAAAAAAAAGACAGTGAACATATCCCTGATATCGATATATCGAATTCAATAACGAGGCACTAACAAACTATCGCAATTTGTTTTATCCCTCTCTCTTGTATATACGCAAACTCGTTCGTGCGTCGCAGGCGAAATCAGATTTCCGACGGCACCGCGGGCACGTCCGCGCACGTGAAAGATCCGACTATGATAAAAATAATCGAATCATTTTATTCCATTACAGAGGCTCGAACAGATCTTACGTATTCGCAGGCAAACCGCAGCGCACATTTTATTATACGCCGCTCGTACTCCACGAGCCTGAAAACACGAATTTCATAGCTCCTTATTAATATCCATCTCACATTCACAATATCACATCGGAAAAATTAGACAACAAGCGTGCGATACACGCACCAGGCGCGAATAGTCGTCGCTTCGAAAATACACAGGCTACTACATACTCGCGAGGTGTTTCCCTGCAATCGATAACACTACGCTGTAGACTCGTAGGTACGAACGTATACGTATACACAGGAGGTCGGGAGAGTAGAGGCTTACCCGCACACTACTCGCCTTATCAGGATCGTCCCGGGTGATGAATGGCTCCGCGCGAGATAAACGCCGCCGCACACCTACGCTCCTCTTTTATTTTTTCCCCTTCTCTTGCAGCGAGAGAAAAATAAAAGGAAGATGCGTTGATCGAATTAACCCGCGGCGTTTTTTCTTTTTGTTTCAACGACAGAAGCTTCTTGAGAGAGAAAGAGAAAAGAAGCAAAGGTACCCGGACTTTTCGTGCCATCGAGTTTTTGCGGCAGAAAATCGATGTATTCAGCGGCGTGTGTCGAGAGAAAATTTACACCTTATGAGCCGATGCGTCGTCTGGCGGGTATAGCCCATTCTTTTGTGCCAAAGGTGGACTGACGACTATTAGTATGCAGCGCGTTGTATTTCTTTATTTTCCTTCTGTATATATACTCGTATAATCAATCCGCGCGGTGCACGGCTACTGTGATGAATCGGTATACGTATACGTGTATAGTTCTAGAGGGCAAATGCCGGTGCTTATGCATATAATCGAATATATACTTGAGCTTTATGGGGGAATTTCAGGTGATTCATCTCGATTGAATAAAATACTATGCCCGCGCATTAATTTTCGTGATTCGTGGCTTTTGAGCAAGGCTTCCATATATATATATATTATAATATAACTATAACTATACGACATTTTATGCCGAAGCGATTTCCCGCGGTGGCCATTGAATTTTAATGAAGCCATTAATGCGAGAGCGAGGGCTCGATTTTTTTTCACGGCACCGCGCGAGTACACCGTTATTGTTTTATTCAATTAAAAAGTTTTCCGTGTGCTTTGTTCGATTTGATGACGGGGATCGCGAGCTTTTTTAATTGGCCCGGCGAAAATTGAAATGCCCGACGCTGCGATGACGCGTTTATTAATATGCGCATCGATCTCTCTTTCTCTTCATATATATACGAACAAGCGCCGCACGAGAGTCGAAAGCAATTGGCTGCTCAAGAGCTTAATTTAATAACGCCCGCTTTTATACTTTCAATAATTGATTAAGTCTGTCTTTAGAATCTTTCTTTAAATCGCGAGCTTGTAGCCGAAAAAAAGCAGCGGGCGAGAATTAGTCAGCGATAAATATGCTAACGTCACCGCTAAACCATTGGTAGCTTTTCTGAAAGACAAGCTCGAGGCAGCCCCGCCTTCCGTCGAAAATTATGCAGAGCAGATTACCTCTCCGCAATTATATTCTTCTCGCGACTCGAGAAGAAGAAGAAGTTTGAATATATACAAGTAGTCCATTATTCGCAATCCCGCTTGATTCGATATTATTGTACTTTTCTCTCCTTCTGCAAAATAGCCTCTGTCGGATTCGGAACTCGCGGGCAATATACAGCCGTGTCGACCACCTGCGGTATAGAGAATTATGGAATATATATATATATATACGAGGGAAAGTACACAGCGATGGCGTAAGTTTGAAAGTACCCGAATAACATTATGCATCGCAGCGAGGTACTTTTCTTTCAAAATGTTAATGCGCCGGAATTATCAATTTTTATCTTGGTAACTTGCTACTGACACCGGTTGTGTGTCTGATACATACATACATACATACATACATACACATCAGCCGTGAGTTTAAAGGTAGACAGCGTTTACGCGCGCATTGTCAACTTTTCGACTACTACTACTACTACGACTTCTACTCTCACCAGTCGTAAATACATGTACATTTAGATACGCATTCATTCTCTCTCTCACGCCCGCATTTTCTCAAACTTTGTTCGACTTGTTACATTGTATATACGTGTCGCGCACGCAAGTTTTCTCTCGGAAATTGAAGAAGTATACGTCGCATATAAATCACGGATATACTCGTCGCTCGGATGAGTAATGCCGGAAATTTTCTACGTTGGATTATATATTATCTTCTTATAACAAAAAAAAAAAAAAAAAAAAAAAAAAAAAACAATAAATTTAGTTGCAGGTGCGTAGCATGCATTAGGGAACCCGACGAAAAAGTGCCTATATATGAGCCGCGCCTATCTCAAGCGGTGGGGAAATGACCAGAACTGTTTCACTTTTACGGCTATACTATATATGGCTTGGCACTAATACGACTGATATTCCCGCGTGCTGGTTTATATATACCGCTGGTGCGCTGGATTTTTTTTCTCCGCGCAATAATACTTACACGCGCTTTTACGAGCTTTCGGTTTCGCTCCGTAATTATACGCAGCCCGCGAGGTTTACTACATTTCGCGCATCATATCGGCGAGACTTTAACGAGCTTTTAAACTATATAAGACGACGGCGCCGTGTACGTATATATATATTGGCTGTACAGCTACTGCGAGGAATTGGTAAAACGCCGCGGCGCGGCTGGATTAAATTTGTGTTGATAAAGACTAATATTAGCTCGACTCGCGAGTGAGAGAGAACTAATTCCCGAGTTGGCAACGATCACGTATCTGTGCGCGGTAGCGGCAGTAGCTCTAATTAATAATTAAATTATTAATTCCCTTATAGTATATATATATATATATATATATATATATATATTCTCATGTAAAACGAAGTTCCTGCGCCTCGGCTTCTAATTTAATCCTCAAACGCGGTGTATCGGTATGAATTTTAATTAAAACGCGGCACATTCAATAAAGGCTTCTTTCGAAAAATTCATCTTCCGTAATGGAGTCGTCAGAAAAATATTAACAGTCGCAAACGAACTTATCTCCCGCGTACAATTTAATTTCCCGCCGACACACTCTTAATCCGCGGCTCTACGTACATAAGAACATTTTCCAGCTGAAAAAGCGAGTGTTGAACCCGGGCGCAACGTACTTTTCTGCAATTCCTTAACAAAGCACACACACACACACATGCGCGTGAATTTCTCCGCAAAGCTCTCGAAACTTAATTCAAAATCCCGCAGAATCAACCCGCGCGCGAGTATGCGACGAATCAGGCGGAACGTGAACTGTTGTTAGGCGTGTGATAATACGTGTTGGGAGATTAGGACCTGGGGTAGACGCCATGGTTCTGTCTCATGGCATCAATTACGCAACGATAATACTTAATTCGCATCGTCGTCAATTTCAATTGCCCGAGAAGTCGTTGCTTGGAGGTGGAATTCGTACGACTGAATGATAAAGTGCGGTGAATCGTGAGAAATGGTGGATTCGCAGAACGAAGGAGACAATGAAAAATTACCTTCGCACTACATAAATAACCGGTGAAAAAATCCACTTTGTGCATCTTTGCGTCTCTCTATATTTTTGTCCTATTTATATATAAGAATTTCTATAATGGATAATAGGTGACACTACCATAATCATCGGCGTATGTCGATCCTCTGTATCAAAACTAATGGAAATTTTCTTATTTCGTCTCATTTTAATTTTCGCTCGACACGTTGCTCGCGAACGTTTGACTTAGACCCCCCCCCCCCAGTCTCTCGCTCGCTTAATAACTTCATTACACTCGCAAAGTACTGCGTCACGTCACCTACACCTTACAGCCAAATCCAATAAAATTGAAACCCCTTATACTCTTGCGAAACATTAAAGCCGAATATTCCTACAACGTATAATATACTGTACGCTTCTGAAATCTGGGTTACGATGGAAACTTGGCAAAGCAGCAGTGCCTGATGTGTTGAGCGACGAAATCGGCTCTATCAATCTTGCGCCGCACGAAAAAAGACGATCGCGGAAGGCTTCGCGTGACTTTTTACAGGAGCCCCGAAATGCTTGCGCGCTTCGGTATGCGCGCGGCTCGAGCTAATTTCGAGTTTACGACGCCGTTCGAATTCTCGAGGGGGTTTCCCTTTTTTTATGATAATTATCGGAGCCCCGCGTGGCCCAGCGATTTTTGATAATTCAGCGATAAATATTTATTTTTACGCGAGAAACTCGCTTATGGCACGGTATATATTCGAGTATTCGAGTTTTGTGTAAATACAGCGTAGGATCGTTATACCGATGCGCCACGCTCGGATTCGCGAAAAAATTACGAATCGTCAAAAGGTAGTTGGCAGTCCTCGATTTAACTACCAAACTCGATTACATGCTAATTTCCAAGTTTCTCGAGTCGAAAATAGAAGAAAAAAAGGAACGAGAACATCCGAATCGATATCGAAGAGACAGAGAAAAGCCACGAGAGAACAACCGTCGTTAAACGAACCGCTAATCTGCGCGATATCACTTATCCCGAGAGTTGTTGAGCGAGAAGCTTCTGTGAGGAGCATAAGGATTTTTTTTCAATGCTGCGTTAAGGCTTTTCCACGAGATAGCGCACCTCAGGACGAAGCTCATTAACCCCGGACTTAATGACCGCAATTATCCGAGAGAGCCGGGCGTTTTAACGCACCGGTCAACTAAAGCTTCCGGCTTTATCGGCGGTGTTTGACGCGAAAGAAGCTCGTATAATATAGCCACGATCGAACGTCACACGATTTCAAGCACATACCATTATTCCGAAATAAAACGCGATTAAAATCGCGAACCATCCGACTGATTGCAGTAGCTCGTATATATATAAGTTGATATCCGCGGCGTTTTTGACCGTCGAGAAATTTTAACGAACGGACTTAAAGACTTCCTTCTTTTCCTCGAGGAAGTTCGCTTTGAATCTAATTGTTCGCGGATCATAAGAAAAAGTTGCCTCCCACGATCGTACAGCACACTCTCTTTAGAGGAGAAAGCTTTATTATACCGTCGCGTCACGTGATGAAGCTCGCCGGCCGCGAGAAAAATCGATTCGCCGGGCTTGCACTTTCGTAGCAGGTAGCCGCACACGGTTAAACTTGTGTCTTGAAATCTGCGAGGATCCCTTTCTTTTTTTCTTTTACGCGGTAACCGCTGATTTATGGCCCGAGAGAAAGAGCGGGAGCTTTTTACGCGAGAGCTTTTCGAGCCGCTGAATACGCTGGACGTAAACTACCGCGAGCGCGAAAAGTTTATACGCCGCGAGCAGTGTTCTTGAGAAAGCATTTTTTTTATGCGCAGGAATTTCAATTTTCCGAAAAATTCCCGCGCGCGGAAAAATTCCTCGACCAAAAACAACTCCATCAGCGCAGAAATATACGGACAGACGGCCCTCGGGAAATGCGATTTATCGCCAATCCCTTCGCGAAGGGCAAATATTGATAAGAACCCTCGGTTATAACGCGCGGAGAAACAACATCTCGAGAGCTTTATAAGACAGCCGGCCGCCTCTGGCCTCTAATTTAACCCCAGCGAGTATATATACGTGTATATACGACTGGTATATAAAGGCGGTGCACCTGTTATGTGCCGAATCGATTTTAACGTCAATCAGTGTTCGCGCCCTTTTCTTTTAATCCTACGCCTCGAGAGGCCACTTCGTGATCTGTACACAGGCTTTATTATATTGCCCGGCTCGATATTGCCGTTGCTGCGAAAATTTCATTCGCTCATCATTGTGCTCTTTCATTTTTTTTCTCCCTCGATATAATTTAACTCCGTGTGATATCTGCGATCGGAGGCAAGTGTAGCATGAGTCATGGAGTTACGATGAGTTGCGCAACTATTCGCGAGAGCATAGCAGCTCTAGAAGGCGTATAAGCGGATATAGTATAACGAGGCGCTGCTATGCAGAACCACTTGGCAAGGACTTGATTTAATCGCGGCGCGAGAGTTGCTAAATCGAAAGGTTAATATATGCAAACTCGTCGCTAATTAGGGCTTCGAGGAAAAATAAATTGTATACACGAATCCATTCCACGATCCTCTCGGTAAAACTGTCGAGAGATTACATTTGCCGGGGAAAAGTCATTCCGAGCGAGGCTTTATGAAAATCGTAGAAATGTTCTCCGACTGACTTTCTCGCCGGGCCGAGTTGTTTACGAGCCATTAAAATCCTTCAACACTTCATCTCTCGCCGCTGTGCAGCAGCCACGGGGTTGCGGAACAATGTTTTCTCCTTAATAGAGAAGCCCACTGTAGCCGCGAAAAGGAAAAAAAATAAACAGCTAGCGGCTACCGCAGTCGTTTAATTTCACCGAGAGCAGCGCATTTTTATATAATATACAGGAGCTCCAGTTACGAGATATCGACGCGAAGATGGCTCAAAAATCGCGCGTCCGAGAGAAACGGATCCAGATTGCTTCGCTGTGCCATATCTCGCTGTGTAATATCATATAGCTGGCGGATGACGAGGCGAGAGAGAGAAGTGGAGCTATATAACGCTTGGCTGCCAGCCAGAGGAGGAGGAGGGATATCCCGCGGGTGCCTAGCAACAGGTTGCTCTATATCCTCGAAATTTCACGAGCTGCGCGCCGGGGCTGTGTACTCGCGCGCCGCGTGCGCGCGAGGATTTATTTTTTCAAGATTCGACGTGCAAAGCGCTGACGATGTAGACACAGGTGTATTGCTTTGACGCCTAAATTGAAATCGATCATTAAACTCGTAACGAGCCGCTACGGTAACTAATTCGCGGTAAAAAATTTATACATCAGCTTTTGCAGAGGAGAAGTAAAGTGTAAATTGCCTCTTTCGCCCTTTTTCGGAGTACACAGTTATACGCTCGATGCTAATTATAAGAGTCGATCGATCAAACACACATACGATAAATTTCAATCGGAAGATTGTCTCGTTGACCCAGTTATACAAAGCCGGGTCCCGTGCGATTCGAATTTAATTTTCGCGCTGAAAAGTACACACACGCCGGGAATTCGAAACGCAGGAAAAAATCCGTTGCTCGGTTCGCTCTCGCGTCGTATTATGACACCGCTAAGAGCATCGGAATATGGAGATGCGCTGCGCCCGATGAATATCCAATTTACGCGCCGCGAACGATTTGATTCAAGAATCATTAGGGCCGCACCAGCCACTGTTGTCCGCGATTGCGTTACGCGCGCCCGGAAATTTGACGTTTTCAAACTGCGCAATCAGCTCGCATTGTATTAATGAATATTCGTGCCGCGGCGACGTAATATGCGACCGCTTTGCGGTATGCTGTATATACGCAATTCGCGTGGCGGGATTTTTAATAATTAATAGAAGCGAGTCGATTCGTCTTACTTAGAGAAAAAGGGGATTCGCGTTTCGCCGAATGCATCTGGTCGTGTGTCGTGCATCGATCACTCGCGCGACGTTGATTTAGCTTAGAGAACAGCGATCTGTCTTTGAAGATTAAAAATTTCACTCGAAAAAGTAGACTTTGAAATAACTAGTTGCTCGTGTACTCGGATACGCGACTCTCGGCTTAATTTATACGGAAAAATCGTGCCTTCCAAGACCGTACACTCGCAAAGTACTGCTTGTGTATACATAATCGCGGAAACGCAAAGCTCTCGACCGTATATCAATCGCAATTTCAACAGGTCGCAGCGACGACGTTTCGCAATTAAAACGTCACTCGAGATGCGTGTAACGCTGAATACGCAATTACGTTTTTCCTTAATTAACGTGTTTATAAAAACCAAAACATGCGGTGCGAAAAATGACGTTTCAAACGCGAGTCGCCGCGGTAATTATCTGATGGAAAAGGGACCAGCTGATTATACAGATATATACACGTCGTCCGAAAGTTTCTTCGAGAATACGCTCCTGTGGCACGTGGCTGCGTACGTATATATATATACAGACACACACACCAAGGCAAAGTGTGTCGGGAAGTTTGCTCATTCGTCGGCGGGAAATTGAATCCGTTTTGCGATACATTCTACAATCGATAATTTTCCGCGACCGCCAAAGTTCCTCGCGGGCGCGCGTGCGTGCGTTTAACGTGATTATAATAACGGCTCCGCGGATTGATCGAAAAAGAACGAGTTGTTGTGTAATTATGGAGGGAGACAGATGGGGACGCACGTTGCGGGATTATAATTATGTAGTTTGAGGGTCGTCGGAATTATTTGAACGGTCGAAAACTAGATTAACCTAGTTTGATAAATATATATATATATATATATATATATATATTGGAATAGCTCATTCGAAATGACGTTTGTATAAGCTCAAGCGCGCGGCTGAAAATTTTTATGAAAAACTGCAGGAATTTCATTCAAACTTGATTTTAAAAGTTTTTAATTTGCCCGAATTGCTTTCCCTTCATTTTTTGTGGCGCGCACCTTGGTCCTGATTGAATTGTATATACACTGCAGTATTCAGCGGTTTTTTTAGCTACGCGGTTTTTCATTTTATTGGTATTTGGTCCACAATCTCGTCGGTCTTCATTTTTTTTCAGTAGCAAAAAACTAAATACACGAGCCGCATCTCCTCGTTAATACCACTTGGTGTCGCCCGGTAATTTTCGGCTCTATGTGGTGCTTTGTATATAGTTCATAATTCATTAATCCAAGAGCGCAACAATAACGTCCCTACACGCAGTGATAAATCGACTTTACACCCGCGCATGTATGTATATATATATATTGCCCGGGAGAGGCGCTGCAGCATCCGGGAGTATTATATATAGCTTTAAGAAACGCCGTCATTGTCGCCGGCGCGCATCGATATACACCAGCGCAAATTAGCGCCATCCGTCAAATATATATATATACCGAGCTCGACCCTGTGCATATGCATCATTATAGCGTCGCGTAAACACCTTCATCAGGTGTGTGCGCGTATAATATATATAGTGCACTTTCGAAATGCGGCTCTCAGCGAGAGTAATTTGAGTGAATATCGCGCGGCTGCGCACAACTCGTAATGAGATTTCGAACTTGGCACTTGACCGAGTGAGACACGTGCGGAAGGAGCGTATAGAGATAGTGTAGTCTTACGCTGCGCGGAGGTTGTTTTTGGCTGCTACGCGGAGTAGAGCGACTGAATAATTACTCGTTGCTGCTGCGTCCATTGTGAAGTCCGTACGTGAGGTTCGGCTGCTGCGCTGATGGGTAAAGTTGCGACGAAGCTCGGCTTTTTCGCGGCAAAAGTTGTTTCGGAGCTGCTCTCAGCCGTGTATGGGGACGCGATGTTTTTGTTGGAATCGATAAATTAAAATATATATAACAAGGTATATATAAGCTTTTCGTATTTTGCGGGAAAATAAATTCAGCCGAACGAAATAAGAGACGTTAGCATAAGTAAACCGATTTACCCAATGATCGAATAGCTTGTATGTATGTATGTATATATATATATACACCTGAGAAAGAAGCTTGAAAAAGAGTTTCCTCAGCGACGGCACATCGTCTCTCGGCATAAGAAGCTTCCGAGGAAAGCAGGAAGTGTTTTTGCGAGAGAATATATATCGAAGATTGAATTGCGACGACGCGCCTCGCAATTTCCGAGCAAATCTCGGGGGCGTCGAGGCTCCTCCACACACATACGCGTGTATATTATAGGAATTTTTTTCCAGACCGCTCGGCAATATCTTGAAAAAAAAAATGCGGTTTGAATTATTACTCGCATTTAAAATGCATAGAGCCAGAGAATTGTATTACAGTCGAGATAATAAGCGGCAGCGGTCGAGCTGAGTGTATACAGTCTCTCTCTCTCTCTCTCTCTCTCTCTCTCTCTCTCTCTCTCTCTCTCTCTCTCTCTCTCTCTCTCTCTCTCTCGTTGTGATTGGAATATGCTAATTTCGCAGCGGCAACCGCGGGAAATCGAAGTTTCTTTCTTCCGGTCGAGGCAGAGAGATGTTATCGATTCATTGTCGATGCAAACTTTGCCCTCGCCTATTCTCATATACAATAATGCTCTTCTGTACATAGTGCCGGTAAAAAAACAATAATGTACAGCGGATAAAACATCCCTTGGTCCATTGGTTTATACAAAACCCGTCTCGCTGACGTATAATATAACCGAATGATGGATTCGCTGCCGATCTGTATCAATTAAATACGTCCGCGCGCATCAATAATACGTACACACAGAGGAGAAAAACCGAAAAAGAAATACGCAGCTGCGAGTGATATACGACCCCCCCCCCCCGTCCCGTGCAATTCGAGGCTCGTTGAAGCGGACAAAATTCAATGATCATAATACCGGGGTGAGTTTCCATCTGGCCGTGTATAACGTACCGTTGCCCGCTAATTCGTTCTCTAATTCGTTTGATATGCCGCCGGAGTTGCGATGAGCTCGCAGAAATCAAGTTTGCGCGGCACGCCGCAATTCTCGACCGCTGCTACGAGCGTAAATCATGGCGTTATACGGACTTGAATTCGGCTGCGGGTTTCTTCTACTTTAATAAAAAATATCGTTTGAATAAAACACTGTTATAATGATCGATGCTCTCTTTCGGCGCAACGAAAGGTCACTCCGATGCATCGTATATCTATATCGAGCTTCGCGTCTGAATGACACTCGCCTACGGCGAATCAACGGCGAATCAGTCGGTTAATCGCGCGTCAAAATTACAAAGTCAAATTTCAAGTCCGAAACAGAGCAAGGCGTCTCGATATTTTCCGGCTCTCTGCAGAGAAGCGAAAGAGAGAGCAAAGCTTTCATCTCCTCATACGGAAATTGCTATCGCCGAGCTGCAGCGATATGCGACGAGTCGAGCTCGACATTCTGCTTCTCGTCTCCTCCCACTTGTTTTCTTTCTTTGCATAGTATTATATATATATATATATATATATATATATATATATATATATATGTCGAGGGATTCGATCCCATTAGCGAAATTTATTCCGACGATGGAGCTGTAATGACCACGGCGTGAAATTCTTGCCGCGTAATCGTCGACTTTTACATTGCCGGTGATTCGTGGAAATTTTAGTTCTGCGTATAACACTCTTTATCAATATTACATACGCATAATTCCCTATACGGCCTGTATACCGGGCATAACGGCCGGATAAAACAGCCGATAGTAATATTCTCGCAAGTTAACGCATAAAAAAATTTACGGCTCGATGCCATTTGCATATATCTCGTGGAAACATTTGTATATGTATATCTCAAAATGTATAAACGACCTACTTATAAAAACTGCTATACAAGAATATTTAAAGGGAAAACTTTTCCCCCGATAATGAAAAGCCAAACTGTCGAGAAAAACACGAGGGTCGACAAACACTTTTCCGACTAACACGCATAACAGCTCTCCGTTTATCGCTACCTGCACATGTATATATATATATATATATATATATATATATATATATATATATATATATATATATATATATATATATATATATATATATAACCTACTGCTGCGAGCATAAACGTTGCGTGCATGACCACTGCATAATGCGTCGAGAAACTCGTATATATATATACATAAACATTCATCGCGGATAATTCGCAGATCGAAGCTCGCGATATTCGCGTTTACAATCGCGTTCGCCTCTCATACATACACATACCATGGCCAATGAAATATTAAGCGATTCTCGCGAAAAATTCGTGTAATAGGCTTTCGCGTAATTATATAATATTAATATCCTACATCGCATTCGGAATTATAGGTACGCGCATTGAAAACCATTTACATAATACGTATTATATACACATACGCGCGTGTCCGTCAATTGGCGCAAATCCACTTGTATCGCATTAAATCCGCGAATTTCATTAAAATCAATGTCGCGCTAATCAGTCAGGATTGACTGGTTTAATCCCTACCGCGATGGGAGAGGCGATGGTCGCGAGGGCGCGACTGTGTGGTTGCAGAGGCACAAAAGTCACGCGACACACCTCTAAATTCCTCGTTAATTCCCCTGAGCCTCTTATATACACAGTGTGTGTAGGTAAGATACGAATCGCGTGCTTTTATATTCCCGCGGAATATAAAAGCCGCGGTGTAACGATCTGCCAACGGGATCAATTAACAATGCGAGATTTGTGGCTGGGAATAATAATGAAGTTCTGATCGTTTACGTATGTGTTTCAGGATGCTGGGAAGCGTGGGAGGCCGGCACGTCTCTACGCGCCGACGGGGCAGCAGCCCCATGGTGCGTATAGGTGCGGGCCTCGTTGGGGGCCATGGGAACGGCGATGGAGGCGGCCCGGGAGGGCTGCCTCCATCGGACGCGCCGAGGTACACCAGGCGCAGGACTGCCGTCACCACCAGCGACCACAAGAACTGCGCTCTCGTGCAGACCAAGCTCAAGCTCGGCGACATCATGACGTAAGTGTATTCATTTGAAAACGTGCCTTCCTGTTGCGCTCGAAGCGATGATCAACAAGTAGCATCCGCGTATCCGTCGGTTCGAACTGGTCGTCGGTAAGGTCACCCTCCCCCCGGTATATAGCTTCTCCTCTGTCGGGCTTACCAATTCCCGACAGTGCAGAGAAAGCTTTTACCGACTCTAGGTTCACTCTGCCTTACCGACGCTCAATATACGATGTTATCTCACACTTCCACCCCAAGAGCTATCAATCCTCGGTATTACACACACAAGTGTCTTATCTCCCTTGAAAAGCTAATCTTAGCATCTTCCGGTATATCAGAGTATCCGTCCTCGATCACGAAGATAAACGGGAACCGCCGGGCGCTAAGCCCCCTCGTTGATTTCAATCAAAAGGATTTCGAAAATCCCGAGAAACGTAAGGACGAACCGGCAGATGTCGGGATTAGTCCCCCAGTGGGCGACTCGCCGATCGCGTCCGACCAGGCTCAGCCTCGCACTACTGCGGCTACTCGCTCACACGCGACAAGTAGTGAGAAGGGCCCCCCAGCAGCAACCCCTTCTATATATACACGCGCACGTCTCGCGTGCCTTGGTTGTACATATACTCACGCTGGTGTATAAGCAGCGCCCAACAGCCTTCTCTCTATAAACGCACTATGCGCGCAGGCTATCGATTGGTCTTCGATTGTCCGGCGGCGCTACTACTGGCCCTTATATTTTTAGCCGAGTCGCTGGCCGTCTCGCGAGCTTGATAACGCGTCACGCGACATCCATCAGTATCATCGTCGACTGCGTGTATATACATTTTTTTTCTTTTTTCTTTGCCGTATATAGAGCGAGGGAGAGAACGAAAGCATCGCGTAAGTGCAAATAAAGACGCAGAGCTTTCTCTCTTTTTTTCTTTCTTGATTACGATATATATAGGGACGATGAGAAAGCAGCAGCAGTATAGCAGTGGCGTTGCGAGGGAGGGCCGAAAAATCAATTCCCCACGAGACGACGGCGACGACGACGACGACTGCTGTGCGCAAGAGGAGGATGATCTCTCCTCGCGCATTTTTCTCGCTCTGACCGAGCGATCGAAGGGACGTATAGTGTTGGACATACACACACACGCGTGTGTAGAACCGCCTGTCGGATACATCTGGTTCGAGGCAGCGAGAGAGAGAGAGAGAAAGCTATACACACACGTATATATATACACAGTCTATCTTTTTCTCTCTCTCTTTCTATACTTGGGGGGCGCCCGCCTGCCGCCGCCGCCGCCGCCACCGTGAATCAATACCCGCATTGCGCGTGCCACCTCTCTTTCTCCCTCTCGCGGCGCCGAGCACCGTCTCTCTCTTTCTCCCGCGCGCGCGTGAGAGACCGACCCCCTCCACTACAACGACGAGGGAGAGAGAGAGAGAGAGAGAGAGAGAGAGAGAGAGAGAGAGAGAGAGAGAGAGAGGGAGAGAGAGAGAGCTGACTCGAGAGGGCTGCGATGTTCCGCGTATAGAGCTTGTTTTTCGGTGCGAGTTCTCCACGCTCTATATATATATATACGTGTATAGTGTAAGTGGGAGAAGCTAATGAGGATGATTTTTGGAAGAAGATTCTGCTCTAATCCCGTAAATCGGATTTGCATGAGAACGCGGGCGCGCGCTCCGATGCTGTTGAATATTCATTTTTGAAAAATTTTACGCTTCGAGCGCTAATAGCCGACCTCCTGCGTATATTTACATATAAATATTAGCGGTGTATGAAACATAGTAATTATGGATTTTGAATTGCGATAACGAGTAGTTATAGTGAGGAGAGAAACAAAATATAGATCCTCGATGAAAAGTTAGCGATGCATGTTAATCAAATAGAAGCAATTTCAGACAAAATCAATGTTGAACTCTTATTAAAAGTATCTATAATCAATAATCGACAACAGAATATGTTCTCATTATAGAGAAATTTTTATTTTCAACGATGTAATAATTTATGTGTAAAGAAAATCAGCCGATAATTAGCTAATATTAGCTAAAAGTCGTTAATTTTTCCAGCAGCGGTATCGACGCTTTATCTCGAAAACTTGTGTATCGGCAGAGTATAATTGATCAAGCTCGCGGATGAACGACCCCGCTGCTGCTACGAAATTAACCTCTCTCTCCGATCCGAAAAATTCGTATATTACACTGCGGCTATAGCTATAGAGCGAAAATACATCCGATTGAAAAATAGACAGAGGGAAAAGCACACGGGTCGTATAATTAAAAGTAACCCCATTTTTCCAGAGGTCGATTTGAAAAGGGGAATAATTATCGATGACTATCGGCAGCAGTGTGCCTTTGTGTCAATATCAAGAGGCGACGATGTTTGTCGTCCCCAGCCGAGAGAGGGAAGAAGAGAGATGTCGATAGAGGAAAAAAATGGAGATGCTCGCTACTCCTTTGTTCGTTTATTTTTCTCCATTTATTTCCAGATGGAAAGTGAGGAAGAGAAAGCTGCTTTTTAAGTTTGCAAATTGAAACGGAGCAAACTGCAGAAAAAACTTCTCGTACGCTATAGCTGCAGCCGTTACGCTTCGTATATATACATATCTATTGAATATCGCGGTGCGCGCAGGCTAGAACGAAGTGAAAACGACGATTGACGGAAACCGAAAAGCTCTTGAAAAGAGCCCGTGCGATCGGTTATATATCGACGTCTGTTGTGTATGCGCGCGTATGTGTGTGTGTGTGTGTGTGTGTGTGTATGGAAGGCCAGTGCAACCGAAAGAGGAAACCTTATACTCGCGTGATCCGGTGTACGGAGACGTTAAATCCCCCCGGCGAGCATGCGTGCTCCGTACACGTGCACTGACTGAGCGATAGAGAGAACGAACCGGTTGCCTTATTGCGAGTCAATTGACACGTTTACGCTCGCCGCTTGTATGATAGTAATTGTATTTTCTATCTTTCTCGACGAGTCGAAATTTTTTTCCAGCCCACGCTAAATTTTCATATACGGATCCCTCTCGGCTGATATATATAACGACGCTCCATCATCACCATCATCATCATCATCGAGGAAATATCCCATGACGCATCACGGCAATCCGGAAAGCCAACACCGTCAACGTTATATACCATTACACTCCTACGCGTATCTCCCTCTCTCTTCTCCGTCACATCGGCGTAATGTATACAAGAAAAAAAAATCGAAAGACACACTCGACCTCGCGCGAGCGAATGCACTTACGAAGCCCTGCGCGCGTCTGTACACACAAGTGGGTGTCGGCTACCCCCGTGTATATATACACCAGCATTGAAATTCGCGTGGCGAATGAAGAGACGAATTACACGCGGCCTATTTTTCCCGCTGACCTTTTCCGATCTGCGCGCATGGAAATCGCATTACCTCGTTCGCGAATGCATTGATTGAGCTAATTTGTTTTGAAGAGAAAACGTTTCTCCACGTTGTACGGAGGGTCCATTGAGCGATGATCGACCTTGAAGGGGAAAATCGCATCTATTTCTATATAACACGTATACACACAGATGAGAGAGAGAGAGAGAGAGAGAGAGAGAGAGAGAGAGAGAGAGAGAGAGAGAGAGAGAGAGAGAGAGAGAGAGATGTACCCTCGAGCGTCAGCAGAAGCTTTGAAAGTCAGGTATCCTTATTATATTCGAAAAATGCAAAGCCCAGCGAATTCCGTACCTTTGCTAGCGCGTAGTGTGTGACGTAAAGAGAGGAGCGAGGAAAGGCCCTTTGATCGTCCGATCGAGTGATTCGATTAAAGCTACAACGAAGGGAATGTGCGCCAAGAAAATCGGCGCCTGAGGTACACACACATACACACACTGCGACTGAGCCGAGCATATCATCACACTTGACAAAGTCGACTTTATCGGGATAGAGAGAGAGGGAGAACGTTTTGCTTTCGCGACTAGGGAAATTACTGCTGATGCTATGTGGTCAGTCGACGGATTTATGGAGATGGCGCGTGATGTCGAGAGGTTCCGGGAGGATTTGCTTTCGAATTATGGGTTTACTAACTTGTTTTCATGCCGCTGGGATTCGAGTTTCCGCAAGTAAAACATCCTTCTGAAATCTTACATCAATTTATATGTACTTTATTTATTTATACGCCGTCAAACGGAAAAATTCTCTTATTAAAACCTGCCACTCCCATGATGAACAAAATTAAAAAAGCCACACTGTACTCCTTCAACCCTTGCCAGAGCACAACCTTCGCTAGCTTCGTTCCTCGCTCTCTTTTTTTCTCTCCCTCTCTCACACACATACACACACACACACACGTGCGAGCTACTCGTCGGAAGCTTGCCTTTGACCTTTGCGCGAGATTATCGCTGCAGATCGCCCGTGCGTTCAATTTTCCCCCGTGTGGGCGAACGCGCACGCTCTGAGGCTAGTTATATACACACGTGTGTGTGTGTGTGTGTGTGTGTGTGTGTGTGTGTGTAGAGTCGGTGTGGATTCTTTGAGGTGGAGAAATTTTCTTCGAGAGAGAAAACGTGTATATAGCCCACGTGTCGCGGAAAAAGTCTTTGTGGCTTTATTACGGGATATGGTTATTTGCACTTTACCCCGCTGTATATGCTCCTACTATACTACTGCCGAGATTGCGGACACGAGTTTTCAGATTTAGATCATCGCTGCTTCTCGAGAGAACGTCTCTGCTGCTTTGGCTTTAGAGAATAATAATAATAATAATAATAATAATAATAATAATAATAATACGACGATGCTCTTACCTGAAATAAGAAAACCCGCGCAGCTGTGTCTTAATTCAAAGTCGGCGCCCACGGCGAATATTAAGCTCGGAAGTCATTGTCGAAAGCTTTGAGAGCTTGATTCCGAAGAAAGCCGACCGCGGCCAAAAAACTAAAGAGGTCTCGTATAACACACTAATGCGCCCATTTCCTACTGCGAGCGTCGCGTCTTTGGCGCGCATTGGACCAAAAAGAGCTTTCGTTAATTTTTTCCTTTTTTTTTCGTCGCGCGCTCCACTTTATTTATACGTCGTGTCGCGCAGTGTCTTTCATAGGGTCGTCATCGCGACAAAAGGATCGCTGCGATGACTGCTCGTACATATATATACATACAGACATTTCGGAGTGTGCGATGCGCGCGAGGATGATTCTCTTCCGGTTCTATGACTCGCTAGCTTTTTCTGCTCCGAAACAATAACGACGGGCTGCGTACACGTCGAGATGATTGTGCGCCAGTCTGAGAGGTCTCTTTTTGCGAGGAGAATGTTTTGTCCTCACAGACGCTCTATGCATGCTAATTAATAATTGTCCGAATAATCACCGGTTTCTACAGTCGCGTATACATCAGGCGATAGGAGAGAGATGAGTAACAGGAGAAAAAGTCTCCGCATCGATCATAAACTGCAAGCTCTCGTTCTCGAAGATACACGATCGAAGTTTCAGCGCCGTGCGGTTTTTTTTCTACGAAATCACACGCTCGACAGCCTCCGCAATCATCCTTCACTCGTTTTTCCGAGATATCGTCTCTCACTTTCTTGCAGCCCTTCCGCTTAGTATACACATTTGTCGTTCCCCGGCGAGCGAGAAAAACAACGTATTTAAGGGGAGAAGAAGAAGCAGCAGCAGCAGCAGCAGCTTCCAAGCCAAAAAAACATCGCGTATTTTCGTGTAGGGCGAGAATACGAGCGGGTCGTCGTGTGAATTTCAGGAAACGAGGACGAGAGCGCGCCGGCGCTTGATGCGATGTAAATAAAATTTTTATCCGATCGATGGTACATAAAACGCTGCGGGAGTATAGAATTGTATATATTATGAAGTTTTATCGACTATGTATATATATCCTTTTTGTTTTCGTCTCGAGTATATACCTGCCGCCGCAATAAGTGAAAGAACTCGCTGAAAAGTGCCATAACGCAATCGCTCTGCTCTCCCGCAAGCAGACACCCCTAAGACACACGCACTAGGGAAATCTCCCCGCTCTTATGTATCTCGTCAGCGGCAGGATGAAATTGGGCCAAGCCGGAAAATGGAGCGAGCGAGATAAAAAGCGGCTATGGGGGTTCGTTCGCCGCTAAGCCAGAAGCACATGGTGGGGGGCTAGAGAGAGAGAGAGAGAGAGAGCGGTGGCTGTAGCCGGGGAGACTCGATGGCATCGCGCCGGCGCGCCGATGTATTATTCGTTGCCGCGCGCGCAGGAGCTGCTGTAATGTTTTTTTTTCGTTGCGGGAAATTGAATCCGCCCCGTCGAATTTTTCTCCGCGATGCCCGCGAATCCGAATAACGCGTACGCGAGGAGCACGTGAAAATTACGCGAAGATGAATCACAGCGAGCTCGCGATGACTCACCGCCTCGTCGATCGTTCATGCGTCTCGTATACGTGTATATAATTCTTTCCTCTCCCTGTATACTCCCGAGAAGGATGAGCAGAGTTGCCAGACGGCGGCGAGTCTCTCGTCGCTGTGTATAATAGCAAAAGGGGGGTGGGGGGTAGAAATCTGGGTCAGCGCGCTGCAAGCCCAAGCGCTGCGCGCACTGGCGCTAAGCGCGGCCCGCAAAACTCGGTCAAGTTTTCTGCACCTGCAGGTTGCGCGCTCGCCTGCTGCTGCTGCTGCTGCTGCTGGTTTACGCACGAATTGTTGCTGGGTTGAAAGAGGAGCCGCGGCTCGTTGCGGAGCTTTTGTTGGATCATCGTCATTCGAGGAGATTGTTTCGAAGGGTTGCGCTGTTTTGAGAAGTATGCGATATGCATGACTATTCGTATTTCAGTCGAATCCCAATCGCCTCGTGTAATCGCAACGATACCCAATTACGCAGGCTAATACACATTTCCGGAAACACACCAGCTACAATACAGTCTCAAAGGCAGTGTACATACCTCGCTCCCAACGTCCATTAGAACAACAACAACGACGACGACGACGGGGAAACTGGCCCAGATGGTGTAGTGATCCGGGGTATAGCCAGCTATGTAGAACTCGAGCTAAAACCGACACGAGTGTGCAGCGCATGATTAAGCACTATTTCAAGTTCAGTCTCGAGAGCTGCCAGCGACTCTCTCGCAGCAGCTGTTCCTGCTGCGTCGGCCTATATATGTATACATCGGTGCAAGTATACTATAGCAGTAGTAGTAGTAGTAGTAGTAATAGTAGTAGTGTAGGGCTCCCGGCGGCGCTGGCACTGCGGTCGTCGGGACGGGAGAACAATGTCGATCTTCGTGGGCGATGAGGATGATGAGGAGTAAATTGCTAATGAATTTCCTGCTTTGTTCATTCTGTAATGGGCCTGCGCTGCGAGAACTTTTGCATAATTTATTAGTATATACATTTTTAGTAACTTTAATGTACAATGTCGTATAATACCTGTATTATAATACGCGCGTCTCCGCGAACAACTTTTTTCCGGCAAAACACACGAGCTGCACACTCGTATATAACTTCTCTAACTCGCCTCCGCTCTACTTTCGCACAGCGAAGAACAAGATGATGATGATGATGATCCGTGTATAGCTCTAACTCATGGTGCTATACGCGGCGGCGGCGGCGGCGTCTTTGACCTAAAACAGAGGCAGAGAGCGAAATTGACGTGGATTCGTCGTTTGACGATAAATCGTACGGAGCCGCACCTTAGGATAGCGCATAGACGGCCCTTTCAGTCGAATGAAACACACGTCTGTATTCTCGAGGTATAAGCCGAAATAACTGACGATTCCTGTATAGCTTCAAAGAGCGATTGATCGGAAGAGCTGCTGTCGTATAATACGAGGCTCGAGTGGAAAAGTGCCGACTATACGGACGGACGCGCGCGCGCGTATGTGTGTGTACGTCTGGGGGATATAATTTTCGATATATTTCGGTACGGAAGGGACAGACGGTTTTCTCTCTTTTCTCGTCGAGGGAAAAGAAGCTTTCACATTCGAAGCGTTTTTTTATATACCGATGTGATCGATAATTATACCGCTAAATATACTTGTATCCCTGATGAGCGAATAGTCGAAAAGCGACAACAGCAACAATACAGACTACCCTAGAATAAAAAGGCTTAAACGTTAAAATTGTCCCATCGACAGTCACCCATTCGATGGCCGGTATAGCAACGCAGAGCGCGAAAGAGTGAATAGTCATCTCGCAGCACGCGCACAGCTGAAAAAGCAGCCCCCCGAAGCACACAAAGCTGTCGTCGATTGTTCTCCCGGTGAAAACGGCACCGCGCGATAAGTAACCCTCTCGACTTCCGTCCTCGGCTGCAGCGACGAGATTTAGCCCGAGTAATTATTAAAAGTTCAATAATGGGCCAAGTGATTAAAGCTTTCTCTCGCTGGAATCTGACGCCGCACAGATAGAGAAGGGGTTGACGCAGCTAAAGTGGAGCAAGATATTCTCGTCCTGCAGCAGCAGCAGCAGCGTATCGTATAGATTATAATACCGCTCGTCACTTTTCTTCTTCTTCTTCTTTTTTTCTGCTTGCTCTCTCTCGTCGGCAGAAGAAAGAGAGAAGGCCCGCGGGGTCGTCGCGTATAGAGCCCGATGAACTTTGAAAGCTATATGCTGCACCAGCTGCGCGGTATACTTTTTCACTCGCCTCTCCTCGAGCGATCCGCAGATACATTATAATATACCGGAGCCGCATGCGATAAAAAGTAGCGCAAAATGATGGGCATAACTCGAGGACACGCGCGCGTAATGTTCTCTCGTTGGGACACGAGATTGGAATTTCAAAAAGTTTTTCGTCGCACCGCGCTTAATACGCGCGTATATATTACAGTCTCTTCTTCGATGGGATATGATCGACGCGCGCGGGGGTGTTATTCATTTTTAACGGCTCACAAGCGAACGACGACGATAATTGAGTATTGACCCGAGAGCGAAATAATAAATACGAACTGTTATACGCGTGCTCTCCGCGCAGCGCTCCACGTGTGTGGGGGAACATATCGAAATTAACGAGAGAAGCTTTGAGAGGATAGTTTATGCTCGTACTCTCTCTCCGTACTATTCGCCCTTATTACGCTGGATATTTCGCATTGAAACTATACTCGAATCTATACGCACATCCGCATTATACGCGTCGCCCCCCCAAACTCCCCCCCCCCCTAAAAAAATAAGTACACTCCGCGCACAGCGCAACAGCCCGCGAAATTACCGGCGCAGCGCGAAAAAAGTCTCGCATATATATACACACACACAGAAGCGGGGGGCTGTATAGAGAGAAGCATCAGCAGCAGCAGCAGGGGCTAGTGTATAGAGTCGTGTGCTCGCACAGGGGGAGAGCTGCTGCTGCTGCTGCTGCTGCTCGGGGGTCACCAAGTGCGCTGACCTACTGTTCCACATTCGGGCGGCGCGTTCGCTGGCTTCGAACTTCGAAAAGGCTGTGCGCGCGCGAACACCCAGAAACCCAGAAGTCAGCTGCAGCTTTTCGCCTTCCCCTCCCCGCACACACGGCCAGCTCTATACACCCTCTATACGTGTGCTCGTACAGCGCGATATCGGCCAGAGGGTAGCGTCTTTTCTTCTTTCTCCAGCGGAGCTATATATTCGTCGTTTTTTTTTCTTTAACGCGTGCGTGATGATGAGCGAGGGCTGCGGGTCGTCTTCTGTACGTTTCTCCGCAGTCGCTGGCATAAGAATACGATGGGAAATAAAATCCAATAGGAGATGTCTATTGGAGAGCGTCGGGCAATGCGTAGGTGTGCACACACGAACGGTGAATATTGAATACGCTTTGCACACACGCGGAATATGTATACGTATATATATACATCCATATTCATATATAATAACTCGAAACTTTGCCGCGATTTCCCCGACTAGTCTCCCACACGAGATAACAGCGCGTGCAATCTCTCAGCGTCTATATAATATATACATACATATATATTTCGTATATAACGAGCGCAGTGGAGAACAACAGAGAGAATCTCTCCCAGCAGCTTCCGGCCAATTCCAACTTTAGCGAATAAACGTATATATACGTACACATATATATAGGAGACAAGCCGGGGCGCCGAGGGCCTCAACGTACGCACCTATGTTTCCAAGAGCCACCAGCAGAGCAGTGTATACGTCCGGGGCATGCGCCTTCGCTAGGTATATACGCATATATAGCTCTCTCGGTATACCGACATCTGCTGACTCGGCCGGAAAGCTGCGAGCTATATCCAACTATATTTTTCGATGATGATGCGCGTCGATGTGTCACCGCATCGCTTATACACCTTCTATATATATATATATACACACTGTGAGCTACAATACCTGCGCAGAGTACGCTTATAACTGACCTGCTGCGTGAGCTATGTATAACGAATAAAGCAGTTTGTAAGATGTAGAAACAGACGGCGTCGACGAAAGATATAGCCGTAAACGCAGGGGGGAGCGATAGCATCGAGTCGCAACATTTCCGGCCGTTTTCCCCGATATCTCCCTCGATTCACATCGTGTCAAAGAGAGAAAAATGTGTGTATATATATATATATATATAAAGCGCGCACATCAGGTGAAAACAAAGTGCGCGCGTGCGAGAGCAAGCGTGACAATTCCATTGCGCATGGCCGATGGCGCAGCGCGAAAAGGCACAATATACCAGCTTTCTTGGATAAAAGCAGCAACGGCGAAGAAAAAAAATATTAGAAGCTTCTCTCTCTCTCTCTCTCGCATGCAAATCCTAAATCGCAGCTAAACGAGGAGAGCACCCCGCGCGACTCCGCGGGAAAGTACATAAAGCTCCGCCCGTTTTATCCAGCTGCTGAGAGAGAGAGAGAGAGAGAGAGAGAGAGAGAGAAAGAAACATCGCCTCGAGGGGGCGACTGGACCCATATAACACGCATATATACACACAGTACACACGCGCGCGCGCACGGACGAGAAGATCCAGTGGAAATAGCCGAGCACGGTACGGCCCTGCGTTTGCGCGCGCGCCTAGCTCTTTCTCCGGGGGCGACGCGCGCAGGCCTGAGTGCGAGCGAGACAGAAGTAGCAAAACCAGCAGCAGCAGCAGCAGGGCGAGAGCTAGCAGCAGCAGCAGCAGCGGAGAGGGACAAGCCGAGAGCGCAGTCGAGCGACCGTCCGGCTCTGTGGTGGCGAGTGAGAGCACGAGTTCGATGCTCGGTGTCGTAGGTAGAAACAGCAGCAGCAGCAGCAGCAGCAGCAGCTAGAACGAACGGGCCAACCGAGCGAGGTGAAGGAAAGCGAAGGAAAAGTGCAAAGCGTGTGCGCTGCTGCCGCCGATGAAGGAACTGCTGACTACCACCACGTCCACGTAAGCGACGGGCGCGCGCGCGCGCGCCTCCGCCAGTCCCCCTCCGGACACGTATACGCTAGTGTGCTACTACTTACTCTCTACCTCGAGTCGTCGTCGGCGAAGCTTGGAATTATGCTGAGACGGTGGCCGTCGCTCCACTGCGGAGGTTGAGTCGTGCGGAAAAGCTGCCGCGGGTGGCTCGCGGCTTCCGCGCTTCCCCGCCGAGGAGGAAGAGACGACGAAAAGAAGAAGAAGAAGAAGAAGAAAAAGAAGAAGTGGTAGCGGCACTCGGTAGGAGCGTGAGAAAGAGAGAGGGACGGAGGAGGATAGCCGAAGAAGAAGAGGGACGCCCTCGACGTCTCTCCGTGTGCGTGTCTATGCGCGAGTGTGCGTTAGCAGCAGCCAGTAGAGAGGAGCTGGCCGTAGTAGCCCCAGAAGAAGAAGAAGAAGAAGAAGAAGAGGAGGAGGAGGAGGAGGAGGAAGAGGAGGAGGAAGAAGGAGGGAGAGAAAGTTTAGTTGCAGGAGGCCATCTCTGTCTCTCTCTCTTTCCCGCAGCGAATCGTCGTGAAGCTCTACGTCAACGACAACAACAACAACAACAGCAAGGATCGGCTTACCGTCGTCGTCGTCGCCGTCGTCGTCGGCGTCGTCTGCTCTACAGTGTCTGTGTGCGTGAGTGTGCGCGCGTGTGCGGTGCCCACATAACAACACACAGTGCGCGAGAAGATCTCGAAGAGGAGAAGAGGAGTGAGCAGCAGCGGGTGTCACTGCACGGTGGATCGCCAGCAGGGCAGAGGCTCGAACGCATGTAGGAACATGGCCTCATCCAGCCCCTGCCTTCCACTAGAGGTGAGCCAAAGAGTCGAGAGCCTCTCGACTCTATATACACATATATATAATAGTCGTCGCTCGCACGCGTGCAGAGAGCGATCGCTTCTTCTTCGTTTTTTCCCTCCAGCTCTTATTCTTCTTCTTCTTCTTCTTCTTATTCGCCCCCGCGCGCATTCGCGCGACACCCAGTCGATACTCCCTTCCTCTCGCTGTGTCTCGAGAGAGGCACTTTCGTCACCAGAGAGAAAGAAAGAGCGAAAGGGCGCACACCTGACGTGTGTACGCATACGTGTGAGTGCGATGCAAGGGCTCTGGTGCACCGTACACGAGCTATATATATATATATATATATATATACACACGGGGGTGAGTGGGAAGGTCGCTGCAGGCGTGGTGGTTGCACCCACTCGCTCTCTCTCTCCCACTGCAAGCTCGGCTCTGTGTGTGTGTGAGATAGAGGCGACCTGGTTACCTACACCGCGATGCTGATTTTCCTGCGGAGCTTTTTCGCTCGAGGAAATTGGCAGGACTGCGCACACGACTACGCCGAGTTATGATTGGGAGGCTTCGTACAAGTCTGTGGTTTAGATCGCGATATATCTATGTATGTGTGTGTATGTGTGTGTGTAAGAGCTATCATCATCGCGGGGGAAAAATTGACTTCGATTGTTTTCGAGCTTTTGAGGTTATACGATTATACGTGTGTGTGTGCGCGCGCGCGGTTGTTTTATCACTTATACACTGACCTATACTCGTGCGTGCATGTGACGTGGCGCTTTATCTCGAGCTCGAAACTACCCATAGTCATCAGGGAGTCCGCATCTCTCCGCGCTATATGTATATATATATATATATATATATACGAACCGTCGTCTCGCGCCAGCAGGCGAAATTTATCGGCTCAGCACCGGACCGATTTGTAATAGATTCTGATTTCCGGGGAAATTTTGCGACCCTCGCACTGCGGGACGCATACCTTTCCTTATTTTTCCTCTTTGTCCGTCGAGAGCATTAGCATATTTACGTAGAAGAGTCATACACACGTTGTCATTGTTTTTTTCCTTTTGTTTTCGCTTATTTGGCGTGTAATGAGCCAACGATCTATGCAAATTCAGGAAATCCGGACGGATTTACAGCTGGGGACAGACGGCGAATCACGTGATGTGCGTGAGCGCGCTACATATCTAATTTGAATTTTGAATGAGCTCTGCGCTCTCTCTCTCTCTCTCTCTCTTTCTCTCGAGCGAATAGCGATCGATTCTTGGGGGATACCTGCATTTTGGAGCGGCTGAATTATAGAGCGGCCGGTTCTATCGACTGTATGTGTGTTTGTCTACTGTTGCTGAGGAAAATTCATTATTTCATACTATATATAGAGGGCCACTCGATACTTTGATGTATTTATAATTAAACTAGAGCTGATGTTGTGTGTATAGTATATAAATATATAGTTATAGCGTAGTATAATGTTTTCTTGTTTGTCAAGCCTTTCCCTCGAATTCGTCTCAATGTACGTAGTACGTGTATACATGACGAATCGAACGAAATTCCCATCGAGCCTTGTCGCATACACATCCAAAACAAACAATTACACAGAAACACACGCACACAATCGAGGAAAAGTTATCGAAGGCCCTCGGAAGCAAGAAACAAAACGAATGCTCGCATTCACAAACACCTAGAGATCTAGAATCATGGCAGTAGTAGTAGTAGTAGTAGTCGTAGTACATAGAGCTGCTAGAGTAGGCCCACAAAAGCTCCGGTGTGTGCCTATAGAAGCCGGAGCAGGTAACCAGACAGGCTAGAGTTCGGAGAACGGCGCAGGTTCGTTGACATATATTTGCGCGGCCATTATTGTGCGCGCGACTACACACATACGTACGTGCACACACACACACACACACACATACGCTCGACTATCGCGAGCTACCGCCGATGTCCATATCGGTCGCCCTTTTATATAGCCAGTGCATACACACGTGTACCTATCGCACCAGAGCCGAATGTGTGCCGTTGAATGTATGTGTGTGTGTGTGTGGGAATATATAACAGGGATTTTGAGTCTCGTCGTTGTCAGCTGACTCTCTCACTCTTGCTGCGCGCGAGGAAAATATAAACATGGGGATATAAATGTATCGAACGTTTATACGCGGTGTAGCATGCGAAGATGCTTTCGCTTTCTTTCGAGGGAAAGTCGATTGAGCGTTTTTTTCTTTCAATAATCGAGTGAAATTGTTTTTATTGAAAAATCTGCTTGATTGCGCTATATTAATTAGCCAGCTTTATTCTACGTGTATATTAAAGTCAATAAACCCACCGAACGAATAAATATCGGAATTTATCTCGTTCGCGCACATACCAGCGTTTCAGATTAAACGAAGGATAAGCTCTAGAAAAGAGCAAATAGCGTATATAAAATAATTATCGCATATTTTTACACCGGCGCTCGTCCTCTATTATTTAGGACGCGTACAATTTCCGCATCGCGGTTCCGGAATACCCGCGGCATTCCCTCGTCGTACACTAATCGAAAAATTGATCGCGTAAAAAATAAATGCCGCAGCTGCATCCGCCGACGAGGAAAAAAAAGAGCGCGAAATTTATATTTAGGATCGCGAGGTAAGAATCTATCGCTTCCATTAAGCGCGAAAAGACCGACAGCCGCTTGTGTGTACGCGGGGTAATTAATTTTTTTTACTCTCCCCCTCGACATCTGCCGTTTCACGCTCAGTCGCATTTGACGTTGGTAATTCGCGATATTTCGGCCCGTCCGCTCCTGTGAATTAGGAGAGCGTGTGCCGTGTAGGCGTGATATGTATTGAGAGGCGTATCCGATCATTCTGCATGTCTGTGGAGCTAGTGTGCAATTATATAGTGCTTTTTATAGACTTTTCCTCGATATTTCGCCTCGACGAGATTAAAGGACTGCTATTCGCTTTTTCATACGCTTGAGAAAATGTCGCGAAAGATCATTTGCTTCAGGATTATATTGGGTTATACGGATTTTGAATGAAAAATTGTTTCGTTTACCGATAACGGGCCGACGAGCTTTCCTATGCCGTTTGTTTTTACTGCTCTGCAGAGGCCGCTATATATATACATTTAGTCGACAACGATGAACGTCGAAAAATCACTAAACCGCGACTCCCCTCGAAATTAATCGTTCACCACAGCACGCACAGAGAGTGGCTCGTCAGTTTCTTCCTCGAAAAAACGAAGGAATATCCTCTCCGCCCTTATATATACATGTCAAAAGCTGCGGAGAGAGACGGCCGACGAGCCAAGCCTACAACGACGAGCGTTCAGTAATTTTTAATGCCGTTCTTCCTTTTCCCGGTATATATAGGGTCGAAAAAAGCAGCGAAGAAACCGGCTGTCTATATATACTGCAGTCGAGAGAGAGAGAGAGAGAGAGAGAGAGACGCGAGTTTCTCATCGCCGCACCGAGGTCTTGAAATGGAAAAAAAGGTCACTCGCGCGCGACTCTAATCAATCAATGAATCGATTCGCGCTTTACAAATTTAAGGATACATTCCTTCTATTTATACATAGCTCCTATATACCTCCGCGAGTAACCTAATTACCGTCACATGATCGTGTCAGTTAGTCGACGTAGCTTGAGTCGAAGCTATATATATACACGTGGACTCCCACACGCACATGCACATACTGCCGAGAAACGCCTATAATGCAAACTAAAAGAGAGAGAGAGAGAGAGAGAGGGAGAGAGAGAGAGAGAGAGAGAGAGAGAGAGCAAGAGAGGCATATTATGCGACGCGCTCTTCCGCCGTAAATCAATTCTCTCGTTATGGCTCGCTTCCACGATATAGCACATGCGGATCATTGTTCTGAGTCATCATCATCATCAGGCAGAGAGTGTAGCATCGGAGGTGTGTATATGCCCACGTTTTCCCAGAGTCAGCACCACTGGAAAACGTGAAACCCGGATAAAGGGGGTGGGAGAAAGATGAATATCCATCGGACACGTGAGATTGGCCCACCAATTATGACCGGCCGGATTTATTTACGATCGTGATGCCAGAGCTTGTGGTGTGTGTGTATGTGTGTGGACTCGATTTTCGCGTCGTAATTATTGGCGGGCGGTTCTACGGAAGTTCGAGGGGATGACGTGGTTTTTTGGGGATATTGCTGCGTCGAGTGCAGAATTGGAAGGGAATTTCCGGAATATTTTGTCGGAGGAAATAGGAACTTTATTATTGTCTAGGATGACGCAACGACAACATTTTCCAAACGTTTCTCAATTTGTCGATGCGAACGATCGCATCATCGTTAAAAGTTTCAGTTTTAAATCGTGTATTCCTAGATCTTTGGCCTTGGAGAGTGCAAGTTAATTTATTAGTAAAGCCTCTTCCATGTGCCGAGTATAAATAAAACCTAAACACTGCATTCGCGAAATTTTTTTCGAAAACGTCACGAATTTGCTTAGTCATGTTTTAAAACTGAAGCAAGTTCCTCGAGTGAAATTTCCTCGAAATTCTTCAATACTATTAACTCCTACAACGCTAAAAGATCCAACAAAAATTTCAAAGCCCATGCTGAAACAAAACTTTAAGCCCTCGATCTATCAACAACAAATCCTTCCAAGCCAGAGCTTCCTTCATATATTATATAGATATATACATATACACACATACACGCATACACCTGCACTCGAGCGAACTCCAAAGAGCAGCGCAGGCGCGAGAAAAGATGGAAGAAGCAGCGGAACAGCATCGCTTATATACACAGAATCGACGCAGCAAAGAGAAAAAAAGACGGTTGGTACTCTCTCCGGCGGCGCGTCAAAGTGCCACGTGTGCACACACAGTAGCCTCGGAGCGAGCGAGGCTTGCGTTGGCAGGACTGCGACGACGACGACGACGACGACGACGACGGGCTGTTTGTAGGTTAGAAACGTCGGCCGGTTTCGGAGGGCGCGGAAAAGGGAGGGGCGAGAAAGGAGCCTGGAAGGGCGGCATGAATGAACGATCAATAGATATATAGTAAGCTGCCCCTGGGTGTACCCATCTGCCACCGCCGCCGACGTGTATTTTCGTCTGACTCCGCTCGGCTGTTTCTACTGCGCCGCGTCGGGTTTTATCGTCGAGGCTGCGAGAGACAACGGCGTTAGCGCTTCTTAAGTATCCCGAGACAGCCTTGTAATAAACCTCTATGCCTGGCGCTGGAAAACGAGCCCTTTCGAAAATTCTTCGCAGCGAGATGACACCCTTCTATGTATAATACGAGCCTCGTTAACTCCTTATTCAGATGCGTGTATAATGACGAGATGGAGTATATACGCGGAATTTAATCCGACGAAACGCATTCGCAATCTCGATATTTCAAACGATTCGATATAACGATCCTCCGAATTTCGCAGCGTATGGACATTTTAAGACAGCAGGAGAGAGAGAGATTTCATGCATAAAACATGCCCGATCATTATTTCCCTCCTCGAGAGAGAAAAGTGCATCCTCCGCGCTGGGCTGTATTAAGGTCGAATCCATAAAATCAAATCCGCGGCGATTCTCTCTATCAATCAAGCAAGCCGGCCGAAACAACAAATGCGCGCACGAGAATGATACATCACCGTATATACAGAGTTATCCACTTTTCCAAAATACCACGATATCATCTGGGTCAGCCTTTCTCTACGCATGCCAGGCCAGCAGTTACATCCAAGCGAGTGTGTGTAACAATTTCAAAAATAAGGGCAAAACGAAAAATTCCTCGATTATATTACATAGTGTCTGTCTCTCTGTAGAGAACGAACGCATTTTTCGCGTCGAGACATTCGTCTTTTTGGCAGCAGTGTGTGTGTGTGCTTTGGCAAGCGCACCAGCGTCGTCCAGTCGCCAAGGGTTGATCTCGCTATCGACAAGGGCGGACTTTCTTCTTTTCTCTCTCTCCCCCCTACTTTCTTTCCTCCGCACGACTTTTCTCTCTCCTAGTTCTTTTATTACATGGGGAATGAGTTGAGCGTTTCCCTCGTCGGCATTATTAGAAAATTCAAGAGAAGCTTTGTAGTAGTAGGTCAGACAGAAGAGCCGTGACGTCCTCTGACACTCGATTTCAGGATGGCTTAGGCAAATCGGTGCATTAATCATTGTAAAACATGACTCTGAAATATTATATCTATACTTTAGAATTGCTAAACTCTTCCGCAGCGCACCGGATTCATTTAGAGCGTTCGAAAAGAAGAGGCAGTTTGAACCTCTGCCAGCGGGGGTGGAATAAAAGCGAGAGCTCGCGCGCCGCGGGGAAACTTTTTACTCCCTTGCAGCTCGATGTTATTGTAAAATTCCGTGATTCGTGGATGAATTTTTAAAAATGAGAAAAAACTAGCGCTTCCGCTTGCCTCAACTTTGTGTATATACACAATTGTTTTTATACACACGCAGAGCTGCTTCCGCGATATTGCCGGCGCCCGGAAACTTTCAACCGTCCCTATATTATTGTGCTGTCGAGAGCACAGGGGACGTAGTTTCGGTCGAGCAATTACTCGCTGAAACGTTCTCTTGAAGCGTTGCGTTTTATATACGTCTGCATTTTGTCAAATCGACGAAAAATATATAATCCTCGATCTGGTGAAACTTGACACGAATCCCCGACCGATAACACAATAAAAATCCCGCCTACGCTCGCTTCGCTCAGCTCTATACTGTCTTCTCTCATAAACATCCGCATAAAATTTCAACGACACATAATCGCGCGCCGCGAAGGGCCATGATCCGCGAAATCTCAAGTCTCTCTCTCTCTCTCTCGAGGCTGGACGTGTGCCAGACACTGGCTGCTGCTGCGCTTTTCCTCCGAGTCTCTCCCTCGCAATATTCTACGATTGGTATTATATATATACGTGTACCGGCGTCTGACTCGACACGGACCTGAACTACTTTGAGTTGCGACTCCTCTCTGCACGTCGACGATAAAGGAGAATATGCTGCGCGGGAACTTGGGCAATTATATACGAAGAGGAGGATGAGGAGGAGGGAAAGAGGAAAAATAGCCAATTATGGCGAGCTTGCAGTTCGGAGGGCGCGATAAGAGGATCACACGCGGTCGCAGGGATATATAGTTTGGGGGACGGTTAGTGTGCTCGTCGATAATACTGTGGTTATAGAGAGTAAGCTACGTTTTTATACGTTATGCAAAACGAACTTTTGGACTCGGGAAATCGTTGTATACAGTAATTGATAATTCGCTCTCGGATCGACTATTACGGCAGTCGAAAAATAAAGCTAAGGGTATACGCGCAGGGGATTATTGAATTTATCGAATAATTGTTCTATAATTCGACTCACTCCGGCGAGTGACGTCAGTCCACTTCGATTTTCGAGCGCTCTTTCTGAAAAAAAACGATGTATATACGTGTACGAAAAGTCGTCGCTCGACGAACGAATTCGCACAAGACTCATTTTTAATCAGTTTAATGGACAAAAGCTTCGTCGCGTTGTCGTCGTCTGTCGCTTGTATATATATATATATATATATATATATATATACGCGTGTATACACTTGGAAAACAATAAATCATAAGTTTACTCCCAGTGTACATACGTATATAAGTAAATACAGAGGACGATGAGTAGAATTCTATTTTGAAGAAAATCAATACGAGTCAGGCTGCACAAGTCGCAAGTTTATAATTACTATAATTAACTATAACAGAGGTATAATATATATGTATATACCGCCCTCCGATCGTTCAACGCACATAATGCCTCCGAATCTCCAGCCCCTAATTCAATTGCCAGTTTATCTCTGCATATACGTATAACTCGTACACAGTAGTTCCGGAAGCAATTGCGCGAATCGCATCAGGGACTAAAAAATAAAGGAACGAAGCACAATGCAACCCATACAAAAATCTCGCCCATAAATCATCCGAATTAGCGACTTTCAGGAAGCTTTCGCGCACGAAACACAGAAAGAGAGTGCGCTGAAAATCCGCGATAAGTAGAAAAAGCGGCGGCGGCGGCGGCAGCGGCACTGCAGAGAGAAACAATGGGCGACCGCCGCGCGGAAAAAGCGTCAATGTCGTCTAGTCGCGCAGCAGCAGCACGCGTCCCACCTACATATATCACACATACATACATACATATATATATATATATATATACACGAGCTTCTCCCGCGAGGCTCGCGTGGCTGCGGTGCTATATACCTACGCAGAGACTCGTTGCGGCTGACGTCACGGGCTAAAATGGCGGCGAGCAGTGACGTCACGCGCGGCGTGAAACGCGAGGAGGGGATGTGGAGAGAACCGTGTCGGAAACCCCACTTGTGTCTATGTGTGTGTGTGTGCAGTATTCTTTTCTTCGGAGGGGCGAGCGTCGTCGTCGCCGGTATACGAGCTTTTTTTCGAGCTTTAGGGAGGTGGGGGTGCAGTATAGTGCTGGAATGACGACGAGGGGGTGATGAATTTATGGGGTGAGGAAAATTTTTTTTCCGAAGGGTTTCGAGGGAGGGATGTGTTTTCTTTTTGGAGGAATTTTGTAGGTCGTAAGATGATGATGATGGAATTGTTTATCGAGAGAAATGTGTTTGTATAAGCCGTGGATACACTGCAGTGACGCATCGAAATCGCGATTGCTGATTAGGCATACCTACGCGATCGTATGCATATTGTTTTTTTCAAAGGTGTAGAATATAATAGTATATAAACGTGCGCAGCGTTATGTTCGTCGAAAAAAAGCTTTGGTCAGCTTTTCTATCGATGCTTGAATGCTGATTCAACCGCATGTTTTATTCAAAAATATCAACGCGATATTCCGTTATTTCAATTAAAATAAATATTCATGAAAATATTATACCCTGCACATATATAAAAACGACGACTCGCCCACCGGCCTCCCTATACGTGTACTTTATTTTTTTAAATAAATACACTACACAGCTCACGATTCGCGCGAGTTAATTTTTCAAATCGACAAACTTATAGAGCATGCGCTGTTTGCTCCCCGCAAACGAACTGTTTACCGCGGGTGATCGTTAAAAATAGCCCCGCGCGTCTATTCCACGAATTGTTTTTCATCCTATATATCCTCGAAGCGCCGGCGTAAAAACTGCGTCCATTAGTCACACGCGTATATATACACACGTATATACACATAGACTTTCGGAATACCTCGATATATACGTGTATATATGCGCGTCGCAGCAGATCGTCCGGAAATCAATATCTCTAATGTCGCGTTGACAAAGTGTTTCTTCGAGCAGCAATTACATCGCGTCGTTTCGACGAATCGTCCTGTATTTACCCGTGTACTTACGCGCCAACAAAGCTTTCCTGCGTAATTATAATCTTCATTAAACGAAATTAATAGAGACGAAGAAAAAAAAACACGAACCGTTAAAATTCCTTGAAAAGTTCTGGAGGCTATGCACAGTGTGTCGACGCGGCTATATCGCGTGACACCCGCTACTTACGTCGTTATAGCGTTCCGCAGCTTTTTTTCCTGTGTATACTGCCGAGGATCTCGTAAAAGCTCGCGGTCGCGGCTTCTTGCTGTGCTTCGCGCTGCTCTGGAAAACCTGCTGTTCTGGACTGCATTAGCATGCCAGTCTTGTGTGTATTACCGCTGCTGTGGCATTAATAACGCAAAAAACTTTTCGGGGGGAGGTTACTTACTAATATATGCAAAGTTTGTGTGTTGGCTGGAATTCTATCGAGTGAGTCATGCTCTTCTCGCTATAATGCCACAACGTGTCGTGTATTTTTTTTTAATTAATTATAAACAAACACGCATGCGTACACTGATCAGAACAGTATGTCATGGTTATACGATCAGCAGCAGCATATTTCCCAAATGGTAAAATAATGCAAAATGTAATTCGTTCGGAGAGCTATAACTATAATCAAGCCCGGAGTGCCCGTGCAAAGCCGTAATTTCACATCCCATTAACAAGAAACGAATACTGCATCTCTCGGTCACTCGAACGAGTTTGCATGGAAGCTATATACAGAACGCCCGCGTATACACATCGATCGAGCTATCGGTCTGCCGATTAATTAAGCAAATGCGCGGCATTTCGATACTCTCCCCGGTGGCTCGTGTTAGATATGCGCGCCGGAGTGCAGCCGTTCTCTCTCTCTCTCTCTCTGGCTTATGTTGCACTTTCTCTCCTCCCACTCGCTTATCGGCGACTTTTGAGCTTCCGCTCGAACGAGTCAACCGTATATATAGATATACGAGTGTAAATCACCGGTGTTACGTGGTCCGTTCGTTTTTTTTTTTCATTCGAGGGATATTTTTATTTCGGAGGTGAACCGTCGTAAATCACTGCACGGCGATCGAGATAGCGGGAGCCGGTGACGTCGGAGAGCAGATCTCGCGCGCGGTTGTGAAAAGTTGCGTTGGCTTTTTTTTTATGAATATACACGGAAGCCTCCAGAGGGGAGAGATTGAAAAACAGCCTCGAAAGCGATGCAACGTCGATGCGTACGTATCATATACGAATTGTAGGATTGTATTTTTGCGGCTTTGAAATTTTCATTAAAGAATCATATCTATTCATCTTCCAAAGTAATTTCCGTCCGGGCAAGAATCCATCAGCGCCGGCCGAAACTTTTATCATCAGTGCACACTCGCGCGTCCGATCTCGCAGTAGGGCTAATTAGAGCCTGCAGAGAGCGTCATCCCGGCTCTCCATCCGTAACGAACCCTCTCTCTCTCTCTCTCTCTCTCTCTCGCAGGATCGGTTTTAATTATCCCCCTATAATTAGACCGAGAAAGAGAGAGAGAGAAGGAGAGAGAGAGCTATGATATAGGAACGAAATCTTGAGCGCCGCTTTATCAGCGTCTCTCGAACATTTGGCCCCTGCATACACGTATATAGATATACTACGCGTCACTGGACATTAACCGGTGAGGAAAGACGAGTATACTTATATATATAGCGAGAGAGGACTTTTTCACGGTGTGCGCTAACGACAGAGAGCAGAGGCTGTTATTAACGAAGGCAAAAGTCTCGGCTAATGCACTTAATTAACCGGAGCTAGCCCCCGGGCATTAACGAGCGCTGCCCTCTTTCCGGACACTGCGCGCGCGTATATATGCGTGCATGGCCCATATTTCCCCGTGTCGCGTCCGATATATATGTGTATGCGCGAGCGCTCATCGATTTTCCATATATACGGACATCGAGGCTGCACAGGGGTTCATTGCGCGCCTAAGGCAATCTAGATTAATTGAATTTCCTTGGGGAAATTTTGAGAGCTTTTTTTCCTCCCCGTGTTTGTGCGTTTATATACCGCGGTATTTTTCCCTACCGGCGTGCACTATATATATATATATATATATACTCTTTGTATTCACGGTTCTGCATCTCTGCGCGCACGCGACGCTGCAGCGGTTTCGCGGAAAATTTAATATCGAATTAAACGGGTCTACGTACATTGACCCGCTGCGAATATGGATCTTGTTTAATTTCTTTTACTTTGTTCGCAGGTTGGCAGCGCAACAGGCGGCACAAAGGGACTCTGGATACACGAGTCAGTACAGGAGAAGGCAGAGGTGGACCGGAGTGAGCGGTCTCGGTGACTGGGTTGGCGTTGGAGGGGAGGTACGATCGCTTTCGCTCGATGATCATAAAAAATGCTTGCTCGATTATAAAAAAATATATATATATATATCGCACGGGCTGCGCGCATGCACGCATACAGGTATCAGGTCAAGCGATGGCGCCAGGCCGGGATCAGGGTGGAGGGACGGGGGAAGGCGGGGGCAAGGGCCCCTCGTCCCTGTTCATACTGAGCGAGGATAACTGCATAAGGAAGCATACGAGGTTCATAATCGAGTGGCCGCCCTTCGAGTACGCCGTCCTCCTCACCATCATCGCCAACTGCGTGGTCCTCGCCCTCGAGGAACATCTGCCATGCCACGACAAGACCACCCTCGCCAAGAAGCTCGAGACGACCGAGATCTACTTCCTCGGCATATTCTGCGTCGAGGCGAGCCTCAAGATCTTGGCCCTCGGCTTCGTCCTCCATCGCGGCTCCTATCTCCGCAACATCTGGAACATCATGGATTTCTTTGTCGTCGTCACCGGGTAAGCGCACTCACTCGCTCTCTCCATGATAAAACTCAAGATTTATGCATAATTATTTTACGACGATCATCGCATCATTCATTTTTTTTCTCCCCTCTCGATTCATCAATCTCTATATGGAATCAGTGCAACACCGTCTATACGTCTTTCAATTTCACGAAAAGAAAAAGAATCGTATAACCAACTGTGGCAAAGTCGATCCGCTCGTAAAGCGGCAGGCCTTCGGTATTGCACTGTATATATAACTCCCCGCGCGCGTTACAAGCACATAATATATCTCCCCCGTGTATATATACGTGTGCGTGTCTCCGAACAAAAGAGACACACATCACGAGAGCGCGAGAGAAAAAGCATCGAGCCTTCCCCGAAAAGAAGGAGAAACTTTAAATCTATATATGTATATATATATATATAGACGTAGTAGCAAGCCGAGAAAAAGTTCACCGGTCCCGTCGCGATGGCAACCCCTCGTCGTCTTCGAAATTCGATATATAGACGCCTCCTAGTCGCCGACTTTAATTCGTCCAATCGAATTAGCATAATCAGTCCAAAGCCGCACCGGTGAGCTTCTTCAGCCGGCCGTACACATCGGATAGAGACTATATTATCATACTATACTGTGATAAGAGAAAAAGAAACGAACTGCGGGAGAGAAATTAATTAAGCAAAAGCGCAGATTACTATTAAGCTAAATATATATATATATATATATATATATATATATACACTACTACTACTACTTAATTATGCGAAGGAGGAATGATGTAAACTTGAGGAAAAATGATTAGGTCGATGACCGTGTTCGCCGAAACAAACGTGGACGTCGACCTGCGTATGCTACGTTCCTTCAGGGTACTCAGACCGTTAAAGCTGGTTTCGAAAATTCCAAGTGAGTCAAAAGCCTCTGGACGAGCCAGAGAACACACCACCTATCTCTCGCACAAAGTCCATTCTCAACTGTGTAACGCAGCAGCTAGATCATCTTCGACATGATTTTTTTCATATATGCGTTGTGTATTTGGCTCGCCCCCCCCCCTCCCCAACCCCTTACATAATTATTATATACATCATAGACTCGTTTCTCGTATTTCTCTACTATCTACATATAATTTATATAGTCGCTGATGTATAATGTGAGAAACTTTTTAGCTAGTTTAAAACTTGACTTAGTTGCGTCTACATAGAGACTCTTAGCTTATATATATACATAAATACTCTTGTGTCAGTTCATATAATACTCGTGGAATTATATTATGGTGTAAAATATAGGAGGCTTAGGACTCGATTATACAGATTATATCTTTTTTTTCTTCCTGATGATTATTTATAATGTGTATCCTTGTGGAACGTTTTCGATTCGAATTAGACTCGAAAGATAGACAGGGATAAAAGTGTTGTCTTTTTTCTCGATCGCTGTCTATTTTTCCCATATTACAATAGGTATATAAAGCTATTATTATTATTATTATTATTATTATTATTATTATTATTATTATTATTATTATTATTATTATTATTATTATACACTTAATTAATAATTACCATTATAATTAGCGGCTGTTAATGTTTTAGAAGAAAGTTGATTAAGAAAATGAGTAAAAATAGTTGACATAGGTAAGGCACACGCTATATGTCTTTATTTATATATATATGCGTATAGATTAACGTCATAAAAGTACAGTTCGATCACCCTCCATCAAGGTCTTGCAAAGTTGTTTTCTTTTTTCCTCGACTCTTTTCGATCAAGTGAGCACCGCGTGTATAAATTTAAAATAACTTTCGAGGCCTTGTGCCCAGAGCTCTGCTAGAGAACTCTTATTATGCTAAATAATGTATGTCTAGTGAATTTTCCGTAAATATAGATAAAGAGTATTTTACAGCCATGGAATATACACATATTATAGTTTAAAATGTGATTGTCGCTTTAGTGATGATGTGACTATTTACATATATACAATATAGATGTAACTTTGTATTATTGATATAATGATGAATATACATGCCAGATGATATGAAAATGTTATACAATAATTCTCTATCGCTATACACACGTTTATCAATAACCGCGCGTAAGATAAGCCAGATTTATTGTTGTAGGTAATATATTATAACAATCGCTTCGTTATTTCGCCGAGGAGAATATCCCGCAGCGAGAGCGAGTTTTTATCACATTTTCTTATACAATCGCATTCTCGTAAATTCGCGTAGATAAAAATTTCGAGAAAAGTACACTTGCTGGGACGTTCTCCTCACCCCCATTCCTTTCTTCACTCTGCTCCGATGACATTATCGAGCCACTCGTGCCTATAAACTAGTTCGAATACGTAGCCTAATATAGTCCAGACGGACGAAAACTGCAGCAGTTTCGGCGCCCGACGAGTGTAAAAAGAGAGAAAGGGAACTGGAGCCTGAGGATCGTTAAGCTCGTCGTCGAAATGCGTCTACGAAAGTCATTAGCGATGCGGTAAGGCCGATGAGAGAATGTGTATGTGTGTGTTGGTCTATCTTTCTCCATTACACGAGCCACCCCTATCTTATTTTTTTTTTACGTTCCTTCCATTACTCGTATGCGTATAGCTATCCTCTGCACTTTTGCTCCCGTCCGTGTGTACATGTACGAAAGAGCGAGAAAGAAAGAGATCTATATAGAACGTAAAACGCTCGCGTAATTTCATCCATTATATATAGGATAGAGAAACCGGGAGTCGGCAAAGTTGGCAAGCGAGTCGATTGCCGCTCTTTCTTTCCTGAACTTTCGCATCTCTCTGTCTCTCTTTCCCTCGGCTCGTATATCTGGGTTAGAGGATATTTGCGAAGACAAACAAATCTCGCGCGAAAAGCGGGCGGTAGTGTGATTCGAAAATTTACTTAGTTTCGCAAAGTTTGTCAACTTGGCCGACTCGAATCTGTCGTAGTATACATAAATAGTGCCGAGCCTTATATATAGTATAGCCGTAAAACAATACAATTTTGGACTGGCCTGCTTTTCCCCACCGCTTCAACATTTTGAATCTCCGACTAGCGGCGATAGGTGGCGCATAGGCGCTTTTTCACTTCCCACATCGGAATCCGCGCGCAGAGAGTATCTATCACAGAGGTGTACGACCGCCTCTATATAAACGAGTGATGCGCGAAACGGAAAAATAAGTATGTATCGTAGTAGGCAAGCGAGACAGAAATGGAAAGAAAGAAAGAAAGAAGAACCTGTATCAGTACATATGGGCACCGATAGAGCCGAAGACGTCGGACTATATTTAGCAGCTGCTATCTTTAGCCCCCGAAGTCGATGAATAATAAAGTCTCGGCTATACGGCACTGATAAATACGGCGATGCTCTATTGCCATTTGCCGTGTGTAACCTACTGAACGAATCACCTTTATTTCCATCCTCGCAGTGGTTTTAGATCCTCGTATAACGCGTGGAAATATTATGCAAATGAGTTTGTTTCCCCCTTCGGAGATGAAGCGAAATTGGAACGAAAGTGCAGGAATCGAAAAGCCGCGAGAGCAGCATGAAACTTTTCATAACGAGCACGTAAACGTGTTCTTAAACTCTCTATGAGTTATAACGTTCGCGAAGAGAATAAAAAAGGAGAGAGAGGGAGAAGTTCGCCGGTAGAGATAAGTTATACCCCGGCGAGAAAGAGTATATAGATCGGTCGTCGGGAAAATGTGTTGGAGGACAAAAGACCCGGCTGCAATCTCGCTCTTTTAATAATTGGCTATATATATATATATATATATATATATATGGAAAATTAGGTTAATAGAAAGTTCTTTTCGTGCAGGGCTAAGCTAATATATTTAAAAGTTTTTAAGCTGATTATTTCTGTAGTTGCGCGCGACACGAGTGTCATTTAAGTCGCCCGAAGCGCGCCGCATAACTCATAAACTTTCCGCACGACGCTATCGTATACACATACCTATATATACTTGACTACTGCGGAGCTCGTTCGACTATTTGCAAATTCGTTTGCAAAGTAACCTCTTGATATAATTCGAGCGCACAATAGCCCTCGACTATATACTTATACACTCTTAAATCCAAAGTTATAACGCGCGTGTACAGTACGAAGATAAGCCAAGAACTATTCTTCTCTAGTATTTTTCAAACTAGCTCCGGAGGGAGAAACTACTCTCGAGGACCCAATTAAATTTCCACGTGCCGGGTTTCTTTTCATCCTCCGACGAATTCGCGACTTTCTACCAGCCAACCAACCTCTTCGATCTTCACTCTCTGATGCTTCCCTCCGCGTCCGTGAATAGAACGCGATATCCCTTTTCTTTCCTCGTACGAGTCTTCCACATACACACACACACAGACACACACATACAAGGCGGACTATATCCTCCTTTTCTCCCATTGTGACGAGGCCCCGAACCAACCGAGCGTGCACGCTCCCATTCAGTCTCCCCCACTCCCTTTTGTCTATATATATAACGAAAATCTTGGCTGTATATACGGCTTCACGTACAGATACACACACAGGGCTAGAGATTTACCTTATATCGATTCGCCTTGGTTCACTTGGGATGAGATGATTTAGTGATATCCTTTGTTACAAAAAGTTGCAGCTCTCGAGCCTCCATATAGTATGCAATAACTATATACGTACTTCCTCTCTCTCTCTCTCTCTCTCTTTTCGATCTAATAATTTATCGATATTTTAGTTGCGAAGAGATGCGGCGGTACGATAAGCATTGATAAATTTTTCTGGCGGCACTTTTCTTTCATTACGAACGTAGCGTTTGATGTATTTTCCAGTGCAGGTCTGTATGTATACATGAGCGCGATGACGATTGCGACTTTTGTCCCGAAGGATATGGAACGATAAGGCAGTAGAAATCAATGCTATATATATATATACTGTTTCGTTTAATGTGTATACGAGTAAAGTGCGTGTCTATAACCATTTTTTTTTATATACAATATATACATATCATGCTGTCATAGTTTTAGAACATATACATATAGTGTACTTTATTTTATGAACGCTAGAGTATAGTTATATTTTTATATCTTTTGTTGTCCTCATTTCACCTCATAAATGAATATAATATAGTATATGCGACGATTACCATGACGATTTTTTTTTTCGACGAACGACCAACAGAACTTCGATCACCAATATATGTGTCTTTTATTTTCGAATTGTTTAAACCAAACTTATCATAACCATTTACATCTAGTCATTACGATATAATAATAATAATATAATCATAGAGTATCCATAGCTATATAATAATAAATTATAATGATGGAACGATAGGCCAACGATTCAGTCAAAATAATCGAAATTGGCGTATCGTCTCATCGGCGATAACGGCAAACGTCGTCGCAGCACACGTACATATACGCGACGTTTCCCGTTCGCCGCACCGAAATATATCATTAGTCAAACTAGAAGATAAATAAGAGACTAGTCTACCATATAGTGGCTAGATTTTGCTAGTATACAATTAAGTAGTGAATTAGCGTAATAGAGTAGTAAGTAGTAAAGTGTGGCGGGGGTGTGTGTATGTTTGGGGCAGGTTCATCACGGCGTTCCCGCAAGGCATAAACCTGGATATGGATCTGCGCACGTTGCGCGCGATACGCGTGTTGCGACCGCTCAAACTAGTCTCCGGCATACCAAGTGAGTAGAGCGCTTCAATTAACAAACACCCAGATCGAAATGCCAGAGGATTTTTTTTTTTTTAATTACTAACATTAGTATTATATAACATTAGCTGTTCCACACATAGTTGGCAGTTTTCTTTTTTGTCCTTTGATATAGATAATATTAGCTGTATAATTAATTAATCAGTGTGTTTATATCGTGAGGATTAAATATTTGAGATTAGATTGCGCGGGTGGGGGATCAATGTGGCGAAAAAGAAATGGACGTTAAGCGCATTGATCCTCGAGTCGCTCAGAGAAACTATATAGCTTAAATGTTGCAAAATATCTAAGAGATTCAGTACTTACCCTATAGTATACGATATAGAGAACACGAGTAAAATAGTTGGCATTGAAACCCATACACACCCACACAATACACATAGTAAAAAAGAGGACAGACGGAGCGAGAAAAGGAGGTATTAAAAAGAAAGAGAAAAGCTCCTCCGAGAGACGGGAGCGTCGCTAATGAAGGGCTGGATTGCTCCTCGCAGGTCTCCAGGTGGTGCTCAAGTCGATCATCAAGGCGATGGCTCCGCTCTTGCAGATCGGCTTGCTCGTCCTGTTCGCCATCGTGATATTCGCCATCATCGGCCTCGAGTTTTATTCGGGGACGCTGCACAAGACGTGTTACAGCATCGAAAATGCCGGTAAAGCGACTGCCCGCTTGGCCTCTCATACGCGCAGCCCAAAGCGCTCGATCTCACAGCTGATTCTCTATTTCGCAGAGCAAATCGTCAAGGACGGCGAGCAGCCAAATCCGTGCAACACGGACAACCAGGACGAGGCGCCGATGGGCGCACACGTGTGCAACGCCAATACCTCCAAGTGCTCCGATCGGTGGGACGGACCAAACAGCGGCATCACCAGCTTCGACAACATCGGCTTCGCCATGCTCACCGTCTTCCAGTGCATCACCATGGAGGGCTGGACTGCCATATTGTACTGGGTAACGCAAGAAATATGTTCATCAGTGTTAAAAACCGAATTCGCTGCGAACGAATTTCTTTTTACTTTTCTTTTCAACGGCAACGTTTCTCTGCGCTTTCGTCTCGTCGACGTATATATATCTATATTATTATAAATCTCTTTTTCTGTGTTGTTTTTTCCGCATATATAATGTTCAGAGACGCGCCTGCATTGGACTCTTGGCTCTCGCCTGTGCGCTGGGGATTCGATTCGGGGGAGGAATAGTGGACAACGGACAAATATTACGATTTAATACGCCGACAACGTTTCCTCCGTCGGCGAATCTCCGCAGCGCAGGAGAACTGAATGTTTAATGCGCGCGAGCGTGTCGTCCCGTTTGTTTATGTTGTGCACTCGATGTACTTTATTATATAACGATGTCTTTTTTTTTCTTCAACGTGCTTTTCTTTTCTCAATATACTTTGGTGTCTCTTATCATTTCGACGTATAGATGTATATTATTATTATCTTTGAAGTCTCCATGGTGGCCTTAAAATTCGTCAAAATTCTTTGCAAAAGAGAACTCGTGCCTGGCGCTGTTACATTTGAAACCCGACTCCCCGATATACCCCGCACTATATATATATCATACATATACATAATTACCATTGCATTATATATAACATCAAATGCATGTGGCATAATAATAATAGGAACACTGGCAATTCGCATGTCTGCAACGCGATACATATTCATTACAATAATATACTTTTCTGTGCACACGTACATGAGCACGTAACTCAACTGCTAAATAATCTTAAAACTTTTTTTCTCTCTTTCTCAAAGATAAACCTGAAAAAGTTTTTCGCAATACGAACGACACGATCGGCGAGTTTTTTTAATGTTTTCAAAAGCTCGGTCTGTATTCATTATGTTCTGAGAGTATAAGGAGAAGCAAACAATGGCCGATAACGTCGATAATATATAGATAAAAACGAGGAGAGAAACGGGCCTCCAAAAGTATTTAGCAGCGAGCTTTCATGTACACACAATCTATTTATAGCTGTGCATTAGCATTCCGGTGTCCCTTTCTTTCGGCGAAATAAAAACGCTCATATCGATTCACATGTACATTCTAAGCCGCCACTGTGTATAAAAAGCAACTTCTAAGTCATTGACGACGTTCACAGGTATTATTCACGGAGTATACGAGGCTCAACAGGCACGATTTCTCCCTTATATATATATATATATACATCTATCCTCCATATTTATATATGTACATGCAATTTTTACGTTCCTTTTCAGTTTCATCTCTCGGTGTTTGTTTTTTCAATCTCTATATATTATGATGTGTGCGCTCATCGTGATTGGTGTTTTTTTTCTCCTAAATCTCAATTCATGCAGCTGTAACAATCCTGATGTATAGTTTTTTTCTCGCTTTTTGTTTCTCCGCAATTTTTTTTATCTCGATTTTGAACCATCTCGCGGCAATGAAAAGCATGACGTACGCCGGGTCTCCTCATGGATCTCTACTAACACTGACGTATATATTCACTTTGCTCAGTATGACACTGTCAGTTTCAGTCCTCACTTCTGTAATCTTATTTCCGATACATCGCCCGATCGTATAGAAGAGATCGCACGCTTCTCGAATCCTCGATGTGGTCGTGTTTTTTCTTTTACCGGAAAATGTTCTGCTCGCGCTCGTGAAAGGGTGGATTTGTAGTTCGTATATTCGTTGACAGTTTGATCATTGAGTCTCAATATTTGGTCACTGCTGCAACGAATCTGTGCGATGCAACTTCATTCTTTTGCAGCGCTACGCGCAGTCATTTATCGCTAGAGGAAAAATCATCGCCGTTTCGAGGATACGGGAAAGTCAACAAAGGGGGTGTGAATCGCACACGTTTTACCTATAGTCAATTACTACACTTTATACATGTTTGTGTATGCAAACCATATGTCCAAACACCGATTACTCGTTCCGTAGATTATGACGATTCGTATATCCAATTATAAATAAAACTTTTAGTGAATCATTTAGATATAGCTGAGACATAGTATAAAATGATTATCATAAACCTAAGAACGAGTAAGAACCCCCAGCTGCACAATACCTTCAAACCCTGTGTCAAATACACGTATAATTTCATTGTCAGAACCAATATTTCACACCTCCTCTACGTATATCTATATGAAATGTAAACAAAGCATCTATATAAGTATATTATCTCTCAAAATGCAAGAACAATGCTATATGTAAAGCCAGCGCGAAGCAGATATGAAACGCGGAGTGGATAATACACTTTTGCCGCGGAATACAAAATTCACGACTTCCTTTTCGTCATAAAGCTCTCCGGCGCATGTGTAGGATTGTTCTTGTCTACTACTACTACTACTTATATACGTGCGATTTCTATTTACGTGTATAAAATTTTTTTTATTTCTCATTGTCGCTGATCAATATGTGCGTGATGTGCATTCTCGATCTGCTGTGTGCCACACTACTCTGCCTCTCTATCTCTACGATGACCGACATGAATCGGTCGATCGATATAAAAATTCAATTATATTGCTTATAACGTTGCGATGCGACGAGCTACACAGCGATTAAAATATTTCACGATGATTTGATGAATTTTGTAGACGAATGACGCGCTTGGTAGTACGTTCAACTGGATTTACTTTATACCACTGATCGTCATCGGGTCTTTCTTCATGCTGAACTTAGTTCTCGGTGTGTTGTCTGGGTGAGTTGATTGACTTTGATTATTTTACACCATCATCATCATCGTCATGATCATCCGCGAATTTCTGCGTTATCACCGTCGAGCACCTCATTATTGATACGACATATCCTTTGTTTTGTTTTGTTTTTTTTTACTGAGAACTTATTTCAAAGGGTAAATATATTCATGCAAAGATCAATTGAATAATATGCAAATGTATTATGTGGAGAGAACAATTTTTCACGAATCTTTCCCAGGGAATTTTCGAACGAAAGAACACGCGTCGAACGGCGAGCCGCTTATCAAAAGGCAAAAATGAAGCGTCTCTTCACCACTGCCTTCAGTTCTTATTTAAACTGGATAACTCAAGCAGGTTTTAATTTTTTCAATCCTCCCCCTCTTGTATTCAAAAGTATAGTAGTTTGGATTAACCATTGTATGTATATGCATAATACTAACGTAAAATACTTGATAAAGCGCCGCGAGGTAAGCCTAAGCCAGAATCTAAAAAGCTCGACAGCTTTCAAGTCACACTAATCAGTAGATTAATCACTAAACGTATGAACATCGCCCAGCTTGTATAGTGGCCAGACGTAAAATAATCAATTCCAAGTAATCGCTATTGTTTAGCCATCGACTCATCTCATACGCATCATTATACGCTACGTATCACGAGAAAAGAAAAAAAAAGAGGAAAGATTGGGGTGTCGTCGAGCTCAGCCGTATATATGAAAAAAAATAAGCGGCCAAGAGATCGATCGAGTCCGGAGCTTTTGCCGAGCATCATGTATCATGTATTTGTTTTGTAACGCTTTGTAGAGAATTTGCGAAGGAGAGGGAGAAGGTGGAGAATCGACAAACCTTTCTTAAAATGCGAAGACACCAGCAGCTTGAGCGCGAGCTAAACGGCTACGTCGAGTGGATCTGCAAAGCAGGTTAGACGCCGCTAGACTTTCACTTCATTGACTTACTCATTTCTGTATTATCTACTGCCATGTGGGTATATAATATTGGATTTGTTTCTCCGGCTCGTATAACACACCGGTATCCGGAGCTGCACACGCGAGACGATAAAATATTTCGAAAGACCATATCGCGTTCGAATCTTTTAGAGATCCTCGTCGTTATAAATAATAACCAAGCTCTTCTACTCTGTCGTCGAGCTATTTTACAGCTTATAAATAAACTTAATGACGCACGTACTATATAACACTTTTGTTTATCGATTTTGAAAAAAATTTGCACGCGCCTATTTATAAACTCACGCGTGTTAAAATAAACTATAGCGATATCAGATCAATCCCTTTGCAAAACGACCATCCCACAATTAGCATAATCAGAAGCCAGAACGTACGCGGAAGTAACAGTGAATCAGTCGCTGCGCTACACACACACACACATATACACATATATACATGAGACTTTCCGGGCGCCTGCTTGCCTCGCGTTCCAATTTCAAGCGAGATAATTGAACTGTCAATTTCATTTCCACAGAGGAAGTTATACTCGCGGAGGAGCGCACGACGGAGGAGGAAAAAATGCACATTATGGAAGGTAATCGTTTACGCGCATTATCTCTGTCTGTATCTGTCGCCGTACGTGTGGTGTGTAATACGAGAAAAGTTTCGGCCACATACTGTGAGAGAGTGGACGATGGGAAAACATTGGGCTAATGGAGATTTTCGTACGATTTCACAGCGAGGAGAAGAGCGGCGGCGAAGAGAAAAAAGCTGAAAAATCTCGGAAAGAGCAAGAGCACCGACACCGAGGAGGAGGACGCAGAGGACGATCAGGAAGATGGTGAGTTGTATTTTTCCCGTTCGTCTCTTCATTCTTGATAGAGAGTTTATTTCGAGATTTATATATACATACATATATATATGTATACACACTTTTAATGTGATGACTACATATATTTATTATTATACAGACCAGTATTATATTGTCGATTCTTATATATACATACGTTATATACTTATTGAGTAAAGATCTGTGAAAAGTTCAGAGTTCGCACTTTAGTGTAAATTATATACATTATTATCAACTTTCATTATCTATCATTTAGAATCAGAGAGTTACTTTTATCAACCCTTTATATATACTTATACATTGTTTATATATTACATCATATAGTGTTTTACTTCTTTCCATTGCCTTGTGCAAGAAAATCGTTCTTTGGTTGATCGTTTGTTTGATTCTTGTTTCTTGTTTGAGTAGAGTCGATTTCAGTCGCAATGAGCGTGCGGCGAGTCGATTTGTTGAAAGAAAATTTTAGATTTTTACATAATGTACATATGTTTGTAATTACTATTACTGTTCACTATTCGCGTATCATATCCCTCCAATTTTGTCAAGGAGCATTCTAAACACACGCTATCAGATGATCCTCTTGTTTCAGAGCCTAAGAAAAAACTGAAAGGTAACTACAATCCAGGTCATACTACAGTAAATCTATATATATCTATATATTATTAACGTTACGAGTAAAAGCTACATTGTTTCTTTATTACTGTTTGTGTTGATCGTTGAGAGTAACGAGTACTGTACGGTACTGTTATGCGTATTTCATTACGAATTATACATTTGCTAATTTTACACTCATACACGCACACATACACTCGCACACGTGTTTATACAAGCAAAAGTCAGAGAATCGCGTGTAGAACTGCAACTTTGAAAATTTGCATTAAAAATTCTCTGCGAAACATAATAAGAGCATTAAAAACAATGACGTACACACAGAAATTTTCTTCTCTCTCTCTCTCACTCTCTAAAACTCGTGGCAATCACTTTAATTTTTCTCGGCAACGACAATCTCGCAAACTATTCCAAAAACAAAAGCACAACTTTTTAATCGAAGAAAAGCACGACTCTACGAGTGAGAGAGAAAGAGAGCAATAAATTAAGAGAGTAGATTCATCTCTTTCTTTCACTTTCACGAACAAGCCGAGAAACAACAACACACGTGTGCGAGCACACGCAATACACCACCAGCATCTATCCGCCATCACGCCACACAGTCACACACACACACACACACACACATCTGTTCACTTACTCACTCACAGTTCCATTTCCTCAAGCGCAGTAAGCTGCAGTCATTGTTGTAATTACTACGTAATTGTGTGCGGTATTGTAAACAGCGCGCCAGTCGACTTTGCTGCGAAGTATACTTCACTCAAGTTGGCCGGCTGCAGTAGGTAGCATAGTTATAACATACTTTTTTTACTCTCCATCTACTACTACTATATTCCTGGTTGTGTGAAATGTATAATAATACGACTGTACACGTCCAAAACGAGAGTAAATTCTATAACAATTACAAGATTGGAATTGCATTCTCTCTCTATATACCTATAATTATATAAAAAGAGGAGCACCATGTCTCGCAGTGCAAACTCTATCTCTCTGTTATATATACATATAGCTATATATCCGCGTGCGCGCGCATGCGACGAGTGCGGACCGAAGAGCACCGCACAGCGAGTTTATTATACACCCACACATACACAGAGACATATACACACAACTATATACATAGATATATTTACTGAAAATTCATTTCACTCCATATGCGTTCATCTTCGCGCATCGATTCGAAATCACTTTTCTCGCGCCCACCGGACCGTGCGATGCTGCTGCATAGAGTCCGCTTGGTTTCGCGCTGCTTTTTTTCTATTATATATACATCTTTTTCTCTCTGTGTCTGTTATATATGTGCAACGCAGTCGCTCTTCAAAGTTCTCTCCGGTCCTGTCGTTGTCGCGCGCGCGCGGCCGTTTTCACCTCGCTCTCCGTATCTCATCACTCCTTTTTTTTTGTTTCGTTCATTCGCTCTATAATTTTTTTTTTTCGCTTGAGTTTGTTCTCCGTATAACTTCTCCAAGCGAGCAAATTCACCAACTGAATCATATATTGTTATACTTTTCTTAGGTATATCTGCTTCTTAAATGAACATTGGGTTATATTTAGCATACATTTTTTTTATTGGCTGATGACGATTACGCCATGTGTTTTTTTCCAATATTTTTTTTCGACGCACAGCGCATCCAGATGATTTTTTCCGATGGCTAATCGATATCGATTCGTTTGCAAGCGCTTTGCGGGCCTCTGTATTATTTAGGTGTGATGACATTATCAACGGCGAGCGGCTATGTACAAAAGTTTCTATCCTGTTTTCATTCTCACGATTATAGTTGAAAGCTGGCATTAAACGTGTATATATATCATAGATATATATATACGCTTAGCTGATAGAGCAAGCTCGATTCTCTAAAGTACAGTAGAAACTTAGCGCTGTGTATCGAGTGAACATTTTGTACTTGACTTGAAACATTATTATTATTATTATTATTACATATTATATATCTATATATAACGTTGTTATTACATAGTCGCAGCAGTTTTGCGAATTATCCATAGTTGCATTATTATACATTATTCATTATAACTAAGTATCTAAAATTGATCGTAGGAGCGAGTAAGGCAGTTTGTCGCGAAAGGCGAGTGCACACCTTTTCGAACGTACATATATATACAATCTAGTTTTCCACCTCTAGTCGTACAAACTTTTGCCCAAGTCGGACTTTAGAGTTCGGCCGTATTATTAGACTTTAGTCAACATTTATATACCATCGCATAGTGTCACACACATTATATATTATATATTATATATATATCATATATACATATATTTCCCGCTTTTATACTCTGAGTAGAAATAATTGATATATATATTTACATGCGAGCGCGTGTCGTAGTGAAACCGCATCTAGTGATTATGCGAGAGAAAAAAAATGAAATATAGATATATTGAGCAAATGGCTCGCGAACTATAAAGCGAGTCCTATATTATACGTGATCTGATAAATCAGTGCTACTTATACTAAATCCTTAAGCCAAATATCCATCTATATTATAAGAGCTTAGTAAAAGGCAGATTATATATTAGATAGACTAGTCTAAGTCGATCAGTCGTCTATTGCATTATTACGTATATATTATCACGCATTTTTTATACATCTAGCGATATAATTTCCTGTAATAAATTGATGCAAAAGCTACCAGTAGATAGCCTGGTCCTATATCAAAAAAGTCTTCTAGATATGTAAAACAGTCGCATCGTATTTTTGAATTTCATTCGATCATCAGCCTATATACATATAGTTATCTCATCTGCATTTTTTGATAATATTATCATTACGATTATGATTATACACTATATATACTGCTAATTATTATACTAAAAAAAAGAAAAAAAAAACGAGAAAACACACATCTAAGAGACTTTCTTCCATAGGAAGCGCAGTCCCTTTGTCATAGCTTTAGACAACATGATCCCTGCAGAGCTATATATATATAATTATTTGAAACTTTATTATATCGATGATTTCATTCCAAAGTCGCAGCGCTTGGCGCTAGGCGTATACGGCAATTTTGGCATTATCCATCATATATACATATAAAAATTTATATATGAAAAAGCGCTGCTGTGGCTGCGGAGCCGTTGGGACGTCAAGCATTAAACGAGACTGTTTTTCTAGGATTCGGAAGAGCTTCCTACCTCAAGTCGAAAGTGAAGAACCAAGGCGCCTGCGCGGAATTCTGGCGCAACGAGAAGAGATTTCGCTTCTGGATCAGGCACACGGTCAAGACGCAGTGGTTCTACTGGTTCGTCATCATCCTCGTGTTTTTCAATACCGTCTGCGTAGCCGTCGAGCATTACGGTCAGCCCGAATGGCTCACAGATTTTCTTTGTGAGTATACGTCCAAAATCAATGGGCGCGAGCTTTGTAAGATTTGAAAAGAAAAAAAAAATAATAATAATAATAATAACAATACTTTGCAGTTTACACCGAGTTCGTGTTCCTGGGCCTGTTCATGTGCGAGATGGTGATAAAGATGTACGCCCTCGGTCCGCGCATATACTTCGAGTCGAGCTTCAACCGGTTCGACTGCGTCGTCATCTCGGGCTCGATATTCGAGGTGATCTGGTCGGCGGTCAAGTCCGGCTCATTCGGCCTCTCCGTCCTACGTGCCCTTCGACTCCTGAGGATTTTCAAAGTGACCAAGTATTGGTCGAGTTTGAGGAATCTCGTCATTTCCCTGCTCAACTCAATGCGCAGCATCATTTCGCTCCTCTTCCTGCTCTTCCTCTTTATTCTCATATTCGCCCTACTCGGCATGCAGCTCTTCGGCGGTCAATTCAACTTCGATACAGGCACGCCGCCCACGAACTTCAACACCTTTCCCATCGCACTTCTCACTGTCTTCCAAGTAAGTTGCTCTCGATAAACGCGCACGCGTATATATTCTCGCCCCCTGCGAACAATAATTGGAAAAGATAGACGAGCTTGATTGGTCTTTTCCCTCGTCGCTTGTCCCCGTCGCACAACTTTCAGTCCATAGAATCGCAATGAGGGACAGTCTAACGCGACGATGACCTTTCAGATATTGACCGGCGAGGATTGGAACGAAGTCATGTACCAAGGTATCCAGTCTCAAGGTGGTCACAAAAAGGGCATGATCTATTCCCTTTACTTCATCGTCCTGGTGCTCTTCGGCAACTACACACTGCTAAACGTCTTCTTGGCTATCGCCGTCGATAATTTGGCGAACGCTCAAGAACTGACAGCGGCCGAAGAGGAACAGGAGGAAGAAGACAAGGAGAAGCAGATACAGGAGCTCGAAAAAGAGATGGAGTCCTTGCAAAAGCCTGGTGACGGTAGCGCGCCAAAGGTGGAAATAAGTCCTCCAAGTCCGACGGCAAATTTGTAAGTTCGTTGAACTCGTTGAAATTTTTGACGCGTCAACCCTTTGGCTCTCGACTGTGTGCGCTCAACTTTTTTTCTTTTCTTCTCCTCACAGCAAAGGTGGGAAGGGCGGCAAGCAAGCGTCCGAGGAGAAGAAGCAAGACGATGAAGATGATTCGGGACCAAAACCAATGCTGCCATACTCGTCTATGTTTATATTGTCCCCTACGAACCCGTACGTCATCATATGTGCATGCCTGTCATACCGTCACATATATCATCATGTGTGTACTAAATGTGAAAATTCGTCGTTTGCTTTCAGCGTGAGGAGAGGCGCGCACTGGGTCGTCAATCTACGATACTTTGATTTCTTCATTATGGTCGTCATCTCGTTATCGAGTATAGCGTTAGCTGCGGAGGATCCGGTGAACGACTCGAATCCCCGGAACACCATACTGAACTACTTCGACTACGCGTTCACGGGTGTCTTCACCATCGAGATGATCCTGAAGATCATCGATCTCGGGGTGATACTCCATCCGGGCTCGTATCTCCGCGAGTTCTGGAACTTCATGGACGCGATCGTCGTGGTGTGCGCCGCGGTCTCGTTCACTTTCGACATGATGAGCGGCGGTGAAGGTGGCGGTTCCGCGTCCAAGAACCTCTCGACTATTAAATCGCTGCGTGTGCTTCGAGTGCTCAGACCCCTCAAGACTATTAAAAGAGTGCCGAAGCTCAAAGCGGTATTCGATTGTGTGGTGAACAGTTTGAAAAACGTCATCAACATTCTCATAGTGTATATATTGTTTCAATTCATCTTCGCTGTAATTGCGGTGCAGCTGTTCAACGGCAAGTTCTTCTACTGCACGGACGATAGCAAGTACACGAAAGAGGACTGCCAGTGAGTAATCCAGTTCAGTTCAGTTGGTTTCAGTGCTGCGCGAAAATCCGTCTTTTGTATACATATTGCAGGATGCGTTCACCGTGATATACGTATAATGCTGCTACCGGCGCTGATGTTGTTGGCCAATTCAGGGTTCTTTTACGATTTCTCATGCTTGCTAACTTACTATTATTATATTACATTGTCCATAGAGAATGAATTAGCGTATATCGACGAAAATCGCGAGATCGCGAGACTTGTGTCTCGTCGTTTTCTCGGTATACCACGATAGGCTTGTAATACAATTGAACCCAGTGCTTATAGAGTACAGCAAGAGAGCCAACTATCGCTTAAATAAATTATATCGACTAACCTTTGTATAACGTATTTGCAGGGGCTGGTTTTTCCAATTCGAAGAGGGCGAACTACATCCCGAAGCGAAAGAAAGAAAATGGGAATCGCAGTCCTTTCATTACGACAACGTCATGGTGGCGATGCTGACGTTGTTCGCTGTACAGACGGGGGAGGGGTGGCCGCAAGTCCTACAAAATTCCATGGCTGCCACTTACGAGAATAAGGGTCCCATACAAAATTTTCGTATCGAAATGTCCATATTCTACATAGTCTACTTCATCGTCTTTCCATTCTTCTTCGTCAACATCTTCGTGGCCTTGATTATCATCACATTCCAGGAGCAAGGCGAAGCCGAGCTACAGGATGGGGAAATTGATAAAAATCAGGTGAAACCCAACAGCTGACTCGTACATTGTCTTTTTCTCTGTGCACACACTCTCTTCGATACTTATTATTTATCTTACGCTTTGCAGAAATCTTGTATAGACTTTACGATACAGGCTAGACCGCTTGAAAGGTACATGCCGAAAGAGCGGAACAGTATGAAGTACAAAATCTGGAGGATAGTCATGTCGACGCCCTTCGAGTACTTCATCATGATACTTATCGTTCTTAATACACTTTTACTCATGATGAAGGTAAGCATACCTCGCTATGCGAGCATTATAAATTTATCATTATTATTTCAGAGTTATATTATAAGCTTCATATTCATTCATGATCGACGTAAAAGCACGTTTCGACAATCAGTTGATGATTCAAAGAAACCACGAAGAAGGGAGTCTCGATATGGTCGAGATACAGCCTTTTTTTATGCTCCCTTCTTCATAGTTCAAAACTGTAAATAATTTTGTGTTATTAGATTATTTCAACATGAATTTATATTTTTCTTTGTGAGTTTGATCGAATCAAGCAACTTTTAACAGTAGGTTTGCAAAACTGAGAACATGAATGTCTTCATATACGGTTGATTATCTGAATTCCAAGAATTGCTGATGAATTTGTTGAAGTTCGAGTAATGTTTGCTTATTCCTGATTTTAAAAGAAAATGAGAGCTTTCTCTAAGATTCGTTGACCAAGGTTATGGCAGAAAATTAAGAGTGCAAAAAAAACAATTGTAAAATAATCATGCACATCTGTTTAAGAAAAGAATTCGTTGTATACTTGCTTGCCAACGTATTTGTTTCATACGTATGTCTGTGGTCCCTATTTGTTACTGGCAAAATACACGTAGCTCGTGTTTTCTTCTTGAACCTCTATTCCCATCGTTTGTTGACGTAACTGTTATATATATACTCCCTTCCCTTTGTTATACAAATGAACATGATATACCATTCCCGTATTTACTAACCGGAAAGTTAGTTCGTTTCGACGTGTGTATTAATCAAAATTTATTCTGTCCTAGAACAAATATGAATCCATTCTCCAAAATCCCACTCTCTTTTTCTCTGTCCCTCTCTCTATCTCTCTCTCTCTCTCACTCTTGAAACCACTGACAATAAAAACAGAAGAATATTGCTCTACTATATTAGCTGACTAAAAGCTTCTTTTATTTCTGTTATCAACCTCAGAGCTGTAAGCATTTATATTTTAGCGTTTCCTTTACTTTCGATTCTTGTACTATTTGTTAGATGAAAAAATGTTACTCCAACACACAAAAGAAGCTAAATTGAATAGTCGTCTGTAGTACATTCTTATAGTCGCGTAATGCAGCTGATTTTTTCCATTAAATTACGTATATCTATGATTTTTTTTCTATCATTTTGTAATTTTTCTATTATACTGATTGAGACTGCATGGTCAGCATAAAATGTCCTGCTCTTGATCTCTTCCAAATACCACCTCTATACGAATGCGTTAACACGCTCAAACGATTGCTTCTGCACCTTGTCAAATCCATGATTTAACTGGAATCTGATTAGTTGTAAGAAATTTTGCGACTCTGAACTGAATCGTGAAAATCACTCCTCTTACGAGCAGAGGTAGAGCACTTGCAAAAGTGCGACTTTTTGTATTGACCGCGATATATAACCACACGCACGCGGTACTCAGATTTTTTAGCACACGCTTTTGAAACTAACTTATCCAACGTCTCAAAACCAACAGAATAACCGATACCAAACTTGAGCTGAATGTTCCCTTTCCCTAATATTGTATTTGTGGAAATGCTCGTTTCCATTTTGTCATATAGTGTAAAAACAAAGTCTTTATCTCTCTCTCTCTCTCTCTCTCTTTATATATATATCTTCATTTCCTGTGTCTCATTGTATACTTCTATATCTCTGTTTCTCGTCTGTTGTATATCATATTATATATCAAATCGGATTTTCTGTTCTGTTGATGATGATTCACCCGCTTGATCGTGATGTCACGTGTTACATGCCTGAACAAATATGCCCGAGTCTTTGCAGCACTTGCACAGCAACAATTATTACCACACAAACGACCCCTTCATTCGCAGAGATTCGATTTCCGAAAAGCGAACGAGCATAAACTAAAAAATAAAGCTATTCATGCTTTTACCACAAGCTTTCCGAGTCGAATCGATGATCGAATACAGCACGCAGTCCCATATATTCAGATATATACAACTAACTCTCACCAACACTCACACGAAATGCGTGTCGCATGCTGGCTGTCGCACAGGAAAGAGAAAAGCACCGACAATCACGGAATGTTAATTTATTCGATATATCTACTATGTTGCACGGGGCGATCGCACTACGCAGAACTCTTTCAAAATGAAATCTCTCCCACTTCACCGATATGAAAGAAATGACATGGCCAACTCACTCTCAATCCCGAAGCCTCTCACAAGCCTCTATATCTTCTTTTTCTGTATCCCAAACGTATCCCCCCCCCCCCCCCCCACGATTGTTTTCCTTCATCATGGTACTTAATTTTTTCTGGCATATATTACAATTCGAAAACGCAGAGACGCGTGCATTCCTTTTAGTTGATTGTTTCCATATGAGATTCGTTAATTGTTTTGCAGTAACCCTTGTTCATGATTTTTTCAGACACAGACATTCATATAACAGTCATGAGAAATCTCATATATAACTGTGTGTTAACGACAACGAAATCTAATCTCTATCTGTGCTATCATTGTCAATCTATCTATGTTTATAATTTTTGAGACGTTTGCAAGTAGAGAGCAAAGTATTTATGATTTCTTTGTCGTAGCTTTATTTCTATTATGGAAGAATAAATCATGAGTTCGACTAAACGATACGAAAAATAATATACGACTTACACGTATATGATTCCTGTAGCTAAAAAAATTACCGCAGCAAGAATGTTAAACGTTCATCGGATATACTACTTATATACTTGTCCCAATAGTTTTTGTTCCTTCACTATTTAGTTATGATCCATGCTCAAGCCATATTATATAGATTATATCAAAAGTATACTGTAATCCTTTGTGCTGTCGTCTGTACTTATCATAGATCTATTTACCAGCTTCTAAAGTATAAGATTGTTTCTGTTATCTCAAAGTAATTATTCTCTATAGGTCTGACTATTAATGAGATATTTTGTCACTTGAGTAGATTGAGTAGTCACAGAAAAGTAACTTTTAATTATTACCAGTCCTCCACATTAGATTAGAATAATTCTTTGGTAAGCAAAGTAAGAAAGAACAAACAAAAGGAAAACAGAATCAATTTGATGGAACAATACGAAAGAGAGCACTTGTTTTTTAACGCAAAAATATAGCAACAGCAACCAAACAAATAAGTCTAATGATAAAGAAAAAGTCGATCTGAAAGAAAAGCCTGTCATTGACACTTGTGCTAGGGCCCTTATATGTCCGTAAGATTTTCTTGTCGGCCGTGTGTTTGTCAGTGAGTGTGCATTACAGTACCACAAGCAGAGCGACGTGTACAAGAACACACTAAAGTACATGAACATGTGCTTCACGGGGATGTTCACCGTCGAGTGCATTATGAAGATCGCCGCGTTCGGCGTCAGGGTAAGAGCTCCATACCCTCAAGAAAAACCTAAAGCTCCTTTAATCCTTGAGCTCGCTGGCTCCGCTACCACCGTATTTACCCCTCACCTCTCGCCTCACCTCTGCCTTCAACCCTGGCTTCCTAGTCGGTGAATCGAATTTACGTGACGTTTTATTTGCTCGTCGAACTATTGCGTCAACTCCGAGGAATTGCTAATGAAAAACGATCACGAATTTCAATTCACTGACTGCCTCTCTCTCTCTCTATCTCTCCGATCTGGTAAGTCTCGCTTCGTAGATGAAACATAGAGCGTAATAGCTTAAAAATAAGTCGCTAAACTAGGAATATTAAAAAAAACATGATGAAAAATTGCGGTTTAAGCAATTTATAAAAATAATTATAAAAAATCTAACTGATTTACATGTACACAAAATCGTAAGATATATATATATATATATATATTTAAAACTTGCGTGATGAATGGATCTCGGTATCCTTGTGCGTCAAGAGCTCTTAAAAGGGGCTCGAGGATGAACAAAAAAAGTATATATCATCACGTCACGAGGCGAAATAAAAACGTACATAAACTTGAAACAAAATCTAACATGTATACGTTTATATACAAACAAAATACATTCATCCACACGTACACATTACACGATCAACATATTATATATAAATATGAACACACGCACACTTATATGAAAGACAAAAATCTACATTTCAGTCTTCACAAAATTATAATCGTACACGTATATTTATTTTTGTTTTTATCTATTATATTTTCTCTGTTTCACTATCTCTCTACCTCTCTCGCTCTCAGTTTCTCTGTCTTTATCTCTCATTGTACATCTGCTGTCAGTCTATGGCTACTTAGATTTTTCTCTCTCAATCTCTGTCTCTGCTCTATTTCTCTCCTGATTTCTCATTACTACATTATTTTTTTCGGCACTGTCCAGATTGACATGAAGAGGAGTCTTAGACTGCCTGATTGGAAGTGAAAAAAAATACCGAAAACCGAAAAGAAAAAGAAGAAGATACCCTCGATGCCTCTGAATCCTATGCATTAGAACATAATATTCTGCCAATGCATGCGCGCATGACTCACTCTGCACGTGCCTTGATTCTTTATCCATGCATGCTCACATATCACATGTAAATATTTATATATTGATCACTCCGTGTAACGAATTTGGAATACAATGACACATGGGGCGATGGTTTTCGTTTGTTTTCGTCCTCGCATGCTTGAAAGTTTTTTTTGTATATCGTCGATCATCAACTTTTGTTCGATATAATTTATGAAATTTTTTTTTTTATAGAAAAGAGATGGCTGAAGTCACCTGCATCTTTTTGCGATCTCTTTATTAATGAAAATAACTGTCGCTAGAATCTTTAGGTTCTATTATTAGGCTCACATAGTAATAAAGACGTACTCACAATTGGGTATATATGTTATCATATCTCGGTGCTTTGATATTATTATTAGCTTTTTTCTTTCACGAATTGAAAATTCAACTTAATTGTGAGATTTAGTCAGCTTTCATGATTTCAATGAAAATAAAGAGATTTTGTCTCATATACAGTAAAACGTGGTTCATAAAATCACGAAAATAATAATAATTACCATGAGTATATATAATATGAAAAATCATTGAAATAATCGAATATGTTGATGTTGATATTGAAAGGCACACAGATAGCACAGATTTGAAAGTGAAAGCCCTGTGTACGTTTGATTAAGAACAAACAAAAAATTAAGAAAAAATAAAACAATGATGATGAAAAAATCAAGTTAAATAGCCGAGTGTGTTACGTCTGTGTGTTGGGTGTATTTTGTAGTATCACGACGCGCCGCCAGTTCTATTGGACAGCTTGACCTACGTGAACTTGGTCGTCACCCTCCTTTTCTTCATTGAGTGCATCCTTAAACTCGTCGCCTTCGGATGCAAGGTACAATAAAGCCTTTACTCATCACTCCACTTTCTCACACATCAATGTATAAATTAACGATAATGAATATATAATAATGTTCTGTAATATCTGATGGCAATATAGTATCTCATAATCAAACAATATATAGATTAGTGCAATAACGTAACGTCACCATATTATGCAATGATATATATATATATATCACCTCATATAGATGAGCAACAAAGAACCGAATAATGTATGTCGTGGCGAAAGAAGTTATATATAGAAATAATCTTCGTCTGGATTTTAGCAGGGATTTAAACGCCGAGAGTATAAAGTTGGAGGAATCTGAAAAGTTTACCCATAAGGTCGTCTATAAAGAATTCACGCAAGCTTTTTTCTTTTTGTTATGGAAAATCCATAAATACGTAGACCATTTTACCGTGCACGAGACAATTGATGTTTAATTTATTTGTATTTTTTTCATATATTTTATACGGAAAGAAGCGACTCGCAATACGAACGCGCGTTATTAAAGCTTATTTAGTATATAATTCTACATTATATATTTGACGATTTATATAAGTATCTTATATATGCATATATGTAATAGTTTTTATTATACTTATACACTAGATCTATACGTATTATACATTATATATATATATATATATTATAGAGAAGCTAATGACGTATATACTTTTCTATGACTATGTCGTTTGCCGAGTATATTAGACAAGCTTATTATTATATATACAAACTTTTTTCATATATAAGGCTCGCGCGTTAAATAATATCTCAATACTACTATTTCTAGAGTGCTTGCTAATACCGGCATGCTCCCGTAGATATTTATATATATTTTTTTTATAGAAAGAATCCTCTCACTCGTATATATATATATACTTAGTCGATCATTCGACGCCATCACCTTTTATATACTTATTATACGACCTCAAAGTATACGAATATAGCAGTATACCTCCTGAATATGCCTATTATATATATATATTTGACTCTTTGGCCACACACATTAGTTGAAAACGCACCAGCTCACATTGTCGCGTGATCACCATATATATTATAAATATATATATATTGTTATAATTTCTGTTCACTACGAGCGAAAGACACATAGCTACTTAAAACCAAGTTCTATTCGCTTTTAATTACACTCTTGAGCACACGCATATATAAATCTATATATAACAATTCTATACATGTCACCGACGCGCTATACACACATGATATATAAACACCCTATATCTTAAAACACTACGTACAAACATCGTAAATGCTACACTACGTACTTATACACAAATAAACACGGTATTGTGATGAATATAATTGTTAATACACGGATACCGAAATATTAAAACGAGGTACACTAAAAATTGATAAAACTTGTCGTTCAAGATGCTATATATAAATGTAGTACTAATTGTCAATGTATGAAAAAATATAGATGTAGTGCTTATTATTAGTCATCGTAAAGTTTTCTTCAGAAATACGCATTTCCAAATGAATCCAGCTGCTGAAACTGATAATAAACCCTTTGTACAGACTTGTTCTGAAGAAAACATTCGAATGGCTATTTACGAAATAAATATTAATACGAAGCATATCTAATTCATGTTTTCTCTGACGTTCCCGAAATAGAACTTCTTCAAGGATCCCTGGAACACGTTTGACTTTATCACGGTCATCGGTAGCATCGTGGACGCGCTAGTCATCGAATTCGGGGTATGTAAAGTCCAAGTGCGCTCGGCACTTTTAATCTACATTTAATTATATATAAGCATACTCGTTTCTAACGTCAGCGTCCTTTAATACGAATTTGGTATACTCTTTGTACCCACATGTTTTAAGGACAATGCTCGACAAAATTAAATTTTCGGAAATTTTGTTGGGCAAAACCCACTCAGCTGCCAAGCAGATTTACGAAATGAAACGAAAGAGCTAGACACTCCCACGAGCGTTTATTAAAATTTTTTGGCTTTTATTGTCTTTTGCGAGGTCGGCATAACAAACAGGCTAGAACCATAAAGATAATTCAGGATGATAATAGAATGTGGATAATTAAATTCTCCAAGGAAATATGTAAAAGCTACAGAATAAAACCGGCTGATAAAACACCATTACTTATAATGCAAATTCTATTGCGACCTTTCATGAACAATAAATTAATTAATATTAAAAAAAATTAATTAGAAATATGAAGTTCATGCGATTGCTACAGTTAGCTCTTTCGAGTCGTTTGGCGCATCTGTGCAGTTGGAGAATCACAATATTGAAAATATTCTTTTTTTACACCAGGATAGCATAGCGCGTATTTTTCAAAACGAGAAAGAGAACGTGCGACGGGTAAGTCGTTGGAGTAACAAGTGCAGATAGCGCCGTAGTTTTGTTTCTATCTTTAACGTTGATTATTCATATAAATATATATATACAGAAAGGCAAGCCGCTTTAGTGGAAGCTGCAGTTCGTTGGCGCTCTGATATTACCCACCTACGATCCACTATTAACCGAATTAGTATTAGCTCCTTTAACGATATCCAACCTCATTATATCGATGTTTATATAAATTTATCATTATAGTTTTATGGCGGCTAAATATGATTCCCCAAAATTCAGTTTAATTCTAGCGACCGTAGAAACTACTGCATCGAATTTTTCATATGTTACACCTCATAATGAAAATATTGTTCATATTTTAGTTTAGTCATTACTGTACAATGTATAACCGTAAATTTCCATGTAGAAGTTTACCTTTTTAGTCGAACTGTTTTTTCATGGACTACTTTTTTAACCATAAATTCGAAAATCAGAAGGATTATCAATCAAGACTTTTTTAAAAATAATTGAAATACCTTAGCCATTTTACGAAATGAAACTTTAGAAGCAGTGTTGCCAAAAAACATTATGCACTACACAATAGTCAAACATCGCCATTGACACTTTTACGAAGATTTCTATACTTCAAAAGAAAACGAACATATAAGACACAATTAAAACCATTTTTCAAAATTGTTAGTATGTGAGAATGTTTGTTTTGTGATTTTCTTTAAATGGTCGTGCAATATATATATTTTCACACATGTATCATGAATATATGATTCGGTGTTTATATGTAACCAATTTTCACAAACTATATCAACACCATTGATGCAATAATGACACCTCTGCAAAACTAATATTATAATTTAGTTAATGTCCTGCGATGTATGAACCAGTCATACTCCTTTATCTTTTATATAAGCACTTGCACAGGTAGATATAGAATAGACACATAAAATAGAGCTTGATAAATTTTTTTATTTTATTTATATAGTTTTTACTCGCTGTATATTAGTGCACACTGCACTTTATTTATTTTCTACACGCACAAAAATCGATATCCACATTTAAATACAAAAGTATTGTTATGACGAGTATGTCCTGCTATATAAAAAAAAATCTGATACCTACCTAATAATGATTGGCAAATAGTAATTGTGTGACAAAATTTAAACAAAGGACTTCGATTTTCAGAAGGATAGTGCGAACTACATTAAAGGTAGAAAGGTGAGGCATATTTACATACTCCGCATAATAATCGTATGCGCAGTATAATACACAATTTATTGTCTTTTTATTTTTACAAAAGTGTGTTTGAGTGATTTAAATGTGTACATAAGAGTGTTTGTGTTACTGTCTAACTTTTTTTTGTCAGCTTTATTTAAACTACTTTCTTTTTATTCTACACGTTTGCTTACTGTCAGCACTACATAACAACGCAGACTCACAATCAGACAACAAAACATTAAAGTCATATCTTGACATATTTTACATAAATGATATGTACATAATTTATTATGTACTACTGGTACTGTGAATGAAGATCATTACTTTCAGATTATTCAACACACAGTCTTCACAAACGCAAGATAATTCACCGACTTGGCAACACTGAGACTTGAATATCTTGGCTTTTCTCGTAAAAGTCTATCAAAAAGTGTTCTTCATAATATATAAATAATGACTGCTCGCGCTTAGCAACAAACAAAACCAATGCACTTGGTTTGCTAAAGTCAATGTATTTTTTAAAAATCCTTATGAATGCTTCAAACTTAGAAAAAGTCGTTTATACCATTTTCTTTTATATAATCCAAAAATTATTTGAACGATACATTGTTCGATTAATTATGTAATCTTTAAACTTCTCTGTATAATAGTATAATAGCGAATTGAAAAATTGTTCAAATGATAGTTGATGCAGAAATTCTATTAATAAAATTTGTAGGTAGTCATTCGATGAAGTCGTTTTGCTACAAAATTCATATTCTTATAACAATTTCATTTATTAAACGATAAATTAAAAACAGCTACAGTAATTCGTAGATGTAGTTAGTGCTAGACTTTAATCTGTAGTTATTTTTTTTTACATTTAAAGGAAATCGAATGTATCCTATTTAAATATTATTCAAATAACAAGATTGTTGTGATAATATTAATTTGAAGCAAAACGTCAAAGCTTGAATCCCTCTGGATTCTATCAAAGCTTACATTCTAATCGAACTAGTCTCCTTTCGTTGATAGTTAATATCCAAGAATATATATTTAAATATTTATTGTTAAATCTTGCATTAGGCTACCAATAACGTAAAATCGTTGCACTTCAAGACAAAAAAATTTAAATTATTTTATTATGAGATAGTATCAATCTCTTTGAGTGCAACGTAGCTCATGTTAAAAATGCTATATGTGTTAATACTTGTTTATACAACCATAATTTTGGACCATGTGTTCGATAAGCGGTTCTCGCAGGCTTTACTTTGGATTTTGAGAATATACTTTTCTTTTATACTGCCTATTCGCATATTTTTTACTGCTCGAAATAAATGTTGAATCTTTCTCTGCCTCTTACTGTGTTGTTAATAATTTGCTGCCATGTTCAGCAATTCCATCATTTCTGCGCAATCTTGATTTCGCGCTTGAACACACGGTCCTACCATATTATTTAGAACATATATATATATATATATACCACAGTATCCACCTCGAATTTGAAAATATAAATTTGATGGTGCCTTAAATTGGATGAGTTAATAATGACCAAGTAGTCACTGCCCGAAAAATTGTTGTTGGACCAATAATGTAGCATCTCAATTGTTCAATCTAAATTTTCTAACGACACTGTTTCTTAGTGGCAGTGCCTTAGCCCATATACGTAAACATGTCGTATGAGTATAGGCCTAAGGCCAGTAGATAATTGATAAGAAAAAGTAGAAAAGTTGTTATCCACATAAAAATCATAAAAAAAGACAAATCTGTGGATAGCCCTTATAACGAACAGAAAAAATAGAGAGAAAAACAAATAGAAAAAAAGAATAAAGAGCTTTTGATAGCTTCGACCGGGCAAGAGCACGGCCCCCTAAAAAGCGTCGCGTCGAGTCTCGCTCGGAAGTGGGCGAGGTCGGCGCGTATGGCTCGGGCCGTCTCGTTTGCGCGCGCGGAGCCCAGCTCTTTTGCCAAGCCCGTGCAGCAGCATCTGTTTGTGTTTAAGTGCAATTTTCTCTGTCCCCTGCAGGAGAACTTCATCAACGTCGGCTTCCTCAGGCTCTTTCGTGCGGCCAGACTGATCAAGCTGCTCAGACAGGGTTACACCATACGGATATTACTTTGGACGTTCGTTCAATCATTTAAGGTACGGTTGTCCCTCTCATTTTTTTTCATTGGTGTAACTCTTGTGCAACATTATTCTACTCGACTGAGCTGATTAACGCGAATTTCGACGATCCTTCATTCCAGGCTCTACCTTACGTATGTTTACTCATAGCGATGCTCTTCTTCATTTACGCAATCATCGGCATGCAGGTAAGAGTCGTAGGCCACCTTGGTTACAAACGATCATTCAAAATGTAATAAAAAATATCTCGATATCATGATAATCATTCATCCTACTGATCGGATGGGAGTACACACAAAGGATAATCGCAAATGTATAAAAGCGGGACTCGCTTAATATAGGTGTGTCCCGGAAAGTATATATATATGTGTGAAAACGGCGAATCGAAAGAAAGAGAGATTTTTGCAAGTTTCCAGTGCCACGTACTGTAATGAACACAATAAGTCATCTGAAAGCTATATCTTTAACCATCAGGTCTTTGGAAATCTGGCGAACGATCCAACGACGGCTATCGAATCACACAACAACTTTCAGTCCTTTTTTGGCGGTCTTATGTTGCTCTTTCGGTGAGTCGAGCAGCTGAACCATATTTGGCCCGTACTACTTGAGGGCCAACATTTTTCTCGCTAAATGAACTTGAAACATAGAAGAGCGCTTTTTAATCTTTTATTATTACATATCGCCCACTCGTTTTTTCTCGTAATTCTGCTTCATAGTCATTACAATTTTTTTATTATACTTTCTTCATTTTTTCACAACAAACAATATTCACCTATATTTTTGATACCCTTTATTAGCCGACTTTCTTTTTTTAGCAACAGTGACTGATACATAGGCAATACTTTTATTCTTACATTACATTATTATATTAAGTAATCTTAGACGGCTAATGGAATAAGACAGTACTTTTGAGCGACAAGGGCGATTTTAATCATTCTTGATTATATACTTAGTAATTTTTTGGTAAACTAAAGAACGTATGATAACACTAGTCATAGCTTGTGAGTGTAGATTTAGAAGTAAGCTGCTCGACGAATTTTAGGTCATTTTATATTAAACTTTTTTACTACTACTATTCAACATATATTCCCAGACCATTACGTTACGTAATACTAGTTTTATACTTTGTTTCTGTTCATAATAGTCGTAGCGACAGAGTTACTTTATTATTTCATTAACAACCAAGTACAGCAATTAGTGCTAATAATCACATACACCACATTTATACACATTATATACACATACACACACCGCTAGTTGGCATAAATACAAACAGACACTAGTAATTGGCCCAGCAAAAGAGAGAGCACGCGATCGATCTAGAGAAAAAAAATAGAACGATTAAAAGATACAGTGACAAAAACATAAAAAAAACACCATCCGATTAATAAAAAAAAAATAAGAGATCAAATTCGAAACGCATTTTTAATCGATCATCCTACTCATTCTAATGGTGCTTTCGCTCTGTTTTCGCTGCGGCCATCTGCTTACCTTCCCTCAGGTGTTTGGTAACATCGCCTTGGTGGAGAAAAACTCGATCAACAAGCACAATAATTTTCAGAGTTTCATTCAAGGTCTGATGTTACTATTTCGGTAAGTGCTGCCTCCTCAAGACTTGACGTGCACGAAAGCTACGGAAAATTTTCGCGTTCGCGTGTGTACATTCACTCATACTACGTACATCTGTGTAAGCCACGATTTTTGTGGGTTCAATATACTTGTAAATTATTTTTTCAAGCTTCGACAATCGTCTCCAACCTCGATTATCAATGTATCAAAAGCTATTTAGTTTTCCTGCACACGTCGACACACGTAGAATATTAAGTAGATGTGCAAGCCATGGAAGCGTCAACTGCTTTTCAGAACACTCACACTACACTAGACACTTATTATTTTATTCGTAATAAATGATGCTGATTAACAAGAATCCCAATGAGCCATTTTAACTCTTCAAAATGGTTCAAGTTCCATAAATGAATTTCGATAATCACGTATTGATTAACTTGTATAAACTTCTTTGAAAGAATATCGTTGCTTACGTAAATCTTTTGTCATCATTTGTTAGACACATCAACAATAAGCGTAAATGCATGAATTGGGTCGAGCTTCTAGAGCTAGATCTGCACGTCGACAGTTTCATGGCTTGCCTGATTGAATCACTGCACGGCTTTCTAGATATAACCCGTACTCCGAGGTCTCTATAAAAGTTTTTTTTTCATTTCTTAGTAACTGCCATGGTAATATCTTTTATATCAAACCTTTGTATAAGTAGCGTTCTATGATAAAGTAGCTCAAATTACTCGTTGCTCAAGTAACGAGAATTGCTTATTGTTGACTATAATGCTAAACGTACAAACAAAACAAAGTGAGAAAAAAAGAGATTAAAGCAGGGTGTTAAAGCAACGTGTGAGCGATGAGCCTGGCTAATGCAAGCATCGTGTATTCTTTCTTTCCTACGCTCATCCACTGAAGATGCGCGACGGGCGAGGCGTGGCCGAACATCATGCTTGCCTGCGTAGCGGACCAGCCGTGCGACCCGCGCTCCAAGGAGACGGGCGACAAGTGTGGCTCGAACCTCGCCTACGCTTACTTCGTCAGCTTCATCTTCTTCTGCTCATTTCTCATGCTCAATCTCTTCGTCGCCGTCATCATGGACAACTTCGATTACCTGACGCGCGACTCGTCGATTCTCGGCGCCCATCATCTCGACGAGTTCGTCAGGATATGGGCCGAGTACGATCCCAACGCCACGGGTAAGATCCACTATACCGAGATGTACGACATGCTGAAGAACATGGATCCGCCGCTGGGCTTCGGTAACAAGTGTCCGAATAGGTTGGCCTACAAGAAACTGATAAGAATGAATATGCCCGTCGACCAGGACGGGAAGGTCAACTTTACCACGACGTTGTTCGCGCTTATCAGGGAAAATCTCAGTATAAAGATGAGAAACGGTGAGTTGGAGAGTAGTGTATGTTGTCTGAACAATCATGGACTTGCACTACTTAATGCGAAGTGGTCGTCTTTGTTCTTTTCATTTTTCATACTTATGAAACGCGTTATTTAATGACTATCCGCAATTCTTACTGAATATCCTTCTAACAGCGGATGAAATGGACCAAGCCGACGAAGAACTTAGGGATACCATTAGAAACATTTGGCCTCTGCAGGCTAAGAAAATGTTAGATCTCTTGGTACCAAGAGCAGAAGGTAATACTTATATTTCTAATTTCTTTTCTATTCCGATATTCCCACTCTAAAATTTGTTATTACTGAATTTTTCAGACGTGAAAAAGGAGAAGCTTACGGTGGGTAAAATTTACGCCGGACTGCTGATCCTTGAGAGTTGGAAGGCCACGAGGTTTGGCCAGAAGGAGTCGACTCAGGTGAGTTTTTGGAAACTTGTCTACCTAGACCTATACTTATACACGCGGTTATAATGCCCCTTGACTATATAAATTAATGTTAATGCGAAGTATAATGTTTCCAATGACCGTTGAAGATGGCTCTCTAATTTTTCAATTTTGACCCTTTGTTACTTTAGCACATCCTTGATCATTTAAAGACATCGTTCATAGTTCAGAGTCTCATCGGTAGCCTCTAATAGAAAGGGAATAAATTTGAAAATTAGAGAGAACGAGATCATGATGAAAGTTACATGTCCGAATGAGTGTTTGTCGTTGGCTTCTTCGTCGTAGGAGTTGACGGCCATTGTGTGAAGATTGTGAATTTCGTTTAGCATAACCAGGTGTTAAACAGCAGCTTTTAGATAACTGTTTTTAATTTTTTGTATAATTTTTATTTCTTTTACTTGGTCTCCATTTCTAAATTCACATTCATAATATCCTAAATTGCATATTTGTTTGACTACAATTAGACTGATCATAATCTATAGTTAATAGAGAAGATCAATTCATATTTGCAAAATGGAGACCGTGCGAACTTTTCTGTGCTCAGTAGTGCTAATAATTCTTGTGAAAGTGTACCCGATCCAAATAACTATTTGAAAGAGATATATATTAGTTTGGTCGACATCGTCATTTCATCGAGCCTCTCTGTCATTTGTGATTGTCCTTCAAAACATATGTATCTTGCTTGTTAATATCACTAAACATAAAAGTGATGAAGTGACGAAATATCGGCTGTCCCTTTAATCGATGATCAAGCATCTGTGGATATTAAAATTATTAAGATTCGAGTTAGTCGAATCCTTTATATTGTAGTCAATGATTGATGTTATATAACCCAAAATAGGAGGTATCCGTTTTCAACATAGTTTTAGTTTTACGGTTACTATACAATATATGTTAGAACATAATTTACAAAAATTACAATAGACATATAAGATCGATAGATGACCTTAATTACTATTTATGAATCTATATAGCTTTCGGTAAATGTAGCTCAATTTTTATATTTCTCAAAATAATAAGTAAAAGGAAATTGCCAATACATAACATCTAAATATTAGTGATTTTTAGTCAAAAACAAAAGAATGCAATACATATAACGAAATAGATAACTTAACTACGTTTTCCTATGTTAGAAAACTATACTAATATAAGTTTAGATTTTTTAGATCAATATATGAGTATAACGAATAAATTTAGTATAGGCACTTATAGAAGACTGAGTGTTGAGTGGTATTTTTGATTGACTTTCATCTGTAACGAAGTACAATATAATCTGATTAAAGTATACAGAGAAAATTAACTCGGCATCGCCGGGTCTTTAGATAAATTAGAGTGATTTGATACTATTATAACTAGGTTTTAGATAATTAATTTGATGAGCACTATTATTAATTATTGTACTGATAATCTCAAGAAAAAAAAACTATACCCTTAAAAGCAGGTTTAAAACAAAGCTCTCAATCATCTGTTTATGATTTTTCTTTGTTTTACAGAACGATAACGATCTTATCGATAACGATAATGCCGGGCAAAATGCTGCGGCCACGGCGGTAGTACTTACTCTTTTTTCTTATCTTAATTCTTTTTCGACACTATTATTATTTTTCTTTTACTCGCCGAACTATTTTTATTTGAGCATTTATGCATTCCTCATTCATTGTTCACCTCATCATTATATAAGCTTCGAAGACTTGTTTTTCTCTCTTCTATTTCTATTATAATTATTCTTATTATTACCGATTATTCAAACTATTTTTATTCCTTTGTTATTATGATTATTATTAACTCAATTTTTATACTTTTGAGAAGAACTCGTCTTTCTTTACTGCATTTATATACATTTGTTTGTTTCAACTTGCATTAATTTATACATTTACGTTTAATGTTAATATTATAGTTTATACATGTGTTATGTTCAAATTTGTGTTCCTTAATTATACTTAAGCTGTGTTTCTATAATTTAGTTATCAGTTACACCTGTTTTGAAAACTATTATAGCTCTTTAGTTTGGCATTGAACATCATAAACCTTATTTGATTATTTATTTCTTAAATATTGAGAGCAGCGCAGTTTTCGATGCATCACAATAAAGGAACAATGTATTGCAGTTCCGATTACAACATCGATCGCTGCGCTTTCTTTTAGTACGATATCACCCTCACCACACGAGTATTTTTTCTCAAGTCTTTCCTATACAGAAACACTATAGCTGAACTAAATAGTACAATTTTATAGAAAATAGAATGCCTACTAAAATAATAGCAGCTTAGAATTATTAGTGCCTTATAAACAGAAAACCAAATAAAAACAAGTCCTGTTTTTCAGAGCACGCACGATCAATTATTATTATTCTTATTATTATTCTTATTATTATTATTATTATTATAGATAATAAATAGTTTAGTAGTTATTCAATCTCCATATATCGTAATAGCGATGAAGATATTCAAAGCCACAAATATATCTTTTTAAACAATGAACGTTTCCATACTTCTACAAATAATTTGAATCGTTAAGTGATATGAGGAGATTAGTACTTTGGGCTTGCAAAAGATACTTCGAACGGCATTACTTTAAAGCAGCTGCGAATCGAGGCGTCTTTTGGAAAGCAATATTATATACCTATAATTTCTAAATATATACCCCGTTAAATAAATTGAAAGCGCAAATACTGAGCGCAAAGCGATTTGCAAATTGCCGGACATGTATTTGCGCGTCGGCTCATTTTCGTCAACGTTCTTTAAAGTAATTACATGTGATGTAAGTAAAGAACTTGTGCTTGAACTATGATGTCTACATGAGTATAAGTAACGAAAAACAGCAGCCTCTTTATTAATTTACGCTCCTATTAGGAATGTAAATCAAAGTCGTTGACGACTCTAGTACATATATTGATAACTATATAGCTCGCCTTTTGCCTCAAAAACAACATTTCTCTTCATAATAACTTACACATATCTAACATTTATTTACTTCTTGGGCACGACACGCGAGTGTATTTTATTTATCATAATATTACAATACGATCGCTTTAGTTAATCGCAGAATTAGTCGGTCTTAGATCGAAGCTAGAGTAATTATATATTTTATCTCTTTTTTATACTAAACATTGATCTCTTTTTCTTGTAACTGTCTAGTTGATTTGTCAGACACTGTTTTTCTTATGCTCACGATAGAAATAGTATGTTGTGCAACTAGGGTGGGAAATTGGCTTTTTCTAGCGAGGATGATGTTTTGAGCACGAGTCTGAAAAAACCACTCTACCGTTGTTGCACACCGTGCTTTTTTTAACTAGGGCAAGAAAAATAGGCGCGTTTTTCGTGTATGGGAAAGTAATGGGAAATTGAGAACTGCGAGAAAGAGAATATAACTTAAAACTTATAATAAATTTCCAAAATTTTAAAAAATATTGTAAATTTTGAAAATTTTTTAAATTGTGAAAATATTAAATAATTTCAAATTTCGAAAATTTTGAATAATTTTGAAAAATTTTGAAAATTATTAAAACGTCAAAATTTTTATTAATCTTGAACTTTTGAGCAGCGGGAGGAAAAGTTCTTTTTCTCACGCTGCGAGAAAAATTCGATTTCCATTCGTTTCTGATGCACGAAAAAGGACCTTTTTCTTGCCCCTGTTAAAAAAAGGAAATTTTCATACTCTTGTGTAGTCCTAGCCGAGTCTTGTTCACAATCAATTTTGCCCGAGGAATTTCATTGTTTTATAAAACATCAAATGTAAGGGTAGACACATGTAACAGTCATGGAAGTTTAATGAATCACTCAAAAATTCCTCTGGCTTGGTGATAACTGTGTTGTTGATGGAGACTCGCCACAAAAATATATTATTAGAGAGATACTTACTCAAGCATCTTGTAGATTAGTTTTAAAATTATAAACCTAGTATATTTATATAATAATGAACGTAGAACCTTTTTCTCGTTTGCTTAAATTGGTCTTGAAGCGTGTTTTAGATCGTACTTCTGTCTTACCCCCAGACTACTCTGATCAATCACATTTTATTAAATTAAAGCATTGACATATTTCCTGAGGCAATATGAAAATTTGGATTTTCCTATTGTCAATGGAGAGTGCGATTCATTCCTCAGATATTACGTATATTTCTTAGGCATGCTTGTAATGAATTGAATATCAAACCCCGTTTAATAACGATTATTTTATTTGATAGGTTGTAAAGGTAAAAAAATTGTCTGTGTGGCTACGTTTTGACCCCTATATCCCTAAAAACTACTTATTAGCTTGAAAATCCTCGTCTGTTAAATTCACGTTATCACGTATAACCGCAAACGTTAATTGACAATGAATTTTTTCTTACTTTGACTGTGTGCCATCATCTTTAAAATTCATCGTCGATTAGTTTGCTTTGCATGCTTTATTATATAATAATAATAAATAAAAACAAGTATATTACAGAACTTTTCAATGTCCCGTAATATACTGACATTGTTCTAAATGTAATTAACTGTCAACACCATCACGCGTGCCATAAAAGCAGCATCCAAACTTAAAGTGTACGCTATTCAACAAACATATACAGGCTTTAAATGACAATGACAATTAAATCTTTTATAATAAAAGCAATCACTTATATAAATATAAAAAGTAACTTCATTTAAAGAACGAACACTAAAAATGTTTAATTTACAATCATGATCGAGAGATCGTTGCTGATAAATCACTTTATATAGTCTATTTAGTTTACGCATTTATCGTTCCTCAAGCAGCACAGATCTCGAATGACACATAATTGATAAAAAAAATCGATCACTTAAATGAATAACTGTCCAATCATGCATGGCAAACTTTTTCATCTTCTCATGATAAAAAGACACTCTGCACTAATCCACCACGACACTTTTTTCTGGCATGGTTTTTTAAGCATTTTTCCAATAATCAACAAAAGTCATATATCTTAGTAAACTACATTTTTCTGCTCTCGTGCTCCTTTTTTGTCTCTTGGTGTTTACATACATTTTTTTCATAAAAAAGATAACCTCTAATGACTCTCGAATTATTCGCGAAAGCAACACCCGAAGGAGTCTACAGAGAGTAGAAAAAAAATAAAATGTCTATATTAAACGCAGCGGAAAACAGTGCAAGAGAAGATTCGTGTCGAAGGAAAAGCCTGTATGTGCCTGTGTACATACCGCGTAACGAAAAAAGTACAGTGGATTCTGCACCGGCAAAATGAAAAAAAAGATGGTTATAAATTGAATATTGTGATGAGAGTATGAAAGAGAGAGATATCTAAAAGTCGAGATTTGGAGAGTCTGACCGAACGGGTGTTGTTTCGCTTCCACTCACGATACAGCGCTCGGCCTTCTTGGAGGCGTTGATGGACGCGGCCGCGGTGAACCACGCGGGCAATAATCACCATCCGAGCAGTCGTACCAACAGCCTGGAGCCACCAGGTGACCACAAGGACCATCATCATCACTTGACCAGAGGCTCGCACGGCGACGAGGAGGAGGGTCCCCTCGGGATATTCGCGGCCGCCGAGCAAAGACGTCAGCGTAGCCTCAGGTACGCCACACCGGCCAGTACTGACCATATATACTGATTCTTAATCTTTTGATTCTACCTTACCGACACCAATGAACGTACATCCAACGTGGTGTCGGTAATGCAGGTTCGTCAAAAGGTTACGATGTGAAGATGAAGTATACAGTAAGTACTGACGCAACGACTGTTGCTTTGCTTGATCGGTTTCAGGAACAAAAAGGTGAACTGGAAGGTGTCACAGCAGTACGATAAACTAGGGATCAACGGAGAGAGTAGCCAGGGAGGGGTTGGGCCTCGCGGGGCGGGGTTTCACGGTTCGGCAATCGTTAGTAATGGCGATGAACGCCTCAGCCCCGATCTAGAGCCATTGCTGACGGAGCCCTCCCGACCGGCACGTCGGGAGTACGCACAGTATTGTCATCATCATCTCTATCACCGACTCAGAAACCGAAATCGTTACCGAAATCAATACTACTACGACAACTACGACAGCTACAACAACACCTACTACGACAATAATAATCAATACTATGATCAGTACTACTACGATCAATCGTACCGCCATCGACCGCATCACCACGATTATCATCATCATGATCATCATCATCATCACCATCGACCATCCTCGTACCACCACCACCACCATCATCGTCACCACGCCAACACCTACGCACCTCGATCCTCGATCCGTTACCGCAAGGTGTCAACGCTCGGTTCTTTTCAAATCCAATTACATTAAATTATTTTATTTTTCTCATTTTTTTTTGTTTCTTCACAGGCAACTATTTTTTTCTTTCAAAGTCGAGCTGATTTTAGTTTGTATTTTTTTCTAATTATTCACTTTGTACTATTTTTGTTTTTACAGTAAGATACGTGATATCTTTTTTTATGAATTTTAACATTGTATTTTGCAAGCCCTGTCGAGATTGGATCTATGACGGTATATACTGCGCGATTTTAACGTAGACACGAGGCGTGTTTTAGATATTGCGTTTAAGTGTTAGTGAACCCCATCAATAGAGTAATCAGTTGTATTTTTTACTCCATATTTACTATACTTACATTTTAAAGTTCGTTTGTGTTGATGATCGCAGATACTGTATGATACAATTGATATTTGATTTCTTATAGAGAAATCACTTCTATATATATATATTAGATTATACATTCAATGTTTACACGACCATCGCGACCTCTTCAACCCCGTTAGCATACAACATTTAGATATTTATATACGAAAGATTAGTCTTTTTCTCGTTTTTATTATACAATCAATTACCAACATTTTCCTCAGTAGTTTAGTGAATCTCCACTCATCAATCCATCAACCCTCTCCAACTCATCATAGATGACATTTTACTAGAAAATGGCGAATTAGATATGATACCGTAATTACATATTTATATTATACACTCATAACGACTTTAGAGAGTCCCACCCTTCCCTAGCTGCTTTCAACATCCAGGAAAACAACTAGATTAACGTATCTGAATAATGTTGTATAACCATCTGTGTACGTGTAATGTGTATAATCAGAATAACAATTATGGTAATTACGTGAATGTGAACCGCGCGGCAATGGGACACGAACGATATAAATCGCTAATCCGGTCTGTCGGTTGTAAAATGTCACCGGTAAGTACACACGCATAATAGCTCTCGCTGCCTCCGCCTCTACTCTGTGGAAGATGCCATCAGTCTCAAGTTTCGTACATATGTATAAAATACATACTCGCACCAGGATAGCAAAAAACTATTAAGAGAACATAGAGGATCAGATAGACAATTTTTTCAATCGCATGAGCATGCTTTTTTTCTGTCAAAATTTTAACAACAAGTTTTTTTATACTTGAGCATGATCGACTATCTCGATTTTTCTATACCATTTTTTGCAAGCTGTACATGATACTTTCTTCGGGACGCTTCACTCGAAGCAGTTTCACTTAGCAAACTTACGTCTAATAGATCACGATTCCACGTCCTTTTTAAACTGTACTTTTTCAATATACTAGTTCAATTTAGACAGCAATTGTATACGTAGCACATTTTTCATCTACAATATAAAGTAGGTGTGGAGAAGTCTTTAAAAAGGACCCACACACGTGTAGCTGAGAACGTAATTCCATTAGAGCGCAAGTAGTGACAACACGCTGAGTGGAGCTTGCACATGCAAAAAGATACGAAAAGCTTCCGGTCGAATCTCTACAGCAGAATACAGAATAGCGATTCGCTCGGACAGCTGATCCATCGACAGAGGCAAAAGGCGCCGATACGCCGAATATTAGAGACAAACATGCTTGATATATAGCTATTATGTGAAACCGATGCCGCGTTTCCGCTCATCGACGCATCAAGGATGCGCGGGTGCAGCTGATATTAAAAAAAAAAAAAAAATAATCGTTGCTCTCGAACCCGACGTCGATTTACTCGACGCCGAGATCTGCACCACGAAGTCAAGATTCTATATATTAAGCGTTATTACTATACGATTATATACATATACGGCTGTAATATATTTTTTCCTTGAGCTCGCCTCGATCTCTACTTTATATATTTTTTCTGTACAAGCCTATAGATTATTACACAAATAACGATATATCTAAGCGCGATCGAAGCCTCGAGCCCACATACTCACAAGCGACTTTTTTTCTCTCTTTCTCTCTCTTTTCTCCCGCCCCGATGATCCCGCACGAAATCCCGCCTCTAGATGGATCTGCAAGACGTCGTGATCAGCGACTCGAGAGCCGGCAGTCTCGAGAGCCTCACCCACGCGGAACGACTTCATCCCCATCACACAGCGACGCATCCGGCGAGACACTCCCGGTCGCCGAGTTTAAGGTACAGCCTAATGTCAGCCGATTTCCACGTGTATTTGCAATGTCCATCTTGTCTTTGGTGTGAATCGATTATGTATGGATTGAACATAGCCGAATTTACCTCAGGTCGCCGTCACCCCGACAGCACAGGTACGACCATCGTCAGCAGCAGTACCACGACGGCTTGGGCTTCAGCGAGACTGTCAACAACGTCGTTGAGATTCAGAGACACACGCATCACGGCTATCCGCGCTATACTCACTTGAGGAGGAACAGAGGTGCGTAAATCGGCTTAACTCTCTGCTCTAAATTATACCATATTGAACAAAAAAAAAAATATATATATATATATACAAATATATTTATATACATACATATATATCTCGCGCTGCAAGTAACAGTGTGTGTCATACATAATACATTGTTTTTTATAGTTGTATACATCGCATATATTGAGTGTGATGGACCTGGAGGTTATATCAATTATATTTATTTACTATTCATCATTATACTCTTATGTTTTTCTCATATCCAACTGATCAAAGGTTTAAAACTTGCAGCAAGAGTTGTGTAAATTCATTTGAATGTCGCTGTTAATAGATTATACGCAATCAATGAAACAAGCTCAATGTGTCAATCGATGTAATAAGTTTTCTTCGTTCTGTTCTGTTATGCGCTACACAGACTATTACGACCACTGCGACTATTACGACGATGGTAATTCTTTTCACCAAAGCATTTTCATAACTCTTTCTCTCACTCTCTCTCTCTCTCTCTCTCTCTCTCTCTCTCTCTCTCTCTCTCTCTCTCTCTCTCTCTCTCTCTCTCTCTCTCTCTCTCTCTCTCTCTCTCTCTCTCTCTCTCTCTCTCTCTCTCTCTCTCTCTCTCTCTCTCTCTCTCTACCCTCTGTCTATAACTTTCTACTCTCTATTCTCTGACTACAACTTCTCTCTTCTCCCCTCCCTCTCTCTCTCTCTCTCTCTCTCTCTCTCTCTCTCTATCCTGCAAGAGCAGCTTTTTGCGATATCTTTCTCTTTTATTTATGTTTTATATAGTTTTCACATCACATGATTTACAGTTGGTAAATACACAGACATTTCCCTGTAGCCGATATCACATCGCCACGATCGAGCTCTCAATCTCTCTCAGATTAAGCCACAGTTGTTCTACATAAAATTTCTCGATACACCTTTCAGAGATATGTACAGAGAGAGAGAGAGATTCCGAGCCCATCGACACCCGGTATTATTGTGTGTGTGTTTGAACATTCTGTATACACAGTCCGTGTGTGTGATTTGCATCAGCATAGCGGTAGATTATATACACCAGTCGTGTTGCACGTGAGACACGAAATTTAGACTCGTCGGTCTTAGATCGACGATGAGTATACACAATACACTTACCCGTAAAACGAATAATGCTTGATGGTTGGTAGTATACACATGTATCTGGTCTAGTGCTCACCTATGGCACTCGTAGACAAGTCTGCCGTGTAGTCAGTTGTGTTACACACATACACAGAAGAAACACGCGCGTGTATAAAGACCAAGTATCGCCTTGTTCCATGCCGCTTTACAATGTTTCAACGTCATCGATATTCAGTCGAGCTGGTCTCGTTGTCGCCTATAGCAAGGTTATACTTTGTCGAATCGTGTATACATACATTTATATTATAGAGTAGCCGTTGGTGAGACGAGTTGCACGTAGTTATTCATGCGTCGAGAGACAAAAGGAGTTAATTTCAAAAGATAATACATACACTTTTAGTCGATCGAGAAATCGATATCGATCATATATTCTACAGACATGAAATACAAGTTTTTTCAGATTGAAATTTTTTAAGCTTTGCAAGGCAGCGCGTAGTATCAGATGATCATATTATATTTTCTTCTATATAAGGAATGCCGCAAGACTTTGTTTTTCTTTTGTCGAGGATACATACACGCGATATATTTTGATTTTGTTTCTCGCAAAGTTTGTTGCTCTGAGCGAAATCTGCAAAACCTTCACGGAGACTTATATCTTGCACTTGCTCCTGATGTCTGCGTGAAAGTCGTGGCAGCATCGTTTCAGAGTGACATATCATATAAATCGCTAGAGTAATGATATACTATTAAATAGATTTTACTTTTTACTATGACGTAATGATTTTTCTTTGTAATGCTATATATACATATAAAGTTCGAAAGTAAAGCATAGCTCCGATTCTCGTAAAACGCGTGTATGAAAATTTGAAGAACGCATAGATTTTGTTCACCTATATTATAACAAAAATAGTCGGTCGAGCCTTGAATTTCAGTTTTCTCAACAATCGAACAATCCTCTTGATTAGTTGAAAAAAAAGAATGTCGACTTTGCAAAGAGAGAGAGAGAGGGGGAGAGAGAAAGGCGAAATTCAAAGCTGCGAGCCTACTATAACTATAATAAAGCAAGTATAAGTATAGCCTCGAGCAAAGGTCGAAAGTAACGATTTGTCGACTATAACAGGTCCGTGGAGTGCCTCGACGTCTCCGGCGCGCTCGCCGTCACCGGTGCACCGGGACCACCTGGACCACCAGCACCACCAGCACCACCGCTACGGCACGACGTCGTTGGAGCAGCGCTCGCGCTCGCCCTCCCCGAGGACGGCCCGACGCGGTGGCGGCACCGGTCCCGGCGGTCACCACCACTACCACCATCAGCCCCACCAGCACAGCTATCCGGTCCTGGTGGCGAGGCGCACCGGACGTCGACTGCCACCCACGCCCAACAAACCCTCGACGCTGCAGCTCAAGGCGCCGGCGAACATCAACTTTCCCAAGCTGAACGCTTCGCCGACCCACGGACCCCTGGCGGTACAGGCTGCGGCGGCGGCGGCGGCGGCCGTGGCGGCGCAGCAACCCGGAGCCGTGGTCGTGCCTCCGCCCACGAACGGACTCGGCTCGCAGGCCCTCGCCGGAGCCTGTCCGCTCAGCTTCGAGCAGGCCGTTGCCATGGGAAGAGGCGGCAGACTACTGCCCAGCCCTGTGCCCAACGGTTACAAGCCACAGGTTTGTCGGAATTTTCATATTTTACCTGTATCTCTGTCTGTCTGTCTGTCTGTCTGTCTGTGGAAACTGTCATTATATTGCAAACGTGCATATTATATATACTCGATGTTTCGTTATATTAGTTGTCTTTATTACATGTATATATTATATACACTAGATTAGAATTCTTTTGATTTTTGTTGTTCAAGATGCCTTTGGTTAGTACGTAATATAACTGTCCACCTTAATTAGATGATTGATTTATTTAATAAACATGCATAACTAAATAACTTCACTCGTGCAGAAGTAATATGGGACGTCTGACCAAACTCGGTCGTTACTACTCAAGACAGTTCTATAGCTTCGTGTGTTCTCTGGGTTATACTAGATGTCTGTATACATAATATATCGTTCTCGTTAATTACGTCTTTCTTTCAACATCGAAGAAGATTAGTTTTGTCTCTAGAGAAGATCGAGCATTCTATAGTATACCTCGAGATACGTTAATGAGCTTATTTATACATATATCGATGAATTATGCTTAAGGAATCTCCGAAGCAAGAATAGGACAAATAAAAATACTTTCACTTCGCTTCAAAGTAAATATTGCCCAATCGAGATAGCTTGAAACTTGCCAGGCAGAATTATGAACTCGGACATTTTTTTGCTTTTTTCAGACAAAACAGCGAGCGCCGCGTTCCAGGCACTCGGACAGCGACGACGACGACTGGTGCTAGCCCCGGTGGCGCCCGGGACCACACTGCCATCCGCGAGCGCCCCGCAACACCGAGTCCTCCTCATCGTCCGTTTCGCTCTAAAGGCGGCGCCTGACCGACGTACACATACACACACACACACACATGCTATATATTATACACGATTTTCCCGAAATGTGTAACAAAGATACAAAACAAAACGGATAATTATAATTATATATATATATATATAATCACAAGCGTGCGCGAGTGCAGGCTCGGTTCGGAGGAACGAAGGCGGAGCCGACGATATTCCCGCTCTTTTTTTCCTCTGATGGCATTGACGTTATATATATATACACACATACACACACACATTATATACATATAAATATAATGAGTATAAGTATGTATAAGCATGTTGGAATCTCAGACAGTGGGAAGCAAAGAAAGCTGTTCAGCGTTATACTCGAGACTAAACTTGCGGAAAACTAAAATAACATTGAGAAACCTCCGACGAGTTCTTTTTTCTATGTGAACGGAGCGGGACTAGCTAATTAATCCTAGAAAAAATTTTACCACGAGCACGACCGGTTGTACATACACACACACGCTGAAGAGTTTTTTTTTATATTTAAGGTGTAAACGAACAAAAAAAAAGAAAGAGTTTACGAGGAGAAGCGATTATTACAATGTCGACGTATTATTATTATTATTATTATATATAGCGACGCATCAACTCTTTCATCGTAAACATTGTACGACACAGAGTCGAGGTTTTTCATATTTTTTCCATTTTCGCTGAACGATATATAAGTATATATACACATACAAATACACTGTCGACACATACGAACAGACGAACACGTAATTTAACACGTACACACACGTATTATATGATAAAGTTATGTAAAACGTATTCGGACACGGTGTCACCCCTCTTTTTTATACGGATTATAAAGATAAAAATAATAATGAAGAAACAAAGAAAATATCGCAACTCATATTATTGCTGAAAGAAAGTAAAAAGAGTCGGGGATGCGTCTCTGGTTAGCTTTTTAGGAGCCTAGTACGACTGCAAATTTAGCATTGCATTTCTTGCGTTCCTTCCGAACTGCCAAAATTATCAAACCGTATAATAGAAGCGAGTCGAGATATATAAGAGAAAATATAAACACGTGAGAGCAAATAAGAGCGTATACGAGCGAGTCCACTGCAAGAGTATAAATGATGTTTAAAAAAAGTAATATATACAAAAGAATCGAAGAAATAAATAAATACAAGGAGATATAACGGATCGAGCCTTCGAACGGAGAAACGGACTGATACATTAACAAAAAAAAAAGAAATGATAAAAAATAAATAAAAAAAAAAAAAAAACCCACCTTGTAATGCGATCACACGAGCAGCCGCGCTGTATATGTAACTCGCGCGCAAGAGACACGAGGAAAGTCTGAGAAATAATTAAATAGATAAATTATAACACAAAAAAATCCCATCAACGAGCATATGTACCGAGTTGTAGAGGCTAGACGTAGAAGGCCGATTTCGCGATCTTCTTGCAACAAACGATATACGAGAGAAACCGGAAATTAAACCAATACGAAAAAAGCAGAAAGCCACACACTAAGCGCGAGTACACATCCGTAGCCAGGATCGTGGCGAACTGATGAAGGGCAAAACTATGCGGTCGCCACGATTCTTGGCGACGTTTAAAGAAAAATAAACACACTTTGTATATCGATGATTACCTAGTACCGATTTTATTGTTATGCTTGCTAAATATTATTGAATGAAAAGACATTTATTGATGTAACATTCTAAATATAATTGCGGTTATTACCTATACAACGTGGAGAAAAAAAAGTGATAAAGATGTTATTCCGCGACGACAAGAGTATTATTAAAAATTGAATGTTCTTTTATAGAAAGATATATATATGAATATGTAAAAATAATGTGCAACTTTATTTTATTCTCGTACGTTCGAGAGCTTGTTCATTTCTATTACAAAGTTCACACAGATTTTATCTACATAATTTGCTGCGGTAGTATTTAATTTCTTTGCGTGTATTATATTATACATATATTATATTATATTTATTATTATACGTTAATTTTTCTGTGCGTGTATAATTTTTGCAAATATTCTTTATAATATAATACCATTTAGCAATCGTTATTATTATCCAATTATTATCAAATAACAGATGTTTTACAGATAATCCGATTGTTTTTATCTTCATTGTTTCGTTTCGTCCGAAAAAAATAAGAAAATATAAAACATATATAAATATATATGGCGCCAAACTGAGATGCATAATATTATATTATTAATTAATAAATTCAAATACATTACATAACTGCCAATGTGTATAGAGTGTTTGAATGATGAAACAAAGTATATAAAAAATATGCATGAACAAGAAACGAGGCACGATCACAAAATATCCGCATAAAATAAACGTGGTATATTAATCGTACGATTGTGTGTACATGGATATACAAGATTATAATCGAATAGGAAAACAAGGAAAAATAAGCGTGTTATTCGTAAATCATTGATCGTATCATTCCTAAGTAGCGTTCATAAATATATAGATCGAAATACTAGTGCTTACTATTCGCTTTCTTCCGACACTGTTCACATATAAATCTACGAAATATTTTTATTCTCTTTTCGTTTCGTCGCCAAAAATCTATCGATTATTCTCCAAACGTACTTGAACAACAAATACTGTATTTGCTCGCATTTTGATTGTTTTCGATGATACTAAACTCTGATGTCTATAGCATATTCTCGCGATGACTCACAAAATAATGGTTGTGCAAATTCGTATAATTTTGTTTGTTTGTTACAAAAAAAAACGTTGCATTGCTAAAGCATAATACGATGTTGAGTACGTCGCAACAAAATAGTCAAATCCCATGCAACTATTCAAATATGGCTGCACAAAAATTACCGATTTTCGACAATTTGTTGCGGTGTATTCGTCAAAAAAGTTTTAAAAAAGCTGAAAAAAGTGCGAAGAAAATATTTTTAAAAAATCCGACAGAACCGAAAAGCCTCGAAAGGATTTTGCGTCTTTTTAATCGGGATCGCGTGGTTTCTTCCCTTAAGTGCTTTAAAACAAAACTCAATCGTATATCTCGTATTGAAGTATATCGTCCGCGTTATTAGAATTTTAAATAATAGAGTGTGGCGCACTGGACGAAAAGAAAAGAAAAGAAAGATCTTCGTCTCGTCCCTTTAAGGAATAAAAAAAGGAGGAGAAAATAAAAACACAATATAGAGCCCACGGAGAACAAAAGTGCGCGCCTGCTATATAACGTTGAGTATGTGTTAAATGAGAGAAGACCGCGAGAGTAAAAAAAAAGTATATAAGGCAGTAGTAGGTTTAATCGTATTATCATATAATGTTTTTCTGTGATAAATCCGAGCATAATAAATATTTAAAAAAGAATAATAATAATAATAATAAATATGATGATGCTGAGGATGAGTAAAATCTTAGCGAGAAAACAGTGGACTTGATCCTGTCCGCGCGGACGTTTATAAATATATAATTACAGCCCCGAAATGTGTTTGTATGCTGTCGAAATTCGCGTCACACCTATACCTGTTGAAGATATAGATTTACGAATGAGAGTATATATAATTATAAATATATTATAGAGTAAACGGCGAGCGAGAGTATGAGAGAGTACGAACGTTGCTACGAACAAAAAAAATTTATTCGTTATAAAAAATATGAATTATATTATATAAATTAAATTATAGAGCCGTGTATCGATGGAGGACCGAAAAGAGAAAAATAAACAGACGGTGAAAACGATGCGTCGGCTTAAACGTAGTTCTTAGCAACCTCGCGTAGCCAATTTTCATTTTGAAACTTCTAGGCTTAACTTGAATTTAAAGAAATATTAAAAAACAAACGCTGATGATATATGACCAAGATCTCCGATGGCGCTGTTGTACGATAGAATGAGGCGGTAAAGATTATTAACGAAAGAGGAAAAATCTGCATGATCGCTCGATCGTCTCGGAGTACGAAGACAACAGAAACAAAAGACTCTTGTAGGTAATTAAAATAATTATATATTATATAAAAAGTCGCGTTCAATCCGATCACGTATGCGTGACTGTTTCGAGAGGCAGAAAGTATAAATGTTCATTTACGAGAAAGAATTTAAGAATCGCAAGTAAATCAGATGCGCGTATGTTATTAAAAAATAAGAAGAGAGAATGGCTGTAGTCGCCGGTTTTTTCTCACTCGTAGTACTTATATTTAAAGAAGATAACAAATAAAGTTTAAGCGATAACTCAATACGATTCGTTCATTTTATTCCTTCGTCGGTTAAAGAGATATGGGACAAATGAAAAACATTAAGTCAGTCGTACTCGTTGCACGTGAAGGCGCGACGGTCATCATTTACGGATTTCGAGGTAATAACAAAAAATCATGTATAATTTCGTTTTTAATTATGATAAAAGAGTTGATTGATATCTAGAGAAATGCGTGGCCAAACGTTCAAAGATATATTTAACAAAAGCCGTTGATAATAATACACTGAATATTTACGTATATCTAAAACGAAATTTCAAAACATATTCGAGATGCAGGGGAAATGAGGATTAATCGATGAGGGACTTTGAAAAGATGTAAAATAATAAAAATACCAATAACAAAGAATCGCATTAATATCTAAACTCGCCAATTCGTCAAATCGATCATTTATCATATAGGTCTCCATTACTCTTAATCTAATAAACGAAATGACGCGTACTAAATATGATATAATTATATACGTTATGATAAAAAAAAGAAGGGGAGAAAAATTTAAGTGTAAAATAAAAATATGAAATGTCGAAAGATCCCACGTAAATGAAGAGTGTACGATACAATGCGATTATAAAGATTTTTCTACTTATCTATATGCATAATTGCGCATTAACACAATAACACGAATCACATATTACACACGCATGAACATGAACATAAGCGTATAAGCTCGGCTCGACGCTTTTCCTCGACTCGTCGACTTCTATATACGTAGTTGTGAACATTACCGATCATCAGACAAGTTTAACAACAATCATCGATCGACTCGAGTCGGGGAAAAGCTCGGCAGCGCGATACGCGTACATCCCGCGCGTGAAAGAGGGAGAAAAAAAAGTTGAAACACGTCGCCTACGCGTGTAAGCGACTTAGGCGAAATTGCGAACGAGCGAACGTGTATATCATTCAGAGAGGTTCACATCTATTATATATACACGATAATTCAAGTGAAGATAAAATAATAATTATACTTATAATGATAAAGATAAAAACTTTAAGAAATGAGATAAATAACCCCGTCGATAATAAACAAAATGAAAGAAAAAATGGATATAATTAATTATTAATTATATGAATGAAAAAAAATATATATATATATTCCACTACGTCACTAGACCTCTTGGGCCGGCGACACGGCGGCGGCTCTACTAGAGTTTCATACTTTTGCAAATAATAATCGAACTCGTCGACACTTCGATATAATCTCTAAACTTAATTATAATAATCCGAATGATGAAATTAATGTTTTTTATTAAAAAAATATCAGTGTTCTTTTTTGACGATGATGAGCGCGCGTATATATATATATATATATATATATATATATATATATATATATATATATATATATATATATATATATATACATACATACATACGAGAGATTATGTGTCTGCAGCTGTGAATGAGCTGGCGCGAGTGTGTCTGAGAGGCAGAGAGGACTAAAAAATTATTATATACACATCCGCGAGCATGTGCGAGAGAGAAAGTCTATAGATGAAGTATATAATAAAAAAATCCAGTCTTTAAGTAGCTTGTGTGCAATGTTAACAAAAAAAAAGCAAGGAATGGAAATGTACCTAGATAGATAGTCTTGTTAAACCTTTTTCGCTTATATATCGTTTAAATACATACATTGAAAAATCACGTTATTTTGTTCATTTATTTCAAAAACACACACACTTTGTTTCTTCTCTCTTCCTCCATTTGCGAACGTCACGGATTCCAATTTTTATACTCCTTCACACGTATAAATGTTGCATTGTCTGCCTCTCTCTCTCTCTTTCTCTCGTTATATATAATTGTCGAGAAAAAAAATGAAAATATAAAAGAAATCAAATTTCGTAGTATCAGTAGCTATAAACGGTATAGAGCGAAAAGGTTCGACATAGAGAGCGCATTTGCATCACAACGAAACGTTGAAATTTCTTCAGACAATGACTATTATTGAAACGAGTATGTCCCAGTGACGAACAACACGTGCTGCAAGTTCTCGTGTGGGATGATTTTATGATAATCATACGCGTATGGAGAACAAAAATGACTGAGGACGCGACTATTTCCGAGGCTCGCGACTCATTGTTATAAAACCTTATACATAATATAAATATATTGTCTTACGCGAGCTGGAGAGGAGGGAATTTGTGGATCAACCATTGAAAGCTTTAACTTTGAATATACATTATCTTCGAGAGTATATATATATATGATGTGTAAAAAATGAATACGTGCATGTGGAAGGAAAAGTTGAAAAAAAAATTGTAAACCAGAGGCTCGGGCCGCAAGCTGCTCGGAAAAAAGCTCGGGCTGACATAATCGAATTTTCTTTCGCTCGATTACAACTATATAAATATTATAAATATGAAAAAAGGTATAATTCGACTCACCGGAACGAAGTATATAAATATATAACTCTTCTCTATTTCTCTTATAAGAACGAAAACAGAAAAATGGTGTGTATCGAAGGAATATAGATACCGTTTCCGGGCAGTCTACCGCCTAGCCTCGCATCACTGTGTAAACTTACTGTACATTACTCACTGTATGTATATAACTACCACACAAGATTCGTTCTTCTTTTCTTTGTCTCGAAAACAAAAAAGATTGTACCTTTATATATATAAATATATATATATACTATACATACACATAAACGATTATAAATATAAATGATAATATAACAAAGTGCTGGCGGAGAACAAGATATAGTCTTTCGGAGTCACGACTTCCGATCGAGAAGATAATGTATAGGGAATAATATCGGATTAACAAAAACGTGCGCGCGAAAAATTACACTATAAAATCGACGATACAATCGGACGAGATTATTATTATTATTATTATAATATATAATATAATGAAAAATACATGACAAAAAAAAAACTACGCGCGGCGTCACTGGCGCCCCGTCGAGAACGACACCGCGAGCGAGCCACGAATTATATTATATATTACACGGGATAAACGAATGATTTGTCACTTTTTTCACGGCGAGAGCGAGCGTTGTTGTAATAAAAAATTGCTCGGTTCTCGAATGTCGCATCTACGCGATACGACTGTATATTTTAAATGAATCCTTAGCGCTGTAACGATGTAATTATATATATATATATATATAACCGAGAAGAAACTCGCTCGCGCGAAAATGACGCTATGGTTGACGGGATATAGATGTATAACGCGAAGAAAAAGTATATAATTAAACAAAAAACACAGAAAAATGGAGCGCAGTGACGTCGCGCCAGTTTCGAGCTTTTCCCGCGTTCTCATTATGTTCGCAAAGTATATAAAGGAAAACAGAAAATGATTCCACATAAATATTATAATACATGTGCGACTGCGAATCTATGCGTATTATCATTACATTATATATCTATAAATAAACGAGGATCCGAAAACAGAGTGGCGACGATGTGCACGTGTATACTCGCGCCTGATGAGATATACGCATGAAAGGCTGCACGAATAGGAGATAAATATACAGTATAGTGTACGCGATACGCAAATTCGGGGAGAAAATCCGTGCGCAAGTGTGTAATTTTAGTCCGAGTAGCCGTCGTTTATTTGATGAGAGAGAGACAGCGGACAGAGATTCGTTTTACTATTTGCGCTCACGGCACGTATAAAATAACATCGCGCGGTGCGAAAGTGCGATTTTATCGAGGGGTCTTAAATCGCGCTTTGACACAAAGCCGAATGTGTTTGTCGTGTGTGCAGCTGCGAGGACGAACGGGAGAAACAAAAATGTGTACGCGAGGTTTAAATTATACATATATATATGTTAAGACGTGTTGTGTACGCGCGCTCTCTCTTTCTTTGGGAATACGTGTGTGGCGCGCGCGAAACGACGCGACAGATGATGCATTATTACTTATGTATTACGCAGTAATGGGACAGGATACCTATCTTATATGTATAATATATATAAATATATATATAAATATATATTTATATATATATATAAATATACATGATGAATATTATAAATACAAACCTAGTTAGTTCAATTTGCAAACCTAGTATGTATATCGTCGCTTCAAAATGCCCAATCATTACTCGCAGAATTCAAACCAAACAACCGATTTCAAGTTCATTCTTTTTTTAAGGAGAAAAATAAATAATGTATTAAAAAATATATACGAGAGCTTGGTGTATCCTTTATTTGTTTTTTATACCTCTGCTGCGCTCCTCGTCCCCGAAGATGCTGTTAAAACGAAAAAACTTATAGTAGGTATGGATACGCGTGGATGTGGAACAGATCGTCGAGGTAAGCATTGAAATAAATCGTCGCAAAAATTTTTAAGAATTTTATTTAGTTATCATAATGATTTCATCCGATACAATGATTCATTGTGGTATACCTTCGTATCACGAAACACCGCTTCAACTTTTACCGACAACTCCGACGACGCCTGCGCCTACAAGTGTTCGAGCGACGTTAATACAATTTATTATTGTAAAAAAGACAAAATAATCGATATCAGTTCATCGATCGCGTTCATCGGAGATTGATTGCATATCAGTTGCAACGTCGTCGGTGGCGCTCGGTTCGAGTTCTCTTTGTGCGGCGCTTCTTTTAGTTTATTTTCTTTCTCTCTCACTTTCTCTCCCTCACTCAGTTTACAATTCAGAAGTGTGAAAACGTAAATGCAAAAAAACATTCGACAGACCAGAGAAATATCTTTCGAGTTTTCATCGTTTTTATTCATTAATATTAATTTTTTTTCCTTTTTTTTGCACAAAGAGCGGCGACGTTTTTCTCCCTAAACTCCGTCGACAAAATTGTGGGCAAGAAGATTTAAGGGATTAGAGGCAATGCTTTCAAAAATCGCTTGGGTATATGAATATAGTTAAATTTATACCGCGTGTAATCCACGAATATTAAATGTCTTGATCTTTATTCCTTTCTTTTTTATTTAATTTATTTTTAGTTCGTTTTTCTCTTTTTCATTATTATTATTTTCATTATTTTGTTTATTTCAATAAAGGTTTAGAGTTGCCTAAGGGACGACCCGAGAATGCGCTTTCAGCGACCTTCAGGCGATCTTTTTCTCGTATACTAGCTGTGCCACAATGCACTTGTACTTGTCGCTACGAGATCGACGTTCGGGCCAAACATTGACTTTTGACCCGCTTCAGCAGTTATTACTTCTTAAAAGTATATAAAAGGCTCTGGTATTGTTTGTTAAAAATCGGAAACGAAATTCTTCGTTCATATACGTATACAATGTGTGTCAACGTCCTTGATCGATGAATGCGTAAAACATTTAAAAATTTGTTGAAGTATTAGGCTCAGCACCGACATTCAATCGATAGAAATTCTTGATATCAATTAATACAACTAGGTAAAAATCAATCGTTGGCCTTACTGCAATCCGCTCGCGACGTATTTATTAACAATAGAGTTAACCACCTAATCGCACCTTTGCTTCATTTTTCATTTTTTTTCGTCATTTTTTATACAATAAAAGGGATATCATCCTTCTACACGCTACTTCATAATTGTAGTTATGATCCGGATAATCATAATAGCAATAATAATAATAATATAATGATCGTGACAATAATAATGATAATATTGCGCCGTTGTTTTTCGTCACCAAAATTTGTTTCGTCTAATAGCACGACTTTAAATGTTTTACTTCATATAAAAATTAATTTCTCGCGTAAGCATGGAACGGATTCGAGAGTGTATCTTCATATTCTTGGTATAAAATAGTTTTGACTTATCGCGAAATTAGCTCGTTGCGCATATTCATAATATAGTATATCAATGACGATAAAAATAATAGCAATAATAATAGTAATAATTCATAGAGCAATAATGTTTAATAATCACAATAGAGTGGTAATATATAATAATGGCAATTATATAACTGAAGTAATAACCGTGATGATATAAGTAATATATATTTATCATCGTTATAATGATGTTTCTTAAACGATTTACGCATTTTTTTTCTAGAGACTATCCTCTTCATTATATTTTCCATATGTATAGCTATAATATATAATATTTTCATGTTGAAAAATCGTATACATCAGTTGTGTCTTGTCGCAGGACCATTGCTTCGCTAAACTCCGTTCTTACGTTAATATATATTTTTTTTAGTTTTACTCAAACGGTATCCTCCTTTTATTTCTTTTTCTTTATATATCATATATTAGTTACTCGAACATTATTCAATTTTCTTTTACGAAAAAAGTCTATAGCGAGGATGCGCCGAAACCAGGAGTATCCTACCACCCTCTGCACATTCGTCATCTTTTATTATCGAGCCATGAAAAACCTTATAAAAAGATTTAAAAAAACAATTTCTCGTATATATCCCCCTTTTGACCCTCGGGAAAGTTAGTTTCATGTGAATTCGCTCCATATGTACACACACGCGCTTTTGAGATTTGATTCGTTTTGGTTGCAAGTCAAGTGATACATCTCGGTCTTTCGTTATACTCGGTCAATTCCTTATCTATGTGACAAAGTTTTGCTTTCTTTTGAGAGGCTCTAGGTAACTTACTAATACAATTTATATCTAAAACACTTGCCTGTGTGGAAGCATATGCGAGTTACATTATATTTTGATAATTTTCGCCTCTTTTCGTTTTCCCGTGTTATAATTTTCTTCGACTATAAGGTAAATAGTGTGCGGAAAGGGGCCGTCGAAGGAGTATCAAGGGTTGTTAGCGAGTGCTCTATGGTTTCGGGCTGTCCGTCGTCGTAAATCTTAAATGAGCTTATTTAATATCGAGTTTAGTTCGTATTACTCGTCGCTCGAGGCCGACGAGCTTGGGATCACAGATAGTAGGGTGATCGGATTGCGCGAGCGTTTTATTAGTTTTGTTATATATGTTTTTTGTGATTTTTTTTGTTCTTTTTCTTTTCTTTAGCGGCGTGTGTTCGCTTTCTCTAAGTTTTTTGCTCTGCGTGCTTCTCGGTTCTTCTCTCCTTAAGGATTTCAAGGCGACAGCTCCTGAAAGCAAACGTCAAGTTCCAGCGTAAAGTTCGTCGGGCCGATTTTGGCAGCTTGTTATATAGATTTTTGTTATTTTGCAAAAGTTCGTTGGAATGAGCTCTCGACAAAGGTGGAAATCGCAATAATGCTCTTCCTCGTTTCTCTCGAACAAAAAGAGCCATAAAGAGTATAAGAGTATAAGAGATACGAAATTTTTCATAAAACTAATTTCCGCTACAAGTTTCTAATAAATGTTTCAAATTTCAAACTTCGTATCTCTTTCCCTTGAAAATTTTATGAAATTGCGACCTCAGGCCACTGTACATCCCGCGAGAACTTTTCTGCAAGTTCATCGATTTTACGCTACGCGCGCCTTCATTTATACTACAATAACGTAGAGTTCTCTCTCCCTTCAACCAACTTACACAAAAGCACCAAGAAAAAACTGCTGTAACTCTTTTTTTCTAGCGAAAAAAGATCTGGCTTGCATAATTGGACAGCTCGGATTCAGCTATTGTATTCCATAGGGGAATCAACGTCGGCTGTCCAATTATATTTACAGCGCGCTTTTTGTATGTACACAAAACACGTAAATTACACAGTAAACGTATACACGTACGGCCATACAATCACGCAATAATAATAATAATAATGATTAATAGTAATAATAATAGTAATAGTAATGACAGGCGTAATCAAAGGATGTAAAATGAAAAGGTATATGAAATTAACACAGAACATAAATGAACATTTGTAAGAAAGCAAACTTTAATAACGTCAAGTTCCGTGCTTATCGCCCAGTCATGTCGTAGGCATTTTGATTATGTATGTACAAGTCTGTGATGTATCTAAAACGCTCGGTTTTCTCATATTTCTAACACGTAGTTTATAGAATTTTTCTTTCACTCGCATCTATATTTCTTCATTAGTAAAATTTCGTATAAAAGTTATCAACACGATAAAAAAGAATATTTCGAAAACATTATAATGAAAACTTGTATTCACGTACGACTTGAAAGCTTTGAACTCAAAACATAATTTTTTTCAATGACACTCGATAATGTGTGTACGACGCGTACACGCTGACTACAACGAAGAATGGAAAAAAATAATTAAAAGACGAGGATGTAACGTGATAAGCAAACTTCGATTTCCTTTAACGTATTCGCACCGAACAAAAAATATAGGTAAATGTTTCATATCGAGTTCGATATTGCATCGGTTTCGCCACATGCAGAGAATATGTATAATTTTATAAAAAAATCCAATGTCAAACGTACAATTAAGCAGGTATGCGCTATGCGAAATAAAATGACAATAATATATCTATACTCTATATAGGTATATGTAATATATACGTAATCAAAAATAAAAGTGTATAGTAATTAAAGTAGTTGCGATAAAACTGTATGTATAGTAATGAAAGGCACGAAGCGAGATGTAAAACGTTTACAAGAACCTAAAAACGAGCAGTGAAGCAAGGGGCGCTCGTAAATCGTTTAGTGGCAAACTAGCGTATGTGATAGTAACTAATCCGTACGCGATGCTCTCATTTTCCTTGGCCAAGGCCTACAGAAAGTCACCGTTTAATATTGTCACCTCTATACTGGGTCTTAGAAACGAGAATGCGCTATCTTAATAACCGCGTTAATCGCTGTTAAATGATCGTAAGCTTAAACGTGATTTGACTCATCGAGAGGTAAGACAGAGATACAAAACGTAATTATTCAATTGATCCTGAAAATTTTGATTGGTACAAGATTGTACGTAAATCTTTTATGCATAGTGCAGAGCTGTACAATCAACGTTATAAACGTAAATTAAAAATTAATTCATCATTATCGGGGCTTCCGATATAACTCATCGATAATTTACTGAGCGATCGAATTTCCGATCGGCTTGAATATTAATTACTTTGTTTGTGGGTTATGCAAATATAACACTCGGTAACCCCAATATGATTAAAAAAAAAAATATATATATATATGCCATGCATTAATTACTTTCAGTATAAGTGTATAAACTTATTATAAAACATGAGCTAGCACAAATTAGCATAAGTCGACGAGTAATGCACCATTGATGTGTTACAGTACACACGCGAGCTTAGACATAGAATTAAATTTACATAATTATCATATATAAAACATAATAATAAACAATACAAAATAAAATCTAAGAAGTTAAGGAAAAAAAGTATAAGGCTCTTACAGTTCCATCGAATACAGATGTGTCTCATAATTCTAAAGTATAACGCCACTTTTGCACGCAAATGTACGAAAAATCCTTTGCTACACGCGCTCGCGTCTTCGCATATGTATATTATTATTAATATCTAATGCAATTTTCGTGTCTTGGCTTCATATGTGCGTCCGATGCCGTTGACGTAAAACAGAAAATCAGAAGAACATAAACAAAACTGAAAGTGTAATCCGGCTGAGTTGAAAATAGTCCTTCGACTGACCAGCTCTGGTGGTTCGATCGCGCGTTTTCCTTCTAGCTTGTTTGCTTAGATTCGCGGTTTGCTGTTGTTCTCCCGGTCGGAATCCGAGTCGGCGGAATCGCCGTGCAGCGGTGGAAATTCCGGTACCGGCTCGCGGCTCTGCTGCATCCATCCCCCAGCCATTGCCTTGCCCTGCGTCATCATTTTTTTTTTGTTTTTCTTATATCGTTGTTATCATTAAGCAATTCTCAACAAGCTAATTCATCCTCTATCAGTCAATTTAAAAAATTATCATTTCTGTCTACTAGTAGTTTCAGGTTCTACGGGAGATTTCTTTTTCAAACTAGGCAAACAAAATGGAACTCAGGCAAGTTTAGCGTGGATTTCTGGCATTGAATTCGAAAATACCATCTAGTAATGTTTCAAAGAGTCAAGTGAAACGTACGAACGCATACTACTGTGTAAAATCATTGTAATAATACACAAGACAAGAGTCAACATGCAGTCGCACAGTCAACATGCATTCTCACCCGAGAATCGGGTATTTCGAAACGACAACGCTTTCATTCTCTTTTCATCTTACTTCCCTCGACTTTCGTTATAAAGTAAACTTAGTAAACAGTACGCGAATGCACATATCGCTACGGTCATATCGAAATAATCCAGACCACTAACTCTTCCTACTTCCAAGCTTAATTGTTAATTCTACTTTAACGGCTATAGAAAAACTTCAATTATCAATTCTTATTGCACACTTATTTAAGATGCCTATAAGCTTAAGGCGAAGAATCGTGAGGAAAGACGTTCGTGGCGAAACGTTGAACTGGTAAATCGGATGTAAAATTTGAATCGAAAAGAAAATTGTGATCTACGACGAACGCCTTTCCTTAGTGATCTCGGATCACTCTCATATCCAAAGCGCAGAGTCGATGTCAGGCCCCGTATTATTGTAACATTTCATTTTTTTTTCGCAGTCTAGTAACTTGTGCTTGTTGCAACGGACGAAAGATCCCGTGTGGGGCTCGCACAGCTGAGCTTCGTCTCATAGGTCCGGATGACACACTTATGCGTATTTAATGCCTGTGTCCCGTCACTAGAAAAACAATATGATTTCCGAATTATTACACAAAGATAGGAGTCTTTCGTACAGCAGCGGTTCCTGTTGTTACAATTTGCGCGAGATTAGTTTTTATTTATACTGTTAGACTGTTAATTATTCTGCTACAGATGATTTCGATTGTTTGCAGAAATAAAGTGCAAACAGCCGGTATCCGTAGACAGTAGAAAACTCGACTTCAAAACCACAATAAATTTATACTGATTGCAATGAATTCTACTGGTGTTAGGGAACTGTGCTTGTAACGAAACAACAATTCAAGTCCTTGCAACAAACACAGTTCGTGAAATGTTAATTCTCGATCTCATGAAAGAATACAAAACCAGACAGCAGCGAAAAAAAGATTCTTAGTATAAATATGGTTGAGAAAACTGTTATGCAGTTCCGTGTTAGCTTGTCTATATTATGTGCTTATAGTAATTAAAAAGCGCCGCTGGTTATAGCCAGTCGTGAGCAAATTTAGTTAGTATATATCCAACTGCAGCGTGTGACGCATCGCTAACGAGCTTTCTCTGTACGTTAATCGAGATAAGACGAACAAAAAAAGCGACCGCATACAGAAACGTTGTATGTGTGTCTGTGCGTACACATTATAATTCGCGCGAACAGTAAATTTCCGTTTTCATCGGCGCGCTCGAATATTTTATCGAACGTACGCGCGCATATAATGAAACAACGCGCGAAATGAACGTCCATAAAGTTTCCGGGGGCCGAAAGCCGTGTAATTTATCAAATTAAAATTTACAGTCACGTTTCGTTTTAATGAATTTGATCTCGCGAGGCAATAATGTACTTTGGAAACGAAAAATAAAACGAGTAATTAAAAGTCGGCGATAAATTTCAGCATCACATTCCGCGCGCGCGGACGTTCATTTACTTTTACGACCTTAATTAATTTTCCTTCGCGCAAAAACAGAATCCCCCCCCTCTCCCTATTCCTTTGTCTTTCCGATGCCCTATTACCTTCGATATATATATATATATATATATATATATATATATATATATATATATATATGGAAGCACAAATTCGAGCCTACCTTTTCTCGCGTAAACAAACATCCGCGAAATATCGACGATCCGAACTCCCGCGTCATTACGTTATACGCACGCACCAAGCCTATACGTAGCCTCTACTCCCACATCCATACTCTCCTCCTAGTCCATTACTATGTGAAAGCAGCAGCAGCAGCAGCAGCAGCCGCCGCCGCGTCGGTGGCTGCCTAAAAAAGTGACTTTGCAACTCCAATGCATACTAAGCAACCTGGTTACTCGCTACAGTGCTAACAGCAACGAAACTGCGCCCTCTCTTCTACTACCCCTTGCGCTACTCTCTTATATATATACATAGTACATAGACCGGGCTGTCGTGCCCTCCGCTCGTTTCTCTCTCCCGCACCTTCTCGCGAGCATCCTTCTCTCGCCTCGGCCTTCCTTCCTTCTCTATTCAAATATACACGCATAAGACCATCTTTATGACTGCCGGCGCGCACGTACATGTCGGGGAGCGTATAACACAGCTCTCTCCGTGTATGGATGTGTGTGTGTGTGTGGGAGTACTCCTAATGTGGACTAACGAAAGCGCGGTAAACGGATGCGCGCTTAGAGCTAAGCGCCGAGCTAATTATGAAAGTCGTTGGATTTTGCGTTATTTGCACGGAGAGAAATAGAGAGAAGAAAGTTTGGAATATTCATTCGTCGAGCGAAACTCGAGTCCGCGTTTAATTCGGAAGCAAAGCTCTTACGGAGCTCTGGAGTCATTCGCCTCCAAAACACGATTCAAGCGTCAGCATCGATCGTGTGATAAAAATAAAAGTATACCAACGCAACCGAGCAACAATTACAGTAGCTCAAGATAAAAACTTCCCGACACCGTAATTTACACGACGACGCTGGCAACAAAGGGCTTGGAGAGAAAAGAAATGTCGCGAGCCAAGTTAGTCTTTGAACTTTAGCAGCTCGAGCTCGTTTCTCGCGTTTAATCCGGCAGTTTGAACGCAGCAGCAGCAGCAGCCCTTGAGTCACGTAAAGGCGCTGGAGGCATGTACCCCCCTCATACGTGCACGTATGTCATGCACGAGGCTGCGTGTTAATATACGCACCCGCGTCATCGAGATAATTGCGCGCGTGAAAAACTCGAAGGGTTAATCCGTTGCGACGAGGAGAATCCTATCCGTCGGCTTTGTCGCGATGATTTAAAGCAAATCCTTTTTTCTATCGGTATCGATTCCGCAATGGTTTTATACGCACGATATAAGTGTGATTGAAAATTTCCATTACAATCGTACGATAAAATAGAGCGCGAACGTAGCCGAGCGTGGCTTTTTGGCAAATATACCTGAACGCTGGGCGCGCTCTTTCCACTAAATTAAGCGAAAAGCAATTTCATCAAAAATGTTCGCGAAAGCGGCTAACTGTGCATTCCGCGAGCCAACAACACAACTGGCCAGCCGGGAAAATCGATGCCGAGAGGTCGCATTCAACCGGAAGTGACCAAAGCGAAGCAAGAACAGGCATGCAGACAGATATACAAGCTTTGTACAGTTTTTCGATATATAAACCAATGAAAATATTGCTTGTGCAGGAGAGAGCAAGTAAATCGTTCTCTATGTACTGTAGGCTCGGAAAAATATTCTGTTTTCAGAAGCAAGAATACAATTCTCAACGGAAAAACCATAATTCGCCGAATAATCGCTTACAAATTCAATCGACGGAATTGTAGTCTACTTTGTTCGGAAAACAACGTTTCTCAGAGCGCTCTCGTGCATCGTGCATCGTGCAAAGTATTAAGATAAGAAAAGGCCAGCTCTACCGTGTCTACTCATCGTCGTAGTCATGGCTGCGCTGGCGATCCCTCTGGTAATTTACCTGGTGCATCGGGTCGTAGCCCATCGAGCCGTCGTTGTAGGGCTGGGAGCCGTAGTCGCTGCCGTTAATGCCCATGCCGTAACCGGCCATGTCCTGGGGTCCACCTGGCGGCGCCGGCGACATCATCGGCGTTGGGGTTCCCTGGCTCGCACCGCCCATACTGTACGGCGAGGCTCCTGCAAAAGCTGCTGTAGAAACAATCGCGGTGCTTACAACGACTCGAGGAAGTGTTTCTGTCTTTTGCATCTAGACGCTTTTTAATCTTGAAGATTGTGTGCGTGTTAAAAACGGTCATAATCGACTAGACTCCTATTTTCCATTGAAAAACACTAAAGGCTTTTTTGTAACTAGTGAAGAATAGTTGATGTTTTTTTCTAGAGCCACTTCACTAAACAATCGCATGAAATTGTCAGAAAATACTTGAAATTTGTAATTTACAGTTATTTTTCAAGAAAGGCAACGATTTTTTACATTGAAGCTCTACAAAAAAATTCGACACGACATAATCTTCAACCATGTAAACACTCCTCGACGAAGAAAGAACTTCCAAGTGTATCATTTTAAAAGAATTTCATGCAATTTACTTTTACTATGATATTCTCTTTCAGCTCTGATTGCTCTTTAGAGTTATTAAGTTCGAAAACTCCACTCGGAAATTCGCACTTCCTCGTGGAAGTTTTTCTCGAGACGCGTGTTGCTGGCCTTAGTCGCAGAGAGGAAACGCAGTGCACGCGCGCGCGTAAACTTATAAATAAAATTGCCGATCTCTCCCACTTCTTCTGCGTTTCTTCTTTGTCTCCTCCTCTTTTTTCGAAAACTAGAAAATACGAGCCAATAAACAAGTTTAGTTTAGGCACGTTGTTGCTTCCCGTGCAGAAAACAAGCCAGTACGGAGATACGGGCGCGTATCGCTCATTTTATTCTCGCCCCGAAGTGATTTATTGGCAGGCGCAATAACAGCGCTCGCGGCGAGCGCGCAAGTAACAATGTGCAGTAACTCACGGCTTTAATGATTTACAGTAATAAGAAACTAGCGCGCGCGCTACGATTTCCTTTCTACGGTGGCCATCGTGTAACCCACGACGGATAATTGACCAGGACGAGGACCGACAAGAAATGATTTTTTGTCGCCTGTGTATCCGAATTGCAATGTTTTGGTTACGAGCAAGAAAATTAACTGATTCGATACGACGAAAAGCGCGGGTAATTTTCTTTGTGGCTTTTTTGTACTTATAACTCACCAGCTGCCTTTTTAGCGGCATATAAGTTTGCCTCTTCCTGTGCCTTGCCTATGTTCTTTTTGTAACGTATCCTCTTGTTGCCAAACCAGTTAGAAACCTGAATTCAATAATGAATGGATTAGAATACTTGCAATTTCCACGCGAATATGTTCAATAAAAAAATTAAATCGAATCACCTGGCTAACTGTAATGCCACACTTTCGGGCAAGTTCCTCTTTCGCCTCTTCACTGGGATAGGGGTTGCTTAGGTGTGAGTAGAAATATTCGTTCAGGATTTCTGAAGCTTGTTTGCTGAAATTTCTTCGCTTGCGCCTGGAAATCGTAAAAAATGTAGACATTACAAACTCTCGAGAAAAATAACAAAATGTCATAAGTGAAGCAAAAAAAATGCATCGTTACCTAGCATCAAGGAATCGACTTCTCAAAATCATGACCGCCTCGCATGTGGATTGTTTGAGCTGCATCTGAATGCTGGAGAACTTTTTATGGATGATCTGGACCATTCTTTCAATTTCCTTGGGCGTAATCGGTCTGGTGCGGCTCTGTTCCCTCAACAGATTCATGACGTGGGTTGTAAACTCGTTACAGGCCTGGATTAAGAAAGAAGAATCAGTAACATGTTTCAACCGAATAAATTCGAAAATCATATATTCTCTTAGAAATTTAATCCCAATCTCAAAAAAAAATGGTCTCGCATGAGAAATTAGCTTACAGAAAAAAGGAAGAAACAAACAAAAGGGCATATATACAGGGGGGATGTACACGAAAAGAGCGTGCCCAAAAACAACGCCGAAGAGAAACTCACAGCGAGTGAGAGAGAGAGAGAAAGGCCGACGTGGCTCGAGAGAATAATGCATTATTCCTGGTGGCTGCCGGTTTTAAGGGAAGGACTTTGCTCGATATCAGTATTCGAGAGACGACGAGCAGTAGCAGCAGTAGCAGCAGCGCAGCGAGAGCCGCCTCCGCCTGGGGGTAGCTTTTCCTGAGGGAAGACCGGCGTGTGGGGGAGAGGGGCGGCTTTGCAATTTCGGAATGGATTCTCTCTGGCGCCGCTGCTCCCCTCTTGAGCTTTTCAGCCTCGGCAGCAGCGGGGGCCTGGATCAGCAGTAGTAGCAGCAGCAGAAGCAGCCGGCGCTACTGGGATATTTCGGAGGCTGCGCGCGAGCCAAGGCTTTCGAGATGGGAAACACGAGAGTGAGAGAGAAAGAGAGAGAGAAAGACTCGACCTCCATCTTTATTTTGCTTTTCGCGAGAGGATGCGCGACGCGGCTTGAAAAATTTAAACCGAGATGCCGTGTAGCTTTCTTCTTTTTTCTCTCTCTTCCGAGAAGAGAGCTACGGCAATTTAACGTAATCTCGTTGACTGAAGAGAATATTGCCTGGTTTTTTTTTATCGGACTACGCGGGAATTCCCAGAACGCGAGCGATGAAAGTTAATTGGCTCTAGGCCGAACTTTCGCGATGAGAGGGCGGAATATTGCCGTGAAAACTCATCCGAATAGTTTTTCCTCGTGAGAGAGGAGTATACAGGACATAAAACTCGAGCGACGGTACAGACACAAAGCCATCCCATACGAAATCCAGTTCTATCCTATCGATTGGAAACGGCTCGACTCGGTGTACACAGCGCGAAGAAAGAGAATGCGCGACTGTATACACAAAGAGAGAGAAAGAGAAATAGAGAAAGAGGGAAGAAGACGAAGATAAAAAGAGAACAGTGGCATACACGAGAGAAAGTATCCCGATTCGGCGCGTATTTAGCATAATTTTATCGAGCAAAAAAAGGCATTCGCATGCGAGAGTCGGCATCGATTATAGTTCAACCGCGCGCGAGCCGGAATATTGAATTTGTGCCAGAGAGCGATGCTGCCATTCGAATCTATGCGTCGACTTCTCTTTCGAACTTCGAAATATGGATGTGATCGAGCGCGGACAGCCGAAAGCAAGTCAAGATTTACGAAATTACAGGCTCGCTGCGAGGAGAAAAAAAAAGTACATACAAATCGAGCCGTGACTCGATTCGGCTGTTATGCCGCAGTGCAGCGAGTAGAGCAAAGTGAGTGTATAACACAGAACGTGTATATATCGGCGTCGAAAAGCACATGCAAAACGACAGTTTAAAGGATTTTCGCGCCGCGCTCGCGCGCATATTGAAATGCAGCGGTTTCGCATTCGTTAAATCCGTGCCAGACGGTAGCTACTGCCGCTACTGCTGCTGGTGATCACGCGATCGCATTAAATTCATGCGCGTCTATTTCCGTGGCTGTCACGCCATTTTGCATAGCCACGCAGGCATTAACCCTGTGTGTAGCGCCGCTGTGGGGCGAGAATGAACGCGAAGCGGCCTCCAGAAACTTGAGTGAATTCATAAACACGCGGGATTCGCTTGATATAGTTTTCTCGCAGCTTCGTCTCGTGTGTCACTGTTTTGGAGTTTTGTTCTTTTTTTCTCTCTCGCTTTCTTTCTCTTCGGTATACGACACCCAAAGAAACGTCTTGCTTTGGGAGAGATGCGTGTTGTTATTTTGGTCGTTTGCAGAAAATCGTTATTGCAGTCTTAAGGAGAAAAGCCTGGGTTAGAGCCTGTGAAAAAGACAAGAAATTTGAAAAATATTTGTTCTATTGAAATATATATATATAATACACATGATTTTTACCAGAAAAAAACGTACAGAATTCATGGCATTTCACTACACAAACCAGTGATTTCAGTCACACACGCTCAGACCATATTCTTTACTCTATCCGGGTTTAAAACGTTGCTCAACCATGCCCCTTACGAATTATTAGCGATACATGTTATGTGTAGTTAATAATTTGAATGAATATTTGTCACATTGCATGTGCGGCCACTAATATTTCATCAATATTTTTGTCCAAAGGAACATGATTAAGCAACATCTTGAGCCTAGGTAAATTTTGTACGGTATAGTATGTTTGATTTCTGGTAAAAATTGTGTATATTACATATATTTTTAGTAGAAAAACAATTTTTCAATTTATAGCTTCTAACCCAAGCTTGGCCTCTCCACCAACAAATCTCTCTCTACCATCAGCTGCAATAAAAAAAACACTACCGTCATCCAAGTTCAAGAACGATGAGCATACCTGCTCGTATTTCTCGAGCTCCTGGTGGTAGATCTGCCTGATCTGAGCGAGTTTGGCACGGTAGTCCGAGTGCTCGATGGCGTTGTCGGGTTGACCGGGTGGACCAGCCGCGGCAGCAGCGGAAGCCGAAGCGGCGGCACCAGCACCGCCGCCCTTTTCCGGACCGGCGACTCCCTCGGCGATCAGCATGTTGTCCAGCCTCATCAGCTGTGGATCTGGTGGCTCCTCCTCCTGGGTGTTTCTCAGCGACAGGACTGGAATGGAAAATTTTTCAAAATTAATGATCACTCTTCCGCAAGTGTTTTTTACGAAATCAAGCATGTAATATCGAGTTGGATAAAAAAAATCTCGAGAAGCTAAGGCTCGTCAAAACTTCTCTCTCCGGCAGCCATAAAAAAGCCATCATCACCGGTGGGGTGTATATAGCATCGTCTCTAAGAAAAGAATAAGAGAGTCTCACTCTCTCTCTCATCCCTCGCGCAGTAGAGGAGACGAGGCCGTAAAGCCCGATGTAAATTAGCGAGTCTCGGAGCGCACGATCGAGCGCGTAATAAAATCCTCGACCGCAGGACTACTCTTAGTCCGGTGCAAGGAGAAGAAGAAGAAGAAGAAGAAAGTATCGTCGGCGGGACGTTTACTGATCGTAAAGGAATCAATTTCCCCCGTCGCTGCTGCTCTACGTGCGTGTGTATACTATATACGCGTATATTTGGCGGCAGCTTCTTATGCTGCTGCTGCTGCTGCTGCAGCGTAACAGTGCTTTTATCGTACTTTTACGGTACATGATGGAGCTGGACGACCCATAAAAGCTCGGCTCGGCGCTTACTTTCTATCTCTCTCTCTTTCGGCTCACCTTCTTTTTTTTGACATCTCGGCTGTTCCGCCGATTCGTGAAAAGTTAAGGAGCCGAAATCGATTTGTATCTCTCTCTGTACATATATATATATATATAGATATTGCACTATATCTATTATTGACTGGCTGTGAAAATTTTTATGGCTCGCAGTGGTACAGTTACAGCCGTTTTGACGAGAGCTCAATGATGCAAGCTCTCGCGTATATATATAGCTTCTTTCGAGGGAGAAGTGCAGTAGTAGTGGTAGTCTCTGAATAATTCCGTCTCACCGCGCTGACGAGAAAATAACGCTGAGGGAAAAATCGATGCCCAGCAGATCGCTTTCCGATGTATCGGCATTATGTAAGAGAGGGAGCGTTTGAACGAGATATAAATGCCTCCGAAGTATACATATATGTATATTCCAAGCGGAACGAAACGTATGCAATTGCATCGAGTGTTACAGAATTAAAGCTCGACCTTCTCTCTCCCTCTCTCTTTCTCGAAGAGAATATATCTGTGCCTTGATGCATCTCGCGACATTTTTTTTCCGAGAGAGAGAGAGAGAGAGAGAGAGAGCGACGTCTTGGCCTTGATGCAGTTGCGCGCGAAAAGAGAGGGGCTCCTGGGGGGTCCTTACAAGCGCGTAAACTCACTTTTACTGGCAGTTAAGGTTTTACGACTCTCCGACGATCTGCCGACCGACACTTGCACGCCCCCTCTTTCTCTCTCTCTCTCTCTCTCTCTCTCTCTCTCTCGGCAGTGTGTTGGTGGTTGTATAGGAGCGTTTACTACTGCACCAACACAGGAATTTATGAAAGGTGTAGGTATTGTTGCTGCTGCCGCTGGACAGTCGCAGGGTTCATTTCTGCCTCTTTTCCTCGCACTCTGTATATCGCACGCACTCGACCTATAATTATCCCCATGAATAGCCGAGCTTCGAAAGCACATGCAAATCCCTGGAATATCCGCGAGTCGAACTGAGCTCGCCGTATCCGCGTATCTTCTTCGAAAAATCCTCCCCCGAAAATTCTCTCTTCCAAAAAGAAAAAAAAACGAGAGCACATCGAAATCCCTCATATATATATATATATCCCCCAAGAACAGTCGAGCAAGAGCGAGAGAGAAAATAGGCAGCATCCCTCCCTTTATATCTCTCAACACAGGCGCGAGAGAGATAGAAAAGACAGCAGGAGCCCGAGGGTAATCTCGGCCGTAGGGCTCGAATCGGCTGCTCTTTTAATCCGGCGAATCCATCCGGGATCCCGTACATACTATATATACACTGTGCTCACGCGGGAATATTCCTCGGGGAGAGGAGAGGCGACGGCTGTATATATATACGCACCATACCGTCGAAGATATATCTCGGAAAAGCCAACCCACCCCCATTCGCGATATACATCCAGCAAGAGCTTTTCCGATTCACGCGGGCGACGACGAGAGGGTGGCGCGCAAACGAGCTCTCTCTCTCTCGCTAAATTGTACACATACAAGAATAAGAGATAAACCTACTGCGCGGGGGTTAAATAGGAAAATTATGGAAATCCACTTATCGAGCCTCGAAAAATCTAATATAACCTCGTATACGTGTGAGACGCGCAGTCATATATAGAAGTTTGCGCTCGTAAATCATAAGACACACGAGTTGAAAAGCCGAAGCGAATATCGTCTCTACACACACGCAGAGGGACGTACATATAGAGAGTAGCACCGGCTGCTCGGAACGACTCGGCACGCGGAAACGAGCAAAAGGTTGTGCGGATGGCGTTACACTGCACCCACACACGCGTATATGCCGAAAACTTCGGAACAACGCCGCTGCTGCTGCTGCTGCTGCTGCTGTGTATATGAGCGAAACTTTACTGCGTGTGCGATTTTTTTCTTCGTTGTTGTTGATTTTTTGGGTAATTTTACAGGACGAACGATGCGGCTCGTTTTAACGGTCGCGACGCAAATGCGAAATGGATATACGCGCGCGCGGGAGACAGCGCACTTTGTTGTTTTCAACGTTTATGGCGCGATGTGTGCGCGCAGAAAAACGAATCGTATAAAAGTACTTCCATCTTGCGCCGCAGTAAGTTTTCAGCGCGATACTGTTTTATTGTACGAGAGAGAGAGAAAATATTTCTCTCCCGAGGATTCGTCCTTTTGAATATCGAAGACGAACGGCGTCTGCGTTTCTCTGTAAAATGGAAAACGGAACGTTCTCTACTAGCTCCCTGGTTGCAATTTTTCATAAATAAAAGAAAAAAGCGTCGAACTTACGTATAACAATTCTCAAAGTCGCAGTAGCCTGCTAAGTGAAAATACAATCCCGTTGATTGACTATATATCGAAGAGAGAAAGAGGGGGTGGATGCAGGGGTGGATGTATAAAATTTTACGGCCGCGAAATCGCCCAATAATTGTTACGGGCCGGCTCTGATCGCGTAAAACACGTCGTAAACGTCGAGAGAGAGAGTGCCTGACGCGGAATTACGCTCCGGAGCTAAACCCCCCCCCCCCCCCACCCCTGCAAGCGGTACGGGGATGCCGCCACCGCTGCTACTGCCTTATGCTACTGATGGGCTAGACTATAAATGTATGTATATACCATTCGCTTCTGTGTGTGTCTGTCGTCATCGTCGCGTATATATCTCGAGCTTTGGACGCGTTAAATCGTCTGCGGGATTGCAGATGAGGGTTGATACGCTATGCGCTGTGTATATATACAGCCACGCGTCGGAGACATAAAAGTCACGCGGCATCGAGCTGGTTCTTGCCCTTTTGAATCGACTGCCTCCGATGATAATTACGCGTTGTATCTTCGCGGTCGCGCGTGTGTATATAGGAATTTCGAGGAAAAAAGATCGTTCAATTCCGATGATACTGCGGCAAGAAAACCGTCGCCGCTGTCTAGACAATTTTTTCTCCCGCCTACGTATGAACGCGCGCGCGAATATACGCGCGCGACGCGCTTCTATAAATAACCAGGCTAATTAGGAGAAGTTCTATATAAAACCTCACGAATTTACAGAAGAAAAAATAAAGAAACTCGGCTTTCCAGTCTCTCGAGGCAACGCTCTCTTCTTTAAATATTCGCGCGCGAATAGGCGACCCTTATGCTAATACCGCGTGTCGGAAATAGAATTAAAATAGCGATAAAGCCTCTAATAAAAACCGCTCGCCGTCTGCTGTCGGCCGAGTTATCGACGAATACCGCATAACGGAGCCTCCTTCCCCGCCTTCGTTGGACAAATCTGCAACGAAACCGCGGCGTCATCCAGCAGCAGCGCAGTGTGTCAAGAGGCTCTATATAGACTGCAAAAACTGCACCCACGCATTTCCTCCCTCATCGCGCGCGAGAGAAAGAGAAAGTGCGCGCGCGAGTTGAGTGACACTGCAGTGCACTTGGCTCCGACTCAACAACGCCTTGTTCGATAGCAGTGGCTCTTCTTTATCTCCGGTCCTTTTCGTATACATGTATAGAGCCGAGGGAGAGCGAGCGAGATATATAGAATAGGCGAGAAGGCTTTTAATGAAAGGCGCGGATGTTAGAATGCGGGGAATGCTGGAAAATGGTCCGAGCGTGCGCCAATGCCCCGTCTCTCTCACTCTCTCTCTCTCTCTCTGTATATATATGTACGTGCATAGCCCGGGAAATTAAGCGAGGGACGATGTTGCGTGGGTGTATGCCCGCGTGAGAGACAATTTTAGATACAGTCGAGATATTTTTGTGTTTTTATAAGAAGAGCGAGAGGATTGGCGACGTTGAAAAAGAAAAATATGACTATTCTCGATTCCTATCGAGTGTACGGTCCGTGTGTATAACCTTCCAGAATATTTGGGCGAACGTAGCGTACGTCGACCGGCGAAGTTCATCGTTTTTTATCGCTCTCTTTCCGAGGGACAAAGGGACGCGCACACACGCGCGTAGAGCGTGGAAATTGAGGGAAAGGCAATAATAAAATCTATCACGGCTGAGAGAGAGAGAGAGAGAGAGAAAAGGGAATTCTTATTGCCCCGGCAAGTCCGGTATTTTTGCAATATACAGAGCAGGTGTACGGAATGCGAGCTCCTATATATATGTATAAGAGAGAAAGAGGGACAGTTTGCCGCTGCTACACTATACTACTGTGTTCTCGCGCATATCTCTCTCGGCAGCAGTGACTGCTGCCACTGCGTTTGTTCTTGTATATTACACTGGGTATTGGTACAGGGGCAGAATGGACACAGGCTAGTAGTGGGAGGACCGACTGGACGGTGTCCCTTATATATATACCGTCTATATACGCTGGGCTTTCACAATTCGAGATACAGGAGAAACTTGCTCTTTTTTCCACGTCGGTCGCAATAGTAGATCTCGTACATGGAGAAAACAATCCACGCGCTACGTATCGCGTCCGTAAAGCTCTAAAAGCTCATCCGCTGCGTCTCCGCCCAAAAACAATAAAGCATTAAAAATCATTATACACCTCGCGCGCCGCTTCCCCAACACAAAGCACAGCCGAAAGCTCCGCCTCGCAATATTTTTAATTTCGCTAAAATCCAAAAAATCAATACACCCTCCGGCAACGGCGAGAGAGCGAGCGTCGCCTCCATATCCACCCCTCCCCCAAAAAAACATAAACAAACGCGTTGCAACATTCGATTCTCTCTCGCAGTGTACAGTGCATCCGGATATCCCCGTACACCCACCCGCAGACACACATACAGAGACAGCCAGCTCCATGTGCGCGCCACCCTTCGACCGAGGGGTAGCACAGCAGCAGCAGTAGCAGCAGCACGAGGGTGACCGAACGAACGAACGAACGAACCAGCGCGCGAGGGAAAACGCGCGCGCCGGGCGTGCTGGCGTATTGATCGAGTGGCTCCGCCGCCGTCTACTACACCCCCTCCCATAGCAAGAGAGCTACTGCGTATACACGTATATATATCTATAGATATATATATATATATATATGGGGTGATGGTGTGGGTGCGACGTTGGAGGGGTGGCGCGTGCGGAACTTGTTTGCCGCCGCCGCCGCCACCGCCGCGTGGGCTGTGTGATGTTTGTTATCTCGAGAATATATATATATACATATATAAGCGATGGAGTTTTTCGGACTATGCGGGCGGGGACGCACTTTGTTCAGGTTTTTCGATGGACGCCTGTGTGATTTTTTTTCATTTGGTGGTTTCGTATACGAATCGTCAGTTTCGGGGATGCATGATGCTTCGGGGGTACAATGACGAAGGGGAGACTCGTACCCGCTTTTCTCGCGATTTTTTTTAATTGTCTCGAAAGCTTCTACTGATTTCTATATATGAATAAAGCGTCTCTGAATTATAAGCGACGTATCGTGCGCGATACACGAACGTTTACGAGCCGTTTCCGCATTTATCGCCGCTTGTAAAATTCACTCCGGCGAGAGATTACGAATTGGCTGCGATGTATCGAATGATAACGAACAACACACGATGACGCGTCGGGTTCGCTGTGCAGTGAAATATCGGCGCTATAATACAGATCGAAAGGAGCAATATGCGCCGGGGGAAAGAGGGAAGAAAAGAGGTGTATATACCTGCGTACCCGTTCTTTCGTAAGAGAGGACATTAGGGATCGTGGCTGCAATACAGCAGAGGTCGTGGAACCCACTGCTGCGCTACTGCACACAGGCACGAAGTCAAGCGTCCGCGCGATGTTTACACGCATATACGCGCCACGTGCAGGTGCCGGGATTATGCGCAATATATAAGCGAGTTTCTCGCAGATAAATTGTTTTAGATACATGAAATTATAATTTTTATTATATATGCCGTGTTTGGCTGCTGATGCCTGGAGCTCGATTCTCTGCTTTTTCGAATTTCCTTTCCGGTAAAGCTTCAGCTGTCTATATATATACATACGCGTCTCTAGAGACACACATATAAATCGTTACCGCAGAACGAAAACCCCTATAATACCAACTTTTCACTCATCGACCGAAACTAACGCCTCGAACACATACAATTACGTAGATAAACAAAAAATTCCGTCCATCACCGACGATCGGCACTGACACGCAGCATCGCATCTCGTTACGTTTCCCTTTCATCCGTGGGTATAGCCAGCAGTGCTCTCCCGAGGGAGCCGTGAACGTCGACTGCTCTCGCGCCCTATACCGTCGATTGCTCTTATAAAACTCGTCCTTCCTCTCTTCCAAATATACGCGCGCATCCACTCTCTCTCGAAAGCTACTCTCTCCCAGGTATATAATACATATACATAGCCAACGAGCCCTTCCACATATCCGTCTGTACATTCGGCTCCTCGTCGCTGTCGAGAAAGAGCAATAATAATCCATCCGCGGGATTCTCGCGAGAAAAATACACACACGCAACTGCGGCGTCATCCCCCCCCCCCCCTGCCAATGGCGTGGACTTCCGGTGCGCTCTTCTTTCCGGCGTCTTCTCGCGGAATTCCGCCTGCTGCAGCGCGGGAAAAAGCCGAGCGCGAACAAACGGAGCGTTACGTACGACGCCGCCGCGCCAAGAGGTTTTTTCGCGAAGAGAGCCAAGGACGTAGAAGAAAGTTCGGCCATAATTTTTGGCATCGCCGCCGCAGAGGGAAAATGGATCGGTCGTATGCAGCGAATAGACGCATCGCGCGCGATTTATTTGTTTTCTCTGCGGACGGACGCCGAAGAGGATTCCGCTTTTCTTTTATGATCGGGGAGTCGAGATTTACGACGGTGAGTTACACTTAATTGGCGGAAGACTGTTCTGTTGTTTTCTAGGATATATAGCTAACCAGAGGAACGACGACGACGACGACTAGACAATTGCGGTGCGCGTATGCCATGCGAGGAAATCCGGCAATTCTTCAGTATAACGAAACGACGCATAGTCGTTCTTTGACAGACACGCGCGTCTGTGAATTTGCATCGGTCTTCCTTTGATTGCATACAAATCGCGCGCGTATATGCAAATTGGATTGATCTAAACGCACGTACATATGTGTATAGGTACTCTTTCGATCAGTTATATTACACAGCTGGCGCGGAATAATGTAACAAAGGAGGATCGACTCGAAATCTCGAGTCCTTATCACGCATACACACACGGTGTATGCAGTATATATATATCTCAGCTAGCCGAAACTCCCTCTCATGGCTGGGGTGAAGATCGATAAAAGACGCCGGTGCAGCAGCGAAGCAGCAGCCTTTTCCATTCTCTCTCTATAGCAGTAGATATCTCTCCCCTTTGTACATTTATATATAAACGCACCTTCGTTCTCTCGGCGTTGCTGCGCACACATTCTCGTATGCATTATGCATCGGCAACGGAGAAAGAGAGAGATAGAGATAGAGAGAGAGAGAGAGTCGACTGGAATTCCAAATCCTCGGAGAATGCGTTGCGTTGAAATCGCGATAACGCACGAAATGACGCGAGTGTGTCCTTACTCGCGGACTCTGCATAGAGAGAGATCGCATCGCGACTTCCCCAATTCAGCGGATGCAACGGCCACGAGATTAGCCGGGGCTTCGTTTTGTGGATCGGAAAATTGGATCTGGGTTGGTAAGGTATATTTGCATTTTTCGAAATGAACCGATCATGGAGCGTTGAGTAATAAGCCTATATAGATGATGAAAAGGTAAACAGCTGATCGACGATAATATATACAAGTCTGAGCAGCTGTGTGTAGGATTCGGTTGATTTTACGAGGCGGTAAACGCTCGTAAAAAGCAGCCGACGATCGAGCAAAGCAAAGCTCGAAACTTCCTCCCCTCCTACGTGTGTGTATACACGCGCACACAGAGGCGAAAGCTCCAATCACCTCGAGAACTCTATCCTTCATCCGCGTTATCACTCGAGCCAAAGGAGTACACAGCGCACACGATAGCGTATAGCCACAGAGACTAGCAGCAGCAACACAAGTATACAGAGCGAGAGTATAAGCAGTACCGAGAGAGCTGAGCATCAGGACTCTGCGGCACTGCCAGACACACGGGACCTGTTGCTGTCGAGTTTACGGTGTTTTTACGAGCGACGTTACAGTCGGCGGCCCCAAGTATGCGTACGTAGACACACATACGCCTGTTGTTGCTGCTGTTGGGGGGAGGATTGAGCCGCTGCTGCAGGCCCTTTACAGCGAGATATTTGCACCGGCTCTGCTGCTGCAACAAGCCGTTTTCTTTATCTCTCGAGTGCAGCGCCGAATGAATCGACGAGGTGACTGAAAGGGGTAAGGGAGAGAGAAAGCTGCTTGAATATTCAGCCGAGCGGTGCCGTGGGGATCGCAGCTCTCTGCGGTTTTGAATTGTAATCGAGAGGATAAATTGGATGGAGTTTCGAGAGGATGATTGAGGGATATTAGCCGTGTATTATTCATCCCCCCGCGTATACGTGTGCATATATATATATATCCCGTCTCGCAGATCCGTTTTAATTTATGTATTACGCTGCTCTGAAAATTTCAAACACGACAACAAAAAAAAACTACCGCGCGCAACTTTCTACCAAAACGAACTTTGCTGCGCGCGGTATACACACTTTTGTCTCGAGCAATTAGAACTTTTCTGCATTATTCATATAGCCCGGCCTGCTTTTCTCTCTCTCTCGCATCTCCGTCGTTTTTTTCCCCTCCGCGCATCTTATATTTCGAATCTTCTTCTTCTTCTGCGTATACCTGCTCTCTGTACACACACACAAAGACAGAGCGAAATTCAGAAGTCACCGGCGCGTCCCGGCACGCTTCATGAATTTTAATGAAATTTCGCGAGCTCGCTGAAAGCTGGCGTGTATACAGTGCGCGAACTTTGCTCTCTCTCTCAGGTCGCCGTCGAAGCTTCTTCTTCTTCTTCTTGTCCACTGGGAGTCGCCGTTCTCTCGAAGGATAAGTGTGCATGTGTGCGATAGTATCGAAGCGAGAGCTTTTTTTTCATGCAAGCACTGTTGCTAAAGCTCCTTATAATTGATAAGGGAATAATTAGAGAGAGAGAGAGAGAGAGAGCAGAATATCGCGGGCGGATGAGAGTATGCATTTTTCATTGCTATCGCATAAATTTGTCACACGCGCTCTCGGGAGATAAAGCTCGGACGCGCGCAGATATAAACTCGGCTGGCTGCTTATCGCGCGACAATTACGGATTAATGCCGCTGGCGCCTACGGATTGAAATTTCGTGTATGTTATATACGTGTATATATATATATATATATATATATATATATATATATAATCAGCGGTGTGCGCGCTGATAAGGCCGCAGTATAATCGTAAAAAGAAAAACAACGCGCGGCGCGTACATATATATATGATATTATCATCGCTGTATTTCGAGATTATATTGTACGTAACGGGAAAGGGCTGCGCGCTTTTCATTGTGCTGCCGGAGAGTTTATCGCGCGCGCGCGCTAATTATACAAGAGCGAAAATGACAAGCCATTGTCGAGAGAACGAGATATTTATAAACCGGCGAATCTCGTAAGAGACCTCGATATATATACATATATCGAAAGCGGTGAGCCAAAGTCGGAAATGATGTACATAACGCGCGAAAGGGCCATTCGCGCTTTTGAAAAAAAGACAGGCCTTTGTCGGCAGATATTTATATACGCGGTTCTTGCAAGAGACAACGTCTCGCGAAACATATATATATATCGAAAACGGGTGAGCCGAGTGTATGTATGGGAGATAACGCTTCCTCGCACGCCCGTGCAATCTCCATAGAATTACCATACGATTAAGAAAGCGAAGGAGAATAAGAGAGAGGGAGAGAAGGGGGGGAGGAATGATCTGGTGTGGCCGGTGCAGTGTCTCGAGCGGAACTTTAAAGGATGACGCGGGCTAATTAGCCTGCACAACTCTCTTGCGTACGTACGTGGCTTCTTTGTAGATCCCGATCGTTTGCGGGTGGTTTCGTTACGAGCACCACCTCGTTCTCTTCCACGGTGTACACTTGTACGCACATAGCTCTATATTAGTATCGCGTTAAAAAAAAATCGGATTTTCGGCTCTGTCGAATGAAGCGATTGCAAGGAAATTCATATATTCGAGGGAGAAAAAAAGCTCCCGCAGCAAGGAAGTTGCCGCGGGGGCTTTTTACGCACAGCGAAGCTCTCGGTTTACGAGCTTATTTTACTGGATTTTTATGATATAACATAGCCCGCTCGCTCGCGTGCGCGCAGCGACTGAAGTTTATAGGTTTGCGAGATTTTATCGCGGCGTAACGTATGGTTTGTTAAATCGCGCGCGAGAGCCTCCGGAGAGAGTGTGCAGTCTTGTAGTACTAGTATACTACTCTTTCCTCTTCTCGAGCCGCTTCTTAATTCGCCGGCGCAGCCGCGTCCCGGCGAATGACCAGGTAATGCACACTTCCGTGAAGTGGACCGCGTATAGAGCTTTTTATTATTGCTCGTGCGTATATAGAATATTTCCGATAACGCGATCGTACGGGATTTTATGCTGGAAACGCGCCGCTCGTTTAATTTTATAGACGCGCGCAATTAGTTGACGTATAACGCGGAATATTCGAACGGCATACGCGGGTATTCTGATCGATGATAATTGCGTCCACCAGTAGCTGCTTTTCTCGCGAGAAATATCAGACTTGCGAGGAATCGCTGCACCACGAGCCCTGTATCCAAGCATCGATGCGAGAATAAATTTTTTTTTTTACATATTTTTCTGCGTTGACGTATGTAATTATGCATAACGTACAGTCGGAAGATGAATTTACACGAAGAGAAAAATCGCTCTGCACGCGAAGACCGTTTAATATACACGCTCTTGACGGGCAAACCGCTGAGAAAATAGCGCGGCAGTTTTTTTTAAAAAATCGCCGAGCGGGAAAAGCATGTTCGCGGTGTGTAACAGTTGCTTTTAAACGGAGTACAATATCGATATGCAAAGCCCAACAATGTAGACAGTGTACACATAATTATGGTAATCCCAAATGGAACGGCGCAAATAGAGGCCGCCGAGTGATAAGAGGCGGCGTGAGTTTGCACGACAATGTCTAAATCGCTCGAGATCTCTCGCTCGCAATACCTGTGTTTTTTTATCGAGAAAACCTCATATCAATAAGTTATTAAACGTGACTCAATCCATTTTTTTTACCGCAATCCCCCTCTATCATGGTCTCGAGTGTCAATTTCTTATAGCATTGAAAAAAAGCAACTACTCGCTCGATGTCGTACACACCCACGCATCGTCCGAAATCTTCAAAATATAACCTGTCCTCGCGTCCCCTCTGTGGTGTATAATCGTATATACGTATACAAAAGGAATTCGCGCGGCATTTCTATATAGAGAACAAGAAGAAGAAGAAGAAGAAGCTCGTCGCTTGCTCACGGCTGAGAAGAATGAAAATACGTATATATATATATATATGTGTGTGTGTGTACGCGGGGCAAGCGAGATGGCTCGTTAGTCGGGTCGAAGGAAGAACCCGCACACATAGGAGGAGGAGGAGGAGGAGGAGGATACGATGGCGGAGCGAGCCGTATATCGCGTTTGGAGAGAGGGAAAAAAAGAAGGAACGAAGGAGGAGGAGGGGAAGTTTTGAGCAGAAAGGAAGGCCGGTTCACCTTGACTGCTGCTGCTGCTGTTGCTTGGAACGTAGCTGATATCCCAAGCTAAAGGAGCAGAAGGAGAGAGAGAGCCCATCTGCATGCTATAGGGCAGCAGCAGCAGCAGCATTCGAAGATCAAGTGGAAAGAAAACTCGAGAGATGCCGATCTGATGCTGCGCCGAGAGAGAAAGAGATTCGCTCGTCTTTCGGATCGAGGGGAATAAGATGAAAAAGGAAGACCGGGAGAAGAACGAAGGGGACCGTCGCGTACCTGCGCTTCGAGCGTAAATAAGGCGGAGGAGCGAGAGAGAGAGAGAGAGAGAGAGAGAGAGAGAGAGAGAGAGCGTTGACTCTCTTATTCTCGTATGATATTCTCTCACGATTAGCCGCGGCGCGGGACGAGAGGATTCCTGCGATGCCGAAAAGCGCGGCTGGGAATGCGCCGAGAAAGGTGTGCAGCGTTTTTCGAAGGCTCCTCGGGTATACTCCTGCCCGCTGTTCTCGGATTAATCGAGTTTTTCTGCTTCGATTATATTTCTCTGCGTGTATCGCGTTAACGAAGAGCGCTCGGTCGAGCGTAAATAATTCCCATGCATATATATGATAAATCTAATTATAATCCCGGGAGAAGGCTGCGATCGTGTCGAGGAATGAAAAGGCTATTTGGGGGCATTCAGCGTGAATGGTATTACAGAGTCGATATCGAACTGCTGACGTTTTCAATGCCACGGGGGAGAGATCTCTCGGCGACTCTCTCTCTCTCTCTCTCTCTTTCCCCGCGGCGGGTGCGAACGCGCAGAAAGAGTTGATAAAGCGACTTCGGAGGCATCCGTGCGTGCGCCGCGCGACTATATATATACCTTCTTCGCTAGAGCGCTCGAGACCTTTCTATTATTCCTTCCTCCATCTTTTTCTCTCCCTCCGCATCAGCTTTTTCCTTTTCTCCTCTTTGGATCTCGCTCTCGCGCTTGCTCTCTCGTCTCGAATAATGAAGATAGGAATATACGATCCGAGATACGAGAGCTACGGAAAGAGGGACGGAGAAAAAAAAGAGAGAAGCGGACGCGAGAGAGTTAAAGGAAAACAGTAGGGAGTTGTGAATAAATTACGTCTCTGCTTTCTCGTTTATTTCTTTCTTTAGGCTTGATTCCGATATTGTATTCTCTCTTTCTCTCCGCGAGGAATTAATAACCAGTTCGCCGCTGAAAAAGTCCAATGTGCAACTCGATGTTCGCACTTGCGAGGAAATCGGATTAGTTCTGCGGATATTCTTTTCTCTCTCTCTCTCTCTCTCCCACTGATTTGAACGTTGAGCTGTCGACTTTTCCCACACCGACACCTCGCAGCAGCGAAGGAATGCCTTTCTTAATCTATACACGACTATCCGCGGCCATCATCATCGTCATCGGTCGACAGTATGTATATATACATATAACGGCATTAGCATACCCGATCTAACAATCGAAAGGCCAAATCCGATTTTGACAAGCCAACGCGCTCTCCCATTGTGCCGCTGCTGCTCCGAAATCAGATATAGGCCCGCAGGCCTCCGACTTTCTTTTTCCTCGACGCGACTCTCTATACGGTAACTTATTATTAGACCACGAGCGAGAGAGAGAAAGAGAGAGAAGAGCGTGTCTATAGTCGCACCACCCGCTGTCAGAGGGGATGTGTCCAAAAAGGAGCTCTATGCGAGAAAGGGGATTAGGATTTGGAAAAGCCTCGAGGCTTTTCGCGGTCGTCCCGCGGGAGCTACTTCCATATAGGCCGTCGAAAATGACCGGGGACGCCCAGAAAGATATACGTATACACGACGCGTCAGCTGGAATATCTATGCATTAGTTTTTCCGTTATTAACTCCATTATTGCTTATAGTGTGAAACATTTCGTATAAGCTCTGAAACGTGCGTCTATAATATACACAACGCACCGTTTTGAGTAAACAGTCGTATATGTATATATATATATATATGTAGCCACTTAATTGCAGTTTAACGACGCGTCCTATAACGTGACAACTGCCCATCAAGCCGAGCGCATATAACAACACCTTTTTTCTCTCTTATAACCGAGCAGTAAATAGCCCATCGACCGCAGGCGATGAATCTTATTAAGCCGAGAGAGCCATAATCACAAAATCGCGGCAGCACAACTGCAAAGATGTCATTAGAATAACGCGCGCGCAGCGCGCTGATCCAAAGTTATTCCAAGAGAGAGTCGCACCTCTCTCGCACGTTGATTATATTAAATGGCTGGTAAAACGGTCTGCTTAACATAGCGTTTATCTGCTCTTCTCGGTTTTACTACTTTTTCACTGCCTCGTCAGCCATTGGCCATAAACTCTCCGCGTAGCCTCTTTCTCTCTCTCTTGCTGCTGCTGCTGCTTTTCCCGCATTCTCGGCCACCCCTTTCTTCGCCGCGAGGGCTACCCCGTCATTTACTCCGGGCGCTCGTTTTTCCTTCGAACGTGCGCTTTCGCGACAAAATAAATTATCCGTTCTTATCGCTGCTCCCCTGCTGCTGCGAGTCTTTTTTTTCCTCTGCTGCTGCATGCTGATTCTTTTTTAATTGGCGCGGCATGGATTTTCTCTCTAGTGTATTCTGGAAATAGGCCAGGAACTATAGGAAAAAAAGAGCGCAGTCGAAAATAGCCCAGCGACGACGAAAGTCAATTTTCCATCCGAGCGTATATTTTCCTTTCTTCCCCCTTCGTCTCCGCTGCACGTGAGCTACGGCGCCTGAAGAGAGACAGAGAGACAGAGAGAGAGAGAGAGAGACAGACAGACGGAGAAAGAGCCCCAAAAGAAAAGTCTGCAGTGTACGGCACGCATGCGAGAGTTTCGGCTTTCCGATGCACATCGGGTATACACACGCGCGCATTGCGAGGGGCGTGGTAGAGAGAGGCGGCAGAGAGCAGGATAAGGGGGGCGACCATGGCGAGATGAGGTATGTTGGGATTTTTGGTTGGATATGCGATGCGTGAAAATTGTACTGCAATGCAGTGAAAACGAAGAAAAGCGTAGGCATAGAATAAAGTTGAAAAGTGTAGCGCTACATCTCGCTCCCTTACACTGCAATAAGCTATATACGCTCCCGTCACCATCACGGGGCCTCTCCTTTTTCCCTCGAGATGAAGAGAGAAAGGGGAAGAGCTTCGTCGTACTCTGCATAGCACGTCCCCCAGTTTTCGACTCGAAATAATTGCGCCTTTCGCGGTCTGCGCGCTCGGAGTAATCCAAACAACGCATAAAAATTATGTTTACGAGTTTCAAATGGCTGAGATGGGGCGCTATACTCGGCTGTGCAGCCGGGGGAGGGGCCCCGTCGATAGAATTTTCAATTTCATTATCTTCGGTATGGAGCCTCGGATGAGTTGATCCCTTTTTTACGATGCGCTGAGATTCTCGTTTGTTTTTATTTTATTGCACTGCGTCGTGGCTGCTGCTGCTGCTGCTGCTGTGTTTTTATTGACTGATGATGACTCCGATACGAGGCTTTTGCTCTCTTTTCTTTTTAAAGATAAGGTGCGGATTAATTGGTAGCGCTGATGAAATTTTGCCGAGAGATGAGCTATCTTTGATTAGCGAATGAATAATTAATCAATCGGATCTCATAAGTAAAATAATGTAATACACGAGGGATGGAATATTCAGGTTTTCACGAGCTTCTTATTTTCCTAATCGAAACGACTGCATATACGCGTAACCTTACACGCTGTTCGCTTTTTTTATCTATATTACACGAAGAACAGTAACACCAAATACAAAGAGTTCAGTGATTCCCTCTTCAATTATCAACGAGATAAAAAAATTTTCAACGAGTAGTACACCTGTATACAATCGAGCTCAAGCTGGCGGAAGACAAATTAAAACGAGACCTGACGCACACGCTTACAGAAAGAGAGGATGCCGCGCTGTGGGAAAAGAACACTCGAGAGATTTCAGCCACAATCATATCGTCAACATCGCCAGATAAGATTTACATTTATCAAACAATTTTGACAATGGGACCTACAGCTACGCGGCAAACTTCAAGTTCGCCGCCGAGCTGTATGTACATGCATTCGACGAGCTACCGCATTGATATACCGAAAAATCTCGTGACGCGAGGCTTGAGAAAAGAGATTCAGCGCTGAAAAATATGGTTTTGAGGATATTTACCAGTTTTCTCCTTGATTTCGCACAGCACCGAGAACAGAGCTGGCTTCATTCTGTGACAGTTCAACGTGTGCTTTCTGAAAACGAAATTGTTTCATGTAATATCGTACGTGTCACGTATAAACTCTTAATCATCTTCAGATAATTAAAAGTATAGTAAAGTAGCCAAGTTATTTAAAAACGTAACGTGTAGAACGAAAGCTCCGAAAGTATTATCAACAAACGAACTATCGATTTTCAGCGTAAAACGCTTCAACGCATCTGCTCTGAAACAAAGTTTAACGAACCCTTTAAACAATTTCAAAGCGCAACCAACTCCGTTTCGACTTCCAGAGAAAAAATCCGCACCGACGGTAAACAAGCCTCGCGCATCCTTTGTCATCGCCGACGCAAAATCCCAACATATGACTGCGTCGCGACATACACGCGTTCTCCCTCTCCATCCTTTTTTTTCTCACTCGCGGCTGCAGCTCCGATGAGAAGTATACACGAAAAATAAAAAAAAATGTATATATCCGTACCTCGCTTGCGCCTCGTCCAAGCTCTGGTCGGTGATGTTCATGATCTGCTGTAGGATATCCCCGATATCCTGTTTTCTGGCCTCGACGTTTTCGGGCCCCTGAGCCGCAGACCCATCGACGGGGCCCATATTCCCATATCCACCGGTATTCTGGCCTCCTTGGCCCTGATTGCCGCCCATCAGATTGACGCCAGATCCACCGTGCTGCAGCATCCTGCCAGATTCATCCATCAACCGCTTCACGCACAACGACGACTACCACACTCGTGTACAGGATTATATATTTATGTATATATATATTTTTTGTAAGGATCAATCTTTCTCTGCAGCCGCGAATACAGAGAGAGAGAGAGAGGGACGCTGCTGCTCTACTGCAACGCAACGCACTCACACACACTCTGTTTTGAGGTTATGCTGCTCCTCTTTGTCTCGCTGCTCTCGTATAGGCTCGGCACGCTCCACCTTCGCGGCTACTGCTCGATCTTGTTCCGTGCACCAAACTCCGACTCCACTACACATTCGCGAGACGTAGACTATGACGACGACGGCTATGATAATCCCCCGTCGCACACGAGCTACTATCTCTCTGTCTTTCTCTTCTCTGCGCGCTCCCTGTGTTCCTTCTTATCTCTAGCTTTATTTATACTTCGGCGTTAAAACACGAGAGTCGAGAGAAAGAAAAAACTCCGTTCCCTCTCTTTCTCGTTCGTGTTGTACGTACAATATATGTATAACTCTCTATCTCACTCGCACTCACGCACTCTATACGGTATACACATACGACTCTCTCTATACATTTATATATATATATATATATATAATATATATAATCTATCTCTGCGTCCGGGGAGCTCGCGCTATCCCGCAGACGGATTGTCGTGTTTTACGTATACGGAGTGTTTGAAGGTCGCGCTGCTGCCTGGCGATGAGGAAGCTGCGACGAGAATCCTCTTCACGGCTGCACGCACCAGCAACGCACGCACACACACACTGCTGCCGCTGCTATGTATACCTATATGTATATCTTTTCCTCCGCTGCGCGCAGTCAGTCACACACTCTCGCCCCGCAGCAGCTCCACACAGTCTGCGCTGCCACCGCTGAGACGAGTATAGCGAGTTCTCCGTCGAGGGGAATCAAGCTGTCCTTGTCTAGCGCGAGCTCAACCAATGCTATCCTCGTCGGGAGTATGGCTTTTTATATGCCGTTGTCCTTGTCTGGTTCGCGGCGATGACGCGGACTCGCGTAGGCCGATTATGCGCATGCGCGAAGCGTCACGGCACCACCGCACCGCGCGCGGTCATCGCTCGACCCGCGGACGCGCGATTCTCGTGGTGCTGCGATGCACACTTTCTGCGTCTGATGCCGCGATGCGTTATTATCCGTATAATCTTGCATAAAGTGAGTTTGATGCACTGCGTGCATGCCTCAGCTGCAGTTGCGCGGCTGTGTAGCACTGTTTTTTTGGCATCGATGGTACGTGATAGCCATATCATTATATATAGACTCGGCGCTCAGGTTTTCATGAGGGAAACGAAAAATTGCCTGTAAGCCACCTATCTTCGCCTGCTATAGACACGGGAATAAACAGACTGGTCGAAAATTATGTATATCGCGGTTCACGCGCGTACACGCATTAGCAACTTTGCCTGAAAATTCCTCGGCTCTTTCAATTCTCACTCATAAGAATATAAATAAAACGAAATAATAATATATCAATGCAATCGGTCTTGGTTCAACTTTTTTATTATTTTAACATTTGAATTTCGCGCGCATTCCGCGCGCACGCGGATATCCGATCGTGCGTCAAAAACTCCGCCCACCTCGATTTTTTTACGATTTTTCGCAAAATTCATTAAAAATTCCTCGTCGTCTAACCAGACATTTATTTACTCTCAAAAATTACGATGACTTTCTACACATTTTTCCTACGCATGATCATGTCTCAACTTTCCTAACAGTCACGGCATTTTCCAAAATCGAGCTGTCCAAGTGTGGCGACTTTCCCCTTCCGCCGTCGTTCATTCCGAACTACCAAGGAACTACCGACCAATACCAGCCGCCGATAAATTACAGACTTGCACAAGACGCCGGCGCCAGATCGAAGATGGCCGTCGTACTGTCGGCCATCATCGCATTTCGTTTTGGAGGGAAATTTGAATATTGTAAATACTGTTGCAAAATACAAAGACGTCGATTATCTTTCGTTGTCTAAAGGATCAGGCTAATAACTACTAATTAATTATATTAAAGATAGTATCACCGAAACCCTAACTGGAGTATACTTATATAATTGTCCAATCTACCCGTTCATTCCATGATATTTAATATTCACGCATTCCTTAAACGATCTCAAACTTTACCGAAAGTTTCATTAACGTTTTTATTATTACTTTCTATATTTATTCATAAATTAATAAAGTACTGCTCTCTCGATAACCCCAAAAAGAATGCGATGTCGTCCTTGTATTTGTTACCGCTTATTACCTCTCGTCGGTGAATCTGCTTCGTCGAAGCACCGCTTCGATATATATATTGTTGGCGCCCCAGTTCAGGGGAAAATTCAAAGTAAGTACTGCCGCTCAGCACCGAATATTTTTCATATCAAAATTCACGGTATTAAAAATCTCCTACGCCAACTCTAGATTTAGACTAATATGCCAGAAGTATCTAAGTTGCATTGTAAGAATATAAGAAAATTTAATTTAGAATATAAGAACAGAGTTTCTTCGTTTGGAATAATAAACAAAAAATATAGTTTATAACATAAAATCTTTGTATCTATACGAGAGTAGGGCAGAGACAAAGCTGGTTTTAAACTAATTATACGCAATGTTACTCAGATAAGTTTTTGTAAACAAACAAAAAAATTCGTGCACGTCATTTATTTTTCGTTTTAAAGAGCTATTGCATAATAAACACCCATATACTTTTTAGTTTTCAATATTCAATAATAAGAATGTCAGTCCAGTTGGCTCTTTGTTTGCATCGCAATCCAGCGTCAGACGGATCGGGAGTCGATCTGATCGACACATGGAATACCTGATGCACACAATATGCTCTTTCATGATATACGTCAAACAAAGAAAGGGCAGTTAGTATGTGTATATATAGCTAGTCCGAGACACGTGTACTTACTTTTTTAGCAGTACCTATAGGACAAAGAACATTTGGATAGCTGCACTGGCTACAACACACGAAATTGGGAGAATTAAGTACCAAAGGTATACGTATACTCAAAATTACTGTTTTTCGAAGTTGGACGTAATTACTTATTTAATCACTGATATTCATAATTAATTACAAGCTTATTATTAACTACTTCAAATCATCTTCATTTTTTTCAAGGTTATGATGCATTATTAAAATTACGTTTGTTTTCTATAACTATTTATACGTAAATTGTTTTCTTTGAAGTATTAACATCTTTCGAATATTTTATAAGACACATATGAGAAAAAGATAATTATTGATAATGTTATTATACTTTTTTATTTGTATTTCAAAATATATTCTTATTTGGTTTAATTATTCGTGCAATTAAATAAAATTTTTACTTTCTTTGTTTTCTAGATTAAACTATGGAAAGGCAGGAGAGTACCCATGAGTTAGTCAGCAAGGATTCAGTAGGCAATTATCAATTGCTTTTTTTAAATACAGCAGGTCTTAATGTGAAAGAAATAACAAACATTTTTTCAAAATTTGGAAAAGTTCACTATATTAAAGAATGTGGTGATAAAACAGGTTATCGTTTTGTCAAATATAAATCTCATGACGAAGCTGTCAAAGCAATCAAAGGATTAACGTATAATCCATTTATCAAACTTATTCCACCTAATAGAAGATATGAAAATGGAATCACCAGAATTGAAAATAATAATCAAAATAATCAAGAACACAACTGTAACAATAGCAATACAAAAAATAGCTACGATAATACGAATGCAGTAAGTATTTTAGAATAATAATGAAAACAATGTGCAAACTAACATTAAAAGAAATTAAATGAATTTTTCCAGAATCAACGAAGAAAAGATAGTGGAGGTAATCTATCAACCACAAGCAATAGAAATTCTTCCAAGAGTTTGTCATCGGATCCAAGAAGCCTAAATAGCGAAGAAGAAGTTCCTGATATGATTGTACCAAGTAAAAAAGGAACATTTGTCAATGACATCAACCAAAAGAAGGTAATTGTTAATGCAGAAGAAGTTATAATAGGAAATATACATGTAAATTATAGTGCTCCTTATTTTTTGCACTTATTGGATCACTTTGAACCAATTGCTGTTAGCAACATCAATGTAATTCCTGAATCCAATATTCGTTATTGTCATGTTTATTTCAAAAGTATTCAATATTGTCAAGAAGTAGAAAGATTATATGATCAAGTTGCTTTGTCTGGGCAAAAATTAATTGTACAACGTCCTAGCACTTTAATGGCAAATGCAGTCTTTAATTAACACATGACTTATGGAGTACCAAATAATGACATATTTTTTATAAAAATTTTTACAGCAGTACTTTAGAGTAGATTATTTTTATAAATCATGAAATCAGAGAAAAAAATGTAACTAGAAGACTTATTTTTCCAAAGGCAAAGTCAAAGATTTTATATAATAAATATTTTGTTTAAGTATTTTTTTTTTCTCATAAATTTTGTTTGTATAATACACCTAAAGAACTTCAAAGCGCGAAAAAAGTTTTAATTTACATTACATTTTTATAATCTTGTTAAAAATTTACAGTAAAATAATGAAACAAAGATGAAACATTTATGTATGCATTATGTGTAATGTATACAAACATACGTTATTAAATAAATACAATATTTCATCATCTATTTTATATTTATTTCATTAGTGTAATGGTTTTTTTGCTTCTTAAAAGCATGTCTGTTTAATAAAGTTTTACATTAGAATGATATTTTTGAAAAACGATACCTGCAGCGCCATCTCTACACTTACAATGCAATATTTTTTGATGATCAGAAGATTCCTGCCAACTATTTACCATTTGCGCGCCCGAACGTTCGTTGTGGAATGTTCCTTGTGCTATTGATACGTTGATGTTCCTGTTGTGCAGTGTGAAGTTAGTTTAAGTTGTCTGATTGGTTAAAAAACCAATCAGACAACTTAAACTAACTTCACACTGCACAGCAGAACACCAACAGAACAAGGGAACGGAACGCCTTGTAGAAAGCCGCCTCCATGTTGACAGTGTTGTAGTATTGTCACAAGAAAGGTTGCATTGTAGAAAGGCTTCATGTTGTATTATTATTACAAGAACGCTTCAGCGTGAGTGCGTCATAAAAATTGAAGTGACAGCTAGAACAGTATTTTTTCAAAGTGTGTACCTGTTAAAATTAATAATTTTTTAATATTCTTATTCACGCCATGTTTATTTATTAAGTATATATACAGAGTCTTGGCTCTTTAACATTATGCTATCCAAAACTAACCTATGTGTATGTTAAATTTCAGAATATTTTTGACATGTCTTTCACTATGGATAATCAACCATTATGGTCTATGGATGATCATGGGACTTATTGGTTACTTTTTCCCAATAAACATGCGCTCACCAAAGAAGAAATAAGGGACATTTTTTCGCAATTTGGAAAAGTATTAAACTTGACAATGGCAGGTGATGAGAAAGGTTTTCGTTTTGTACAGTACTCCACCTTAGAAGAAGTCCAAAGGGCAGTTGAAAATTTGCACGATCACCCCACTGTGAAACTTGTACCTCATCGTCCAAAAAAGAAAAATAATAAAAGTTGTAATGGTTCACAAAGAGATGGACAAAATAATAATGATGTAATCAATCAAGATACAAGCGTGAACAGCGTGAAAAGAAATTTATATCAAAGAAAACCACTGAGAAATAACGATGAACCAACGGATTCTTCTGAATCACAGTATCAGAATGCTGTAATGTTTAATGGAGAATCATTGTCAGCATATGAAAAAAGAAACTCTGACAGTTGGCCAAACAATGAAAATATTTCAGTGCATTCAACTTCCAGTAGTAAATCTTCCAGCGACAAATCTAATTGTTTTCCTATTAGTCAAATATCACACTCAAATAGTGCAGATCTTACGATTCCACCAAATTGTGTAGATCCAAAGATTAGAGCTCGACAGCTCCTTAAGCTTCGAGGAGTAAATTCTAATGCGTTTTCTGTTAATGAGTCATGTAATAATAGCCATGCAGATGACGATGATGAGATTCCTGAACTTGTTACTAAGCATAAACTTGATTTGCTTAAACAACCACGAAAGTTAATTCTAAATGCAGAAGAAGTTATAGTCGCTAACATACATAGCGATTATGGTAGTGCTTATGTTTTACATTTGTTTGATCAATACAAACCTCTTGCAATTAGCTATATGAAAGTATTACCAAATAGCGAAGTACGCTATTGCCATGTTTACTTTAAGACTGCACAAGACTCATTGAAAGTTGAAAATGAATTTGATAAATACGATTTGTCGGGACAAAGTTTAATTGTTTTGAGACCTTGTAGATTAATGGAAGAAGCTATGAGTTAATCATAGACTTATATTTAAGAATAAGAAATAGGATAAGCTTTTTTAAGTTTTTACAATTTTAATAAAATGACTAATAAAAAATTTAAATCAGCTGACTGTGTTAAGTAAAAATAAAAATTTTATTTCTGATAATTGTTTTATATTTTGTACTTTGAATAAAAAATTATGACTATATTTTTAAACTCATGTATTTGTTATTACTTTTTCTCTCCCAAGCCTAATGTAGCACATATTCTTTTTGAATTTTGGATTAACACACGTGCGCCATCTATATGCTGATGCGCGTGCGTGTTTATATATATATACCTCTGCAACGTGACAGATGTTAGGTTATATTTACAGATTGTATATACGTTGTACAGGCACAGCGGCTGAGCGGTGTGCACACGTGAGTCCAGTGAAAAAATATGAAATTAACAATGTCTAAGCCTTTTAATGTAAAGTTAGTTAAACAAATGCTTCTTGAAGAAGACAAGTTTATCTCGGATATTTTTTCCAAAATGCCGTTACCTGCAAATGAACTTGGTATGTAAAACTATTTCCGATTCTAACCTGTAAATCGTTAAGACAAACAATAATTTATTTATTTATTTTCCATGTAATAGTGGCTCAAAATGGACATGAAGATTACGTCAAAGAGTTTTCAAATCGAAAGAAGGGTATGTATTATTTTCATAGATTTTCATTAAATTAGTCATTTTTACATTCACCAAACTTGTAATTTTTTTCTTTCAGAAAAAGTTTTTGAAGGTTCCGGCGAAAAAGCCAAGCGTGCACAGACTTTTGAAGAGTTGCATGCCAAGTTTAATGAGCTTAAGGGTAAAAAGTTGAACTACAAGGACAAACTTGTCAAGAAGGGTTTGAAAAACAGAATTCAGAAAAAGACCAAACGTGAAGAGAGGATGATGCAGAAGAAACTTGCCAGGACCGAAAGAATGGCTGCCGAAGCAAATGGTACTCAAAAGGTCAAGGAAGAAGTTGACGCACCTAAAGCTCCCAAACAAAAGCCGATTTTCAACTCAAAGGGCAATATGGTATTCAGCAAATTTGACTTCTCAGAAATAGGAACTAAGAAAAAGAATTTAAAGGCAGAAAAGGATCCCAAAAAGCTGTTACAACAATTGGAAGAAAAGAAGAGAAAAGTTAAAGAACTTGAAGAGGCTGGAGAGAAAGAAAAGGCCCAAGAAATAAAGGAGAAGGATGCCTGGAAATCAGCACTGGCGAAAGCCACTGGTGAAAAGGTCAGTACCGAGTAATTTATATAAAAAAAGTCATCTACTTGGTTGTTTATGGTATTTCATTATTATTTATACCGTCTTGTTCATAATACTACTAGGTGAAAGATGACCCTGAACTGTTAAAAAGAACAATAAAGCGTGAGGAACAGAAGAAGAAACACAGTCACAAGAAGTGGGAGTCCAGGCAAGCTGGCGTACAGAAAGCAGGACAAGAAAGACAACAAAAGAGGTCAGAAAATATAATGAAGAGGAAAAAGGATGTAAAAACAAATAAACTAAAACGAGCGGCGAAAAAGGGACGTATAATACCTGGATTTTAGGATAAATTTAGTTTTTAATTAGGTTTTAAATGAATTACCATCAAGATTGTTGTTGATAAAAGAGAGGCATCTTCATTAATGAAGATTCCAGGGTTCTTGTTAACTTTTTTTTTATTAAACATTCTGGTCTATCAGAAAATACAAATATTTTTTGTATTAAATAAATCTTTACATATAAAATAAAACTGACATGTACGTTTTTGTATATAACTCAAATAGTGTGCAGCATATGCAACTTTAAAAGAATATATATATGTATGTATATATATTTATAGATATGTAATGATAACACTTGTTTTTGTGTATATTTTCATATTTACACTGTTTATAGCACACACACACACATACAATTGAGTTTCCTACGTTTTATAAACCATAAGCTACACTTAACTTGGAAGAAAATATTGAAAAAATCAACATCTCTGACATTGAAGCTGTAATAATCTCCGTTCACATTTATAACTCATTAAAGTTTTCTTCAAACATAATGTATATACATTCATTGTTTTAATCTAAGCAGTGGCACATAGCTGGTTATATATACATACTAAAATTGCACGCAATCTCCTTTGTTTGCGCATAGTTTGCTGTAAAAATTTGTCTATTTCTGTTGTATGCTCCTATATACTTAGTTCACAAAGAAACCAACCAACGGAACTGTACATAACTTACGAATTTGCTTGTCGCGTATAAAATTCTTAGTTGACTCGTGGCTCAAGTTTGCAGCGTTTACTTTCTTCTCATGGACAAACGCATAAACACGCGCAGTTTATAATAGTCATATAGTCACACGGCAAAGTCGAAAACAAAGTTGCATTGTAGAAAGCCTTGGCGGATGGCTTGCGACGTCGAAAATATAATAAAGCTCCACTTTACAAAATATACATCGTCATTTGTAAAACTAGTGCGTCTGCGATGCTTTATATCGATCGTTACATTCTCTACGCAATCATAGTTATCCCCCGAAAATTCGATATCGAGTACTTACCCTTTGCACTAGTGTTTTCTTTTTCTGTCTGTTTACGTCCAAGCGAAGTTTATACGTGTACTTCATATTATATTTATATATTATAGGCCGAGTCTTTATCCGTCGATTGTGCGAAACAACTGTGTGTAACGTACGTTTATGCGTCGCGCGCACATAAGCTGAGGAATTGCTGCACGCGTGCCAAGTTGCTGCTTCGAGCGTGAATTAGTTTGAACTCTTCAATTAATACCCGTGGGCCATCGCTATATATATATATATATGTTTAGTGCGTCGATCACACGTTACGTGCGATCAGCTTCCTTCAAAAGCACGATTAATACGATTCCGAGTATTAGTGCGTCGTGACCGCTGGGTAACTGCTCTCGCAACGACGACGGCGCTCGGCAATCTCCAAAAAAATATCATACTCGAATTTATTTACAGAACAATGTCGAAGCCCTCCGCGAAACAGGAGCACCATCGCGAGGTGGTAATTTCCGTTGATCGACGATCGATCCCACGAAAGTTTTCACTGACTCCGATCGACTACTAGAGGTCATCGCTCGTTATCGAGGAGAACTGTTCATTGGTTCTGCTGACGCTGCTACCGCGTCGGCTGTTGTGTTGCGAGCCTGGAGCTGAGGGTGTCTGCAGCAATCCAGACTGGAATTCACGTCAGTAGATGATGGGCAGATCGAGGACGAGGGCGCCGATGAAACCGGCGCCCGGGGCCTCCTGCTAGGTGCTCTCGAGCTCGGCATCGTCGACCTCCTCACCGTCCCGCTCGTTGGTCAGGGCTGTCCAAAGTGGACTGTGGTCAACCGGAGCCGGCACTGCGTTCGATCTCGACGGCCGCGGTGATCTGCAATTTGGCATAAGAGATGAGAAAACAAGATGGTTTTGTGTGTTCACCAGTCGATTGGAGAGACGCGAATGTGTAATATATACCTAGAGATCACCGGGGCTAAATGTTATTCGGGACTACTGAGCTCGACCGCGGTGCTCATCTCGGGGTCGGAGCGCTCCTCCAGGACGGTGTCCAATTCAAGAGCGGCGAACGCTCGAGATCCTCGATCGGCTCGTATAGGCATGGCTTTAGGAGGCTTCTCTATTCCGGCTGTAATGAATTTATTTCGTTAGTTTTTTACACTTAAATTTCACGTTCACAGACCTCGTATAGAAATGTTAACGTGGTATTAACTAAGAATAAACTAATTTAGGTAAGTTGTAGCTAAATGAAATTGATGAACCAAAATAAACGTTTATATATAACTCCTTTGTTTAAAATAATGCAAGATGTTAACTTAAAGTTCGTCAAATAATTGTTATAATTTAAAAATTGTAGATAATCTCTTGTAATTACGTAAAATCAAACAATATAACCATCAACAAAATATACATACGTATTCGAGACGGAAAAGAGATGAAAGTACAGTTTTTTATTTGAGAAATATATCGAAATGCTAAAATAGCGGTGCCTCGATAAAGGCTTAGTCAAGTTTGACTTTAGACTTTTTTTTAAATTACCCTCTTAACGAAATTATTTCGTTAATTTTCTAGTAGGGATTATGACATTTAATTTATGGCTGATAATAGTGTACGTCCCATAAGGCATTAACAGCTTATATCTGATTCGCCGTGTCAGATCGTACGTGACAAATATGAAAAATTTTAGATTGACGAGCGACGAAAGAGAGTGAGATTTATAGTCGGCTGAGCTCATGGCAATCAAAAGCTCGCCGAATGAAACGTTTATCGATTTTCGCGTAGCGCGCGCCGTTCAGACGATGTTTTCGCGCATCGAATTTCTCGCTGCAGTATATATATATAAGTATGTGTTGGCTATGCTACGCTGCACTGATTTTCCCGATAAATTCATACTTTAAAGTCGACGAACAAATTTGATAACGGAACATTCGACACTAGACTGTGTGCATAATAAAAAAAAAACGCAAAGCGCGCGAACATTTAAAACGATATTCTGACAAAGTAAGCATATATATTATACAACGATTCCGCGTACCAGAGTAACACTACTTCGCGTGAAAATCAAGGAGCAATGATTACTCGGCTTTATTTTCTTTTTCTTGCCTCAAAAGAGAGAAAAAAAGAGGCGAAGGGTGCGCGCGGATATAAAGGCCGTTGCTGCGGTACATATAACGTACGGCTCGGCGCGCCCTTAGAACATCTTTTGCCGCGGCGTCACGCGAGTGTGTACATGCTGTGCGTCGGCCTCGAGAACGAAACGTCGCGGCACAGTTTATGCGGGGGTGAGCAATTTGGTTTTATCGGCTCTGATTAACAATTAGACTGTGCATATATATATATATATATGTCGCTGTAGCTTTTATAGGCATTATTAAAATTGTTAATTATCAAATTCAAGAGTAACGAAGGCAGTTATAGTGTCTCAGCAGAGGGAGAATCAAGAAGGCCTCGTTTATGACCCGTCGTCATTTCATAATATAAAGTTCGTATATACGCTACGAAGCCTGTTATTAACGGTTCGCGATTTACCGGAATATATATATATATATATATATTATATATGTACATAGGAGAGAGTGTCGCCGACAGTCGCGTTAGTTATACCGAGCTGATATATAAGAAAATTAATTAATCTCGAGACTGCAAGCTCGCCCTCTTGTTTTTTCGCGCGTAAATTAAATATCGAAAGCAAGAAAAATCTTACCCAGCCGATGCACCGGACTGAATCTCACGAGGCTGAGCGCTCCGTGTTCCACGTCGCAGTTGCGTCTTCTGGCCCGAGCCCTGGCGAGCTTCGCCCTCCGTCTGAGGCAGCAAATGAGCAGCAATGCCAGTATCGGGAAGCCCAGTATGCAAGAGACTATGGGCACGATTATGCTCTCCGGCGACACTGAAACAATCGCATATATTTTCGCTTACAACCTATTCTAACTTCACTTCGTTTTAGATCGTTTGTTGCAGGAGTTGTTGCTACAGATGGCTACGATCGATGTATATACATGTGTGTGTGTGTAGGCTGCACTGCGACGACGCTCGGTACTGCTACTTTGGAGGAGATTATGCAAACGAGGCGACTGTGCTGTTCGCTCTGTTGGTAGTAGTGCGTGCGTGTATATCTAGTCTAGCCGCGCAAAGGTGGATACGGCAGGAATATAGCACGTATTTGCGTGATAATGAGGAGCGATTTGCGAATTTAATAAAGCGAATGCGCGCTCGATTAGCCCTCTTTGCTCTACCGCATATCGATTATTCAACGTATTTTTCACACTTACATCGGGATCGCGTATTGTAATCGAAAATTAGTATACCTACGTCAGAGAGCAAACGCGTACGACGTATTATATCCCACCGTATTATATACGTCTGACTAGTTACACAGATTAGGAAAAGCATTTGTGCCGCTTTGTCGCATATTACACGCGCCGCGCCTCAATAGAGCCTCTCTCTCTCGTTTAGCGCATAAATTACCATGAATTTGCATCGAGATCGCGAAAATATGGATCATTATTGCTGCCGACACACGCAAAACGTCCCCGTCATCCCTCCGAATTATACAGCTTTTCCCTCATCCCTCCTATGTGTGTATATATATGTACATGTGTATAAAGAAAGCGAAAAGCCCTTGAAACGCTCTACTTTGCCGACAGAAAGGATCCGGTATACGTATATATATACATACCGTAATTGCTTTTACCACGATTCTCTAAGCCGCACACAATAAAAGTCGATGTATATATTAGAGCAAAAACGAAAAAACAAAAAAAAAACAAGTCGGAGAAACAATTCCCGGAGTGCAAAAATATACTCGCTACTCGTCGTGGCTGCATTTACACCGCAGAGATATTCGCGACCGCACACGCTCTGCGCTGTGTGCAACGACTCGCACCGGAGGAGAGCTGCTGCTTTTGAGGAACGTCGACGACTCTCTGGCATTTCACGCGGTCCTTCTGTGAGCTCGACGTTCTCGAAAGGAGAAAAAAAGCACACATCGTAGTTCGTACTTCTGGATGCTTGGAATAAATATTCGCGGCCGAAGCTCGGCAAATTCGCCGCGAGAGGAGCTCGCTTTTTATATTGAATTATTCGATGCCGCAGCGAGCCGAGAAGAAAATCATCCTTCCCGGATGCCGCGAGGATATAAAGGCTGATCAGCAAAATGCCTTTACCCATTTGAATATTTTCAATAGGGCCGCGGGGGAGTGTATTTTTACCTTGAAGCTTTGCGACAGACGGCTGGAATCCTCGCGCGATTATTTACATGGAACTATCGTATATGTTATGTGTATGGAGAAAGCTTAGTTTTTGATAAATATATATATATATATATATAGGTTTAGAGCTACGGAATGTTGAGAATTTTCGTGCAATACGCGCTCAAGCGACTTGAAATTGTTAATTATAATTGTACACGATTATCGAATTCTCAGAGAGTACACGGGATATAAGCTTGAAAGTTTTAATGAATTCCGATGAGGGAGGGGGGAAAAGAGTTGGGAAAATTTCCGAACAAGCTGAAAAATATCTCGATAATGTGAAAATCGATTCGTATTCGTTTAAAAAAAAATACGCGCCAAGGCGAAGTAACGCCGAGGCCATTTTGAAAAAAAAGAAGCATCATATCTCGTAAAACAGTATACGGTCATAAAAATATCGATAAAGCGAACGACAGACATACAGCAACAAACTGAAGTGCATAAACACAAGATTGAATTTCTATTTCCGTGTACACGCGTAATTGAACCAAATTAACTTGGTATTTGATTGCTCGCTCTATCTCAATCGTCCGCAAACATAATCTCACGGACAAACACACACACACACACACACACACGGATCAGGAATACCCCGCGGCTCGCATTTATAAAAAAGCCCCCTAAATTCTCCTTTACACGACAAACACGGTAAAGACATCCGAAAGAAATATATACACGCACTGCGCGTAATGAACGTCGCGGTAAAAGCCAGCTAATTATCTGAGCAATTGCGATAGCTGTATATATACCATTACACCGGAGGGCTTATTGACCCAATCAATCGAATCGACCGACGCTCTAATTGATCGGCGCTTATCACTCTTCCTCAATATACTCTCTCTGTTGCTATGGATATATATACGCGGAGGCAATTGAGTTTGCGCGGAGGTGAAAAAAAACGAGTATACCTGTCAATAACTCGCGCCGCAAGGAATTGCCGACAGCAGCAGCAGTAGCGTGACTTGGTTTCACAATTTGTCGCAGATGATGAAAAGCGCGGCTTTCGCCTGCCGGCGACACTCTTCTCTCGGGGAAAATAAATTAGCAGCGCAGTTGACGCTGTCTTTTCGGAAAGAGAGAGAGAGAGAAGGTACTTTCGCGAAACGTCCTTGTTAGAGCTTCTATATCGCGGTGTTTGCACCGCGTGACAAACGCTATTAGCCGCTGATTCCTAACGAGCTGTGCGCAGTCGAGTGAATTTACGCCCCCGCGCGAGAGATGTACTTTATTTGAGAGCGCGCTGTTATTAGGAAAGAAAGCCCGCGAATATTCGAACGCGCAAAAAATCGCATCTAATTGCAAAGCAAACGGACCACGCCACTGCGTGTACATATATATAGCACAGAACTCCGGCGAGTTTTTCCTAAGAAAGCGGAACCTTCCGCGCTCTTCGAATGCCATTTGCGGCGGGGAAATGTGCCGCGTCGTCCTGGGATTCCTCGAAATAGTTGGAATCTACCGCGGCTGGAAATCTTCTTTGCGCTGCGGATTCTTTTGCCTATACGCGACGACGACGACGACGACGCGCGAGCCGCCGCTGCGGCGGATCTACATAATGGAGCATTTTTTACGCGCTGCCGCAGCGAGGATGAAATTTGCGCGGCTGCTGAGGCTCGTTACCCCTTTCTTCGGGATCTCGTTTGACGAAAAAAGCTTGCGGCGAGAGAATTTTATTTAGCTGTTCTTTTGACGATTCGAACGCATATTATATAATTTAGCGAACATTACGCGACGGTAGAGCTCGTTTAAATCTTCCCAGCGACGCGCTCTTCTCACCGGATTACGTATTAATTATGCACACCGAAAATGGTTGCGGTTATGAATAATTGCGCGCGATTAAATTTTCCTGCGGCTACTACTTTCAGAGTCGCGCGCTTTGAAAAGCTCGATTTTTCCGCGCATCCTAAAGGTTCAAGGCACCGCTACACTACCATCACGCACCGCCCTTTCATAAATTTTCAGAGCAAGGTAAAACGTTAAAATTCAATTATACTCCCCGGGCGCACGTGATACACCACCCCCGCGAAAAATCCTTCACTGAAACATCCAGCCCCGGAAATTCAGTCGGATAGCATCTTGCGCGCCTACTATGTATATACACGTGCAATGTCAAGTGCAAGTAGTGAATTATCGGCTGCAGCCTTGAGGAGGGAAAATTTTAATTATTCACCGACTATACTCGGCTACTTACCAACAACACGAAGGACCTGCGAGATCGGTGCATCTGCAATGGAAATTAGCCGGCGACAGAGCGGGTCAAGGTTCGCTGTACACGTATATATATATATATATATATACGCGCTATTGACCTTTGAGTATAGGTGCCGCGGTGTGTAAGGGCGAAATATCGCGTGCCCCTAACGATCGCGCCGTTATGGCTTTTCTCGCGTGTGTATGTGTGTGTATTATACACCGAGCGAAGTTTATGTAGCGCTGCCGGAGGCGACGTAGAGACACGACCTTGAACGCGAGCCTCTTAGATGTTTTATTTACGAGTCGACATATTTCCCAATTTGCCGGACATCTGCGGCTCTCCCAAACGAGGCTTTGCTTTTAGGGAGATTGCGTTTTTATTGAATTCCCTATATCTCGCCGCGTTGTCTGTCTCTTCCGAGAGTATAATGTACGCGCGAGCGTATGTGTGTGTGTGTAGGGGCCATTTCTCCGGGGGAGATCAGTATAATAGCGGTGCATGTGTAAGTTTCGGAAGCCCGAAATAAACTCCCACGCTTTAGGCCTTGGGTACGTGTCTAACTTCCAGCTGAATTGCCTCTCGCGTATATATATATATCGCTGCACTTACGCAGCCAGGCTCTTTGAGTGTGTTCAGGGTCGCACGAGTGGGGGGTAATTGATAAAGCGAAATTCAAGCTGGGAAATTGAGTTTTTACACAGCGAATAGTTCTAATGCGTTTGTATAGACGATGGAAAATAGTTGGGAATCAGTCGATCGCATGCCTAACCGGATCCCGGGATTTTCTACTTAAACCAATATACGTTTGCTCACTTTTCACGTTGTTCCAGCGCGGTTACCGCACGTTTGCGTATACATGCGCTTTCGGCTGATCATCAAAGTTTCCTTTCGAACGCGTTTTTCCGTTCGACCTTTCATATAGACAATCTCCCGAGTTTTAGATATAAAGCGCGTTTTGCTACACAAGCGGCAAATGTATTCGAAGCGAAACAACAACTCGCTGGATACGTTCGAACTACTAAACAAACTGGAGCAATTTCCGATCAATCCGAGGGACTAACGCAAAGCTATAAGCCAACGTCATCATTACCATCAAGCCCATATGTATACTCCAGCTGAGAGTCAATTCCATTCTACTCTCCCCATTGTTCCCCTCCGAGCCACAATCCAAGCTATATAGACACTCACCAGTGGGGTAAATGAGTATAGGTCTCTTGGATTGCGTTATCGTAGGCATCGTAGGCCTCGGCGCCGGTCTCGCCACTTCCGTCGCCATCGTCGCGATCAGTCGCTCCTGCGTCACTGCAACAGAAGAAAAAAATACGTTAGAACAAAGTTCCGATGCCGCGTTTAAAGTACACAAAGCGAAAGTTTCGCCAGCTATTGTGAGCCATCCGTACTGTATATCACGCAGTACTGGCAGGGCTAATATCGCTTAAGCTAACTTGCGTTTCTCGCAGTTCACTGCAGTGTATACGCGTGGGTATGTCGAGAGAAAGGGAGCAGCCGTTTCTCGTAAATCTATTATGGCACTATATACTATGTACATAACTTTGTCAGCTTTTTCGCTTTGGTGAACTTCCCCAAAGTTGCCGTCACGCGCGTTGTTATTAGTTTGCGCTTTTTTTTTCAATCGTCGACGCACTGCGTTAAAGTTGATTACTCGTTCTACGCTGAACAAAAAAACCGTTGAATATGGATTTTTCGCGCGATTCAGGTCACGGCACGTATACGTATATGTGATGCGTTTATAGAAAAAAAAATGCCCGTGTATATACAACATATATGCGATCGTATATACAAGAAAATGGAATGAAATATACAACTATAAAGACGCGAAATAAAAATATATACACTGCGCACAAACGCGCCAAGTGCAACATCGATAGCGGTACATTTCTGTTATCCGATTTGCCGCTCGCGTCGTCCCAAGATAGATATCTCGCAATCAAATTAAAACAGCGCTGCGCGCGGATGAATTATCGAATAACCGTATCGTCGATTCTCCCACAGCTCACGCGCGCGCAACAATAAAATATGGAAAAATTCGCAGACACGAAGCTTCCCTTTTTTTCAGAGTTATATATATATACGTGTGTGTGTGTGAACAAGAATACAAGGGTCGAGAGGTTAGCTCGATTTAGCTCGACTCACTTCCCGTTCTCTCGAGCCTATACTATATAAGTATATAACACAATACCCGACTGCAGAAAGGGACGGGTTCCATTTGAAAGGTGACAAAGAGCAGTGATTGTCTTCTATTCGGCGATGTATATATCTGTCCTCTCGATGATAAACAAACGCTATCGCGGCACAAAGACACTCGTTTTTTTTGTACATGTGACAAAAATGTATATATACGAGGCTTAGCCGAGAGCCAGCGCATGTACAGCCTATACTAGTCTGGGATCGAGAGGCTCTGCCAAAGTGCCGGAACGCGGTTTCGACTGCAGCAGTTTGTTTGAACTGAGAGTGGTTTGTTGAGCGGTCGGTTGTTTGTTCGTTGCCTCGAGTGTGTTTATGGATATGGCGATTGCGGCTCGATCGGCTTTGTTTAATTTAAAACAAAAGGTTATTTCCCCTTTGCTATACTATATAGTTATTTTATGTATAAGCTTTTGCTTTGCGCAGTGAGTGAAATTATTTACGAGACTTATATATATCCGAGCTTTATTATACCCGAGGGTCTACTTCGTCCATCGCGTTTAATTATACCGCACTTTTCCTCGCGAACAATGATTTATACACTCGCGCGGTATACGCATCCTCAAAATGAAAATGCTTGCATGGCTGTGTGTGTGTGTGTACGAAGGAGAAATTAGGCAAATCCATGCGGAGAGCCCTCATGTTTTTAGAATACCAATGGAAAATTCCATACATTCTCAACACGGCGTACGTGGGAAAATATGCAAACAGTCGGCTCTTGCGCCCTTCCGAAAACAGCGAACAATAGAGTACACAACTGCCTATATACACATATACGGCTTTTCTCCCGATCCGCTAAAAATGACGAATACCGGATATAGGCACGTATGCGCGCTGTATATTCTCGCGCAACGTCTGCGAGCTTTTCGGATGACTGATTGTACCGGAATACGCGTACATATATATATAGAGCAAAAGGAATAGAGGCAACGTAATGCACGCTTGGTATAATGCAGCATTACCGTAGCGTATATAGTCTCGAGCGGAGCATAGGTGCTGGCACCTTGCCTCATTTTGCTAAGTGCTGTGCCAACCGTGTGGGCGACGCGTCTTTGCAGAGAGGAGTATAACGAGAGTGCGAGCACCGGATACGCGTTGAGCGATAGCAATTAATTTTTTTTTTTTTTTTTTTGAGCGCCAGGGATGGGTATTTGTTGTTTAAAGCTGTATTTGTGATGGAGAATTGCAGGTTATTAGTTACAGCGTACGTAATTGCACGTACTTGTGGCATTGTGTTGTGAATTTAAAATAAAAATTACGTAGCGTGCACTCAGGCCTGTATCAAAGTCGAAATTTGATTAAAATTTCAGCGTAATTCAAAAATTCAACATCAGATCTCTTCGCAATGGACTATACGTTGAAGAAGTCCGCAGAGGAAAGTGCACTAGCTCCTCGTTACATTATATCGAAAAACTAATAACGCACATACGCGCACCTACACAAGACTGCAATCTCCCCGGAGGTTATTTATTATCGGTATAGCTAAACAGACACGGGAGCAGAGGGAGAAGCCGCAGAGCACATCGGACTGCTAATTCCGTGGCTCCTGGCGGATTGCGTCTCTTGGCCGCGCGCGCACATATACACGTTGCAACTGCGGTCAGGCGAATATTGTTCCTATAAATTATGGCCGACCTGCAGGAATGTAGCAGCGGATTACGTCAGTAGGTGGAATAAGCTCCATCCCCTTTTCTCCCTCTATATATACATGTCTCTCTCTCTCTCTCTCTCTGGGACATCCTCGCTATGTGTATACACACGCGTTTACGCGACGGCGGCGGCCGCTGATGTGTTGTCAGTCCTCTGCCGACGTGAGAGGCAATCCCGCTAATTATTTGCGACCATGTGTGTGTACGTGTCTGTGTGCATCCGACGATAATGACGGCTCTGATCCGTTAAGGTTCTACACAGTGTGTAGCCGTAATCCTCGTTAACATAATCCAGGCCAGACGGAGCCGGAACTGTATTACCCCGTAATCGCCAGTAGGGCGTAGGCGTATATATATATATGTAGCTATAGGTGCAATATGTGTGTGTGTGTATTATACGTCGAGGAGGTTCTCTCCTCTTCGTTTGCGCGCTCGGATGCTGTAGCCGTTATCTCGGACGCCGCACCGCCGCCGTTGCCACGATTATACCTGATGGAGGTGGTATAGGGCTATATACACCCCCACTCATAGCTCTGATGTGGCGAAGGAGCGTCGAGTGCGCGCTTGCCAAAAGCTAACGCTATATGCGAGCTGTACACTACAGCCATAGGTCTTTTTAGACGCCTGTATAGAGTTATCTTGTTTCCTGAAGCTCGGTATGGATTCGCGTAATTTCGTACAGCTTGTAACGTATGAGTACATGAAATAATGGACACGATGAATAATGATATAGAGCGAGCTGTTGGAACAGCGAATCCGTTTAAATTTTACAGTCTGCTTTCGAGCGGAAATCGATAATAACGTGACGTCCCGCTGCTGTCTCTCGCGTTCGTATATAAAAAATGCAAAAGCCCAGCCCGAATACAAAGAGCATCAGCAGCCATTTGCATACCCTGTCGAACTAGAGCATTGCCACGACTAATCCTCTTCGGCATATAAAAATAAAAATAAACTACCTCTCCATCCGCTCCTCTCCCCCCTGCATCTGCTTCCATCGCGCGGCTAAGCGGCTCCATTAGGTATACCCACGCATGTGTATTGCTCTCTCTCTCTCTCTCTCTCTCACGCACACACACAGTCGGTATATATATATATATAACACTTACACAATGTGTGCCGCTGCGTAGAATCGGTAAACTCGATTAGCAAAGGGAGCGAAGGACGATATATATAAGCAACATTCTCTTTGGACAACGATCGAGCGTGTAACGAAGCAACTTTATGCGTGCGGGGCTGGTGTATTTTTAAATGAACGAGAGGCGAGCTAAGTGGCTATACTATATATAACATCGATCGCGAGCTCGTTCGAATAGCGCGTATAAAAAAATCAATCGTGCGAATGTCGTACATCGAGGGATGAATGCACCGCGCGCGTATATATACATAGTATATACGACATTTAGCAGCATCAGCATGGCGGGTACTGAATGAGAGCAGCGAAGAGCCCATATATGCGCGAGTGAATGCGAAAGAGAGTCAGCTGCAGTCGATGATTAAACGCGAGACTGCGAGTCTGATTTCCTGCGGCCGACTTCAATCATCCGCCGGGGCAGACTCGTGTATGAAAATATACGAAAGCTTGAGAGTTTGCTTTATATGCGCTGTACATACGCGCGCACGCACACGCGCATCTCCGATATGTGCGTTAATTAAAAGAGGCACCCATTGCAGCGCCGATCGCTCCTAATGAGATTATAAGCGCATGTTCTACACGTGTATATATATACACACACATAGGCGAGGAAAAAAATCGTGAACTATATATTTTCGAGGAAATTACTTTTTTTATCGCGGGGCAGCATTGTTTTCCTCCCCTGGCGTAAATATAACGAAAAATTGAGAGCCACTGTTTACGGAGTATACACGTATATAGCAAGCGAGAACCGAGGCGCAGCTGCCTTATCATCCCGTCCGTTACTACTTCGCGGGCATCGATCGTCCCAAAAGTCGTGCGTTCTAAAATATATTAGGTCTAACCCTCGGCGATACTTTTATCTCGTCCGTCTAAAATTATATATATATATGCATATATAAAGCACACGCTAAGCTCTGCCCCCGAAATAATCCTCTTATCGAGAGGTCCGGCTGAAAAATCCTCTCGTTTCGTATGCGGAAAGAGAAACGACGATGACCGCGCACGTGCGTGTGACCGTTACTCGATGTAATCTGGCTACGTAACGCGTTTATACTCCCACAGGCGGGCGTACGCGTCGCTTGTTTCCGAAGATATTGCCGTCGAAACGAGTTTACAGCAGACGCTGCGAGAGGATCGATTTTCCTGCAGCAGAGTGTAAATATATATATATATATATATATAGGTGCAGGCCTCGAATCTTATCAATAAGCTGCCGAGGAGTTCGCGCCGTTTCGACGATAGCGAATCTCTGCGTCGCTGATGTACGAAGCCGTTAGTCGCGACGCTCGGATTTCATCGGCGATCGAAACTTTCATTCGATCGTTCGACGCGGATATAGACAGGCTCGTCTGCTCGTATATAAAAGTTGTATGTACTCGAGTTATTTACGCGCGCTTAATAAACCCTTCACCGCAACGATAATCAGCCTCGAAGCTTCTATTGTGCGTCGTCCTGGCAGCGAAACAATTCAAATCGATTACAGCCGCTACCGCAGCATCAATTGATAATTTATATCGAAGCTGCAGCAGCAGCGGCTCGGCTATATATATATATATATATATATATATATATATATATATATATATATATATATACGTAAAACAGTGCACAAACGCGCGCCGACTTGGCAAATAGGCTCGAGCATCGTCTGCGCTTCAGCGCGAAGCAAAGCCGCAACTAATTGCTCGCAGCAGCAGCAGCAGCAGCAGCTTCTCTCTCAAGCAGGCGTTATTATCGAAGAGGCCACTATTAATTACCTTGACGCTACCGATGCTCGCGCGTTGCTAATTATATACGGCCCTGAGTTTCCCTTATTGTCGGCTGTGTCTATGGTATTATACGGCTAACGCCTACGAAATTAATAACACCGATGGCAGCTGCAGTACCTGTATATACACGCGTATGAATAGCGGGAGGGTTCAAGTTTCTTCTATGATTTTGCATAATGAATCCACTTGTTATTTTCCTCGAATAACTTATATATACGTAAATACAAGCTGCTGCGCAACTTCTCCGCAGAGGACTCTCAAACTCGAGTCTCTCATTGACATTCATTATTTTATACACTCGGCGAACTTTTCCGTATAATTATTCCGCCGGATAATGGCACGACGAGCCCGGCGCGGGTCCGAGGAGGAATACACATATAGCTGTCGTCTTCGCAAGATTTGCAAGAATCAAAGTTAACGCTTTCCTCGGACGATCTTAGCACTATATAGTACGGAAACGCGCCAAATCCGCTTCAAAGTTTTATCGTACTTCTCGGCGATTCGAATTCTCTCTTGGTCTGTTCCGTTCTAGCGATACACGCCCTATATCGCGCCTATTGACTCAAATTTTCAATGGAACTTGCACAAAAGTATATAAAATAAAATGTACGAACGAGTAAGTCGGCGTGTAAAAAAATGGGGACGCGAGCCGTCGTCGTTCTTTACTCAACAAAGGCCTCGCGCGTAAAAGCCTCGCAAGAATATGCGCAGGAAACAACGTGGCACCAGGGAGTTGGACGTTTTATATCCCTCGCTTCGGTTTTCCCTATATATATATATATATATATATATATATATATATATATATATACATCCGCGATGCATCTCTCTCCCTCTAGGTATAGGTACTGCACACCTAGGCGGCGTCCCTGCACACATCAAACGAGCTTTGTCGTACCAGCTGCGGAAAAACGCTCAAAGGAGTCCTGGGTCACGAGAGCTAGTCCCACTACAGGCCATTTATTCCCCCCCCCCCCCCCCTCTCTATCCTTCTTCCTAAGAGCGAATTCTTTTTACCTTTTGTGTATGTACGCGGAAGGGCCAATGAGGACGACGCGCCTATACATTTATCGGGAGATTCGACTGCAAGCTGCAAATTGATTTTGTTTTATATATACGACGGACTTTTGAGGAAAAAAAATACTGGAAAGAATCGATTGGGTCAATGGTGCGGAGACTAATGCGATCGCAAAGGTCGAGTAGGCGCTATAGTATAGCTGAGATTTTGATTTATTCGACGGGAGGGCATCGATTCGACTGGGTCTGATATACAAATAATAAAGCTGCGCGAGCTGTGATTTATGCTTCTGGTGCAAAAAAAAAGTTTCTTCAAACGTCGAGAAATTAAACCCAGAGGCAAAAGTCGAATTCCGGGTCGCAAATATTCGCGCAGCAATTCACGAATCTTTAATAAGGAGATTACCCCCCGTATCGTCGGGTAATCTCCTTCGGCCGGATCTATCTTTCATAGGCGAATTTTCGCGCCTAGATACGGGCATATACCTGCACCTCATTGGCGTGTCGAATTGAAAGGCAACCGAGGTGAGACAGAAAAAAACCATCGCACACGAAGCAGCAGTAGGTGATGCATGAAAAATTCATACGCAGAGCCGAATCCTCGCGTCGTCTATTATGCATACACGCGTCTGCACGGCCTATTCTTTCTCTTTTTTTTTCTTCTCTCCTCTGTTTAATCCATGGAGATGAGAGCGGCAGTTTTATTTACAATCGCTCCCAATTCAATCGCGCCTGCATTTTTAACGAGAAACGTACAGGCTCGTAATAAAAAGCGGCGCTGCAACATTCATGAAATGCGACTCGAGGCCGGAACGTAATATATATACTTTTCCCATTAGTCGACAAAAGAATGCGGCGTTAAAAAAATCTATAAATGACCCAAGATCGAATACGCGGGGGGCGCGGTGTATTTTCAGCGCTCGCAATTCAAAATCGCGCAAATATTTTTCTTTCCTCGCGCTCCATTAAGCTATACCGCGCGCATGAATGTTCGTTCGTTTCGAAAATAGCCTATATACGCTGTGCGCGAAAGAATCGAGCTTTCCCGCAAACAAATTAATCTCTCGGGATGAGAGGAGAGCGTTATATTCCCGGAATATCCAACGAGTGCGCTCATGCGTCCAGAAACAGCGGGATGAGAATGGCTATGCGGGGAGAGAAAAAAAATGTCTGCTCCTGGGGATTTATCAATATTGACGAGCTACTGCGCTCTTTCTTGATTTTTCCCGATTGCGGCGGGTCTCGTTTATTTTTCTCCGCTGCGATCGACGTATATAGATATTATTGGGTCCTTCGAAACTCGTGACGGCTGAACGATATTAACCGCCGTCAATTACCCAAGTTTATCACGTCGAAACTTGGAGGGAAAATGGAAGCATAGTCTTCGGGAGACTTTTCCTTACACCCACAGACTGAAGAAAACCATATCGCCTCGTCAAAGTTAGCCGCGTTAAAAATTAATAAACGAACCCCTCACAATGAGCCCGTCAGCCTGTCAACAATCTGATCTGGCGCCGAGAGATTGGCATGACAACAACAGTATCGCAGGGGCCTCGTAAATTTCCAATAGCGTCGCGTCACGTGTCATGAAAATAATTTAGAGCAAGCGCTGCACAAAGCCGCAGTGCCCGATAATCGCTGTGTCAACTCCGAGGATATAATATATATATATATATATATATACATATACATACTCGAGAGAGCGTGCAACGACGTACCTACTTCCTTCCTTCCTTCCTTCCGAGCTATTTTCGGCCTGACATGTGTATAGGGCGCGGACGCGGAGAATTTCTGGAGCAAGGCTCGCGGCCATTAAGAGCCAGAGGCCGTTATTCCCGAAAGGACGCTTAGTTTTAGGGTGCTGTAGGGCTGCGGAAGGGTTATGCGCGAGACTACGCTTTAATTGCGAGTCTCGGAGTTTGCTCGCCTTGCATTATATACTCTGAGCTGTGATCTCGAGTGTATATAGCTATAAACCCCGACGGCACGACACTTCATATTCTTTCACAATTAAACACGCCGCGTCCGCTTTTATCGGACAGTTGTTTGCTCTTCATGTACCGCAGCGCGTCGGAGGTTCTTTGCGAGTCATCGATGTACAAGGCGCTTCCTTTATTTTTCGCGCCAGCAAAAATAACGCCGGCTCGCCTCTGTTTTTCCCAACTTCTCTGTACGGTGGAAAAAACAGGCGCTTCGTCGACAGCGATATAACGAGCTGCCGATTGTTTCTCGTGGAGGCAGCTGATTGTGCGCTCGTCGGGAAAATCGAATGAAATTATGCTTTCACAGGAGGTTTCATATGAATTCCGGGTGAACGCGCGGGGAATCTTGATTCTAATTCGCACTGCTGAGGCTTATTTAGAGACGGCGCTTTGTATGAATATATTTATATATATGATCGATTAGAAATATGCGTATATATATATGAGTTTTGATTAGCTCGATTTTTGAAGTCGGAAATTACTTTGAAGTACGGCGATGTGAGCTATGCGCCGAGGAAATTTACGGAGTTATTCTTAACTTTGGAGCGACGAGCGTCGGGTTAAAACGCTTCACACAATTTTACGCCCGTCGGCGAGCGAATAAATAGTCGCGCTCGTCTATTCAGCCGCGTATGTACACATGCCCGACTTTGAATGAATTTCGAAAGTTTCGAATAAATCTCTGCTGCCGTAGTTTTTTTTTTATATACGCTGTCTCTAAAATTTTCGGACGGAAAATACAGGGTGAGATGAAAATCTTTCACCAGGAGCGATTTGCATACGTAAAATACAATTTTGAATTTACTACGGAACGTCGTTTCCATCAACAGCCACACATCGCGTAAACTTCCGTTCTCGCTTTCAGAGGAATTCATCGACACGATACCGCGAAATAAATTTACGAGAGTAGCTACGGCATAATTACCCGCGCAGAACCTCGTCGTCGCTTTGTTATCGAGTCTGCCATTCCGCTGCGCGGCGGGAACTGGTAAACAGTTTGCGTTTAAATAGCCGGCGGAAAGTTCGACGTTTGAGAGCCTCATCGACACAGATATTCTTTCCGCGAGTCATCGGCTTTTTTTGCACAGAATACGTATATTTCCCTTTTTGTGAACCGACGCGTAGAGCTGCATGAATTTTCGATGAATCAGCGCGCGGAGCTTTGTATAAATAATAACGAGCTGAGTTAACTCCCTTCAGTCTGCCGCACTAGCCGAGAAGAATTAACGAGGGCGTCTCCGTGTATTATTATAATTATTTCCCCGCGCTGAACTGCATAATTCGAGGAATTTTACATGCCCGTTAACGGCCTCGTATGTATACAGTTAATATTTGAAAAATACGGGTTGCGCATCAAAAGCGTAATAAAAGCACAAATTAAATACGCGACCGTATAAATTACACGGCGTATTTATTACACGTCGATGCGCGTTAATTAATCTTCGCGTTGTTGTAACGAACCGCTGATATAAATAATTGATTAACGCGCGGCGATATATGATCCCGGGGGGAATCGCGCATGCAGTAAATGCATCGGTAATTCTATTTTCACGCAAATGACGTTTATAATAATTGCGAAATATTGTATGATCGCCGGGCACGTCGATGGCGGACAATGCGCGGCTTATAATGCACACATTACACGCGCTTTAAGCCACGCCAAAGCCCCGCGTTTTTTCCATCAAAATCGCACGTTTCTCATAACATCGATATTATCGTTAAAAATATTGACAAAAGCTCTCGAGAGGTACCCACATAACCACAAACGCTAAAAGTTAGCTACAAACCGGTAAACTAAACTTCCACTCATAGCAACTCGTCGCGAGACAATATAGCCAGGGAGCTGTAGGAGATAACGAGGCGATCGAGTCCCGCGTAACTTTCCTATATTTGCACGTTCTGTTTCCTTCCATTTTCTCTTTCGAGCGTCTACGCGCGCTGTGGAAATGCTAACGTCACCGCAGTAGTGTAGACAATAATCGCCGCCGATGTAAACACATACATATATATAACATCTGGGCTGCATTGTGAAGCAAAGTTTCGTAGCTCTTTCTTCCATTGTTCGGACGCGACACGGCTGAAAAGTTTTATTGCCCGAGATAAATTTTTTTCCCCGCGGGGATCTTCTTTTTTTTACTCTCTTCGCGGGAGTGACGATTGGGCAGCAGTACTCGCGAAAAAGTTTTTGCGGTAAAACACTTTTATCTCGAGACAGTAGTACACTGTACCCGCGCGTAGTTTTGTGTTCGACCGCGAGAGCTTCTGTGTCTATCGGCAGTTTGCATGATAATCCCGCAGTGCTTTGTTCTATTTTTCAAAGTAACTATACATATACATTCGTCATCGATCCGTGAGACTAAGCTACATCTTCGATTAATATTAAATCGTGAGTGGTACCAAGTTATTCAAGCACGAAATGAAGAAACGCGTGTTCGACACCGGTGTGCACACCTATATATATATCGCGAACTTGGGTGGGCTTTCGAGGAACACAGCATCGGGGGTGAGGTTCTATCGACTAAATTTGAAAGCGGCGCTATTCTCATCTTGTGCAATAAAACGCGGACGTAGCTCCAATAAGGGGCAGAGAGAAAGCGTTCGTGACCTGCACAATCGGAGACGCGCCTTAGAAGTATATATGCTAGTGGAAGAAACGCGGCTAAAGATGATGGAATAATAAGGTCGATATCGATTGGCGGCCAGTAGAATAAGCCGAGTACGGCGGGACGAGCGATTTCTTTCTGCTCTGCTGCATGCAGAAATGATGATTCTTTATTTTTTCTGTTATCCGTCGATTCGCTCCGTAAAACAGTTTTCATAAGCGAGAATAATAATAACAATAACTTCGAAATGATGAAGAAAAATCGGCATTTAAAAAGCGAACAGCAGCTAATTACCCTCCGACTAAGTTAAAAAGCTCGTACGCGAAATTCCAAGCGTGCACTGTACTGTTTCGCGTGTGCAATTCTAAGCTTTATTTATTAGACGCCTTATAGCGCCAGGCTCGTTAGACGCAATTAAGCCTGTATCCTCCCTCTCTCTCTCTCTCTCTCTCTCTCTCTCTCTCTCTCTCTTTACGGAATAAATCTCAGGCATAATTAGAGAAAATACGTTTACGACTCGCACAAGCGAGCGTCGAGTAAAAATTGATTTACAACGCGACGCTACTACTCCTCTATTCGGCGTATATATAAATCGCCCAGAACTAGCTTTATTTCGCGCGCGCAAATAAAGCACTGATTCGATTAGCCTTCTCATACGCGACGAGAGCGGCAACTTCGTTGTCGTTTCTTTGGGTATAAGGGAGCTTTTATTCGTTTTCGCGCATTCTCCCTTTTTTTTCTCCTCAAATTCAATTCTCCCGTATACGCACGCGGGTGGACAAATTTTTAACGTACTTGTATAAACGCCCCCCGCTTTCATGCGTCCCTGCGGAAGTGGAAAAAAGTGGGTCAGGATTGTGTAACTGGAAATACGTTTATAATCGCTTTTTCCTATATATATATATCTCAAGCATCTCAACAATCTTTACCAGATTAAACCACGAAAGCGTAGCGACGAAGAAGAAGCAGCTAACTCTCGTTCTAAATCACCGCGCGCGACTCGCTCGGCTTAATAGCCTATATCCAGAGACTAAGAGTTTCGATCGGTCTTTCCTACCCTGAATATCTATACGTACACGCTATACCCCGGGAGGTAATTTCGATTGCACGGCACGACGACGAGCGTTTGTTTTGCACGCTCGCGAATTCTTAAGCACAGCGACGTCGGTGTGCATTGGATTCCAGAGGCGGTATATATATATATATATATATATATATATATGCTACTGCTGCTATATACGCGTGTATATATATGGCCGACCTACCGCTGGGGAAGTTTCCGGGGATGAAGGATGTATAGTTTCTCACGGCGGGAGATACGTCGTTCGGGATTTGATGTCTTGATAGTGGAAATTAAGGACGTCCCCTGATGGAAGGGGGGGGGGGGGCCTGATGCAATGTTCCGAGAAGTTTTTTCATTAGTAAAAAGCATTCGATCAGAATATAAACGCGCGTCCCGGTATACAGCGAGCGGCAGACTCTATATTTGCTTTGAAAAACGACCTTATATTATTCACGACGTGCGGTGTATATATCTATATCATATCATCATACCGCAAGTAACCGAAGAACCTCGCCTTCTTCCGCTTTCCTTTCGACCGACTCTCCGCGTGCAAATATTAGCGAAAAGAAGAGCAAGAAGCCTCTCCTTCAAAACAAACTATATATATATATATATATATACACACACACGAAAGAGAGAGAGAGAGAGAGAGGGAGAGAGAGAGAGGACGACGGGCCTATTCAAACACTACGCCGGTAAAATGATCATCCCCCGCGTAATTTCAAAGTTTATATATCAAAGGTCGGAAATGCTGGTAGACGATCTTATTAAAAAAAGGAGGAAGACGAAGGAACTTCGCCGCTCGAATATCAGCCGAGAAGAGAGAGAGAGAGAGAGAGAGAGAGAGAGAGAGAAGTGAGCCGAATTCCAGAGAGGGAGAGAGCAGTGCGTGCAGAGCCTTTGAGCAGAGAGCAGAAGAGGGTAGTCGACGTTCCTCGTGCAGGAGAAACTTATACTATATACGACTGGCCGCTTTCACTTGCTGCTACTGTGGAGTCTATAATCCTCCACTGTCTGATGCCTCTTGGCTCTCGCGCTTAAGCGATTACCTTTCCTCTGCTCTTCTTTTGGAAGCTTGTGTTTCTCTTTTTTTGTCAGCATTCGGGAAGTAAGCGGTGCGACGATTCGGTTATGCTAACGAGGTTAATACGATTTGTGTAGAAAAACGGGCTCTCTGTTGGAAAGGTATATTCTTTCAAAGCGGAATTACGCGTTTGTGGGCGAGTCGCGTTGCCGTTTGCTCGAGCTTTTCATTAAAATGCGAAGGGGAAAATTATAGCCTTCAAGTTTAAGCGAACATATACGAAAAGACGCATACGGAATCATCGGTTTCACAGTATCCGTAACCAGCTGTTATACGTATATATATATATACACTTGCACAAACCAAAGAAAACTACAGCGTATAAACCCGAATCCTCTCGCAATTAGCAAAATCCAACTCCGGGATTCAAAGGCTTTGGAAGCCTCTGGCATCTATTTCCGGCAAAACAAATGTGACCCCCGCGCGACGCTTAACGAGGACCAAACACTGCAACAAAAAGCGCGAGTCAACACACACGTCCTTCCGCAAAGAAGCTCACTCGAAAGCTGCACACACGTCGGGCCCATATATACATATATATAGTCGCCTTTCGTAATTAGCGCCGGCAATCGCCAGCAGGTTTTTGCGCAGTGGTATATATACACCACTGCCGCATCGGAGACGACTAGGCTTCCTTCCGGCTCTTTCACGCGCGCACCCCATAAAGCAAGGATTTTTATGGCCCCTCTCGCCCGTAATTAGGCCAGCGCACGGCTATTCTCGCGCGCTCTTTCTCTCGACGTTGCTCGAGGGAAGAAGCTTCGGCCTTGGCGTATACAGACGACGTATACCTACGGCTTGTCCGAGACGATTAACTAGTTTCGACGGCTGTTTGCGAGATAGGGACCTGCGGCGATGAGTATCGCGGGGGAGTGTGTGGGTGTGAGTATAATAGTTGCCGCGGGCGAGGGTTCACTTTACGAGGCGTGTATCGACAATGTAAATAATCTTCCGAAAATCAACCGAACGCTTGGCTTTGATCGGTTATGTGTCCGAGTGATGCTAAAAATTCTCTCCCCGACATCCCTTGTAAAACTCTCAGGTGTGATATCGCAGCCGCGAGGACAGGTACATTAGCACGCGAATCCCGACGTTTCTCTCCACCGCTGCGTTTTCAACTGCTGCAGAAGCTGGGGCTTTCGGGCGTAATTTACATGCCGGCACACTGCGGGAAACATACGCATCGGGTACAGCAGCGCGATTGCGTTGTAAATTTTCCAAGGACTACAGGGGGCCGGGTATATAGGGGGAAAAAAAGAAGCTGGTCGCGACGTGCTTTGTTAATCGAGTCGATCGATCTGCCGCACGGTTGCGGTCCAAATTTCCCAGGAGGTTGTTTCTGTTGTGCCGTGCAGTCCTCTGACGTGTTTGAACGCATTACGCAGTTTTCGCGGGATCAATCCGGCGGTAAACATCGGCGTTTTTTTAATCTTTCCCGGGGCTGATTCCTCAAGGTTTCTCACGAGATATCGCTGGTCGGGCTGGCAGTTGAATCGAATAACATATTCTATACAATTATACCTTTGGAAAACCTGACTGTCTGTCTGTATATAATACGCTTCGCGCATATATGCAATTAAACAAAGCATCTCCTCGGCCGTAAGCTACGATGAATAATACCCCAGCTGGCTTGTACCGAGAGAAAGATAATAGAGGGAGAAAAAAATATTCTGATTATTTTCTCGTTTATTCAATTTATACGTTGCTCGCGCGTAATAGTCGTATTCATGCAATCTGCCCCGACGACGCAGGCTTTTCAACAACTCGAGGTTCTGAAAACTTTTCGTCGCGCCATCGTATACCTGCGCATAAAAAGTGTAAAGTGCAAAGACGAGGAGAAGTAGGAAAGAGGACGGAGAAAGATGAAAAAGACGGCGAAATCAGGATGAAAATGTTCAAATATACCGCGAGATTCTCGGATGGGTTATATATATATATATATGTATATAGATATCTGCTCTCCTCTCAACGACGGCGAGCAGGAGGCTTTCAATTAAAAGCCGACAAACTCGAAGACATTTGAATAACAACGAAATAAGAGAGGCTTTTCATCTCTTCCGCGACGACGGCTCTCCATTTCCGCCGGCGCATCAAGAAATATGTATATATACGTAGACAAAGAGAGCTAGTACTGAAAGAGAGGACGTTTAATTAAAGATACGCAGGCGACGCGGAAGAATCGTATCTAAACAATTTTCTCCGTCTCGCGATTTCGATTACAATTATAAATACATAGACGCTTCGAGTCGATCTCTGGCTAGATTAAAAGACCACGTCTCGCTTATATTTACCCAGCGGCAGCAGAAGAAGAAGAATAAAAACGAGCGCGGCGTCAAAGGCGCGCATATAAGAAGAGCGTAAATTGAAAGCTCGAGACACTGGGTATAACGAAGAGCTTTCGAGCCAGCGGAGCGCGAAACAGGCCGCGCGAACGCTGTAAAAGTTCGAATCGGGTGTGCTTTCGATCGCGGACTCGGTATACGCATCGAGATGCACCCATATATATATCGATATTTAATGGAAGGGATTTGCAGATATAATACGGCAATATATTTTTATTGCGTCGATATACGTATGCTCGGAAGATTACGGTAAATATGCAGATGTCTATCCCGGGAAAATGCATCAGCGTTTACGAGGCAGATTCTCGTTCACCCGCAAGGACACACAATCGCTGCGGGATATATATTCTTCCGGTAAGCACCTCGTCAAATCCGCGTCCGACACACGTATAGCGTAGCCGCAGATCTCGCGACATTTTTGCAAACAATTTCGCTCGTGTAAATAGCAAAGAGACATTTCGCTCTTACCCGAATCAAACGTAAAATTCGTACGATTTTTTATGAAAAAGAAAGAATCGTTTCGATAAAAGTGGAAGTAGGCCGACCGATATAGACGATGCAAAACGGGAGTTTGTGTATAGGAAATCGACGCGAAGGGGATATCGTCTCCGCCGATCGGATGGTGTTACGTTTCGCGAGCTATTCTTTTCCGAGGGAAAAGAGAGACGCAGAGTAAAGAAGAACCGTCGAGCGTGTATATATAAGCCCGTTATTAGAGTCGTCGATGTCCTCGTGTAGATTACACTGTCAGCGGCGAGCTGCGTCGCGGCAACAGTTTTATATTTAATTATGCGTTTCATCGATTCTCTCTGACGCTTATTATATATACATGATCCCACCGGCGATCGACGTTTCTGTCGCGCAACTGAGCAAAACTGAACATTATAATAAACTGGTTTACGAGCGAGCCCCCCCCCCTCTCTCTCTCTCTATGATTGACATGTATTCGATGAATAAAATTACATCGGGCGCGCTCACATTTACTCGCTCATCTCGCCGCGGTTGGAAGCATCACGTCCGTATCGTGCTGCCATTATTCCTTTCTATATATATATACATCCAGATACAGATATACATTTTCGGTGACTTTAGCCGAGTGAATAACCCGCAATTGATAATTCCCACTCTGTAGCCGCTCGCTCGGTAGCACCGCTGGAGGCGTACTTAAGCTCGCTGCTGCTGCTGCACTTGGGCTCGCAATTTATGGGCTTCGCCGAGGCCCGGATATTGCGAAATTAAATGAAACTCGTCCTGGAGGCTGCTGCTGTAGGTGCGGGAGAGGGAGAGTTACTCTCTGACGAGAGATATTCCTGTCGTCCTTCGGTTGATTTAATTGAAAACAACTCGCCGCTGCATTGGCCGGATGAAATGCGAGCTGGAAGCTAGTCACTTGTAGGTGGCTCGTATCGGGAGAGAGAGAGAGAGAGAGACACACACACACAGTGCTGCTGCTTGATGGGGAGGGATTTGAAAAGAAATCGAGTCGACGGGGCTTGTCTTTCTTTTGAGCGACGGGAAGAGAGATGGGATTGCTTTTCATTGGGATGAATTTTCAAGCGAGTCCTTTTTTTCTATAATTGGCTATGCGGCTCGAGTTTCATGCACGAGAAAGACAATTCCATTACATGCGTTAATCAGAAAGCTTGGCTTTTGTTAATGCATAGTGATCAAAATTAAAACGGATTGTTAATTCCTTCAAAGTATCGATTGCGAGTACATCGGAGAGGCATTTCCAAACGTCGCTTCGCTCAACGAATTCCATTGTCGTAATTAGCCGACATTGTACGTCTATAACGTAATTTCGCCGAAATCGAAAAACCAAATTTACCTTTCTATATTCGAGCATTCAATAAAATAATAACGCTTCGGTTAGGGAAAAATTGAATTTTTCGCAAATTACGCAGGCCGTAAAAGTTCGCAGTAGTTTCTCAACGGAAAAAAGAGGAGACGACAAAAAAACCGTACCTGATGTATGAAAAGTCAGGTGGGAAAAGGTCGGCCATCTCCGGGCGCTCGCGCATGATATTTCCGCGTCGCTCACCAAGCGAAAAATACTTTGGCTCGCGCGCACACGTCTCCTAGGGCGGTTTCGTGCAATCGGATATACCTGCGCGATGGTCGTATAAGCGCTGTGTATATATATACATACACAGAGGCTATATATATGTATATATACCGGCACGACGACGTGCGAAGTACTCGAATAACGTGACGCCAAAGGTCTTCCGGTGCAGCCTCTCGCACACTCGCGTATATAACTTTGCCTCGGCGTCGTATATATATATATATATATATATATATATATATATATATATATACCAGGTATAGAGGAGGAAATACTCGGGAGAAAAGTGCAGCGTATGGACTCGAAAGAAAAATAGAGAATGAGAAAGAAATCCCAGGCAGAATGAAGACGGAAATCGTGGGAAATGCGATTAAAATGACATTTTTTGTTTGTTTGTGCTTGAAGCGTGAGGTTCCTTGTTGGGGATTATATAGTCATCGATATATTGTACCGCTGAAAATTCATAAGACGCAATTGAATGAAAAATTTCACGCATTCATGCACTTCGAAGAATTGTAAAATAAGGCAACGAAGAACCTAATAATGTCAATTACCTCAACGCCTTCAAAGAAATTCTTCCGCTTTTCTAAAATACTTCTCGCCGAATTCCTCCTGGAAATGCTCGAAATTTACATCCAGCAGCACAAAACCTCTCAAAAGCGTTCACCAGCCGTGAAATTACCAATAAACGCTTGATCACTAATATGCTATAAAATCGAGGCACGATAACGATCATCGACTAAATTCACTATTATTAATACAAAACTACATCGCGAGTCCGACAGCGAACACGTCGTGTATAATCCAAAGCTCCATAATTCATCCTTCGATATAAACTCTCTATATCGAGAGAGTGAGGGAACAGCTCTCTCAGCGTTATTTCGCTCATATTTCGCATCGCTGCTCATCCGCGCGCGAAAGAATTTAATTTAGAGAAGCTCCGGCTAAATCAGCGCCGTCTTATTCGACACGAAGGCGAATCATCGCCGACAATTAATTAAAAGCCGCATCTGCCCCTTTTTTCAATTCATACCTTTTACATAGAAGGAGAGAGAAAACAAGGGAACGTGGAATAGAATAGAGAGAGGGGTCGACAAGCTCGGAATTTCTATTGGCCTCTGCGTCTAGCCTCTCTGCGGCGATGTTTTTCATATACTTTTGATCTGTCATTCATCTGTCTCTGTACAGAGTCAGTACTCCCCCGTCCGCCGTCGATTATTCACTCCGGAGCGCAAAGCTCGCCTGCCTCCTGGCAGGCTTTATTTTCTGACGTTCCCGGGGAAAAAAGGGAGCCCTTAAAAATCCAGGCTCCACTGTTTCGGCCAAGGAGCTATCGATTCGATTTTCAGAGATGGGCCGACTCGACCCGATATACGCGCGGAATCGAGGCCGCAGCCTTTTTCTCCCCCTTATATATATACACGAAGCTGAGATTTTTGCCGAATACATCGGAATGAAATATTCTCGTTTCCGCGATATACATACGCACGCTCGCAGAGTGTAGCATCGAGCAGCCGACATTCTATTCCTTCTGAGTTTTAGATATTTCCCCGTAGCTGTCGGGATTGTTTTACCCGCCGCGGGGAGAGGGTGAATAAATCTGCGGACATGTTTTCCGGAGAAACGTTCGCTGTTCAGTAATATACCTAATTTCGATATATCAGTGTAAGCATAAGACGTAAAACGCGTCAAAATCATCATAACAATAATCGTTACTTTCATCGCGAGCTATACGGTAATTCTCACGGCGCAATTCTTTCCGTATATATACATTTACGCGGGTTATTACGATTCAGCTCCACTCGGATGATCCCATTAATTCTTCTTTGTTCTCCGAAAGAATCGCTCCCTACTTTCGCAGTTTGACTCAGCAGCGCCTTCCGATTACAGGAATTCTCTCGCCTATAATACTCCCGTCCGCGTCTGTCTGTCCGGAACGAGCGGGAAATTTGAATAGTACACTCGAGCCAATATCGAGCCGAGAGGGAAGGGGCAACGATAACAATCGGGTCTGATAAAAATGATAACGAATGCGCGATTGGATTACATGCCGGGAATAATTTTTGCATGAAATTCAAATGCTGTACTACATCAGCATCCCTCCGATCTCCATTTACGAGCTTGTCCAACGGTTATATATACCAATACGTATATATAATACAGCCAGACCAGAGTAGCACAACACAGCGCGGCTTAGTAAATCGCCGGAAAGATTTAAAGGCTCGCGCGCGCACTTTCCGCGAACTTTTCCACTCGCAAAGTCAACAGTGGCGCACTTCGCTTTTAATTTATCCGCCGCGGGCGAGACTTCAATCTTTCCGTATACATCATCCGCCCGCGAGCCTTGTTACACTAATGCGGCACTTCGTCTCTCGCCTATATACGCGCTTTTGGATATACATATATATATATACCTATTCACGGGAATATAACGCGTACGCGGGAGTGGTATGGATTACGGCGGGGAAAAGTCGCGCGGCGTGAAATATGCGCGGCATCGGGAAATACTCGCGGCTCCTCCTCCTCGGCGAGCATAACTCAAGTGTCGCGCGGTATACTCTGCCTGCGACTTTTATCCGAACTCGATAAAAGTTTTACTGCCGCACACGGGCAGAGGGACGCGATGAAAATTCATTATCCCGCTGGATTATTTCGTGGATCGGTAACGCAGTGCGTAAGTATCTCTCGCCTCGTGTGCGTTTTACGCGAATTCAACGGGTCGAGTGAAAATTCATCGAAGATCGAAAATCGCATCGGAACACACACCGCATCTCGATGTCGAAAGTGTACGCGTAGCGACGTCATCGCCCGGGCTCTTCGTAAATTCCTCGTTCCGATAAGAGACGGAGCGAAAGAAGTGCGAAGGAGGAAGGGGCCGATAAGCCAGCGATACTCTTCTCACCCGCTGAAAGCTCGCCTATATACACGAAGCGAGTGGAAAATAAAAAGGCGAAAAAAGGGGATAACCAATGAGACTATACGCGACTACAAAAAAAAGGTACAGGGGAGGCGATAAAAGAGGGGAGCATCGAATATAAGCCCGAGAGAGAGAGTGTATAAGAAATCTGAAATTGAATCTGAATCAATTAGGCGAAGAGGCTCTCATCTTTAACGAGGCCCGACTGTATAAAGCCTCCTGGACATTAATCTCCTTTGACGGCGATCGTTCTCCCATCGCGAGTCTGTCTCTTCCGCGGAGAGGAAAAAGAGGACGAGCGAGCAAAAAGAGGAGCAGATGTCGCGTCCTGCCGGCGCTCTCGATGTATACGTGTGTATATATGCATTTATTCACTGATCTGGATATACGAAGACGATGTATTTGCATGAAAGCGGATCGGAGGACTACTCTTTCAAAGCGAAGCTCAAGAATTTCATTTTCGGCATAATTCCCACAAGTGGATGCTCGAAAATTTTAACGAACGAACTTTAAGTTCTCGCGTATACGCGACAAACCCTCGAAGTTTGACAAAGCTCGAAAACTTATTCCTCCTCGAGGCAGCGGGAATCGATGCTCATAACTCTCGCGGGTCTCACAAAGCCAAGAGGCCTCGTACGTAGTCTTATATATATATACGTGTATATATATATAACAGCAGCGCAGTGACACACATAGCCTGCAACTTTCCGCCTACTGTACCCGTCCCCTTAATACCTATAGTATCATTAGCTCGTTTCTGTCGCCAAGCCCGAGTCTATATATATACATATGCGCTCCACCCCCGCAAATTACCTTCATTTGGCTCCGTATATACGAGCGCGGCGAAACTTTTTAATATCGCGGAAACTTATTGCAATTCGGCCACGAATTCCATAAAGTTCGCGTTCAAAGTCGGTACCTGACACGCCCGCGACTCCGTCTGCAGTTTATATACGGCAATTCCATTAGTCTCTTTCGTATGTATATGCATGCGCCTGTGATTGGATACATGCATTCAAATCTTGGAAATTGTGTCACGAATGCCCCCCTCGCATCTGTATATATGTCCTTTCTTCGGGAGTTAAAACACGTACGTTTCTATATATATATATGTACAGTTGAAATCTCAACTGCAGACCTTAATTACGCGTTAATCCGTGGTAATGAGACTCGTTAAACTGACTTCCTACGAAGCTGACAACGACAGAATCTAGGCAGCAGCAGCGAGCACGGTCCGTCCAAATTGGATTAACCAAGGTTCATCTTACTCCGAGACGTAATGCCATTTCTGAGGGGGGGGGGGGGTTTCTGTTTTGAAAAATGTCGCGCTTATTTAAGCTACTTAGCCGCTACTACTGGAATTTAACGTTTTGCTCGGCGTGTTTTTGAAAGGAACGAAACGCCGGAAATTTCGCGCGCTAGACGCCACTAAATATTTCAATTCGCGTTGAAAAACGGCCGAGCTCGAAATTGAATAGAAATGTTTTCAATCGTAAATTACTCACACATCAGGCTATATTTATCATTCCCTATACTATACGCAGTATAGCGGAATCTCCCTCCCGTAAACTCTCCCTTTAAAAAAAAGCAGCAATCTTCAGCAGTCCCTAATCCAACAGAACGTCTGCCGCGTGTCTCCTATCAATTTCCCTTATACCCACTTCTATAGTCGATCGATCAGTCGCGCCGAGCCACGCGTGCAAATAAAGAATGACGCGATTTGTAAAGCTATCCCATATATTCTCCTCCTCCTCCTATCGCCGCTCTGTTATACGCATCGTCGGGAGGAATGTGGATTTTTCACATTGCAACGAGTCCTGCAGTGGGCACGGATAAATCGGGAGTAGAGGTGCGGACGCCGCGATAAAGTCCGAGGGATTTTTCCGCGGTTTTGGCTTTGTTCCGCGGTAGTAGAGTATATTTATAGAGAGACGATCCGCGAAGTCGAGGGAAGTTACGCGTGTAAGTGATTGAGTTTTAGCATATCGAGTGAATGGAAAATTACGAGGCTGAATCAATCGTTGGATGGTTTTTCTGTAAAATACGGTTTTAACGTAATAGCTCCGATCACGGCTCGACCAACCATCGATCAATCCCGTATGCAAACAGCAGTTCACCAAATTTCCGTATCTCCGTGCGGCTCGAAAAATCAAATTTCAGCCCACACAATGCCTGCCCACCTCCATTTCAACTTTAACGGCTAACGCACTTACGCAGACTGAAACGTTCAATGTCGCTTCTCTCGTCGCTCTGCACAAAGCCTCGCTTCGTAATCGTCCATCAAGAGTTTTGATGCGACCAAATTATACGGGCCACGAAATTGAATCCGACTCTGTCCGAGCACGACCTACGCCATCTCGCGCATAATGCGCTCGAACAGTGTATGGCGAGGAAACTTCATAACTGTACACATCGATTCCTCTGTTTTATACGCGCTCAATAATTAAAAGATTACGTCGCGTGGGAGTACGGCCGTGCGTAATGACGATAATACACACACACACAGACACGACCGACGGAGAGTTTCTAGCAAGTCTTTTGTATGTAAATATTTGCGCTCTATTGTTAAATAATAGAGCGCAAACGAGTATTGTTCGCCAAGTCCCGGTGTATATATATAAAGTCGTATTCGAAACGCGTACGGTTTGCGCAAGAATAATTACCTTAATCACCGTATTTTTAGAGCCTCGAACAGTTTATAACGACGTATTTTTTCCATCGTTATAGATATATATACCCACCACGCAGACGAAAAATAACGGACGCAACTAATTAATCCTCGCTTGGCGTCCGAACCGTGAAAGTGATCCGGTTGCGCTGGACCTTCGAGCAATGATCCATTAGGAAAATATTGCTAAAATAAAATAGCCGTATAAAGCAGAAGAATTTACGCGCAGTGCTAATCACGTGAAAACTGCCTTATTGGCCATTGGGTAGCTCGTGCTATAAGTGCAACCGAGTCTGTATACGCCGGAGAATCAAATAAACACTTTGCCGACTCGTTTGGCTACTGCAATTTATCGCAATGCGAAACGGAGTTAACTTTAGGCTTATATAAAAACGTATCGTTTTTCTATAAGCCTGAACCGCAGCCATAGAAACGACAAACGGGCGAAATTGGCCGTTTGATTAATAGGCGCTAAAAACGTTTCAATTTCAACTAGTCCGCACTGAGCCAAGTTCGCGCGTAAAATATATATTATGTATACCCACCGCGCGCAGCAGCGCACGTTACCCGTTGATTGATCACCGCGAGTGTACTGCACGTCCAGGAAAACAATGGGCGATATTTTTTCATCAGTTCCGCCTCCTCCTCCTTCTCGTTTAACGTTAATTACTTTCTTAATTAACTGCTGATACGGAATTCATTTTCGACTGCAAAGAGTCTCGGCTGTATAAATTTCGCGCCCCTTTTTCCTCAAGCTACTTCACTGGAGAGTCGTCGTCGCCGTCGTCGTCGTCGTATTAATTAACCGAATATAATATTTAAGCGCAGGAACGGCTCGTATATCTCTCTCGCTGTCTCTGTTCGGGCGCTAATTAAGCACAGCTGAATTATGCGAGAATCGCGTCGTCGCTTCTTTACATTTGAATTGACAGAGGCTCTGGATATTACAACGAGATAGACAGCTGCGAAGAGTTTAGTCGATACCTTCGAATTTTAGGAACGATAACTGGATGAATGAGTTAGTATTGTGATGCTTTTGGAGGATTATGTACGAGAGCATGTGCTTTGATCTGCGGAGGTTTATAAACAATTTTAGCGTTTCGTTGGTTTCAAGACACGGCACACGCTCGCATTTGTATTCCAAGCTGTACAGCCTTCGAATTTACGCTTTTTCAATAGCTTCCAAAGAACGTCCCCCCAACACCTCCGCGATAGAAACTTCGACTAGCAGGGAAATTTTCTAAATTATCATCTCCACGCAAAATATTGCCGCAGAATATAGTTAGGTGTTTATTTTACGACGCCGCTAAAACAAAAAGCCCACACATATTCCGCGATAAAACGCTATCTACGTACTCTCATAAAAGCAACAAAGTGGACCCTTGAATACAACAAATATTCCATTTCCGAAATTGTCGCGCTCGTAAAAGTTAAAAGCCGGAGTCCCTCGCACTATAACCATCGAACTCGCACACTCGATCCTGAAATAGACTCTCGCGCGGCAGAGAAAAAAAACTTGGCCAATAAAGAGATCTCGCGCGGGAGAAAGGAGAGCGAACTTCATTGCGCCGGGCAATTTAACGTAAAAGCTGCGGCATTAAGCGCAAGAGTCGCTGCTCTATGCGTGTGTGCAAGGGGATACACGTGTTCGCGGGGATTAGTATTCAGGCGAGTGTTATAATACAGGTATATATACAGCGGACTGCATTTCTTTTTACGAAAGCGAGAGAAACGATACCCTTGGGTCGTGATGTGTCCGCTACGCCTGTGAATTCTGAGAGTAGTGTCTCTCTTTTTTTCTGCAGTCTTTCTCGGCTCGTTAGTCGCTCCCGGGTTATAAATTCGATAGTAAAGAGTTGGCAGGCAAAGTTTTTTTCCATCGAGTTGATTCCGAGTTTGACTACTGCTGTAGCTCCCGGGAGCTGGTCTTTTTTATCGTCACCGAATTGTTTCAGTTAGGTAAATGGTGGGGAGTAAAAAAAGTCGGAGATGGATCTGGTATACTCGCGGTGATCTATATACCGTCGCATAAATTTTATAATCTCTATATATCTGTGTGGACATTTTTCGAGAATACAATTTATTCGCATGGGAATTATAATTGGAAATGAGGTATTGCGATTTGGCAAAGTGCACTATATAGCCGTAAAGATTTAGAATATACGAGCCCCGATTGAATCGCTGCCAAGTGCGCGTCATTTTTATTCGTAAACTCATTCTACACGGTAAACGTTCCCAGTGTCGGACGCTGTGAATGACGCTTCTTCGACCTTCGCTTTTTCAATCAGACGCGCGGTTTAATTAATAACGCAGCATTTTTATACATTCACGAGTGTGCTATGAATACGTACGTAAAACATTCAATTTGGATTACGGCTTCAATTCCTGAGTTTAATTTTTACCACGCGATTCCGGCAATTAAATCGGAAATCCTCGCGTTCGAGTATAATCCTTAATTACTTTAAACAATTATCGTCCTCTATTTTTTGCGCCGAAACGCCATTAGCGTAATGCAATCGGGCTCGTCCGAGTTAAAATCATTTACATTCACCGGCGGCTCGACTCTCTCGCCGTATAGCAGTCAAGTTTGTTTTCGAATGTACAATGCGATTAAAGTACAAATTACGGTGAAATCCACAATCCGACTTAGGTAATGGCGAAGTAGGGTCGAACTTAACGTCGAGTTGCAGTCAACGGGTGAGCGAGCCGTATTTAACTCGTTCGAAAGAGATTTACAGGCGCGCGACATAAAATCATTTCCAAATTTCCAATTTCAAACGGCAATTCTACATCCCACGAGAGATAGACGAGCCGAATTAACATAAACATATCCGCGCTCGCGCGGCTCGATTCTCGCGCGAACATCAATCGAAATATCCAATTTTCACGCCCAGTCGAACAGCGGCTGGAAAATTTATCGCGCGTACAAAGCCGCACTAGAACAGCAGCAGCGGCAGAAGGTGTCAGTGTCGAAGCCGACCGCGAGATTATTCAGCGATTAGCACCGAGTCATTGGCGCCACACATACGTTTTTACTCTCATACATATACGCGTCTGATCCGATTTCAGCTGCCATACGGAGCAGTTACACTAGTCGCGTGGGCGGACATCTGCGGCCCTTCGGGACTCGATTTCCGACGCGTGGGAAAGACACGCGCGCGTCTGCTGTATTTATTACTCTACGCAGACTTTGCGTTGCTATACTTCCATCTCGAGCGTATCAATTTCCTCGCAGCTACGGACACGCGTACAGCCCCGCTTGCAGAGCCCCTACCGAATAACGTCTGAAAAAAGCAGAGAATGAATTATTATCTGCGAAAATCGATACGAAAGAAAGCGCGCAGAATCAGGTCAGTGATACATCCAGCGTCTGATTCAGGCCGCAGTGGCTTTTAATGCGTATATTATAGACATAGACGCACACGAGGCGCGCAGCGGTATCATCTCCGGAGAAACGGGTATTACCCGACGCTTCGGGATGAGGCGATTTGAGGACTTAATCCCCGCGCACTATACAGTATAGGTTAAGTCTCAATAAAATAAACCGGAAGCTACGGGGCTTTAGTATCCCGCTGGCTGTAAAAGCTCCGTAATGGAGAGGAGGACGAGGCTGTGCGGGGGAGGGAAAAAAGGATTGGAGCGATGATGTCCATTAGGGAAGAGCGCGCGTGGGTAAGTGCGTGGAAATTCGATTGAGTATTTTTTTTTAAACGGGGAACTGACCAGCAGCCTGTACGCTCGCTTTCTGCGAAGATGAAATTTTTCTCTCGCCTTGGGAAAAGCGTGAATCAGTTTCTCTTCCAAACAGTATTTTGATTACGGCGGAGTAGAGGGAGAGTCGGTATTCCGGAGCGAAAAACCGCGCCGTAAACATCCGCCTCTCTGCTGTGGTCTCTTCAATTTAGCGCCCAAAGAGCTTTTTGCGCCCTTACGTCTCGCATCGATATATATATTTTTATTTTCGCAGGAGAAAAACACAGACAATTTTTATATCGCGCGAGCCGCCATAAACTTGATTTACTCGCTTTTTTCATTCTCTCTGTCTCGCTTTTATTTTCTTTTTATCGCGTTATTTATCTAAGATACTCGACTTCCACGTCGCAGTAGCGACCCGGAGAAGAAAAAAACTAAAAGAGCGAACGAGCGCTGATGATAACGAGGATTAACCCAGCGAAAATTCGCGTGCAGCGCTGATGCTGCGGAATTTTCGCGGCGAAAAAATAAAAAAAAACACCGCCGAGGCGAGCTTAACAAGTGGATTCTTTGAATCGCGGGACTGCCGGAGCCACTACAATTATATTTTTTTAATGACAAAAAATATACGACTCGAGTGCGAGGTAACCAAAGTTTCTTCCATATTGTATGCTGGCTGAAATTCTTTACCTTTCACATTAAATCTCCGTATACGCTTGAAAATCTGCATTAAAAAGCATCTTCTCCGGGGGAAAATATTCCGCTCGATAAACAAATTCTACCGCAAGCCACTCTCACTTTGGCCTAGATCCTCGTGAATTTTGAAAAAAGAGACGCCGCCGCTGCAGCCACAAGCGATTAATCAGAAAATCAAGCAACGACGTCCGGATGAGCTGTCGCTCAGCGGTGTGCAGCAGCGTAAAAAAATACGAAAAAGGGAAACGTCTTTGTCGAGCGTTTAACCAGATTATTGTCCCCTCGGGTCGGCGAAATTCAATTTCGAGCACGCGATTGACCTCCGTTTCTATTTTCAGTTCCCCACAAGTGACGTTCGTTCATCTCTGCTAAGGAAGTTATTGGGAAGTTACGGCTCGCGCAAAACCGACGAGTCGATAAACTCGCGAGCTTTCGGTCGTCCGCGCGCAACGATGACCTCTGCCGCTTGGCTGCCTTTATTTATATATACGTGCCGAGCGTCGAGTCACGCGTCTCGTCTTTGGAAAAGAAGTTAGGGTAACTCGCCGACAAGAGCCTGCGCATAACGTAATTCTCCCTTTCCAGCCTGCTAATTCGCGAGTGCCGTCACGCGCGCGCTTAGCATACGAGGGTCTGATAATTGTCGAGCTCCCTTTTAAAAACGAATCTCGCATTCCGAATATGAAGAAGCTCAACGATACACCGGTACAGGCAAGAGCAAACTTTCGGTCTAATGTCTAGGCGAGAAAAGCCAGCTTATAATCAAAGGGGCTACTCTCTTTTCTTTCAGCCCGCGACGCCTGGGAGCCGCAAATACGCTTTCAGAGAGCTTGCAAGCACTAGTTCATCGTATCCCGCTTATCGGCGCGCGCCGTCTGCTACACATAAAAGAACGGCTGTCACGTGCACGCTCGACGGCGTACACGTCGGCGTAGGGGCTGTACAATCGAACTCGCTCGCGCGCGCACGTGTGCCGTGCAGTCCGGAATCCCGAAAGAGACCGAATGAGAGGGAGAGAGAGCGTAAAAAATCGCCGGCTCGCTCGCTCGTTCTCACTCACCGTTGACGTGTGCGAAGAGTGATATTGCTTGTTTTTTTTGCTCTCGTCGGTGCGGTTTCACGCGAGCATTGTTTCCTCTTTCCGTCACGCGGATATCTTCAGGCTGCAATGAGCGCTGCTCATGATGTCTATAGAGCGACTATATGTATATACTTGTGTCTGTCTATACGGAGAGCTTTATATAGGCTGGAAGTTTGGACTATTAATCAGTGTATCGGCGTGTAGAAACTTTCCGGGCAAAACTTTCGCTCCTTCTTCATTACTTTCGCCGATCCGACTCCGACTAGCTTCTTCTTCTTCTTCTTCTTCTTCTTCTTCTTCTTCTTCCTTCCCCGCGAAGTTTCAAGCCCACTTTCTCAAGGCTCAGTATTCCATTCTAGGAAGCTTCTATACGACGCTCGTGCAGCAGCTTAAAAGAAAGGTAAAGCTCTCGATTGGAATCACAACATCCAGCAGTATACGATAATAAACAGACACGCACGAACGCGAGAGCGCGCGGATCGCGGAGGCGCTCGGCGGCCGACTGATAGCTCGCGCCGCGATTTCGCCGGCTGCTCCGAATCTCCGCGCGCGCTCGCTCCCCTTCGGGCATGCGCGACGTTGCGCCCGGCTTTGAGCTTTTTCGCCCTCCTCTCTGTTGTGGCTGCATCTCTATATATATGTGTACGTAGGTGAGACGACGACGGCGCGTTGTCGGAGCTTTGAAGCTCGACGCAAGCGCGAGCGCGCGCGGTAACTAGAGGCTTGACTCTCGCGCTCTGTTTTTTTACTTCCCTGGCTTTTTGAACTTTCAAGGAGAGAAGGGAGTTTGAGGGATTTTCAACGGAGTTAGTAAGTGCGGTCCTTTTTTTTTAGAACGTATATGGCGGATATACGAGGCTTTGAAATATAGAGAAGGGGTGAGTTAATTATTTGTGGGATGATTTAACGGAAGTTATAATGGCCGTAGAACTTTTTCAGCGCATAATCGAGGCTTTACAAGTGCAATATTTTCAAAGATTCGAGACGCTAACGTTTTTACGAGCCGACAACATACATCAAAAGCGTCCTTATACGCTCACAGGAAACTCGGCTCGAGAGCAAGAATACGGAAAATTTGTAGCTGGCGGAGCAGCGCGAAAGCCGGCGAGATCCAGTCCTCGCGTCTGGGGGTGAATAATAAAAGACGTCTCGCAGCCTTCGACGTTTACATATACGTATATACAGCTCGACACTGTGCGAGAAGCACCGGAGATAGTAAGTCCGAGCAAAAGCCGACTCGGCTGCGTGATCCTGTGGATCTTTTCTTTCTTTTTTTTTATTCCGCTGCGCTGGCCTCGTTCGCTCGACGAGTATAATCGCCGCGCGACTTGATGCCCGAGACTGATCCGGGGATCGAGTTATCGCCAAGTTTTTCCAGTATTTATCCGGTCTCGCGTTGGATATCGGGAAAAGGCGGATGCGCTTTTGAAAGGGTATTAATTTTTTCGCTCACGTCCATCGATCGAAGTATAATAAAAGGTCGCGAGTGACGGTTCGCGGGGGCGAAATTAAATTGTTGCAGCCCTGATGAAATTGGCTTTTTCTACTAGCTACGCACACATGGGTGTGCCGACGGCTTGTTAACGATAAATCGATTAACTATTTATATATAGAAAAATACTTTCCGCAGCCGACGACGCAACTGTCGATCACGTTGAAAAAATATATATTTTCGATCATTATTGCAGCGCATATACAGAGCCGGCTATGTATACAGATAAAATACATCGACTATATAGCAGTGTAGGCTGGATTGAATTATATAGACTCGTACGAGCAAAAAGCCCAAAGGGAATACACGCTTTATTTCTGTATCATCGCATTCGGTCGAAAATAAAGTATATACAGGAAAAACGGAAAATTGAAGCGATTACACGCGTACCGTAAAAAATAAACGACCGAGTGACCACGTATAGCGGAGCTAGAGGAGTCAATTCGAAAAACAAATAGTCGAGACAATATCCTACGTATTTTCACCTTCTCTCTGCACACGCTTTGAAATCTATATGTATATATAGCGGACAAACAAATATTGTACTTCTATCCCGCTCTACTGTAGATGTTTGCCTCCCCGTGGTTATTGTTTATACTCATTCTGTTATTCGAACTTTTTCGCGAAGCATGCGCGCAATAGAAGAAATCGAACGATGATAGAGGCAGCGTTTTTTTCAAATCGCAATTCCGCGAGAGAAGCAGCCCGCTTTCCTCAAACTTCCGCGCTCGAATTCAAAACTCGAAAAACTTTCCCGGCAGATATCACGTAATAACAGTTCCATAACTTCTCTCTCCGTACTCGCGCTGCACCAATACATATTTACAACTTTCCAAAAGTTTGCCAATCGCGCGCGCGAGCCGCACATCACTGCATATAATCGCGTCGAAACTTCGCCCGCGCGTTTTTTTTCCCCGCATCTATACCAGCGCAGCAATCCGGAGAAGAGCCGCTGCAGTGAATCGAGCTTGATTGTGTGGCTCGGAAGAGAGTTCGATTGATGAAAGTGAGAAGGTACAAAAGGGAGAGAAGTACATCGGCCGGCTGGCAGAGACGTAATAAAGGCCCCCCCCCCCCTCTCTTTCTCACAGCAGCCAACAATGCTGCCGCTGCAGCGCCGAGCGAGCGAGTGGGTAATGGAAGCACTTCTCTCTCTTTCGCGCTCCGAAAAAGCTTGAAGGAGACAGAGCGCGCGAGAAGAGGAGTTGTTGCGCGCTTGGCTCAAAGTGGCTATTCCTTAATTAATTAGGTAATTGCGAGACAGCGAAAGAAGGTGAAAGCAAGAGGGAGAGGGAAAAAGTAGGTCTTGCGCTGATGAGCCAGCCTGCCGCCGAGCGGGAAGTAGGTTAGAGGTGTGAGAAGAAAGGAGAGAAAGAACGAGGGTTGAAAATGTAAAGTGGGATATCGAGGTGAGTTTCTTGCATTTGCGCGAGAGAGAGAAAGGTGACGATGAGGTGGCGACTCTTTCACTCTCTCTACACGCTTCAGGCTTCAAAACGCGCATGGTTTTGTGCGAGGGTAAGAGTCTGCTCTCACGCGACGTGTCTGACTTTTTTTCGAGACAATTTTTCTTTGGATTTCAAGTCGAAATAAACGCTTTCCGACAACGTTGATAAACATCAAGTTACGTACTCTCTACACCATAGATACAGACAATAGAATTTAGAAACAAATCACAAAGTCTTGCTACATTGAAAACAAGCTCAAATTATCGGCTAACGAGTTTTCAGTAGCTGCGAGAACTCTATAGTCATCGAGTCGGTGTGTGTCCATACGTACACAACGACTGCATTGCCTACTATAGCGCACCGGTGCTCGCAAAAAGAGTCGAGGAAAAGCAGCAGTGGCAGCAGAGATCGAGCCGGCGGGGCGCTGACACGACGTCTTTTGTTCCGTAGCGCGCGGGAAATCGCACCCGCAGCCCTCTGTGAGATTTCCGCGACCGCGGGCGCACCAACACAGTCGCGAGATTGCCCACTAGACAAAGATAAAGGCGCGCGCGCGCGCGCGGGGCGAGAAAAGCCGACGACCAGATTAAAAAGTCTCACGCCCTTCCCTTACTCTTTTTTGCCGTTTCTCTCTCTCTCTCTCTCTCTCTCTCTCTCTCTCTCTATCTCATACACTCTACATCCCTGCGGGTGTACATTTACTCGGGCCACTGCGGAGCTCGCTTTTTCCGAGGAGAGGCTTTTTATTTTTCCCCGCCGAAATCGCGATTTTTCTTTCTCTCTACTGCAGCGCTGTGCAGTGCGCACGGTAATTTGCAATTCAATTCTAATTAAATTGGGTCACTTTTGTCTTCTCGGTGATTTTAGACTTTTGTGTGTCTCTCTCTCTCTCTCTCTCTCTCTCTCTTTTCTCGGCTTTTTCGCGCTCTGAGTAATGGCCTTTGACCCATTTGATACGTGAAAGGCTCGTGTGAAAGAATGCAAATTTTTGGAAAAGATCCAAGTGGCTTTGAGATAAGCATAAATGTTTATGTTTGTAACCAGTGAGTATACGAGAAAGTATGCACATCGTTGGAAGAATTATTTTCTTCCAAGCTTTTTGTCGTAAGCAGCGAAAAAAGCTTTTTTCTCAAAAAGAGTACTCTGAGTAACGGTCTATTCTCATTGATCCGACGCATGAAAGTTTCTCTGGCGTTTCACGATTCGTATAAAATATGTACAAACTGAAGTATCATAACTGCTCCGCGAGGATTTATGGGCTACGATTCGAGAATCGCCGATCCCGAAAATATGCGAACTTTATAAATCTCTCTCAATTGGCGATATTTCCAGTGATGTACTCGAAAAAATTCGTCTCATCAATTGTTAATGCTTTATACTCTTGAACGTTTCGCAAAAGTTCGACTTTTCAAAAAATATCAAACGAAACCCCTCATTAATTATTTGATTGCAATGAGTACACGACAACCTGCCTCGTCGGACCACGTTGCTATTAAACTGGAAAAAAATCTCTGAAAGAGTTCGCCAAAGTGGAACTTCCGATGTCACGCTCGAGCGGACGTATGATTTACGCGAGTACTTCCCATCGCGGCGGTGCAAAAACTTGCTCTCCCGATACCGCAGGCAGCATCCTAAATCAACAATCAAGGGTTTGGCGAGGCCGATAAATTTTACAGGCGCCATCCACCCGCGAGGACAAACGCAACTGCGAGAGAAGCTGTACCGAAGCAGCTTCGCGAGCAGTCGCTCGAGTAGCGGAATATTTTATGCATGTACATCCTCTCTTCGCGACTCACCAGTCGTAATGCGCTCCTTGAACTCGACGAAATGGCATTCTTTGCGGAAGTGAGCTCCCGGCGCACGTATGCGCGATTCCCCTAAGTCACAAGCTTCTCTATTCCGACTTGCTCCACGAGAGTAAGCCTTATTGAGTTTAGAAAGTCAAAAAGTAAATTGAATTGTTTGTTCGCTATAAATCAGTGATGAGATTATGTATGACATCGGGGTAGGCGACGTTATAAATAAAGTACACTAATATACAAATCTATCGAGTAAACAAAAATAAACAGTATAAAATGGAGATAGAAAACGTTTTTTATCCGGAAAGAAGTTAACCAACATAGGGGCTAAATTGAGCGATGGTTTCGTTTTACAGACTATCGGGATTTTAGAGAAATACGAGTTTATACTGTACGCGTTTCGTTCTTTCGGATCCTATTGTATAGCAAAAAGCCAATTCACCAACTTGATGTTATTTGATCACTCCCTATATATCCCGAAAAAAGCCAAGGATAATCTGGATTCTACGAGTTTCAATTTATAAAATAATGATCCAAGCCGCTGGAAGATTTTAATAGGTTCAGAGAAAAGCACCCTTCCTATCAAGAACGCGAAATCTTCTTAAAAAAATATCTTTATTGATACAGTAACAAAACAGTAATTACAACTACAATGTACAATAATATTACTAGGCTCATACACAGTGAACAATATTAATTTATAAAAAAAATGGTTATCGCTCTCGTATATTGTTTATTTTCGCGTGCGTTTTTCACTTCTATCGCCAATTCGTTCAAACTTGATATGCGAACGATACTTTCATTTCCGGGAGGCGCGAGGCTTCGCCATTCCCTGTAGGCGTGTACGCGCACCCGTTGAAAAATTTTTCGCTATTCGCCGTGCTCTGGCTTTTGAATTTCTCCTTTAGCCGCGGGTGCGCGCGCGTACAGCCGAGTGAAAAGTTTTTTTTTCACGGATTACCAAACCTAAAAGCTCCTATACGTACAAGAGCTGGTACAGAGAGTTTGTAATAATCCCTGAAAAATAGAAGCGACCGAAGTTAAACGAACACTGGCTCCTCTGCATGTATTTTTTTCCATTTTTTCCACTTCTTTTTGTGTTAATCTAACGAGGTTTCTCTTTTCTTCGTTTCCCTTGGATTTCCAGGGTGAAAGATACTGATAACGAATCGATACTTAAATCCTCTGGAGGGCCGACGGAGTAATGAAGTAACGAACTGCGCGCATCGTTCATCTGGAAGAAAAGAGGGGCTCCGTGATATAGCACATAAAGGCCTGGTCCTGAGCATTGAGCCGCGAAGATTAAAAAAGTTTTCTCTAAAAAGGAGGAGTTCACTTACTAAACATTTCCGTGTTCCAACTTCCGCGGAATATTTCTCCTGGAATTCGGGAGGCCTCTATTCGCCTTACCTCGTCCGTTTATTCGGCGTTAACACTAATTTAAGTAAATTAACAACCGGTGCCTCGAATGCCAGAGAAATGCAGAAGGCCATTAGGTACGAGGCAACGAAGTTTCCAAAGTACACAATGAGCTGGAAAAAGAGAATAGATACAGTCAGTCTACATACATGATCGAATATTCGATATTTTACAATGTTTCGACGATAAGAGTTTTCATATATTTCCTTTATTGTGCACACGAAACAAAAGGACTCGGCAGAGTTGATTTCGCGTTTTATTCTTTCAACGTCAAATTGAAAAAAAAGTCAACGAATGATCGAGAGCAATTCATCTGTCAGATACACGTGATGTATTTTTCAAAGAAAAAGCGATTATCCGGAATATGAAATGCTTTTTATACACGCGCGCAACATCACGGCGAAATTAAAAATTTCAAATATTCACACACCGGCAATTCCATCAAGAGATCATATCGGTGGTTACATAGACGACGAAACATCAAAACACCGCCGCACAACATTCAATCTTGCTCTCTCTCTCTCTCTCTCCCTCTCGCGCGCGCGCAGAACCACAATTACGCGCGCTATCGAGCGCGTCAATGCCCTGCACTCACCACAATGCCATTGTGAAGATGTAGCGGTCCGTCCATCTGCGTCGAGGTGAACATCATAATCATCGGATGAACGAGGTAGGCGCAGTACGTAAGCCTCGACAGGGGGTAGATTACCCTGAGGGAGAGCAGCTTGTCGATGAGGGGCGCGGCCCCGGTGCAGCATTGGATCACAATAAAACTCACGGCTATGGCCCAGGCGGTGTGCCCGAGGCTCGCGTACACCGAGCTCACGGTCACGCTCAGGTTGTCCGGGTAAAGGCCGTAAACCAGCGAGCACATTATCAGCGACGAGCAGATCCAGCCGATCATCTGGAAGAACTGCAAGGTAATGCACAAAGAGAGAGTGAGTTCAGTACTTTTTATCGAGAGGGACGAAAGGATGGGTTAGTGCGTCGGACTACTATACTTACTTTTTCTTAGTCGTGCAGCTTGATTTCACGTTGCGCTGTTAGTTTTAAATTTGCGGTGCTGCTTTGTTAGTCACTAAGTGCACTTTGTAATAATATTTTTGGCCAAGTTCGAGCGACTATCGACGGAAATTTTGGGTTAGCGTGCATTAGAGCTGATTATCTCGCGAAATTAAAATTCCAGTATAAAGTGATTGGTATATGGCTTCGAGCTCGAAAATGGAGTATATAATAATATAATACATCACGGATCGCATTATAATATTCTACACACGCTGCTTCGTACAACGTCGTTAATAAAGTTAAAACTGGGAATTCCCGGAAATGCTTGTACTTCTCGAAATTTGCTGATTTTGTAAAATAACGATAAAATGGAAATTTAGACGTAAAAAATATTTAATTAAAAACATTTTCGACATAAACCACGCATACAACTAAATAACAGACGAACGCTGAAATTCCACGCGTAAAAGTCTTTTCCGTTATTATATATTTAATAGAAACTCATAACTTTTTTAATATTAAAATAATACGGGAATTTTCGCAATATTCAGTCAGCCTGACATCGAGTTCACGCTGCAAAAAATTATTATCGTTCGTTTCATAAAAAGTGAAAATCACCCACATGCGTTATGACAAGCCACGCACACATAATACGCTCTCAGCAAAAGCATGATTCACCAGAAATTAATAAGCGAATTGAAAGCGAAGCTTCTCACAATACACCCAAGCAGTCAGTAAAAATATAATCGGCGCATTAAACTCTAAACGTCCATTTTCACCTTGGACAGCTCTCGCCGCCTCGGCGAAAGGATAATTCATCGTTAAAAGCGCCATCGAAGGGCGGACACAAAGATGGAAAAGAAGGCGTACGGAGACAGGCCGGTACTTACCACAGGAATCTTGATGTTGCAGTTGGTTTTGAAGAGAAGATAGCCGGTCATCGTGCCGATGAAATACGGTCCGGCTCTTAGCCAAGGTTTGTCGTACAGCTCGTCGAACAGCGCGAAAGGTTCCTGGATTCTGGGAACAGAAGTCGGCGAGCATCGTTAAACTCGCATTTTTTTTCTTCGAAAATTATAAATTGTTACTTTTGCGGCGAAAATTCGGTACGCGATTTTTATTGGCTTTCAAAACATGTGCGTGCGGTTCTATCAATTTTGTCCTCCCTCAACGCGAACGTGCTTTGGTTTACCGAGTGAATCTATTCTGCGAGCGAGGAAAAAAATTTTAAACAAGTTATGAAAATAGAGAGCTTTCCCTCACGGAGGGAAGGAAAAAAAGCACGTTCGCGACTCGCATACCTTATATGCGAGATTGATTTTCAAATACCATACGAAAATCGAATCATCGATCGAGCGAATCGCAATTACTCGTCGCTGCTCCGCGGAAGCCCAGGTACATTCGTACGTTCGATACGGCATCTCGTTTCCAATACCGGAATCAATTTTTTAAATAAGCGACACACATAATATTTCACAATCTCTCCCACGCAGCGTGAACCGCTGATTAAATGAAACGTTATATTAAAGCAAGCCGCGTCGTGATGAATTTTCCGCGCACGCGCTCTTCCTCTCCATTATCGTAATGCGATACAGCGTAATAACTCGGGTAATTGAATCGACGCGCGCTCGGCCAAAAGTGAGCTGCACTTTAATGCCGATAAATTCGACTAATGTCACATCTCTCTCCTTCTTGCGGAGATAATTTCGCAACGCAGAGAAGTGCAGGAAAAGAGGCCGGCGGTGATATTAGATAACCGGACGAACCGTTTGCCGGAGAAGGCATTGCATAAAAGAATTAAAGTGCGAGTATATGTACGAAATTATGTCACTCGTGCCGCTGTTTACACGAATCGACGGCAGCCTAGTCTATGCTTACTTACCTGGCTATGTAATCGTTACTGTAAGCGATGGAAAAGGTGGTGAGCCAGGAAGAGACCATCAGCAGTATTACCGTCGCGACGACCGCGCGGAAATAGCGCACCGACAGCAACAGCAGGAAGATGCCGAGGACGTAGAACTGCATGTCGTTGGCCATGTACCAGCTCCATAGCATACACTGAAAGCAGACCAGAGAGTGATTAAACTTTCGAGCCACACGGCAAATTTGGGAAATTTGTTATCGAGCCGCGGTAATTTAAGTTACGACACCGATTCGCTGATGCTACTGCTATACGGTGTGAGTTATGGCGTGTGTACACCGCGGCTGAGTATACAGACCTGATAAGTCACAGGGTATACACACCGGAAGAAATGTTGTCTATTAATTTTCAGCTCTGAAGAGCTGAGAGTCCTTTTTGTGTGTAAGACTGATGCCGTCGCGAGATTCTGTGTATACATTTGCGATTGCGCAGTTAATTGAATTTTGCGTCCGCTATAATATGCTGCGAGATCGCTATCTCGAGCAATTAAAAACCGCTTTAAACGATTAATTTTCACTTAAACACGGTGTCAAGTTTCATTCGACGTGCAATTCATCTCGCGAGAGCGAGTAGACGAGAAGTAAGTAAGCTCTTTTCACGATATGAAAAAAATTGTCGTCGCGGCATAAAGCAAAGACCTCGGCGAGCGTTTATTACTGAAAATCGAGGAAGATCACAGCCCGGAGGTACATCACTCGCCAGCGTAATGGACGGCTTACCACCGCAGGACGATGATGGAGTTAGTTCCCTCTCTCTCTCCCTTATTCTCTTTTTTTTATATCCGCTCATCCAACGGATCCTCCGCGACTTAGAGGCCACTAGCCAGCAGCGCGGCTAATCTTCTTTTTTTCTTTTTCCGGCGTCGCGCCGATCGAAAGAAATACGGGATTACAAGAGTACGTCCGCACGACAAGATTAATGGATTACATTGATAGATACGAGAAGTGTGTATGCCTCGCAGTGGGCCCGAAAGGTCGCCGATTGAAAAGTGAAAGTGTATATATCGCGGCCGATTATGGATGGCTTGTGTCGAGAGGTAGGAGAAAAAAAATATCATGTCGGAAGTAATTTTCATGCCGGTGCCCTTATGAAGCGTGGAGGCCTTTGATACATTTTTACGTAGATATTGGACTGGCAAAAAAGCCGACGTTGGTTCCGTGTATACTCTGTTATCGTGGAAACTACTCAGCGAAAAAATACATTTGATTTGATCAACTACGTCAACACTTTTGTTGGACGAAGTATATGTATATATACAATCATCATGCCTACATAGCGTAATAAAGCAGCGACGTGTATGAAAATTGTTGTATGCGTATACGCAAAGCGAGATATTACCATTTCGGTGCGAGGGTAGAGGGAATTCACGTAGAGGGCATTTCTCCACCAGAATTGCTCGCACGTGTTGTGATCGATGATCTGGGGTGAGAAGACAGTCACAGACATGGCGTACTTCATGGCTACCACGTTGATCCCCAGGACGAACAGGTACGACGGCGTCAGCCTTTGAACGTGCAAAACATATCCTTTACAAGTCAGATATATACGAGTACATACAACACATAAGCATTCACGGCATGCGTACTCGACATATCTCAGACATCTTTCATTATCTCTCGTTCGAGCGCAGTTTGCAGCTTGCAGCTCTCTCTCTCTCTCTCTCTCTCTCTATTTCTCTGTTCCTCTTTCTCTGTGTCTTGCAGTTGGCAACAACTTACCGAACGAATCTGTAGAGAATCATGATAGCGAACTTGTTCGTGCTTGCCCTGACGAAGTTGCCCTTATCGCCCGGCGAACTTCCTCCCATTGACCGATAGAACAGTATGGTCACCAGCAAGCCACTGAAAGTGAGTGGAAAATTATTAGAATCAAAAGGGAAGTTCGATCTCTGTTGCGGTTATCGAGCGCTCGAAGTCCTTTGGGAGTCACCGCGGGAACTTTGAAGATTTAATTATATACAGATCAGCGATCATTTGAAGATAATTTACGATCGATAGAGATAATTCACTATTTGTTGATGAGCTACTCCGTGTCTACCCTTAAGGGAAAACATGCCTGAATGTGTTATAATTGTATATAATGGAGAAGGGATTTAGCCCAATGGGCATTACTGTGTAACTGCAGGCTTGAAAGTGCCGCCGTATATAGCGATGAGGAAATGATATAAACTTTGAAATTAAATTCTTTCGCGAGTTTATCGCTATAAAATGTATTCCTTACGAAGCTTTGGGAGCATTTTAATAAACTAATGGTATTCAAGTAACATCCTCAACAAGTGCGCATAGACTCTCACTCCATTGCGGTTAATTACATCATCGTCGAACCTTAAAAATCAGTTGAATTACAACCAGAAAAACTTGCTCGATAAATTCAGGCATACGCGCGCGCGAGCTTATAAAAGTGCAATTAAATACACTATCGAACGTTTACTTTCCTCGTTAGTCGCCGGTTCTATAACCGATAGTAAAACTTTGTTTGGTCTTTTTCTGGAAAACCACTTTTGCATAATACACACGCGCACGTACATGTCTCGCTTCCTTCTCAGCGGTTCTAAATACACAGCGCGCCATGAATACAATCGATCGCTGCACAAGCGGTAAAGTTTTCGGCGAAGACTTAATTGTAGCGTGCGCTCACAGTTCAGTTGTCTAATATGCGTCTGTGAGCGCATTGTTCCCGCAGTGAATTGCAGCGCTGGATTTCACGCAATGGTTCGCCGAAACAAGGCTAATGCGACCATTAAGCCCGCTATCTTCATTCTCAAGTTTTGCTTTATCGCGCTTTTTATTACGATAAATTAAGGTCGTCTTGAGCGCAGTGCGTTCGCACATTTTGAGGGGTGCGAGTGCGCATAATGTCTGAACACACGCGTTGTTGCGAAACAGGAGACAGCAAAAGTCCGATAACTCTTTCGCAAGTTGCTTAATAAAGATACCTTTGAGCGCGATTACGGCGACTCTTAAATCATCAACAATGGAACACATTTATCTCGACACGGAGATTGCGCAATAATTTGGCGCTATACATACCCAGAGAAGCATTTGTACCGTACCTGATAAAGAAAAACGTGTCGACGGAGAAGGTGGCGTTGCTGATCGTCTGGAACATAAAGTTCCTCTCGGTGACAGTGCGCAAGATCTTGTTCTCTGCAAGGTGCACACACATGCGGCAGAAAAGAGAAAGGCAGCGTCATTGGCGAGTTATCAGTGAAAGTTCGCGCGCGCACGCACACACACACGCGTACATGTAGCAGCGCGCAGTGCAGATACGCTACCGGCGACGGGGTCAGCTGAGCGCGGTAAAGGACACCCGCGCGTACGGAAATTACAAAGGTCGAAACACGCGGAGGAATGCGCATGAATTTTTTCGCGAGCCACTTTATTCCGCAGTTATTGAGCAGTAAAATCTAGCAGTGCACCGCCAAGGAGCTATAAAGCCCCGGCGCCGGTTTGCTGAATCGTAAACAGGTCTTATATATATATGTACGCGCACACCTGTCTCGAGCGTTTCGACCTTTACGCGAAGGAACAAGGGTACAGGCGTGATGTGAAATTCTGATTCGAGCGTCGTTAAACGAATACTTTTTTTCACGATTGAATTGAAAAAATCTTTGTAATTTGATAAGAAAAAGTTCCGCGAGTTATAAAACAAGTGCCGAAGGAAAGTTTGCCGAAAGTTTCATTCAAATATGTAAACAGTCTTTGTGAAAGGAAGGTATTTTAAGAGCTTGTTTTCGAAGCTGTAACTCCGCTGAAAATGGTTCAATTACGAGAAGCCAAGTTCGCCGGCTCGTGTGTTTTTTCTTCTCGTACTTCGCCCGGGGATTCCCGGCAAGAAAACACTAGAGTTTTTATAAGAATTGCGTAATTTGGCGCGATGGCGTATACCGAGACCGACTTTTGAGCGAGTACACGCCTCAAATGATGAATTACAAGAAAAGCGAACAAAGGATCAATCCGTTTATCCGCACTGCAGCCTCGAGACGCACGTACCGGCGATCGAGAATACTTGAAGGTAGGTGTGCACCATGACGACCCATCCGAGCGACAGCACTCGCAGTCCATGCAAACAGGTCAGGCTGCTCTTGGTCGCAGGTTCCGTGCTCACGATCTTGCTGCCATTAGCGATCGGGCTGAAGGCCAGCAGGCAGCTCAGCAGAATGCCTGCAACATCGAGAGAAAGCAAAGCGTCAGTCGGATACGTATACACACGCCCTGCCGGGGGGGCATCGATTCTTTTTTTCCGCGGAATCGGCGGTACGAGAGGCAGAGAGAGAGAGAGAGAGAGAGAGAGAGAGAAAGAGAAAAAGGACGCACGCATGTATCAGGTGCACCGACCTTTTTCCTTCCTCGGCTTGTCCTCCTTTCTCAGCGGGGTCACCGCAGCCGTCGGTTTCGTTCCCTTCTCGATCTTCTCGATGAGCTCCTTGTCGTTGTCCGGTATCACGCTGATGCGCTGCTGTTCCTCTGTGGCTAGGTTCTTGTCGGCGTACTCGGCTCGACGCTCATTGTTGTTCGAGGCGCTGAGTGACTCGACGTCTCGCGACATACCCCACGTGCTGGACTTGAAGGCACCGCTGCGGTACTCGTAGATCGTCGCGCAGACCATCAGGACGAACGTCAGGCAGCTTATCCCTCTGGAAGATTGGAATGAGAAAATTTAATTAGCTGTCGGCGTGCATAGGACGTGTGCATGTATGCGCTTAACTTATATAACGTTCGATTTGCGAGCGAATTTTATGTTTGTTTATATTAATCAGCCGCAGTTATTGTGTGGGAGAGAGAGAGAGAGAGAGAGAGAGAAAAAGGAGGATGTGTCACTCCGACGCGAAATTCGACGCCGTTGGCAACCGGAATTTCATTTGCTAGTCCTGAATGGTGAATAGGATTTCGCGCTCTGTAACTGCTGCATGATTGAAATTTCCTAGAGATGGGATTTTGTGCGTCTTTGATTCGACGAGAGGGTTTAACATTTATATTGGAAATTTATACCTCCATTTCATCGCTCGGATCTCGATGTAACTTAGCTTTACTTTGCTCGGACATTGCAGTACTCTGTATTATACTCTTGCGTAAAAACATGAATTTATGTTTATATTCTTTCATCAGCGCGCCGGAAAATTTACTGTTTCTTCGCGTACTATTAATCAAAATCAAAGGCATTTTCGCGGCTCTCTTTGTTAGAAATTAATTGGAACGTTACGTGCGAGTATTATACACTTGGCACGGCGCGCTTCGATCACCGCAAATTAGTGAATTATGCAATGGTATTCGGAAACAAAAGAAAGCTACTGATTGAATAATCACGAGCATGTGTATTCGTTTAATGATGTATAATCCACTCAGGGCAACGCCGGCGTATTTCATTTTTTAAAATCTAATTCAACGCGTCAAGCAAATATGATTCATACTTTCCTTCTAATTGTAAGTTATTGCGCGTGTAACAATGCGCCGCCTCGCCCCAAAAATGCCGCAATAAATTACGAAAAAGGCAAAAAACAATTTCATCATCCACTTCACGCGAAAATTCCACATACAAAGGAGAGTAGTCTTCGCAAAAAAATTGCCCCTGTTTCCCGGTCGCTCCGTATATACGGACTTCTCCTTATCACGAACGTTTAAAAATGCAGTACTGGATGGAGGCGCGGCTAACGGCGATAATTTCTTAGGCTGCATCGATCCAATTTATATACACACAGCGAGCCGGGTATCTGCGCCGGAAAAAAAGGCTTTTTCATCAGCGCACTCGTCTTCAATTAGACCGAGCATATATAGACCCTGTCTGTATATATATAGATAGATACTTCTCTCTCACGGGAAAAGCGATACAGGACACGCAACCAGATTATCGAGGGATAAGCTCACTCTCGCGAGCTTCGCACATACACACACATGCACACACACACATATAGCGGGATCGTCTGGCTTATCCGCGAGCGGACGGATGGAAAAGGTGAGGTATATATATTGCAGCGTCACGATAACAAACACATTTGATTATTCAGTGACGCGCTCGTGTTATGGCTATTATGCACATAGATATATATATATATGCACGTCGGTCTGGCTCTTTAGCGATTTATTCACCAGAGAGAGAGAGAGAGAGAGAGAGAGAGAGAGAGAGAGAGAGAGAAAGCTGGGATATCGCACGCCGCGATTCGCAGTGAAGCTGAAATATTGAACGAGCGATCTTTGATGCTCAAATATATAGAGTTATATGCTAGTATGCGAGAGGTGTTTCGAGCCTTTGTTGGGCATCTCTTTGAATGGATGAAAATTGGAACGTGTAAATTTGCACTAGTATTTTATATATACGCAACAGTGTCTTGTCAGAAAATCCTCTACCGCGGTGTATCGTCATCGTAATATCGTATGACGATGTTTCTGAAAAGCGTGTATAATACTGATGCGCGTTACGTCTGCGGAAAAAACAATGGCACTCGGCGCAATAATATCGACAGCGTAACAAATAACCTGCTGTTATTGATATTCGCTGCGGAACGATGTGTATATGAATAACGAGACCGTTCTGTATACAAAGTATGTATAACGGAAAATCATAAGCGCGCTTCTCGCCCTCTCGTGATAAATACACGCAACGCGAATAAATACTCCATATATATATTATTAGCTTTAACAATAAATCCGGTCTCATTATACATTATACGATTCAGCGTGAATTTATTTGCCCTCGCGATCGAGACTCCGTACACACGAGAGCATTTATATCCAATAGACACACGGGGGCCATAAATATTTTTAAATAGACAGCTGCGAGGAATCGACGAGAAGAAAAAGCTTAAGTACAACACATTAGCAATACATCTCCCTCGAAGATCTTCTATATAACTTTTATTCATACGCTCGAGCGTGATGTATAATCCCGAAACATACGTACACATACACACACATATCGTGTTCCGGAATACGTTTTCGATCCCCCCGAGAGTCTATATAAAAACCCATAATACATAGAGGGAAAGAGAGAAAGAGAGATGAAGAGGCACGCGAAATCCATACGGTCACGACCTTATGATTTCATTCGATCCCTCAACGTCCGCATCGCTTCCGGTCAATCCGTTTCTTCGCTTCTCGTTTCACTTTATCTCCGTCGTCTAATAAGCCGCACGCTCCTCGGGTAATTCGACCGAGCTCTTCGATTCCTTCTCACAAAAGGCCGCAATTTCCCCATACACGGACAGACAAGGACGAGGACAAGTAAAATAAAGGCGTGCGTACGACCAGGTCGGGTTATCGCGATTTTCCGTGGATTACATGTTCCATGCGAGCGCCCGGCGGGTTATGGAAAATAGGGCTGTACCATAGAATTAACCAGAGCCTTTTATAATAATTCAATTCGGAGGTCGACGACTAGTTTCTATTAGCATTCCGGGGAGGAGGAAACGTATATAGCCAGTGCCGAAGCCCTATAAAAATAAAATACGACGGGCGATAAAACGCGCCGCGGGGGAGGGGGGATAGTTAAATCAAAAGTCCATATAACACACGCGTCGCAATTTCATTTCCGCGGTAATGCGCCGCGGCAGTTATGCCTTCATCGATAACAATTAACTTCGAGATCGCGCGGACGTGCGTATGAACCCCGCCGACGAGTCGGTCTCGCGAACGCGTTTAACGTGACTCTGCGCGTCGTGTCCTCGATCGTGTAAACGCCAGCATCGGAGAAAAAGGGAGAACGATCTTTTTGAACGCCGTTGTTATATCCTAATTCTGAGCTACACAACGATCCTTTTTCTCGAACGATAAATTCGAAATCTTGACCGCACGAGTTCGAACTACATATAGCTCGTGTTCAGCGATCGATGAGTGAACAAATCGAGCAGCAAAGCGTGTACGCCAGAGAGCAGCCGGTGACCCGTCTGTGTCCTGTGTCCATGCGCAAGTGTGTGTATATAGATACACGAGGGTCGAAGCTATATCATATACATATATAGGTATCGGCGAGCATTAGGGCCGAAGGATAATGGTCGCGAGAGTGAGAGTGATCGTGAGAGAATGAGATAAGGGAGGAGTCGAACGTACTGTAAATCTGTTACTTATATATCTACACAACGCGTGCGGGGCTATATACAGCCACGTGCGATGGGGCAGAGGAGAAAAAGTTTGGGTGATTTGTCGGGAATTGCAGACAGCCGCGCGCGCCAAAGTTTTTCGTATGAAATTCGCGGAGTAGCAGCAGCAGCAGCGGTGCCGGCTTTAATTGGACTTATCTTCGTGGCTTTTTGCGCTCGCCTGCGCGAGCTCTTTTCTTACAAGCAATTAAGTAATAGACGCTGCGCTTCGTACACGCGAAGTGGACGCTCTGACAAATGATATGCTATTTTTTATAACACGCGAGCTTTGCGCATTTAATTCCACGACGGAGCACGAGAATCTGTATTATAAGTCGGTTTCCTCGAGTTTCGGAGCTTTTGGCGAATTTAATTTCGTCTTAAGCGAGGCTATGGGAACGAAGTGCTTGGAGCGCGACCAAATGGTCAGAGCTCCGACGTGCGTTGACCCGTGCGTGCGTATATACAACTGCATATATACGAGCCTTGTTTTCCCTGCAGAACTTTTGATACTGTAATCAAATGGACTTGTAACTCGGCGCGACAAACTTTCAGTTTTATTATGCAGACTGACGGAAGTGTTTTGCTCCTCTCTCTCCCTCTCCGAGTTCGCTGCAACTTGGAGACTTTATGTACCCCTTGCATTTGTCCACAAATGGACCGACACGTGAATCTACTTTATTCCCCGATGCTCGCTCTTGAATTACAATTTGTTATACTGTAACCAAAACAATCGAGCTTTTGCATAAAAAAATCTCCGACACTCGCAGGCAAATAAATGCAACGAAAAGAAAATTCCAATATTCGAATCGCGCGACAAGCTGTGTATAATACCACGCAGAAATTCCAATATAAATCTCCTGGAAGCGTCGCCGAAGCTGCCACGAGATGCACACCGTCAGATAACACCTCGTTTATACGAAATCTCGCAGAAAATTGACGCGATACACGCGGACTCGTTACCCTTATAGCGCGTATAATTGTCAGGTCGTCACCGAGAAGCAGCACAATAGTGACAGCCGCGCTTTGGCCAGTAGTATACATATAGACACGTATATACACAGCCTATATACGTGTATATACGAGTGTTTCGTACGGAATGCACTTGATATACGCTGCACTTTCACGAGCCGGTGCAGCCTACTCCGAGGCTTTCTATATGCGGGCTTGCGTAATATTCGGACGCCTATGACCAGCCGAGCGCACGTGTCTATACTGCCTATGAATATGCAGATATCCGAAGGTGCATTGCGGCGGAGTATCGAGTTCGTGTGTGCGACGGAGATTCGGTTGGCCGGCAACTGCTTTGAGAGAAGGCCGATATCGCGCGAGGCTGCAGCAGCACGTGATTCATCGTGTTTCAAGGTGATCGTTTCTTTTTTGGCGGGAGGTTTGAAACGAAAGTTCGATTATTATTGTCGCACAGCGGCGGTGAGTTTTCGGGGTTTCACACGAGGAAAGTCCCCTCTGACGTAGTGCGTTACGTTTATTACGCTTGATATCGACTTGATTGACAGAGGTTATTGCGAGCGGTGGTGTCTGTATAATTACGCTAAACTATATCGATTTTATATTCAAAGTAAACAAAGTTCACGCGGGTAATAAAAGCGGTAGTTTTTACCGTGAACATATACATGTAACTTGGCCATTAAACCGCTGCAAAAAAATGCACTCAATGACACGGCGAGCGTATATAGAGAAGCAAATAACGCTTCGAGTAGTAACAGACGGGGTACGATCAGACCCTCGTATTTGCGCGTTTTTGCGCCGCTGTACGCAACTTTGCATACTCGAACAATTTATTAACCATAAAGCTCGTTCAGAAGTCATTGAAAATAATAAACAGGTCTGCGGCAGGGATTATATCCAATTACACCATGTGCGCACGTATACCCCTTATATGCACAGCAAGCGAGATTCAATAACAATATCTTCGCGAAGAGCGCACGCGCGCGAGAGAGAGATTATCCGCTGACAAACGGGCTACATTATGTCGAAGCTTACGTAAAATAACATACTATCTGGTGTAAGAGTTATCTAATTGCCACGAGCGTCGTAACAATGATTTACGACCCCCTTATATATATATATCGTCGGCTCATGCCGGCCGCAGGTAATAATAAACCATCGGGCAGTGGCGATCGAAAAAAAGCTCGTTAAATTCGACGTGCTCGTGCGAAATTAAAGGGATAGAGAGAGAAAGAGAGCTGAATCCAATTATCGAATCGTTTGCGGATTTTATTTTATTGTATATACCGTTTGTCGATAGATACAAATCGTGTTAAAAATTATAAAGTACACGCGATAATATGATTATTCCAAAAGATCGCTAGACGCACAGCAGCTGTGTAATGAATCGAGTTAGCATCGAGTTCGGCGCACGAGCAAACTACTTTCCAATTATCGAATTCATCATATACGGATCACACTCGAAACTCGGCCGGGCGATTTTATGAACTCCGCCTCGTCTATACTCGCTCGAACAACTTTTTCTTTCTCTCTCTCACAAAATAGAGCGCGCGAATAACCAGCGCCAGCTGCGCGAATACACAAAGACACACATAGCCGATAATCGGGTCGCCCTCTTCTCTATACAAATAAACTCGGGAGGCGGATCCACTTTGAGAGTCGGCCGCGGCGCGAGTCATACAAACTCCGGCCGATAAAACTATCCCAATAACACGCGACGAGAAGTCCGCTCTTTTCAAGTGCTCCCCCCAACAACAAAACCAAGCGACTCGAAAAAGGAGCGATAGAAATTTCGGTCAACTGTGTGTGTGTGTGTGTGTGTGTGTGTGTGTGTGTATAAGGCTAGATTCCGCGTCGACTTTCTCGAATCGATCGCGGCTGAAGCCACTATGGCAAAGTGCAGCAGCGATTCTCCCAAACAATGCTCGCGTCGAGAAACTTGGCCGGATGGTAAATCTTGTAGGCGAGAACGCCGGCGTCTCCTCGTAAAGAGGACTGTTTATCACGCGAGATTCATCTTCGCGTCGTTCTGGCTGGAAAACGGACCGACTACTATCTCGCGCTCCACTAGCTACATGCAGAAGCATTGAATCTTACGTATAAATCATAGCCGCGAGTTCGTGTGTCTAATTTCTCCGCGAGATATCCTATATCTATCATCCGCGCTGGGGCGATTATTATTGGTTCGCGGTTCAACGACTCAATGTGTGTGTGTGTGTGTGTTGGGATGACGAGAGTCGAGGCGATAATTGCAACGCTGCGCTGTCTTAATTATCGCCGACTGATGAGCCAAGAGAAGTGCTCGACCTCGTGATGGAAACTATGTGTATATGTATATATAATGTGTAATAAGCATCAGCTGCGAAATTGCAGTAGAGTTAATGAGCTTTCCGCCGCATCGTGGATATGTGAATTAAATAATACTCTGAAACGTCGGATGTTCACCGCGGGATTTCCGACAATTTCATTTGTATATATGCATACCGCGGATCAATTTCGTTATAATATATATATATATATATATATATATATATATATATATATATATATATATATATATACATCCATGAAATAATTTCCAGCTCTATGTACACGATACATCGTTGATTGAGCCTTCATCAGTATAGAACCAGTTTCCCGATGCGATTGCTTAATCCCCTCCCCCACCGACAGTTGACACTCTCTCGGCAATAAATTAACCAGCCTATCTGCATTCTCGACAACTGCGATGTATACATAATACCAAGCTCGTAAAAAACTAATTAGCCAAGGCAGTCGCGCGAGCAAACTTGAATTCCATGGAATAATGTAGTAGCGCACATATAGCGGCCGACTTAATTCGTATCATATATATAGAGCGCGAACTTTCCGGAATAACCCTCGCATTAACTTTCGACGAAATAAAAATATCTCCTTTATTTCGCTCAACGCACCAGACAGAAAAACGCAGAACGCACAGCGGCCCCTTTTTCCCTCAACTCTCGAGCGAGAAAACTTTCGACGTCGGTGGAGCGCGGGAAATCCAGGCCGCGGCTAGATTGTAACTCGCCTTGAAGCCTCGGCTCAGCGAATCGCCGGGGCGGGCATTAATTACCCGTAAACGTGCGCGCGCAGTTATTGCTCGTGAACTATACAGCCGTAGTTTGACGATCATTGCCCCGAAATTCCGAGGTTGTAAATCCCGATTTATCGGACCTAAGCGATCGCTCACCGTGTGTGTGTGTGTGTGTGTGCGTCGTGTTATATATGCAGGTGTTACAGACGATGTCGCGAGTGCTTACATATAAGAAGCTCTCGAGAGCTATATGCGACACTTTTTTACTCCATCTAGGGTGAAGTCGATTAAAAGTTGGCTAACACAGCAGTGTATACAGCAAAAAGAAACTTTTACCAGTTGCAAGAGAGAGAGAGAGAGAGAGAGAGAGAGAGAGAGAGAGAGAGAGAGAGAGAGAGAGAGAGAGACAGTATACGTTATCCGTATCAAGGCGATCGAGTCGTGAAACACTCATCGTCGCGCGCTTTGAATTAATTCATCAGCGGAGGTTAACGGCCTTTTCGATTCGATATACTAATAGTTGCGCACTTTTTCCGATCGATTGCACAAAGCTCCAGTCGAGGCTCTCTCCCTCTCGAAAGTTTTTCACTGCAAGAGATTCGCGCGACGTCTGCGACCGCAATTATTTATTACACACACACATGAGATGCGCCAAACTCGGTGCAACGCAGAAATATGGACCTTGCGCAATTTGGATAGAGAGAGAGTGAGACCGCCGCGGATGGGCTGTTTCATTATTCAAGAGAGCCGCAATGATTCATTGCGCGAGACTACTCTCTCGAAAAAAATTAAACCACGAGAACACTCCATTGCGCGATATATGTATTGCTGATGCACAGAATATGATTAGAGAATAATTACGATCGGGGGGAATATCTCGCAAGCAGTCGTAAAAAAATCAGCCCCTCCCAGAGCCAAGTGTTATAATACCGTTCGAAAGAAAGTGTACAGACACACGCGGAAAGTGTTACGCGCGCGCGCGCGCGTTCGAATTGTGCAGGAGTAAATTGCGATCGGCTCTGGAAGCCCATATAGCGGACCGCTCGCGCATTACACGTACCTATACGCCTACGTAAAAGTCGTTAGAGCCATCTAATCGAGATGCCTGTGGTGGCGGCGCGGCTATTAACCTTTTTCGCGCGTAAACGCCGCTATGTATGGGCGAGAGCTTTTTCATGAAGAGAGTGCACGCGGGCGGGGAGCTATGTAATAGCGGACTTGCTTCTTTTTTTTTATTCTGTAGTGCAACGCCGGGCTATTCGGTTACAGTGCGGGAACCAAAGTAGATTCTTGTGTTTGCTGATGGGAGCAGGATGTGTCTGGACTCGGACGGCCGAGAGACAGAGAGCGCGTTGTGTATTTTTCTGGCGCGGGATTAGGTTGATAGAGGCGGATTCCAATGTTGCGGTGGATTAAACGAAAATTAGCGCGATCCAACCAGCGCTGTTTGCTCGTATAGCAATTTGCCAGTCGCGCGCGAATTCTATATACAAATTGAATTCATCATATAATTCAACATCCGCTTTCACGCGGGACTAATGAATCCGTCGGCGAGAATCGGCGCAATGTTTACCTACATACCACTTTCGCTAATTAACATCGAGCAGAGACATGAAAAAAGCGAGCGTCGCGGTTGCTACCGTAAATTTCACAAAATTGAACATTAGAAAATGTCTTACATATCCATATCGACGCGTAATGCGCGCGCGTTACGACTCTCTAATAAAGCGACGACAACGGCAGACTCCGATCATACATACACACACACACACACGAAGTAACACACGAGCGAGCGTCGGGAAAAATCGCGTCTGCAGCAGCTGCAATCGTTGCGTAAGTGTGCGCGCATGCGAAAAGAAAGTTTCGCTTCCGTAAATTCGATACTCGAATATTACGTGAAGATCGACTTTGGAATTTTCATGAGACCTGCGCGTTACGCGATCGGGCAATCGCGTAGCGAACGCGCGCTAATAGCCCCTTCTGTGCCGAGGCACCATATCGCGTTTGTGTCTTGTGCGCGATACGCGGCACATCTGCGCGCTTGTCCTCATAAGAACGAGTTTTCCTGCAAGACTTCCGTAAAATTGAAGTCGTGTAATGGAAATCGAGGGTTTGGATTATTTGAATGTTTCTTTGGGGGGTCGGAATGAAATAATCACACGCTCGCGAACGAGGTTCGAAAATACACACTATTTCTCCAATTATACGAAGAGTTGCAAAATAAAATAGCACCTTCACTCTCCGTAACGATCGCCGGGAGTAATTACGAGCTGTGTAGAATGGCTACGCTCGAATTCAAGCAGTCATCTAAAATTGGTTAGCCCATTAGCCGAGACGCGCTTGAAACCTGCAGACTTTCGTCATAAAAATCCTTCAATTTTCTTCATCCTCCCGTGTATCCCGAGAGCAAATTACTCTCTCTCTTTCTTTTTTCTTCATTTTTCACGCCGTGTGAATTATAATGAAAAAATCTAGCACGTGCGCGTTTGCAAATTGCGTGGCTTTTTTCTCCGTCATCAAAACTACCGTATAGGTATGCATCCATTCTGTCCTCGAAAAAGAGAAATAATAAAATCCTTGAACATCTCACGAGACACCAGTTGCAGCGTCTTTGGCTCGTCTCTCCACCTCAGAAGGGCAAATCTTGGTAAATCACCTCTCCGGAACCATAACGCGCGTTCACATCCATACATAGACACAAGAGGCGGAGGACGATGACGTGTATAATGTATATAATACAGTGAATCCAGGATAAGAGCTAATGTAATACTCACGCGAGGGCGTAGAACTTGGGGTCGCTCCAGGGCGAGTAGTCGGTGGAGGGTACCCGCCTCACTTGGACTATGTGAATCTTCGGACCCTCGGATCGATGTGTGGCGTTGCCCTGACGCTCGACCCTGTCGGCACAGGCTCTTAGCATTGACTTGACGGACGACTGATCGCACGTGCTCGGCAGGCACAGTCCGATGAACACCTGCCTCGTCTGTGAAAATGTCACACACTCGTGAGCGAACGAGACTAAGTCGCGGGACAGTGAAAAAGGAGGCGCGCTCTAGTTCCGCAGCTGACTGGAATAAAGGGACGGCGATGCGTTTTCATTTTTCCTCGTGTACTGAGAGAGAGAGAGAAGAAATTGCCTCGGATACGCGATGCTATTTCGCGCGAGTAGCTGCTCTATACGTGGGAGCTTCTCTTTTGTGGTTTTGTCGCCATTGAAGGCGCGGCTCGTTCGTTTTTCGGTCTGACAGTACGTTTAAGCTCTGATAATGGGATATAGCGTTACGAGAGATGGATGCGCTCTACTGCGCGTTTCGATATTTTTATTTAACGAAATGTTAATGTGATAAAAATGTTTATATTACGATATGATTTTGAAAAATATAGCAAGGCTTTATCATCGCGCGCGCGGGTGTAATATTTCATTAGGTCGGTTATCTATTTAGAGCGTGAGTGACGTGAAGATTGATTCCCTTGCTACTTCCGGCGATATAGGATCTTGAGGTAAGGGACCCTGTCAACGTCACCGTCGATATTGTTATTCCGAGAGGATTAATCGAAAATAATAGGATAAAGTTGAGCTATATACCAGCCAATATAGAATGGATCACGCTCCGCGACACATAATACGATGTAGAAAACTATATATACACACGTTCGTCTATCGTTATAAATAAAGCGAGAAAAATAACAACGCGCAACTCATTGCACTAGTTAAAAACGATAATCGCATGCATTATTTGCCCGCATTTCACAAATTGTTTGCAAAAACTAGAAATATCACGTAGCATCGCATTGACGCTCAGGCGCCAATCGATATATTCCACTTCATAAAACGATGTATAATAAGCGTTTACGACGTAATTAAAAATAAAAGGCCACCGCGAGCAAGCAAATCGATCGCCGATCGATGCTTTCTTAACGTTTCGCGCTCTTTCATAATACTTACGCGCGCGCCATGTAAGAATCGACTTCCCCTCCATGCGAGCTGCGTGTCGAAAACCGGATGACGGCGATTGAATGCGATCCCAACGGTATTATAAAATCTCTCCCTCTCTCGGGCGATAAAATACGCTAAAAATTATATACACTCGCCCCCCCCCCCCCTGCCATAAGATCCTAATCGTGCTCGATCAACGTCACTCTCCCGCATCAATTTCCAATGATCAACCCGTATACGATATATAGCATAGCGGTGAAAATTTGGCGTCTGCAATTGCGAGTACCATATATAGTTACGCAAGCTCCACGTAATGCAGGTAATTTATGGCTCGGACGGTACTCGCGCGGGATTTTTCTTCTGCGGTGGACCGCCTGCGAAAATAAGAAAAAAAGAAGGAGAGGATCATAATGACCGAGTGCAAACGTTTTCCTTTCGGATTTCGTCATAGCGGCGGCGGCGGTGCGACTCGAGTGCATGTACACCGACGAAGTTTGTGTGCGAGAAGAAAGTATAATCCTCGAGATAAATTTGCTTTCGCGGAATTCATATTGCCGCTATACTATACGGAGATTTCGACGACGCCGGCTGCGCGGCATATTTATATGCATACGCTTTCCGCGGGCTCGCCTACGGCGCAGTTGAATTTTCATTAGAGACGTTATTTTGAAAGGGATATTTCGAGTAATCTTCGCGCACACGGGGATTTATTTATCTCCCGCGTGCGGTGACTTTTTCGCGGTATGTATATGACGTTCTTGTTACGCGAGGCAGCATAATATATACGGGACAGACGGAATTTCAAAAGTCATTAAATTCGTACAACAAAACAAAGCCTCGTATATTTTTGCATGATCGCCCGGTGCCGAATATCCAAAATCCAGAACCACTCCGCGCCCCAGCGTTGAAAACATACGAGCCGCGACGTTTTGGCTCGTAGCTCTGCGTGTACGTGTATTATATATGTAAAAAACCCGAGCTTAGCGCTTCAACGCGGAAGCCTCTCGCGCGTTATTTTTCACGCGACGACGACGCGCTTATAGGAAGGCAAAACGAGACAACGCGAGGATATACATATACATTCGCTATAGTAGTCCCTTCGGAGGTATAAGCTCCGCTGCGCGCCCGTCCCGTTCCAGAGACGTTTTTCTCGGCTTCGATAAATTATGCATCGCCGGATTCTATATACGCGGAAGCTGCGACTGAAAAATGAGCCTGATGTATCGCGTCCCGAGGAGAGCGTTTATTTTATAAACGCCAAGCCGCGAGACGAAACAAAAATATATATGTGTACGGATGTCGGGTGTTATAAAAAGTGCGACCGGGATCGATTTCCGAGGTTTTACGCGGCGAACGACACTCGAGCACAGGAATAATATAAATTCTCCGAAAGACTTTACGCGAGTGGGAGGGAGAGAAAAGAATGGAATTTTTAAGGCTCGCAATAACGCGAGTTTCAAACTGTAATCGCGCAAAGTTTTCCTATACTATAAACTTTGCCTCGTAATGATCGATGTCGGAATCATCGTTACCAAGTATAAAATAACACATGATATATACTCACCGAGCTCTCGATATCGCTTGGCAGCATGAAGAACATGCGCGTGACGTAGAATTGCACGTGGAAGGGCAGAACGTCGGTGGCGTTGAGCTCGCGACACAGCGTGCTCGAGCCCAGCCAAAATCCATTTCCGAAGTGGTACTGCGAGGAGTATCGTCCGCTCGCGTCCGACACTGCAAAAAGTGAGAGTTAGCCGTTTTGCGCACACACGAATCTCGGCTGTAACTACCGTAGTTTTTTGTCGGGATCATAAGCGTTATATCCCGAGGAATCGAATGCAATGTATCGCGTAAAATAGGATGATTGGATTTTGTTATTATTTATAATATCCGTAGAAAGTATGTATATGTATGTCGATAAAATTTAATAAATACATTAAATACACAAATAGAGCCATTAGCGATTACGCAAACGTTTTCACTCGGCTGTATTTACAAAAAAATCGTACCACCAATATCGATAACAACCCATAACGATCGACTCGAATCGGAGCAAAGAAGCAAATTGAACGTTTAGATAATCAGGCCCCTGCGCTAGAACGCCTCGCGCAATTGCATCCTTCAAAAAATTGCAAAAAAAAGGCTAACGCTTCGCTCTCCCCCCCCCCCCCTGTCATTAATAATCGATCCCACACACAGAGCATAACGAGCGCAGTACACATACTAGCAGTGCGTATCGTGCAATTACCGAAGCTCCCGATCCGGAAAATTGTCGGACATTGTTCCGGACGCGAGTATAAGGCAGCTCTCCCGACATTTAATTAGTAATCGCGCGCACCAGTCTGATTAGCAACGATACGCATCTCTCTCTCTCTCTCTCTCTCTCTGTTCCTCCTCCTGTATAAAGTCGAAGGAACCCGAGAAAGGATACTTCCGCCTCTTCTCGGCGTGTGAATTTTTCGAGAGGAAGAGACGCGCCGCCGGTGTGCATGTGGAAAATTCTCGGGTATTACGAGGGAGAACGTGTATTACGGGAGCGAGAGGAGATGTATACACGCATCGCGTGTAATTTGGCCGACTATAGTGCGAGAATCGAGAGTAAATATTTACCGCGTTTACGCGAATGGGAGGAAAAGCCCTGCAGAGGATAAAACATGATGATTAAGACTTATTTTACCGCATCTGTATAATAGCGGGGCGGATGTTTTTACCTCCGTGGGTGGATATTTTTATGAAGGTGGTTAGCATAATTTGATGGCTTACTTTGCGGATATGTCCCTTAATTTTGTACTTTGTTGTAACGCCTTGATCGTAAAGTCTACCGAGGCTGCGTCTACGTTCCACTTATATATACGTACTGTAATTTCGAAATATTCGCTTTTGCAGTATAACGACGACCGACAGCAGTGTAGGGCAGTGTAAACAAACGAGTGCCAGTGAAAACTGAAAGCGCTGATTTATCGTCGATAAATTCCAAAATTTATATCTAGTGGTCGTAAGTAGGTTCCTCTCCAGACTCTTGCTTATATACGCCGTCTGTACCACTTCCGAGGCTAATTGAGATGCTCAGCCGCCGCAGCCTCGTCGTCGTCGTCGTGTTTTTACGCGAGTTTCATTAGAGCCTCTATGATTTATAGAAGACTCTACAAATTAAATCCGCTAATCGCCGGTAAAACTTCGTCACTCGTAAACAATATGAAATCCCTACTCGCGAGAGAAAGCAAATTGTTGTCTATCTCCGTTCGATCTTCAAAAACTACCCGGTTCATTAATCATATAGTATAAATGCACTATCGCGCTCGCGGCTATATTATACCTTCGCCGCGTTCATCGCTCGAAAAATCAAGCTCTTCGCAATTTCACTCCTGTATTATATACGACGCGTAGAAAGCAAAGGCGGCGACCTTAACACTGACTATTCTCACGCTATTATACGGTACACATACCCGGCAAATGTTTCGGGGAAGGAAGCGGCGCCGACTTGACCGGCCTTTTGCACTGCATTAGAGAACCGAGGTGGAGGTTCATTGCCAGGTTGCGTAAACGCACGGCGACGAGGAGTAGAAAGTGCAATTTCGACGCCGCTGCGGTCGAGTTACATCGGCGAGGCATACATTTTCTCTTATTACGAGAAGTTATTAGCGGCGCTTCTCCCGCGTTTGTCCTTTTTTTCGAGCTAGCGAATTTTCGTTGGACCCGTTCTGGGATGATGGACGGCGCGCTGCAGTCGTTGTTTTTCGCGGACGGGAGAAAATAACGAGCGCTTGCGCGGGTGGGAGATGCGCGTTGTTGCGGATGGGCAAATTTTTTTTCGCTTCACAGCGAGTTTGCGTGTATATATAAACGTCGGCCGCTGCAGCGAGCTGTATTTATTGCCGGGGGCTTTTATAATACTCTCGATGACAAATATCAAAAATTGCGAGCCGTTTTCAACGAGTTTCAGATCGAGATTGATTTTGCACACGCTGAAAATGGAAATTGAGAAATACTTAAGCCGGCGTTTATGGTCTCGACTATTTTATTACATACGTGGTTGCGTAAGACACACACACACACACACACACACACACTAGTCAGAAATTTGTTGAGGATAGATTTACAGTCCACGTATTATAAATACAAACACAGACGCATGTCTCGAGGTATAAACTCAGTGAAGTGGCCAACGCACAGGTGAATTATATGCATATATATATATATATATATCCAATGCAGGCGTAAAAGTGCGCGCGCAAAATCTAGGCAAAAGATCAGCGGCGAACATATAGAAAGTATCCATTATAGTATTGCATGCGCAGAATTTATGCCCGTCGCGGTGCATTTCGCCTGCGATTGCAAAATTTTAACAACCACGAAATTCTCATTCTTCGCAATGATAATGAATTTATTAAAACGGGGAGATCGCTTGCGCAGTCGCGGGATACTTTCCAATCGCTCGCTCAAGAGCAGCTATCTGATTAATTTTCAACATAATGAAAAACGATCTCTGTAAACACATCGATTTACCTATAATATAGACAACGCATATATAGCATGACGAAACAAGGTCATATTCCCGGGTATATCGACCCTATACTCCTTGATCCGAAAAATAACAACAATTACCATCCTCCTCCAACCTTCTCGCGACGACCGAGCGATTTTCGCATCAGAGACCAACGAGTCTCGTTAATAGGCAGTCTCGCGTCTCGTCGCGGTATACTCTCGAGCTCCGCGCACGCACTATAAACCGCGCAAAAAAACAAAGGGGTATACACGAGCAGCAGCAGCCGATTTTTCTTCCGATCTTGAAAAAGGAGGTCGCGCGAGAAGTGCGATGAAAAGCGGAAGGGGTATAATTCGAGTATACGAAGCTCCGAAAGTGCATTATGGCCGCGTAACTTTCGTAACGGCGCGCGCGTGCGCGTATATATAATTGCGAGACTCTGACACAATATTCGCCAAACGCGATTAATACCTACAAGTATATATAAGAGAGTTTCGTAACGCAATGAACCGGAAGTTTGCGACGAGCCCAATATCCGCGACGATACATATATATATATGTACACACGTTTATGCCCGATAGCGCGTCTTTGGAAAACACGCGAGGGAAAAACAATAAGGCAGACACGAAGCTGCCGTGATAGGTGCATTTATAGCGTAATTTAATGACAGGCCGCGCGCACTGTCGTATATAAAGATAGAATACAGTCGAGCCAGTATATGGGGATATAATTGTACGATCGATAAGTAATAGTAAATAATTAAAATTAATGAAAGTATATACTAATGGCGCGAAATAACACTCCGAAGAGGCGATCTCGCGATACAAATTGATACACTGCGATTAAATTAGAGAAAGCTGTAAGTGCCGATAAATTAGCTGAGACTTTTCAGAACCGTGAAAGACACAATATAACCGATACAAGTACATAAATATAAATAACGTAATAACAGTGTGCAGCGAGAATTAAATCGATCGTTGAGCTTCTTCATGCTGCGGTCACTCTTGCTTTCTATATATATAAATAAAGTTTGGCGAGCTGCAGCCATACGAGAGTCCCAATTTCCGCGTCCACTTGCGCCACTACCGCACGTACACGCATTCATACAAGCTGCACCCATATACCGACGCCGAGAACTACGTGCACATACGCGCCAAACTTGATTTTAAGGCGCTGCTGCTGCTTTCTCAGCCCGTCTCGAGAGTGAAATCGATTCTCCTTTCTGGCCTTTAATTGTTTATACGCGGAGATTTCGACTTGTCGAACTTTTTTTTTCATATAGCATCGGAGCTTCTCGCGGAAAAATGAAAGCGAGTATATAGTTTTCGGTGGGAAAGAGAGAGAGAGAGAGAGAGAGAGAGAGAGAGAGAGAGAGAGAGAGAGAGAGAGAGAGAGAGAGAGGGATGCAAGTAGGCCATATCGAACGTTTCAGTCATAACGAGCTCGGAGTCTGTCACCCGTGACCAGTGCACCGCGCGGGCAAGCAGCGATTTAGTTTTGAAAGAGGCATAGATATACAACATTGTGTTTTGAAAGGTTGCGAAAGCCATCGTTAACAACTCGTCGTATATACATGTTATACATTATTTTTGCATCGAAACGAAAGTATCGCATTGATTTCTACAGCCGTAACGCGTTGCGTCGGCTTTCATCGACTTCAAAAGTTACATTACAGAACGACCGCTTCAGCCGTTGGAAGCGTCATTGTTTTCAAACAGAATGCACAAAGCTGGATTAAAACAAAAAAAGCCGTCTCTACACTTTCCATCTCGAGCGGCTATATAGAAACCAATACCGTTGAGAGCAAAAAAAAGCCTGTTTACCCTCGATCGAAGTCTGCGCTATACAGTCCAATATATACAGACGTACACACGGAACGTTGAACGAGAACAAACATCGAAAGTGAATAGACTCACACTTGGCAGCCCAGAGTTCTCCCCTCTTGAGATTGTTCAGAAAGGTCGTCATGTCCCTCCGGCACTCGTTGCCCACGTCTCCCGGTATCTTGGTCCACCTGAGCGGATCGTAAAGATCGACCAGCCACTGGATGCTGTTGGCGCTCTGCTCGAGCCTGTCCCTCATGAAGTCCAGATCGAACTCCTTGGACCTGGTCTTCTCCTCCTGTTCGGCGACTTTCCTCAGTTGGCTCTTCCAGTCGAGCTCCGGATTGTTCCTGCTGAACTCGACCACCGGCCTCTGTCCGCTGGAGTCGGCCTTGCCGGTCGCATTGCCGGCCACCGGTTCCAGCTTCGTCGGCGTCTGACCACTGCTCCTGGGCTTGCTCAGCCTCAGGATATTCGACTCGTTGCCGGCGGCATCGCCACGCTCCACCAGACAGAAGACTAGGACCAGGAGCCAGAAGATCGAGACCATTTTTACCAGGTCGAAGGGACAATGTGCCGAAGAGCGGATCGCATGGACTCCGTGTGTCCAATTAACGCGCGGCAGTAGTGCTCTCGAATCGCCGGTTCACCTCCTACTGCGGAGACTCGCCGCGTCGTTATCTATATCTAAGTGCGACCGCGCACACCACTGCTGCCATTCACCTGCGTGCGTACGTACACGCGAGCGCGCGCGCGTGTGAGTGCGAATGCGCGGCGACACGTGCGGAGAGTCACTCTCGTTATACACGCTCTCACGGACTGAGGAGCTGACCGGTGTTTCGGTCCATTATTCCGGCAGCTTCGCTGCACTCTGCGCTGCCCTGCGGAGCGTCGCGCGCGAATATTACCGATGAGCTCCGGGAGTCTTAGCTGCGGTCGTCCGATGCAGAGCTGTCCGTGGATCACACGCACTGGCAACTGAATGAGCGGCGGAAGGCGAATATCGCTGCGGTGGCATTCGACGCCGGCCTATACGGGTCCCCTTTCTCCTGAACAGCGACGCACTGCATTTTCCTCTCGCCGCCAGGCGCACGGCTAGCTATATATACATGCACACGACAAAATATCGCGCGCGAGCGGACCTCGATGAGCAGGCGGCCCCACTACTGTAATATACCTGCCCGCCGCCGCTGTTGTCCCGGCCGCGTTCGCTCGATCCTTTTGCCACTCTCGCTCTCGCCGCGCGCAGCCGTATCTCTCTGTAGAAATCGTTATGATGCACGTGCTGCTGCTGCTGCTGCTGCTGCGCCTAATGCGAAACCTCCTCGCGAATTGATGGGCTAGACTAACTCTCTCTGATGAGCGATTGGCGAGTTGCGCTTGCGACACGCGCGGCTGCTGCGAGAGATTTCAGAGCCGGACACGCGATGGATGCAAGAGTATTTTTCGACGGTTTGTCATACTTGCAAAATTCGAGTTTCGCTCGTACAGCCACGTCGCGAGCCGGTGTGTTTTAAAGTACGCAATGAAAAATTAAGCGCAGTCGTACGTGTCTCTCTCGTGACCAAAAAAGGTCGCCGCGCGCTGCTTTGGCGAGAAAAAAAGAGGGTAATCGCGCACGCGTACCGGTCGCTCGCGAGCTGCAATGCCTGCGGCGGCAAAAACGACGCATCGCTCGCGCTTTCGTTATATACACGAGGCGACGAAAAAGTGTTACAATCAAATGGCAATCAAATATTCCGTTACTGCAATCACGCCCGTAACCGGTGGTAGCAGCAGCTTCTTTACGATCGCGCGCCGCCATTATATTTTATTGGCCGGCTAACGCGGCCGCGAAACGTACTTTTTCTTTTTGCGGTCATAGCTACGACGGATGGATGTAAAAATCTACTTTTCTCTCTCTCCCCTCTTTCTTCTGCCGAGGCATAAAAATTTCGTGTGCAAATAGATCGGCAATTTATGGAGCGAAAAGCCGGCTCCTCTCATTGAATTTCCCGCAAGAGGCAGCCGTATCGAAAAATTTATTCCGGTACTTAGTTTTCCTATAATGGAAACTCCTGCGCCTCAGCGGCTGCAAAAATTGATGGAGAATCATGCGCGAAAAGCCCGAACATTCGAGTAAACGGTTTTTCCCTGCAGTGTGATGACGGATCCGCCTCCCCAGCACACTCGGAGCCATCCTCTGTACAACGCGTGTAACAGAGTATATTATATGGTCTCGTGCACCGGAAATTGCATACGCCCAGCTGCGGAAACGGCTTCGCGACATCGCGTCAAACCTGCACCATGTCAGGGGACTCACGGCCGAAATTCTGCGCTCGCGGTGCGACCTCGATTGTGCGAGAGCAAGTTTTGTGTGTTGTTGATATAGAGAAAGCGCTTATCGGATTCCAGGAGACGCGCAGCGTATAGCTCTCTATTGTGCTGCGAAATTCTATTATCTTGATCTGAAAAACCTTTGTTTGCCATGATGCAATGGCTTTTCGGGATTTCGATGCGCGCATATTTCACGAATCCTCACTTTTTTTCGCCTCTAAAATCCCGAAAGAGCTTTCACCGTCGCGTGCGCCTGACTAAAAAAGTTGTTGGTTCGCGCGCCTTAAAATCAGCGCTGATCACTGCTCTTATTACACCACGCGCGCGATTCGTATACAATCAAACATATTACACGTCTGGCTGAAATTCTCCGCAAGTGGAAAATTCCGGCAGGTAAAAGCTGAAACCCGTCTAATTCGCACACGTAATAAATGAAAAATAACAGTCCACGTATTTTTTCCTCGGATTATCCACCAGACCAACATAATCGTTACGTTTCTCTCTCCCTCTCGATATCTGAATAGCCCGGCTTCCTCGAAAATTTTTCGCATTTCACACAAGCTCGGCCTCTTTGGAATCTCTTAGCGCCTCGGCTTACGCAACGACAGTGTGAGCTTTCTACGTGTGCGATCGAGCTGCACCGCGGCAGATAACCGGTTATTCGAGAGGCAGCCGTGTGATCGAGATAAATCCGCGAAAGCCGCTATATGTCCATCGGCTCGTCGCGTTGCACCGAAATTCGCACAGCTGCGCCCACTTTCACCTGTTTGCAGCCTCTTTCCTCTCCTTTATATATATACATTTATATACACAATGCACATGTATAGACTTGCAGGTCGTTCTCAGGCGATTATTCATTGAGTGCTAAACCCTGCACTTTCGAGCTTGTGCAGCGAGATGCTTTCGATCGAATGACAATAAGCTCGCGAAAATCGCTCGTTTCGATAATTTACGTGGACTTTTATCGTCGGCTCTTCATTAAAACGGTGCAATAATTTACCAGCGCTCCGGTGGCTAATAATTCGATATACCGCCGGCGTAATCGCGCATTCGTTAGGCGAATTAATAGACTATGCGCGCTCGTGGCGCTGCATGGTCTCAGACGCGAAATGCAAACCGGACTTAATCGCGGAAGTGAAAGTCGATACATCGGCGGAAAAGCTTTCCTCGGAAATGATTTTCGCGAATGTCATACGCGCAAGAGCGAGCGAGCACGTGATATGTGCTGGCTGCTATACAGGTTTGGATTGAACGGCTTCAAGTGGGATATGCAGAGGCACCACCTACTACTGCGGCTTATCGGCCTGTGTGCTGCTGATAGTAACTGCCGTCGGTAAGGTAGGCGGATGCTTTGACATCGCTGGGTATACCGCGAGTGATCGAGTATTTTTCTGATGAGGGAATATTGATTCTTTATAATTTTCTTTTCATTGCTTGATAAGAACAGTTTTTTTACTGATAATTTAGTTCTCTGATATACTATTGAACTGTCGCGAGGGATCAAACTTGATCTATTTTGAAGAGAATTGACAAGTGCTGTTACGTAACTGTTACTGAAATGTTGCATGTAAATTAGATGAATATAAAAATTATACAATGGCAGTGTTATAGGCGGATAAACATTGAGAAGCAAACGACCGAGGACACGATTCAAGCAGTTTGTTTCACCTCGGAGAGCATACGTTTGTACTGAAAATTCAGCCAAAACATCGAATCAATGATTTAATTGGCATAAAGTAGCAAAACTATAAATAGTTTACGCCCCGGTTTGTTCTAGGCCTATATCCGCGCACCGCCACAAGTCAGGATGGCCGAGCGGTCTAAGGCGCTGCGTTCAGGTCGCAGTCCACTTCTGTGGGCGTGGGTTCGAATCCCACTTCTGACAATATTTTTTGCCAGCGCAAGCTTTATTACAATACCCCGAGGCAAGCCGAAACTCACCGCATAGCTTACGGGTGGTCCGAACGAAGAGCAACGATTCGCAGTCGCTCGATATTGACGACTCCTTGATCGGCACTGTTAACCGGCACAATCAATGTTTAAGTATGAATTTGCAGTGAAAACGCAGTCCAGAAGCTTCAACGATACCGACTGATATCTCGAAATTTCTAGATTAATATCCATTCACCGAAACGCGAGATAATCACACCTTTCACTAGTCCACTATATATCTCTTATCCGTTCATCTCACACATCAAAACAAAACACGCTTCCATCCAAATAACGTTTTCGCCTCCCAACCGCCCAAGCAGCAGCTGCGCCGCTGCAGCGAGCCGTCAATTTTTCATCATTACCTCGTGCTTTACCGTAATGAACGCCGCTCGTCATTACACTGAGAGAAATGCTATAATAAAAATTATAATAATCCTAGCAAAAATTACTATGTTACGTAGTAATCAACAGATATAGTGACATTATGGCGTATTTCACTACAGTTTCAATAATTATTAATAGATATCTATTCATTCTTTCTATGGTTTACAATCAAATAATGTTATAATATGTAAAAATAATTGATATGTAATATAGTAAAAATCATACTTAGCAGTAGTTGAACAAACATTTTTCAAATTATACTCAAATATAATATAAATTTTGTTAATAAATTAACATATTTTACTATGTAACATAGTAAAAATTAGTCATTTCGTCCATAGCCGTGAGCTTTACTATGCTACATAGTAAAAAGTGTTCAGGTTTATAACAGTATTTACTGATGTGTCCGGTCGCGGCGCTTTAGCGAGTCTAGTGTGATGAGGTTAGGTACCCGAATTGCGCACGCAAACGACAACGCTCGTCGCAGATTTTTAATTACGTATTCTCGCATCTCAGAGATCAATATGCGGCTGATCAAACGTTCATGTAATATATATTGTTCGAGTGTAGTCCTACAGCGGTGCACCTAGTCGGATTAGGTTAGATTCCCCCATCACGCTCAAAGCAGCTACGTGCCGATGCGCGGTGTGCTTCGTCGATCATCGATGGTGTATGCCAACGTCGCCTGTGTGCTTATTACTGTAGGTAACATCTATGACAAGTGTTAATGTAGTCTATTATTATGACTACTATTATTTATTACAAAAAATTTAACAGACTGTTTTTATGATGAACATCTGCAAGCATTCAAAATATACGACATGGATCATTTTGAATGGGATAGAGTAGAAGAAGAAAATTTTTGCGAGCGACATATTGCCAATACTGTTTTATTACCCGATGAATGTTATTATATTTCCAAAGTTTGGATATGAATGTATATTTTTCGTAATAAATATTATTAATATTTTTTTATTCATCTCTTTTCATCAAATTATTTTCTCCTTTCAATGGCTTAAATCGCACTACAGGTTTCAAACCATTCAAATTTTAGTTCGCACATCTCATGTAGGTGGCGCACGGAAACTCATGACTCGCAAGCGGTAAGAATTTCGTCGATTAGTATATAAGAGAAAATTCCTTCTGACAAGCACAAGCGATAGTGTTGCGTGCGTAGGTTAGGTTAGGTTAGGTTATATAGTTTGCGAATACTGTAATAAACTGACGTTAAAATAAGTTGCGATAAACGAACATTGATCATGTAATGTGATAAACCATAACTGTAGAAAGATTAAGAAGAACTAGTAACTAGAAAAGAAAACCTCGAAAGCGTTCAACATCCTTTTTTCTTTAATTTATCGAAAATGTCATTCATAAAAAATAATAAATATTGTTATGTTTTTACATCAAAAATTGCTATGTCACATAGTAAAAATTATTCTATACAAATTTTGTTATGTGACATAGTAAAATTTATTATAATTCGAGTATGTCTCTCAATTACTATGTAACATAGTAATTTTTGCTAGAATTTTTACAATTTTTATTATAGTGTTTCTCTCAGTGTATTAACCGTTCAGCCTAATACGAATCTCGTTGACCGCAGTCCCGCCGAAAAAACTCGACGCACAAATAAGCTAGCCCAGCAGCAGCCTTCACCGATACATCAGCCCGACGTCAGCGAGTATTATGGAGAAAAAGAAAAAACCGCCGCGCATTCTAGCGTCTCGAGGAATTCATGAGCTCGTCCCACAAAAGCCTCTGCGATGTGGGCAGGTATACACCTCTCCCTTACAGCAATGAGGTAATCAAGGCAAAACCATCATTCGATTATCGCGCGCCGCGCGCACGGCCCATCGGGTTATAATGACAAGGTTCCCTCCTCGCGTCTATAGAGCCGCATCATCATCATCATCATCATCATCACCGCGAAGAAGCCGCGCGTTGTGTGGAGATCGCAGGCGATAATTGATTGGCGAAAAAATGAGTATAGGCCCGCTAATGCGTATGCCGCAGCGATTTTGTCTCGCGGCAGATTCTGTGCCAATTGCAGCCGCACGCTCCGTCGACTCGCGGATGAATAGGGAAAAAGAGAGGAGCTATCTCGCGCAGTGGCATTAGCGTCACACACGAGCATCAGCCATCTGGCGCATAGCGGTTGTTGTGTTGGCGCGATTTTGCCCTGAGCTTCGCTGCGCTCAAGATTGTCTCCCAGTGTGGTAGTAGTATAACTCTCCGAGAAACCCACTTTCCGCGCGCGCGCTCGTCCGTCTTTCTAATATGGGAGGCGCGAGTTCATCTGCCCAACGGAACCTATTCGCCTCCGCTCGTACACCGGCGCGCTGCTGCAGGAGCTTTAAAAACGCTTAGCTTATAAACCGATGCTAAGCCGCGTATTCATCTAATATCTGCCGCGAGTCATTCATTCATGCATCTAGGACGACGAGGACGAGCTCAAAGGCATATCGCCGCTCGATCGATCGTCTCCGCGCATCATCGGTGTGTATATACATCTACGCGTTCGAGTCTCTCCGCGCACTGCACGCGCGGCAGCTATTGAATAATCGAACCTGACACTTTGACCCGTGCGCTATCTGTATACGTGATGCTGCGTGCGAGGAGATACCTCTCTCTCTCTCTCTCTCTCTCTCTCTCTCTCTCTCTCTCTCTCTCTCTCTCTCTCTCTCTCTCTCTCTCTCTCTTATAGTACGTAATAGTAAGCGTGTATACGGACCAGGAATCCCGGGACACGAAGTCAGGAAACGCCGCGCTTGCACTGCGCGGAATTTCGCTTTTGCGTCGAGCGTCGGCGAGCGATGTCTATAATCCTGTCCCAGCTGATTATTGCGCGAGTGCTGAAGCTGCTGCAGCTTCTTCTTCTTCTTCTTCTTCTTCTTCTCTGCTGCTCCTCCTTCGGACGTATATCTCTCTTCATCCTGGAGTATTATGCTCTCTGTTTTTCCTCTCTATTTCTCGAGGCGCGTGCGTTAGACGGACAGCCCCGCTCTCGTGCGGTTTTCCTCGCGCAGACACGGCGATGAGTCACTTCGCTCGTATGTGCGTTTTGAAGAGTCAATATATGCGGAGGTCCAGTCGTCGAGGCGTCTTTATTTAGCGGGTCTCTACGCTTGTCAACTTTGCGGCATTGTATATGTGTATGTATAAGTGTTTGGCCTTTCTCTCGTTATTGCGCGAGGTTTTGCGTTCGCGCGAATGGAGCGTACTAATGAGACTAGCGCGCGGGTGTGTGACTTGTTGAAGAATGCGCTCTGAAACGGGTTACACATTTTTTGGCGTAGTTGCTTCTGCGCATGTACAAACTGTTCTGGTGTAGAAATATCAGTCTATTGAATGCTCGGATAGTCCAGTTAGTCCAGTACTGATAAAGGTAGGTTTTTAAAAATTTTTCTATTTTTATAAATACTAGCGACTTTATTCTCATCTTAGGCAAAGGGTCAGGATGGTGTACCGCGAATTGCCCTCTTATTTTTTCTTCCCAAGCTATTGGAGAAAATAGTTCATGACCAAATCGTGCACTGATGAGAAGTATTTCTTTATTGTAAACTCCTCGACTTTACTGTTAATGCATAGGGCCTTAAAAGATCTGGAAACGAATATTCATTAACAGTTAATGCACGAATTCTTTATTATTAATCCATTCGAAATCTTAAAATTTTGGAAGGTGAATATATACGTGAACGTCTGTCATAATAATTACAAACAATTGTATTAAAAAATACTCGCCATAGCTGGGATTCGATCCCGGGACCTACAGGTTACAGGTCCATGGCTCTAGCACATGTGCCATTGTAACCGTTGCCATTGTAATATATAAGAAGACTATCACATGTAAACTAACATTTTAACGTAATAAATTAGCTTACAAAATGACGTTTTATAAACGAAATTGATATTACAGACGGCAGTCTAACCTATTCAATCTATTTGATTTCAATATGTATTTATTTTTTCTTCCACTATATAATAAGCGACTATTCGTAAAGAAATATGAATTAACTATTAATGCACGGATATTTGTTCCAACTAAATAAAACGTTTAAATTTCAAGTGCACAAATTCGTTTATTATGAAGAAATACTTCTCTCAGTGTGGAGGACATTTGGACTGGCAACCGACTTCAGCGATGCGTTTGACCCCTCATTACGTACTTTAAAAAAAAATTCAACTCGAATCTACATTTTCGAGCAAAAGCGCTCAATAAAACCAACCAACAGTCTCAAACTTCTCAAACTTCTAAATCATCCGAAGCCATCCAATACCCTCTCCAAAGCATTTTTCCACTCGCACAATACGTCCACACCACACCACCTCCTCGCCTCGTAAGGAGACACCTCCACACGGCGTCGACCTTTGCTCGCTCGCGCTGCAGCTGCAATAAAAGCGCGCAAAGACACAGAGCGCGTCGCGCGCGATCCCGTGTACAAAGGGTGCAGAGAGACACGGAGAAGCAAAGAGATATCCCTCTGGGAAGGTGCGAGCAGTCGCTCGCCGCAACCAGAGCCGCCGCCAGGCTGGAATGCAGCGAACGCTGCACACTGAGCTCTCTCTCTCTCTCTCTCTCTCTCTCTCTCTCGTATAGTCGAACAAAGAGAGAAAGAAGAGGAAGACACTACTCGAGAAAGAGAGAGATAGCCCCAGGGGAAAAGGCCGCGGCGGCGGCGGCGGCGACAAGCAAAGCATGAATATTGAGCTAATGCTTCTTTTCTGTTGGCAACGACGCGACGTGCACTGCTCGCGTATACTGCTGTATATGTATACGCGCATACACACAATTGCGATTTCGCGCCGGCGGTGCACTTCGTCTTCCTCCCGCACCCGCGCGCTCTATCTCTTTCGCGGAGTCTGCGGTGTGTTTCACGCTTGAGATCCGCCGAAGGCTTCAATAACAGCCTCGATCTTACTCTATCTCTGCTTCTCTCTTCTCTGGAATATAGCTAGTAGCCCGGGCTGCATCAGCGCCGCATCAATAAGCCCGCGCGCGTATATAATTTATCGTTTGATTCACCGCGCGAGATATTACACGCGCGAGCTTTTTGATTAGATCTTGTTTTTGTCGGGGTGCCTTTTATTTTATCTCTGCTGCGCGCGCGCGAGTGCAGCGTTGTTAGATTCTTCAAGTGATGGAATTTCGAGCTTTTTGCGCGCGACTCATGGTGATGTTTCGCACGAGTGTGCTGTACATATATATGTATATATACGTGTGCGGATTTGCTTGATGCGTACACACGTTGCGTATATACGTATATACAAAGGGCGAAAGAGAGAGAGAGAGAGAGAGAGAGAATGGCTCTGCTGAGGCTACTATGGAGAGTCGGTAAAAATCCAAATTACCCCGCGAGAGCGTGTTAAAAAGGGATTTTATATATGCACAACAGGTTTCATGAATTTATGTGCGAATGTACACATCCGCAGATATTAAAGCCGCTCATAAATATTATAGATATTCCCGGCACGTTTATACGCATACAAATGCAAGCGAGAGACAGAGAGGAGATATAAATGGAACCTATCGCGTGTGGGTAAAATTAATTTTTTCGGATAATTTATTGCGCTCATTAAGACGAGGCGTCGACGTGCGCAGCGCTCATGCGTACATACGTACTCGTGGATTATTATCATGACCAGCTGGGAGAGCCGCGTCCTTTGTAGCCGCGATACGCTGAATTTCGAGCGCACAGAGAAAGAGAAGAATCATCGCTAAAAGACGTGCTTTTGAAAAAGGCTCCCGCGTTTGTCTTTTCTTTTATACCTATGCAACAACACGCAGCGCCGCGCAGCAGCACACTATAAACATACTTCGCAAGAGAGAGAGGTGCGAGAGCTACTGTTGCAGCAGCAGCAGCAAAGAGCAGTGTTGTTCTACACGTTCTCTCTCGGCAAACACATGCCGCCGTGCGGCTATAATGACGCGAGTCATCAAACTCGCTCTGTCTCTCTCGCGTGCACCTATTTACATTTACGCGCCGCATTTGCATATGTGCTCTGCAGACGTGTTCTCGCTCTAGCTTCGAAACCCTCCTTTTTTCCGCTATACTCTATGCGTGCGTGTACGCGTGTGCGGTACATGTACTCCGATGCTCGCGTTGCTTTGGAAAAAGGACGAGGAAGGGGGAAAGAGAATTCCAGGGAAGGAGCGCGCGCGAAAATTCTGCGCCGAGAGAAGAGAGCGAGAAAGAATGTTTTATTGTTCGCCGGGGCAATTGCGGCAGGCAAATTGCACGCTAGAACGAGGAGAACGAGGATTTGTCATTGGGGGAGGAGAGAGCGTTGTTAACGGCTTTTGTCTTGTATTGCGTAGTAAACAATTCAGAGGCGCCGGGAAAGGGTATATATGTATATTCTCGTTTTACAATATTAAGTGCAGCATATATATACGCGTGCGCTTTTCCACTTAGCTCTCTCACTACTCCTCTATTGTTTTGCACACTTGACTAGCATTATACATGCATACAAACATGCACAGGCTACTTACGGTATACAGCTCCGAAAAGCTCCTTCCAACTATCTATACGATCCACATTTTCACGACGGATTAACCGCGAGAATGAAATGCCTCTGTGCGATAAACGTTTCAGCCATATACACATCATCAAAGCGATATTCCGGAGCATCAGCAAACAATCAGGCTTAATCATTGCACTGTATACGGCTCGTAAAAGACGCGAAACGCTCTCAGCCTGCTGCGCTATCCGGATCATCCGCGTTCTCACTCCATTATCCCCATCACCTCACAACACACACACTATATATATATAGGGATCGCGTGGCCGTGGACTATCCTGGGAAGGCCCTCCGCCGCTCGATCGTTTCGTAATTCCCCGCATCTCTCTGTCCATTATATCAAACTTACGGCTCCTCTCTCTCCCTCCTCTCTTTACTGCAGAAGTAGGACTCTAGCTGTAAATAGTCTCGGCCGCGGCAGCGATATTTTTCGACACCGGCGCAGCAGCAGCAGCAGCAGCTGCTGCTGCTGCGGTGTACCGTTTCCTCCCCCCCGCGGCCGTGTCACGAGGACCGTCGACATCGCCGCCGCCGCCGCCGCGTATAGAGTAGTGGTTCTCCCGATTTTTAGGCGAACCAAAGCGAGAGGGATAATTACGCGGACGTTACGTATGGACCTACATGGCTGCCGAGAGCCTATCATTTCTATGCTCGGGGAGAGGGAGCGAGACGACCCGAGATCTTGCGAACCATACGTGCGCAGCCTTGGAACGAGCATCCACGGAGACACCGTTACGCGAGTGTGATGCAGTCCTCTTGTTTTCGCTCTTTAATCCCTACTCATCGAGCTTTTATGTCATTGCGTCACAACACACGACACGTATAATACGTATATATTCACCGTACTGCGCTCGCTCTTGCAATTATAACAGTTTAGCGCTTGTTTGTATATATTATACGGGCGGCTTTACGATCTCGCGGGCGCGCGCGCTACCGAGCGTAACAGTGACCCGTATTCCTTATTTTCCCCCTGAGTGGAGAGCTACACACGCTAATTCCGCGCTGCTTTTAATACCCGGCGTATCGACAGCAAGCGATCGGCCACTAAATTTCGCGCGTCCGCGTAAATATACACTCCGAGCTCTCGCCTCGGCTAATATAGCCTAGCTTGTCGCGATTTTATGCATCCGAGCGCACTCGAGTACATATACGTGTACCGCGAAGAAATGGGTAAGTAGATTGTGCCCGTCGTTGCTTTGGCTCTTTTAATCGACTACCGTTGCGATGTCGTCTCGTTGCTTATGGGGTATTTTCCGGGCTCGAGGACAGCTGCGCGGTGTGTGTGTGTGTGTGTGTGTGTGTGTGTGTTTTATGCGGCACGTCAATCACTCCTAGTCGACAGACTCGTAATTATTATTATCGCCGTTTCCTCGTAAGTCCCGGGACTGTGAGTTTGTTTTTGGCGCGTATGACTCTCGGGGCTTATAGGTATTATCGTTATACGCGGTCTTTATATTGCAGCTGCTAGATTATACTATGCCCCTCGTTATTGGGTTTAGGCTTTTTTATGCACAGCGAGAAAAGCATAGCTCGAGAAAATCGTCGGGAAATTGTTGATATAAAAGCTTGTGGCAAAACAGCCGTGACAAATAACACCTGTCGCGAGCTCACGCTGGCAGCGATTTATGAATGCATCGGCGCTAAGTGCGCGAATGTTCAATTCAATCTAATCTAGACATCATCTCGGTACATCCTTTTCTCGACTTCAAACTCCGGAACAGTCTGTACACTCGGCTGGAATATATATCTGACGAAACCAGGTCGGACTTTACACAGACCCAATTGCGGATTTTCATTAATATATACTCGCTCGCACCGCAGCCTTAAACGAATGTTATTGCAGTCACGCCCGAGTGCGCTACGCTGACTCGATGTACATAAGGAAATGCGGGGAGTCGACGCATTCCTAGAGGAGGATAGTATATCGCTCGAAATAAAATTAATAACAGCTCGTCGCACCTGTATTAACCTAAATTTAACGAGCCGTATTGAGCGCATCTCTCGCTCCGAGATGAGACTCTAACGGACGACACGCGATTAATCAGCCGAGGACACCCGCGCGACGCCGCGTGGAAAAAGAAAGGAGATCCTATTCAAACACAAAGTGCCTGTATACACACGGACGAACTTTACAAAAGTTGAGTGCCGTCCAATTATTTACACGACACTCTATCCACACATTTCACACGCACACAAAAGCACGCATTAACCTCCTCGCGTTTTAGAATCGAGCGGATGGTATACACTGCATATGCACGCGAAGAAAGGCAGCCACTCTTGGAAGGAAAAGAAAGAACGAAATGAGAGTCGAAAGGAGCTTAATGTCGTATAGAGAGAGAGAGAGAGAGCCTAACCGTGCGCGGTAATGGAAGAACAACCCGCAATAGGTAGTCCGTGCGCCCGGCCGTAACTGTAAGTTAACGCGGGGGCTCTCTCTTTCTCTCGTCTCGAGAAGGAAATATGGGCCAAAGTCGTTTCTTCTCTCAGCTTGCCATTTCCGGGGTATATGGCTACCCTCGCGATAATTCGCGCAATCTCGGCTTTTGAAGCGATGAAGAACAAGAAAAAAGCGTATCTGTGCCTCCGCGGCAGTTTCGTTAAATATATATATATACACACACAGATATAAATGCAGGTATAGGAGAGATCGGTGAAGAATTTTTACGCAAATATTTCTCTCGAACGCGCGCGGCGTGGCCCATATTTCCGGGAAGACAGATCTCCCAGCTTTATTGCCATACGGCTATATATATACATACACACGTCGGGAGGAATGTGTGCGTGACCGTTTTTCGCGCAAGGCTATTATATACGATTCTTTCGTTTCTATATACGTATCCCTCGACTATACTCTCGCTCGGCCTTTCTTTCCTTTTATACTTCGCGCGCGGCAGAAAGAGATATAGTAATAAAGCGCGCTATAATAAAAAGCGAGTGCAGTGGGCTGCGGCGGTAGCGAGCGGCGGGGGGAATTATCGTGCGATTGTAGATAAGTGGCTTTATATAGAGAAAAATGACGACGACGGGGTATTATACGCGCCGTAGCGCAGCTCCTCTCGTTAAGGCAGGATGCAAAGTATAACCGTTAAAATTTCGTATATTGTTCCGCCGCGCTTGCGTGTGAGAGAGGCGAAACCTTAATCCCCGTATGAGATTTTTTTTTCTCATTCTTCACTTCCCCGTTGCGTAATCTTTCTCTCTCTCTCTCTTTCTCTCTCTCTCTCTCTCTCTCTCTCTCCGCGAAACTGTAGACGACAGGATTAAATTATGTCTTTTATTTTTTTTGAATATTGAATTTTCGACGCGCGATTCATATAATTGCCAGATTCTTGCATATATGCTGCGCGCGCATACGTATAGACTATTGTACATAATTGCGGAGGCAGCAGAGAGTCGCATATACGAGGGGACACGTATAGCGGCACATTCCTACGGCTCCTCCTTTCTCTCTTTTACATGTATATCGACGTGCCAGCCTCGTCGTCGAGTGTCCGCGACGAACATACTGATAGTATAGTCCTGGCGAGACAGACTCGCTCGTAACGTTACGCGGTACTGCGAGACCGGCTTTATAATGTTACACATTTTGCATCGGGGAATCTTGATACTCGCGCGTGTGTGTCTCGCGCAGGTCGACGAGCGGCAGTTTTAATTGCGTAACGTATGGGGTTCGTTTATATTATTACGTTTTTATTAGGCTCTTTCAACTTTGAGATATTAAGGTGATCTCGAGGGTCACCGCAAACGGTTTGTAGACGCTGAAATCCGAAACCGAAAAACTCGTGTACGCGCCGTTTTTACGATTGCTATATACGCGTGTCATATGCGTGTCAGATGAGAGCGTAAAGCTTTATTCGTCGGATTTGTTAAAATGATTTTTTTTTTAACTGCTCGGGTTTCGAGATCTTGACGAAGTTATTGAGCTGTAATTATCCTTCGAATGACCCGTATTTCAGGATTATTTGTTGAGTAGCAGTATATACAACCTTTTCATCTCACGGGAATTAATCGACTATACAGTTACGCTCACACTCGCTAAATTCCAGTTCCACAAACTCCAAATTCAGATATTCCGCATAATGACGTAATCTCTATTAGACTATCCTCCGCGGAAGAATTAAGCTCCACAACATGTAGCTAATTTACAAAGTTAAGGCGTCCCGAAAAAAAGCTCGCTTGCGCACGGTAGCAACCAACTCTCGAGATTATGTTCGATGCAAATAGGCTGAGCAGCGTGACCTTGAAAGCCTTGAGACCGATCCCGGAGCGTTAAATTTTCCGCGAATCCCGGAGCTCCGTTTGCAATTACGAGTTCTCTCTCTCTCTCTCTCTTGCTCTCTCGGTATATAACATCGTTCGTGCGCTTGGAATAAACCGTTGTCGCGCTTGAGAGAGAGAGAGAGAGAGAGAGAGAGACTGAGCTTATTGCTCTCTGTATATGTACCGAGACGGCGGCTGCAGACACTTGTCCTTCGAGCCGAGAACTAGAACGGGAACTAAAAATTTTACAAGTCTCAATTTGCATACGCACCTGAATGTCGGCCCGAGAAGCGAGTATAAACGCAGGAGGCAGCCGCGGCGCGAGTATGCATGTAAGAGAGAGAGAAAGAGAGAGAGAGAGAGAGCGCACACCGGCTCTTAAAATACATTGCGGTCTTTATACAACCATTACATTTTTAGAATTTTAATTTCACGACCGTTTAAAAAAGTCTTATTTGAATAATAACGCCATTTTACTCGGGCTCACACGCGCGCTGGACTATTTTTTCGGAGGTATGCGGTATATACGCGGCACGAGTACACTTCGCGATGCTCGATTTAAATTACGTTTCATTCCAAGCGTGAATTAACGTGTAGCCATCAAAGAAAATTTAATATCGCACCGTCGTGTCGTTACGGTTCATTTTTTTACCTCCGAAAATATGATTGTTCGCTCAATAGACGTCAAAGCTGAGAAGAAAAAATCTGATCGATATATCTGTATCAAGGGCAATACAATAACCTGCATGCGATCTCTCTCTCTTTTTTTCATCATGGCCTTAATTAGGCGCAGCTCTCGATTGAGAGAGTGAAAAAAAAAATCAAAGCGAAGCAGATCAGACTCGTGGTATCTTGAATGACCGAGATCTAAGCAGCCGCTGACTGGTTCATTACCGCTCGTATCTTGATTGACAATTAAACGAGAGATATATCAGTCGGATGCGCGACTATCCTTTGGCAATCATTCGGCGCTCATTAAGTCAGCCGCGGCTTCTTCTACGGATGTATATTTGCGCGATATCCTGGCAAGTATAATATATATATATACGCTACGCGCGAGCATCGACGCGTTTACCGTTTCATCGGCGTTTAGAAGCTTGGAGAACGGGACGCGGAAAGTTCCCTTCTTTACGCGCGCGTCGTTCATTAATCCTGCGCACACGCGAACTGCTATATATATATATGTACATATGCGCTGTGTTTTCTCGCATTGACAATGAGGTGCAATAAAGCTGCGCCGCGAGAAGAGAATTATTCGCTGACTTTGTTAGCCTTAATAAGCGCAATTAGTTGCGAGGCTTGTCGATTATTGCGGACGGTAAATCCTTCGGGCTCGGGTACGCGTGCGGAGATGCAAATGAATTGGGGCAATAAAAAGATTGCGCGCGGTGTTGGACAAAGGTGTTTACGACACATTGTCTCCAGTTTTTACTTATAAAATCCTTCGAGTATCGTTTATATTCGAGCGCTGTGAAAAAAAACTAATCCAAAGTGTCCGGAAAGCAATTTACACGGACACCGCGGAATCTCCATCTATCTCTAAAGCAGTTCTCGAAGCGAGTACATGAGCGAATTCCCCGTAGCGATTCACGGCCAGAGGAATGTCAAAGTCAACGCTACACGACCTCTCTCTTCCCTCTTATATATAACGTAAAAACGAAAACTCCTTTTATATCGGGCATACAAGAAAAGCCTCTGCAGAAAAAAATATCAGCTTACATCGGGGGAGATTCACAGCGCGTATACGCGAACTCGTTACTGCGCACAGCGTGTATATATATATATATATATATATATATATATATATATAAGTATACGTAGTACACGGCTGAGGTGTACTATACAGGAGCGCGTTATGCAACGCGCTCACGCAATATATGCGCGGGGATTCGCACGACTTTTCATCCGAAGGCCAAAGTCGCTAGGAAGTTCAACTTCCCACAGAGAGAGAGAGAGAGAGAGAGGCTTCTCGCCGTCGCGTGTGTATATTTATTATGAGTGTAAGGGGAAAAAGCTCGAAGATGTTGCCGAGTGATGCGAGCGTTATATTTTACGCCGAGCGGAGAGTCATTGTTTCCTATATATATATATATATATATATATATATATATATATATATGCAGGGTAATACACACGAGAGCAGAGGTGATGAGTGCGATCCGAGCTGGTGATCGGGTTTATATACGTGTGTGTGTATATATATGGGAGGTGCAGTTTTGAAGAGTCATCGTGCTTATCTCTCTGAAAGCTGTTAACACCTTCTTGGAAGGGAAAAAATTACGCGTTACGGCATCCAGTGTATAATATTACACATTACTATATAAACCCAGTGTTATTCCTTCATTTTTCTTCCGAATAAACTTTAATTCTCAAAGTATTCACCTCACGCAATCCTTATATATATACTTTCCTCCGCGACGTTACCGTTCCTCCAAATAATCAAGGCACGCGCTGCACGCGTCATAGAGCGCATACTCAGTCTTTTCACTTGGCACATCTGCTTTCGATAATAGTTCTCCATACGCTCTTTCGCGCGAACCGTTCTCTCTCTCTCTCTCTCTCTCTCTGCGAAGGAAAAATCGCGGTGGACAGCACCGTTGCGCCGCGATAACGCCTAATGAATTCGAAATCAAAATTCTCTCTCTCCTACTGCGGCGAGTTACGCTTGACTTGCGCAATATCCACTCGCGGATTCCGATCTCACGCGCGCGAGCTGCTGCACACAATATGTAAAGCGATTCGCGAAACTGAGAGAGAGAGAGAGAGAGAGAGAGAGAAAGAGAGCCGTAAAGACGAGCGCGCACGAGCCGGAAAGAAGATTTCTCGTGTTGCACGGTGGTCGCGCGTTTGTAATTGGATTTCGGCTAGGATTCTAATATATTCGCTTTCTTTTGCAGATTACAGTTCACGTCGTGGAGTATTGTTTATATCGAGCACTCGATCTCTCTCTCTCTCTCTCTCTCTCTCTCTCTCTCTCTCTTTGTGAATATTTATTCATTCGTATAACTCCATCGATGCGTTTATTAATATTTATCTGCCGACAGTAGAATTCAGTAGAGAATGCGGCGGAAAATTGTACTAGCGTGAAATATTCCAAAACGCGGAACGCCCTTTATACCGCGAACCTCGACGAAACGAAAAAAAGACGACGTATTTATAGAGCTGTTATATAAACAGTACCTGCTGCGTTGAAATGCAAAGTTTCGTACATTTTGAGCGAAAGTTTTCAAAAAGTTTGCAATGAGAGACTTTCTATATATAAGTAAGCGATTGGTTTGAGTATCCAAAAGATCTCGATAAGGAACCTCACACAGCATATCAGTGACTATCGCCAAATTAGAAAAACGGGTTATAGGTTCGACCTCCGAATAGGCAATCGGAGGAGCATGCACCAAATATCAACTGATCGTACGTGTATATGTGACGGTTATTTACGGCGCAATACGAGTACCATACACAGTCGCCATGTATATATATATAAGATGCAAGCTGACTCACACCCCGTCGCCGAGAGATAAGCGTCTCCACAGAGGCAAGAGCGAGAGAGACAATGACCGACTATAGTATATACAGATATACGCAAGTGAGAATAAGAGAGAGGAAAATTTCATTCGATTCGCTTTGCTCGTCCTATCGCCGTGTTGCCTCTGGGAATCTCTGTAAGGGTTTTATGATATTAGATGCGGCGAGTTTACTATTGAAATAAAATAATACTGCGGCTGCGCTGCGCATTTTCGATTATTGCGCGAGAGAAGAAGTGAAATACACGCACATTATTTGGAGATTCCCCATCGCGGTTTACGATCGTTCTTACATGATTTTCATAATCCCAGCGCATAATCGTCGTCGATAAGATTACCACTGCTGCACCGTATACGAGTCGTGACCCGCGAAGAAAAAAACTATATATATTCGCCTGACAGTAAAAATAAACCATGGGACTGACTCCTCTCCGAGAGATCATCTGACCCTCTGACCCTATAACCCGGGTACCATATCGATGCGCTTTCGATATATAATAACCACTACGATCTCATGTACAGAGTGTTCGCTGCGGGGATTCGCGCGCGCGCGCGCGCGCGCCGTTTACCCCGTTCGCGGGCAATTACCGATGGAAGATAGCCCTCTGTCAATCGCCTCCTTTTGTTCGATGCTTTCTCGCACTCGGCATGAAAAATTGTCTATATACCATATCGCTTTTGTATATGCCAATACGAGCGTGTTTGTCTATGTACGTTGTGTGCATATATATAGAGACACGAAGAGGGATCGGCAAAACCGCTCCTCCGTATACATAACCCGTGCGCAGATATCGCGGGAATAGAAGCGTATCTCGAGAGAGAGAGAGTCTACGTCGTGATGTCGATTAGGAGACTTATGGGGCTCGAGGTAGAGCGACGACGTCTAACCTATATACCTCGGAGAATTTTTTTCTTTCTTCGAACCCTCGTGACTCCGGTCGGTTATATCGCGACCTGGTCAATCAGCTTTTTTTCTCGCTGTATAACATGTACACAACAAATCAATGGAGCGTAATGACGCCGTCGGGCTTAATGAGATATTTGGCTTACTTATTTTGATTGGGGGTATCATGTGTTCTCGGGGTTATTGATGAAGAAAGAGCGCGAAAAATCGAATCAGCTTTTTGCGCTCGGACAGTTGAGAGCTGCTCACATATATTATAATTTATTTCCCGGTATGTAGTTTGTCGTTTTTCCGTCACCGCGAGTGCTTAATTGCCAGACGAGTAAGTTGAAATGTAGCTTCGCTGGCTATAAATAGCCGATATATGCGACTGCGTTTAATTACATTCAAATCAGATAATTTACAGGTTCTCGATTACAAATATACGCGCGTATACATATACAAGTATACGATGCCGTAAGTAAGAATTTCCGATCGATATTAAGATTCCGGGACCCGCGCGGGAGAGTCCTCTTATCGGTCGCCCGCGTTTATACGTCTCAAACGTGTTCTCGAATCTAGTTTCCAACTGCTACGCGCGGATCCAGTTTCCTCCGACAGACGCACTCGCGATTCTCACACGCGCACAATAATGTTATATACAACTTATGATCCGTAGAACGCACAATGCGACTTTCCAATTACGAGTGCAAAAGCTGTTAGCAGAAAACTACGGGCAGGCAATCAGCGCAAGGCGCGTAACAAGAGGAACAGAGGTAATAAGCAGCGAAGCTCAAAGTCAAAACAAGCCTCCTGGGATGCAGCGGCGGCGGCGGCGGCTGGCTCTATTCGAAGCACGTATGTCCGTATGTTAAATGTCTCTCGAGCCGGTACAGTTATGTTCGTGGGTGTAGCTATTTACCGGCTGCGGCACAATGCTATATAGCTGCGCGCAGTCCGACGTGTGTGTGTGTGTGTGTGTGTGTGTACGTATATATACACACATGCACATCTCTGCAGAAGGAAGCGGCGGCGGCATTACCACTCGCAGAAAATCGTAAATCTAAATAATTGACAGCTTCGGCGAGAGGGGGACATTCCGCGACTGCGGCCTAGAAAATTCTACTTGCGTTTCTATATACCCCGCGCGCGCAATTTGTATAACGTAAAAAAGGGATGGTCGCGTCGAATCGAGCGAGGAATAAAAAAGTCCATTACCGCGGAGGTCCGTGCGGGTGGAATACCGCTGTTTCTTTTTCTCGACCGGATCGGAGGAGTTTGCAAGAAGCTGGATTTAATTAACTTTGCAGAATATCGTTTTTAGAGGAAATATCTTGCTTTTTTCTTCGACGCGTCCCTTCTCTCTCTCTCTCTCTCTCTCTCTCTCCCTCTCTCTCTCTCTCTCGAAGCTATTAAACGACGATAAAGTTCGATGCCGGAAGCTCGGTCGGAATTTTTCGACGAGGATTAACAAAAAATTAGGTGTATCATATGCCTGCACCTGTACACCAAGAAGAATTCCCCGATGGTGTTTCAGGTTTTCCAAAGATCTGCAGACCTCCTCCTATATGCTCCTTTAAATATCGAGCCATCGTAGCCGGGAGGATGTAAATAATAAAGCCGATCGGCGAAAAATCATCTGCGTGCGGGGAAAACGAGCTCGCATTAAGAAAACTCACTCGGCGTATATAGGTGTATGCAATCTCTCTCGCGCGCGTCTTCTTTTTTTCCAGCCCCTATAGCAGTTCCTCACTGGCTTCTCGGAAACTTTATCGGCGATTGATCCATAAAAAGCGCGAGCTCCCCTCTTCTTTGTGTGCGCGGGCAATTCCGCGCGCGCCTGCGAGATGTATTATCCGCGTACACATACACACACACACACACACAAGAGGCTCTTCTCCCGAGAAAGCGATCATGGAAATATAAAGTGAACGTGAAATCGAGGCGGCCGTTGCCTCTTCTTCTTCTTCTCGGTATTTTATCCCTGGGAAGGGGGGGGGGAGGGGAGAGCCGCAATTTTCAGAATAGAGCGGCATCCCTCGTTCAATATGTAATTTATATCCAAAACGAAGCAAATAGAGAGCCTCTCGATCTATCAATAACCCTTTTTATTTTTACGAAAGGTACGGAGGGTCTCTATTGTTAATTAACCGGACGATGATGAGCGCGCGGAGTTGTGTATGTGTATACAAAAAGCGACGAGTGTGGGGTCCGCTGTGGGTTCTTTGCTTGCGTCCGGCTGATGCTGCTCCTTGACTAATCGGCCCTTGGCTGCTATACAGTACTGCACTTTTATATATAATATACGGGGGAGGCGAGAGGGAGGGAGAGAGAGAGAAAAAGGTAGCACCTCGTAGTATACATTGTAATGGATAGCTCCGGGGAAATTAATTCCTCGACGATGATGATTATTCTTGCGACGGCTCTATTAACTTTCCAATTAGCGATATTAATTTCGAGGTATACCATCAATAACACTGTGTGTTGCGTAAGGGCAGACTGTTCTGTAATATCTCTCTCTTCCTCTCGCGTGTAATGATAAAGTTTGGCGAGAGGCAGAGTTATGTATTGGAGGTATTATTGTGATCGATCGCCGACCTCGTCTTGCTCTCGGATAACTGATGCTGTTTATTTGTTTCGCGCGTGATGCATTATTATTGTTGTTATTACTCAACAATTTTTTTTATATAGATAGCCACAGCCATTTATCAAGCATCTCTTATACGAGGAAATTAATTTTCATTCGGAATACACGTCACGTATAGGGAATATAAACACGATTACGCGCTACAAAGAGCCAAATTAAGCGGTTTCTGCACCCTCATGGCTTTTACACAGACTATACAATAATAATTAACCGGTCGGATCGGCTCATTGAAACAAATATATACAGGCGCTGGCGCTCTGTAGAGTCGCCGCATCGATAGGATCGGATACAGTATAATGGTACCCGCGACTATACCCGTCGTGCTCTATCCGAGGCAGCGCGTATTAAACGTTTTAATGCGAATTTCATGCATCGATAAATCCGAAGATCCTGCCGGAGATACGCATCTGCTATCAGATATATATAGGAGCGACCTGTTGCGCCGGTGTAAAAAAAAGCCACGGAATGCCGTTATGACTTACTCACCTCGCTCTTATCGTCGCTCGTGAACCCAAAAACGACTTTTACTCGGCCGACTACTCCCGCATATATATATATATACGTATATACCACAGAACGACCGGCGTCGGCCCATATAACATTGCGCCAGTTACGACTCGGCGCTCATTTTCTCACACGTTTAATACTCAACGCACATGTGCAAACCCCCGCGCACTCTCTTGATTTTCGAGAGTCGAAGTAGACGGACTGCATGTACGTAGGTAAATCGAGACGAGATCCGCGAGAAACGGAGCGCGCTGTGGTCGGCGGCTTGTCTCTGCCGAGCCATATACGCGCAGGCGGCGCGCGTATCATTAAAACCGAGACAGAGAGAGAGGGACGACCCCCATGACCATTTTAGATTTAGGTGTCACTGGCATCACAGCTCGCGAACCGTTATCCCCTTTGCGCGCGTATACGTGTACGTACTAGCCTCCTTCTTTTCCCTCTCCTCTGTGCGGCGTAAAGCGTGTGTCTGTATGGAGAGCGAAGCAACCTTAACGAGGACGTTGCCGAGAGAGTTTTAGCCTATACATCCGATAAATCTATGACGGCAGCGTTCAAGACCCTTTTGCCGGCGCCGATATACAGCGTGTCGAGCGGTGTTCGCACACCGATGATAAACATTCGCAGATAGCCTCTATCGATCATCTATATCCTTGGACTGCTCTCTCTCTCTCTCTCTCTCTCTCTTTACTCCTGCGGCAGTATCCGGAGCCCGTGTGCGTGCGTGTGAGAACAGGTTGAGATTCAAAAATCCCGCCATTTTCCCCCCGCCTGCATACCTATATATATATATATATATACATACACCGAGAGCAGATTCCTGCGGGTGATATATCGCGCGCTCGAGATTTAGATGTCGATGTGCGCGCGGGGAACGCGGTGGGGATGAAAAACGAGGTTATATCGTCGCGGTATATATTTTTCAGAATACTATATATGCCTTTGCATAAATTATTTATATGCGTGTACTTATACCTGCTGAAGTATTATATACGCACGTGCGAGCGCCGCGTACAAGTATATATATAATGCGAGAATGAAAATTACATAATTACAGCCGTAACATAAAGTTCAATGTTACATTTAATTTACAACCTACGCCGCGCGCCTGAGTTATCTATTTCGCCGCTGCGCTCCCGTAATAACTATTAAAATAAAGTCTTTCTCATATGCAGACATGTATATATATATATATAAAGCTGCTGCACCTGGTGCTGAATTTGTATCCGCGTATCAAAAGCTCGTGTTCCCCGATATTTTCTCTCTCCCACGGCTCTCGCGTATATCGCGTAAATATCGCTGAAAATGTATAAAATCCCGTATAAAAGCATCGAGTAAATTACTTTGTCGCGGCAATAAAATCTCGTTATACAAGCCGCGCATCATATGCCCGACACGTAAAATGCAATATCTCACGTATGCGCATAATAATATAACCAAACGCTCACCTACTCTCGGCTAAAATTATAACGCGCTCGACACGACCGCGCGCGCGCGCGCGAAATATCGGTTATATAGCGCCCGATTGAGAAGTAAATTGGAGAGAGAGAAAGAGAGATGCCAGCGATGTAAATTTCCCGCGCGCTCATAACTCCTACGACTAGTTGCTGCAGTATTATTAGTATATATATAGTAGTCTCGCCTAGTTTCGTATGTAGAATAAACATACACACACGTCGGCAGAAAAGGAAGTGTGTCTGACCGCGTGCTAGAGTTTCTCTCTCATGAATATACGCACATGCACGTCCGAGAGAGCATATGTATATGTATGTACGTATTGATAATCGTAATAAGCGACCTCCTTTAACGCCCTTGATATTGCTCCTTGGCGCCTGAACACGCATATCTCTCCGACTGACTCGTAAGCGTGTGTGTATATATAGGTATAAACCGCGCGGCAAGAGCAAGGATGCGTCGTCGTCGTGTCAAGGTAACTGTATATCGCGCTATCCGCCGTTCCACATCTACGCTCCCGAGAGCCGGGGAGATCGTCGTCACTCTCAGCGCGCGCGGCGTCTCTTTCCCTCGACCGCCTCTGCGCTCTTATATATATATAGCTATATGGCTGTGGCTCCTGCAGTTAAGCTATTATACGAGAAATACACGTCGTTATTGCCGCGCGGCGGCGCACGACTTTTCACGTGTTGGCCTTTTTTTTGGCGGGAGGGGGGGCGGTACACAGAGACGAGGTGTATATATGCGGATCGTGAGCGCCTCCTCTTTTTGTCGGATAATAAATTGCACGAGAAAGAGAGTTTGGTACTTTCCTGGGAAATGATCGGGTCGTGTGCACGTATACGGGGGGACATTTTTTTGGAAGGATATTCTCAGTGTGCCAAAACGTACTCGGCTTCTTGTTACACGAGCTTTTTTATTTTGCCTGTAATGAACGGTACAGATAAGACGCTTTTTGAGGTTACGGTACGTCCGCTTCCTTGAATACCCCGCATTTTTCAATTTAATAATACTATTCAAAAACCTTCATAATATAGCAATCCGCATGTATATGTATAGACGCTGGATCCCCCCCCCCTTATAAACGCACAGCGAAAACAGTTCTTCTGCATAGGCGGAAGTCTCCGGCCGCTCGTCGTCCATCGTCCAAGGATATTACATATTGCCCCAGGGAATTTATGGCCCGGAGCGAGCGACGATCCGCTGCTCCGGAAGAGCAGAGCGGAATAAGACTCCGCGCATATATATATATAAATAATACAGGCTCGCGGGAGTAAGTAGGGGGGAAACATCGTTGCGAATTCCGCGAGCAGCGCTATGCGCGCACCGCTGCAGGGTTATATATTATTATATATACGTTTAGCGCCTGGGTACAGGGTATTTCGTTGTTCCCGGTTGAGTTTGCGGAATATATCGGTAAACAATGCGCGCGAGAAAACTCGTGTGGGAGAGAGAGAGAGAGAGAGAGAGGCCGTTTGTTCAGCGAAGGAGCCTTGTGTATGTGTGTGCGATGAAATTAATATCGCACTTCCTCTGCCCGATGTTGATTAATCTCTTTTCCAGAGAATTGATTAGGAAGATTGGTGTTGATGTTTACCCGGAACCCGCGCGTAAACCAAGCTATAATGGGAAAGTGGAATATGCCCGTGCGGTATCCACACGACTGCCGAGGGAAAAAATAACTGCCAGTAAAGTGCTTTCCCAATATTAGCTCATTATATCGATTAGCATCACAAATATAGTGGCAACTGTGGCGTCGTAAAATCCTTGGACAAACAAAAAACAAGGATGATTTTTACGACGAGTTATACCACAGATCCGCGGCGTCTATCGTCGATCGCTTTTATTTATATTACATACAGTCCATTAAAAATAACGTCAAAGTTGATACACCATAACGCTATAACGGTTACATTTAGCGGCTTCGAATTAGCATGCACTCGGCCGTTTTATATCGGAGATGGGCGAACTGCTTCCCATAGATATAACACAATGCATCTTTGTGCGGCGCAGTCTCCGCAACGCGTGCGGATCCGAATAACAGCATTTTGATTGCTAGCTGCGAAAGATCAACCTTGACATTAGAACGCGATGCAGAGGCCAATTAAAAATTCTCTCTGCCTACGCGGAAGCATTTTGTTTACACAGAATCACGCTATACAGCGTGGAATTCGAAAAGTTGTAATCCACTCATGCGCCGTATAATATCGGTCGATCATCGGTATTTATACATAAGGAATTCGAAATTTGTCAGCGGTATATATAAAATTCGAGGCAATTATAAGGCCGGCGGCGTCGACAGAGAGCGAGAGAGAAAAGAATGCGTTATTCGGAAAAATTTCATAAAAAAAGCGCAGTTAAACTCTTCATCATTCCCGATAGCTCGCCGTAAAACTCTATATATACTAGCCACGCGCGCGCGCGCGCGCTTCTCTTTTCTAGGTAAAAATACCAGCAGGTGCCAGATACAGCCGCGGCGCTGCAGCCAACCAGCAATTAAACGTCGGCCGCCGCGCAGCATCTCGCTCTCTCCCTCTCGCTCGCGTCAAAATATACAGTAAAAGCATAAACCAGCCTGGAGTGAGAGAGAAGGGAAATTTCGAAAAAAGAACGGTATATATATGTCCGGCCGACACCTCCTCCCTGTACAAGCGGTTTATATCCAGAAACGAATATATTATAGTCGTGGGCGCATTATACGACCAGAATCTCGCCTCTCTGGCTCTGATACTAGTTTTCCATCCCAGAGAGAGCAAGAGAGGATCATTGACGCGCTCGGCGATTGCATGTACGCGTATATATCTCGCGCGGAGACTTTACGGCCCGGCTTGATTCGAATGGACGCTGCTAATACGAGCTGCGATTTATATACGCGCTGTATATAGCTGCGCGTTTTTTCTCGCACGGCCACTTCTTTACGACTCGCGGCTGTGTATTATTACTCACCGCAGTCGTATATGTATGTATACGTTCGCGCACACGAATATCTGTATCGCAGAACAGAAAAGCTTGCTCTTGCATGGATGTATACCTACTCGGAGACTGCTGTTCTCTCTCTCTCTCTCTCTCTCTCTCTCTCTCTCTCTCTCTCTCTCTCTCTCTCTCTCTCTCGAGTGCTGTCTAATCTATGAAAACCGGTTGACTCGCTCCGCCTGCAGCGGCGCGAGTGTCTTGTGTGAATGTGTATACACATACAGACGTGCGGTATATATATATACCGACTGGTGGAATCTCGAGTTCCGTTTGGATTTCTCGATTTTTGATTGCATTACATCACAAATATACACTCGGTCGCCGCAGTGCGCTCTTTACACAAGCCGATGCCCTTTTAGAGTTTGTGTATAGTGCGCGGCTCTGCATAATATATATATAATGTTCTATGTATGCGCTATACCTGCTGCTGTGGATGCAGGCCGCACACGATTTCGAAAATATGGTGAGAGAGAGAGAGAGAGAGAGAGAGAAAGAGCTTCGCACGAACAGCCGTTTATGCACGAGGCTCTCCCCTCTGTTATGTGTTATTATAGATACAGCGGAGTATAAGGGGATGTGGAGTGTATATAAGAGTAGAGCGAAGAAGATTTCGGGCAATTTTAGCGAGCGCTCAACCCGGAACGATCATTGAATTACGCAATCCAGGGCGCTGTTTCTCTCGTCATTATCTGGAGGTATGCGTGCGAGGATACGAGAAATGCGTGGAGTTAAGTGGATGTCTCGCTTTTTTTGTTGACACCTCGCGTGATGGGTATTGATGGGTTTTATAGATTTGATATGCTTAGCGGTGGGTTTTCAAGCTATAATAACGTTGGGAGTGGAATGGGCTTTAATTATGGGTTATTGCGACGAATTTGAGAAATAAGAAAGCGCATATGATTCATTTCGTGAATTGTAAAAAATAATTTTACGCTCGTTGAAATGTCGATTGAAAAATTCGAGCTATGATTATACAGAGCACATTGAAAAGTACAAAAAAAAACAGGCTTAAATTTAAAATGCTCAGAAATGAAAGTTGTTTTATGTGGATTTCCTTACGCACGAAAATCTAAAGCATGAATTATTCAAGAAACAATAATTTCCATCAACGACACTAATGTATTATCGCAATTAATATCTTGCAGCATGACTGCTCACCGATTTATCAGCACTCAGCTCTTACGCAAGCTCAATCCGCGCATAAACGACGCAGTCCCTCCAAAGATGCGCAGTTTAGACAAGTCTCTCTTTCTCTTCTCATCTCAACTCGGACTACCTGAAAGCAGCTCGGCCTCCTCTCAACACGACACACGCGCGAGGTAAAAGTGATTTTCGTGATGCTTTGCAAATGACGTAACAGTAACCAGGGAATCCCGCTAACAGACTCTCCTCTCTTCTCTATATAAACAAAATAATCGATGTCCCATCGCGCACAGCTCTCGCCGCTACCGCACGAGGAATTAATTTTCTACTTTGCAACGAGTTCAGCAACGGCATAATATTATATATATGTGTACCATAGACACACGCGTCGAAAAGAGGGAGGAGGAAGCTAGCGCGCGAGCTCGAGTCGAACAAAGGGCCGCAGCTAATGAACTTGCAGGATTATTACATGCTAATTGCCTCGAGTCGAGGGAAGTGCACACACACACACACACACATACACATACGTACACGGTTGCTCTATACTCTGAGAATCTCGCCTTTGTGCAGGATATATCTCTGTATATACGTACCCTCAAGGCCTTTTCCGCGAGTAGCTGCGCCTCCTTTTCTCACACTTTGTCTTACGAACAGACGAGCAGTACGCGTACGCAACGCGGCGGCAGCGCGAGAAGAGCACGACTTTTTTTCCTTCTCTTAATTAGATTAGGGAAGGAGGATTCAGTCTACGCCTGTGTGCCGTGCATACGACTGTGTGTGAGGGCAGGCGAGATGAGTAGCGCGAGATAAGGGCACTGCTCGAATTTTGTAACAATTACCCGGGCGATAACGGGGCTGTGCGCGCAGGTGATCTGCTTTCGGGAATGCGACTCTCGGCCTTTCGGAGAACGGTTTTCCTAGGCTTTATACGCCTCCCGCGGTGGGCTCAGCCGCACTAATTAATAGATATATAAGACACTGTTATATACGTGTCATCTTAACGGTCGATTTCATTTATCCGAAAAGCATTATTTCATCAAGGATAAAATCAGCAGCAGAGAGAGAGAGAGAGAGAGACGAAGAAGTGCGTTGTACCGTTTCGTGAGTCGTCGAACAATCGTCATCCTAAGCGATATATAGATAGCAAAAAAAAAATCGCGCTATACTCTAGCGTCAACCGTTATTACACTCGAAATGTCAAAAGCCCAATTATTCATCCGATATGTGTTCCGAGTGTCATCCTCTGTCGAAGTAAAGTCAGCGCGTACAGGCAAATCACTTGTAGTCTATAAGCAAACAGTAGAGTCCGTAAATTAATCGCGATGAAACTGCGGGGGCGTACAGACCGCCTCTCGAGATTGATGGAACGACGAGGCGCAGACCGTTAAGCGATTCAGAGCGGAATTTTCGCTTCCGAGAATATTCATAGCCTTCGAGAGAGTCCGTCTCGAGGTGACTCGACTGACCGCGTCTGGGTAATGGGATATATATATAGAGGAGAAAAAACATTCCGGAAAAAGAGCGGGGCCCTTTTCCGTCCTTTCTCTCACTCTTGCGGTCGGGTGCATTGATCGATCTGGATCGATTGGTGCGCGTGGTTTTGTCACATTTCGAAATGCCGCGGCTTTATACTTTTTCTCGGATGATCGATGCGTTTTTACGTGCGGGATATCGCAGTGAGATCGCTTCGTTTTATTGTTGTTCTTTTTTTTTTCTTTATACCGAAAGAAGAAATAGTTTATTTTGACTCTGCTTTATATTGACGCTGTGCTTATATGGGAAGCTTAATTAAATCGCGATTAACGTACATATTGGCTATCTCTAAGGCACCGCGAACTTGGCCAGATATTAAAACTAATACGCTGGTAAATCAAATTAATCGAAACGTTTATACCACTGCCTCTCTCCGGTGATATCAATAACCGAATAAATGGGGACCATATCTCAGCAGCCTAATATGTACGAAAGTCTAGCAACTGTTATATTCGTGTTCTAAATGCAAAAGCGCTGCGCAAATATAATAACCGCTTTCCGGAATCCTCGCTATTTTCGTCGATTAATGCGCGCGCCGTACAATTAATAAATCACGCCGCAATTCAAGCCCACTCGTCTCAATAAAAAGCAGCGGTTATTAAGCAAAACGGTATACTTATCGGTAAATTGCTCCACATAACGAAGATCTATCCCGCGTGATCCTTTCTTCATGTATATATGCTCCTTCGACACGGCGCGAGAGTTATTTAAATTCATTTGTAGATTATCCGGCGCTTTGATATAATAGTATCTCTCTCCCGCTCCGTGGGTGCATTACTCCCAGGGCTGCAGTGAAACATTGAAATTAGAACCTGATTCCATCAGCTATAGGCCGAGGAAAAGGATGTGGCCGGTTATGGCGGCCGTGGCAGCGTTTATCTCCTCAAAGGTGTATGTGTGTATCGCATAGAACCCTTTGCTCGATATATCAATCACGAGTCTTTTTACTCCTATCGCGTCTATATGTGCAGCGCGTGGGTAATGCCCAGAACCTGAATCTTATCATCGGCGTATTTATCGATTATATCCTTCAAAAGCCCAACAAGAATGTCCCGGGGAGAGGCTGTGGCGTATCTTTGTAAGCCTCCTGGGAAGAAAAAAACGCGGCATCTCTATTACGCAATCAAAGAGCAATATATACAAAATATAAACATATATTCTTTGAATAAATTAGCAAAAGAAGATTTCGCCGAATCATCGCGCATATATCCCCCGCGGCGTAGCTCCAAACAAAGCGCAGCCGCGGTGCGATTATCATTGCGCAACTTCATGGACGTTACCCGCGAAAATAAAACGCTTCCTCACGACAGCAGCAGCAGCAGCAGCAGCAGAGATTCTTCGTCCATATGTCCCTGGACTATGTATATATATATATATATATAGAGAGAGAGAGAGAGAGAGAGAGAGAGGGAGAGGAGAGAGACATACGCGGAAGGCCGCGGCGCGCGGCGCGGAAAAGAACGGTACGGGGCATCACGGTCCCCTCGGCGCGATAGCAATTAAAACGCGATACGCGCCGGACAATGGTCACGCTTCATGCCAATTTAACCTGGGGTGTGCGGGTGTGTGTACGACATGGCGGAAGTCTGTCTCTATCGAGACTCGCCGCCGGGGCTTAATGCACGCCTCGCAGTAAAATGGCTCACGCGACACTCTCCTCGCTGGAGACGACTCCTCGCGACTGTACGCTGTGTGTGTGTACCGTTCGAATAAGAGAGAGAGATTAAGCGCGCTTCCGGAACTTGGGCGTTGCTCGCCTTTAACGGCCAGCGCTTCTCTATATCTGTACCTTTGGCGCGAGAATGAGTCTCTGAGGAGAGCCTCGTCATTTTCTCTCTCCCCCCCTCTCTCTCTCTCTCTCTCTTTCGCTTGAGAGCAAATCCCGTAACGATTATTTGTCCCGAGTGTACGCGAATCGCATCCTCTTCGCTTATATATATTATGAGTGAAAGAGGGGGCTGCTGCACAGTTAGAATATTTATTTGCGAATTTGCGGCGCGCGTAGCACTGCTCGCTGCGTGAAGATGAGCAGATGAGATTTGTTTTGCGTGACATTCTTGCGGGATCTGCGGTGTCTTTCTCTCTTTCTATCGCCTCGCGCGCACGCGTTGGTATGTATATACGTATTGTGAGAGATTTTTCAGCTTGTTTGCTTATATACATGTTTGCGAGAAAAACACTTACTTGTGGCTGCTGTACGCGATGGGAGAAGAGTTACGATCGACGTTTGATGACGGACGACGGCAGCAGGTGACACTCGTCACTTAGGAGAGATCCCACTTTGGAAGAGGAGCGACTTTTCACTCGAGATCGTTTCGAATTCACGTAAAACGCCAAGAATGTGTCAGTTTCAGATCTGAAACGACTGACGTTTAATATATATTACAAGGTATATATTTATATACAGGGACGTCTCTCGATATTTTTACACGATTAAAGTGATATCCTTAGAGGACCGGGGCAATTTAAAGGTCTTATTAGGCCCATACGTTTGGCGAAGGGTATACGTGTGTATCGGGACCGCATATGGCTAATGAGACGATCCCATTATACGTTAATGCAGTAATCGTGCAATGGCTCTAAGATAGCTCGTTATTCAGCTAAAGTTAGTCGCATTCATGGTCATTAAACCGCGCAGCTCTCTATAATGCTCCTATATATGCGCGGCATTAAGATGTACGATCGGAAAAAACCAAAGGGATATAAATAATTTCCTAATCTCACTGCTATTTTCTCTTCCTTCTCGTATACGCGACACGGCTTCTAAATATTCTTAACGCGTATAAACTCGCATAGCAACTGCCGCGCGAGCGTAAACTTCCCGACGCGCATTCAACCACAGCACGTATATATAACTGCTATATGCGAATGAAATGAAACGATGCATATATGCATATGGATGTACGACAGACAAGCAAGCTTTAAGACACCGCAATTTTTATAGCCATATCTTCATTGCCGTTGCGGGAAGAGAGTCCTTTGCCGTCGCGTAATAATATTTTCGCGCGCGGCATTACGCAACGTTTTTAGAACAGTATATTTTTAATGAGAAATGAAAGTTGACTTGACTTTGCCTGAACTTATGATCCCGGGCTGAAAGTCGAGGAATAAAGGAAAATCCTCGAGGCTCAGCACAAGCTGTGTGACATTTAAATCAAATTTTCATGAGGGATCCAGAAAAGCGTCTACTCGCCACCTATCGTCGGTAATCAATCACCGAGGTATACATCGGATCCGAGCCCGTATATACACTCCACTCCGAGTGTTAGTACAATATCGCATGGCACTTCCGAGAGCCTGATGTCTATACGAACTCGCCCTTCTGGGAAATCGTGCGGCTTGCGCGCAGGTAGCACCAGCGCAAGCGCAGAGTAAATAATATATATAAAGCGCGCGAGCGCCGCTTATAAAAGCCGCGTACACACCTAGCACACCATCAGGGCTGTTGCTCTGCGCGAGAGCGGCAATGAATGCGCTCTGCAGCGGAGAGCGCGCGAAAGAGTGAGAGGGAGAGAGAGAGCGCTAGGAGGCAGATCAACGACCCAACGGGGAGCTGCCTCCGGTCTTGGCGCGAGTGTCCTTGCCCTGCCCTGCGCCGCGCGCGCGCGCGGCTTCTCTCTCTCGGTCTCGATATATACATGATGCATATGTATAGGTGTGTGTGCGCGTACTTAGCTCTGTGCGCTAGTGTACGCGGAGAGATATCTAAGCGAGATGCCAGAGTCGAGATACGCGGCGCAATTTCGAATTATACCCGACGGAGAGGCCCCCGAGCGCGCGTCGGTATATTTCGATGCGTATGTATATACATACGAACTTGCTCGGATGCAGAGAGATGGCTATCCGAGCGTGAATACAGTGAGCGAGAGAGAGAGAGAGATAGACTGTATCTCACCCGCAACAGTGGATACATGTATACGGTTGCAGCTATGCGCGAAACGGGGAGAGAAAAAGGGTTACGCAACGAGTTGTATGTGGGTCCCTGAACTCGAGCTGTTACTATATATATGCTATGTATATACTACTTTTACATTTTTTGGGCGAATGTACATGGGGGTGCCGGCTTTATCTATGCTGATGCGGAGAAAGTTCGGGGCTTTTATCGTTTGTCCGTGTAATACGGATATATATATATATATAAGTGGTAGTATATAGTTAGCCTTGTAGAGATAGCGAATTATGTGAAGAGGCTTTTTCAGGGGCTAACGGTCGGCCAATCTCATTAAGTAAATAAGTGTATAATTCCGATACGTGACGTCTGTCCAAACAAAAAAAAAGGTCAATCATCGCGCACTTATAAACCTCGATGAACTCGCACACGGCCGCGGGCTCTTTTTCCCGCTCGAATACACTTTTTGCTCCCACTGGAAAAAGCACTATACACAACCCATCCCCCCGCGTGTCATAATCGCGCAAACTTTTTGCCTACGCCCACCGAAGAAACAAAAAACGATCATCCTCCAGCCAAGGCAGTGCGTAATGGAGGAAGACGAGGCAAGAAAAAAGCTCTTGAATGAGACAGCATCGGTCGATCTCTCGGAAATCCATTGAGGCGCGCACCTCGAGCGTAACAAATTTCGCGTATATATAGGTATCCAGCGCGCGTGAAAAATCACCGCTCGCACTTGTCGCGCATAGCAGCAGCAGCAGCAGCAGCAGCATCGCGACAAGGATGAAGCCCTTGGGAGCGGCCCGTAGACTAGTTTATTATACAAGCTCTTCTCTGCTCGCGCGCACATACACACGGAGGGGGGAGGTTGTTGAGCTCGCGATGCATATCCCTCGCGCGCGCGCGCGAGAAGCGACGACCTTGAGCGACCTTGACGAGGCTGCTTCGTTCTCTCTCTCTCTCGTTCTCTCGCGCTCTGACTTAGTCAAGGTCTCTCTCTCACTCTCGTCGGCGCTCGGGAAAAAGCCGCGCTATTATTAGATCCGCCGTGCCGATGTAATTGCCCTTTCGGACCCTTCGCTGCTGCTGTCGTGCGTTCGTTGCTGCATCGGCAGCGAGTATTTCATGCGCTGGGCCTTTTTTCCCTTCTCCCGCGCGGAGAGAAAGATCGTAGCCGCCCTGCCCTCCAGTGAGGATCAGGATGGATTGCGCGAGCAGAGGGATGGGCTTTTAAATGTCGGACGGATCGCGTTTCGATTGTACGCGTGTATATATAGTATATGCATAAGACACGCCCGAGATTTCGCGTGTTTTATTTTATAATACGGCGTATCTATATCGGAGAGAGCTGGTTTGAAAAACGCTCGAGAAAATCCGATGCGGCGGGACGGCTGATATGCAGGAAAGGAAAATATGTACAGCCGACAACAACATATCCAGCAGCGCAGCAGCATTTATCTCTCTCGCTCTCTACGTTATGCTCGCCTGTGTGGGCCGTTCGTTCGTGTATAGAGAGGACGACCGCGTAAAAATGCATCGAGAGAAAAGGCATTGTTATAACCGCAGGAGTGCGAGCCATAGGTATATATAGACTCACACACTGAGAGAATTGAATCGAAGCGCGCGCTAATTAAGGGCGGCCCCTATCCCGCCCAGCAGTAGCGGCGACTTTTCCACGAAGCCGAGCCACTAATCTTTCTCTTTCTCGAGATTACGATTTCGCTTACTAATCAGTAATATTCGCAGGGGGAGCATTAATTAAGCATTGTTTTATCAAGAAGAGCCTTTTCGCTGAGCAACTCTTCGTATATGTATCTATATATACGAGTGTAGTATAGAGATAGTAGACACGGGCTGTATTTTTATTTTTCTACGCTCGCTGCTTCTCTCTAACGATATGGTTCCGCGCACTCTCTTTCTCTCTGGGTATTGAATCTTCCGCTGAGATAATCGACGCTCGCGGTTTGTTTTTGAAAATTAATTATAGAATCTGGTGCGCGCGCGCGCGCGAGAGGGTATAATACGCGGACTAACAATGTAGCCGTAAAAGTCCACGGAAGAGATTATTCAATTTCCCCGATAGCCGCGATACACATATAATTCCAAAGGGCGCCATTAGAAACACGCAAATAATTACTCGCGTATGTGCATATACGTATATAGCATACGCACAGCTCTATAAAGCTTGGGAGGATCGCGGGGCACAGTATATATATGTACATGTACACGGGGGGCTGATAGACTGTATCAAGGTCGCACACTTAACTGCGCAATGAACCGGTTCGAGCGGGTAGAGAGAGAGGATGCGTCTGTATATAGAAAAAGACCAGGTCCGTAATAAATTCCGTGAAAAATCGATATTTATCTAATTTATATCCTAAGCTCGGGATTTTTCTCATGGTCGAGATTCTCTCTCTCTCTCTCTCTTGCTGTAACTGCGCGCGCACGCGATGCAAAACAAACACTCGCCGCGGGGAATATGCGTGTGTATGACCAACAAAACCGCACACTAAATTCGATTAAATTCTCGACGTCGAGAGTTTACGCCGGCAATAGACTCGTACACTCTCGCGCATACAAAGGTGAACAGCCATCGTAAAGTCGTAAACAGCGTATACAGTCGTAGGTGAGGTTTTATTACCCTGCGTGTGTACGTTCATATAGTATATAGCGAATTTGCATGCGAGGACAAAGCCAAAGAGCTAATGGGGCCTCGTCAGTGTCATTCTCTCCGATGCGCAGTGGGTACATAATACGTATACACGATAGAGATCGCGCGGGTATGTTTTTCCCGGCGTCAACCAGTTTTCCGCGCTCGTGTGCGAAAGAGGAACGACGCGACGGCTGTCTGCGCGTCTTGGATAACTTCCTGAAATCGACGGTCATCCTTCAAATCTGAATTTTCAATGATCGCACGAGCGAGTTACATCGCCTCCCGAGAACTGAAATGAAATACTCGCACGATATGGATCGTTGTTATATACGATTCTAAAATTAGCGCGCGTACGCAATAATGCAACAAGAGGAATATAAGACGGCTATGAGCGACTGACGTTTTCACGCAGCGCGCGCGAGAGATATATCCGCGCGAGAGTTATAAATTAATTTCCAGCTATCCTCCGCAGTTAATAATCATCATCGCGGATTCCGAAGGAAGACTATCGCACGACTATCGCACTCCTATTTTTATCTGGTAATTAAATGTTTCGCTTTTCATTAACGTCCATTACACAAAAGCGGCGCATCGCGCATCTGACAGGCCCATCTTTTAGCTCTCCTCTCGAGTCAGTCTCGCAGTAAATACATCCTTTCAATTAAAAAGTCAAAGTCATTGCAATCAAGGCACCCGCAGCAGCTATCCCTCTACAAATGACCGGTGTGCGTGTATATATATATATGCGCAGAGGGTAGATGAAACGGATCCGCGTTTCCGCCATCTTGCAGTTCCTTTCAATCCGCGATGTATACGATCCTCCCTCTCGGAAGATCGCATCCTCTCAGTACTCTGATTAGAGGTCTCGGCCACCCGTACGGAGCAGCAGCTTCTTCTCCGCTGCTTCGATTTCCAGCGATTATTGCACCGTAACGAGGAAACGCGATGACACTCTCGCGGCGCGCGGCAACAGGTGGGAGAGGAGGAGTCGTCATTACGCGCGGATTGTCTTCTCAAAAAGTCAACGACGACAAAGGCTCTAAACGGCAATTTCCGATGGCACAGCTGATACGAACGCCCGCGGCTATGTTGGCGCAAAGAAACCAATTGCCAACGCGCCAGAGTATATTATACCCGCAGCTAAACGCCGAACACTGCAGCCAATTACTCCGCTTAGAGGATCTCGTCTATCCTTTTTGTCCCCGCCACGCCTAATGACCGGCCGTGTCTTCCGCGCGCGTGCGCGCGCCTACGAGCCACCGCAAAAAGCCGCTAAGCGATAGCCCACGCGCCTCGCGCTATACAATATAATATAAAGACTCTCGTGGAAAAAAAACATCGCGCCAGCTCGGGATGCAAAGAGCTCCGCTTTTCATACGCAGGGTTCTCGCGTATGGAGCAGCTCTTAATTAAGTCGAAGAGAGCAACTCCTTAACATCGTGGGCATTCCGGAATAACGTCGAAGAGAGCTATCCTCTTCTTTCCGGGTCGCTCCTCTCTCTCTCTCTCTTTCTCCCTCTCTTCCGCATTACTCGTCCGTCGGAGAATAAAAGAAAAGCCGGAGGAGCAGCAACAGCTATTGCCCTAATCAAATACCAGAATCGCAGCTCAGCGGCGGACGACTGGAATGTCTCCTCTCTCTTGGCTGTGTATAGACAGAGGGTTGGCTCCTCGTGTTCTCATAGCGTGCACAGAGAGAGAGAGATATGCTTTTGTTGCGCGCTCGCGCGAGCTCAGCTTTTTCTTCTCCCGTCTGCGCAGCTCGCGCTTCTTCTTCTTCCAGCAGAGAGTGCCGAGGGAGCGGATTTACGCAAAAGACTTCCGGGGAAGAGTAGCGAGCATTATACGTTCCTTCGAATGCGCCGTCGATCTATCTCTCCCTCCCCCGCGCGCATATCTGGATGCAGCAGCAGCAGCAGCAGCAGCAGCAGCAGCAGCAGTGTGCAGCTTGGCTGTAAAAGGAAGAGAAGAGAAACAGGCGTTTTCATGCTCGGTTTGAATCGCACGCGCGCGTACGTGTACTACAAGTACTGCACGCTTGCGCGATAGAGCGTATTTTCGCGCTTCGGGAACCATCTCACATCTCCTCGGAAGTTTTAGCGATCTCAAGAGAGGTGTTTGCCTTTGCGACTAGTATATACGTATACATATATATAGATACAGCCATGGATGTAACGCGTATATGAGCAGGACGTTGAGTGGTGAGACTATAAATAGATGGGGTCGTTGTCCCTGTGTGTATGTATGTATGTACAGGCACATCAACTATATAGCAGCTGAAATTGATATCCTCCTCTCGTTGGAAACATCCTCGCGAGAGATGGCACCTGCAACAACGCGTAGCTTGGCATTGAAAATAGCGAGGAAAAATCCGACGATTGGCTCGTGCATGCGTATATATACACCGGCGCTGCTGCCGCTGTCTCGGCCGTCTCAGGATATATGCGGCTGCCACTTAATCACTGATTTATTTTCGTTTCGCATATACACATCCTCCATACTAGTCTGTATACACACATACATATAGAGCGCGTGTGTAGTGTACAGAGAGAAACCACAGCTCATCGTTCGCCCTTTGGCTTTAACGATGCCGCGCGCCGGCTAATTTGCAAGCTCCAAATGGAAAGAGTATATATGAGAGAGAGGAAAGCCTCTATATATACACGCTCCTAACTACCCAGCGCCGGCGCACAAAGCATGCCATTAAGCCATACGCCTTAAATCGAATTCAATATATCCATGTGCGTAGCAACAGCAGCCGAACGAGCCTATCGCTTATACATGCGCGAGCGAGAAGGTATACACACACATACACGTACACACAGCGAGCGCAGCGTCATAAAGCGCGCGGTATCTCTTCTTTTCGCCAAGCTCCGGCCAGTTAAGCCAAATCGAATGACCGGTAATTACCGAGAGGGACTCGCGAGCATCTATATAACGACCGCCATATACGCGGCTGCGAATCGAGCTTGACTCTTGGGCGATCGCTGAAAAATGGTTCAATCTCGGGGAGAGAGAAAATCGATATAAGTGCACGGTCTCTCGAGGAGAAGCGAGCTCTTTAGCCTCGCTTTAACTTGATAATACGATGGCGCGCGCGATGAAGTTTCCGCCGAGTGGGCAGATTTGTTGGCGCAACTAAAGCTTACCTTCGCACTCGCTCGCTCGAGTGATTGATGATTACGAGGCTGACCGAGAGGAAGGCGGAGTGTACGTAACGATCGGCCAATTGTCGGCGATGATTCGGGGGAATGGTAAAAATTCGGGGCGAAAATTCCGCTGATTCGCGATTGATGAGGTATACGCGCACCGCGGAGAGAGTCTAATTAAATTAGGAATTCTCAAGGCCGCTCTGCTGCGTACAATTAGCGGAGCAACAAGTGGTATATATATAAGCAATCTGGCTGTCATTAGTCACGATGCCCTTATTTGGACCGTATATACTGTTAGCTTATAATGGGAGTAGAGAAAGATCGAGAGAGAAGTGGACAACGAGGAGGAGAGCAATTACTCCGTCTCGGCGAAAACACAAAGTCGTAACCCAATTGTTGTGTATTCCACAGCGAATTCCAGCCACGACTATATATAGGACCGAGGCAACGAGAGCAATATCCCCGCAGGCGTCGCGCCCACGACGACACCTTGCTGCGGCGACTTATAATACGTCCTGCACTTTCCATTAGCCGCGCGCTCGAGAGGCGCGAGGAGCGACCGAGAGAAAAGAGAGCAAGTAGTATACTAGTAGTAGTAGTAGTCCGATCGGCTCGCTCGATCGCATAGGCAAGAGAAGGCGCGCGCGGAGTCCTTGACCGACCCTGAACCTCGCGCTCTCATCCCTACTCTAGGCTGCTTCTCTGCGCCGCCGCTGCGCGCGAGGAAAAGCCAGTCTCTTTCTCTCTCGGTTTAAAATATAGTGATTACGCCTGTGCCGCGGAGAAGAGCGCGAGGCCGGATGGGATAGATAGACGTGGTGCGAATCGAGCGGTAAAAATCCAGAGGAGCAGGAAGCTGCGTTCGAAGGGAATGTAGTCGCGAGAGAAAGAGGACGACGACACGTACCTAAGGAAATCGTTATCGCGCGCCACCACGACATATCGGCATAAACAATTACCCCCGAATAGATACGGGCTCGCGTTAGCTGGAATCTAATTGAGCCAAGCGAGATGTGTAATTCCGAGGATCTCCTTACAGCATTATAGACCCGCTCGCGTCTGTATAGTCTCGATAATAATACCGGCACCGATTCGGAAACTCGCCGACGAAGCTCGCGTAGCTATATTATACACAGGCGTGACTCGCGAGAGATCGCTTTTTACATACAGACGGTACGCTCTGCGCAACAATGATAGGCGCGAGCTGCTCCTTTTTTCGTGTATATCCACGTCGTCCACTCGCTTCCTTCATCTTTTTTTCTCTCGACGATCGCTTTTTTTCCCGCGGCGATGCATCCGGAACGAATATACGCGCGGCCGATTTGCGACGCGAAAAAAGTCCACTCGTTCATTATCCACGCTGCCATGGCATACTACGTCAAAGGGGAAAAAACAAGTGTATGCACGTTGCTGTAATAAATCGCAAGGATCGGCGACCGATGACTGTTATAGCTTGGCGCGCGTTAATTGCTGTAAAAGCGAGCGGTCCTTTCAATTATTGTCATGGCAAATCATCGTTATACCGGACGCCGAGAGTATTGATGGACCGATGCGCGCACTCATCAGCCATGGCTCATTATGTACAATGCATAAGGCGAGCTGTTATGCGTAAACAAAGAGGAGGCGGAGTAACTGTATAATACGTCGCCGAAAATTCCTGAGCGCTGCATACACAAAAGAAGTATACGTTGTGTGCTCTGGTATCTCGATCTGGAGAACGAAATTAAACGAAAATCGGTCGAAGGCATTATTATTATCTTCCTCCGCTGGAATAACGCTACCGGGCTTCGCGATCTTCCCTTCTACACGGCTGTATACACGCGTATCTATAAACACACAGAATCCATTAGAGGCCGTATTATTATACCCGCGAAAAATCTTGGAGCGCGATCTCGTCGATTAATATCGACGAATGGGGAATGAGCTCCCGGGCGCATCACGAGCTCGATATATCTATATAGTTATATAAAAGCGGTAGCTACTTCCGTGCAGCTTTATGCGCTTCGGTGTGTGTGTGTGTGAACCTATATATCTTGCGGTATAATGGCGTCTAATACACTCTCTCGTCGCGTGGAGCGAACAATCCGAAGCTTCGCACAGCTGATCGTAAAAGCGAGAGAGGATCAAAGTCGGATCCTCTCTCTCTCTCTCTCTCTCTCTCTCTCTCTCTCTCGCTTCCAGACGGACAGGTGCACCAGCTTTTCACGGATTTTACTATAGCCGCGCATACTGCAGCCGGTATTACACGGAGAGGCTTAATTTACGAGCTTGTAAAAATTATTCCGAGCCGAGAAAAATCGACTCCTGAGTACCGGGTATATAATGCCGCGCGCTGCGAGGCTCTGCGCGCGTAGTACGTATGCGCACATGTGCACGTGTGCGGGGAAACGGCTGGGGTATATTATAAAGTTTTTAATACACGTCGCGCTCGCGCTAGCGCGGTTATCCTCAAGTTTTACTATTAGGGAGCTTTAACTGCGTAACAAGCGTCCCGGCTGTTAAAGGCGAAACATCGTTATTTCGATGATTTACTATGCGCGTGAATTTTAACGACTACCATTATACGCGCAGTCGGTTAATTTTTTAATCGCGGAATAATCATTTAATTCGGCTTTTCAGCCGACGATTTCCCCAAACGCGACGGTCATATATACAGACGAATATAAAAACGCGGATAGATTCGTTTCGCCGAATAAGCGAAGAATGCGTGCGGCGCTTCTGAACAGCCGCACACTACTGCTATGAGAAATGCTCTCGACTGTTTTCTCACTCGCGCACTGGAAATCACATATACGTATCCATAGCGTGCTTTGCACACAATGACGTTCGGGGGACGATTCTCCTCGCACATGTATACGAGCGCCTCGTGTACAAAACAACAAGAACAACGACGACATCGCAGGTTTGAATTCGCTCATTGTCATGCGATATATGAGCGCGTAAGTGTGACACACGATGATGCGTGATTTACTGCGCTGGAGCTGGGGGTAGGTGGCGAGAGGAAGAGACCAAAGGAGCCAACACTTTTGTCCATTGTGTGCACGCGCGCATCTCTCTTTTTAAAGAGAGAAAGAGAGAGAGAGAGAGAGAGAGAGAGAAAGAGCACTTGACACGCCGAGGGAATTTACATGCCATTGATATATTGTGTTGAGCGACGAGGGATTTAAACGCGCGCGTAATACGCCGTAACCGTGTTACACAAGTTTCGAGCGCAGCTCATATTATTACGCGCCATTAGAGTTATACGCGGAAGAGAGCTACGGGAGGCGCTGTGTAGTGTATGTGTAATCGCAGGAAGGAAGCCGCCGCATTGTACTCGCGATTATCCCTCGGCTAATAATTGACTTGCTTTGCTTTACGCGATAAGAGCTATTTTTCCCCTGAACTGGTTTTATACATAAATGGGATCGACGGCGGATAAGAAAAATTCAATTAAATTTAATCAGTAGGTTTTATAGAGCCCGCAGCAGCAGCAGCAGGAGTGTAAATTAACCGCGACGATAAGGGACTGCCGCGGCGACACCTGTTCTCGATAAGCTATACTTCGCCGATGTATAAACTCTGCTAATAACCCGACGTATATGTATATATATATAGAAGCTAAAGATAGACTTTACTCTCGAGTGATTTTCATTTCGAGAACGAGCCATAAGGAAGTGGAATCATCGAGAACGACGTTGTGTGTGTATCTGAAATAGTTTAGAGGCGAGCAGGATTTACGGGGAAAAAGCGCGTTTATTTCGCTATCTCGTCGAAAGCAGCCGTAAAATCTGCATGTACAGCAAAGAGCAAAAACCAAGCCGATCCTCTATCAGGATCAAATGAAACCCTCGTTTATTTACACGATTTCGATAAAAAGCTGCTCTACTAAAAGCAGCAAAAAAAAACCCTCGATGTATAAACATTCTAAAAGTCAGTCAACTAAATGCTACATCTCCCCGCGTCGTTGCGTGTATCCGCTCTCTCGAGCGCACGATATAACTCGACGGGCAAACGACGCGTGTTTGACACGAAAGAGCGAACATATAATATAAGCGAGAGCAAGCTCTCTTTCTCTCTCTCTCTCTCTCTCTCTCTCTCTCTCTCTTGCTCTCGTCTATATGGGATGGGTATATATAGGAGTGTAATTAGCGCGAGAGGAAGAAACGAGTGGCGGCGTCGCGAAATTCCGTTATGGCCTCTATATGCAAAAGGCGGCTGGCTACTATAGCGTCGTAAAGCCGTAGCGCAGAGAGATGAGGGAAGAGGCTTCAGCTCACGAAAAAACGAAGATGAAGAGCAGCACATACGCTCGGCGCTATAAGCGTAATTATCCGGGGCGCATTCCTGAGGGAGAGTTTCTCGCGCGCGCGCGTGGCTTCTACCTCCGCTGCTGTTCTTCTGTGTAGCGACAAAAGGGCGATATATACATATTATATGGAGAGGCGCCGACCTAATCCTCGGCGAGGAACTGTACGTGGCCTAATGACGACTCGTATTTTTTTAGTGCTGGAACACACGAGACATTCCTCGAGCGTGACGAATCGTAGCGGAGCTTGGCTATAATACACGTTAAACTGGGATTAGCTCCAGTCGGATCTGTATACTTACGCACTTTGCGAGAACACTCGAGTTTAGCGCCGCTCGCGAACTATACGGTATATTACGAGTTTCGGTGATGATTTAACTGTATACACGGCTCGCGCTTTTTCGGCCCGTACGTGGCCGTTTCATATATTTTATCTACATACCACCGGTGCCATTTGGCGATATAGGAATCGTCGCACGCCTTATACGCCTGTGCTCGTATCAATTAGTTATAAGCCGTCAGCGCGATTTAAAGCTCCCCGGTGAATTATCTCAATAGAAGCGCCGCCGCATTCCGCAGACTCCGTAATACTCTCTCTAAACAGCGCGAGAAAACACCGCGAGCGACACAAAATTCCTCAAACATATTTCCAGAGAGGGCTTCCAGGTACTCTCCGGGGATTTCGGAAAAACTCAGTGTACTGCCCTTCGGTGCAGTGTATATATATAAATCGAGAGAGAGAGAGAGAGAGAGAGAGAGAGAGAGAGAGAGAGAGAGAGCGGCGATAAATCCTTTTTCAGCGGCGCGCCGTAATCACGGGGCGACCGAGCACGAGTCTTACGGCCGTAAAAAGGTATATACAAGAAAAGCGCGACGCGATCGTAAAAGAATCGAGGGGCCAACCCTCTCGCCGTCAGCTCTGATGATAATAACGAGAGAGAGAGAGAGAGAGAGAGAGAGAGAGAGAGAGAGAGAGAGAGAGAGAGAGAGAGAGAGAGTGCAGAGGGAGAAGAAAAGAGGAGGGTAAAAAGCTGCGCGCCTCTAGTCGTTGAATAATCATCAGCTCTCTCTCGCCGCTGCTGCGGCGTTGCGATGATGATGATGATGATGATGATGATGATGACGAGGAGGAGCGCGATGATGATGCGACGAGGACGCGAGAGGCTTCAAGGTCAGGTTTTGTTTATTTTCAAGCTTTTTGACGCCGCGATGCAATTATCGCGGATCGGAATGGTCGGGCGAGAAGGCTTTTAGTGCGCGGTTATGTGACTTATCATTATAATACGTACACAGCGTCGACGACGGCGATTACACTGTACACTCTGATGCTCGTTTTGGATTGTACACGTGTATATGCACCTCCTCGGCGACTCGATGTTTAAAATTAGATATTTTATATATAGTTCGAAGACTCTGCGGAGGAGAAAACGCAGGCTTGACAAATGACAGTGTGACATGCATTAAGTCACACTGCACTACACAGAGTAGAAGAGACAGCAGAAGAACTCGAGAGACGCTTTACAGGTGACTTATGGTCCGCTCGCGCGCTCGAACCTGCCTCGTAATACAAAATAATACACCCCGCCGCGATACAAGTCCGGCGCAAAGTACCTGCTGCATCAGGGCCAGGGCTATACGTACACTTTTTATCCCCGAATGTAAGTCAGCTGGTATAGGTATACAATCACTCGTCGCACGAAGCAATTTCCAAGAGATCGCGCGGAATTACACGGTGACCCTTCTGCGCAGTAGTAGTTCGATGACTCTTCTGCGTAGAAGCATTTATTCTCTCAGCGTCTCCGTCGAAGACGAGGTATATAGTCTAGAAATCGCAAGTAACGCAGGTGAATTTATTACCGCCAACCGCAATTTGCATCAATTAAAGCTACATCAGAGAGTGCTTGCTTGCTCAAATTTCCGGCTCTCTTCATCGTGCATCATTACTCTTACCCCCTCTCTCTCCCAATCGCTTCTAAATGCCAGCAGCACACAGAGCTCTCTCTCTCTCTCTCTCTCTCTCTCTCTCTCTCTCTCTCTCTCTCTCTCTCTCGAACTGTTGACCATGAAGATTCGATTAACGAGTGCAGCAGCAGAAGCAGCAGCAGCAGCATTGTTACAGTTTCGCGCTAAGCGCCTTAACAGCCCCGGTCTGTTTCCGAGTAAAATGCTTAACCCCCTCGTTCAACTAGAATTATAGCCACCACTGGAGCGAACTAATATTTCGCTCGGCACAGCTGCGCCGAGTCTATATATATACGTATATACTATTGCGGAGGAAACGAGAAGTATAGTATAGGCGCGATCGGATCGCGAGAGGACGCGTGCACTGTACTCGCCGTTAAAAGACGTGTAGGAAAGGAAACGGCGTGGGTGTATACTACTGCACAGATAGGAGTCGCCGCGCGGCGAAAGGGACTGTCTATGTGTGTGTGTGTGTGTGTGTTTCGCCGTTTCGTTTTCCTTTGTCGATTTCGACGTGAACCATGGATAACGAAGTTCGCGTGAGACTAACGACCGCGAAAGCTTATTATTACGCGAACGCGGAGAACGCAAAGAGAAGATAGACAAGAAGCCGAGGGGGTTCTCTCTCTCTCTCTCTCTTTCTCCCGCTTGCGCTTCTTCTAAGCTCGAGAGAGAGCGCGTTGGGTGTATTAAGGATCTATCGGACACTCTCTTCCATTTTCTGAGCTATTTTTTCGGATCAGTGTGTTATTTTGCAGACGCGATGACTTTCGAGAATAGCTGATGGATTTTTTGTCTCCTTTGCAAAATTCAATCATCTTCTTCCTCCAAATTTGGCGTTCCTTCGAATCGGCCTTCAACAGCCATCGATCAACGTGAGAAACCCTCGTCAAAGGGTGTCCAAAAATTTTGGTCTTGAATCAAACACTCGCTCCAGAATCCTCGCATTATATATACATATTATACAGGGGCATTGGCTCGGCGAGTCTACGTAACGTGTCCTTGATCTGTGTCAAGTGCAGCAACTCGTTCAGCTCCGGCAGTCGCCGTCGCCGCAGCTATCTGGGAACTCGGCTCATTATGCTTAGGCGACGAGGTGCGCGCGCTTTCGCGCGTCTTTTCTCTCCCTCTCTCTCTCTCTCTCTCTCTCTCTCTCTCTCTGATGATGTACTTATTGCGACCATCGCGATTCGCCGTCTCATTCTGTGCTATTATTGTTGTTATTATTATTATTATTGTTGTTATCGTCGTCGTCGTGCTGCTATTACAGAGGGGAAATGAAAAGGGCGACGACGATCGATTATGTTACGTGTGTAGGCATGATGCAGCAGCGATGCAAATGTCTTTATTGTGGCGCGCGCGTCTTTCTTTATCTCGACATTACGCGCGCGCGCGCGAAATTATCCTCAAACAACTCGGTTGAATCGCGTGGGCGTGCGATTTTATCGCCGCATATCGCGCTGACTCTGCGGAAAAAGCTAATCGATTTTTCCGAGTGTACTCCGATATATATATACGCGTATATATATAAAATTGATTTCGCACCACCGCATCTAACGGCACCCCTGATGTGATGAAGAATTTTTCATCCCGCGATACGCACGCCCTTCCTTTGTTACGTAAGAGGAACAAAGAAAAAAAAATTAACTGAATTTCAAATTACTTTGCGCGGGATGAGCGGTGTCTATATAGCGGTAAGCGGCGCTACGCCGTGTGTATCTCGAGATTCGATCAGTATATATGTATACACATAATAGCGCGCACGCGCGACGCTATAGTCCTCCTCCTCAGCATCAGTGGAAGTGGCGCGGGTCGAGTCAGGCCTCTGGGCGATATTTCGGCCGCGCGCGGCCGCTGTTGCAATTTCCCTCGCTCGCACTCGCGCTGTGTTATAACATGCTATGTAGGTGCTACTTCCTCAATTTCAATTTACACGCCTCGATAGCTCTCAATCATCCCGCTGCTGAGCGTAATAGCGGCGCAAACATTCCGCGGGAGGTTCAAAAAACCCATCTTACGTACACATAGCTCTGTGCATGTATGTATAGATAGAGTACGTCGAGAGGGAAAAATATGTATCGTATTGTGGAGATGGAGAACGATGAGCGAACGGTTTGGGTAATTTAATTGAACATTTGTTGGATGGATTTTTATTAACGGTGCCCAGTCAGGCTTTGCCGAGCGTAATAATCACCGTTCTTATGTATTATCTAAACGGGGTTAAGAGTTGACGAATTTTTTCATGAATAAAGATGCGCAACGCACAGGCCTATCCTTCATGCATATACGCTTTTTTTCCTAATGAGGTGCGAAAGCGATAAATCGCGTAACGGTACGTACCCCAGAGCGAGCGGGTAATGGCGAAAAAATTGCATTGACCCAAATTTTATCGCTCCTCGTTGTTTAGATATGCCGAGGCCTACGCACCGGCTGACAAATGAGGCGTATAATGTATCGACGTCGGCCTTTATTTTTTAACCGTCCCATAATGCACCGAAGCTCGCGCGCGACGATCGTCACGGAAGATACTTTCGAAGCAGCGAGCGGCAGGTATTTATTAATTCCAGCGTCGCGAGTGTGTATCGGCGATCCTATCGCGCCGCCTGCTAATTGCCCATCTAATATGTAGGTCCAGAAATAATAAACTTATTTATAATCCAGTAGTAGATTAAATCCCGTATAGTTGAAAATAATGCTTTTTGTTTACTGAGCTACTAGCGCCTGATGCTCTAATTAGGGCTCCCTTTTATCGCGCGCGATTATGCAAATGCTTTCATTAAAGCAGGGGAAAAAAGTACGGGTATATAGCTCTCGAAATTATAGACGTGAGAAGAAGCGAAAAAAAGGGAAGGAGTATCATTAAAAGTCGATTAAGTCATTAAAATATCACGGCGCATCGAGCTCTTTCACTTGGATAAAAGCGAAAAATTTCGAAACGAAAGTCGAGCGTATGCGTGTATACCTCGCGAAAAAGCAGTCGGAGCACGAGCACATAGCAGCAGCATAAAGCGAGAGGGAAAACGGTAAAATGTCACTGTTAGCTGCCGCTCGCGAGCCTCGCCAAGTTATACTAGTGTCGCCAAGTAGCAACGAACGAATTCGCCGCTGACGGAAACTCTCGACGCAAGCGAGAGAAGGAAGGAGCAGCATAGCAGCGAGAAGAAGAAGAAGAAGAAGAAGAGTAGCTATAGGGGGAAGGAGAGCGCACTTAGCCTCTTGCACGTATGTATATGTATGTGTGTGTCTCTGTGTGTGTGTGTATATATATATATAATATAGCTCGGCTAGATCGAGGAGAGAATATAAGCTGAAGGAAGGAAAGGCTGAGCGCAAGTGAGAGAGAGAGAGAGAGGAGGAGGAGGAGAGGGAGAAAGAGAGCTAGCCGCGGTGGATGATACCGCTAGCCGAGCGTCCAATGAGAAGTAAGCTTTGGCGGGACGCGGCCAACCGAGGGGCCCGTGCGCTCGCGAGCTCGAGAGCCCGGTTTATAAAGTCAGGTCGAGTCGCGGCCCCGAAGACAGAGCCGTGCCGACGCTGCAGCCATCAGGACGCGCCGCGCAGCGCAGCCCACAGACTCTTCTTCTTGTTCTTCTTCTTCTTCTTGAACACTATATTTATATACGTACATACAGCGCAGCAAGTGCCTCCGCGAGTGTGTGCGCGTGCCGTATATCAGAGGAGACTGTTGTGTGCGACGGAACCGGAAGTTTGTTGTCGCGGCCGCTCGCCGGCCGGTCTCTTCTCGCTTGAGCCCGCGCGAGTGTTTGTCGTGTGATAAAACTCTGCTGCTGCTGCTGCCGCTGCTGTTTGCCGTTGCAAGGAAAGTTTGTTGGAAACGTCGTCGAGGAAGTGAGCCATCAAGGTACGTGCTTCTTCGTGCGCACATATTTACGCATCGGAAGGTAGCGCCGACGGCTGACACATCCTGCGTTTAAATATACGTACACGCGTGATATGTCATCGGGGAGCTTTTCTCTATCTCGGGTGTAAATCGCGTGTGCTCGCCGTATGCGAGTTATATACATCGATGCCTCGCGTTCTTTCCTTTTCGACACGAGCTTTTTGCCTCTCGCGGAAGTCGCCCGAGCGTGCCGGTGTGCTGATGAGATTGCCTTTTCGTCGTGGTTTGTTTTGTAATGAGTTGGAGAGAGAGAGAGAGAGAGAGAGAGAGAGAGAGAGAGAGAGAGAAAGGATGTCGGGGGCCTTGAACTTGAGGCGTTTGCAAGTAGTTTAACGACGTCGTCGGGAGTATCGGTTGTATATAGGAGAATATGTGTGCGGGGATCAGAAGCGTGGAAAATTGAGATTTATATCTATACTGGGGGATCAAATGACACGATATAATGTTCGGGTAAAGTTTTGGATGGCATTGAAAATTCGAGCGGCGCTGCGCCTCTTGATTGTTTCGATGTTTTTCCACGTGTTGATTTTCATCATTTCCGCAGCGTAAATTCACAGCCAGAGCGAAATATTGAAAAAGCCAGTTGTAGACAGGCTCTAGGATTCTACAACCGCGGCGCACGCATAATAGTCTCTCGAGTCAACCCGTAATTTTCTCTTCTTTTTTTGGTTACCTCGCTATATACTATACAGAGCAGGGCAAAGTGGCCAGAAATGAGCAATTAGTAAGGGGTCGAAAAGCAGGGGCTCTTCAAGCCACTCAGCAGACGCACAGACGCAGACTAATAAAGAGAGACAGACAGACGGCGAAGTGAACTTCCCGTGAAAAAGTTTCATTCCCACGGTGAACGCTCTCCGCGTATACACAAACACTCCACTCGCGGCCTAGGAACTCTCTCGTCGGCGGTCAAAGTCAGGGCCGCGCGACGGTTAGGCAACCGGCCACTTCTCTCTCTCTCTCTCTCTTTCTTACGACGTAACCTGTGTATGTATATGTCTATATAGATACAAGCGGCAGAGAAGCACGTTTAGAACTTAATCGCGGCGGCGGCAATTTAACAATTACGACGATGTCCGGAGACCACCGATGCAGGGGATGTAAAAGCGATGGCGATTTCGAGGTTTACTTGGTGTATGTACAGAGGAATATAACGAAATAAATTTTCTACTGATAAAGCTCTTTCCATATATATATCGGTACAGCGTTTAAATCGCTCCCAATACAGCGTGTAATAAAGTAGCGCTCGAATCTCTCTCGGTCGATCTCGAGGCGCATTTCCCCATTCAATAAACCAAATGGCAGATATGCAGCCCGCGCATAAAGCGCAGCGGCAAACTAGACCTTGACCGATACAGCCGCGATTCCTCCCGATCAATTCACCAGTTGAATTTCAATCTAAAATTCAATCGGCTCGAGTCGAATCGATTTTGCATCACTTTGCCGATATATACCTTTAACTCGCGGTAGCTCTTTCCGCGAAGTAGCGCCGCAGCGCTCAAGATCGTTCGCCAGCTCTTATCTCTTTCTCTTTCTCTCTCTCCGCTAAGAGAATTTCAAAGAGCTAGAAATTTCTCTCAGCGCGCGCGATGTGTGGATTTTCAAAAGTTTTCCCACACGATCGTTATCCGGCATGATTTACAACGCTTAGTTTAGCGAAAAGAGAAGGAGGAAGAAGAAGAAGAAGCATCGGTGTACAGAGAGAGAGAGAGAGAGAGAGAGAGAGAGAGAGAGAGAGAGAGAGAGATTAGATTAGATTAGATTAGATTAGATTAAATTTATTGTCTGTACATTGTGTTATACAAAAAAGAGTAAGAAGATATATAATATAGGTATTTACAAAATTATTTTTACAGATATAGATTTAAATATTTTTACAGATAAATATAGCTTAATAATTACAAGTTAAAATGACAAATGAGGATGCATGTATGAGTGGCTATTTAGATTCTCTCTAGATTGAGGTAGTGTTGCCTGATCCGACGTTTGAAAAGAGGTATTGATTCAATGTTACGGAGATGAGCTGGTAATGAGTTCCAGAGATATGAGGCGCTTACGTGGAATGAATTCCTCAGCGCCTCTGTGGCGAAAACGGGAATGTCCAGGGGAGTCACCTCTCCCCTCACTGGGCGGAGTGCAACGTGGAAGTCGAAAAAGGCCAAGATGTAGGATGGAGTGGCAGTATTGAATAGTTTTCTTAGAAAACAGGCCGTAAAGTACTTCCTACGTCCGGCGGTGGTGAGCCATTGCAACTCACGCCTGTAGGGGGCGATGTGCTCGTCCCTCCTTATACCATAGATGTAACGTATTCCTGTGTTCACCAGTCTCTGTAGTTTGGTGTCAAGTTCTTGTGAGAGGTCACAGTATACCAATGAACAGTAGTCGATGATGGGGAAAAGTAAGGCCTGCACAAGATGCTTGCGCAGCTCGAAACCAGTGCTCTTTCTAAAAAAATACAGTCTATACATGAGAGAGTGTGCACGTTTACACAGTTGTGTAACGTGCTCTTTCCAGGTGAGTTTAGAATCAAGCACCAGCCCCAGGCTACGCACTGTCGACCGATATTCAACCTGGGCCTCTCCTATTTTAATGTAGGTGTTAGCGGTGGAAGGAAGAGCGTTTATATAATAGGAGGAGCCCAGGACGATCGCCTGAGTTTTGAGTACGTTCAGTTTGAGATGATTTAGCGCAGCCCAGCCCATTATCCTTTCGGCATTAGCACTCATCCTCTCGGAACAGGAATCGAGCTCCTCTAGGTGGCATTGGCTGTAAATTTGCAGGTCATCCGCGTAGATGAGATGAGATACGTCCGAGTCCAAGCAGAGGCCGATGTCATTGATGTACAATGCGAATAATAGTGGTCCCAGTACGGACCCCTGTGGTACTCCCGTGTTTAGCGGTAGAAATGTGGAGAGTTCGTCATTGTCACCAATGACAGCCTGCTTTCTGCCTGTGAGATATGAGGCAAACCAACGAATGACCTGCTTAGAAAAGCCGAAGAAAGTTAGCTTTTTGAGTAGTCTGGCGTGACACACTGTGTCAAACGCCTTACTAAAGTCAAAAAGAAGTAGAAGTGTTACTTTCTTTCTGTTTATTCCAAGCCTGACATCATCAGTCAGCTTCATTAAGCCGGACTGTGTGCTGTGGCCAGTGCGAAAACCAGTTTGTAAGTTGTCGAGGAAAAGTCTCGATTCAAGATACTCCGAGGTTTGTCTGTGCACTAGCCACTCCAGCGCCTTGGACAGGAAACAAAGAAGAGAGATCGGACGGTAGTCAGTTAAGGCTGTTGGCGAACTGACTTTATTCAGTGCATGCACCAGTGACTTTTTCCAGTCGGAGGGGAAGCTTGACTCGCTCAAAGAAAGGTTGAAAATACGACATAAGAATGGAGCGAGTACTGGCAGTGCTTTGAGAATGACAACCTGTGGGATGCCGTCACTACCCCTGGCCTGGGAGTCAAAGTGCATCACTGCAGATAAGACGTCCGATTCCGTTATCTCTCTGAAAGAGAGAGAGAGAAAGAGAGAAGCGGTGTAAGAAGTAGAAAAAGGAAGAGACGCAAATGCGACTTACGACTCCTCCGAGCTTGATGAGTGTGAGAGTGAAGGCAGTTCCGAGAGAAGGTAAATCGCGAGAATCACCGGTGTTATTTTCGTACGTTGTCACATTGATATTCAGTGGGTGCCGTGGATAAAAGCTGCCTCAAGCGTGCCACGAATCCCAGCTGTACGAGCGAACGGTGTCCGTCTATATATACAACTATTATACAACGAAATATCGAGTGAGTTCAACGCCTGAACAGACGACGACGACGACGACGTCTGCACTATATATCGTCCGCGGAATTTCAACGAGCTATATACGCGCGAGAGCAGCTTTATATGCCCTTTTGCGCGTGCGCGCGACCTTGAGAGAAGTGGTGCGCGCGCGCGCTTCGTTTCTTGGAAGAAGATGTGTGCTCGACGAGCCATTCTTCTTTAGCTCCATTCTTTTCTTCCTGCGAAGCTCTCGTCTCTCTCTCTCTCTCTCTCTCTTCTTTTTTTCTTAATGAAAGTGGAATCACGGCGCATAGATCCGCTTCGGGAGTATAGCGTAACTATATTATACTCGCTGTAATTTCGCCGTATGTTCCAGGTAAATATGCCGAAATTAGTGTGTATTTTCAAGAATAAGCATCGGTCTATTCGCGGCGCCGCTAATTGTGTTGTCGGGAGAATATAATAAGTGCATATGCGAGAAATAAGCCGGTGATATTTCGGAATGCAGTCGAGGAGGGACAGATTTACAAGTTTCCGTCTCTTTCTCGCCATGCGGCGCGCACGCGGGCGCAGAAAGGAAGCTTTAAAACACCTTTGTCTTTATAAGCGGCGCTCGTCTCTTCGTCTTCACTTATAAACGCTTTTATCTTCGCTGGAGATTGGAGAAAATTAAAAGGGGTGACTGTCGACTGGAAAAATGCATTATACTGACTTGTAAATATTCATGAGCGCCGCCGGAATATACCTATATACGATATATTTATCTGATGGGCATTATGCGCGGGGTATGAAAGAAAAAAGCGAACAAGCGACGACGTGTGCTCCGCGCAGTCGATCGCGCGATTAAGAAATGAGCAATTAAAACACCTCGAGCGCGTCGATTTAACCCCGCGTTTCTCGACCTCTCCAAAACAGTCGTATACAACGCCACGATCGGCAAAAAATCGCGCTTCTATAGTACGTCAAAAAAAAAAAAAAAAAAAAAAAATTGCTACTACACACAGCGTCGGTGCGTCAAGTCACGCTTTATTTTCGGTGATTAATGCCACGGTGTAACACGGGACTTATCGCTCCCTCTCTCACATCCTCTCCTTTTTTTTCGTCGTTCACCGCCCGCATGACTCGACGCTTCGTCGCTCGATTATTATACACGCGCACGCGTGTCACGTAGGCTAATAGGTAAAGCCCCTCGAAGAAAAGAGCCACCATATATATATATATATATATGGGGGAACGTGCGACGAACAAAAAAAAGAGCGGCCAGCGGTGAAAAAAAGGAATCGTGCTGTTTATAATTGAAAAGCGAGCGCATTGTCGCACCAGCTTCATTAAGTCATTACCGACGAGGTACGTCGCGATTTCGAGCACAGATCAATTACCGACGCGGTCATACGGAGAAAAAAAGTCAAATTTGCGAGTAGAGAGCAATCGGACGACTTTATCGGGCTAATTAAGCATTTCGTAAAAATGAGATCCGATCGCAAGCCCGATAAGCCACTGTGCGCAGTATACAGTAGTCGTCGCGGCTTGTAAACGTCGCGTGGCAGGTATATATTATATACATGTCCGACAAAAGGGTTATACGCACACACACACTGTGTTTCGTCGAATATGGCGAGAGGAAGGAATTTCAGGGGAGCAAAAAAAGGCGCGGCGTACAGAGAGCTTTGAACGTGTGCGGAATAATGAGCGATGGATGGTGCGAGCGTATGGTGCGGACGGAATGGAAATTTATCTGATGCGAAATCCGGTAGGTTTTCTAATTATAATCGATCGCTGGAAGCACTACTATGCGTTAATTATATATATATATAGAAGCCTACGCGGTGACAAAGCTTGATTATCTCCCGTATGTATACGCAAGAAGAGAAGCTTTAATTGACCAAGCGCACCGAAATCTTACCGTGAAATCGGGAAAATCAGTAGCGGCGTGTATCACGCATACGTCGTCGTCGGGATCCGATCCGACGCCGATTTCACGGTAACCATCTCCGGATAATTTTCTTCTACTTCTTCTTCACATTAAAAAAAAAAAAGAACGACGACGACGACGACGACGACGACGACGTCCCCCCTGATGTATATATATACGCTCGCGAGCAAATTAGTTAACCCAGCCGAGAAAATTTCCTTCGCTCCGTAGAAGCAGAGAACCTCTTCCATATACACAAGAAACGCCGAGCAACTCGGAGAGTAGAGGAAGAAGAAGAAGAAGACTGCTGAGAAGCCATATAGCTCAGCGGAAAAACGAAGAAGAAGAAGCAGCGGCAGCGGAGAGATATACAACAGCTCGAGCTGGGAGAGATGATCTCGATCGGCCCATTAAATTAAGCATTTTTTCATCGAGTTGGCACGACCTGCCCCACTATCCTTCTCACTGCTTTGCTTCTCTTTCCGCGCGAGCTCAGTGAGCGCACCTATATACGTATATATATAAGAGAGCATAGAGCAGCAGCGGAGGATCTTAGGCGCCGCCTGGACATTGACCCCGAGCGCCTGACCAAGACTCTCTCTCTCTCTTATATGTACTATAGCTATGCCTCTTCTGCTCGAGCTACACACACACACACACACACACGTATATATGCACATAGAGGTTTCACTGCTTCACACTATAGTCGTCCCGCTCTTTACAGACCTCTCTTTCTTCTGCGTATAATAGTATACGAGTAACACCGACGCTTTAGTTACGGGCGATATACGAGAGCAGGTGTGTACCAAACAGAAATTCAATTATTCCGCGGTTAGAAGATCGCCGATGCCGTGTCAGGAAGAGCACTTGGGCGTCATACAATGGCCATTACGCACCAGGACGCGAACAACAACACGCGAACTCACGAGAATAAGATAAAACGAAAAAAGGGAGTAAAACTACTCGCTCCGGCACCTCTGCGCACGCGCGCAACCAAGGAATGTCTCCTGTTTTTTCTTCCCCTTGAGTTTAATGGTTAGCGCCGCGCTGCAGTGTACTGCGCAACAAATAGAAGATCGAGTCCACTTCCGGCGAGATAACGCTGATGCTCTGTTAATTTCCTTTTTTCGACGCTCTCGACTACACACACACACACACATATATATACACGCCTCTTCCGTACACCAGAAGATAGAAGGCGGCGTCGGCGCGTGCGGCGTGTAATGTAGATCGGGATCAATAGATCGATAACGGTGCAGCCACCGCCGCCGCGAATTGTGCTATGCACCTAGAGGGAGAGAACTCTTGCTATATACCTTGCAAATTGAACGATTAACGGTTTTGAGGTAGTCCGATGAAACACGATCGATTCAAGGCCCTGTAATATACGTATTTTGTGCTATCGATGTAATGCTGGAAAAAGGAGGTCGCGGGGGATAATTTACGCCAATTACCTGCTACATTGTCTTTGGCCATGAGTATGTGTGTGTATCTTATTTATATATAAGGACTTTTTTGCGGGCACGAGTGTATCGGTCTCTAATTACGCGCGAGGATTATGTTGCTCAGCGCTTATACATATTGCAATATACATAAAAGGGGTGCGGGATGCATTATGGGTCTATCGGGCTGGATTTAGAGCGCAGAGTCGGATAATAACGTTCGAGGTATTTTGCGCGGGTTCTTACGTATGGATCGTAAAGTCGTCGGCTGGATATGATCGGCGAGATTAAATCGAATTGCAATTTTTCAGCTGACGGCGATGTACTTTTGTGTACAAACTAGTTTAAGACTTTTACTTAACGGCGGTTGCTTCTGATGGTAAAATTAATACAAGAAGTTGACGAGGGAGGATATGGAAAATCGCCGACTTAACGAGATAAGTGCGCTCAGAGGGGATTGCCATAGCGCCAGTCACGTTCGTAATGCGGACACTGTACCTAAAAACGCTTTTCCATTACACGCCTCGTTCTGTAACGAGTTCGAACTAGAAAATTTTATTACGCAAGTTCTTCCGTCAAAATGATATAAATCAATGCGTACGAGTGGTATATTAGACATTCAACGTATTGCACCGCCGCCGAATGTCAAAATGAGCACTTAACGGTACTGTACACATATGTAATAGTAATTAGACGCAATTTCCTAACGTAAATAAATAAACGGATGTAGAGTCTCAGCAGGCATAAATAAAAGCGCATCGCAGCCTTGCAAGCGCTGAGAACAGAAAACTAGACAGCGCGCGCACTCACAGCGTCGGTATAATTTGCATGAAAAATTATAATTCCCCGGAATCAGCCTCTACCCAGTGTGTACATATAGCTCTATACTCCCATGCTATATCTCATTTACCCTTGCTTCGTGAGAAACACACACACAGCTACGTGTTCTCGATCCGGCAAAAAGTAGCCGACGGTATAAAATACTCCAAATAGTAGAGGAAAACACGGACCGAAATCCTCGATTCCACCTACACGAAAGAAAGAGAGAGAGAGACAGAGAGAGCACTGCTGCGAGGCACCGTTACACACACGCTTTTTCCAAACGGCGCGTGTGTAAACCGAAGAAACAAATGAAAAAGTAAAGGGAAGAAATAAAGGGGAAAAGGTTCGCGCGGAATTCTACTCATGCAAATGAAAAGCGTGCAAATCCGATACAATCGATTCTGCACGTATATACACGCGATTTTTTCGCTACACATGTGCGCACGAGTATATATAAGTATATATGTATATACTCGCGGAGAATGTAGGCTGGAATTCGGATGGAAGCGCAAGAAGCGAGTCGTCGTCGCATGCGGAAGAAGAAGAAGAGTCGGGACGACGCGCCGGAATGAAAACAGAGTCTCTCTCTCTCACGAGGAGGGATAGAGAAGCCACAGGACTTAGTGGACCGCCGCCGCCGCGTGCAACGGAACGCCGCATTTTAACACCGTTACACTTATAGCCAAGAGAGACTCCTCTCTATCCTATAGAGCGAATAATCGTTATTAAAGTCGTGGACGAAAACTTGCCGGGAATTTTTGCTTGCGTATACACACACACACACACACGGGCCAATTATCTTAATTAAAGCGCGACGCAAGTATATTAGGTAAGTAAGATCCCATAGGTTTGCGAAGGAATTTCTATTATTGAAGGCTTTCGCCGGCGACCGTTACCTTTTCGCCAGCTGTACAGCATCGAATCTGGGTCCGCGCCCGCGCCCGAATTTTTCCCCCGCGCGATCCCTCCAAATTAATAGTCCTAGCGGTAAATAGTGGAATATACCGTTCGAGATGTGTATACTATATAGATATATACGTATACGCGCACGCACTAGACTCGATATATATAGCGCGCGCGCTTCGATTTTATTATTTCTTCCTATTTTTTTCTCTCTCTCTCTCTCTCTCTCTCTGCGTCGTTCCGAGGAAAGAAGCCGCTTACTCATGGCTCCGAACGAAACGTAAGATCGGTGGTTAGCCAAGAGAGAGAGAGAGAGAGAGAGAGAGAGATGACTCGGTCGAGCGCGAATATAATAACTGCCGGCGCCGTTGTTCGAGCTAAATTCTTCGCGTCGTCTCGTGTGTTTGCAGTTATGTCAAGTATGAATTATGGAGCCCATTTGACGATTGTGCGAGGTAGCTGCAGCATCTGCTGCTGATGGCGCCTCCCCCCTCCCTCCCTCCCTCTCTCTCTCCATCTCTCTTGCAGGCGGTTATTACGCTCGGATATGGGAGAGGAACGGTGCTACGAAGAGGGCAATTAAGACGTAGGAGAGCAACGGGAGCGCCGCCGACTCGATGAGTTTGACAATTCGCAAATAGAATCTCTTCGCTATACTCGGTAGTGCTATTAGTGCTACTATACCGTGTGCTAAATACATCGCGCGGCTATAATACCGACGCTATTTTCAGCAACGGGTTCGAGGACTATCTGCAACGATTTGCATTCGTAAAGAAGCCCGATGTGCAGGAAATAGCGAGAGGGAAAGAGTTCTATAGACGCTGCGCGAAAAAAGATACGGTTTTGCGTTTGTCATTTAACTCACCTCCAGTCGTCGGCGACTTCACCTTCACCTTACTGCTGCTGGTATATTACCACTCGTGGTCGCGCATGTGTAGAACATCGTTACAGACGATGCGGCGGCGGCGACTATCTTCTCTCTCCCTCGGAATGCTTCGCCGGCGCCTTTGCCCTCATGAATATTCAATACTCTCTTTCCCGCCCACGCGAGAGCTAAACTACATTTTTTCCCCGGCGCACGCGTATTGTATCGTATACCGTTAAAAAATAATCGAACGGAAACAATATAATCGAAGCGAACACTGGCCCCACAATGAGCACGGCCCACTTGTATATATGTTCAAGCTCGCTTTCCGTCACGTGTGTGGCTCTACGAACCAGATCACAGCGAAGCATCTATATATACATATATGAGATACAATAAGTAGGGCCCCGGAAGGTCGAGTGCAGCACATACATACTGCTTTGTGTGCATAATCCGCTGTGTCACGAATATTCGAGCGTCTCAATTAAACGGCTGTCGCGTGGTATAATAGGGCCCGATTAAACAGCCGGCCGCGCAGCTGTGTAATAATCATCCCACGTCTCGTGCGGGGAGACGGAGATAAGAGAAAGAGTCGCCGAAAGGAACAATGGCATAATGCGCGCCGTAGTCGATCTTTTGTGCAGCTCTCTATATAAAGCGATAAAGGACGATGATTCTTGCGGGGGGCGAGTGACGGTTATGATTTAATTGCCGGAATTTCTCAGAGTCATACAGATCTAATGCATTTTTAATGGGAGAGAAGAGGAGCTCATGCCTGCGTGTGAATGCGATTTCTTTTTCTCGGCTCGCCATCGGTGCTGCTGAGATAATATATACCGCATACAGCAGAAAATTAAGCGGCATTTTATTGTTCTATGCATAATGCAGCGAATCGAACGGCACTCCGATAACTGTTCCGTAATGGAGTCATAACAGGCCCGGCGCTGTACACGTTTCACTTGGTAAAGAAAAACGCGGCGTAGCGTAACTGGATACTCGCGCATATATACGTACCGCACTACTAAAATTGAAACACGATCACTCGTACACACGCCGAACGAATTTCTACAGCGAGCTATATATAGTGTGCTGTAATCACCGCGTTGAATCTCGCGTTCCGCATGCGCAAAAGGCTTTTTACTGCCCTCAAAACGTGTAGCAATTTTTTGTCAGTCGCTATATTCGAATATCGCGCGTATACCATTAGAGGGAGAGAGAATCCCTAGAGCCGCATCGGTAGTCAAGACCACCCATCATAGAGCGTCTCCCTCTCAACCTTGGCAATGCCGACTACGTATATACTGCACCAGCGGAACAATCCCTTCGGCTCGCTGCGATCGTGAATAATAAAGCGGAGGCATAAATATGAGCAATACTACTATATAGTATACCACACGTTGCCGTTGTTTTTCCATACGCAAATCAGCCGCTGCTGCCGTCTTATTTCTCCTCCGCACACGGGACCCCCGAGAGCCGCTTTAATTGACATTCTGCGCGCGCTGCACGTTTTCGTGACCTATTTGCGGCGGCGGCGGCCTCCCGGTTTACATGTAACGCGAGCGCGAGCTGACCGCTGCACTGCACGTGCATAGGTACATATATATGCATGTGCTCCTTTTGCCTTAATACGTGCAGGCAGTCGCCCTGTAACGAGCTCTCGTATATAGATATGTCTGTGTGTTGCTTTCGCTCGTTCGCTTTTGAATTCCTCGCGTTGCAGAGACTCTCGCTCGGATTATTCGCCCTCTCGTTAGTTTTAATTAAGTGGTGCGAGGGACCAAGGCACGTACGCTGTTTGTCAAGGGCACGTCGATGCGTGACGAGCGATTACTGCGTTGAGCTGAGAGGCAGAGATGGAATTGTTCGCCGATGTTTCTCCCTCCCTTGCCATACGCGCGATTTGCATGCACTTCATCATTCGGGAGAGCAGGGCGATAACTGTATACCGTATACTCGCGGCCGCGATTAAAACAATAGCCCGTAAACATTTCATAACAAACGAGCGGGCGTCTTATCGCTCCCTTTCCCTCTCTCTCTCTCTCGAGAAAGGTAATGGCGAAGAAGAAGAACGTCTGCGCACAAGATCCATCTATCATCTCACTCGGCGAGGTGTGTTTTCGTCCGTGACTGCTGTGTAGCGAAAAAGTGGTTGCTATATATGTGTGCCCGAAAAAAGAAGAACGCACACGTCGAGGATCGTGATCGATGGAAAAGGGGTAGAAGAAAAGTCCAAGGGACCGCAACGAAATCGTTCTCTCTGCCCTTAAACTTTTTCCCTTATACGCGACCTCGACTTCGTATCATAAACCCTAAGGCTGATTATCGTCATTAGCGCAGCAGAGGAGTATGAAAAAAATCCGTAATACTCCACAAAGTGTATATAATATATAACGGTGATCGCGTCTGATTCACCGCTAGGTGTTCACAAAACAATTAATCACCGCTTCTTCTCTTCTTTCGGGCGCACGCGCCAGCAGTTTTCGAGGAGCTGCTGCACGAGAGCTCGTTGTCGCTGCTGCTGCTTTGCCCGGCAAGGATACGAATACCGTTACACACCAAAGAATAGTTTCGCCGCCGACGCCGCCGTGAGGCGGTAGCCGCACCTGGTTGTTTCTTATTGCGCCTCGCGTTTCGGAAGACTGCGCTTTTTTAGAGTATATACATATATATAGGTGGCAGGAAACGCACAGCTACGGTTCTCACAGAATTATCTCAAACTTATTTCGTCTGTGGCAGCTTGTTTTTTTTTCTCACACAAAACTGCGCTCGCTCTATACACTGATGCGATTTTAATTGCGTCGTCCACGCCAGAGATCTAATGACGTTCTTTCAACGACTGTATCTATAGCTCTACAGTGCACAGAATAACGATTACGATGATTCGATCGAACGTTTAAAGATATTTATATACGGAGTCGTAATGTCACACGCCTCCGATGTATAATAAACCGATTCCGCGGAGACGGCCGTCCAATTACGCGGGAATATAAGGATATCCTCTCGCGCGCAAAACACCTCGTCAGACTCGCACTCGAAATTTCGACATTCGTCACGGCGGCGACGCGTGAAAATCCAGCATACGACGTCCTTCTGAACTGAAAGTGAATAATGACGCGGTTAACACAGCGCGCCGAGAGAAAGAGAGGGATGATGATGATGATGACGGCGAGATATCCCGAGAAGCTTTTTTACCCATCCCCAAATACCTGAGCGCGCTCGCGCTCGCTGTAGCCGATAAATACGCCTGTCAGTCTATTTCATGCGGCTTCTTGCTCTCGCCGAGAGAGTATATATATATATATATATATATAGGATTTTTGCAAGAGAGGGCTTCTTTCTCGACGGGTAACCGTAAATTCAATAGAACCTATATATATCGAGTATAGGAGAGAGGCGAGACCGAGGGCTTATTACGCGGCGTGGCTGCTGCGCGTGACAAGGACGCGTTTGTTTCGCGTGCGCAGCTCGCTCGGAGGAAGGATGAATATAAGGAATATACGCGGCAACGATCGTATCTGTCGAGTAATCGCCGATAATTGAGGAGAGATATTGGAACTGCGACGAGAAAGAGCGCATGCGCATAGCGCTTATCTGCGAAGACGGTCTGGACGCGTCAACGGCAGGTAGCTGCGATATGTACATGTATACACGCAAGTGAAAAGTAGATTGCGCCGAGGAGATTAGCATTTGAATGCATCGGCAGTGCGGTGAGCTGGTATGTTGATTGCACCGCTGCCGCGATATGCGTATGTATAGATATATAAGTGCCGGCGAATCAGGCCTGAAGAGATGTCGTTTACATCCGTAATGATATCGAGGCTACATATGCGTATATAGGATGTTGCTGTACAGCGAAAGCCCGAGTATATTTATTAATTCAATTTATTACCAAGCAGCTTATCGATATATTTCATCGTTGACTAGGCAAAGCGCCATCAATTTCCGCAGAGCGAGCGACGCGTACAAACGACTCTCGCGGCTCGTCCGTAACGTAAAATGCGCGCAAAGTCAGCTCTCGTAACTGTATAACCGCATGGTGATTCTAAACTCATCGTGTTCCTCGCGATCCATCGACTTTTAATACCCACCGTCACCTCTCGTCGGCGATGTATATATTATATATAGAACCAGTTTGAAAAACGGTACTAATGCGCTCTGAAAAAATCCAAGCGCGCGCGATTAGAGTCTACTGCGAGATGCGTGTATATATATATATATATATATATATATATATATAGGCAAAACAAAAACGACTTACCTACGCATCGCTGCTCTCTTTTTCCACAGCTTCCTATCCCGCAATAAATCCGTAACTGTACCGACCAGATACTCATCCCACTCTATATGCACGATCTCTCTTTCTCTCTCCGCATCATGCGGGTAATCACGCGCTTGAGCATCGAGTAACCGCCGAGGCGCTCGTGCGTTCCATATATAATAACTTTTCCACTGTAAATATGCATAAGTAACCCACCGCAGCGGCAGCGGCAGATTTTTCGCAATTAGATTATCCGGAGGAAGTCGCGGTGGCGACGTCCAGAGGAAAAAGGGAGAGGAATCCCGACGCGCGGGTTTAATTATAGAATAAGTAGAGGGAGAGAGAAATATGCACGTCGTGGCGGCGTCACGATCGCGTCCGCCTGATAGCGCCGGGATCTTCATTAATCGCGTCGCCGACGTACACCACCACCACCACCTCCTCCTCATCTCTCTCTGTCGTTTCTATTTTCCGCGTTGCTTTGTAGTGTATATAAGGCTCGACTTTTTGCTTTCAGGTATATGCATTCACTCGCGAGATATTATCTTGAAGTGGGGGTCTAATTATTGCATACAACTTTTGAAAAAACATCGCCGCTTTGAATTTTCGCGCATCACCGTGCGCGCATACCTGACGGATTTATTTGCTCTAAAATTGGCAAAATACGAGCTCTAAAAGTGGCAGCGTGATTACGCTATAAATACCTCATGAATAATGCGCATAACAGAAGCCTCTTCGACTTGCTTAATGAGCCATCGGTGAGTGCGTATACAAAAATCCTTTCTCATCGGCGATTTTCGATTACCATGGAAATTTAATCAACGTCCACATATATATACAAAATCTGTTCGATTATACCGCAACAAAGATAGCCCATAAGCCGCAAAACCATCAGTCAGCGAATCTTCATTAATCGCTCTCGCCTATACATACTCTTCCTGTGTAATCTCTCTCGTGGAGAAATGACAAAGCCAGCGTCTCGCGACAAAACCGTGAGGGTAGGAAGATCGAGCGCCTGTGGGATGATTACAGAGCGTGCACAGTCGTGTGGCCGCGAGACAGGCGCCCAGGAGACGATCACAGAGAGAAACACGACTAACAGTGTCGCGAAGGAGGCGTAATACGATTCGCTGTATTGTAGGGGTATAATGGGGGCTATTTGTTGTGGCGGAGCTGAGAAGCTTCTTTGTGGTGCAGGCTTTGAATTTATGGATTAAATTGTTGATTTTTTTTCTCTATTTTTTAATGAGCGTCCAGCCTTCCGGGAGTACAGTGCAATTAGAGGCTGATGTAGTTTCTGGCTTCGCGATGGAGTTTCTCTCAAAAGCTTGTAAGGTCGGATTTTTTATTACGATATACAGATGGATAGTCGAGTAAAAATGCTACGGAGCAACTTAATAAAGCTATTCCAGTGGTAGCTTGCTTCGAAATCAGTAGCACCTCGTAGGCGTTAATTATTAAATTGCAAATGCGAATGAGCGATGGAAGTAGAATAAAGTTTACGCTCGCTGGCCGTGATACGCGCGCGCGTGCATTATTTATGTAACACCAGCAGGCATCTCCATAATTTAGTATAATATACCGTGAATTTGCAAAAGGAAGAGACTAGCCTTTTTTCTAACATTATGATTCAATTACTTGTACATTAGCATAAGAGCTTTTTCTATATTACATAAGAAGTAACTTCCTCAATCGCTCGAATAACGCACTCGATATATGACCCACATTACGCATATCAACGCGGAATATTACGCGATTGCATATCATTAACTAATGCATTACAGCCGTATCGGCAATACAGGCTCCCACGCGTGCTCCGCACTCAGGGCAACGTTTCTCGGACTCATCCCCCATTAGCGATATACGTACATATATGTAATTCTCGAAGCGCACGCACGAGGACTCTGATTTATAGCTGCCGCGCATAAATCGCAACAAGTGGGGGATAATTACAAGGATGGTCACGCATAGTGAGGCCCTTTTTCCTAGCAGCAGCAGCAGGAGCAGTAGTACTAGCTTCTATTAAAAGACGGCCTTGAAAGTATAATATATATATATAGAGAGAGAGTGAGAGAGTAGCGAAAGCGTTCTAGGCCAGGAGCCGCGAAAGCTCTTTGCTTCGCTGAGATCCTCTCCGCGAATTTATGCTCCCTCTCTGTATATTCATACGCGTATTTCTTATAATACATACCTCTCTATCTCTATCTCTCTGCGTGAGAGAGCGAGAGAGAGAGAGAGACAGAGAGGAATACTAGTTCTTCTACTTCTGCCCTCGGGGGGGACGCAGCGAGGCGTTCATGTAAATGCAACCTGCCGCGCGCGCGCGCGCATCTTCTTGTATATATAAGATACCCTCGTCTCCCTCGCTTATGTATATTCATACACGATCGCAGCTCTGTGTTCCGAGAGATGCAGCAGTGCTGCAAGTCTGTATAGAGTTATACACCCACCGACAAAAGCGCAGCTCGCAATTATTTTATTGCTCTCTCTCTCTCTTTACGTAGGAGAGAGACACACGCGAATGCACTCACAACTCGCGGCCCCTCCATACATATACACTATTGTTTTTGAGAAAGACGGGAATATATACTATTATTCACGCCTTCACTTTCATGCCATTCCTCCGGTCTCTGATGCGATATACGCGTATAATCGCTGTGTATGTATGTATATAGCATTTCAAGCTCAGTGTCACGAAGGAGACGTGCGTATGTTCAGTCCCTCTCGTGTCCGTCCTTGAACGTCGTCGTCGACGATATTTATAAGAGAGAGAAGCTCCCTCTCCCGCGCGCGCGCGACATCCTTTGGCATTTGCATCGAGCAACGTATAGTCGTACTAGTAAGAGAGGGAGAGAGGATCCGCTTAGAGAGGAGCATACAGTCGCATAGGAGGGTAAAAATCGTCGAACATGGCGGCGAGGGGGAGAGCTCTCTCGCGCGGCGCACAAAACGAGCCTCGGGGTTTTATACGAGCCTCACTGCCTCGGGCTAATCTCGTGCCGTGAACGACCGATCCATTACTGCACCCATGTATGCAACATACAGAGAGAGATGGAGGAAAAAGCTGCGGAGGATGCCGCAGTGTACGCGCGATTCCGGGTAAAATGGCGAAAACGTGAGCGTTTCTTTATGCAGCAGCAGCCCAGGCTATTGTACATCCGTGTTGTTGCTGCTGCACACGGGGAAAAAGTTTTAGAAGCCAGAGCTGAAGCTTGTCATTTTTTTATAGGCTGTTGCGGCAGCCGAGGATGTATATGCTTTTATGGGCTCGCGCGCTCGGTGGATGCTTTTTCCAGAGGAGGAGGAGCGGAGCTAGTATGTGAAATTGGATATTCCACGCTGTTGCCGAGTCGTCGATCATAGTGACGGATTAGAGGCTCATCGACTACTCTGTGATTGACGCGTCGATGATCATTACACACACGGGGTTAACAACCTGTGCGGAAGAGCAGCTTCTAGATAATATTATTTTCGATAAAGTCGTATACAGGGAATGTAAAGTCGACGCGGAAAATGAAGTCGTATCTCTGCACCTGCCGTAACAACGCACCTAAATCACCGTTTAAAGAAAAAAAAACGGCCTTACGTGCGTGTGCAACCTCTTGGTATACATCCTCAAAGTTCGTTGCACCTCCCCGCGGGGAAGCTCGCGCATATACATGCATGCATGCGTATAACTAAGACTCGGGGGAGTATACGGACAGTCACACATGCGCTATCAGCCGCTGCTCCTTTGGCCCCGTCTAATTACCCCGGAGATTTATCGAGTCGTATTTTATGTAAACGATCGTGCAGCCGATGTCGATGCATATCGTGTCTCTATATACGGAAAAAGTCAGCTCTGGATTGATTGCGCGCGTTCGCCGGCCTCCCGCAGGATCGGTTGCACACACACACACACACACACACACACACACACACACACACACACGATATTATACATGCGAGGACTTACATCATTTATTTATTTGAAGAGAGATAAAGATTTTGAGGTAACGGGATGCGGACAAATTTCGCTCTTTGAATTGTTAATTGCGTCCGAGTGTGCCTCTATGGAGGCGTATATAACCCAGAAGATCGTTTGTCTTCCACACGACGCTCAATGACTTCTCTTATGTTATGACGCGGGGGAAAGCCATTACACTGCTGCAGCCGCGAGTCGCGGCTAATTAATGTGCATTAGCCCGAAAGGACGAGAGTTTCGTAACACATTGCAGCGTTTGATAAACGATCGATATAGCTCCAGCATTGAAATTCGGATCGGTACGATGAGTTATTGATATTATCAAGTTACACGAGAAGCGCGTGTTCTCGCGTAAATTCCTCGTCGTCGGCGGCATTAATCAAAGCGGATCGCACACTCGCAAAAGCTATATATATATAGACACACGTAAAGCTTGTTTATCAGTCCCACATCTCTCATCGCGTATATATATACGTTCTCACCTCTCGGTATATATCTCTCTAAAAGGTCAGCTCTCCGCGGCTGCCCTTGTTTCCTTCTCTCCTTTCTCACAGTCTTTCTCTCGCCGTGTGTTTGAATCCCGCGGGGCGTCCCGAGTCCCACTTCGAGGCGAAGAGGATCCTCAGAAAGACTGCGCGCGCTCGGTTAGACTCACGATTGATACCCAATTTTCCACGATTCATCGCGGCGGGCCATCTCTTGCGGTATATATACCTCCGAGTCGTCGTTATATTCGCGAGCGCGGACCCGATCACGATCCACCGCCGTGATCGAATACCGTTTGCGGCGGCGGCGGCCGCGGCACGCCGGGGGGTTGAGCTTGAACCGCGATGTATATATATATATATATAACCCTGTGTGCTGCTGCGCGAAGGAGGAGGACGCTCTAGTGTATTCCGTTATTATATCGTCCCGCTCGCTGCTGCTGTCCCATTGTTTCCGCGAAATTCACCGACTCACTGGGCTCTCATTTCCCTCCCCCGAATGTAAGCTGTATATATACGTGCCTTATTGCTTATGGATGACCAGTGCATAATATGAAAGAGTAAACGAAAACGAATTCGGTGCGCTTATGTATCAATCGCGCTGGGGAGGAACCGCGCGTAACGGATTCTTCTCGGACTGCTAACGAAAGGATATTATTGAAAATTACTCCGGGCCGCTTTGTCTCTGGAGCGCGAGATGCCCTGGAGATTCCTTAACTGCTCGAGAAATCTGACGGTTGTCCCTCGTAAAAGTGAGCTTTATAGGCCGGTAAATGCTGCTGCTGCTTGCTGCCCCGGCTATATAAGATCGTAAGGAAGCGGGCTCTGCTTCGCCGTATTTCAAACGTTGATGTGTATCGATATGGTTCTAGTGAATCTCTCGCTGCTCGCTGCGCTGTCGAGCAAACTTTTTCCTTTACACGCGGAGATATTCCATTTCGAGGAAGCGCACTTTCCAGCGGAATCCAGAGCCTGCCGATCCCTCGTACAGATATATACGTATATAATACATTGCGTTAGGGAAGAACTCAGTAATACGCAGATTATATATATATCGTCCGAGACAGAGAGTAGGTGTTGCGGCAGCGCATAATCTAGCCTCCTTCTTATATATAATACAATGGACGACCTGCTCTCACAGTTTCCCGCATTTTTCCTCGCCGACAAAGGATACACTCCCGTTCCCCGCGCGCGTTTCCGAAAAAAATCCCTCGGCATCACCTCTTTGAGCTCGCAGCTGCCTCTAAAGTCAAGTCCCACATTCCTATAGCAGCTGCGGCGACCTCTCCGCGAAACGAATACGCGAATAGAGAAAGAGAGAGAGAGAGAGAGAGAGAGAGAGAGGAAGAGAGATTATTCCGCGGTGCGGCGGTATTCATTTTTACCGTCCGTCGTACCTTTGTCAATTTCCCCCCGCGATGCGTCTGTCGCGCTGTCTCCTCTCTCGCGCATCTCTCCTATATATATACGCAGAGAGATCGTAATCGCGCGAGTAGCTATCTATGGTCATCCCCTCGGCGCATAAATATTCAAATATGCCCCCCGATAATGGGAACCGCATTCCGCGAGTCCCCATCAGTCGAGCTGAGCGAGAGAGAGAGAGAGAGAGAGAGCGAGAAAAAAAGGGTCAAGTGGATGATAATCGCATCCCTAGCGGCACATATTCACGCGCGTGCGCGGCTAATCCGCCGATTAAGATGCTAAGCGCCGATAACCGCGAGCTCTCGCGGATAGATAATTATCTCGTTTACAATGCTTTATTAATAATTATCGCGTCCGTTATCGCACTCGATGCGCGAGGGAGGATAATGCGCGAGGGATATATTAATTTTCCGCGTGTAATAATGATTGCCCGCAATTTTATTTACGCGCGCCAGATACAATGTTCTCGGACATCCGAGCGCGGTGTAATGACTCGTGCGAGTGGACAAGCGAAAAAATTAGCCGGTACCGTTGCTATATATATGTGTGAACACTGCACCGAATATCGTGCGCTCCGTTATAATACCTAGAGCACAATTAAGGTCAGACGTATGTAAATTTATGATTTACCGCCGCGCCGCATCTCTTCGTAATAGGCTATTTAAATCGTTTCGCTTTACCGGCAACAAATCACACTGTGTTCCTCATCGGCGATCGTTAATACGCACGGGAAGTGGACGCGCGCTCTTCTCACGATGTATCGGCGCAGCCTTCGAAATACACATATTTATCGCGATGTATATACAACGGAAAATCGCTGATTTATACTGTATACAAAAGCCCGCTGCGTGAAAAGGCGATAGAAAAGGGCCCGAAGAATCGCGCGTACATACAGCACACGCCCATATAGCCGCTAAGAGAAACATAAATCTGCATAGCGTTGCGCGCGGTAGCGGCAGCTCTTCGGCTCTCGGTTATACAGCTCTCCTTAGAACCGCGCTCTTTCTCTCTATATATATACTATCCGGCAGAAACGAACGATCGCGATCACGTTCGCGATCATAGCCAAGGAAGGACAGCAGCGGCGGCGGCGGCAGGGGGAGAGTAAATTTTATCTGTAGATGGCGATCGAGAGAGAGTGTTGCCGTTGACCCTGCAAGAGAGGCTTGCAGAGCCGCACATAGCTCTGGGAACTCTTGTTTATACTGCACCGGCAGCCTGCCATTATCGAGCGAGCCAGTCTTATATATATATATATCTACACACTCTAGGAATTATTACCGAGTCACTATGGGCCCATCGTCACGATTCATTCAGCGCACAAAGAAAGACAGTAGATTGATCTTCTGCCCTGGCGTCTCTTATTATTGGCTCTTCAAGTCCGAAAGCTTCTTCTTTTCTAATTAGATACATATATATATATATATAGAGAGAGAGAGAGGGCGAGAGCAAGGGGCTAATGCTCCGAACGAATCGGAAGCTTCCTCTCCAGGAAATCTAATTCCCTCTGCACTGCAGTGTATCATTTTCCAGAGGGCTTTTTGTCCCAGCAACAGCAGCACCAGCAGCAGGATTATGGCTTGTAATTTGCCGGACTCGAGGTGTAATACCAGTGTAGCGCACAGCACTTCGCTGAGAGGATTTCCGAGTTTATTAGGGTATAGAGAATGATGATGACGCAACACACTCGTGTTTAGCTCGACTGATACCCGTGGGCGCGACGATCCCTCTCTTGGAGCGCGAGCATAGGGGAAAATCACACACATCCGCGCGAGCGCGCGCAGCATAAATCAAGCGCCTCTCCGCACGTGCTAATTCTACCGCTGAACGATGCACCAGCTTGTGCTTAGAAATTGCAATTTAACCGGGCGCGAGGAAAGAATTTTCATAATGCCGGCTGATAGATCAAGCTGCGCGAGAGGTGCGAATTAAATATTTATATACGAGAGAAAGAGAGAGAGAGAGAGAGAGAGAGAGAGAGAAGATTAAATATACTAATAGCGAGACTCGCGTAATTTGCATGGGTTTTTCAAAGCGCGCAGCAAAAAGACGGGGAAATGTTACTTGGAACTTATATATACTGGGCGAGCGCGCGCGGGCTGAAAAAGAAGAGGAGAGCAGCGAGCTCCGCCGAGCGGAAAGCAAATAATTGGACAACGCCAATTTCTGTAATGTCTACCGGGAATTTAGTAAAATCTCTGCAGCAGCGGACAGCTAGTCTTCGGGGAGGAAGTTTACATTTCACGCGGACGCGTCAAATCGTTGCTTTAATTTTGGAGCGTGTACATAAGCCCGTTCTCTTCGCAAATTCCGCATAATGCAACTACAACAACAACAACAAATCATTTCCATTGCGGATTCAACGAGATTGCGCGCAGCAGCAACGGAGCGCATGGAATTCCCATAAGATACATATGCATCCGCGTGTATCCTGTATCTCAGCGCGGCTAGAATTCCAAAAACAGAAGCTGCACCGACGAGTGCAATCGATAACTGGAAAGTGCATCCACAACTGCAGAAGCGGTATGAGATAACAGTTACGGCAGAGCTCACATAACCAAGCGGCTCGCTTATGCAGTGCAGAGAAGAAGAGAGTCGCTCATTCGCATATACTTCTCTCTTTCAGAGTGAGCGAGAGAGAGAGAGAAAGATAGCAGTAGCCGCACAGCAGCAGCAAGTTTCGTGACCGTGACATTCACAGGAGGAGCTGCGACTCGTGACGCGTGGGGGGCGAAAATCAAGACAAGCCGCTCTCTCTCTCTCTCTCGTGTCCTCCCGCGGATGTTATCTTGTATACCTACGTATAGAGCGAGAGAGGAGATCATTGCGCAGGAGCTACCGTGAGCATGTGTGTGTGTGTGTGTACGTGTGTAGAGAGAAGAAGAACCTTAGAACTTGCCTCTACTCTTGCATACATAAAGGGAGCTCTTTCTCTGCGAGGGAGTAGTTATGCGGGCGATAAACCGCGCGAGATAAACAGAGAACAAACTGGTTTCGCGCGCGAGGGAGAGAAGAAGCTTTTCTTTGCTTTGCAACGCGTCGGAAAAAATGCCTAACGAGAAGTTGATGCTAACGCGCGAGAGAGCGCACGGAGTGTATAAGAGCTGCTGCTGCTGCTGCCCTTTCGAGCCGCCCCTCTTGTGCGCAACTACGCTCTTGGTTGCATTATACACTTGGAGGGAGAGAGTTGAAACGGTTGCCGGTTTTAAATATTACCGCGAGATTTTTCCCCTCGGACGACAGAAATCGTTTCTTATACCGCTGGACACAGCCTACGCTCCTATATAACCTGTTTCCGCACGCGGCATTAATAAGAGCGCACTCGTGCAAAATCCGCAGTGACCATTAATGAGCGCGTCTATTTTTGCAAAATAATAAACTTTGCGAATTAACGATCCCTCAATCAGTCGGAAGCATCGTAAAATAAATATCCCCTCGGACATCGCGTATTACATAAAAGACCGGAGCTGTTTAATCCTCCGGCGATTGAATCCGCCGCGAAATTCTCCTGTATATATATGTACACAAAACGTGTACACGCACATCAAGTGCAGCGACCCCTGAATACTCACGCATGTATATGTACATACATACAAGCAGTTCTAAGAAGCTAATTCTCGTTCGAATCATCTCCGGCAATCGCAGGGTATACGCATATATTCATTCCTCGCGGAGTGAAAGAGATAAGACTCGTTAGGGGCGTTATTAATTTTTGCCGTCCACCTAAGCCTGATTTGTTACGGCGCGCGCAAACGAGCGCCGGAGAGAAAGAGAGGATAATCGCATGCAACGCGAGAGCTCGGAAAAACATACGGGCTGAGGAAGAAGAAGAAGACGAAGAAGAAGAGGATACGGCTGTGTTATAGTATAGGTGAAAAACAAAAGCCGATAGACTATATATATATATATATACGGGAAAAAAGAAGTAGAGGATCGAAGAAGCCCGCCGCAGGCACGTATTACTTCCGAGAAGATGCCCCGCGCCTTGTATACATACGTCGTATACTGCTGGCAAATAAAAGAGAGCGAGAGGAAAGCGCGAGCGAGGAAAATGAGGAAGAGAGCCTCTCGCAATTTCGCGCTAATTGCTATCCTCGCTCTTGAAAAAGAAAGAAGCCTACCAGGAAGAGGAGCGAAGGAGAGTAGACTGTGCTCGTATATATATATAGAGAAAAAGAAAAACGCTTTCGGTTTTCAAAAGCCGATCGTGAGGTGTGATCGATGATATCTCCCTGCGTTGCTCTGTGAAAATCGTCATTATATAACAAGGCGCGCGGAGTCCAAAAAGACGGATAATAATCTTATCATTCTTGCCGGTGTTTTTACAGCCGCCGATTTAACGAGCGGCCACGGAGAGAGTAGCGCATATAAGAAATCGATAGGCGGAGAGCGAGCTCTGTAAGTATATAAGGGAACAACGCGGCTAAGGAGGAAATAGCATAGAGGGCAAAGAAGAATAGCAGGAAGCGTCTGCGGGTTTTGCGCTCGAGCTTATAAAGATTAGCCTTCCGTCCCGCGCGAGACTCTTATACGCTCCTCCTCCTCATCCTCCTTCTTCTCCTTCTCCTGCCCCGTCCGACGACTAACGAGACAATTGTTTTTAAATTCCGGTGTCTAGTTCGCGCGCGAGAAAACACGAGAGATGGAGATAGAGACAAAGGGAGGGTTATAGCCGGGGTCACGCCGAGGGGGAGCGTTCTGCGCAACGAAAAATAAAATAAATAAAAAAACGCTTATATATAGGAGTCGCCGCGGTGTGTCGTAGCCTCGGGGGACAGTAGCGGAGGAGGGCTACGCTAGAGACAGGGGGGATAAGGTGCAATTAACCGAGGACTTATTTTCCCTTTTGTTTTTCTTCTTGCAGATGGACTCGCGAAGAACGATCAGATCCGTCGCCTCGGGATGCCTACTCCTGGCCCTGATCACCGGAACCCTCGCCGGACCTGGTAAGTCACCTTTGCATTACTCTCTTTTCAATATATATATATATATATATACATATATATGTATATATAGGAATGCGCGCCCGCTCGTATCGTCGTCGCGGCTTAATGACGTTCCTCGACTATCAATCGCGTCAATAAAAACAAACAGTATTGTATGTAAATCCGAGATCAATGAAATACCTTCGATTGTTCGGCATACTCCAACATATTATACGCACAACATGCCCGAGTATATAACTGAAAAGCTGTAACAAAAAATCGACTTTGAAATTATTCGCGGTTCGTTTTGCATAAGACGCGCGCGCGCGCTCTGTTATTTCCAAGCGCACTTCTGAACCAAAAATACCGAGAATCAATTTCCCTATTACCGCTAGCTCGCTCGTTGGCTTCATGAATGTTAAATCAGTTCGGTTCTGCACCGCAGCGACAGATATCCATCGCGGCTATCCGTGCGTGGCGTTTCCGCGACCACTCCCTTCGTCTCGAAAAAGAAAACAAAAAAAAAAAATCTAAACAAGATAGCTGAAAGTATATTTACGACGACAGGCCATGTTTCAGCGCGGACGGCGTTCGAGAAGCTGACGGACTTTGACTACCGCGGCACCACCTACTACAGTGTGCGCAACCTGTCCCTGTACGAGTGTCAGGGCTGGTGCCGCGAGGAACCCGAGTGCCAGGCAGCGGCTTTCAGCTTCGTGGTTAATCCACTGGCGCCGATGCAGGACACCCTCTGCCAGCTGCAGAACGAAACCGCCGCGACCAACCCGTCATCCACGCCGCAGAGGGCCGTCAACATGTACTACATGACCAAGCTGCAGATCAGATCAGGTGCGTTGTGTGTATGTTTAAAATATAGACTCGTGCGAGGGTTTCTTTGTGCACGCGTGCTGCTGCAGGTGAGCTGTTTATGGCGCGCTGCGTGTATTTACGGCGAGCTCTATCGCGATGCAGAGGAGGATCACTCGATTGATTAAATGCCTATCCTATACGCGGGGTGTACGCTCTATTATCGCACTGGGGGCATCGGCGGTAGTAAACGTAAGCGAGGGAGATTGATTTAGAAGTGCGTATGTATCTATAATATAAATAATAGCCAGATGCGTCGATTGCGTGATTTAGGTGGAGATGTTCGCGCGAGGGTATATAGATGGGAAAATACTGTATATACGGGAGAATAGAATTCTTTATTTTTTCTATGCGCGAAAACCGCAGAGGCGCGATGATAATCAACTTCTCGGAGCAGTGTGATGTTATACAATCGAAATGGCGAGTCAGCGCGCGCGCAACTTTCAATTAAGCTCTACGCGGCAGCTGGTACTATGCGTGGAGGCGTGTACGTATACCGCCGCCGCCAAAGGCTGTGCGAATAAGAGAAGTAGCAACAACCAGCCGTGGCGTCAGAACCATTGCGAATTCGAATTTCACGAGAGATCAATCGGTCCCCATAGCTTAGCTCTCTCTTTTCCTCTCGCACCGCTGCGTGTACCGCCGCGCGCATAGGTAATATATTCTTGTGAAAAGAGCGTAGTGCCAAAAAAATTTACGACCCCAACAAAAGAACTTACAAATGGGCACCGGTCTCTCCCCCGCCTCCAACGTGCTGTGTGTCCCAGCGTGGCGTTTAGCTCTCTCTGGGGGTGCCATAAAGCGCGTAGTAAGCTCCGAGCGGCGGCCACGGCGTTTCCTCTCTCAATAGACGAGTTTCGTAGTGAGTGAGAGAGAGAGAGACAGAGAGAGAGATGCCGCTGGCACTGGTACGCTCGGTTTTACACAGGCGACAAAAGACAAAGCGCTACGGCTGGTACCGCTGGCGCGAAAATCTTAGCCTTGGGCCGGCGGCAGCAGAAGCTTCTACAAGTATACACAGAGACGACGCATAAACAGCCCCCTGGACCAACTTCTCCCAGGTATACACAAGGCCCCTCCACCGCGCGCGGCCGAGCCGAGGTGTCGAAAAGATGGAGTGCTTGAAAGGAGCCCCTAATATTGCTTTAACAAGCCTGCTGGTGCGAGCATGCCGACTATCCTACTACCTGCGCAATAGAGAGGGGGGGAGAGTGCGAGAGAAAGAGAGAGAGAGGGAGAAACAGACAGACAGACAGACAGACGGGCAGAGAGGGAGCCCCTACGGATTTTTCGCGCTCGCAGGTACCCCGATGGGGGAGGAGAGCTTTCTCGCAGCACGGGGGGTCTACCGCGCCACCATCCTTCTCGGATTTTTCACTTCCCTCTCTCTCTCTTTCTCTCTCACTCTAGACCCTCTACGGGGATGACACTCGATATACAGAGGAGGGAGAGGATGGATTCCGGGAAGTGAGCGGGCCTTCGACGCGCGTGCTGCGTTTCCTGTGAGTCTCTCTCTCTTTCTCTCTCTCTCTCTCTCTGTCGCACTCTGCGGATACTTTTGACGTTAATCGCGCCGAGGTGGCTTTGCCTTTTGATTCGTATATACATGCGGGGGGTTCCAGATCTCCGGGACTGAAAGCCGACGAATGTGAGAGAAGGGTTTGCAGTATGGATAATGTGCCTCGGGAATCGGTTTGGATTATTGCCGATATTTAGGGCTCAAATTTTCCGTCTGAGCGGATCGATGGTCAAGCTACTTCAGTATCGCAGTATAGAATCTTATGTATACGTATACAGCGCGAGAAACTAAATATTATCAAAATTAAGTGTGAAAACAAGCGCGTCGAACGATAGGGCCTAAGCACACACAGGAAAAAACAAGGGAATGACGAGCGCCGCTGCGCATCCTGTTTAAATTGTACGGTTCAGAGCAAGCCCGCAAACAACACGAAAGCACTCTCTCAGTCTGCAGTGTGGACAGAGACAGACGCAGAGGGAGTGAAAAAATATCTAGCCATGCGCGCGCCTTTACCGAGAAAAATAGATCCGCTCCGATAATTTGGAAAATATTTTCGACTGTGTGTACAGGTGCACCCGCGCATTATATCTGATTCACACGCCAAGAGAGAGAGAGAGAGAGAGAGAGAGAGAGAGACAGAGAGAGAGAGAGAGAGAGAGAGAGAGAGAGAGAGAGAGAGAGAGAGAGAGAGAGAGAGAGGGAGAGACACCTTGGCTCTCCCGGCTATATCTACCCTCCATAAAAGGATTATTGCACACCTAGTTTTTACCTGCTCTTCTCCGAGAGAGACTTTTTCGTCTTCTTCGACTCAAAGAAAAGAGAGAATATACGCGTCTCTCTCGCTCTCGTCTCCGTAATCCAAGGGACCTAACTGTTAACCCTGAATAGCTCAAGACTCGCCGGGGGGGACGGTCCTAGGAACGGCTCGTCCGAGAAAAGAGATCTGCTTGCGGATTTCCGATGATCCGTCCTAGCGCCACAGAGACAATAATATCGCAAGGTGCGCATCGAGAGCCAATTATTCACTGGCGCAGCAGTAGCAACAACAGCGGCAGCTAGAGGACGGCTACAAAAATAGTATAGTATATACATACACGCGTACACTTCGCGACCTGATTATATACATTATGCAGCCGCGTTGTGCGATATAGTTTTCCTCGTAAATTGCATAGCCAATTCCAGGAATACGACGTTATAGGGTACTTTATAAATACTGTTGCGACAACTCCGAAATTAGATGCGCGAGGTGTAGCTGCTTTATAGAAATTACGTGCGCTATACACAATGCGTCGCACACAGACACCCCTACACCCACAAGTAGGGCAAAGAAAGAATAGCGTTAGTATATTCCGAGAATCTCGCCAGTGCAAGCGGGATATATGCGCAAATGTGGGTGACTCGCTGTAGACGACACAGACAGCACAAGCTCGACCGTTAGACACAATGCCACACACTCGATTGGCGGTAATTTTGAATCGGCGTTCGCCCCGAATACTGTATACGCATATACATATCCGCTTTCCGTGCAAAGATCGACTTCTGTGCAGCCGAAAAAAAATCGACAGCGGATATAACATAGCACACACACACATAGACATTAAGCCACACACAGCTTAATACAGCCCCGTAAAGCTGCAGCCAGTAAGGCGCCGCGGCCGCGAGTCTCTGGCGCCGCTCGTTCCTGAATCATGCAGGCGTTCGATCGCGGTCGCGCGCGAGGTTGCGGGGTTACAGGGGTTCTTCTCGGAATCGCCGCTCGATCGGGGCCAGAATTGCACACATACGTATATACGCGAGGCGATCGTTAGCGACCTATCCGACTTTTGTCGAGCGCACTGTATTTGTCTTGTTCGGCCGTCGCCGCCGCTACTGCCGCGCGATACGTTCCAAGAAATCGAGTTATAATTAAAGCGCGCGCGCGCGCGCACTTTCATTGGCGCCAAAAGCCCCATTTATCGGCGCTTCGAGGTGGAGCAGCTGTTCTAGCGCATCTCTCTTTCTCTCGCTTCGAGAGGGAAATTTGTATGCGGATGAAAGTTTTGCCATTTTTCAGGTGTATTATACGAGCGGAGGAGAGGGAGGGACAGAGAGATGGATGAAAAAGCCGTGTTTTACTATGCAATAGGGGCTATTTTCGACGCAACGAGGAATCTTTTACCACTCATCATTGCACGGCAATGTTGCACAGCTATTATTGCTATATATCAGAAATATTAATGCGCGATGATCTTTCAGAAAACGTGTGCCTGCGGCCATGGGCTTTCGAGCGAGTGCCGAACAAGATGATCCGTGGCCTCGATGCCGCTCTTATCTACACGTCGACGAAGGAGGCATGCTTGGCTGCGTGCCTCAACGAGCACCGCTTCACCTGCAGATCCGTCGAGTACAATTACGTGACTCTGCAGTGCCATCTCAGCGATTCCGACAGGAGAACCACGGGCCAGTTCGTGCAATTCGTCGACGCCCAGGGCGTCGATTACTTCGAGAATCTCTGTCTCAAAGGTAAGCGGAGCGAATGAACACAAGAGAACGAGATACAACGCGTACGGCTGATGCTTCTTATTGCAACGATCATACATATCGTTCATTAAGTAATGAAGCATGGTGTGGATTCAGCCGACTATTCGAGAAAATCGACTAACTGCGCGCAAATGAAATTTTCTACGCATTTGCTTTTGACCTATCTGTCCGCTCCACTGGTCATTACCTATACCAACCATCGACCCTTCGCACCGCCTATAATAAAACTTTACAACCAGCTCTCCCTTATCCTTCCCTGTAAACACCCTCATTATCCCACGACAATGACAGCCCCAATAAAACCCTCCGCATACTCTTAATCTCTTTGACACCGACGCAGACGTATACAATTTTACTGCTCACGCACACAGGTAAGGAGTCTTGCCAGGCCCAGCGTTATTTCCAAGTGCCGCGCATCGGCGTTGCCGACGACAAAGTCGCCCAATACGCCGGTCTGCACTACTACGCGGACAAGGAGCTGCAGGTGCAAAACGACCCGGCCTGTCGCATCGCCTGCGAAATCGAGAACGAGTTCCTCTGCAGGTCTTACCTATACCGCGGACCGCCGATCGGACAGGCCTACAACTGCCACCTGTTCCACCTGGACCATTGGACCCTGCCCGATGGACCGTCTACCTACCTCAACGCCGAGAGACCGCTCATCGATAACGGCGAGCGCGTTGGCACCTATTACGAAAACTTTTGCGAGAGTGAGTTTTCCCCATCGTTTTGTGTACTGCGAAGACGCTTGGTATTAATCGCGCGCACGAGGATTACAGCTTTTATATGCTCGTAAAATCAGCAGTCGTATACCGTTATATAGGAGAGGAGATTATACTTTCTTATGAAGCGGCGGAACCGATGAGTCTCTTAATTGGCCGCGCCGCGACAATTAAATTTCTTCTTCAAAAGCAATTAGAGTGAAAACTGTCTCGTCGCGCGGTTGAATAATACCCGCGAGATCCAATTCTCGCGAAAATAGGCAACTGTCGATGTATAATCCAGCATATATACACGGCTCTTGCGCAACGATGTGGAAACTCCTGAACAGCTTATCGCTCGTGCTCTTCTTGCGTTCGACCGTCTTTTCTCATCTCTTGCTTTTTCCTTTTATCGAAGCGACGCTCTGTTTACCTTTTTTTTCTCTCTCTCTCTCACTTCGACTAATCGGTCTCCTCGCACCGTCGTCAGGGTGACTCTTGTCTTTTCCTTTTATCGAACGCATGATTGAGTAATTTCAATTTTTAAACGTATATGACGCGATTTTGTCGACTCTGCGGATCCTCGGCACAAAGAGTCACCTTTTCTTCTTTCTCTCTCTCTCTCTATATATATATGTATATACACCGATAATTGCAAAACAGAAGTGTATTTCAAAAAAATGTTTTTTTTTTCCTTCGACGAATCAGAGGGTAAGATCACCGACACGGCGCCGATTTTCAACATCACGATCAATCCCAACGACTCGCGCTTCGACATCAACTGCGACAAGACTGGTACCTGCTACGATGGTAAGGAAACGAGTTTTCTTTCGATTTATAATACTCGCGGCTAATCGAGAACGACACGAGCTTTAATAATTTATGAGGCTAACGGTTGGAAAATGCCATCTGGTTGCTTCAGTTATCGTCGATTGTAAGGACACGAGGATCGCCGTGCAGGTGCAGACGAACAAGCCGTTCAACGGAAGAATCTACGCTCTCGGACGTTCGGAGACGTGCAACATAGACGTCAGCAATAGCAAATTCTTCCGACTTGATCTCACGATGACCGGACAGGACTGTAACACTCAGAGCGTGGTAAGTACCGACGGGCAATTTCTCCTATATACATATATACTCGTTTATAATGCATATCTAACGCCATATAATGCTATAAATGTACGCACTATCGCATATATAATATCGTAATTCTAATATCTCGACGAAATGTGCATGTCCTCTAAAAACTCGCCTGATTAATCAACCGAGAAAAGAGCAAATCGCTCAGCGCATTTGAAAGCTTCGCAGCATCACATACGCAGTAACTAAACATCAATATGTATACTAAAAAAACGTGATAAACTATTGTCAATGAGAAAAGAGTAAAGCTAAAGCCGTCCGCAATATTCTCTCATCTCCAGCGTGACGGTGGTTTTCAGACTGGCACCTACTCGAACACGGTGGTGCTGCAGCACCACTCGGTCGTCATGACCAAAGCCGACAAGATCTACAAGGTCAAGTGTACCTACGACATGTCCTCGAAGAACATCACCTTCGGCATGATGCCGATCCGCGATCCGGACATGATCAGCATCACCAGCGCACCCGAGGCGCCGCCACCGAAGATCCGTATCCTGGACAACCGCGCGCAGGAGGTCGAGACCGTCAGGATCGGTGACAAGCTCACCTTCAGAATCGAAATTCCCGAAGACAGTAAGGATGCTCCTGTTTTTCTCTTTTACTTTTGTATGGCAAAGAAAAATACGAAGATTTTTATAAATATATATCTTTTACTTCTCCACGATATCGCCTATATATAGTTTACGAATTCTTTCGCTATCTCGTCGAGAGTAGAATACAACACGCTCCGCTGAATATTATAAAACCGTATCGGAACGTGACAGTCCATAATCACAATAAGCGCGCAAGGTTACGCTTTCAAGGATCGGTCGCTTCTTGAAGAGCACCCAATTACGCGTTCGAGATAAATTGTCATCGGGGAGAGAGAAAAATCGACGCTATATAGGATCTGATAAAAGCTACGTGACGCAATCGCTAATCGTGTGCTCGTTCTTTTCCAGCTCCTTACGGAATCTTTGCTCGCAGCTGCGTAGCCATGGCGAAGGACGCCAAGAGCACCTTCCAAATCATCGACGACGAAGGGTAAGCTTGATACAAAATAATATATGAGAAAGAAATGTTTCTCCGCGTAAAATCGAAAGCGAGGAAAACAAGAAAATTAAACGCCGTCTCGCTGCTTACAGATGCCCAGTGGATTCCTCGATCTTCCCGAGCTTTACACCCGACGGTAACGCTCTGCAGTCGTCGTACGAGGCCTTTAGGTTTACTGAGTCATACGGTGTCATCTTCCAATGCAACGTTAAATACTGTCTCGGACCTTGCGAGCCGGTAATTATTGCGCTTAATCACGTCGGTCAATTGAAAAATTGCCTTCGTTTCAATATCCAAGATTGAATTAAAAAACTGAAAAAGTGAAAGTGAAAATATAGCTTTAATTAAAGGCAATGCAAGTAATAAAGGTCTCTTTGTCACAGGCGGTTTGCGAGTACGGCCGTGATTCGTCCGAGTCTTGGGGCAAGAGGCGCAGAAGAAGTCTCGACAACTCGACGGAGGAGAAAGCGGAAGACATGACCTTATCTCAAGAAATCCTCGTCCTCGACTTTGGCGACGAAAAGCAATCGCAGTTCTTGAAGAGCGACGCGAGTATAGACTTCAACGAGGCCGGTACGTTATATACCCGTCGATTCTTTACTTTTCCTTTGCACGCGATTCGCAGATCTTGAATTCGATATCTTCCGTTTTTCACCAGACAAAACCGTGACCATCATCGAGCCATGTCCGACGAAGACGTCAGTACTGGCGCTGGGCGTGACGTGTGCCCTCCTCATCCTCATCTACGTCTCGACGATCTTCTGCTACTACATGAAGAAGTGGCTGACGCCGCGGAAGATGATGCCTTGAGCGCAAACTATTCAACTATACAGCGAGTCGTTAGCGCGGAAAGAGACTGCAATAATTTAACACAACAAAAAAAAATGTACGGTGGAAGCGGAACTTCAATCTTGTCTCTTTCCGTCTGACGACAGGCGAAAGTACGTAAATCCAGGGGTGTAAGGGAGGGAGAAATGACGAGAAGATAAGGAAAACAGAAAAAGGAATATTAAAAAGACTTATTTTCTTTGAGAAGGTGATGCGCCAAATCACTACGCGCTAGACTTGCATTTAATAATAATTATATACACGAGTAGTGGGAAAAAGAAAACGAAAACTATATGTAAACGGCAGCAATGCGTTATACGCTCGGGTCCCCTCCGGCAGCACCGATTTTCTCTCTAATCATGAAATTGCCTAGGATCCCGTCCTCCGTTCGTTCCTTGCGCGTTATTCGAGTATTAAGACAATTTCTCGTTCTCTTCGTGAGAGGAGAAAAAAAATTGAAGTTCGGGAGAGAAAATAGATTTTAATTGGGGGATCGATCGAAGGACGACCAGCTTCTATGCATTTTCATGAAAAATTAATACGACGATCGTCGCGAACTGCGCCTCGGGACCCGAGCGTTCGATTCGCTTCGTGTACAAGAAAAAAGACTTTTCCTCGTTTGTATTAACCGCCTCATTATCTCATATATATATATATACTTAATCGAGCCCACTGTACTTTTTCACTTTCTTTCTCGTATAAGGCATTTTTTTTTCCTAACAAGTCTTCATTATCTTCGTGGCTACTTTTGATCGGGTTGCAAAAATGCGCGCACGCAGGAGCCAACGAATAAAAAAACAGAGTAATAAATAGGACGGGCGGCGGATGACGCTGCGGCACCAAAAACGGAAAACAAAGCATCGTCTTTTCACGATCTTTTCTTTTCTCGCGAATGATTTTATATCGAATTGAATTTATTATTGTTTTATTTTTTCGTCCGCGCATTGTCCGAGCCCGTCGGTGTGTGTATGTGTATTGTCAGATATGCACATTCACACACATACACACAGACAGACAGACACACACACACACACACACACATTTAGCTAAAGTTGCAAATCGGCGGTACACGTGTAACCTGCATCAAGACTAGCGGTACATATATAAATATATTATATTTAAAGGTTCACGCTTGACTAACGTCTCTTTAAAAAGAAAAATGAAAACATATCCAGAAAATTCGAATAAATCATATGTTTTTTGTAAGGTAGCTCTTAAGGTATCATTATTATATATAGGGTAGGACATTAGTTGAGCGACAATTTTACTAAGCTAGGAATTCATTATAATGCATAACACATATCGCGAGACAGTTAATACGTTATAAGGAATTTCTCTCCTCGCTCTTTTCGCAGCGGAATGGAGCCCCGCCGTCTCATTCTACGTGTGTGCGAGTTTAAAACGGCTTTTATAAAAACTCTTTCGAAATCGGCACGCGACGGCTCTCTAATGAATTTCGAATTGGGCGAACAGATAAATTTGCATGCGCACACGCACATTCTCACCATCAGTTCTCCGTCGCGAGCGCACGCACACACACACGCGCATATACACGCGCACGCGCACGCGCACATAAATATTATAATGATGTCAGATTTCGTTTGAGAAATTTTTTCGAGGTTCTTTCGCGCGACGGAGCAAAAATTATAGCGATGACTCTATACAATTCGCCTCTGCTCTTCCATCTTTTATATACACATCTCTCTGCGACTCCCGGTTCTTATTCTGCTTCATTCTTTTTCGTTTTTTTTTTTGTATCGTTACTTTTATACATACATATAGGCGCGTATACGAGCTTCGTGACGTGCAGACTGGATCTTAATATACATATATGATATACAGACAGTTTTACGTAGTTTCGCGTATATATATAATGATAATAATTTTTTTGTTCATCGTTCGCTCAGCCCTACTTCTTTCTTGTCTACGGTAGTGTGTAAGAAATTCTTCGTCGAAATTCAGCTCACGCACCCGAGGAAAAGATTTTTATAAATGATGAATTTATATATTATATATTATGTGGAATGAAATTAGCGAAAGTTGTCGTAATGTATATATATCGCAGCCAAGAATTCGGAAAATCCATTATGTACTTTGTATACAACGACATTATACATGCATCCATGAATATCGTACATATATAATAAGTGTGTGTATTTTAGCCTATTTATGTATGCGTACAACTGTTTTAATAATTAAACAAAAGAGAAATTTACTTTTGTCATTTATTTTGCATGATACCCACCACAGTTCGACCCGACTTCTAGGAACCGGTCGCTCGTAGTTATTCTACTTTAGAATGCGCATGCTAAGAGACTTGTATTGTTATACGCAGAAATCCAATAATTGAATAAGGACACACTACGGAACATTTGCATTGACAGGTTCAAAATGCATAGAACACGGGGTGCATTCCTTTTGTACTTCAGCGGAAATATGACACGTTTTCAAATAAACGCAGGCGGCTATAGCATGAGTGAACCGCAATACGAAAGGTTATAGTTTTGTCATACGTGACATACCACCATATATGCACCGGGCTCCCAGATACCAATAAGGAAAATGGGAAGCGTCTATGCACCATCTATACTGTTCAGGTTGTTTAATAAAATTGTTTAATGTCATTAAGTTATAATTTTGATTTTAAACGAAATGTCGCAGGACTCGCTCGGGACAATGACGGAATACAGCAAGAACGAAGCGCATATTTTTACTGCGGCTTCGTACTTTGGAATAACAGTCTGACGATGTCTGCAGAAATAGACGGTAAAAATGTACGATTATTCAACCTCTTGTGCAGAAAAGGGTAAAAATGCATACGGAAAAATGGCGCGTGTATCGAGTATCATTTTTATCGGAGGTTATCGCGTGGCTGTTACAAACTAAAAATGCGCGAGAACATGAGCTGTTAAATAATTTTAGTCTAAAACAGAAAAATTGCCGGCGATAACCCATTCTACATAGCGTATCTGTTGCGAGCAAAGAGCTGATAAACTCGACATCAGCGCTCGGCCACATGCTGTATTGAACGTCTCAATTTCTAAACTCAAAGACCGCATATAATTAAGCATGACATATACTATAGTAAAACTGCTGTATAATCCTGATATTATTTTTGTCACACTTGAAAGTCAGTCACGCTTATTTTTGTCTTATACTCGGCGGGATGTGCCGCCTTATCTCAAAGCGCCTTTTTAAGGAGGTTCGCGTTTTTATGAAAAAACTTTTATAGAGAATTTATTTGATTGGCGATTATATCGTAGATAAAAAAGTGAGCGTTTAGCAGTTGTGAACAGTTTTATAGGATGATCACGTTATTATTCACGGATCAGGCGAGCTTATCTATTTATGCGAAATAACAGTCAGCTTTCTTCTATTTTCGTTTGTATAAATATATAGAATATTAATACGACCGCATTAGCAGTGTATGAACCGCGTTTTTTACGAGTGGAAAATGCAATCAAGCAACCGATTTTTCACGATTAAAATAAAAAGTAAATTAAGCCGGCGCCTAATGAGCCTTAATTCGAAGCCCGAGATAAACATCAAAGCCGCGTGAACGATCTTTTTCATTTAAACCACGCGCGATCTTTTAATCGTGAAAAAAGCCTCTGGAACAGCTTGTAATTTACCCGTTTGACTATTCACGTCATGTTTTTCATATAACTCGCCCAACATTATACATATATAAACTTTACTGAAACTTGTCCCCCTCGAGAGCTACTCTCGAACTTTACTTTCATTTCATTTTACGGACAAATATCGCGCTCGGGCCGATTAGTCATCGGTCGTATAAAAATTTTTCGCCAAACGAGCGAAAACTTTCAAGTATACAACGCTCGCACACACACACATATACACGCAGCGAAGAAAAATAAAAACTCGGCCTCGGCCATAAAAGCGGCAGCAGCAAAAAAGAAGCCGCGGGCCAATTTTCGCAGAGAGTTATAAAGCCCCTCGTGCAAACAGTGCGAGCCACTGCTGTCGCCACGCAGACTGCGTCGTTAAAATTCGACGGCGCGGCAATTTCCCAATATACATTCATTCCAGCCAGCGTGTAGCGTTCGAGGCAGACCCGTCGTCGCCACTCGCACACTCTCAAACGGTGTGTGTGTGTGTATGTGTGTGTGCATACGTATCCAGCGCCAATAGAATCGTCTCGGTCGGTAAAAGGGCTGTATGGTACAAGAGGGAGAGAGAGAGAAGAAAATCGCGTGAGCGCGATCGCGGTGCGTGAGCGAGCGTGACGTCAGCAGCAGCTAGCAATCGATCGCGGGAGACTTGCTGGCGTGTCCTCTGCGCATTATACGTCGTCGCGTTGGTTGTTCTTCGACGCTGCGAGCCAAGAACAAGAAAAAGAAGAAGAAGCAGCAGCTTCGACGAGGGGAAAGAAGCTCGGCACGTCGTGAGAAAGAGGAAAAAGAGCAGCAGCGCATCCTGAATCCCCGAAGGCGCACGAGGGAGAGAGAGAGAGAGAGAAAAAGAGCGTTCTCCGAGAATCGGAGGGAATCGACGCGCTGCGCACACACGTATACATACATACGTGCGCGCACACGAGAACGTCGTCGTTCTCTGCGGGAGGAGAAGGAGAGAGAAAATATGAGGCAGCAGAAGCAGCGGCGGCGCTGCGTCTCGTCCGATTATACGGGGGAGACCCAACTGCAGCAGCGAAGCTCCGGCGGCCATGTGCCTTCATCGCACCGATAAGATAAAAAGGTACCCACTCGCTTACACACACACACACACACACACACAAGCGCACTGCATCCTACATCCGTGAGTAAAAATGCACGTGTGTTGAGCCGCAGCCGCAGCTCTCGTCACTCTTATTATTATGCTGTCCGAGGCTCGTTCACTGCCTCCACCTCCTCCTCCTCCTCCTCCTTCTCGTCTCACTCACACGCATACATGCACGCGAGAGAGCACTGGCATCACATATGTATGCACGCAGCGCTGCACATGTGCACCGCCTGCACAAAAACAAGCGTATCGCTTGCGCTCGCGCGCGGCAGCGGCGATCGTGTGTGTGCGCACCGTATTATTGCGAGCGTTTACGTTACAATTAAAGCGTATGCTGTGCTGTGCAACAATTTTACGAGGAGCAAAAAGCTCGAGAAAGAGCCGATAAAAACGAGCGTTAACGCGCACGTATATAGGGGAAAACTTGTCGCTCAATCTTTCTTTCTTTTTTTTATCTATCCACGCTCTTTTCTTCCTTTTTTTCTTGCTCTGGATTTTAATGCATTGAAATTGTTGGTTTACAAGCCGTCCTACGGCTCTCGCGCGATCATTACTTTTAAATCATTTGCGTGAGCTGAATTAATCAGCTGTGCGAGCTGCAGCGACTTGCACGTATAGCGCGTCTGTGGTGGTGGAGCTATGCCAAGCAACCCGCGCCGCGGTGGGAGGAAAATTCCGAAAAATGTTTTCGTCGCTAAGCAGCCTGAATTATTGCTGAACGTGTAAAAATTTTGCGCTCGAACTATATACACGCATAATGTGTGTACAGAGAGCTTGTGCTTAGAATTTTACGGTAAATTGAGCATGAGATATAGCGAGCGATATTCGATTATCTTGTTGTTATACGCGAGAGCGCGGGAATAATATTTGAGAGTGATTATTAGAGAGGCTCGTGTGCAGAAAAAAAAGCCGGCCGATTAATCGATCGAGTGTGTGCGTGTGTGTTTGTGTGTGAGGCAAAAGCGATAGAGTAGACCGAAAAAGCGATTGGATATGTGTGTGTACGTGTGTACGTATATATATATCTATATATATGTAGCGAATTGTTGTTGTATCTCGGCACCTATTTAAACATTTGCATAACGCATAATTGCATAATGCGCTGCTATTGCAAAATGGCCGAGAGGAAAACGTTAGAAAGCTTCTCTCGCGCGACACGCACGCGTTATTGTTATTGCTATTTAAATAAATATATGCGATATGTAAATCGATCGTGCGGGTCGCGTATCAAAATATGAGTCATTGGTCGTTCGCCGATGCGGTAAGTGCATTCTTTAAATTTTTGAAATTGAAATATTTTACTTACTGCTACTGTCTATATATGCATACAGCAATGAAAAAAAATTTATATTTTTTGCTCTACATTCAGTCACGATGCGCGCAACAACAGTTCATGTTTTTCTCCATGTATATATATATATACAATCGATGATAGTTTAAACACACTCGGCGAGATAATACTGCGGTAATGGTAACGCGTTCGTATTGTTATATTGTACGATTGGACGCGTATACTGCCAGTGGAATATTTAGCCGGTATTTGTTATTTGTGCAAGGCTTACCGGGAAGCGTCGTTTTTCGAAGAAATTTAGAAATAAATTTCGGAAAAAATTATTTGTTTGATCTAAAAAAAAATAACGCCGTCGACGTCGCGTGTCCTCGATTGAACTTTGTCAGAACCGATTGAGATAGAATATTGATCGATTATGCCACTGACGTCTGGACGTTGATCTCAAAAGAAAACAAAGTTGCGCACTACTAGAATATAAAAATTAGCAATCGAGCCTATGAAGACAATCTCATCCAATAACACTTCCTCTCAACATTTATCATCGCTCGATAAAAATATATTCTCCGATCGCTGTATTTTTAAATCTATTGTTCGTTGTAGATAACTTTTCTCGCGGCTATATAAATCTGCCCTCTTCGTTTCCGAGAATTTTATTTCGAATCTTGAACTTTGTTCTCTAAATCTCGCACACGCGCGCACAATATCCCGCGCAAGAATTTATGACACTTTTTCGCGGGAAGAGCCGGCGAAAAAAAGGCAAAAGCGCGTTTTCTCCCTCGGCCGCGTGCAACGAGAAATTCCTCAAGATCGAACGCTCGCGCAGTTCAATAAACGAAAGTATTCATCGGGCGCGAAAATAAAATAAAAAATAAGCTCGGCATGACTCCGTAGCCATCAAAGCTTTCAAAAATCCAATTACCAGGCCATTTAAAAAAGTGCAGCGCTCTTAACCACCGGACATAAAATTTCCACCGCAGAGAGTTGGTCGGTCTCTGTCTCTCGAACCATTCCATCCTCTCGCGCGGCAGCAACGCTCGAATCATAAAAGCCAACATTCCCGAGCGAAGCATTATAGTCGACTGCACGCAATCACGCGCGGCGATCGATTAAAATTTTCCCCAAACTAGCTGCAAGCCAGGCACACTATAATACACTCTGTCAAAGAGCCGGCGCTCGGAAAACGAAAGTGCGCAACAACGTCGACTCACGCCATGTATACGAGTACGTAATACGCGCGTACATGTATAGCCTGCGGCGACGGCTGTGTTTTCCTATATAGCTCATAAGCATGCGTGCGTTTCGCGCGCCGGGCAATAATAATAATCATTGTGCGCTCGCGCGACAAGAGGGGCAAAAAATCGCCGCAGCTGCGGAGTAGTATGGAATACGTGCAACGCCGGAATCTCTCTCGATATGTACATAATAAAAGACCGGCCGGAGTGTATGGTGTTTTAAAATCGAGTAGTAAGTATGCGCTGGCGAGAAAGAAAGAGAGAGAACGAGCGAAAGAGGAAGGAGTATGTGTATATAGGCAAGTATATATACGCTAACAGGAAAGACAGAGAGAGAGAGAGAGAGAGAGAGAGAAAGCATTGAATGTTCCCGGCAGACAGAGAGTCAGCAGCAGAGCTCGATGTACAGCACGATTTGGGCGCCGAGAAGTCTGGCGCGTTCGCTCGACTCAGCTCTCTTGCGCTGCGCTGCTGCTGCTGCGGCGGGGCCATCCAGGCCGTGCGCTGTGCTGCTGCTGCTGCCTCGTCGTCTCTGGTTACGGAGTTACGAGAGCATGTGGGGCGCCAAGCTAGTGTGTGAGCGCGCCTGCCTTGGCAATAAGGGGGGAAGGCGGCCGTGCAACGCACTCACACATCCGCGCGAGCCCCCGCAGCAGGCCACATTCCATCGGGACGCGAGTTTTCAAACATGGCTACTCTGCGCCTCGGTCTCCCCCCCCCCTCCCACCAACCGCTGCTGCATGTGTGTGTAGGCGAATGTAGGTCCTCGACACCGGCGGCGAACCGATCCCTGCTGTGCTTACATAAAGCAGCGAGCGCCCGCGTATACGTGTGTGCGAGCGCTGCCTTTTTCGCTCCCCCCTCGAGCGCGCACAAGCAAACGAGTCGAGGGCCGAGAGAGCTGGCGACACCCTGTCTGGCAAGACCGGCTCTCGAGAGCACGGCAGGCTGCTGAGCTCAGCTCGCAAGCGGACAAAGGAGGGGCACCGACGATGTGCTCTCTGTGTAACGCCAGAGAGAGAGAGAGAGAGAGAGAGAGACACCGAGAGAGCGGCGTTGCCAAGTCTAGCCGGCCTCGCCGATACAGATATACATGTATATATATACACACAGCGCCGGTTGTGTGTGCATTATGAATCGTTGGAGCGGCGGCGAACCGATCTTTCTCTCTCTCGCTCTGCTGGCTTGTGATGCATGTGTGCTGCTGCGAGTCGACTGCAGCGCACACACACGCGCACACACAGAGACGCAGGGACACGTGAACGCGAGGTTGGCCGCGCGCAACTCGCTCTCCCAAGGACAAATCCGACGCTGCCAGCCATCGTGGCGCGCCGACTGCGCTTTGCGCTGCCCGGCTACAATACTATACTCGCGGGCTTCTGAGCCCGAGCAGCGAGAGCGACGAGGATAGAAACGAGAACTCGAACTCGCAGCAGCTCACACCTACATCTCTATATACCTACGCGCACGCACACTTGTCCGCTGCCGACGCCTCGCTGTCTCGCTCGCTCTTTCTTCTCTCGCTGCTGCATCAGCATCAGCGATCTGCTGCTGCTGCTGCTGCTATATACAGGTATACAACACACTCCGATGCACCTGGCCCCGGCAAAGTCGCCATCTCGTCTCGTCCGACCGCGATGAGAGACAAAGACGGAGATATATTATGTACGTGTATATACGCTCGCTCCTCCTCCGCTCCGATGCATCGCCCGGAATATCATCGACGATCTATCACGCGGACGCGTCATTTCCAAGGAAAAACTTTTATCTGGCTCGTGTGGATGCGCATATATGTATGCGGCGACAGCGGCGTCGCGTACGTGGCGCTTATAAAAGCCGGACCGCGAAGAAAAGATCTGGGAATGAAAGAGTGAGAGAGAGAGAGAGAAGAGGAGATTCAGGCCGGATAATGCCGGAATTCCTAAGCGCTGACTCAAGGAGAGCCAGCGCCGGCTCGAATTATATACCCACATCCGCGGGCGCTATATAATATATATGCGGGAGCTCGGATTTTTCGATCTCTTCGAATTCAAGTCCGTGACGATTATTGGCACGTGTGCGCACTTCTGAGTACAATATACTGTACAGCGCGCGCAGACACACACACGGAGAGAGAGAGAGATGCGACTCGGTGGAAATTTACGAGCTTCCTATCGCGCTTTGCGTCATTGCTCCGCGGGCGCGCGGCGAAAGAACGACTTTCCGACGGACAGAGCGAGAGAGAGAATATAGTACGTATATATATATATGTATTGGTACGTGGGCATATCGCGCGGAGGAGAGGAGCGCAAGCAGTCTCTGATGCCGAAGAGCTGCGCGAGGAAGAAAGAGATAGAAGAGAGACTTGGCAACGCAGCGCGCGCGCACACACACACACACAGGCGGTGCCGAAGCGGCTCTCTGCGCTCTCTCGGCGGCCGCCACCGCAGCTAAACATATTAAACTGTCGGCTCACGCCACACAAAAACAACATGATCTCATTCCGCTTAAGAGCGTTATATACGCGCAGCGTCGCCGCTATATATGCAGAGAGCGATTATCCACAGTGTGAGCGATGCATGCGGCGCTCCGATTTTATTGCACGCGCCAGCGAGCAAGAGTCGCGCGCGCGCGCGAAAACACACTCTGCCGCTGCAGTGTGTATAACATACGAGAAAGAGAGAGAGAGAGATGATGATCGAGGGAAGCAGCGGCGGCGGCGGCAGGAAATCACTTTCGTTGGAATTCCGAGAAGCGAGCTTCGTTAGGTGCCGGATAGGCTGGCCCGAGCGATGCTTGCTTAGCTCTCTTTTGCTACGCTTCTTCTTCTCTCTCTCTTTCTTTCTCTGTCCGCCGCCGCCGCCGCCGAGTCTACCGAACTCACACGGATTTTACGGGCGGGAATTTCTAGAGTGAGAGGAGAGTCATTTTTTACGGAGCGGCCGAGTGGTTTATGAAGAATGCCGCGCGCGCGCGCTCGCCCGACCTCTTCTTCTTTTTATTTCTCTCCCGAGGGGCGACTCTTTTGGCAGTATAGATCTGTGCGAGAGAGAGAGAGAGAGGAGAAATTTTGCGGACTGTTAACATTCTTGAGGCATTCGACAGCGAATCGCAGCCGCCGATCGTCGATGTGCCAGCTTTGCATATAAGCCAGATATTCGGGATTGGGATATATATTTAGAAGCTTTATAGATGGAACGAAAGATTCTATTTTTTTCTATCTCTCTCTTCGGTGCCCGATCGCACGTTTCTAGGCCGTCCGGAATTTTCTAAACAAAATCGTCTCGCCGCACGTGCCGTTATAATATTCTCCACCTTCAGACTTACTGTTCAAAGAAGGGAGAGGTGTCGCCCTCAGCAGGACCTTTTATGACACTTTACGACTCTAGCCCAACATTTGGCGCAGGTCGAAATCATAACGTGATCTCCTTTTTCCCAGACGAGCCCATAATGCTGGGGAAAACGAGCGCTGCGGCGTACCGCCCCGTTGCGAGAACGAGCGAAAGAGGGTGAGCCTAATCCAGGCGCATATGCTCGAGAGTATGAAATTCTTTGAAAACAAAAATACGACGCTGGCGAGCCGAGTCCCGAGGCAATTTGTTAACTATCTTATATCAACTCTGCATATCGAGCAGCCGATATAATATTCTCGATAATTCCAGAAGTCTGTTCAAATTGTGTCTTTAAATGCCAACTTTTAAATCGCGCGCGCGTGTGCGGTTACGTTTCGAAACGACTCTCGCGCGGGGTAACGCGATACGCCGCCGCTGAATGAAAATCTGGTTTTCACCGAGACCTTGAAAAAGCTCGTATAGCAGGATGGTATATAGTATTTTTCCCCGCCTGGATTTTCAGGTGGCTTCTTCTCTTTACTTTTTTTTTGTTGCCCCGCAGCCGTGACATATTATGTAAACACTCGTCGAGCTATCTCTCCGGCAATTTTGATAAGTTGCTATTATATTTTCGATGATTCGCTGTTTCTTCTTCTCTCTTTCTCTCTCTCTCACACGCGCGCGCGCGCGCGATACGATAAACGTGATTTTTTAGTAGGCAGCGTATTATGTAAACATCGTAAATCAGCGGCGAATTTCCACAGATATATGTATATACTGTATTTATATTCTACTATTTGGATAGATCTTTTTTCGATCGAGAGGCGTTAGATCACGCGTTGCTCTCGAGGTGCGAGAGAATTCACATTGCGTCAATCCACGCGACTCCGATTAATTTTATTTTTCGCCGTTTTTCCACCCAAACACATGTATACTTTACGCTCGCGCGTCTGTTTTGCTCTGCCATATAGTACACAATCAACAAGAAAACAACTCAGAGGGCATTGGTTTTCACCCGAACGAAACATTTCCTATCAACACACACCTACACACTTGTCTCCGACGTAAAAATAATATACCGATCTGTTTGCGAGTGCCGATACCTCAACACATTATTATTATTATTATTATCAGCCCCCGATTTCGCAAGAGCGTATCTCCGCCATCTATAATTAGCAACATTACCCACGTAAACGCAACGGCTTTTATTATTCGGTGTAATTATAGCCCCGGCTTCGCTAAACGCGGAGAGAAGCGAGAAAGGGAGAGCTTTACTGCCGTCTCCACATCCACAGCTCTCTGCACGCGTGCAATACAACACATCCGCGAATAAATCACAAAAGCCAACGGTCTGTGAGCAATAAAATCCCAATAATCCGTCAAATCACTCGCCAACACACCCATCGAGAGAGAGAGAGAAAAAAATCCAACCACACACACATTTCCCTAGCGCGCATACCGATCGCGCGCAACATGTATATAGGAAGGAGAGAGAGAGAGAGAGAGAGAAAAAAACAAGTATCGCACGACATAAAGCAGTCGTTTTAATTGATACACTCCCGGCTGTATCGTGTGTACATATACACATGCAGACTTTCTAAACATGTGTGCAACGGCATCAGTCAGCAGCGGCTGCCGTAATAATCTCGCGCGCGCATGTTTTGACTAAATTGATAGATAACAGCTGACCTCTTTATGAAACTAGGCACGAATCGCCGCGACTTACTGACTGTCCGGCTGTGTTATAGTGCGTACATAGGCTGGCATGCTAATAACGCGCGTATATATGACACCTACACGCGCATACACTTGTTTACCGACTTTTGAGAGGAGCATGTTCGTATATGCTCCGAAGAGAAAAATCGTCGCGATTATCATCGCGAGAGGGGGGGGGGGCGACATGCGGTAGTAGTAGTATTGGTGGCTTGCACGAGGAAGAGCGTACATGCACGCGTATATAGCGAGAGCGCGAGTTAGTATGTATATACGCCGCAGGAACGCGGAGGGAGAGGCAGGCGCGTAAAAATCCGCTTGGCTCCGAGCTGGCTGGCTTGGTCGACGGCGGCGGCGGCAACCGATCGGGCAGACAACATGGCGCCGGGACTGACTCGCAGCTCTCTGCACTCTCTCTCTTTCTCCCACTCCTCTTCTCTCTCTCTTACTCTTTAGCTCACGCGCGAGCGAGCGATCGCGGAGGCGCGTCGGGATCCGCGTCGTCCTCTGATGTGTGCATATATACCTATATATAACAAGCTATGGATGTATATGCGTGTGCAGCAGCAGTATACGACGTATCGTCGCCTAAACGGAAGTGAGGCCTCAAAATGGCGTCCTTTTAACGTCGGCGACGTCGAGGACGATCGACGGACTCGGTCCGAGGTGTGAAAGGCGAGGAAGGAGGGCGCCTACGCCCGCCGCCGCGTGTGTGTATATGTATTTTATATATACATGTACGTATACGAGCGAGCGAGCGAGCGAGACGGAAAAGTACCTACAGAGGCCGAAAGCCAGCAGAAGGCAGTGGCGCAAAGAAAGAAGAACGACTGGTGGCAGTGGCACGTCGGTGTTTCCATCTCTCTCTCGCTCGCAACTCGGTGCTGCTGCTGCTGCTGCCGTATTATATTATAGCGTATAGTGGTGTACGTGCGTGCGCTAGCGCCTCGTCAGTCCGTCTCTCTCGCTCGTTCCTGGAAGGGTAAACGGTCCGAGCGTCGCGGGAGGAAGGGGGGGGGAGCCGCGCTCGGCTGCTCGTCAGAAAAGGAGAGAGAGAGTCGACGGAGTGGGGGACCCCGGCGCGCAGAGCGACAGAGACGGAGCGAGTGCCTCCGAGTCTAGCGAGGCAGGCAGCGCAGGCATTGCCAGAGTCAGTCAGTCGAGAGTGCTGTGTGCGTCCGGTGTGTGTGCGCTACGTGAGAGAGTGCTGCAGCAGTGCAGCCGCTCACCCAGCCAGCCAGTCAGTCAGCAGCAACTCGTATTTTTCTGTGCCTGTCCGAGAGTCACCGCCGTCAACGATATCCCGAGGATGTTACGTCGTCGTCGTGAACTTCGCATCGCTGCCTCGTCGTCTTCTTCTTCGTCTGTTTCGGCTTCTCTTCTCGTCGCCAGTGCCTTCGTCTTCGCCTTGTTGCGCGAGAGCAGATAGAGGCGCCACACCGAAAGAGAGAGACGAATCACGAACATTACGCGCGTGTGTATTTGATCGTCGGCGACAGTGTGTGTGCTCTCTCTCTCTCTCTCTCCCTCGTATAGGTATTCAGCGTTGTGTAACTATATACTACGTGCAGCAGCTCGTCTCCTTCCCGAGAAAGAGAGTCGAGAGTGCCAGTGCGGACGTTGTTTTATTGCATTACACGCTGCACGCTGTACTGCCGCCGAGAGGGGCAAGCGCGTGTACATTTCCATTGAACGTATATCGGTGAACGAACCAAGCAGAACCAGCAGCAGTGCGAAACAGAGACAGAGAGAGAAAGCGTGCGTCCGCGTGCCGCCACCAGTGCCGCCACACGTTGTACACACGAGCACCGCTATGGCCCATGGCGTGAGCGAAGTACTCGACGAGGGGAGCACAGTCGTGAAAATGCTCGCTGCCAACAAGCAGCAACAGCAGCAGCAGCCATCGAACGTCCAGCAGTCCAACGGTAATCTGAGGAAAAGCGTGGGTGTCATGGGCAGCCGGCGGATCTTTGCGCCGGCATTCAAGCTCAAAGTCCTCGACTCGTACCGCAACGACATTGACTGCAGGGGTAACCAACGAGCCACAGCACGTAAGTACGGCATCCACCGGCGACAGATCCAAAAGTGGCTCCAGTGCGAGGAGAACCTGCGCAGCTGCTGTAGCGCCGACGGCAGCACCACCAGCAGCAGCGGTTCCTCCTCGAACGTAGCCACTCCTGCGAGCTCGCCCCAAAAGGAGCTGTTGCTCCTCGACTCGTGCAGCCCCAGCGTAGCTCTGCCAGCAGCAGCGACAGCGACGGTACCGCAGCAGCAGCAGCAGCATCATAATGGCGCTCCAGCATCGCCGGCCTTGAACCTCAGTCTCGCCAGACTGCACGGCGACGAGCTCGCCGCCGCTGCCGCAGCGCAGCAGCACCAGCCGCCCCCTCCACCGCCGCCTCCTCCTTCGAGCGGCGCGCCAGCGCTCGCTACGCAGCACCAGCCCACAACGGCGACGGCGGCGGTGACAGCAGCGAATTACCGATTTCACGGCGCTGCAGCTACTGCGCCCGCCGCGCAGCCGACCGGATATCCGGACTTGAAAGACAAAGTCCTCCCGCCGATCCAGCAGCACTACCAGCCGCCAGCCGATTACTCCATGCTCGAGCTCTATCAGCCGAGTCTCTACCACCACCACCACCACCAACACCGCTACTTCCAACCGCCGACGATCGGCTACCCCATCGAGTCCCCCAAGCTCGAGGAGGAGAGCTACCCGTTGCGCGGCTCGCTCCTCGCGCCGTCGGACATCAAGACCGAGCGCGCGAGCCCGGACGCCCACCCGCGGGAATCCGTCACACCCGTCGTCGTCGTCGAGTCCGACAAGCAGTTGAAGTGGGAGCGACTGGACGTGGAGGAGCACGACTTCCAGCGCAGCGCCAGCAGCAGCGTAAGCCCGCCGCTACCTAGTCATCACCACCAACACCACTTGGACTACCAGCACCACCACCTCGAGGCTCTGCCGCCCAGTCCTCAACACAGCGACAGGTCCACCGGCTCCTCGTCGTCCGACAGCGAGATGGATCAGCAGTCCGGTGGTCCCAATGCCGCCGACCTCGCTCGCAGACGATCCTTTAGTCTGCGCTTTAAACTCGACGTGCTCGACGCCTTCCACCGAGACGCTGGCGTTGCCGGTAACCAGCGAGCCACCGCCCGCAAGTTTGGCATCAACCGTCGCCAGGTGCAAAAGTGGCTCGGCCAGGAGAACGAGCTCCGTGGCGTCATCGAGCTTTGCGGCAGCAACAATCGCCAGCGGCTGGGTCCGCTCCAGGAGAGCTCCCAGACCGCCTACGGACCAGAGTCGCCCGTTGACCTCAGAACCAGCGAGCTGGGACAGGTCGCGCCGCACCAGTACCAGGAGTACGCCGTCGACTCGTCGCTGACGCCACCCTACAGCGTACCGGGCTGCTCGCTGTCCTGCTGCCAGGAGCCCACCACCGTCGGCCAGACTTACTACTGCTACTCGCCCGAGAGAACGCCACCGTCCCTCAAGCGGTCGCTCTGCACCGACTCCTGCTGCTATGCCGCGCCCAAGAAGATCTGCACCGAGGAAAAGCAACAGCAGCCCAAGGAGGAGGAACAGCCCATCCAGGAGACGCCGCTCTGTTTGGTCAAGCCCAAGAGACCCACCGATGAACCGGTGTCCAGCACCGCGCCGACACCTCCTGCACCACCGGCGCAGGCCACCAAGAAGGATGCCATCCTGTTCAAGCCCTACCTGGACAACCCCGTGAGCAAGCCCAGCAGCGAGGAGACATCGGTCGCCACTTTTAATAACAACAACAACAATAACCAGGAAGCGACCAACCTCAACGAGAGTTCAACAGCTCTAGACGATCCGGCGATCCAGCTTAGTTTCAAGCTACCGGTAAGTTTCCGACCACCACCAGCACCACCGCTACCACCAACACAGCAGCAGCAGCAACAGGTTCAGTACCCGGAGTACCCGCAAAGAAGTGCCTTCTTCAGGTATCCAACCATCGGCGTTCACTACTCGTAGTAGTCGGATACACCAGCTTCTAACCACTTGCCTTGTTGTATATAATAGATCGTATATTGGCGGACTTGCGGATTTTATCTCTTGTTTGTATAGGTCTCACGCCGGAAAATAGAGAGAAAGAGAGAGAAAGAGAGAGAAAGAGAGAGAGAGAGAGATAGAGAGAGATAGATCGTATCTCGGAACCCGAGGGACGCACCGAGAAACATAGAGCCGGACAAATGGGATCTAGTCGGTATTATTGAGGAATATCTCTTCTGACCCTCTCCGCGGATGTTTTCACAGGATCATCCTCTGATCCTCATCTCACGGCTGTTTGCGTTTGAAACGAATATGCGCTTTTGAATCATCGTTAATTGAATCGTAATAAGCACTTGATTGAACGATCAATTAATAATACTCGCGGGCAGGGTCAGAAGACACAAGTATATCAGAGACGTCGAAAGGGCGATCGACTAGTCGTGTGCGATATTGTACTCTCTCTTGAATAATAATAATAATAATAATGGTCCCGCTGGAAAAGTCGAGAATTCGGCGGCAGCGACACGAGGTCGCGCCAAGGTCGCATCGTCCTGTGCAGCGCACGCGTACGCCGACGACGATAATTACGAGTTTATTACGCGAGATCCGTTGGGGGAGGGCCGCCATACAGACGGAGGAGCGGCGACGGCCAATCGACGCGACCTGCACGTATGTATACATATATCGAAGCGTGGGTGCTGCTTGCCCGTCGCTGCGAGAGGTGTTCGCTTCCACTGACGAGCGGATCGACGGTATATTATTCTCCTTTCTTCTTTTATCGTTATCATTCTTTTATTTGCATAATTCGTTTGTAATTTGTACATATGTAAATAGAAATTCTCGATCGCTTAGCAGCAAAGATATTTTTGTACCTCATCGATCGGTTGAAGAATCCTGCGACAATGCAGCGTGTAATGAAAAAACGCTCCACGATGTTATTTTTCAAAAAGAAGATTATATAACCATAACGATTCTGAAACAGATCGATATGTTATACGTATATTATACGAGTCCTCGTGTGCCTTTTCTTCCGACGGAAGAGCACGTCTGCGTATCGGTGCTTTGTTGAGATGTGTATATGCGCGATGGAGATCTCGATCGATCGTTTATCGAAAAACAAAAATATATAAAGTCGTGATGACGATGTGTAACTCATGTGCCTTATAACGCGTCCCCGAGCGTGCGATTTATGAGAGAAACGATTTTTCTCGTTCTGAACAGTATTTTTACGGGCTGCAAATCGAGACTCGTTTATGAATTTTTCAGCATAATAGCGACTTTGACGACGTTATACATGTATTTTTTTGAGTAAATTATATTTTTTTAGCGATGGATTCGCGAGCGTCGCGTCTCGATCCGCAGCCCCGATATTCTTTTCGCTGAAAAAGTGTTAATAAGAGACATTTCAAAAAAAAAAGAAAAAGAAAACAATTGTATCAGGAAAATGTACGACTAAACGGCTTTCGTGATTCTGGAAAAAAAGATGCAACAATAATTATACATATATATCAGGGTCGTGTGCCTTAGCCTGCCCGCACGGTTTTCTTGGCGGGTCGAGGCGGCAATGTACAATAAAGTAAATTCAAATCTTTCAAAGTTAATAATAAACAACAACGTCGTCTATGATGTGAACTAAATGCATAAGGTTAATAGTCGTAAGCCATAATGAAATGACATAATGCCATAATGTTTTACATAATTATCGCATAGAGATATATTATTATATTATTATTATATTATTATTATTATTATTATTATTATTATTATTATTATATTATACATTATAGTTAAAGGATTTAAAAGAATAACGAAGCATAAGCATCGCCGAACGACTGAGGGTAGGAGCGCAGGCGATCAGTTATATATTTTGCAGCAACGTTGCCCACAAGAGTCTAATATAAACTGTATATCGCGTGTATGTATCAATTGATGAACTTTTCGATTAATCGAAGACTGCGAGTTTGTTTAAGAGATAAAGAGAGCGACATCATAATCACACATAAAGAATAAAAAGCAAGGAAAAAATGTATGCGTGACAGGGACACTTGGGGAGGGTCGGCGTGAAAAACCGGCCCACCAGCGCCTCTTTCCGTGCAATCATCCATACAAATATATTATATATATATTTTGCGTAAACTTTGCGAATTAAGCAGGCCGTCTTATTTCGGGTGTGATGCGAATCGCGAAACAATCGGAGTATGCGAATCAAAGGAAAACTTGTTATTATATTTATAAGCGAGCTTCGAGCGCCTGGGAAAAAGACAACGTTAATAAAAATGGGTAAGATGAACTATTTGTATTCGGGAAAGATATGATATTTTTACGACACGCGTGTACCGCGAGCTTTTGCTCGGGTACGTGACATAGAGAAACCGCAATCGTGCCTTACAACAACAATATATATAATACATAATGTCTTTGCTGTATATTTCGGATTGATCCTCCGATTTAACTGAAAAATGTGATAAAGCGAAAATTTTTGTTCTAAATAAATCTGTATAATTCGTACACGAGTCTTTATCGTGCCTGATGAAAAATTTAAGAGTATATATTATATATATATATATTTAATTAGCGCATACTATATTATATATGTACACAGTGGACACGTAAGCGCGTGTCGGCTGTGAGAAAACTCGAAATTTTTGCGACAAAATTTTCTCGTTACGAGATTGATATGCGTCGAGGACATATCCGTAACGTATTGTGATTATTGATCGACGAAATAAGCGATTCAAGAGAAAAAGAGACAAGTGAAAGTGGCTGAGAATGTATGCGTTGGCGTGAAAATGGTCAAACTTTGGAAAGTGCAAAAAAAATTTTTAGATTATACATGTAGATGCATATTTATCGATTGTCTAAAGGAGGGAAAGAACGGCGTTGTATACATCAGTCGAAAAAACTCGTCCTTTTTTCTACGCTCGAAAAACGAAAATATATTGTATTGATTAATTATTGTATTTGTATTTGTATATAAATTTCAAACACGTATATACAGGAGTATACGGAAAAATAGAAACTTATGGAATTTCAGAAAAATATAAGAGATTATTTTAAACAAACCAAAATCATGTTCTCATTGCAAAAACAACCTCAATCATTTTCCTTGTAGTTTGTAAGAGCCTATATGCAAGACTTTACCCGCACCTCTTTATCTAAAATAATCCAAACCGATCTTATCTGATTTTCAAGCAACTATGTCTATATCCTTCAGAACATTAATTGCACGTTTGGATTTGGAATTCATTATACAAATAAATTATTAAAGAGTTTCATTCCGAGCTATTAATTGCACGTTGCAAGACAAGAATTCGTATCCTATATAATATATAGCAGCAGGCTTTTCACTTTTCAAATTTTCCAATCTCCAGCTACTCTTTCGAGTAGTCTGCGTAGTTGCGCGCACTTTTTTTTCACACCGCCCTGAATCGCGTGCAATAAAAAAGAGAAAAATCATTGCACAAACTCGCGCGAATGCGTAAAAGTGTGTACCTTACGTACGTATGTATAAGCGTTAAAAAAGCACGAGAGAAAGAGCAAAGTCAATGTTATCAAGAACGTTTGTGAATTTTTCATTTCGGCGCAGCGCAAAGTATAACGATTTCCAAGAAAGCAAAGAGACCACAGGAAACGCCGCGCGTGATTGTATTATAGAGAAAAAGCTAATTAAATTACGCTCCTCTCGCCCGATTAAAATAATTGACGTCTACTTTCGAGAAACAAAATCGCGAGTACAGTGTCAACGACAGATAATGCGCAGATATATATATCAGTATATATTATTTTCCGCAATCTCCCTAAAAGTTACGAAAAGATATACGCAATTTTCCTTACACTGTAGTGCAAAAGCATTTCAATTAGACTCGCTCGCGCAGCAAAAGCTCGCTCATCTCCCCAGCTTTCGCAACGCATCAATCTCTCCCCTCGAGCTATCAAAGATACTCTCCTCCTCGCACTCCGCCCTCCAATTCTCTCTCTCACATACACCCACACACACACACGCACACAGCTCTCGAGTTCGCATTGTTTCCGTTATCGCGAAAGGCTGCTGTTCGCTCGCGTTTAAGTTTTCCGAGCACGCAACTCATTGTCAGCAGTCGGTTGCGAGCACACACATACACGCGCGCATGCAGCACAGTAAATGCTAATGCGGCTTTAATGCAACGCCTTGACTGTGTAATGTGTCGCTCGCGTCTAAGGAGCTCCGCCGACTCTGTAATCGACTGTCATGCGGCTGTGGCGGCGGACAGTAGTGTGCTCGCAGCTCGCCTATATATATACTATATATATATATATTACTATCGGACGCGAGCATCCATCGCCGCACGCACATATATATATAAACTCGGTTCGAGAAATCACACGATATTGCGACGCACGTAATGCAAACATGTCATTCTCGCGCCAAGTAAACACCGAAACGCGGCGGCCTGTGTCTCTTCTCTCTCTCCGCGTGCTGCCGATATTCTTTTGTATTGCGAGGCGCACCGAACGCGCACGCCGCGCGCCGCGAGGCTATTATTTGTCGAGCGAGGACGTTTTTTTCCTTCTCGATTCGTGCGGATTGCGGATTCCTCGATCGAGTGCACTAATGCCTTTACGCGCGGATGGTTTCTTTTTTGGGCGCGGTGCAGGAGGTAACGTCCAGCGCATAATAATGGATCGAGTCCACTTCTTCTTCTTCTTTTTTTTTTAAGAGAGCGGAGAGAATTTTTACTCGAAAGAGGAAATCGAGGTGTATTTTTTTTATTCAGTGCAAAAATGAGAGCGCGCGGCGCGATGAGTGAGAGATACGAACGACCGAATATTGAGTAAGAAAAATGCGCGCAATGTCCGCGCGCTTATATATATCTTGGCTAGCAAGTGACTAATTGCACATGACTACGTGACTATGTAGCTTCGAGCGAAAGATAGAGCGCCAGAATCAGATGATTAAACCGCAATACGACACGGCGGGCATATTTTCGTCGGATTTTTCGAATATCGATCGAAATCGATCGCTCGAAGTATAATAAAGCACATTGTATCGCGGAAAATTTTCGCTTCTGCGATACGGTACAAAGAATCCCAAAATTTTCCGAGTCGAATCAATAAACGTGCCCCGCTAATTGTTTAAAAATACTTTCAACATAATACGCCGGATTGCATAATCCTCGCCGTCGATTTATCGGTCAGTTTAATGCGTGCCATTTTGTAAACACACGAGCGACTCTCGCGATCTCACTCTCAATTGAGAAAGCTTTCGAAACCGAAGGCAGCCACGGCGGCTCACCCTTGAAACCAAAATCGTCGCGCTCGCAAAAAAAAAATCGGCAATAACTCAATATCCTCTCACCGATCAATCAACTCGCTCGCGCGACTCTGTATCGCAGCGAGAAATTTCTCAAGTTATCACGTTCGATTTTTCCCGCTCGCCTCCTCTTATCTCTCTATATAATGTGCCGTTCGCGCCTCTCCTTTATTTCGCGAGCGATGGAAAACGCAAAAACACGCAACAATCGTCTGCGGCGGCGAGATGCAGCAGCAACAGCGCGACTCGCCTCGAGAGCGTCGTGCAGAGGCCGACTCTCTCGAAAGAGAGAAGAGAGTATTTTTATCCGAGCGTCTCGCATTCTCTCTCTGTCCCTGCGTACGCACACGCGCGCGCGCGCTGTATATATATAGCTATGTGCGTGTAACACGCTTAGGAGATGCGCAACGTTAATCTTCCTCACACCGATAGCCCACCGCCGCCGACGAAAGCTCCTCCTCAGCCCATGATTTAGTTGCTCGCTGTATACTTGCACAGACTGCACGACGACGAGGCTTCGGGAGACACACACGCAGAGACGAGCTTTTTCTTTTTACCGTTTGTATATGCTTGCAGAGCTTTTCGGATAGATGCCGGCTAATTATGTGTCGCCCGACGTTAAGAGCACGCTGACGACCGACGAGATCCGGCAGAGGTACCGGGACACTTCGCTGGTTATCTTCAAAGTAAGGAAAAGTTTTGGAATGACGAAATATTTAATGTGGAGTTTGCCTTGATACATTTAGACGTGACGATTGGAATTTTTGTAAAGGAGCATCAACTGTTTCGGGGACGAAGAACAAGGGAGGGCGAACGAGAGGTATCGACGTATTTGAGTTTCGGTATCAATCGGAGAACTATGGCGTACAGTAACAATGGCAACGATCCCGTTGTCGTGCACAGGTCCATGAAGAGCGTCACGGTACACGAGGACGAAAACGCGAGGCTTTTGTCGCGCATTTTCCGTAACTATCGCAAACCCAGCGAAAGTTGTACAATAAGCTGACGAAAGCAGGGGTTATCCTTAGAATCTAAGTACTTTCTTGTAACATACTATTGTGTACATATATATAGCGTTGCAAAGTCTTTTTTATAGCGAACAAATGCTTTTTTTTATTAATACGAATAAAACTTATATAACAAAAACAAAAAAACAGACCATAATCACATTCATTGAACGTAAAAAGTAAAAGAATACTATTCTCAACATTTGCATCGGTAGCTTGACGATCGCAAGCTTTTAAAATTTCTTTAACTATATACGTAAATATAAACTTATATACATGCACAGGTTCACGTCAAATTATAATTATCATTTGAATATCAGATATTTTGTACAATACACAGATTGTTTTCAGACTGTTCGATTGGAATTGGGTACAAGCAGTCTGAAGATGTTTCCATCCTCAAGAGGCTTTAGAGCTCTGGTCTTGCCCGATGGCGTGATTTTCCATTTATTTGGAAAAAATACAAACTTTTCCAAAAGACACCAGCTGTGCCCAATTCTTCACGTGCAAGACAAATTAAACTTCGTGTTTTATTACATCGATAATATGTTTCATCTTTAAAATTCAAGCTTTGTTATTATCAGAACTGGACACACCTGAGGTACTTTCGATATTATAATTTATTCTTTATCTGACTATCAAAATACGATTAGACAAGAACAGAGAGCTGGAGCTTCTGAATTGTATAGATAAAACTCTAAGAATATTTAAGCATTGTACAATCACTTAAACAAAAATTTGCAATTGTAAAAAAATAAGACAATCTTTTTTTATATCCTGAGATTCTTTCTCAGTTCAGTTTTGAGAGCCACCAGGAGTATCTTGATTTTTCTGTAGATGTTAGGACGTTACTAACGTCAGATGGAGAAAATTATCTGGAAAACTGAGATGTTCTGAGAGCCATTGAAGAGGCGTATCGAGTGGAGGAAGGATTCCATGTGTACGTACTACAGCTAATGGAAATAGAAATCTATATTTAGTTAATTATTAGTTAAGCAGGAGAAAATTATTACATAAAATGATGGCGAAATAAAAAAAACCTTGTTCTGTATCTGAAAACACCTCAGCCAGCAAGTTTTTCAATGTTTTTCTCTGTCCATCTTCGGTAGTTGGCTTTACTAGTTTTTGAATATATTTATCCTCGCTAGTGTAACATCTAAAAGGTATGTATTTAAAACCTTCATCACTGCTAGTTTCCATTAATTTTCTATTCACAGCCCAGAATTGATCAAACTTATCATTGAGTAATCCTAACCACAATTGGTTGTGGTCCTTCTTTTGCATATTTGAAACAACTTGACCACGATGTTTCAATACATCTGCTTCCTTGATGCAAGAAAGAAAATGTGATTCCACAACTTCCCTGAAAGAGTCAATACGATAAGTTAATGTGCCTTTCCAATTTAATAAAATAATAATTAACTATACTTGTTTTGACAATGCATCAAAGCTTCCTCGGGGAATTTGTCAAAGTGCACAACGATATTCCAAGGTAGCTGGATATCGTTGTGATAAAGATCCATAAGTACCCCAATGGGAAGATGCCACTTGAGGGGTGTGCCATTAAACTCTAGCCACATCTCTGTTTCTTGTTTATCTTGTATGTCTTGTTGTACGTGTCGCAAAAAGTGTTTTCGAACCTGTCAACGTGTACAAATAATTGATTATCAGACTTCTTATCGCTGCAGGATTAATAAATCACATGCTATGATTCACTTACCTTATCGGTGCAAAGTGGAAAATAGCTTAGCCTCGGTACCATCAAGTAAAAAGGATCAGGAGCTTGAAGTTCATAAACTTCTTCCGAGTCCAGTTGAAAACAAACGGGAACTTTGCCTTCCCATATTTCCCGAAGCACTTCGCGATCGTTAGCCATATCGCTGGTTGAGCGACAAAAGTTGGAAAAATATTCAAAGCGTAAAAAGCGAGCAACTTAGTTTAATAAACATCTCGCAGGATAGCACTGAGCTTAGCGACAACAGCAGGTTATGTTTTTCTCGATTTTCGCTATTGGAAAAATAGCCTTCAGCGGCATCTGGTGTGAGCGAAAGTGGGAACTTATCGATCGTGGGTGCTTTGCGATGGTAAATTGGAATTTGCGCGTCGGTATACGGTGTAGAGCTCTGCGTTACCGACCGGAAACCTCTGAGTTTTGACGGTTACGGACCGTCGGGAAAGTATCGATCGCCAGACATTTTATCGATATTTGGTAAACTAGTAAGTATCCGTTCAACGGGTGGAGAATGCAGGGCGCTTACTTTTAAATACCGCATACAGAGACGTTTTGTGCGAGGAGTTAAGTCATAGACACCGCTAAGCGTATATACGTTAAAAATCGGGCTTACGTAGAAGCAGAATATCAAAATGCATATCAAAATTCATGAAATGTGAGAATAAAACTCACCTCCGGGAGATTTCAAGAACTTCCTGGTGGGATGCTCCTGGTCTGTCCACGTCGGCGTTGAGTTCTCGTGATTCGTAGAAGCGGCTACAGGAAAAGACGGGTACCTCCACCAGCATCTTCTATATCTATCAAATACATATCTACACCTCACACATGGGATACACTGTATGAACAAGAAAATAAGAAACTGGTCATTTTTGCTCTCACTAAGCACTTTCATCCCCGCACCGACACAAAGCTCACTTTCTTACTGATACATTTTTTCACAATCTAAAAAAGCCATTTTCTTACACCAACAGCACAACTATATTCTTCACTCTTTCTACAACACAACACCCGAGCTCTGAAACGAGCCTCCGACGAAATATCGACACCGCGAAAACCGCATAACCTCTCCCGGGGGAAGTCGACTTTCCGACAACTTATACTTCTCGGTCGCGAATTTCGCACAAAAACAATAAAACGATTCGCCCTACTCGACTGATCCAGTATGCGATGAAGCCTGCAGAAGAAACGGAGATTATGTAAGTACTTACTAGATAATCCTTCAGCATTGGTCCAACCGCCAAGTAAGCCGGCGAGCGAGTGACGGATGCAACCGCCAAATCCCGCGAGTGGCCAACCGTCGTTTCCGCGAATTCCGAGAAAAGCCCCACTGTGATGATATTTTATCAACGGATTTTCTTCTGTTTGGGGTGAGTACGTGTAACCTTTTATGAATAATGTGCGGAATAATTAATGATGGTTTTGCTGAGGTGGATTGAAATAGGAACGTGATGTATACGAAAATCGAGAGGAATTTTTTTACTTCCGGTTTGGTGACCGTCACAATGTCAGGGAAGGAAAATCGAGCGATGGCTCATGCATATATATTCGATCTCGTTTGATGAGTAATAGGATAAGTAGCGGTTGGTATGAAGTAATTATTTTGCACTTTTTGGCGGTTGATCCTTACACTTACGAATGCGCAACATAATTCGTAGTATAATAACCTATAAAATATACTCAGCCCACACTTTGCAGTGCGATATAGACGGCTCTCTCGTATCACACATCGGTCGTCCGACAAAACTTAGTTGCATAAATTATGTGTTATAGTTTGTGTTTATCAACAATTGAGTATACTTTAACCGGATCGTTCTAGAACGACATCTATACACATCTTTTAGATCCCGTCGTGACTCCCATAAATATTCTTAATTGCATAACTTATCCAACGATTTCGTTTAATTCCCCAACAAGACGAACAGTTTTATTTCGCAAAAAAAAATCGTTATCGTGTCATGAAAACCCTCTACAAATACGCTCTCCTCGATCATCCCAGCGTAAATGAACGTATCTCATTAGCCCCCTTATTTATATATACGTATACATATGCATCTGCGAGCCATCAATCGTTGCACTGGTTGTGTACATGGGAAAAAAGCAAAGCTCTTCCAACAAAAGCTGAATAGTTGCGAAAGCGATAAGACCCTCGCGAAGAAAGTTGGCAGTTCGAGCCCCTCTTACAAGTACATATATATATATATATATAGAAACACAAAATCGAGCAGTGACATTGAAGCGGCAATGTATAATCCGGTGATACAAAACACATGTAAGCTATATATTCGAGAGCTCGGGGAAAATAAGAAAACTATCGCCATGCGCTGTTTTCAGATAAGCCGCGATAAAGTTTAAAAATAATCTGTCGACAGTCTCGCGATTGTGTGTGTCGTCGTATCTGTGTGTATATAGGCTGATATCGGTGCGTAGAGTATATAAGACACTTTGTGTGTATATATACATATAACGAAGAGAATGTTCACGCATTGCGCGCATCTGCGCAAAAAAAAGCGAAAAATTACCTATATACGTAACCCTTTCAACACCTATAGATATATATAAGAGATTTTGGCCCTCTTTTTATTTAAACGCGGAGGACCGTTTAGTTGATTTTTGGACTTGTACAAATATTAATATGTCTGCGTCAGCTTTATTGACGTCGATTACGTGTGTTATTATTCACGTGTTGTTCCATTGAGATGTCTTACACTTTAATAATGGCGATAAACTAATGAGCTGCAAGTAAAACAATCGAGTAATTAATTGTCGATCGAGGCTGCGCGTATAGAGCCTCTAATAATAATTGTATGTCTCGTAAATTGAATCATGGACAAATTCGCATAGACTATTTACGTTTAAATTTGATAAAACAGATTGTCTTTTCCCCACGAAAATCCGAAATAACCTATACAATCTCCGAATACAATTGATCATTCCCCGTTGATAATAATAAAGAAAGCTCGCTTTGTTTACATCTCAAAAAAATTAGTCCCAAGCCGAGACAAGTCTAAGGACTCTCATATATAAAAATCACGAAAATATATAAATCTCCGCCGTCACTCTTACCAACTATCACTCCACATATGTATAGAACAACGGAGTTTCGAAAAATTCGCGCTAATGTGCCTCATTAATAAGGCGCTCGACCCTCGACCTCCGGTCGCTAAATGGGTACGTTCTCGAATGCGATATCACCTCCCTCTTTTCCCCCTCTATGCTGCACTATATATACACGCAGAAGTGCGCGTGTGTATATAGAATTAATAGAGCCGCTCGAAAAATCTCTCTCGAACGCTTCCGCCTTTCGCGCGAGCGCGTGAAAATGAGCCATCGCGAGGCCGCGTCTTCGTCGAGCGCGAAAAAGATCGCTGGAGTAGATTATGCGGTGTACACTGCACGTGCGATGCATCGCGGCGATGTTTCTTGAAATTAGAGGGGCGATTTTTTGTTTCTCTAATTTTACCTTCTGCGCAGTCATACGAGGAAACGTGTCGAAAATTTCTGCTCGTTTTACGACTGTGTGTGCGCGCGCGCGCGCGCTTCGTGTGTGTATATATGGACTATCGTTATCATCAGTGCAAAAATCGTTATAACGCATAGCGGCGCCTTATCAGCTACAAGCGAACAAAGTTTCAGATTAAATACAAATAAGCATAGACACACTTGCGATAGCACAGAGTGCATACATGTTGACAATCGTAAAACCATCTCGAAAGTTGTATATAAAACTCAAGGCGATGTGCCAATCGCTGTTTTTCCCTGTTTGTGTATATTCTCCATAATAAACTCAGCCGAAAAATCAACACCGACGAAATCACGTACTCCAGATTGGAAATCCACCTTACGCGGGTAATTTACAAGGGGCTGCGCCCATCAACAACCGATGCGCCCCCATCAAAGTTCCACCGTGAAAAAAAAGCGCATCGGCCCACTCCCCGCGAGGGGTTAAACTGGCGTCACCGTGTACGTATATATATATATATATATATATATATATATATATATATATATATATGTATACAAGTGCGCCGGCATATAGGGTTACCTATAGGTACGCATGCGTGCGTCGAGGTGTCGGTGGAATGTCTCGCTTCCGGTCTAGAGCTCCTCTCGAGGAGAGAACCGTGGGCCGGAACCTCGAGGTTTGCCGGTCTAACGATCGCGCGCGGTTGTAAGGCTGCATATATGTGAGCTCGGCTGATTTCACGCGCCACGGAGCGCGGAAACGAGCGACTCTTCGGGATTTCGTTTCGAAGCTTTTACTCGCTCGTGTAGCTTATACGCTATTTATTAGTCGGGACCCCTCGGCGTGATTTTCGCTCTTGTGTGACGCCGATTTGTATACACATACAATGTAACAAACTCCGCGACAGCTGTATGCCCCCTATTATATATATATATATATATACATATATATAGCTTGATTTTTCTTCACGCGTCGCCGTCGGAGATAATACAAAAGGTCAGCTGCGGTGCAGTGGTATGGGTTATCATCGCTCGTCTCATCGTTGTATACGATGATTTTTCGACGCTCTTCTCATCTCAAACAGCTCCATTTCCTCGAGATGCGTCATATTGAATAATCTTAGGGATTTTTACGAGCATCGAAAGGCGTAACCGTTTCCCCTCAAACAAACACCTTGCGTGTCTAACGCGCTTTCCATAAAAAAAAATACACGCGCGTATCCGTCGAATAAAACAGCGAGAGATCGAGCTCCGCGTGAAATCTAAATAAACGATCGAACGTCGTGTGGAATTCCATCGATCGTGGCATCACACCCCATATGCCCGTGTTTTGCTCCGCGGCAGATCTCAAAGAATAACATAATAATATCGGCCGTCGGCGCGGAATATAACGACGATCGAGAAATGTCAATGTTATTGTAGCGATCGTCCTCTCGTATTATATATATATATGTAAGGCGCAGGTGAGTATTAAGGGCCGGCCGACAGACGGAGAGCGTGTTGTGTGCTGGTATGTATACGTGCGTATATGGCATATATATACATATACACGCAACAACACGGAGAACAAGACGCAGCAGCCGTTGGCATATGCGCGCGAGATCGAGCTTCGAGTCCGGATGGACGAGTCGTGGAGTATATAGCGAACAGATGGACTGGACAGACGGTTGCTGCTCTCTTATATACACGTATATACCGGATTTCTTCGACACGCGCGCAAAAGGTGCGATGGAAATCTTGGCGGCGGACACCCGCGGTTGTTGCTAGCGCGAGTTCGTTTCTTACTTTTATATATATATATATGTACACACTTTGCCGGAAGTCGTCGGGCCGGCTGCTGCGCCGATTTTTTTGTTCGATGTAATTGTTCGATTTTCAGCGGTTTGAATTATAATACATCGACGAGCGTTCGATCGATTAAGATATGCTAATTTTAAAAGGTGTGGACGAGTACGCGCGTACTTCGATGTAACATTTATTATTGCTCGGAAAGTACCTGCTGCAGACGCGGTATGTGTAACGGAAAGGAAGTGGCTCGTTATACCTCGCATATTATCCCGCCTCCGAAAAATTTAAGCAGAACGGTTGACAACAGCACGGATCTCGGAAAATTTGAGATGCTGGAGCGCAACACACCCCCTAAAGTATTATATGGAAGCGAAAAAGGCACATCTGCAGCCGTTTTCCAACTCTACTCCGAAAAACACATCGCGTGTGCCGCATTAAATCGAAAGCACTTGTGTGCTCTCCTTTGCACTTGCCGTCCAGGAAGACGCACCTGACGCTCTCCCAACGGCCGGCGTCATCAGGCGCAAACGGTCGAAACGTCCCTCCCTCCCAGTGATTCCACACTCGCGCAGGTATACCACTGATGCTTCTCTTCCTTCGAACGATCGATCGGCTCTCTTTCGTAATGAGCGCGCGCGCAGGTGATCTGACTTCCTTCCTTCGACATGTGTGTGTGTGTGTGTGTGTCTCCCCCGCCTCCTATACTAATTCTTAGACGCTCTTGCGATGCGCCAACATCGCACATGCGCCTCTCCGTCTATAAACAAATGTATATAATAGAAAAGGTCCGACTTGTTTTTCTCTCTGTCTTTTCTGATAGCGTCGTTATGTGTGTGTAAAGACCGAAGCAACGTCTTATACGTGCGGTGGCGGGAGAGAGAGAGAAGAGTGTGGCAAGTGTGCGGGATGCACCTGCCGGCACACACCTGTTGACCGTTGCGCGAAGCGAGAAAGAGAGAGACGCAAGCCCGTATAGCAATCGGTTACGACTCGAAGCAGCAGCAGCAGCAGCAGGACGATTTTCGCGCTCCAACCGTCTCTGAGGAGGCGACTCCCTGCTGTATAAGACGCGCCGCTGCGGCTGCTACCGTCGCGCCGCTGCTATACTTTTGGGAGTTCGACGGTTGGTGGTGTGTCTCTCCCCGAGGCGCTCATCGATGTATATACTTTGACACAGGTAGTTTTCCGTTGCGCTCTTTGGGGCTTTTTTCCCTTTCTTACACTGACGGGGGTGACGACGCTGCGGATGATATATAGGGTTGTCGTGCGCTTGCGTCAGGTTGCTGCTAGCCAGATTTTTTCGAAGATTCGACGATTTTTTACGAGGTCGCATGGATTTGGTAAACGAAAATTTGTGCGTATATGGTGTTGGGGATAATAAGACGCTATCTTATTTTCACGAAAAATTGCATAACTCGAGAATCGGCAGCACGCGCCGCGAAGCCGTCATTAATGCCTCCATCGTACGACTCGCGCTCCATTATAATACGTACCCCCGGATCAAAAAACTTCCATCGGCATCAAAAACTGAAAATAAAAATGAAAAAACAAGCCCGGCAAAGACGCGCGCGCCCGCTCGTTAATTACTCGCGCGAATTCCTCCCGAGGCTGCTGCCTGCATGAAATTCAACCGGCCCACCTCCTCTCGCTCTTTCAAAAGCCGAACGAGAGACAACAGCAGCAGCAGCAGCAGCAGCAGCTGAGCCGCACGCGCCAGCCGCTGCAATTTCGAGGAGGCGGCCGTTTTCTGCACACATGTAGGTAGACAGAGAGAGATACAATTTTCATGCGCCGGAGAGAAAGAGAGAGAGAGAGAGAGAGAGCCAAGACAGGAGCCCCCTGCGCAGCAGGTGCACCGCAGGTGATTCTCTCCTCTCTTTCCTCTCTCTCTCTCTCTCCGCCGGGCGCCTCATCCTCTCGCTTATGGCTTTTCCCCGTATGCGCATCGATCGATATAGATCTGGTATATAACCGATTGTATATGCATTATTCAATTTTCCGTTGGCTCGCCGAGATGCGAGAGAATGTGTCTCTGACAGATGACGAGCGCGAGGGATCGGTATAATACGGTATACCGATCGATTTTTTTTCGAGAGAGAGATAGATCCTTTTAAAAACGCTGTACTCTTTAAAGGCCCTATACTAGACCCATGAGCATTCCCTGTCATAAATCGGCACGAGGGGTGTCCGTATAACAGCCGAAGGACGGGCCATTAAGATTTTCATTTGCGCGGACAATGCCGTGACTCCGACCGGTTAATGATGTATCAATGGCGGGAATTGTATATATATACACGCCGGAGCTAAGCCCGCGGGAGGATTATAATTTGGCTCGTTGTCGAACACTTCTGCAGTTATAGGTCGAAATTCCTATGTTTATTATCTATCTCCGAATTTCAGGTATGAACCGTATATACGAGCGAGTGTGAACGGATTTTCGTGCGCGACTGTCATTCACGAATCACGTGGCTATACAAATTACAGCCTCATACTCGCGGCGATAAGGGAAAGCGATAATTTTTCAACGCCCAGCCCAGCGACGCGCGATATATACATATAAACTAAATCGTCCAATTAAGATCCCACACATCGATAATAAGTTCCGTGGCAAATCATAACTCTGAGTCAAAAAAAAAATGTTCGTAATTTTTAAAATCAACACTGCACTCCTTCTATTTATCAAAGGCACACGGGCTCTCGTCCCTTCGAAAAATACGTCAAGCGTTCAAATAAACAAAACGTATATATATGTCGTAAAGCATTCCAGCATCGATCTCTCGTCAAGAGGATCTAAGTCAAAGTGATACGCGATCTCGGCTCTGCGCAGACGTCGTCGGGATTCTCTGAAAAAGGAAGAGAAAAAAAATCCTCCTCCCGGTGCAAGGCATATATACGCACCTGCGCAGCCGTTATGCGTTAGCCCTTCGAGAAAGAGCGAAATAACCCCGCGCTTATGTATATATATATACGCACCGAGGAAAACAGAGGCGGCAAAGCGATTCGTCTCGGGGGTTCAAGAGAGTGCATGTCTGGAATTTTCAAACCAATCGCCCCGTTCCTTTATTATTATCACTCTCGGGACAAAGAAGAAGCTCGTTGATTGACAGGTCCTTGAAAAATACATATACGCGAGTTTCGCATTGGTCTCATCTTCGCGCGGTTCTGATGCGTCAATTAACCTCTCGTAAGAGCGATAACTCGAGGTGATACGTGCGTCTACTGCGGTATAAGTTGGCGGGAAATCTTGGGTGCTTTTTTTTTAAATATAATCTCAGTGCAATAAAAGCCGTGTGACGGGAGGTCCGGGCGACGATCAAAGTTCGCGCAAAAGTATGTAATACACCAGCGACGTATATATTTATCGGACACGACTGTGTTTTGAAAAAGACCACGTTTGGCGATCTGATAAGCGCCCGATTCGAAAAACACTCGACCCACGTCGCTCTTACGATACACGTAATGTGGACGCATACCCTGATTTTGCAAAATTCCAAGAACTCGCATAATATCCAACAGACTTTTCCCTGCCCACACCGCAGAGAAGAAGAATATCCCGTATATACGCGCACACATGCACATCAGGCGGCACGCGCGCCGTCGAAAAGAGAAAAAAACGAGAGAAACCGCACCGAGAGCAGCAGCAGCAGGGACTTAAGAAGTCGAAGACGAGCAAGGTGCTCGGCGGCGGCAGCGATATATGCGCGGTGGCGGTTGGGCAGCTGATCTCTCCTCCGCACACTCCTCTCCGAGCAGGTGGATGAGGAAGGTGCACACGCGCCTCTTTCCTCTCTCTCTCTCTCTTAAGAGAGGAGTGAGCGAGAGAGACAGAGAGAAAGATAGATAGCACATGGAAAGGTGCTTCTTTATTGTTACCAAGCGCGCGCACGAGCCACCAGCCAACCAGGAGCTTCGCCGAGAGATTTATTGCCGCCTTTCTGCGGAATCGCGCTCTCGCTGTATATAAGTATGTTTATGCGTGCGATGATGCCTTTTGGGGATGTATCGTATATATTGAGACGTTGTTACGTAAGTGCTGGGAGTGTATTCTTTTTTTTTATATTATTAGGATAATAATTCGTTTGCTTCCTCTCGGCGAGAGCTTATACGATTGACCCATTTGATCTTTCGACCGTCTGTCACGTTACTGCGGAGAAAAAGAAGCTTCGCTGCACGTTAGTTATGCTCGTTCGAGTGTACTACCCGTCGATAGTACTTACGGGCGGACGATAATGCGTGATGTATTGTAAATTTGATATCTCGAGAAAAAGAAGCACGATAATATGTAATATATAAGAGTATGACCATTATAAAGAATGTATATACAGCAATCGCAATCGGCTTGGCTCGCTTTATCTGTCTGCGACTCGGACAATTTTAGACTAAAAACGTTATACTCTCGATTTAAAAATACGCAGATCCATATCATTGTCTATAAACCGCGTTTTTCCAGGATAATGCGCAATTACTATTTAAATGGTAATACATTCGTTTGACATGGCACATTGTACGGTAAGCGTAAACAGAAGACGATAATTCTCGAAAGCATGAATTTTTTCGCAGCGTCGTCGGCCACTTATTTTCAATTTCTGTACGCTTCGAGTACCTCGCAAAACTTTAATATATATATATACTACACATAGCGGAGAGCGATTACTCGCCAATCAGCACTCCCCTACTATCCGAGAAAAAAATCCCGGCGACGAGATAATTACCGCGTGCTCTTTGTATACGCTATAATATACGCATAATCTAAATGTGAAAAGTGAACTTTCTATACGGCTTCCGTGCGCAGACACGCGTGCGATATACATTAGCGCGACGCCGTAGCCTACTTCTCAGAGAGTAGCGGCAGCAGATAAGAAAGCACAAAGCTCGTTGGCCTGTCGCATCGCGGCGGAGATAAAAATTATCTCTGCTGAGGCCGCAGCAGATGCTACCGTCGGCTTTTTGTTCTTTGCCGACGAGATCGTGTAGCTTGGCACCTCCGCGACTGCGTATAATGCCTATAGATACCTACTAGTATAGGTATATATGCCTAGCGTAGTCTTGCGGACAGGCGCTTAGAGTCTACTACTGGGTGGTATATAGGTGTACGAGGAGTCGTTGGCTTCCTTGGTGGCCGGCACTTTTCTTTTGCGGAGAGCTGCGGGATTTATGGCTCCCGGCTACCGTGGCTTTCAATTGGGATAATTGAACTGCGGCGCTCTCGTTCTGTACACGTATATGTGCTACGATATGGGCGATACACAGGAGATGGATACATCGAAAGAAGCTCGTCCTGATAATTATACGAAAACAACGGCGGATCGGGAAACACCTGCGGTATACGAAATCGCGCGAGTCGTTTCTCTCGCTCCCTCGATTTAACATTCCCCAGCTCACGCATATACGTACATATATAACCGAGCCCCGCCGATGCGGTTTCGTAACGTCTTCGCGGCTGCGCCAAATAAACCCGCAGTATATACATAAGTCACTCGCGGGGGCTTCACGTGTGTATGTATATATACGGGGGCGCCTCTACACGCGTCGCTAAGCCGTTCCCATCGGTGCATGCTCTCCTTCACTCTCTCTCTCTGGGTCTTTCCGTTATCCCCGCTTCCCATGGACTTCCTAAACAGTGACTTCCTTAAAGGAGGCAGATGGTCTATTAACTCCGATGGACACTTCCCAGCGACATCGAGACGCTCCCTCCCAACGTCTTTCCGTTATAGGCTAGTACGTATATATGCTCTCCGCACCTCCTCCCCCTTTTCACGCTCTACCGGCGCTGCACTTGTGCTTATTCCGCACGTATACATCAAAACCGCCTCCTCCTCCTCCTTTTTTCCCAGACTCTCGATTACGCGCAGATTTCACGCAGAGAGCTACTCTTCGTATACACCGCGCGCAGGTATAGCAATTTTCCTCCGGCGCCAAGAGAGCCGAACGTCCGTGGCTAATTCGCCAAATTTCCGAGCTGAGACGACTGTCTAATGAGAGCATTGTTCAAAATTTCGGAACGAGGCGCCTCCGTCTTTTAATTTTCCATCATCGCCCCCTGAAAAGCGAACGCGCGGCCCGAGAAAATTCGTGCAATCTCATAGCGCGGCCCGTCGTAAAAAAGCAAAGAAGAAGATGAAGAAGCAAAAGTAGAAGGTCAAAGCCGCTGCGGCGGCGAGAAAGATACGATCTCCGCCGGGCGGCGGCTCCCGTCTTGAGCGTGACTCGAGCAAAAGGGCCCGCGAGAATCGCCGCTGCTATACGCGAAACGATCTTGTTATATATACCAGTGCGCGAGCGGCCCTTTTATACGCGCGCGTGAGGAATTTCTGTACTCAGGACTCATTAGCCCCCGTTTTGAAGCAGCTCGAAATTTTCACGAAGAACCGCTCCCAATGAGATACTGTATAACAAGACGAGGCTCATTCGCGTCGAAAGCGAGAGTATAAGGTATTACAAGCATCAACGAAAGGGGGAAAATGAAGAAAGAAGAATAAGAGGGGACAACAGCTTCGACGCAGCTCTCGCGAAGGGGGTCGCGTCGCCGCGGCATTGTACAAAAGGGCCCGCGGAAGGATGAATGGATCCGGCGCGCGCGCAAGAGAGAGAGAAAGTCTCTTCTCTCATCGCGCTGCAGCACACCTCGAATGCGTAATCCGGCTCTTTGTCACATGGGCCTGTGTATACTCTCTACCTCGCTCTCTACGCTTATAAAATTCTTTGTGTCGCGCGCCTCGTCCTCCTCCTCCTCCTCTCTGACCTCGATGTATACTTATATATATATATATACTCCCCGAATGCACGCGCTCACATGATTGGAGCAGTGTGTCAGTAGAATCGTGCGTGGCCGCAGCTATACGATAATAGAATCGGAGAAGGGCTTCGAGTAAAGCTTATCAAAGTTTCGACCGGATGCCGCATGTATGATCGAGATGGAATTATCGTGTATAAATCGTTAAAAATCGAGAGCAAAGTCCATGTGTATACAGGGCGGGACAAAGCGGCCGGTCTTCTCGGGCATTTACGGATTTGAGTGTAGCTGCCGCGCGCTGCGCCGTCTAGTCCCCCGTACGTATATATATATATAGGCCTGTGGGATCCAGCTGGCCCCGCAGAGCGAGGGGAGTGGAGAGCGAGAGACGAGGAAAAAAGGAGATAAGCGAGCCGCCCCCAGCAGAGCAGCACGCAGCCTCCGAGTCTCTCTCTTTCTTCCTCTTCTTCTTCTTCTTCTTCTTCTTCTTGTGTATATACGCGTCTTCTTATCCCACGCTCCCGGCTACGGCTCGCTCGGCCAGAGTTCCTTCGCGGACACGCATCGGGGCCGACTCTGTTGGGATTTTCAGGAGAGAGCGCACAGGGGAGGAGGAGGAGAACTCATCACTGGGACGGGCTTTTGTGCGGAAAATTGCGAGGGCTTGGGAAAGGTTTTTCGGCCTTTCTTCGAATTAGGCGTTCGCTTGAAGAATCCGAGCTCCAGTTTACGCTAAAACGCCTTGGGAATTCAACGTGCGCGAGTTTGTTGCTGCGATTAAAAATTCTGTGCAATGTTATGTGCATACGGTGAGGGTAAATAAATTAAGATCGTATCGATTAATTGCACGTTGCGGTGCGTATATTATACTCCTGAAAAGAGAAATTCTATATGATAAGTCTAATTTTTGCGACCTCACTCTGAGGACGACATTCACTCTTATGATATTATAATGTGATGTGTGTATACCGACTGGAACAAAGAAAATTGAAAGTCTTAATTTTATCCTCGGCTTGATTTACGCTCCAAATTCAAACAAAGCGGTCGATAATTTATCGCCCCTTATTCTTCTGTTTTTTTTTAAAACCCCCGAAAATAAAATGCGCGTCAATCAGGGAGAACGCGCGAGGCTGCTGCACCCCTCTCTCTCTCTCGGGAAATATCTCCTGCACTTCCTGTCCTCCACTTGTTGCCCCCCCCCCCCCCCCACCAGCGGCACATACGCTCTATACCGAGTGATGGTTTGGTCCCGAAACGCCGCGGCTCCCCCCGAGAAGAAGAGAAAAAAAAGCTCTAGTCTCTCCTCAAAACAAAGAAGGAGAATCGGCAAAAGGCAAAAAGTCAATTACACACCGCGCAAGAGACACGTAAATGTGTGTGTGTGCGCGCGCGTATAAAAGAATGGCAAAAGGTGGCAGCTGTCGGGTGGTGGGCGATAAGAAGCAGCGGCATCACGCACACAAGGAAAGCGGTCGTCCCTCGGAATCTTGGGGTGTCGCCGCTGCACATAGGTGTGTATACGCGGCCACAGCATACCTTTACGTGCATCGCGTATATATACACACACCGTGGGCAGAAGCAGCAGCAAAGGGGCCCCCACCACTACTCGTCCTCCAAGACGAGCGAGAGAGAGAAAGAACCTCCCGGGGGCCCGCCGCGTGTGTTATAAGGTATACGCGTACCCTCTCTCTCTCTCTCTCTCGGTCTCTCTCTCGGCCCTCCGGGGAAAAGGACGACGAGAGCAAGAGAGAGAAGGAGACGACGTCGGCCGAAAAAGAGGGAGACTCGGCCACCTTTCGAGCTCGGCTCTTCTCGCTATAGCAGTCAGTTCGAACCCGTCCTTGGAAAGCGCCGCAGCAGCCTGTGCTCCCAGTTGCGGGCTCTCTCACGCACGTGCTCTCTCTCTCTCAGTCTCTCATACACATACTTGCTTCTACGCTTACTCTCAGTTCCGAGTCGGCCGCGTACGAAACTGCACGAGTCACAGTATACATTAAAAAAGTTTTGGTGCAACTTGGTTTTTTCCTTCGAATAACGAGAGACGCGTTTCTATATACGAGAAAGGGTGGATCGCATAAGAAAAGGAGGAGGAGGAAGAAGAAGAAGAAGAGCATCGCACGACAAGTGAATCCGATCTGTCCGACCGCGAGAGCTGGCCGGCTGCTATTGGTAAGTGTGAACCTGTTTCTTCTCTCCGGATGTACCATCGGGCACTTGTGCAGAATCTGGCCCCCAGCATCTCTCACTCTCATTATGTGCTCCTGCTGGTGGTCTCGTTCTTCCACTCGCTCGCCCTCGTCCCGTTTGCTAATCGCTCTCCGATGAATGTATAATGTGGTTTATGCCCGCGCTCGCCACCTGGACCTGCAGCATCCGGCCGCACACGGCTATTGTGTGATGTTATTGTACTCGCGCCGTATTAACGCACAAATTATATTATACATATACTCGGAGAGTGCAATCGGCTCTCTTTCTCTACGACTTTTCTACTTTTCTACGAGCGTATAGATGCGCGTTTAAAAAAAAATAATAATAAACGAGCAAGGCCGTTTTGACAAGAGACGCACCGGGCTCTCGCGTATATGTACACATTATAACTCTCGAGAAACCGACAAAAGTGCCAGCCCATTCATGCGGACGCGCGCAGGTATAGAACGCGCGGATTCGCTTCTCTCTCCCGCGATCAAAGAGCGGACACGTGTTGCTCGATCCGAGCGGAAGCGAATCCGCAGAGTGAGAGAGCCGATCTCTATATATGTATACATGGAGGAGAACCGGAGGAGGACGGCCCGAATGGCGCTCATTCACGTCAGCGGAATTATCTTCCTTCCTCCTCCGGCTCCGCACCTATACATGTGTAACATAAGACAACGAACGCATACAGATCTTCCATGTGCGATGCGCGTACATAGAAAGCTGAAAAATCGCGGCGAAGAAAAGTGTCGCGTATATCTCGAACCCGCGACCGATGGATTTTCCACGGAGACGCGCGACAATAACGTCTTTGTGCGCGCTCACGACCTGTAGACCCCCGTTTAGCTCATCCTGGACTGAGACACGCGCGTCTTCGATCCGCGCGCGCGCGCTTCTGTGTATACGGTATAGAAAGAAAAAAGCCGAGGCAATATATAAAAGAGACTTTGTCTGCATTGCAGCTACCGTACCTATATATATATATACGTGGTCTTCGTTCCCCCCCTGTGTCGTCGCTTTTCCATCCCCCATCTCTCGCATCATCCCCTGTATACTTACTCTTCTTTTTCCAACGATGATTCCATACATATATATATATATATATATATAGATATGTGTATGCGGTACATAGCAGAGCGCACACGTGAAAATAAAAGATCATCGACTCGGGACGCGAGAGAAAGGAAAAAGGGAGATTCGCGCGTGTGTGTGTGTGAGTTGAAAATACGGTCCGTGGGGGAGCGAGGGATAAAGCGGGCCCCGGGATGGGATTATCTCGGGGTCAGGTAGGCCGTAGAGAGGAAATCTCTTTTTCTTTTGGCCTTAGAGCGCGCGACAATGAGGGGAGACTAGATTTTTCTTTCTTCGACGGCTATTGGTTCAGTTGCGCAAAATCTCATACGTGCGCGTGTAAATGTGTCCCAGGTATATACAGGTGTGGGAGTCGTACGGTTCCACGTCCGCTTATTGTCTGCCCGATGCCGGAACATCCGAGAGAGTATCTTTATTTCGCTGACGTGGAGGGATCCGTTGGCTTCTCTTCTCTTGATTTTTTTGAAAAATTGAGTTTCGAAAAAATCGTTAGATATATACGCACGTAATAATAGGGAAATCGCGGAAGAACTGGTACATCACTCCAACGGACTTTCAGACTCGTCTCGAGCGCGCTTTTCGGTTATAAACAGCGCATCTCTCTCTCTCTCTCTCGGTCCGTTACAGGCAAACTCTTCTCTTTCTCTCCCGTATTCCCACGTCAGTCCATCTCTCCTAATCTTACTCTTCGGCTTCTAAACAATAGAAGATAGTAAAGCTCGGAGAGAGATCCCGGTACGGGGCGAACTGTCCCATCCCGCGAAACGTCCGGCCAGGGAAAACCGGTATCCCGCGGCAGGACCGTTGGCCGGTCCGCGAAAAGCGGAAGCTAGACCAGAGGACCAGTTTTTTTTCCTCTCGTTTAACTCTCTCCCTCTCTCAAGGGGACAGGTTTTATATGCACACGCGCGAGCGGAGAAGACAAAAGCGCACCCTCCTCGATAAATTTGCATATTTTCGGCCCGTTTCTGTGTTACCAGGTCCCACGTGGGAATATTGTAATACGTCTCGTGCGAGCGCGTAGCGGGTATATGAGTCCGCGAGACGGAGAGATGAGCTTTTTTTAACAGTCGCATTGAGGTAGGGGGGATGCGTATATACATAATATAGCACTCGCGCGATCTGGGAGACAATGTCGTTGGCACATATATATACGTGCGCGTAATAATAGGTACACCTCTCTGGCTGCTTGGCTTTTTAAAATTTCGTTACGATGCTATTTTCGACTCTATACTCACACACACGCTTATACGTGGGGGTCGCTTCTATTTGGATTCCCAGCTCGGTAGTCCCCATTGTCTCTCCCGAATCTCCGCCGGACACACAGTCACGCGCATCGAATTTCCCTCTGGGTGCATATGCCCCCCCGCATTCCGCAGCGAAGAAAATTTGTCAGTGAGAGAGAGGGAGAGAGAGAAAAAAGAAGGCGGAGGAGGACACAGCGCGCGACTGGGGGCCTGAAACGGACCACCGCGACGGACCGAAAGAAGAAACACGCAGCAGTAAGCGAGACTAAAAGGATCGTCGTCGTCGTCGTCGTCCGGCCTTCATTCTCGCGCTCAGCCGGAGGTCGACGCTTTACCCAAAACAGACCATACACGGCCGAACAATGAGCCCATTCGAGAACGGTGAGAGAAAGAGAGGGAGAGAGAGAAAAAGCTTCAAGGTGTGTGTGTGAGTGTAATATGCGCTCCCTCCCGCGAGTAGTGGGCCCCCGTGGGCCGCTTTTGACGAACCTTATGTTTTTTTCTTATAACTATATATAAAGCGTAGTAGCAGGGATCGGTAAGCCAAGCTCGCGGAATTTATGAGAATGAATTATACTCGGATATCGATTTCGACACAACGGCGGGGTATAGTTTATTTCTTTCCGAAAAACGCCGGGAGCTAATCAACATTCCGGGATATTAAAAGGAAGGAGAAATTTAAATTCACGATTTCCAGCTAAATACCGCCGTATAAAAAAAAGGACTCGGTCGAACAGTAGCCTGCGCATCTCGTTATCTTTCTCCCTCTCCGTCGGGGGATATTAATTAATTAGCCTGGACAATTAGAAGCTCCGAGTGACAAGGCAGATAAAGCCCGCCGCTGCCGGACTCTCAGCAGCACAAAAAGACTCTCCGCTCGACCGCTGCTGCTGCCGGCGAAGGGAATATAAGAGAAGGAGGAGGAGGAGGAGGAGAGAAGCCTTCGTGTGTGGTCCGTTCGGTCGAGGTGTCGCGTTGTGTGTGGTATCCTAAACTGTTTTAAAACAGGGTGAGGGGGGGGGGGGGGGCACTCTCTCCGCAGGTGTGTGTGCGTGTGTTTGCGGAATGCCGAGGAGAAGTGGTTTTATTCGGAAATTATTATGCATCGAGCTCTCGATGAAAATTTCCCGCGCGCTGGGAGGTCCGGCGTATGTCATTTGTCAAGGGGTAGCCGGGACTGATTTCGGTGATACGCATTCCCACGCGCGCGCGTCCGCGCCGCAGATACGCAGGAAAATCGAGAGGCAATCGGAGCGTTAATTAATTTCTGCTCTCGCGAGGAAAAATCAGACTGCATAATATAGTTTCTCGTAACACGAGCAGCCGCGCGGACCCCCGGCGCGATCTCCCGCTGCGACCGGTAGCCATCCTCCTCTCTTTCTCTCTCTCTTTTGCTCCATACGGTAGCATAAGCCCGCGTATACGCGCGCACGATTTTTCGTGCATCATCTCCCGTCGGGGGTGCGCGAGCTGCTGCGTAATATAACTCGAGATTCCTCAAGCTTTTTCGTGAAAAAAGGAAGAGAGAAAGAAACGACTATCCCGTGGAGTATACTCTATACTATATTATAGTCTCTAGTGCCGTGGGAGACTCGCTCGATATACATACGTATATACAGCATATACTTGTGTAATACCGAGTAGTCCCCCGATGCGCGATTTTCAAGTGCGCCGCTCTGCGGGGGGTTTTAGCGCAGCTCGATCACTGCTGGTGGCTTTTAATTGTTCGAGATCTATTTCTGCATGCCGATGAAACTGCGCGTTCGTTGTAATTTTGAAGATTCGCTTGAAAGGAACGGCAGCTGCCTCGATTTCTCACGTTTTTTTCTTCGGCTGTGGTCGACCGCGCGCGCAGATAAGCGAACTCTCGAAATGTTGGTCTATCTATAGAGGATCTAGCCTTGGGAGAGCACAGATATTTTCTGAGGTTTAGAGCCGCAGAAAAGCCAGAGATGCTGCTACACAGCTCCTCCTCTATACGCGCTCGTGTATATGTATATCTACACTTCTGACCGGACTCTCTTCTTTCTGTCTACCTGTTCGCCTTCCTCCGCGTATATAACTCGCTCGTCTTTCTCTCTCTCTCTCTCGTTCTCTCTCTGTATGTGTGTACAAGCGGCGGCGGCGCCTTTGATCTTCTGGCCGACTCGCAGGGGTCTTCTACACTCGGTTCTTTCTCGAGAGGAGGAGGAGGAAAACCGCACGACGATACCACGCTCACGCACTTGACGCGACCGGCCCGTATACGTATATATATGTATATGCTAAGAAGAAGCTGAGAAAAAGTTATATATACAGCGCGAGAGACAATGGGAAAGCAGAGCGGCTGCAGCAGCTTTTCTCGCACTTGCCGGGCTTTCTCAGCCCTCTCCTTCTTCCCTTTCGACATCTGGCGCGTTGGAGAGAGAATCCCTGGGAGTCTGCGAGGGCGAGTGAGACACTTTGGGAAAGAATTTTACCAGCCTCGCATAAGATGAATGGTCTGCCCCCGCGTATGTCGTTCTTTCTGACGCACCGCACGATGTTTACACCGATTTTTTCCCCCGTTTTTTCACCGAAGGCTGCACTTACGAGGCGATACCAATCGGAGGCGCGGTGGTCTCGCGATAAAATCGTCTGCTTCGCCAATTTCGATAAGAAAAAAAATACCGATCTTTCTTAACAAACAGCGGAAAATAGAAATCGGCTATGCAAATTACACCGGTAAACGCGCGAAACTTGAAGCCTCCGTGTCGCCATCCGATACAACTATACCCGAAGCTCTGCGCTCTTGTACAAATGCCGACGTTCGACGCGATGATGTTTACCGAGTCAGCCGGTTTAAGTATACGGCTTATCAATGCGCGCGAATATCCCTGCGGGAGAGACCCCCGCTCGCGATAAGCGATAAGTTTGCGTAGGCGCGAGCCGACACCTACAAAGTTCTGCGAAAGCAAAAAAAAAATCGCGTACACTGAAAATTCTCGAAAGATCGTCGTCTATTGGACGATGGGTAATTAGCGCTCGGTGGGGCGTTTTTATAATTATTGCGTTGGGATTATTGCCTCATGTGCTTGCGAAAGTTACGGATACCGACTATCTTTTACTTCTTCTTCTTTCTTACACCCATATTTATACTCGTGGAAGAAATCGTATGTTTACTCATTGGCGAAAGATTCGGAGAAAAGATCGTCTTGTCTCTCGGTGCATATAACGTCGGAATATACGATATTCTACTTGAATATATGCGAAATTGAGAAGTTTACTATCTTGATCCATTAATAATTTTCGGATATCCGAAAAGTAAAGAAAGAGTCTTTAAAGTATATATAACGCTCCGCTCGCGTGAACATAATATGCCATACGTAAAATCGTACGAGAGGAACCTCCCAATAAGCGACAGGTGTCTATAGTTATACGCGCGCCGAGGCACATTTCAGTTTGCACAAGCGCACGTGAATCCGAGAAAGAAGCGCGTGCTGCACCTCTCTCTACTCCATAAAGATAAGAGGCTATATACTTTATCTTGGGTTTATCGTATACACACACACACACACACGGGGAGGGAGGGAAGCGCCCACATGCCGCGAGGAAAATCTTAGGGCTATTCTTGTAATACATACGTGTTTATATCGATTTAAAGAAAAAAAAAAACTCGTTCGCTCGCGATTGATATTATCAGCCGCAGACTACGCGAGGGCCGCTTTTTCCGCATCATCTGTTTTCGACGCGTATACGTATATACAGCGCGCGGCGGTGCGTACGTGATCGCGTGCTATAATGGAATTTTTTCAGGATTCAATTGATACACTCGTAAACCTCTTGCTTAACGCCGCGGCTATGTAGAAAACGGAGAAAAGAAAATATCGCAGTGTGTATACACCGGAGAGAGAGAGAAAAAAAACACACACACAACAATGATTAGAAGAGCCCGACGCTGCACGTTTACACGCTGAAATTAATCTCGCGCGCGGTATAACGTGCATCCGAAATGCAAACAGAGACACGCGTTCTTCGACTCCTCGTACGATTCTTCGTCTTCTTCTTCTCCGGCAAATGAGCCGTGTAAAACTGCTCTAGCTTATAACTGCCCCTCTCTCTATCTCTCCTGCACACGTTATATAGGCGCTTACGTAACGTAACGCGTGCAACAGATGCGCGCGGCTCACAAAGCGACTCGCCCCCTTTTCCTTCCTGTGCACGTGTATACGGATCTTCCCCTACTTCTTCTTTCGCGTATAATACGCATCGGTTGGAGAAAGAGCGAGAGATGAAACAGAATCCGGTAACTCTTTTTCCTCGCGAGGAAAACCGCGGAGGGGATTTTTTTTATTCCACTGTGCTATATGCCCTTTTTTTCACTCGATGTGTGTGTGTGTGTGTGTGTGTGTGTATGCGTATAGCGAGCGGCGAGATTCTTTGTGCGCGCGACGATGCACATGTAGGTCTGGATTTTCGAGCGATGATAAGCCGCGCGCGATGTTTATCGGGGCTAAATTTTTCCGGCGGACCTTGTCATTCGTTTATGAGGTCTCCGATGCCGTTATATTTAAAGAAACGCCGAGTCGTGGGAAATTTATATCGAGAAAAATTCGCGCGATGACTCGCCGCTTCTCGCGTATTTCTGTACTTCAGACCTTATCAACTACGTACATTCCTATATCGAATCGCTGTACGTACTATTTATGCTTTCTCGGTGCGAAATCCCGCTATCTCTACGGATTTCTAATTAATAACCGAGCACTTTACCAAACGAAAATACGACGTTCTCGCATATACATATGTTAATCCCCGCCGCTGCAAATAACATCGGTACATTACGTCTACAGACACATACATATACGCGATAAAGCTCTCCCGCAGAAACTCACACGCATGGCATATCGGCGGCGGATCGGCGCAGACTTTGTCCTCTCTTCCGCGATAATCTGCATCTGAACCGATCGGTCGAGCCGATATACGCACTATAGCTCGCTCCACTAGAAAGCCGCGCGCGCGCGATACAGCTTCACTGTACACAGAAATATATTCAAGGAAAGAGGAAGAAGAGCCTCGTATGCACATGTGTATAGTCCCGCGAGCGATGCTCGCTCGCTCTCTCTCTCTATCTCTCTCTCTTCCCGGGGGGTATCGTCTCGTCGGAGAGGCTTATCGGTCGGCTTTATCTCTCGTCTCAGCGAAGAGCAAGGATATATTATGCCCGCTTACGCACGCATATCGCGCTAATTGCTCGAAAATTTGCCATGTTTATACGGAGCTTACGATTCTTATCTGAGCCGACGTTTTCGTACACGCGGAATAAAATACTCCCGTGCACGGGCTGTCCATGCGTTTTTATTGTGCGACCGGCTACTATCGCACTAAAATAAAATGAGCGATTCCCGGCAGTAAAGAAAAATCGGTATACACAAGTTTGACCCTGAACGCGGCAGAAAGTCACACTCATCACTCGGTATATTAGTAATAAAAACGATCCGCTCGTACATATATATATATATATATAGAGAGAGAGAGAGAGGCATATAGGTATACATATATCACATATAGAAGCGCATCAGCGGAAAAATCCCGCGACGGCGGCTATCCTACACTGCAGCCACGTGACCCTCTCTGTAGAGGCTCACGACTCTCTGAAAATCCACAGGCGTTGGCGCGTCACGCACTCTTATCGCTCTATATGCCTCCCCCCCACGCGGACGGCTGTGCCGCTCGCGCGATAGCGAAGCGCTATTTATAAAAGGCCCGAGCCGACGCCGGGTCGAATCAGTCCCGTCTCTTCTCTCGTCGCCTCTGGCCGCAGACTTTTGGCTCACCGGCTCTCGCTGATAGTATCCAACTACTGCGCAATAGCCATCCGGTTCTATCTATCTATCCCTACTCGTTGCGTCGAGGCATCGTCCGAGTGTTCGTATAAGAGATTCCGAGAACGAAAAAAAGCAGCAGCAGCGAAATGGAGGCGACGTACTCCTAGCAGTAGCTCACTCGCGCCTCAATTTTCGGGCATCCAGTTTACGTAGAGTCGAGTGTAATTGGACGTTGCGAGCAGCCGATCGACGTGCATCGGATCGCGAGATAAAAATAAAGAGCAGTTGCGCGCCTATAAGTATCAAAGAACGGTAGAAAAGTGTGCGCGATCGCGTTGACATCGAGTGCGAGCTCGCGTTTCCTCGAAGCCGGCGTCAGTGCAGTAACAATAATAGCTAAACTAGTAGATCAACACCGGCCCAGTTATGTTTTCCATCGAGTACAGCAAGCAATTCCTGAGCTACCGCATACTCAAGTCCAACCGGTTCAAGTACATCTGACGATACGGACTCGGACCAAGTGCTCTTTATTATTAACATAGTGCGCGCTTCCGCGTGTGCGTGTCCGCCCGGAATCGAGCGGAGCTCAGGAATATATACATACCCAACGGATACCCCCCACGTATATACACGACTTCGCCCTCGCGAACCGAGCGCTCCCCGGAGAGACCTGGAACGTCTACTCCTACCCCCCCATTCGAATAAGCGAACGAAAAGCCATATACACGCATCGCACGCGAGGAAGATCGGCGTGAAAAGTTGTATCGATTGAGAAAAGAAAAATATTCATCATGATCGTTTACGTGCCCGGCAGAATGCCAAGACACCTGGGCGCTGCGTACGGCGCGGCGCGTCTCGGCTACCACCAGCAGCCGTCGTCGCCGAGCAACTACTACCACCTGTTGCCGGCATCGCCACCGGCCTCACCCCCGAGTCCGGGTTACCTCTACCAACCGCAACAGCAGCCGCTACTCGCTACCTGGCCCAGAACTATGCCCCAGGACGAGGAGATGCTCATGGCCTCGAGCCAACACCACGTCGGCTCGCCCGTCGTCGTCGTCAACGGACCACCGAGTCCGGCCCACAGCGACTCCGACGCCTCGAGCTCCAGCCTCGAGCTCGGATCCGTCAGAGGAGGAAAGCACGCTCAACTCATGTGCAGGTGAGAGATTATTTTCACGCGTTTACTTTGTTTTTTTTTTATTATTAACTATGTACTGCGTAATCGCGAGAGAGAGAGAGAGAGAGATGATTGCGACACGCGGTCGAAAGTCTAAAAATATAATCGGAGAGATAAAGAGCAAAAATCGAACCGGGCCATGGGCGTTATCTCTCGTGCGCTGCACAGACATTCGAAAATCGGTAATACGTATCAACGCGTTATGTATTATATACATATATATATATATATATAGAATAGTGATCGTTATGCAATCGGCACGCGCTGGAAAAAAAGAAGAAACTTTCCGATCATCACGTGCCCGTGTTATTATTCCGCGTGCCGAGTGGGTCAAAGTATCGTGTACCTCCGGTCTGTTGTATTATCGAAATTCCTCTCCCGCGAACATGTATATACCTCATCTTATCAGGCGCGAATCCGCGGGAGGCCGTCGACGAGCCCGTGAAAACAAGCAACGATATGTGCACGTAATTGTACACACACACACACGCATAGACCGGGTAAATAAATAATAACGCGATAAGCTGGTATATAAACTTGGAGAACAAGCAGAGAGAGAAAGACGGAAAAACAAGTCGAAGGTCCACGTAACAAACGCATGGCGCTTCTGCCGGAGACACGCCGCGGTCACGTGCGCACGTCTGCCTCTCCTCCGATAGTGACTGACTATATTATATACTAACGCGTACGCGTATATCTGTGTGTGTGTGTGTGTGCGTGTATTTGAGGAACGATTGCAACGATAGCCCGCTATATCTTATCTCTCGGAATACACATCGACGACTGCGCGCGAGTCTAATTATGCGGCGTCTACGCGTATACATATACATATTCATTAAAGATACACTTAATACCTGCGCGGAGAGTCAGAGAGCAAATAACAGCAGGAAGAATATATAAGCGCGGTATATCGGCAGCAGACAGATAACGACATTGACGACGACGACGACGCGAGGACTCGCATTCGTTTTTCTATATCGCTATGACGCAGCGAAGAAGCTTCCAGCGCGCTGTGTATTATTGCAACTCGCGAGAGATTTCTTTATCGTGCGTCTCGCGCGCACGAGGCTCTCGAGCGACGATTATTATTGAGCGGAGAGCCGGGCTTTATTGCCGGGAATTGGCGTCGATTCGCGAGAGGCCACTCGCATTGACTCCAATTCGAAGCCCATCGAGAAGTCAATGTTAAACAGCCGACGCGCGCACGCGTCGCGTTAATTATATATATACGTAAACGCGCGATAGCCGTCGAGTTTCACTATATATATACATATACGTATTATACGAGCAGTCGACGGAAATCACGTATTTTTCTAACGAGCGATTCTTTGCTTCAGGTGGCACAGTTGCGGCAGGTGGTTCCCGTCTCTGGAAAAACTCGCGGCACATGTATCGAAACATCACGCAGCGCCGGGCCCTAAAGGCCTCTTCTACTGCGGATGGGAGGGCTGCCAGAGAGGCGAACGCGGATTCAACGCGAGGTGAGCATCGCAATGTATGACGATTAGACGCGATCAAGGAGCTATCGAGCCAAAAGCCAAGTGGATCAATTGGCCGTCGTTAAAAATCGTTTTGTTACATTCTCTCGGATGATCCATTAGGGAATGCTCGATGATCGAACGAAATCTCGAAATTTCAGGTACAAAATGCTGGTGCACGTGCGCATCCATACAAAAGAGAAGCCTCACACCTGCTTCGAGTGCAACAAGAGCTTCAGTCGCGCGGAGAATTTGAAAATCCACAACCGTTCTCACACCGGCGAGCGACCATACGTCTGCCCGGTCGTAGGCTGCAACAAGGCCTACTCCAACTCGTCGGATCGTTTCAAGCACACGCGCACCCACTCCGTCGACAAGCCATACTGCTGCAAGGTGCCCGGCTGTCCCAAGAGGTACACCGACCCGTCGTCGCTCAGAAAACACGTCAAGACATTCAGACACTACGCCAACAACAACAACGACAAGCTCCAGGAGAACAGCGTCAACAGCTCCGCCATCGTCAAGGAGGAGATACCGGCCAGCGCTATGGAAACCGATTCCTTCGAGACCAAGAGCAAGGGATGTAACACTTCCAAATCTGACTCCGACAAGAAAGACTCGAGCATCGAGAGCATCACCACCACCAGCACGTCCGTCTGCTCCATGAGGTAAATACATCTGTGGTTATTTGTCTTTATCTTTGTCTCGTCATTTTTCCTGCGATGGAGAATTAATGCTTTCGTTACGTTTCTCTCCATCCAGCAGTGACAGCCCGAAAGCCACCTCGTCGACGAGCTTCGAGGAACAGCAAAAGTTTGTCGAATGGAACAACATGTACAACCTCCAGGAGCGCAAAGATCAGCACGACGCGCACGCGACCACCTCCTCCTCGTCATCCCTCTCCCTGTCCTACGAGCACGACCTGCACGCTGGCCGTTACAGTCGTTCCTCCCTCCACGACGAGTACATCCTGCCCGACCGACACTACAACCTCCCGGCCCACGTAAAACAGCCTCCGGCACCCTACCCCATCGAGATGAAGCACTGCCTGCCGGCTTCGCCTCCCGATCCCCTCGTGGCCACGACGCCCCGCATCGGCATGCAGTCCACTCCCATCAAGAGCGAGGACAAGGCCAGTGGCGTCGACTACCGCAACATCGAGTCCATCGTCAACGGCAGCACCATCACGCCCCTCAAGCAAGAGCCCTACGTCGCCGGCAGCGACATTGTCAGGAACTCGGTGATAAAGCGCGCTGTGGCTCAGTCGCCACCGACCGTCCAGCAGGAACAGTCCAGCTCCAACAACAGTTCCTCCGAATGCTGCTGTAAGCACAAGTGCTGCAGGCACTCCGAGAAAGACAGCGTCATCCTCGAGAAGACCAAGATCCTCTCGGACCTCATTCTCCATTCGGAGAATCCACTCTTCAAGCACCTGCTCGACTCCGTCGATCTGCAGTACGGCCTGAAGAACATGTGGTCGGGTAGCCAGCAGGCTGCCGACCCCGAGGCGACCACCACCGCTGCCGCTGCCGCTGTCAATACCTGTGCCCAGGATCTCAGGGCCAAGGCCGGAGAGGGTTTGCCCGCCGATATGGAGCAGGATTTGCCGCTCGATCTGACCATCAACAAGTGACTCGGTGCAGTGCAGCTTCCTGATGCTTGACGATGTTTGACCCTCGACTGGGTTGTTTGTAGTCATGTACAAGGGGATGACGGTTATACCTGTGCAGGGCAGCCACAACGGCGCTCTTTGGCGTTGTTCCTTCTTTTCGTTGTTTTGTTGTTATGATCGTCGATGTAATATGGGAGACGATGGGCTGAAGTGGAGAGACCGCCGGAGCTGCGCCTGGGCCTGCACAAAAAGCCAAATATTACAGTCTAGTGTGCACCATCTTTACCCAAATGTCCGTTAACGATGACGCTCGTTTCACACTATTTTCTTACATACGCTATTATGCCTTATATATTGTTACGAGATGAAGTATACTCTTGTCTGCCGGCTGCTGGCGTAGCCGAGCACGTTCTGTTGTACATACGCTGGGCTAATGAGATGTCGAGAGAGAAAAAGAAAGAGCGGGAGGCACTTTTCGATCGACGCACCTGGGAATATAAATATATATATATTTTTTTTATATGTGTGTGTGCGCATTCTGAACAAAATACTCGTTGATTGATTGATATACACAGAAAACTCAAGAGATACGAAAAAAAATCTGTTATTGCCGGTCGGAACTACCAAATCGAAATGAAATCTTGATTTGATAGTTGCGCTTCCGAGCCCTAGTGCCTTCATGTGCTAGATTTGTTATACTTGGAGAGATAAATCCACGATTCTCCTGTTTTTTTTTTTACTAAAAACGAGAGGGGCGCGACACTGAGACGAACGCGACCAACCTTTGTCTCAGTGCCGCACTTCGCGCGGGCGAAACTATGTATATAGAGATGTATCTTTATATGAAATATTCGATTTTTAAATAACCATGTAATGTGGATAAGAAAACTCAATGTGCCTTATGGAAAATCAAATTATAAACAAAACATTTTGTTCAATAAAAAAAGCATTATTTATACACATATATTATTTTCCATTTCATTCTCCTCATTACAGTTCCTTTAAAAAAACCTTAACAGCGCTCAGTTAACAAAACTACTCCTACTGGTACTAATTACATGAGAATCCACTTATCGTATAAATAGTTTTTGAACAGCTTTTGTAATTGATTTCACAGAAATGAAATTAAACAATAAATTAAATCTAGACGTTTCATGAGGTAGAGCCGTGGTTCGTTAAGAGTTCCGACATTCCGTCTTTGATGATTTTCAGACTTTCCAAATCAGCGTTCACAGTGTCGATCAACTGTCCCATCCCTTGCTGTTCCATGTTCAGGTACTAAAAAATAATTGATTCATTAAGAAGTGTAACGAAAGTTTATAAATTACACCACGCTGAAATATCTATGAACTTACGGTTTTGATGTCGTCTTGGGCGATAGGATCCATCGTATACCTTTCTTGGTTTTGCGTGTCAGTGTGTCTTCTCATTCTCAACTGCGACAGCATTTCACTGATTCTGCCCTTAAACTGTGTTGGTGCGCTGATTTGCGAGTGCATTGCCTCAAACCTGTTCGTCAACGTTTCTTCCTCTGGTTGCAGCGAGAAACCAACTTTCCTGGTTATCTCTTGCCGCACCAAAACCTGAGCAGGGACAAAAATAACAAATATGAAATACTGTCAAGGTCAAATGAGAAAAAAATAGAAAGAACTTAGTTACCTGAAGTACCCTGTGCTGGAGTTCCAGTAACGATCTTCTATGCTCTTTCAGCCTGGCTTGAGTAGCTGTATGCTGCCTCTGCAAACCCTGAATATTTTCCGCGGATGCGTCGAGAAAGGCGCGATGCCTTGCCGTCTCCTCTTCTTGGCACTTTAATCTATGCTTGACTTGCTGGAAACCTATCATTGGTACAGGAATATAACGTTCCGGGTTAGGATTGTCTAGTTGTGCCTGTTTCCATAACCTGGGATCTATAGAACATGGAGGATTGTCCATGTACTCTTTCAGTTGTGCAGGATCGAGTTTAACTTGTGGAAATATATTCTCAACTCCTATTTGTGTCAACTGTTGCTTCTGCATGTTTTGCGTGAGATATGCAAAAAGTTCGTTCGAGGGGATTTTCCTAAGGGATCCTGTAACACCTTTCTCCGTGACGAAAATCGTTGTTTGGGCTTTCGTCTCGCCCATAGACTTGATGCTGTCTACAGTCACTGTGAGATTAGGCTTATTACCTAAAATCTGACCAAGTGATGATATCAACTGCTGTTTTCCATCCTTCAACTCCTGCTCTTTCTTTGCAAAACAAAGTACTACTAAACCGTCATTGTTATCTGCATCGGGCATGCGACTGTATCCGATAGCCTTAAATCGGCACAACGGATTTTCTTGAGTTAATTCTATTGGCGGCGCATTGGCGGAGTAATAAGCTTTTCCCGTTCCCCACAACGCTTGAATCAGATTCCACCTAGCCATCGTGTTGTCTCTCTCGTCATTGAATAATTGGCAATTAAAGACTGCATTGTACAAAGCTTCTGATATTGCATTGGCATTTTGCTGAGCTTGCTGCTGCTGCTGCTGCTGCTGCTGCTGTTGCTGCTGTTGCTGCTGTTGAGGTTGCGTTAAACTTGCACCAAAACTAGGAAAGGTGCTGCCTGAAATACAAATGTTTATCATTATTATTATTTATTGTTATCCAAATTATTATTCGAATATAAATGTAATTATCAGTACCACCAGTTCCGAAACCTCCAAAAGCAGTGTTTGCATTAGTCGTTGCAGGCTTAGCTCCAAAAGCTCCAAAAGCACTTGTTGTTCCAAATGCATTGGTTTGCTGTTGCGGCTGCTGCGTATTAGTAGTATTGAATCCTCCAAACAAAGATGGAGCTGAGGTAGTTGCCGCAGTGGTACCAAAGCCTCCAAAGCCACCAAAACCAGTGCCGGTACCACTAATTGAGCTTGTAGGTGCAGCTGTACCTAAACCAAACGACGAGGTAGATGCTGCAGGAGTTGTACCAAATCCTCCAGCGGTGTTTGTGCCAAAGCCAAAATTAGTAGCAGGTGTACCAAAAGCACTGGCTGTCGATGCTGCAGGTGTTCCAAAAGTTCCGAAACCAGTTGCTTGCTGTTGTTGTTGTTGAGGTTGCTGCTGAGCTGCTGGTGTGCCAAAAAGTGATGTAGTGGACGTGGCTGGAGTGCTAAATCCAAATGTTCCAGCGGTTCCAAACCCAGCTGAAAGAGCATGTTCTTTATTAATTTGTTGCACGTTGTGATGAAACCATGTAACGTTCTAATATTTCATGAAGTAAGCTGCAGATGATAGGATCAAATGTCATCTTTTTAATCAAACTCCAAAATAGATACTATTGACAGTTTTGAGTGAAAATATTTTTGTTACGGTTATTTTTTATCAATGTCCATTATGGTAAGAAAATTCAGACGAAATTATGGCTTGTATTGATGAAAAATATTTTACTCAACATTGTTATAAAAAAAACAGGATGAGGCACTGGATCTTACGACTATGTCAGCTGAAATATTAAGCAAGAATTCTATAGATGACAAAGCTACTCAAGGAAATGACCATGGAAAAGTGGAAGTTTTTGAAATTGATATCGAAGTTACATCAATACCACACAGTGAATTAGGAAACAAAGCCATGAAATTTGGCTTGTCTCATTCGATGATTCTGATCATCTCAGTAGCAATAATCCTTGCCCTGCTTTTACTCTGTTGCGTCAGTCTGCTTTTGATGAAGCGATGGAAGAAAAAGTATTACAACTGCTTGCAAAAAGGTGGCGATGAAAGATGCGATCCAAACTGTGGTGGATCTCGCAGACCACTATTGAGAAGAGACAAATCAGCAGACTCGATAAGCCGAACGAGCAACAGCTCGATGAGAGACTGACCAGCCGTAAAACAAAAAATTATCATTCACTGTGTCAGTAATTTGGTACTTTAGTTTAACAAATTTCAAGGACGACTGAAATCAATACTAGATTTTAAACAAAAGTATATTTTTAAGCAATATACAATTAATCGTACACATTAGACTAAGTGACTCATTGTAGAATTTAATTGAATAAAATGACCTTAAACAAACACAACATAACCTAAAGCGAATATGCTACCCAATGCATTACCTGGCTTGATCGGAGTCGCGGCTGCAGAAGTTGCGGTACCGAAAGAGAATGCTGAACTAGCAGCAGGAGTCGACGAACCGAAACCACCACCGAAAGACATATTTACAAACTAATAACGTTAAAATATACAACAAAACAATTAATCCTGCGCTACGCTTCCCGCCACAGATGCGCGCGGACTGTTCTAATTATATATAGCAGCACCGCGTGAGTGAGGATTTAAAAGAGCACGAGCCGTCTGGTGGCAAATTTCGTAATGTAAATAACTTGGGATAGTCGAGCGAAAATACACGCGGGAAAAGATGCGATTATTTAGTTCATTTTAGCCAAGTTTAGCAATGTTCTTGAGTGCAATACGTGAGTACGGATAGCTATATACAGTGATCCGTCCTTTCCCTTATTAAGTATTTTGCACGTTCGCTCCGAGCGGCGGTAATATCTCGACTCGCGGTCTCCCGATATAAATATGCAAAAGTTTTATACTAGATTATTATGGACACGACAAAGTGGCCGTTAACCGTTTACTTCGCATTTTGGATTAAAATACTTCCGCAATTTGAATAGCCAATATAATTCCTCGTGGCTCGTGCGGTCCTTTAAATTTTTTTCGTCGAATGGAGCGCCGGACTGCGGAAGCGGCGCTGCACCGAAACAGGTTCACCGATCACGAGCGACAATTACTGACGAGAGGTAACTCGAACAAGGATTGCAGCTTTGGGATTATCCAGGGAGCAGTACATTTATTATTTAAATTAAATCGCAGCTATAATAGGCTAATATTCAGGTAGTTCAAGAAATACACACGTGAGTATTAGATAATTGAAAAAATGGTTAGGCTAAATTTAGGTAAGTAGAAACGGTATACGACAGTTTGAGCTTTATTGATAGTATACTTTTTTATTGTATTATAATTAAAACACGAGGCGAAGATCGTTAATAATGGTAATATAGCAGTCTACGAGCTTTCAGTTGAGTAAAGCAACGTGATACATGATATACTAATTAGTGGGTAAACTTTTTACATACTTATGTAAATAAAGAATGATCTTCGACATTTTTTCTGGTAAGTACATACAACTTCGTGTTTATACTCGTTACATAATTTTACAATTAAGTACAATCCTCAGTCGCTTGAAAAATCGAGCGGATCATTAAACTTTTTTATTTTACACTCCTTAAAAATGATAATATTTATCCGTCACTCTCTCTTTCTCTCTCTTCCTTGATGATCCAAATAAATCTCGTGGTGTGTATCGTACATATACATATCGTTACATCGTGATCGCGCTTACGCGCGAGGTGTATCTGTGTGTCTCTGTGTGCTTTATATATATATATACATATATATGCGTATATATATAAATATATTTACACATTCTACGTTAATGTCAGCAATCCGCGCAAATATGTTATTATGCAAGAGATCGCTCGGGTGGCTGTTAAACAGCCCGCAGGAACATAAAATTCATATTTGCTATATTTATATATATATAATAATAAATGTACTCATAAATTCTTTTAAAATACATTAACTAGATCGCGATCTTAAATCTTAGGTAATTATTTTGCACAAAACAGCGCCTCCTTGTTCTCCACAGTCTCAATATATATATAGGTTGTTTTTTGTAAAGATTTTTATCAGGATAAAGAGAGACAAACGTTTTTGTTTTAGTTATATACTTTTACCGTGTTTTGAAAGATTTACCTGTGCAGATTGTCGGTAGTCACTCGATATTTAAGCTCTAACTTTGGAAAAATTATTTAAAGTAGCTGTTGTTCTATGAACCGGTTGAAAATCAAACGGTACTTTGATCAAACTCAACTTTATAAAATATACTTGAAATCATGATAATCGAGTCGGAGGGCCAATAAACTTCAAGAAGCTGTTTCGACGAAAACCATCCACCGCGACAGCGTACTTTGTTTAGTGAATGACATTCTCATCTTAGCTTCATATAGTCATATAGAGTAAGTTTTAAGGAATCTATCATCCGAATGCTGCAATAAAAAAGGCGCTTGTGTATATGTTAGCAGCGTGTGATATGCTGTCTTCGTATGATCAAAGGATGTGTATATATAAGCTACACACTATCGCGTTTCCTCTGAGCAAAAAGAAGGCGTATATATTGACTCCAGAGTTGTTTCTCCATCTCGAAAGCATACCAACGAAACTCTGATTTTTGTCGTCAGCGCAAGGCACCGTGCGTTCGAGAGGAACGCGAAATGAATATATATATATATATATATATCCCGACCGAGTTACTCTTCACCGCGTGTATACAACATCCGAGCTTTTGAAACGTATGCTATATGGTGCAAAAATCCTGAAAACGCTAAATCCACACTATGAAGCGTTAATTACAGGCGCGTAATTGATTTCTCATTTTCCCTACAAGAGCGGAGTGTTTCGTTTAGCATTAATAATATATATATATTATATATGTACGCAATATCGTTTATCGAATAAGAAGGATCATCCAATTTGATTTCCTAGAACTGCTGACCTTCTCAATACGTGTATATTGTATTACATACTCTTGTCGGTTAAGGCTTTCTCGTGATTTTGAATATCATTTTAAATATCGTATCTATCGACGCGCAGCATCAGAGAATTGTTACATCAATTGACCAAAGTGATCCTTCATATAACAAGAGGAAGATAATCTGCTTTCTCGACGCACATACAAAAAGTGTCGTAGACTTGGGAAAAACGTGAAAAAGAAAAGCACATACATCGTCGTAGTTGTCGTCGTCGTCGTCGTCGTCGTCGTCGTCGTCGTCGTCGTCGTCGTCGTCGTAATAGGCGAGAATACAGTGTAAATACGCTATAATATTACATCGGCCGTGATGGTCGATGGTGTACGATCTCTAAAAACCGAATCCATTCTCGAAGCTCGTTATTTCATCATATACGCGTGACTCTGTGGAAGAAAGCGCGCGGGGTACACACATTGTATACGTAAACGGCTTATCACATTGTTTTTTCTCTCCAACTCTCCGATACGCATCCCTTGCTCTCTCGACTCGCATATTCGTCTCGTAAATATCACAAGGACTTTTTTTTCACCTAGGCATGTATATAATACATACATACATACACAGATTGGTTGCCGCAGCGATCTCACATCGTTCGTCGCCTCGCGGCTGACTCGAGAAAAAATGCCAAGAGTTTGCAGGTAAACGTGTGTAAGTGTGTGTGTGCGTGTGTGTGTGTAGAATAGCTGGCACTCGTTCAGGCTCATCATCAGGCGTACGGCTGATCCAGCGAGATGGCTATCTTGTTCCCCTTTTCAACCCAGTTCCTCAGTCGACCGCGAAGTTCCTCTAAACTCTTGGATTTAGCTTTGGTGATCCTTTTGTACTTGACGTCCTTAGGCTTGGTCACCGACCTGTGGTTGCTCATGACCCTGTTGTAGGTGACCTGCGCCAAACGAGAAAGAAAATGACAGATCGGTTATCGCCCATATATATATATATACGTAACGGTTCTCCGTAATCTCCTTGGCCAAATGGAGAGCAGTATGAGCGCTCGAGCGAAAGAGGGGAAAAAAAAATGATTAATGCTCTCACCTGCGCCTGCTGAATCTCGTCCATCGTGCTCTGCTGGCTGTTGACCTGCGCGAGCATCTCGTCGGTCTTCTTGTCCTCCCGAGCGTCGTACTGGGCGAGTCTTTCGAAGCTGCCGTAGAGGTCCCTGAGTCTGGGCGTTTTGTCCCCCCTCGAGGAAGTGGACTGCCCGCCGGCGCCGGCGTTCTTCTTGTCCTCCTCGTCGGCAGGCTCGACCGCGGCCGTCTCCGGTCGTTGCTGCTGCTGCTGCTGCTGTTCGGAGTCGCCGTCCTCCTCGACGGAGTAGACGGTCTCGAGGACCTCCGGCCTGCGCAGAAAACCGTTGCTGCGACGAGTCGAGGCGCAGTACTTGTTGTTGGCTGGCTCCACTGCGTCCGAGACCGAGCGGATCACCGTCACGTCCGTTATGTTCGAGCGGAATCTGTTGTACGTGGAAAATGCTTTATTAGCATTATGTGCACACTCCTTACAAAAAAGGAAGAATTATAAAACCGAGCTAAAGTTATCGCTGTGACAATATTGCAGAGAGCCGCGACGTGTGCGTATATACGTGTTTGGCCAATATACTTGTTTGGCTAACGGTATACGCACGGCTCTTTTTTCCCCTCGCGATTACACGCGCCGACAGAGCGTCGAAGGAGGAAACTCGCGCTGCAGTAAAACGTGAATTGTTTACGATTCGTCGTCGTCGTCTGTTATACAATAAAGTGACACACGACGTTGTTTACTCTCCTTCCTCGCGAGCGTGATTAATCGTATGCTCGAACGATTTACGCGGCATTGCCTACTTATATAGAGTAAACGAGAAAAATCGTACCTGGGTGGCGTTGGGTCATCGAGGAAAGCTTCCTCGAGGACGACAGCGCTGTCGCTGTCCCCGAGACTGTCCAGCCTGTCGAGTGTATCGCAGCAAGGCGGCGAGTCTCTGGTCCTGACCTGAGCACCAGCAGCAGCAGCAGCAGCGGTGGCAGCGGCAGTAGCAACGTTACTCTTGGACTGCTGGTACTCGCCTACGAGCCTCAGCTTGTTCTGCAACTGGCGTATGACCCTTTGCTGCCTGAGGATGATAGCCTCGCGCTGCGCCAAGTTCGCCTCGATCTCCTTCTGCTTACGGCAGAGCCTCGACTCGAACAGCAGCAGCTGCGACGACAAACTTCGCAACTGCTCGGCTTTTTCGCGCGTCAGTCGCGCCACCAGTTCCTCCTGCGGAGCAGCGGATTGTTATGCTTGTTTATTTATTTCTCAACTCGCTCTGCGGATTCGCGTATGTGTATATATGTAGGAAAGCCGATTATGATCTAGCCGCGTCTCCCATTTGTCACTCGGCGCAGAAAGAGAGAGAGAGAGAGAGAGAGACGAAAGAAATGAAAAAAGACCGGAGCAAAGGATTACCGGGAAGTGAGAGGAGCTATATTCCCGGGTTTATTTGCGCGCCGTGTGCTCGTAGTATACGCGGCGCTCTTGCGATTTTTCGACAGAGGTATTATTACGATATCCTTTCTGGATTTCGAGATCAAAGACTCGGGTAATGCGATTTGAGAGAGAAAACGCGAATTTCAATGTAAATTAGCTCGTTAACATCGCGGCGCGCAAGAATACATATATATACCAAAGAGCGCTTAGTCATGCGCGGTTAAGAGCCGTATGTATAATCCATCGCTATATGGCTATACTTAACATGCACGTTTTAAGCGATGAAAAATTCGCTTCTCATTCTCTCCCCTCGTATACATATACCTGTAGGTATAACGAACGTATTCGTGAATCTAATTTCCGCAGCCGTTGATCTTGATAGCTTTCGGCCAAACACCTGCTCTCCATGTATAAAACACAATATATAGAATACGATCGGAGCTTTGCGGTTAGTTTTCCTACCTGGAGCTTGAGGGTCCTCCTCCAGGCGAGCATCTGGTGCGCCTGTGCCCTTTGCCTGGCCCTCAGGGCTGCGATGACGCTCTTGGCCTCCTCGAGGCTGGTCACCTCCTGGTTAGCGCAGTCCGTCGTTGCGCCTCGACTCTCCCGGCTCTCCCGACTCTCGCAGCTCTCGCAGCTCTCGCAGCTGTCCCTGCCGCAACCCGCCGCGATCCGCTGCTCGTCCTGCAGCGTCGTCGTCAGTGAGCAGCTCTCCATCGACGACTCGTCGAAACTGCAGCAGCAAGAAAATGCCCAGAAATTTTAACGTTAAATATACAGCCTGTACAGTTATAAGCTTTCCAGTTATATATACGTCACATATGTATATGTATACACACAAGAGTACATCCTCGCGTATACGTACTTCGGTAGTCGCGAGTCGAGCGGCCTACATATCGCGACGATATTACATATATACTCAAGTTCTGTATGCGTATGTATATATATATATATGTGTGTGTGTGTGTGCGTGTGCAACAACACATATTGGGCGAGGTGTGTCCGGTTGCTGTTTATTCGCGCTAAAGTGCGCCGGAGAGACTTTCCTTTTTGCCCGCGCTTTCGGCATTGTACGTTCATATATATACAAAGTGCGTGTGTGCTCGTGGGCTGCGGATTTCGTGCGACGCGTGGGCAAGACTCGGTGTGTATTTTTTTCTGTATACATCTATATATATACGTTATACACACGACGGAGACAAGATCTTCGAGACGAGGATTTATCGAGTGTGCGTGAGTAGCTTTGCTTGCAGGATGAACGATGCGGTTATTGCTATATATATATATATATATATACGCCGACGTATATGTAAAAGGGGGATTGGATCTTTTGTCGTGCGGTGCGAGATTTGCATTGAAAAGCTCACTCAGGATTCGATTCGAAGCGTTTATATCGAGAAAATTCAATTCTATAAACCAGCTCCGAGAGCTTATTGTAAAATAAACATCTATATTTATATATATATATCGTCGTCAGGTCTACGCACTCTGAACCAGAGCAAAAAAAGAAAAAAAAAGAAAAAAGCACAAAACGAAGAGGCTTGGCTAATTATGCAGTACAAAAGCGTGTATACTCGCGTGACGTAAGCTCGTCGGCGGCGCGATCGAACCGGAAAACACAGTAAGCGTATAGCGAGAGAGCGTACAGTGCGAAAGAGAGCGCGAGCAATAAACGAGCGAATCGAGAGACACGACTTCCGTGCCAATCACTGATGAACAATCATGTGATACACCGGCTGTATATATATACGTCTGTCGGTCAATTTCATCGACGATCTACAGATAATAGACGAAGAATAGGTATACACGTGCGTACAGAGAAATTTATTGCCGATAAATTGAGCTCGAGTTGCGAACTTGGACTGCACAGAAAGCTCATGCAATTATCCGTGCCATTAACAGCTCGTCTCTAGAGGGGGGGGGGGGGCAGACGAGTCGATTATTCTATACGGATATATAAACGTGCGTAATACATTGAAGCTGTTGCGACCGTACCAAGAGACTTTCTTCGAAGGTGTTCGTGTACACATATTTACGGTCGCGCGAGCCGAGGAGGATGCAGAGGAGGAGGCTGCAGAAGTTTCGCGTAAAAGTATCCGGTAGTGGGTAGATGAGGCGGAGCCGATATCGTCGGCTCATTTGCATATCGCCGAGTTGTTCGCGTCTTCTTTTTCTTTTTTCTTCCCGAGAAGGCAAAACGTATGGATGCATCGATTGATTTTAAAGCCGATCCAGGTAAACAGAATCGTGAGTTATAGCCATGTAATACCGCCGAGATTATATATATATATATATATATATATATATATATATATATATATATATATATATATATATATATAGAGAGAGAGAGAGAGAGAGAGAGAGAGAGAGAGAGAGAGAGAGAACAAGTATGGTAACCGAGCATCACACCCTTCTACCGCTACACTTTCATCTCGCGAGCTTTTGCTTGAAATCTCTATGTACAACTGTATACACACTGCACAGAAGCAAAAAAAATAGAAGCAAATAAAAAAGAAAACAAGAGAGAGTATAGCAACTCATCTGTCTCGCGCGAGTACGTCTGTGCAAGGTGCTCTTTCTCTTCGGGCTGCTGCAGAGCCGCAAAATCCTTTCAGGGCTATGTATATATGTATATATATATATATATAACACGCCTGTGGATCACAAAGCTCGAAACTGCCGTGAGAGCCGCGACGAAAGTTTTCTGCCGGTGGTCAGCAGCGCAGATGTTCTCACTTCCCCTCACCCCGCGCGCGCAACCACCCGCTGACGCGCGCTATCTACTCGCTCGATCCCCAGCATTTGTGTACGTGTGTGTGTGTGTGTATACTATATATTATGTACGTGTATACGCAAATATAGCACTTCCTGTGTTGTTTCGAGCTCAGCGCGTTGGCAACGGCCTTTTTGGAAATTACCGTGCGCGATTTTTTTTTAAATTTTTTGGCGCAGAGGAGAACACCTGGACGACAGGGGAATTAGAGAGCCGGTGGCGGTGTTGTCGAGGATGTATATTATTGGAAAAAGAATTCGGTGCAGGTTTTTGCCGTACGGTATCGGGATTTTTTTTCTCGGATTTATACAGCTTTCTGTCATCGTATAAAACGCGGCTCTGACGGCTGAGTTGAATTTTCAAAGAAGAATATTATCTCGCGTTCGTTGAAAATCATCATCGGTGTATTATTTTAACGTTAAATCGAAAACATACACGTCAAGTACACGCGGCTTAATTAGCATGCACCGACATTCCGCCCGACATATACAATGTGGATTCGCTCAAACAAAGGCTGTTTATATAACACACGTGAACCACGAGAAGCTGTATTTAGATTTTCATAATTCATCGACGCACACACACACACACACACACACACACACACGCACTTCGGCTTGCGACGTTATATATAAATTTAAACAAATACAATCCACTTTGGTTAACGCGTCTATTTCCTTGAAAAAAAAAATTATTTTCGCTTCTCGCTCGCCGTTATTCGTATTTTCAGACTTGGCTAACTGTGAAAAAAGAGAGGCAATTACAACGCCGGAACAACAGTTGAAGCTTCACTAATTAAAACAGTTCCCCGAAGCTACTCCTCCAGTATATAATAATCATCGCGAGCAACTCCTCGCAACAATTTTCCGGCGCGACGAACAACTAGTTTCTGCCATATCGCACACATATTAGCGAGCTTCTCCGCGCGCGCAAGTTCATCCGCGTATAATACCGCGCACCATAATGCGCGCACGAACTTTCCCGCGCCCCGGCATCTCGCCTCCCGGTATAATTAACTCCCAATATGTATATATGTACAGCCCGATCGAATAATTATACACGTGTCTCGTGCGCATGCGCGGAAAAGTTCCCGGAACCGATAGCCGATCTGCAATAACTCTCCCGACCGCATCACACACACACACACACACACACACACACAGAGATTTATCCGCAGTCATGCCGGGCCGACGTTCGCGTTACAACTGACTGGTGCGCCCGCGCGCGCAAACCTGCACTTTAGCAGCGCAGAGCCCTCGAGACGGACGGGAGGGATGCACGCGACGACTGGTGGGGATGATCGTCCCAGGTGATTTCACGAAAAATGCTCTATAGCTGCGTGCAAAAAAGACTGAGCTATATGTATGCCGTAGTATATAGCACGGCTGGGGCTAATTCTTGCATTCGAGTGAGGGGGGAGGGCGAGGGGGGAGGGACCTTACGATTACTCTCCGCGGGCACGCGATGTCTCGCGCTAGAATGAGAGAAAAAAGAAACGGGGGAAAAAGAGCGTATGCGTGACGTCGGCTAAATTAAATGGCGAATCTGCTGGAAATAAAGCTCGCGGTTCTTGATTTCGGCCATTTACAGCTTATAGCTGCATGTGGTTACATTCGCGTGGCGTTCCTTTAATCACGTTGAGTGCAATAGCCGAGGGATGTACTGGCGTCGACGATATTAATTAACGGCGCAAGTATACACACGCGTGATGTGCGGTATTATATATATATATATATATAGGAAAGGAACGCGCATCATCGATCCGGTTATACCGATGCAGAGAGACTAAACATTCTGGTATAATATACACTCCGACTGTGCGTAGTATAGTCGAAATAGAAACAGTCGATGATGTATCCAGTTGCTCATATCGAGGTATGTATACATTGTATATATGTAGAGTATAAATTGCAAACCCGATGCATTCGGTACATAATCGACAGTATAGAGACGCGAGCTCTTAGAAGATGCGTGTATGCATATATAACGTTTGCATTATATCAGCGAGTATAGGCACTCTTCGACCGTCGATTTTTATTTATATATACATATACGTAATGTACCGGTCACTCTCGGGGGGTCTCGAGATACATCTCCCCGGAGTTAATGCACGCGGGCAATCATTATATATCGCAAAAGAGTATAGCGAGGCATGAATCATTAGAGGTATGTATATACATGTATAAAAGCCATCGGACTATACGCGGTAATTGCTCTCTGTATATACTTCCAATTATTTACTCTCACACAGCAGCAGCAGCAGAACTTGATATCGCGACGATTGTTTCCGCAATATAGGACTGATTTTCTCTCACCTTTGTGTCCGCATTGATATTAGAATCGAAGTCAGAACTGTATATACTATACGATATAGATTATTCCGAGAAGACGCGACAACGCGGCTCGAGCGAAATTAATTTCGCAATAACGCCATTCGGTATTCCGTGACTCATCAGCCTCCGATGCATATATAGGTACCCCTGCAGATCCCGATCGTCATCATCGCGCCCTATCCATATGAATCACACACGAGGGTTCCCTCCGAATACAATTATAAGTCTCCCATTGTATATACATACACCAGACGGTGAACTAGACGCGCAGATGTATACAGAGCTGACTACGCCGTTGGAATATTCCGTGTGGATAGTGTATAGATATACACGTTTTTTTTCTCTCTCTCTCTACTAGCTGTATCTTTCATCTCGCTAATTTTGAGCTAGATCAAAGCGTCGCTGCTGCTCAAAGGTATAAAAGGGACGAGCAAATTAAATGCTCCGAATGTCCAACTTTTGCGTGCATTAGCCAGAGGCGACATTTGAGCATTTTTTTAAAGCTCCAAAGGCTGCAGGACGCTTAATGCATCGAGCTAATTGGTAAGGGTAAGCGAATTACGTGGTTGAAAGTGTATCGGAGAGACGACGTAAAAAAAAGCCGCCGACATTTTTTAATTAAAAATGTACGATCATCCTCGGTGTATATAATAGACGCCTCGTTCCGAAATATTCCGGGCGCATATTTTTATACATCATTCGCGGATTGACAAACGCGAATATCGACTTTCCGTCGATGCAAACTTTATTGGATCGCATTTGCAAATATAGCTGCGTGTAACTTTCCGTCTCTATTCTGCGCACGACACGTGTCAATGAGATTTATCTACAGCAATTATTATAGACGGGAGAAACATATTTATATACATAAACCAGTCCCAACGATTGCCCAAAAGTTCACATCAAGCTATGCTCGCACAAGCGCGTATAAACGCTGCGCATCCTTCAGCCAGCATTATAATAACCATTTCCCCCCCACCTACTACAACAGCATCCCGCAATAAAACTCAACGCGCGCGATCAAACTGCGCAAAAAGCAAACCTCCAAGCATCAGCAGGAGTAACCTCTTTCTCTCTCGCTCTCCTATACGCAGGTGGGTGTACAAAGCCCTGGCAGCAGCAGCATCGAGCTTCCGGGCAGACGGTCGCCATGGTTTCCGCCGCTTCCGGATCGGCTCGCTATAGGCTATTACATATATATATATATATATATATATATATATATATATATATATATATATATATATATATATATGTAGGTATACGCGTACGCGCGCTAAGCGTAAAATATACCAGAGCGGAAAAAAGGGGGATCCCCCGCTCGAGATATCTGTTGCGCGTGCGTAATTACGTTGCGCGCGTGGGCCGCCGCTGTGTTGTACTCGTCTTTTCTCGAGGCGCGAGCTTTATCGTAAGAAAGTATCTCTCTCGCGCGGAGGATAGTATAGTTGCGTTGCTGGTGTTACTCTCTGACGCAGGCATTATACTGCGTGCGCGTTACGTGCGGGCGATGATGATGATGGTGTTATGACACATCGGATGTGGATTGACCGAAATTTTATTATGCAGTTTTTGTACCCATTTTTTTTCGCGTCGCGCATATATAGGTTTGTTTTTTGGTGGATGGAAGCTTCGGATGTAGCGATTGCGAAACCGCAGCGATTCGATGAATCTCGTCGAACGCTAAGTGAATCAAAGTCGATAAAACAAACAGCACCTGTCGGCGGCTCGCTCGTTCGGAAGTCTCCCAGAGTATGTATAGTATACATAGCCAAAAGGATTGGGTTGTTGAGGTTTGCGGTGGAAGCCATTAAATCAGAGTTTGCATTGCCGTAAAATTCAGACAAGACATTGTTGCAGCTGCTCAAATTCAATTACAGCCTCGAATGGAATACATCCCTCTCGAATAATCTCCGAGCGCATATACATAGAGATGCTCACCTACATATACTCTGCTGGCCGCCCCCATTAAAATACACAATACGCACCGGGCTATATATAGCCTAGAGCATAATTGGCAACGAGAAAATCCTGCCGCTTGCTCCGTCTATATCCATAATTCAAGCTATTAGCTTTTTCCCCGAGATGTGCCCTGCATCCGTCGCGTACAAAATATATATTTTCATTCTGCTCCTAGAAATATAACCCGTAAGTACATGTACACACACACAAGAGTGCTCGTCATTACTGCTGCGCTTGAAAAAATTCAACTACCGCGGCGGCGTGTACATGTACGTGTAGCTGTACTTCAATATTAAGCTCTACCTCTGTAGATACAGTGAGGTTCTTCTATACTCTATAAGTGAGTCTTCTCCTTCTCGTGGCGGTGAAAAAAAAATGACGCTGCGGGAGGAAAGATCAACAGGTATATAATATGTAACGAGAGAGCAGCGTGCGCGCGTAGTGTTAAATTAATTTTCCTGAATATATATATACGCATACACGCTGGCGAGTGTAGCGGAACGGACGAGTTATTCTTCGGCTAATTGTTAATTTAATTCGGTCGGGAAGCCGCGCGTGTATAACAAAGCGTCTTTTATTTCTCGCCGTTGCAGGCTGATTAAAATATGTTTCTTTTTTTTTAATAGTCAAGGCTTCGCGCGCGTTGTTCAATTTAATTTACATTGGGAAAAGCTATACGCGGTCGCGTGTTTTATAATGTATTTTTCTTTTGTTATATACGGACGCGAACAGCAAGGCTGTATATGGTTGGCCGTTTATCGAAATTTATTCACGCGAGCGAGTTCTCGTTTTCGAATGAAACTTTTGCAATCTGTGTGTATACAGGCTACTTATATACCCGCATTGCTGGTACTCTATTCTTAAACTTTGAGAAATATACAAGAAATTTTCAAGGCTCTGAGCTATATACACCGACGGAATTAAGTGCAGTCGTTTTCGTACAGCTTCTCAAGATCTCAGCTGTTTGAGCGAAACAAAGCCAGAGTTCCAAAGCTCTGCAATGAGAGAGAGAGAGAGAGAGAGAGGGAGAGAAAAAAAGCGTCGCGAGCCATTAAAAGCCCGTGAAATTCCTCAAAGTGCGTCAGAGCATCGAAATCGAGTTTACCCAATTTCATCCGGAGCACACCTCTCTCTCTCTCTCTCCCCTTTGTGTATGCTTATACTCCAATACCCTCCCACACTCGCTTTTTTTCCAATTACCGATAGCTAAAGCAACGCGCGCACACACTGTAGCAGCAGCAACAGCAAAGAGAATCGTTAAATAAAACGATATTAAACAATGCACTCACTTGCGCGCACGCGGCTCTCAAAGTGAAGGAGAAATGAGGTTTCGCGCGTTCGCACAAACGAAAGCCGCAGCTGCAGCAGTGTATAGGACTTTCCCGGCTCCCGCCGTATATATATATATATATATATATATATATATATATATATATGTGGATGTAGGTACAGTGTGTGTGTGCGCGCGTCTTTTTCTGGAGCAGCGTAGCCGCGAGAAAATGGGTTATTCTTCTCGCGCACTCCCTCGAGAGCCGGTGAACGAGCCGAGGCAATAACAAAACCGCTATTGTCTCTCTTTCTCTTCTGAGAGAACAGGTCGCTTCCGGTTTTGTAACTCTCTCTCTCTCTCTCTCTCTCTCTTTTTCGCGTTGCAACGCGCGCATGTATATGTATATACAATATATTATATAGAGTGTAGAAAAGGCAAACAAGCCGCGGCTAATTTTTAAATGGATCCGTGTCTGCAGGTATTCTCGCACTTGTCTCTCGCGTATGGGTATTATACTATACATATATATATATAAATAAAGCTGCGCACAGACACCCGGCAGACAAGCAGCTCAGTTCTCATTTGCATATGACAGTCTCATGAATACCAAGAGACGGATCGCCGTTAACGCGGGTAATTGCTCGTTTCGCTCTCAGCGAGCGCGCACGGCTGTAATTCCTATTGTTTCAAGAGAGCAATAACACAGAACCGATATGTATATATATATATATATATAGGACTTCCGACGCGAAGATCATCGTATTCGGTGCATCGCGGATTTGTTATTCGATTTCGCGTAACGGACCTGCTCTCGAGCGATTTCTCAAGAGTACAGTATGGTATATTAGAAATTTATATGCGCAGTGAAATCACCCGCGGTTTTCTCGGAAAGAACACAACGATTGATAACGTATCCGTGGGAACGATGCTGCTGCTGCTACTGCTGTATACAGCTTTATATATACACACCTACACATAATATTTTTCTCTCCGATCGTTTAATGCAAACGACGCCGAAGCACACACAATGTGCTTCGGTATATATATATATATATATATATATATATATATATAGAGAGAGAGAGAGAGAGATTCGTATCGCCGCGAAAGAAATCTGCAATGTGTTTATATATATATTTATATAGACGCGAAACAATAAAGCGGAGCAGCTGACTTTCGAATCATTTCCAACGTGACTTATCTTTCGCTCGCCCCCGCGTTGCACACTGTCGTAAAGAGCCTCTCTCAAACTGCGCGGACGGACGTCTGTCCGTCTCTCCGGACTGCGGCGAGTATATGCAGTAAACTGACTTTTTCTCCGAGACAAAGCGCGAAAACAAAGACGAAGCTGCGTGCGCAGTATATTGATATATATATATATATATATATATATATATATATATATATATATATATATATATATATATATATATATATACATATACAGCTACGGGAGGCGATAACGAAGGGCGGAATGAGATAAGTGTGCGGAGAGATGGTCGAAAAAGTCCATTTTCCGTTTACGGCAAGCGCACGCCTCGCGTCGTAAATCATATGCATATATATGTATATACGTATGTACGTGCTAGACCGGTCACTGCAGCTAGTTTTCGCCATTATTATCTGCAGCGCGCGGGCGCATCATCCTTCGCAAGGACAATGCGATTTCCTTCGAGAGATTTGTTAGCCTTCGGGCTCTCTCTCTCTCTCTCTCTCTCTCTCTCTCTCTCTCTCTCTCTCTCTCTCTCTCTCTCTCTCTCTCTTGTTTGCGATAAAAGAAAAAATGGTGCACGAAGCACACACCGCGTCCCATTTCTCTTTTCGCATTGTATATATACGTTATACGTTATATATACCCTTGGCTTTATTTTTAAAAAAAAATGAACGTATATATATATATACGGTATTGCAGCTGTGCTAATGTACACATAAATGTGTATGTGTGCGGGACGTCACAGTTATCGGGAAAAATGATATCGGAAGATTCGTGAAGAATCTGGCACACTTCGAGCTCTTTTTTTCGATTATCATCGGTGTGCAATTATAGTATATATAGAATCGTAGCATGTGTGTGTGTGTGTGTGTGTGTGTGTGTGTAGTCGGTATGCGCAAAAAACAATAAAATCAACGTTTCAATTATCGTCAAACACCCGTGTATAAGTATAACCACAGCGATAAAACCGCGTTTACACACATCGTGTCAATATCGAATCCGATTCATCAATAATAATTAAGGAAGGCAAAAAAAGCACGCTCTAAACGTTTTCGAGTGCAATATATATATATATATATAAACGCAACCCGCATCATCCATCATATTTGTTTACACGAATATTAAAGGCTAGTATATACAGCACACCCCGTGGAGCTTATAGTTCGACCAATAACACTGCGCCGCACGTGTGCCGTAACTCTCTCCGGGACGTGTATCCCGGTTTGATAACGACGAAAGCTGCAACCTCTGCATATAGCTCGTAAATAAACGCTTGTACATGTAACGTATAGCGACGAAGAAAATTATAATAAATGATTAGCCGCGTGCAGCAGCGAAAATGACTCTTTCTCGCGAGAATAAACCGCTTGTCTCGCGTAACAACAAGAAGAAAAAAAAGAAGGAAGTAAGCCGTATACGTATATATAACGACACGGAGTGTCGTGAGCGCGGGTGTTCGCGCCGCATCTAGGACCTCTCGCTGACTCGGTGAACCAATGACGCGAACATGGAGAGCTGGTATAAGGTGTGTGTGTATATATATATATATATACACGGAGAGGGAAAGTGAAAGTCGACTGCAGCAACAGCAGCAGCAGCAGTGCCTGTTGCAGTTCTCTCGCGCGAGCTCGCTGACAGAGGTAAATTGTGAGAAAAGGTGAACGCTCACGTGGCCCATTAAGCATTCATTTATGCGCTGCTCTCTTGTTGCGCTATATAGATGCTTCTGCGAGGATTTATAAGCTAATGAGACGAGAACGAATAAAATGAATAAAGAAAAAGGATGAAAACTCGGATATGCGGAGAAGCAGCAGCGTATCGGTAGCTTCCGGGATGCGGAATGTGGAGCAGTATATAACACGTATATATATACAGTCTCAATGTCGCGCGAGATTTTCCTTCCTCGCTCGACGACGAATGGCTCTTTCAGGATGTAATTATCGACGCGGCGGTAAAAGTCGAATTGAAAGTTATATACCCGCGTGATTTTATCGTTTTTTTTTATTATACAAGCTTCTCTGTGTTGTTTTCAAATTAGAAACGTTATATTATCCTATATATATATAACTGTACACAGCATCAGAGAGCGCGCAGATTAACGCGGGATTCGCGGCCGCGTAATTTCTGCACGAATGAAGGGGAAAAAATTCAATAACTCTTGCGCCGCAATCGATTCGCGTTTTTACGCGCGACACTGAGAGCCCATAAAGCAGTTGCAGCGCAGGCATTAAAACATCGAGAAGAGTCAATAACTTACTCTCCCGCAACGACGACGACGACGACGACGACTGGCAGAAAGAGAGAGAGAGAGAGAGAGAGAGAGAGAGAGAGAGAGAGAGAGAGAGAGAGAGAGAAAATTCAATGAGGATTTTTACAACGACGCAGTCACGCTTCAATTTCGTCTATATATGCGCACATGCACACATCGCGAATCGATGTATATAGCGGTGATTGATCGATCGATTCTCCTTCCCTGTCGTTGCGTTTGATTGACTAATCGAGTTGCGGGTGTAAAATTTCTCGGTAACTCTTGTTTACCGAGATTTCTGATTGTTCCACTCCCCGCGCGCGCAACGTTGAGCCCTGCATTAACTCTCTAAAAAAAAAAAAAAAAGACGGAGGAGAGCAAGCCTCTCTCTCTCAGGACAACAATAACATCATCAAATATCCCGCGAGCGAAAGGCGTATCGGACTACCCGGAGATATAAAACAGCCGAGACGACCTTACGACGTTCGATCGGCGCGCGTGTATACCTGTATATACATATAGGTATATAGGTAGCGATGCACGCAGGACCTCGAGAACGGATATCGGTGTATGTACGTGAAAGAGGAGACGCGGCCGCAGAAAGAGAGAGGAGAGTAAGTATACGCCTCTCTTCCTCACTTGAACAGAGGAGACAACAGCAGCAGCAGCAGCCGGCCGCAAGTCCTCTCCGCCCTCAAGTCGACTTGTCTCTCTCTCTCTCTCTCTCTCTCTCTCTCTCTCTCTCTCTCTCTCTCTCTCTCTCTCTCTCTCTTGGTCTTTTAAAAGCGACCGGACAGGACAAAAAGAAAATCAGAGAGCCGAGTGGTGTATATAGCTCTCTCTCTCTCTCTCTCTCTCTCTCTCTCTCTGGCAATGTACCTATATATAGTTGCAAAACAGAGGAGGAGGAGAGGTACACACCGAGAGAGAGAGAGAGAGGCTTGCACCATCGGTCTAGCTCTGCTGCGAGTGTGGGTTGTGCGCTTGTGAATATAATATGGGAATGATAAATTTACGACGAGTTTTGAGCTTAATTTTTAAACGCGAAGAATAAAGAGAGAAAAAGAGAAAAATCCCGGGGAAAAGAATAATACTGAATCAGGATTATACCCCTATCTCGTTAACTCCCTCGACGTCGTCGTCGTCGTCTCTTAACTTTAGCTCTTAATTTATAAGAAAACCTTGTGCCCGCGCGCGCGCACTCAAGACAATTTTTCCTCAAGAACAATATAACGATGCACGTCAAGTTCAGCCGCTCTTGCATATACATACGCGAAGAAAACTTTTGATCGCTCATTGTTCTCCTCTCCTCGGTATATATCCACACACACACGCACGCACATTGCAAATCTATACATTCACGTGTATATACCCCGACAAAGTATAAAAAAGCCGAAATACCTCCCGCCGATTAAATCCCTCGATTTCAGTACTTAACCCGCCTTCCTCCGAGCTCAGTAATAACCGTGAAAAAAAAACGCACACACGCAGCTCAACTACACAGAGCGTGTAACTATCAAAAAGCCAAGAGCATGACCGTTGCCATGCAGCAGCAGCGGGAGATGGTTAAGTGCGCCGTGAACTTTAGTAGCTATATCGATTATGCCGCGCTCCGAGCGTTGCGCGAGAAGCCAATCCCCGGCTCACTCTCTCCGCAGCAGCAGCAGCAGCAGCAGCAGTATAGTGGCCGCCAAGCGCTCGGTGGTGCCTCCGGGTCTGTCGCCCTTGACTTTAGACTCGTTGCAAAGCGCGTCGCGCGCTTTTCACACACACACACACACACACACACACACACACACACACACACGAGAGACTTTCTTTTCGGAGTCGCGCACCGCTAATGGATATATGGAAATAAGCGCGGGGGATAAATTCGATTTTATTGCTCTCTCGTATGGCGCAGATATGTATATAGTGTAACATACGCGCGCGCGTAAGTGTCGTTATCGGTATATAGAAGATACACGGCATTAACGCGTCCGCGTCGTCGTCGTCTTGGTCGATGATTAATGAAAGCGCATACGTACCAAATGCAGATGCGTGATTAATCAGTTGCTCGGCCAGTCGTATAATGCGGCGTTGAACAAAAGAAAGACGATACCGTTTTTCTCAGCTGTTGATTCGAGAAACTGTACATATAATACCTATTTGTGTGCGCGTATACGTATATATGTAACGTCGTCGCGCAATATTTCAGAGAATTACCGTGTGTGTACAGTTATAAGAAAGAATATGTACACATACACGGAGGAAGAATCGTCATTTAGGTCAACGTTTACAGGACCAATTTATATATATGCAACGCAGCGACGCGAGTTTAACGACGCGGCGGCTCCCTTTTACGAGGGGCTTTTCGCTCTCCATCGGAAAGATTTCCCGCGACGAGCGAGTTGAAGAAGGATCTTCTCTCTTGTATGTCTGTGTATAAAAGCGCGCTCGCGAGCTTCGAAAAGCGTTAAACTCCGCGGTGAGAGAGCCTTATCGCTTATTTCGCTCAGCTGCACTCGATTTTATTATACACTTCGTCGCGCGCGGTGAAAAAATTCATCGCGAGTTATATATGCATATGCGCGCGACGACGAGAGAGGCCTTTAAGCGCCTTATATACTATATACTCTCTACTATAGCTGATAAAGATAAGATATTCCGCGTGTGATTCATAGAAAAAGCTGCTGCTGCTCGTTGTTTGCTATTTTCTTTTTGTGCCTTATGATACAGGTACACGCGAGTAGGTTTCGGAGAGCCTTATTGTTTTCGTCATTCCTCGGTTTTCCCCCTCGGACAATGCGCAATATATAATATCGACTGATCGAGTATACAGCAGGGGAAATGAGCTTCTCCCTCGCGGAAGAAGCCTCAAAAGTATAGCAGACGCCAGCAAACTTTATACTATTTATCGATCGCGTATCTCTCTCTCTCTCTCTCTTTTTACGCTTCTGCTGTTGTTTACAATAGTCGGCGCGCAAATTCTCGAAGAATTTTCAAGACGCGCGCGGGTGCGAGCCGATGGAAAACAGCTGTTCTTGTTCGAAGATTGTTTAATGATCGGCTGAATTATCGAGAGGGAAGGAAGCAATTTGTACACGTAATGTACAAAGAGAGAAGCATCTCGGCTCGTCGGCGTCGAAGCTGCAATATTAAATTTCAATCGCGTGTCGTTGCACCTTTAAAACTAAATCACGCGCTCTCAATTACCCCGCGCGCGGGCTTTCTTCTTCCGAGGACAACGATGCCATAATTATTTATAGCCGACGGCGGCGGTTACTTTCTTTTCCGCGACGAGTGTATAGGTATAGACGGCTCTGAAAATTTCACGAGTATATAGCCGAAGAAAAGCAATATCTTCTCGTATATTCCCTTTGACTTGTTTTCCCCCTATATATTATATATATATATATATATATATATATATATATATATATATATACGTACAGCGCGCGTGTTCCCATATGATTCAAGGCCCTCGGCATCGACTGATTTTAATTTTAACCAGAGCATAATATATTACATACCGAGCGGAGAAGTACTCGCCGACACGTTCGGAGACATATATACGGGGACATTGCTGGGCATATAAGTTATTCACGATATATAGACATAGGATGTTGCAGCGACGCCGATGACGCGCATCGACGGAAACGCTTCCTTCCTGCACATGCCCAGATAGCTGCCCCCGCAAGCGTGCGTGCGATAATTTCCGGAGAGAGCGAGCGAGAGAGAAGACCCACAAGTGCAGCCCTTTGTAGGTGTTCTCTCTATGTACTGTGCTGTGTGCACGAGAGAGAAATACGAGGGTGAAAGTATTATTTTCGAAGGTGAACTTTTGCCTTCTCGGCGGCTATTCTCTCGGAACACGCGCCAGCGCGCGATGCTGCGTGTCTACAAATTTAGCGCGATTGGGGAGAGCTTTCTTTTTCCTGTATACGACTGAGCAGAGGGTAGTCGAATTTTAATGATGCTTTTCGATTGTTGCTGGTCACGTATACATTATAGATGACGCGTAAATTATGCGCTAACTTAACTCGCGAAAAAAAAAGAAAATCAAGCATATATATTTTTAATTCAATGCGCTGCTATTGATATAAATCCAATCGAGGAATCCAGTCCACGCTCTCGGCGCGCACATAACGAATTCACCGTTCCATTTTTATCAGCGTAACTCTCGTCTCGGCCCCCACGAGCCTTGACACCTCGTTTAGCAATTAATAATTCACGCACGTATACGGCGATAGCATCAGCCTTGTGTGTCCCTCTCGCCGAGCGCACAGCAGCGCGCGCGCGAAAAATTCCACCCGCGACGATTCCACACACCCAAGAGTCAGAAGAGATAAACCTGACATAAGCATCGAGAAGGCTCTTAGAGAAAGAGCCAAGAGGATTTTCGGCGAAAAACAAATAAACCTATAGCAGTCGTCGAAGCTTTTGTGCCGCGGCGGCGGCTCGCGCGTAAGAGACTGTGTCAAGGCTGGATCCGCTCGGCGGACTATAGAGAAGAGTGAATGCGGTTGCGCGCCTTCTACACTCTATATATACATGTGTACATAGATATACACGCGCTGCTCCCGTGCACTGCGCAGACTTGGAGTATAACGTGTGTACACGCGGAGGAGAAAGAGCTCTATATATAGATAAGAACGCGCCCGTCTGGCCCTCCCTTCGTGTGTCTATATAGTGACGTCAGTTAGTTTCGAATTCGCGCGCGGCTCTGTATCAAGAGCCAAGTCAAATAAAAGGCTATTATAGAACAGCCCGCGCAGGTGCTCGTTATATATATATATATACATACATACACGTGTTTGCCCGCATTGTTCTCCCGCCGATTCTAATTAGCGATTCGCCGCGCGGGAGAGAAACTTTTTTTCAGAGACCGACGCGATCGATCCTTTAATTACGGAAAACTACTTTCATTCCACCGCACCGCGTATATATAGCGCACACCCGGCAGCGGCAGCATAATTTCGATATATATATATATATATAGATGAGACTTTTTAGGAAGTACGTGTGCAGCGCTCACTATACGCTCGGGAGAGACTTTTTCTCGCACGTGCCAGGGATTCGCAATTTCGATGAGAGAAGGTTACACGAGATATATATACACACAGATGAGAAGAGAAATTTCACTCCCCTGCAATTCGAGCCATTTCACGTCGGATGGAATTCGAATTCCCCTCGCGTGTTATATATCGCGTAATTTTCTTCGAAACTCGACGAATATTATTCGAATGAAAATTGTACAGTGTTTATAGGTGTACACAAGTACACAACATGAGATATGCGTGTAACGAATAAAACATAACGTTTATACACACATTCCCGGTGCACCAGGCTGTATACGCATAAAACGGATATTTGCGTCTACATCACGCGGCATAATAATAACGTCGCCCCGAATGTACATGAATCGCGACGCTCAATAAAATCTCGCGGATATATTCGCGCCATAACGCAGTCACCGCCGCATCATCCCCCTTTTCTCGATTATCCGCAATATAACGAGCCGACAATCGAGTTTCTCTCATATTCTGCAGTCGCAATCAATCGACTTAATCAGAGAGCGAATCCTCTCCAATAACAACATATATAAGCGCCGATATATATATATATATATCAGAGGCGATTTCCATCAGCCGCAAGTAGCGCGCGTTCCATTGTCAGAATATGTCGGTTACTATATTCTCGCGTTAATTAAGTTTCTGCTCATCTCCGTTTAATTAAACGACTACCGGAGAGACAGAGGAAGATTCTTTTTTTTCGCGGTATGCATCGGAGGTAAAAGTAATTATAACGAGTGCACCTGCTGCGGCTATTGTGATATGTGCTGATATATGTATATATTATAATATATCGTATATAGCCGATCTGGGCTGGAAAAATTCAAAGGAGCTTTTCTCGAGCACGTATCTCAGAGTCTGTGATACCAAGTTAATGACGATGTCATCCCATAAAATACTCGCTAATTATTTCAAATATTCAAATCCCGCGCTCCACTTTCTCCCTCTATACATATATATTATATTGTCAGCGTTAATTGGAATACTCCTTAAGAGAATATCGGAGGTAAAAACACTGTTTTTCTACTCCATATACCTTTTTACATAAAGCTTGTAATGAAAGTCTATATAGTTTTGAGTTTAATGAATCCTAATGACTTTTAGTTTTTTAGTTTTTTCACGGACAGTCTAATTGCGCCGAAAACATCAGTATTTATACTTCGCATCGCGTCGTCCTTAAAAGCTCGATTCGACGACGACGTCAGTTATAGTAGTATATAGTTTCCTCGCGCGCAAGGACGAGGAGATGCTGCATAATGTGTACACACACGCACACACACATACACACGGTTCGAGAGAAACGAGTCAAGGAGTTTACAGCGACGTCAGCGACGATAATACGGGGGGAAGCCGCGAAATCCAATCGACGGAAATTCGAATCCGACTTTCATCGCGAGACGACAACGAGAATCAGATGTGGTGTCGGTACGTGTGTGCAGAGATACAATATCGAACGCGCGTAGAGCTACGTATATATACGTATGAAACCGAAAGTTTAAGGACGCCGTGGATTATGTAATCTCGTTGCATACCACGAGTTTTCTTTCTTTTCCGATATGTTATTTATACGTGCAGGACTTTTCGAAATTCATAATATATATAGTCATTCGCGAAAGCTCTCGCGTTTGAAAATTAAGAAAAATAACATGTAGCTAGGCGGCGCGTCGTGTAAAAGCGCGCAGCAAAAACGAGACGAAGAGAATGATCCCCGGCGACGAAAAGGCCGCCTCGAGGGGTACAAGAGGCGCGAGAAAAGCGTGAAAAACTCACCTCACAGCTCTCTGCGTCTTCATCTCGTCGTTGAGTCTCTTTTTCTCGTCCTTGAAGCCTCGCGCAGCGCGTCGCGCAGTCAATGTTTATCCATGAACTTTTCTCTCTTTCTCTCCTCACTGCACAGCACTGTCCCTTTTATATATCTGTGTAGTCTTCTGTATATGTATATACCTATATATACATGCAGTATTGCGCTGGACGACGGTCGACGACACACTGCGAAGAGAAGAAAACGCCGGGAGATTAAGGCCCATTACTCACTCGGCCCTCGATCCTATGGTTACACACACGCGCGCACACACACACAGGCTCACACACTGTGTGCTGTGATCTTAGGGACGTATACGAGAGAGACGGAGCGTTCTCGGGGTCATTACTAATGCAGGGGTGGGATATTTATCTCGTATCGCGTAGCGGCTACAGAACTGCTTCCCCTTACCTCCTACATATACATACATATATATATATATATATATATGCATACGCGCAGATTTGTTTCACCTCTCTGAATCAGCGAGAGAAAGAGAGAGAGACTATCTCCGTGAATGTGCAGCCGCGTATATATAGAAAAACAAGACAACGCGGTGGTGTAAGCGGTGACGTGTACAGCGCCGCAGGAAGAGAAACGATCCACACGAGCCGTGCAGTGTGTCCGATGTTATTGTGCGCGCGATGTAGACAGATTTGAGGGAAAAGTTTGCCTTTCTCGGGGCGTATATATATATATATACAACTTATGTGTGTAGGTAACGAGGAGACTTTATTAGCGACGTAATCGCGTCTTTGGTATTGTTGTTTGTTTTTGGCGCGACGTTATATGCACACCGGTGCGTAATCCGCGGGGAAAGAGATTTCTTACGCAATGCTCGCGCTGCCGCTGGTGCACGATTCTTCTATCGGAGAATATTTTGCTTTCCGGATTATTGTTTGAGATTATCCAACGAAAATTTTAGGAATGAAAACAGCTCGTCTGCAGCGATGTTACGCTGCTGCGTGCGCGATTTCGACTGGACGTGCGTATTTTTGACGCTGCACTGAAAAGGCGCTCTAAGGACGAGTCATCCTATATATATAAGTGTGCAGAGACAAACAAGGTACCGTTAGAGAGTTTAGGATGGAGGGGGAGAACGTAAGGGTATGACGAGAGGGAGAGAGGGAAGCATTAGCGTGCAAGACCGAGGATAGCAGAAAAGCGGAAAATTTCGCGAAAGATGACACAAACGAAAGTGTATGTAATCCGTCAAAAAAGGGATTCGACATTTTACAATGGATTTGCTACAATGGTTTAACGAAAAGATTGCTATCCGCACCTGTAAACACTGCAAACAAACGGAAAGTCGAATTGACGTAAACAATCGTTTTGAGGAAAAAACGGGATTGCTTTATTTCCGAGTAAATTGAATCTGCCGGGAGTCATTGTTGCGACTGAACGATAATACAGAAACGGCGAACAGATGAAAAATCTCTTCGATTTTTTTCCGCATCATATCCCCGCGCTTCTATATGAATGTTATCTCTTCATCTTGTTGCTTTATACACAGACTAATCTAGGTGGTCCTTTAACGTATACACACACACGCGTACGCGCCAGGACTAACTGTATTGACTGAGAAAAAAAAAATATATATATAGTGGATGTTTGCTCGAACGAGTCGCCGGAAATTGTTTACTCACCGAGGAGGAGATGTCGCGAGATTATGATCGCGTGTGTATAATAAGGTTCTCTCTCTCTCTCTCTCGTCGCCGTGAGGAGAGCCATATTTATATATGTAATGTATTCAGCGAGCGTTTGTTTGTTTTGAGCAAATACTTTCTACGAGAGAGAGGACTACCGGTATGTTGCTACCGGACAACAGTCTGACGCTTCATATTCTTCGGAGATGAGTGTATTTTCCCGGCGATTGCTTCCGGAAATCTTTGTTATATCGACGATGAGTTTGGAGGAGGAGATACTGCAAGAGTAACGGAGAGTCTCGAGTGCGTTTGTTTTGGCTGTAAACGCTGCGCGTCTGAAAAAATACCACTTCTGCAATGTCGAACTATTCCCATCAATCCGCCGTCGAAATCACTCCCCGCAACTTTCTTATCGTTCCGAAACTCGTCGAGCGGCGAATTGTAACGCGGTTGACATCCGAGCGCTCGCGAATAGAATCGTCAAAGTGCGAGCATCAGGAGAGCCCGTTAACGCTCCGTTTTTCGAACCCGTTATTTGGAGCACTTTATTCTGCTCCATTTTTTCTCGGCGCACTTGCTTCTCCCCTCCGCGCTCGTGTTCCATGTTTTCGCGAGCGGCAGCCCGCTGTATTATAGAGAGCGAAGAACTACCAAACGATTCTCGACACAGACACACAGGATTGAATTCCACAATCGACGCGTCGATCGAATTTTCTTGCTGGTGTATTGGAAAAAAAGGACTTTCCAATGCGAGATTCCGAGCAAAACTCGCGAGAAAATCGCTCGTCGAGTGAGTATATATATATACATATAGAATTGTATGTATTCATGTTGGGGAGGTGGAAAGAGAGGGAGAAAAATACATCGAAGCCGGTCTATCTGCATGATTTTCCCGTCTCGCGTTGGACAACTTTCCTCCTCTTTCTCTCTCTCTCTCGAAAGAGAGCTTTGTCTGATGGTGCGTTCACCTTTCTCCCTTTTTCGCCATTGGACTTCCTATACCGATCAACGAGACTCTATCTTCGCTCTCCTGCCTCGACGGATTGACAGCCGGCCGAGCGATCGGTTTCTCGCGGGCGAGATAATACTTCAGCATTATCTCGCGCGCGCCTGAAGTCACTACTTATGCATATATATATACATATATATAGAGAGAGAGAAAGAGAGAGAGAGAGAGAGAGAGAGTGGGAGAGAGATACATCTGTAAACGCGCCGCGCGGTTATATAAAGGGCAAACACGTGCTCTCGATCTATATATGTTATACACGCGCAGAGGGACCTTGTCGCGGTGGACATGTATATATATATATATATATATATATATATATATATATATATATATATATATATATATATATATATATATATATATATATATATATGTGCATAGACGAATTGGGCTCATCGATGTAATGACAAAGGAGGAGATGGTTATATTTATACAGTAGAGATTCCCCGTGAGAGTATATGTATATACAGTCTAGGGTTACCTGCAGCGCAGTCGACGCTGACCTTATGAGCCGTGTAACGCGATGCCGGTTAAAAGCCTCGTACAATTGCGTTATATGTGCAAAATAACAAGCGGGGGATATGTATCGGGTTGCCCGAACGACGATGCAGCCTGCAGAAAGGGAATCTAATATAACGCAACAACCCCCTGATCCGTGTATCTATACACGTATATTATATAGCTTATAACGACGAGAGCGAGTGTCGGCAAGGTTTTCTCTTCTCTCTCTATCTTCGTTTGGTAAATTGTTCCTAGAGAGATCGATCGAAAGCGAAAAGGATTTCACCGTTTTCGCGAATCAGGAAAGACGTCTCTCAATAGGCTGTATACACTTTTGGCGAGCTCTCTCTCTCTCTCTCTCTCTCTCTCTCTCTGGAACCAGCTAAAAGAACTCGCTGATCGTTAGTAAATGTGAAAAGCCGGAAAAACCCGAACCACTCATGAGAACCAAAGCGGCATCGGAAGGACACAGCACTATAATATAGTTACTCTCTCGTCAGTTGGCGCGCTTTCGGTTGTTAACACCGCTCGCTCTCTCGCCTGGCGAACTCGAACGGTCCAACGCTCTCTATACTCAGCAGCAGCAGCAGCAGCAGCAGCAGCAGAGGCTATAGACTCTCTGCTCTGTGTGTGTGTATGTGTGTACCGCACGAGAGAGGACTGGTTCTGCGGTTTCGCCGAGAGAGAGAGAGAGACCGGCCAGACGACTTTGCTCCTATAGGATCACGCGAGCGCGAGGAGAAAGAGAAAAGGCGAACGCCGCTCGAAAGATAAGAAGGGAGCGCACGGCGTGCGCCCGTACTATATTTATATGCACACGTATATCTATACATATACACAGCGTTCGCCGTAATGGTAGACCGACTGTGCACCTGGAGGGGAAGAGAGGAGTCTTGGTACCGTTCGCTCGGACGCGGAGCAGCAAAGCTGCAACAGCGAGTACAGAGCAAGAGAGAGAGAAAGGAGTATAGACGGAGAGAAAGAAGAAAGCGAGCGAGTACTGTTAGACGAAGCTCGCGTTGTTCTCCGGCTGTGAAGAGGAGCAGCGGATCTACTACTACTACTGCTACTACTACTATGTACTCTTTGTAGTCGGCTGCAACATCCTCCTCGATTATGGCTTCCTTCCTTCCTTCCGTCCGTCCGTGTATATATGATGTATAACACGTAATACTCGAGAGCCGGCGCGGGCGCGCGGACCGGAGTATATATAGTTAATATATACATATACCTACAGTGTGCTGCTCTACACGAGCAGCCAGGCGTGAGTGTTACGGTTTATTAAAATTGGTACGGCCGGAACGCTATGGCTATTATATATCGCGCACACAGCTGCGCCAACAAGCGCACATTACGCACACACTCAGACACAGGAGAGCATTATAAGCAATGCGCGTGTGTGTCCCCCGCCGCCAAAGTTCGATAAGGCGCGCATACGCGCAGGTGTAATAGTCGAGGTATTATTTTAAACTCTCGAGAGTATACGTCCCCCTTCGTCGACTCGATTTTTACCTTGAAAAAAACTACAACGATCCAAACTGGCTCGTACGGCACTGCAGAGGGGTGTACAAGCGACACATAGCGCGTACAAATAACAACACTGAGTATCCTGCGATCAGTGCATCATCATCATCATCAACATCATCATCATCATCGGGTTCCGGTGAGAGGCTAAGCTCGCCGGGGTGAGCAGCAACAGCGCCAGCTCCTCGTCCGCGGCACTGATATCGTCGATGTTGTTGTTGTTGTTGTTGTTGACGAGGACGGTATTAGCAGCATCAGCGGCAGCCGCAGCGGCGACGCTCGCCTGCAAGCACAGCACGACCAGAGCAGCCAGCACGAAGCGCAGCACCTCCGTCTGCGAGTCCGTCCACATCTTCCTCTTCCCCCCCAGGCGAACCCTCGGTTTTCGTCGCTATCGTGACCGTTGCCGAGCGTTGCGTTGTTATCGGTCACGGATCGAACAGGTGAAACTTCACTCTGCGCCTGTGTATTGCCGCGCAGTAGGGTTATTATTGCACGCGCCCTTTGTTTACCTTTTATACGCACACGCGAACGCGATAGGTTGTTGTTGTTGCTGTGGTGCTGATTATTATTATTGCACACAGCGTTTCTGCCCGTAGATATGCGTTACAATGCTTAACGGAATTATAAATAATAAGTATAGCAAACAGCGGCGGTACCACCGCGCGAACAGAGTGAGAGAGCGCGCGCAGTGCTCGTGAGGCTGCTCGCGGCTCGACTGTCGATTGGCCTGGCTGTTCCGTCTCACTCTCTCTCTCTCTTTCTCTCTTTAGCTTCCCCTGTCTCGTGTTTGGCCGCGCGGCTCCCCACCCTCGCAGTCGCCTCCTCCTGCGCCGCCGCTGCTGGTGGTATACGTATACCTATATTATACTCTGCTGTACCTATATACGCGTATATACGTTCAGAGAGAAAGATTGCACCGAGAGAGGCCTAGGTGCAGAGTGAACCCGGCGGACACACGCGTACACGAGGAGAGGGGGAGAGGTTCAGGTGCCGCCACCTACGCTAAACCTGTCTACTCGCTGATGCCGAAAAATTGGGGATCGGCGTGAAATTTCCGGATGTATGTACTTACGCGATTGTAACCGATTGTTTATAGTCATTGGGTTATCGAGAGATCCGTCGCTTCGAGATTTTACCTGAAAAAAGCATCGCTTCAACTTTGAAAAGTAATCGTAATAATAATAGAGGTCGGCGCAATTGAAACTTCGTGACCCGTGAATTTGATCATGCGGAGAAACTTTTCCAGAGTAGTAGGCTACTGCATTCGTATCATAAATACTTACACGAGCGCGGCGCTTTTCCGTGGAGAGAGGTGTATATAGGGGGGAAGAGAAAAAGAGATGAATAATTCCGAGTTTTCGCTCTCTCGAGTTTTAATGCATTTACAATCGCTGAAACTCGTGCTAAACAAAGTATAGGATAGCCCCGGGGAACTGCTTGAAAACGATCGGATGAACTTTCTTGCGAAAGTCAAATCGGAAAAGCGAAATCCCTTTTCACGTGATGTTGTCGACTAACTTTTCGACTCGACGTTTTATTGCTCTTTCTCTCTCTCTCGTTTTATGCGACGAGCAAAAAGGGATTCGCGGCTCTGTTGCGTTTGTTGGTTTGAATACGTTTTGGGATTAAATGTTTCGTTTTTGGACACGGAGGTTTAATCTTCAAAATATTGTCTTTTATTTGAATTATCATTTGTATGATGTGTTCGTTCCTTGTTGCTCGCAATCTATTTAAATCGAAATTATATTATATTGATAACAATGAACGCACTTAATTATAATACATGAATCATAAAAGTTACTATACAAATGAGTCCTTCTTTTTACAACTGTGAGTTTTAAATTATATTATACGAGTTAATTATAATATCGTTTAACTGCTTTCAGCTATGAAAACATTCAAATTCCTACACATGTAATAATATGTTAAGTAATTTGTCTTGCAAATTAGACAATCTTTTAACGTACGTGATGTGTTCGATACTGTCGCAAGTGTCTTTATCGACAACGCGAGCCTGCGGCGCTGACGATTCCATTTGTACCGGTTGCTCGAACTTTTAATGACAGAAACTTTATCTACAGAAACTCTTATGGTACATCAACTACGTTTCAGAGTCTTTAGCAACATTTTTCAAAATGTTTAAAAAAATATATCTGCTATTAGTCTCTTTATAAATCTCTCTCATAATAATCCAACATTTGTAATGTACTTTAACAGAATAGAGTAATTTATGTTCAACTTTGGTGTCAAAATTCAACCCTATTATTAGAGATTCAACTTAAGACTTTGTGCTATAGCAAGAATTTTATGTTTTTGTAACTCTAGTTTTTGCTCTTTCATTTTTAACAACCTCTCCTGTACCTTGAGTTCTTTTTGACGCAATTCCATTTTTTCCAGATGACGCCTTTCTTTGTTCTTCTCGGACTCTTCTAATTGATGCTTTAAATCTTTTAATAACTTTTCCAGAGACTGATCAGTGGATTGACTTTTTGATGAATCTACCACACTTTCTGTTGTTGCTACACTTACTGGTATGGCTAATGGATCGCTAGCTTCTATAGTTGCCAATCGTTTAGCTTCTTCAACATTTTTTTGGGACTTTTCATTTGTGCCCGTTGCATCCTCAGTTGGCTTTGGTAAAATTAAAGCATACTTTGTTGAATTACCTACTGGTGGATATTCGCTCTCTTGCAAATAGACAGATTTCCTCTTTTCATTAAAAATTTCATCCAATGCTTTTTTATGTTCCCAATGTCCGTAGTGTTTTATTCTACCAGGTTTTTTCATCATCTCTCTCATTACCAAATTTTTGTACTTTCGCTCCAAAACTCTCCATTTGTTTTCACATTTCTGTGGGCTGAAGAAGAAGCCATTTTTCTGCATTTCTACTGATATTATATCAAACATATCTCTGAGACTTCTGAACTGTGTTGATTGTCCAACCATGGATCGATATTTCTTATACTGACTTATTAAACATGCTGTAGCTTTTGATGTCCACAAATTATAAACTACATCATTATGCAACATATTGTGAGCATTTATCCTCCTCATGTGTTCATTGCTAATATTCGACCTAAAGTCATTCGCATTGTCTTCTTCAACGTTAATCTCTAGGTATTCAACTTTGACTTCAACATTATCTGCACCAATACCTAAAAATTTAAATGATAAACGTCACTATATTTACACATATTATTTTCTATACAAACTGCCAAGTTTAATATAAGACCAATACAAATAATTTTGTAAACAACTCTTTTGAAAATTTAGCTTACGTAGTACTTCGAAATTTCGGATAACATATTCATATCCACGAATACATTCTATGCAGTCATAAATACTTGATCAAAACAACGTACACACATAACAAGTGTGCAGCGATCAGGGCGTTTATTTTGGAACCTAACCTAACTTATAGGAAACTATGTATTTACTTACTGTTTTCCGGTTCTGACACAGCCGAAGTCATGCCGTCTTCTATATGCTATCTTCGATCTTGGATGAAACAAAAATACAACGATGCGGCTGCACTCAAGTTCGCCTTCGTAAAACTGCGTTCTTGCTAAATAAATGTACGGTTACGTGACGTATGATTCGACACGCTCGACTCGTTGCGCAGCAATGCGGACAACTACAAGCCAAGCATGCGCACTGGAAGGGACATGTTGGGAACTCGTTACGGGGGTGGGGACATTGGCTGGTGTGTATGAAACTGATTCGTGTGAAAAAAACGTTCACAACGCCATCAACGCCATAACTTGTTACCAAACAACCATACGAATCATCGTGTAACATTCGATCTACAAATAATCAATTCATCGATACCTACAAAAAGTATTAACATATATAATACTTAATTAATAGCGAGCTATAAAAGGACACAAGAAGAGAGAAAGAGAGAGGGGAGAGAAAGAATCAGGTTCCCTTCCCGTTGCGAAACTGGTTCTTTGTGTTCCGTGGTTCCAAGTAGTCCGCGTGAGAATAACACGACGTGACCGCGTGGCGCTGTTGCTGCATCAGTTTGTTTAGTTCGCGCATCGCCGTGCCAACGCACGTATATTCGAAAACACGCGGGATAGTCTCCTGTGCCTTATATATATATAGGCTGATGTATATACACTTGACACACACTTTTCCACGATCCGCACTCGATCCGCAGGCACGCGCTCGCACATGCTGTATCTCGCTTATCGGCGCCGAGAGATTCGTCGTCTTCTGGAGTGCAGCGCGAAGATCGTAAACGCTGATTATTGCGGTATTAACGCTTGAAGGAAGTGCAAACTTTGCGAGCTGCTGCGCGAACAAAGACGCGCGCTATTATACGAGAGGTAAGTACTTGAAAACTGCACGACCCGTTGAAACACCGAGTCTATATAGTTTCTCGAAATAAGTGTTCGTGTGAGGATTATTATTATTATTTTGGTGAAAAAAAATAACGTTTTTCGAACATTTCGAAATGAGCAATCCGATCGGTTTCATCACGCTATACGCTACAAATTATCGTTTATTATATAAACTTTTTCGCAAATTTACTTTTACGAGAACGCCGCCGCCGCCGCTCATTTGCATCAATTATAACGATAAAAAATAACTGCTTATAGAGCTTACACCACGCTCTCGCGCGAATATATTGTGAGTTTCCTCAAAACATAATAATACCCGCCACCTTTAGCTCGCGGTGTTAAGAGAGAAAATCCGCGCAAGAGGCATATCATCATCGTATTCACTTATGGATATATTTATGATATACATTTCGTGTGCGGTTTACCGATACGCGAGCCTGATGCTGCCAGTTTCGCGACTACTCACTTGCCATTGCAAAATACCTGCCGCGGCGTTACATAACGCATAGGATATATAACAATAATAAGTATATACCCCGTCTGTTGAATAGTGTTAAATCGCATAATGCAGCGTTATATACTGCTCGTTGATAATCGTAGGCTGTTGGAAGCTCGAGATGAGGCCTAATATAAATAATGACGTCGTTAATGCAATATTATACGTTCGCAAGCTCCGATACTAAGTCTGAAAAAAAAACAAATCTTTTATCCCACAGCTGCACTATCAATAAGCCGTAATCTAAAGATAAAACTCGTGCGTGTATACGTTTCAATTTCAGATCGCCCGGTGCAATGACACTCACGTCGCGCAATACGGCAACCCGAAGAAAGCAAAAAGGCTCTAGAGGTACCTAACCAGTTAACCAGCATACATACATATATTCACACACACCGCGCGCACATATGCGCGAAAGCAGCGGCGGCAGTTTTCTCTCGCACAGCAAGTACGTATATACATATAAGTATACACAGAGTGTACAGAGCTGAGAAGCGGCGGTACACAGGAACCCCATATGTAGCCGCCGATCACAGTCTCTCGCGCACAGTGCGCACGCACACTCCCACGCGCAGGTGCTCTTATATACCGCTGCTCCGATCCGCGACGATATAGCTATATAGCCGAGAAAAGGACGCAAGTTCGCGCATACACACTGCGGGACGACGACGAGGCGAGCTTGACGCGATAGCTGTGTGTATACGCTCGCGGCTGTGCGGCAGGGCTGGGCGCTCAGCAGCACAGGAATATTATATCGGTGTACAGTGGACCAGCGGCTCCGATGCTGCGATGACGAGCTTCAAACGAGATTATATCTGCGGCGGCGGCGATAACCTATTGGAATTATAGTGTGCATATACGGTGCGCGTTCTAGCCAGCAGTGTTTAGAATATAAGTAACGAGTTTACATATGCAGATCGGGGAGAGATCAAAAATGAAAGTGCCGCGGGGAGGAGGTGGAGCCGCCGTCGCCGCTCAGCACAACAACAATCAAAGGAAATGGAATTGAAATAGAAAGTTGTATGGAATATATAAATCGTGTTGTACAGCCAACTCGTGTATATATATATGCACAATTGCACACGCAAACAAGACTGCACGATATTACATAGTGTACATATCTTTACGAGACGAGGGGAGCAGCAGCAGCAGCAGCAGCAGCGGGACAAACGGCAGCGGGAGCGAGAAAAGGAGAGCGCGAGCAAGTGTGCGCGCGTGTGTGTGTGAAAGAGAGAGAGGGGCAGAGAAAGGAGAGAAAGGGAGAGGCTCGCGCGCGCCAAGCTCGAGAAGATGGCTTCCATCAGCAGCGGCGGCGTTGTTGGCACTGTCGCCGAACTGACGAGCCCGACCTCCTCGACCTGCAGCAGCATCGACCTCGTCGACGTGCCCCAGTGGAAGCGCGAGCTCATCCAACGACGCAAACAGAGCAAGCTCCTCGGCGCTGTGGCCAACGGCGCTGCTACCTCTACCTCGTCTAGTTTAGTTAGGTCGTCCACCGCTACCACCACCACCTCCTCGCGCACTGTTAGTAGTAGTAGTAGTAGTGGGGCCGCGCCGGACTTGCCGAGCAACAACGCGCTAGCAGCAGCAGCAGCCATACCGTCGTGGGCCGACGATGCTGCAGCGCCTGTAGCAGCAGCAGCAGCCTCAGATATGCGTCTCGAAGCGCCGGACGCCGCTCCGTTATCTACCGACGCGGTCGAGCTTATCAGTAGCAGGCCGCCACCAGCCAGCGGCAAGTGCAGAGCCGCCTCCAAGGAAGTACTCGACATCGTCGAGCTCGCCAACAAGATGCGGGCTACCAACAACGCCAAGCTCGACATCGTCGCGCCCTCCAGGACCAAGCAGCAGGAGGACTGCGAGAGCGACAGCTCCGAGGAGCTGCAGTACGGGCCCGGAATCGTGCACAAGCTTCGCAGCAAGTACCTCAACATGACTCTGCGCGAGATGAACAAGAACCGCGCGTCGGTGCAGTGCTTCAGGAGGGCCGCGAGTTTGGAAGACCTGCTGGACCACAAGGACGAGGCTGCCGAGAAAACCAGGAGGTATGCCAAAAAGAACGTGACCGGCGCCGCCGCCAAAGTCGAGAGGTACAGGAACGCTGCCAGAGGCAACGAGTCCATGAAGAGGGCCAGGAGCGTCGAGACTCTGATGAGGTATAACTCTGCACCCGAGGATGCTGTCAACCAGAACCACTCTAGCCGCTTTGTGTCCAATGTTTTCAAGCAGGAGAACGATCACATTATTCTGGTGGACAGAACTACGGTGAAGATCGAGAACCGCCTTGACAAGGACAGACTGAAACCCATCAACAAGCCCAAGAGAGTGAAGCCTGTGCTGGCCGATACTGAGAGACCACCGCCGGATCTAGTCAAAAACAATATGCGCATTTTCGAGAGTTCTTCCGTCAAGAAACTCAAGCCCAAGGGTGAAGTTGCTGTGAAAGTTGCTACCTTTAAGACTATTAACGACACGTTCAAGGCTCAAAACCAAAAGAAAATCATTCCAAAACCACCTCTGCAACCAAAACCCTTCGTCAATGGCAATTCCAAAATGTCCACTTCTCCCAGGAAGATAATCATTCAGCGCAAGCCTACTGCTGAGCTGATCGAGCAGCAGAATGGTCAAGATTCGTATCACAACGAAGGTGTCATCACAGAGCCTATAGTGCAGTCCGTCTCCTCTGTAGTTAGTAAATTCCAGCAGATAGAGAAGTCTCACTCTCCATGTTCGTCGCCAGAGCCTTCCTTCAACAAGTTCAAATTCTCCCCGGTACCAAGCCCAGAGCCTTTGGCAGCAAAAGCAAAAGTGTCTTCGCTAGATATAAAATCACCCACAACACCAATTCCATCTCCAAGAACTTCACCACCCAAGATCCAATCTCCATTGTCCCCAAAGCCAGATATACCCAAACCACCTTCCAATTTCATACAGAAGCCTATTGTGAATTCTACACCAATTTCAAATAATGCAAATGACCAACCCAAACTTCCTGTACCTTCAGAATTGCCAAAACTCGATTTCGAACAAGAGAAGGATGAGCCGTCTGTAGAACAAGTGCAAGAAACTACAGTAGAAATGAATAATCAAAATGCAGAAGAAGCTGCGAATGATGTGTCTAAGCTAAGTGACTCCTCTCCTTCTTCACCGGGATCAACCGTGCTCGTCGAAAGTTTTGATGAAAGTGTAGAATCAGTAGTTGATAGTCCCAGAACAGTGTCTAAATCTGCTCTGGATAATATAAGTAAAGCTGGAATGACCGTGCAGTTTAGTTTCAACGATCATTCTTTAGGTAAGAATTACTTGCCCAGGTCCACCTCGACTCCACAGCCAGCTGAGGAAAAGTCTCCGGAGATCGAAAATGTATCATCAAAATCAGCAGAAGAGAGATGTCAGTTCCCCTCTTCTCCGGAATTAGAAAGTGTACCCATTGTCTCAGAAATCATTTCAACAGCTGCAGAGTCTCCCACTAAATTGCAGGAGAGACTCCAGGAAGAGATAATTGATGAAATTATTTACAAAGAAGAGAATGTTAATATTGTTGAAAACAAACCAATTGGCGCCATCTCAAGCCTGAGCCTTATCAAATCAACGACTACCACTACTTTTTCACAAGGTAACGAATCGAAAACCATAAGAAGCCAAAAGTCTGAGACATCAAGCTCACCGCCTCAAAAACAAATAGGCATCATTAGACCTTTGGTCTCTACCAAAACTCAGTTGCCCCAACAGAATCTAAGCAACCGAGAGATTGAGAAGAACCTGATCAACCGCGTTAAGAGCATCGAACAACCCACAAAAGTAGTAGTGAGTTTGAAAAGTGCTGAGGAAATACAGCCTGTGAAGAAGAACAACTCCAGTGGTGGTGGCCTTTGGGATTCCAAGCCATGGAATCAGCAGAACAACACAATGGTTTTCAACTTCAGCAACAGAAAAGATGTTCCCGACTATATCGAGAACGACGGCTTAATCATCAAGAGGAAACGTGATAAACCAAGGGTAAGGCCAACCTTTTTATCACATCATTTTCTGCACTTATATTTGTAAAACAAGAATGTATTTCAATAACCATCCACCCATTCATCAAATTTTAAATCTAATTTTGTTTTCCAACTTTTTTTAGAAGACTACTAACATTATCGTTTTACTAACAGAACATAAAAAAAAGAAATTTTCGCGACATCATCGCCGTCGTGGAATGATAACAGCGCTGCAGCATAGAGCCCGGAGCTTTAAGCCGCGCGAGAGTTCTCTCTGATGTTTGCGTATATATACAGATGGGAGAAAAGGAAATTGTCCTAAATTAATTTTATGAGTGAAGATTCGCGCCGATGGAACGGATAAGTTGTGAACGTTCCGCGACACGGTTTACAATTTGTTGACACTATACGGAAAGTGGCACGTTACTTTACGCGGAACCTCTCGCGGCCATTCCCCCCTTTGCGCTTCTCTGCTGCTGCTGTACACATACACACTTTGAATAAGAAATATTTTCATTGTAGTTATTTTTGTTTTTTTTTTCTTTCTTTGTGTATACTGTAACGTACGTGTACGATTGATGTAACACAACTTTTGATTTCTCTTCGGGAAAAAGTTTTCGATCACACGATAGCCAATTGCATAATGAGGCTTTTAGAAATAAAAGAATCATCTAGTCATGGCTGCTCGAGCGAAAAACAGCGTCGCAAAAACGTGGCACAACGTATAGAGAGAGAGAGAGAGAGAGAGAGAGAGAGAGAGAGAGAGAGAGAGAGAGAGAGAGAGAGAGAGAGAGAAAGATAACGCAGAGAGAGACAGAGAGAAGGATAAAATTGAATGGAAAATATGCAATTAAGCGTGACAATCGAGCAGCATTTTAAATATAGTAACAAAGTGTAGTAGGAAATCGAGCAATTGTTACATTTCGCGCACAATATAAACTGTCATTCATTTTTCTCATTGTAAGTACATCTACGACTATAACAGCGTATAGAAAAAATCGTGACTTCTACTGTTTAAAACCTAATCTTCTATATCGTAAAGTTGCTGCCACTCGGATTCCACTTGTAATCAAAACTTGTATCGAGTTGTATTAGCGGATGATCGATAAAAAAAATAGACGAAGAGAAATCTTGTGCCTCGTCCCCTATTTGAATTTCTCGTGACGGTGACGACGGGACTGACTCGAATGAAAACTCGTTTGTCGAGCCTGAAGTTTTGAGATTTTTTCCCCGAGCGTTTCTCTCCTGGAATGGAGACGACTATACACGCTGCGTTCGTTTTGCATTTGATATCTCTCACTCTTATACCGAATGATTTCTGATGCGATGATGCTTTCACGAATTTTCCGGCATTCATCGTTGAAAATCGCCTCCGACGTGTTATGCTCACATGCATATATTCATAGATATATAAAGCGAAGGAGGAAAAAGGAACGTCGACGCCTACGCTCGACAAATTTATGCATCCGAAAAGCAACAGCAACAGCCGCTCAGCTGCGGATCGAAAGGAGAAGAGAGAAGAGGGAACGAACGTTGTCGACGACAGCAGCAGTCAATGAGCCCTGAAAGATAATCGCGCGAGCGCGCCTTTCAAAAGCGTTCTCGTTTTATGCATCTATATACCTATCTACTTTTTACGTCCGTCGTTTTATTATTATATCATTGCCCGGGCATCGTTAGGAAACTTTCGGCGCGCGATCTCGTACCTCGGCCGTAAAAACTTTACCGATCATCTCGAGCGCAATTTTTCCCGGTATACATATTCTTCTCTCTATCTGTCTCTCCTTCTCTCTCGCGTATATAATGCACTTTCGTTGCGCACGAGCATTTAATTTTACAACTGCGTCACGGGGAATATGCGTAAAAGTCTAAAATACGACCTATTGCCGAGTTAGTGCAGGCGAGTTTTTACACCGCAATACTGCTGCTGCTGCAGCGCATGTATAATAAAATTACGCAAAAGTGCTGCGTCGCTGTTGGAAAGAGGAAAGTGAAAAATAATTTTCGAGTTCCGCGAGTGCAACGCGCGGCTGTTGTGTATAGTATACCCAGTGTGTATAACGATGAGTCACCGAAGATAGGATATCAATTTAGAAGCGAAGAATAAACCGAGCGGCGATCGGATATCGTGGCTACAATTGATTACGATGTAGACGGATCTCGGTACTCACCGGGTTTTTTTACGCGACAAATTTTTGTATCGATTAAATGCGATACGATGACGTTTACCTGCGCCTTTGATCCGATGTTTTATGAAAGTTTGTAAACAGGTGACTATGATATCACTTTTGATGGAACCTACCAAATTACACCTGTAGATATTCTGTACTCACCGATTTGTGATCATAAGAAACCGTAATCAGCAAACATAATCGGCGCTCGTAATTGCTTTTATATATAAATTGGAAAATGACTGTGCGTGATTGTTATTTATTTTTCAGAAACATTATCGCTCTCTCTGTTCAATAAAAAGGTGAAGATACGCTCGGCGTGTTTTACTGTCTTTCTTGGCATAGAAAAAAGAGGAGGAAAAGAAAGGCTCTATTTTTTGCGAAAGATTGGCTGTCAAAAGCGATTAGGAAGTGAAGTACTAATGACTCTAGCGATAAATTAAAAAAAAACGACGCTCTCTCGGGAGATGTTATAAAGTTTTACGGTGTATAGATGTATCTATTTTAATAAAATATGACTCGGGATTTTATTGCCGCTGTTCGACTTTTTGCTCGAATAATTATGGGTCTCGGAGTTGTTTATACATCGATAATTTCGTAGATTTCCTAATTACGAAGCTGAGAGAAAATATCGTGCGGTTGAGCAAAAAACAATGACCGTGTAATATTTCGCCAATCGAACTCGCTTTACTCTCAGTCAATCCGGAGCTAAACGCTTTTCTCGTTTCTCTGCATCTAACATCTCACAATATTAAATAATCGATGTTATCGACATTCGCGTATATCAGTCAACTGCAGCGGCTGAAAAATTCCAGCACCAAAACCCTCGTCAGTAATTCCCGCTGATCATACATCTCTTTCGACACAAAAGTATCAGAGGCAGCCGATCAGCTGAAAAATCACCTCATCTCTCCTCCTGCTGCGGGTAAAGAGAAGCATCATCTTAAAATCTCTCTCCTCGGAATTTCGACGCAAGGATTGAGGAATTTTCTCAGCGTCTCGCATCTGTACACACAGCATCGCATATTCTCTTTCTTTCTTCGCGTTGCAGAAATTCAAATTGTCGGAATAAAATCGTCTTACGAAGAAGAACACGTTCGCACGCAGTGTTTCAGCTATTATATATACACTGTAGCTACTGCGTAACCCATCGTAAATGGAGCGATCGCGCGCCACACGGCTGCGGCAGTTTTCGCACACAGCGTGTATTACGAAAATCCCGAGATGTATAAGGGATTAGCGCGAAAAAAGCCGAGCCAGATAATCGCGCAATATATAGAGAAAGGAGTGATACAGAGTGAACGAGAGAGAAAAGAAGCCAACGCGCCATAGATGTATATGTACACTACACATACAAGTCGCGGCGGATAGGAGATAAGAAATAGTAGAATGAATGGACAGGAAGCGGTGGCAGCGGCTGCAGAGGGCGAGACGAGTATAGAGAAACTGAGCAGAGTATGTATATAGCAGTACAGACGCGACGAATACGAGAGAGAACCTCGTGAGAACTCGACGTCGAGGTTCTCGGATTCTTCTTCTGTGGCTACGTGCTGTCGTCGCAAGTTCATTGCCATCAGCTGTGTGTACGTGTGCGTTTCGCGTATTTATCGCTCTAAATTTGATTTGCGCCTCGCGAGGCGGTCTTAATAAGTGGGTCGACGACGCGGTGAGCGGCTTCGCTCTGTGTGTTTTTCTCTCTCTCAATCCGACGATTGTCGGCGATACACTTTTTCCGTGTGAAATGCGACTTTTTTTTCGTCTGCTGCAGAGAGGGGCTTTTTAGGTCATCGGGGTGAGGCTCTTGGGTATCTTCCTACGATAAGGCGTCGCACGCGTTATGCCAGCCAAAATCGATAGAGTAGCCGAGCGCAATAGAGAGGGACTTCATTTTTGTATACAACACGGATGCCTTTTCCGTATAGAGTTTCCGCGTTGATTAAGCATTACGTAAGCTTGGCAACGTGAAACTTTAAATTTACCCAAGATCCTTGTTTTTTTTTGTCTAACATAAATAACATTCTCCCTCCCTGTCGCTCTCTCTTACCCCTCGATTCATCGGCAATTAATCTAACGAAATCTCTTTGCATTGCAGCAGTCCAGCGACAACAGCGGCGTGATCGTATCAAACATCGACTCCGTTCAGCTGACCGACGACTCGGACACGGAGTTCTCGGTAGGACCGCCTTCCCCCTGCGACGTCGCCTTTTACAACGACAATGTCCTCATCAACGGGCGCAGCAACCTCTCGAGGACACCGCGCAACCACAAGGTATATAGACATACACTAGTACACGGCATTATGCAGCTGAAAAAGATCGAACGCAAAACCTATACCGCAGGCCGTTTTTCGCAACGGAGCGCAGAGCCCCGTCGTCTCTTATGTTCACGGTTGCTTTGTGCGCGCAGCTAAATTACGTGGAATTTAGCGTGCTCCATTTTTGCTGCGCGCACTCGCTCGGTGCAATAGACCAAGTTCACGATCTAGAAGTCAAGTGAACGTAAATTTTACGCTGACTACTTTTCATTTTTTTTCTTTCTTGGCTTATGCGTGGCGATGCTATAGTTGGATAATTGCTGCGAGTGTTCTTTACGACAGACTTTGTTTTTTCTCACGCTGTGGTATGTATAGTATTTTGGTAAACAAAGTGTAAATATGCCTTGCGACAGGATAACGGTGCGGCAACGTATATAGCGTGCAAAGCACGATGAATATACGTAAAAGTGCGAAAATCTATGGATCCCACGTCATCGATTTCGTGCCACAAAGTAGCGGTTTCCTCTTCGCATAGAAACTCAAACTCTCGTACTCTTTCCTCGAAAATCCGTCCCGCGGCTCGTCATCCTCGTTACGGGCCTCGCGTGCTCGATCATCCGTTTCGCTTGTTCGCGTTCTCTCTATCTTTCTGCACCTGTCGAAAGCTGTATAGAGTGAGATGCTGCGTCGAGATTTCACGATTTGCAAGTAAAAGTACACAATCTTCGGAGGTACTTGTGTATATTTAAGTGCGGTCTATATGTATGCGTGTATACCTGCTGCACGACCTTCGTGCTAAAGGGAAATGATTGGACGCGCCGATTTCGTCGATGTGATGGATCGAGGGAAAGCTATATCGCGAAGTAAAAGCTTAAAATTTTCATGAATATTTTTTTTACAATTTTTTTTATTCTTTCTATTTCACAGGTAGCTACATTCTATCAGAGAAAAAAATTCGCTCTGATAATTACGTATACCGCCGATGATAATATAATAGAGACAATCGCTAATAGCAGTAAGAAGACAAACAAAAAGCCAGCTTTCTAACGATCGATCAAGTGTACCGCAGCCTCGAAAACTTTTGATCTCCAGTCCATCAGAGAGAAAGAGTCTCTGAGATCCGCATCTAAATCCGTTCTCAGGGATGTCGTCCGCGTTATTCTGCGAGGGATCGGCGCCATCGTCACTCGTGCTGCACCATCTGCGCGAGGCTATTCGTTATGCTCTCTTTATTCGTTTTACTCTTTCCTCGTTCGCCACAGCGCATACGATGTAGGAGACGACTTTCCTGTGTATAAGTATTAGTAGTATATAGTACTACACGAACGCGTGGACTTGCTGACAGAGTCTGCAATTTCGAGATTTCGCCGCCAATGGAGACTGATGGCTTGGTTAGACGAGAGCTGATGATCGCGAGAAATCGTCGCGCTTTGTTGTTCGAGCGGGTATTGATTTAGACATCGAGTTTGCTTGCTGTAGTATAAAGACAAGAACATTGAATAATTACTGTTTATCGTGCGTAAAGTCTTATTTTTAGCTTCAATTGCATCGATTACAAATAAATTATATAAAGTTGCAACTTATCTTTATCTGCAAATGCAATCATTTGAAATCCTTGCACAAAATGTAGCATATCTAATCTCGTAAGTCTAATCTACCTACTAATCATCTCGTACTACCGAACTTTATTTATAAATACGAATACTTCAATAATCCATGAAGTTCCGTATGAATCGAGATCCGTATAATTTTCCCTCTATGCCTCATAAAGTTCCCTTCACTCCAGCGATTATCCCGTACGTCCTGTCGATAACTTTTTTTTCGGACGAGAGCCCCGACTACTTACTTATACGCGCAATTCATAGTCAAGGGCTGCTCGCGTCAATGATGATTACCTCGCGCGTCACTGGGTTAAGTCGTCTCCTTCTCCTGCCCCCGCTTACTTCTTTTCTTCGTCTTCCTTTCTCCGCGCATATTTGCACTGGCTCGTCTAATCCAATATTGGCTGAACACCGAGACTTTCCTATCTATAAGGATGTCAGTCGGTCGTGGTCTCGCGATACATCAACTCGCGTGTAGTCGTGTGCGTATACACGTCCAGATAAAGCCCTTACGACACACACCCTCGTTGTCGCTCCTTTTGCGTCTTATCTCGGTCTCTTGCGTTCTCGCAAGGCCGTCGTCTCGGTAAAGAGGGAGAGACGGCGATACGTATATACGGAGTCGAGCGTAAAAGTAAAAGTTCGCGCCTTTTATTGACTTGTTGTCGGGTGAAATAAATAATAACGATGAAATTGATTGATGATCGAGCGAACGGCTTGGTTGTCCTTTTTTTTAGACGCGGTTCGCAGATTATAAGGACATTTTCTGCGCTATTCGGATTGATTTATAGCCATTATTTCTAAGTGATCTAACCGTTTATTTACGGTTTTACGTTTTGCGACACTTCGATTCTAGTATATCGCGGACAAAAAGTCTTGTTTTTTTGTTGCATCAATATATTTTTATCAGCTTGATAACATACTTAGTTTCCGCGGTCAGCAATCAGCTTTAGTCAGTTTCCGGAGCAACTCTGTTTGCGCTCTAGATTTTATTTTTTGCTTCCTATTTCCAGATGATAAGACAATAAAAAGCCAGAAGAAATTCTGAAAAAGTAATTACTTCAACTGTCATAGCATCATAAAAATTAAAATACTTGCACTCAAACCTGATTAAATTAACAGTCGTGCCGAGAAAATGTTAAAGTCACCTCGAGCGACCTTCGTTATTCAATGCAAATAAACTCATCGATTAATCTGCCTCTGTCTGTCTTTTAAGTAACAAAAAGGAACTTATCATCGAGATGATTAACAACTAAGAATAATGCCATGACTCATCCTCCGCCAATTACCACCTTCCGATTGTATCAACAAAGCCGCAGGAGCAACAAAAAGTAACCAGATCCGCATAACAAAAATAATACCTCTCGGAAACGTTATACACGTAAATTTCTCAAGCGTCGCAAACCGAGTCATCGCCACAGCAACAGCAGCCTGCATCAGCAGCAGCAGCAACAGGACCCTCTTGCATATCGATTTTCTTGTATCCTCGCTTTTCGACGCACACACACATCGCGTGATGCGTGTGCTGCAGCAGCTCTCCCTCAAAAACCGGGCGAGCGCAAAAATAAAGAAGGGACGGCCATTCTTCCTGTGTACCTCTCCAGGGCCATAAGAGTCACGCGAAAAGGGATCGACCAAATAAGTATACGCATTATACATTCGAACCGAAGCGACTCTTATGTGTACTGTATAGCAGCATGAAACTCTCAATTCCTTCGCGACTGTATAGGTATGAGTATAGAAAGAAGAGGAGAGAATAGAGGAAAAGAAGAAGAAGCGTATGGCGCCTATGCGATTAACGGACGCGCGAGCGCGCACTCCTGCTTGAAATAATAGGCGGTACTGTTAGCGGCGTCAAACACGGCGCTTAATTGTTAATCGTCTTGTAGAAGCAGAAGCGCCGACCGTGTACTCCTATACATATAGAGTCGAAGCGCGTGCGCTGAGTGTTTACGTGTGTTTTTTTTTCCTTCCGGTCTTTGCTTTTCGGAATGATGCATTAATTTTTTTACGATAGTTGCATGGAAAAATATAAAGAAAGAGTCCAACGTGAAGAAACTGAATAAATTGATTAAAATGCATTAGAAAACGTGCGCTTTGTCATTCCAACGGCGATAAAATAGCTGTAAAATAAAAATATCCGCAGTGCTGCCACACTTTTTTCTATTAAAACGTGAAGCCGTAAAATTAATATCGACCATTAACTAACGGAAAACGCAGCGCAAAAAGCAAACACTGTTTTGTTAATTAAAAAAGAACGCCAATCGCTGTAAATTACTCAGGCGTCGTAATCGTTCAATAAAATGAAAATCATTTCTATGTCTCGTAAAGTAAAGTAAAAAAAAAGAAATATACAGCCTCTTGATTAAAATCTCTAAAAGGCACTCTCGGTGCAATTTCATCCTTTTCTAGAGACGATATAATAAAATCCAATGAAAACCTTCGACGCAGAAAAGTTCTCAATCGATCGTCATCTAATAACCTATATCCTTTACCCACTAACTCTCTAAAAATCCAGCCTCCAACGACTCTATTCCCATCGTCCATAAATTCGAGCCGAGCCGCGGGGCCGATGCTCCACGACCGCAGCCGGTTGCTTCTACAGCAACTCTAAGCTTACATAGACATGTATATAGCTAAAAAAGTCAGCGAGTGTGACGGTTACTGTTATACGTTCACAGGCCTACACACAAGAGCGCGTACTCGGAACGACGAGAGAGGTTGTGCGCGCACACTTTTGTATGTAACTCGTAGGTACGTGTAAAAATGTTGCTCGTGCCCCCACTTTCACTGCGACCTTCGCCCATCCTGTGCTTATGTGCACGGACGAAGTTTATGCCCGTGGTTGGATGCTCTCGGAGTAGCTAGGCTTTTGAAACAATGTGGAAATTTGAATCGAAAAGGAGCCTGGCTTTTCGCACTTTGTGTGCAGGTTTTTGGTTCGGAAATTGTGCGTGAATCCGAGTGTAACACACTGCTTATTTTGAAAAAAATGTGTATGCGTAAGGCATCATGAGCAATAATGCGTGAATGCGAATAATTTGAAGAATTTGTCTACAAGTTTATTAATAGTGTACGATCGCATCGCATATTTTCTAAAATGCAACTATCCAATTTAGCGACAAACAGCCATTCACCGCAAGGTCATCATATAATCCGCCACGTACCGGCATTACACAGCATAGCTGTAGTACCTATAATAATACGAGCCCACGGCAACTATTTAAAAACGTTCGACTCGTCGCGTCGTCGTCGTCGTCGTCGTGACAAGTGGTCGCTGGAATGCCAGAGCGAACCACTGCTGCAGCTCACGCATACTTACACACACACATATATAAAGAGAGAGATGCCCATTCACCTGACCGTACACTATATGTATATATACACACAAGCCAATGATGATTCCACTCACTGACTCGTTTTTTCTTTTATTTTCATTCCACAGCATCGGATCCAATTCGACGACACGGCCACGCGCACCTTCGAATACCCGAGCGAGGCCTCGATGCTGCTCGAGGCCGAAGCCACCAGCAGCCTGGACGGCGAAACTTCCGCTTCCGGCGACGCGGCCGCTGGAGCAGCAGCCGCTCGCTCCGCCGGCCCCAGCGGTACTTTGCCCTCTCTACTTGGTGAGAAATACTACTACTACTACTACTACCTGCTATGCGGCTACATACCTCGAGTTGCTGCTACTCGCATGGGACACTATTATTTCAAAACATCCTTATCGCGCGCAAGAGCGGCACCACGGCTTTTTCTGATGCGGCTAGAGCAGCGCTCCGCGTGCGCGAGAGGTGAGCGTCGCGCATCGCGCGGCGCTTTGATTTTTACGGTGCTATTGCCCGTTGAGAGGATGAGAATCAAGAATTTTTCTTAAGAAGTCCAAGTCGGGGACGGATTTTGAACGGTTGCCGGTACCGTTTCTTTTCTCTTTATGAAGCCAAGGATTGTTGTGTTTTGTAATCGGCTGTTTCAGCTGTTGGTCAATGAACCTTTTGATTATATGATCGATCGAAATTATTCTGACAATTCGAACGATGGGATTGCATTCCTTTGATACTTTTGCTTCGTGAAAATATGAAAAATTACGCTGCTCACATAAGCATCGCGAAGAGAAATCGCTAATAATGATATATGTTATTTAGGTAACCACGTGTCATTATCATTATCCAACGTCATTGCTTTGAAACAATATGTTTTCTATTAGTAAGATCGTTTTACGTAATTTGCTAACTTCATATACATTTTTCATGCGAGCTCCGTATTTGAAATTTTAATCATTTTATTTAATAACTAAAAATATCGTATGAGATATGTGAATTTCGCGTTGAAAATGATCCAAGGTTATGTTTTATCAAGCTTGTACAAATTTTGCTTGAATTATAATTATTAATTTATCTTTAGTTTAATAATGAACCACTTTGTGATTGAGAAACTATGAACATCGGCTAATTTAATACTTTTTTACACACAGGCGGAGGTGGTCTGGCGAGTTATACCCCGAGTAAAGTTGACCTTGCTTCGGAGGGTTTCGAACTCGGTGTTACGCGGGCAACGATGTCAACTTTGGCCTCGCCCCAGTCGTCGACACCACCGCAACAACAACGGCAACATGAAGAGGACGAAGTGGACTACCTAAAGCCGTCACAGGACCCTGGCACATGGGGACAGGAGACGGCGGCCGATATGCTATACTGAATACATACATACATGCATACACAGATACATATATCAGGCGCAACGAGGCGTTTCGCATTTTACTCGTTTCGTAGCGTGAAGAACTGCGCACACGTAGACACAGGAAAACCGTGCCGCCTTACTTTTTTCTGATTAGGCAATTTTTTCTAATCGTGGAGAGAAAAAATAACACGTCCAACTGGCAAATTTGATACAATCGAAAGAGAGTATAAGAAGTTGATTGCAAGAGAATGATGTTAAGTATGAATTAGGAGAAGATAAAGAGCTTTCATGAAGGGGGACCGGTAGCATTCCATTATACAAGCATTTACTTACTAATTTAATGAATTCCTCGTAAAACTGCCAAAAGCGAAAGACTTACAAGAGTGTATTGTGCGTTGCATCAAGTATAGATATGAAGAGCAAGCGCGCGCGACCTCTGATTGAATTGAGTATTTATCTTCCATTTGCGCGAGGAAGACCGCCTACTAACTGCGGCTTCTTCCTCTTTTTGACGACTTTTCGCGCAACCGCATTTACGAGAGTTGCAATTAAAAATAGAAAACAAATAAGAAAACAGCAGGTGATAAATATGATAAACATTTTGAAACTTTTTGAGATTAATTTAAGCTAGGAATGCTTTGAGCTATACATATTTAGTAAAAGGCCAGAGTTTTAAGATGAATTTTAAAAATTAGTAGATGTAAGGACTTGCTAAGATTAACGGCGTTTGCAAGGCAAGAGATTGAAAAGTAGGCTAAGCCAGAAAAAAGGAACAAAATACAAAAAAGAGTTTGAATTCGTAAAATTTTGCCGGTATAAGGCATAAGTTTACTTAGAATATTTCGTGTATAGGTATTATGTACAATAAGCCGTCGTTTCTATGAATGAAAAAATTGTAGATTTGTACATTTGATGAATTTTCGATGCTAACAAAGCATTCTTCACTCGTGTTAAGTGATGTTGATCGTCAGGAAGAAAAAATTGTAAACGCTTATTGTTTGTATTATTTTTTTTAATTTCAATGCGTGCTCTTTTGCTGCTTTTCTAAACACGAATCGGGATTAAAACATGTTGAACAATAGACCGTCCACTTTCGTAATTTTTAAAGCGCGACGGTGTCAGTGTAATTTTTGTCCGTAACTCATTAGATCTAAAATTTTTGCTATAAGCTCTTTTTATGGCAACAATTTTAAAAACAATTCGTTGGAAATCAGTGTATTGCGATGAAAATGTCAATGAGCTTGAAGAGCCCAATTTGTTAAGTGTAACTGTTAATTTTTTAGCATATTGAAAGTTGTACATACCATGCATACTAAATTATTAAGTTAAAATCCTTGAAAAGTCGAAAATTAAGTACTCTATATATATTTTCAAGGCAATTCATTTTTGTCACAGAGCTATAAAATTTCCAGTTTTCAAGGATATTTTTCTTGCCCTTTCTGCATGTTGAGTTATATTTTTTCCATTCAATTGAAGAGACACATGCCATCAAATGTTCTGCGAAAATATAAATGCGCCATTAAATTAACGAGCTATGCACGTAATTTTAACTTATTACGAGATCATGGACTGATCATAATTGTAGGTACAGTATTGAAAAGTTTTCATTCATAATGGACTTTTTTCGATTATTCTTGGTCTATATGGTCATCAATTATCTTATTGGTCATTGCTGGGTTTTGTCATTAAGTTACAATGCATTTATTTGCGATATCACACAACTAAATCGTTGTGTAATCGTGAGAATTTATTTCTTTATTTAACGTGTAGTAGTGATAGTCTGTGTCATGGCATTAGTGTCTCGTATTGTGATAATCTTGTTAATTTCCTTTTTTTGGTGGTAAAAAGCAAGTAATAGGTTTTATAGATAATTCATATTGTGAAAATTAAAAAGGATGTTACAGTAGAATTTAAAATACTGCCTCATACTTGCCACATTGCTTTCTCATAGAGATACATCATGAATGTAACTTGAGTGGACTAAGTTGTTTTACGATTGAATTGAAATTTAATTTCAATTCAAAATAACTTTTTAAAAAGAATGCAATTCTTTCAAGTTATTCGAAAATTTATTAACTTATATCTGACTAAAACGTATATGTTTAAATTATATGTACTTTGTGAATTTGATTAGTAAAAATATGTAAAATCTATAACGTGATCAGTATACTGTTTTAAAAATATATAGAAGAATTTAAGTTCAAAATATTCACTTAGAGCAAAAATCAAAGCTGTTTCTCTATGAATGAGTAAAAATAAAGGCAAAATTGACAGTTTTATAAATCCTTGCTTTCTGTATATAGAAAGCTTTTGATAATTCCTTTGTAAATTATTCGGTCATTTCATTTAATATCATGGATCATTGTGGTTGTAGTTGTAACTGTCATTGTCACATCTCTTAATTACGTCATTATCATACCATTCATTTATAAAAAAAATTAGTATTACTCTGCTATGTACTATTATAGTTATTCGTAAGTTGTAATCATGCCAATAGCTTATCAAAAAATAATAATAAATGATTAAACTGTAATCATATTGTTTTTATTCTGTCACTATTTATTTTAATGTATACCTCTATACATTAACTAAAGAGAACTATACATTTTGAACAGTTTATCATGTTACAGCAGAAAAACAGCATATGAACATTTTTGTACACGGAACAATTAAATTCTAAGTCAGTTAGTAATATGTTGAGCAATAGTACTTCTTCTTCCAGGTCATAGAGATCAGCAGGCAGCCATATCGGCTTTCAGTGATGCCAGTTTACAATCGTACTTGACTTGCTTTGCCCTGAAGAGATTGCTTTTCTGCGCGATGAAATACATTTTTTTGTGATTTCTTCTGTTAATTCTGGATCAGTGCGAGGAGAATAATGATATTACTATATACATCATACGTAGATACACTTTGCGCGAATCACGATCGGTGACCCTGTTATTTGGTGCAAGCCGCAGTCCACCGTCTCATTTCAGGGAAAAATTTAAAAAAAGTTAAACAAATTTAAACCAAGTTAACGGTATATAAAAAATCTAAATAAGGTTGCGTCCTATTTTGAATTAGGAATTTGAAAAAAATTATAAGCGGAACTCCACGAAGTTAAAATATAAAATTCACGAGTATGGAAGAAAAAAAATATGGCGGCTGGAAATACGAATACAAGTTTAATAACAAAGAAAAAGTTGTAAGTGTTATTAAATAGTAAAAAATGACAAAAATAATTGATAGATTAAAATTTGATATATTTGAATTAGCTTTTTGTGAAGCTGGAACACATCATATATACACAAATAATAATTATATCTTAACGATTTTGTTGACAAATAGTGTAAATGTTCGATGTAAGAATAAGAAAATTTCAGTTAGAGTATAAAAGGGAACAAAATTTATTCATAGTTCGTTCATTAATTATAACTACGGTATGTTTAAGAAGTAGTTAGCTATATAATATGATATATTCGATGCCGTACGGGCTAATATGGGTAGATCAGCATCATCGTCTCCAGACTGTCGTGTCTAACAACTGTAACACAAAACTTTTCCATACCTATATATAATAATTCGAAAGCTGCCGAGTCGGGATGACCGAAGCCCGGAGCGGACATGCCAAAGGGAGAAAACGAAGGTCGTACTTATATTTATTATTTTGAGTTGGTTCATTGTCACTATATCAATATATACCCTATACCTGTACATTATAAATCCATCGGTAAGAGCATTAGAGAAAACCGTCATCTGCGGCTACCTGTAGGCCCTTATATATAGTACAAATATATAAATAAGACATTTTTATTAAATTGATTTTTTTCATAGTACTAATTTTCGTAGACTATACCATGGCATTTTTTTGAATCAGTCGAAAACAAACAATAAACTCGCCGCAGCAAGCAATCTGTGTTTCAAGCAGATGAATGTTATTCCTGTGTGTCTAAAATATACACGGTAGTATATGGATTTGAAAAGTGTAATTCATTAAAGATGATAAAATTAGATGGAGAATGAAATCATTCAAACATAAATGAATATTTATTAACACTTTATTATGAAAGAATGTATATTTAAAAATGTATACTTTTGATAATAACAGTACAAAATTTTTTTATTTTTTTCTATAAAAAGCAATATATTGACGATAAATTAAATTTACTTACTCTTTTTTGGAACAGTAATCGTTGAGATTGTATCAGTAATAAGAATTTAGTACAACATAAGCAAAAGGTTTTTTAATCAAAAGAGTTGGCCCTTTTTGAATAACAGAATTAGATTTTTTGTCAGTTAAAATTCTCATTGTATCACGAAAATATTTATTCAACACTCGATAGTCAGTTATTAGAGTCTTTAAAGTTCCTAGTTTTGAAAATCTCTTTTACTTGGGGAAGCAAGTAATCAACTGTGCATGTTAACTATTTTTAGGCAACGTTTATTTTCCGAGTTATTATTAGATGAAGTATAGGACAATTCACCAAGCTGCACATTATAATGAAATCCTAATTTTAGAGAAATTGAAAATTTATTTACAATGACTCAAAGATCGACTTTTGGTCGGCAGGACTTACGCAGCTTACAAACATAACAAAAATAATAATACATAGCTTTAGCATACACAATTGTCATTCTAGAGAAGATTTTAATTTCAAATAAAAAATCTCCTACATTATTCATAAAAAAGGGCAAATCACCTCAAAATGATCGATAGCCCAAAAACAAGGAATAAAAATTTAAAAATGCGCCAAAGAATACACTGTTTATGACAAAAAGTTCTTCCATATGTACAAGATATTAAGTATTTGTAGTATATTATAAATTAGTCTTTGTCCGTTGTTGTTTTTCTCAATGTTTTAAGGCATCTCGTCGTCGTTTCTGCATGATCTAACGTTATCCTTTACAAAGTGCCTCAATTCATAGCAAATAAGAGCAGCAATTTTTATGGACAACCTGGACTATCATTACAGCAGACTTATGTTAATCATTGATTTTGCACACTCTTTTCAATCCCTTCTTAAATCTTATTCAAAAAGTCTGATTGACAATTGAGCTCATTAAAAACGGAGGAATGGAAGTCTGCCAATTATAATCAGCACTTTGATTCTACCACTTCTTCTTATGTTCATCCATTGATACACCACCCGGCCCCAGTGAAACAATCATCAACAATCCTCCGATCACAGAAAGGGTCTGAAATAAAATGCAATATTATTAGTTTAATCCATAAAAGTATTAAGATTAAAATTACTTTTTCTTGTATCAAATTTTTGTTAAAATGCGCAGTAAATCAGCAAAAAAATCATAGGTCATACAGTAGAAACTTTTAATTTAATTGTGTACGAGATAAGGTTAAACTTTGAATACAATAAGTAAAAACCATTGATATTTTTGCAACAGTATTTATCTGTCATACTCACTTGGAAGAAATCATATTTAAGGAAATCTCTTAGTGGTTTGTAATCTGGAATGGTCCACCAAGCATTGTGGTAAAAGTTGAGGGCTGTCAGAATGAGCACAAGTAGTAAAGAACTGAGTTTTGTCTTATATCCTACAGTCACAAGAACCATCAATATTCCGCCGAGTACATCCTGGATGATTTGGAAGAAAGACCATTCGATTCTAATCAATGTGACAAACATGAAAGCTAGGAGCACTCTGCCTGCCAGCTGCAGAAGATTTTTTGGTTTGTTATCACCCAGAGAAGGTACACCAGCAAATAGGGATCTTCCTTCAGCCTTGGACTCAGCCAAGACCAGCAGGAGGGCACCGATGAGAGCCAAATTCCTAAAGAGGAACTGCATGTCCCACAGAATGCTGTAGGCAAAGGTCTGGAGGATCACAATGAAGAAAAGCACGCCACAGGCGATACTGACTCTCCACCTGCCAATGACAGCTACACAGCCACCCAGCTGTCCCACCAGATTAATCAGGACGAAGAGGGTGGCCAGAAACTTGCCGCATCCCCACTGCATGTCCATGTACTCTCTCTGTTCGCTCCATTGGAACCACATCCGCAGACCATCCTCCAGGAAGGTGGCAATGAGGCAGAGCCTTGCCATTGTCGGCAGTACATGCTTTCCATTTCTGATAATCTGAAAATTCGAGAAAAAACACATCAGCATAAAAATCTCATTCATGGCTCAGTAGCCAAAGTATCATTATCTAGAGTCAAGATACGGCGGCAGCGGCGCTGTGTCCCATATTTCCAAAAAAAAGTAGGTTCGTGAAAGTGAATAAAAGTGAGGCGCTCGGGCGCGTACTTATATATACAGTAATTCGACATTGCCACGTTTCTGTCGCAACAAGCCACGGCTCGAGATACCGCTCGGAGCTGCCGTTCGGGTCGATCTCTCTTTCTCAACTCTGGAGAATTTAGTCCAAGTATAATGGAACATATGTACGATCAGATAGTCCCAAAGCTGAGAGCTAACGTGTACCTATAGACTCGATCACGGTACGTCAGCCGGACAGCTGCACATATGGTTGCTCCGAAGCTCCAAGAATTTCGGAGTCGACCGGGACGATAATATAACCTCGAGGCTTGCGCACGTGTACGAACCAGGCCAGTGAAGGTCGGCTACTTGTCGGGCTTCTCGTTTCTCGCAAAAGCGCCGCGTAATCACGTCGTGCACAGCGCTGTACAAGCGCGTAAGTGTACGTGGACGACGCAGCGAAGAGGCTAATAATAGCTGCGAAGCTCGCGTGTGCGTATGTATATTATAAAGTTTGCGCGCGATGAGAGTATTGTCGTACCTGGTCGGCGACCTCCTCCGCCTTGGACATGACCTCCTGTTGCATCATGGTGCGTGTGTGCCCCGACGACGGGTCCTCTCAGTCGATGAAAGCCGAAAAAAAACACACGGCCATACGCTCGAGCGCGCGCGCTCTCTCCCTCTCGCGTGTGTTAGCAGCGCACGACGGGACGACGACGAGATCTCCACCACAGACACTCGCTGAACTCGCGCACACTAGCCTCTTATCTCTCTCTCTCTCTCTCTCTCTCCCTCTCTCTCTCTCTCTCTCTCTCTCTCTCTCTCTCACTACTCTCCCGTGCACGTGTGCTGCCACAAGTCGAGCGTCGCTCGAGCAGTGGCACTATACTGACGGCCAGTAGCCAGTAGATGCGGCTATACTATAGTGGCTAGCTCGACTGCGCTGTATACGGCTGCGTCCACAATTAACCGTATTCGTTAGCATGTACGACGCACGTAGACATTATAATGTTTTGGACATTGTCGCCAACTTAAATTAATTTCGAATGCCTGTGTACACAGCGTAAAATCCACTAATCTCAGACGTTCGAAATTAGGTTAAGTTGGCAACAATGTCCGAAACGTTGACGTTTATATAAACGCTAACGAATACGGCTTATTGTGGACGCAGCCTTTTCTCTTCGTCCCCCACTATACCTGCATAAGCGCAAGTGCGTACTACGTGGGCAGCGTAGAGTTGGAGGTTGGAGTATAAGATTTACTCACACAGTTATGGGACACACGCACTTGCGACATACGGACGTCAGAAGAGGTCGAAGGAGGAAGAAGCCTGACGTGTATATATTATAGTTATACGACGACGATTGGGTTATGATGTACTAATGGCCACTATATAGCTATGTATACTGCCTCGAGCGAGATCGAATAGAGAGTTTGGGTTGAAGAGAAAAGCAGAAGCAGAGAGAATATTAACCGCGAGGGAAAAAATGTATATACAATTTATATATAGGCATATTTGTACGTCATGCTCGCGCGCGTGAGTATGTGCAGAAGCAAGCCGAGTCACGGTCATGACCGAGAAATTATATATAAGCTAATTATGCGGCGCGGCGCCCTGTGTACTGCCGCGCTCATTCTTGCGGTTTTTATCAAATTATCGGCTCACGATGATGTATTTGCACGACGAGTGGGTTACCCCAGCTATATACGTTGTTACGACTTATTTTTTCAACGAGCTTTTAGAGTACGACTACTTTGCTCCGATATATGCATTGCGCGCGTATAGGCATATACATATGGTATAATCCGCGGAAGCCCAAAGTTTGCTGGTGATTTATGCACGTCGAGGTTTTTATCATAAGGAAAATTTTTAATTTATAAAAACGCAAAAGACAGACGTGATCTTCTTGTCAGTTACTAGATATATGTAAGTATATCTCCGATATTGAATCCAGTATTATATAGCCTCTTCGAATATCATAATGATAAAGGATTTTATGTCGTTATAATTGATTGGCAGACAATTTCGTTATCTTGCCACAGTTTTTCATCGGAGGATTTACAAGTAGATAAACAATATACGGAGCTGCAATAATACTATACATTTTGCAAGTATATATGTAGGTATATATGTGATACTAAAATAGACAAACTGCGTCGAGATTGTTATTTGCAGATTCAAGAATAGTGGCACTGTTTAACGGTACATCATTACTAAAGCGATTTCAATGAAAATATCAAATGCAAATTATTTCGAATAACGTATTTCAAACTGGGCGCTTAATAGTGAACGTTATACAATAGTGAGCGCTGTAGATGAGATTAATATTGTTTTGGAAAAGTTTGTTTTCAAAAGTAGAGACCGGTACAGTATTATAGCTATATAGATGTCTCGCTGCATATCGAATTCATGCACTTACGCGCGCATATAACAATATATATTTAGAAATTGTTCTGTTCATATCAACTATCAAATTAAGTCGTAAATTAATGAAAATTTTAAAAAATATCAAGATTTTGGACACGCACGCGCTCTAAAAATCTCTTTGCAATCTAATCCTCTATACTATACCTATACATATACTCATAAAATGAGCTGCTCTCGTTATACACCAATCCAGCGCGAGAATTTTGTTTACACTGTCAAATCATTCGAAAAAGCCAGCGCAGCTATTTCATTTCCAGCACTTGCCACATAATCACTCTTATACACTTTCTATACATGGCAATGAAATCTCCAAAAATCCTGAAAGCCTTTTTTCATTTTTGCTAATGAAAAACATGTTAACAATCGTTTATGAAAAAATATTCGCTCGTTGCAAAGTTACATTACTTATGTGGCGCGAATACAGCAGTGATCGCGCGCACCGGCCGAGCTTAGTTTATGTATACGCAGCAGACGTACACGTGGCGCACCCCCCCGCCGAAGCTATTTTTCTCGTTTAATTCTAGCCGACTTTCCGGATTGTGCCTCCAACTCGGCGCGAGTCGGTACATCAGGCAACGCAGATTTATACTACACACACACACGCACTACTAGTGAATTTTCTCCTAGCATATAGTATAGTTAGCGTATATACTTGTATATAAGGTATATACGTATAAACACCCTTTTAGAGCGCCTTGTAGCCATCTGCTCTCGCGGTGCGCGCGTGACAGACAGCAACAGCAGCCACCGGGTTGTTTCGAAGGTGTTTCACTGATGAGAGAAAAGCGGCTGCTCAACTCTGAAAAATGAAGTGGCTGACGATAGCTCTAGTGCTGGCTCTGTCCTCGAGGCAGACCTACTCCTACTTCATCACCGTCGACGCGCACTCCGAGGAATGCTTCTTCGACAAAGTCGACTTTGGCACCAAGATGGGTTAGTTTTTCCAAATTGCGCTATTGTAAACACCTTAATAATCCCTATTCACTCGCAGTATAGATTCATATGAATATAGGTGTGCGATGGATTATCGCGATGGTTAACTAGACTTTGTGGATTTACAGGGCTCACCTTTGAGATTGCCGAAGGTGGATTCTTGGATATCGATGTGAGGATCGTTGCCCCCGATGGCAAAGTCATGTACGATGGCGAGCAGGAGAGTAGTGGCAAGTTTACTTTTGCTGCGCACACACCTGGCATCTACACGTACTGCTTCAGTAATCAGAAGGGTACCATGACTCCTAAGGTTGTCATGTTTAATATGGATATTGGAGATACTCCCAAACAGTCCGGCGCTGATTCACCAGCTGCTGGAGCACACGAAGGAGATGGTCCTAATGCAAAGCTCGACGATGTGATTAAGGAGCTTAGCACGAGTCTCTGGAGCGTGAAGAGTGAACAAGAGTACATGCAGGTTTGTTGTTTTTTTTTTGGAGTTTTATTTTATATAAGGTTCAGGTTAGAAAGCTGAAATATGGTATTTCTTAGAAATGAAGATTGATGAAAGATGTGTAATTAAACAAAGTGTATCTCAATTGCAAGTTATGTAATTGTTGAAAACGCAATAATTGTCCTTTTTTTTTCGCAGGTACGAGACAGAAATCACAGAACAATCAATGAAAGCACAAACTTCAGAGTAGTTGTGTGGTCATTCTTTGAAGCTACAGTCCTAGTCTGCATGACTCTGGGACAAGTGTATTACTTAAAACGATTCTTTGAAGTGAGGAGAGTGGTGTGATATGAAACGAACTGTAAACATAAATTTATTGCCCTAAGACTAATTTGCGAGTCATTTGTATACGTTACAACAATAATTATGAATGGATTTTTTCAATAAAAATATATTGTCATTCTTGTAATAATGTTTTTTTTATTTTTGGTTTTAAACTATATAACAAATATAAAATATTCATTTATTCCTCAACAGTCCAAGGCTTCACCATCCTTAATTTATCCCAGGGATTCGCATGTTTGTACTGCGGTGGCTCTTCCAACTCTAAACCATTTTCCGTCAATGCATTCAAAAAAGCAGTATATCTTTTACTGTTTGTCGGATCTATGTCACATCGAACTGCTGTTATACCACATTCTAGACACCTCTGAGCTAAGAGCTTTCCAATGTTTGCAAATGTAGCTACATTATGTGTCCTAAGGAAATATATATTTTGTTTATTACCATGTAAACTTCTTAGATCTAACAAAAGTAATTGTATTCTATTTACTTAAATAACTGTTTTTTCAATGCCCACTCTTTAGTCGATGCTGTTATAAAAGGTCCATTCTTAAAGTGTCTTATTCCAGCTTCAACGTTCTTATTCGATACTTCTATGTATAATCTACAAATAAAAATCAACAGAACATTTTGGTTAGTTTGACAAATACACATTATTTCAAAATAACAATCATAACCTACTTGTTCCAGTACTCGATTCCTGGATTGTTTAAATGATAACCCACAGGTTTTCTTGCAATTCTCATAAGCTCCAAGTTTCTTGGATTTCTATTATTCAACTCAATGCAATTCTCCAGTAAGCTGGCATTACTCTGGACATGTCTCGTGCCGCTTCCCAATTTTGATTTCAGAGCAAAGCTGCATCCTCTGCTCAAACTATTCATTTTTCACAATCTACTATTTGTTTACAACAATCGATCATCAAAAACAGTAAAAAGAAATATCAATTATGTTTTTCAAATTCATCGAGCGGCTCCTGATCTACATATATACGAAGAGCTGCCGACTACTCCGAAGTTGCAGACAATGGATTGACGCGACTCGCTTCATCTGTGTATATACGATGTTCGATTCTCGCGATGAGAAATTTCGACGTGCTTGTTTAAAAAATACGCGCCGATAAATAAAGTCGGTCCCTTTTCCAATTCAGCACCGTAATTGTCTATCGCATTGATCGTTGTTTACAAATTTCGATATATTTGGCGATTATGAAATGAAAATGAATAAATTACACCAATCATAACACATTTTCTCTCCATTTCCTCCATCAAATTCATTTGACCATTTTGTTGGACAAGAATTTCAATATTACAGTGTAATATATAATTCCGAGCGAATATACCGATCGAGGATCGCGAGCTACGTCCCACCGTCACCAGAGAGCAGAGCAATAAACACACACGTGCTCCGTCAGCAGCTGCACTGGCACGCGGGATATTTCTGCGTTCCGTGCAGGCCGCGCGCAGGGTGGGGTGGGATTGAGCGCAGCAGCAGTGGAGAGCGAGAGAGAGAGAGAGCGCAGCTCGAATCACAAAGTTCTACTCTCTGCGCGGCAGTCTTCCTCACGAGAGTATAGAGAGGCCGTCGCTCTCCGTCTCTCGCTGCTCTGCGCGATCGCGCTGCGCGCGCGCGGTCCTCCGAATCGACGCATATAGGTACATACATATACTTATACTTGTATATCCGTAATTCTGATTCATTCACGCGCTGCTGCAGTGTCCTTCCACAACGTCGTGGTGAGTGTGTCAAAAGTCGCGAGGAAAAAATTGACAGTCACTCGGCCTGTCCCTCTCTCTCTCTTTCTGCAGTGTGCTCACACGCGCGAGTGTATTATACACAATACCGTTTTCTTTCGACTCTCCTCGTCCGCCGCGGTGTAGAGTGGATCTGCCTGTATAGGTGTACAGCCCACACGTTATCCTTGTATATAGCAGCAGGCTCTGCTGCGACTGCATCTGTATACATGTATATACACGTATATAATGTGTACCTATAGGTATATTCGCGCTCTGCTACTGTTCGTGGAGAGAGACAGAGAGACAGAGAGAGAGAGAGAGGAGCTGTACCGCGTTGTATACATAGTATCCAGTCGATACTCGGCGCGCCGAGAACCACCTCTCTCTCAACCTATACACGTTTTTCCTTTACAGCAGAATATCACGACGACGGTGGCGGCGGCGGCCTAAACCTGCACGTGCGGATTGTCAGCGGACTCGTTTTTCTTCTCATCTCTGCAGCTTTCCCGATTAAAGTGTGTAGCTGCCGAGACCCTCTCCTCCCCCCTCCCTGCTCTCACGTGGGGTAAACAACAAAGCGAACTACAGTGTGATACACGTATACGCTCAGAAAAAAAGAAGAAAAAGCATATCAAGAAGTGCAGAGAAGAAAGCGCAGAGAGAAGGGGGTGTCTGTCTCTGTGTACTTGCGAGGCTGCACCTGCCGGGGGCGGCTTATATATATATATATACATCTCTCTCTTTCTCTCTCCGGTGCAGTCGATAAGAGAGCTCTGCGCAGGAATCGCGGGTAAACAGCACCGCTGGAGATTGTAATCCTCTTCTGCGACGTTCTTCGATATACACAGGTGAGTACCAGCTCTCTTTTCCTGATAATACCTATACGCGCGTACACACTGCAGTTGCGCGTACGTCTTTCCAAAGCGAGCCAAACGAGCGCATTCATCGGGCGGGAGGTCGGGGGAAATTCGCCTTTTCAGAGCCCGGAGATTATTCTATTTTCAAGGGATTCGCCTTTAACCCCTTTCAGTCGTCATGCCGGATTCGCGACGAGAATCTCCCTTTCTCTCTCTCTCTCAGCGTAAATGCATTACATATATCGATTATCTCGCGGCTATTCATGCGCGCCAGAGATGAAGGCGACTGCTGCTCTGCTTCTTCCTGCTTTTTTTACAATACACTCGTCCGCCCCTGGAATTTTTTCGACAGGGAGGTAAGGTTAGGTAGCGCGGTAGAGCACGGGTGCGTTTTGTTTATTCTGAAGCACAGCAGCAGCAGTGTATCATAACGATCGGGTATGTATGCATACATGCATAAGTATACAAAGAAAAGAAAAATCATTACGTTTCCATATATACGCGAGGAGAAATAAGAGCGAGAGTCACCATACCGTTGATAATCGCGGTCTTCCCCCGGCACGTCGATAATATAAATACACGCAGTGGCTGATACGATCTCTCGTGTCGCTATTTGAATATTTCATTATCTCGCCGAGCCATCTTATACTTACAACGCGGCTTTCCTTTTTTCTTCTCTCAAAGTGTCGGTGTCGCGTACAGCCTATATATAATATAACGCCGGCGATTCGCGGGCTAATTAAAAAGGGTCGGCGAACGAGGCCGCGAAAAAGTAGCGAAGATACAGAGAGCAAGTATATATGTATACACGTCATGCAAATGGGCAATTACACGCGGAGTGAGCCACACGCACGATGATGCGACACATAGCGCGCGCTTATAACATTGAAGCCTCGGTGTGATATATATATATATATATATATATAGTGAGCGCGCGTGCCGAGCGCGTTTATCATATATGTGTAACGCTTCTCTCGCGGCGGAATCACGTGGACGAGTCTAGGACAGTTTTCTTCGTCGCTGATGCCGAAAGCACGTGCGCGAAGGGGGAGGGGGACTTTTCCTCTTTCAGACGCATCGTTCTCTATTATATACGTGCGATTGATAGACGTATACACGAGGTTCAATTGACATTGAATGCGCATAGGATTGACGTTTTTCACGAGAAGGATAATGGACTGGTTCTTTTTGCTTAACAGGTTTTCAAAAGCGAGTTTTTTTTAAGCGGAGATTGTACTTTTGAATTTTTCCGCTAGCTATGAAGTCCTTGAAGAAAAAAACGACATAAGCGAGTCGGCTGTTCTTTTTTTCTCCTTCTTTCAAATCTCGTCTCGCCGAATTAACATTCGACCTGTGTCTGTATACGTATTACATACATGCGCCGAAGGAAAAAAAAAGGAATCTCGCGCTCCAACAACGATGAAAATGAAATTCGCGAAAAACCGACACACACACACACACACACGTGACCTCATTCCCCTTCACCGCGCGCGAAAAATCACTACGGCCTTATATACGATCTAATTTTCTTTTTTATTTCGAGCTCTCGCGCTACCGCACAATTTTGCGTAACAATCGCCGAGCGATGCATTATTTATCGACTCGCGCGCGTTATACAATGGGTCCGACGAGAGATCCGGACCACGATCGAAGCTTCCTATCCCGACTTTCGCGAATTTGCACCTTCTAGCTCGAAAGAAAGAAAAAAAATAGAAGAAGCAAACTTCCCGTTGTCGGCATACGTATATGTATAGTGTCGCAATGCGTAATGACGCCGAGCGCGCGGCGAAATTAGCTTCTTCTCTACCTACGTAATGTTCCAGGCTGCTATTTTTCCCGCTCGTAAATTGTGGCGGGAAAATCGTGGAACTGGATGTATTTGATGTTTAATTTTCGCGCTGCGTCGAGCGCTCTTTAATTGCCGGGATATAAGACTGCGGCGCGATAATAATAATTTTTATATGCACAGGCGGCATTGGGTATATAGCGCGCATGAATAAATAAAATTTATCGAGAGTGTTCGCGATTTTTTACCATTATAGTTTCTTGTCAGCCTATTGGAAAGCTCGATTTATCGTCATTTTTTTGTTTTTTTCTTGCGGGTAGTCCGCGACGGAAAGTGTGATTAATTTCGCGAGTGCGTGCGCGAGAGCGGCGACGTGAATAGGAAATAAGTGTTATATACAAGTGTGTATATATATATATATACATCGCTCTCGCAACGAGTTTTTATATCGATATGACGAGTTTCTGCTGTGTGCGATGCGGAGGAAAATATTGATATGTATGCAAAAATCAATTTAATCTATTGTAAACTTTTCTTATTTTCTACTGAGGAAAGGTTACATAGGAATTCCGATTCAATTAGGTCATGCTTTTTAAGTACTCATACGTACACAACTCAAATACTATAAAGAAAATAGCAATAATAGCCATATTGAGTAGGGCCTCTCGAGCACGAGGCATACGACCGATCAGTCAGTTCGAGTCAGACCGCACAGGAGAGAGAACGAAATAAAAAGTTGGACTTAAAATATAAATTCTGCATGCTTTTTATTACACCTGGCTTCCCATATTCCAATAGAAATCGTTGTGTATACATATTTGCATATACAATATACACAACCGAATAGATTGGGATTGTAAAACAGAAAATTAGGTTTCTCTTATCTACGACGCACTCGCGGTTCTTAATGAAAATTTTCACGGCGCTCGCGCGAGCATATAGCGCTTAAAACTCTCTGTATGGCTTGCGCAAACTTGTGCGCGTAATAAAGATAGCGATTATATTAGCCCCGAAATAAAAAAATGTAACAATTATGCAATTATCAATTAGAGGAGCTTATCGGTCTTATCGAGGCTTTATTAAATCAAACGAACAATATTCGGCGCCGATAATATCATATCTAATTAGCCGACCACTTGCGACAATCGAGTTTCCAAGTGGTTTCGAATTGAGTCAATGATTCGCCCCTCGATACAGTGCGACGTTATACCTCTTCCTCCCTTCGTCTTCTTCTTCTTCTCACCCGGTATTAATGGAGTCTCCTCATCCCTCTGCTGTAGAGGGATGCGATATTCTCGGAAAGAATAAAGCCTTTTGTGCGCAGTGCTATGCTCTTATGTATATATAGCCTTGAGGCCGAAAAGAAAATTAACACTTGTTCTCTGTCGAGGTAATCCGAGTGGGAGAGAACAATGCGGTTACAGCGCGGATTTAATAACGTAGGAAGTAGCTAGTAAACGTATATTTGTGCAGTAATGCTGCGCAGGTGCTAAGCGGCCTAAGTAGATAAACTCGCAGTTCGGCCAGACGACGCAATGGCATCGTAGAATAACGTTAATCTCGTCTCAGCCGGAGGGACGTGTGCATAATACAATAGTATGTAAATAATGATTCAGCGCATTGTTCTGCGGGTGACGCGTCTGTATAAGTTCTATGAAAAACCCAATAAGCGATTCACTTCGCGCGCGGATGCATTTCCATCGAAATATGCAAACTAAGATAAAATACCCCCAGGAATTGCCTCTCCACTTCATCTGTACGTAATATACAGAGCCAAATCGAAATGTTTCCGAACCATGAACTCGGAATCTCATATCGGCGAAAATTTACGATCGGCGCATTGCAAAACGCTGTCTCACTCTCTCTCTCTCTCTGCACCGCCCCTTCGTTTTTTTTTTCGTCTTCTTCTTCGGTTATATACAAGGACTAGCTCTTTCACTCTCTCGGTAAACAGGGCAATAAAAATGTCACAGAGGCACACGCTATCAGTTGGCCCGTCGCGAAATTTAATGAACGTGCGATAAGTGTGAGCGTTGTGTGTGCGAGTGAACTATATATATGTACGTGAATCTGGGCTTTGAATTTTTATCGGCAGCGATTGATGCCTCGCCTAGACTTCGTGCGCGTATATGAACAACACGTGCACGCATACACACAGTGGGAGAAGTTAAGGAAGACTGAAAGGGCCTTTTGTCGAGACTGTTATCGCCGACGGCGTCGTATGCTACAATCCCCAAAGTTTCGAACGCTGTGTGTTGCGCTATACTGCAGCGTGTATACACGGCCGTTTGTTTAATTTATCAATAACATTGGCACCGCGAGGCTGTATATATACGCCCGTGGATGTATGAGCGACCGATTGAGCGTGTTTTTGCGATCGATTCTGTTTTGAATTGCAGAATTCGGCCCCCGATCTGTATGCGAGAATCGGATTTGCCGCCGATCTTCAATATGTTTGAATTTCCCGCGCTAATCCTCTTATGGCTCAGTTTTCGCAATTTGCGATCGCATTAGCTCATTCCCTTTTTCTTCGCAAAACTCTTTGATCCTTGTACTCGACGAGCCATTATTTCGTACGTTTATTTCGAACTATGCACGCAAAAAACGTTCTCTCTCGTGTTCTCTGTTAATAGAGCGGTACACTCCATCGTAAACATAAAAAAAATGAACTTCGGGTACACTACCATTATCGTTATAGGTCTCGTAAAGGAAAACGATATAGGCTAACGCGTATATGTATATATATGCGCGAACGATTCAATTAAATCCATATACAAAAATAACTTTACTACTCTATATACACGCATGACTGTACGTATAAAAAGCGCCTACGCAAAAGGAGAAAGGGGGAGAGACAGCCTATTATCCCTAAAACCCACTCGCTCATTACGCCTACTGAGTATATATACGCATGTCATTTTCTTCGCATTCGCAGGAATCGACGACTCGAGGGTGGCACTCAGTCAGCTGCGGACTCTCAGCGGAGCTGGTCGTACACGTACATCCGCGTCACACCTATATAACATAGACATATAAATATATGCGCTATTGTACGTAAAGAAGAGGAACTAAGGGTGCATAGTCGGCTGGAATGATAGTTATGGTGTCACGTGGATGCGATGACTGTGGCTGCAGCCGTGGCGGCTCCGTGGCACCGGGCCCACATCTATAAGGCCCTCGCCTGCATAGTTTTCGTTCTCATAGCCTTGCAGTATTTACTCAGCGGGGCTATCGATCGGCGATCGATCGAGACCATTTTCACCATTAACACTAGTCGGTCAGTATATCATGCGTGTTTTTCATTTTTACTTGTAGATCGAGCGATTCGGATGTGCGGAGTTTGCAAGTCAAATGCGACGTCCACAGAGAGAGAGAGAGAGAGAGAGAGAGCGTGTATGTAAAATACACGACGAGGGAAATAATAATTTTTTTTTTCAAGGATATATGGATATGACAATTTTTAAAAATCAATACGGCCATCAATTACGAGTAGTACGTAGCCTGCCCGCGCGTATATTTATAGGACTATATATGTATTCGATGTTCATTTGTGTGCGTAATATGGATTTTTTCGTCGCGCGGACGTTATATTCATACGCGATTGAGTCGCGCCGACGGAGTGAGAGAGAAAGCGTTTAATTAATATCGGCTCTGCCGGACACAAGTGGCTCGTGTACTCTCTCTCTCTCTCTTTCTCTTTGTATACTATTTTGTTCCTAATGTCACGGTCTTTCAACGAGTGTAAACGCGGACTCGATGGGCTTTTAACGACGCCGAATATGCTGGCGTTTGATTGATTCGTCGAGGTGCTCGTTAATTACCGTGTACCGCAATTGTTTGTTTTTGACTTATTTCGTAGCGATAAAGTTATATGAGCTACTATATGCAGTCTCATTACCGCAGGTGAGATAAGATACGGCGGATCGTTGTCCTAGAACAGTTTTATAATTGCCGTGCATTAGTTGCAATTTATTTCTCTGCGAAAGCACGTACTAATCGTAAAACAATTTCGAGCTGGTTCGCAACCCGCAGAGTTAAGGCACGTTCCGTACTCGAAACCGCGTCTATGTGAAGTCAAAAAGCGGCAAAGAGAAGAATCGACGGGCACTCGATGAATCAATTGTCCTATCGCGCGCGTTCATCTTGCGCAAGGAGAAACGACGACGTCGATTATTGCGCCACGAAAATATAATTTCTCTCTCTCTCTCTCTCTCTCTCTCTCTCTCTCTCTCTCTCTCTCTCTTTCTATTTTTATAATGACGCGCGTGTAGAAGCACTCCGGGGACACGTCGTCTTTTTCGCTCGGAACGAAATGACCCAATTGTATTTAATATCGCGACCTTTGCTTTCGGCCAATCAATGTTGCATCCGATCGATTATTAAACATTGGCCGACGTTGAGGAGAAGAGCCGTGACTTGAATTTTCCTTCATACATACATGTGAATCACGACCAAAAGTGAGACGCGATGGCGTGTAACTGGAAAATATGCAAAAGCGAATCATGCGAAAATATCGTTTCTTTGTACTGTCCACATCAGACCGCCGCATCAACGAGCGCTCGTGATCTACGGCCCTGCAACGGTCAGCTCCAGCAGTAGCAACAACAACAACAACAACAACAACGAAGACGAGGACGAGTCCAGTAGTGGCGCAGGTCCGCCGCCGGGAAACTCGAGCCTTGTCAGCACCTCGTCATCGGCCGTCGTACCGACGAACAATTCCTCCTTGTTGCTGAACTCGATGCTCAGGAGCAACTCCTCGGGATCACCACTCGACGCTGAGGCCGTGATCAGGTTGAGAAATGCGACGAGTTCAACCGTCGGGGTGTCCACGAGCACAAGCCCCACAGCTACGCAGACGCCGAGATGTCCGCTCGTACCTCCGAATCTCGGTGAGATTGTACCCATCAGTTCCGCGTGTGTTATATACATTTGACAAATCGTTTAGAATAAAGATAAACTGCCCTGTATATTACGCGTGAATTCGTGCTCGAGCAAGCGCGGCTCTTTTGTGCGTATTTCGATTAAATCGGGACATCGTCCCGATTAGTCAGCGACAAAAGACACGCGCACGGCTCTCTCGTTTTAATCCGGAATCAGTGTAAAATCAAATTCCCCTCGCGGCGCTCAACAAAATTGCGGGCCATTCAAGCCCCCCGAAATCGATATACGCCCAGAGGCGCGTTCATCCATTATTACCGCGGACTCGCCGAGCGAATGGCAAACTAATTGCGAATTTCTGATTTGTCGAATTCACAGTGGGACCGATAGCAGTGAGCAAATCGCCGCCGGATCTCGCAGCCATGGAGAAGGCCTTCGCAAAGGTGAAACAGGGCGGCAAAGGTGCGCCGGAGGACTGCGTCGCGCGCTACCGCGTCGCCATCGTCATCCCGTTCCGCGACCGATTCCCACACCTTATGACCCTGCTCTACAATCTGCACCCGCTGCTGCTGCGCCAGCAGCTCGACTATCAGATCTTTGTTATCGAGCAGGAAGGTGAGTTATCGCCGCTCGCACTTTTTTGTGGGTTGAGCATGGATATATATATATGCGCGAGAGTTTTTCTGGTACGGCAAGTCACTTCTGTATGCTGGTGCACGAGAGGCTTTGGAATATGATGCCGATAAGAGCTTTTGTATACGTGTAGTACTGCATATTTAGCGGTGAGCCTTTTTTAGAATTCTTAGAAACCTGCGTTAGAGCTTTGCGCGCAGTTCGAATTTAAAATGCCGATGCGCAATGTTGCAAGCGTTGCAAGCGTTGAAAGTTTGAAAATGTTTTCTGAAAAAACGCGTTCAAAACACGAAATGAAAACAGGCTTTTATTATCTGCGTACAAATTGAACGGTCACTACCGAAATAAGCCTCGAAATATATACTCATCGAGCCGCGCGCGATAAACAAAGTCAATACGGAGGCAGCGGAGCAATTTCGAACGCATTATCTCTTATGTAAATTTTCGTGCTCTCTTCAAAGGCCTCTGACTCACTGCGTCTGAATTTTCGACAATTTTCGCTCTCGGTGATTCTTGTATATTCGTTATTTACTCTATTTGCAACGGCTTTATTATACTGATCCGCCGCGCGATGCTCCCACACACGATTTTCAGCCAACGAGGGAGAGATTTTTTAAATATTCTTTTACGATGACCGGAAATTGCTTTGTGCGCATCAATATCATGCAAATTATCCAGAGCGAGCGCGGGACGCTCGACCTCGTATTTTTTTTATGACGTAGCGTGCGCAGTTTCCTCTGGACATGACTGTGTATAGGTGTCAAAAGCGAGATATATATATACTGCATTGTAAAAATATCAAATTTTCGCTCAGCTCAGGCTGCGTTCCGACAGTTTAGAATAACGAGAACGAGGTGCGTACTTATATTCAACCGCCTCGACTATTCACCGCACTCGAACAAATTAAACTCTCTACGAGTGAATTATGAAAAGTCGGCTGGCACATAGGCACACGAACATAGACTGCCTCTGCATACATAAATATCGCAAGAAAGAAAGTGCAGCAGTCATCAATTGCATAGCTGTATCAACTCCGCCTCGCGAGTACTGTGCATGTAAAGAAGAAGAGAAAAAAGAAGAAGCGCGCAAGAGACGCAAAATTACATTCCCGGCTCGTCGCGCCGGCGCTCTTTATACCCGTAAAGTATGCATGAAAACGCGAAGTGGGTATCTATATACAGACACTTGGGCGCGCGTTCATCGTGCCCTTATTACCCGCATGTGCACATATAGCTTATACGCGTATATATCGCGAGCAGCTGCATCTCCCAGAGTACTTATTTCGGGCTTCTGGCCTCTCTCTCTCTTTGCTGTGTGTTTCAGGCAACGGCCAGTTCAACCGAGCGATGCTCATGAACATCGGCTACGTCGAGGCGCTCAAGGAACGGCCCTTCGACTGCTTCATCTTCCACGACGTCGACCTGCTGCCCGAGAACGACAGGAACCTCTACACCTGCCCGGAGCAGCCGAGACACATGTCCGTCGCCGTCGATAAATTTCTCTACAGGCAGGTTTTCTTTCTCCTCGCTGCGGCGTTATGTATGTATGTATGTATGTATGTATGTATATATATAGAGCGAGAGAGAATGCGGGATTCTAAAACTGGAGGAGATTAAGGGAGAGTTATCTGGCGCGCGCGTAAGCCCGTCCCTGGGAAGCCGGTTTTCGCGTCAGCGCTCGGACTTCCTTGTTTATATCGCTGGATTAGGAGGAAAAACGAGGTTCGACCGTGTCGCTTTTCCGATGATTTATCAACGAGGTACTTGCCATTTTTTTTTTTCAGAATCCGAGTGACGCTTACGAGACGCTGATTTACGATACGGGCTATTACCGCTCTCGAATTCAATTCTCCGCGGAAACTTTTTTTATTCCCCGCGAATAACGAGGCAGAGTCAATATTAGTCTATACACTGTGTAAATACACTCGTACAACTCGGCATAATGCGAGTCTCGATTGCCGGGGCTATTCACGCTACATGAATAATAAATTAGCGAAATTGCACGCGAACTGCAGAGGGAGAGAGAGAGAGAGAGAGAGAGAGAGAGAGAGAGAGAGAGAGAGAGAGAGAGAGAGCTGTAAATTGAAAATCGTTATGCGGCAGTCGGTATAATCGAGACGCGGACATCATTATACCTATACAGTCCCTTAACGCGGTCAAACTTTTCGCAACTCCAAACGAGCGTATACGCCGGGTATATTTTGGAACTGGATACCTACCGGTCGTCGGCGTTGCTAACGCCAACTTCCGTCCGCATTAGCTCCGCACCTAAATGACATATCTAGGCGCTCGCTCGTTTGCGCGCACGCGACCTCTTACGCAATACACAAGCCAATATCCAAGAGAGTATACACACATATCTCTCCGGCTATTACATTCTCTCCGCATGACTGTACACTCGCGTATATGTATGTGCGTTATACGCTCTGCTCCGGCATCAAGTCAGAGGAATCGCGAGAATTAAAAGCGCGTTACAAAAAAAATAAAATAAAATAAAACAACATTGAAACAAAACTGGAACGGCTGCTTGCAAAAACAGGTTACCGTACAGCGACCTCTTCGGCGGCGTGAGCGCTATGACGACCGAGCACTTTCGCCTAGTCAACGGCTTCAGCAACGTGTTCTGGGGCTGGGGCGGCGAGGACGACGACATGGCGAACCGCATCAAGGCACGCGGTCTACACATCTCGCGCTATCCGGCCAACATCGCACGCTACAAGATGCTCACGCACAAGAAGGAAAAGGCAAATCCCAAACGGTGAGTGTGCGGTGTACGCGCTAACGTACGCGAAATTCCCGGGATATTTCCGGGCAAAGTGATAATGGAGCGGTTTGCACCTTATACGTGTGTGTGTGTGTGTGTGTGTGTGTGTGTGTGTGTGTGTGTGTGTGTGTGTTTGCCGTACGTGTGCGCGAGGAAGCGCGCGCTTGTTTATTAGTACTTTGCGGTACTGCCGTTGCGGGGAACGCGTTCTTTCTTTACTTATTTTTTGTTCTCTTTTTTTTTTAAGCAAAGGGAAGTCGTAACGCTTTTCTCGCGGTGCATTATCGTTAGGCGGAAAACAAAGTACGACTGTGAATAGTCGTTTGCGGCTTTGAAGCGCTGCTGCTGCTGCTGCATTGTGCGTTGGTTTTATTTATTTCTTTTTGCAGCAGACGAAATCCCTTTATGCTCGGCGCTGCGCGAAGTCACTCGAATGCCGTGTCATAATTACGCAAAGGAATATAAAAGAGAGACTGTTAAATATTATTGTATATGCGAGAGCGCATAATATAGTGCTTCAGAAAAAGCCGTTAGCTGAAAATAGACTTGGTTGCGCTTCTTATCCTGCTTTTTACTACTTTCGAGAATAATGAGTTTAGCCTAAAGAAGATTAATATAATTTGCTCAAGAGCTTGCGCGCCCGAGCGCTCGCGCATCAGCGAGAGTGGAATGTCCCGGGCGCGTTGAAAGCAATAAGTCAGCGGCTTTTACACGATTATGCTAATTTTATCCTTTTAATTTGGAAAAAAGCATTTCCGTGACGTTTACGCACACGCGCGCCCGGGAAACTACGGAATTGTGCGAGCGAGGTTCTATTTTTAAATTGTAAACAAACACGGCGCGATTGGCGCTAGTACTTTACTGGCTGCACTCTCAAGATAGCGGTATAATAAGATTATTTTTCCGTCTTTGTTGGAAATGTATATAAGTGAGGCACTCGAGGATAATATCTCGATCGAGAGTTTTTGCTCTTGGAGGTCGGCAAAAAGTATTCTTTATGTAAGCTTAGTTTTCATTTAATGAGCTATAAGATTGACGATTGATTACGCGATAAAATGTAGTCTGGTCTTGCAAAAAAAAGTAACGTTCGACGTGGCCTGGATATGCGTGTGCAGCAGTTTTTTTTCAGTGCGTGACAGCACATCAAAAAGCCATCTCATGCTGCCCTTTTTCCACTAATCATCCGACTTATCATGAAAGTACTGGCCGCGAGAATGTAGGTCGAGAAAAACGTATTAATATTCATAACATTCATTCAATTCTCCAGGTACGAGTTCCTCAAGACCGGCAAAAAGAGGTTCCTGACCGACGGCCTGAGTAATCTTCAGTACGAGATCCTGGTGAAGAAGAAGCCAAAGCTGTACACCTGGTTCTTGGCGCGGTTGACGCCTCCGGCACAGCCCAGCTGATGGCTACCTTGGATCGTCGGGTAAACTCGCGCGGAACAGACCCGGCAGCCTTTCCGCTGGCGAGCCTCGATCGATCCACTGGCCAGAGAGCCTTTTTCACGCAGCTTTGCAGAAGAGACGAGCAAAAGAAAAAAGAGATAAAATCGATTCCGCGGGATACGCGCTCACTACCGATCTTCTTCAAAATCCTCTCTTTTTTTACAATGCCACTATTATCCTCCGCCGGTCGGTGCTCGCGTCACGAGCGGCGTCGAACGAACAATGCATTTGTTTTTTTTTTTAGTTCACGACGTTCGTATACACACGTATACATAGATGTTTTCGTCATTCCTCTGAGTAGCGAGTTTTGTTTCCTTCGTAGCTTGTTGTTACTGTTGAGAAAGAATTGTTGTGTTTTGTTTATGTCCTTTTTTTTCCTTTTTTCGACAAAGTATAAATATACATATATAAATATAGATAAAATGGCGATCGAAAAACAAGATTGTAAATCGATGAACAACGATTTTGAGCGTGTGCGATAGATTTAAAAATTATATGAAAATGGAAGCATGTGCCAAAACCGTAGAAATCTTCTTTAATGAGTGGGGTCTTGTATGGACTTTTCAATTCTCGCGGGAAGTTAGGGAGAAAGCATTCTGACGAAGAAAGAAAAACTAGACTCCAATTCCATTCGTACATTGTTATTGACTCTCGGTACTATTGTACTGTATAATATATATATTATATATATGAAGTCTCAATACGCGCGTGTTAAGGTAATACAAACCATAGTAAAATGGACGAGCTGGATTTCCTAAAGTAGCAAATAAGTGGTAGGACGAGGAACGAGGATTGATTGGGACTGCCGATGAAGAAATCATTAATCCTAAAGTTGATTTTATAACTCGACAGTATAATGAAAGTATACCCCATTGTCCTCTCTTCAATAGCGCCCTTCTTCGACAAGAAATGGCGCGGGCTTTTTCACACGTTTATACACAGAAAGCTTTAATTGAACAAAAGTCGTCGTAGGCGCAAGAGAGATAGAGACACCCGATGACAAAAAAAAGTTTGTGCCCCGTTTAGATCGAAGAAAGGAACGTCGTGTAAGCACTGTGTCGTACGCGCATGTGTGTGTCACCCTCATCCTGCGTGCGCGATCGCCCTGTTGTTTGTCGACCCTCGTCGTGCCGAACCACCGAACAACTTGTTAAATGTATATATCTATATAGAAAGCCATACTATACAGAAATGAGCGTGGAACACAAAGCTAATTCCAGAACCAGCCTGCACGTTCGCAAGGAGGTTATAAAAGCGAGAAGGAGGAAAAGAGCGACGTACTGATTTTATCGATTATTGAGTATACCATATAATTGGAGGCGTTATACGAGTATATAAAAAGAGTAACTCCAAAAAACTAAGTAAAAAAAATTGAAAAAATCTCGAGTGCTTTTCAAAGTCGTAGACGCGCAAGCGTGTTTTGCGCACAATTTTGTCTTCTATTGTATAGCCGTATTAGCGTGCATTCCCTAATCGCGAGTAGGCTATCGTTTTATCCGGGCCTTATAGATTTTTTTAGAGAACCTTTGAATAAGGAGATTAAGGAGAAGGGAGAAATTGGAGCAAGCACGGAATGTAACGACGACGACGACGACGAATCGTTAAGAAAAAATAAGACGAGAGACAGAAATCGGGCACGCTGCTCGGAAAGTAGTCACACCCCTCGTTGATGCGATAAGCGAATGAAATGAAAAAGTGAATGTACATTGACTGCTCCCAGCAAAGTAGCCCGATCTGCTCGCCTATTATCGGTGCTGTGATTGTGATGATGTTCGAGACAGAGCGAACGCTCACTATTGCGATTGAATTGTGAACGAATTGCCTCTTCATCATTTTTCAACGATGATCTGTTATGTTTTATGCGCGGCTGTGCGACGCGATCATTGAGTTTTTGTGCGTCCTCCGCCATGTGTTGATTTTTGAAAAAAAAAAGTAAATAAATAATGATAAAAGAAAACCAAGAAAATCTTGTAAAATTTGAATGTGTAATAAAGATGAAAAAAATAAGTACCCAGAAACTTCTTGATTTCTCTCTTTCTTACACTTGTGCCACATGTGGATTTTATAACGTGTATTGATATTAAATAACACAATCGTCCGGTCGAGACGTGCCCCATTAATTGACGATAACAGTGTGAATGTGAAAATGACAGCTGCTCGGTCGTTAATAACGATAACACGACATTGATACATAGCACTATCTACAAACTTATGGAGTGTATGTATATTATATCATCAAGAGCATCAAAGTAATTTCGGTAAACTGTTATATTTCACGTGTCACTCTAAAAAGGTTTTATTTATTTGTACAGTGTTGTTTGAAATGTTCTCTTGCTCCTCCCAGGCGTTTCACCACGTTTTCACCAGACGATCTGTGACGACGACACACGCTGTTGTAGGTCATATATTCTGTGATGGCAGCGGCAAAATCAACGACACATATAATTTATGTATGTACCCATGGGGCGTTCGTTCGCAGAGACAGAGAACAACCCGCGTGATAATAACCAGTGACAGCTTGTCGATACCTAAGCGACGCGGCTATTTGTGCGTTTTACAACGATAGGCGCATTGCAGACAATTCTCTGGTGGGTACGAAACTTTTTCAGAACTCGACAAACGCGCGACAGATCGCTACACGATAATTATTACACGCTCGAAGTTGAGGAAGGTGTCGGTGTACACCTTTTTAATTGCGCAAATAGTCACGTCGGTTCATCGCCGAATTTTTCATGGCATACAAGTATAGTGAAGAAAAATGAAAATATGTTTACTTAATTACGCAACTAGCGGTATAATCGTTACTTTATTATATCAAGTGTTACAAAAGCTTGATTATTTGGATCGGACTGTAGCAATATATTCACATAACTATCGTCGTGAAAAATAAAAATTTAACGCTCGCATCGTTTATATTTTGCTCGTTCTCCCTCAATCGCAATAAGTAACGTATACACAGTCACGCCCACATACACTTATTCACTCATAATACGCACGCACACGAGCGCGCATAATTATAATATTCAACTTATCCTGCGCACCTCAAATGACCGCGCGATACAATTCGTTTTTATAATTCGCAACATGTTTAAGGTATCTTTCACTGTTATTAATTTGTTTTTTTTATTTTTTTGCTCTCTCTCTCTCTCCCTCTTTCTTTCTCATTCACTCATGCGCGCTTTCTCTCTCTACCTCTGATGAACTACTTTACTATACCTATGTCGCTAACTACCTAACTACGTCTTTTTCCACTACATTCTAGATACACTTAATTACTGCAAAATAATATTGCAATGTCTAATTCAGCCTACACCACTGTCTAGTCAATTACTCCAGTTCTCGAATTATAAATATATACTTATGTATAGGTTTACAAGTGTGGAATCGTAAGGGCAGACGTTAACGCACGAATGTCGTGCCTAACCACCGCTGACTTTGTTTTGTTTTTTTTATTCGAGTGAAAGCTTAGATAAAGGTTTACAAAAACAAAACTTCAACTTGCAACACAAGATCAACGCATGGCACTCGAGAGAAAAAACTAGTTCTTTCGTCTTCCGAAAGAACATTTCATTTGTCGTATCTTTTTTGCTAGTGTACACGAAGATGTGAATAAGAATTAGCGAGAGCGAGAAAGAGAGAGAGAGGGAGGAGAGAGCAAAGAGGGTAGAGTGAAAGAGGATAGACAGAATCGAAGAGATAGAGAGTGAGAGAGATACTAAGGGGGGTAAGGAAGGTACAGTTTAAATTACTTTTCTACAAAGACACAATTAACGAAAATTCGAGATAACTATATAGAACCACGACGATATGCAGAGACTAGACACTCTTAATCGAGTATATTTTTCTGCTCGGTTACGATTCTGATTTGCGCGTAGCAAGTTGCTGACATTATTAAGGAGCCTTCATAATTATTTAATCATTTCTTCTCCTCTATTTATTAGTTTTATTTTTCTTCTGCATTCCTTATCTTTCGATATAGAACAACTCTGCAAACGCGTGCAGATTCGCCAAAATTTACACAACTTACGACGTAAAATGCGATTCGACCATAACAGACACGCGTCTGCAGGCTCTATATATTTTCTTATTTTTGTTTAAAGTACTTGGACGTAGTTTTATCGAAAACACGCTCTTGTATAAAAATACAGGGTGTTTCATTATTATTTGTTTCTTGACTTCACAATCATCATTTTTTTATTTATTCTTAAACATCAGTTCAGCCTGCGGCCTCCGGCGTTATATATCCCAGAGTGACTCAGCCTCGCACTGCTGCTGCACGCTATTACTCGTATCTCCCTTGAATTTTTATGTACATTGTTCGCTTCGCGATATAGAAGTTTACAATATGTTTTGTTTATTTCTAATTATTAGTACTTTTATTACTTTTTTCCATTTTTCTTTTTCATAGTAAGTTACCTAGTATTAATAGTGGTAATAGTGGGTAATAATTAGTAATAAATGATAACTGTATTTACTATACGAGATAGCATGGCTTAGTGTAGTAGTCTTTGATTTTCATTTAAAATTGAGATCTGCGTCATTGGTAAATAACTCCGGGGGTATTGCTCGCCCAACACGATATTACGTGCGTGTACATTCTCCCTAATATCGGAATTCTCCTTTAATAAACACGAGCGAACAAACGAAAAAAATGCAATATCTTCACTAAATGTGGCGAGGGCTGCGGGTGAACAGCCTTTACTTGAATACGTATACACCATGATACTAACGCGAAAAGTCCTTCCGAAGGCGAATCTATAGTCCTTTGTCCGGGAATCCGACGAGCTTCTTAATCATTAGTTTCATCGTCTTCTCCATTTTAAATATTTGCCGAGGGAACGTGAAACTTTCATTCGTGCACGAGAAATATTATATATTTGCTGGTCAGCGATGACGCCGCGCTTGGACGTACGAGTTTGTCTGACAGCTCGAAACTATTGTGATATATTGATACGTACTGACAAGCCGAAAAGAAGATAATGTGAAGATTGAAAGGACTGGACGATCATTAAAACCGAGAGACTGTCATCGTCGTCGTCGACGTCGTTCGTACGACGTCTCGTCGGCCTCGGCAGCTCGAGTCAAAATTTGAATTTCTTTTCTATTTTAAACTGTACACGCGAAGCGGACAAAGAGTCGCAAACACACACATCGACTATTGGTATGGCCGCCAAGTGACTCCTTAAACATTAGGTGGGACTGGTAGTATTCTTTTTATCTTGAGCCGTTGCTGGGGCTTGCTCTGGGCCGTCGGCGCGGTAGCAATGACGGCCAGGGAGAGAGGACGTGTTGCTGGCGGCTGCCGGTGCAGTAGGTTGGCTCTGGAGCCGCGTGTCTACCGGGAGCCCGCCGTATCGGGCGATTGCGAAGCGGACGCAGTGTTGTGGCTGGTCTCGTATTCCATGACCTCCTGGTAGATGAGTTCCTTCCACTGGTCGACGGTATGCTCCCTCTCGTCGACGCTGTGATCGTACGGACCCGGGGCGGGCTGAAAATCGGGGATGAATTTTCGATTAGTCGATTTTTTTCTCATTCGCCAGCATCGTTTCTTTCATTCGTATACAGGTTTGATTATATCTATGATGTTTTTCATAGTTTTCTTTTATGTATGGTATGTTGTATTGAAATACGTGTTATTGAAGTTGCATAGAAACAGATATATCTTTCCATAAATACATATGTATATAGATAATAGTTCACAAAGTAAATTGAAAAATGTATAAAGAAAAAGGACTAAGTATTTCAAAACAAACGACAAGCTATTTTGACTATAAATTGTAAGAAAGAAAAGTAACAAAACGAAAAGATACACACAGAAAACGGCTATTTGCTGTTATACAAATATCATTTCATCTACCTTATAGATCAACTTTTCTACCTGGAGTACATTACATATAGTATTTCACCGCGTTGCATTAATAAAAAAAGAAAACTCATTTCAAATACTCATTAATCTAAAATATTGAAAAGCATCCGAAAGCTCCGCGGCTGGAAGTACAACAACATCAACGACAACAACAACAACCACAACAAGAGTGAGGCAGCGTCTCTTTTCTGCTGCTTCTTTCCACGACTAAAATGATCACATGGCTGCTGAGCGTTCGTCGCGTATATCCAGCGGCGCAACTCTTGCGATACTTTAAGAGAGCATGATTCTCAGAAATTCTCCGATCGAACGTAATACTTACGGCGTTCACTTCACCCTCGTCGTACCAAACATTTATGTAATTATGAAGCAGGGCGTCATCGACGGAGATGCGCCGTTCCGGATCGATGACCAACATGCGCGACAATAAATCCCTGGCCTGGCTCGCTGAAATCGAGAGTTACCAATTTGCTCAACAAGAACGACGTATAAACATTGAGATAGAAAGAGAAAGATCTAGGAGTCGAGATAGAGGGATAAAACGAGCGAACTTCCTGCATCGACAATAATGCATGAGGTATAATGCCCGTAGAGATGAATACGTACCTTTCAAACGATTGTGCTCCGAGGAGTCCGAGGGAAAGAGGACGTCCGGAAATAGCCTTTCGAAGGGATAACCGGGATAGCGTGGCCGGTTCTCCACGTAGTTCCTCACGGTCGGCTGTAGCCGCTGCATGAACTCTTGTGCCGGAGTTCCCAATTGCTCTGCGAACGTCGCCAAGTCAGTGTTTTCAAGCACATCTCGCGTAAATAGATGTAATATATGGAAACCGCGTCTCACCTATGATTTTGTTCCACTGATCGATGTGATCAGTGCCGGGGAAGAGGACGCCACCACGAATCATCTCACCCATGATGCAGCCAACCGACCAGATGTCGACGTTTTCCTTGTAGCCCATTCCGAGGATGACCTCGGGCGCCCTGTAATACCTCGTCACGACGTAGGGCGTCATCATGAAGGTCGTCCCGGCCGTCCTCGCGAGGCCGAAGTCCAATATCTTGAGGGTGCAGTCGGACTTGACGACAATATTGCTAGGCTTCAAATCCTGAGGAAAGAAAACGCGCATGACGTTATAATTCTTTCGCGACTTGCGGAATTGCGTAAGCGAGGAAAAAAAAATGAAAAAACGAAAAGGCTTTGCTTCAAGTTTGCCAAGCTGCCTTTGGAACAATCGAACGTCGGCGCGCAACGTGGAATTCAAGTTTATACGCGCGGCCTTTGAAGCTTCGTTGGAGTGCAAAGTTGTGAGGCGGAACGGCTAGAGGTAGGTCGAGTAAATCAATTAAAATTCTTATTATGCTAAAAGGATGAGGCTGTTAAGTCGCGCGAAATTCTAATGGACTCCACTTGGCTGGTGTCTCTCTGCGTGTGCGTGTGCAGCGTATATATACAACTCTTACCCTGTGTATAATCCCGGCGGAATGCAAATGCTTGATGCCGCAGAGCATCTGGTAGAGCAGGTAGGACATGCGCTCATGGTCCAGGTCCATTTGGATGACTTGGCAGAGGTTCGCGTCCATCAGCTCCATCACCAGATAGACGTCTTGAAACTCGTCCAAGCACCTCTGCGGCGTGAAGGCATTCAGCAGTCCGATTATCTGAGCGTGAAAATTAATGAATTATCGTTATTCGGCTGCGATCGTGGCTGGACACGGATATGCGGACAGGTATAGTGGCTCACGTTTTTGTGGTTGACGAGCTTCATGAGTTTGAATTCCCGATATGCCCTCTTGGCGTGCGTGACGTTCTGAAAGGGCCTCGAGAGCTTCTTGATGGCCACATTCTGCTGAGTCACCGTGTCGTACGCCGCGCTGCGAGAGGAAATTGTAAAAGAAAAAAAGGATAAGTAATCGAGGCCTCGCGCTTTCGTTCGACGAAAGCTTTACACAGAAATACTCTTACGTTGACCTCGTTGCACCGGCTTGTTGCTGATTTCGAGCGTTATCGCTAAATGAGATTTACCCGCGCGGAGGAAGAAGACTTCCATCTACGTAAAAGTTTAATAATACCCATTGACGTCGTTCTGCCTCGCGCGCGGGCCAATTAGCTCGGAAAATATTTTCATTCCTCAGCTTGGAATATAAGAAATGTACAACCGACGTAAATCACGCGAATTTAGCATAGTTGATTGCGAAAACAATAAATAACGCGGATTGTAAAACTCAGCGCGTACAGCAATACAGATGTATGCTGGCTTTGTATACTATAACGCGATAGATGTAATTAGGTCGACTCACCAAACGATACCCTGCGCCCCCGAGCCAATGGGCTTGAGGTTGGTGTATCTCTTGAGGATCGTGAACTTGGTATCCCCGACCTCGACCGTGTAGAACATGGTGGACAGTCGGGTTGACGTCATGTCAGGCCCCAGGTAAGGCATGCGCCTCGCATTCGCAGCCGTGCCGCCGCGTCCCACAGCCGCAGCAGCAGCCGCCGCCGTAGCGCTCGTCGCAGCCGTGGTGCTCGTCGAGGCGGCCGCCGCGCAAGCCAGCTCTGATGCAGTTACGAGCTCCTCCTCTGCTTCCTCGGCGCCGCCGTCACCTCCGCCGTCGCCGCCTCCACCTCCGCCACCAGCAAAAGTAGGCCCTTCCTCCTCCTCCGCCTCCTCGGCCGTTTGCGCCGGTTGCACCACGTCGATGCCCTGCTGTTGCTGGGGCGTCACCGTCGCCGTCCTGCCGCTTATCCTCGCTCAACTGGTGCTTAGCTAGCTTGCTGCGCTGCCGCCGCCGCCGCTGCTGCTGCTGCTGCTGCTGCTGCTGCTGAGCTATCCGGACCCACGAGGCTGGACAGACACTGCCGCCGCCGCTGCTGCTCCTAACTTTCTGCGAGCTGGCTGCGAGCACGCTGCTGGACGAGTTTCCGGTTTGTCTGAAAAGTGGATTTGAAAGTATGATTGTATTTCGCGAATAATTAGTATACTAAACATTTAAACGAAATAGCTCGGATTGTTCTTTAAAATTGTAAAAACGAGAAAAGTTGAGGCACAAAGAAACGCCAACGAGCGCGCACGAAATGCAGTTAACTATGGAAAAGTTAACGATTGTTCGTGAAAAACAAAAGCTCCTTCTAGCGGATTCAATCTAGCCTCATCGGCTGACAAACTTTTCTATTTTTTCACAGCAAATCGTATATCATCGCACCGACAAATACTCCGTTACCGCGGACAAACATTTTTTTTTATTTCAATCCCGATATTCTCACTCAATCAGCGCGCGAGTCGTATAGTCAATTTGAGCATGCTAATCCGGCGAAAAGCCCGAGGAGTATCGCGCTTCGAAAATTCTTTCCGCATGTATGCATAATTTTATGCTCTATATCTCTCATTCTCTCCGAAGCTTTCGCTGAATATGTATGGGCCTACCCACAGGATTTTAATATGTACATACGAGCAGAGAGAAAGCTCTTCGAGTCGACAACAACGTTTTCAATTCTATTACCCCGTGATAGGGAAAAGCGAACTGGGATTTCGAGGATGTCTTGTACTTATATATATTTGTCGTAGTATGGCGAATCCCTAGTGGGGAAAGGCTACTACTGAATATAAGATCGTGCTTGGCAGTGTGCGCAGATGTCTGAATTCTCGGCGGCCGGTCGTTAGAGCCCTCTGTGCGCACTACACTCTCTGTCTCTCTGTCTCTCTCTCCTCTCTCTCTCTCTCTCTCTCTCTCTCTCTCTCTCTCTCTCTCTCTCTCTCTCTCCTTTAGAGCGGAAAAACTGAATGGTAATTCACGAGCTTTTTCGCTGCAAGCGCGGCGCACGACTTTTTGTTGTTGTCAACGCTCCTTCTCTCTCTCTCTCTCTCTCTCTAGTTGTTTGTTCGGTATTAAAAAGTGTAAATTGGCTTTGATGAATAGTGTATTTCTAAATGATGAGATTCTCTTCGTTAATTCCGTATAACATAAATGAGATTTTAACTATCGTCGAGTGTTTATTGATTTTTATTCCGTATACGATGTACAGATGCTGTATAATATATAATACGACACATATAGTCTCGATGTTAAATTCTGCATCGTAAGCGTATAAAGACAAAGTTTTAATAAACTAATAACCATATAGACCTTATAGTAAACGATGTTTCCATCCAAACGCAATTTCCCTCTCTTTAAAGCTCCTCGCGCGCACACAAAGCGTAAACAATGAACTTTAAAATCTCAACTCTCTCTCTTTCTCTCTCTATCTTCCACTCGCGACGAACAATAAAAAATGCGTAATCCCATTTACGAAGGAACAGTCTGCAGGGGAATTCAAGAGGTAATTCCATTGCTGCGCCACTATACACTTTACAATAATTTCGTTTTTTCTCTTGTACACAACTCGCTGAAAAAGCAGCAGCAATTTTGTTTATGCAAAAATTAAAGAGAACTCGAAGAAATGTTCTACATTGCTTATAAGCTGCATACACATATATACCCACTGCAGAGCCAGGGCCAAAGATTTTCAGCGTGAACACGATTTTACGCTCGATAGGGGAGAACTTGATCCTGTGCTAGAGAGTTAGCCCGGTCAGCGGAACGAGCGCATTCTCGTGGAGATAATGTTTTTTTTCCTTTTTTTTTATAGCCGAAAGGCCGCTATTTTTACGCGAGGACCGCGAATTGACGTTTTACAGTATTGGATTATAACGTTATGTGTATGTATATATAGCGATGGGCGTTATGCGCAGAAAAGCATTTACGAAGTTTTCAAAGGCGCGACGGTTTTCGAGAGATTTTAGGAATCTAAAGTTGCGAGTATTTTGTATATATATACATATAGAGAGAGAGGGAGGGAAATGAATGTCAGATATTTTGAAATTTATATATCGTATTGATATTTCGATCAGCGGCGGATGTAGGCTGCGAGCAGCTGCTGATGAGTTTAATTAATTTTAAATTAAAATAGTTCGCGTGCCAATTAGATTGATGTAACACGGTAATATAAATAGTACAGACGCGACCGATAAAAATCTCATTTTTCGCTCCAGTCTAAATAATTACATGGGCATTAATTACACACACAATTCGAAAGAGCTATTCTTCTTCTATTTTTCAACTTTACACACTACAACGACGAGCCAAGCGAAAAAGCGCGAGATATAACCCTCGGAATAACGTCTCTCTAGAGGATTAAATTTTCTCGGCGCGGTAAATCCAGCACTACTCCCATCGCGAGTAATTCGATTCGTCGAAATTCCGCGTCAGCCAAAAAGCTATACCGAGTATATTGTAGAAGGTACCTATACATATATATAATATATCGGCTGCAAAAAATACACCGACGACGACTCGTCGCGATTGATGGATCCGATTGAATTTTCGAAGTAGCTTGAAAGCTTGTATACACACACACACACACACGCACACACAAGTAAAGAAGTGAGTGAGATGCAGTGCACTTACCATAAAACGAACAACATTATGAGTGCCAGCAAGTCGAAGCTGCTGCTGCGGCCGACCCAGTTGAGAGCGGAATCTGCAAGGGACCAAAGAAGAAACCAGTCAATAAGTCGCAAGCTCTCTTCATATATATATATATATATATATATATATATAGATGTATGTGTAACACTCCCACAACAGAAATCCATACGCGCTCTCGTATATGTGTGTATATATATATACACATATATACATACATAAAGTCATGCCAGCCGAGGCAAAAGAGGACCGGGACCCGTAAAAAGCGCGGTGATCTCGGCCAGCTGTAATCAGTTTGGCTTATAGCGCGTGTGTTCTGTTTTACGCGAGGCACTAAACAACACCCCCCCCCTGCGGTTGATGCTTCTCGTATCACACGCGCGAAAGTGTCGAGAGGGAGAGAGAGCTTGATAAGCGATATAAATATAAGGCTAGTTTTCTGCACTTGCGATAAATGTAGGCACACATACGAGTATATATACTACATGTGTGTATATACATATACATATAGTGTGGTATATTGTCGAGCGGTCTATGTGACAAGGACGAATAATAGGCGACGCTACATGGGAATGAATGAAAAAAATCAATAGTCCGACCGCCGTCGCCGACGACGACGACGACGACGGTAGTTTCTTTTCTTCCGCATCGGACACAGAGCTCGTGCGATTGTATGTGTGTTATACTCGAGAGTACGGAGCTTTTGGCGTGTGTCCGTCGAGTCATTTTGGGAAAAAGGGGCTTTTCACTTCGAGTCTTTGATCGTGTCGGAAAAAGAGGATTTTCAGGAATGACGATCATGATGATGCGAGTTGGCTCATTTGCTGAGTGTTTTTTTTGTGTCATTGGTATTACCCATTCTTAGGCACAGGAATTGTGCTCCTCTGGTATACGAGAGAAAAAAATGTTTTATTTTCAATGGCGATGAATGCTCGATTTTTTTCCCTTTTCTGTAGCCTGACCTGTTTCCCGGGGACACGGATCATTAAAAAGACCAGCTATATACACTGCGAGCAGTGAAAATTCATATTGTTTTATGTAATATAAAAGTCAAAGGGGAGTAGAGAAAGAATGAACTTTTATGAAACAATTCTCCGACGTGCGCGGTAACGAGCTATTCGATATACGGTTAAAGCGAATTGCGCGTGTATTGACGCATATTTTATTGCGCAAAGATATAAATCTCCTTGTGAATCAATCTGAATAAGCAATTTTCTACAATAATTTATTCATCGCAGAGATTATTCATCCCCGCGCGTGGCATCGGCCTTTATGCAATCCTGTAAGCTATAGAGAACTATGTAATACTTCTCCTGCAGCTTTATAATATTCACCGTCTTGAATTCCGGCACCTATCGATATTTCATTCTAATTGTTGTATATACTCTCTCTAAAAATACGCCTCCGCTACTTTTCCATCAGGATATGTATCTTCGATTCTATTTTTCCTTCGACTATTTTTAAAAATCGAATTCGCTGTGAGCGGCTGTATGCGCGGAGGGGAAAGGGGGGGGGGATAAAGAAGTGAACGACGGCGCATTAGTAGGTGGCGGGAGGTGAAAACTGCAGAGGTATAGGTATTATTATATATATATACATGTTGAATTTACTCCCCGAATTTCAGCGTCGTCGCTTCTCAACGGAAATAGTCGCGCGCAATGTCATATAGGAATTTGAAAAAAAAATATAGCATAGGTGTCTATTAAAAGATTCTTGTATACAATTATATATATATACCTCACGCGTCCGTGAACTTGATGCAAGTAGAGGAAAAAAATAATGAGATGTGCCGGTTTTAATTATTCCTCGACTGCAAATCCAATCCCTTTCTGTCTGTCTCTCTCTCTCTCTCTCTCGCGCTTTATTTCCACCGCGAAATCAAAAGTTCTGCGCCCAGCGACCTCATAAATGAGTCGGGTTCTCAAAAAAATTCATCACATTAATTCGATCCTTACCAGCGTGTGTAGAAAGAGAGGGTGACGAGAGAGTAATTACAGTCCAATTAAGCAAATGCACCACGTGTACACAAAGACAATACCCAAGATTTTCACTTTCTCTCTCTTATACATATACACATACGATCGAAAGAGCAGCTCGCTCTCCGAAAAATCTCAAGAGAGAGAGGGAGAGAGAGAGAGACGCCAGAGTTAGAATAAAAAGAAGAGGGAGCTGCTGCTAGGCGCACGTCGTAACGACCCCCTCGAACGGCCGCCGGGGCCGCTTTTATTATCGACACGCGCGCGCGCTTGACTTCCTCGCCTCTATATATTCGTTTACTCCCTGCTGCATATGCGCCTGTGTCAGTGTACGTCTCAAAGGAAAGACGCCTGCGTATGTATACCTATGCATGTATATATATATATATATATATATATATATATATATATATAGGTGCACGTGCGCGGCCTGTGTAATAATCGCGACGAGTGCGCGCCGACGCACTGACAAAACTCGATACTTTCCCTATTTTCTTCTCTTCGGCGGGGGCTATGAGCTTCGTCTCTTCTTCTTTATTTTCATCGACGGGATACGTGTCACGAGGGAGTGGATTGATTGACCATAGCTGATGTACACGATGTATACAGGCGAAGGAGAGATAACCTGCGTGTAAGCGTTTCGGCGTCGTCGATTGGACTTTTTGCTCGTACACCGCTATATATGTTTATATATCGAGGGATATGCTATCGGGGATATATTGAATTTTCGCAAAACTGCTTGACTTCTGCCCGAGAACGGATTGGTCGGAAGTTCAGTTGAGCCACGCGAAAGAAGATAATAAAAAAAAATTCTTCCCAACATAAAAAGAAAGTATATATATATGGGAGGAACAAGAAGAGCGTAATTAACTTTTAAAGTTACGATCGAGAACCGAGAGCTGTTAATACTTTCAAAGTATATGATGTGTATACATGCGCGCATAGCCGCCGGCGCGCGCAAGTAGAAAACATCCGCACACGGTCAGACGTTCCTTTGAAATAATGAAACTTTATACGCGTAAATCATATGTACACGGCGATAGTGTCCATTTGCTGTACACCAGCACTATTATATACAAGTATAGTCCGATGGTAAACAGAATAAAGACAGTGCGGTGTAAATACATCGAGGTGAACACACGGCCTAGTTTTACAGGTTCGACCCTATCTTCAGCGATGTAGCGTATAACACACATACACACACACACACACACACACACACACATACATATATATATATATATATATATATATATATAGCCGTGGGCGCGTCAAAAAGACGCCTCTCTTTGTTCGCTCGCGGCAGAGACGTGTTCCCAGCGATTTTTCTCCTCGATATTTTAAATAAGAGCTGGTACTATATACATATACCGCTGGCCCATCACGTTTCTCAATATATGCATCTCATCGTCGAGGGATATACACGTGATCTGCGTATATTAAAAAAATCCCAATATACAGACGCACACAGCGACGAGAGTAACGGTGGTTATAACTTTTATTTTTTTCTACTACGCAAATTACTTTTATACTGCCCTGCTTTCTCGCCAAGTTCAATTTCTTAGGTCTTGCCTTATATTATTATGTATACGAGTATATATACAGTAATAAATAGCTCTACTGTATGCAGCGCGCGCGCGCACACACCTGCCAATAAACGGGATTGTTTGTTCCGCAGCGAAACCCCGTGTAATAATTTACAGCCGAAATGCAGTGTGTATACGCGTATATGTATATAGAACGATATTCGCCGCGGAGAATTCCGAAATTGTATTCGCTGGGCTTTGAGTTATGCTGCTCTATATTGCGGGGCTGCGTATACGTATTATACGCGTCTATATAGGTGTACAGCGCGAAGGGAATTGCTCGTCTCGTGAATTATTTCGCCTGTTTACCAAAAGACCAGCGCAGCTTTTCGATGTAAATGTATATGTATAATGCGTATATTCTCGCGCGAAAGTTTCAAATCCAGAATGTCTTGCGACGACGGAGAAGTAAAAAAACACGGTATACGGCATACCGCGAGCATATGTAATCATCGACTGATCCGAGAGCGAATTTTCGATTACCAGATCCAGTCAATTAGCCCCTGTGAATATGTTCTCGATCGCGAGCTGCTCGACGATGCAAGAGCTTAATCCGAAATTGCGGAGAATAATCAAGATCCCACGCCTATAAAGCACTTATCGATTAATCATCGAATATACACCCCCTTCGACACTGCTGCTGCAGCCTATATCTCATAATACACCTGATCGTCGAGTCCAACAACCCTCTATGTATGTATCTGAATCTCAGCCAAACCAGCTAAAACTCCCTTTCTCTTAAAAAAATCCAATGCACATACATTTATATATAAAATTTCGCTACTAGGTGTATATATATATAGTCAGAAGCAGCAGCAGCAGCAGCTGTTCCCGTATAAGCGGGCGGCACGCCAAGTTCGCGCGCGCATTAGCCGAAAATCCATAAGCCAGCGTGGCGGCGGCGGCGGCGGCGGCGGCTCTTTTGCCCCGGTGTGTGTGCGTCGTCGGAGCCGCGATTGCGCGCTGCTGCTGTAGCCGGTGGAACTTCCGGAGAGAGTGGAGACGAGGACTCGTGACAAAAGTCCGATCTGGGCCAATTTTTCATGAGTAGAGAGGATTCGTATGCTTTTGATGTATAAAACGTTTTTGTAAATAAAGCAATTTATATATATGTGTGTGTGTGTGTGTGTATAGCGATGCTAGAAAAGCGGCTACCCCTTTACGAGCTAAAAATTAGTCCGAGATCCTTAATCTCCACGACGCCGGTGTGTAATCGTTGAAGTTTAGCGTGGTTAGGGCTTGTTAAAAGGGCACTTTGAGCCTCTGGAGAGAACCGGGATTACGTACCGTGAAACAGCGGCTGTAATTTTATAATAAAAAGAATAACTTTCGAAGGCTCTTTTTCTTTATCTGAATTTTTAAAAACAATTCCGAGCTCTCCATCCCATTGTGTGTTATGTATATAAACGAAGGACTTCTTCTCTTTCGAAGACTTATTAAAAAACTTTTCGAATAAAACGCGGGAAAACGAGAATAAGATATCACGCGTATAATAGAGACTATATAAACCTGAACATTTCTTATTATACAATAATCAACCAAGCTCAGCCAATTTAAAAAAAAAAGTAGAAGAAAATGAATTAAGTGGATTAATATAACGAAGAAGAAGAACAATCGCTAGCAGCGCATACGAGCAATATAGAGCATCAGCCTATTTTAAAAATATTGGATTCCAGAGTAAAGCTGTAGCTGCACTTGACTATGAGCGAAATACTCCATATTATACTTTCGAGCGGGCGCAAAAAGCCTGCGCCAATGCGTCTTTCGCTTTGATGCAACGCGTGTGCTATACACCTTTTCTAATGCACGCTCGCGCTTAGAAACGAGCTGCCTTTTGTTCCAGAGTGCACTTCTGTCTGATTTCTACGCCGGAAACTGCCTGCTTCTTTCCTACACGCTCTTTCGTCGCTTTTTTTCCTTCTATATCGCTCTTATAACACACATGCGCGTATAGGTGTATACCCATATATAATACAACGCAAGCGAGAGAGAAGTGCTATATACAGTGCGTGATAAAGAGGACGTGCGAACGTGATTGATGCGTCGCGAGGAGCAGCGACGTCGACGGGATGTATAATTCCGCCTCGTTCCTGAATGATGAAATGCTACTCTGCTGCTATTATATGGATACGTAAATATACGTTATACGTACATATGTGTATATATACCAGCTGCGAGAATCTCTCGTTTCATTAATTTCATTTAAGCGAATGGCTTTCGAGTCCTTTTTGGATTGTCGTTGACGACGACGACGACACGTGTGCAACGATTAATTGTACAGCGTTTTTTTTCTTATTCTGTGCACCACCGATGCATGTGTGTGTGTGTGTGTATAATTGGATCGATTGTTGGCTGAAGCTTGTTTTACGAGAATTTTTTAAAAATATTTCATAAAAGGGAGAGAATGAAAAAAAGGATGGTATATAATTGAATGCGGAGGGAAAGTTGTAAAAAACAAAAGTTCGTTGCATAACGAAATTATATATACATATATACGAGGAGCGAGGGAGGCTCGAAGTTCGCTACTCGTCGAATAAAAACTTATAATTAGCCCTTCGAGCAGTCGTAAAAAATTTTTTCAGGAGCAATTAGCAGACAAGATTTACTCTCTCAACACACGTATACACACACACACACACACGGATAGATGCAGAGTCACTATGCGCGTATATGTGTAATACAACGAGACACGTGACTTGTACAACGAGCGCAATAAATTCCGAGAGGAAGAACGGATAGCGGCAGCCAAAGAAATAAGCGAGTTATTTAGGAGTCGCAGAAGATTATGCCTAAGTTAGGGGGAGAAAAGCTCCCCGTATATATATATATATACACACATTAGTGCCGGCTCGGAAAACAGTCCGGCGCGCACAATAAACTTTTTGCTGGGTCAGCGCAAAAACGCGTTCCCTGTATATATTCACGTAATTCCGCAGGACAATTTCGAATTAGCCATTTGTTCTCTTTCTGATGGATCGACAGTCGCGCAATTATTCCTATAACCGGCGATTTTTCTCTGATGCCGTATTATTATAGGGGCGCAATCGCCGCGTGCATATATAAGTAAGTGCGGAGCGCGAACGACAATTGTTTGTGTGTATTGTGTGGCGGGGCTGCTTATGAAAGAGACTACGGTACGCCGGAGGTGGTTTAAAAGTGTGCACACGCAACAGGCAGGTGGAGAAGCTTTTTAGGCTGTTTTTTTTCTTTTATATACGCCTGTACTTGTTGTGCATCTGCGTGTGTATATAGGTATATGAAGAATCGATGCACGTTTGGGAGGGAAGAGTATGTACATGTTTAATTGAAACGTATATATATAGCGGCTTCAGCGTGTCTAATTATAATGCGGATATACGTTCACGCAGATATGTGTGTCAGCGCAGATGAGCTATGATAATTAGCGGCGAGGGAGGAGTCGGTATTTTAAATTGAATCAAGGCGTGTACACGTGGAGTCGTCGTTATTATTATTTTAGAAGAGGAAAGCATGCTCGCGTTTAATTAAAAATATATACGTAAGTAAAGCGTGTTACGTATAATTTTTAAAAGATAAAATTTCACTCGAGGGACATTTTTCTTTTGCAACGATGTCAAGTGCTTGCCAAAGAATATATACTCCTCTCTCTTGACTGAAGTACGAAAATTATACGCCTATGTGGGACTGAAGTACGATGCAAATATCGCAGCGTCTCTCATCAATTAGCGAATTAAAAACTTCACGTATATAAGAGCTCTCTCTCGAAAAAGACTTTTTTTCACTCATACAGAGCTTTCACTCGCGAGCCGCAATAAAAATGAGATCGATATCGGATTCGCCGCAAACGGATTTTCTCTCTCCTATATATGTACTCCGCGTACCGCATATACGTATATCCTTATAGCTGAGAGCAGCCCCGAAATTCGGCTTGACTTTAACGAGGCGTCCCCGCGTGAATATTGCAAGCGCACACCTCTCGCGCGAGAGGAATCAATCGCCGAGACGAGCTTTCATGCTCTCCTGTATATATAGGTGTTATATATACATCTAGCGTCTAGAGAATCCTTATTACGACTCGAGAGGGGCTCGATGTTACTCGATTCACCAGTGTATGTGTGTATACCGATCTACGCGAGATGGAGAGAGAAAACATTCGAATTACAGGGGAGTAATTGGCGTAAGAAAATAGCGAATCCCGTGGAAATTGAGTACCGGTATGCGCGAACGCAAACACACACACACACAAGATCGTCGGGCATGGGAAGAAGAACAAGAAGAAAAAGAAGAAGAAGAAGCGAGAGAGAAAGAGACAGAAGTGTCTCGAGGGGTGCAGGCTCGTGGAAAGGAGAGCGGCAAGAAGCAGCAGGAGGGAGAGATAAAAGAGAGGGAAGAAGAATATAAATAAGAGCAGCAGAAGCCTGTAGTAGTAGGGGAAAGAACAACCTGCGGCCGGCGCGACTGACTCCCTCTATATATATATATATACATATACCAGAGGGGCTGCTGCTACTGCTGCTGTATAGGGTCGCAGTGACGTCGGAGGGTGGCCACCGCCGCCGCCGCCGCCGCCGATCAATACCGTGCCACGCCTCGGCGGAGCTTCTCTCCCTGCTCACTCTTTCTCTTTCGCGGCTATACAGATACGCGCGAGGAGTGGGAGTCTTAACCTGCAAAATCGAACTCTCTATACCGGCTCTCCCAGCAGATCGATCCGCTGTATGGACATGCGAGATAGAGATGCTTTTATTTTCCGATCGTCCGACGTTAGTTACCGCACTGCACGTGCTGACACGCGTGCGCTTATATACCCGGATCTTTGAAAATTATGACATGCACTCGCACTATTTGTATGTATACACACACACGCACACACGCGCGCGCGCGAGCGATAGCGTGCAGAGATACCTGTATATATATATATAGGAGAGGCGCGCGTATTATAGCCGGGCGGCGAAAAGCCTGCAGCATCAGAGCCGCGGAGGAGGCTAACCTCAAGTGACACCGCCGCGCGCGGTGCAATACACTTGCCACACAACGTAATCGACTCGGCGAGGAATATCGAATGTGCGAACGTCGGCGGCCTACATTGAAGCGCTACTAGCGGACCATTACATAATTACAGCTGCTGCTGGCTAACTGGCGCTACTGCACTCACCTGCACACGATAGTATTATATTGATATATGCTAGTATACAGCGGCTACTGCAGGCACTGCTCCGATCTCTCGGCGCGTGTAGCTACGCGCGTGTCCGCGTATATTGAAGCAGTAGCTGACGAGAGACGGACACCACTTTCTCACTCGCGTGTGTGTACTTATATATATATACACGGCGACTGTCGGACTGCTGCTGCTGCTGCTGCTGCTGGTCGAGAGAACCAAACGTTACGACTGCATGTTTCTTCTTCTGCTTCCTACTCGGCTTTTCATTTCTCTTTCTCTCTCCCTACCCCTGCGAGGTTGTCGTAGTAGGCAGAGAAGAAGGATTCCCTCGATATATTACACAGGTATATATTGTTGTCGCGCGGGCGAGAGGTAGGATATTAGGCACTAGGTGCGACGACGGACGGCAGCGTCGACGAGCGGCTGACGTCACTGCGGCAGCGGGCAGCACTACTAGCGGCACCAGCAGCAGCCATCATACGTCGAGCCTCTCTCTCTCTCTCTCTCTCTCTCTGTCTCTGTCTGTCCGTGTGTGTTGTACCTATTATACTCTTCTCCTGATGCTGCTGCTCTTGACTCTCACCTCTCTCTCTCTCTCTCTCTCTCTTTCTGGATACAGCTGCGTATACTCGTGTGGGGACTGCACACCGTCCGGGTGGCGACGGCAGATTCACACACGATATCGTATACGTAGGAGATAAAACGCGACGGACAGCACAGCGCGGGCTACTCTGCGAGAGAGCTGGCTCCAGAAGCCGCGATGGCTCGTATTTTTCTGCCCGCGCAGCCGCACACTACTGCAGGTGGACGGCCGAGGAGGGGAGACTGCCGCTCGACACGCCTCCGGAGGACGATTGGTCGCGCGAGGGGAGCGCGCCAATTGCCGGATTTTTTGAATGAATCGAGATCGGGGTAGATACAGGCGATTATACCATTGCGCCCCGTATGTCTGCGATAATTGTCGAGATTTAGATTGTGCGTAGCGGAGATTTTGTTTGGGTAGCTGGAATTTTTCAGGAGTTTGCGCTCGCTTGTGCGGGTGTATAATTCGATTTAGATCTGAACACAGGAGCATGATTTGCAGCTTCTCGTGGGTGTCTGTATGCGTATATTGTATAATATATAGGTATGCACGAAGTGTTTTTGAAATAAGCTTATTGACCTATGAGATGGACCGATACGCATGCGCGTTTACATCAATTCGAGTAATTTATTCAGTTGTGCGCGAAGGAAGAGGTAGAGAGCGAAAGAGAGAGGGAGAGAGAGTTATAACTACAGTGTGCGTGCCGTTACGAATCGAAGCTGTACGATGTTCCGGATAGATAGGATGCACTAAATTGCGCGATAAAAGTTTATTCGGATGGTTTTGAGAGTTGGCTGATTTGGAGTCCAGTTGGATTTATGGCGCCCACGATCTTAAGCTTCTTTTTTGTCTTAGACAGCTAATGTATTTGTTGCGATGAAAACTTGAAAATAGTACGTTGGAACAATTATTCTAACTCTGAGATCAATATGGAGTACTAATAAAACTATATAATATAGTCGAGAAATGTCGTCGGGCATTTAAAAACTAGTCCATCGTTCCCACTTCAGACTCCGCGATGGCACGTGGTCAGTCCAATTTGGCTCCGTTCCCTTCTTATTGCCATACGATCGCGCGATAAGCATAACAAGTGCCTAATCATAATAAAGATTACAAAAACAGTATGGCCTGCAAAATCATGCAGTCGTCAACTAGTTTGACGCCGATGCGCGAAAGTGGGATTCGCAATTCGTCGATCGCAGAAGAAACGATTAACGGAGCTTCGTCTATTCATTGACGGTTACATCGATGAAGTGGATATGGCAGATTCTACGTTCGTGTCCAGAGTCAATCAGATCGATGCCGTGCAGCTCGACGATGAGATCTACAAGGTCCTGCGGAGCCAAACGGACGAGGTAACCAAGTATTTCTCTCCGGGTAAGCTAGACAAGTGGCGGCCGGAGATCGACGTTCTCGTAAAGTATCTGATATGGAACTACTCGTTGAAGACGAACAGCTCGAGTTTTGGCCAAAGATTGTTAAATTTGTCCTACAAGAATTTGGATAGAAGAAAAGCTGTGCTACTGTTTTTGTTCTTATCGATACCCGATTACCTTCGGAAGCGACTGGTTAACGAGAATTTCATTCTGGAGAGGTTGCCGTCCAACTACCAGAGAAGCAAGTACAAGGGTTACATCGAACAGGTGGACAACTTCTTTCATCTGTTGAATTTTATTTGGACCTTCTTCTTTTTGCATTTAGGCAATCAGCCACGATATGTGGAAAAACTATTGGGTATTTATAATCAATCTTCTACCATGAACAAACCCAGATCTATCGGATACTCGTACATGACCAGGGAACTGCTCTGGCATGGTTTGATCGAACTGTTCACCATCAGCTTGCCGCTGATAGATTTTCGGCGTATTCAGAAATTGTGGAATAGTCTCTGGTTACCAAAGAAGAAAGAGAAAAGCATTGTGATTAATTGTAAACTGGAGACAAATGCAATATGTTCTTACTGTAATCAACCACCAATTCTGCCTAGGTGGGCTGGCTGCCCTCATGTTTTTTGTTATTATTGTTTAGAGGCACTTTTTACAATCATGGATCCTTACAAATGTCCAATTTGTGATGATGACCTATTTTCTACTGACATGAAAACTTATTTGAATATTTAACATTTTGTATAAATTTAAGACTTTATTAAAAATAGTGATACAAAAAATTGTTTTTTTCTTATATCAAACCAACAATCATCATGAATTTTAAGGTATTATTTAGCATTCATTATCGTACTAAAGTGTAATTGTATATTAGGTGTATATATATAAGTGTGCAGGCATACAGAAACATACACTCACATTCCCATTTTTGTGTATATCCATTGAGAGCTAATTAAAGTAATTATTCGATATATCATTTTTAAAAAATATCAATCTTAAGTCTTATAAAATGTTTCTTCCCATGACGCATTGATTGTAACATATACACATAAGAGCCATAATGCTTTATTTATCAAAACATAACATTAACAATTAAATTTCTGTCTTCTTGTTTTCGTCTGTCTATCTGGTTAACTTTGCTCTTTTCTCACATGTTAAAGATCTGCTTTTCATCTGGTACACAGTATTTAATCCTCTCCCTTTAGCATTGCTTTATTTTGCTACAATTTTCATAACTATGATGAACAACTTAACAATAAAATATAATAACAAAATCAAATTGTAGTAGAATAAAAGAAATGATGGGTAGAATCAATCAATGGTACAAATATATAGCTGATCAATATGCAAGAAGAAATAAAGTTATCCATAGCTGGATTTTAATTAAAAACGGAAAAATCAGTGATTATTTTTGTCACGATCTTTGCCAAGAGCAAACTATGTCAAAAAGTATGTTTTACAAAAATGTATGATGTATTAATCCGTTATTCAATTACTGCGGCTCGTATGCATTTTTCAAAATTGCAGTCAGGTGCTTTATTGCATAGCTCAATTACGATAGTCTCTTATTAACGCTAATACTTAATCATTTATTTGTGTATAAATTTAATTTCGATTCCTTCTTTGTATAATTTATTTTTCATCTTTTGTCGTAACCATCGCAAAAATCGAAGGAATAAAAGGCACCTTGGTAATTAAATGTTACACTTTAGCTCATGTATCGCAGTTTTATCATTATCAGTTGTAAACACCCTAGATGCTCTTACATCAAGTACAATAAATCATCGAGAAGGAGAAATAATAGTTCGCCCGTAAACAATCACATAAACACATTTTAGGTTACTAACGATAGCTCACGCGTAATTCATTGGAAAACATATTTCAATAATTATCTCAAGCATATTACCAACAACAATAATAAACGCTTAAAACTGTACAAGCTTAGTCAACAACTCTCAGCGGTAAAATCGTTCGTTAGGTAAACTCGAAAAAATTCTGTTTGGGAATTGGGTTCTATTGCAAATTTATATATAATAACGAACAGAATTTCACGATCAAACATTGTTTCCCGACAACTGGCAATTTTACCTAACGTTACATTTGATTGCAAAAAAAAAGAAAAAAATGCTTTAAAATGGTTAAATAATTTATAACGAATCCTATATAGAAATATAAACATGTGCTGAGCGTGTTAGTGCGCGTACGTTTGTGAAAAAAGAGACAGAGAGAGAATTCGTTAAAGAAAGAGATAAAAGAGTAATAATACTTTGGTCCTTTAAAATTTGACTATTCGAGTTATACTAATAACAAGTACTGAATAAATTACTTTAAAAATCAAGAAATACCGGCTATTACATCATTACAAACGCGTTTTTACACTTTGTCGAGTATGTAAATTACAATTCTCAAAATTTGAACGATGCTGCATGCCAAGGTCAATATAGTTCCAGAAAATTTCAAAAAAAAAGAAAAAAAATTCAAACAGGCTTACGCGGAGAGCTTAGTAGCACAGGGGCACAGCATTTGCGACGCTTACTCGTCATCATACAATAATTGGTTAATAAACGGTGTAAGTCTGTTTAGACCGTTATACACTTCATTCCTTTCTCCGTTGCGAGATTATAGGTACAAAAGCTTGACTATATCACTATACTCTTAACTTCTAGTCTTAACTCCTTAGGAATAAAGCTCTCTTATTTTATTAATAGAACAACTAGAACGTGTTTCTCATCATCACAGACAAACGCGCGCAACGGCGCGATGTAAAGTCGACTAAGACGTATTCAGCGAAATTCCATACGCATTAATGTGTCACACACAGCGTCCACACACCTGTGCTCTATGTCTGTTTGTCTGTCTCTTCTATTTCTTCTTCTCTCGCTCTCTCTATCTCTCTCGCTTCATTACAACTCTTTCGCTCTTTCTCCCTCTCTCGGTCTCTCTTTGAGAGTTACGCATGCATCCGTTTCTTTTGCTTTTATTTATTCTCTTATTTTATTTTACTTCTCGACAAATCGAGAACGACATTTTAGAACAATATTCCATAATTTTTGTTCGGTCGTTCGACGGATGCACCATACCATCTTAACTAATTATACGAACGTGCACGCAATGAACGATTCGAGCGATCGTTGCGCCCACGTGAATAATTATATATATAATCATGAAAAGCAGAAAAACAAAATAACTTATTCTGCGACTTAAATCTAGATCGCACCACCTGGGCGCCATTATAGTATAAACGCGTGCAAAAAAAATGAAAAAAAAAAAAATAATAATAATAAGTATAAAGATAACGAACTAGGATACTCGTTGGACTAGTGTCTGTACGAAGCAAGAGAAAGCGAACTGTATCAGCAAACCTCCAAGTGACAATGTTTATGTATAGCATTAAAATTACGCAACAACTTTCAAGTATAACTTGCTTCGCTTTTTTCGTCCATCGCATTTTTTAGGAAGCACACTTGATTTCGTTACCAATTATTACTTTCGAGACTGCATTTGCGAACCGGCGTCGGCGGTGTCGCTGATGCACTCGACGAGAGAGACGCGAATTTTCTTTCGGCTCCCGGTGCTGCACTACCGTTGAACGGACTAGTTCGCTTGTTCATTTCTGTAATAAGGAAATGATATCATTAAACTGCTGCTAATCGAAAATGAACGATCGTATCAGATGCGGAATTCAATACCAACCAGAAATTAAAAGCATTATTTTGCGTCTAGCTCCCCATGCAGTTATGCCGATCTCTACGAGATCTTTTTCCACAAGCGACGGGAAAGTTGCCATATCGACTTCATGGGATGCGAATAGACCTAGCACATACAGTATAAAGCATATTTGTAATTTTGCGACGTGCGGAATGGCTTGTAAATAAGAATATCATGCGTAAGGTTATTAAAACGCGATGAAAAAAACTTACGGATGTATTTTTCAAGACCTACGCTAGTTAGCATGCTAGCGAGGTCGGTATAGGTTTGCGATGTGACTTTCTTCAACTGGAAGTTGGGCATATTGTCGAGATAGTTGGAAGTCATGCCGGTAACTTTGGCATTCGAGCTGTCGTCCTTTGTCGAAGTTACGCCGAAGTCTTGGGTGGACGTTAGGTTTGTTGGCGTAGTTGAGTCTTTCCATAGAGATGAGGTTTGACCCAATGAATCCTGAAGAATAGATCGATTTTGAATATTAGAAATACATCAAGAAGAATCATTATTTAATAACTTACGCTGCTGTTATCGGTAGCAGAACTCAAGTTGGGAATCGTTTGACTGAATCCGTATCCTGACCAAACGGAAGTAGGAACTCGATAATCGTTCGCGTTTGGCTTAGTCTGCATGGCCTTCAAGGCCAACAGTTTTTTCTGTTCGTAATCGAACGTCATCGTGGAAAAGTCCTGTAAATTCGACTGCATATCTAGCTGCGTCGTTTTTTTCTCATTGCCCGTAATTAGAGAGTTATTGGCAAGAGTCAAATCGGATAGCACGTTTGATAAATCTGGAAATCAAGAAAACATTTCAGCTTAAATAATTTTTTTTTAGAAATCTTCTACACTTTAATCGCATTCATTTAGTTACCAAGGTTCGAGCTCAATTCGGAAGAACAGCCGGAAGAATTAGAATTTGGATCAATAGGCGAGACGTTTCGTGGACTTAAGGCTGGACTCGAAAGAGAACTTGAAACACTGCTTATTGTAGAGAAAGCTGTGAAAAAACCAATTAATTAATATTTTAATAAAAACTATTTTATATAACCCACGTTCAATTTCTAGCGATAACAAATTGTCCAATACTAACCACCGCTATCTTTGCTGTCGTTAGCGAATAAACCACTATTCCGCATACCACTTAGGAAAGCCCCACTGAGAGTAGAGTTGAGACTGGTGTTCGATTGCATATGCGTTCCCAGTCCCATTAATTTGGTCGCGGTTTGAAGTGCTTGCTGCTGTTGTTGATGCTGTTGTTGTTGTTGCTGCTGCTGCTGTTGTTGTTGCTGCTGTTGTTGTTGTTGCTGCTGCTGCTGCTGCTGGTGCTGCTGCTGCATTGTCAACAAATGGCTCAAGTGAGGTGGGTAAGCATAAGCCGGCGTAAGGTGATTCGCGTGTATAGATATCGGCGAAAAAAGGGACGTAGGCACAGGGGCAAGGGTCCAGTGTGCTGGAAATCCCATTGCATTAGACGGCGAAGGATGTAGACTTGAGTTCGAGGACAGTCCGCAGAACGATGGTGGTGGCGTGCTTACGCAAGAGCCACTGCTTGGTACGTTTTCTGAAAAATTATCCACAGTATAAAGTAAAAATCGTTTTACTCTGATAATTTGTCCTGCAGAAACTAACCGTTGATAATGAAGGGTCCCAGGGGTACAGAACCACCTTGCAGAATAAAGCTCGTTGTATTCGAGGCCATGTAAGTCTGCGGAATATCGGCGCTGACCTTAGCTTCATCCAAACCTAAAAGCTGTCGTCTGGCCTCGTATATGTTGCTGGCGTTTCTCTCAATGCCTTTGACGACGATAGAGAGCGTACTTTGTTTGGGCTTGTGGCGAATGTTGATGAAAACGTCCAGCGATTGCATCAGTCTTGACACGTCGTCTGTCGTAACAGTGTTGATTGACTTCTCTGGTAAATCGAACATTAGTACCAACGGTAGCGAACCCTGTAACACAAAGAAGTATACGCATTAACGACTATCATACGATTGAATGCATCACTTGGAAAGTAAAATAATCACTGTACTAACCATAAGTTGCTGACGTGCTAAGTACACATTGTGAATAGAGCCGGTAATCGTAACGTTGCTCTTCTTCAAGCTCGGTATATTTGGATCTCCTGCATCGGGAAACATAATCTGCGTGGCAGTGGTCTGCATGATCGACTTTAGATTGTTACTTTGTTTCCCGAGGACAACGCTGTGATGCTGAGGAGAGATCTCCATCGACATCTGTACTTGGATTTGGCTCTGCAAGAAAATGTTGATAATTCAAATAAACATTGAGAAAATAGATTCTTCAAAGCCGAGCATGACGAGGCAATAAACTTGGTTTGTAAAAAAAAGTAAACGCGTACTCACAGCCAGGTTCTCGCACATGTGATGAATGAGCAGTACAGTCGCCTCTTTAACTTTCGAGACCTCCCATTCGCAGCCCTTGACGACGACCAGTGTAGCGTGAAGCTTTGGCCTGGTACGAAACATCACCTGGACGTTGTACTTCTCTTGGATCTTGACGATGTAGGGCGAAGTCGAGAACGGTGTGGTGTTTGCCGCGGCAGCTATCTGCGAGCTGTTGCCCATCACCGGTAGCTCAAACGAGAAGATGAGTGGCGTCAAGGTCTAGATTGAAAGCGAAACATACGTGGAATGAAAAAAATGTTTACTAACGTTAATATAGAAGATCGCCGGTCTGTTACTAGGACTCACCCTAACACGTGCACGGGCCTTTTCTACACCCTCCATATCACCGGCGATCGAGACCTGGTTGCTCTTCTCCTGGTGGTTGCTGCGATTGCTGTCAGGAAAGTGAATGTGACAGCTGGTCTCCTCCATGACCTTCTTGATGGTGAGTCCACCCTTACCGATGATATGCGAGTGGTCGGTATAGCTTACGTCCAGCTTCATGGTCACCCGGTTGTTCTGCTATGGATGCGTAAACAAATCCGAACTTTAGCCAGAAATTGTTCTCAAACAAGGAATTACGCATATTAGGCGACGTTATCACGTACCCGTGTGTCCAGAACTTGGATTATCTGCTCCTTGGCCATGCGTACGTTGTCCGCGAGACCGGATACTTTGATGTGCGGATCTGTCAACAAAAAAGTTCATTAATATTCATACGGAAATGCTACGTTTCTCCATATACCAATGAAAACAGGAAAGTCGAAAGACATCAGAGAGAGACTCGGCGCACTGCATCATATTATTCGCGGACTTTATGTAACTAATTCTTTTCATTGCCGCTGTCAAGATAATGAAACACGCGCAGCGATCGTCGTCGTGCACTACACGCACTCTTCTCTCCGGGGAGAGAGAGTAACAGATATACCGAAGCCTATATAACGAAATTAATAATAATAACCGAAAGAGTTGGCGAAAAGAGAAAAAAAATTCGCTGATACAGAAGTTCTGGCTCAGCGAAATTTCCATTCAAACGACCGGCAGACCCCGAGTGCGGAGTCGTGAGCAGTAAAAAAAACCAACATCAAAAGTAGCTAATCCAAAAGGAAACAAAAAAAAATTGAAACAATTCGCGTGAATCGGAGCAGCGTTTATTATCAAAGCGGCGGAAAAATTCGCTAACCAAACGCCACACACACTCCAATAATCGCGATAAAGCCGAGTAGACCATCGCACAAAGTTCCCAATCAACAACGAGTACTCACCCTTTTTCGACTTGGCGCCGATCTTGAGCCTCGACGGCCACGTTACGAAAGTGTTAGTCTCCTCCATGACCTGCAACAGACAAACGCAGAGAGCGTATACACACACGCGCTCAGGTCAGCAGTCGATTCTCCTCCACTACATAGCGGCGACGACCTTCGCGGACTGTACGCACGTATACATACGTCCCTCTCTCGAGCCCGGGCCAGAGCCCGCGATAACGCACTCGCTATTTCTTTCTCCCACTACTCGCGCGATCATGTATATATCGCAGTGCTTTAACGTGCACCTTCTCGGCGGCGACTTATCTGTGCGCGCGACGCGCTAGTACTGAGCTCGTGGTGTAAGTGAGCGGTTGCCGACGCTCGTCGGGAGACTCTTTTTTGGCTTTTTTCTTCGACGAGAGCGAGTCGCCGCGGCTTATTTTAGACGGACGAGGAAGGTGTGTGTAATGAGACTCTATATGCGCGCACGAGAGAGTTAGAGAGACGGGTTCGACAACTGCTCTCTGGACAGACTCGTTTTGTCTGTGTGCGCGTGTGCGCGTAAGTCAGTGAGTAAGTATGCCCGGGATATATACTGGAATGCGAGAAATTTTCATCGGCTGATAATTCATTCTCGTGTCGTGGATTATAATTTTTTTTTAATTACGCTCCGATTTTTTTTTCGATGCGACCCGGTCTGCGCTCGAGACGCCGATATATACAGTGAAAGTTATACGAGCGACATTAGTTTAGATAAGTCTTACGTAAAAACGAGGAATTACGAAAAAAAAATCGGCTAAGCGTTCAAAGTCAACGTTACACTTGAAGCGACGCGGCCGGTTTTCGAGAGTGAAAATACACGCGATAGGCGAGGCACGTAGGGGAAGTTTCCGCGTTGACCGGAAAAAGCGCGCCGATACCGGATACCAGTGTATGTATATATATCTAATTGCTCGAGTATATGTAAGCGCAAATAAACATATAGTCCACAGACCCACACACCAATCTAGAACTGATAACCGATCTATCTATAATCATGAGAAATTACGCATTCGAGTCGCGCGATCGCTTGCATAACCCGACGAGACGATGCACATGACCATACCTCCTCGTAACATCACTACTGCTGCTGCTGCTGCTGTTGCTGGTCCTCTTGATGCTCGCACACGGCTACATTCCTCGGGTATACGCACACTTGCTACATTCGACACACGTTTTACACCTCCCAGGAGACGATACATAGACAAACTCTGTCGTGTACGAGTATTATCAATTGCGCTACTAATATTTTCGACGCTTACACACACACACACACACACACGCACATAGACTCGGGTACAACGAAAAAGTGGACGGTCTGAACTGAGCCGTCCGCGCGTCTGGCCGGCGAACGTATTATATTAAGCCGGCCCTATAAATAATCACACCGACTACGACTAGTCACAGCTTCTTCGGCACATATTTCCAGCTGCTGCTACTGCTACTGCGCGAGCGCTTTACGCAACCGGCATTTACGAATTACGTGACATACACACACACACATGCACGACGGCTGATAACGCGACGGACTTTTTTTACGCGCAGACTTTTTTTCATTGCTCGCTCATGTCTCTCTGCATGTGTGTATGTGTAGAGAGAGAGGGACGTATAAAACAGTGGCGGCTTTATCTGGACGCAGCCGGAAAGTGTCGCGGGTCGTCTGTGTGCATATATAAGGGAATAGGACAGCCGAGGTTGGCTTACCTTGTGGAAGAACACGTTGGCAGTCTCGGTGTGGCTATCAGCTGTTTCCCCCGGTCGAATGGAGTGGTGCATGAAAAAGAGAAAGGTGCAGAAGTGAATTTTTAGTTTTAGATCCATAGCGATTAATTTCTTAAGTCAGCAAGTAATCGATGCGTGATTTTCGTCGCGTCGAGTGCCTGCGAAAACGTTTGAACATGATCGAATACATTCTTGTATAGAATTATAAAAATAGAACATTTGACTGGGACAAGTATAGAGCGAGTTAACCGAAGAAAAATCCGTGGTCATTGACACCGTATCAAAACATCGCACGCTGCTCTCGAACTCTGCTGTGTTCTCGCACAGGTACACAAATTTATGACGCGCTATTATACGCGAGACTCTATGTAATTGTTTGTATTTACAAGTGAATATGTTCAGAAAGGATTTTTCTGCAATATCGAGAGCACGAGCTGTCGTCGTTATTTATTGCATATCTGTGTCTATCGAAGCGCTCTTAAACGTTGCAGTTGTTGCTTGCATTGTTGTTAATAAAATTGATATTTTTTGACTTTTACAGCTCGTATTATTGCAATTCCAATCGCGGTAAAATTGATAATTTTTTTTTTTTAATTATAAAATTCAATATTTTGGTAAAATTTTAGCGAAAAAATACCTCCAAAAGCGAGCACGAAAAGCTTCCATCAAAGACGTATACATCGACGAGAATTTTCTCGAGGAGTTAAAATCGGCGCGCTCAATGACAATAATCGTATTTACAAACAAAAGCACACTCGGAAACGAGCTTGTACTCGTTCTCCTGTTACTCCACTGTATCGCTCAGTTTCGACACGGGTATGTATAATTCACCGAAGCATTTTTGATCAAGCATAAATTCAATAAATTGTGACGAATGTTATATTAAAAAAATTTCTCAATCAAAAATAATTCATAATTGAAAAGCATACGAGACCGAAAAACAATTAAAATTTAAATCATGCACGCAACTCTAACTGTCGCCATATAACCGTTAAATGTACGCGCACGGACGGGTGGAAAACACAGATGGCATATACAGTAATTTATTGTCATTCTTTCTTACCGAGCAACATCTGCTCCAGTTTTCGGCGGTCGACTCGAAAACGCTCCTGCTGCACATCCTCGGGGTCGCGGATGCCGAGGACGGCTGCTAGGTCTCGGATCTCTTCGACGTTGGCGATGCTCGACGACTTGCCGGAGACGCTGGTCGCGGTTGTGGTTGTACCTTCGGACGTCTCGGACATCGTCTCCGTGAGTCGACGCTCACGCTGCATCAGATCGAGGGGTCGCATCTTGGCTGTTGCTTTTGCTGTTACCTCCTTGAAGCGGCTTACTCTTCCGTCTTGGAAGCGCACGCACACACACGACGTTGCCGCCGCAAACTCCCTGTGTCTTACTCGCCTGCGAGTCTGTAAAGAAAAGAAATTCGTGTTTGAATTAGATCTCAACTGATAACGCTTATTGGAAGGACTTTTACTTCGCGATAAACAAGTAGGCGAAGATAACGACTAGCTCACTAATTTATGAGCGTTTGAAATCTAAATTATTCGGTTTAGAAATAGATGTTAAGAACATTTCGAAATCCAATATTATATAGGTGTCAATTAAATTGAGTCAATAACACTGACCGAGTACACTTTTGAAAATCACGTTCGCAGAATAACAAAAATATTTACCACGTTACAATCACTACGTACTTCCGAAAGCGTTTACGATAGGATCATTAGGAGCAACCGCGCGATCACGTGCACACGACAAACAAACCGAAACTGTCTTCGTGTGAGCTTTAAGAGATCCAGTTAAGGAGACGAGAGAAAAAAAGTGCAGTCGGCGCTGCTACAATTGCGGATGCAATATAACACAGATGTAATTAAACGTACCTTGGTCGTGCGTGTTGATCTGGAGAGCTTGCGGAGGGTTTGTCGGTGTCAAGGGCCTGTCGCAAAATCCCGGTCTCCGGCGATGCGCCTATCTCGCCGTCGGGATCAGAAGTGACGGCTCCGTTTCGAAATTCCCATACGCGTTTCTCCGAATGATTTTCGCGGCCAATCGGAGTGTCGACCCCCACACACACCGCTATGTAGGATGATTAGTACATGTAAACAGGGAGCGTGCGCTCGCGACCTTTGCTACAGCGTGTCTGGACACTATGCTATATTGTATGTTCCGCGAGCGATTGCTACTGCTCTCTTAACACGTGTTCGCAGCTAGATCCTGCGGCGCGATCGCACCACAATAAGAGCCGAGGAGGGGATGATTTCTGGTCATTGCCCTCCAACTGACTATATATCATGCTATATAGAATAGCCGAGTTGCAGCGATGAGAGATTTTGGCCGGTGAGATATACTTCGTGTGTTGGCAAACAGCGTTGAAGGTGAAGCCGATGCCCGGCTTTTACGTTTTACACGCTCGATGACGATGAGTGCTTCGACGATGCGCGGATTTTTTTCGTTTACAGCTGGATTTTTTTAGCGAGGCTCGTTTTATCTTACTGTGCTGTGGAGAGAAGGGCTGAGGATTGCAGGCGGAAAAGATCGGGGATGATTTGATGCCATCAATTTGTAGACGATAGAATAATCGAGAGAAAGACTGGGCTTCAAAATGTTGGCAGGATCACGAGTTAAAAATTTAACTGTGTAAATTGCAAACTTTATTTCGAAATGTGCTAAATTTCTAGGATTAGAAAATGATAATGATTTCAAAATTATAGCTTGTAAATTGCAAACTTTATTTTTAGAATCAGTAAAAATCGGAAATCCATTCACAAGAAATGCAATAAAATTTATGTTAAAATTTTACAAGAATTAATTTTTAAAAATTAAATGAATGTTATTTTTACAATTACTTAAATTCGAGGTTCAATGTTTGTACCACAAAGGATAAAATGTCAGTACTTTCTTCGATCTAAAAAAAAGAGAATTTTAGAGGAACAGAACAAGGAAAGGTAGAAAAAAGAGAGAAAAATTAAATAGAACAGTGTTAAAACCATCTCGTCAAATCTGAGAATTTTTCAAGAATTTGACGTTGCAATAATAAACGTCAGTATTTTTTTAAATGCGAGAATAAATTGCTTACCACTTTTGACGTTGGCTTCCCTCTACCGTGTCCGGCTTTCACGTCGATCCTGATGAGTAAAGGGTTAGTCTGTTGCGGCAGACTTCCGATTTCATGTTGCAGTGTCGCTATAAGTTTTAAACTGTGGAGCGGCACCACACGATCGTCGTGATCCGCCGTCAAAAGCAGCGTTGCCGGGTATTGTCCTCCATCCTTAGGTGGCTTGACGTTGTGCAAAGGCGAGTACTTGAGCAGGTTCTTGAAGTGTTCGCTATCGTCCGAACTCCCGTAGTCGGACGTCCAAGCGTAGCCGACGGTGAATTTGTGGAATTTCAGCATGTCCATAACTCTTTTATGAAGAAAATAAAAAATAATTTTACATTATAATGAATTTTAAAATGAAAAGACAGTTTCGATATTAAAAGATAGCTTACCCTACTTGAGCAATAGCAGCACCAAAAAGATCAGGTCTCTGATTAATACAGGCTCCTACAAGAAGACCACCATTGCTGCCTCCTTGAATTATTAATTTCCTAGACGACGTATAACGGTTGTCGATCAAGTACTCTGCTGCGCATTGAAAATCGTCAAAGACGTTTTGTTTGTTCGTGAAACGTCCGCCGTTGTGCCATTTTTCACCATATTCACTGGAGAAGAAAATAAATCAGACTCATCCTAGATTTTAAAATTGTTTATCAATATTTACCCTCCTCCACGTATATTTGGAATCGCCAAAACACCGTTAAGGTGTTGCAAGAAGACTAGCCGCGTAACGCTAAAGGTAGGTTGAATGCTGACATTAAAGCCTCCATATCCATAAAGAAGAGCAGGAGACGTACCATCCAGCACGAGATCCTATATATTAGATTTTTTTAATTTTCTTCATGAATAGATGAGTAAATTAATAGCTTATTGTAAAATTTTTCAAAATCTTACTTTTTTATGTACAATAAACATAGGAATTTTTGTTCCATCTTTACTAGAATAAAATATTTGAGTTGTTTTGTACAAACTTGCGTCAAAGTCATTAACTTTGATTTCACGGAACACCTAGAATGAGTTTATTGTTATCACCAGTGTAGATAAAATGAAACTCAATAACAGTGGAACTGAAAACTTGAAAATAATGTACCTTTGGCATTTCTTCATTTTCCTTAAGATCTAATGTATAAATAATACCAGGTGTTAAGAAAGAGGTAAACTGATAAAATATTTCAGAGTACTTGAGATCTCCTGAGAAACCAACTACTGTTCCTACATCTAAAGGTAACTGTCTTATTAACTTTCCAGTTTCTAAACTGTGAACTCCTAAAACATTCTGTAAATACATAAATTATCAGAGTCTGTTTGTTATTAGCTTTTTTCATGAAGAAGAAAAAAATATTCAGTCTACCTTAACATCTTCAATATAACAAACAACAAGCTTATCCTTATCCACCGCAGTAGCCCAATCCAAAACATTGCGAGAATGTTCTGCTATTAATTCCGACCAACCATTTTCTTGGAAATTTTCAAAATCTGTAGCAATCAATTTGAAATTTGGAGCATTTTTATTTGTCCTGAACACAGCCTTTGTACCAACATTTGTAACATATTCGTAATCAGCTTCTAAATTTCCAACTACTTCTGTAAGTGGTAGTTTTCCTTTGATTCCTTCTGTAGTATTAAGCTTAGCAAAGAAGACTAGGTTATCGCGGCACTCTTGCTGAGGCATAACAACCAGCCATCGACCACAGTCTGTTACTTTTGCATCTCTGAGAAATCAAGTAATAGTTGAGTATTTTATTTTTATTACTTGCAACTGTTTATACTTACATTCTCCATAAAGGATGTTCTGGAAAATCTACAACCACAACATCTTCAGACTGTGGTGTACCAACTTTGTGATAGCATAACTTTTGATTTTTGTTGACAAAAGTCTCTGAACCATCAGCTTTCTCAAGCTGCTCAGGATAGCAAGCATAGAAAACACCCACATTATCATGCGTCCATGTTATAGAAGAATACTTTACTTTTTCCAAAACTTCAGGATACTTTTCACCTGAGAACAAACTTACATCGTGAATTCACATATTTCTGTAGATTTGAATAAAGCATTATAAGTTTGTATACCTGTCTTTGTATTGATAAAATGAATGGTGTTCCAGTCAGAGCCACTGGCAGATAAGGCGTAGGCATAAACACTACCATCTTCGCTAAATTCTCCATTTGCAATAGCCACAGTTCCATCCGTAGAAAAGGTATTTGGATCAAGGAAAACTCTTGGCTCTCCCTCCAGTGAATCTTGTACATAAAATACACTGCAAAAAGCAAAGTGATAAATCAGTACCAACTATTTTTAGCATTCCACAAACTGTGTACAAATCTATGAATGTACCTCTGATTTTGCAAACCGGTGTTCATGTAAAAGTAGTATTTGCTTCCCTTTTTCACAGGACACGAGTACTTAGGGTAGTCCCAGAGTTGTTTCAGTCTATCGTGGATAGCTTGACGCTTAGGGCAGGCTTGTATAAACGGAACAGTGATGGCATTCTGAGCATCGACATACGCCTTGGTCTCCTCCGACTCTGGATCTTCCAGCCACTTGTATGGATCTTTGATCTAAAACCAAGAAAGCATGACTCAACAAAACACAACAAACACAAGCACACTAGCGAAAACTTTCACTTTCGAGCATCCTCACCTCAACACCGTGATAAACATCCACAGCGGTCTCGTCTCTCCGAGCTTTCGGATAAGTGAACTTGTTGGGACTCATGGTCGTGCTGAAGAATCGAATTTGCGAGAAATCTCTTCGTAAACCTCCGATCAGAGGACGATCTCTACTACGACTACTCGGCAGTAAAGTTGTAACAGCAGTGCTGGGGAATGAGGTTAGGACGCCACCGGCGGAGGCTACGTTGCTTCTGCGCCAAAAACCGTATAGCCGTTGCTCTGGAAGCACTACTTTTTTAACCGCCGTTCGGACGAGATGATTAAGCATTGAAACACGTACACGCGCAGTTGCTGCAGTCACGAGCTCTCTCGCTCTCTCCCTCTTACCGCTGCACCCAGTTTTTCGCTTTCCGTGAGGTAAGGTATCCTTGTAAGCGCAGTTGTTTTGATTGTCAACAGCACATCGAGCCGTGAATGAGTAGTGCATGAATAGGTCGTCGTACCGTTATCGGGGTTTTAAAGCGAAAATAAAGAAGGGATTAAGAGTGCCGTAAGGCTTTTGTAAAATCATGAGAGACGACGTATCACCTACATTTATCGTTGTGATATGCATTTTATTGTTATACATAGTAAGACATAGTAAATAGAGTGAATATTTTGCTAGGTTGGCAGCGGACTTTCAAATGTTTTCGTTTGCGCATGCGTCGTGCCTTATTGTTGTTCTTTTTTTATGCTGTTTGTTAAGTATAAATAAATGAAGAAGATTCGCCGTATAAAACAAAGAAAATATTTTCGCGCTTGTGAATTACGAATCTGGTATTTTCGGAAAGACAGCGACAAACTCGTATACTCGCAAGGTTATCTTTGCGAGAAGTAGGTATAAAAGGCCGTTGACTCATATAAGCAGAAATTCAGAATTTATTCGGCATATATAGTAATATCATAACAAAATAACGATCTTGGATACTTTTCAGTGATAAAATTGAAAAAAAGTCGACCCTATAAACGGACTCTCACACGCGACTGTGAAATTTGTCACGAGACGTCATGCATTGAGTATATTGGAGAATGGATTGGCCACGAGAGGTCGGTATTCGTCCAAAATTCGCCAAAATTCTCTCGTCCGTGTCCAGTACTGCAGCGAATAGTTTACTTTCCAGTCGGCTGATTTCGGTAAGTAAGAAAAAAACTCGTCATTTCGGCACACGTGCATGCGAGAGATAAGTCCGAGTTGAGCTGTACTTATATCTTGCATTTTTTTGCAGGTAGCGAGAATTCGAACGATGGCTCGCGGTGCGTTTATTGTTTTAGAGGGACTGGATCGAGCGGGAAAGTCGACACAGGTGTCGATGATCGTCCAGGCATTGAAGGAGAGAAATGTGCCGGTGGAGAGCCGTGTGTTTCCTAGTGAGTTGGATTGTCATCCGTTATTATATGGGGATAAGAACTTGTCGTCCACGCGTAGACTTATGACGCGACGCAAATTATTATGTTGAATGTTGGTATGACGGAATTGCGTTTGTTTACACAGTGTTCGTAGAAAAATATTGGATGAGTATATATAGTATAAGTGACAGCTGCAGCGCGTGAATGATGCGAGTAACGATTTTTGCTATAGTTTCTTCTTCTTTACGATTATCGTGAAATATCAATTTTACAATGTATACAGATTAATTGTTATTTTAATAATTTACTAGAAAATGATTACGCATTCGAGATCGGCATACATATAGCCGAAGGACGGTGTGTAATAATGTAAGTCGAGGATTGAGCAATTTAGAAGCTCGTTTTAAATGATTCGAAAAAAAGCATACGATAAAAAGGAACTCGAAATAAGTTCTTACTAGTAGCCGGTAAAAAAAGCAGCACACAGTTCATATAGTTGTCGACCTCGACCTCAGGTGTCGCCTAAGTCTCCGTCAACCTCTATGTCGTGCGCGTCGGTTATCCATATAATCTAGATCACAACTATTATGTATATATATATACATACATACATAACGATGTTTTCCTTTTAAATGTTTCAGACCGAAGTACCACCATCGGCGGTATAATAAATGACTATTTGGCGAAGAAAATTGAACTAGCTCCAGAAGCAGTGCACCTGCTGTTCTCGGCCAATCGATGGGAGTGCAAGGATAGCATTCGCGAGGCTCTGGAAAAAGGGACGACTTTGATCGTCGACAGGTCGGTTTTTTTTAATTGTCCGCTTTTATTAATCGTCGCTCGACATGCATGACATGCGACAATCGTATTGGATGTATATTTTTTATTTTTTGCTCTATTTCACACGCCATAGATGTTACGATTTTATATATTGTGATTATATTCTTTTAAGATTACATCACACGGTGTATAAGGAAGTATATGCGATGGCAATTAGTCGCTAACGAAGTGCCGACTTTAATCAGGCGAAATATAATTAGTATTCCGAGGGGAGCGATATCGAAGATTAAAAATTGCGGATCAATCTACGCAAATGAAGATGCTCTCTCTTTAACGAAGTCGGGGTATACAGAAATTATCTTAGTCCCCTAAGAGAAAAGAAACTTGCGTAATATCTTGAGTGGTACTACGTATATAGTAATATAACATATATATATATATATTTGAGAAATGCAAATCAGTATAAAATCTGCCTCCCACGCAAATATTGAAGTACAAGCGCGCGCAGACGCGACGTTTGTTTATCGTCGAGTGGCCCCTATAAAAGTCGACTCTCGACTCGCAAGAGAGCACGCAGAATCCTCCGAAACAATACAATACGACTCTTTGAGCGTTTATGCGGGAGGATTTGAGAAAGATTCCGAGAGAATATACATTGTTCTTCCGGGGAAAGTCGTCTACGCAAAAGTGGCCCACGCCGCGTTACTTTCTCCGAGAGGAACGAAACTTGGAGTCGTTACTGCTCTCTTTCCCTCAACTATCCCCAAGGGTGAGAGGGTCAATTTTCTTTTAAAACTCCGCCTTTTTTTCCGCTTATATATACTTATACGCTCTCTGGGGATAATACGAAAAGCCCGAGTATAGGCTTGGATTGTTGTACAACATACCTACGTATAAACGATGAGAAGTTTATGGAACGATATCTATATTCGATATGGTGGATGTAGAGATGATTCTCGAGAGTTCGAACTTTTTTTCGTATCCTCAGCTGCGAGCAAACGACCTCATATAACCGACCTTGGCTAATTCACGATTTATGATAAAATACAAAGCGTAGATCATACACAAGCCATAGCTGCGAACGTTCAAAGCTATTTCGCGTGATTGGCTTTGTATCGCTCGTCAAGCTCATCGACTCATTATATGCGCTTTCTTTCCTGTTTTTCTCCGTTCGCGAGATCTAACTCTCTCTCGTTCGCGAAACTTAGTTTAGCCATTCTTCCGCTCGAGCGGTAATTCCTCGAGTGCACCAGGCGACTAACTTTTTCTCTATACTGAGCGTGCGCTTGGGCTATTATTCAATTAGACTTGAGGTGCTCCTTCCAATTTCCGATCGCGCCCGATAATTCGATATGAATTAGTTGTTCGACTTGTTCGCTGCTGTGGATTTAAATTTCAACGCTCTTTTACATATTTGTATGTATAAACATGGGCTTGCTCAATGATGAGTGTCGATTGATCTTCCACTACATCGAAAAATTAAATATTGAATTTTCATACTCGACGGGCTTTAATTCGCGTACGGCTCGCCGATGATGATTTCACGTCAAAGTTAAATGGAATTGAATGCTCGCAACCGAGTTAAAAATCTAATATAAATTTGCGCGCGGGAGTTATCGAACGACTTTAATTAAAAACTTTTCACGTTATACAGCAACGTTTCGCGCGAGTTTCTCACACACTGCGCTAACGAAATCTCGCTCTTGCCATAAGTATACATATATATATATATATCACCGCTTCTCACTTCATTCAAGACCACACGGTTTTCACAGACTATAACTAAAACGAAACTATCAAATCTTATAGATACGCAGCTTCCGGCGCAGCTTACAGCGCAGCGACGACCGGTCGCTCACTGTCCTGGTGTACGTCTCCTGATCAGGGTCTGCCAGCACCGGATTTGGTGCTCTATCTAGAAGTGACACCCGAGACGCAGCAGCAGAGGTCCAACTGGGGCGAGGAGCGATTCGAACGTGCCGAGACTCAACGCAAGGTCGCCGAGAATTTTAAAAAGCTCTCGGAAAACGGTAACTGGGCGTTCGTCGAAGCTGGATTGGATAAGCTCGAGGTGCATCAGAGATTGTTAAAGAAGGTGCTGCAGGTGTTGAACGAGTGCAAGGATAAGCCGATTGGACAGCTTTACGAGAGTTAGGGGGTATTTTCACTGTGAATCCCGATTTTGATACATAGAAATGTTTTTGTACGATATGGACGGTTATGTGAGAACGTTGAGAGAGTATACGATCTACCAAAGACTTATGTAATGTACTTAAATATAATTGTTTCGAAGTCTAATTATCTCAAAGATATAGTGTAAATAAAACTGCCAGCAGCTATTAGACGTCCTGCCTCAATCCACACAAAAGATCTATTTTTATATAAATCAACCCAGCGTGTATGTCGCTGCATGTACATAAGAAACGAACGAGTTTTTATATGACGTGTGTTTTCCTATACTGGTCTCTCGCCGGTCTTCCGTTCACATCGTTCTCGACGTGCTCCTTATATAAATGATGTTTGTTGTTGGAAGTCAGGGAGGGAATTAGGCGAGAGTGGAAAAATTGCTAATCCGTCGGCTCTACTTTTTTACAGTGTCTCTCCCCGTGAAATCTGAGACTCTAATCTCGTACACATAATTCATTTCTCTTCTTCGCGTACACATGCGCGCGTATAATTCGATTGATTTGATGATTACCGTAAATTTTTCGGCAAAATTTTCACGAGGCATGATCGGACAAATAACTCATTACCATATTTATGTATCGCAGCCACATCCCTGTAAGTAATTGTGGTAACCACCCAGGAGAAGAATAAGCAGGTCAAATTACAAAAGTCAGTGCAATCCTTTTATTTTAACGCGTTTACTACCGATATGAGTTTGTTATATTTTGATTTCATTTTTTGGTGCTCAGATGGTGCTGGAAGTATTGGAGGAATGCAAGGATAAACCGGCTGGGAAGCTGTGCACGAGGATTACGGAGTATTTCATTATGTGACCCGTGCGATTTTGGTACACAGAAATATTTTTGTAAGAGTACAAGATTACCCGAAGACTTACGCAATGTATACTTAAATATACTTGTTTCCAACTCTGATTTTCTCGTTGACAGTGTAAACACAACTGCCAGCTATAGACTCCCCGCCTCAAGCCCACACAAACGATCTATTTTTATAAATCAACCCGGTGTGTATGCCATGTACATAAGAAACGAACGAGTTTTCCTATACTGGTCTCTCGGCGGTCTTCCGTCCACATGACTGTTGACGTGCTCCTATAAATATTGTTTGTTGTTGGAAGTCAAGAAGAAAACTAGGCGGGAGTGGAAAAAATTGCCAATCCGTCGGGTCTACTTTTGCAAAGTGTCCTCCCCTCCTGAAATCTGAAACTCTCGTATCATGATTCATTTTTCTTCCTCGCGCACACTCACTCGATTAATTGGACGACGTTCGAGAATGTCTCTTTCATAAATTCCAAATTAGTTAATTAAGCCATGATACTCCCTACGAGCACGTGCGCGCACGCGCGCGCGAGATTTCTCAAATTCTCAATTTTAACGTCGCTTAATGAAGTCGTAAAATTAGACGACGCCTCTGTCTCGCGCGCGCGCAATATCTGGTTAAGACGCTCGCAATACAAAAGCGCGCGGGTGTCCCTATGTACACTTCCGAGCGCGAGCTTTCGTCACGCTAAGCGTAATTGAAAAATGTAACGAACGAAAATTCTAAGCTTCCTGCGCACACAATCTGTACAATTTGCCGGCGGTATAGCAGTAATCTCTCTCTCGAGCGTTGATCCCGCAGGTGTGTATACCTATACATATAAATATATTATACCCACAAGGAGAGCCTGTTTTCTCATTAACTCTCCGGCGGTTATTTTGAATTAAAGTCGCGCGCTATAAGCAAAAGCGAGATTATGCGCTCCTCCGCGGAAATAAAGGCAGCTCCTTTCATCGCATTGACCCGCGATGGATGTCGCGGCTAAGCTTGCATTCTGAAAGAGGAGAGCTTAACTGTGCTCTGATTTTTTTTCTCAGCATACAGTATATATTCACAGAGGCTGACTGATGGGGCAAAATTGGATTTATTATACACATGGAAATAGATTAATCACGATCATCTTTGAAGCGTTGCAGACATATATTAGCCGAGGATTATCTAGGAATTAGAGTTGTCGGGTATCTGTAAGAGGATCACAAGATACGTCGTGAGGTGTCCGAAGGTCTGAAAAATGTGGACCGATTAGAAGAATCGTGTAAATATACACTCGATCTTCTCGCGAGTTATAAAAATTCTCTCACCGATGTCAGTAGGGGCAGGTTCACGTTGAAGCATCCGGCCGCCGTGAAATTCAATCTCCGATTCAGATAGTGGAGCGTCGAGCTGAACTCCTGCGCAGAGATGAGGAGTAAAATCGAAATTAGAACATATATACACAAGTATACGGAATCGATGTTTTCGTTACAGATATATACGTATTTGCTCTGCCGATACGCCTGTCGCCTCCAGTCCAACAAGATACAGGCCATACGATTTGCCTGGAAAATTACAAGTGTATATTGTACGCACTGGATATATCAGAAAGAGAAGAAAAAAGTATACCTCTTGCGCGGTAAAGTGACAGGCGACGTGGATCAGCAGCATCTGAATTAGATAGATGAGGAGCCAGCTGAACAGACAGAACACGACTTTTGGATTCTTCAAGTAGCTCGGATCGACTATCGTCCAGATCGTGAAGAAATACATGTTGCTCACCGCGTGGCAGAAGAGATTTAGAAGGAACAGAAATAACGAGCACGAGTAGATGTCGTTTAGCTTCTCGCTCGTGCTCAGTAATTTATTGTAGGAGCTTTCGATTTTCTGGAAGGAAAATGTTACTTACCAAGCGACGTATTAACATATTATTCATTTCACATCCGGCAAGTACGGCTGTGTATATCTTGTAGAAATTTTACACAGTATACGCATAATACTACACAATGCTGGGCAAAGTTTCGGGAATAAATTCACGCGTTCATACACGCGCGCGAAAGCTCATTCAAATTTCCCGCGCTTTGTTCAGCAAAGTTTTAGCATTTAGATCCTGTCGGAGATCCGCCGCATTGTGTATGTATGATATACTCTCCCGAATCAGAGAAAACATCACTCACGTTAACGAGTTCATCGGCCGGTCGGGTCCTCTTGCCCTCTTCCTTCACCTGCTCTCTCCTGAGCATCTCGTTGAGATGAGCGAACCTCTGCCCGAGAAGCAGAACCAATCCGCTGAATTTGAGCACAGCGACGCAAGTGCCGACGTAGGTGAGCATATAGCCGATGTTTTGCAGATAGGGCTCATTGAACGCGTGCATTCCCAGCTGATTGACCATCGTCCAGCCGACGACGTTCGTCGTTAATATGGTCCAGACCCAGAATTTCGCTCGCCTCAGTAACGGACTGTACTTGCCGGGGAGATTACCGAACTGAAAGGACTCGTCAAAGTCCTGAATGGAGTTCCAGACGTGGACGAATTGCCCGCGACACCGCATACAGAGGAGGAGGTCCACCACGGAAACCAAGTAATTCAGGATCAGCTGCGGGACACAGAGAGAGAGAGAGAAAGTTATTTGATTATTTTCTTTCTTCCCCTTGGCATCAAGGTGTCTGTCTGTCTGTGTGTGTGTGGGGTTGTCTATTGTGAGGATGAACGAGAAATGGATTTTCACACGGGGGAGAGCTGCGCTGTTTTTTTTTCCTCGCCTCTAATTTAATCAGACGCGAAGCTGTCTTTCCGGAATATCTGACAAGCGAGAGCGAGTATAGGCTGGAGGAAATTAATTCATTGCCTCTTGATGAGCTTTCGCCGCCCGCTGTTTTATCCGGCGATTATTTATCTAGGATTAAAGACAGGAAACGAAGTTCTCTCTGCGTGGGTGCATGTATGATGCCCGGGGATGAGAAAAAAAAAAGAAGGACGGACAGTTTCACAAGGCGAAAGGGTTGAGGCGCACACACACACTCGCGTGAAAAACGAGCCTGAGAGAGCGTGGAAATTAATCTCGCGGTACACGCAACTCGTGCAAAAAGGTATTAAACTTTGCAGCGATAAATCAGCGGACCTCGCGCGGATGTATGTATTTTACGTACAACCGTATCATATCGAAAATACGTGACATGCCGTTTGCGAAAATGAAAGGCGAAAAACGTTTGTATATATATAATACGCGAACGTGCTACGCGGCGCACTGAAGCTCGTAATTCGGAGGCTAATCCGCTCGGTCCTTTTATCTATGTGTATATATATATGAGCTATATTTGCGGATACTACTATACGGCGAAAGTCAAACTTTTGTTCCTCAAAAACATAACGATGAGTTTTATTATCATCGCTTTTACATATTATATGCGCCTGAAAAAGCAGAGCTTTCGTTGAAAACAAGTTTGTTTGTGTGTGTGTGTGTGTGTGTGTTTGCCGAAAAAGCAAGCGACTATATTGATTTTACCCCCGCGCAATATAAGTTCGGTATAAGTATAGTTGGAGCGCGCGAGAGAATTTTCCGAAATTCCGTGATATTATATGATACGTGTTCTTAAAAAGAAGTTGACCTTGAAAATTACGATGATTTCGATGGAACCGAGTGGAAATTCAGCTTTTTCGTAACTTTCGATATAATCCCTATTGCTATTATACTCGTGTCTTGAAAAATAAGTTTCCCCCTAAAATATTGTACGTATATATAAAACTCGACGATCCAATATACGCACCTTGGACTGAATTCAACGGCCAATAGACCCAACGACAATCATCAACAACAGCAACGAGAGTATGTAACATGCGTATAGCAGCTAAAGACCGAAGGAGAAAAAGCGCGTATAAATAACGGCAATATCTCCCCCATATATATAGCAGACATTCACGAATCATCGTCTCGAAAGCTGCTGCTGACCCGCGCGTCGCAGTCAAAATAATAAAGCGTAAGTGTAATAGCTCTGCGACGCGTCTCGTCCCTTGTGTCTATATATATAAATATATACACATATGTACAGACACACACATATATTGTTTAAGTAGAAAATTGGCTCGTCTCTCGCAGCAGCGACGGTACGTGATGTCGCGCGATCGTTATACCGCCGCCGCGACGTCAAGTGCGGTTGGATTAATGGCCGAGATAGGCGCTGATATCGTCGTGGGTGTATGTATATATATAGACGTACAAGAAATTTCGAGCATAAGGAGACAGAGCGAGTTGGAAGTTATTTTATGGTTATTGGAAATTTGGCTGGAGAGCGATATTCGTATATATAACGTGAAGTATTTTGATTTGATTCCTTTTTTGGTGAACGCTCATAGCAATTTCCGGATGTATATATAATGTATGTTATAGTCGGATTTATTGTATTGCTTAATACACTTATCTCGATGGCGAGTGAAATTGGTCAAAAATTCTAAAAGGCAAATTTATTAAATTTATGCCGCCGCTCAAAGTTGCCTGACAAAAGTTCCAGCGGAGAATATAACATTCAAATAGCGCGCTACGGACTCGCTTTAAGAAATTGACGCTACGAGCAAAAAAGAAACAATTTGCTCCAGCTTTAAAAAGTATATATAAGTATACCTTGCTATCCTCGGTGATCCCCAGCACAGGCTTATCCCTATCGAGGCCTCCGAAGCGCAATATGGAGACAACGACGATGTAGGTGTAGACGATCATCCAGAATATCGAGAAGAGACAGTAGATAGCCGAAGCTCGAAGTCGTTTGGGCCTATTGCTGTCCGGTCGAGTGTTATCCTCGAGTTCGTAAGGTGCCAGGCCGAAGACCCTGGCCACATAGACAGCCGGGCAGACGACCTCGTAAAGCGGCGACTCGTTGTTCCCAGGCGATTTCTTCTGCAGCTTCGACCTCTGATGCTTCTTGCTTCCCACCTCCATCTCTCTCTCTCTCTCTCTCTCTCTCTTGTTTTATTTTGCCGAGCGAGGTGAATGCTCGCTCTTCTGCGAGGTGAACGATTTATTTCCGTTCTGTGTCCTCGCGGCGCTCCATCTTCTTCTTTCTTATTTCCTCGTTCTTATGTTCGCGCGAGCCGTGTACGCACCAGAGGATGTAACGAAAAATCGTAACGACTGCTTTCTCTCTCTATATATATATCGATTGGAAATTCAAGCTTTGGAGGCGCGCAAGCTTCCCGCGCGTGGAGCTTGTCGATTGAATTTTCCCCCGCGTATGCGGAAAAGTTTATGCAGCCGCGCGTTTCCCGGACTCCTCCTGACCTGAATATCAATTTGAGGCACTGATGTGTGTATATACGTACTTTCGAAGCACACGTGTGGCGGGGACGTCTCGTGATTTAATTACACCGCTGACAGGAGAAGAGGGTATAGGGCTTTCTTTCGAGCGCGGCAGTCTGGCAGCAGTCCAGCGCGTTAAGTGCAGTCAGTGTACGAAGCCTCACCCCCGCGCGTTAAATGCGTTTTTCCCATATGCACTTTTCGCACGCGGTATCGTTTGTTTGGCCGCGAGAGCGCAAATGTTGTGGAACCTATTAAGCGAATCGATTAAAGCTGCGCTGTTCAAACGAACTTTCTGTGTGTGTGTGTGTGTGTGTGTGTGTGGCTCAGAGGCTCGATTTGATTCGATTTTCTAGGTATAATGTATGTTTTAAAGCGGAAGCGCTATGTTTATATACGCAGCTAGGAACAATAATAAAACGCGATGAAATTCAGTTGGGATGAAGTTTTTGAAGCTGGATATGAGTCGCCGAGTTTTTTAGGTATAAAAACAAAATTGGCTGCGGGAAGAGAGCGAGAGAGAGAGAAAAAGTCAAATTTAACTTTTAACGCGAGCAGAGGTCGAGACGGTATACTTTGTGCGGTGGAGGACGAGTCACTTGTGACTACGTAATTTTTAAGGCTTCTTTCTCTCTATCTCTTCGAGTCAGCCTAAGATTGCGAATATATACGGAGTGGTTTTTCCTGTATAACGTCTTTATCCCGAGCTTTTTCTCTTTTCTCTATATAACTGTGATAAAATTATCAAAGTATCCTTGTTTTCACGCCCCGAGCTTTCACGCGCGCCTATTATCCAATGCCGATAAAATCGTTAAAATATATACGCAGCTATTGTCACTCGAGCTACCCCGCGAGCGTTTTATACACGCCTGCGAGTTATATCTATACTCTCGTCTTCCGGAAAAGAATACCGCTACATAAACGCCAAAAATAATCTATACACAGGCGTCAAGCTCGAGACAAAAGCTCCGTTTGAAAACTCACGTATACACTCCGCGAACCAAATTCTCACAAAACAGTACATCACCCCTGCGGCAATTCAATTCCACGCGGTATCCGCAACTTGTCACAGCTGCGCGGGAATTTCCATTTCCATCACACATGTATATACACGCACAAGTCAATTTCGCATATATAAAGCTCGAAGCGAGCGGAGAAGAAAAGCGCGCAGCGAATGATCGATTAAATCAGTCGATGTATCGAGTAAGTGGTAGACAGCGGTGTGTTCCTTATTCCCTGGAAAACTTTGAACGGCTGGCACTTTGGACTCGTGTCGTCGGATCGGGCCACGTACATGTATATACACACACACACGCGCGCGCGCATACATGCATGTATGCATGCATAAGGCAGCAGCGGTTATTCCAGGCAGCCAAGTGTCGGAGCGCGAACTGCGCAAAATTTTTCTTATCGTGTGCTGCCGTATATAGTTATATTATATATACAGCGCAGCTATGTGGTTGCGCCAACTGGGCAAGGGATGAATAATTGATCACGAGATTCCCGACGGATGATAGAGCGAGCGACTCTCTTTCTGTGCAGTAGACCATCGAGCTGTTTTTCCCTCTGACCTCTCGGGTCTGTGTTTGTGAATGTGTGTGTGTGTGTTGTGGGTGCAGATCCTTTTTATCGTATACGACATACGACTGTCTGCTTGATGTCTGTCTGTGTGCGTGTGTGTCATTGGTAAGGGATGACGAAGGAGCTGCGGATCAATTGCTGGGACACGATGGAACTTCCGGTTCGGTGTGTTATTATTGCTCGTGTGTGTAAAGTTTCAGGGAAGTAGTACGTATATAGTACTCGTATACTTTTCAAGTATAGCAGACTATAACGATGATCCTTATATATATATATATCCGATAAGCTGCAGCGTCTTCTCGCCCTCCAACTGGCAAAAAATCTCGACAGTCTCTCATCAATAACCAACGCCGACGTTTTCGTCGTCAAAAGAAACCTATACGCCACGTCCCACTTTTTATGTAAACACAAAACGCGGTCCCACGCGTTATACGCGAAACTAAACGCTTTCGCGCGGAGATACGAGCCTCGTGTATAGATACACCTATATATATATATATGTATACAGTAACGCGCGAAGTATATATATGTATCGATGAATTATATAGCGCGAGAGCGTCGCTATCTGACTATTCGAGGATGAAAATTTCATGCGCGCATACAAGAGAGAGAGAGAATATTTTTAAGAGCGACCAGCCTTCGATCTTTATGGGGTGGAAGGATTTTTTTTTATTTCTCGCGCTTCATGCGTTATTCATCGTGTATACGAATAAAATTAATTGCCTGATGCTAAACAAAAAATCGGTGTTAAAGTTGGCACGATATTCCTTTAGTTTTGAGAGTAAATAACGTTACCCTTTGTAATATAAAGCAAAAGGAATGAATTCAAGGAGTCGTTATTAGGAGAGAGGCCGTTTTATAATATAAGGGAAACGCGCAGAGCAAATATTATATCAAATCCGAGCTGCGCTAAGCTGCGTTGATAGAATACGTAAAGCCAGAGCAAAGTTTGGACGATCGACGCTCGCGAGCACGACGCCGCTCTGTGTGTTGACTTTATTCATTGAAGTGTAGATTCGGTTCAAGGCTGCCGTTACTTAACCTAATGAAAAGTAATTCTCGCCGCTTCTGGATTCACCGGAGAGGCGCAAACACATTATACAGATGTATCGCGTTGCACGATGTATATATAATAGAAGCGAAAATTCATATATTTTCTTGTACACGGTACGCACATGCGCAGGGGTATAATTATCACACCTTTTCTCTGCGAGTGTCGTAAAAAAAGCTCGGCTTTCAAAGCTTCTCCCGCCAAAATTACCATAATCACGCGGTACACGTGCACGCGCGCGGACGAAACTCGTCCGCGTGCGCCGCAAAACAGCCTGAAAACACGCGAAAACCAGGCAGGACAGCCCTGCATACATATTAAAGAGAGGAAGGTCGCACGAATATCGTTGTTGTCTTCCTGAATTAAATCTCGCGTATGTACACGCGATTGAATTTCCCGCGGGCGAAAAAGCCCGCGAACATTTGAATAACAAATCGCGTCGAACTATAAAACTTTATATCATATATATATTTGCCGTATCAGACAAAGCGATTGACGCGTCGCACTCGAAGTTATACATCCAAGTTGGTAACAAAGTTTGCGTCTCTATCTCGCGCTCGTGTGTCAGACCGTACTCGGACATTATCCACTTGTACGCGCATGCAGTATATATATATATATATATATATAGTGTATATCAGTATGGGATAAACACGTACAGCGACTTGAAGAGGCGACGTCAACTATAAAAGATTTATACGCGTTATCGGTCTGGGCTTCTTGGAAATTATGTCAACCGAGAAAACTTTCTCTCCGCTTATCTTGTATATATATATATATACGTATATACACAGTAGAGCATATATACGCGTGTGTTCGGAAAAACAATGGGGCCACTTTGTATGTACGGCTTGTTGTCTGCCTGCTGTTTCGGTTCCGTGAATATTTCGCACAGGTATATGTATATACATATACATATAGAGAGAGAGAGGAAAAGAAAAATCGCCCGGTGAACGCGTATATATACGCGTGAAAATATATCGAAGAAGAGAAGTTACAAAGCGATCCTCATATATTTATCCCATCTCATTCAAAATCGATGGGCGCAATTTTCACAGTCCCTTCCTATATATACCTCGCACGCATTACGCTGCTGCTGCAGTCGCGCGTATATATACTATTGATCGTGCGATCTTCCACAGATTTCTCTTGCTGTATATGCGTGGGTGGGGGTAGAAGCTCGTAGTCGTCGTCGTCGTCGTCGTCGCGGGGGAAAACGAGCGAAGGACGACGCGCCGTCGTCGTATCTGTTCGACGGCTAGATTGGACGAATCGACTTCTCGCTGCAGTATATAGTGCGCGAAATTTTCCAAGGACCGCTTTGGGAGCCGAGGACGTTTTTGCGTATTGCGTTATCCCGGGGATCGATCTCTGCCTCGGGAATATATTATATTATATATATATATATATATACACATATTTCGCCGATTTTGTATATGGCTGTAGGGAGAATGAGAGTATATGATAATTTATTTTTCGAGTTTTATAATTCTCATCTATATATGTACAAAATATACTGTATATTGCAGTGTCCTCTTATCTCATCATATCCTGCAGCTCAGAGGAGATTACGGATTACAAAGTTGTAACTCCTGTACCCGTGCGTCTCTATATATATAGTATATACTGAATTATCTGGATTACCTCCGAGCAGCAAGTTGCTGGGCAGAAAGCAGTTGCCGACGACGATAACTAATTTGGTCTTGTTATAGAGAGAAACGGGGACTAACGTGCTTTATTTCCTAATTGCTTCTTAGAGTGAGCGGCTGCTTCTCTCGCTACAAATGTTGTTTATCCCAACTCCTTTGTTCCTTTCGAAGCTATACACGTGACACAGCTCGATTTCGATGCGCGTTCTCTATATATCTATATCGAGAGGCTAAAGCTTCTGGAATCAGGAATTACAGTGTAGTATACACTGCGTATATACGTATACAAGGCCGTTTTAACCGGAAGGATAGCCGAGTTGTTAAGCCGCCGCTGGAGACCTGTTTGCCAAAATTCATCAGGCGAATTAATTTCCCGACGTTTGATCGATTGATTACACACACACACACACAGACACACTATGCGTATACATACATGTGTGTATATATATATATATATATATATATATATATATATAGACTTTCGGTAATTATTCATCGCTACGATGATAGAAACTATATATTTATAATATAGCGTTTTCTCACACAACTCGTACATTTTCGTGGTGTATATGTATATAGTGTATATAATACAAATATACATAACGAACGGGAATAATGGAATATTCTCCGCATCGGAGAAGTCTGCCTTCTCTTGTGCTCTTTTATTTTCAATTTCGCCGGACTGTGCTGTATAACGCTAGTGGCGGTATACGCAGACACATATAGACATGTATATATATGCACACAGTAGTGAAATATCGGTGGAACGCCGCGAGAACTTTGAGATATTGAAAAAGCTGCGCTCTCGCCTACATAGAGTCGGAGAGCATACAAGAATCAGCTGCGTCAGAGTTATATATCACGATTTTTCGCGAGGAAAAACTTTACGGTTTTTTATACATAATATTAATCCATATAATATACATACGCGTCTCACGCTTATACGTACGCGTATATATAGCTTGAATTGACGCCGCGCGTGACGTAATGCTGAAATCGTCGTCCGGCAAGAATTTCAACGTACAAATTTTCCCATCGTGTATACGTACACTCGAATGTGTATACAGCTAAAAGGGGGGGATTGTGTATACACACGACGCCCTTAATTGAATAAACGCTAAATCAGCTTTACGAGATCTACTTATTCACGCGCGCGCCGCACCGCCGCTATTATATTTATATACATACGCTGTAATTCCTCGGCCTCGAGACCTGTTGTATCAATGCTCTCTCTTCTCTTGGCACAGGTGTTGCGATTTAATCTCAGCGGGCTTTGGAATTTTTAATTTCCGCCTCATACTACGTTTTCAAGTGGTAAGAGGATAGGCTTGGTCAGACTCGCGGAAGTGTGATATATGTATATACAGTTATATAACGAGAGCTGCCACTTTAAACTCTCGCGCTAAAGTTTTATTCAAACAACGCGAAGAGAGCAAACAGGGCTGTTTGTATCTGATGACCTTTTCCAACGGAGAAACATGTATATATATATATATATATATATATATATATATATATATATATATATATATATATATATATATATATATATATATATGCGCGCGTATATAACATCGTAGCGAGTGATGCTTCGCTCGTAAAGAATTAAGGATTTATATACATAAATACACAGCGGCCGGAGCTTGTAATTTTTAGCACGCATCGGATAATTACCCCCTTCCGTTCCCGCTTGTGTTACATACTTACCGCACACGCGACACCCACTCGAAAATCGATAGCCGCCGCGTCGAAATTCACGCCCCGCAGCAGCACGTGTACGCGAAATTCTAATATCCGGAAATTACTCGGCACCGTGCGATAGCGGTCGTTACGCTTATATATATATACACACACACTTATCTTATCGATATATGTATATTTGCTCGGGACGATCGCCTGGAATCGTTATTCTTATATATTATTAATCGACGAAACGGTGGCGGCGAGATAAGAGCCGTATACCCGGGACACGCGTCGATCAAAATTCAGGATGCATCGTCGGGGCTTTCGCCCGGCCCCCTTATATATACACACACACTGGAATCATTTTTCCTCGCGCGAGTCACATCGCAACCCTAACCCGATATATGTGCCTTGTGTACACGTATATGCGTGAGCGCGTGGGAGGGGAAGAGTCGAGAGTGCGCGGATTTCCGGGCCTAATGTGCACCTGACGCGACTCCACCATATTCTGCCCACTTTAATGCGTATATATAGTAATAGAGAACAATAAGGCGAAGGCTCTCCGTCATACGTATATATATATATATATATATAAACGTGGACGCAGTATTATACGTCCATACTCGCAGACACGCACGTGGTGCAGCGTTGAGATATATCGTCCCTTTGACGGACGACCGCAAACGACGAGATAAATTTCATTCTCGCTCGGCTGTGGATTATATCGAGCGAAAGAAGAGGAAGGCGCTGCTTTTTTATAGATACAAGAATGTTATCTAGAGGGAGGAATTTTCGCAGCTGCTATACTGCGTGTTTAGTCGGAATTTTCTCCTTCTTGACCCAAAACTCTCTGGAATGTCACGGGGTACGTATAAGTATATATATACGGGACATTTTTCTTGCGGCTACGCCGAGGCGTCGTCGTCGTCGTCGGCGGCGGAGCGAAGAGAAGAAAGAGCGAGAGCAAATTACTGTTTTTAATTGTTTTTCTTTCATGGCTTTCGCGCGCGCGTGAGAGAGAGAAGTTCATCAAGCTCCTTCTTAAATTTTAACTCTATTATGTAGCTTTAGTTACTTCGACTACAAGATATTCGAGCAATTTTGCCGTCTCTAAGCAAACAAGCGCGAACCGAAGACAATAACAATGTGACGTTTGCGTTTGGTTACGCGCAGTATGCAGCGCCAGTATATGTGTGTCACATATATATCCGACATCAATGTTTGCTTTCCAAAAATACTTATTTGCACTGCGGCTGCTCTTCTTCGAGTCGATCTGTCACGTCGAGCAAAGCACACACACACACACACACACACTCACACACACATCAGGAGGCTTATTTATAGGCTGTGGAGCAAGTTTGATGACGTCCCCGTACTGTCGAGAGCTCTGTCGAGTTCAAGGGTCCCTCATCTCAAAGCTGTCTCTCTTGAGTGTATACCAGCGGATCAGCTGCAATTCGATGCTGCCGAAAGCTGACCCCTTGCGTCTCTCTTGTTTGTTCAGACTCGAGTGTATACTTATTTAGCGTTACTTAAAGCTCGGAAATATTTCGGACTCTGTCTCGCAGCGAGGCGGTATGCATATATATGTATATATATGTCAAGCTCCGGCAAAAACCGAAAGTCGAATCCTCATTTTCATAAAAAGCTCACGCCGACACAATAAAGCTTTTAAGGAGCAGCCAACCGGAAAGCGACTACAGCGCAGGCTCTCCCAGCCAATTTTTCTCAGTTTACAACCAATAATCCGAGAATCCCATAAATTTTTCTCGACTCTGCGTGCACCCCCTCCTCTATATGTATATATCTCCGGAAATCGATCAAGCTCGGACTCCCTCGCTTCTGGAAAGTAAAATTCATCCTAATACCAAAAGCCCCGTAAAACACTATTGAAATTAGCCTCTCGACGACTCCCGGCGTATAAAACTCTCTCCGCACGTCTTCCTCCCGCGACAGAGTGCGTCCACTCTCCTGCATAGGAAACTCTCGTCTCGTCGTTGCGCTGCTCGCTCGAACGCGAAATTCGCGCGGCGATAAGGAATGCCTCGCATTTTTTAACGGATCATATGTGCGGAGAGAAGTGCTTTTAAGCGAGACGTGGGAGGAAGTGTGCACGTTAAAAAAGCTCACCTAATTTACTTCTATCGTCAAACAAAAAAGAAACGCAAAAAATTGCTCGAAAAAGAAGAAGAAGAAGAAGTGGAATGAGAAAACCTCCCCCCGAGGCTCTTTCTCTCACCCTTCGCTCTTCCTTCCGCTTCCGAGAGAGAGAGAGAGAGAGAGAGAGAGAGAGAGAGAGAGAGAGAGAGAGAGAGAGAGACTCCCATCCACTCGTTCCGGTGGCGTTACAGTGCAAAAAACGAGAAACGGCCGGCTGCGTGTAAGTGGGCCGAACAGAAATTGAAGAAGCTTATATTTAATGAAGCCCTTTTCACGCGACTCTGATGTATATATGTAATTTTCTGTAAATACATTTAAAGCTTTCACAAAGCTACACAGAGTCTTTTTCCCAACGGCATTAGCGAAATCCCCTGCGCCGAAATGACCGGCCAGTGTGTTAATGCTCTCGACTCTGGAATACCGAAAAAAAAGCACACCGGCAAAAAGCGGCTGTATTTTTCGGAGTTGTTTCGAGCCAAATCTACGAGAATTACTCAGCGTGTAGTACGCACAGATTTTTAATACAACATACACACGGGCGAAGAGAACTGCGCAGGGAATAAAAGAGATTAATGAGCAGACGCGCGGACTTCATTATTGATGCATCGCAGCACGATTAATCTCTCTCCTGCCGCTCGTATAATATACCTCATCTCTCGCATGAAGGCTGCCATTATAGTCCCCGGAATCAATGGAAAGCTGTGCATTTCCTCGAGACATCAGCCGAGCAGGAAAAAAAAGAAAAAGTCTCGCTCTCTTCGGTCACACCCCTTCGCCCGATGCGGTTACTCTCCTCGAGAGCGTATATAGCGGAAAGAGAAGCTGCGGAGATTAAGGGCTCGAGGATGGATGGACGACTCGGAGCACTCGTAAAGGCGAACTACTATACTTGCAAGCTTCCCTCCGGGAATATACACACACACACATACATACTACTAGTCCGCATACAAGCATCACCTAAGAATCTCCTCGTGCGTGCGCAGGAATATTCGAGCTTAGGTGTTTACGAGAAAGAGAGAGAGATGCGGTCGCGAAGCATCTTCGCGGCTCTTTTTTCCCCGGCGTCGTTCTGGCGGCGCCCTCCGGCAATAGATTTCAATTTCTCTCTCTCTCTCTTGCTCTCTTTTGTCGCAGGGAGAAAGAAGAATAAGAATCGCCGACCTCCTTTCCCGGGCGCGCACGAATTTTCGAGCCACTGAGTGTTGCGCGCGCGCGCGCGCGAGTTATGCGACCCCGTCACCGCAAAATTAAATGCCGGACGGACAGTCGCCTATATACATATATGTGTATGTAATATAAGCAGTATAGCCGCACGTCTGTGTTTTACCGCTTAATTTGCCTGCCGAGAGAAAGGAAGCTTCCCTCCCTCTCTCCATCGCGAAAGCTCAGCCGTTTCAATTCTTTCCGGTTTAGCGGCTCGACGCGCGAGTAAAGTATATTTACGGGATTAGGTGCGCCACCGAGATATCTACTTTTTTTTCCCTACGTAGCTCCAGGGATTATTTTCTCTCGGTGCGGTGTTCTCGAAATGTATACGATAAGTTGATGTTCCACGACTGTATACGTGGGTGTATACAGCTTGGAAGGAGTGCGCGGGAAACTTTTTTTATTAAAAAATTCTAAGCTCTATACCGATGCCCGACGAAGGGTCAAGCTTAATGGCGCATTATCGCCCGGGGCGTCATGCTGCAGTACAATATAGCATTGTGCGAAGGAGGAACTTGGCAACTATTAAACTGCCGTATATATATACACACAACTCCATCTCTGTCTTTCTCTCTCTCGCGCGCGCAATATTCGGCAGATATTTCAGAAATGAAATAAAGTTAGCCGTAAAATATGAACCTTACGAAAATTCCACGTGTATATATATACGCGCGCGTGTGTGTACTTCTCTGAAATTCTGCACCGACTATAATACACGTCGAGTTTAACTGCGCATACTTCGATATTACAGTTTAATTACGGCTAACATATATTATCAAGTTATGCGCGCACAGGCGTATCATACGTATATTTATAATTCCTAATGAGAATCGTTGCGAGGCATCGTAATGCTGGATAATAAGTACTTTATAGTTTATTCGCTTGCGGGAGTTTTCGGCAAAGTTTGGAATCTTGAGAGACGATTAAGCGGACGGAAGTGTACTATTCGCATTTATAGGAGAAGCGACGCGAGAAGACTCTCGATGCCTTTTTCGCGGAGTAGTTCAGCTTAGCCGATCTCCCGCGGGGAGTAGAGTGGAAATTTAATCCCTTGAGCTTTGGCGATTTTTTCGAGGCTTGTATATGTAAAACGGCCTGTAATTTGCTGAATAAATAGCGCATAATTTGTCCATGTACGGCTGGATTATAGAGTCTCTCGGAGAGTGTATGCCCCTAATAAGTCAACAATTCTCCTCTCCTTTGGACGGAAAAAACAAACCGGTATAACGTAATACCAGTATAGTTTCCAACGTTATTTTTTCCGTATAGTGCGGAATAATTTACGAATAACGATTCTACTATACGCGTCGTTTTGGTAATTCACAAATTTTTCAGAAGCGATTCATCAACGACTCCCACACGCGTCTTATCGTAGATTCTCGAATTTTCAACGGCAACTTATCCCAAACTCCGAGCTCACATAACAATATAAATATTAACTCTATGCATTATTCCAGCGTCACCTCACGAGCTTGATATACTAATATAGGCAATTTAATGCACTGCATTCAACAGATTATGCACAACCCCGGTATCCATCATATTTTTGCATAAAACTCTCTCTCGCTTGGAACAACATGGCGCAAATTACGTCCAGACGATAAGGAAATCCATGACGACGGTGTGCTGTTGTCGTGTGTTCCTTCGACTATAATATATAAACGAGCTTCGCATGAAAATCTGCAGCCTCGCGCGCGCGCGTGTGTGTGTGTGTGTGTGTCTATTCTATATTAATTCAATGTATAACCAGCCTCGAGAGTGAGCTGCCGCGCGTAGGAGAACAAACTCGAATTGTATATGCACGGCGAAATAAAAATAAACGAGCTGGCGAAGAATGACTGTGTGCGTATATGTACGTACAGCCATGTGTATATATACAGTGGCAGTATATAGCGCGCGAACTAGAAGCAATTTCGCGGTTCTTCACCTTGTCGTCGACGTCGAGCGAGATTAAGTTTGCATATTGCCACTCGAGGGCGCGTATACACCCCTTTCTTCTTCTTTGTTTTTTTTGTTTTTTTTTTCATGCGCATAATAACTCCGCACGTTCTGCAGCAGTATAGTGCGAGCGTCATTTGCTAATATACGTATAGAGCTATGCGCGTGCGATGAGCAGAAATTTATCGAGTGCAGATAATATGCTGTGCAGTGGTAGTAGTAGGCTCCGCGGCGTGTGTGCGCTCTCGAGATTAATGGCCAATATTTCCGTCAAAGCAGTCAAGTCTCTCGCCTGAGTTATGTAGAAAACATATACGATGTATGCAAGCAGGCGAAATTGTAAAAAAAAATGAAACGTAATAATCGCGCGTTACACTGATCGATGTAGAAAAAGAAAACGTAGGACGCCATCGATAACTGTCGATACTTTCAAACTACTTTACAATTTCCTCTCTCTCTGTATACACATAAACGAACAATACGCGCTTGATTATTCGCCGGTTATTTGTATGCATATATATACGGTATAACCGCTTCAAAGCGCCGCTACTGCACCCCCCTCCCCCTTTTCTTTGACGTTTCCGCGGCGTATTATTCGCGGAAACCAACTCGATTTCTAGCGGACTCGGGTTTCCCGCGCTGAAAGCTTCTGCTTCGCCGTTTGTTATAGTTATGCATATAGCTATATATACATATGTCGGAGCTGCGTGCGCTGATTTCGATATAGATACAGATCATCGAAATGTGCTTGTGTATAGGCGTGCGCGTGAGTACCGGAGAAAAAAATTCAGTCGGAAAGCGCTAGGAGATGGAAAATTATCGGAGAGGGTATATGTATACATTGTGCGCTTGACGACTCTGGGGTGTATAATTGGTGCCGGTGGTGTGACTGTCCAAACTATAACGTTATGCGATATACATGCACAGCTGGTATCCTCGTCGCTGCTGTAACGCTTTGATTTATGAGTTATATATATATGCGCGTAGCCTTTTGATATTCTCGATTGTTGTTACGTGTACGTGTGTCTGTGCGAATTCATGCGAGAGTTTGAAGATGATTGAATTATTGAAATTTCACAAAGACAAAGGCTTCCGAGAAATGAAATCTCTCGACGTATATATATACAATAATACAATATATACTATATTATAAAGCATCGACTTCCCTTTTACACTTGGACTATTCTGTAATTGGTAGCTCGTTACGTCTTTGGGATTAATTAAGTAACGAGAAATTCTCTCCCGGACCTCGCGCGCGACGGCAAATTTATATTCCAGCCTTCATTACATTGATTAAACACTCGCCTCGCGCTTTTGTTCTCAACCAGTCAATTACACTCCGCCGCGCTGTATACGACAAATAACGTATTAAACTGTAGTAAGCGAGAAATATTTTTCAAAAAATCATCCCTCGAGCGCGTATAACTAATTATAATACGAAAACGGCGTGTAATTAATCATGCGAGTCTTCCGCGAAATCCGATATATATATATATATATATATATATACATTAAGTCATAAATTTCACGAATCGCTAATTGTTTCGCGCATACCGACTCGAAACTCCCCGTGAATTCTCAGCGATCTCGATTCAACAAATTCACGCGCGTGCGACACGTTTATATATTCTTATCCGCGCGGACAATGCCGAGAAATCTCTCACTCCAACAATAGCGACCCTCGACAAAAGCTCCGAGGCTTACAGCTACGACGGGGGCTACTTCTTTTCCTCCGGCCATTCGATCCTTTATGTTGACAAATGAGACGTTTAAAAGTTAATTTAGGCGGACGGTATATAGAGAACCAGGAATTTCTCTCTCTCTCTCTCTCGCGCGCGCGCGCGCGAGTGTGTGGGTGGGCGAGGGACCCGCAGCTCTGCGGTGCAGCGCATTTCGAGTGTTTGGGATTAGTTCGTCGCCTCTGCGCCGGGTTTTCGATGAATTTACGGCTTTGTGGAGAGGAGCCCACGGTTACTTCTTTTTCCGACGTTCGAACTCGTCGATTCGTCAGCTTTGTTTAATAATAACGTCGAGGCGGCAGATTGACCGGGGTTTTCCCTCGGAATTACGTATGGCAGACGCGAAGCGTAGTAAATCGCGCTTTTTAAACATGTATACATGAACGCCTGTGTCTCGTAACCCTCCGCCGAAGCAGCTCGAGGATGGAACACAATACTCGTGCGTCGTAAAAATCGCAAATCGGCCGCGAAATAATTCAAATCCATGGTGTGCGCGTATATATAAAAATAGACGATCCTACGCCGCGTGAACAAAAAAATGGGACGCGCACGAGCGAGCCGAAAAAAAAGCGAACACAAATTACTTCGCTGAGAAGTATAGGCGCTCGTGTATTTTTAACGGTTTAATAATAAACACACGCACGGCGTCTATTCCTCTCTTTCTGAGCGTTTAACTCCAAAAGACGGCCCCCGCGCGCGTGTGTGAGAGAAGAGGACCCTCGAAAATATTTGCTTTTATCGTCGTCGGGCCATCTGATAATCCCACGAGATAACCCGCCGCCACCGCCGTAATAATATTATACGGAGAGAAGAGCCGATATATATCTCTTAAGTACACATCCCCCCCGTATACACACATACACATATACATATATATATATATACAGAAGCTCTAAATTGCGCGACTCGATAGATCTGGATATTAAACATCCATTAATTAAAAAAAAGCACACACATATATATATATATAGTATAGACTATACTTCTTCTATATAGCGACTTTCCGGAGAGTAGGTGCGTCTTATATTAAAAAACGCTGAGAGGAGCATTAAAGCCAATAAACATCATCTCAGCGAAACTTTCTCTTTCGGAAGAAAAAGGAAAGAGACACGAAGGAGCGGCGCGGAAAAAAATATTATCGCTCATCAATCACACGAGCGGGGGGAGATTAGAAACCGGCTGATTTTGAAGCGCCCCCATTGACCTACTTATTTATATATATATATAGAGAGAGAGAGAGAGAGGGAGAGAGAGAGAGAGTCGCGCAGCTGTGTATATAGATTTCCTCTCGATCCTACTCCGTTATATATAAAATTTTTAGAATCATATATAGATATATATAATGCTAGAGGTCCACACAGACAAAGCCTGTATACAAATCTGCGACAAAAGAAGAAGGAGCTAATAACCTCCAAATAGAAACATCGACTTCCGCGTATAGAAGGACAGGGCGGAAATCTCGGCTCATCGACGGTCTTTCCGTCGAGATTAAACGTCCTATATATATACCGCCGTATAGCGAGCATATTAGAAGAGGAGACGCACTGCCGGTGATATCGGATATATACACCCCCTCAAGGACACAAAGGGCGAAAACAGATAAAGAGCTGGCATACGGCTGCCACACGGGAATTTATTGTAATCGCACACTACTACATATATACTTACGCAGCCGCATCTTATACGCGTATACACATGTGTGTGCAGTTGGATCGTTATCGTCGCAAAAATAAAAGGAGAGAAAGCCACCATATACTCTGTGTATTTTATGGGCCGAGCAGAGCTGCGACGTTTAATTAGAGAGGGCTAAGTACCGCCATTTTTCGGCAGTAAACGCGAGGGCTCTAATGTGCACATATATATGTATATACTTGTTGCTTACTCTCTCTCTCTCTATACGGGGCAGATTAATTCTTAATTGCCTACTCGGTGCGCGCGCGGAAGTTTTTTTAATTTTAGAGCGCAACGCGACAATCTATATGTGTGTGTGTGTGTGTTTGTGCATATATATATAATATTTCGAGAGGAAAAAGTTTCTCAACGCAATTGTATGGGGAGCTGAAAGTCGTTGGAAAAGTAAAAGTGCGTATAGTCTGATTATAAGGGCGTTCGACGGGTGCAATAATCGTACTTTGTTATTGGATATATACGAATTGATGAATTTCGCTCTCGCAAATTATCACATTCGCGGGAATATCGTCGCACTATTATATGACGTTATTTGTGCGAGGAGCAGGCGTAAAAAATGCCGTAATATCGATCGAAGCAATTCGTGTGTTTACTCGCTCGGGATTTGTATAGAATATTCGGATGTGTGCGTGGATCGAACGAAATACGCCGCTGTATAGAGCGTATTATGCTATTGAAGCGTATTTCCCAATATATATATAGTCATGCGTAGCCGCAATTAACGACTGCAATTATATCCGCCGTTTCGCAGTGGCATATGCCAGTCATTTCGCTGCTGCATATATATACAATATCAAAATATCGGTTATCCCTCGATTTCCGGATGAAAAATTTGAAACGCATTTCCTCCATACAACACGACTGTCTATACTCTACTGTTTCGCCGTGTATATATATAGCTCTATACTACTCCCACGTCGAACTTTCGTACAAAGTTTTCCGGACGCAAACTATTATACGTTTCTATATAAATATAAATTAATAAAGTTATAAGGTTGTCTTAAAATTCTCCGCGAAAACTTTGCATGCGATAATCGTTGCGCAGCGCTCGGCTATATATACATATATACACGGCGCGAAAGTGCAAGGAATATCCCTCGTCAAGCTTAATACCATAAGCTCATCATATAATTTCGAAATAGGTCAGTGCGATTTATTGGGAAAGAGAGAAACAGAGAGAGAGAGAGAGAGAGAGAGAGAGAGTGAGGTAGCTCTGTGATTATTCAAGGCGGATTTGATCTTTCTAATCTGCGATAAGATATAAATATCGACGCGAAAAGAATTATTATTGTTACTATTTTTCGTACATCTCCGCTGTACAACCAACGTCGGTATACTAGACACATGCTTTTTGATTGAACTGCGCGTATGGAATATACTCTCGCTGTTTATAATGAAAAATATCGAAACTGTCCGTCTCTTTCTCCTGTAATATTGGAAATTTTTTTTCGAAAAATAACTGACATTTTGTAGATATATATATATATATATATATATATATATTCTATATTGTGGATATCAAATAATTAACCAATAAAAGTATCGTTCCGCCGCTGCATATATACAAATTTGTCGTGCCGAATACATACAACTGCCCTGCGGGCGTCGCGCTAGATCTTATATATGCAGGCGAAAAATATATACTACGACAAGCATGTCTCTGACACATACACGCAAGGGGGTACATATAATACATGACATTACAGTGTCTAGGCCCTAGTATTAGTCAAATATTCCGAACTCCGTATATTATTTATATCGCATGGCGCCTCGCTATGTTATATATATGTATATCTATATTTATACAGCCCCCTTCAACCGATATAATGTATTATTATGCGAGACTCGAACTTGGAAGTCATACTTCTTCCTATATATACTCCAATAAACGAATTTGTCTGTTATGCAGGGATGAGGGTCGATCGTGTTATTTCATCCGAAATCGCGCATATAATCTCGGCGATATTCAATTAACGAAAATCTGCTGTCACCCTGGCGATGATAATTCGAGTGTGTGTTTGTGTATACTACAGCCGCGTGAGCGATTTATTTTCACCACACGTAGGGGGGCGATATAACTCACACACGAAAACAATGTGTGTATAGAAGCGAAGCCGAGAGGAAAAAAAATCGATGTCGCGAAAAAAATACAACGCGGTACGTGCGATAGATAATATTAGCCTTGAGTGTGTGCGAACGCTATCTCTTTCTCGCTCTTTTTTGTTCGGGCAGCTAAATACCGCCGAGAGAGAGAGAGAGAAATCACGACCTGCAGCGATATCTTTTCTGTAAAATTAATGAAATCGACCGCAAAACTTGCGCACGTCATATTTCAAAAAGCGCGATACTCACCGATATATATATGTATATATAAAATTAATCGAATCTATATTACTCTCGGGGCGATCGAACAACGCGTATATCGCGTGCTTTTGATATCCCGGGGCTTTGATGCTCCTTTAACAAATTGCGTCATCGATTTTCGATAATTTTTATGTTATAATACATACTGTACGTATATACATACGCACATACGATGCAACCGCATCGTTTATCGTATATATATATATACATATATAGTAGAAAGCTTCGTATATATATCGATAATCGTCGCGCGGCGTTAAGGAGCTCCGATTAAACGCTTAGATTTTATGATTTAATTAACGATAACGATTTTCAATTACACACTACCGGTCGCCACCGCCCTCACACTTGCAAATTGAAGAAGATATATTTCAGTGCAGCGCGCGACGTTATATAGCTCGCGAATCTTCCTAATGAATGACGTCACGCGGCGCTCGCTCTCTGCTCTGCTATATACACAGGATTTACGGAAAAACTTTCGTGATTTACATCTCTGCCGTCCTAATATAAAAAAGGGGAAGTATTGCGCGACCGCAGCGCCATTAATTAAAAGCGACGTAATCATGCGTTACAACAAATCGGTTGTTTATACAGGGCATGTATATACGGGCATAATAGGATTTTCCGAAATTTATCGTATATGTACCTGCGTATTGTAAAAGTTGAATCGCTGCGCATAGAACCGGTATTAACGAGCTGTTGCAGATATTCGATTGAAACTATCCGGCGACAGAATAGCGGGCACTTCGCTGTCTCTGGCGAAATAATCGAAACCCAGTGGTGAGACAGCAAAGCATATTTGCGCGCATATTGAACATCCGCAATTTTTCTCGAGAATAATATTATATAATACATTGTACATACACGCAACGCGATGGTCTAGAAACTGTTGTATAAAAATCGATTTATTAATCTCCGTTATATATATATATATGGTGCGTAACAATAAAAAATATAAATTCGACCACGACGAACAACCGGTTCTAAATATACGCTATCGCGGCTTGAGTATATTAGTAACATATACGAAACTAGCAAGTCTATATCGCTCGTCGTTTCCTTAACGCGACTGCGGGCGTTTATCTGCAGTAGCCAAGAATTTTCCCAAAACTTTTATATACACACGCAGCATAACGCTGCACAATCTGCACGTTATATATACATACTTATAACGCGCAGAACAGTTCCTGGGAGAGAAAGAGAGACGATAATTTGCAGGCGATTCGGGCCAAGCTCGAGGAAAAAAAGAACCAGCGTATATAAATCCATCCGAGAGCAGAGAGTTTTCCCTCTCTGTGTGTAAATTCCGCGGAAGCTCGTATTCGACACCCGTAAATTCCAGTCGGCGAAAAAAATAAAGAAAGCCAAGGTAGCTCTGCGCGCAGAGCAGCGTAACGGCTATAATTAAAAGGCGCTACACGCCAGCAATATCGGATATACACCCTCTGCATCGACGCACACACCCGCGTAACGAAAAGCACCGAACCGAGTCGTCGGGCCAACAAAACGAAGGGGGTTACAGCACGCGTATACGACCCCCGGAAAATCCTTATCTTCTCGTCGCACAAAAGCCCGCCGCCATCGTGCCCCGTAAACTCGGCGAGAAAACGGGGCTTCCGTGTGCGGCGTTTACTGTGCGATATATATACTCTTTCTCCGCGTACGTAGTAGAGATCGTTTCTTATCAACCCTTTTCTCTCCGTCCGTGTGTGTGTGTGTGTGTGTGTCCTTGCGGAGGAAAAAGTCTCGTTGCATCGACTCGGAGGGGAAAACGTCGCGCGTGTGGTGGATGCGATGAAAAAGAGCGAGATGAATCGTAGTGCGTCGCTATTATATGTATTTGAAAAATGGGAGAGAGTAGATGTGACACGTGGAAATGTTCGCGTTTGTGGAAAAGCTTCGGCGTCGCTGGATCCTGTGAGATTAACGAATCTATATCATGTTTCTGAAACAGTATACTTACTATGCTTCTAGATATAGGCGAGTTTGAAAAAAATTGACAGAATTAATAATTTAGAGATACCTTACGATGCATAGTTTACTTCGATCGAATCATATTTTGGTCCATTAGCGTTTATCTCTCACAAGGTTGGTCCTATTTGGTAATCGATGATATTCAAGGGATTCCCAAAAATAATTCAGAACGCACATCAAACCCATATATAATAATCATAAAGTAAATCACGCGGCTCGGCCTGCGTATTATATATATGTATATCGTTATAATATGTTAACGCGTTACAGCCAATTTCATCCGGATCTTGATACGCGCTGCGGATCGCTTGATTAATCCGCGACGGCGTCCGCGTAAGCGAAGCTTTAAAAAACGAGATTCTCAAAGCGTATAACTCTGTGGTCTATCCGCGTGCTCGGTCCGCTTAAATCTGGGTTAATTGTGTTTTTGCTCGATTTCCGCTTGGAGTATATATGTATATTTATATATAAGTATAACCGCGCGCTATATAACAACACCTTTGGGTTTTCATATCCGTTTATACTCCCGCTATGCACTATATATATATATACATATTATGCAAAACACACAGCTTTCCTCGGATCGAGTATCCCATCATCGTCAGCATCATACAAGTTATCGATCATCCGGTTCCTCCTCAAGAATAATGAACCCACTCCGAGTACATGCATATCTCTCTCCCAGGCTGCAGCGCCGCGCAAAAGTATACGTTATAACAACAAGCCTCTCTCGCGCGCATCGATACTTTCGATCCGCATACCCGAAATCGCGCGGTCTCCACTTTCGAAAACCCGTCGTCGTCGTCCCACTTCATCCATCTTCTCGCTTTCAAAAAACATCACTCCCGATATACATATATATGCACGCGCAGAGCGTCGCTATCATCTCTCGCTTCAGCACAAGAGAGAGAGAGAGAGAGAGAGAGAAAAGAGGACGCGCGCACGAGTATATAGCGCGAGCGAGTCTCAATGCGCAGGCGGCCCTCACTGCCAGGGTCAGCGCGCGCGCCGCCGTCGCGGTTACGCGTAGCGCCAGACATCGCAGAGCCGGAGAGTAGCCCGGGCTGCGCGCATCTCTCTTGCTACTGCAGTCTACTGGATATATATATATACATACGCGTATGTGTAAGGGACGAAGGTTATCGTTCTTTTTTCCTCGCGCGTAACGAGCCATTTGAATTGCCCGCGAGTGCGTGCGATCTGTACAGTTGTGCGTATATCTATATGTAAATATAGTGGCGCGGAGGTATATTTTTGCATCGGGTGTATAGTGAGAAAATTAACCGAGTGCATAAGACACTTGCAGCGACGCGCGCGCGCGCGCGCTTGACAAAAATAATCTCGCTCGCAGTGTCGTGATCGCCGTCTGCGCGACGCCCTCGGACAGCAATTTATATACACTCCGCGCCGTGGACGCGCGAGAAAGAGCAGTTTCTTCTCTTCTAATAATGTGCGATATGCGGGAGACGTGGTAAGGATGATGTGACGCGTCGGAGATCGGTATATATCGTTGGTGCGCGAGAAGTGCGCGTATATAGTAGTAACGGAGCTGTGCGCGTATAGTGAGTGTGCAGCGCATATACGAGCGATATGTGGCGATCGGGAAGATCGTCGTGTTGGAGAATCGCAGAAATACCGATCGGCTACCGATGCAGATCGGCCCGATTATGGAAGTAGTTGTCCGCGAGTTGCCGCAAAAATGGTGACGTAATATTACCTCATCAGCAGCAGCAGCAGCAGCATCATCATCCCGTATACTCTTTCTTTTCGTCTCTATATGCGACAGACGGAAAGTACGTATATATATATATATATATATATACACACACGTGTAACTATATATGTACCCTCTATCTTTCGTCTAGATATACGTATAGCGCGCCTGCGTATGTGTGTGTGTGTGACAGTACAGTAGCCAAGTGACGTAGGTCCCCTCCCGTTGTACATATGTACTATGCTGTGTATATATAATCTCTCGCGAGAAGATTCGTCTCGAGTTTTACGACGAGCCGCGCGAATTTCGGACACCACAGCCGGCGACGATGATTTATGGCCTCGTATGCGCGAGAGGGAATTAGAGACGATCGATCGGCTGCACCGGAAATCGCTATTTTCGCGTATACGTATTAACGTGTTGTTCGTATAATACCGCCGATTTTCGTACATCGGTGCAAATTACGGAAGATTACGAATCTGGGATTAAAGTCGCGTCGCGCGATTTTGTATTTGTATATAGAATATAAGCTCCGATGCACTCGAAGATCGGCGCTTTACGATGCACGGTTATATATCCTTTCAAGCGTCGACGTCGTGATAGAATATCGGAGATTATACGGCCTTCCCTTCGCCATTTCTCACACAGCGAATAAGAGAGATAACATATTTTTCTTTTACCAGCTCTAAGGCTCATCAATAACCGCGGCAATTCGACTGAAAAGTACACGTCGACTGTCGAGTAATAGCCGAAAGCACGAGGATTCTTAACGATCGCACCACCTACACCCACGCATATACACACACCCCAGTCGCGCACACGTCACTGCGGCTAGTAGCGGAAGTGACGACGGTTCTCTCTGCTCGTGATGTCCGTCCGCAAGATTTTTACAGACTCCTGCACGCTGTAATACGTTATTATAACAACGATATATATAAGCAATAAAATTATATATTTACGCTTGTATACGCATCTCTCCGATGAGACGCTTCTCGCAGCGGCTGTCTCGTTATTTCGTTCGGTTGTATTTTTTCCGGGGAGGACACACACACACACTCACACACACGCAGAGATACAGAGCAGTTGCACCGAATTTTTTTACGACGAGCCTCGCGGGAGGAGGTGGTGCGCGCGCTGGGTGGAAAATTTATGCTCCCGGTTAATGGTTTCTTTCAACAGCAGCACTGCGATAATGGTATTCTTCTACTCTGCTGGTTTTATTTTATTCTTTTTTTTGTCATCGTGTCTTTTTCGGGACGGGACGTTCTGCTGCTGGGAAAACAATGTCGCGAGACGTTTACGAGTCGTGTATATATGTGTGTGTGTCGTAAAGAGAGGAAAGTCGTGAAACGATAGCGTGTAATTCGATGTTTGAATTGGCAAAAAGAAAAAGAGTTTATCGTAGCCGGCGCCGCCGTCGCGAGGTTGCATTCTTGAAATAAATTAGTTCCCTCATGGCGGTCGTAGATATATATACAAACTCACAATAAGCGTCTTCCGCACTCGGTCTGGAGAACGATAAATTTCCGAGCGAAGCACGGCAGCAGCCGCACACAAAACGCGCACTTTTCCGCAGTCCCGAATCAGAGTACACATATACACTTAGAAATCCGTGTCCCTCTTTCAGCCCGGCAAATCCATCTTCCTCTCTCCACGCTCGCACACTGTATATACGGCACACAAAAAGCTACTCGAAAGGCCTTTAATTACTCTCACAACAGGCGTAATCGCTCTTCTTGCGCTTACAGCACACGCGCACAGAGCAGCCGAGATCTTATACTCGTGCTATTGACGAAACTTCCCTTACGAGAAATAGGAAATCAATTTGACTCTCGACTTATACCCGCGTTGGAGTGTATATATATATATAATACCTATCGTCGAATTGAATTTCCAGCTGACTAGCGCCACGTCGATCGGTTTAACCCTGTAAATTTTCACGCGACGGAAATTTCTTAACTTCCTCTTTCTCTCACGCTATATGGAGTGTACATATATACATAAAACGTCTGATATAACTCGCGAATCGATTCGCAGCTCTCTTTCGAAAAATAGAGGAGCTACGAGTCTGTATATGTAAATTCTCGCGTATACGTATACGTGGGTTAACGCGAAGATTTATAGTATTTCACGGGCTATTGAATCAATCAAAAGGACGTGAATCAGCGATGAGTCGGTAAATAAATTTCATCGATTCATCCGGGCATTAACGCGATGCAGCTCGCGCTCGTTTATATACAAGATATATATAATTGTTTTTTCACCGACGTTTATACATATATTGCTGTTAAAGGAGAAACTTCTCATGCAGATGCGCGTATCGACGGAGGTGAATCAGCCGGTTTGTTCGTCATGCACAAAAGGGAATAACGCGTTCTCGATTTCATTCTGCGTTATATACGCATATTATTTGCTATATCTATCAAACTGATATGCTGTTTTTCCAATTACGACATTATATGCCGGTCGCGCGTGTGCCCGCAGCGACTGACGCGTATATGTATGCGGCAAGAGAGATTTTTCCGGAAATTGATATTTCGCTATCTGAGAGCAGTGTTATATATATATATACACACACACAGCATCGTACCCGTGCGTGTCTCGCTTTGGAGATTTATAGTTTAACTCGCGCGAGCGTTATAGAAGTATATCGTTTACGATCGTGTCTTCTATTGTTGAAAATAAATCTTAGATTATACCCAGAGTTTGAACGTAGATATATATATATACTCTTCTTGGAAATTTTGCAAAAGAGCCTTAAGCCACGTACTTGTATATCAAGAAAACGCGGACTTACATGTCTCGGAACATATCAAACGGCTGACTAACTCGAGCCTTTATCTACTTACACAGATCCGGTATATACGTAACGCGCAGCTCTCGCCTCCTTTTATACACCCCATATCTCTCCGGCGCACAAAGAAACTCATTTCTTCTCCACCTCCTTTTTTACCACACATACACACTCGAAGCCCATAAAAATAAATAACTCCATTCCAAAACTCAATTTGCATTCCCCGAAAAATTTCCAATCCCAAAAAACGCCGTCGCCCATCAACCCTTACATATATACCCGCTAAAAGCTCTCTCCGTCATATGTGTGTGTGTGTGTGTATTTTTCGTGTACCGATCAATTCGTCCCTCCCTCTAAATCACAAGTGTGTATATATATATATATGTATTTGCTAAAGCGTCAGTGAAGCGGAGAGAAATAAATTAATTTTTTTCGAGGGTGTGCAGGCGCGTCCGCGCGATAATTCAAGAGAACGCGCGCCTGCACGACAGAGCGTAAATATTCCCGATTCTAAGCACCCGGTAAAGAAGTTTAAAGATAGCTGGTATATGGCTCGAGAGTTAATGTGTCGGCCGCCTATGGTACAAAGTTTCGTACACGAGGCCGTTTATTAACCTACTTATAACGCGACGATTTATACTGCGATGGCCCTTTTTGCGGGGATCGCATGCAGCGAGATGTATATTTATATATAGAGGGAAAATGTAGCGCGCGCTTTTACGATTTTTTTTTTCAAAATAAAAGTTTTATCGCTATGCACGAGAGGCATTAAATTTATTAAGAACCCACTGAAGAATTACGCTTCTCGCGGATGAGCGATCTCGTCGCGTTTTATTTTCAAGTGATATATGTATATAAAAATTCGACATAAAACTTTCAGAGAAAATCGTCCAGCTGTAATCCGATCCTTTTTTCTGCTTGGCTCATGTACGCGACAAAATATCTCGTGTATCTTACTTCATCTCCGAAGAATAAATAACAATCGCGCGAGCCACCCAAACTCGATCCTCGGAAAACTCGCCCGACCATTTTATATATAAACTGTCGCTCTTTTCTTTCTCTCGGCGCTCTCGCTACTCTCGAGGAATTTATCAGATGTTCCGATTCTGTTAAACGAAGCCGGCTTAACTTTTTGCGCGCAGAACTTCCTTGCGCTGCACAAAGACAACAACACCGGGAAACAGAGCTCGAGGGGAATGAAGTTTGCGTGAAACTCGCGGCCCGCGGCTATTACGCTCTCATCCTACTCTCGAAAACGATTTCAATTGCGAGATATTGCTCCAACTTTATATTGCTCGCCGATCTATATATAACGTGGAAAAAAGCTATGAAAGAGACGATGATGATGAAAACTTGCCGCGAAATTCAATTAAGATTTCGAACGCGTATATATTATAATTGTGTAGAATGTTCTATATATCCGCGTCAAAATGGAGGCGCGCGCGCGCGTATGTACACTTAATCAGGGCTTATAAGAAAAAGCCAGCGTTTACGTACGCGACGGTAAAAAGCTCGGCGTACCGTACCGCGCACGCGTAAAACTGTCAAAGGACCTCTTAAAATTGTCCGCAGCTGCGGAGATAAAATCACGAAAGCCTTTGATTCTCCCCTCCGGAAAGTTGTCGGCCGCGCGCAAAAAGACAGTTCGCAAACATCGTATAGTCTCCTACCCCAAAAAAAGGAGAATTTCTCCTCCCAGAGCAGCCGTATATACACACATATAAAAGAAGCTTCTTTTTTCTCCTGTCCCCAGTGCGCCATAGCTAAAGTGTGAGCCATGACGTCGGAGCCGGTATTCAACTGGACCACGTCCGACGACAACAGCAGCCTGACGAGCTCGAGCAACCTGAGCATCATCGCGACGACTTTGGGAGCGCCGAAGGAGTGCGATTTGCCGGTTAACGATGGCTTCCTCGAGTTCTTCGTCTACGGGGTCCTGCTGAACGTGGTGAGCTTTTTCGGGATCCTCGGCAACGCCATCTCGATTATAGTGCTGTCGCGGCCGCAGATGAAGTCCTCCATCAACTACCTGCTCATCGGCCTCGCGACCTGCGACACTATTCTCATTCTCTTATCCGTAAGTGAAATCCCCTGTCTTATCTTGGCGGGCGCGCGAGCGCGGGAATTTTAAATTTACTTCTTCTTCTTCTTCTTCTCCTCCTCGGAGCGAGTTATCTTTAATCTCGATCTTTCTATCTCTCTCGCGAGCGCTCGCGGATGAGAATTGCGAGGAGAGTTAAGGGAGAATCTATTCCGTCGGGGATGTGGGCCAATGGCTTTTTATATCCTTGGCTCTCTATTTGCTCTTCGTGCGCGAGCTCGTGTGTTTGTCGCGAGATTTTTATCGCGGGGCGCTGATCTTCCTCTTAATTAACGCATTGGATTTTCCGCGTGCGTCTTCTCGACGAGAAATGTTTGATCTGTGCAATAATAAAAATACAGCTGGTGTGCGTAATATTAATTTCCGGCGAGCAACGAAAAAAACTATATACCCTCCGCTGCGATTATATCGTTAATTACGGAAACCACCGGAGTGTGCGGCGAGCGCGCAGCGTAAGAAAGCCGCGCAATTTCGCCGAGCTTTCTCGCGTCGGTGAGAATAACGTCGTTTTTCTAGATAGAACGGAATAACCCGGACCGCATCTAAAAGACGCGAGACTGCGCGCGCGTTTGTTCTCGTATGCTGCAATTTTCATCGCTTTTGAATCAAGCCTGGCGTTCTTTTTTTCACGATATATCTATATAGAACGGAAAATATCAATCGGTTGACGCAGTACTACACAGCTGCGCGCGGTTTCGCAATGCGATTATTATGCGTTTGGAATGCGGTGTGAAAAAACTCTTATATTCGCAGCTATATATGTATATACGCCCACGACGATAATTTCCGAGGTGTGGTTCCGCAAGCGAACTCTTTGTCACGAGAGAGATCTCTACATTATAGCGTATAATCGCGTGCGCATGTGTGTGTGTGTGTGTGTGTGTGTGATTGAATTTCTGATTCGAGTATTCGATGAAATGAAAAAAAATACGCACTCACACTTGAATGTCATTGTCAAATACGCGCGAGTGAAACCCGAGCCGCGCTCATCTGGATTCCGTCGTCGATGCGCTTTTTTTGCGTATTTCCCTATCTGGGAAATACACATACGCACGGCCAATTAACCGACGCTGTTTTCTAAACTGTTGAGTAGTTTTAATTTGCATCTACGTCCTATATACTATATATACACATTTAATTTACACCGCAGGGGGAAACTACTACGTCGAACGCGTGATTTGCATTTAAAATCTCTTTCGATTATACGACAGCCTCGATTAAAACCTGATGCGTCCGAGTGTGCGTCCTTAAGTGTATACACAATTGCAAGAGACGAGCCGGTGACTTGCAAATATACAAAACTTTGCGTCGCGTCTCGGCCCTCGGTCAATTACTCGCGGAATATCGCGACGCGAAAAGCTCCGATGTAAAATTATCCACTGCGAGCTTGATTACAACGACCGCCCCCGCAGCAGCTCTGCTCGATGTTTAATCCAATGCTAAGCTATGCGCGAGAGAGCTTGCAGGAAAAAAGCTGCAGACGAGGCATTAACTGGTCGTTGTCGCGCTAATGGCTCCGCGCGCATTAAGCGAATTCAAATTCGTATATACAATATATATATATATATATATATATATCAAGAAGCTTCTATCGCACAATGTTTGTCTGGGCGAAGTATACGAGCGCACGCGAATGTATGCGGTCTATAAATAACCGCTACTGGGATAAAAATTTAAGCTTTTCGCTCGTCAGAATATACAGCGCGTCATCCGCTCGTTTCATTCACGAGAGAGAGAGAGAGAGAGAGAGAGAGAGAGAGAGAGAGAGAGAGAGAGAGAGAGAGAGAGAGAGAGAGAGAGACAGAGAGTGACTTGCGCATAGTATTGTCTAAATTTATACACCACGTGTCCGTCGAGCGACACACGGACGTTGTTTATTCATTCGCCCGCGCGACGAGTGTAATAAAATATTCAAGCAAAACCGCAAAACTACAACAAATACCGCCCGCTTGTATGCCTGTATATATTATAGACTATATAAAAGCGGTTATGAAAATGCAAACATTCGGCGAAAAGAACTCGGCCAAACATCTTGACCCAGAGAAGTGCCGGTATAGTCGTAGTATAAGAGCGATAAATAAAAAAGTAATCCCCTTCGAATAAACACCAGGCTCTCGAGTAAATTCCGATAGGTAGTGCCTCGCCAGCGAGACAAGTTGGAATAGACGTTTGTCTAAGTTATCGTTATTGCTAGATTACTCCGAGAGAGCTCGGAAAGCTCACGTTCCGCCCTTTAATCATCTTGAGCCGCCGCTTCGTTTCTTCTTCTCCTGAGGCTACACCCTCTCTCTCTCTCTATATATATATATATATATATATATAGATCAACAATGAATCCCTTGCCTCTCGGCGTTTTATTACAGAGAACGAGAAAGAAAGCTCCGATAATAATTGCTCCCTGAGCTTGCAGTATGCCAATGCCCGATCTCTCCGTGACGAGCTTTCGCTTTTCGGTCGAGAAAAGTATATCGAGTAGTGACACTGCGCTTGTTTATTATGCATCTCCGCGATAGTTGATATGCGTATAATCTTGAAATTAAATTAGCGCTTTTATTGCACGACGCTCGCAAGCTCAAATTAATTCGCTCGACGATATCGAAAAGGCATGCGCCGGGAGACTATGTAAGCACACATGTGTTATTTCAAAGGGACACCTCACTGCGAGCTGTATATAGTACACACATATATATAGAGCGCGATGTTTGCTATCCGTGCTGAGGCATCGAGTTTAAAACTCCCCTCGAGCTCAGTCGAGATTATCCGCTCTTAATTTAACGAAGCTTCAGCGACGTCGGAGCTCGCGAGATAAATCTTCGTCTATGCATATATATATCGCGGTGCAAAAAAAGGGATGAATATCCGCGAGGATTCGCCGACTTGATATGCGCCAAAGCTTTATTATACATCCTCGGCGCTGCAAAAGTGATGTACAGTATGGAACATGAAAATTCTTTTACCTGTACGTGCTTGCAGGGTAAGTGAGAGATGGCCTGGTGAGAGGGTCGTATAAAGCAGCGAACGAAGCGCATATAGGCGTGTGTGTGTGTGTGTGTGTATATAGTGGGTTTGTAAAGGAAACTCGTTGCGGAGCATTGCTGCTGGTAAATAAAAAAATACGGACCGTTGAAGCGAAAATGAAATCTGTAAAATCGCGGCTTCGCCTCGTAGTTGTACTCGAGATAGAAATTTATGGACTGCCGTGAAAAAGACTGTAACCTGTGACAAAGTCCGTTTAGCGTTTATATACGTATAGATATTATACACTTGGGCAGATTAAAAGGTTATACGCACGAGATTGCGATCCCGCGGCGTCTATGAAAGCTAGACTCGTGATCACGCTCGGCAAACAGCACTCGTCAAAGGTAATTTAACGCGCGAGAGAGTCAGCGAGAAACAATTGTAAACAAGCGAGCTTGCGCGGCTGGTATATATGTATATATACCCGATGTATATAATGAAGCCGCGGGATTGGATCCACGAAAGCGTAAAGTCAACGAAAAGACTCGTGTGCGCATTTCTCTCACTAGCCTTGAGAGAAAACTAATCAAACTCGCGCGAGTATGTAAATAAAATTCTCGGTGGTAATATTAACGAAAATGCAAATACAACCTACATACATATACATATATATATATATATATATATATATATATATATATATTTTACACGCGTGCGTGTTTACACGTTGCAACAGGTGTTGGTCTACGGACTACCGGGTATCTACGCGTACACGGGCTACCTCTTCCACTACAAGTTCTTCGTCTACCCGAAGATCGTGAGGTACCTGTATCCACTATCGACGACCGCGCAGATGGCCACGGTCTACCTCACCCTCACCGTTACCATGGAGAGATACGTCGCGGTTTGCCATCCGCTCAAGGCGAGATCGCTATGCACCTACGGAAGAGCCAGGACGGCTCTGCTCCTCATCGCCCTGATTTCCATACTCTACAATTTGCCGAAGTAGGTGGATTCAATTCTAATCTGTGTGTATATATATATTTACATATATATATATATATATATATACATATGATATACATGATGTGTGCGGCTGATGCGCGACGATCGTTTTGCTGCAGCGGAATGAGAAAAATTAAAAAGGATGATTGCCGTCGTTCGGCTGGCTATACGCGGCCTTTGTCTACTGTCGCGTACGCGTTCGAGTGTATCGCGCGGCTTTCTTTTTTCCCGCGCGAATTCATCGTTACGGCGGCGTTTTCAAAAGACGATATAAAATGTTAAATTACAACATCGAACGAACGCGATCCTTTTAATCACCGCCACTATAAGCGAGTATATATATATATATATATATATATATATATATATATATATATATATATATATATATATATTATATATATAGTAACTTCGCACAAAGCCCCTTTTGTACGGTATATAGTCCATAGAAGGGAATAAATCAATGTATCGTAAAAAAGTCGTAAAAAGAAGAATTCGAAATCGCAGTAAATTAACTTCGTGTCTCCCCAAAGGAATCTTAAACCGCAAGCTCGCGTGCATATCCCGTTCGAAAAGCCTAAAAAGTCTGCCGGAACCGCCGACTATATACCTATATACATAATCGTAAACTAAGCATTTTTTTCGCCGTCGGATATACACGCGCGGCGCAGCCCCTTTGTCGTAATACGCAACGTCGAACCCGCCGCGCCGATATTTATCACCGGTACTATTGCTCGCCCGAGGCTCTTTATTCCCACAAACGAGAGAGAAAGAGGAGAGATAAGCGTTATATATACACCTCGACGCACATGCTTTTTTTCTCTTCTTCTCTCGCATGTATATACATACATACATGATTTCTGGTGGTGCGCAGTATAGGACTTGCTGCAGCCAAGCGAAATTTATATATATTTTCCAAGATTTTCGCTGAGCCTGCGGAAGTCGCGACCGGTGTGTGGGTGCGTATATATATATATGGACAGGCACACGTGTACGTTTATACGGAGGAGGGAATGAAAAGGACCATTTGTTATTGCCGACTCTGCGGGCGTTCGCGGAAACAATATTTTATTGGGGCGGATTGACAGATGCGGCGCGACGCGGAAACGCGCTTTGGTTAATAAGAATTGACGGTTTTTTCTCGTTCTCTCGCGCTTTTGTTTTCTTCGGAAAGTGTTTTTTTTTCGGCATTCGCAGTATAATGAAGGGGTTATTCCAGCGAATCATATATTAGCTTTTTCTTTGCATTATTACCGAGTACGCGGGCTTTTACATTGGATCTGACGGAATAACTCGTTCGCCGAGTGAAATCTTGTTTGACTGCGAACCTTTGACAGTATACATAACGAAAAGTGCTTTTAAACGCGCAAAGTTAAACATCGCATCTGATTTGACGAATATTTCGCGCAGCCGGCGATGTTAATTGCATTTTATGAGCTTTCATTGTTACGAGTTCTCGGAAAATTATAAACGTACGATATTTTTCCTCGTCGTATATCGAGTTAATAAGTGACGCGCGTTATAATACAAATCGAAAAAGAAAAACTGTACACATTGTTTAAAATCTTCCGAGAATCGTTCATTATACGCGCTCAACAAATAAACGCCGATAAATCAGCCTTATATTCGATAAATTCCGTAAATTTTATAATATAATAAATAAAGATTTTTCCCGATGTTGCGCGTGTTCGCAAAATCCACAACATCGCGTCCACACTCGGCTGCGCGTGAATTATGACAACGACACTCAGCCCGCGTATAAAAAGCGCAACGTTATCGAGTCTCCCTCAACCATTAACCCTCGAAACTCTCAACTCCCCCCATATCAAGTGGTTGCCCGCACTTCACACGCGGCTAATTCAGCCCCGACGTCGCACAAAAAGCCTGCCAGTTCGGCTGACTCTGATGTGAAAGTGAATTTCCGCGATCTCTATTAATAATAATATATCCGTCACGAGACACTCGAGAAGTTCATCCTTCGATTTTTCACGCAGGTTGTGGGAGGTACAGCTGGCCGAGGAGATTCACTGGAGGTACAACATCACCGTCTACTGCATCGGCGCGACGCAGCTGCGCGAAAACGGGCTCTACAAGACCATCTACGTGCACTGGCTCTACTTTTTCGTCTACTACGCATTCCCCTTTGTGGCCCTCGTTATTTTTAACGTCGCCATTTACAAGAGGGTTAGTGTGTGCATTATCATGGATATGCCTATTATTATTATATACACGATATATATATATATATATATATATATAGTCAAACAAGTGCAGTGCGAGCGTTATTAAAGGATTTTCAGAGAGAGAGAGAGAGAGAGAGAGAGAGATAGATGCTCTTTCAAATTCTCGGAGGCTTTGGCAGTCGCGCTGTTTCTAAAAATAAGCTTTTTTCTTCTTTTTCACTTCGCCGTACGTATATAAATGTATTTTAATCCCTCCGCGATAAAACGAATCCCGAATTTTGCATACATAAATACGCGACTCAATGAAATCACATACGTATATCACGTATACTCGCGTGTATTTTTAACCCGCGCACACGGGCCTTCCGCAAAACTTTGTTATTTTTCTCCGCTTTCCTCTGCGGCGAGCGAGCTTGCGGAGAATCTGTACAATGTCTAATTCAACGCGCGTATATAGGAGCTCTAATTAAGATCGCTCGCAAGAAGTAAATTCTATATATATACAGTGTACGATTTTCTAGTGTGGCACATAGGCGAGCGTAGAACGACGAATTTCGCCGCCGCGTCGATCAAGTTTTTCGCCGCGGGTCTCCCGCGCGCAATCCAAGTTTCCAGCCAATTACCCGCGAGAGCTTTGCCATGTATATATAGGTATACGCATTTCCATACGGAGAGGCGCGCAGAGCTTCTTTGGGCTGCGCTGCGTGTATACGTATATATCTTAGGATTTGTAACTCGCGCTCACGCGGAGACAGAACTTTGATTTTCCACTTCTAATTATGAATCCGGTCGCGTATACGTCGCTTGTGCGTCGTTACATCACGTTTATTCGGGGGAGTTTGAGCCGACTGCGCGTAGAGAGATAGAGAGAGAGAGAGAGAGAGTGTAGCGTGTTTGATTTTGCAGCTTTTCTTTGCTCTGCATACGTGAATATACTGCGGAGCGTCGCATGCGTATATGTAGAATTGAGTCAATGAGTTTTTAGGTGGAATCTTGCGAAATTATTCAAAATTATTCATATTCCTAGTTGTATTTTTAATGAGTCGTCCATATTCATTAATTTAATCCTTCTGCGCACGTGCAGTGCCATTATACATGTATAAGTTTAAAGCTCTTCCGTGCTTATACCGCATAAAATCTTGGCGGGATTTTTAAATGAACTTGACTTCGAAAAATATTACAATCGCAGGATTAAGCTTAAAAAGCAACGTCGATAAATTTCTCTTCTGTCCACAGGTAAGGAAAGCGAACCGAGACCTGCGCCGACTATCCCGCCACCAGCGCCGCGAGATCGGCCTCGCGACGATGCTCCTCTGCGTGGTGATAGTCTTCCTGGTCTGCAACGTCCTGCCCCTCGTGAGCAACGTCTACGAGAACATGTACGTCAATCCCCCGGGTTGGCTGATCCAGTTGGGCAACCTCCTGGTGACCTTCAACAGCGGCGTCAACTTCATCATCTACGTGATCTTCGGTCGCAAGTTCAAGCGCATCTTCCTGAAGATCTTCTGCCGAGTCTCGGGCGAGACGGGCCTCGACTGCATGGGTCGTCCCAGTCGTGCCGACAGCCCGGACTTCCAGACGAACGAGGACTCGATCGCCACGAACCTCAGCAACGTCGAGCTTCGAAACTCCATTCGCAGGTTACACGGCAGTCATCACCATCATCATCACCATCATCATCACGGCAGTCATCACGGTAGCAACTCTCTCAGGCCCGGAGGAGGAGGCAGTACCCACAGCGGTGGTAGCAACGGCTACTCCCGATCCTCGGTCTACTATCCTACCTCTCCCAAGCCCGGATTTTACAACAACGGCTCGAGCCACTCGCAGCACAACAATCACCTGCACAGGGACAGGAGCACGAATCTCGAGGACACGGCTTTCTGCTGACGCGCCGGCTTATCGCGTGCTTGCGTTTTACGATATGTCTGCCCGCTACTGTGTAGCGCCTCATTGCTCCTCGGCTATCCTGACTTCTCGTGCACGCGCGCGCCTGACGCTGTGTGTACCTAGAGCCTTCTTTTTTTATTGCCGGCGCGAGTTGTCTGCGACGTGCTTCGGATCCGGGATGTGGACTACTGTGATGATGATGCGGCTGTGCGCCTGGAAAGTGTATTGAGATTCGTGTATTTATTATGTTTGTCTGCTTGATCGAGTAGGCGAGGATGGCGGAGTGTTTTGGGTTGTTGTTGGTTCGCCCGAGAGGAATATATATTTTGTTATGGGATATATTTTATTCGAAGCTATAAGAGGTACGTATATTTGATCGTTGAATCGGTATTCGCGCTTATGCGAATGAGTTGTGTATTATAGGCCTTTCATTGAATTTCCACCTTCGGAGCGAGCCTCAAGCTGGACGTTTTTAGCAATTTTATTTTTTCGATAAGGAATTTTGTAAAAAGAAGATATTTTGTCTATTTTTTTAAAACGTTCCTATACGTTGTATTTTCCGATTTTCTTTTCGATAATCACATTGGTTGATCGATGGTATACCTCATACTCTTGATCGATGAATCATACGATATGAATTGAATCAGAACTGTATACATTTGTCTGGATGTAGTATATGAACTTGTTATATGTATATAATATGATTACGAATCAGTGCTTTGTTGATTTTATCCTATATAGTTTTAGTTAGATCGAATATAGCTTTATCAATTTTGTAAAAACAAATGTTGTAGTTTTATTAATATCACAATCATTGCAAAGGTGTTACGTTTCAGTATTATTCATAAGGAAAACGGTAAACACCACAGCTGACCAAAGTATATTAAAGAAACTCGTGAGTATATTACTAGCACACAACGTGTTGTGGCGAACGGTTACTATTATATCTAACATTATTGATATTAAATTTATTCGAAATTCAATTGAAAAAATAACTATGTGATTAAAATATACATTTCTCAGTGTAGTGGAGCATATGCGTATTATATTATATGACTTAAAGAAAACAGTTCACAAAATCACATCAACTCTGCCTATACTACAATTTTGCTCTACCTCGAGAGTGTAGAAATATTTAAAAGAAAGCATAAAAATCAACATTTCATGGATAAACAGCGTTGTACAAACTCTTTGAATATTTTTTGTATAGCTTAATCGTGTACGAATAGACAAAAATAGAACTTGTCTATTCATAGAAAGTTTCACAGCATTAATGTGAATGAAACTATTTCGTTTACTGACGAAAAATATGCGGAATCGAAAACTTGTCCAACAACTAAACATGCATGACATTTTCATCATCTTGAGTACCTGTCACTCACATCTATACACCTGCATTACGGCAGTATTACGTATAAGCGTAAATATACATTTATTGCATTGAAGATTCACGTAGTATATAGTCAATGGTTTCTCTGCATTTAGTCAAGAGTTTTTTAAAGAAAATAATTGTATCATTGATCTTACAAATCCTTCAATGTAAATCGATATATACCACTGGACTCTGAAAAAAAAACACTCGAAAAAAGTGGTACAATTCTATTCCTCCCCTTTTCTGTTGCATAAATATTAAACTTGAAGAAATTTTACGGAAACAATGGATTTTGTAAATACTATTGATTTATTTGTATAATAAAATTTATAGTTAATTTTATTTTATGTTCGCGTCATAAAATATATTTATAAAAATTGTTCACCAAGCAAAAAAATTTCATTTTTTTAAAATATACAAAGCTAATCGTTGCGATTATTTTGAAAGAATCGAAACGGGAAAAGTGCCTTAGATTGGCCAACATTTTTAAATATACATAAAATTATACTGTGTGTCAACAAAAATGTCCTATCAAAGTCTATCCTATCTCTATTACAATCTTTAGTGGAATCAGCTGCGATTATCATTACGATTCGAACTGTTTTATCTTAAAATATTTGAAGATGCTTCGAAGCGAACGACATTATATACGAATATATATTATATGCTGGTTGATGATGATCATAGATCTTAGAACTGTACGGCGTATAAACTTTGAATGATTTCACATTTAAATCGGTGTGTTTCTATATAAACTATAGACATACACTCTTTTCTATGTATGTATGTACATACGTACAATTTTCATTATACTGCACACTTTTGTTGATAAATTATTCCTAAAGCGTCTAAATATATTACCAATCTCTGAAACTTTTTACAAAATTGTTTATATCGGTGCATCGCAACTAAAATTTGAAGACTATTTGTTCAGATGAGCAAATCGGACAAACAATGTAATGTTAAATATAACATTTTACTTTGAGTGCTTATTAAGTTTTAATAACGATTATAAATACACTCAAACGGGTGATAACGCTCTAATCTCGAATGTTTCAGGATGTTACAATACAAAAGCTCATGCAGATATGTTGCATGCGATATTTGTCAATTTTACCGTTGTCAGTCGACAAAATAATTTCACTAGATTGGTAAAAATTTTAATAGTTTTAAATGAGTTTGAATTTTTATGACAAAATTTATTTACAATAAACTGTCGGTCATATACGAGTTGCATAGCGAAAACACCATTGAATGGCTAACTAACTAAATTATATACAGTTTTGCACTGTAAGAATATGCAATTGCCAAGACTGGTACATGTAGTATATTCAGCGTGCTTCCTTTCAAATTGTCCATCTTTAATAATTAATGAAATAACATCTGTAATTTATAATTGATGAAAATCAAAGAACTTTATAGTTTATAAGAAACTAAAATACAAATATATGTGTAATCTTAAGACTGTTAATTTTCTTCAAAAATCAAAGCTCTATATCGTTAATTTAATTGGTGGATATCCTATAGATACTGCAATCAAATAATGTTTCAAACCTGATGATGTACATACTCAATCTATAACAATACAAATACAATCTTGTTTTAAAAAAACTTACTTATAAAATAATTTACTAAATATATAAGATAAATCAAGCGAACAATCTTAAATTGTAAATATTCTTCATTCAATAGTCATTGTGCAATAATATGAAACTGTACTTCACATTTTGCAAAAAAAAGACATTTTACATGACCAAACTGTAGATGTAATATCTTTTTTTCATCACAGTGTAATAAGGTATTGTTAAAATAAAATGTATTAAGAAATGACTTAAAATATACAAAAATCATTAAAATTCTGTAAATTGTGTTGGAATTAATTACCTCATAAACTGTAACACTTTATCTCATTGTGCTATATATTATATGTTTAAAGCTAAAATTAACATTATATTAATGGAAAACAATGTGATAATATTGCGTTAACAATAATCGGTAAAGATGGAAACGACGTGTGCAACTGAAGAAATCTACTCCCATACGACTTACCAATAATTTTTTGTAAAAAACATTTGAAAGGATAAAATAATAACATCAACAGTTTTTCGAAAAACAATAATTTACATTCGATTACTTTATTTAACCTTCATCATTCTTGTATATTTCTTGCTTATACAGTGATGGCGCTTATCATTATGTAATGATATATATTATTTTCTGAATATTCTGACGACCTTTTTACTTCAACAAATTCTACTTCTTTTTGCTGGGCTTTAATAAATTGTATGCTATGATGAGAGCGATAACGCCATACGTGGCCTTCGCAACCTACAAATCAATCATTTTATTAAAAATAATTTATGATCCTTTGGTAGAAGAATCATTTAGAGGTTAAGAGATACGGATCAACTTACATTCGCTCTGCCTGTATTAGTGGTACTGTTGAAAATCTTGCTGAGACCAGTAAGATTTTCGGAACCGGGTGGGTCAGCGCCAGACATTGTTGCTTATTAATTTGATGGAGTTTTGACAGAAGACTTGACAATCAACTCTTTCAATAATCAATCCACGGCGAATTTTGCTTTTTTCTGCGAGCGCTTGCTGCCCTCTTGCTGGCCGGATGTGTAGTTATGGTAGATGCGCGCATCTGACTATATAACGTCCCCAGCAACGGCGCCGCCAAATATGAAATACGCATGATTGCACAGTTTCTTGCAATAAACATAAATTTAGTGACAATGAAATCATTGAAGGAACTATTTTTGTTAGACATAGGGATTTAATTACAGGCAGTTAATCCAATAAAAGTATCTTGGTTAACAAAATATTTATTATCTCTTACAAATAGTACAAAAATAGTATTTTTATAGAAAATTCATAAATTTTCTATTACTCTAGCTTTGGCTTGATTCGGGCCTTAAAAAAAATATTTAATTAAATATTGTTGAAAATAAAAAAAAAATGATTACACGCACGTTGATACAGTTAATTACATTAATGTCAAATTTTCAAATAATAATGTTCAGAAAATTAAAAAAAAATTATCATTTTGCCGATACTTTTTGTGTCTTCTTAAATTCTCTGTATTGTACTGCCACATTCTGTAGTAGAAAAATAAATTATGATTAGTAAAAAAAAAATATTTTTAAACATCAAGAATAAATTTGAACATTTACCAATGCATCAAACAAAATTTTGTTATTGAAATGCTTATACAATGTATCTTCGGTGTTAGTACCAATCTTTTTCATTAAAGGAATTGCTCCTTTAACCATATGAGCATTTATGAAATCAAGTTCTATCAAAAGTTGCACCATAGCCTTACAAGTGATCAAAGTCAAAACAAAATCTGTAACAATTTTATTTTCTTCATCTCTCGGCGCTTTTAATTGGGTTCTGTAATAAAAATATTTACATATAGTCATGAATTTTACTTTTTTTTTAATAAATAATGTAAAATAACTTACTCATCCAGTTGGGAAAATAAATGAGGATCTGTTTCTCTGGTCAAACAGTATAATGTTACATCGAATTGTAAAACTTTGATCAGTTTCATCAGGACTCTTTCATCAAAGTAGTTTGTGAAGGCATCAACGACTTCGTTCATGCAAACCCATCCATTGTTTTCCAAATGAAAGATGTGAATTAATTTATTATCGCATTTGTCTGAAAGTCCTGAAATCAATGAGGACAAAATTATTAGGAATCTTTTATGAAAAATAAGATATGAAAATATTTGTATCATGTCAATCAACTTACGTAATTCAAAATATATAGGCGAAGTCGTCGTTGTTGGAGGAGGTGTACCGCATGTAGCTGAAGTTAATGATGAAGAACCATTAGTTTGAGATCTACTACCAGTCAAATATCCTTCATCTATTTCATTAGGAAGTTTTACATTCTTATTAGAATCGACTTTCACAAATTCCATGTTATCCTCAAATTTATCAGCATGTAAAGCTGCAAATTTAGATGGGTATTTTATATTGATCATTGGCTTTTGGCCATTGCTCTCAACTACTCTTTCGAAAGATAGAGTTCCATCTTTGAACTTAAAACGATCATATTCCTCAGAACCATTAAATTCTACATTAATCGATTGACTGTATTCTGATGTATATGAACTTGTAGAATGGATTGACGATTGTCTCTTAATATATTCATTTGAATTGTGATGCGATTCTGCATATCCGTTTCCATTGATTTGTCTCATTGATAATTTATGTTCTGATTCATTTTTGGAATTTGGACTCATACTTTTTATATCCACATGACCATTTTGGTTAATGTGATTTACTGGCAACTCATAATCTGATTCATTTCTAGAACTCTGACTCGCAGAATAGTCATTTTTTACAGGCGTGTGGGTTTTAAAAGAACTGAGATTATCGTTAAAGTCGATCGATAAACTAATAGGTTTTATAAAGGTTTCCAGGCTCAAGGCACCGCTATTTCCAAAGGATTTATGATCTATTTTTTCATTTTTCAAATCTCGGGCATTGCTGTTAGAAACATCATCTGATTTACTCAAGGGTGTATTCAAAAGAATGGCTTGAGTAATAGTGTGGGTTTGCTTTACATAGCCTATAGTTTCTTGGACCAATGTTGCCACACTTGAAGCAGTATGAAAAGATTCTGTTTCATTTAAATTTGAAGATGAAGCTGTAAGGCTTGAGCATTTTGTAGTTTTCGTTTCTTTATATGTATTATTACGATGTCTGGAATTCATTTCATCATAGAAAGTCATTGTATGAAGAGGTACCTCCTTTATCTGCCAAAAAAATAATTCTTCAATTTCTTGCTATTTATCTAGAAGTTATAAAATTTTTAGGAAAAATACTCACTTTGTGCAAATAAGACAACATGAAATAAAAAAAATTGTTTAAATTGTAATTTTTTATTAAACTTTCTTTTATTAACATAAAAATTACAAATTGTATATTATTTACAATAAAAGCATTCCGCTTGCGGTTATAAATTGCTTCGCGAAACTTTAATAACACAAGTAAGTATTTTTCCAAAATTAGCATAAAATTTTGTACGCAAAAATAGCAAATGTATTTATTACGAATTTTATAAAATAGCATTATAGTTTATAAAGATACAAGAAAATATAAATAAAAACAGTGTTTGTATCTGTGCAAATACAGAGTATATAATAAAAAAAAGAACAAAATTATGAAGCACTTTCTATACAAATATAAACAGAATGAATTTAAACAAAAAATGATATATATGGTATTAATTTGTCTATTCAATTGGGATAAATCCTATATGTATAACAAATTAATATTACATATATACAAGATAAAAAATTAATTCACTAGCAACACTTAGTACTGATGAAAATGAGAAATTTATAATTTTACTATAATGCAGTGATTGAAAAAATTTAGAATTAGATAAAATGTTATTCAAAATTATAAAATTATTCATACTGACAATTACGAAAATAAAAATAAGCTTTTATAAGGGAAAATGAATTAGAAAAGCTTGTTATCAAAAATTAAAAGCTTGAAATTTGTAGCCTTCTTATGCGATTGAATAACGAGTCAAAGTGTCGTAAAGAAGCAACATTACTACTAAGCGCAACTGACCAATCAATGTTAATCATTCGACCATGACCACCATTGATACCATGAAAGCTATCAATTTCATCCAAAGCATCCCCCGAATTTTTATTACGAACCGTCAATCCGTTATTATTTACAGTAGAATTTGCTCTATCTTCTTTCGTCAAATCAAATTGCGTTGAATTTTGCAATTCGTCATAGGCTGTATTACAGTCTTGCTGACAATTTTCATATATGTTATTTTTCTTGTTAGAATCGTTTTCAATAACATTTGAAGTATCAATTATCCGTTTAACCATCAAATCCTTACATCGATTAAATAGCTTTTCACAGCGAGTTTGCTTACTATCTTCAACTTTGCTAATATAAACGTAAACCGTTTCATCAAGTGATGAAGAACAGTCGGATGAACAAGAATAAAACAAATTACACTTTTGTATAGCAGAACTTTTTGAGTCATAAGTAATAGAATTTTTTGGTAAAATATTTGACATGACAGAACTGTTTTTAATTAGTGCATTCTTTGTAGATTCATCACGAGTCGATAAAGTGCAGTCGTGTATTTGTTGGCATTGTCGAAAATGTTCAAAGGTAAAATTTTTTTTCATACAAACCATTTTTCCCCATTCCGCAAAATTATTCTCCACCATCCAATCACTTATGTGCAAATCATTGTCATCATCACTTGTATCTGTCAAACTGATCATCATGGTATTGCTCTAAAAAAGTAAAACAAAATAGATCTTTATAATAATAATTTATTATATATATATACATATATTAAAGTAAAAGAAAGTAAGAAAATATTTACTTCTTCATTCATACTGGCTACAATAGCAATTAGTGGTATGTTCCACACTTTATCCACAAATGCTTGAGTGCAATGAGCTGGCCATTCAATTGATCCAATAGGCTTAGTATTGTATAATCCAGAAGGTATTGCTTGTGCAGGTAGAACAGAAAACTTTTTGTGCAAGAAATATATATCACTTGGATGGTATGTTGATACAGTTCCATAGTCATAGAAGAGTATCTGGAAAACATTAAAAGTTTATGCAAATTAATGTAATCAACACATGAAAAAAAAATATATATATATATTTACAACAACAAATCCATCGGGTTTAATCTTTTTGATAATACCTCTATGCCAAATTTTAGCATAAACACAAGCAATATTCAATCCTGTTTTTAATACGACTTGTGGAATTCTGTATAAATCTAAATCCTGGTTTCTGTAGAATTCACTGAAAGAACAATTTACATAATAACAAAATGATACTTAAAAAAAATTTAATATTTGTGCTAAAATACCTACTCTAATTCATTCATCATTGCTTTGAACTTCTTTTTATTTCCACGCAGTGTTACCCAAAAGAATGATGGAGTAAATACTTCAGAAATATTAACTTCAATATACTCCATGGTATTTAACATAAGAACGCTGATGATTTCTACAGTTTCATCAGGCTTCATAACACCGTTAGGAAACAATTTTTGAGATGTAATAGATGTCTAAGAAAAAATCAATTTATTAATTACATTCATACTATTAAATAGTGAAATCTGATCATTCATCAATATTAATTTTTACCAATTGAATAGGCACAGGTTCTTGATCCTTTGCAACATAATCATCAATATTGTATATTGAAGCCAGAGTCTTTCTCTGATAATTGTTTGGGGAACAATGATTAGATTGTTTGGCATTCAAAACCATTAATCTATTATCTAGTTGTTTAGCAGTCTGAAAAATATCTGGCAAGGCACCAACAAATTCTGTAATACAACTGAATCCCAAATCCTTGTATTCTAAATCTAAATTATAGTTTTCTTTATATATACTAGGTAGTTCTGAGCACCAAATACCCTCTGGATGATTTTCTATCAATTTCTGCAATCGAAATCTAGTTGTTTCTTTAATTAAGTCACCTGAAACTGAATTAGCTTTCGTGGGTTGAGCGTTTGGTTCTTGGCAGTATCCAGAAAATTGGCTAGTAGTGTCCATTGCTTCAACCGTTTGATAATTTGAATCTTTGGAAATAGGAGACTCCTTGACAAAAGACTTTTCGGGTGCTAACTTTTCTCTACTATTAATTGTGAGCAATTTATCATGGTAATTCGTGGTAACAGGAGGCTTTTTTTTATTTAAATTTCTTCTCTCTTGTTCCTTAATAATGGCTAGTTCATCTCTGAAATAAATGTGATCTTCTTTCATCTCAATTTGTTCCCAAAGTTCATGCAAATGGTCGTTTAAATTTTGCATTGAGTAAACAGTATTCGAGTCTTGACCAAGCTCGGATTTAACTTTAGTCAAAATGTCAACTTTGCGAATGCCACTAGTGGTTTTTGTGTTTTTCATATCTTTTAAAACCATCTTTAATACACCCAAAGTATCTCTGGCAGGCTGCACAGTCTTAATAGGAAAACTATTGGTCGGTTTGGTATTATAGTTACAGGTAGCATTGGTAGAGAAATGATTCATAGCCTTGCTGTCATAGTTATTAGCTGTACTCGTAGAAATACCATTCACAGGCTTACTGTTATAATTACCCGCAGTGTTAGCAGAGTAATTACTCGCAGACTTGCCATACATCCCGTTGTAGTTATTGGTTGGCTTGCTATAATTATAATCGACGGGCGGCTTTCTGTAAGCAGTGGACGATTGCTTGTAAGTGTAACCGGGCGATGACTTGTAGCTGAGACTATAGTTATAGGATGAACGATAGGTCGCTCTTCTCTTCGCGACTGGCTTTCTCGGTTTTGATTGTCTACTCACGAGCGAGGTAATGTGCGCGGATTTCTCCGTGTCCACGTGTTTGATGCACAACTCGCCTGCATAGCTCGTGTACAGCCTCACGGTGTCTTCGATGCTTGACAAAAAGTCAATCAAATTGAGGAAGCCAAAGTCACGGAAGGGAATAAAACGATCTTCCATCTCCTTATACATCCCATTGAGCTGTTTCAATGTGACAGTAGTGTTGGCTTTGGCGATCAACAACGAGCGCAGGATCGTTTTTACCTCAACGAGCTTCTCATTGTTGTCCGGCATTTTTCTCTGTCTCTTTTATAAAAACCGTCAACTCGTCAATAAATACACAAAGAGTCTAGCACGACGCGATGCACCTGATAAACTTAAATACCTATAATATTCAATTTTACGCGCGATTATCACATAGACAGTTAACGGATACAATATTTATGTACACAAACATACATATACAAGACAAAACGAGTCAAATCAACTTAGATCACATACAAAGTATCAGAGAGAACGATTACTGAGCTTATGTACCACGAAGCCGGTCTTTGTTCGCGAGACGCATCGTTTGGCCAACGATTATAGGCACACTTTACCGCGAGTTTGAACAATGCGCAACTTGACACGGTCCTTATCTCTCAAGGCGGCGTGACTGACTGACCCTCCCTTTTCGGCATCCTTCACGCCACTGATGACTGACGACTTGACGAGTCGTGGTGCCGTCGCGGATTATATATAGGCAAGTAGGTATATAGGGTAAGTACAGTGTATACGAGCGTGTGTTGTCCCTCGCGAGTGTCCACTAAACTCACCTTTTCAAGGCCTGGTCAAACATAGAAGCGCTACGCGCCAACGGCCCGGATTCGTTGACTTTTCCTGGAATCGCCGCGGCGCGCGACACTCGCGGCCAGTCGAGAAGTGAAGCTCGTGCACGTGCGCACAAAGGGCCTGACTCCGCGCGCTCCGCGGATCTCTGCCGGAGAGGGGGAGGAGCTTGCGCCCCCTGTATACGATATTGTATAAAAATACCAAAATATAAGTAGAGGTGCGAGGAGCACAGAGATTTACGGAGATTCTTATTATAGGAGCTATTTCTGTCGCGAAAGCAATTGCAATATTGATAAATGTATACGTATACACGAGTGCAGCGTTATTTTCATTGCATTGATAATCAATACGCGTCTGGGCTGCTTATTTTTATTTAACGCTCTTGTTTATCTATAGCAGTAAAGTGTACATTTCAGGGACACCTTCGCCCATATATGTACAATAATGTATACAGCGCTGAACTTGAAATAACTTACAACAGGCTGCGACTGCACTGTGTTTGGAAAAAAGTATTTTGCTTTCGCTAGAGAGATACATAGCTATCGAGAAATTACGCGAAAAAAGAGCAATTGCAAGACATTCATCACTCGAAGCGGTGCCATAATGCGAGAATTATGCAAGCCCGTCGACAACGACAATTGAAAACAATAAAAAAAATTGACTTCAGTCATCGATAAGAGGATAAGCTGCATAGGTATGCTCATACCTATGTATATAAGTATAATGAAACAGCGGGTCTCGAGGGAATTCAATAGAACCCGCCGCTGCACATAATACAGCCCCTACTGGCACGTCGCAGCAGTCTGCAGCTGTCCAGCTGCTCTACACAAGTATACTCCGACTATATAACATCGTCTTTCATTTTCTTCTTCCAACGACATTCAATTCATCGTTCCGTCCCACGCGTATAAGTTATAAACAGCAGTATCGAGTTATCTCGCAGCGATCCAAGGTCCTCGTCTGCGGTTAATCGACTCGACGCTACACTATATATACATAAGCACTGTGCATCAGCGGAAGGAAGCTGCATCGCGCTAATAAATCCGTCGGAACGCGCGCGCGCTAATCGAGTGGGGGCGGAAAACGCACGCTGAGAGAGAGAGGAAGGACGCAGCTCGCGCGCATCAGTAGCTAGCCCAGCACTCGGCTGCAGCGGACGATCCATGCGATCGTGCGAGGGTGGACGACGTCTACTTATAGTACAGCTGGAAATTCTCAACATATGTAGCAGCTGCAGAAGAGGAATTCGCGGATCGTCCCGGGGGTGAACGCGCTCCGTAATCTCCGTGAGACAACAGTAAACTGGCGCGGCGAGAAGTTATTATACTCGTACTTATATGCAGCGATAGCGTACGTATACTCTAAACATTCGTATAGGGATCGTAATCTCGAGAGAACGTGACGGAGGTTTACACAGTGGGTGTGCGTATACTACAGGCAAAGTATTTACGTGCATACATCTATCTAGTCAATAGAATTTCATTGTGATAAGACAGCTCAGCGTGGGCGTCGATAAGAGATTCGGTATCAGCGCCGGCACTTACACGCTCATCGAAGCTTGATATTAGAAGGCGATTCGCCTTATCGGAGATCACGGGTCCCCTCTACTGGAATGCGGAAATACACGAGGCGGAAGCCGGAAAAGACTTATTTATCAACGAACAATTCGACTGCTATAGCTGCTACTTACAATCAAACGCCCTATCATTATCGGTCGAACTGCTGCTGCAGCTGCTGCTGTTGATATGGTTAAACAAAGCTGATGAGATCAGTGCATTGTAGCTCATTCTAGTCTTTAGCTGATAGTCGTGTATTGCACACATCATACCACCAAGACCACTTAGTATTATTCTAGAAGCATGGCACCGTCTTTCTCACTGGAGATAGTCCTTGTGGCTTTTATACTCATATTACCATTCCTCTACGAAACCAGTAGGACCTTCAGGTACTACTTCAAGTTTCTCATGTATTATGGCACAGTCATGCTCAACGCAGTGATACTCATACCAATCATGATGTTCCGTCCTGGAAATGTGAAAAATTTATTGTAAGTATTGTCTTACTTTGATAATAAATCAATTGATTGCTGACCAACATATTGTGTATTCATTGGCAATATGCTTTCTTTCATACAGATTAGCTTCTTCGTTGTGCCATCATACCAGTAGTTTACTGGGGATCAGATGGCAGATCAGAGGTCGCGAGCATTTGGAAAAAGAGCGCGCATGCATCATAGTTGCCAATCATCAGAGTTCATTGGATATCTTAGGAATGTTTGATCTTTGGCCTGTGATGGATAAGTGCACTGTCGTTGCAAAAAAGGAGATTTTTTATGCATGGCCATTTGGATTGGCGGCTTGGCTGTGTGGTCTGATTTTCATTGACAGAATGAACTCTGAAAAAGCTAGGTCAACCATTAACACAGCTGTCGAGTATCTTAAGGAAAATAAGGTGATAAAGAAGAATATTGAATCATAAGCAACATTATGAACAATTTTTTAATTTATCTGATAACTTATGCTGAATATTTTTCTAGATAAAGCTTTGGATCTTTCCAGAAGGCACAAGACGTAATACTGGTGAAATACACTCTTTCAAGAAGGGTGCCTTTCATGTTGCCATAAATGCTCAATTACCAATTTTACCAGTAGTATACTCTTCTTACTATTTTATGTCTAAGTCAGAAAAGCGTTTGGATTCAGGTACGGTATACTGAACTGTATATTTCTTATGTGTCATCAGCAAATTTTTATATAAATAATTGTCATTTAGGACGTGTGATAATTACTACTCTACCACCAATCTCAACTGAAGGATTAGATGTTAAGGATGTTCCTGATTTAATGGAAAAAACAAGAGCATTGATGACTCAAGTGTTTCATTCCACAAACAGAGAGATACAATTATCAATGGTATCCAAGAAACAAGAAGTCCGGTAGAGTACAAAAGATTAACTCAAAGCTTTGGATCATTGGTAACGATAATTGAAATAGTCTACTATAATTCTTATACACTTACACTTTATTTTATAATCATCAGCAATTTGTTTTAAGATAGGTAATTTTAAGATTTAACTAGATTTATTTTTATTTTATATTAGGAAAATTATATTATAATCAAATATTTTCACAACGACTCTGTTCCTTTAATATTTTAAATGCCTAGTTTTATTAATTATAAAAAATCTAATTTTAGAATCAAAAATGATTTACCCATTGCCATTCCAAAAAATTTTATAATTTATTTTAAAATATTTTATCAACGTTTAATTAACTAATTAAATTATAAGTATGTGCATTCGTGATAAGAATAAGATAAATCTTCTATCATCTACGATCATAGTTTTAAAAATAAATATCTTGTACTTATGAAACTTTTTCTATGGTACTCTTATAACCCCATTAATATCTCATAATAAATATGCACTTTCTTCTAATGGCTATTCACTTAATAGTAATTTCCACCATGTGATTATATATCTATTTTTTTAATTACAAATCAAACTGATAAAATTTGAATTTATTAGTACTTCAATTTATTTAAATATTTTTCGAATGATTAAACGATACAAGATTTATCTGAGAATATGAAAGTTCAGTAAAAGGTATACTTTTTAACATTATTATCGAATAAAAGTGCCTTATTTTACTATGAACTATTTTTAAATATAGTTTAAGTTTTTGGTGCATTAACGCTCCAAAATTAAACTTCTGATAATTTTAGATTATGATATTTAGGGTAAATAAATTTACTACTTGATTAATAATTCCTAGAATATGATTCAATTACATTTTTACACTCTATCGTTACCTATATGAACCGGAGCAAAAGCGCGTCATTTGAAAAAAAAGACTTGTTGAAAGGATAATTTTTTGTTATACTTTTTTAACCCTAAGAAACTGGAGAGTGCACTTGTATACAAATCACAGCTATCCAATAACTGAAAAAACATAATATACATATATATTTGCACAAAATACAATGCTTACTGTATAAATGCAATAATATTCATTGTGCATTATTCAAGCAAGTGTGAAAATGATGAGTAAAGTGTAGGCTCTCCAGTTCCTTATTAATTTTAATGAAGTTAAGGTCTTATAAATGTGATTTCAATGTAAACTTTCCTTAAAATTTCTTTATTAAGGAAAACCAAAGATTAAATCAATCGAGAATCATATTAGTTTTTAAATTTACGACTTGTTTTTGCTGTAAAAGTAATCTGATTCACGTAAGCTTATAACAAATGAGATTAACACAACCAGTGAGATATGAAATGTATAGCTTTTAACAGTCATTGTTAAATAGTTACTTTTTTATTGCCTTTTGAATGTCATTAAATATAAGTTCAATGCCATTGTATAAAGCGTGTTTATCCGTTTGCAAAGGAATGTATTTTTCTGAGTGCCAAGCTTTTTTATCTTTAATGTTTACAGTCCAGTTATATATATATATATATATATATAGGTATGATTTACATTTATTTATAATAGTCAATTAGATGGTCAAGAAAGTAAGCTTTTATTTGTGAAATTTTTGGTATGTATAAGATAAGCAAGTATGAAAAGTAAAGGTTTTTGCACGAAAATCATGTATTATCAAAAATTGTATTAAAATAAATAAAAATAAATAAAAAATAAATAAAAATTACATTGTTTTTGAAAAAAGAAATTGTATTTCCTTACATTTTGTACATAGATATTTTAAAAATTAACAAATGCAATCACTGACTTTTCAAAAATATTCAAGGTGGCACGTATATTTAATACTTGTATCAACTCTGCTACTTATATATTAGGTAATCCACCCATGCTAGCCTTCTTATCTTGACTTTCGGTCCATGCTTTGGCAATAGTCTTTTTCATCTCATCATCTCCGTCTTCGTACATTTTTTTCATGAGGCTCATCAAACTTGCATTTGGATCATCAGGATCACTCATAGTTGGAGCAGTTGTTTTTGCATCCTTTATTCTTTTTTCCACGCTCGTGACACAGGTCCAATTCTTTTTTGATTTTTTCGCCAAATAAACTATTATCATATCTGTTTTAACTTTGTAATAACTTTTGCTTGTATTAATGTCTTCACATAGATTGTTGATTGGAAGTTCATAATTTTTGTTGTCTAATCCTTGAACATGCAATTCCATAGATCGGTCTGAAAAATTGCAGAATACTGCTTCCTTTGGAAGAGATTGAACATTATTCAATGTAACGTATATTTTAATGAAGTCCTCTGTTTGATCCCAGGCATAGTTATTGAGTTTTATATGATAACATTTGGAAGCTGAATTTGCAGATTTTGAAACCTTGTTTTCCTGATTTGTGCTACTTTGATTTTGAAGGTTTAACAGTTCCGTTTGTAATCTTCTAATTTCAAGATTTAAAACATCTTTCGACTTTTGACGCGAAGCTTTATCTATTAAAGAATTTAGGTCATCTATGTCCATTTTAATCTGCAAAAATTAATGAATAAATTTATTAAACTTTTCTTAAATGATGCCTAACGAGCATATCCTACATACATACAACTTAAATTATGAATCAATACAATACATGAGTTCATTGAACTGAGTAATGCCAAGTTAACAAAATTGTGATGTTTATATAAAAATGCTTATTTGCACAAGTCACTCACCTCGTTAATTCGTGCCGTCATGTTTGCTGACTATGATTGCCCTTTTGTAATAATAAATAATTGTAGATACTTGTATTTTACTGCTTGTAGTGCACTACTTTATATTCTAGTTCGAAAACAATAAATTCCAACTGGATTTAGTACTTTTACAGCACTTCCGACTTTTGTGTGTACTCGCTAGCTGAGTGAACTCTTCGTAGTCCTTTGTGACGCTTCGGAGTGGGCGATAGGACGAATTTTCTCGAAAACGCGTGTATATGTATAGTACATACCAGACCACGATATACCGGACATCCAGCAATTTCTGCCAACTTTGCCGAACGCTCCAACAGATGGCGCCATAGTCATGTGGATTGTCGCGTGATGTTGATGCCATTCGAAATGTGCGGTTCATAAACCGTTGCATATGTAGGTTTGTTTACACTTGGACTTTTCGGTGTTGGATAAGCAGAAGCAGGTTTTTTCTGTTATTATTCGTTTTTGAGTATGTTATAGAAAAATGAATAATCCAGATGCTTCGGACGAGAACTCTATCAGTTCTGTGAGTGATAAGAAAGTGAGCAAACGTAGATCGTCGGTTTTCAAAAGGCAGTCCATTGTACCACCACAAGATCAAGGTTTGTTGATGTAAATTGCATAAACGTCATAAACGACATAACATAAAAAATTAACTACTTTGATGTGCATTGTTTTCATTATAGATCTTGAGAGTACTAATGCAACTGAGGAAATAAGTCATGAATCGAAAAAATTCAAACCTCTAAAGGATGAAGAACCAAAGTTTGACATAATAAAATATATAGAATCACTGAAGAAAGAAGACAAGAAGTGGCGAGAAGAGTATGCCAAAAGGAAAACCCGCGTTCAAGAAGTGACGAAACGTGAAAAAATTATACAACAGGTAGGGCAGAAATTGGATATTACAGTGTTAACAGATAGTGAAAGAGCATTTTTGGCAGCAAAACCGGATTATGAAGAGTTTAATAAGAATATCTATCAGCTGCATGCAATGGCAACAAAAGTCACATTTTTAAATAGATATGCTGAAAATTTTTATCATAAGTCAACATCAAAATTACAAAATGACACAGAGAATGCTGTGCATCGAATTATTGATCTCACTGACTGATACTGAGATTTATCAGAAGTATTCTTACATAAGCATTGTATTATAGATGATATACATGCACTTATTTGCTTATTTCACAGCTGTATAAATAAATTAATAAGTATTTATAAATTTATAAGTTATATTAGAAATAAATAAACGTAATTAAGTTATATTTTTAATATCTTTTCTTCAAAGGTCATTACCACCTAAAATTAAAGTTTTTTTAAAAATTCAACAATAACAGTACACAAAAAACGATAGAGTGGTCATCTGTGAATGTGGAAGCTCTTTCTTCTAGAAGCTTTGCGCTCTTTTTGGGCTATATACTCTTTCCTGGAAGAACTGCTTCTCAACTCAAGTATATGATTTATTTTCCTAACAATCTCTTCAGCTGTAGTAGATTCTGCTTCAAAGTCATGGTTTTTGAATGATGCTGATCTTCTGAGAGATTGAGTATGACTAATAGAAACTGTAAGCAAATTTTTCTTTGAGAATCCATTTTATACATCTGGATGTTATTATTCAAAAGTAAATTATTTACCATTTAAACCGTCCAAGGTTATGGAAGTATGAGGTGTATAAACCAGTGTAAAGGTTGTCTTTGATCCCTTATTTTCAGTCAACTCACACCATGCAACATTGTCCATGTGGTAGCTAACTGCCCTTTGCCTATGCCAAAATCGACTTGCTCCTTTACCAGTGATAACAGGATCAATTTCTATTTTTTCACCAGAAATTCCAAGATGTACCTCAGTCTTTGCCCTAACTTTATTTATTATGTATACTCTGCAAAAGATAGTTAAATTTAATACTTGATATCAAAGCAAACTCATTTGTACATAAAAATATCAATTACCTATAAAGTTGATAAAGTGGAGCTTCCATAGCAGTAGTGTGACCCTGCATTTTAGCAAGATCTTTTGCGACTTCCTCCTGTATTTTTTCTAACTTTTCATTCTCTTTTTTTTGTTCTGTGATTGTTTTTACTGTACTATGCCTAGCTTTATCACTTGGTTTCATTTCGACAAGTCCTAATGTAGAAAATTCAAACTTAGCAATGACTTCTGTAGGATCCAAGCACGGAAAATCCCAGTCGACTTCTCCATCATCTTCTGTGATGTATAATCCATACTTACTAATGTCTTCGCTGTAAATTGTAACTCTAATTATTATTCTGTACTATCACATATTATTCTGAATATTATAACAATTTAAATTACTTACTGAATATGATGATCAGGATGTTCACTTACATACTTATAACAAATCAGTCCAATGAACTGTTGAACTTTGGCATTGGCAAGGACAACAACATGTAGAGGGTAAGATCTTTGGTCTTTAGGAAGCATACACATAAATATTCTGTACTTTCTTACAGGAGCTCCAATTTGTGACTAGAAGTAAACAAGAGAACAATGATTTATTTAATCCTGTGTAAATGATCAAATTGCACTTGTTCTAAAATAGCATTCATGCTTACATTGCCATCAAATCTGGCATATTCAACAAATGGATTCTGTGGAAGCTCAGGACACTTTTCTAGTTGCTCAGTAAAAAGAGATTTCCTTTGAATATTTTGTCCATTTTTCCTAAAATCTTTACCCTTAAACAATTCTTTTTGCTGCTCTAAAGTAATTGAATTAGGATTGTATTCCCATTTGATGTGTTTAATCTTTGAAGCCTTTTTTCTTTCAAGATCTAATTTTTCCAAGCGCTGAGCTGTGTTTGTTCTCTGTCTATGACTAAATTCCATATCTATGGACATTGGGAAAAAAAAAAGTTTTTATTTATGTTCAAAAATAATTTAAGTATAGCTTTAAGAAATTTTTCATTACCCATTTGAATATCATAAGAATCTGCCATAGCGTCAAGATCTTCTTCGTCGCTCTCTTCAGCTCCTGGATATGCATACAATGCACCACTATTCTGCATATCTTTTGGTATGTCATCTCTCACCATGACCATCTCACACATTCCTTAAACACAAAATCCTACATTCAATACACACTGAGAGATAACAAAAAAGTAAGTATACCATCATCAAATAAACTATATACCTGTGTCGTCAGTAGAGATAAAACTATCTCTAATGTGTGAGAGGAGCCAGTGAGGATTATCATACAGTGCCATTTTCACAGCTCTAATCACTCTGAGCCATTGACCGCGTCTTGTCAGTCAAATACAGTCCTACTCTTCTCTACAACCCACAGCTCCATTTTATTATTAAATAATTGACAGGTAAGGTCCCAGGTGAACACATGATGTCACACAACGCAGGCCAGGCTTGTCAACAAAAATATAACCTAGCAATCGATGCGTGTCCCCGCACCTTATCTCCAGCCGTAATAAATCTCGCTCACTGTTCAGGTGAGCACAACCCTTCGTTATGCAGAAATTAATAAAGCGCTGGATATGTCCAATGCAGATCAGCTGATATTACTCACGACATTGCGCAGCGTTTAGCGGCTCCAAAACCGCCGTGTATCGGTACATTTCTTCATTCTGCCGTCTGACGATGCGAAAAAACGACTCGTCGCGCCACCGTCGCATCAGACGATCGGCGTGTTCCGAAACTCGGGCGCCCGTGTTTCTGTCTCTCTCAGCCATACGTGAATTACGTGTGTCTGAGAGAGACAGAAAAAACGGGCGCCCGAGTTTCGGAATACGCCAAGTATAAGTATGTGGCGCCAACACTCGGTTGTCGAGGGAATCAACGCAAACTGTACACAAAAACAGCTGAAACATGTCTACCTACACAGTGCACTTTTGCAATTGTCAAACGAGTGCGTGGTGCGTGCGGAGGTAATTTAGACAAGTATAACCTGCCAAGCTTGGGACGCCGCGTCATTACAGCCATTATCCTCTCTCTCTCTTAGTAGGATTTACAGTGTTTATTAAATTCTTAGTTATTTATAAGACAGTTCATCAACATGGTGAGTTTTTGTTGTTATATGGGATGTGTATATAAGTATTCTCTGTTTGCTGTAATGATGATGACATGTATTTTTAGTTTCGGCTGTTTCCCGAGATACCTCGACCCTTCAATACTCAATACAAATGCTTCTCGGTGTCTATGTTACCTGGCAATGAGCGACAAGATGTTGAGCGGGGTGGAAAGAGTAAGTGACGAAATTTGGTTATAATTTGAATTGATACATAATAATAATAATAAAATAATACAATAATGTTCAATTGATATATTCTGCTTGGTTCCAGTTATTATGCCCCCTTCAGCACTGGACACTCTCACAAGACTGAACATTGTTTATCCAATGTTATTTAAACTGACAAACAAAAAGACTAATAGAATAACCCACTGTGGTGTACTCGAATTTGTTGCTGACGAAGGAAAAGTGTACCTTCCTTACTGGGTAAGATAAAACATTGCTTGCACTAAATTTGTTCAATTATACTTATGATGATATTATTCTATAGATGATGCACAATTTGCTTCTGCAAGAAGGAGAAATCTTAAATGTTGAGTGTGTCTCGCTACCAGTAGCAACCTATGCTCGTTTTCAACCTCAATCAGAAGACTTCTTGGATATTACGAATCCTAAAGCTGTGCTAGAAAATGGATTAAGAAATTTTGCTTGTTTAACAACTGGTGATGTTATAGCTATCAAGTACAATGCACGCATTTATGAAATGTGTGTACTAGAGACTAAACCAGGTCCAGCTGTTACTATCATTGAGTGTGACATGAATGTCGAGTTTGCTCCTCCAGTTGGTTATAAAGAGCCTGTGAAACCTGTATCGAAAGAAGAGGATAATGTAGATCCTGTTGATTTAATGCCAGAACCAATTGGATTTGTGGCTTTTAAAGGACAAGGAAACAGATTAGATGGCAAAAAGAGGAAAGAATCGGCACCTACAGAGACTGCATCAAGCAAACCAGTTTATGTCAGAGGAATTCCAGATTATGATTATAAAATAGGAACTTTAAAATTCTTACGCAATGTGAAACCAACAAATATTAAAGAGGTAATTTAACTTTTGATAATCTGTTTGAACTTCCTATTATATAGATAATGATAAAATTTATTTTCAGGTGAAAGATCAGGATGAATTCAAAGCGTTTACAGGAGAAGGATTTTCCTTACGGAAGTCAAGGAAGTGATAAAATTAATGTTTCTAATTATTTGTTTGTTTTATTACGAAAAACAATACATCTTTTTATAAAACATTGTATGTAGCACAATGCAGGGTATTATGTATAATACCAAGCACTGTGCTGCTTGTGCATTAAAAAGATATAAAACGTGTTTTTTTATCGTGTAAATATAAATATACGTCTAAGTATAAAAAAATATAAAGATAAGTTTTCAAAGTACCAGACATGGTACTGTGGTCACAAATTGGATGAAAACGTTCGAATGAGTCGTCGAATGAGAGTAAACAATATATCACTGAGAATGACTAACATTATGTGATGCTGATATTAATTAATCAACTAATGGTCCCCAGAAATGCTTGCTGGGCCTGTGATGATCCTGAGTGAGGAAAAAATCACGTCCTAGCTTGACGAACTCCTTAAGACTAATTTTTCCGTCTTCATTGGTATCAATATAACTGAAGCTGACCACTGCATCCTGAAATAATAATAAAAAACAAATAAGCATAAGATTGATGATTGACTTACATGAAAAGTATATACAATTTGTTCTACAACTTACATCATTGCCTAATCCTAAACATTTGAAGAAAAGTTTGAATTCCTCTACTGAAATTTCGCCACTGTTGTCTTTGTCAACAGCCTGTAAGAGTAACAGATTTCTTTAATAAAAATATTCTTATACAATTGTTAGGAGTTTTTATATCATTTCTGACGTACTTTGAATAAGTATGGCAAGAAATTGTGTACTTTTCGCCTTAGAGATTCGTCCTCGAGAACGTGATGCATTTCTGCAAGATATTTCTCGACATCAACGAAATTGTATGGACTGACTTCACCCCACTGTTCTTTCCACATTTGCTATAAAAACAAAAAAATACAAAAGTTATCGCACATAACTTAAAACAATAACAATTTATTTTAAAAATGAGAACGGATATTTTCGGTTTCTTTATATTGTTAAACTAATTAACTAGTTATAAATATTGAATCAAAGAAAAAAAAAAGAAAAAATGTGTGCAATAGCTTTTTTGTACTTAAATGATTGAAATAATTCGTCTGTTCTTTATTATTAATTTTGCGGAGTTCTCTGATACACGCGTATAATGATGATATATACGTGTGTCGCGTTGACCGAGGCTCGAGATACGCGCTTTATTTTTCGTCTTTGGCATGCCGCAACTTGAATCAATATTGATCTTCAAAATATGTATTCGAACAGAATATCTTTTCAAATATTCAAAATTTATATTCTTGAAATATTTTATGACCAAAACAACTCTAAAATCTCAAACTGTCGACTACCTCGGTTATTATACTATTAAATGCCAACTCTGTCATTATTGTAATTATGTGATTCTAGTTAAAATAAAAATTCTGGCAAATTAAATTACGGCACTTGAACATTCAAGAAAGCTATTATTTTTCGTTATCTAATCTCAACTATTCCAACACCACTCCATACTATACAGAAAAAGACTTTTCGTCGCAATCATTCTCTTAATCCTCCACGAAACCCACGTTATATCATCGTTCTTTATAGCTCCGCATAAATTTCGAGTTAAAAGAAACAACGAACGTTTGTCTCGCCTCGATCGCATAATTCAAGCCCAAGCATAGATCGGAAACTTACGTTTAAAACCTTCTGGAACTCCATTTTCTGTTGCTCGCTGAGGTGCCCCATTTTAGCGAACCTCTCGCCCAGAAGCATGAAGTCGTCGTAACTGAGGACTCCATCCTTGTTTACGTCCAAGTGACTGTGTAACGTCCTCATTTTTCGTCTCCAGAAGTGCGACTCAGTCTGTGGAGAAAAAATTCGAACGTCATCAATAATATCTGCAAAACTCGCCTCGTTTCATTATATTTTACGAGAGAGATGTAACAGCATTGAGATCCCGATTCGAAATTCATTTTACCGCGGATTATGATTTTTCGTTTAAAAATTAGTGTCAAGGATGCCTGCGTTATATTACAATTGCTGTATGGGATGGTGTATTGCGAATCACCTTATACATTAGCGCAGAAAACTAGCACGAAAAATAAGAGATAAATTTCGAGCCGATAACCTTCGAGCGATGGCTTTTAAGCCCGACTCTCACTCCTCAGCTCGTGAGCTATAATCTCACCGCGTGGCCGATGTTATCGCGTGTATAGACACATACACTTTTTGTGCGTCGTTCGTGAAAAGAAATATTTTTCGTTACGAGTACTCAAGAGGAGAGCAGTTCTAAAATTGTACGCAAATGCGAGATAAAGCGTGGGACACATCACTGAGAGTGTTTACGGACGGACGTTATTTCGAAGGACGAGCTTTTACAATATATGATTAAAGCAGTATGCACAATATTTTGGTTTATTATAGGTAGCCACGTGTTCGCGATTAGATAAAAAAAGCTACCTGCTTCGTAAACAAAAATCGCGGTAATTCCGCTATAAAAACACGAACGTCGCCTCCCAACAATTTATATAAACGAAACAGCACATTTACTTATACATGCAAAAATGATCGTGAGTCATGATGCCGTACTTCATTAAAATAAACGCTTCGATAAATATTTAGAAGAACCTCGACGCCGATCGATCGATGAAAAATCGCTGTAGCCCTATATATATACGCTCGGCGTGTCAGGTGTGTCTCATTATGCGTAAGTAAACATTGCGTGTGTAGACCTCTCTCTCTCTTTCTCACTGACGGCATGAAGAGTATCACGTACCCTGGACGGTTCCTTTCTCGATTTCTCGTCGTCGTCGCTGTCGCTGTCGCTATCGAAGTCACTGTCTTCGTCGTGCTTCTCGTCCAACGAGGCCGATGTCCTCGTGTGGTGGACGTTGCGCTTGCCGCTGCTCATCTGGCGCACGGCAAACTGCTGGAACTGAAAATCAAGATAATCATCGGTTACGTTAGGATATTTTATATATGGATGTAGGTAAAAATTGCAATGTTTAAAGTGAGTCGCGGAGTATTGCGAAGCGAAAAGACAAAAAAAAATTATCTAACAGTATACTCGTTGAGTTTTTACTGTTAGCCAGCGGCTAAAAAAAGATTCGCATACCCGCATATAACGTTACGAGAATCGACCTCACTTGCGCAAACGTCGCGATTGAGTATGTACATCTCGTTGTCGATTTTCCTCAACTAGGAGGCTTTTTCACATGGCAGCGTATAGATTTTCTTTGGATTTATCATTTTATCTATACACAACGACCATCGGTCGAGTTACCGCGAACGAACGGACTATAGTATACGTAAATTTATGGTAAATCATCGAGAGGAATTTGAAGCAAAGTTCGCGAGTGTCAGACACACACTTGAACTGGTTTGTTGTCTACTCGTGAAAAATAAGTGTTTGAAATTGAGTTAGCGTCTGCTTCGTTTCGGGGGCTTCTTTCGAGCGAATATCATATTCGTGCCGCTGATCCAGAGGAGTCTATAGTTTGTATGATAATTTGAACGATTAGAGGCAGACGCACGGAAAGATCCAGTATCTGGAGTACTAATATGGAAAGTCTTATCTGCCGGTTTTCACTATAAGAAAACGAAATAGGCCAAGATGAGTATCTAAATCGATATTCCAGCTCGACCGGTTTGAACAACGAGTGTCATCGGACTATTCATTGAATTGGATTTTTTTTTTAAATAAAAACTCGAAAATTACTCATACTATGCAACTCTATAGTGTGTTCATCATCAAGACTCATGGAAGCCTGCGCTCGTGAAAGCATCATCTGTTTTTTCGAGCGAACGCAAAAAAAAACATGTCACGAGTAGCCATGCGTGACTGTATTTCACTGTACAGTAAGAGGCTCCACAATCTAACTTTAGAACCCGACTGCAACGAGACAAGTATGAACTTCCCGAGCAATTACAAAGACCCAGACGTGGAGAATGAAAGGATCTGAATCTCGATGGAATGTGTACGTGTGTGTGTGTGTGTGTGTGTGGGAGAGTAAACATCAGAGATGCATGTATAACGGAATTAAGATTGTGAAAAACCAGTATTTCTACTTTTTTCTCTCTCTTATATAGTATCTGAAATAGGCTGCCGCGTATATTTTATAATGAGCGATTTGAAGGGGATCAGGAGAAAAAAAATTGTTGAAAACAATTTCATATCGAGCGCGCGATAATCAAAGGAGGAAAGATTGTTGCAAACCAGGTCTCGGACAGATATTCAGTTTCAACTCATTAAAATCGTATCGAGTCTGTCTCTTAGGAAATAACTCTCTCGACTCGTATACAATTTATCACCCAAACAAACAAACAAAAACCGCCCGGCCTTTCTCTCCAGCGAAACACACCTATATACAACAGAAGGAAAAAAGGACCGGTGCGAGGACAGACCACAGAGTCGACTCTGAAAAAGGTCAAGCATCCGATCGAGAAAAAAAAGTTCGATTTTTCGAGCTCGTTCTCATCGCGCATTATCATAATCCGAACGTCGAGAAACCAACTGCGTAGCTTTATCTCCGCCCTGGCTCTCTCCGATGCACTCCCCCAACGACTTCTCCGCGGTTGCATACATATATAGTCAACGTGTCTATACTTATAGGTATACCTATAGTATGGTATGTATGGGGCGGCCGCTTGTGTAGACGAAGCAGAGAAGCCCGGAGACGAGAAGAGAAATCCATACTCGGAACGAGCGCAGGTATACATATAGGTTCTATATGCCTGCATAGGTCTATACCTGCGCAAGCGAAATTTCAAAAAAATACGCGTAGGAAAATTACGGGAAGCGGAAAGATATATCGAAGCCTCATGGTGTCCATACGGAAGGGACGTCAAGGCCGTGTTCATTCGATAGCAAAACATCCATGGCTTCCATCAGATTCATCTCTGTATATGCCGAAGGACGCGCGTGACGCAGTTGAACGACCCGATTCGTTTTTTCATTATGCTTAATACACGGATACACACGTGGGCCTATATACTTCTTGTTTACGTAATCGCGGGGGACCGATTATTTATGCGCATAAAAACGTGTGGCGCGCTTACCTTGGGGCTCGTCGGCACGAGTGAACGGTAGTTAGCGTCGGTCGCGACGATGTCGCTGTTCTCCAGGAAGCTGGAACAGATGCTCTGGGCTATTTTGCGCTCGAGGAGGTTTTTGCCAACCAGAGCCGGACGCAGGCCCATTCGCATCAGGACTGTTGCCATCCTGTCTTTTGTTGCGATGTGTGTTTTACCTTGTATTCTTCTCCCTTTGTTTACTACTCTCTCGGCGCACTGATGCACACTGTGCAGTGTCGGAACGTTCTCGGTGTTATATAGTCTAACGCAATTATGGTATAACTTTCTTCTCGAACAAGTAATACAAGTATATTCGAATGTGTCTTACAAGTCTCAGTGAGATCACGTTAGTTGCTTTCAGAACGGACTGCGCGGTCCTACTGTATAGTCGCGAAGCGCGGGCCCCTTTTGTATATGAAACGAAACGGCAACGGTGCCGGCAGCCCCCACTTTTCTCTTTCGCACCAGAGCGCGACTGTATATCAGCGAGCGAGCGACCCTTTCCTTTCTGCTCGTCCGTGCAGCAGCAGGTCGGACCAGACCTCCCCTCCTTTCGCCGTCGTAAACAACGTCGCCCCGGCACCCCGGAACGGCAACGTCGGGAAATCGCTACTGGTGGCTCTACGTGCACTTTCTCAGATCTCTCGCTACTGCAACATTCTGTGTGTACTGCAATTCTTTTGTGTCACGTTATATGTATACACAAATGACGATTGCGATAGTGCAGCGAGTACCGCGCGTGTACAATTCTTGTTGTTGTTGTTTTGCGATATGGTATATCGGTGTATGTTTGAAAATTATGTTAAGTGGATAAAAAAGAAGAGAAGGGCCGGCGACGCATCGAGTGCGTTGACTCTGCGCTTTTCGTCACGCGCGCTATTATTCATTATATATATACGAACGACGATTAGCGTATAGGTGTCATGCTACTTGCTAGACACAACACACGCACGCAAAAACACGCAGCGTTGTTTTGCGTCGTTTTTCCATCTCTTTCTTCTTTTCCCCCCTACTTATACGTGCGTCGATTCCATATGGTGAGCGGTTTTCCCCTCCGCGCGTTCTCACCAACACGTGGCTCCACTATACCATAGAGACGCTCTATACTACACATCTATATCTGTCTCCTCTCCTGCTCTCCTCGCAGTCCTTATCTGTGTATATACATACACACGCGGAGAGCTGCAAAGTGTGTACCTATATATATATATCTATATCTGTACTCGCACATGCCGACATGCGCGAGAAGGAGATAGAGACAAAGAGCGGAGGTGCGGATCTATTAGGGGTAGGGAGAACGCAGAGCGGACTCCATAATAACGTGATTCCAGGCACGTTCTCCGTTTTCCGGAGACTGTCGATCGAATTTAATGCTCGTGTGTTTATATAGCTTATCGATGTGTAGCATCGCACAGAGATCGGCTCAACACCATTGACATTCTGGCTGCAATCGCAAGCTCTCTGGATTATGACGCACTGATGCGATCCAAGCAGACACGCGTCTCTTTCTCGAGCTGTTGTTCTTATTTTGGTTATGGAACGTGGATGCTCTTTTGAAATAATGATCGCGATAATATACCGAATATATCGAAAAGTCGAGGGATGGACATGTTCCTCATTTGCCGTTGGTTTGAGTTTGTGTAGCGTAGTTTATATGTAGAATATTTTAAAAAATCGGAGTTGGCTCGCCGCAAGCTGTATACATAAGAATATTTATTATATGTGATGTAATTATTTTTTACTTAGACCGACCGTAGACGTGTCGAATGCGTGATTTGAAAGCTCACATTTTCTGGCAGATTACTCTTATACACAGTTCAATAAGTAATAACTTATAGACAGACTAGTTTATAGCAGTGCAAGTGAATGTTTATAGATTGTGATTCACTTCGGTACACATAGCCTCTTAATTGCTCGGAACGTCATTTAAAAAAAGTTTCCTCATGATCCTCAACTGTTTACTTATTATTGAATATGAATTTCTTTAATCTTAACAACTGAATATTAAAGACAAAATGTAGAGAACGCGCAAAAGCGCATCTTGAAGTTGCTAGTATATGATAAAACAATGCGAGCTGATGCGCACAAGTCTCCGTGATAATAAGGAGCACACGTGGATATATATTTATACATATATACCGAATAATTTGCACAACCGTCGAGCGCAGATGTTGTTTGGTAGACTGCTTTTTTAACGATAAGATTACAGAAAAAAAATGAACTAATTTGCCCGACGGAGACTGATATCTATAGTTCGTGGAATCGAGACTCGTGTGTACCTTCACGTCTGCATCGTGTACCGATCGCGAGGTTCATTGTAAAATCGACGTGACCTCGTTTCCGATATATTGTTATTGTTGTGCGTTGCTACTACTCATGATGTTAACTTCGTGTATAAAGCGAGAGAGAGAGAGAGAGCTCGGAGTTTCTATTTTTAGCTGCGCAATTTGCGGCTTGAAAGTATATGTAATAAGTACTGCGATGCAACGGGTGTTGGAGAGGATGACCCGGTCTCTTAGATCCTTGAATCGTTTGTTTGTTGACGTTCGCGCGTTGAGACGTTTATTGTTATTGGATCATGGAGATGAGTTGAATAACAGGAAAACGAGACTGACCGTGATTTTTACGAGCTGGAAAACGTTTGCATTGAATGTTTTTCTATTGACGGTAATGGGCTTTTAGAATTTGAATAACATCGATGCGATGCGATATTGTATATCACAGAAAAACAATGTCGCTGTTACGCGTACTTGCATTTGGGACTTTCTCGAGTGGATTTCACACTGTAATTGGATGGTTGGCGGTTGTTAGTAAAATTGTAGAAATAGTGAAATTAGATTGCAGTAATTAGTAATTTGTAGAGCTAATTTGTAGAAAATGAGAAGTAAATATGCTGTAAGAAAACCGTCATGATAAATCTAAGGATAAATTACTTGAATTTTAAACCAACGAAACTATTGCTCATGCTTTAAAATCAAATCTTTATCATTCTTATCTTTTATTAGTATTAGAATTCCATTTTATAATTACATTGTATGTAAGATGAATGTACTAAAAAGAACAAAATATTGCGCATTAATAATAAATTGATTATCGTAGAATATTTAATGAGAGATCATTTGCACAATATCTTTTCTAATTATATATTTGTTTGACGCCATTAGGCTTATTACATACTATACGACATAATAATATATATATTTAAAAATCGCGGTGCGCTGTATCGTTTTTATTTATATTTTCTTTTTTGCGAGGTTTCGGAATACATAAATTAGCGACTGCATATAAGCTCTGAAAGTAAGTATTGAGAAAAAATATAAAGAAGCGCGTCCAGCATATGTCTAGAAACTCTTATCCACTACTATTCTTTTTCTATTACAAAAGAATTCAATTCAAATAATGAATTTGCGTGGTTCATTGTACGAATGCATGAAAAAAACATGACCTACTCGCGCTTTTATGAAGTCAACGCATCACGCGTGGCTACATTTTTGGATGTCTACTGAGGATGAGCCATATTCCGTTGGCCTTGAAGCGAAAACTTACAATTAAACTACTGCATATTCATATGAAAAACCTTATCTAACCGACGGAACGAATTTCTCGCCGACGTGCTTTTTGTCACATAATCAAATTCATGGATTGCAAAAGACATTCGTGCAAAATTTGCGTGTCGTGAGATAACGGCGACGGGACACGCACCCACGAGTGCAACCCATCATAAGTATATATAGTATAGTGTAGATTTACTTATTTTCTGGTTATTCTATACTCTTATAATTACAGATAATAGAAAGATATAATTTTATAATACGCTAGCTTGATAATAATTTTCAATGTTTGTTTATTTAAACACCATTGTATGGTTGTATTTAAATAGCTTTTGCAAAAAAAAATAGTGTATGATTTGAAATAGTTTTTGAGTATGACTGCAGATGAGATGATCAGCAAGGACATTCTTGCAAAATTTGTGTGATCAACAATGGTGTCATTCAGACTATTGTAAGTAGTGCAGCAGAGGCTAAATCAATAAAAGAACTATATGTATAGGTATACACATATCTTATATGTAGCCTGAAGTTAAGTAGAACTTTGAATAACTGCAGATAGTGCAGTTACTTACTCTTATAATTCTGTAAAATAATCATAAACAAAGGGAAGTCAATATTTGATATTCTTTTGCATATCAACACTTTCTAATAATCTATTTTAACTTCAACCAAATAATAAAGAGGTCAATTTTTACTATTTCGAGAAAATGTAGTAAGGATTGAGTTTTATAAACTGTTAATTCGTTCGAAGCCAATCTATTATATTCAGGTCGGAGAACATATGCAGCAAAAAGATTTACGCTCAAACGAGCCTAGCACTTTGATCATTAGCCTGATGCTCGGATTATTCAGATTTTTCAGATCGATTAGAGCGGATGGCGTGTTCCCGTCGTCTTTTTCGACTACCTGACTTTGTTTCCTAAATTCATTTAGAATCTTATTAGAATGTGTGTTCTCCTTTGAATATAGCAATACCCACCATCATCCTGCATAAGACAGGGACGCGATTGTCAAAGTTCAAAATTTATATATAGTATACAAAAAGTTAAGATAAAGTATATGGCTACAAAACTATTAGTGAAGTCAAAGATTCCACATAAAAATTAATACGGCACTTTTATGCCGGTGATATAGTACTTGAATTTATAATATTTAGTAGTAGTTAAAATAGAAATTGAAAATTTGTTTAAATAAAGAACCAAATCAGTAAACTTTTGATTTTTCTATATCTGGCTCAAAAGACAATGTAAACAACAATCTACAAGACTGTCAAGCTAATGTTTTTTATTTAAATAACAATTGTATACCTGATCCTGAATAAAGATGTTATACCCATATTTTAAGATATGTTTATATATATATTCAATATAGAATTATTTCAGTAAACTATTAAATTTGATTGATCTAAGTATACAAAGGATTTGGCATTAAAATTTGAAGATGCTAATAAATAAAAATAACAATTTTATTTGAGTTTTTTTTTATTATACGCAAAACTTAAATTAGATTTTCAGAGCGTACTTTCTTTGCGGGAACGCAGAGTTCTTCCTGACCTCCTTGAGCGTTTTGCGGCTGGCTTGGTATGGGGTAAGCTTTCTGCGGATAGCTCTGGTCTTCTTGGGCCTCAAGTCCAGAGGCTTGTACTTTTTGTTTTTGTACAAAAGACGAAGGTTCTCCTTTTGCTTCTGGTGCATAATAATATATACACGGGCAATAGCTTTACGAACGACACGGCTGTAATTAATGAGAAAAATATTGCCATAAGTTTTGGGATTTTAAGGTATCAATAAACAAGTAAGCAGAAGTATATACTTACATTTTGGAAAGCTTGGAAGCTGCTCCACCCGTGACTTTGGACACTCGCAAGCTGGTCAGCTCAGTTTTGAGCTCCTCCAGCTGCTTGAGCAGCTCCTTCTTATCCTTCGTCCTCAGCTCCGAACACTTGACTTTTCCCTGGAACAAGTGATTGAAGCATGTATTGTAATGAATGTGCAACATAACCTAACCACTAGATTGTACATTTTTATTTTATATTTATTATGAAACAAAAATTTGGACAACGCGACCATAACACTACATTGAAGCACTTTTACATTATTAACAGAGTTTAACGAAATCTAAGTCACGCAGACATGGTAAATATAAGCGAAATCGCCGGACGGACGGACCCGTCTTTCGACACATTTGTTTATAACCATATTTAACAATCGATCGAAACTTGTCACACGTATAAAAAGCTTGAGAAACGATCTTTAACACTATTGTTCGAAATTTTCAATGTTTACAAAGATGTCTTTAATAAAAATGGATTTTATAGAGGCTTCTTCAACTAACCATTTTGCCAGATTTTGGGCTGTAAAAAGAGAAAGGAGAGGGGGACGAAACGACGAAACCAAGAGCTGGAACGTCGGAACTCGTGAGGACCGGAAGTCGCGCGACAATCGCGGTTCAACTGTACTCGATCGCGCGATAATATATTTTATAATATTATCGAATATCGATTCTGTTGCGCGGGAAGATTCGAAAATGACTGTCGAACATTGTTGGCGATGACGTTCGTCATTGCAAAACTCGTTTGCTCAACAAAATCGTTTTAACCTTCTTCGCGTATGATTACTTCTTATCTGCTGAACTAGAGACTAGAGTATATAGTTGTACTTGAAATGAAAAAAATCGATAAAACGACATGAAATCAAGGTGTAAAGAATCAGGCCAACGCCACCTATATACCTCGAGCTATACAGAATCCGCGCAATCGGCGCAAAATCCGCAATCCGCACTCGGTTCAGTTCAGAGTCGTCTCGCGCGGGACGTCGTCGTCGCGTGTGGGTGTGTTTTAGAGGCGAGTCCGCGAGTAAGCTATATCTATATATATATTTATATATACACACAATCGTCGTCGAGAGTGAGCGTAAGTATCTCAATTCTCAACGCGGTGAATAATAAGCGCGCACACAGACAACAAATGGGTCGCTCTGGACGACGGCGGCGGCAGTGGCGGGCGGCCGATGATCAGTGCGACTGCGACGACGACTAGATCGCTTTGGGGGGCCGTTATTGGGGCGACTGACAACCGACTTGTCTCGTTGTCGATAGTTATGCAGTTGCTTTTGACAAGCCTTACGAAGAATAGGAAGAAAGAACACTTGCGGAGGATCATGTGAAGAAACAGACGAGTATATATATTTATATATAAAGCGAGGCATCGAGCGCTTTTTTTCTCATCCCGCGGTGTAAGTATATTTGTGTGTGTGTGTGCGCGCACCGCTGCAGACTTACACTCCCCCGCGGACGTTTATGAAGCAATAAAAAAGAAAAGAAGTAGGTATAGAGCTTCGTTCGAGCGAGTCGCGACTGCTCGATGTTGTTGCGAGCTACTGCTGCTGTGCCGCCTTCGAGGCTGATCTCCTGCAGCATCGTCACGTGCAGCGCTGGACAAGGTCCTGGAGAACTGCAACCATTGCTACGATGATCTAAGAGAGACAGAAAGAGAGAAGAACCAATCGAGCTTCCAACTATACCATTCTGGTGAGTAGGTAAGTTGTCTCTTGCTAATGCGAATGCTCTGAATGCTCTGATTGTCAAATTCGCGCTGAATGTCACGTATATATGTACATATACTCATAAGTAATAAGCCCGACGATTATGCAGTGATATCGGTGGGTCGATGATGCTGTATATGTATGTATGTGCGCGATGGGTTTGGGTCGACGAGATGAATGATCCGAGCATAGCGCGGAGAAGTTTGCGTGTAAACATATAAATATTAAGTAAACGTGCCTATAACATTTATTTACGGCGAGTTTTTTTGTGTCCGTGCGGCGATGCGTGTGTATTGTAGTGTTGTGGCGGATGGGATGGGCGTATGTATTATTGTGTAGTGTGTGCGAAACGTAAAACGCGATATAGATATTCTCTGTCGTCGCGGTTTTTAAAGTTCAGCGCCGCCCTTTGTTCCTTTTGTCGTACGTGTAATTGGCCTCCGATGGGTATGTTAATTGCTGGGCTTGCATCCAGCTTGTTCAAATAAGTCGAAAAGATGCTTGTCTATATGAATAATTATGTAAGTGTGGGTGTAATGCAGACAGGCATGGTTTGTCTGTACGTTTTCCTTTTTGGTATTTTGTTTTCATGCGTGTCGTATCTTATCTGTATGTTTACCATGACTGGCCACAGCTTCTGACAGCTCCTGATATATGCTTTGGCATAAATTCTAGGCTCCGTAATGGAGGATAGTATGAGCGTCAAATCTACAGAATCAGTGGCGACTAGCGATGAATATGAATTCGTAAGTGAAAAAGGTACTATCAAACAATCACAATCACTGCTTGAGTCCCCAATGCTGAAAATTGCCAACAATGGTAATTTAGAAGATCTTCAAAATAATTTACATGAGGTAAATGAACTTTGTAACTTGTGAGATTAAAAAGTGTTGGAACTTTTTTATAACAATTCATCACTACTGGTTTCAGGTTTTAACGGAAGAATCCAAGATGAACGAGGACACGGATCTGAAAATAATACCAAGTAATATTACAAATATTCAAAAAACAAAGACAATTGGTCAAAGTAAATTCTATGATGTCACATCTTCTTGCGCTGTGACTCCAGAAAAACAAGATGAGGAGAAACCAGATGATTATATAGAAGAAGGTAGGTTGACCTTAATTTTATCTATATGCCACATTGTATTCATCATGATTAAATGTTTACTTTCTTTTTCAGAATTATGTATTTTATCAGATGTTCAACAAGAATACACAAAATTTGATGCAGTTACTTACCTTGGAAGTGCTCAAATTAATGCTCCAAAATCAGAAGCTGAAATTCAGCGTAATATGCAAATATTGGCTGAGCAGTCAAGAGTTCCAATAAAAGTGTCTATTTCCGTACCAAGCTGTTCGCAAGGAAGTGTTATGTGAGTGTCAAGTGTTATGATTATGCTAAGGGTTTCATTGTATTAACATTTTTCATGGTTCAAATTATTTTTATCATTCTATGCTTCTTTGTAGCTTGTATGACTCTGCAACTCAACAGCCCATAAAGAATTATGAGGTACAGAGAATTCTTTTTTATGCAAGAGGTGAAAGTACAGGGTCTTGTGCAGCATGCTTTGCTTTTACTTGGTCTCATGGGGATACCCAAGAATCTGCTATATTTCAATGTCATGCTTTTCGTTGTGATATACCAGAAGCTGTAAGTCAATAGTTGTAAAAAAATTATTACAAGTATCGGTTTTTTTTTTTATTGAATATTATTATTTATACGTTTCAGATAAGACAAGTATCTTCGTGCTTTGCAAAAGCCTTTCAAAGGTTTCCCAGATCAATGACAAATTCTTTGACAGGCAGTGATTTCAACAATGGATTTAATCCTGCTAGTGATAAAGTTAACTCCAGAGTGTTTATTTTTGAAGTTACTATGGAGATTAAAGAAGAAGATGGAAAGGGTGCTTATAATACAGTTCCCAAAGATAGAAATTGTTTTAAGCTGCGTAGTAATGTTCCAAAGCAAGTATGGTTAAACATACAACAAGTCAAAGAAGGAGGTATTACACTGGAAATAGAGAGGTGCTTTGGTGTCTTAGTCAGTCCTGGTCGTAATGTTAAGCACAGTGATATGAGATTGTTAGAAATGGTTAGTGTATTGTTTATTATAATGCTAGCATACTTTGAAAATTATCCATAATTATAAATTATCTTTTAAACATTACAGCAAATAAGTTCATCACCTTTGGTATCAGATAAACAGAGTTATAATGTTTGTGGTAAATGGGATCCTGCTGACCCCGCTTTAGAGACCTTAAATATTGAAACAGAAGGAAAAATTTTCATGACAGTTGCTGTAGACTTAGTTATTCGCGGCATAAGAGAACCTGTAAGATTTGTTATTGAGACGTCCGTTAAAGTTTTCCAACAAAATGAGAGGTTTTGGTCTTTTTACAAAAAAAATCTTGTACAACAATTTTTCCTTAATTCGAAAGAGGTAAGTACATTTAATATAATTATCAAATATACTTTCCGATGAATGAAAATGTCGAATATTAAAATAATCGTTTTCAGATTATTTCAAATGAAGGGAATGAAATCCATTATGAGGTCCAAAACATTGAAACATCTGGTGAAATAGACAGAAATAGATTAAATCTAGCTTTGAACTTGGCTTCATTAATTAGGTCACCTTCCTTAACGAGTATTGATACCCTTACTCCTAAAGAAGATTTTGACTCGGGTACGCAGAAAATTTTCATGTAAACTTAAATTTGTATGCAGAAAAATATTTATGAAAATTCGGTAATTTTAGATGGCGATGAACCAATGCTGAGTGGAACTGGTGAAGTTTCGAAGGATTGCTCAGCAGATGAACTTGCTAGTTGGGCAGAAGTTTTAGATAGTTGGCAAGTTAATGAACAACGTCCGAAGCTTCTCGTAAAACTAGCAAGACAAGGCATACCAGAAGCTCTTAGAGGTGAAGTGTGGCAGAGGCTTAGCAACTGTGATAACTCTCAAGAAATGATGGACAGATATCGAATGCTCATCACAAAGGTAAACTTTGATGAATAATGAATTTGAGATATTTCATTTTAAGTTTTGACCTGGCAACACTTTGCCCGTCGTTTATATCAATATAAATTTTTAACGATCCGAATTATTTCAACAGGAGAGCAGTTGCGAAAGCGTCATTCTGCGGGATATTAATAGAACATTTCCCGCGCATGATTTCTTCAAAGAGACTGGTGGCTTGGGGCAAGATTCTTTGTACAGGATAAGCAAAGCATATGCAGTTTATGACGAAGAAATTGGTTATTGTCAAGGTCTTAGCTTCCTAGTCGCAAGTTTACTTTTACACGTACGTTCCCCTGATTTTAATAATTTTAAATTTAATCATTGATTGTTCATCTATCGAAAACGTTTTCCTCTAGATGCCCGAAGAGCAAGCATTTTGTGTTTTAGTCAAACTAATGTACGACTATGGCTTACGGGACTTGTATAAAGACAGATTTGATAATCTTCACATGAGGTTTTATCAGCTCAACCGGCTGATGGAGGTAAATAAATATTTTTCTACATCTAATTCTAATGCTTTGTACTAATTACATAAGTAGATTTTCATCATATTGCATTTTCTAATTGAAGGATCAATTGCCTGACCTGTACAAGCATTTCTGTGATCGCGGTATAGAGACGCACATGTTCGCCGCACAATGGTTTCTTACGCTGTTCACGGCGAGGTTTCCGCTATATCTTGTCTTTCATATATTAGACGTCTTTTTGCTACAAGGACTCGACACGCTATTCCAAGTTGCTCTCGCTCTTTTGACGGTAACTATTAATTTAATTAGTTATATATTCTGTTCTTTTACAATCGTATTTATTAATTATTAATTTTGTTATAGCTATGTAAAAAAGAACTGCTGCAGTTAGACTTTGAGAGCACTCTCAAATACTTCCGAGTACACTTACCAAAACGATGCCGTAGTGAAGAGGTTTCACGATATGTCATGAAGCTTGCCTGTTCAATCACACTTAAAAAATTAAAGAAGTACGAAGCAGAATTCATGGCATTGAAAGGTAATTTTGTCTTCTACGTTTAATTTTCGTTTTTTCGTACTACAACGAGCTATGGGACAACCCCAATTTTTATCTCCTGTATACTTGTTTCTTCTGTTGAACATTCTCTTGTTGTCAATATTTTTTAGTTGCATTTTATTGTTATATTAGTAGCACACGTATCTCTTCCTCGCTGTCGTTTCTCTAGTCGACGGAGAATAATGATGGAGAACCATTATACTCTAATTATATATGTCCCAATTGTGATTGCATTTACGTGTTATTATTAAATCTTAAAGTGCATGGATCTCTTGGACTTGTAATTCTTCATTTTAAATATAAATTATTGTAATAATATTTTAATGAATAGTTCTCTATACCGTGAGACCCGTGCACATATGTTTTTAAGTTCTCTCTATTTAACTATTGCTCTCTGGTTTGGTTTTATGTTTAAGTTTAAGCCGTAGGTATCAAGGGTTGTATACAAAATTGAAAAAGCGTTAATAGTATAATTAATTGAAATATAATTAATTAAACCCTACATTACTAAGAATTATAAAAACCACGATGTAGTAAATATTAAAATATCTTTATGTTAAGTGTATGTATTAAGTGTTAAAGTAGATGCTAGTCGCTTGTATTTGTTCATAGTTTAAGGAATGCTAGTGGAAAAATTTCTGATCAAAGTATTACCTATTTATAATAGTTGATAAACCCATTATTCTAGTTTATAACTATGAACTAGCTTAGCGTGGAGATAAGAAATTATCTCCTTTTTAATATTATTTTCTCTATTTACTTCAAGACATTTTTCCATATTGCAACTCGTATGATTACCCCTCACTTATCAACAAGCCTCAATATTCTAATAGCAATGTCCTGTCCGCTAGATCTCTTATCGTCCTACTTCTGTAAATTTTTTTATGTACTGAGAAAAGAGAAACAATTAGTTAATGGTATTGCATGTTTGACGTCTCGCTGTAATCTCCGCGCAAGAGTGTGCGCGACGATTCTAAAAGAAGAAGCGTTCGCTCTTTCGCGTGGATAAAATATATGTATATTAACAAAGCTTGTGTCTCGCTCGATAAAGTAGAAAAGTGGCTATCGATGTTCTCTGCAATGTTTGTTTGACCCGAGGTGACGGTTTGGTTCGTTAAATACCTTTAAAAAGAAAATATGAGTTCTATTTTTATAAAACGGACAAAAAAAGAATTAGAAAATTAAGTGTACTATAGCTAATCAATCGCGAGTATACCTTGTTTACATGAATGTCTAAATATTCATTATAATTATTCAGTATTTAATACCGCAGATGATGATGAAAAAAAAATGATTTCTTGAGAATGATCTTGTACATAGATCGAGCAAAAAACATGACTATATATTTTACAGAGCACGATTCCGGAAGTGGCAAGAGGAGAACAGGACTGGCCGTTAAAAAGCGCTTAGAAAAAATTGAAAAGTACCGCATTAGGCTAAATGAATACTTAAACAAAAACTTCAACCTAAGTGATCTTCCCCTACAAAATCTCGAAGATCTGCATTTCTTTCAGTGACCAAGTCTAATTCGTCTGTCGAGTTGAGTCTCTTTCCTGTTTCTGTCTTCTCGCTCTCTTCTCTTTGACTATGTCTCTCTCATTATTATAACTACACTACTATCTGCGTCTTCCTTTATTGCTATTTGTACACTGTCTCTTTCTCTCTCTCTCTCTCTCTCTCTCTCTCTCTCTCTCTCTCTCTATATACATATATATATATATATATATATATATATATATATATGAAATAGATATTATCACGATTACCTCGTGTTAGCGCGACGCAGTTTGACTCTTTTTTTATTGTATCATAATCATTAGTTTTCAATATTTATTTATTTATTTTTTTATTTATTTGTATCCACATAGACGATATGTATATATTAACGAACCTCCGAGAGGACAATATATACATACATCTATGATAGACTAGCGTGTGCTTTTCAATGCTTCGAATTTGTTGTGCGTATCATAATACAGTCACGACTTAGATATACTTATGAAATACCGACTAGCTGCAGTTATTAACGAGTCACTTTGAGCCAAATACACCTTTATTGTTTAGCGCTGTAGGACTGTGCAAGCAATGAGAAAACCGATATTATTATTTAGTGCTAAAAATATGCCGAATAAGTGAATTAAACGCGACAAAAAACAGAGAGATTTGAGAGAACGATGCGTCTCTTTTGTTATACGATATTTCTTGTATACATGTGTTTTTTCTTTGTTTTCCAATCAGTATTACGTTTTCAAAATCTGTTGACAATAAATGACCCCCCGAATGTCTTTTAGTTTTCATTTAGTCCCCTCCTAGTACTATACTTATATCCCAGTTATCCCAACCGCATCACTCGATCCTCAGCTTTTGGGATAATTTAACGTATTTTTTTATGTTCATTTTTTGTTCTGCTGCATCTTACAGTCTATATACGTAGTTACTAACTACACTGCAGTATATTGTTTGCTAAATTAATCACTGTTTCACACCTATGGTACACTAGAAAAAGACAATAATTATATTATTATTATCGATAAGTATCAGCGAAAAATATCGGCACTCGATCACGTTATTGATGTCAATCTTTTTTTCAAACTCTGAATGACTTACTGAAGCTTCAGGTTTTGAAAAATTCTATTTTATCACGTAAGAGTCAAATTGGATATTTTTAAATGTTTTGACTTATATACTATAAGTACTTGTCTCTTAATGTATATCTCTCTGAAAGCAGGTGTAACTGTATACGCACTAGTTTTGTGTTGCTTATATATGGAATATATAACTTAAAAAACCTATGTACACGTGTGCGTATGAAATAAAACTAATGCCGCCTTTTGTACAATCGATCATCTTCAAAAAATAAAAAATAATGTATATTCGACTCGTCTTCGCATCGCTACAAAACTATTGGTTCCCTCGAAATCATCATCAACAAACATCGTACTACATACTCTCGCATATCATCACAGACTAATATACCCACATATATACAATGACAATCTCGCGCGCGCCAGCTGTTGCTCGTCCCGATAAGGCATATATTATAACGACGACGATAAACTAACTCCGTCGCTCCAAATTCTCTTTGCTGCCGTTCAGAAAGTCAGGTACACACACACACACACATACGCACACACAACCGCATGCACGTGGAATTGCTTAGAAGCGCGTGTGTCGCAAGAGTATATACATACAGCGCAGCTACCTGCAGCAGAGGCGGCGGTCTGTCCCCACCACAAAAACACACACTCGATCTCTGCGACGGCAGTGGCGGTAAATCGGAGCTACTATACTTACTTATATACTGGCAGTGATCGGCCGTCGCTGCTGCGGCCCGGACTGTGTGTCTGTCTGTTGTTGTGTATTGTTACATATTAGCGTTTATAATTCAGGATTGTCTCCATGGCTTCGATGGCCAAACGCTTCTCCCTCGGCAAAATCAGTAAGGATCGTTGACTTATTTTATTTTCGTCCATGTTATTATCGTGATATAAGTAGGTACATAAATATATGCTTATGCGTGATATGTGTGCGTGTGAATATAATTGGGCAGCGTAGCTTCAGGAATCTTTGCGGTTCGAGGGTCTCAAGGACGGTGCGCTTAGAGGTGCGTTTATGTTCGTGAATGGAAAAAGGAGGGATCGGCTCTTTTGTGTGCTATAGCTATATACTGTATGCAACGTTCGCTCGTACAGCATATACATATAGGTACCTGCTTCTCGAGTTGTATACTTGTATATATTTATTTACTGTTTACGCGCGCTTCGAATGATTTTTAGACGTCGCTCTGATGTTTTGACACGCGCCGGAACGGAGAGAGAAAGTGATCCGTATCCATGCTGTCAAAATAGCCCCCACACTGCACTATATAGTTTTATATCAAATCACTCGTGCCAAGAGACTCTCTCGTATACAGCATTTTGTTACATTGAATTATATACCTTCACGTGTGTCTCCCCGACGTCATTTTTCACCTCCACCCATTTGAAGTATCGAAAAGATATACATATATCACAGATTGTTGTGTATGTGTGTGTTTGTGTGTTGTATACATCACGCACGTGTTGAAAGATCGCGAATCAGCTGATCGAAGCGATAGACGCGGTATATCATCATCTCTCTCCTCATCATCATCATCATCGCCTGTGTGTTGTTGTTTTCGGTGAGCGCAGAGGCGCAGGAGAATGCGGACGAGTACAGCAACGAGGTGGAGCAACTTCGAGGAACTGTCGCCCGTACCGAGGAGGAGAAACAACGGCTCGAACTTGAGTTAGCGCAGGTCAAGGAGATGCTGCAGCGGGAGGTCACTCGGGCTGATGCGGAGAGTCGTAGGAACGCTGTTATCATCGCCGAGTATAAACAGGTGCGAACCAGTTTTTCCTTCTTATATTATATGCATATACTTATATAATTTATATAATTACGTAAAATATATCGTCGGACGAGTGAAATGTGCGAATTATGTGAGTTAGATATAGCGGTGGCGTAACTGGTAATTTGAGTGCCGCTGTGCATTCAAACGAGCAATAATAAATCGCGTCAATTTGTGCGGCGATTTTTTGTTTCTCAAATCAAGCCAATCTTTGCTGCGCCGTGGCAGTCGAATTTCTATTGGATTTTTCTTTTTCTTCAATTACGATTTATAAGATATAGTTTAAAAAATTATTCTTATTACGTTCTCGCGCATGATACATGGAGTTGTTTCGTCATGACGACAAGAAGTAGCGTAAATCATCGTTCAATTTATTCAAATGTTAAATCGCGATGAGAATAACTCTTATTTATACGATCATCCTATACGATCACGATAACGATTTTTGTGCCGATCCAATGAACTCATTGCAAAAAAGGGTCTTCTCTATCTCTCTTTCACGATAACATCTGGCAATGAAAGCGCATCGAGTTCTTTATCATCTGCCGGCGTGAACTTGACTCGTTATACCGGATGCGCTAATAGATTTCCTATGCGCGTTTCCGCATAGCCGATTGTTTACATCTGCATTACTCGCTACACAGTATACGCGTAAGACGTCGTTATAATACCGAGGAAAAATCGTTTGCGCAACCAAGTATATATGCGCCTCTTTATCTCTATACTTCTTCGCAATTACTCTTTATCATAACTAATTGTTTCAATGTGGCTCTTTTTCTTTCCTCACAGATCTGCCAGCGCCTCGAAGACGATTACAATACTGCCAAGTCGTCCTTAGGCGACTTACGCGTGAGTTATTTTTAATACATACTTTTACTTTTTTTACGAGAAAGCCTATGCTATGTGGTAAAGTGTACCTGAACTTGTAATATTTTTCACGATATAGACGGCTGTGACTCATTCTCGAGTTTTATCTCAGTATTAGAGTAAATTTTGTAGGCCGCACTTTATCCATAAGTAAATATACACAATTCTTTCGTCATCTCGATTTAAATTTTCAGACAAAGATCTCCAAGTGCGACAAGTGCGCCAGCAGTTCAGTGGACTCGAGCAATGCAGGCAGTAACGCAGCACCCCATCCTTTGGAGAACAGAGTCGATCCGATTCTCAGTAGAGCACAGGAACGCGTTAGGGAACTCGAACTCGAGCTCGCGCAAACGAAGCTGGCGCACGTGGAAGCCGAATGCCGGAATCAGGTAATCCGATTTCAATCGTTATCGATTTTGCCGGGACGATAAGGTGCGCGTGTGTTTGCTTACGATAGAGCGACAGCTTTTTTTTTATAAATATTGTCTATAAGGCTTATCAAGGTATTTGTGCTTTTTTCTAAATGTTACGCGACATGGCTTATCCGTGAGAGAGCTTCAAAAAATATTTTTCACGAAGCGCTGAACTGAAAATTTGCTGAAGAAAGTATTTTCTTTTGCAGGATCTAACGCACCAACTGCACGCCACATCGGCAGAGCTGAACGCCGCACGTAACAGTTGGCCCTGGCTGAGCAAGACACTGTCCAGCATCAAGGAGGCAGCTAACAAGCGGGAGATGACCGCTCCCGGAGCCGGAGGTGGAGCAGTCGCCGGTATCCTGAGACGCGACAGCGCGCCCAGCGGCGAGATGAGACACACTCTGCACTCGCAGAACCGCGACAGTTTCAAGGAGGTCGTGTGATATAAACAGCACGTCCTCCTCGTCGGCCGCCAGACACTAGTCACTGGACTGGGGCTATTTCGGGCCTTCTGATTTATCGTTCGAATGTCGATGGCGGGTATCGCGTTTCGCTAATCGTATACTGCGGTGATCTGGTAGCTTGGATTCAATGTTTTTTTTTTATTTTCAAACTTCACTCGTTCACCGAGGAATTTTTAATTGCGCTCGGATGATAAAAAATAAATGTTGATGCTTGACAGATGTTGAATATTTTCGAGCGACAAGTGGTGTATGTATATTTGAGTATAATCGCTCGCGAATGCCCGCTGCAAATAGTTCCAGTCCTATCACCCATTAACACTCAAAAACACGTGTAGATCTAATCTCGAGATATACTTAACGATATATGAAACAAAAGTGCGAGAACGTATTATCGCTGTGCGCATAAAGTATGTGTGGCGCACATCCAGAGTTAAAGACGTCCGCGTGCGTACGCTTGCTGAGACAACAGAAAAAAAATCAAGCAAACGAAAAAAAACGATGAAAGTAGGTTATACGCGAGAAGCACACTGCAACTCTTTTCCTCCTGGTTCGACGACGTATCTTTCATTACTCGTTTATTCATCCAGAGAAATTTTATTTTACCGCGTCGGTTCAGAACTTAAGTTTTTTTTATATGTAAATCGAACTTGTAGAGTTATATTGACGAATATCGAGAGAGTATTGGAGATTTGCAACCCTAGAATGCTACATTTACTTTTCGAATATGCGTCAAGATATTACATTTTGACGTATTTATTTTTACGTTTGCTATAAGCGCTTTTTTATGTATTTATTTTTATATTCTTTACTTAAATTTTTTACGAAACGTTTAAAATCGCGAGCTTCTGTAGCGTTTTAGGGTTATGATTAAACGAAAATTTGTATGTGTTAGTGTTTCCAAAATAATTATTTAATACTTTTTGAATTCATACGATCCGAGGTGAAAGAAAAGATAAATAAATAAATTAACAGTTAATTTCTGACTGTAATATGGCTTCATCGGGATTGACCAATTACTTTTAATACAATTTTTAACCAGGAACTGCTTCATCAACAATACAATCTTTGTCACGCTGCACATCAATGTTCGAGAATAAATCTTGAACATCTCATGCGTATCCTCTGTAATACCTTAATTATATCTTCTAAAAAGCGAATGCGTTCAAACGTGTCAGTGCGTCGATTAAATTCGCCATTTTCCAAGTCTAGTTGAACGAACTTGAAAGAATGTAACGAGGGGCTGTAACGTCTAGGGTAAAAATCAAACGTGTAACGAACGTGGATTTTTTAGGCGATCGTTTGAATTCGTCCAATAACCATTCCTATAAAGTTACATATTAAAGGTGAGCGATTAAGATTGCGCATTCAATGTTAACATTCCAAAAATGAATGATAAAAAGTCATTTATAAACGACCTATTATTTTTGTAATATGTTACACCGTTATTTCAATTTTTTCAATTGGCACAAACACTTACTTCTTTAGGTTTATCATATTATAGTGATTCAGCGTTGAAAGGTTATGACATTTTGTAATAAAGTATTCCTTTTGCCTGTTATTTAGAAACATTTAAATGTTCATTTAAGACATTGATGTAGTTTTGATGATTAAAACAAAATAATAAAAAAACTGTAAAAGAATATTTTGCACTTTGTAGTAAAGCATCTAATTACATGTCACTTCATTTCAGTTAATAATTCTAGTACGCGAATAAAATAACTCTTATAAAATTATCATGAAAACACTATACTTATCATTTAATAGAATACGCAATAAATGCAATATTCAATATTAGTCAAGATTGTTATTGTGGTGTAAATAATAATTACATACAATTACATTCACAAATGTTTCTGAAGAAGCCTCTGCAATATAAAATCCATTTGTAAATTTTTCCTTGTGCCATAAGTATTGGACTGTTTTATCAAAGTTATTATTTAAATTTTGTTAATTTTTAAACAATGTAAAAAATTATACGTAATAATTACTTTAATTTGCAAGTTATGCTTGTATCTCTTGGTTTATGTCAATTTTTCGCGGAATCTTCATAAGAATAAACGTTTATTAGTTTGTTTTATACGACTAATAATTATGGCGGCATTACTGTAGGCACGCGAACAAATGATTATACAAACTTGTGTAAATATTAAAAATTATTGTGTAATGGGATACAAGTCGAAATAATAAAGGAACATTATTGTACATAGTGGTATATTTTTATTCAAAACTTTATTCATAATAAACAGTAGTTCCAAGTTTTTTTATATTCTACTTGTTTTTCACTACTTATTTTTCATTAATTTAAAGCCTACTTAATAAACTCTATGTTTTTATATTTGGCTAAGTTCTCATATCATTTTTCTAGAATAAAATGATATGTTATATCAGTCTCAGACAAAGTATTAGTAATAATAGCTTAGGTATAAATTTAATTTTTTTCCTTTGTATGTACAACATCAGACTGTACAAAACGTTATGATATATATAAGCTTTTAACACGGTCATAGACTATTCATATTTATACTTTATAGAAAAATAACTCAAGATCTCTAGTTTAGAAAAAAAGTACACAAGAAAATTTTGATTTTCAGAATTACAGATATGCTTTAACAGTGTACTAAAAACACTGCTATTTATAAAAACATATTCATGCTCATTATATAAAATAATTGCTTTATTTTTTTCATATCAAAATTTTTCTTATGTATAATAATCATCAGGATAATAAATCAAGCAAATCATTATAAAAATCGTAGAAAATGATACAGATATTTTGAGAACCTATCCCTATCCAATCATAGAAGAAGTAAGTAAACTAGTTTGTCCGTGTAGTTTCGCAAAAATAAAGCTCCGAATATTTGATTTCATATTCGATGTCGTCAAAATTAATATACATATGTACTTGTGAGATAGTAAGACATTCAAATGATGAACACATTCGTTTTGTGGAGCATGCTTATTTAAATAATGACTTAAAATGTCGGAACTACGAGGAATTTGTTAACTTACGCATACTTCTACATTCTATGCAGCATTTGACAGTGCTCACCAAATATCACATAGACCACTAGGCTATTCTAGCTAATATTGGTCTAAAAGGAGTTCACTGTCAGCTATGTTAAATGTGCTTTTAGGTCAGTTTAGTAACGTTCATAACTAATCTTTAAGTTGAACACTTAATTACGATTCTTAATGCTTTTTTACAGCTTGTAAGAACAATAAAATTATATTCATAAAAAATATGGAATCTGCTATTCACCTAGAAATCAGAAATGATCATTAAGAAATGTCAGAAACCGTAATATTGATTTGTAAGTAGTACGCAGAGAAAACCCTAACCGAAATTTTCGTTCGGAGGTTGAAGCATCGGTAAATTTATGCCCATGCCCTCGGCATCGAACCTTTGCAATATTCTCAATAACCATATGGGAAACCCATTCCTCACGACATAAATGTCATTTTCGTTTTCCAAATCGTTCTCGAGCACGTTGATGAGCGGCCTGAGATCGTTTATGTGCTGATTCCCCTCAGCCTCCATGTGGTTTCCCTCGTCGTCCAAATTATTGTTCGCAAGATCTCTGTTTTCTATTTCGGGAATTTCAAAATTCCATCCAATTCTCGGCGCATCAGCTATGCTAGGTGAGTCCGAATCCGACGAGTGATCATGTGCTATACTTGACAAATCGTATTCAGGAGACAGATCAGGCGGAGAGTTTGAGTTTGGATAGCCAGAGTCCATTATTTCCGGTGACCAACTGTTTGGCGGACTTTCCGGTGTGTCCGGAGATACTCTTTCCGATTTTGTTTCTTTCTGTGTATTTATCCTCATTTCGGGAATTTTCCCATTAAAGTTTTTTGGTATGGTACCAGTATAATGTCTTAATCTTTCAGAACTTTCAGAGTAATTTGTTTGAGGTGAATTTCCACTACTAACAGTTAAAAATATGTAGTTATATTGTATAATCAGTTTATACAAATACCGAATAAATACAGTTTATTTAAGATGTATTTATGTAAAATGTGAAATTTACCTGAGATTACTTTCAGTTATCACAGACTCATTTGAACATGCACTTGATTTATTTTCTTTGCTTTCGTTTTCCGTAAGTACATCATTCGACGAGTCGTTTGTACATAACAATAAATCTTCATTGCTGCTATTAGAAGAGTTTGAATTAGAACTGTACATTCTGGGTTTTGAAACTTTTCTTTTATTACTTGTCATCGATGATGGAACATGGGGGGAACTTGTATATTTGAGATCTTTGAAAGCATTTTCGTTTGCATTGTCAAATGCTTTATTAGTATTTAATTTCAATTTTTTATTGGGTAAGGGACTTGAGATTTTAGATTCAACTAATGGATCTGTCAAATCTTCCAAGTATAAGCCCCTGCTTATTTGAGATGGTTCTAAATACATGCTACATATGCTTGTATTTTTAGTAAAAGAATCTTCTGTAAAATCAGTTATTGAATCATTTGCTTGCATTGATTGATTACGAAGTGATAAATTAGTCAAATCGTCAATCTTGTTATCAATATTGATTGAAGAGGCTTCTACACATGAATTTTTCGCGTCTTCCGAATTTTCAGAATCTTTCGTTTCCGAAAAACTGGAGATCGTAATGGAATCATCTACAGCAGAATTATCCAATTCACTAGACCGACTTTCAGTAATTATATCGTCCAAGCAAACCTCGTCTGTATGAATTGATGGAGTACTACTTTCCTCTTCTGTATCCCAACTTTCATCCTTATAGCAATTTTCAGATCTTTCACCATTTACAGCAGGCGGTGCATTCTCAATCCACGGCTCATTCTGCCACTCTTCGTAATCGACTACGTTTACGTCATTACCGGCATCGCGTAAAAAATAATCTTCGCCTGGTCCTGGCTCTTCATTCCATTCATCATAATATCCTGGTGGATAGTCATGATCCAAAAAGTCGTCTGGATATCTATCATTCATACTGTCGTCAGATATTGTCGACGGAGCGACTAACACGACAGGGCCGTTATCTCTATCAACAATCGACCAACCGGCGTTTTGCAATATCTGTTTTAATTCATCTGATGAAATATAGTATTTTTTCATAAATCTTAGTAAATATTCTAGAGAAATTTCTTCCTCCAGACCATTCTCGTTTACGGAAAACTTTCTTATGTAGAAGACAGCATCGTCAAGGATTTTCTGCTCATCAGAGCGATTGTCTATCTCATATGGGTATTCGTGAGTCACTATAAGATTATAAAGACCTTCTGTACCTGTGATTTTTTCAACATTCAAGTCATAGGTTTTATGGAAGACTGCCATTTGTGAACAAGCTCCAAGATTTTCAGTTCCCGGTGGTCCATCACATATACCATGGAACGTTACTTCATACTCTGGGAATCTTGTCACAATATTGTTTGCCCTGTAAGAGTATAAAGCCAATGGTTTGTTAGATACTATACGTTGAACAATAAAAATAGTTGTAGATTTCACAAAGAGACAAAAATAACTATACCAATCTTGAAACTGTTTTCTGGTCCATTCAAACTTGTGATCCCAGTGCCTAAACTTTGTCATGTTTCCAAACAGTACATTGAAATCTGCATTTGGTGTTGTAATAATGGCTACTTTAGGCCTTATATATCCAAATATGTTGTATGGCAACACAGTCAAGGGTTCAGGATATAAGTGCTCAATTCTAGATAGGAAAATTAAGTAAGCAAACTATGAAAAACAAAATCGTTTGCAGATAAAAGCACACTTACAATTCTATGCAGACAACGGCATCGCAGCCCTCCAAGGACTTGTCGCGTTGAGTAACGCTACCCTCCATCACTCGGAAAATCAAGGGAGAGGATCTCTTGTGCAGGTAGTCGGTATGCAGAGGTTTCGCCTTATCCTTATACAAATCCAGAGTGTTCTTGTCAATATCCACAAACAGTGCTTCTTCCACGCCAACCATTCTCTTCAGGTATATGGCAAACCCAAGCTCCGAACAACCCAAATCAACAATCTAAAAAAACACAAGTAATTCCATCAAGGTGACCAAAGATAAACAATCTCTACCGAATAATTGCGCAGTACGTACCTTCTTCAGTTTACCGCCGTATCTCGTATCAGTCAGGACATTCACGACGGCTTCGTATCTCTGAATATAAGCAGGCGGCGAGAACTTGATGCTCGACTTGCTCTCCTCGTCGTTGGAGAACCGTCGTTGAAGGTTATTCTGTTCCTTCATCGCCTTCGATTGCGCTCCGACATCGACGTAGGGATCGTCGTCTCCCACAAGGCTCATCCTCTTCTCGCCGCTGTAGCGACTGTAAACAAGCTTGCCAAGAAGGTAGAAAACGTGAAAGAGCACTATTATCATCGTCTTTCTTCTGCCGCCCCAAGAATGTTGTATATTCTTCTGTTTCTGCAAGCGCTTATATTTATTGTTGTTGTTGATTTATTATTGTCTTCCGATAATAATGAGGTACTGAGATTTCAAACACCAAGCGTGCAGAGAGGGTGACCAAGTCCATCGCGGATGAGAATGGATATAATAATGCGGTTCGCGGATATAGAACTATACGTCTGTGTATACTGTCTGTCGCGCCTTTTCGCGCGTGTAGGTAATGCCACAATCGCGCCGGTGTGAAAAAATCTTATAATGGAGGAATGGAGAATGCGGATTAAACTATACTGTATACTTATACCACATAGGGATGGGATATGAAGCTCATAGTCGTGTATGTTATGTGTATATATATAGGTACATACTTTATATATAACTTATATATTATATAATATACGTCATATGTATAATATTCTATACAGGTATATTATAATATATTGTGCGGGTATTTTTGATGTGATAGGTATGATGGGGTTTCTCGCTGTGTATTCGCGCTTGCGCACTTGAGCTTACTGTTTAAATTAGTCAGGCGGTATTGATAAGCAATAAGATATAGATCAATCAACTACAAGTTGACTATCTTTAGTGTTTTTCCAAATATTAGCCGGTTGTCATTTTTATAGGTAATAAACATTGATACTAATTTTCACTCCTGGAAAAAATCTATCCCAGTAGATCAATATCGCCTATGTCTTCCCTGATTAACTCCGTCCTAGAAAAAAAAACAACCTTAAAAGGTACGTGGCCCATTTAAAATCGTGCTATCCCGATAGATGTTCTCAAGACCTTTACTTGACAATTGGATCCCAGCCCTTGCTATTTTTTATCAGGAATATATCTCAACATATACGTAATGCGCGTATTTGATATTTCTTTAAAACATACAAGGTAATAAGCGCGAAATAAAGACAATAATAAGTTTGAGAGATAGATGTATATTTTTCTTTTAACAAATGTATCTTATATCATTTAAAAATAACTGGAATAAATATTTATCACCATCTAACGTAGATAATTCGCAGTGCGTATAATCAAGTTTAATCGAATACTTTCGATCGAGTACAAGTCATCCTAACCATCATGCTTAATTCCTCTCGTCAATATCGCGTAATTATTTGCGTGTGCGTACAACATTATATATATATAACCACGATCGCATCTCAATTTGTATATGTATACAACACTTTATGCGCGCACGCAATGATCGGTATATTAGTCGGCGAGGATGTTAATAATAAGTTATCGATAATAAAAGTTATACAGTATAGAATTGTATCGTTGAAACATAACACGAAGAGAACACATCAGCTACCAATTATGCACACTTAGTTGTACATAAATGACAATTATCATAATTGTATTATTACTATAATCGTTAAGTACTTTTTCTTTGCTTGTGTGTTTCGATGAGAGATCGCTGGTTGTTGTACAACGTCAAGTACGATTTAACACACAGTGATGCGCGTGTTTTTTGTATATCGAGAAACTCCGTTATACAAGCCTATTATGAATTAATTTATCGTTTGACGGACGCTTTATACTTTTTTCTTTTTAATTCTCTTTTTACATTCTATTACACACAACCTACTCGACGTGTACCATTATCATAAAATTACGTACTATTGCATGAAGTAATTTTCAGTTCTTCCTCGAAGATCCTTTATATACGTTTCGATAACGACAGTATGCGTTTTACAAAGTAGAGAACATGCGTGATTAGAGCGACTGAGGATACACCCGCAAGAACCAAGTTTTTTATCTTCTTCTTTCTTTTAAACAAAAGATTAAATCACAGTAAAGTATGAGATTCAGTATAGGTATATATACGATTCATCGATACACCGCTACATGTATACAAACAATCTAATGTAATTTGAACGTTCGGTGCACAACATTGATTGATTCGTCGTCTTCTCCTCCTCCTCCTAATATAGCAGCGTATATTGTTCCATATACGTTCTCCCGTCGCATTGTGCATTTCGAAATTCACGTGCGCTCGCTCCTCTTGTCGATAATTTTTGCCTCGTTTTTGTATAGTCACCACCCTTTACTACAAAAAAGAGTGGAGTGACTGAATAATTTCTTCAGTTATAACAGTTACGGGAGTAGGGGTGATGATTAATCGAGCGCATACTGGACGCGCTTTCAACTCTTCTGACGCAAGATGCCGACGCTGTGCTCCGTTTCTGCAATCAGAAAAATATCCAGGCATGCCGGTGTTAAATCAACGCATTCGTGCAGTCACAGGTGCGAACCAATGTGTGCTTTTTAAGATAAATAGGTCATGGCACAATTTCTGTCGTTGTCACAGCTTTCTCACGGAGTCATTCGTCTCATCGGTATCTTTGGGTACATTTGCTTTGTTTTTCTTCTAAAATTTAACTATAGACTCTTTTGGATTTTGTACAGTTTTTGATTCATGTATTTAGGCATTCGGTTGTTATTGCATATTGTAACATAACTGACAACAGCTGGTGGAGAGCAGATGCATTTTCGGTACAACGTTAAAAATATTCCGGCGTGTAATCGATCGATTTGTGATTGTATACTTAAATTATCAACATAAAGCTTTCTTCGCGCAGATACTTGTTTCATATTATATATGCTCGGGTATAAAATTATAAAGATACAAATGTCCATATACCTCATCAAGACTCCCAAATTCTGCGTGGTACGAATGGCTCCGATCAATGCTAGCCTTTAAATCTCGTTAGCAAAAATGTGTAAACATATTTTTTTTGGCGTTTCAGAATTTTCGAAAATAGCGCGAATGACTGATTAATGTAACAGTGTATAATAATTTTACATTAGAATATGATAATCTCAGTTAAAATTTGGGAGCAGACTTCATGAGGTTTACATAGGATCCCGTACATAGAAAACCCGATGGTATATTGTCTAACGAGATTTAACTGCAATGACGACGAGGTTCGTGATTGCGTTTTTGCAAATGGCAGTGCATTATCAACTTTTTATTTGCAATCCCTCTCATTTAGCTAATAATAGAGATGATGTATTTGCATATAATACAGTATCAAACTGTACTGGGTAAACAGAATTGTTTGGATGATGAAGAAGATCATGCGCCGGAACGTTTTATACTCTTTTATGCAGTTTCAAATCATAATCACGATGATTGATATTCTGCGAAATTTTGATTTCTTTAGGCCTTGATTCGGATAAGAAATATCAATAGAACTATTAAAAAAAACCAAAACGTATGTACAAACAATGTAAGAAACTAAAAGGGTTATTTATATGATTGAAATGTGGAATTTCATGTAAACTTGGACCCTTTTTGGACCCATAATGGGTAATTCTTCTTCTTGTGTAAATTATCCATGCAAGTCTGTCATTAGTATTTCAATTCATTACTTACGGTCTATATGAACGTTTGCATCGACGTACGCTAATATATATTGCCATATTCGTGTATGTTATATATGAAATCATATATTAACTGCATTAAAATTAGTTTGTTTTTTTGTGTTTAAGCTAAAGCATTGAAAATTGTGCGTAATCGAATCTCCATGAAAAATCTAATAAAGTACAAAATATATACATATAATAATTATTCAAAGTGTTCCTCCTTATTTATATACTACGTGTCTTGCAAATCTTAAAACTACGGTTTGTTGAAGTTATACTCTATATAGTACAGGTGGAATCCATAAAAAAAAGATCAAAACTATGAAAAAAAAACTAAAAGAATAGCCAAGTAACTATATATATATATATATATATATAGCAAGACCGAGTAGGTTGAATTTCGTGTATAATATGGTGTGTGCGAGTCCACGTGCGGCGACAAGTGTATAATATATAAATAATACAATTCGCGTTTGTCGCTTACTGATGCTATTCTTAGTACGTATTATATGTATCACACAGTACAAGAACAAACACACAATCAAATATATATGTATAATATAATAAAGAAAAATGACAGACAAAACCCACGTTATCAGCAGCGTGTGTAGCGCGCGAAGTCGCTTCATCTGCAGTTAATGTACACCGCCCATTAGACCGCATAAGATCCGCGCTTGCGAGCGGCACCGCGACTCTGTCTGTCCCTGTTATACTAGCACTATAGGTTTATTAGAGCTGTCTGTGTGTGTGTAGGTCCCAAAATCTTTGTACTACGTGGCGCAGTCCGACGGAGTAGACGATAGATAGATAGATAGGCGGATAATCGCATTGCGAGATCGAGCGGAATTTACAAGTACGACTCTGAAAATTCAAAATCAGAACCGGAAGCTCGAGAGGATCTCGTATAAACGGAAATACCCCCACCAATTGCGCTGTCGGAGGTGCCCTCGCCGGTCACGAAGTCAGCCACGATCAGCGAGTCCTTGGGGATACTGCCGCCACCGCCGCTGCCTCCACCACTTCCACCGCCGCCGCCGCCCTTCAGTGCGTCTCGCTCGGCCAGCTTCGCCTTCACCGCTCGGATCTTCTCCTCCTTCTGCAGAACAAATTCAAAGGTATTCAATATAATCCTAATATGACCGTTTATCTGGCCTCAATCATTCGCTATATAATATGGTATTGCTACAAAACTATTTTGCATCGCAATATATTATAATATATATACATTTACAACTCGCGTATATAAACTATAAGCCAAACCAATCGTTAAAATAAATCTTAAAAAATATAGCACTTCATACAATATACCCCGTTGACGGTGGTACGCGAAAGACGAATAGCCAGCTGTAAAATCTCAATAACATTTAAATGTCCGAATTGTATGAATCACACACACTGACCTGAGCAATGAGCTTCTGAAGTTCGTCGTTCTCGTTGAGCAGCTTCTGGTACCTCTCCTCGTCTTCCTTGGACATACCGACATCGGGATTGTATTTAGACTCGGCCTTGTCCTTAGGATGGCGTATGACCTCGATGACCTTAGGCACGAAAATCAAGGCCATGCTGAGGAAGCAGCAGAATATAATGGCCAACGAAACAAAGACGAAGCTAGCGTCCTGTTGGCTAGCTATGACCATTGTGACGGGGACCGTGATTAGGCAAAGTACCACCACATTGTAGATCGACATGCCGACGTAGCGTGAGTCGTTGATCTGCTTGACCTTGATACTACGAGTTTCGTATGCCAGGAACAGCCCGAACACCAGGACTACGCCTTTGTAACCGTAGATTAGGCCTGGAAACGAAGATATAATTGTGCTTGCGTTTTGTCGTTGTATATACTTTTGTTGATAGAATTCTTCGCTTACCGAGCCAGATACTATTGTGTTCGCTCTCGCAGTGCTCAAGTTCCGGACGTATCCTAGCGTCATCGTCGCCTTGAGTCGACGCTTCGAGAGGGAAGACCTCGAGTCTTCGCTGTAACGGATCAACTCCCTGCCAGGCGCCTAATAGAACCACGTCTATCGCCAGAAGGGCACTGACCATAGTATACAACTTCCACGGCTGGACTTTCTTCTGGATCGAGGATATCTTTTGTTTGGCTATGAACAACTGCGACTCAAAAATTATATTAAAATTTTTTTTTGCGTTCCATATAATGCGTTGTTCTATTATGTAAAAGTTATTCACTCTGTATACCTTGGCGTGGTCTGCTTTCGTTTTGGTGTTCAACCTGTGCACCCGCCAGACTTTGCTGAACATGGCACCGAAAGCGAGCGTAAAACCGATAGACAGCATCCACGATCTAGCTTGGCAGATTCGCGGATACTGTGATGATTCAATGAACCGACCGTCAATACCCAGCAAGAATACGGAAATGAAGCAGGCTATACAGCCTACCAGCATTATCGTATTGCATACTGGATGCGACGATATTATAACCCTGAGTCGCAGAAGAAAAAAAAACGAAACGCATATTATATACACTGCACAGTGCACACGTCACCTATTGTATAATTATGTATTATATATATATTCAAACTGTACCTTCGGTGCCTGTTCCAAATATTGAAAATAATTAGTGCGAGGGCAATGACGATGCCCACTGACGAGATGGTGCACATGGTGATAAACAACGGCAGCGACACTGTCCTCAGGAGTTTCTTCACGATGGTCCGATCTTGTGGGACCTTACCCCCGATCCATTTTTCCATATTGCGCCAGGTGAGATTGTCCATTTGCGTATCGTAGTAGCCCAATTTGACGTACTTGCCGTCGATAACCTGCTCGATCTGTGTCAAGGCGATACGATCACCTTGCGAGCTAAAGGCGACGTAGCCCTGTGTGTATGTCACGATGGCGGCACATGCGAATAAAGAGGATCGATACGATCAATGGCTTTGCGCGATATTATCGCGAGTAGGTAGGGCATTTTGCGCGCGCGCTATTATACCTATACTTAGAGTGGAGTGGGGTTCATGTGCAGGGGGTGGTACATGTATAGTTTACTTACGGATACGCCGATGAACTGAGTCGAGTTGATGGCGGAGTAGATCTCGTCGGCTGTTTCCTTGTCGTTGTACGTAAAATTCTTCAGACTTTTGCCCTGTTTATTAAGCTTCTCCATTGTCTTGTTGAATGCTGGAATTCGAGCAATATAGACTTTCATTTAGATTTTTTATTTTTCTGAGATGAAAAAGAAAAACGAGTTACAAAATTTCGAGTATCGCGCAGCAAGAGGAAAGTAAATAGAACCTCACCCCGGCAATAAAGACCTTATAATCTCCCCCATCACTCACCCAGTGCAATGGACCAGACGGCGTCGTAAGCAAGCGGCGCCTCTTGATATCCCTCGGGATATCTATTGTTATCAATGTCGTATGTTTGTCTCAGGACCTGGTTGAGCCTCTGTCGGAAGTCCTCGGAAGTCATGCCACTGATGGTGGTGTCGTTATTCTGGTTCCACATGAGAGCCTCAGTGGTAAGATGGCCCTCGGCAGCTTTGCGCATCTGTTCCTTGGTACAACTTATGCCTTCTTTGTCGAGATTCATCTCGAACCAGTTGTCCTCGTACCAGCCAATGAAGAACCAGACGTACGTTTTGCCGTACAGGCCATTTTGGTAGATCTCGCAGAGGACTCGGCGAGCCGCGACGACGTAGAACAGGCCAACGATAATACGGGCATCCTGACGACGCAGATTCCTCACCGCGTCCGAGGGATCCGAGAGGAAGCTTTGACGGGTTACTATCTCGATGCCGGCCTCCTTGCAGCGACTCTCCAGATCTTCAACCGTCTATCGTATAACGCCACAATTTTATATATAATTGACGATTTTCTTCTACGCGATTATCATAATAATAATAATAATAATAATAATATCAACAACAATATCAAGAAAATATACGCGATTTACCGAAATGAAGACCTCCTCGGCCTGCTGAAGAATAGCGACGCGAGACCATCCGAATTTCTGGAGCAATTTTATCCTCGTCGGATTGTGCACAGTGGCGGAAGGATGCGTTCTAAAGAGAGTCGGAAATCGATTTCGATCCGAAAGCGCCGGAGACGAGGCGCCGTAGCACAGCTGCAAACACGATGAAAACTCTCGCTCTATATTTATACATACCTACGACGACTTATAATAGTATTATACCGACAAATTCACGAAAGGCTTACCACCACGAGGTTCCACATCTTCGCGGCCTCTGCGACCGTCGTGCAGACGGTACTGCATCCGGCCAGCAGCATTAATTTTTGAGGCGGGTTGTAGAGCAGGTTGTACATTACGGATGCTCCGAGCCCTGGCTCGCACTGCAACGTCATTTTTTTTACGTACACGAATTCACTTTTAATAGCTGGTATATATGTATATGTGTATTATATAACGTATGTGTAAATACACACCTCGCTGTCGTTGGAGTGAAGTTTGAGGGTAAAGCCTGGCAGTAGATTCTTCTCCCTGTTGACGTCTTCCAAGGCGAGATTGGCCGCGGGCATACATGCCTGTCGCGTAAAATATAATACATAAGTTATCCGATAAACGGTCCGTTTTATATGCCACTTTCTTTATATATCTTATAAAGTACATTCGATCAGCTGAATATAGATAAAACTACAAAATGCCAATTCTACATTTGCACAGCGCTTTATTAAGAATAATAATTAACGGAGAGAAATCTAAAGAGACATTTCGCGAATAACAAACCATAAGCTGAGAGTCAACAAAGAAGCACAATCTCGACAACTCACCTGTCCGCCCTGCCAGCCTCCCTTGCCCTGGATAGGAAAGATCCCGCCTATATGCAGGACATTGTCGTCCTGGCCCGCCGCCACCAGTCCCAGAGCTCCTAGCAACAGTCCCAGCGCGAAAACGCCCGCCATATCCTGTCCTTTCACTCTCTCGTCAACAAACAAACTCGTCCCCTACTTATAGCGTCTCCTACTCGACCTTCCGCGTCATGGTTCTGAGAAATTCGCGGGATGAGAGTCTCAGGCCGACCTATCGATCTCGACTCCCATCGCCGTCGTCGTCGTCGTCGTCTTTGTGGCGGCCGATCGAAGCTGCCGCTGTGAGCTTACTGATGTATAAGTACGCGAGAAGCAAAAGCAGTTGGCGCCGACGAGAAGGTGTCGCGCGCGCGCACACACATCCCTTTGGCACTGCTGTCCGATCAATAGAGAGAGAGAGAGTTAGCGCGGAGACGTGCGCAGAGGCGCCTCGCGGAGTGACCGCTCTGCCCTCCGGCGGAGCTTTTTTTGGTGAGAGGTAGGTGATGCTGCGCGCCGCGGAGAGTAGGTTAATTGCGGGGTGATTATGAGGAGGTTTAGGGGCTGTGAGGAATTGTTTGCTCGTGAAGAGGCTGTGTTTATTGTCTCTTTCTTTTCTTTTATGTTCAACGTTTTTAATTATTTCTTGCTGATTATGGGAATGCGAGTAAGGAGAATTTTAGAGTTATGAATAAAGGTCTTATTTAATTGCGGCATGCGTCGTGTAGTTTTACTTATATTAATTTCATAATATTTTTGCGCTAATTAAGAATGTTTAAGCTTTCGCGGTATAGAAATAAGAACAAAACTGTGCGCGAGTTTGTTCGTTCCGAATCTTTAGAACGAAAATAACGTTCGATTTCAGCTCGATTTAAAGTATATTAATTTTTCATGAATTTTGATAATTTTCTTTTTCTAACACTTTCTCTTTGTGCCTTTCCTTTGGGTTTGGGGCCAACACCCAATAACGTATATAACAATAAATAATATTTTCGCGTGCGTGGATATTCAATACAAACTTACAATTAGACGTACAGAAGTATAGGTATATGATACATCTACGGGGTTTTATAAGAAAAAGCCTTAGTTTTATATGATTTTTTAAGATTTCATTGTCATTTCGTCTAAATGCAATACTTAGGTATATATTATATACCTAAGTATTCGACTCATTTGTTGGCGATAACGGACTTCTTCGTACATGGTCGTGCTATCTTGCAGATTGTGTTGACAAGTCAATATCCCGATAAATAGAGGTCATTTTTCTGGCCAAAAACTCGCAGTTTTAGCCATGATCCGAAAGCTCGACCTGGAGTCTTCTTGTGAGCTTGTAGATTTTCAAAATTATTATATATTTGAATATTCGCGCGAAAAAATACGCGAGGCGCATGCGCAAACTAGATGGTGGAGCCACCTGCCGATTAGTGTTTGCTTTTCAAGCCGGGAGTTTGTTTGGCTTTGCTATTATTGCATTATTGGCTTTGGCAGTAAGCAAAATGATTCGGTATAGCTGAGATTATTTACTCCTTTTGTTTAATTTACATAAAACTATGACGACCCAACGAGCGCTTCCACAAAGCAAAGAGGCTCTGCTGAAATCCTACACAACGAGATTGAAGGACGATGTGAAATCCATGCTGGAAAACTTCGAAGGTAAATTTTCTAACCTCTGAATGCTCCAAAAACTTCATTTGTAAACAAAGCTAAAATCTGTCAATTACTTTACTTTTTCTTAGAAATTTTGAAATTGGCCAAGGGTGAAAATGACACGCAACTGTCCCGGATGACGCAGTGTGAACAAGACACCTACGAGATGCACGTCCGAGCAGCCAACATGGTTAGGGCTGGAGAGTCTTTGATGAAACTGGTTTCGGACATAAAACAGTATTTGATATTGAACGATTTCCCTTCCGTAAACGATGCCATCACACAGAATAGCAAACTCTTCAGGGCGAAGCAAGCTGAGTGCGATCAGAAACTGGCATCGCTAAGAGATGATATGGCTGCTGATCTCTATGACCTAGAAGAAGAATACTATTGTTCAATATACAAGTGACTTGTTTAGAAATAATTTGTCTGTATATATGCTTTTTTTACTGTAACATGATGAACTGCTCAAAACGTAATTATACAAGGTGAAAAAAGATGCCTATCTTTTACAAAAGTTATAGCAAAATCAAGACTTTTTGTGTGTCATCATTGTTCTGAGATTCAAAATGTTCTTTAATAAATTATTATATTTTCTATTACTGTTTCTTTATTTTTTGAAACCTGAACAAGTTTAAATTTTAATTGAAGCATATAACTTAATCAGTTTTTTTTTTTTTTAAACCACAATACACTTCTCTATAATAGTTCCATATAGATTTTTACGCTTTATGTGTATGCATATACATACTAACAACGTTGACCTCTTGTTTAGCTACCATTAAAAAATCGACTTAATTTTTTGGCTCTAAAAAAATTACAGATCATACATTTTGTTTTTTGTCACTGATGTTGCGTGGTAGCAAAACTGACAGTATTTGTTAATGAAATTCTAGACAAAATTCTAAAAAAAAATTATTTTTCATCCCATTACTAAAAATTTTGAATATTTTGAAAAATTTGAAGATGTTTGAGCACGACTAACTCGCGCTCAAACTTCTAGATAAATCCACTTTTTCTTATAACTTATTACACAATGTACTATTTTGTATTGCCTTCTTGGAGCAAAAAGAAGCAAACAAACTTCTAATAAGTAATTGCGGTTCTGACTCCATATGAAATTATACTTACATATTTCCATAGCAGATAAAACGAAATAATAAGTTTCACTATACTTATACGCATGGTCGCGATTTGACCTCATCGCGCTTGTCGAGGCGTTTTCCATTCGAATAAAAAAAAAGTAAAAAGAAAAGATCCTGCATCAGCGCGCAAAAAATTTTAATGTAAATCATGAAATGCAGATTAAAAAAGGAGACTGTCTTATAAGTTCCAAACCTTTTGCATACGTTCTAAGTTCAAAACACAAACATAACCACTGTGATTACTGTTTTAAGAGGTATCATCATTCATGTGTTTCTTTTTTATTTTAGGCCATTTAAACTTGCTTAAATATGCTTATAACCGTTTTAAATTATTTTAGTGGTAAACTTTTAAAATGCTCCGGATGCCAGTATGTTTACTACTGCGACCGCTACTGCCAAAAAGAATCTTGGAGTGTGCACAAGTTCGAATGTATCAATTTAAAACGAATATCACCCAAAACTATTCCAGATGCAGCCCGTCTAATGGCTCGAATTATTATGAAACTTCAAAAAGGTGGAGGAGACGAAAAAGATTACTATGCAAAAAATTCATATAGGAAATTCAAAGACTTGATGTCCCGTAAGATCAAAGCATTCTATGATTAGCTCAGATATTAACGATTTTCTGACAAACAATGTCTTATTTTAGATTACACTGACATAAAGAATGATCCAAAGAGAATTGAGCATTTTGTTTCTCTGTGTCAGGTTCTAGAAGATTTTATGGAAGGTTCTATGTTACCAAATTCTGCAGAAATATTAGGATTGTATGGTCGCATTTGTGTCAATTCGTATAACATATTGGATTCAGAAATGAATAGTATAGGTGTTGGTATTTATTTAGGTCCTTCTGTAATAGACCATAGTTGTAAACCAAATGCAGTTGCTGTTTTTGAAGGCACGACAATCTTAATCAGAGCCCTGGAAGATATACCTTGTTTAGATTGGTCAAAAGTAGGAATAACTACCCTTAAAATGATTTATTTTTAATGAATGATCAATGATTTTATTCATTAAATTATTATTGTTATTATTATTATTATTATTTTTATTATTATTACAGATACATATTTCATATATTGATGTGCTAAATACTACAAATACTAGGCGTACAGAACTACAAAATACTTATTACTTTTTATGTGAATGTCAAAGATGCAAGGATTCAGAGACTTATGCTACAGCAGCAATATGTTCATCCTGTGAAAGTACATGTGATATTAAAGAGGAATCTTGCCCAAAATGTGCCAAAAAGATTCCTTTTGCTTTTAAGGAAAAATTTAAGGAAGTTAGCGAATTCACTGCACACCATCTTGAAACTATGAAAAATGTAGCTTGTATCCTTGCATTATTATAAGAGTAATATTTTTTTATTTCTAAATAAAATTTTCTTTGACAGAAAGATTTCTAGATCTTGACATTAGCAAAACATGTCTTAATAAACAGAAAGGATTGATGCATCCCTTAAATATTCAACATGTTCGAATAATAGAATCAGCATTTGATGCTTCGGTTAATTTAGGATACTGGAAAGATGCTGAAAATTTTGGAATTGAACTACTGCCAGGCTATTTGTAACATTGATTTTTATTTAACTTAAACTCATAATAAAATGCAAAGTTGGTCAATATTATTTTGTGTTCTATTTCAGACATTACTATGGAGAAATTAATCCATTAACAGGAATACTATATTTGATGTTGGGAAAGATTCAATTACACTTAAATAAAGCAAAGTCAGCTTTAGATATGTTGACAAAAGCTGATAAGATTCTTAGAATTACACATGGAGAGAAGCATTCATTGTTCAAGGAGAATTTAAAGCCATTACTTTGTCAAGCCATTATGGAAAGCCAACAGTAAAAATTGAAAAATGACTTGGTTATAACAGGGTATCAATATATAATATTTATATTCGACTGAATCTCTCAATATTTTGAATGGCTTTTATTTGTAAAGTGTGCTTTTATAAAGTATCGTTTAATAAATTTGAGTCAAAAGTGTAAAACACAAGTTTAATTATAAAAAACAATAAAATAATAATTCTTTGTTTCATTACATCTTATTACCCATATACGATTTTAACATAATATATATAGTCGAACTTTTTATTTTCTTTATGTATAAATTTCTATGATACAATTAAAAAAATCTAGAGAATGAATCTGAAAAATAAAAAGTGGTCATTTCAAGTCATTATTTCAGAAGCTCGTTAATAATCGCGTATAAATTTGAAAAATACTTTGCATTTTCATTTTACCGCATTTCGTGATTAGGGAGAGTATTTCATAAAGTGATCGCCTAGTGTTTTGTGGGGCGTCTGCAACTGGTCATAATGTAATGTAATCAAGTATTTTATGATGTGTCAATTTCAAAATATATATTTATTATAATTAAAAGTATGCATATGTTAAAATATTTTTAAACGCACTGCTTTCGCGCCTTGATGGCCTCCGCCTGCCGGCCCGGGCGCGCATTCGCATGCAACGCAACGCATACGCAAGTATGGATTCTCAAAGCCTCAAAGGTATATACACTACACCTAATATCTCGCGAATGTATATAGGCTAAGTGTATAAGATGCCAGCTGGTTTACCATCAGCTGTCAGACCTCATCCAGATAGGTCTGATATGATAGTACCTAATTACTTTTTGTAAATTGTTGATTATTAATTATCGTATGTTTATTTAAAGTCGTCTTCAATATGTGAATTAATATATTTATTTAAGTAAGTGTACTGTTTTGTAATTCCAATCGAATATACATTAACCAATTCTTGATTAAATTGTACTTTCACTGATTTATTTCAGTAAGCATTTGTTATCTGCGTGGTACACAAGTATTTTAAGATACTGTTAAATATAATTTCACAAGTGACATTAGAGAGAAAGTAAAGATGCTTTCAGCATTTAAGAGATTAGCTGGCAAGTCTGATGGGGTGGCTAGTAGTCCATCTCAGAGACCAGCGCATCAATCGATGCCTACTAATTTGCAAAAGAAGTTTGCAAAAGGAGTCCAGTATAATAGTGAGTATTCAAAATAATCTCAACAAAATTGCGATCCCTGCAATTATTACACTGAAATTGATTGTTCTACTTTACAGTGAAAATCATAATAAAGGGAGACAGGAACGTTGGCAAAACTTGTTTATTTCATAGATTACAAGGTCAAAAATTTGTTGAAGAGTATATACCTACAGAAGAAATTCAAGTAGCAAGCATACAATGGAATTACAAAGCCACTGACGATGTTGTTAAAGTTGAAGTATGGGATGTAGTCGATCGAGGTAGACGTAGAAAAAAAATGGAAGGCCTAAAGATGGACAATGTTATGCCCGCTGAGAATATTATTGAAGAGCCAGCACTGGATGCTGAATTCTTAGATGTTTACAAAGGAACTAATGGAGTCATAATTATGATGGATATCACTAAACAGTGGACTTTTGATTATGTTCAGAGAGAACTTCCCAAAGTACCCAGTCACATACCAGTTATCGTTTTGGGTAATCACTGCGACATGTCCCACCACAGAAGTGTCACCGCAGATCATGTCATTTACTTCATTGATTCATTGGAAGACAGAACTGCACAAGTAAGATACGCTGAATCTTCAATGAGGAATGGGTTTGGATTGAAACTTTTGCACAAGTTCTTTAATCTTCCATTTTTGCAATTACAAAGAGAGACTCTTTTACAACAACTAGAAACAAATAAAGAAGAAACTCTCTTGACTGTTCAAGAACTAGATCTTTTTCAAGAAAGTGACGATGCAGATTATAATAAATTTTTGGACAATCTTGTTAATAAGAGAAGAGCAATAGCAGACTCTGCATCTGCTGCTGCTGCTTTAGTTCCAAATGTCACATCCTCACTGAGCCCCCATGGGCAGATCAATAATCCAACTGAATCGATTGCAAGGGTTTTGGGTCCAATTGGTGGTGGTACACCAATACCTGTAAAAAACATGGATTCTAGAACACTCGTGAAAAAAGAAGTACAATCACAGGGAGTAGTAGTTGGTAGTGATAGCAAAGTAGAAAAAGCAATTCTGCCAAATAACAAATCGTCAGTTTATGTTAGTTCGGATAAGAAGCAATTGAGCACTAGATCTCAATCTTTTGCTTCAACAAAAATGATAGCTAGTAAGAAAGAACCAAGTTTGGAGAAGGGTAAATCTTTGGAAAGTTTTAAATCCCACCCTAGTGCATCAATAACAAATGTAGAAGATTTTGTGCCTGATGATGGCTACCTCGACAAATCATTTTTGGAAGACAATAGCCAATCCAATTCTCAAGGAAGTCAAAGGAAGCAGCTTGATTCAGACAGGTTTGTCCACTACTGCTATGTTCAAATAGACTAAAGACCCCGATTTCATTGTAATCTTTTTCCTTTTGTATGCAGTGATACAGAGACAGGAAATCCTATGGTAGCCAGTTTCGAGGATGACCTATCATCAGCCGACGAGATACCAGTATCGGCCGTGCAGCCAAAATTAGCCGAGAACCCGCTCAGCAAACAGAGGCACAAACGTGGGGACATTTCTCTGGGAGCCGAATCAAATTTTGAGCCTCGACCTCAAATTACCAAACGCGACTCCACGTCATCCATCGAACAGGAGTTACAAATCGCCAATAAAATGCGCTTAGATGATCAAAATGACGGTAATTCCGACGACACGTTCGACAGTTGGCTGGGCCAAGACACCAAGTGGAGGCAGAGTCCCGAAGGTGGCGAAGACGTGAGCAGCAATGTGGGTACAAAGAAGGATAGTAGGCACGAATTGAGCGATAAGAGTCTGGATGCCAGTGTTACTAGCTCAAACGTTCATCTAGAACTTTTGGACAATAGTAGTATACGTCACCTCAGTTCTAATGGCAGTAGTCCGGTAATGAAGGAGAAGAAGAAACACAGGGATAAGGTAATTTTTGTATTTGATAAAATCAATCTGTTAGAGTGTTGGATGATTTATTTTTACGCGCTTGTATTATTTTCAGACCGACGATAAAGAGAAGAAGAAAAAGAAAAAATACAAAGACAAAGAGAAAGAGAAGGAAAAGTCTGAAAAATCGGAAAAGAAGAAGCGACGATCGGCAAAAAAGGAAGAGAACAGAAAACGCGATGAGCTGGAGGAGTTCTTGAACGGATCAAGTGGACCTGCCGATGTTGAGGCGGCTTACGAAGCTATTTAAGCCAATAAATCTCCCCGCAAATTCGACAACCGCTTCCAGTCTTATTTTAGTTTATACTAAAAAACAATCAAGGTCGCAATAACAGCAACAACAATAATTCACTGATCTCTACTCTATTATGAAAGACTAAAATTTTTCTATTCAATGCATTTAAATAGTTTTTATTACACGTATATATACTAACACCACATCGTACGACTTGAGCCGCATACTTACGTTTTGAGGCAGAAGTTTATCTAATATACTATACAGGTGAGAGAGCGCGTGAAATAATAATAATAATAATAATAATAATAATAATAACAATAATAATAATAAAATCATATAGATTTATCACGCGCATAAAGAGGAAAATAATTCTATGTATGTCTAACATAAGTATAAATGTATATGGAAATTATATTGTTAGATATATCCAAATAATTATTGTTTATAAATGTACATAAATATATATCACACACAACGGTTGTCTATTTCATTACTCTACAAAATATCCTTTGCACATCAATTGAATTTAGAAACGAATTTGATATTGGCAATTCAAAACCCCCAGTCGATACAAGTAGGTTTCCTCCTTCGTCCAATTATTATTATTATTATGGTCGAAAATTGCACTCGCACAAAACAAAATTTTATAAGCGTGTTCGATCTATCATATTCGCGATTGATAATAGCGAAGCGCCCCCTAGTGAATAGAATATCGCCGCATAATACGGTAAATCGAACACACCCTATACTATATCATATATTATATGTCAGTGTCACTTGCTCGCGGGGAGTCGTCGCGGAGCCTAAAAAAATAATAAGAAAGGATCATGGCTTGAAGCTTATTTAAGGACTTTAAGACGATAAGAAAAAAAGGAAAGAATATTAACGCAGAACGATAGTGATTTTTTGGAAATTCACAGAGTAGGCATACAATACAATAGGCAGTTGTAGCTATTCTACTCCGAAACAATATACCTATGCAATTATTAGCTGGAATCGCGTTGCTGGAGTATTTGTAAACTATAAAGTCACGATCGACTGCATATTAAGTACTTATATATACTTCTGTATAAATGAGGTACGTATACAAAATAAAAGTTATTCAAGTATTCGATAATACAGTTTTCTTTTTTTATGTTACTTTTATTTATTACTTTATTTTTGCTGCAAAAACTCTATAGTCTTTTTTCCAATATAGTGCGAAACACGTGACGCGATGACAATTGCGACGAGGCATAAAATATTTACAGAGGCAAAGTACAGACGGTCGCGGAATCGTCGATAATTATAAAATACCAGTGTCTTTTCATATAAGCCTAAATAAAACATTGACAATCATGAGTCTGATCAGCGAGAAAAGCAACAATGAGAACGACTCATTAGCGAATAAAAATATCCTGGAAGAAGAGAAGGAAAATGACAATGGAAATATCAAGGATGCACAGCATATTACACCTGAAATGGTGCTCCGCTTGCCTACTATAACAGACAGTATGTCAACTACTGCTCCATTTTTATAATTATAATATTTTATGATTATAATTTTATTTTAAATTATTGATTATTATTTCTAGATTATCTATGTTCACCAGAGGCAAATACCTATGATATTGACTTTACTAGGTTTCAAATACGTGACCTCGAAACTGGAACTATACTTTTTGAAATCTCAAAACCACCCATTTCAGGTATTCTGAAGTACATTATCAGATCTAACAAATATTAGTAATCTGCCTTGCTTGATATTTTAAATATTTTTATTTCTACAGAAGAAGAAATCAATAATAGAACATCACCATCTCCATCTCCATCAGCAGTAGAAGATGGGAGAAGCGATTCAAATGCAGGAAGATTTGTGCGCTATCAGTTCACTCCGCAATTTTTAAAACTGAAAACTGTTGGAGCAACGGTTGAATTTATGGTTGGTTCAAGACCTGCCAAGAACTTTAGAATGATTGAAAGACACTTTTTTCGAGATAAATTATTGAAAACATTTGATTTTGAATTTGGATTCTGTATACCAAACAGCAAGAATACTTGTGAACATATTTATGAGTTTCCTACACTCCCTCCCGAACTAGGTAACTAAAATATGATTAAAATTTTAGATTTCCATACTATTTCGTTGAATTTTGTCATTATTTTCAGTTGCTGAAATGATTGCTAATCCATTTGAAACAAGATCAGACTCATTTTACTTTGTTGATGATCAACTTGTGATGCACAATAAGGCTGACTATGCCTACAATGGTGGTGGCAGCTTGGAGAAAAAAGATTGAATATTATAAGTGTTTTACAAGTATTTTAAACTATATATAATAGGCCTGGAGTATTTGCGGTACTAACAAACAAAGTTTGCTTATGTAAATTTATTTACATGTACATATTATATACAATTGTATATTGAGTATATATCAATTATTATTATCACGGATGATACTATCATCAGTTTGTTATATTTAACAATTTTTTAAAATTATTTACACTTCTAAGGGCGTGTTTTTACAAAAAACGCGCTTATTCTCTTGCAGAAAGTAAAAGCTTAAAATGAAGAAAAGGTCAATTTAACAACAATTTTACCAACATCATATTATATATATAAAAAAATGTACAAGAGTTAAATTTATGTCACTCAATTAAAAAAAATATACAAGAGCCCAGAAGAAATTGTAAATCAATCTATATCTTAATACTAATGAACACAAACAGGAATTTGCTCTAGTCACCTGAGGATTTCTGATCAATGTTTCTCATTAACAAATGATGTTAAACTTTCAAGAAACTCTGCTGGTTTATCTGCATGTACCCAATGTCCTGCACCAGTTATATAATGAAACTTGGCCAATGGAAATATCTTTTTTATATGTGGATGATCACTTTCTTTAATGTAATCACTCTCAGTTCCTGCAATAAATAATGTTGGTCCATTGTATCTTCTGTTTTTTTTATTTGGAAACACTGCTATGCGTGTTGCAAAGCTATCCTCTAAAACTGGAAGATTGATACGCCATTTGTATTTTCCTGGCTCTGCCTCTACCAAATTTGTCAGTAAAAACTGAAACAAAGAATTAATAATACGTGTTATTTAAACAAAAATTCTTTCTTCTTTTAATGACTTTACATACTTGACGGATAGCATTTGATTTCACAGAAACAGACAGCTGCTCATCTGCTAATTTTCGTGCCTTTGACAAAGATGGTGTGCCATCCAGAGAAATTGTACGCATTGCCTCAAACAACTTCATCATTGAAAGAAGACTAGGGCTAGTTTTGGTAGGGCAGAAGTCAACAACTATAAGTTTGTCCACAATTTCTGGATAACTCAATGCCGTATACATCACTGCACCACCACCCATGCTATGACCTACTAAAATCACTTTATTTATCTCTAAATCTTGTAGAAGCAATACTATGTCTTCAGTCATATGATGATATGACATTTGAGGAGCATGAGGAGAATCTCCATGATTTCTAGCATCTATTGTGATAACCTGGATTGCAATATAACTGAGATTTAATTTCAATTCTAAATAATGCAACTCAAATTTGAGATAAATCGCATTTTTCTATAAATTACCTTTCTATTAGTTTTCTGATGTATGCTTTTGGATAAACTATTCCAATTGCTTTTGGAGCCAAAAAGTCCATGCATGATCAAAATTGGTGACTTTGAAGCATCAACTCCAGTATCAGCCTCCTTGGTAGACTCATACGATGCATAGGCCAATTTTACAGGTGTTTTCCTGCCAATTGCACACAAGCAAATAATACAACAATTTATAACGGTACGAAAGAAAATATATATATTTTGCAACAACTTACATAGCATGACTATTTGCCAATCCTCTTTCTACAAAAATAGTATTTAACCTGCAAGGTAGTAAATAGAGCTTCGACGAACATTTCCTCAGGATCATTTTACCACTGTCCTGCGTAGATACCAATGGGGGGAAAGAACCTTTTACTTGAGCGCGAAATCGTGAAATCTTGATCAGACGGTTCTGACGCTCAAATATCAAACAAACATTTTGAATCTCCTTATGTCAAATTTTCGCGATTGCTCTTTCGATCGGCACATCCGAGAAGTCTATACCTATAGTTGCGGCTAGCAGACGACTTCTTTTCGTTCGACGGCTGCAGTGCAGCCAACCACGGAACCGTAGATTTTCGCCACCCCCCACCCTTCAGCCTAGCGACCAGTATAGTGATAATAGTGACCGATATAGTGAGAACTTCTTGAGAAGGCCGGCTGTAGACTGTAGAGTAGCGTCTCACGTCTGGCGTGGCGACTGACGGCGGTTGTACTGTACTGTTGTTGCAGAGTCTAAAGAAGCTGGCTGAACTGATGAATTGAGCTCCGGACGAAATTGCGCATATAGAGTAAACTATTAGAGCTATTTTCTTTTCGGCGGGATCGGAGAGGATTATAATGCTGATTGATAATTGATTGGTTGTGTACCTGGATTATTACGGTCACTGGAGTTGTAAGTGAAAGAATTTGTTTGATTCTGCACATATAGTATTGAAAAGCTTGATGTTTGGGATCAAAACAATGTATAATATCCGTAGGTTATGTTTGTGTAGCTTTTTTTGCGAGGGAATTATATATACGTGTATATATATATATATATATATATGTATAGCGGGATTGCGTTCACAGTGTATCGTTGGCGAGGTAAAGAAGTTTATACAAGGTTTGTTCGTTTAGTAGTTTCGCTTTTTGTTATCTGTTGATTAATCTTTTGCTTCAATTTGTAAAACTTGATTCAAAAACATGTGACGCCAACGTACAGTTGATTTCGCAAACGAGAACACTCATTTGTTCTCCATATCGAAAACTTCTTTGTTGTCGAGAAAACCGGTCGCTCCAGCTCTTGAATGTTGTTTTTGACTTGTGTTGTAAGAGTATAGTTATATGCGCAATTTTTTTTTACTTTACATTTTATGGTACTTACATAGTATTCTTTTTCTTTAGAAGAGTTTTTTTTGAACACGCACATCAACATGTTGGTCGAGGCAAATGGTGCTGTAGGTGGAGCTATCAAGACTAATGGAGAAGCACATAGCGATGATGATGATCCAAAAAAGCCAAAGGAGGAGATCCAAGATGATGAGAATTATGTTGAGGATCAGCAGCCAAACAAAAGAGTTAAGACTGGGAAGCGTGACAAACAGGCAAAGAAAGAGACCAAGAAACTTGTTAGGCCAGTAGAGCCCGTTTGTGAAATTTGTTTGCAAAAATTGAATGATGAAGATCTGAGATTGTACATCGGTCACCCTAATAATGCTGTTGATGAGTATTCAGTCCTTTTGGACCCTAAACTGTGTTTGTTTAATGGAGACGAGCTCGATATTATGGAAGGTGATGCAAGGGCTCTAAATAAAGTTACTAGTTTCAGGTAAACTTATAGAATTTGTTTAAAAAATGTTATTTCATAATATTTGATAATAATATTTTAATTCTTGTTAGTGTTTACGACAAAAATGGTCATTTATGTCCATTTGATGGTGGCTTGATTGAAAAAAACATCAACATTTACTTTTCCGGATATGTCAAGCCTATTTATGATGACGATCCTTCAATTGAAGGTGGTATACCAGGCAAAGATATGGGCCCCATTGTCGAATGGTGGGTGTCTGGTTTCGATGGTGGAGAACAAGCTATTGTATCCTTTAGTACTGAGATTGGAGATTACGTTCTCATGGATCCATCGGAAGAATATGCCGCATTCATGATTTCTGTGAGGGAAAAAAGTTTTATGAGTAAGACAGTTATTGAATTCCTTTTAGACGAAGAAAGTCCTACATACGAAGATTTACTGAATAAACTTCAAGTAAGTTTGCATTTACTGGTTTTGAATATAACCTATTTTTTAAGTAAACTAAAAATAATTGTTCTGAATTTTTTCAGACTGTTGCAATGCCAAAAGGATTGCCAAAGTTCACAGAAGATATACTTTTGCACCATGCACAATTCATTTGTGATCAAATTGTATCGTTTGATGAATCAGCCACTACAGACGATCCATTATTAATCACTACCCCTTGTATAAGAGCTTTAATCGATCTAGCAGGAATATCATTTAATAAAGGAAAGACGGTGAGAAAAGGCAAAAAGCGGAATAGTAGGCGCCAAGAAGACGATTGGCGTAGAGGTCTCATGCGTAAAGCCCAGAAAGAAAAGAAACCTAGCTGGACTAAAGCTACTGCTACCCAGCTTGTAAATAACGTATTTGATAGTTTCTTCCCTGACCAGTTGGCAAATAACAACACAGATACGGTAGCATTGAAGCGCCGTAGATGTGGGGTTTGCGAACCCTGCCAGCAACCCGATTGTGGCGAATGTTCAGCATGTAAGAGTATGATCAAGTTCGGTGGTCCCGGTCGTAGCAAACAAGCGTGCGTTAAACGACGATGTCCAAATATGGAAATTCAGGAGGCAAACGATGAAGATCCCGATGACCATGATCGACCTGAGCCAGATGCCGAGCCTAGTCTGGTAGCATATAGAAAGAAGCTGGGTAATTTAAAAAGCAGAACTGGTAAAATTGAGTGGGTTGGTAAACCTATTGGCACCGACTCCAAAGGAGCTTTTTACAGTGCTGTTGAACTTGATACAGAAACTATTGAGATAAATGACTACGTTTTTATCGAATCGGTTGATCCGACTGTACCTCTTCAAATCGTCAAGGTGATTTATATGTGGGAAAATAAAATGGGAATAAAAATGTTCCATGCTACTTGGCTGTGGAGAGGTAGTGAAACAGTATTGGGTGAAACATCGAATTCTAGTGAGTTATTCTTGGTGGATGATTGTCAAGATGTTCCTGTTTCATACGTAAAATCAAAAACAACTGTAGTACATCAAGATACTCCTGAAAATTGGACGGAACTAGGCAACACTAGTGTTAATAACAGTATGGATGAATCCAAGGAAGATATCACCTCGTTTTACTACCAAAAACGTTACGATCCCAACAATGCTAGATTTGAAGACCCGTTACCTGATTTGGAATGCCGTCCAGAAATTAAATATCGTTTTTGTTCTGCTTGCACTCGCTGCACTTGTTTGCAACAACAAAACAGGCCGCAAGTGTTTGACAAATTGGAGGAAAAAAGTAGCAAAGAAGTTTTATATGGCATGGTGAAATTCAAAGATGAAGAGTTCCGAGTTGGAAGTGCTGTATTCTTACAGCCAGGCACATTCAAATTCAAGCATCCACTTCCTTATCAAAAAGCTAATAGAACCAAGCGCGAAGTTGACGAGGATAGGTTCCCTGAATATTATCGTAAATTCAATGATCGCGTAAAAGGGTCCAACTTTGATACCCCCGAGCCATTTGAAATAGGCTACATTACTAGCATATTTGCTACAACAAATGTGAAATTGCTCGCGTCAACTAGTTTACACATCAAGGTAAAAAAATTGTACCGCCCAGAAAACACTTTCAAAAGCGAGTCCTTAAAAGAACGAGTGGATCTGAATATGTTGTATTGGAGCGAAGAAGAAATTACAATTCCGTTTACTTGTGTAGTTGGGAAATGCTACTTGACATATTCCGAAAACTTGGACATTAGTGTTGAAGAGTGGACAGCGGCGGGTCCAAATCGTTTTTACTTTAGTCAAATGTACAATCGTGAAGATGAGGACTTTGACGAGCCACCGTCACGAGCATGCAGTATCGGTAAACTTGTAAAAAAAAGCGACAAAATAAAGTCTAAGAGCAAGAAAGCAGACACTCCAAAGCTAATAGACATTCCTTCCGAGTTCCCGCAAATTAAGAAAAAGTTGCGCACATTGGACGTTTTTGCTGGCTGCGGAGGTAAATATAAATATCTCATACGCACAAAATCTCATTAATAGTGTACATTTCGATACTTCCTACGAACCGTATTTTTACACTACCTGCATGAAACTCGATTGTGCACACGCTTTGATGTAGTACACTAATACAATTTTTTAAGTACATTAATGCAATTTATACGTTTCGATAGGCCTATCTGAAGGCTTGCACCAAGCTGGAGTTGCAGAAACCTCATGGGCTATAGAAGTTGACGAGGCTGCTGCACATGCTTATCGTCTTAATAATCCCAACGCTGCCGTTTTTACTGGAGACTGCAATGCATATTTGAAAAAAGTCATGGATGTGAGTCTCTCTTTTATGTTCAACCATCCCAAAGCTCTTTTCTTTCTCAACCGTGCTTGATTGACAAAAAATTATTCAAATTTTATAGGGAGAGACTATGGTGGGTGGACAACGTTTACCTCAACGAGGCGAAGTAGATTTACTTTGTGGAGGCCCTCCTTGCCAAGGATTCAGTGGCATGAACAGATTTAACTCCAGAGCATACTCGCTATTTAAAAATTCTCTTGTAGTATCATATCTTTCTTACTGTGATTACTATAGACCTCGATTCTTTATAATGGAAAACGTGAGAAATTTCGTAACGTTTAAAAAAAGTATGGTACTTAAATTGACTTTGAGGTGCCTTATTCGAATGGGCTATCAGTGCACCTTTGGAATACTTCAAGCAGGAAATTACGGCGTTCCTCAAACACGAAGAAGGTATTGTGAATTTTTATTTATTTAGAGATTCTAAGGACAATTTCATATTTTATTTTGTACATTTTTAAGATAACGATTTAAACAAATTTTCAGGATGATAATATTAGCTGCTGCTCCAGGCGAAGTTCTTCCTAAATACCCGAATCCTCTTCATGTATTTAGTAAATCGGCATGTAATTTAAGTGTCGTAATTGATAATAAGAAGGTAATTAAGTTTGCGATGATTTGTTCTTAAGTTTCGTATATAAGTTTATTATACGCATTAAATTTTTCATTTTAGTACTTTCCAACGTACGACTGGGTCGAGTCGGCTCCGTACAAAGTTACCACTATTCGTGATGCATTATCAGACTTGCCGAGTATCAAGAGTGGCAAGAATGAAGACGTTATGAGTTACGGCAGTGAGCCTCTATCTCATTTCCAACGAAAGGTTAGCAGATTAGAAAATTAAATATATTATAAATCGAATAATTTTTTAATGCGTTTGTTACCGCGTGTGAGGGAATACAACAAATTATCTGTAAATGCGTCTTTTATTAATCGTAACGCGCAATGAACGAATGAATGGATAAAAGTGAAAGAGAGAAACATTGTTGGTCAAAACTATCTGTCTCGTGTTCAGACGAATGGATTGTGGAATCTGGCGAGCTCCTCTTTACATTCCTTTTTATATACTATCGCTATTAGGTGGCGTGATTTTTTACTCGCGCGATCGTGGAAGGGATGTCACCATGAGTCGAACTTGACAATAAGTTCTCGTTGTTGATTGCGTTCCAAATAGCAATTAGTTTATTAATTTTTTTTTATTTTTCAGCTGAGAATTGGTGTAAGTGACGCTTTGTTATTGGATCATATATGCAAAGATTTAGGTCCTCTAGTTGAAGCGCGTATGGCTCATATTCCAACTGTAAGTGGGTCTGACTGGCGTGATCTTCCCAACATCGTGATTCCACTGAGTGACGGAACTCACACAAATAAATTGTATGTTTTATGATTGTATGAAAAGTTGATCAGTCTATTTATCGAACTCGTGTTTGATTGCTGCTTGTATTTTTCAGAAAATATAATTATCACGATAAGAAGGCTGGTAAAAGTTCTACCGGAGCATTAAGAGGCGTATGTAGTTGCTGTACTGGAAAAGAATGTAATCCACTTGACAGACAAGATAACACACTGATCCCGTGGTGTCTACCTCACACTGGAAATCGTCACAATCATTGGGCTGGCCTTTATGGTAGAATAGAATGGGATGGCTTCTTTAGCACAACAATCACTAATCCTGAACCTATGGGTAAACAGGTAAAGTGTATTCATCATCTTAATTTTAAACAGAATATCAATAAAACTCAAATGAAATAATTGCGTTGAAAAGCTATTATAAATTAAAATAGAAACGTTCTATTTATCTTTCCTTATCAAAGTCATGTACTATTTGTCTCTTGTCTCTGTATAATCTCAACGTTTATGTAACCTGCATCACGCTATTTACTAAAGATAAAATAATTTTTTAGGGACGAGTACTTCATCCTGATCAAACAAGAGTCGTAAGTGTGCGTGAATGCGCTAGATCTCAAGGATTCCCTGATAATTTCCGATTTTATGGAAACATACAAGATAAACATAGACAGGTTGGCAATGCAGTGCCTCCGCCATTAGCGGCTGCAATAGGCATGGAAATACGCAAAAGCGTTAGTGTAGCAGAATCATCATCATCGAATGTAAAAGAGGAGGAAAACTAAATTTTTATTTAAAATATCAATTCTGGCAATTGTAATTCTCTTGTTCTCCAACTTTATGCTCCGAATCAAGTTGAACTTTTAAATGTGTAAAATTTATATTATAATTTATTTTTTTGTTTAATCATAAGTTAGACCCAGTTTCAGCATTAAATTTCTGCTTGTTACTGCGTATGCACAATCTATTTCAGAATTAATACACATTTTACACAAATGATTTTAAATTTAGACATAATTATTATTGTTTGAGAAAATAACAATCTCATTAACTTAATAAAGCTAAATATATATATATTTTTTGCTAGGACTGGGTTATATTATTAAAAATATTGTCAATAGTGCATTTGAACGCTGAATACAAAGATTTACCATTATTTGTGATTATAAATATGAATTTTTATATATTGTCTAATTACGAAAAATTATTTTGATTATATGAATCTGATTGTAAAGTGCCTTATGTGAGAAGGAATATAAATTGTATTTTGTTTTCAAGTATGTAATATAAAATGCAACTTTTTTCAATTTTTGTAAATTTGACTTTTTCATAATATATAAATCCTATTTTAATATATATACACACACACACACACATATATATATTCAAATAATTCAAGTATGAATAGTGAATGAGAAATCATGGAAAATGGTGTTCTAATCATAATACAGATAACAGACACAAACTACTTGATAATACAGATAAAAACTTTTTTGCGCATTGAATTGTTTTTTTTTCATATTTTTCACGAATTATTAAACGTAAATGAAACGTCTTCTTTCTAAATTGACGTATTCGATATCGAGATAGGTGACTTGGAATTTCAGGAAAAATACGATTTCGGCAATATCCTAGTTAATCATTCATCTCGTCGAGGGGCTTATCAACAGTTTGCCCTATTTTTAGCAGTTTTATTATTTTTCATTATTAGTTTTTTATTTATAGCATTATCTCCTGCGCGTAGATAAGCAAAGTTGCCGAGAGTTGCGGAAACTAAAGAGTATGTATACATTTTGGGCTTACACGCGTATGTATGTACATATAAATATAGCGCCTGGAACCGGTCAGTTCGAGAATCGAGCCAATGGCCTTTCCAGTTTCATATAGGCTGCACGACGCTGCACGTGCACGCATTTCTGCACCTATATAGATATACTTAATACACTGTATGTATTTACATTATGAGCGATTGTATCGACTAGTTTCAAAATACCTTATCGCGATTTATTAAACAATTAATTCCTCTGCGATTGTGAAATGAACTCAGAGTTATAAGCGGTGGAGGAAAAAAGCCGGGGAACGATATGAGATTGTGAGCTATCGAGAAATATAGAGTTCACATTGTGTAGCGCTCAGTGCTCAGTCTCGCTAGACTCTCAGCTGGGAAATATCCGCGCTTGCATGTGTGGAACATCGCTCGAGGCAAAATAGTCAAAATGTTACGTCTTTTCGTTAAAAAGGGTTGCATCCAACAATCTAACGTATCGTGCGTCCAGTTGAGTAGTTTCTTTTCAACGAAGGTTAGTAGGATGACAACATTGATTATAGCGATTACAATGATTATTTTGACTTGTTTATGTTGATTATTAATAAATAATTTGCTGTTGTTGTTTAGAGCTCAAAGGGTAAAGATGTCAATGTGGGAGAGAATATGGAACTGCCAAGTGAGGATCCGATGCACAAGGTTATGCGATGTTTGAAGAGAGATGCAGCTTTAATACGGAGTAAAGTTATGTTTTGGAAGGAGCACAAAAATCCTGCAATTGACGAAAAGAGTAACACGGTCATAAATTGGGAGGATCCAAATGCACCTATTTTTCCAAATCATTGTGATGTTCTTGTTATTGGAGGAGGTGCTATCGGTAGTGCTGCAGCTTACTGGTGCAAAAAGATACTCAGAGGGTCTTTGCGAGTTGTGGTATTGGAGAAAGATCCCACTGTAAGTATAAAAACACTTTTTTATTTTATAAATTGTAATTGATATATTAATTTACTGTTTCACAGTACAAAAACTGTTCAACTGTGTTATCGGTTGGTGGCTTGAGACAACAGTTTTCCTTAGAAGAAAACATTGAGATGTCAATATTTGGAGCAGAGTTTATTCGTAATGCAAATGAGTATTTAGGAATAGAAGGAGAACCTTTGGTTGATTTACAATTCCATCCATATGGATATTTATCTCTAGCCACTGAAGAATCAGTAGATGTGTTAAAAAGAAATCACGAGTTGCAAAAGACTTTAGGAGCAAAAAATGTACTCTTGAATAAAAATCAACTGAAATCAAAATTTCCTTGGCTCACTACCGATGACATTGAATTAGGTTGTCTTGGTTTAGAAAATGAAGGATGGTTTGATCCTTGGCTATTGTTATGTGCATTAAAACGAAAAGCAATGTCAATGGGAGTTGAGTATATAACAGGTACAGCTAAAGGCTTTCATTTTAAATCAAGACCTGGTATTGTTATACCTGGTTTTCAACCAGGAGAATATAAACCAATTGAATATGTAGTGGCAAGTATTGATACATCTTTCATGAAAATTTTAATAACTATTTCATATACAACTTTCTGAATTCTATGTAGGTAGAGACACCAGATGGCAAACAAAGACCAATAACTTTTAGTAAAGGTATTATAGCTGCTGGTGCATTTAGTGGAGATATTGCTAAAATGGCGGGAATTGGTTTTGGAAAGGGCATCATGCAATTTCCTTTACCAGTAGAGCCTAGGTATATAGTTGCGCTTTTTTTTCAAAATTCACACACAATTCATTACAACAATAATGTAAATAATATCTTTCAGAAAAAGATTCGTGTATTGTTTTCATGCCCCTGATGGACCTGGCTTAAACACCCCATTAACAATAGATCCAACGGGTGTATATTTTAGACGAGAAGGTTTAGCAAATAATTACATTTGTGGACGCTCACCTGAAGAACATGAAGAGCCATCTATAGATAATTTAGATGTTGATCCAGAATTCTTCGAGAACAATATTTGGCCCATCCTCGCCAGCCGAGTTAAAGCTTTTGAAAATTTGAAGGTTTGTTTTACAATATGAAAAAAATTATGGTATTTCTAGGATCTGTTCTAGCAAAATATATTGCAACTGTCATTTCATTAATTGCAGGTAAAATCATCGTGGGCTGGGTATTATGAATATAATAAAGTTGATGAAAACGGAGTGATAGGTTACCATCCATATCACGATAATTTAATATTTGCTACTGGCTTTAGTGGTCATGGTATTCAAAAAGCACCTGCGATTGGAAGAGCAGTATCAGAATTAATTATAGAAAATGGTTTCCGAACAATAGACTTGACCAGGCTAGGTTTTGAGAGATTTATTACGTCAAAAGCAATAAAAGAGGTTAACGTTTGGTAGATGTAATTTGTAAAATATTCTGTAAATAAATTGTACAAACATTATTTTATTTGATGATTTTTTTTTATCCAACATCGTTCATCTCTGCGCACATTAAACAGTTTTTTAAATTCAAAGTCAAGAGTTTTATTATTACTTTATTGCTTTTCACTTGTTTTTTATCAACACTATCTTCTCACTTGAATTGTTGTGGTGGTGGTCCAAATATGCTACCGCTTTGTTTACTAGCAGTTCGAGAGGGTGCAAAACCAAGCAATTTTTGTATATTCTGAGAAAGATGAATGTTTTCATTATTAATGGAAAATACTCCAAGGTATTTTGGCCAAGTAAAAACTATAAATACCTGTCGAATGCTCATTGTACAAAGAATGTATAAAAATATGAATGAACACTCAGTGTAGTCATCTCCTGGAAGATTTCTGTGAGATAATCCCTGAATCCAGCTTATTGGGACAAACGGCAGCCTCGCAACAATTCGTCCATCAAAGATACTGTTAAACATGCTCAGGAGAGCTGTAAAAGCAAAACCAATAGCGAACATCGACTTCATTTTGACAAGAGATAAGTCTCTATTATTATTTTTAAGTCTTTCCTCTTCACGCTCAATTTTCTTCTTCTGCTGCTTGTCCAGCGAGTCACCATGTGCTTCTTTTCTCTTCTCCACTATCATTATCAACAGAAAAAAAATGATTGGAAATGATTGTTAAGAATAGTCTTTCTTTTTACTTTTATCAATATCAATGACTTACACTTTTTACTCTGTTTCTCTACCTCAGCCTTCAGTTTTTGGTATTTTTCAGTTCTGTACACCATCAGCCAAGTTAACCCTTCAAAGCAAGAGACCAGCAAATGTGAGCAGTTTTCCTCAAAAAAGTTAACACAAAATTGAAAAATATCTACGACAGCTTACCTTCTCCCAAAAGGGCCGTACATATACTAATAAACAAAATTAAAACCGTATCCGCCCACATGATGCCGTGCACCTCAAATTAGCATAAACAAAAATTTTAACAGTCTCGATAAGCCCCGCAACAACTCGTGACGTGTCTCCTGATGATTTACACTCGGACTATTGTGCATATAGAGCATCATAGGACGCAGACTAGCTTTCTTTCGATTTCGGAGTCTTTCATTGTCGAGGCGACGCGTACTTATACTTAAAATCGGAGCAGTGCAACGTGTGATGTGTATATTTCGAGAAGCGGAGCAGAGTCAAAGCCCCTTTTTCGCGAAAACAGCTGCGGGAGCTGTTTGACCTGCGCATACATATAGGTATACCTATACATGCGCGTACGAACCTTCCTGAATGTAAGGGTCCGTTCTCACGACTCCGGAATCAGTATCAGCTGATGCCGAATCAATGTGTTAATTAGAAGAGGACAGCCTCTCTCACGGCTGGTCCGAGCGAACGAACTTGTGCGTGTGCGCACACATTTATACCTTATATACATATATATATATATATATATATATATATACTGCACAAACTATTATTGTGCTGGTTCCACTGTGTGGTGTGGCGTGTGCTGGTAGAGCGCACTCGTCGCTTGTTTGCGTCAAGGTTACGCCGTTTTTGTGCTATTTTAGGTTATATTTCTCTCTCTTTCTCTCTCTCTCTTTCTTTGACGTGAATGATTTTTCATTCTGATAGTTTCAACTCTTTATCTTTCGGCTTCGGGTACTTAATCTATGAGGCAACGATAATAACACAGGAGAACTTGGAGATCTTTGCTGAGGATAAGTTCAGGTTAGTTGACGACAATAAAGATTTTGCAATTGATTACGGAAATGTCTTAACTAACGCATAAGTATTCAATTGTATTGATTATAGTCTCATTTGTTTTGTAGTTTGATCGTGAACGTAAATGGATCTACAATCGAGGAAAACAATAACATAACCGTTATGGAAAAGACCTAGAAGTACTCTTTGATTTTACATCGATTCATTATAATTAGTAGAATGAATAATTGAATCATGTTCACGCGAATCAGAAATTTTTTTTACAACCACAGACGTAAATTTCTCTTCAGCGGAGTATTTTTTGGTACACTTATCATATTAGCCAGATATGCTAGAAGTAAACTTCGAGAATGGCAGGAGAAAGAAGTCAACGAGCTGCTGGAGAGGAGCAGAAGGAGACAGCACTTTGAGAGTACAGAGAGAACGTGTGATCAAACGGTGTTGATGCTCTCTAAAAATTTAAGAACAGCTACTACCAAGTGTCTTGACTGTGAGAAAATAGTGAACGATCTTCGAAATGGTAGCACGGACAAGATTTCAGCTTGGAATCGATTAAAAATCCTTGCAATCTCAAGAACTGCAACAATAATTTATTCTTATACAATGCTTGTTATTACTTTGAGAATACAATTGAATGTTCTTGGTGGATCTATGCTCAAAGACTCAAAGATTGGTGATAATTCTCCCCAAAGTTCGGAGAAAGTGGACGATAGAATGAAAGAGAAGTATTTATCATTATGTGGACACTTGATGGAGCACGGTGTTGAAAAGTTGTCACTATTAATTCAAGAAAAGGTTGAGGAGATCACTTCTAGTTACTCGCTAGGAGATAAATTGCATCTCAGAGATGTCCAGCACATATACTGGGCAATAACGTCCACGGTATCGGCTGTGGAAAAGAGAGACCCTGTGAAGAATATTTCTTCTTATCTCATTGCAGATGACTTTATAAAAAATAATCAATCGGACAAACCACTTGCTAAGCTACTCGATCAAACCCTGGATCTTCTGGAAAGCCAGGAAGTTCAAGATTTGATGCAAACAAATTTGAGGAGTGGATTTGCTCTGCTCATTGACAGAATATCCGAATACTTCAATGAGAATGCTAAAAACGACGGTGATACCTCAAACGGTGATAATTTTGTAAATCTAAACGCGGTGACAATGCCTATGGCCAAAATAATTCCTATACTCAATGGACAGGTGCCAGAGAATCCAACGCCTGGTGATTTACCATCTGACTGGTTGCAAAGACTGCTGCTGAGCGAGGAACTCAAAGCTCTGGGAGCAAATATTTATGAAGCTTTTTGTTATTAATTTTCTAATCAAGTTTTCTTTTTGTTATGTGAAAGAAGTATATTCCAGGATTAAGGCAGGAAAAGCATGATTTTTGTTACTTAATGGTAAGGGTAAATCGAACAATCGAACGTTTCACAGAAATGTAACGATGATGTAAATGCATTTCTTACAATGTTAAAAAATAGTTTTTACTATAAAATCGGCAAAATAAAAAAAAAGTACAAAGTTTATACAAGAAGCTCCATCATTTTTACCTTCACATGCACGAAATGAAAGAATCTCATTTCTTTAATTTTGTTTATTTACAAAACATTAATATAAAATATACATAATTAATATTAAATACAAGTAAATGAGTAACTGATTATAATTACACAAACTATCCACTGTTAGCTGCACAGAAATTACGTCTTTTTAAGTCATCAGTAGCCTCGTGAGCTGATTCAAAAAGACATAATTTCGCACTAAATCTCCTACGATCCTACAAATCAGTCAAAACAAAAGAACTTGGACACTCCCCCGTATAATTTCTCTTATCAGTGTGTCAAAATTCTCCCGTTTACTCGAGATAATTTCATTTTTTTTTTTTTAACAAAATAATCTCTCGTAACAAAAAATTCATCTTTTTTAAAAAGATAAAACGCGACTCGTCGCAACGGACGGAATAATAACAAATACTGCACAATTGAAAAATGAAATTTCACTGGAATATTCATCGAGCTGCTGATTTACAATTCCGGGTTTGGATTGTTTCGGCGAACGTAGCGGCTGAAGTAGTCCGGACGCCAACACTTGCAGCTACCAGGTACGAGGAACCAGTCGTAGTACAGTCGAACCTAAAAATTAACGATATTTAAATTGCAAAATTTTTATTTTTTGTTCTTCCCCTCAGAACGGATATCTTATCGAAGCGCAGCGACGCAAACTCAACCGATCTAAGTGCAAACAAGTATATATAGATGAAGAAGTATACGCGCCTTATCCGCCTTTATAAATACACAAGACACTTACGCAATCTCGCACACATGTATGTATATAAGAAAAATCCATTACGACTTTCAGAAATCCAATTATATACAGGTATGTACAACAAACCTGGAAGCAGCCCATATCGTCAACGCCATCGCAATGATGTCCAGCGGTGCTTCCAGCTCCGCTAGTCTGTACCGAGGAGGCGCTAGGTCCGATACCAGCACCGCCGCTGCTTCGACCTTCGCTTTCACCGGCTCGTTTCTGAAGATACTGCTGGTAGTTTTGGAAATCGTGGACCGGTGGCGGCGACCCGGCGACGGGATCACGTAGTCCAGGAAGCCGTCCAGCCTGGGTCTCCTCGAGGAAGGTGTCCGGGTAGAAGATCTCGGCTACGAGAAGACTCGTCCAGCGCGGAGATGAAAGACAGCCGCCGTCCAGGTAGTGGCACCTCGATTGCCTGGAATGGGCGAATCGGTGATAACGGTATATAACGCGTATACGGTATATATTATATTATACGATGCGTATATATAGACTGACATGCAGCGCGTGACCTCGATCGTCTGCGTGAAGTAACCCTCGTACGGGATCTGAACGACGTATCTCCAGACGCCCTGGTAGTTCTTGGCGAAGACGGGAGTGGCGTACTCGACCTTGGCGGGACAGGGGGTCGGGGGTCCGGTGTACTCGGATTTCTCGGGACCGGCGGCGCCGACGGCTGGCGTTCGCTGACGGTACTCCAGGTTCGCGGCTGGGGGTGGAGGTTCGTCCCTGCGCTCGGCTGCCGCTGGGGTCAGAGGTTCGCCTTGGATGGCTTTGTACAGCATGCAGACCCTGTGATATTTTTAAATTTACACGGTATTTTATCGTTTACAGGCCCATCGACGAGACTGAATATACTTACACGCCACCTCCGTTCTCGCAGAACTTCCTGCCGCTGCGGCTCATCTCGCTGGCGTCGGTTGTCTGCCTCTTCTTTCTCAGGCTGCGCTTTTGATCGGTATCGACCCTGGAATATATCGAGTAATTATAGAGTCGTTCATACAGCTGCGGTATAAGTACGCGGTATATCGACGACTTACGAGTTCTGAGAGAAGGGTTGAACCTTGGCGACCTTGGGCAGGGAGTCATCGGCTTTGAGGATCGGCAGGGCCTTGCTCAGGAACTTTAAGGTGTGATTTCTTATGAGTTCGCTGTAAATTGAAACTGTCGTTATGTAATGCACTCGAAAATGCAGCATCAGTTTAGCGTTATATAAGCACAACGATTACAATGGATACGACGATCCGGCGAAGCTCTGCTTCATCGGGTTCTTAGGTATGTAGCCCTTGTTCAGGTCGCCGCAGATGTTGTGTATCGACACGAAGCCCTTTCCCTGCTTCCCGGTATCTGAGCAGGGCGAAATTTTTTATTAATCTTTCGAAATACCAATCGAACACTGCCTAACGATAATATTACCATGGCATTCCTTGTCGCTGTCGAGGTACGGTGGCGGCCTGACTTTCGGCGGTTCCGCGTTTGGCGACTCGACGAACGCGTAGTATCCCTCCGGTGGCTCATCCTGTAGAGTGTTCTTGTCACCGGCGGCATTTTTCTCCTTGTCTCTGTACTCCTCGGCGAAGCAAGACGCACAGAGCAGAATCATCTGCGCGAGATCGTTCCATGTAAAATTAAAGATGTATAGAAGAATTTCTACGCGACATTCCGCATATCGATGCCCCGGATGACGTAATCCCTCTCGAGCGAATATTCATCCGCTCGGAAATGCGACACACCGTACTTATATTTATGTATACGCGAAGTCCCCGTTAGAGTCGCTCGCGCACACAGGTACACACGCGTTTGGCCTTCTTTAACGGTACCTGGTCCATCGCGAGCGCCGCCGCGGGCAACAAGAGAAAGACGCGCGCGCTCGCGTAGCGATGCCCTTAATTCGTAATGCGCATTCGGATTTTTCGGATGAGCCGACAGAAGCAGCCGCGAGATGAAAAATAAAAAACGAGATCGAAACGACGTTACGTGAAAATATCCGCGAGCATATAAGCGACTTCCGGATTCTCCGCGGAGGATATGACGCGAGGGATTAGGTTGAGAGTCTTGCGCTGGCGCGAGGACTTTCTCTGATTTCCGTAACGTTTTACATAATAATCTTGATTGCAGTGGCAGCACACGCGACTTCCTCCATCTGACATTTTTCATCGTAGCCACGAATTCGTTCGGCTGTGCATCGAATTCAATTGCTCGTGATCGGATGCGCGCGCGTGCAGAGTGTAACCGATATGCGTATACGCGTGCGGTTGATTCGGAGATTTTGAAACAACGAAAATTTATATACACAAAAATTGTGCAACGCGCTAGACATGCAAATTACACGTGATTAGCGTTTATGTAAGTAATCCACTTTGTTGGAGGTATATACAGTACCGCGCGTTTGCACATTTTATTCCATTGGGCAATTATTACTTGTGGATATATACATATTTCACGAAACCGCGAATAACAGTACATACGCGCGCGCACTCAATTATTGAGCAAACGGACCGACGTTTACGACCGGCACGTCTCCCGTGTTTCTTTTTTTTTTCATAAGAAATAGTAAAACATCGATCAAACTCGTGCCATTCTTTTCAGAATCAACGAAATCCCCGAACTCATTTTCCCGCCAGCTGATCAAAGACATCCTAATGAATGAAGAACATATCGCCTAAGCGAACCTTGTGTTTAACCTACTTGCAATATACTACACGCGATAATTCTAGCATTAGGAAAGCCGGTAAAATGTGCGGCTGCGCGCGCGCGCGCGTTACAGTTACAACGAGACGATGACCCGTGAAAAACCGGTTTTCCAAACGAGCCTCAATAAAAGAGAGAAGACGCGTAAAAAGAGACGTCACCGACCTCGGGTACCGTACGTATTCCGTTCGTTATATTTTATTGTTTTTCCGAATCGCGAGAGATGCTGCTGTTGCGAGGTGTGTTATAATATATATATATATATAGGTACATCGGGAAGCGGAACTCCAAAGCGAAGTTTATTTATTGGTTCTAGGCGCGTGAAAGTCTTTTTGGACACTGGAGATTTGAATTTTGTAAAGACTCGTCTGTACGTTCGTTTTCGTCTAAAATTAAACTTTCTATACCTTGCATAGCGAGAAAACATCCCGAGTATACGCTAGATCATTAATTTATTTTTGTCGCGACGCGTACATAATAAGAATATCACTCATACACGTGAATGCTTTTATAGAGCATTGTCTTTCAGTAGTTTCACTTTTTCACCAAGAAGACTACTCGTATAAATCGTTACCCGTTCAATAGCCCTACACATGTACAATCCTCTGTCCCACTTTCAGCCCCCAAAAGATATATTGAAAAAAAAAAAAAAAAAAAATTGAATATTCTACTCACAACGAACGTCCGAAACTCCATGTCGAGCAGCTCTTACTATCAACGAAAATTTCAGTTTTCTCCGACTCGCTGTTCTCCAGCTCAGTCTCCACATGAAACAGCGACGATACGCGCCCGCGGTCGAACTGAAACTGAGCCACAGCTCGTTCGCTCCTCTCTAAAGCCCCGCTTCCTCGCGACTATACATAACGGCCCACATTCTTCCGCGCGCGCACTCGACGCTCCTCCAACCTGCCCGCTCGTAATGTAAGTGGTAAGCTGGTACACCTATCCGCACTGCTGTGCTCGTATTCAACGTGACCTTGACCAAGAGTCCGAGCGAGAGAAAAAATAGCCGCGGAGTTCATTGTTGTCGATGAAATTTTTTGTTCTATAGCGAAAGGATTGTAAAAAAGTTTTGCTGGATCGCTCGAGTCTCGTAGTCGTGTGTGTTTTCAAATTGGTATCGTCGTATAAGCGCGGAATGTTTCAACGATTTCGCATTCTTCGCTTCGATCGATTTATCGCATCGGCATAGGCGAAACGACAGTTTTCCGCGAAACATATATTGTTGCATGAATTATTAGCCGGAGATTCGCATTGGAATATCGGCGAGAAGCCGCGCACGGCGGCGTGTATATGCGCGAGTTCGATGTTTGATGCTGCTCCTTTCCTGGTATGCCTAACTGTACAGTCTAGCTTATAACAGTACATCAACACAATACCACCGAATACATTAAACCATCCGCGAGCGGACTCGTTGCGTCATGCCCTCAAAAGTCATTCGTTATCTCGGTTTACCAGCCGAAAATTCGTGATTCGCTCTTTTTTTCGAAAAATCGCGATCTCAACGATCGAGTTTATCAGAGCTGCAAGACAATGGTGAAATCGAAGAGTCGTAAGGTGTACAATAATGGACGGAGCTCTTAACGATGACGTCGTGGGCTGATTAGCATAATTTGGACTTTAATCGTTCATTATACGCGCGTGGAATTCGCACTTTGTCGATTGGCCCAATAGCCGAATGACCGGTGAAGATCCTATATATATGAGTCAAATTTTGATTAAAATTCGACCGTCGAAAAAACTTTTTACTTCAGCTGCTTACTTGTCTAATGCTTGTTTTCTAGATAAAGTATGCAGGAAGTAAACAGTTATAAGAGTAGATTAAGGCTCCGGCTTAAGAGCATATAGGATGCGATATGTCAAAACGTAGAGAAAAGACGGAAATGCATTTGTAGAACGCGTTGTCGTCCTGTTTCGTTCTCGATTGTTGCTTCCAGCTTATCGCTCGCGAGGCTCTGCATCGGGGTGACCCCATAATCTTAGGCTCGCGTTTAGATTTTCATTCGAATGAGTACGAGTCACGTCGTTTTAGTCGGCCTAATTTTCCAAACAATTTGAACCATCTGTACTAACGGATTGTGGGTTATTAAGACTCCGCGGATAGAAAACGAATCAAAATCTAGTTTATTAAAAAAGAGTCAAGTCATTTACAATAAAAAAAAACACCTCAGCCTGTGATTAACTTCGTCTCTCTCTCCTTATCTCACTGCACGTGACGGTCACATATACGCGAATCTTACAAACTACAGCTTAGAACATGATGTGCTTGTCATGCTCCTGCTTGTGGTAGATGAGAACGTCCTTGAAGAAGAAGTTGTGTCCGTGGAAGTCGAATTCCTGGATAGGTCTGTCGAGAGGATAACCAGCTGCCTTGTTGTCCATCAGCGAGTCTCCGAAGACGCGCGAAGTGTAGGCCATCGGTTCACCTTGTACGGGGGAAACGAAGATGAACATCTGGAAGGGCATACCCTCGGGCTTACCCTTGGGGAGGAGAAGACGGTCGGGGAAGCCTATAAGACGCTTCTCGTATTTGAATTCCTCGGCGCCCTCAACGGCCTTGGAGAGCTTCTTGTAGAATACCTCGCTTGGCTCGTACTCGTGGTCCACGAAGAAGAAGTCGTGGCAGTTGCGCTCGATCTTGTTCGCTCCGGCAGCCACTGCAATGAATATACACAAAAATGAAAGGATAAAGTAATCTCGTAGCAGTTGATTGTACTCACAGTCGTAGATGAAGTTTTCCATCTCGTAAAACTCGTTGTGGTGTTCCTTAAAGTCGATCTCTTTCATGTGGACGTTGTACTTGGGCCCAAGGAAGATCCTGATGGCGACTTTGGTTGCTTTCTCAGCGTTGATGTTGATTTTGACGTTGAATGGCTTGTGGTTCAGTCGGTACTGACGGACCTGGATCAAGTATTTCTCGGCTTCGGCTTCGCTTTCCACGGCCAAGCCGTTGCTGATGGTGGCGTCAAAGTAGTCGAAGTACGTTTGCAGCTTGTCTACCTCCACGGACTCGATCTTCAGTTCGGGGAACTGAATTTCCTCCGGTTTGTAAGGCTTCTGGTTCAGCTTGTATCTAAACGATAGACGTATTGAATATGATTGATTAGATCGTTGTATCGATATATTCTGTCAAAACAAGTTGTGGATCATTGCTCACTTGTAGTAGTGATGGAGGATCCTCTTGTACATTCTCCAGAAGGCCGGGTCTCTCGGGCTGGTGGCGTAGTGCTCGAGTGCGCTGGGTTGGAGTTTCTCAGCAGTCAGAGGGGGAATATTGAAGCCAAGAATGTTACGCATGAGCATGTCGATGTTGCCGTAGTACTGCTCGTTCAGCGAGTCGGCATTACCCTCAACCATGTTACCGAGGATGTTCAGACCCTCGGGTGTGTAGATCTTGGCGTACTTGCCATCTTTGCTGAAGATGATACCTGCGTCCACAGCTTGGCTGATTCTGGTCTCGTACTCCTCGCATTCCTATAAAAAAAGCATAATATATTTTATTTAATACGATACATCGCTTGTTTAGAGTAGAATAGCTCAGTAACTCACGTGAATCTTGTGGTACTTGTATTTCGGGAAGTAGCTGTCACCGTTTCTGGACGGGAATCGAAGTCCGTTGGGGTATTGCAGGGACGGCCAGAATCCTGGGTAGAAAGGTCTGTCCCAGTCGAAATCCTCGATCTTGCCCAAGTCGTTGGACAGACGTTCCAGGTAGTAGCGGTTGAAGAGCTGTTTGTGTCCATAGAAGTACTCCTCTCCTCTCCAGCTCTTGGGCGCGCCTATCTCCTCGCTGTTCAGGAACCAGGGATTCTGCTCGCGGAAGAAGAAATAGTAGTTACCGAGACCGATGTCCTCGGTGAAGTAGTTCAGACGCTGCTCGTAGTCGTACTCGTCGTTCAGGTAGAAGTTCGAGTAGTTGTAGGGGATGATGTAGGTGTCGTATCCAGCGCTGTGCTTTTGTTCTGAGAATGAACAAAAAATAATTTGCCGCTTCCGTTCTGATGCTCGTTGGATCTGGCGATTAACGAAACTTCAACTCACCCAGTTTGCCGAAGGCCTTGACGTGGTGAGTCTTCTCGAAGAGTTCGTTGTTGTAAAAGAAGTGGGGAGCCATCTCGTAAAGTGCTGGTAGCTTGATGTACTTGGTGTCGGGCCTGTGAATCACAGCGAGATAGAATGCGTGGCCAAACATGTGGTGGTTGATTCTGTTACGGCAGAACAGGGCGGTCTTGTAGAAGGTATCGAAGTCCTTCGCGTAGAACAAGATCTTGAAGACGGCTCGAGTCTCCTCTACGTTTTTCGGGTAGTAGATCGAATAGATGGCGTCGTGGTGCAGATAACCGTGCTCCAGGCGGTGCAGGAACTCCGTGACTGCCTCCTGTATAGAAGAAGCGTATTTTCTTTGGAATATAAAGTATACCGCTTATATACGGGGATGCTTTGAATGCCGAACGAATGTGCCGGCATACCTTGTTGGTGTAGCTGTCCACCTCGATCTTGTACTCCTGACCCTCCTTGTAGAGGTCAGCCTTGATCTCGGGTTGCGTCACATGGTAGAGGATCTCGTAGACTCGTTTCTGCTTGAGCAGAAAGTCCTTGTCCGCTGTGACTTCGTTGTAATAGTCGGGCTTGTACGCCTGGCCCGCGACCAAGGCGACGGCCAGCACGGACAGCAGTGCTAGCCTACCGATCATGTCGGCGTCTCGCTTACTCCTCTTGAGAACCTGTAATTTTGTCCCATGTCAGCATTTTTCTTAGACTATATGCTCGATTATGCTTGATTTTAAAAGAACAGAGAAAATCGCAATATTGTATATAGGTGCAACTAAAGAAAAAAGAAACAAACACTCGGCGCGTTCGTTTTGCAACGGTGCGCAAAAATAAAGCTTCCAAACAAAGATTTCGCAAACAAAATATAAGAAACTCGACCTTGATAAGGGGCGCAGTGCTCGTCCAGAGAAACGTCGATCAGCTTTGCGAGAGACGCACTGCGGGCGCGGTTAGGCCGCCCTGAGGCTTTATATGAGCTGCATTTAATCGCGAAGAAGACGATCGAAGGGGATAGAAGCGAAGAAGACTGTCCAGCTGAGAGCGTAGGTCAGATTGCGTGACCCGAGTCCCAGCGAGCTCGCACTTTTATTTATTTGCGCAAATTTTCGGTGGTACTTGATAAGCTTATCGCTTATTAAATGAGTGACGTGATGCTGTGATTACTGAATGTCAAGAGGTGCAGAACTCGAGACATTTAAATGTTTTACCTTTTTCTCTTATTCTGACTATGCCAAGACGTACGATGATTTTAGTAAATACAAAGAAATACTACGGGATTCGATGGCTCTCTGATGAATTTTATTAGTTTTATTTTCGTTAGCAACTAACTATAACTGCGCTGAGTTTACTGAAAAGGTTATTAGCATATATTTGTTCATACTTGTTTTCTTTGCCAAATCAGAAGGCTGATTAGGGCGAAGAAACTCGCAGTGTGTTTGCTGTATTATAAAAACACTATATTTAAGACAAAAATAAATGAAAAACACCGATATTGCTAATCATCTTCGCCTTAGATACTTTTAACCGAGCGCGAAAATAAAATTATCACGTACATTGCTGTAACCAATAAAAGTATACATATGCTTGGAAAAAAATTGCATAAAATTAAATAAACTTCTAATTACGTTTCTGCATAATATAACTGCTATTCGTCGATAACTATATATAGTTGCGTTTGTATAATTTCTGATTGACACGTGTACGTAGATATTAAATATGCGACTAAGAACTTTCCTCAAATTAATAAAAAATATCAATAATAACGCTTTCAAGTTTCTGCGTTGGAATAAAATATAGAAAACCATTAATATGAACAATTATTAAAATAGTTGTATTAACCAATATAGATTTATATATCGGTATCATTTAAGTTATCCGTACCCATACAATGTATAAAAAAAATTAAAAATAGTTATCACTCCAGTGATTAGTAATATCGGCCAGACTGTTCAATTGCTGTTTTGCCAACTCTTATTCTGTTGACTTGTCGTGTATCTAATTACATAAATTAGAATTATCAATGTATTAAGGGGAAGTGTTTGATTGTCCGAGCTTTGTATCATCGTCGACTTTGCTTTCTTATCTATTTTTTAGGGACAATTATTTTGTCCATTTAAAATCCAAATATTTAATGAAATTTGAATATAGACAATTTTAAGAAAACTAAAAATATGTATCATTATGATTATTGTGATATGAATAAAGATTAATGATATTAATGAAACAATTAGTGTTAACAATGCTTCCCACAACTCTCCTTGCAAGCTTATTTTATCAAGAAGGAAGTTGACTGGGTTCATTGTTTTTATACGAGAGTCGGTGTATATCAAAGTAGACAGATCGTCGCTATGCGACATATAGCGTTTGGAATGAATCAGTTCATTAAATGATTATTTACAAATGTATAATGAAATTATGTCATAGAATTATGTGTGAAAGAAAACATAACGACTAAAGAACTTATTTAAAATATATCTTCTTCAACGTTTTATAAATCTTGTATGGTTGGTAAGATTTTTTTCATTTTTTATTACAATCTCTTGTTTTAACTTCTTTGTAGAACTAAATTTTGGATTAACTATTAGAAAATAAATTTGAATCAGTGTTTTATTATAAATAATCAATAAATTTATTCTTCGCTACTTAGGTCAAATGTACAAAATTCATGTAGGTATAAAGAACGCATTCAGACGAACATCGTCGTTCATTTAAAAGTGCATCATACTGAAGTCTCTCGTCCTTCCCATAGTGTAGTCGTATTTCATCGTCCTGTCATTTTGTTCCGGCTTATAGTCTAACATGCTAGATTTCTTGATATCTTGCATCATGTTCACATATCGCTGCCTGTTCGTCCTCATGACCTTGCCGTAGTCCTGAATCGAGTCGTGCACCGAGTTGGGTTTGGAGACGTATATCGAATCCTCCATCAAGTTACGCATCATGTTCATGTTGTGGTAACCCATCATTTCTTGGTCGGCTTGGTGATAGACGAAGACATCCTTGAAGAATACGTTGCCGAGGTTGAAGAACCACGGGTACATAGGTCTGTCGATTGGGAAGTTGAAGGGTTTGCCGTAGTACATGCGTTTGCCAAAGATGGGCAGTTCCATGGGTTTGCCGCCTTCGCACGAGCCGATATAGAAGAAGAGCTTGAAGCGCATTCCGTCAACAGAACCCTTGGGTAGCGTCAGGTGCTTGGGGAAGCTCCACATCTGCTCGTTGAAGTGAATTCCTTCCTTGCCTCGGATGGCATTGATCATCTTCTTGTAGAAGCGGTCGCCGGTTGTGTATTCATTTTGGGAAGCCTCGAAGTCGCTGCTCTTGCGTTCAAAGCTGTTCATTCCCTCGTGCACTGCAAATAATCGATTGATTTTTTAGATTTTATGTACGTAATTTTCTATGCTGAAAAAGAAGAAACTCATAAAAACTCACGGTTAAGTTCAAATTCGTCGAGCATGAAGAAGTATCGGTAGTAGTGGAGAAGATAAGAGTAATCGTCGTATTTCTCTCCTTCGACGGCTGGTCCCAAGAAGACGCGCATGACAGCCTTGGTGCTCTTCTCGCTGTTGATGGCGAACTTGAAGGTGAAGGGTTTGTAGTTGAGTTGGTACTGCCAAGCCTTGATGTTGAATGATCGGCCGTGTTTCAATGAGGCAACGTCAATGAGGTTGTTAACCATGTAGTCCCGGCTGTCAAAGTAGGTGTAGAGTTTGTCGATCTCGACGTTTTCGATTTTCACTCCACTGAACTCCAATTCATTCTTGGTGTAACGGTTCAGAAGAGATTTGTATCTGAAAATCAACGATCGTGTTTATTTCAAGATTATATAGGTATTTTTCAATAAACTTACCGCATGAAGAAGTGAATAATCTTGTTGTAGATTCTGTAGAAGGCCGGGTCTTTCATGCTAGTTGTGAAATACTCCAAGGAACTTGGGACGTACATATCCTTGTTCTTGGCATCGACGTTCATTCCCACAATACGGCGAGAAAGGGCGTCGTATGATCCGTAATACTTCAAATTCATGGAATCGTAGTTACCTTCGATAACGTTAGCTAGGATGTTGAGACCATCAGTGCACGTGATGTTGACCTGTTTACCCGTCTCGTCGATGATAAAGCCAGAGTCAATGGCTTCCATGATACGGGTTTCCAGCATCTTGAGATACTGCAATTGAAAAATTGAAAGTCAGAAATTAAGAAAAACAAGTGAATTGAATAGAATTTCAGTTGACGAAAAACGCTTGCCTCCAAGTAGCGATACTTGTAGAATGGAACAACGTTCCACCAATCGCGTCTGGGCATGGGAATACCGTTGTTGTATACATAGTCGGAGTAGAAGCCAGGTAGCCTCATCGAGTCCCAGCTGAAATCTTCGATTTCGCCGAGTCCGTTGGAGAATCTTTCAAGATAGTATCTTGCCATCAGCTGTTGGTGAACGTAATAGTACAGTTCACCACGGATGTTCTTGGGAACGTTGTAGTCCTTGGTGTCCATCCAGAAGGGGAAGATCATGCGGAAGTAGTAGTAGAAGGCGTTCAGGCCGACATCTTCTATGAAGTACGTCATTCGGTTTTCGTAGTTGAGCGTGGGATTCAAACAGACTTCAGTGAAGTTGGAGTACAGGTAGAAGGTTTCTACGTTTTCCAAATTGTCGCTTTTTTTCATGCCCACCATTTCACGACCAAGGTGGGTGTGTCCATGGGTCATCATGATACGTTGAGCGTCGCGAACCACCTATACCCGACATGAAGTAAAAGGAAAGTTTGGTTCGATTTTCTTTTTGAAAATAAATCCAATTAACGTATACCTTTGAGTCGAAGAACATATTGGGGTACACTTCGTAGATGGCTGGGAGACGGATGAATTTAGTGTCATCGCGGTAGATGACAGCGGTGGTGAAGGCCGTTGCAAACAGACCGGTGTTCATGTGGATACGGGCCCAACAAGCAGTCTTGTAGAAGGTGTTGAAGTCCCTGGCGATGTAGAAGAGACGGTACAGCAACATCATTTCTTCACGGTGCTCCTGATTGTAGTACGTGAACAGACTATCCTTGTGCAGCGTACCAAGTTTGTAGTGCTCCATGAAGTCCATTACTGCCTTCTAATGAGCAACATTGATGATAGAAGAACTTTACAAATTAAAAATGAAATACTAATTTCGAGGCAAAGACTCGAATCTATAATTACTTTGTCCTTGTAGTAATCGATATTGGACACGATGTCATAGTTGCGTCCCATCTCGAACCATTCGGCATCCGTAAGGACCCGATTGTTGATGTACACGAGCAGATCGAAGATTTTTTTCTGCTTCATAAGCATGTCCCTGTCGGTTACCTTTATGCCGTGCTCGTGCTCGAAGCCCGCAGCTACGAGGCCCACCGCCACTAGGACGAAAACAAGACACTCTCTCAGCATTTTCGATACGCTGTCTGGTTCTGAGCTGCCAAAACCAACAGTATGTTGTTAGCAGTGGAAATTACGGGTGTTTATATACTGTTGAATTCGAAGATACGAATTCGTGAATCTTATGACTTATGACCCCCTTTGAGGGTGGGGCTCGAGCGAAGGACAAAGATTGAAGTTCTTACAAGAGATTCAAGTTCGTATATGTCTGCTGCAAATATCTTATTTTCCAGCTGGCGTCTTTGTAAATAATTTACTGAAAAGAACAATCGTGCAGTTGTAATGCTGAAATTGTGTAAGAATTAATCTCGAGGTTGATAGGACAAAAGAGAAGCCAAAATACAATTTTACCTTACGTTTATATTACGTTAATCATTTTTAAAGTGGTGGTTAACAACAATTTTATATGATAAGCACAATAATATTATTGAAGTATCTATCATACGATGTTGGCATTTATAACAATTTAACCTGTAATTATTTTCTTCTCATTGAATAATTAGTATCTTTTAGATATATTAAGCGTGGGATTGTATAGAGGCGCTATATCATACTCAGTTGAAATATAATCGAATACAATAATACAAAAAAAAATGGGCAACGCAAACAGTTTTTAATGAATCGTTATTTTGATTCTCTGAAATTACCTGTTTGTCTCAGGAATTTTCTGCAAACCAATATCACGAAAAGATATGTGAAACACTGTATCGGCAATACGTAAACAACTTATATCGCATTATGCAATGAGTCACACCATCATATGATTTGCTTAAATTAAATCTTGTATTACATTAATGTATTAGTTCTCTAAAAAATATATAATAAATTTATCTACATATATAAATACATAAAGGGTATACCTAAAAGCGCTATGACTTTTCAAATGCGTATTTTGAAGTAAAGAGTCGTTATAATGCTAAATTTGGATGGATCATTCAAAATTTATTTATTTTCTTGACATCAGCATTACGCGTGCGTTCAAATAATAACTATATACTTTATATCATTGCAAACATTTTTTTTTGTCTCGATGCAAAATATTTCATGTACACAACCATTTGTCAATTTTATATGTGAATTTTATCTTTCTATTTCGTGTATTTCAGTTTTTGTCGATCGCAAAATACCGCATATTGCCGTAAAACAATACATTTCTAAACTAGCCTGTTTTCCGGTCCGCCGTTCGAACTTTCTGTTTCCCTAATATCTGGCTAGGAAAAAGAGATGTCGCATAGGCACTTTCCTACTTTCTGTATCACAATAATCTGCTCGTCCACTCCACCTATGCAAAAACTTGTTGGGTCAGCTTGAACAGCTCATGCTATACCTGCCTCGAAAAGACTGGCAGGCAGTGTTAACGTGTAAGCTCGAAGAGCTTCTTGTTATTGGAGGAGATTCGGGCATCCAGATCATTTTGGTAGATCGTTAAAGGACAAACAGTTTGCTTGACTCCGCGGCATCTGTTGTAAGATTAAACAGAGTGTCTTCAAATCATTCCTACCTATACAAATATAGCTCGAGAGCATACTTGATTAGATATACGCTCGGATGGTCACAGCATTAATAAGTATATGTGAAAGTGTAAAGTTTTTTATTAGTGCAAAAATGTGTGTGTTGTAATTAGATGCAAGATTATTTTGTTGAAATTAATGCAATACGTCTCGATGACTAAACAATCGTATATCACTATAGTTTAGATTGAACTTTATCTTTTCATCCAGCGTGTGTTTGTTTTTTAGTATCATATTCGAGCGAACAAAGCAGATTGCAATTCGTGCCTTTTTATTATTATATTTTCTTCATCGTAAAATTTTGTTTCTTATGTATCTTCTATGCCATAAAAATTACTGTTTTTGATAAAACAGTTTATATGCATAATGTAAAATGTATAGCAGATGGATATGCAAACTTACATGAATCTACGTTTAATATAAGTTGTACGCATTAATTCACTATTCAATTTGAATTGAGATAGACCAAAAGTTGCTGATTTGCCACGATTTTCAACTTTGTCTAGGATACTGTTTACTTGAATTTTATGTAAAAATCTGTCTCAAAACTGCAAAAATCTAATAAATTTGAACTTTTTTAATACTTGCATTAATGCGATGGAGCAGATAATTGATTTATAAACGGTTATAATAAATAGAAATTCTGCTGCTCAAAAGTCTTTTGTAGATTTAATTCAATATAAACCACATAAAATAATAATTTTGAAAGTATAGGATGCCTATACATATAGCTGTTACGGTATTGATTGTTTGTTATTTAAAATACTGCATTCTTAATAATACAAACATTTTTTATAATTTAAGAAATTTTTAAGATTTATAGTAGAAACTGGAAAAGCAAAAATTAAAAAATAAAATTTTTCAAAGAAAACAGAGCCGCACTGAAATGATAAAAACTGAGAAGATTCCACATTTTTTCTTCATGCATACGTTTTCATATAAAACGACGAGCATGCGTGTAAGGTCAGGGGTCAGAAGCACGCAGCGGGCTAATCTCGCGGCGACCGGTAATTTCGGGAGTATAAAAGCCGCGAGTCGCGGACGGATCAGCATCAGTCTGCCCCCTCTGGCAGAAGAGAATTTGTATCTGATCGAAGCGAGAAAAGCGCGCAGCAAAAATGATGCGCAACTGCATCGTCTTCGCCCTGTTCGTGGCGATGGCGGCTGCCACGCAGTCCTACCCGGGCTACTACGCCAAGACCGCCGACATGGACTTCCTGCACAAGCAGAAGAAGATCTTCGACCTGCTCATGTACGTCGACCAGAACGTGCTTACCGACACCGAGTACTTCGAGGTCGGCCGCAACTACGACATCGCTACCAACATTGACTACTACACCAACAAGGTACACACGCTTTTACATCCACATATATTTTCATTATAAAAGTTATTGGAATCTTCTAATGCGATCGATTTCTACCCCAATGATGGCAATAGGAGGCAGTCTACGACTTCCTGAGCTGGTACAAGAGCGGCTTCCTCAGCAAGGATGCTCTCTTCACCTACTACAAGCAGGAGCACCGCGAGGAGATGATGCTGCTCTACCGTCTCTTCTACTTCGCCAAGGACTTCACGACGTTCTACAAGACCGCCTGTTGGGCCCGCATGCACATCAACCCCGGCATGTTCACCGCTGCCTTCACCACCGCCGTCATCTACCGCAACGACACCAAGTACATCCGCCTGCCGGCCATCTACGAGGTCTATCCCAACCTCTTCTTCGACTCAAAGGTCATCCGCGACGCCCACCGCCTCAAGATGACCCGCGGCTACGGCTACCACCACGGCTACGACCATGGCATGCAGTACAGCAAGGACAGCTACGAGAACGTCGAGACCTTCTACGTCTACTCGAACTACACCGACATCTGCATCAACCCGACCCACGCCCTCGAGTACAAGCTCAACTACTTCACCGAGGACGTCGGCTTGAACGCCTTCTACTACTACTTCCGTATGTCGTTCCCCTTCTGGATGGACACCAAAGACTACAACGTTCCCAAGAACATTCGTGGTGACCTCTACTATTTCCTCCACCAACAGTTGATGTCAAGATACTACCTCGAGAGATTCTCCAACGACCTCGGCGAGATCGAGGACTTCAGCTGGGACTCGATGAGCCTACCGGGCTTCTACTCCGACATCAGCTTCTTCAACGGCGTCTCCATGCCCAGGCGCGACTGGTGGAACGTGGTTCCGTTCTACAAGTACCGATACGTCGAGTACCTGAAGAAGCTCGAGACCCGCATCCTCGAGGCCATCGACTCCGGCTTCTTCTACGACGAGATGGGCAAGCAGATCAGCTTCTACACCCCGGAGGGTCTCAACTACCTCGGCAACATCATCGAGGGTAACTGCGACTCGTACAACGTCAAGTACTACGGCGCCTACGACGTCCTCGCCCGCGACATCCTCGGCATGAACTTCGACTGCAAGTGCAAGGACTACTACGTGCCCAGCGCCCTCCAGCTCTTCTCCACCAGCATGAGGGACCCGGCCTTCTACAGGCTCTACGACAGAATCCTCTTCTTCTTCCATAAGTACAAGTCCTACCTGCACCGCTACACCAAGAGCGAGCTCGAATTCCCCGGAGTGAGGTTCGAGGGCGTCGAGGTCGACAAGTTCTACACCTACTTCGACAAGAGGGAGTACTTCATCAACAACGCCGTAGCCGTCGACAGCTTCAAGGAGGGCAAGTCCTTCAGCATCAAGGCCTTGCAATACAACCTGAACTACAAACCGTTCACCTACAAGTTCGCCATCAACAGCGACAAGGACACCAAGGCCGTCATGCGCGTCTTCTTGGGACCCGCCGTCGAGGGAGAGAAATACGACGACTACTCTTACCTTCTCCACTACTACCGATACTTCTTCATGCTCGACGAATTCGAAGTCAACCGTGAGTTCGATCGCTTCGATATTTCCCTGTTATGCTTATAATATTTTCCACTGACCACCTCAATTTTATAATTACAATTCTTTCCAGTAAAAACCGGAATCAACAACTTCGACCATCTCAGTACCGACTCGTACTTCTTCCAAGGAGGATACATCACCGGTGACAAATTCTACAAAAAGGTCATCAACGCCATCGAGGGACACGAGCCCTTCCAATACAACAACCGCATGTTTGGCTTCCCCAACCACCTGATGCTGCCCAAGGGTAAGCCCGAGGGTATGAGGTTCAAGCTCTTCTTCTACCTTGGACCGTACGAAGAAGTCAAGAGCTACGAGCTCCCCATCCTTGGCAGCGTCAAGTACTACGGCAAGTCCTTCGGCTTCCCACTGGACCGACCCATGTACCCGTGGTTCTTCAAACTCGACAACTGCTACTTCAAGGACGTCTTCATCTACCACATGAAGGACTACGACATGAAGTACAGCCGTCAATACTAAGCTGACTTTTGTCGAGGCGAACGCTGAGACTCTGATTCGTGCAACGCAATCGGGCTATGTACAGCGATGTAGTTTCACAAGAGAGAGCGAGTCTGACGAAACCATAAGACTTACTACTTTTTTATTACTTTACTTTTAGATGATGATTATCGAGGTATCCATTTAGGATTCCTCCTTGATTACAAATAGATTGTAATAAATGAATTATTGAAAAGTATTCGTGCTCGTTATTCGATTCCTATCCTTATTTAACATATAACTTTTTCCTCCCAAAAAATCTAAATCAAGCCGTAATCGTGGTAGGATAGGTGTCTGAAAACGGCATGTTTTCTTACATAGCCAAGATTTTGACTATACAAAAGTCGAGTACATTTGCAATAAAATTATTTTTTCAGTAAGGTTTAAAATTTTTATTTAAAACAATTTGTCACATAATTTGGAAAGTAAATTTACATCGGAATTTGAGAAAAAACATATATATTTATTTAAATAGTCATTTTGAAATTGACCGTCAGTATGTAGTACTATTATTATACATTCTATAAAAGAATCGTCTCACGTAAACCAAAATTATTAAACCAACTAGAAATTAGAAATTAAAATATATTTTCAAACAATAGTACTACGGATGTTTCATGAAAGAACATCTCCTACATTGAACATTTAATGGCATTCTGGTTCTTTGTAATCTCATCGACAAAAGTGACTTTAATTTGGTGTATTTGCTTCTCGGGAACGACATAGTCGGTGCTGTCTTTTTTCGGAGGTCTAACAAAATCGGGTATCACGTAAATAACAGCGAAGCCCATCAGGAGACCAACTGAAAAGAAACCGATGAATAAGCATAGCATCAGCAGAAAACGGCTGAGGGCCGGAGAACACAACTCGTCGATCGATACGCTCGACAGAGAGCTCTTCAAGTTTCGGCAATTGATGTTTAGAAAGTCGGAAAACCTCTCAGAATAATCCATACGAATGAAGTATAACATATCTCGAGATGAGCAGTCGCAGCTCCATGGGTTGTTGCTAAGAGTCAATTGCGAGATATTGGATCCCTTGGACATTCGCTTTAGGACCTCAGAGTTTATAGATGTCAGTTTGTTGCCATTGAGGTTTAAAATCTGTAAAAAAAATATCGGGTTAATAATTTGAAAGAGAACTACAATTAGATACAATAATTCCCCAGATAAAAATTTGGCTTACGTTCAAGTTAGGGACGATCAAACTCTCTTCCACAGCAGCAATTTTATTATGAGCCAGATTTAAACTGACCACCTTGTTGTACCCCTTTGCACTCATGTTTGGCCCAGTCCTGAGCTCGTTCATGGACAAGTCGAGCTCAACCCGTTCGGCTCCGCGACTGTCGATCCACGTGGGTGGGGTAGACAGGTTTCTTCCGGCGCAGTCGAGCAGTAAAGTATGGTCCGAGGGTCTCATCCAGCAGTCGCACGAGGACTCAGATGTGCACGGCGTCGCCAGGCACTTGATGGTACGAGAGTTCAATTGAGCGACTGACAAACCTGACATATATTCGGGACCTTCGCAGGTCATGTCCTCGATGTCCAGTTTCAGGCGGGCCTGAGTGGGGATGTTCATCTGGTTGGTGAGATAACGGACGAGGTCGTAAATTTTGCAGTCACACTGAATCGGGTTTGAAGAGAGAAGCACGCTGGCTTTGCGAGAGCGTCTATACTCTTCGACATCAGGCATATATTCGAGGTGAGCTAGATTAACGTGCCGAATATTGTTGTGACTCAAATCGACCTTGATATCGTCGGACGTGAATCGCAGATCCTCCGCCTATATAAAGAAAAAGTATATATTAAATAATTGACATTTTTTATATCTGAAAATGTTTTTTTTTTTTGTTTAACAATATTTAGATATATACCTGCAGCGACTTGAAGCTATTGTAGGAAAGATAAAGTTTTTGCAATTTTGAACCGCCGATAATCCAATCACTGAAGATTTCTGAGATGTTATTATTCGTCAAATCCAATTCCTCGAGCAAGCTGCATGGGTGGAGCGGTGAAAGTTGACCAAATGGGTCGAAAATGTTGGTACGCAGTGTCAACTTGTTGTTTGCAAACTTTGCAATTCTAAGCTGTTCGAGAGAAGCAAACGCGTCAACGTGAATGTAGCTCAGATTGTTATCCTCAATGTTGAGCTCCTCCAGCGATTCTAACCCTGCGAAGGTGTATCTGTAAAATATAGAAAAATCTTAATTTTTCAATTTTTCTAAATGAACAATAAAGTATCCACTTGGATAGTACTTACTTTCCGATCGACGTCAGATGATTCTTAGACAGGTCAAGTTTGACGAGTTTCTTGTTATTGGAGAAAGTTTGAGCATCTAAATTTCTTAGATCGTTGAATGACAAACTGAACGTTTGCAACTCTGCGGCATCTTTCAAAAGATTCAAAGGCAGCGTCATCAGAAAATTTCTACTCAAATTCAGCTCGATTATACTCGTTGAGCCCCAGAACAAATCTTCGGGCAGATGGAGAATTCCACTGCGCATGAGCGAGACCACTTGGAGATCGGCAAAGTTCGCCAACAATCTGGCGGGCAGTGTCGTAAGATTGCCCTTGTTGTACGAAAGTTTGACAATCCTGAGTTTAGGGTTGTAGATAAACAGATCGGCCGGCAACGAGGTGAAATTGTTGATGCTGAAGTTGATGATCTCCAGGTTCTTTAAATCGGCGAATACATTCACCGGAAGAGTTTTCAGGTTGTTCTGATGGATATCGAGGACGACGAGACTCCGCAGGTTACGAAACAACTCCGGCTTCAATTCCTGGAAATCGTTCTTCCAAAGGTTCAACAATTCGATACGCTTGAGACCGTCAAAGACTCCCGGAGTCAGAGACTTGAGGTTGTTGCCGCTGAGCTCGAGCGTCTTCAAAAAACCGGACCTGTCGAAAAAACCTTGCGGGATCTTGATGTTCGTCCTCCTCAGTTCCAAAATCTTCAAGCGAGGAAGTCCTGCAAAAATGTTAAGACAATCGTTAAAATGTATACCTCTTGCTTTTTATCAAAATCAATCTTCATTAAACTACATATAGCACACTAAATCAATGCGAAAAACTCGCCTCTCAGAAGATCCTGTTGAACGCCGAACTCTCCCAACCGATTGTTCGTCAGCACGAGGTGCTTCACGTCGGGAAAAACCTCCAAGTCCTGAGCGCTGAGCGGCGCCTTGAGATCCTCGTACTTCAAGTATTCCACGTTCTCGGTATTCTGCCACTTGGCGATTCTAGAGCTGTACATCGGCCCTGGTGGAGCGCACGAAGCGAAGACAAACTTGTCGATTCCGGGACGATCGACGACGGCGCCGCCTCGAAATAACCGGGACCAGTCCGGCGAGTTCGCGCACTCGATACGCACTACACCCTCTGCAGGTTGGATCGTTATGTCGAAGGCTGAGTTTGTCGTGGAATTGCTCGAGCAGTGGATGTTGTACTCGTTCTTGCCACTCGCGAAGCAGTTGCAGGACAGATCATTCGGGCAGCTGAAACGGCTGGACGCGGTGGAGTGGATTGCAAGGAGCAGGATGAGAGACAGTGGCAGCAAGAGCCGTGCCATCGTTGAGTACTGCTTGAAATGCGAGTCTGGAACCGAAATTGGTTTTTATTAGTCCCGATTATGTTTTGTATAGGTGTTGGTTTGCCAAGTTATGCGCGATCTCGAATCGATAAAGTTATAGTGAGACAGATTTTGCGTATGCATATAACGGAGAATCTTTCTCGAGGGTACAACTGAGATGTACATATCTAAGCCTAGTTTTTAGATTCTACGCGGCGGCACAACAACTCCAGTTTAATCGCGATGGTTTGTTGCAGTTATATGCGCTAGTATACTTTATAATATTGATTTATGAAATAGTACAACATGGGCTGTTAACTTATAACTGGTCCATTAGTTTCAAAGGGCCATACTGGAGTCATGCGTATCGTATTAGTAGTATCCTGTGTGCTATATAAACAACAACTTATGAGACGAGTATCGTGCCTCGAAGCTACGCACAGCAGAAGTGAAATGTTAAACAATAAAAAATTTCTCACCAAAAAAACAGAGTTCAATCCAAGTATCGCGCACTTTGCAGCACAAGCGCAGTGTTATCCTGCCGCAAACACTATGTATATCAACACTTCACTTTCAAAACCAAATATATCACACAAGCTCTCGACTACAACTGGACTAGCGTTCGCGTTTGCGAAAACTCGCAAGACGTGTGTACCGATAGTCCAAATATCAGAACTGTTGCACTTCTAAGGAGACCGATAGCTTATATATTCGTATACCCCCTCCAACAACCCTCCGCAAGCTTAGATCTTTTTCGAGACACCGATATAGTCTGTCGGGGAAAGCACTATCACCCGTCTAGGCATTTCGGCTGGAGCTGAATTGTTAATGACTTTTCTATTATGATCTTATATATAATGATGTCAAAGACCGTTTACGTGATAATAGATCCTTTTCATCGTTTGATTTAGTTCGCAGTCCTTTTGATCGTCGCGGCTAATGGATCTCGGGTGTATTTATATAGCAGCATCGGTATAGCACATGAATAATAATGTCGCTTGAAACGAACGTCATTAGCGCGCGCATCTGAAATGAGAGATAATTGATGCGGAGTTTGAAGTCAAATTTTTAGAAAAAAACAGCTGATATACTATATATACTATATATGTGTGTGTATGTGTGTTGTTTTTGAAGCGGCTCTCCAGATAGGCCGTTATTCCCCTCAGCCGTCGATATCGACCGATGTAATATCCACGAGTTATTAGTATAACGCATTTCGAACCGAAAAGCTCAACACGATAAAATCGGTTTTATGCACGTGAAAATGAATTCCTCTTGGCGCCGTTTCGGTCGGTAATGCGTTTTATCGAGAATGTGTGTCATAGCCAAGGATAATGAAAGGTTCCGTCAGGTTGGCATTCGATATCTCGATCAGGTATCATACTTAGAGAGAGATATAAGGTATATACTCCGGGATCCATTGATTTGATTCTCGGTGATGGGCATTACTGCTCATTAGTTCGGCTATAGTATATACGTATACGGTCAATTATTTTATCGAGAACGAGACAAGATTGCGAAAAATAGTGAATGTTTAAAGTTCAAAATTTGAAATAATTGTTGAAAATTAACTTATATTGGTAGGATTTTCTATATCTAATAGTTTTGTCAATATATGTTATAATTAATTAAATTGCAGTAATTAAAAAATATACAATTTAAAACTTGCAGCTTGAAAAATTGGATTTTTTTTCTTATTTTTGACAGATTGTTTGATCGTTTTAGATTTTTAGAAAGCATTTAGATATTTATGTCTTAGAAAATTATGTAATTATATATGTTTAAACTTTAACTATATACAGCAAGTAAATATATAATAAAGCATATATTTGTAATAAAACTAGTCGTTTTTAGAAATATCTATTAGATGTATTAAAATAATATATAATTATTCTTGATCAATAAATATATGTAACGGGTTGATCTTTAATAATAATTAAAAGATTGATATAGTGTGTGTATGATTATATTTTATTTATTACATGGTATATTATTACATACGTTACATAGATAGTATGCAATGGATTATTATCATTACACTATTACAATAAAGTCATTACAAAAAAAATCTAATATTGCTTCCAATATTGTTCAGAAAATGTAAAAATGTATCGTTGTACATAAGTATTTATAATGCTAAATACAATTCAGGTTATTTTGCGATACATTACAAATCGCATAAAATGTAAAATCTATAATAGCATTGTCAAGCGACAACGGTCAAGTACATTATTTATATGTCAATTGTAGAAATTATTGAATTTTCTGTAAAGTTAAAATTAAAATATACTTAAAAAGAATGGTAGTGCAGATATTTCACAAACTACTTATTTTTTAGTAAACTTGAAAAATTTGAAAAATTGATTTTCATATTTACATGTTTCCAAGATTGTTTAAATAAGGATTAAACGGACGAATTTACTCAGTTACACTGTAAAAAAGATAAAACAATATTTTTATATGTGGCACAATACAAAAATTATTTTTATCTTTTTTTTTACACGGTACCTGAGTATATCAAATAGTTAACGATCGTTTGTTAAATAATTTCAGACGTACATAAAAATGAAAATCCGTTTTCGATTTTTTGATAATTCAAGGTGGGTAATCCCAAGAAACTTTAGCTTATCTCTCCAACGGTTTCGATGACAGCCTGGTTCTTTTTAATCTCGTTGGAGAAAGTGACTTGGAGCTGGTTGATTTGCTTTTCGGAGACAATGGCTCTGTTGATGATACCCATGTAGTTGTTCTCCTCGTCGACTTGTATCGGCAGTCTAACCGAGTGAGGCATGGCGTACTTGAGTTTCTGCCAGAACCAGGGGTCGCCCCACTTGACATACGTGTTCATCTGCAGGTAGGTCCGGAGTTCGGGGTCGAGTTTATCGGTGGGGCCGATTTCGCCGTAGACGACGACGATGACTCTCGCGCGTTTTTCACTAATAGCCTGCTTGTGGGCGGCCTTAAACTCCAGGCGGCCCCAGACGCTCTCTATAAAGTTGGGCGACAGCACGACTATGGTACGTCGAGATTCTTCGACGCTGCGGGTGATCTGCACGGGTATCCACTCGCCGGCCAGCCAATCCCGAATGTGGATGCAGAGCTTGTAGGGCTTGGGTCCGTCCTCGAGTTTGGCCACGAGCTCCTTCATCACGAACTCCTCGTCCTTGTGCGAGTAGCTGATGAAGGCGTCGTAGGTTTTGTCCCGGTCGATCTCCTCCTCCGTCACGAGGCAGAGGCACAGGCTCTTCGAGTAGAGCCAGACCTTGATCTGCTTCTGGTAGCGGAAGTACAGACCCGCGGTGCCACCCACGAGAAGAGCCAAGAGACTCATGACCGAGCAAACGATGATGACCAGATTATTCGAGGTGGGACAGAGCTTTTCGATCGAGAGACTCCAAAGTGAGACGTTGGAATTTCGACAAGTGATGTTCAGCAAGTTGGGAAGCTGCTTGAAGCTAGACTGAACGTAGGAAAGCAGATCGATAGATGAACAGTCGCAGCTCCATGGATTGTTCTCTAGAGTCAGTTGCGAGATATTCGATCCGTTGGACAGTTTCTTTATGACCTCGGAGTTGACAGATGTCAGTTTGTTACCCTCGAGGTTTAAAGTCTGTTAAAAAAATGTCGAGTTAATAGTTGAAAGAAAATTATAGCTATAGATACAATCATTTCCCAGATAAAAATTCGACTTACGTTCAAGTTAGGCGCGATCAAACTCTCTTCCACAACAGCGATTTTATTATGGGCCAGATTTAAACTGACCACCTTGTTGTACCCCTTTGCACTCATGTTTGGCCCTGTCCTGAGCTCGTTCATGGACAAGTCCAGCTCAACCCGCTCGGCTCCACGAGTGTCGATCCACGTGGGTGGGGTAGACAGGTTTCTTCCGGCGCAGTCGAGCAGTAAAGTATGGTCCGAGGGTCTCATCCAGCAGTCGCAAGTGGACTCAGACGCGCACGTCTTGGCCAGGCACTTGATTGTACGAGAGTTTAATTCCGCGACTAACAAACCTGCCATGTATTCGGGACCTTCGCAGGTCATGTCCTCGATGTCCAGTTTTACGCGGACCTGAGGAGGGGTTTTTATCTGGTTGCTGAGATAATGGACGAGGTTGTAAACTTCGCAGTCACACTGAATTGGGTTCGCTGACAGAAGCACGCTGGCTTTGCGAGGATTCGTGTCCTCGATGGCAGAAATGTACTCGAGGCGAGCCAGATTAACATGCTGAATGTTGTTGTGACTCAAATCGACTTTGATGTCGTCCGACAAGAATTGAAGATCCTCGGCCTACGGAGAAGAATCAAACATTACAGTTCTGAAATTTGTTGTTATTTTAATTGTTTATATTTCGAGCCTTACCTGCAAGGATGTAAAGTTATTGTACGACAGATCGAGTATTCGCAAATTCATGCCGGTGATAGTCCAATCGCTGTACATTTTGGTGATATTATTGTGAGCCAGATCCAATTCTTCGAGTGAGCTGCAGGGATGAAACGGCGAAAATTGGCCAAAGCCGTCAATACGATCGGTCTGCAATGTCAACTTGTTGTTTGCAAAGTTGGCAAATTTAAGTTGTCGTAGACTCTCAAAAGCTTTGATGTGGATGTAGCTTAGATCATTGTACTCTATATTGAGCTCCTGCAAGGATTCTAATCCCGCGAATGTATGCCTGTTAAATAAAGATCGATATTATTTTTCTCGATTTCAATGAATGAATAATCAATATAAATTACAGCCACCCTTTAAAAGTTGTACTTACTCTCCGATTGATGTTAGATGGTTCTTAGATAGGTCAAGTTTGACAAGCTTCTTATTATTGGAAAAAATTCCGGCATCCAGATTTTTCAGATCGTTAAAGGACAAACCGAGTATCTGAAGATCGACGGCATCTTTTAATAGATTAAACGGCAGCGTCGTCAGAAAATTTCTGTTCAAATTCAGCTTGATTATACTCTTCGAGCCCCAGAACAAATCCTCAGGCAAGTATAGAATTCCGCTACGCATGAACGAAACCTCTGTGAGATTAGCAAAGTTCGACAACAACCTGGCGGGCAGTGTCGTGAGATTGACCTTGTTGTACGACAATTTAACAATCTTGAGCTTCGGATTGTACAAGAACAAATTGGCCGGTAACGAGGTGAAATTGTTGGCGCCAAAGTTGATTTTCTTCAGGTTATATAAATCGGCGAAGATATTCACCGGGAGAGTTTTGAGACTGTTATGATGGATATCGAGGGCGACGAGGTTCCGCAGGTTACGAAACAACCCCGGCTTCAATTCCTCGAAATCGTTCTTCCAGAGGTTCAACAGTTCGATACGCTTGAGTCCGTCGAAGACTCCCGGAGTCAGAGACTTGAGGTTGTTGCCGCTGAGCTCGAGCGTCACCAAAAAACTCGACCAGTCGAAGAAGCCTTGCGGAATCCGGATGTTCGTACTTCTCAGCTCCAAAATCTCCAGGTGAGGAAGTCCTGCAAAAATGTTAAGACGATCGTTAATTCATCCGGCTTACGTTTTTCATAGAACACAATATCTGATTAAATGACACATATAGCACATCGAATCAATGCGAGAAACTCACCTCTCAAAAGATCTCGCTGAACGCCCAACTCTCCCAACCGATTGTTCGACAGCACGAGGTGCTTCACGTCGGGAAAAACCTCGAAATCCTCAGCGCTCAGTGACGCCGTGAGATTCTCATACTTCAGATACTCGACTTTTTGAGCATTCAGCTGCCACTCGACGATTCTCGAGCTGTACATCGGCCCTGGCGGCGCGCAGTCGGCGAACACAAACTCGCTGACGGGGCCGACGTTCACGGAAGCGCCCTGAAGCAAACGCGACCAGTCCGGCGAGTTCTCGCACTGAATATGAACCAAGTCCTCTGGCTGAATCGTGATGTTGAAGGCCGAATTCGTTGTGGAGTTGGTCAAGCAGTAAATCTTGTACGTGTTTTCGTCACTCGCGTAGCAGTAGCAGGGAAGATATTTGGGGCAACTGAAACTGCCGATCGCGCTCGAGCAGATCCCGAGGAGCAGGATAAAAGACAGTGGCAGCAAGAACCGTGCCATCGTCGAGTCTTTTTTCAGATGCAATAAGTCTGGAAAAGAGTTTTCATTAGTCGTGTAATATTCCAAGAGTGAGCGATTTCACCTGAATTCGCAGCTGGACAAAAGCGAACCTCTGAAATCGAAAAATAAAATGCTTACCAAAACGATCGCGCCGAGGTCCCGCTCAAGCACAAAAATTCCCAGCACAGACACTTATTTTGACACAAGAAAATCGTACGCTTCGCACGAAAAATCCAAAATTCACGAAAGCTCTCGACACGAACGTTAGATCAGCAAAGTTACGGAGAGAAGTGCACCGGTCTACCGAAAAATCGGTACTGATGCTTCTATATATAGGTACCGGGGCCGAACCGCCGAAGACAGTTATGCTCGTTTACCTTACCCCCTCCAGCAACCCTCGGCAAGCTTGTAATATAGCTGCGACACTTTGAATTCGGATGAATTGCGAGGCCTCGTTCGAGACACCAATCGGAGAGTTTGTTCTAGGGAAGACCCACGGCCCGTCTATATGGACACCTTGTATATTAATGACCTTATTTAGGGCTTTGCTTGCGGGCTGTTGGAGCTTCCGTGTTTATATTGATATCGCTGATTTTGTGAAATTCGGCTGGTCTTTCGTGTTTGTGAAATAATTGTTGAATCGCAAGGCTGTCGGAGTTCTGTGTTTTGTTGTTTCCAGACTCGCACACATAAGCTCGACTTGTATATAAAAGCTGTATTTTATCGTTTGCGAAAAACGCAATTTCACGTATATAATATAAAAAATGCACTTTTTTTACACTTAAAAGTGTATTATAACGAGTAATCGTTCTCTACATATGCATGACTATACTAGGACTTGGACGTATCTTAAATAGTTCCCTAAAAATTTGAATATTTCAATCGGGCAACTTCGATCGAAACAAGGAATCGCAAAATTGCAATAAAAAATATTCAACTAAAACTATACTGTTCACAATAATCGTATACTTTATCACATATAGTAACGCACACTTATTTCCCCTCGCTATGCATATACGTAAAACCATGCTCACTTTATTTCTCTAAAAACGTTACTTCCTTATATCAAACAATACCCATTAGAAAAAATGTATCACCTCACCTCTCAAAAGTATACACCTGGCGCGACGATATTTCGATGGTAGTCTCCTATACTTAATATTCAGTCGTCTGCGTCTGCAGTAGGAGCACCGAAAGCTTTCCGGCGCTGCTTACCAAATAAGCATCATATATACTGAGGCTAATATAACGACGAATTACCTACGGCCTATCTGCCCATCAGCATCAGCTGGGGAAACCCAGTCGTCCAGACGTGTCGACAGTCGGCAGGCGATTATCCCCTTTCAGCAATCCTCGCAGGTAGTTCGTTGCATTCCCCTTTCTTACCGACCACGCAATGTACAGCGGCCGACTATAGGGTTGGGTTTTTCCATATTAGTTTTATATAAGTAGTCGCGATTCGGCAGACACTACCTATAAACTGCTCATATACCCTTATATACCTACGCAGTCTATACTTTTTCTTTGCGCTGGAATCGGTATGACGATGTGAGAGGCACGATCGACTTATATATATATATATATATAAGTATTTCGTCTGTTTTTTATGTCGTGTTTCGATTCATTGAGAGAAGAGTTTTATGGGACTTCCGATGTGAAATAAAGACATGCGATTTTTTGTATAACCGTCAATGGTTTAACCTTTGTAAACCATCGATCAAAAGCAGACATACTTATTGCCGCGACGGCGGAAACCACACTGCTTATTTTCTCGCGGGATATGTAGTATCGGACGAATCCATGTATATAGTAGTTACAACGGTCAAAATAAAAAAATATGTTTTATAAGAGCCTGTCGAATGTAAACAGCGGCAGGCTAGCCCCAATTCGCGGTTACACTACATGCAGCATAATATAAGTATATATATATATATATATATATATATATACATACATACATACATAAATATATAAATTTTTGTTCGCAAATTTTCTCTCAAATACCGTAAGATTTTTTTGGAACCCAAATAATTGATTTTTACAAAATTCTGAAAAAATCCATAATATCTATAAATATACAAGTTTCGATTTCTTTAAAAAAAAAATCATAAAATTCTTTTGTAACAGCATCTTTAAAATGGGCCTAGCCCGACGTTGGCATCAGTGCATCAACACAAGTTATATATATCTATAGAACTGTCCCTGTATGAATCGCGCGCGAAAACCGCGGTTCCGTAGCTGCCAACTATATCTTACTTACGGCTCTGAAAAGAAAAGCGAGGTAAACCAACGGACTCGAGGTTCCCCGATTGGTAACCTTGAGCATCGGGTTGTGACTCGCAGCATTGGCGGGAAAAGAGCGCGCACGCCGCCGGCCGTTGTTTCTATTGTGTCATCATTTCGACAGATCCCTCGAGCTCTCCTCAGCGGTCTATCGTTTCGAGTCAACGGCTTTTAAGTACTAGGTTTTTTAAACAATTTTTTTAATGTCTGGCTGAGACAATAAACAACAGTGACTTCATAAGAGAGTTAAACTATAGTGTGCTAGAGCAGTCACGGAATAGTTCAAAGTATTAAGTATTATTCGAGAGAAGAGAATCTACGAGAATTTCGCAAGGATGTTTGAGGAGAACATCGAGGACGAGATCAGCTTAACTCCGCCGGAAGCAGGGGACATGAAGGGAGTCGGCCGCGACGCGATGGATAACTCTAAGGACTCTGGATTAGATAGCATTTCCATTAGCTCGAACAGTAGCTCAGGTAAATATAGGCGTTTTGAATTTTTTTTCGCGAAAACAAAGGAGCGTTAGAGCCTCCGGGGTGACAATTTTTCTTTTGGCTATGAATTTTTAGAAGATTGGAGTTATACTTTACCTGTCATTTAGCAATTCACAGCTGTTTGAAACAAAACTGTCTTTCAGTACTTTTGCGTAGAATTTTGCTTTGATTGGAGAGTGAGATTTTTCGTTGATTATTGGTCGAAATAACAAGAATGTCTGATATTGCAGAGCTATTAAAGAAAGAAAATGAGGGAACGATCGGAGAGGGCATCCAGTTCGTTGATCCAGCCCTCATAACAGCAGAAGCAGAAAGGCAACGTCTCAAGGCAGAGGAGAAGAAGAGGAAAATTAATGAAGAAATTTTGGCAAAGAAAAGGGCTGAACAAGAAGTATACGAACAAGAGATTAAGAAAAAACAGTACAAGCGTTTGATGCATTTGCTGTCGCAAAGCAAGGCAATGTCCAACTTTATCATGAAGAAATTTGAGACCAAAAAACCCAAGGATAAAGTCAAAGTATCTAAGGAAGAGTCGAATGCAGCTTCAAACAAAGAAAACGCAAAGGAAAATGAGTCACCACTTCCTAAGAAAAGAAGTCGTAAAGTGAACAAAAAATATCTTGAAGAGATACCAGTGAGTAAAGTGTACAACCGACAAGTAGACTTGGATTTGTCCTTTATTAATTCTATTTTGTTGAATTAAGATAAAGTCGTTTGATTATTTCCAAAACCTGCATTTTTAGTTTATTAATTACAATATCGTTTTATTAAATTTTAATTTACATATTAAAATTTACAGAAATCCAAAAGAGGCAGAAAGCAGATAAATCTTAGTCAAGAAGATATTACAGAAGAATTGGAATCTATGTCTGATGATGAAGCAAAGGAAGAAAATCAGAAGAGCGAGTCAATTGACACTTTCATACAGCCCAAATATTTTCAAGGAGAATTGAGAGATCATCAGAAAGAAGGAGTAAACTGGCTTAAAGTTTTATATGAAAATGGATTAAACGGCATTTTAGCAGATGAAATGGGTCTTGGAAAAACGATTCAAATTATTGCTTTGTTTTGTTATTTAATTGAGAAACAAATAGCGGGACCATATTTGGTAGTGGTTCCCCTTTCTACGCTAGCAAATTGGACCACAGAATTTGAGCGTTTTGCGCCAAAACTTCCCGTTGTTGTGTATTACGGAAATGGAAGGTCAATGCTTCAGAAAAAGATTGAACGAAAAGTACATATTGGAGGAGGATCTTTTACTACACTACCTATTGTGCTCACGACATACGAACTACCTCAGAAAGATACAGCATTTTTGCGAAAGTTTAATTGGAGGTATATTGTTGTTGACGAAGCGCAAAGGATCAAAAACTTTAATTGCTTACTCTTCAGGTAATTTAATTTATTTTTCTTGACAAAACAACAATATTTTTTTATTTACTATTTATTATATTTATTAATTCTGTTTTGCAGGGTACTTAAATCTTTAAAATCTGTTAACCGTTTGTTGATAACGGGTACACCATTGCAAAATAATTTATCTGAACTTTGGTCACTACTGAATTTTTTATTGCCAGATATATTCAATAGTTTGGATGTGTTTGAATCATGGTTTGATGCCAAAGATGTTCAAAACGAAGAAGGAAAACAAAAATTTTTAAAACAAGAACAAGAAAAACAAGTTTTATCAGCACTTCGAGAAATATTACAGCCTTTCATCTTGCGTCGCCTGAAAGAAGATGTATGTCCTGACATTCCACCTTTGAAAGAAATCATGGTGTATGCACCTCTGACCGCAATTCAATACGACCTTTATTCGTCTATTCTTAACAGAGATATATCTAAACTACAAAAAGTGCAACCAGAGTCAATAATTGTAGATGTCGATGGTGTAAGACCAAAACGAAGGTGTACTCAAAATCACAATATCGATAAATATTATTGGAAAACAAATATTGGGATTAATAACTTTTCTAAATCATCTGACGTTGCAACTAAAATGGTTGGAAATAAGGTTATCAATACCGACGATGTTAACTTGTGGAACGAATTTACTGATGTGACAGAAGAAAATGTAGAATATTTAGTTAGGCTGAAATTGTCAGGAAGCAATGGTAAATATGATCGGATCATTCAGAACTTTTTAAAGAATGTAATTATTTTGTAACATATAAATATTTTATCAATTTCTTATTTTTAGTTATGATGTACAGGCATGTAGTCAATCATCCATACCTTATACATTATCCTTTGACTGATGCTGGAGATTACAAAGTAGATGAAAATATTATCAAAGCTTCTGGTAAAATTCTTGTGCTAGATGCATTACTAAAGAAACTACACAAGAATGGCCACAAAGTATTATTGTTCTCTACCATGGCAATGGTTTTGGATGTTATTGAAGATTATTTGTCATTAACAAATTTTAAATATGTAAGATTGGATGGAAGCGTCGCATATGATGAACGTAAAAATAGCATTGATAGCTTCCAGAAAAACTCTGAAATATTCTTGTTTTTATTGACCACTAAAGCTGGAGCAGTAGGTTTGAATCTAGCTGCAGCAGACACAGTCGTTATTTACGATAGCGATTGGGTACGTTCAATATTTCAATCATGAATTATTTTATCGTAAACATTTTTTTTCAGATGTACTAAACATCAGAAACTTTTTTTTAGAATCCTCAAAATGATCTTCAAGCAATGGCTCGATGTCATAGAATAGGTCAATCAAAACCAGTTGCAGTATATCGGCTGTGTACGAAAGGTACTGTCGATGAAGCTATAATTAAGCGTGCAAACGCAAAACGATTTTTAGAGAAAGCTGTGATTGACAAAGAAAATGGTTTGGTTAACACAGAGGAAGGTCTTTCAAGATTGAAAAAGCTTTTGGAAGAAGATTGTTTTAAAGTCGCTGATTTGAAAAATGAAGGTAATATTATTCTTGAAAATTTAAGTTACAAGAAAATAAAACACGTTTAAATAAAACCATTTTATTGCAGTGTACACGGATGCTGAGCTAGATGAATTGTTGGACAGGAGTGACATGGTCTTGTCAACAAAAGCGAAAAAATAAAAATCACAATGAATAGCAATATTTGTAAAAATTGTATCTCATGTTTGTCACAGTGATAATTAGTGTAACTATTTAATGGCAAGCATTTGTTTTAGCAATGATTAGTATAACTGCGTTTATTTATTTAAAAAATGTTTTTGCAGACTTATTCTTATACACCCGATGAAACAAACAACTAAACCATTCTGAACTCGCGTTATAATAATTTTAGGTAACCTACATTAACACCAAGATAGTTCGGAATTATTTAAAGTTATTTGTTCCGTCATGTGTATAAAGATGATTAGATGATAAGTGTTAAATGACAATCCTAAAATAAGACATTTTTATTATTTACATTATTTATAGTTTAAATTAAAAATCCATGTAGTACAAAAAGAATACGCTCTTTTAATGAATTAACTAATTGAATTGTATTACAAATAAATAATCAATATCTAGTGTTACTCGATTATAATTTGAAATTTTGTCAATGATTGTATAAAGATAATATTAAAAAATTGTTCGTAAAATGTTACAAATTCGTCAGTACATTGTATATGACAATACATAAAAGAGCTTATTACATTTCTTATTATTTATAAAGATAAAATTGGTTAAAAATTATTTTTCAATAAACATCAATTTCAAGATATAAGGACTTTTTATTTCCCATTTATACATTACGTTACTTCGGAAAATCTTTTAACAAACTATTTTCTAATATACTATTTAATTTTTATATATTTCATATAAATGATATTTTTTTACGTATTTTTTTTAGTTAAATTTATAATTTAATTGTCATATTATTCATTGTAGAACAAATTAAAAACTGTAAATACCGATACATACGACAGCTTCCATTTCCATTTTAAAATTGGTCACGTGATCAAAACAAAATTTTGGAACAAAATATATATATATATATAAATATAAAATTCTTTTTATTTTAACGGAACTTTTTCATTGGAATACTTGTAAGGGTAGTCAAATTTAAAACGAGTAATTATAATTTTCTTTATAACAAAAATTAAAATAATTGCTTCAAATTTCCAGAATTTTATGCTATAATTTGATCATATTAATGGTACTTAACTATACTCATATATATACCCTCTAATAGAAAAGTCGTCTGCATAGTAAAAGTGTATCGCGATTAGCGATATATACTTGGCGTACTCATTGCGTATTTATAATAAGTATAGTGTTGGTATAGGGTTTAGGATATACACTTATCAGAATACAAAACAGAATCGTAGTAAGTAGCAATAGGTGAACATTATAACGCGTAGCTTACCAAAGCTACATTTTTCCGAATATGGTAAGTACTCAGTTTATTATATTAAATTGATTTTTTCAATGTGTACAGTGAGAATTGGGCATAATACGAACTTCATTATTACTACAAATACACACTCACTTTTACTTACAGTTGTTAGATCAAGAACGACAAGATGATGAAATTTTTGCAATTGAAAATATTTGTAGTCCAAATGAATTCCGTTACAAAAAGAGGTCAAATATTGAGTGTTTTTTTTCCATTTCTTGTGATTTAGCCAATGAAAATATTTGTATCGATTACAAAAATGTTATTAGAAAATTGTATGTAAAGTATTTGCCACCTGTCCGTTTGTATGTGCAGCTTCCAAAGGACTATCCCTCGGTGAGCCCACCTAAGTATAATATAGCAATCAATTGGCTAACACCTTGGCAAGTATCTTTAGCTTGCCAAAAATTGGATGAACTTTGGCAGAAAAATGAGTATAATGAGATTCTTTTTATTTGGCTTGAATTTTTAAGAAGGGATTTATTAAATTTTTTGCACATAGAAGATGTTCTACAAGTATCTTATTTCATGGATTTGTTTAAAAATCCAAATGACGAATTTCTGTTGGAAGTTCTAAAATGGACAGATGAACGAGTAGTATATGGTGGTCTTTTTCTTAATCCAATTGAGAGACTGAGAGATTACAATGAATCTAAAGACCTTTTAGAATTCGAATCTCAATTTCACGAATGTGACATATGTTTTTCTATGCATTCTGGCCAAATGTGCATCAAAGTGAATATATGCAATCATGCTTTTTGCAAAGGGTGTATTCTGCAATACTTGACAATGAAGATTAGCGAACGCAATGTAAATATTCAATGCCCAGCCGCTGACTGTAAAGTAAAAATAAGTTCTAGTCAAATTCGGGGTATTTGCTCAACAGATTTGATCAAGAAGTATGAAGAATATTTATTTCAGAGTCAGATTCTATATATGAAAAAATTCAACTTGGTTTATTGCCCTAGGCGGGTCTGCCAAAAAGCTGTGTATGTTAAGATTGGGGAAAGCTTAGCTTCTTGTTCTGCCTGTGACTATAATTTCTGTGCCTTCTGCTTCAAAGTAAGTATAGAATTGATAGAACTTAAAATTAATTTAGACACACATTTCACATTTTATAAGAATAATTCTTAATTACGTAGGTATATCATGGGGTTTCAGCTTGTGCAATGGATTCTGAAGAAAAACTTAAATTAATCAAAGAATATCAAAGCGCTGATCTTGCTACAAAGAAATTTTTAGACAAGAAATATGGAAGACAACAAATTCAGCAAATTGTTGAAAAGCAATTGACTAATGACTACTTACAGGTAAAACATTAATTATTTAATATTTTTAACAATCCTTTAACAATCCTAATCAATCCTTCTACTGCTGTAACTTAATTAATGTTGATTTTTTTTTTAAGAAAAATACAAAAGCCTGTCCTTCTTGTGGTGTGTTGACTGCAAAGCTTACGGGTTGCAATCTTATGACTTGTTCACACTGTCATTCACAATTCTGTTGGTTATGTAATTCGAAAATTGTAGCTGATATCTATAATCAGTATGAACATTTTAAATCTGATACCAATGGGCTATGCAGTGGACGGTTGTTTGAAGTCACGGAGAATCAAATCGATGATTATGATCCTGAGGTAGATAACGGTTACATTATTGTGCCAAACTGGAATTTGGATATGTTTTTGAACATGCTTCATGCTCGACATTAAGCTTCAAAAGTAACTAGAAAAAGATTTACTAAAGTTTCAATAAATAATTATAAGTCATAAAATATTTTATTATTATCTCTAAAGTCTGTATGTATAAAAGATTTTTCTTATATTACATATCTATATTCTTATAATTACTTAACAAACAATAAATGTCTTTAATATTGTCGATTCTTCTTGAATTTTATGAACAATGTAAAAATATCACAAGCCTCTCAAAATTTACCATCAGCACTTGAAAAAGTTTTACTCTAATCGTGAATTTCTACGTCAACGTTTACTTCTGTTTCTAAATGTTCTGAAACTATTGACATTGTTGATTCTCTCCTCTCATTGCTTATTACTGCATCTGCAAATATCAAAGTTAAGTTAATAAAAAATTTATGTTCTTCATGAGTATAGGCTTTTGAGTTTTTGCAGTTTACCTGCACATTCTGGATTACACTGTATCAGTCTACGTCTTCTTTGAAGCTTTTTCATGTTTGATTCAAGCAAAATAGGTCCAAATATATAATAGCCTATACCACTGCCCAATATTAATGCAATACTTATGTACCCATTAAATGTCATTACGGCAAGCATAAGAAAATATCCTAAAGTAACATGAACAGACCAGTGGAAGACCTCCATAAACCATTTTGTCCATATGTGACTAGAAAGTACATTTTAATTATAAATATAAAAAATTACATATCCACAATCTCTGAGTATGATTGTAAGTACCATTTAAACGTATTTATAACTCCAGCTGATCTCTCGGATACTCTTGATATCAAGGAAGAACTATCTGTATTTTGCACTGGATTTGGAATTTGATTATTCTCTTTGGCTAGTTCCCTGAGTTTGACTTGTGATAACTTCATAGCCTCGTATAATATTGCCAAAGCTGATAAGCCTAAACAGGTGGTAACCAAACCCCATGTTGTTACTATATTATATCCGTAGAATAAAAAATTTTGAAGTTCTGTTCCAAACCAATAGGTCATATGCATCTGAAATAGAAATTATTAACAAATACAATTTATTTGCCAACAATATACAATACAATGATGAAAACGTAATTGATAAAATTTTCCAATGCAAAAAGTAACGTATTGTCCCCAACCATTGAGAGGTTATACAAAAAAAATGTTATCTGTGGAATGACTTCAGCTATCAATGATAATAAAAAACGTTTAATGTACAATAATGAACTGATAACAGTATATACACAAGTGGATTGTCAAATGCTGAAATAAAATACACCTACAGCTGAACCAGAGTAATCATAAGTCATAAAGTGGATACTTACGTTGATTGTTTTTCATAGACTAAATTGTGATTATGTGAGTAATGCATAGAAAATGGAGTAGTTTCTAAATATCTCCAACAGTAAATCCAAAGAGCAGTCTTTTCATCTTCTTATGAGACAAATATACAAGTCTTTACGTTGATTGCTTTGATATGCCTTGAAATCATGATGTAATATAGAACTAGGTTCAGTGACATGCAGCAGCTAAAGAAAATACATTATCCACCTATATAGACTAACAACGAGGTGAAAGGAGAGACTGAAAAACTTGGCACAACTTGTTTTTGCAGATCCGGATCTGTGGCATAAATATTATTATTTACGTGATAAATGAGTTAAAGAGAATTCTTAAACAGAAAAAACACTCACCTTATAACGTAATGTTAAAAATATACGTTTTCGAAATTTCTACTTCAGAAAACACTGTGTAACAGATAGCGCACCACGTTACACGCAACAGCATCGTAGAAACAAAAGCAATCCTAGTAGATATAATATGTATACTTAATCAACGCTGCGCTCGTTTAGTCATTGCAGCTGATAAGGAGCGACAGCTGATTTTTGCTGCGCTCGTTATCGAGCCCTGACACCATTCTGATGCTCCTTGCGATGCCGTTGTCAGGATCGATCATCGAACTGCGCGTTATAGGCACAGCAGGAACTGTTCTGCATTGGAGTCACGTGATTAAAAACGCATTTTCATTCAAGCTAAATCTGATGTTTTTGCGAATAAGTTGATAAATGAAAACTTCATATTACTTGCTTTTCTAAGTCTTATACGAAGTTTAAAATCAAAATTTAATCATATCTTCCTGGCGAAAATTGAATTTTTTAATAAATATTATCGAGCTATTTTAAAACAGAAGACAGACGACAAATTTATATAGGTACTATATGAAACACGTGTAGAAACCGCACTCTGCAATCCGTTATATCTATATACTTAACATCGCGATCGTTTGTGTACATATTTTTCCATAATAATTACAAGTCCGCGACTCTGACCGACCTCTGACGGTATTACCCGACACTAGTGAATTACTGCGGGTTATTAGTGTGTGGTTATTACTCATCAGGTTAAACATGTCCGTAAATCGTACATCACGTAAGTTGTATGTACATACATACATGGTGCATTGCATGCATCCACACACGCGGAGATCTTTGCCTGCGTAAAATATATGTCAAGAATTTAAAATCTACGTTCTTTCGGTCTCGCGAGGGAGATCAATAGTGTCGCATCCCACGAGGTTCGTCGCAAGTCTTCTCCGGTCTGTTATAAGTATTTTGACCGAGAGAACGTCGAGACGGCTTCTGGGAATAGGATGCTTTCGTGTAGTCAAGTCTTTTCTTTTGCACTTTGTCTGAGATTTCGCAACAATGAGGAATAATACGCCACGAGAGAATGTTTGTGAACTTTGAAAAAGCTTATTGAAAGAGGTTATTTGCTTGTTTAATTTTATAGCTATATGTATGGCGATCATATTTAAATTGTCTATACTTTTCAGGAAGATTTTAAACTATATTCTAAATTTAGATATTAACAATGTAATTGCTTAAATGCTTCAAGCTTACACCGCACATAAAAAACTGGAATTCTGATATTTTATTGTATAAAAACAGAACTAAAGGTCAGTATGCTTTCTAGACTTTTGAGATAGATTCTCATATATGTTGATCATATGTAAAAATTAAAAACATATTTTCAGTGCTTATCATTATGGCGAAGAATATAGATGACAATTTGACAAGGGAGGATTTTGATGCTGGACCTTCTAGTTATGATGAGATAGAGCCAAATTTATATTTGGGAAATTTAACGGCTGCTACAGATATAGATTGGCTAAAACAGACAAAGATCACTCATATTCTTACAGTGGATTCCTGCCCATTGCCAAGAAAAATTCAAGATGCTTTACCAGACATAAAATTGAAGTACATGCAATTGACAGATATGCCAAGAGAAGACCTGTTGACTTCTTTTGGAGATTCTAACCAATTTATTGATAGCGCACTGGAGTCAGGAGGTAAGATACTAGTGCATTGTTACTTTGGAGTGTCACGCTCTGCAACTATTGTTATTGCTTACTTTATGAAAAAGTACAATTTACCTTTTACAAATGCTTTTGAGGCTGTGAAACAAAAGCGTCGTTTTGTTAGTCCAAATGCAGGTTTCTTAGCTCAGCTCAAGCTTTATGAGGATATGGGCTTCTCGGTTGACTGTTCAAATTTACAGTTTAAAATGTACAGATTACAAATTGCAGCAGACAAAGTTAGAAAAGCTAGGATACTACCTCAGAACTACCTAGACCTCATAAAACCAGATCCAGCACTTCTCACTACTCACCCAGAACCAACAGTCTATCGTTGCAAGAAATGCAGAAGAATTGTTGCTAATGCAAGCAACATTTTACCCCATAAACCAAAAGAGAAGCAGATTTGGCGACATGTTAGCTCTAAGAAGTATGATAAATCACCAAAGCAAATCAAAGTTACCCAAAAACCTGAGGAAAAGGAGAAGAAGCCGGATGAAGAAGTCAGTACTGAACCTTGTAACAAGACTTACTTTATCGAGCCCCTGGCATGGATGCCTGACATATTGCACAGAGTAGATGGTAAACTCCATTGCCCTAAATGTACTTCAAAGCTTGGTTCCTTTAGTTGGATATCAGGCTGTCAATGTCCATGTGGTAGCAAGATTGCACCGGCTTTTTATCTTATACCCTCCAAAGTAGATTGGAGCAATGCTGTGCAAAATGTTCAGTCAACAGTCTAGTTTTATTGAGTCCATCTCATGGGGAAGAAGATGATCGGGATAGGAGAATTTGTTAATATTAGGAAACATTGGACGGACGATATCACGATTCTAAACAATTTTTGCATATATTATATCTAAAAGTATAAGATGTATAGTTGAATATATCTGTATTTTTACTCTTTGAAAATTGATGCATTTTACCAGAAGAAAATGTACAAAATACTCTCTTGAGTATGTAAAAAAAGAAAGTTATTATGCTTACTTCTAATTCAGAAGCATGGCTATGCTTATTAAGCCGTGATTTATGACTCTAAAATGTAAAAGTCAAGCAGAAGCGGAAAATCAAAAGTTGACATGGTATTCACTGCAGTTATGTCAGACTTTTAATAATTATACTTCTAAAGACCTCTTAGAATTCCACTAGTCACACTCACATAGAAATAAAGCAAATGACTGAGAAAGATGTTTAGTAATAATGATTCATGAAAATTTATGCGAGTTCATGAGAAAAATTGCATCACAGTGTGCTATAAAAGTGTATTCGAACTTCAATAGAAAATTTTTTTACAACAATTTCAATCATGTGCCAAGTTTTACATTCTTATTGTTAAGGAATGTACGTTTATTTATTGATAAACGTTAGATTGTCATCGGAGAGGTTTTGTGGTATAAGAAAAAAAATCACATGTTGTTATCCTTTTTATTAAATAAATTGTTCTTTTGCTATGTATTACAATCGTATACAATATATAAGTTATATATATAACTTTGTCTATCATCTCAGTATTTTTGTATCAACGCGCAATATATACTATATTATCATTGCTATAGTTTTTCAAAAAGATACAGACACAGCAAACATAAAAAAACTATTCTCTAATTGACGCACATCATCACATCCCTATATAAAAAAGTCATGATCGGATCTTGTGAAGCTAAGATTGACGTTATGTGATTGGCTCACGTAGTACGCATGACCGGATCTTATGTGAAGCTAAGATAAACGTTATGTGATTGGCTCGTGTGGTACGCATGCGTCTAAAATAGGAAGCTAAACGTCTCCTAGGTTAGGGCGCTCAGCGCGTGCTGTTCAAACTCTAGTCACATAAAATATTCATTAGTATAACAATGTAAAAGTCTCTTTTGCTCCTCCAACATCCATGTGAAAATGCTTCCTTGGACGGTAGACCACGTACAATTGAAGTTACCAACTATCTGATTAGGCTGCTGGCAGGAATTCGCAAACTTCTCAAGATCTTCGAATTTGTAAAGCATGACAATTTTTTCCACGATTGAAATCGGTATCTTGAACTTGTTGAACAGCAGGAAAAGATTTTTTATGACTATCTCGATCAGACCCCTCCTATACACGGCATCGTGAAACCTTTTCTTCGTCATCTCTCCGAAAAGCGGAAACTTCTGAACCACCTCGTCATCTTTGAAAGCTTTCCTAAACTCGGCCTCTCGCAAGAAAGTGGCGTTCCATAGCGAATGGTGACTCAATATCTCAAAGTAACTCATTTTCTCGCACATCCTCTGCTCCTTCATGCTGCTGATCTCGCGGCGATACATTTCGTAGGTCTGCAGCCACTTGCTGTCGTTGCCAATTCCACGAATGATCACTTTCGAGGCCATGGGATCGCCCATAGCTTCTATCAAGACTAAATGGCGCAGCAGGCACTCGATGGTTGTGGTGATACTGCATGTTTTCATCGCGCAATCAAAGGGGGTTTCGTTTGCGCTTGATTCGATGAGGATGTCAGCGCCATTCTCCAATAAGATGTTCATGTCCGGGTAGTCGTAGAGAACAGCGTAGTACAAAGCAGTCTGTCCCATGTAATCTAGAATAACAAAAGACAATAGAACATCTTTTAGTTTTTATTACAATCTTACGCCAGGTAATCCTGCTAAAAAGTATCATATGTGTAAATATAATGGCGCAGTGTTAACTTACCACGGACATTGACATCGGCTCCTCTGGCGATCAACGATTTGACGTGCGTCTCCTCACGACACTGCACGGCAAAGTGTAAGGGCGTCATGTCTTCTTTCGAGGTTCTTGCATTAATGGGGACACCTTTGTCAATGAGAGTGTCAACGATCTTGTCATCTGGCACGTATTTAACAGCAACGTGTAGGCTAGTCCAGCCCGAGGCGTTCTTGCACTTGACATCGACGTCTCGTTTCAGGAACATTTCAATTACGGAAGTGAAACCGGTTTTAAGAGCCTTGTGGAAGGTTGGTTCACCGGCGTCACTGCAGTGGTCCACTTTAGCACCGGCTTCCAGGAGACTGCTTATTATATCGTGGCGATGCTTTAGATTGACCGGTGAGTTGATGTCGGTGGGTGGAAAGTACGTTGCCGCGAAGATCGGTGTCTCGCCTGTTATATTGGGGGTAGCATGCGTTAGATTTTTTTTTGCAACTATAAGTACATTATATAAGTACCCTACCGAAAAAAATCAGCTGACATATCAGGTGCTATATCATGCGTTTTAAAATATTCTTAATCAATTGGACTTTTTTCAAAAAATTCAAATTTTTTGAAAAATGTCTCCAAATGATTAAGAATATTTTGAAACATGTAAAAAACGAAAAATTCATCACATGATATTTTGACATGATACTCGTATGTCACCTGATTACCATGATGTACACCTGATTGACATGATACTCGTATGTTAGCTGATTTTTTTCGGTATAGGGTAAGTAAGACAACGAAAAAAACTCACCGTTATTGTCCACAGCGTCAACGATAGCCCCGCGTTCAATGAGCAGATTCACAATGTCCGCGCATTTGCCCGCGGCGGCAGCCAGATGCAAAGCTGTCTTTCCCGTCGCCGTAGTACTACCCACGCAGGCTCCCGCATCGAGAAGAATCTCGACGATGTCCCTGTTACAATTCTGCACAGCCAAATGCAGCGGAGTCTCGCCGTTCTTATTCCTTCGGTGGACAAGGCCGGTTTGCTCGAGAAAAAGCCGCGTCAGGTACTCCGAGCCATGTTCCATAGCCTGGAGAAAGGGTGTTTCGCCGTGATCGCTTGAGGCGCGGACGTTGGCACCGCGTCGAATAAGGAGACGGATGATACGATTTTGAGCGGGGCTTTCGCGCTGGCAGAAGCTGCTCACGGCGTAGTGCAACGGCGTTCGGCCTAAATCGTCGACTTCATCGACGCAAAAAGCCGTATTCAAGAGGTACTTCACTACAAGGTAATTGCCACCGATCACGGCTAGGTGAAGAGCCGTTTGGCTGCAACGCCTTCGCTTCACTGAGAAACCTGTCGACGGAAAATAAATGGTTAATATACGGGGTCGTTTAAAGGAATGGAAAATTGCCTTATTGTATTTAATTATTATAGCCGTATTGACCATATAACCCGTCGCGTCTACCGCATGCTTATATGGCGCCGATGCCAGGTATAGGTTTCCGTCGCCCAACACCACCAAGGCTTTTCTAATGTATGTTTGTCTACTGAATCCGAATTTCAAGGGTGGATTTCGAAAAAATAGCAGATTATTCGTTATGAACGATTTTCCGAAAAATTGTTACATAATTTTTACTAAAAAATTATTAAAGTTTCGAAAATCCATATCATGTAAGTTAAAAAAATCGTTGAATTTCCAAAACTTTAAATATTTTTTAAAGATAAATAATGCAGTTAAAAATAGTACGAGCGGCCGCCATTGTCAAGCCTGCGGGACGTTCCGCATAAGATTTCCGTTTTAAAAGTGCCTGCAGGTTTTGATATAAGTAAAAATAACATTTGCACGCTGTTTTCGCATAGAACCCGTTCATTTGATTTACCATATATCCAAATGGCCGCCATTCGCACCGAAAGTCGATTTCAGTTCTAATTTTACGAAACCAAATAACGGGAAATATTTAAACAGGCGTTCTATGCAACAGACGTTACCGGTTATATTAGCAATAGCGTGTTATTCGAAAATTATAATTTAATGATAATACATACCTTTTTTCATTAAATACTTGATCATTTTCTTGGTCGAATTTTCAGCGGCAAAATGAAGTAGAGTGTAGCCGTTTTTGTCGGCACATCTCAGCATATTGCCTGCTGTACTAGCAAATGCTACATCTAAGAACTCCGTGTCCTGGTCCATGATAGCCTTCTGAACAATCTTTCTGCGCCTCTTGCTTGCTTCGTCGTTCATCTTGACTTGAATTTCAAAAATCACTATTAACAACAACAGCAGTGTTTCAATACGTCGCTGGATTCGTAATCTTCAGGCGATGCGGTACCAGGTCGAAGGATGCGACAGGATACGGAAGAATGCACACAATACACCGAAACTATAGGTCTTTACACTAGTTTCAGTTGAGCTAGAACTGTGACTGGAAAACTTGTTAACTTCCGATCGTCCGATGATCTTTCCACGGTAGAAGTCGAGATAGAACTGGGTGAGCCGATTACAGGATGCGATCTAGACTGTTCGAAACTTAGCTTTGCGTCCTTTCGTCTACGCCTACTACGGTGCATCATTAAGAGGCCAATATATAATAGGCCAATCAGCGCCTCTATTTCCGATTTTAATCCGATTTAATTGACTCGTCATTAAGGACTGGGGTTCCGGGGAATTCCACTAGACGGCGCTACACGTCAATTCTTCTAACGCAGGTGTAGTATCCTCAAATGAAGCTCCGCTTAAGTGTAATATATGAAACTATTTTTTTTGACCTTTTTAAAAAATATGAAAAATACGTTGTTGTTGGTAATAACAATTTATTAATAAATTCATGAATGTTCATGAGAAAAGGTGCAGCACAGTGCTACTACAAGCTGTGTATTCGATTTACAATAGAAAATGTGCTTAAACGGCAACAAAGATGTCTGCCGCATAAGTTTCATACACTCGCATTGTCAAAACGTATATACACTTGTCGTGTTGTGAAGAAAAAAAATCACACACGCTTTATCGCAGTACTAATCGTTCAAAATGAACTGTTCATTTACGTCTATAAATAATATATTATTATGTGCTTCACTTAAGCTACGCAATCTTATAAAATATGTGTTTATTGTTACTTGATTATCGCATTCGCGTCTATTAAAAATCGCCATTACACACGTACCCTGTTAAATGATCCTCAATTTCGCACCTTCTTTGGTATACAATATTCATATCCCCAATGCAGACTGTCATAAAAAAATAATAATAAAAAAAAGTCGCATTACGCACTGCCCGATACGAATTATCTTTGGCTCTCGCACTAACAGCGACGAATACTGCACTTATATACCTATTATACTACAATCACATGCTGGCGTGCATCGCGGAGTAAGCCGCGCCATAAGGATGCGACCTGAGTCTCAACGCAGCTCCGATAGTCGAGGAGCTCATCTCGTTGGAGTGGACAACCTCGGCAACGGTTTGATGATGGTGATGGTGATGGTGATAGGTCGGCAGACCTGTTACGTTGAAGCCATGGTTGCAGTTGCTCGTGGCTGCGGCCGCAGCGCCATAGTGGTGCTGAGCTGCGGAGACGCTTGGCGGTGATCGCCAGTAGTCGCCGTAGGCGCCATTGTAAGGATTGACCTGGTGATGGTGGTGATGCTGGGAGGCGTCGTTGCTGGTACTGCCGCTGTTGTTCGGAGACTCGTGACTGGGGTTTAGGCGAATGGGACGAAGTGGCAAAGTCGCCTCCATCTCGCGCGAGGCCGAGCTGCCGCGATTTAGTGCGGAGCTGCGCTCGTTGCGACGGAACTTTGCCCGACGGTTTTGGAACCAGACCTGGGAAGAGACAGAGAAATTATTGGTTCTTTTAGTGGATAATGCTTTCTGATTGATACATCTGTTTGTCATATATCCGATTGCGGGTTGGTCCATTTCTATTTTTATTTTATACCTATAGACCTATAGGTGTACGACATAACCTATAAGCGGCTATACAAACGTTTTCTTTAATATGCAATTGAAAATATCGAATGCGTTGGAATTAAAATTTGTCAATTTTAATTCCAACGCATCTGCGTTACAACAAAGTCTAAAATATATACGAGAACACGCACACGCACACGCCCCCCCTACACACACACTTATATAACATCAGCCCAACTGAAAAGTTAAATTGTTTTTCAGGCTGTTACGCAGACCGTAGATGCATCCATGTGTAATACCGGCGTAATTAAAAACGAATTTCACAGTCATATACGCCATATCAATCAAACCATATATAATAGGGTATATATAACGCATCCGCAATCGTCGCGGGGAGTCGACGCTGTCCGCACCATCTCAATCCGCATAAGGTAAAAGTTTCGTCATTAACGATTTATCCATCCGTCGGCATTTTAAAAAGGGTCCAAAATTATCCTATATATACACGACACGCTTACTCAAGCACAGCGAAAGGGTTGCAACGGCACGAGTCGCGGGGGGTGTCTATGCATAGGAAATTACATTATCCACCTATTTTACTCCATTATTTTTTCAACGAAAGCAAAATAGGAAAAAAGACAATCGCGCGTGGCGACGGGTGTAACTCGAGTGGCCTATACACCCCCTATATATATATAATAAAAAGAAACTCGGCACCGAAGGGGGTGTGACTCGTCGCCTCGAATTTCTCTCGCCCCCTTCAATTAGCTTTTTTTCTCGTAGGTGTGCGGGAAGCACGTGCTCTGCGGTGAAATTAATTGTATAGTGTATTATATACATATAGGAGAGCCGATGCAGATGCGCGACGGACTGACCGTTTCGGCGCGTGCAAGCTACAGGCGTCCGGTTGTAGAGACGTAATTTTTTATAAAATTTCATGATTGAAATACAATCGGAGGCGGACTTTGGTCTGTCGTTGTGGCTATAGTTGCGAAATTAGAGCGGGTCGTATGAAATTTGCGTATAACATCTGGTGTTTACGATATGGCGGAATGGCTCATAAAGGGCTAATAATAACGATTTTAATAAGTTGCCTTGGGTCTACATTTATTTCCCAATCAAAGTTCAAGCGATGATTATATATCCTGTCAAGAATGAAGCTTTCGTACAATTTTCCATTAATACAGCGTTCAGTCATCGCGCCCAAATAGCACTTGGATTAATAAACATCAGAAGTGTAGGGAACGGCATAGCGCAAAAAAGAAGGAAGAGCATAGAGTCGAGCAAAAAAGTGATCCTCGATTTCGCGGGCGTCAAAGGAAGAGGTACGGCTGATGCGTCGGCTCGTGCACACAAGCAGATCCTATGTCGCTCTTTTTCTCTCCAAGGAAATCGAAAAAGCGGCCCAATGATCGCGTGTTACATACGCACACATGTGTGTAGGGTATACATATATATATAAGGTATACGAACGAAGAGGCTGTCGAGCGTCGTGAGGATAGATGCGCGGCTGCGCCGCTGACGGGACAGCGTGACGGCTCCTGGCAGACGCAGTCGTCGTCGTGTATCGCGTCGCAGACAGACAGACGTTTGCGCTCGCGCGCGGGTTCGTATACCTAATACTACATACCCGCGTATGAGAGACGACAGCGGCGGCTCGGATGTGAAGAGTGTAAAGGAGAGCTGCGATACGTTTAGTGCAGATTTAGGTTGTTATTTGAAGTTTGCTCGTTTTTATTATTTATACTTATTCGATGGCCCGATATCGAACAAATAGCCTGCACAGACTAAAGGAATAAAAAGCCCCAGATGTACGCAACCAAGCATGAAAGGGCGACTCCACGCGCACGTGTTCTCTTTCTTGGCTCTCGGGCTAATCATAGCTTCCTCCTCTGACAACCTGTCTCCTCTGATTTTCTGCCTAGCTGTCCGATTCCGAACGACGCGCACACGTTTCTACGCGTGTGTCGCGCTCTCACAGCTGTACACCGGGACTTTTGCTCTCGATATACTTATTTCCTTTTAATTATAGCTGCGCGCGGATCATTTCTCACTCATTTCGAACAAAAGAGCGCGTTCGTGCACGCAAGACCGGTATTTATAAATTTGCAAAACGCGAAACATTGTCTCTCTCTCTCTAGCGAGCGTCGCGCGCGAGACGCGTATAACGTATTATTTTCGGAGCACGGCTCGAGAGCGTATTTTGGACTTGATTCATGAATTAACGTCAGCGTCGAATCTACCCGTTTATGACAGGTATACACGAGCGTGGATTTATGAGATAGAGCGAAACGCTCGGGTTTTCTTTCCATATTATACCTGAACTCGAGCTTCCGAGAGGGAGACTCTCGTGGCGAGCTCCTCGCGCACGAAAGCGTCCGGGTAGTGGGTTCGCTCGAAGACCCGCTCCAAAGCAGCCAACTGTTGCGCCGAGAAGGTCGTCCTACTTCGACGGGGTCTTCTGCTACCGCTCGACGAGTTTTCGTTGCAGTCCGCTGTAAATTGAAAGAAAAATTCCTCGTAAATACAAGCTGAGATACATGGCCACCTCGGCGCGAACAAGGCCGCCTCTTTGTTGGCTGCATAAGTATACTTATAATATATATGGTTGCTCGCGACCGGCGACACCGCGCGATAGAGATCAATCGCAATTTCGCGCTCGCTTGGAATCGTATAGCGCGTGTGCGGCCGGGAAATTCATCCGCTGAATGGCCGGCTCTGTGCGCGCGCGAGTCTATACGGCTGAAGATCATCAAAGCGGCATAAACGCGAGCGGCATGTGATGAGCGATATGTGCGTGCCCTCGAGGGAGAGAGAGAGAGAGAGAGAGAGAGAGACGTGTCCGCGGACGCGTGGAAAATCGCGACCGACGCGCGTATATATACGCGTATATTGAGCTTTGCCGATCGCGTCGATTTCGCGGAGCTCGTGATTCGTTGGCCTACTTCGCGATCGTTGTGTTAAAGCCGAGAGGAAACGGAAATATATCGCATGTACTGTAATTACTTACCTAGGCTTTGATTCGGCGTACCGCAGGACAACAATCTGGAGACGGTAAAGTCCTGGGGCGCGTGTGAATTCGCGCTTTGCTGGGCCAGGTTCTCCGTGTCGGACAGCATGATGATTAAATATATAACGATCGATCTCACTCGGGGCCAATCTTCATTTTGATCATCACAGAGCGCGACTCGAGGCACTTTGGTAAATATGTTACAGAGGCACGCGTGTAAGGCACATCGATCGCGGCGTCATCTCCTATTATGTACACAAAAAATCCATCGTCACCGCATCGTCGCACTCGAGGCACAGCACCGTGTACCAGCAAAGAAAAGAAAATCGGCCTGTGCAATTAATAAAGCTTTACGCCGCGGCGGTCCTTGCGGGGCTGCCTCTCGCGGCAGACTGCCAAGCGTCTCGCGCCGAGTTAAGACGTACTCGAAAGAGATCTTCTCTCTCCTCTTCTTCTTCTTCGTCGTCGTTGTCGAGAAATATAGAGCGTGTTTTTGGAGGAGAGTAGTAGGTGGAGCTCCGCGGCTCCACCCTCATTAAGCGCTCATTGGAGAGCTCGCGACTCGCAATTTTTATGCGCACGAACGTTCGATGCGATTTACGATTCGGTATACCGCGCATGTGGGGCAATAATCGAATGACTTTGTGGTATACTCGAGAGTAGGTATGCGTATAGCGGCAGTGTGTGATTTAATAAATTATCGTCGTTTAGTTGCGCGGAATTGCCCGCCGAGAAGTTTCAATCTTCCAATTTGCTGCTAGTGCAGCATCGAGGGGAGGTTTTACGAGCTGCTGAGATGGACTTGATTAATCGGTCGCTTCGGTCTTCGAAGTCGATAAACGGCCCTACGGCGGGACATTACGACGATCTTAATAGCGTTGACGATTTTTCGTTTATATACACTACTCGCGTACGCGATTTTACTCCGCGGAACGTCTGGCCGATTTTAATCCGAGCGGGGTACACTATAGACTGGCGCCGGCGCCGATCAGTTCTGCTCGAGTTCTGCCGTCGGATCCTTTATGTATTGCAAACTCGTCCTTTACCCTCGTGCGATGCGAGTCGTCGGCTCGTCTCCCGTTACACAGGGGTGTCGAGTATCGTCTCATCCTCTCATTCTCTGTCTCTTGACTTTGCTCGTTTTCTCGCGACTTCTGTGCTGGTATCGGGCCGTCGAAATTCAGAGCGGAACACGTGTGCGCGCAGCGGTGGGTTTTTAAAAAGCCGGCGGCTACTGATGCTTCTCGGCACTTTGTACCTCTCAAAATAGTCATAAGTATAGTACACGGACAAAGGAGCGACGAGCAAGCGTCTGTTCTCCTGGCATATTCAGGTCGTATGCGCGATCTCAGGTGAATAATGGAATACTTTTCAAAAATCAAGAGCAAAACGTTACACGGCTATATATATATATATATATATATATCATACGCGAATCATCCTTCGCTGCGCGTATAACGATCCTGTTCGCTCTCGTCTATATAGCGAAACTTGCGTACAATCTCCCCTGATGCGATTCTTCCTTTTTTTCTTCTTCCTTTCTTTCTCAACCCTCCTTTCATGGGCTCTGATGCCGATGAAAAAAAAGAGAGAGGAGCCGAGGCCGGCGGCTGCATGAAAGTCTCTCGCTTGATGCGATTTTTCGTTCCCTTATTATACGCGCGCTGATCTGCTCTGCTTGGAAATATATATACACGTATATAGTATAAAGGAGAAGCATACGCGTTGTCGCTGTTGTCGGAATCGGCGTTATTCTCAGTAATTAAATAACGATATCTTATATGTTGGGCCCTTCTATACGAAAGTATTATATTGCGGGGATGTATATACATATATATAGCTGATTCGGAGAGAGTCGTAAAAATGCGGATGAGATTCCACGTATGATTTTTCGAGAGATATATAAATGCTTTGTAAGTATCTGGGCTTTTATTTTATAACGGTCGGACTGGTAATCGGGAAATAACTTTTTCGTCTTAAAAAACGAGAGATCGACTTCTATGGAAAATTTCAATCGATAATCGCGGAAAAAGCGTTATACGTCCCTCTGATCGCAGTAGGCTTTTTTTTCAATCGCAACTCGCCGGATTTATCTCGAAATTATAAACGTCCGCGCACGCGTCGCTGCGTCGTCACAATGCGCGCGGCTCCTCTCGTCGATTCGCGGCTACTCCGCGCGAGCATTGTGCGAATAAATAATACAGTTATTCTGCATGGACTCGGACAATGGCTCGCGCGACTGACCGATCATTCGCGCTCTTTTCACTCGCTCTCTCCCTCATGGGGCGAGGGTCTCATCGTGGGACTGTATATATGTATGGGCCGAAGAAAGAGCGGGATAGGATATTATATAGCATGTAGAACTTTCTGATCGGCTGAGTTGTACGATTTAAGGCTGATAGGTGGCTTTTTGTTGTCCCGAACGTTATTACTTCATCGATTCGTATTCTTGAAATTCATGAACGCGGGGTAAGCGAAAAATCAGGTCGATAAAATTCCAATCAATATGAAAAAGCAATGAAACTCGGCACCTTTAACAATATTTTCGTACGCGACGAAATTTTCCTTTCGCGCTATTATATACGGTCACGCGACGAAAATTCCGACGCGAATCCTTCCCCCGATATATTTTGTTCCTTAATGATGTCGATGTTTACACAGCGAGGCATTTTTTACGGGGATTATTTTCACGAGCGCGCGTGTCCTCGAGCATATGCCGCGCGCACGTGTTTCGAATTCATCCTGATTAATGAAATTATTTATTATTTACAAGCGAGATCGCAAGCCAACTCGCGCGCACACACACACAGCAAAACTTATACCCGCGGCTATACGGGAGGTCGCTAATATTAGTGGGCCATCAACAGTGCGCTAAAAGCTGCGACAGCTGACCGCGGCCCGCGAGACAGATAAACCACCGGCAACTTTTATTTTCCTCTCGAGACGGACACGGCCGTCGCGACGCGCTACATAAGCGACGAGTTAGTCCGCGAGAATTATTAGCGGAGCATGCGGTGAGTTGGACATAATTTTATCACAAAAGTTACATATATGTATGCCCGCATTTTTATATTTACGTATTCTCTAAACAGGAAGAATTGTTTAGGGTTTCCGGTATCTCTTCCACGAAACCGCACCTGAAAATTCCCAAGAGAGAAGAGCTCGCTCGGTCTTGATAAACCGACGCGAGTGTCCTGCACCGTGTCCTGTTCTTCTTTCTTCTCCTCCAGCATTTCAGATGTCGCTTGTACACTCCTACACCTTTTTTTTCCTCGTTTTTTGCGGCTCTACGGTGTCGCTCGCTTCCGAGAAGCCGCTGCGAGGAGGCCAATTTTACCCACTTTTCACTTTCTAAATCATCGCCGCGAAGTAGACTCTCTCTCTCTGGCGACGATTCTATTTTAATTATCCGCTAGGGAGTAGTGTCGCTCGAGGCCGTGTATATATACGCGTTGATGACAAATCTTCGGCTGTTTATTTTTAAAAATTTTTATTGCGTGTTTGTTTAAATTTTTCGCTATACGAATGGCTCTCAACTTAACCGAGAAATATATATGGTCATGACGAGTGTGTCAGGCTTGACGCGCGGCACGCGCCTTTGCACAAAGGAATCGGCATTATCTTTTTTTTCGAGACACCCCTTCTAAACGATCGTTTTTTCTCCCTCAATAAATAAGAAGCTACACAATGAGTCGTAAATAAGATCTTCCCGCGGAGTAATACACCGACATCTCCGCAACCCCGTATACGATTTTTCTATGAGCTATATAGAGAAGACCGATCGATAAATTGTCTTTCTTCCGAACGATTTCGTTAAGAATTTTTTTTCCTCGGCGAAGGCGTCGCGCATCATTGACGACGCAGTTTTTGCACCAAGTCGGAATAAATAGCGAGATATCTCGCGTTGGAGTAGGGAGTGGCTGTAACCGACGGCAGGCGATCTAAGCGTGTCTCAATAAACAATACTCGAAACCGTTTGATTAGTCATACATTCGCGGACGCTTTGGCGGTTATCCACGACGGCGATGCTAAATTATCGTTAATTTTTCTTGATTCTAGCGTATCTACGCAACAGCACTCGTCGTCGCAAAAAAACCGGCGAAAAACATCAAGTTTATACCTTGTGAAATGTCCCAGAGAAGAATCTCACCGTCGACGCGCGAGTTATAAAATTGACGCGTATACTCGGTCACACAGGCGGACGGGCTGTCACAGCGAAATCACGACTTTATTACGACGTTTCGTTTTTTCTTCGCGCTAAACAATGGCCACCGACCAGCCAGCCTCTAATAAGATAAATCTCCACTCATAACTTAGTCGTCAGTTTTTTTACGCAACCAAAACGAGGATCCAGTGGCTTTTTAAGCGTCATTTGAATTTTTTCTCGCCATATTACAGTGATCTTCCGATAAATTTTCCGCGCGCAGCGATGTCCAATCCGTGGGAAATCCGATTCGCCGCTAACCTGCCGCGTTTTTTCACGGCCGCAACATAGATGAGCGGTAAAAAAAGGCAAAGTCGAGGATCGTAGTCCAGTGTCGGTCAGCGTCGCGTGCGTGTTTAGTATTAGTCTCCCCGAGTCACTTTGCGAGAGCGGTGTGGGTATATATACATAGGGGAGGATTTTTTTCGCGCGCGGGAGCTTCTAATAAGGGGTGCGGTGTCTTCTTTTATGTGGATGCGAGCCCCTGTGCGGAAAAATTGAGAAGCGCTTTTCCCAACGATTTTTTAACCGGGTTTTTTCGCTGTTTTTTTTTCAAAGAGAGTTGGGAAAAAAGTTTCAACTTTATTAGCTACGTATAAATGTTTGTAGAGTAAGTGTCTACTTAAAAAGAAATTAAGAAGATTGTCGGAGATTAATGAATTTCCGACACGATTTTCGGCTCTTAATTTAATCAGCATTCATTAGAATTTGAGGATGAAATTGAAGGTAAACTAAAATGTATAATACTGGCATTATAGCTATTATTGCATTCCGGCTAGCGAATATAGGTGGCGCATAGGCCCTTTCCTCTTCTCCTCAGTGTTAATCTGTTCGTACACGGCATATATAGCGTTGGGTCTAGGACAGACTCCTTAGGCCGCTCGTGCTATAACTGTCGGGCTTTGAACACCTCGCAGTCATTTCTCAGTCTTATTGGATTGTTCTTATAGCTGCGAGGCTAAAGCAATAACGCTTACGGGACGATCGTGCTACAACTGCATGCTGTGTAGCATTTGAATATATCGACAATATTGTTATACCATATGCTAGAGAAACAGTTTTTTTCTCTATATTGACTCTACACCTCGATAGTTTTTTAAAAATATTGGTGTAGAATTTCTCAATCTATTCTCCGAGGCGATGAGTATATATATATATATATATATATATATATATATATATACCGGCGACTACTCCGTGATGGTAAGTCTGACTCCACGTTATTATATTGTAAACACTCATATTGTATAACAAGTAACGCCTAATAAATAAAACATCAATTTGACAGTATTCCTGAAGATGGCGGCATTGACCGCCGAAACGTCGAATATAATAAGGAAAAATGATCTAGTTTGTTCTTATCCTTCACTCCCAGATTGCCTCGGGGAGATCGAGAAATCCTACACCAATATCTTTGTTATGATACCGTTGACGCGATGGTCGAAGAAACATAACACCCATTACTCACACATCGTCTTTAAATAAATCAAGTCTCGTCCTTAAAGAACAAACGAAAGCACCGAGTCACGTTCGCGTGCGCATCATATACGTCCCCTAGAAAGTATATATAAACTTGAATTTTCCGCAGCACATCTTCGAATCGTCTATAAAATTGCTATCGATGACTCCTACCTTTTTTATATTTGACGAGTCTATGAAGCCGCACAAAAGCTTGAATGACGCCGCGAAAATGTGTTTGTATACGTATGAACGATCGCTCGCGTGCCTTGTGCAAACCGGGCTATTCACACGCGCACTGCATCAAACGATCTTTAATCATCGTCTTTGCGACAAAGGAAAAAACTTTCTCTCTCTCGGGAGAGACTATATAGTCTATTAAGTGCGCGGCAATTAAACCTAAATCTGGGCTGACCCCTGGGTTCTCTTTGTGACACGGTGTATAACATAATAGTCCTCGCCCCGATGGGAATCCGGGCTAATCTTCGGGGAATTGCGTTCTTCGAGTCAATTAAAGAAACCGTTATAGGCCACGACGATCTTCAAGGGTATTTTCGCGAGTCGCCGCAGCGGATTGATGGATGACCGTGATGCGATTTTCCCGATGAAGATCGAGCTGTCGTGCGGCTGACCTGCGCACCTATAATGGGATTTTCATCTTGCCTCCGTTGCGAAATGCTTATTTATGAATTTTCGAGTGCCACGGGGTTGGATTTTCAAATGCTTAATGCACTGCGCAGATGTTGCGCAGACCGCGTGAATCGTATTCGAATAATAAAAACCGGTGAAAGCAAAAGAAGTCGTTACTGTATCTATACACGCATAAAAGAAGATTCGCAAGTAGCCGTTCTTTTCTCTAATTTATGTGTTCATTCGATTAGGCCCGTGTGCGTGGCTCGCAGCGCACCGGTAAAAACCGCACTGGACTACACTCGGTTAATTCGATCGCGTCACGCTGACCACCACGACGCGAAGAGGCATCTGCGGTATACGTATATACCTGGCGCCCTTTCACTTCGGGGACGAAATTTAAGGCGTCACGGAGAATTAGCCGGCTCGACGCCTCATGCTCTCTCTCGACGAGGTGTGTAGGAAGTGCTGCACGAGCGCGTGCTGTCTTGCCCACCGCAGTTATATATACGTGATATACCTACTATAGCGCATATATTTATTGCGCCGGGGAACAACTGTGAGCTTCGCTCATGCGGAGACGCTTTCTTGAGGGGTGTCTGCGCGCAGTGATGATGAAAGGCGTCACCGCGGCTCTTGAGGGAAAGTGGACACGGCTTGTGTGTAACGATTTTTTTTTTTTTTTTTTTGTTGAGAATCTCGCTGTGAAGGTGTTTTATGGATGCTATGATCGTATTCTTTGTTTTTGCGGCAAAATAATTAAAGTTTTCATTATATATCGGTTGCTTGATTAACTGTTCCGAAATTATTGTCTTCTCCCATACCTATATATATATACGCAAGTATAGAAGCTAAGTCGAGCGATAAAATTGGTAAAACCTCAAATTTTTTTTCTGCCGCACTGTCGCGTCACGAAGACCGGACTGAAGCCGGCACGACCAGCTGCATATAAATTAAAGTGAAAATCGTGCATTCATGCTCATCACGAGAAGCGTATCAAAATCGAGCAACGATCTCTTCGGCCAACTTTACGATCCTCGCGTACATATATATATATATATATATATATATATATTACGGAATAACGTAAAGAAACCGCCCGGTTTTCCGCACACGCTGCAGCTTTCTCCATAAATTTCCTCCGCAATAACGTCTCTTTCCTCGCTTTCTTTCTTTTCTTTCGCAATTTTCCGGACACACCTTTCTCCTATATAATGAACTATAAAGACCCCCAAAGATCAGACAGTAGCCCGTCCAATTCATCGCGATAACGTCTCAATGAAGGCACAAACGCGCGTTACGCCGTAAATAAGACCGAGCAGAATCACGCCTTATTCTTCAAACTGACCACTGTGCGCGCGCTCGCCTTTTTAACGTATTCGAGCGAAAATACAAAGCTATACAACGATCGCGATTTACGAGCGACCCGAGATTTCACGCTCGCTGGAGTATTCGAACATTTTTCCGGTATAGAGGCTTATATTTTAGCTGTATGTATGTATGTATGTATGTGCCAACGCGTCTACATGGGCGGATTGTGTGCATCGGGCCGAATGGGGTGGCTTTATCGGGGTAATAGGATTAATGATTTTGTTGGCCGACGCGTTATTTCGATAATAAAGTTTCGGATATTCAAGGGTTTAGACGCTGATTTGCGAGTACCGACTTATAATGCGATGATTTTTTTTTTACGAAATGTATTTATTTTTTACAAAGAATAAGATCACACGATAATGATAGGTTTTCAAACGGTGTCGCATCGATGTAACTCAATCGATTTCGCCCTCATTACCAATGTAACCGGAGCGCACATAAATTCGTCATCCCGGAGAAAACTTCTTGATAAAATCCATTCCGCATCTCAGCTCGTTATTTATTGGCCTATACAGCATTCGATACTAATATACGTACCCCACGCGTAAAAAAAGCCTAAACGGTACAAGGGGAAAATGTCCCCACTTGCTACGCGCTTTTTTCCGCCGAAAAAACACACATACGCGCGTGTTTTTTTTCTCGGAAAATCGTACATCTGTTTTTCCCCGTTTTCGGCATCGCGAATGTTTGCGTTGACGCTTTACCATGACGCTACGTTTTAGCGCCGATTCTCCGCGCGCGTGAATCACCGGCGAAAATGACGTTTTTATCGACAATTGATTGGATATCGGCGAAAAAAAACCCGCCTGCAGTTATGTATACACATGTGTGTGTATGTACACGATATGATTTGTGCAGGAACGTGGAAAGTCTGGCATATGCTCGATATTTTTACGGTGTATGTACACCGAAAGTTATAAAAATTCATTACTTTTTTTTCGCTACTATATCGCGCTCATTTCGATCTAATACCCTATACCGCGTATATAAGGCTAAATTAATTACGCAGCAGCATCTTGTGTCTGCAGCGCATATGTTGCTTCGAGTTTTATGATTAATTAAGCCCGCGCAAGTGAAAATTTCAAACTCCGCGCTGCAGTTAATGGTCGATGCACTTAGTAGATTCCGAGCGTCCGATAAAGAAATTTAAATATTCCGTGGGTGGCGTTCGCGTAACGTCTTGTACGCAGTGATCGTGAAAGGGTTCTTTAAGTGTTTCCAGCATATGTCTTACGTACACCTCTTGTATACGGAAAATTATATATATAACGGTAAAAAGCAGCAGCGACAACGCTCCCTTATTTTGCTATATAGATATACCTATATACAAGCGTATATATAGCATAAATATTAATGCGCCGTCCTTCGATCGAGTAAGTGCAGCATTTATCCCGAGAAGCCGCGCGCGTACAAGATAAAGCTTCTCCCCGAAAAGCTCTCGCAAGCGACATCCCTCGCGAAGGCGTTGAAAAGCAGAGAATAAATTCGCGGCTCTCGCGACGACAGCTTTCCGCGTAAAATTATCTTCGCTCAATCATCCCACAGTCTTGGAAGAAAGAAGGTGCGATGTTTAGAGCGACTCTTTTAGGGAAAAAAAGAGCTGTGCGTGTGTGGGTAAGGAAAGAAAAAGGAAGAACATTTTCGTCGGAGCGTCGCTTTCTCCGCTAATTGGCGGGGATGACGCATGGCGTTCGTAATTGCCGCAACGAGCGACGATCTCTATATACTGCGCTAAATGATTCGTCGCGCGGCGCGGAGAGCTTTTTTTTCGCTCTCGAGCTGATTAATTTTTAATTCATATCTAGCGTATAATAGCCTACCCTGGAGTACATTAGAGGCTATAAATTCACACCTGCACGAGGATTTCTAATTCGGTTCTCGATTATCTAAGCTAATTGAAAGATCCCACGGGGAGATAGGTTACACTATGTATAAGACACAGACATCAGCGGAATCCGGTAACAGTGCGCGCACGTCTTACATAACGGCTAATTGCAGCGGAACAGCGTCTTTGACACCTACCACTCGCTGTAGGGGTCGAGCGTAACTTTTACCTCTATGTATATCTTTATATATATATATATATATACCGCGAGATCGTATCGCGCGATCCCCTACATTGAATTTCAAGGAAGTCCGCGTCGCCCCCTACGAATAAACGTTACGCGTCGTAAAAAAATACTGTGTGGAGAGGGTCGCTCTCATAAATATGCATCGCTCTACGCACACGAGCGGGGGAGAACTGCAGTGAATAAATAAGGAGCCCGTGTATATGTACTGAACTTTTTTTTCCTCGTTTATATATATACCTGGCTTTTCCGGGTCAGGGGATGCGCGGAAATGGACAGCCGCCGTCGCCGTTTTTTCTTTCTCGGACTTTTTTATAGTTATTGAAAGCGTCGCGTTTTTCCCCTCTCTCTCTCTATCTCTCTTTCGCGGACTGTTTCGGTCAGCGTAACATATGTACAGCCGATGCGTATAAAGTGAAACAAATTGCTGGAAGAGCTCGCGCGCGGGATGATTTATCCGCATATATGTGTGCGTATATAATATACATATATATAAAGCAAAAATCAACCCCCAGCAGCTTCCCGCGCTGTAATATATTATCGCGTATAAAAACACACTCATCGTATCCGAAAATCCTCGTGCGCGGTAATCTCACGCGGCCCCCCGTAGTCACGTTGGCAAAACAGCCTCGCGTGCCTCTGCATACGTAACGACGATGCTAGTGCGTACGTATGCGATACAGTGTAACGGTGCGGCGCCGTTACCTCGCGGGAGTGACCCTCTATATATATAAGTATATAGCATCGGCGAAGCGTGACGCTGCAGCGGTTACAAGTAATTACGCATTCATGCCATTCCATATTCCAGCATTGCACGCGTCAAGGGTTAAGTCTGCTCGACGGCAACGCTTTGCGTGGGGTAGTGAATGCGCCGCCGACTCCTACCGCCGCGTATATATATATACGAACACGTGACGCCTGCGCTTATCCGAGGATGACCGTGCGATGCGAAGGCCTCCTTTTTACATACGCACGCGTGCTTTTTAAGATGCAGGCGGAGAGATAAGGGGCGACGCGCTGGAATGCCGAGGTAAGAGGGATGGGTTGAGCCGGAGTTTTGTAGCGTTTATCCACTTGGCTGTGCTGAGAGTAGACGAGGAAATTAGAATTTGTTCGGCGAGCGCGCGCTTGCTTCGCACTGCTTTCGAGCAGGAGGTTTCGGCCGATGCATAATTTGAGTCGATATTTTTTTTTCGGACGTATATATATATTATATATATATATATATATACTCGCATTTTGCCGGTGTCACTCGAGCCGATAGACATCTAAATTAATCCAGCGTCGACTTATTCAAAAGCTTGTTACAAAAGCCGCATATGCATCGCGGAGGAGAGAAAAAAAACCTCGAGTAAAAAAAAGGACACCACACAAAACAAACGCGAACGTCATCGTACTTAACAGCGCGCGACATAAGGCGTTGCGCGGTTTTCTCTTTCATCCCTCTCGCGTTTCTTTCTTTTTTTTATTTTGTCAAATCGCGCGTGTCGACGAATGTGTATAGGTACCTATAGGACTAGGACAAAAAAGAAGCAAGAATAGAGTCTAGATCCTGCAAAATCATTGCCCTTAATTCGCCCGATCATCGATCATACCTCTCGTTCTCTCTTTGGAGGCTTCCGGTTACGCGCTGTTATCTATCGACCCCCTATATATATACAGGTATGCCCACCAGAAGCAAGAGAGAGAGAGAGAGAGAGAGAGAGAGAGAGAGATGAGAGATGAGAGATACGCAAGCCATAGCCCACGCCGAGCATTGTGTTACATTGCGCGATGTAGCTAGAGTAAATAGAGAGCGACGATGAGTCGGCGAGTTTTCCCGTAGAGCCGTCAGACGCTATATATATATATATAGCTATGTGGAGAGAAAGAGCAAAGGTATTTTCGTGTCAATGAAGGAAAGTGCGGAGAACGGGACAGTTGCAGCGCGCGGCGGCTCATCGTGTGACCAATTCACATTTCCCGGCTGTGTGTGTGTGTTGGAAAATCCGACGCAACGGGGATGATAGATAGATCCGTGTATATACGTGCAGTGCGAGTTGGAGAGAGAGAGAGAGAGAGAGAGAGAGAGAGAGAGAGAGAGAGAGATTTCGAGCTGTGAAACGATGCTGCCTTTGAAAAATTACGCGGACGCGCAGGAATTCTCGAGATTTTTGAAATATCAAATTCAGGATTGATCGCCTGTCCTACTGTGCGCTACGTATATATTTGATGGCTTTTTTTAGGTGTAAGGTGCTGCGCATATCATTCGACGAATCTCTACTACACTGTCTTATACATTACACGTTTTATACATAATCGTCCAACAGACAGACTCTTTTTTCAAAAGCAGACGTTACAATCCCATATATGAATCGTCAAAACGCAAAAAAGCATCGACTCTAAAACTCGCATATGACCATAATCACTCTCTCTCTCTCTCTCTCTCTCTCTCTCTCTCTCTCTTTCTCCTTCAACATTAGCATTCCACAGCTCTCTGCGGTCTGTGTATATACGCGTCGCCGCGAAAGCGAGACGGAAATAAGGAGCGACGTCGTCACAGTCGACGGCCTCGTACGCGCAAAACGATTAATCGACTAGTCGCGCGCCGCTACTCTCTTTCTCGTCCCATTGTGCATATATATATATATATATCTATATACGTATACCCATAAGAGACCGAAGCGTGCGCTCAGGATTGCGCTGCAACTTTTCCCCGCATACGCATCGGCGATGACCGACGGAATCGTCGTCTCGCACCCCAAGTATTTTTTTCTCCACATGGAAATGACAAAGCGCGCGTGCTTATCAAGTTGCTGCTTTACTCATTTTTCTGGGGAGCGCAAGCATCGGAGAGAATTTTGAAAAATCGGATCAAGAAACGCTTCCGTGAAATTGAGATGATTTTTTTTCGCTGCTTCGCGCGACAATAGCGAAGTGGGCATTAATTTATGCGAGATCATTTTTTTTCGTCGCTTAAATTTCACTGCACTCGAATTCAAAACGATCCATTTCACGCCCTGCGACCGATAATCAACTGCGAGAATAACGACCGTTACACGCACCGAGTCATTATTCAAATCGGCCCAAGGAGACAGAAAAAGTCAAACGGTCGCGCGTGTACATATATATATATTATATTCATTGCATCGCATATATAAGTGCGACGCGGCCGCGTAATAATTACACGCCCCCCTGTGTATAATAACGCGACAGTCGTAAAAGTGCATTTCAGAGAGCGACGCGTGCCACGCGACGAGGACGATGATGGATATGTGCACTTATAGCCGCGCGGCGCTCGTATAATTAATGCAAAGAAGTGCGCGCAGACGCCGGCCGTTATATATACGTATAATATTATAGGAAAAAGCTCCTCCGAAATATATGAAAATTATATAACAGCCGAGAGGACAAAGCTACCGGGTATGAAATTATCATTAATTTGCGGCGGGCTCGTCGTCGCTTCTCTCTCGTCGGCGCATGTGTGTGACACTGAAAAATGGCTATACTCACGCCTTTCCCGCGGCGAATTTCGCTTTCTTCTGCGTTGCAGCTCTCTTTCTTCGATTTCGTGTGCACTTTCCCGCTTTCCCTTCCATTATACGCGATCATCAATATCAGATCCGTCATACGCGTAACGGTGACGTCTCTCCCCTTTCGATGTTCTTCTCATTGTTCGCCTTTTGCCGAGAATCTTCACGCCTGTTCCCGAGTTTTTCGAGAGAAAAGTTGCGCGCCCGACATTTGGGAAAGCGCGTGTAATGTATATAACGTTGAAAAAGCCTCCGATCGCGCTCTCTCAACCCTTTTCTATATGAAAACGAACTTCTTCTTTACCCTTTGCTGTGTGTTTGCTACGCGCAACTGTTGTGTTTTAGAAACATTGTCGCGCGGTTGTCGAATTTTGAACGGTCTGTATATAAAAACGAAAGGTACTTTTATATTGAGGAGAAACCGAGAGTTTATCGTTTCAAAGGGGTGACACTATCGATCACCGCACGAGTTTTCTATACATGGCAATATTTCCCCGAATAAAGAAGTATATAGCAACGTCGGTACAAAAACGTCAATTGGGTATTCTCTTCTCTATACCGCGGAGTAGGATAAAACTCGGCCTTTACGACGCTGCAGTATCTCGCTCTGCACGTATACAAAAAAAGGTCGCAGCTCTGCGCGCGAAATAGATAACGTCCCGCGGGAGATTGCGTCGTAAAAAAAACGTATTATACATGTATATACCGACAGCGCGCGCTCTGCTCGCTACACTGATATTATTATGTATATGTGTGTCGGCGGTATATTAGACACGTAATGCTGTATGGGAGTGAGAATAGCGTTATATATATAGAGAGAGAGAGAGACACGTCGCCATAAATTTCAATTAGAATCGGCCAATAATGCTCGTGGCGCACTGATTGCCCGTCGATTTTTCTCTCCTTTCCGCATTCCCACAAGATGCGTGTATACGCGAGAGTCGGGGGGAAGATCGCTCGTATACAGCTTCCAGGTGCAACCACTCGACGTATAGGAGCTGCAGCTACATATATATATATATATATATATATATATATATATATATATATATATATAAGGTGTATAATAGAGGCAGAGGATACACTGAGTGCGATCGGATTCTGAGGGCGAAAACAGCGCGCGGCAGGGTAAACAAACCGAGGAGATTCTGCACGTCGGAGGAGGATAATCTCGTATTATAGGCGGACGCGCGTAATCGTTAGTTATAAGCGTATTTTTGTAATTTCTCAATTCAGAGCCTGTTTTCGAAATTCCGAAAAACTGTTCAAAATCTTCGTTGTGTATAGCAAGAAAATCAAAACGAAACGGTCGGACTTGATTCTCAAACGCGAGTAGCTCATTATCGAAGAACCCCCGGTGGTGTATTACACTGTACGTATATATACCCGTATACCTACCCCCCGATGCGCGCGCGGAAGACATCATCGCACGTATCTCACGTTATACAGCTTACATCTCCCGTTTCTCCTGCGGTAGACCCCCATATATATATAACGACACGCTTTTCCACTCGGGATTCTGTTGGACACATTTTTTTTTTTTTTTCGTTGAATCAGGTGAGCGAATTGAAATGCAAATATTTTTTAGAGATTCGACTTTAATCTCTTTTTAATTGAGACGGCCATGAGGGATTTTATAATTGGATGATTTCTCAGGCAAAACGGCCTACTGGTTTGTTCGCGCGAATAGAAGGCGATTAGAGGAATCACGAAACAGCGCAGACAAAAAGTTGGAGGACCGTTGCCGGATATAAGAAGACAATGCGTCTATACGCGTCGACCCCTGGTTTTTATGCAAGGGGGTCCTATCGTCGCGTGTATATGCAAAAGTCGAGCTCACTCGAGCGTGTTTTCTCTGCAAACATCGCATTGTCGGTCGATCAGCGAGCGCTTCGTATCGCTGAGAAAAAAAAGATACGTCTTTCTCTCTCTCTCTCTCTCTCTCTCTCTCTTCCCGAATTTTTTCCAAATCAAAACAAAAGTGTACAGACCGCGCGTATATACTTACTTGCTGCACACGTGCGCGTCAGTAGAGACGATAATCGGGAGGGACAGAGAGCAGCCGGTTCTTCCTTTTTTGCGGTTCTTTGCTTTTTTTCACTCTCTCTCGCTCTCCTTGACTTCTCGTGGGACTGAGCGGTCCCCGAGCGAATATCGTCTCGTAGCTTCCGCTACGAAAATAAAGTCGCCGACGCAGATGAGGAGAAAAAAACGCGGAGCTTCTCCGCTGCGGCTGTTTGTCAAACAGCGCCGGCAGTATATATATATGGCGCAACCCTGCGATATCTGCTAGTGAGGAACTGATTTATGTATACTATGCTTGCGCGCGCCTCTTTATTTTTATAATCATATATATACACATATATAGCTGCTCGGCTCAATTTTTATGGCTTCTTTCGCTGCGACGATTGGATGAATTTTTCGCGCTTAGAATCGAGTCGACGAGTCGCTGATTAACATAAACAACGCGAGCACGTGGCGAAGAAAAATACATTTATATCCCGAGCTTACTTTCGATTCGAAGCCAAGTCCACAAAACGAGCTAATTAAGAGCCGTAGCTCCGCGAGACTGTACTACACGACCTCTATAGTGTGACTCGAGAGAACCTGGAAGAATCGGAGGAAACAACGCTTATAACACACTCTTCTTTTTCTTCTTCTCTTCCTCCTCCTCCGCGGGAGACACGCGCTGTTTATCAACAGTCGAAGCTCCGGGGAGTGTATTACTCTGATTTATACCCGCAGCGGAAAAGCCGAGAAAGAGAGAAAAAGAAACCGAGAGTGTAGCATCCGGCTCGACTAATTGGACAACAAAGAATGATCTGCGCTAACAAAAAAAGGACGAGGTGGCGCTTAAATATATATATATACGCTGCTGCAGGGACGGCTCTATATTTACGGCGAGGAATTTCCACCTCGTGAGTTTTTGACTTATGGCGCGGCGACGACGGCGAGAAGCAGGTTTTTACATACGAGCGAGGAGATGATGAAGCTGCTGTTTTGTACACAGCCGAGCTTTATGCATGAGCTTGCAATGGTTTGAATATTTACGGCCGTGCGGATAACGTATATATATATATATACATTGTCCAACGGCTCTCTAGGAATCATTGTACCCACACTCGAGGCGCGCAAACATTTTCAAGTATATATTTTCACGGGAAATGTCTCCTAATGAGAAGCAATAACTCAGCCGACCCATCGCAATTACAGAAAAATACTCCCTCGCAACGAAACTTTCACATGACCCGTACGCTCCCACATATATATGTATATATATATACAGGCGTTTTCCCATCGTGAAAATCGCAAACGACAATCGAATCCTCGAGAAAATAACTCATTCTAGCCAAAACACAGGCGACAAGTATGTATATATACGAGAGGGAGTAGTGTCACAATGGCATATATAGCCACCCACTGGGCCTCACTCGTGGGGGCCGCTCGTTCGGTGTCCGAATTCCAGGGGGACACTGCGCGCGAGCATATGCGCGCTTGATGGCGAAACGGCTGTGGGGGATGATTTTTCATATTGTATACCTATACCCGATGACTGGCGTTTGATGCGTTTCGCGATACGGATACGCTATGACACGAGAGATGACGCCTCGAGGGCGTATATTGCGTGGGGTGCGCGATTGTTGTGTATCTATATGTACTATGGCGCACGCTTGTCGAAACTCGCGTACCTCTCGACTATTCAAGTCGAGTTGAAATTTATTGCGGCCGAGTTGAAGTGCGATTTATTTAATTGGGACGTTTTTCGAGAGTTTTCGGGTTCTCACGCAGTTCTCGAGATACGCGGATGTTCAGTTGTATCGCGTCGGAAAAATTCGTTGCTATACCTTGAATATACCAGCATACGGCCACTTTAAATGCTCCATTATATATGCATCGGCGAAAACACGCGTATAATTGAGTCAAACATCTTTTTTTTCCGCGCCCATATGATAGCTCGAGCAAAAAAAAAGTCCCCGTATATATACACTAAATACTTCTTTAAACACGATCGTATTTGTGCAGAGGCCTTAAATATCCTTCTTACCATCGCTCTCTCCTCTCGTGTCCATTTCCAGCTAAAAAGAGGGGGAAATGCATCGAGCCCATACGCACCTATATAACGTTACAGAGGAAAATCTCCGGACGCACACAATGCTCTGTCTCTCTCTCTCTCGGTCCCCCGGAAAAACGTGAAAATATAGACCGAAAGGAGCATCGCGCGCGATCGAGGGGAATAAATTATGCGTGTGCATTGAAAGAGAGAGTCTCGATAATCAGGAGAAAGCCGTGTAAACAGAAAATAGGGGGAAAACTGCACGCGTTTGTGCATTGTATGCCCATTGCTCGCGCCCATGGACAATCGCAAAGTGGATGAGTTAGTGGTATTATACGCTCTGCGTGATATTTATGATTTTTACATAATATGCCGACCGTTACGCGACGCGGCAGCGAACGTATACTACTTCCTCGCGCAAAAGGAGCTTCAACGTATATTCCTGGCTTCTCGTGCAAGCGCGAGTCTATCACATTATATATAAGCGGGCGAATTGCCAGATACTCGTCCCGCCTTGTGCCAAATAATATTCGCTTTCTTTTTTCCCCGCCACCGGGGGCTATACTCGCGCGTATCGTTCGATGAATGTTAATCCGATTTCTTAATGACGCCGACACCGCGGCGGACGCAATAAAGCCCCGAAGTACATTATCGCCGGAAAATTTACAAGTTCGCAACGACGCGCCCGGGAGAAAGAGTATCTTGGCGGCTTTAATTAATAAGTCGCGCGAGATGAGATTATAAATGGATATTTGTCGCGGCGCGCATTGCGGCCGAGTTATTAATACGATATAATTGAGAAATTTCGGCGGGACTTGTACTCGAGAGGCGCAAGTTCGTTCGAATGTACCTCGGCAATTTATTTCCGAGTATAAACAGTGCGCCGGGTAATTCAATCATAGATATGTGATACTTATAAGTATATATACAATAGACGAAAGTATAGAGCTGTTCGCACGCGATGATCCTTCCTCTCGATTAATTAAGCCGAAAGGGCGCGAGTTAGCCGCGTATAATATTGAATGGGAGAGTTTGTTTGAATGCGCGCGAAATGACTTTGTGCGACTCGACCTGCGTTGTTTATTGTTATTCGCGGGCATTTAGGAGAGACGCAGTCGTTCGTGAAAAATTGCCCTTGGGAACCGAGCGCTCTCCGATTTCTTTTCTTTTTCTTTCGCCGTTTGCGTGTGTTCGTATATATTGCATAGGGACCGGCTGTTCTCTTAGCATCGAGTAATAACAGTTATTTGACAAACGTTTTCGTTAAAATAAAAAGTCAGTCGACTGCTATATACTCTCTATTATAATTATACGAAATGAAAAAGATCATAAATCAATCCGTCTCGATATTAACCATGAATATTAACAGCAAATCAATCAAACCAGAGAGTATATAACTTCCTCGGCGACAGCACGCGACAATACATCCCGGCAAATCCCTTCCCACAAGCCGCTCCAGTGCGTATATAGCAATCGATATCGAACGACAATATAAATCGCCGCGCGACTCGTTCGCTTTTCAATTATTCATGCGAAAACGACGACGTATACGCTCGCGTGAAATCTATAGGTCTGAAAGGATTTCGGTCTAAATCGGAAAAGCCCGGAAAAGGGCTGGTGATTTTCGTCCTTATATATACATGGGCTATGCAACTCTCAACCCCTTACCCCTGTATATCTAGTCTGCATATAAGGAAATTAGAGGTCACCGTACGCGGCTCGCATCATCATTCGACTCGGAATTAATTATGGACTGCAGCGTGTCTGACGGTGACAAATTGCCTGCGATTGCTAATGGATCGCAGGGGCACGTCAACCCCTTCTATCAACGAAGCTTTTATTATTATTCCACAAAGCTGCGGCGCGCACGCGCTGATTGACATCGCTTCGACACGGTATCCGGTGTTTAAAAAGTCGTTTCTCTTTTGTACATTGACGCGGAGATATTGCTCGGGTGTAATCGTCGCGCTGATTATTATACTCGACTTTTCTCACTTTGCGGAAATAGTAATGTTCGTATGTCAGAGTGTTGTGCGCATCGTTTGAAGCGACACTGCGGGAAAAGTCGGGGAATAAAATTTGCAGCCTCGACTTTTTTAATTCCGTAGGAGCGAGTACAATGGTCAACTTCGGCGCGGAAACAAACAAGTGTGCAATATATAGTCGGTATACACTCGAAGGCAAATGAAATAATTAAACGCGCTTTTCTGGCCCGTCTAATCTTAGTCAAAGGCTCAAACCAACCAGTTGACTAAATTCTCTCGCCACAAAAGCCTTCCCTTCCCGTTCACTTGCGCCGTCTTTTCACCCATCTTGACTCTCTCGTAGATCAAAGAGAAGAAAGCCCTTTCATAAGAAAAAAAAATCAATCGTCGCGCACAAGAAAATGGAATTACGCAACCGCGAAGACGAGGCGCAGTGTTTCCAAACACGGCTATTGTCCCTGTGCTCGCATGTGCTCGTCGTTCCCGCGGAGGATGAGAAAAAAGGGTTCCTAGGCTTAAGCCGCGCGCGACAAAAGCCAAAAAGCCAGCCAAGTGTGCGAAATTCCGGACAGAGAAGAGGGTATTTGTTTCGGGATCCCGTGGAGTGTGTGCGTGTGTGTACATGTTAAAGTCGGGGCAGATTTTTATCGTTTTTCCAATTGCTCGAAAGTGGGAAGTGGTCGGTTTGCGGGTTTGGGTGTGGAGTTGAAGGTGAGCGAGCTTTTGGAGGCTCGTTGAATCTTGATACTTTGTTATTATATAAATAGTTTAGGTGAATGTAAGGTATTGGTAAAAAATAGTCAGTATTTAGAATGTAAAAGTAGTAAAGTAAATAGTTATATTTACATCATATAAAATCTTCGTAATCAATACAAATTTATCCACACAATCTTAAAAAAATAGTAACAATTTCTGCAAAACATATAAATTGTTATGATTCTAATCAATTATATCACTTCGTGGTTGACATTAAAACTTCATTTCAATAGATCACAAGAATACATCCTCATTAAAAGAGCGTCTTTTAAGTAGCAAATACTAGCATTAGTTCATCTTCTTTGAATACTACGCGACGCACAGCTTTATAGTCCTACGTCGATAATTTAATAAAGTATCTCATACAATGTGACATATGACTGAAAAAATCCACAGTGTAATTTGATTCAATACATCCGTCCAAATCCTGTAACAGAATAAAAAAAGCGTGCGTTGATCATTTGAATTCCATTATTGACTATAGTAAAAGCTGAAATGCTTCTTTATTCAAGGACTTACGTGGATCGGAAGGTAGCACAGCCCTATACATATCTTGTGGTCCTATGAAATGCGGCGGGAAGGGTGGTCGCATAGGAGCCATGAGCGGACGGCCTCTGCCGGCCAGCGGTCCTCGGAGGGGAGGAATGGCGGGAATTGGTGGTCCGACTAGCATTGGTCTTGGAGCGAATCCCTGTAAAATGGGTAGAATTTTTATGACGGCGCTCTTATAATGACTCATAGAATATGTGATTTGATTTTTTTTTAATGCTTACCGTACTGTAGTATACGGGGAATGGCACTTGTTCGACGTATTGGGCAGGGGGTAGCCTTCGTTCCCTAGAGTCTGTTCTATCTCGCCTGTCATAAGAGCGGTCGTGTGATCGACCTCGGTATTCTCTGTATTCTTTTTCGCTTCTACTGGATCTGAAGAAAATCAAAACATGACAGAATATTGAAATTGAAATATTTAATTTAAAAGGGACAATATTGTAACAATATTCATTATAATTACCGAGAATAGTCACGCTCATCTCTATGGTAGTCGCGTTCTCTAGAGTGCGATCTGCCTCGGGGTGACCGACGTCTTCTTGATTCATCTCGACTAGTATCTCTTGATTCGGAATAATGCCTTGAAAAATAAGTTTTTATTATAATCTTGACTGTTTCAAGCAACAAATCTTAATGTTAGATTAACTATCTACCTATCGTTTTTATGGTCTTTATAATGACGATCTTCCAGATGATGTCTCGAGTACTCGTCATGCCTAACAGAGAATTGCGTTTTAAAAATCAGTACGTTTTTTTCTATATTTCATTTATTAACTACGTTTTAAAAAATTCAAGTCTCTTTTTGAAACATCTAACTTGAATAGTATTTACTTTATTTTATAATGTTATCTGATTAACTCCTGTTCGTAGTTGATTATTTTGTCATTTGTAGAATGATAGTGATTATGGTTAACTACACGTTATAAGTAATAGAATTAGAAGCGGAGTAATAAAAGAGCTGGGTAAAAGGATTTTGAAATTTACAGATTTTGTTTACCATAAAGCCCCATACCAAGCGGATTTACCTCGCTTCAACTATATTCAATTAATTGGGACATAAAAAAAGAAAAATATAAAATGGTTACTTGCCTTAAATCTCACACACGTGCATACACACATTTTGCAATGCAATCGCTATATTATATATGTATACAAAACAAAAACGTTAGTATATAAATAACTATATGAATAAAAAACCATGAAATCATTTAATATAAGCACTCTACATTGCTTTACACAAATTTTGTTTTAGTAAAATCATGCTATTTAAAAAGCGAAAGCACTGCGTTGCAGCGGAAAGCAAAAATGTGTGGGATATTTTGGTCGGAAGTTCGAAGCGTTCGTCCTTCCTGGTTTCTCAGTGGCTGAGAAACTTTCTTACGTTAGCTGGAACAAATCGGTTATTACACAAGACAAAAAAATTAATTTAGAAGCCCGCGTATACGTGATCCCTGTGCAAGAATGGACAACACCATTGTCCCAGTTCTAGATTCTGTATCGAGCGAGAGATGTTTTGTGCGACGACTTTTTGTATTTCAATTATGGCGATAGTTTCAATCATTCGAATTAGCAATCATTTTTATTATGAAATTTAATGGCTTTTACTACTCAAAAGTGAGTACGAGTATTTTCTGATTTGCCTTTAAATATACATTTATTATACGTTAGGCCTTTTTACCGTTAGAGTAAAAAAAGCTCAAGCAATACGAAAATACTAGTACGCACAGTATCTAGTAAAATTCACAGTTCTTTCAAAATAAAAATAAATGAATAAAGATGATCGAAATATCGCTAAAAAATAAATGAGCACAGCTTCGTTTTATCTCACCCTCACCGAGTCGTCGCACTTACACCTCTCGCTCGACTAACTACTTAGAGGTGGGGTTGAGACAACGGTGCTCCGCTCTTGCACAGGGATCACACACGGACTTACATTTTATACAGTAACTTTCATCATTTACTATTGTATATGAGACTTAAAACTAAACTGCATATGCTCCTTATTATAACTTAAGTATAAATTATATTTTATACTATTTTATTTGCTATCTTACGTTAACATTGTAACGTTAATATTGATATGTACATTACATTAATATATGACATAAGATAATCGTTTATATATGCTATAATTATGTATAAAATTAAAGAATATACAAAAACTATGTGTATATAATTAGTTTTATAGGTATCCGAATAATAACCATTATTATAACACTTATGTACTCATTTTTTTATCATACTGGCAACTTCTTATTAACTATTATAGTTAATAGTTTGCGAATCGCTTATTGCTTGATGGAATTTTCTTATATTATCTTCTGATACGCTGCGCATTTTATTATATTTTTAAAGAGGAATGGATTTTTGACGGTTTTGTGAGATAAAACGACAAAAAGCGGAAAAGAGAGATGGAAAAATCGACGTCTATTAACGTTGACCATAGATTGATCAACTGAAACAGTTCGATTTTAATTATTTTGTCAAAAAGTTTAAAATCATGCAGAAACCTTAGGCAGTTATAACAAACAAGAATTGTCATGGCTTTGGAAAAAACCTTTGGGGTTCATGCATACCCCTGTATAATATATAGTTTTATATAAAATAGGTATAACACTACTGCATATGCAATAGTTTTTATTGTATTATATTGTTGTTAATTATTTGCATAGTATCTGTGTAGTTTCAGCACTTTTTTGTAGATACCTGTCCTTGCCTGCTAAGAGTGTAGCATCACTTCTTACCTTCTAACAAGTAGCAATACTCGAGTAAAATTCATTCTAGTTATTATGAGCAATACCCGTGTAAAATCCACGAAACAACAATATGTAGCAATACATACGTTTGACGTAACTTATTTTATAAAACTATATATATGCAATCAGTTTTTAACACAAAAAACATGCAATTAAAACACCAAAAACATGCGATTAAAATTTTGCCATTCTAAAGGCCAACCTTGAATGAAATAAGTGCTTAAAGTTCTGTATAGCTTTTAAACGATTTGACTTTTTTAATTAAAATTTTTAATAACCGGAAGAAAATTCTTTTTCAACTTTCTCATTCGTAAAATTGCATTATATTCAACAGTACTTAAACACTTATAAATTAATTAGGGAGCCAAGCGCATACAGTAAAAAATTTAAACAAGATTGATGAAAACCTTATATTCATTTTAAGTTATCATTTTTACAAACCTTGACCGATGCGTATATAAACGTGAACTGGACTGAAAATGTGGACTAGGACTGCGATGCCTGCGAGGACTCAGTGACACAGAACGGCGTTTTGGGTAAGATTTTTTAACTGTAACATACGAACAGAACATTATCAATTATTAGATGTAAAAAATACCGTTTTTGTAAAACATCAAAAAATAATGTGAACAAAAATTTTTTTACAATTATAATAAATGTAGATTTGTTAATAAAATTATTCAAACTAAATATTCAATATTTAATAATTTATATCAAATTCTACCTAAACTACTTTTATCTATCGCCTCGATTGTACGGTGCTCCTCCACTTCAATTGACTGCTTTAGTTCATCCCGATCAAATATAGGCTTTGCTCCTTCTCCTATTAACATGAGTGAAAATACTTCTTATTATACTTGTTCAGTACTTATTTTTTAATCGTAAGAACAATGATCTACTTTTTCATTTTTTTTTAATTTTACCATGTTGTGTTGTTGAACAAACAGTTGTAAACTATTTTTAAAATTAAATGTATTCATGATGGCCAACCATAAATGAACTTGTTAATATAAAATATGAATTGAGTCCTAAAGCTTACAACTGCCTTTCAAAAGAATAGTTCACAAGAAGTCTTACAGATTTTGTAATAAAATCAATTGCATATATTATAATATAAAATTTATTTTATATTATTGATTTTTCTCGAATAAAGTAAATCTTCCGGTCGTTATTTGATCGACAGATCTTCATAAGTTGCATAAGTCAGTTTTGCACAACAATCACGATTTAATAAAATTAAATTTTTTTATCGTAAGTTATTTTTATCGTAATTAGTAGCAAGTATTTTTATTGCAAGTTATTTTTTCAAACAAATATAAATATATTTTTTTTTAATTAATATTTTTTTGTTGGATCTTCAGTTGTTGATAGTTATTTTGTAAAATTCAAAATATTTGTTTCACAAAAAAATACGAATCTGTTACTTATTTTCATCACTTTAAAACACATGCAAATTAATACTAAAAACGCATTAAAAGTAATACTATTGACTGAATTTTTGCAATAAAGATTTAGTAAGCATATCGTTTTGCGCTCTCCACAATTGCACTAGGGTAAGATTGGAACCTGGTATAGTTGTCTAGAATTATGAAAACATGCAAAGATATATATGAATTAGTTGATTGCACATTTTCAATATGATGAGTTTTCAATTTACTGTATCTTCAGAGTTGTGTCAAAATGCTGCTTATTAATCTTCCGTGAATTTATATTGTCATTCAAACAATCTTTTTATTCATGATATACTTGTAATTATCAAAACCCGCGTTTTTCAAAGTAATGAATTTAAATACTTTCAATTTTGATCTTCTTGGAAAAATATTTTTAAATCTTGAGAGCAAAAAAGAGATAGAAAGAGCAACGGTAAGAGTTAACTATGTGTGATAAAAAACATCATGCATAAATTATCAGATTAAACAATATTGTATAGACAACAAATTTTCTATTATAGATTACGCGATTACAGTACTGATATTGTAATGAATTCCCAATTTACTATATCTTCAGAGTTGGGTTAGAACGATGCTTGGTAATCTTCCGAGAATTATAATGGTTGTACGAGCAATTTTTTTATCAATCATAAATTGTAATCATCAAAAACCCGTATTTTTCAAATTAATAAATTTGAATAGTTTAAATTGTGATCTTTTAGAAAAAACGTTTATAACTCTTGAGGGTAGAAAAGAAATAATAAGATCAATGGTAAGTTATCACACAGCATGCACAAATTATCAGATTAAACAATATTGTATAGACAACGAATTTCCGATTATAGATTACAGCACTGATATTGTAATTAATTCCAAATTTAATGTATCTTCAGAGTTGCGCCAGAACGATGCTTGGTAATCTTCCGAGAATTAAAGTTGCTGTTCGAGCAATTTTTTTATCAATCATAAACTTGTAATCATCAAAAACCCGTGTTTTTCAAATTAATAAATTTGAATAGTTTAAATTGTGATCTTTTAGAAGAAACGTTTATAAATCTTGAGTGTAGAAAAGAAATAATAAGATCAATGGTAAGAGTTATCACACAGCATGCACAAATTATCAGATTAAACAATATTATATAGACAACGAATTTTCTATTGTAGTTTACTGTACTGATCGTTTCTGTTTAATATGTAGTGTTAGTAAAAAAAACAAAGCGTTAAAACAAAGCACAAGCCAAAAAAAAGTTAAGCAAAGCATTTTGATAAAAACCACACTCATAATTGAAAAAATTCTTACACAACAATGACTGCACATGATTATCCATCTTCTTAATATGATGTTTTGTGGACTGTAGAAACCTATATAAAGAAAATTATACTATCGCATAATTAAATTATCAATGAGTGACATTGACCAGGTATATAATATTCAGAAAATGCAATGTCCCCTTCCATGTTGTCATATATCCTTCTTCTTAGATGTTGAATTGTAGGAATCGAGTAACTTACTAAATATGCCTATCTATAATTCTATATGTTTGCCAACTTTATATACTAAACTAATATTCTCTATCCTTGATCTCTTCGGTGCATAGAATCTGGATCTTTTGTCGTCACCCTGTCTCGTAGATAAAAAAAAAATAAATGAAGCACCAAGTTACCATCTCTTCTTGTTAGAATTATTTCCTCGTGATTCACAACACGTCGAATTTCACTAGTTTCAGTTGCAGATGCAGGAATTTTTCTATGGATGTTCACTACAACTTGTCGCAGTTCCTTCTCATCCAGTTTTGGAACCTCTTTTGGTCCATTGAAGAAAGCCTTATTTCCTTCCAATGAATTAAGCCTTAAAGAAAGAAACAAAAATAATACAATCATTCCCGAACACAAATAAAAAATTTTCTCTTACACATACTTTTCCGACATGACTTGAGATCTGCTACTTCTGTGCTTCGCTCGACTTCTATGATGCGACTCTTCGGACCTGCTACGACTTCTGCTTTCACTATGACTTCTGGAAGGTGATCTTCGCTTGCGGTTCAGCCCCAGTTGCTCAACTCTTTTCCTCTCGTACTCTTCAATCTTCTTTCGCTTGAGCCTCTCATGCTCTCGTTCCTTCTCCTGCTGTATCATCCAGGCAAGCCTTCGTTTCTGTTTCTCTTTTTCTCTTTCCGATTCTGTTTGACGATCCAAGGAACTCATGTCTGCAATAAGTAATACAGACACACACACACACACGCAGTAGAAGTACAAAACTAACTAAGCGAAAGTACTTATGTATCTAAGCACTCAAGGTTCCTTGGTATTTTCATAGAGTTTGAGGTTAGAATCGCAGCGCGAATGCATTTAAAGTTAAGCGCGAGCAAAAGCACGTGAGCTATGAAAAGTGGATTATACCGACGTTTACTCGAAGACACTCTCGAGTTGACTGGCGTTTCAAATATTCGGAATATTTACCAATCAGCCAATTTAAAGTGTCACTCGATATAAACCTCAAGCATTGCATCGATACGCCTGCGACTGACGCGGAGCGAGTAGTGCGCTTGCGCCCTATTGAAGAAGCTCCGAATTCTCGTCCAATCAACGTCCTCCATTTAGTCCTTGGAACATCTGTGATTTTCTTATTACTTTGATTAACATTCATATTTGTTAATAATTAATGAAATTTTTCTCACGTGTAAGGATACAAAAATTACGACAGGTAAAAAATTAACAAAACCAATATTATCCATAATTTTTTCCCGACAATTATGAATTATGAATATTTAAAAGTAAGAGAGGGAAAATCTTAGCCAATGAGAGGCCGGCTCGTAGAGTAAGCGCGCACGTGCGCACAATAGGCATTGTTTTTCGCGCGCCTTTACTCCGTCAAGTGCATCTTTCAGCACACCTGAATACGCCTGCTGATGGAGATCTTTGTTTCGCGCGCGGTGATGCATCTCGAGCCCCTATCGTGCGGTAAAAAACAAATTTTAATTGTACTCGAGAGTCGGGCGGTTTAAGCTGCACTTGAGAGTGCATTCGAGTGGCGTGTTCCATTTCAATTTGAAAATGAACCGCTTGAAATGTGATTGTAATGTAAATTTGCATATTGAAGGGACAACATACTAAATGCTTGCTTCTTTTTTTGTTTTAATAAGGGAAAATATGATTATAATATTCGAATGCGCCCTACGCAGTATTTTACAAGGATCAAAGTGGCAATCGATAGTTTTTAAATTAACATTTCTTAGTAAATATCCGACAAAAGCAGCGCTGTAAAATTGAAACTATACAGCCGTATTCCTGTCAAGGCCTGCACAACGCCCTCGCTAAACTCCCTCGCCAAAAGGAGCAATAATTTTCGAAGCGCGTCGGAACACGTTTCGCTTATATATTAAAAATATTGAAGCCTAACCGAAAATCGAATCGCCTCGATATTTCTTGCCCATTGTAACCTACGCCATATACCTCCAGCGGCGCAGCGCCTGACTCGATCCCTACGTGTCGAAACACGAACGAACGACGCGGACTAATTGCACCTCTATATATTTCGGGATCATAGCGCTCTCCTGTATGCGCGTGCCGCAGTGGCCGTAAGTTATTATAATGCGTGGGCGCTCGCAGGTTTGAACAGGAAAGTGCGGAAAATAAGCCGAGGAAAATCTGCGAGGATCCTGACCGCCTATATAGCTTTCCTGTCTGAACTTGTCAGAGAGGAAAAGACGCGAACTTGTTGCAACTTCGATTTTCAGGATTCTTCATGCTTTTAGCAAAAATTATTTGAATTGAAGGTAATACGCGACAATCGAGTGTAACGAGTCTGCTTGAGCGCGATTCGTAACCGCACACGACTCCCGTCGTTATAGCAATTTTCAAAAGTGTATACCTCCTAACGAGAAGCAATAAAAACGCACGTGTAGTAGACGCGCAATTACATCGAAATAACAAGCGCGCGAAATCACGGATCTTATCAGTCATGCACCCCCGCCTCGTGCAAAAATCAATACACAAAGAATTTCCATGCGCTCACATATATCGCCTCACAAAAGCGCTACGTATGTGTCTAGCTCAAACATCTGCTCCCTATACACACACTTTGCATGTATAGCTGTATATGTAGCTATACATATATATAGCTGCGCACCTACGCCCTCGAGTTTTTCAAGAGCAACGTATATACTATATATTATATACACACTCCACGCGTTCTAATCTCGTTCCGATCGTTTTGTCCGATTAAATTCGATCGTTCTAACGCGGTATAGCCCCGGAGCCAATTTGGTCGCCCGTATATGTATAACGAGCCGTAAATCAGAAGACACCTGCGTGCTTCTACACGCATACGCCCGTATATATCGCGCCGTGTCATTCCCGCGCTGAAACTCATTAAGCTGCAGTATCCAATCCTTTGTTTAGACCTTTATTTCACATTTTCGTTTGATTGCGCCGCGGCGAGGCGCAGCTTGCTTTTTTCCGTATATAACGACGTTTTGATATAATTTTGAGATCTCGAAGAGCGATATACATATATATACGAGTCAATTGCAGTGAAAGGCAAACAAGCAGCGGGAAATGCTTCTGAATATTTAGGTATTATTACATTATTATTATCTCGCGAGTGTAACACTCAGTTTTACGTATGCACTATCAGCTAAAATAAATCATAAAACTATATAATAATCTCGATATATAGACTCGAATCACCTCGAAATTTACAAGCTCGGCCTGAAACCAAAAAATAATTATCGCACCCCCTGCAACGGAATGAGAGAAGCAGACAACGCGCGGATTGGATATAATAGCTATATATATATATATATATATATATATATAAGCTATAGTAAACCCCCCGAAAAAAGTAATCAACCTCAAAACTCAGCATAGACATACGAATCGCAGCAAATATATAAGCAGACCACCTGCTCCGACTGCGCCGCGATATATCGCGCAATTTCGGAAAAAAGCCTGCACGCACGCTCGGAATATTATGTAAAATAATTCACGTACAACGGCTTCGCGTGCACGGGCCGATTTACATAAGCAGAATGTCTATCTCCCTCTTTCGACCCCCCTGTGCTGCACCGACTCTTTCTTTCTCCCTGTATATATATACACATATACACACGCTTTCAGGTTACAGCGTATACGTATATATAGTACTGCTGCATGGCGCAGTGTCTTCACATATATATACATACTTTCGGCAAGAAAGAGAAAGAGAGAGAAAGAGAGCAGAGATTCATCACATTGTTGCGTGACTTTTCAATTCGCAGCGACGCACACAATCGACTCTCCGCACGACAAAGTGCCTGCAGCTCGATGCGTAACGTTTCTGCGTATGTGCGCCGAGGGATAATTGCGTGCGACCGAGAGCTGCCTCTTCTTCTTCTTATATAAATGCACGCTATACGTGTGTGTGTATATATATACGCTGGCTTTTAGTGCGTACGGGACTTAACGAGACATTTAAAGATTAAATAGCACGTTTGGCTGTGCTGCGCGCACCGCGTATGCTTTTAAACTTATGGGGGCTTTTTCTGGTTTTTGCGCTTCGGGCAATGTTTACCAAACGAGTTTTTTAATTGATATATATTGTACACGAGTCGAGCTACCGAGGAAACCGTTTCTTTTTTATTATCGTTTATATATATATATATATATATATTTTCGGGGGCCGTATATACATACATCGTGCAGGATGCTTGGAAATAATTTTTTTATTACTCAGCATTTTATATATTAAGAGCCATAACGGTCGCCCATTCAAATTCTCGCACCGATGCTTCCACATACGCGCACGTTTATATAGGATCCGCGAAATCCATCCAACTCAGCGTTCGAGATGTATAGGTTCGAAAATCTCTCCGAAGCTGCTTCTCCTTCTTCTGCATAGAGCGAAAAAAAGATCACGAGAGTCGACAACCCTTTTTCCATCATAACTCGCGTCATTTTTTACGCTCCGCGTTGAAAAGAAACTCGGCGCTTCTCTTTTCCGTCCCCGTGCGCTAATCATTTTTTTTCCTCGCCCATAATAAGCGCACGGCTCATTGGCTACATATATATAAGACTCCGGAATCAACGGCTCGGAACAGTCCCAGAGGATCTTTCTAGGACGCCAGTAAATATCTTTGCAACCCTCGAGTTTCTTGTGTGTAGGGGCAAATCGGGTAATTATTCGATATAAATTATTCGCTTGTTTTCGCGTCTATATATATAAGAACAAACAACGTATAAGCAAGTTCATAAAGAAGAAAACTCGGCATCGAACTGCAGTCGTAAAACGAAGTTATCCATCGTCCGGAAAATCAAGACTATATCGACACTGCAGCAACGCCGGTGGCAATAAAAATAAAAGCGACGCGAGATCGTGCATAACACACATTTCCATTATCCTCGTTTCCTCAGCTTATGCCGCTGTAGCTGCATTATATCCGCCGTTTATTCTCCGCAGATTTTTCGCCGCCTTGACCCTCGCGCGGCCGACGCCGCGACGCCGCGCCGTCTATAAATACGCGATTTTTATCGGCCCGATTTATAACGGATATCTCTTTATACCCTCGTCTTTGTCGTCGAGAGAATGTTATAGTTGCCATGTCCTTGTAGACGAGAACCTGCCGTATCTAGAGATGCGATGAGAAGCTATTCTCATCTCGACGTATCGATCGTATATGTATAAGTAAAGCTGTATAATACGTGTATCTCTGTTTCACGCCCGAGTTTTCACGCTCAAAGGGTTGCGTCTCGAGGGGACGTGTATTATGTGATTGGAACGAATTTTGTTTACGAGAGCACGCGGGCTGCGTTTTCCGCGTAATAAACTCCGTTGCACGTATACCCGCGGAACTATTTCATACACGCGGCGTTAAATTTTTGCGCAGCGGGTTTCGAAGAGGATTTAGGGCTGTTGCTACTTTGATAATAGATACGGAGCGTGCGAGGTTCTCGGAGCCGTAAAATTGACGTTTTGTGCAGCATGAATTTATGTTATCTCAATGCGCTCGTAAAAACCGTCGCGTTCAGCTTTCGATTCTCACGCTGTTGGACAATCTGAGGCGCGAACAATAAGTTGCAGCTACTAGAAAGAAGATATCTTGTAAAAATAATCTCGTCACCATTGACTTTTCGGCAAAAAAAAGTGAAAAACCCGGGGAGATTTCCCAAAAGACAAGAGCGCGTCATCGTGTGCGTCGTCTTCCCTTCGTCAGCTCTCTCGACGGTGACTCTCGAGATCACGCCCGTGTGCAAATCCTCGTGAAATCCTCCCTTCGAAAAAAGGGAGAAAAGATCGAAAAAAGCGCGTGTGCCTACTGTCGAGGGAAAACCAAAGCGCATCGACACCTTGCGATTGAGCTCTCACTCCCGACTTTTTTTTACCCGCAACGTGACGTTATATTTTCCTAACGAGATGAAAGCCAAACTTTTACTTTCCCTTCTCCTCGGAGACAATGAAAGCGTACGCGAGAGACGCCCAATTCTCGCCTGTGAAATTCCTGAAAAAATGTCCTCTGTATATATACAGTTATGCAAACAAGCGAACGAACGCGCGTCCACTCCTGCGGTTCTCGTTTCATTAGAAACATAAAGCCGCATGAATAAACACTAGTCTCGCCTAGACAATCGCACGGAAAGTTAGATTGAAAATGACTTATTCATGCCGCGGACTACAGCTTTGTATATATACACCAGAGAGCTCTCGGTTACAAGAAGCAAACCTCGCGCACCCTCGGCATAACACATATTTTATACACGCGGTCGAAAACGCTTCTCCCTCAAAGTAAAAAAGCAAACGCGTAATCCTAAACCTTATATTGTTGTTATACGGTATTATATGTAACTAAGCGACCTTCAATAAGTCCTCGCAAAAATCCAGCACGTGGAAAGAGCTATAGATATATATATATATATATATATATATATGACGGACGTGGGAACAGCCATCCGGATTTTGCGCGAAAAGCAGAGAGAGGGCTGAGCAACCCGGTCGAACTTCTGTATATACTGTACTATATACCTACAGGAGCTACTACCTGGAAAGAAAAGGAGAGTTTGGCAGATGCACCCGAGAACGAGAACTTTGCCTTTTCTGACTCGCGCGCGCAAATTTTTTCCCTCCCTATATAGCGCGCATGCAGCCCTTTGTGTATATATACCTATATATACGTACTCCCTCTTTTTTTATATCGCTTTGCTCCAATTGTGCAGCGCGTTTTTTTCGGAACCTGATTTCGACGAGCTGCAGACTACACGCAGCGGCGGCGGCCGTTTAAAAAAACGGTTGCAGCCCATTATCGTCTCTCTGTATGTCTACAGCAGTGCAGATTGTGTAGGAACATTTATGGCATCGGCGAGTCAAAGCACTTGCGCGCAAGCGAAGGGAGTATATTATACGCCATGCTCGCGTTTATTCCATAATGGCCTGGCGAGCGCAAGCGGATGATGGAGTTGCCCGAGGAGGGGGGGGGGGACTGCAAGTCGCGAGCATTGTTTCCGATGCCTCGATCGATGATAGACTCGTTATTTTATATTTTTTCGTGAACAATAACTTTTTTTCTTTGATACGCAACTTCTTCCCGGTCAGCTCCCAAAAAAAAGTCGAAGCAAGATTCTGTACGTTCATTCCCGATGAAAGAGAGACGTTCGAAGGAAAACGGTTGCACGAGCCATCGCCACCTCTCGGATTTTTTCATAATAACGCGCTCGGAATCACTTCCAGCGCCTCGATCGCGAACAATAACCTCATGGCTGTCCGGGATGGGCAGAAATGCTCTAATTTGGCTCTCGCGAGGGTACAGTCGTGAAAGAAGGAGATAATCCGTCAAAGCCCGGGCGGCTTTTTCCGCGGATCTTTTCAGCCTCCCCTGAGATCGACGCGAGGAGGAAACGGGCGCGTGTATATTGTTATCAGGAAACACGAGGCGCAAAAAATTCGTGAGATTTTTCGTTACGCAGTTGGAAAACTCATTGTTATATACGTATACATATATATATATATATAAATCACGTGTGTTATATATAAGCAATGCGGTTAACACAGCGCGGCTCTATGAATTAGTGCAATAAAATGCAAATCGTCGATATCTAAAATTAAAAATAAAGCCCTGTACGGCGCGGCGAAACGCTAATCTACCCCAAATCAATGGCCCCTGATGCGCTCACAATTTATAGCAAATATTCTACATATTTTCAAACGCGGTGCATGTATGGGTATATACATACAAGTAAGTGATTTATATCTCCCTCCATAGACTGCACACAAGCAGTGCGTAGCCAGTATACACTTACACAGAATATAACACGAGCATCGGTACAGCGCGCGTGGCCACTAGAAAATTTATGAGGGATTAGCGGCCGAATAAAACACACCGTATCGCGGATGCTGCGCGCGCGCGCGAGAAAGAGGGTGAACCCGGAAAAATCGTAAGCCCATCTCCGGTGCATTGATTTTCCGGAGCGATATCGCCGTAGGTATACTATACACGTATATATACGCACGTGTGATCGATGACGGCTATCCCCAAGGGGGGTACATGGAAATTCGGGACGACGCGTGGCTCCGTGCTTTTTTCGGCTTCCGCAATCTGTGCATCGGCGTGTACACGGAGTTCAATCAATCGGTCGTTCGCTTCCGTATGTTTAGATTATGTTTGTGTGCGTGTGTGTGTACCGAGTTCGGTCAAGCGTTCTCTGCGGACTTTAGAGGGTATATACGCGGTATAATCCGGTTTGCGGTTCGTCACTTTTTCGCCGCATACATGTATATATAAGCGCGGATCGATCATCTTTCGAACATGTGTGCGAGTGTTTGCTCATTTTTTTGGGAAAATGGAGCGGATTTTTCTCTCGGCTGCGCTGAATTAAGAATTAATGGGGATGGAATTTGTTCAAACATGAGCGTATGCTCCTTTTTGTGTGAGTGTGTGTGTGTATATCATGAGGGAAAATAGATCGATCGTCTTTTTATTTCGTACTAAACGCGCAGATTTCAAGGAGTTCTATCTGCGAAAAAAAAAACAAGATCGATTCACTTTATAAAACACGTTTCCACCATCGCTCTTCCACGCTGCAATAATTATAAATTCGAATTTTTCTTCCTCAAAACCACGCGCACTCAACGTTTCCTCCCTCAAACTTCGTTTTCCCCGAGGTATACGATACTTGAAAATCAGAGCTACAACGAGCGTCACGTTATACCCAATATCGGCCCGAACGAAGCCAATTAAAACCGAAAACAAGCCTCTCTCGAAAGCACTCGGCAGTGCGTGATACCATAAGCAGCGGCTGACAAATAGCGAAGCGGGTCCTTTCAGCTACTCCGATTCCGGGAAAAGGATCTCCTTTCGGGAAAAAAGCTAGCCCGAGAGCGACATAAGGCGCCCGCACACGCGTAACGTATACATATATACGCAGCATTCGACGAAAAGTGCACGTTTGATTTCCGCTCGGCCGACCGCAAACGTGAAAAATCGGAGCGCGATTTGTCGGCTGTTATTATATTTACGTATGCGAGTACGATCGAAAGCGCGGCGTGCGTGAGCTGGCTCGCACACACGAGGGTAAATTATTATTCCGCCGAGGTATAATTGTCGGAGTCACATGCGTATGTATATATACGCGGTGCGTAACGTACTTTTCGCTGTTTGCGCTTTCGTACGAGATTCCTAAATTATGAAACACACGATACGACGCCGGCGTGTAATTTACCGTATATAACCTATCGCTAATATACCCCGAGCACAGCCATAAAACCCTTTATTTTCCTATAACTCTTAAAAAGTCGGCACAACGATCGCAGCCGTCCCCACATGCGGGGCCTTATGTTACTCTCTCTCTCTCTCTCTCTCTATAAACGTAATTGCACTTGCAGCCATGGAAAATACGGCACGGCGCGTGCCGCCGGTCACTATTCGTTATATTATTATTTTTTTCAAAGTCGACGATAGCGATCCAGCGGACCGAGCTTAACGACATTCTAATAGCGCGGCGCGCGTGGTGGACTCGCGGGGGGTAGAATTAGCCCTTCTGTCGCGTGCCGGATGGCATGACGCGTGCGCCGCGAGTTATATGCACTTTGTATGTAATGTAGGTTGAGAAAAAAGGTGCAGCGATTGATAATAATGCGTAGGCGCGTGTTTCCTTTTTTCATACCCGACGAGTCATTATAAGTCGACGAGTCGTCGTTGCAGTTGGATTGTTGCGGGGCTTCCCGCGGCGCTGCGTTAATTTCTCTTTTATGAGCGATCGGTTATTTCGAAAAATTCGTTACTCCAATTAAAATTCGCACCTCTCTGCGGATTAAATTCATCGTATTCGTATGCGCTTGATTCCGCGTATACAAACACAGGCCCGTTTTCAGAGGCAGCGAAAGGTGCAAGTTATACTTACAAAGGCTGTGCGGTCCTAATTTCGGATAAAAAGAGTATACGAGCTGTCCCCGAAAAATACGCGCCTTTCGAAAAGCAAAGCGAACAACAACACACCCCCGCAATTCACGGACAATCGCGGCCTTGTTATAAGTGCGGTGGCACAAAAGTCGCGCGACGTTATTATTGCAACACGCGGGTCGTTTCTAATTACACTTGGCATCGTCATGCGGGTCTATATAGTACAGCGTATATGTATATATGCGTACAGATTGAAAACTGACCGCCCCGTTTTTCCCCAAACTGAATTTCCGAGCAGTCGGCGCTCAGCCTCCCTCTCGTCAAAATATATCCGAAGAGAAAGAGAGAGGGAAACTGCTACGTACCTATACACTGCTGCGCGTCAGGCGGCGCCTGCAGCACACACGCATCAGTGCAGCTGTCCCGCATTGCCCCGTATATACATATATATAGGAGAAACAGACGGAGCCATGTAGCTCGAGTTCTCTCTCTCTCTCTCTCTTTCGTAAAAATTCGACCGGATACGCTACTCGCGTTTTTCTCTCGTTCGCTCTCCATAGGTATACGCGCACGTTATATGCATATATAGATATATATAGCTGTTGTGCGCAATACAACCGCGAGCGCTGCGAGTATAATATATATATATATACAGATAACGTATGATTTTAGTCTCCGATGCTCGTGCGGGCGATCGGTGCATGCGTGCAGGCGCGACCACGACGTGACGCGAATTAAGAGTATATATATATATATATATATATATACACATATAGATATATAGATGTAGCCGCCGTAGCTGCGGTTATACGCGCTCGTATACGAATACGGGGGAGGGCGGAGTAATGCTATATGTGCCTATAATATATGTACCTGTCATTGCTGCAGTTGCATTACGTTTTGTATCGCGGCGGCGGTTTCGATCGGCATCAAAGGCTGCGGGTGAATTTTTTCGTTTATTTGCTCTTTACAATCTAGACTCGCGCTGTGCACACAAACATCGCTCATCGCCGTTCATTTCAAAGCCATCGGAATTATCCACGCTCCAGATAATTCTCCAAAACCGCGCTTCCCAAACAAATTTATCCGCCTTCGAGGCTCGACCGCAGGCGCGAATCAAAGCGTGTCGGGAGATCAGACACCCTCGCACGCACGCACGCGATGTATATATAAGAAATAAGTCAAAATCGTCAGAAGACCGATTTTTATCCGGAAAAAGGTGTCCGTCATAGCAGTGTCATCCGCGTGGAACGGATTTGAGACGCGAGCCGAGAAGGAAAATATTTGTCGAGCTGCGCCGCCGCAAAACGAAAGAATAGACTCCTTATACTAGCCAGTAGGGGTCGAGAGACGTAAAAGAATAAGAAAAAAACACACGAGACACACGTCGGTGCATAGCTGCGAAGAAGTATCCAGCGGAGACGAAGAAGAAGACAGGGGACAGGGGGGAAGTGGGCTATCGATTCGACGAAGCCGCGCTTTTTTTGCCAGAGTCGAATGTACGCTCCTTGAAAGGGAGTAGTGGTAGCTCCTTCTTTTGATTTCTCCAAAGAGACGATATTCCTTTTATGCGCCGATGTTTGCTCTCCGATTTTACGAGTCCATATATATATATATATAAATAAGCAGCCTCGTGTGTATGTACAGATGACGATCGATACTCGTCGGTTTGAAAAATAGCACGACGATTTGTAATCAGGAGGCGTGGTGATATTTTCTCCTCGTTTTTTTGGAACGACACCGCGCGGGAATGTGACGGTAGGTATCTGTGTCTTGGAAAAATTCACGAGAGTTTGAGGAAACGAGCGCCACGTGATGGAGGAGAATTAATCTTAACGGGGAGTTTTTTAAGGGCGGGATCGCTTCGTTTTTTAAGAAGATTCTAATGATTTCCGGACTGAGAAATGGCGTTGCCGATCATAATATTGAGCTTGCGGGCTTGAAAAATGGTTTTTCAATTTTTTAAAGCACGATCGATGAACGATGATCCGATCGTTTCGACATTTTGCTCGATGCTACTTTCGTTATACTAAAAATCAACATATATATGCTATTTTAAAAAATGCGCAACTATATTGCCATAATATCAGTATACGCAGTAACTCGTTCACCCGAACGTTTCAATTCTACCGCCGATAATTTTGAAAAATCTCGCGACATTGATTACCCTCGGCGGCATATAATACCCTCTCGGGGGGCGTGTGTGCTTTATTGCCGCGAATCGATCACCCGTTAGAGGACTAGACTACCCCTTTCATTTCTCCTCTATACAGTAATATACGCGCATGCATAGGTGTATATAGGTACGTGCGTCTCGAGCTAGCCCGCACGGAATGACTAAATTTGGCCCCGGTCGATTCGGCAATTTGTATCCGTGCTGTAGTGATAAAAGGGTAGAGCATGTATTCTCGGGTCCCTTTTCAAGTGCGAGCGGACAATAAAATCGATCGGAGCGCCTGCGATGATACGAATATAAATATTTTTCGAAGCTGGAATTCGCTTGGGTAAATATAATTCGCGCGGCTGCGAATTCGAATTCCGCACAATGCTGTTGACGCAAGGCCAGCTAATGATTCGCGGGGATGTTTGCTTATACACGCGGTTATGCAACCTGTTTGAATGTCAATTACGTGCTTTGGTCGAGAGGCGCAAAGGGGTTCGGTACCATCCCCGTATACAAAGGACAATTATCGATGTTTATATATCAAAGCGCGAGCTTGTGCTCCGCCGATGAATATTAATCTGCGCGATGAATATTCGCAATTAATTGGCTCCGATGGAGGCAAAGATCGAATGAAGAATAGCATCCACGACATCCATATTATTTCCCACAGAACCGCTCGGTCCTCCGCGCTCTATTTCTCACTGTCCACTATATATATATGTGTGTGTTATAGACGCATTCGGTTATATGAAAAATCGTTCGAGTGCCAATCCTACTTTTCCATCGCCACCACAACACTAATAGACAATGCGCCAAAAATCCAAGTACACACACACATTCCACGCGACGATTTCCATGACAAATGATGCAAGGAGAGCTGATGCGGATATCGGTTGAGCGTCGTGTCCAGCAACTCCGCACGAGTATATATGTTATAGACTATAGGACGCGACAATAGCTCTCGAAGGCGCGCGCGGGCTTTCGATGAAAAATCGACTTTTACCGCCCCGCGGAGAACACACGCAGCTCGTCATAATAGGGAGAAGGACCAGAGGATTCGTCAACGACGCTTCACGAAGGAGTCCCGCAAGCTGCTACTCCACCCTGTACGATGTTGTGTAACGCATAGATACACGGCCTGTGTGTATATATATACCCGTTGCTTTACGACTCTTCGTGTTATGTTATAATATAAGCAGTGAATAAGAAGACGCGTGAGTCTGTATAGGAAGATTCACTCGGGGATTTTATATAGGTGGGCGCGATTTTTTTTATTTGAAAAATCGGCTACTGCCCGCCGCGTCTTTGTGTGTGTGTGTGTGTGTGTGTGTTCGCTCTGTGTATATACGTATACGTTTATGACGTCTCCCGGAGTTTTTGTGCACTCGGTTCACGTACTCCCGATCCGTTGCGCGGAGTTACGAGAGATTCTCTACTACTCTGGTACGCGTATATATATAGTGACGGGTTCGTCCCACTCATTTTTTTTCCTCGGGGGTCTTCGATTTTGCATTTTTTTCGTCCACTCTGTAGCTCTGCGGGCGAGTTGGAACAGAGTCAAAAGCGCGAGCCGGCTGCGCGTATATGCAGATTCGAAAATTTTGTCCGTTATACATATGATGGCCCAGCGCAATGCAGGTGATAATACACGCGAGAAGTCTAAAATTGAAACGTCCAGTGTCGGACGATCGCGTTAAGGCAAATATTTATTCTCCGTCAAAGATATCTCTTATATACGCGCGCGATATACTCGAGGGAGAAAAAGCCCTCGAGAGCCCGTCAATAAGTCCATCTCGAGTCTTCACTGCCGTCCCATAAAACCACATATATATATATATATACGTGCGGACTCTCCCTTCGCGACCCCCGTGGCGTTGGATATTCTCTCTGAAAATTAATCGACAGTGAGAATAAGAGGAGGCGCATCGCCTGACTCGGACAAATCTGTATTTTTGACGCGGCCGTTCGAGTCAACGTCAATCCTGAATATGCGGACGTCCTCGAGTTTTATAATATGAGATTCCCCTATATATACGTGGGGTGTATTATATGTACATAGAAGCACGCGCGGACAGTCCACGTATACTTCTCCGGTTTCTCGCCTATATACGATGCTCTGCGGCAAAGTGGTCGATTACTCGGATCGAGCGTTTGGAAAAAAGTGGTTTTACTTGGTTTTTTGCCGCTGAAAAAAGCGATACAAAATAATGTTTGCCATTTATACAAGAGACGGGTGATGGAGTGCCGTCATTATTTAGTCATTCAAGCTTTTTGCGGTAAACTTTTTTTTCCAATACTTTTTCCGATATAGCTGGGAATAGTTATTTGGGTTTGTTTTCGCCGCAGCAAAAACATCCGAGAGATAAATGATCATTAACCGTCGCTCTCCTTGCAATAATATAGTCTAATAATAACACGATCTGCGATAACCCGATCACCTCGCGCAGTACATAGCCTAATTCTAATAAACTATAGTCAGCTCGCGTATCGATGAATATCGATTTCCGGGTATATCCATGTATGTATAACACACATCTGCCGGGCACAGTCGGAGAGATAATAGCTGATGGATCCGTCAAGAGGGTGAGCCGCTGTATATATACTTGAATCGCATAGCAAAAGAAAGCTTCTAAATCTGTTGGAATAATTGCTGGCTTTTCTGCGCGCGCAGGCCCTTCATCGGTGTGCGGCGCGTGCGGGGGTGTCCCCTTGGATAATTGAAAAAAGGACCGCTGCTGCCTTGAAAGGAGGCAACTGCCGTAAGATTAGCGGAGGAGTCGCTTGCGTCTTGAATGGACGCCTGTAAGGTACAGTCCGACGGGAAAGTCCGCTGATTGATGGTTGCGGGATGTATAACTGAAAAGAGTCTTGTATTGCTGATTAATTTTTTTTCGTTTTCTATAGAGAAGCCAATGTCGACGGATACAGTTTGTTGCTTTTAAAAGTTTCCACGCACGAATTAGCAGGATCCATTACCATAAAGGGTTTTCTCAGTCCTAAGCAAATATTTTTCCGAGCCGTTCACCCTTTGACGTACAGGCGTATGCCGCTGCGGGCCTATGTATACGCAATACATTAGCATAAACGATAGCGTAGCTATTATAGCTGCTGAAAGCGATTCGCCAACTTTCGACGACGACTGTATTTGTACATCGTGCAGCGCGGGTGCAAATAACTCTCGGCATACGGTGTCCCTTTTCAAGTACGCGCATAAGGGTGAGAAGAGACTATATACTACAGGCCCGGGCCGTCGTCGTAATTTTGGAGAAAATTGTCGTGTCGGCTCTCGATTGTCGCGCGGGAAAAGTTATGAGACCCTCGATCGGATGGAGACTGGCCGATATTTACGAGGACCGCTGCTGTCGGACGGTATACTTTTCTTCTTTCGATTTTTCGCCGATCCTCTCGTCGCCGTAGAGAAAGTGCGGAAATGGTTTTTCTATCGATGGGCTTCTTTTGAGCTGGACGTTGCTGACCATCGATTGTCGTAAATAACGACTAATGTATATAGGGGATGCTCGCTTAAAAAGCGTAGCGTTTTCCGAGATGCCGTAGTGGTATTATATTCGTTTCGACGAAGAGCAATTAATCCTCGAGATTCGATGTGAAAAGCTTCCCGAAAATCCTGTATACTCGAACAGACCGAAGATTGAAATCTTAAACAGCATAATGCATTCCGCGCAGTCAAATCACGTCTACTAATGGCGTCGAAAAAATCTCCTTCCAGTCCAATAACGATAAGCCGTGACGCATCGGTCACACGTCCGATTTCGGCAAAAGCCGCAGATTAAGAAATCGCCTCCTTAAATCCCGACCACAAAGTGTAGCGCGGAGAGGAAGGCCGAGAGGAAGAAAGGTGCGGCCGCACGTGGCCCCGAAGAAACTAGTCCCCAGCGACCGTACACGCACTCGATCATCCGCGCAAGGAGTCTAGTAGTCCGAGGCGTCGAAAAATCGCGAGGAGACCGCCCGCAGCCCCCTCCGCAGGCAGATGACACGGAACCATTCAAGTGCGAAGAACTGGAATAGTAGCACAATTTTTCGACGAGTCCATCCGTCCCCTTATGTACATTCTTTTCGAAAGAAGAAAAAATAATAAAACGAAAGCAGCAGCCGCAAGAGAGACTGTTCCTAGAGCGATCAGTCTGCGGAGAATAGAAGCGCTACTTCTTGACGGATGGCGCGTGGCTGCAGCAGCGGCCATTGATTCTGCTTGGGTATATACATACCTGAAGCCGTTTTTATACGCGCGACTCGTGTATATATATGCATAGTGGGCGAGCCTGAGTGACGGCATGTGCACTGAATGAAATGACCGAGTGCTCGGGAGATATTCTGCGGGTCGCGACGACTAGACGTCTACTGCGATCAAAGGAGAGGCACGTGCCCGGTTTGTGGTATAAGATTATATTCGTTGGAATAAAAGAGTACGCGCGCGCGCTGCTTTTCGAGCTTCGCCCCTTTTTTGTACAAAGTTCGTTATATATACGACGGAGACCGATGTATATAAGGATTTGTATATATATATGTAATGCGAAATTATATGGATCATAATTCCGCGTCGATTTTCTCTTCCCCCGCGTTTATGATTGAGCTATATATACGCATAATACGGAAGGATTGATGTGTATTATACGCCGAGAGAGCGTATTGTTGCGATGCAGCCATTGTGCATTGTAAATCCGATTGGCGTGAATGAGCTTATTTATATGTGTAGGAGAAAATAAAAAGACCAACGGAAATTCCAAAAAAGTATGAAAAAATCGATATCGCTCTCGTCTCCGCGCGGTAATGAGAGACACACGCTGTGTATCGCGTCCTCCACCTCCATTATATCCTATATACCCACCCCATCCATGTGATATAGAGAACACGGGGGTAGGTATTATTTAAAGTATATATATACCCCCTGCAGCCAAACGCACAATGTTATCGAGGGTGAGGAGGCTCGATTATACCCACCGCATCGGCCCGAAAGACATCGCGAGTATACATACATATACGATCGCGTATAATAATATAGCTGCCGGGGGTTAATCAGATGCTAATTCCTCGAAGCCGTGGAGATAATGCTGCCGCCGGCGTAATAAGTTTGCGCGGGGCATATTCGGCCTGGTAAGTTGAATTTATCGCTGCCTGCGCTATAAGGGCTAAGTACACGATTTATTGTTCGACTCTCTATGTCTGCAGTTGAGATATCATGAGATGTATAATCCGCGGACAGCGAGAGAGGATTTGATGCGAGCTCTGATGGCGTTTTGTGCGTGTGTGTGTACTTACACGATGAGCTCGATTGTGATGGAAGAGGATTAGCGTTTGCGCTGTGGCTAATTAAGCCTTAATTGGATTTTTTTTAGTTTCCGCCGAGGGCTAGCTATCGGCAAATGTTTTTATGGCCGTTACGGGTATATACTGCGTATGCGCGATTGCCGAGATCCATTTGAGATTGGAATAAGGTCTGCAAAATTCAGACTTCTTACCCCTTCAATGAGCGTATTAGGCCACAAAGCAGCCGTAAACTCCAGCATTGTCATAGCGCACAATGCATTTTTCGCGCCTTTCGGCCTCTCTAAATCCGTTTGAACGTTCATCGAGAGTCAACAATGCGGCGCACGCGGTCAATCGGTTTCCGAAGTACGAGCGCGTGTCCCGCGCCGATCGAACATAAAAAAGCGGAAAAAATGCATTACTTCACCCCACCAGTCGACAATCTATCCATATAGGATATTCATAGACGTCGCACCGTGAACTCTCCAGACGATCGGGCGTTCAAAAAATCATTAAATTAGCTCATCGCTCCCCCGGGCCTCGAGTCCACCCCTGGGGAGTAAATCACGGGAGAGATCGCGAAATGATCCCCGCAGCGCGAGAGAAAAAATAGCTGCAGTCTCACCCACTCCTGTATAGCATATATGGACACAGTCCGATGCCGATTATTATTGCGACGAGAGAAGGAGAGGGAAGTCACCCCTGGAGCGCGAGCGAAGAGCTCCTGGCTCGATCTCGAGATGAGGAGAGAGTGTGTGAGTATAGCGGCACTCGTTCACAGGTATTTCGTCATCACACGCGGGTATGCCTCGAGGGAAGCTGCGAGGGTGGAAAGATTTTTCTGAAATCAAAAAGTTTAAACGATCACTCCGAAATATCAGCCGTTTAGAGGGACAGAGAGAAGGTAACTATGTGCAATAAGTTGTTGGCCCATAAATGTTGCAAAAAAGATCGAAAAGCAATGAGGTATATGGAGACACAGCAGAGAGGGGGAGGACCCCGCTGCAGTCGAGGAAAAGACAAAATTACAGGGTGAAAAAGCGAGGGAGAACAGCCGACATGCGCACACATACACGCACGCACGCGGTAGAGGGAGACTGTTCACGGAAGGAAAAAAGTGGGGATCATGGCAGCAGCAGCAGCAGCAGCAGCAGCAGCAGCAGCGCCCCAACACACACACACACACACACACATGCATAAGCGGACCAAATAGCGCGCGCGAAGGCTACATAAGGCCCCCGGCTTCCGCCCCACCTCGCCAGTCACGAGCCAACCGCTCGATCATCGCGTTCGCTTCTCGTCAGTAGCGCTCGAACCTTCGGACGAGATCCCGCGCGATTGTATTTTTTATTTTTTATAAGTACAGCAAACGCGAGGACGATGCAGGACACGCGGACGTCAGTGACTGTCGTCGCGATCGAGTGAACCGCGAGGAACAGTGGAGTATATGTATTTTGTCGCGTGTGCAATTATCATTGACACTGCGGGGATATCCGCGCTCATCAGTCTCAAGAGGTGGACCCCGGCTATCGTTACGTGCTGAACCAACTGCAGTGAGTTTGTTACATACGAAAAACAAGTTCTCCCTCATTTTGCGTGGGTGATATTTGCTGTGCGATCAGATGCAAAGTGCTGCGGTTCGTCCTTGATTGATATATACAGTTTCATTTGGATCAATCAATCGGTTACATAACGCGATCGATAAGCGAGAATCTACTCTGTCCGCGGAGCAATAACACTCCGATGAGCACCCACTCAAAAAAATCAAGGCGAATCGTTGCAAAGATCCCGCGAGAGATTGTAAACGCCATACAGACACCGCGGGCCAAGCCCGTATTTCCCACGATACCACGGCGGGATCAAGATTACTCTCTCGCGCTCGAATATAATCTCATATGCACTCGCAGACGCATAGAAAAGAGTATGAGTATTATAAAAGTCGTTGGGCATTGGCTGCCGGCCATTTAGTTCGACTTTTCGTTCACTCGGCCCGTGTGCTACACGCGAAAGGATTCCTCTACATACCGGTCGCCGGGTGGGGAACCGGTTTTTGCTCTCCCGAGCTGTTCTATACGCGCCGAAATCTTCTTCGCTCTTCTTCTTCTTCTTCTTCTAGACTTTCTAGTCGCGCGTTGCGAATTTCTTTTTCGGAGGGAGAGGCGCAGGTCACTTCGCGCGCGAATAAACGAGTTCTCGAAAGACGCTCCGGGTTCCCTTTTCGATTCTAATTTCTTTTATTAGCTAGATACCCGCGTGTCTCGCTCGCTACACTTGAAAAAAGTTCTCGGGCAGCTCGATCGACGAGTCAGTTGTAACAACAGCGAATCTGTTTACCTATCAGTGCGCAGCGACAATGCAATAAATATATATATATATATATATATATATATATATATATATATATATATATATAGTCGCAGTGTCACCCATTCCGCTGATCTATGTACGCGCGCACCCTACGCACTGCGCGACAATGGCGTATATTAGCATACGCGGCTCATTTCAATTAAAAAGGAATCAGGAGGAAAAAAACGAGCCACGATTCGGCTCACTGAAAGCACGTCACTCATCGCGCGAAAATAGCTGCGCCTTGTTTTTCTCCAATTATATACGCGGGAACGCGCGCAAACACAGGCGTTGACGCGGAAACGCGCTTAGGATTTGCATTCAACGGGGTCGCCGAGGATTTTTTTCTTCTTTTTGAAAGAGGCTCTTCGCGAGCGACATACTTTTCGCGTACGCTAAAAATCCACTTTGACAAACATTTAAATGAAGGTCCATCTGGGTAATTTTAATACTCGTATAGTATATACGTACTAAGAGCTGGTATAATGAGATAAAAATATTCAACGAGCGCTGTATAATTATCCGCGCGCCCGTGCGCATGACTTTCAAATCTGGAGTAAGAGGGGGTTAAAAGGGTCGAATTTACAAGTCCGCGACGAATTTCCCGTCACTTTTCCACCGCGCGAGCGCGCGGCATCATGTAAATCAAGCCTATTTACACATAGATATTGAATAATAATCAAACGACTCGCCCTGCGGGGAGTCATCATTTCACGCCGGTTAATTCGATTGGGACACACGTGTGCCGCGAATATTTACCCTTTGCTATACCGCAGGTATTATTGAGATGTTGAAAATCTCAAAGTATGTTTAGTTTACATATAGGTAGAATTTCTCCCCTAAAAGCGAAGACGTGTACAGTGCGGCGGAAGAAACGTATAGTACACTGAACCCGAGGCAGATAACTGGGAAGTACGTCCTTTCGCGCAACAATATAGACTGGTGCGCTCGTCGGAAAACCCCGTTTCCTCTATAGTGTGTATATAATACACTTTTTTCTGCTTTCCGCTCAATTAATCCTCGTGCATGCGTGTGAGAAAAAAAATTCTCTTCCCGTCTCATTAAATTTTTCATTAATCTAACGAGTCCATAAACTCGCCGCAAAATATAACATACGAGACATATAAGCGGGGCGTAGAAAACAATCAATCACCGTTTCAATCGAGCCGACGATTGAAAGAGACAGACGCGGCCGCAAAACGTCGATTATAAATAACGTATCGCGCGCGAAAAGCCGGCAATAGCTCGGAGCACAAAAGCCTCTAAACAAGACCTTATGGCTACGAGAGAGACACTTGTGCTAACACACGCAATCCTATACATATATAGGTATAATAATAAAAAAAGAAAGATCGTTCGCTGCCAAATGGCCGCGGCAATTAAAATCCCCGATGGTAACAATGGAGGGTGTATGCGCGAGTATAGAAAAAGGGGTATCACAACGAGTAATCGATACCGAGCACTATATGTATATATACGGACGACCCTTTAATCGTCGATCGACCGAGAAAAAGCGATGTTGCGAGAGTTGCGCTTTATGTGTATATAGCGCGGTGATAAGAACCTTTCGTCGCTGGAATGTGCGATCGTTATTATTATTTGCCTATTATAGAAGAAAAACTTTGCTCAACTTTTCAGCTTTCTATATATAGCGTCTATAGTTAGCTAATCGCATTTCACAGTAAATCTGTTAACATTGCAAAGTACGTCACAGCGTATAAAGTTTAACACTCAATATAAGCCTACATATATATGTAGCACAGCTTCCCCCATAGTAAATACACTGCAGATTGTGCATGAGCCAACACAGGCAGATTATAAAAGTCGAAATCGAGCGACTTTCCCAGCCCGTATCCACGCGAGTACATAGTCTGATTTCCTCGCACAATAGGTGCACACATGACTTTTCCACTGCGATAAATCTCACGGGGGAGTTTTCGAAAATAGAGCGAAAAGGGGTTCGAGTCGGGGCGCGAGTCAATGCGTATTATACGGGCGCGTGCTGGAGGGGCGGGGAAAAGTCGTCTCCGCGATACGCAGTACAGTCGCTTACAAAATTTACTGCTGCTCTCTAAGAACTACTCCGTCTGTATTCGTCAAAATTCAATCGTATAAATCGCCTCCTCGGACGTGAAAAACTTTGCCGCCGGTGATTTGTGAGACTCGCGCAGTGTATATATAGTATAGTCCGCCGATCGATACGATACGTCACAAAACAGCGGCACGCGAGCTCTCGAGAATAACTGCGGCGTAGCTTTGATCTCATTGTTTTAAAAAATGTCAATGCTCGTTTGTGGACATATATATATATGTAGCATTTGTAATTGATCATCCGTATAGTGGCTCTCCGGCGCGTGTGCGACGGAATTACAGCAGCTGTCTCGAGGACTTTTTTGCATCGTCTGTATTTTTATGCGCGACCAGTTGATGTTGTTCTTTGCACAATTAATGAATTTGGACTTGCGTAAACGCAAGTATGTAGATTGTTCTGCTGTTTTTTTTTTGTTTCGAGCCGCTGCTTTGGAAAAAGGACTGTATGTATTCATTAGGGCGATGGCGGAGAAAACACGTGGATCGTGCGCGGGCGGGAAGAAATAAAAACTAGTATCCCGTGGGGACAACTATACTATCTCGCACGTGATATCAGATCGATCTCTCGTTAGGAATGAAATCGGGCTTATCGATTTCACCGTTCAATTTTCCGACAATAAACCCGCATTAAATTATTTCCAGCCGCTCGTGTACTTATTACCGTTACGTTATACGTATATATATATATATATATATATATATATATATATAGGTATATATACCTCATTCTCGAGAGAGCACAGCGAGAGCATAAGAAGCAACCCTCCCTGCTGCAGTCGGAATAGAGAAATATCGCATTACACACAATACGACGATTAATAGAATTAATTAAGCGTCGCGGGCTTGCAGCAGCATAGCAAAAAAGGAGAAACGAAAGACGCTAGACGAGAAATAGAGAAGGCCAGAGTCGAGAGGGAGAGAGAAAGAATAAAACGCGAGAGAGCGCGCGCACGCGACTCTACATCTGTCGCAAGACTCTTTCTCTCTCTCTCTCTCTCTCGACGCTCCGCACGAGAAGAAAAAAGGGAGAGGGCCGAAAATACATACCCGCTGCTATGCAGAGGTACCCCGTAGCGATCGTCTTCGCGACTCTCTTTTTAAGCTACTACCCTCCGTACACTGCCCCCTTTTAAATGCCCCGTAGCTCTCTCTCGCGCGCGCGCGCGAGTATTGTTTGTCCCTTGCGTTTTCCCTCTCTCTCTCTCTCAAGTCCCCGAAAAAACGCGCACGTGTACGTGTATACCTACATATACATATACGCGCGTATGCAAAGGTCGAGCGAACCAATCGCGAGTCTGGGAACTATACATGTATATATATACTGCAGGTGGTGCGAGCGAAAGTCGCGATTCAGCTTCAATTAGAGCAAGATCTCCTGGAGAGCGTATATACGTGAATTATATGCGCGCAGACGAGATATGCAAGTAGAGCAAGTGCTCGTGTCGTTATTCAATTAGGCGTGATAATTAGGAATCGCCGCTGCGAGCTTGATTGGCTGCGTGATTTGACACGCAATCGCTCGTCGTATCATCATCGTCATCATCGGTAGCCCTTTACGCAATTAGCTGTGCTTTTATACTCGCGTAAGCGCACGTATGAGAATTATTTTTGTATATTACAAGTACACCCGTACGCAGCCGAAAAATTCTTCGATTTTCGGCACCTGGAGCCGCAGACGCTCTCGGTCTACATAACTAACCCGCAGCGCGCACAATGGCTCTTTCGCCGTGGGGCGCGCGCGCGCGATATAATAAAAAACATTTTTCTCCCGTTTTTTTTTTTTAATAAACGCACACGCTTCTTTCTTTTCACTCTCGAGCCGAGTGTACGCCTTCTCTCATTCTCGATGAGAATTCTTTACGAGTCGTTCTTCGGGCCTTTGTCATGAGAAAGGGATTTAAATACCGATCGCGCTCGGTACTTTTTTCACTTCGAAGCTTGTTTACCCTTTTCACTGGCGAGCTGAACGCAGACCAAGTCGTAGATTATCAATTAAGCGGTAACGATGTATACAGCTATACACGCGCGTCTCGTAAAGCATCGCCGAGACAAGACGGGAAGTGGAACACGTCTCTTTCGCTCTCGCGGCGCGAAATTTTACGACCTTTTCAGCATACGCATAGCTCGATCGTAAAAGTTTCAACTCCGGATCTCTCACCCCCTTTTCTTCGGCACGCTTTTTTCTAAGCTCGAGTCGAGCGCCTTTGCTCTCCTTGCCCCTTGGCAAAAAGTCCCTCCACGAGGCGCGCGTATACAAGCCGCCTGGCTGAACGAGCGCACCGATTGTGCAGTCGTCGTCGGTTATGTGACGTGTCGAGGCCCCTTCTCTCCCTTATTCTTATATATACATATATATATATATATATATATATATATACATGTAGAGAGGAACAGTGGCGGCGGCGTTTGGGGAAAAATGGCTCCGGGTCAATCCAATATAAATCAGCGTAGAGACGCGTAGAGGGAGGAGAGTGCGGAGCTCCATTTTTCGAGCTTAGCCGACGACGACGACTCGCCAATTCTGTTTGCGCGATATTTCGAGAGAAGGGATCTATGCGTCGGCATACAGGTCTCACCTGCGCCCTCTCCCTCCGGCAGCCAGGCGTCGACCCCCTCGAAAATTATTCGGGCATTCGATACGCAGTGTGGGACTTGCGCCTACGTAAGTCTCAGCACTTTTTACGCCTCGACGAGAGCTACCAGTGCGTGCGCTCTCGAGTATTGATATATATGTGTATATATTTGCCTGCGCATCAGGCAGCGCGCGATGACTCTGTAGTTTCGCGAAATCCAGCGGAAAATTCCTCGGACCATCAATTATACCTCGTGAAAGTTTGTTCGAAAAAGTTTCCGGGAAATAATATTTTGAGCGTGTGTAACACTCGCCACTGTATATATATATGTACGGAGATGACTATCTCACCCTCTCTTGACTTCTCTCTCTCTTTCGAGTATCGCGCCTCCGCATCGCGCCGACTCGAGCTTATCTGCATCGCTCCGAGGCTTCATTTTCGTCTGCGCAGCATCGAAGTTGAGGTTTGTTTGAAAAGCGTCAATAAAAGTTACAATGCGCCGAGATTTATGGTACGCACGTACATACGTGTACAAATATAATATAACACAACGAGCATAAATCTCTTACTCCTGTTTGTTCCCAGACGTAATTATTTATTTCGATTTATTTCATCCCCCCGCACAACGACGACACTCCGTCATTAACATCCGCCGACGGCAGTAACGAGTTTCCATTTATTTTCCTTTTTCTCTCTCTCGGTCTCGAAAAACTGCTCGAAGCTACCCAAGAACTCGAAGTAAAAGAAACCAGCGCATCCCCGGCGGGAAAAGAAAAAAGACTTCCCGTCCCGCCCATAATTACGTCCCTCCTCGCCGCCGGCTTAATCTTCGCGGCCAAACTACACGCGTAATCTCTCCTCTTCTTCCCCTAAGCTCGTATACATATATAGTTATATAAGCACACACTGCTGTCTCTCCTCTCTTGTATATACACGCGCGTATATAGTCTGGCTCGAAAAGCCGCTGCAAATTGCGATCCATCAGGTATTCAAGAAGAATGTCGTCGACCTTGAACCAGAGGGCGGCTGCAGGATGTATATATACACACACACATGTACATGCGGGCAAGGGTTGAGAGACTACAACATACTCGCATGACTTGTACATAAGAACACGCGGAATATACATATATATAGAAGCAGATTCGTGTCGGTTGCAGTGCGGCCGGATCGATTCGCTCTCGCCAGCGGGACCGCCTTTGCCTTTAATTCTCGAGAGCATATAGCCAAGACGAGTTATATCCATTATTTTTAAACTCGAGCGAAGAGAATTTAGCGCGCGCGCGCGATCGATCGATACGCGTGCTCCGAAATTATTTATCGCGTATAAAACACACGCATCGAACGCGAGCAATAACACTTGAGAGCATAGGCGCGCACGCAAGTGAATTATATTCGTCACGCCTGGGAGTACCAGAGATTTCGCTGCGAAAGCAAAGGGTCGGGTCAGCTGTGCAGTATATAGTATATATGTACACAAAGGTGCGTAATGAACATAAATTCGTGGGATTACGGCTTTTCCGGCCTCCTCCGAAAATCGTCGTATATAGACACGCGCAGACAGTCTCTCTTCCCTGCGAGCACACGTATGGCGGAGGGAAAATCGTCGTTGTAATAATAATAATAATAATCCCCGGCGTAACAAATCGCCGCCTGCGGACTGTTTTCGAAAAGCGTAATCCGAATTTTTATTTACCCTCGAGCTATCCTCTTATATATATATATATATATATATATATATATATATATATATATATATATATATATATATATATATATATATATATAAGCTCTCGCCGTGTATATACATATATATTCTGTGCGAATTCAATAGTCCCAGGTCAGTCGAGGCGTCTGCACTTTAGGCACACTTTAGAACGCGCATACCTTCCTTCCCTTCTCTATACGCGTACAGCCGAGCAACGAAGGAGGGAAGGAAGAAGAAGAGCCATAACCGTCGATCTATTTTATTCGCGCGCGACAATAGCTGCCAGTGCTCCGATACTCTCATTGTCGCGCGCGCGCGAGACTTGTCTCCTCTGTCTACTTTTGGCGGAATCGCTCGCGCTGATCTCATATATTCGAGCGTCTATATATACGTGTTATACCAACGGGGCTTTTATTGTACTCGCGCCCGCGGATCTAGACACCGGGGGTCGCGAGCACAAAAGTTTCAAGGCGAGCGTTCTGGAGCATAGACGATGTCGCGCGCGTATTTTTTTCGCGGCGACGCGTGTGGTTTGGAAAATTGTACGTCTTGTGTGTGTGTGTGTGTGTGTGTGTGTGCGAGGTGTGCAATTTAAGTATAGACCGCATTGGTCAGTCTTGATTTTGTTTTCGGTATTCATGACCGAACCCGTTGCGGATCGATATATAGGGTGTGTATGTACAGCTCGTAATCACAGTCTTCGAGTGTCGACACCTGATGCGAACGGCCGTTCGTGCCTACGTTATAATCCACACACACAAGTACACGTGTAATGTTTTTGTTGTATATATTTATATATCTCTCGCGCCTCACAGCTTTTATCGTTAATCACCGGTAACAGTCAGCCTCTCTTGAACCTCGTGTGGCCCTTTTCCCTCTCTCTCTCTCTCTCTCTCTCAGAGCGCTTTGAAAAAAGGGAGCCGCCAACGGTCGTTCCCATTTTCCTCGGCTCTCTTGTATTCCATACCTTCTCTCTCTCTCTCTCTCTCTCTCTCTCTCTCTTACTCCTAGACACACGACGAGTCTGTCGTCCTCCCGATGCGGCATCTCCGATCCGGAACTCGGTATAGTAGTTCGTCCCCATTGTACCTGAAAAATTCGCACACAATGCCATCAGGCCGATGATAATTACAATAGTCGCTTGCTCTCTGCGCTTCGCCTATTTTGTATACTGCTCCGGTTAAAGGGAGGCGCGGTTACATACGAGAGAGAGAGAGAGAGAGAGAATAGGGTCGTGTATGTGTAGTGTGCGAAAATCGTAAAGTGTATACCGGCATCGAGGCTCGTAAAACCCTCGGCCTGCCCACTATGCGTATATATCCATAACTCGTTAATGTACTCCATTATTATTGTATATTGTGCTCCGTACGACAATGAGGATGTTTTGACCGACTTCCGTTCGAGGACCGCCTGTGACTAAAGAGTCGAGCGCGAATTTTTTACGACACCGATGCTACCGCGCGATGTTAATAAAACTGATTCGATTTGCCTTTTGTTATACATTTTCGAATATATATATATATAGCGCAGCAAAGGATTCGACGGCTGCTGCTCTTTTAACGACGCGGCAGTCGTTTTTCGGGATTTATCGTCGATGCTTATCCGATGTGGTATGGAATTATATACGTAAGCTCGGCGCTCGGCACCTGCTTTCCGCTTCTCTTTCTTCCCAAGCCGCCGCGCAGTTTTCTTCTCGTTAGCGGGACGATGGAAAACGCTGCCTCAGCAGGAACTCAATCCTAAACGATTCTAAATAACTCGAGACTCACACACTATACAAAAGCTGAGAAATTAATCCGGCCCCTCTGCAAAAATTCCCATATACACGCGCGCTCTTTACAGTATATATATATATATATATATATATATATATATATATATATGTGTGTACCAGAGCGCCAGGTCTCTTTCTTTTTTTCGGTCGTTTATACGGCGCGTCCATTGTCTCACCGCTTGGCTTCATTGTTTGCATCATAATGCCACTCTCTCGACTCGTTCTCGCTGTACGCGTCGCGTGTGAGCGGGAGCTATACTCCTTTTTTCGGGCAAAAAGTTTCGATCGTTTCGCTCAACGGCTGCAGTTAGCGCTATATATATATATAGTTGTGTTCCAGGCGTGAAATTCGGCGGCAGCTCTCGCTCTTGAGTGGTACACAGCGGCTTTTATTTTTTTCTCGAGTGCGTTAAAGCCCCGAAAGGGTGATGTTTATGATCTCTCTCGCGCGCGGTGTCTGTGTTTTCTCATGGAAGCAGAGGAGCCTCGAGAGTGACTCGGAAAATTCGATTACCCCTTGTGTGTGTGTGTGTGTGTGTGTGTGTGTTAACTGCTGGATTTCTCTTCTTTTTTCCTGTGGAGAAAAAATGTATAACTGGGGGACACGATACGATGACACTTTTCAGCGGTTTGTAAAAGCAGGTATACATACAACCGAGCAGCGTCACCCTTAACAACGGGGATGATTTATCGCCTGCGCGTTTCAATTGATATCCACGAAATTCGCCAGATTACAACCCGGTCAATTATGTCGCAAACCCGCACTCCAACACAGCTTGACTCCTGTACGTATCTATATATAGCATACAAGCCAGCATCGCATTGCTCCATTCGGGACAATCCAACCCTCGTCGTCTATATCGGGAACCATCTAAATACAGGGTCGAAAGATCGCCAGCAGCCGCAAAACTCGCAAAAGACACGCGCAAATCTCGGTACACGTGCGTATGCAGCACAGCACAGTTCCATATGCGCGCAGGCATTCAACCCTCTCACGGGTGCAACGCCCCGCAGATCTTTGGCTGATAAGATTCAAGTTGTAATTGGCGGCGCTTGGCGGAGAGGCTGCGTACATATCTAGCCCTTGTTATATTTTGCGGTGGCTTCATTATTCTTCCGGCCCTTCTTTTTGTTTTTTTTTCACCCTGCGCGCAGAGCACAATATACGCGCAGATGGCGAATTTTCCAGCGGAATCAGAGCGTTTTGCGGCGTAATTATACTCGTTGTTTCATTATTATCGTGATTGGTCGGTGTTTAGTCCATTATGCGTAGAGAGACTGTCGCTAGGAATAAAAATCAAAAACGGTCGCGTGTCCGTCCATGGATGAAAGATCAAAAGACGCGTATATCTCCCTTTTGATCAGCAGCAGCAGCAGCAGCAGCTTCCCTCTCGCTATACGTGCAGCGCTAATCTCCATCCGAGCGAGATCAGGTGAAAGTGCATCAGAGCAGCATATGCAGCCGCTTCCTACGCTTATAATAGAAAAAGTATCAAAGCGTGAAATTGGGACGAATAGTGCGTGTGTATTATAACGGTAGATTTTGCGAGTAGCGTTAATTCCATTTTCGTAGGAGGGTAGAGCGATGTTTCACGTGATTGATAGATCGGAGAATCGGTCTTTCGCGAGAACGAGCTAATTCGAAAATTACCTCTGACGCGCGCGCGCAACAGAGAGAGATGGTATATAATGATGGTATATATAGTGCAGCGGCCCATTATTAGAGCCGCGCGCGACAAAAGGCGCCGATCGATTGTCTCGCAATTAACGCCGCACGCGCGCGCATATGGCGAGTTTGTTTAATCCTTTTATCGGGAGCCACGCACTGTTACGTACCGAGGGTGCAGCGGAAAACGCGTCGTTACAACGCGTCTAATGGACTCTCTCTCTCTCTCTCTCTCTCTCTCTATATATATATATATATATATATATATATATATATATATATATAGTTCGTTTGCGCAGCGCGAATTTTTCAAAAGCGCAGAGAGAAACGCTTCGGCAATATAATGATTCAATTCGAGTTAACGCAGCTGCTAATGGTCTCGACTCCATGAGTGAAAAATGAAACTACCGCTAATGGATATTCCGGTCAGCCGTCGTCTCGTGGCATTGAAAACGCAGTAGCCGTGGATAATGCTATGCGCGTATACCGCACACGCATACACACACATATATATAGGAGCAAATAAGGAAAAACTTGGCCACGCGTCTTCTGCATATCTTATGCCCTTTCTCGACACGCGCCTCCAGTCTATATTATATACTGTATATAAGTGTACGTTGGCCCTCTCGCCTGAGATAGATGCGGGGAGAGATAAAGCCGCAAAGTTTGACCTTCGCGAGCCAAGTGCCCGCGACTTCTTCACCTGAGCCCCCGAGGAATAATTGTAAGGTGAAATTTCACTGTTTCCTTTTTTCTTTCTGGCGGTTGTATACTTTTTTTTTATCGTCGCGCACCATATAGGAAGTCCGTAACGGCGCGCGACACGTGTTTAATTTATGCTCGGTGAATAGCAGTCGATATAGACAAAAAATTACGGCCGGTCAAACACTGACATCCGTGAGAATGAGAAAAAAAGAAGTAACACGAGCGAACTCATGTTTTAATTATCGGCGGACTTTAATTTTCCAGGCACGCGCACCGACGTATTTAATTTAATTACTCGCAACCGCGGCGAAAAAAAAAGTCGACGCAAAAAAAAGCATCGAGAAAACAAGCTGAAAAGTACGGCCGAGCGTCGTCGGGGAAAAGCTGCAGCGGCTATAAGGGAGAAAGACAGAGAGAGAGAGAGAGAGAGAATCGAACAGCAGCAGCAGCAGCAGCCAGATGGGCCCCACACTCGAACGCGCGCCAGATGGGCAGGTGCCCTGCGACGACGACGGCATTGCACGAAAACCCATTCGAGTGTAGATATATACGCACAACACGACGAATTTTTATGCCGTGAGGAAATTTATGCGCGGGCGGCTTTTCCGGCGGGCTCTTTAAATTCATAAGCGCGTGCCGGGTGCTTTTTAACCCCGCCGCAGAGCGTATGTCACCGCGTTTTTACATAATGTGCGTAACGATTGTTTATATCGAGCGAAGCTATTGGCAACGGAGGCTCATCGTGATCCTATACAAGCAAACGATTCGGCGAAGAAAGAAAAGTAGGCAAAGTACACGCGAGGTGTCCGAGAAGATGAGAACGCGTCTCCTCGCGCGCGCGCGCGGCGCTGCCTGGCAACAGGCAAGTATGTAAATTAGCGCACATTTTTATACCCTACAATGCTTTCTCGCCCCCCCGAAAGGAACCGTTAAAGTTAAAACCTGCTACTACTGTTGCCTGTCTGTGTGTGTGTGTGTGCGTGTCTTTTTCGCTGCGTATGCCGTGGGGTAAAAATTGTGTAAAAAAGAGAGAGAGAGAGAGAGAGAGAGAGAGAGAGAGAGAGAGAGAGAGAGAGAGAGAGAGAGAGAGCGAGAGGAGCGAGACGGAGAATGAGAAAAAGAGAGCGTCGATTCCCAAGCTGCCGCATCTCCCTCGTGCGATTATTTTCGCGAGCGATTCCTTTTCACTGTGCGCTACACTTTGATATATACAAGCTCGCACCCCAACGCATGCGTCATGGGGATCTTTCTCTGCTCTCTTTTCTAAGGTTCATGGGAATCGATTTCGGAAGCGACTGTGCGAACCTGCTCCGAGTTCAAAACTCGCTGTACGATTTGTTTGTCCGAAAACCGATGTAAATACGCGCGAGATTTGCCGCGGCTGATTGCATCGTTGATCCTCATCGTCCTTCTTCGGAAACATCCTTTAAATACGGCTTGTTCGGTCGGGCCTGACCTCGACGAGCGTTTGCTTGCCGATCGAGCGAAACGACGACAGTAGGCCAGCCAGACACACGCGCGCGATTATAACAGCCGCGAAAAGGCCCCAATCATCGCGCGCGAAGCAACGATATACTTATATATATATATATATATATATACACACACACGAGAATAAGAAAACCGTCGAGGCATGACGTAAGTAACAAGTGCGATATAGACTCATATTATCCTCGGACGGGCGCAGTTCGTGTCGTGTTATTTCATTAAACGAACACGCCCGGCCCGTTTAAAGACTCCATTAACCGATCGTCCACTATACTTGTATACGTATGCTATATAGAGCTATACGCATGCACAAGTGTAGAAAGTGCCAACTCGAGCTCAGGTGCGCCCGCGTTTCACCTGTTTCTCTCTGTTTCCCGTATGCCGCAGCAGGTGCAGCTCTTATATACCTATATATATATATATATATATATATATATAAAGACTCTCCACTGCAGCCTTCCTGTGTTATTTTCGTCGCCCACTATGCCTATACATCTATATATATACTGTCCCACGCTATACACGACTCTCTCGTAGTGCAGTAATTACTAGTCGAGATAAAGTAAAAAACTGCGTACGGCTCGTTATCTCCGTCTTTGTGTCTCCTGCGCTTCCTTGACCGAGTTTCTCGAAGAAAGAAAAAAAACGGCTATTGTCGCGTGAGAACGTAGCGCCTTTGCTTATACACTACGTGTCTCCACCTCCGGCCTTTGACTGACTGTCGTCGCTGCCGCGATGAGAGCTGTCGTTAAAGACTAACGGATATGCGAGGGTGGACGGTTGGCGTATAACGTCTTTTTCTGCGGGATGTGGGTTAGTGGAGAGTTTCGCTCTTTTCGAGCGACCTACGGTTATCGGTTATTAATTCAACGTCTTCGAATTCCTCGAACAACATCGTAACAACGACTTTTCCTTATGCTTCACAGAGATGCTCAAATGGACGGTGTCTCGCTCGCTGTCGACGGCCAGCTCGACCCCCCACGGACCCGGTGGTGGCAATACCACCACCGCCGCCGTCAGCACCACTGCCCACAACAATAACAAATCCAGTAGCACTGCGGATCGAAGGCCGTTTCGCGATCTTTCCAACACTCCACCGGCTGCCTCGAGCTCCTCCAGAAGATCGTCCTCGCGGATGGTGAGCAACAACAACCCGATGCTGGAGGCCGGTCGCACGCCCAAGAGGACGCCGTCGCGACGCCGACGCTGCAGGAGTCACGGCAGCGACCTGCGCGGTTACTTTCAGGTAAATATACTTTTCGGAGTGCGGCGAGCAAAATCACGAATAAAAACTCGCGATTCTCTCCTCGCAGTCGACGAAGCCGAACCTGCGCTCGGGCAAGCGGCAGTCCCTCTCGCAACGCAGCAACTCGCCGGTCGTCGAGAGCTTCTACCAGAGCACACCGCGGGTCGACTCGGACATAGGTCCCCTCACGCTCTTCTCGCACCAGCCGCACTGTCACCTCAGCAGCTCGTCCAGCCTGACGCTGCCGCAGAACATACTGAACGAGGCCAGAGCCAACAACCTCCAGTCCCACGTCTCCGACTTCTTCCAGCAGATCAGCTTGGCCACGAGTCCCGAGGACGTGATGGAGAGCGAGAGTCTGCCCTTCGCCAGCCGGAGGTACGCCCTGGCGAAGGAGCAGCACAGGCACACACCCTGCCTGCCGAAGCTCGCCAGGATCGGTAAGCTCAACGCCAGGAACAAGACGCCCTATCACACGAAGCTCCAGATGGGCGTCAGGGAGACGGAGATTCAGGGGCTCCGGCAGACCCCCCTGGCTGGAAAGCTTCTGGGCCTGAAACTCCTCGACCAGGACAGACCCATGTACGAGAACACGGACAACACCGTGACGGAGGTGCTCAACAGGTTCGTATCGATGTATAACGATAGCCCTCGCCGTATCGCAAGCGCGTCTATAATTTTCCTCCGCGCTTCCGCTGCTCCAGGGAACAACAGCAGGAGGGCACGTTCAAAAGCGTCGCGGAGATCCTGCTAAAGGACTCGTCGGAACGTCGCAAGGTCCTCGAGCCCAAGGACCAGGAGGAGCACGCGTACGAGAGCATAGCCGAGAGTCCAGCGAACGAGGACAAGGCGCCGCACAACGACAGCAGCGTCTCCTCGGCCAGTCAGCTTCTGGACAACCCGTCGCCCACCTCCTGGGCCTTCTGCTCGCCCTCGTCCGATCTCGAAGGCGAGTTCACGCTGAAGCGACAACGAGGCATCCGACGCAAGCGACAGGCCAGGGACAAGGCCGGAGACGAGGGGAGCAAGAGGGCCAAGAGGGAGCCGCTGCCGTTCATCGAGGCGGTCAACAGGCACGTGAAGAGGCTGGCCCTCGAGACGGATTTAGACTCCTCGATGATGGAGGAGGACAAGTTCCCGGAGAAGACCGAGGCCAAAACCGAGGAGGACCCGGCCGAAGACCACCTACCGGAGAGCCGCAGCAAAGCCACCACGACGAGCAATGTCTGGGACACGGACAGTCCGAAATCGTCGCTACTCGATTCGTTCGCGACGACGACCACCACGACGACCTCGGCGTTGGGCACGCCCGAAACGCCGCTGGTCGCGACGGTACGACGCTGCCTCAAGTACAGCCCCGAGACGCCCGGAGCAGCCGCGTCGATGTGCTTCAACAGAGGCTCCATCGAAATCGAGTGCTCCGCCCGGGCCGAGGAGATACACGTTAAGAGTGAGTGTCTCGACCTCGTTTCTGCATCGATTATCGACAGCAACATTGTCGCCATTCGCCGCTATGCAGCCCCCTTTGCAATTATATAAAACTTGATATATATATATATATAGACCCGCATTATGCAAATCGTCGACCCTGTTTTATTTTTTGCGACGAGCCGCCGCCGTCGGGAGAAGACAAGCTTGCTTCGAAAACTACTTGCTCTCTCTCTCTCTCCGCGAAATTTCACGCGTGGTACATTTTTAACAAACTCTTCGCTTATTCTTGTTTTTTTTTTTTTGTTTAATGCGTGCTCGGCCTTCGAGTATGGGATCGGGTTTTAAAGAGACTGTTGGCGAAGCCAGGGAAATAGCGCCGTAAATTTACATGTCTTAGATGCGATTAGCATACGAAAGCAAAGACCGGCGGCGAGGTGTCCGCTCCTCTCCCTCTGTGGAAAGGGCTACTTTTTTTCTGCGAGCGCGAGAGCCTCGTCCTTGAGAGAGGGACTCTTTAACATAATCTCATTGAGCTCGCACCCCTATTTTTTTTCTTTCCAGTTTCGCGTCCCATTGTCGCCTCTTCCTCTCTAGAAATCCATTTATCTTTTTCTAAATCAGCCGTACAACTGATTTGCATTCGCCGAGGCTCTATTGATTAACTTTAATTATGCAGAAATATCGAGTCGGGCCGTTTTATCGTCGCGACTTTTTCTCACGAGAGCATCTACATCCTTCCTCAGCCCGGCAATTATTATCTTATTTTTTTCGCACCGAACAACAGCAGCGACGTTTCGCACCCCCCCCCCCCCCCACGCGCTATATGGCAATCGATGGCCCAGCTTGGCGCGCTTGGAAAGTATTCTCGAGGCTGGCGAAGGGGGTTCTGGTAGCCCGGCGGGTCTACAGCCCTGCAGCGGCGGCGGCGTCGGCGGCGTCGGCGCGGCGGACATGCGCCCCCGCGAGTGTCAGCTTTCTCTGCAAGCTCTCGACTCGGCGTCGCTGATGCTACTCCTCAGTCCGTCCGAACGTGCACCACTAACCCACAGAGCTGCTGCTCCGCGGTTCGCGATTTCGGTTAGTAGGCCCGAAAAGTATACGTATATCAGTAGTAGTCTACGACGACGCGCGCGCGCGCGCGCGTGTGTGTGTGTGTGGTTCTGTCTGTGTTGATGCAGTGCCTCGTTTCAGTGCGAAAAGTGCGACTGGATGAATTCGGTGCGGATGCACTAGAGTGTCCGTGTGCGAGTTTAGAGCCTCGTTGTTGTCGCAACAACGAGGTGATGTGTATCCTTGTTGTTATTATTCTCGAGGCTATAGATTGGCAAAGTTCCATACAGCCTCGTTCTCGCGAATTCTCGGCGATACCGCTGCTGCATCGACGCAAAGAGTACATATACACATCGCGCGCTCTTAATCATCCTATATGTATGAACGCCAGAGTCGATGATCGGATTAGCTTCGGACAAACGTATAGCGACCAGTCGCCGAGTTAACGGAACGAGTCGCGTGTAGAGAGAGAGAGAGAGAGAGAGAGAGAGAGAGAGAGAGAGAGAGAGAGAGAGAGAGAGAGAGAGTAGAGCGTGTATAACAGATTGATGGGTTATTGATCACGCGCCGTCGCATATCCCGGCAGTGCAATGCAGCCGGGGGAGTATAGTAGTAGACTACGAGTGCCGCATTGGTCGGCCGAGTAGTGCGTGCCGAGATACATACCCACATACATATATACGTTCCGGAACGCAATCCTTTCATCTCGTCTATTCAATGCGCGCTTGCGTAATACCTATTAAAATTCATAACTAACCTATGGAAAAATCTTCGCAGTAATAAGGTGCAGGGATCTGCGTCGCGCGTACGAGGGTCCGATCCACGCTTACGTCAAGGCGAGCGTGAAGGACCCGCTGAGCGGCGACGGTTGCGTCAAGAGGACAGCGGTACATCGGGCAACGCCGAATCCCGTCTTCCAGGAGACCCTCGTCTTGCCCTATCCTCAGATTCATCAGCCACTGCAACAGAGCAACTTTTGCAACAACAACAACAACAACAACAATAATTGCGCGGCCAAACAGGTCTCGCTCGACATCGCCGTCTGGCACCGGGATCGCAGGGCAAGGTGAGTTTCTTTTCTTCGTACCTCATATTTTTCTAACGTACATAGATCACAGCTTTTGCACACCGACGATGGAATCTAGACTCTCGACGCCGGTGTGCTCTTTCATCGCTGCGCCTATAAAAATACACAAATATAAGGAAACTGCTTTTTTACGACGGCTCATTACATTAGCGAGATGCGCGCGTAAAAGCGCCGCATTACGTAATGAGCGTTATACATCCCTCAAGGGAAGCAAAGTTTCAGCCGCACGCGGTCGCGCCTGATGATGCATCAACGCGCGCCTCTTTTCGGATCGCGCGATCGATTCTCGCGATAGTCGGCCAAGGATGCGTGCGTGATGTCCACATATTACACTGTCGTCCGACGCATCGATCGATGATGATGATAATGATGATGATGATGATGATGCGAGGAATCGAGTCCTCGATTTTTAGGGAGACGCGACGACTGCCGGAAATCGCGCTTTTTCGAGGCGGAAATTGAAGCCCGAGTCGCGGAAGGATTTTTAATTGTACGCGCGTTCTGGGATTTTTAATTTCCGCGGTGTTATATAAGCGAATCGCGCAATGAATTCGAGAGAACGAGCACAGCGCGCTAAAAATTATATGGAGAATAATGGCTTTCCTGGAAATTGAAAATTCACGATCCTGACTCATTCCCCGAACCGATCGGCTCTGCGCTCATTTTTCAATCGATGGTAATAGTTTCTAAACGCCGCCTCGCGATAAGCATCCGGACTAGTATTAGGCGCTGATACCGAAGGAAAAAAAAATTGCGCTACATAATTTGTGCAAGTCCGTAAAAACGTGGAGCAGCAGGCACCGCCGCCGCGAGTATAATTTTCGCTGGGAAATCCGGGGGTGGTAGGGTGCAACTGGAGGGGGATCGATTCTCGCGGCGCTTGCGCAACCGACCGACGCCCCACGTGCGGACGCGATGCTGCAAAGCGTTGGTCCGTGCAAAGCTCCGCGAATGTGCGTCATATAATGCGATTTTCATGTAGATATTTATTGGGAATGTCTTATAAAGCTGTACTTTTGAAACAATGAAATCCCCATAGTAGATTCTTTCCCTTTTTTTATTACCGTAAGAATATAATTTGCATTTTTTCAATTACCCCCACTAATACATATATAAAGCTCGGCGGCTCTCCATCCCGAATTCTGAATAATTCAAAGAGCTTTCGTTCGCTCACTCTCTAATCTCGACGCATGTTTTCGTGTGTTTCAGGCGCAGCGAACTGCTGGGCTGCATGACTCTGCCGCTGCCGCTCTCGCAGGATAAGGTGAGTTGTCTCAATATACATATACACATTTAGCCGGAGCCTCCGAGGGCCATCTTGCTCAAAAGAAAAAGTAGCTGGTTTAAAGACTTTTTCCAACGATTACTCATCGGTATATTATTATACCGCTGCTCGCATGTCCGCGTTCTGCGTCACGTAACCTCACGCGCGATCGAGTTTCTCACACCTCGGAATTACGGCTGATCGAATAAAGGAAAGTTCCTCGATTTTCCAAGTGCGTTCATCGTAGGACTTCATTCTCTCTTCCGTGCGCTCAGAGTAGTGGGACCATCAGGGTCACGGCTAAGCCGATTTTCCCGCGAACGGAGTAGCAGTCGTCACTCGGCGTCTAGTTGCGCGACGCGACGCATCTCTGCAGGACAGACGGCACAGCTTGACGGAGATGATCGTCGTCGCGATATACTGCATGGCCTTCCTCGTCGCGGGCATCCTTCTCAAGATCTTCATGATATTTTGATACAGTCGTCCGGAAAGCTCGCCTGCCGTCGCCGCGGTTTAGATGAGGAGGAAGCGCGGAGTAACATAAGCAGCTGATGTACCGATCAGGCGGTCAGCCGTACGTTATACGACTAATCGAAAAAACTCTCGGCAGGAAGCAACATGGCACCCTCTGGAAGCCGGCTCGGGCCGCAACAGCAGCGCGGCGCCAGCGAGCAGTGCCTACAGCGGCGTCGAGGGTCGCGGCTCCGTCGTCATCTCGCCGCCTCTGTCCAAGGACGGCGCCGGCAGCGAGTCGCTAGATAACAACAACAGCACCGCCGGCGACGACCTCACCTACCTCCGGCATCTCGAGCTCGAACCCGTCGATCCCCTCACGGGGCTGCCTCTGCATCCTGGATTCATGGCCAGGGGTGGCAGGACGCCCTGTACCGTCACCCGCAGACTCCTCAGGCCAGCCGCTAACGCTAATCAGGTGGGTCTTTCGAAAGTTCGATAAAGAGCGCGAGAGAGTTTCATAAAGACATCTAACCTCTGCTTGACATTCCAGGTGCCTTGGGGCTTCTCCTTGTCCTGGGGCCGACCACCGCGAGTCGAGCGCGTCGACCCCGGCAGTCCAGCGGAACGTTCCGGTCTGAGGCCGGGCGACTACGTCGTCTTCGTCGAGTCGACGAACGTGGTTACCCAGGCCCGCGACGACATCCTCGAGCTCATCCAGACCGCGACGAACCAGCTGATCCTCGAGGTGTACCGTCGTGGCGTACACGGACACGCCGCCACGGGTGCCGGCACCGCCTCGTCCAGCCACAGGCGCAGCTCCGTCAACGTGACGCTCCAGGCACCGGTGATCGGCGTCGCCCCGACGAGTCACCATCACGCCATCGCCTTCACCGCCGAGGTCGGTACTGGCGTGCTCGTCTGAGAGGCGAGGCTCTGATGAAAGTTCCGTTGATCCTATAGAGAGAAAGAGAGATATATGTTTTTCGTTGAACTTGTTGGGATTCGTCGGGAGCAGGGGTCGTAGCTTTACCAAAGAGACGCGTGTTATTCAATGGAACTTTCAAACAGTCGGGGGGGGGGGGGGATGTAGTTGGAAAGTAATCTCAGAGAATGAATATATAATATAAGTGAATGGAGCACGTAGTGCTGCTGGAACATCGGGAAAATTAAGCATATTCTGAACGTCCATTCTGTCGCGTGAAAACATGAGACGAATGATTTTCTTTTTCTTTTTAATGCTGATGGTTATACAAGTACAAATGAAGCATGGGCATGTTTTTAATTGTCGTATATATGCGGGTTCTGCGTGGATTTTTGGCAATTCATTGCGGAAATCCCCGCGACAACATCGTCACCCTGATTTCTGTGATTCAGAATATAGCTTTTAAAAATGATGATGTACAGAGACATTTTTTAACTAGATATTGTCATATATTTATTTAATGCGAATAAACGATTTATCGAGTTTTATACTGCGAAGTATAGACTGCAGACCGAGCAATCCGAGCGAGAGATTGCTGAGGCCACTTTTATCACTATAGTTATGAAAGAAACATTTTAAGTGAGAACTTTCTCTGAGTGCTCGACACTTGTGTATAAATATTTACAAAGTGCCGGTACTTTCCAATAACTTGGACGCATATAATTCTTTGTTTTACGTAGCCATTTACTTGTTAGCCTTGAGGTGCATAGCTTATTCCGCTTGTTATAAATATTGTTCGTGCTCGTAACGATGTTTGCATTGAGTTTGTGTATCGGTCGTTAAGAATTTTTAAAAAATTTGTATAATTCGTCAATTTTTCGATTATACGCTAGTGCATCCCAATGGCTTATTCTGCCTCCTGAAGATTCGAGGCTATCATCAGTGAGTCATAGCTTATAGGTGACATTTTCAAGTAATATTGATGCGATGTATACGTTTTTTTTGTACAAATGGCAGCTCCTAGATTTACCTTGTAAATATCGATTTTTTTACTGATTTTAGGCTAATTTTATTATTTTGATTTTGAATTACACTACTAATTCAATTTCGACAGATTGTTACTTTCAGAAAAAGAATAAATTACGCCTGTATATTATCATATATAAACATAAAATAGTATTGTAAATACGTTTTCGTTTGAGTAACGTTGGACGTTCGAACGAAGGGCCATATTCATCTTGCACTGAAAAAATCTCGCACCACAAAATTCACGTTTCATGTACATATATATAGCCGCGATAAGAAAATCCAACCGACAGGTCGAACGAAATATCGTATTGTGAATACGATTTTAAATTCGATGTCGATATATACATTAAAATATAAGCATATTTTTTATATCACGATAAAAGAAAAAGAAACAACGGATTGCCAGCTTTTAACATATATAACAGTCACTCATAGTTGTAAACGCGGAATTCGTTGGAAATTCCTTGAATCGAGAAATGCATAGATCGCAAGCAAATACCAATGATTGCTGGAATGAGGCTTCTCTGTGTTATGTAAAAAAGTCCATCCTCGTGTCCCTCCTATCAAATCCTATACAACATTCATCGCACATATATATACCTGCACACTTGCCTCATTCGACTCTAGAGCTTCACGCAAACGCACACATACTTACACACACACACACGATGCGATACGCCTCGCAAATCTCGCATCGAAGAACCCAGAGCTTATTACTATTAATTATTAGTTAATTATTTAGTTAATCATATATTTAGTTATTATTATTATTATTATTATTATTATTTAGTTATTCTAATGATTATTATTTTGCTGCGAAGTTATATAATTTATGCGTTTTTCTACGTTACGTTATGTATGTGTCTTTGCTGAACGCGTATAGCTGAACATTTATGATTTCTCCGACGACTGCCCGTAATTGTGCCTGTGTGTGCGATTAATTGTATTGTATAGATTAACGGATACAAGATTATGTTTCTGTAAGCTCGGCTTATTTGTTGGCAACAAATTTTGTTTTAAACTTGAAAACCAATGGTATTTTTACTTTTCATTTCACCCATCTCACCACGTCATTCGCATGAAAACCTTCCTTTCAACACGCACGCGACCACATCGAATCTTATTCAAAATATTTACCACTTCCTCTGACATTGCTATATACGACTGTAATCCACTTAGAACTAGGCCAGCTCAATTCAATTTTTTTCTTTTAATCCAAATCCTCGACCCTGAACCGGCAATTAAAAAGCTGCGCAAACTCGAAAAGAAGCCAGACAGAGATTCTCTCCTCTCCCCGCAATGTAGCCTGCATCTACTACTTTCTCCTTTGACTCTGCCGCAGGCCTTTCCGAATCTGACGGCGGACGCGCCGCCCGAGGAGGAGCTCAGCGTACGCGAGACGCGCTACTGGGCCTGCTTGAAAAGTGGCCAGGCGCGATTCCTCGCCCCGCTGACCGAACGCCGCGATGTCCTCTCCGCGGCAGATCACATGATCCTCTTCCAGAACCTCGAAGAACTTCTGAAGATTTCCGAGGAGATCCGGGACGAGGGCGGCGGTATCGAGAGCTACCTTAACCGGGTGCCCAAGATCACCGCGGCCTACAGAAGGTACCTCAGCGGACTGCAGCGTGCCTGCTGTTTGCTCGTCGCCCTGCGAAAGAACTCGGCATTCGCCAAGATCGTCTGCGAACCCGCCGTACCCAGGAGACGCAAGCCTGACCTGACGGGCGTGCTCCTGCAGCCGTTGGAACATTATAGGTGAATTTCCTCTATATAAAGCGCGAGTAAAACGAAGAAGGCTTGCACTCAAGCGTATAAACGCTACGATCCTCCGTACAGGGAGATGACGAGACTGCTGTGCCAGGCCTGTCCCCGCAACTGCCCAGCCGTGCGCGACCTGGCTCAGGGCTACCGGGAGGCGACGGCCAATGCCGCAGTGATGGAACCACCCCGAGACACCGGCCGGCCCCTGCTGAGCTTGCAGGAGGTCGAGTCCCGGCTCGTCTTTGCACGTTGCAAGCCCTTCACCCTCGCCGTTCCCGGCAGACAATGGTGAGACTTTATACTTCAGAGTATACTTGTACGGCTTTGTGCCCTCTTTTACTATACACAAGGCTTGTGGAGAGGCGTGCTTTTGTTCTCGATGATCGCCGGCGATTTGGGCTTCGCGAAGTTGAGCTCGCTTGACGATTTTTTAAACTCGTTCTTTCACTTCTTTTTTAATTTGTAAAGCAGTGTGTGCATAAAAGCTCGTGTACTGCGGAGATCGAGATTACGGCTCAGTATAGTGTTTTGTCGCATATTTGCGACGTTATCTACCATACGAGCAGCCATTCCTAGATATAGAAGAAAAAAAAAAGATATTTCATCTAAAATAGGGGGGAGTGAATCCCTCCATCTCGCAAAAAATGTAATTCACATTTTTCAAACTTATAAATCAGGCTTTTCGGCGGCGCGTTAGCCAAGGTCGAGGGTCGGGGTCGACTCCAGCCCACGTGGGCCCTCCTCCTGACGGACCTGCTGGTGTTCGCGCGCGTCTCGCGCGATCGCGTGCTCTTCGTCACGGAGGAGCCCCTTAGACTGGCCTGCATCGCCGAGGCCTGCTTCACTGTTCGCAAGCGGCCCACGGAGTTTCGGTTGCAGGTCACGACACAGGTATGATTTTCGTGCTATCGTATTTCTGTAGATAAGTCAGACATTTTTTTTATAGGGGGGTGTGCCCCCTGTCGTGCAAAACATTCTTTTTGTCCGTTTATGTTTACAAAATGTTACCTTTCAAGTTATAAGAGACCAATAAAGTTCATTGTTGAATACCTCAGCTTTTAAAATTCATGTTGCTTTATGCTCTAGACGATGGCACAAGTCTCGTATACGTCAGCCGAAGGGGGCACATTTCCTACATACCGTGAGCATGCTCCTTTTGCATTTCGCCCCATAATGTACAGTATTTATGTATTCGTGATCGGTTTTTCGATTAATAATATCACGGCGCGAAATTCAAATTCTCAAAAGGGTGTAACACCCCCTGATTTTTTTATCGACAATTTGCAGCCTAGCGTACCAGGTGAGAACCCGGTGGCATCGACGGAGGTAGTGCAGTGCGCGGGTACGGGTGGCGGAGGGGTCGGTGGTGGTTGCAGCCCCCACAGTCGGCCCAGGCGGAGACTCCTCATTCTGCGCGCCCCCAGCCCCGAGCTCAAGGCTGTCTGGCACAACCTGCTCCAGCGGCAAATGTAAATTCGCTACTCTGATCGTCTGATATCTGACGATCCGCAGATTAGAGAACGATTTATACATTTATACTGATATCTCACTCTATATCTGCTGCACACGCATTTATGATATTGATTATATAGATCGTTGTTATGCTATTGATATTGTTTGTGGTTTGGGTTGTTTGTGCTATTTTTCGTTTGATGTGCAGCTCAATAGATTATATATTTTTTCATGTGTTTTTCGAATACAAATTTCAAATTTATTATCCTACGAAATTTTAGTTTGGGAAACTGATATCTAAAGCACGCAGAATAGTTTAAATTGAAAAGAAAATTCAATTCGTACTGAAGAAATTAGTTTGCTTTTACTTTTTAGCCGTAGAGCAACATTTTATATCAATCTGCATGCAATTTTAAGTAGATATATTACACTCAACTTTTTTTTTCAATGAAATTAAAATTGTCTAACAGTGCTGCCTCTTACTTTAAACTCAATACTAATACATGTAAATATCTACTCAGAAAAAAAGGAAGAAAATATATTTTTCCACTCCTCTTCATATACAATGATACGACAATGTACTTGAGAGCGAATACAGTCGATATTCCACAGGCAACAAATGTACGCAAAGACTTGGGGATTAATGCTGAAATACATATATCATATTGCACTCAAGGAAAAAAACAAGACTTGTTATGCTACCCCCCGAAATAATCGCGAAAATCAGAAGCATGTAGCGATAAAAAAAATAAAAATAGCAAACGACACCCGACTAGTGCACGTCCTGGCTGCGCAAGCTTCAAACAACAACGTACATCGTATCTGTACAGCATGCGAAAACGAGCAATGCAAGCAACGCGTAGTGATTTGAATGATCGCAACAGTAGAGAAAACAGTCAACGCCACGTGTGAGCAAAGCAAGGCGAAATAAAGTGGTCTCGAACCCCCCACCAGAAATCTGGTCTATTACAGAATCTACGTGAACACGGGCTACGGGACGGCCGGTGGAGCCGACCCTGGCCTCGAGAGTCCCGAAGACGACAGTCCCACTGGCCTCGAAGGTGTCCTCAGCAGTTACCTCACAGCACACGGCCAGCGCGAACTCGCCAGCAGTCCAGAGGTAAAACTCGCGCCACATTAACATCCTTGTGGTTCGCTAAATCGGAAAATGCATGACACGCGGCGGTTTTCAGGTTTACAGGTCGACGCAGCAGTTGGACGAAGACAAGCTTGAGCAATCGGGCGACAGCCTGGAGCTCATGCTCATGAAGAACTCGAGCCATCATCATCATCATCACCATCATCATCAGGAGGACAATCATCTGGCCCAGTGGGTGCGTAATTCGCATCAGATACCGCCCCCAGATCACGAAGTGCCCATCGAGGAGTGGACGCCCGAGGAACTGGCCGCTCGCACACCCCGGGAGTCCTCTGCTCGCGATTTTTCCGAAGGTACGTTCGGCCATAATCCGCCTATCTTTATCCCATATCTGAGAAACAGTCGTGATGGACATGTTGACAGTGACGGAGGAGAATACAGTAGTCAATTCCGACGCGGAGCAACAGAGCACCGCGTCCAGCGCAAGCCTCAGCACCGTCAAGTCCAACAGTATACCCAACCAGCCGTCGAGCAAGAAGAACGGCAATCTCGTCAGAGAGACGTCCTCCGGCTCGATCAACATCTGCAGGAGGTGTCACAGGTATACGTCACACACACGCGCTGCTGCGAGCCAGCTACAATGCTTTGTCACCTTTCACATACTCGAGCACAGTACCCCATATATGTATATAATACGCAGTTATATATATATCGACATCTCATACATGCGCATTGAGGAACCATGTCTGTTTTATGGAAACGTAGTAATATGCGTCGCAGGTCAGGCTGCCCGACGCCGCCACCGTTAACTCGCGACCCCTTCTCGCCGCTACCCCCGAAAATCGCGGTCCTTCCACCAACGCCGGATCTCTGCTCGAGGCACGCTAGGGGACTGCGCAACGGGCTCTACGACAGTCCCGGGAGAAATAGTCCCAGCAGGGCCTTTTCGGCGGACGGAAACACCGAGGATGGCAGCGAGGACGACCTCGATTGCGACGGGGAACCGCCTTACAGGTTTTTACATATACAGATTTTATAAATTCTCGTCTTATGCAATAACTATATACGAACAAGTATCATTCATAATTTTTTGACATTCGTCGTCGCAAAAAAAAACATACGACAACAAGCCTAACCATAAGCTATATCTCTAATCACTCTCAAACATCATCGCACAAACATCATCATCATCATCACACCGCATCATCGACCCGGCACCGCAAAACTCAGCAAACTGACCTTGACGCGCAGAGCCCTGCGCCGTTTCGGCACGATGAGCAGCCTCGATCAGGACGACGAGCTCGACGCTGAGCTGCAGACGTCGACGACGGCTGGGGAGGACGACACCACCACGACCAACAGCAGTTTGGACATCGAGTCGCCACCACCGCCGCCTTCGGGTCTGCGCGCCTGGACGCTCCGAGCCAGCAGCTACGTCGTCAGTAAAATGCTTCAGCCACCGGCTCCTCCGGAGAGGACAGAATTCAGCTTGGATCCGAGCAGCAATGGAGACGAAGAGGGAACGACTTCCGGAGGAACTTCAGGGGACGACATCTGGGGCACGCCAACGTCCGGCGGTCCGGATGACGAGAGCTTCACTGGGAGTCCGGTAAGGCTGTGGTTGTGGCATATACATATACTGACCCTCCGCGTATGTTATCTATTGACACTCTTTCCTCTTCTTTCTTCTATTTAAGTATACGATAACACATATTACAGTCGTTTTGTTCCTCTGACCCTGGCTTGGTAACAAATTGCAATGGTGTTTGATGTAGATTGACTGTGTACTCGCAAGCCAGGGCTCGCGAGGGTTTATTTTCTTTTCTTTTGAAGGTACAAGCTACACTTTGATTTTTTTTCAACAGAAACGCTCTTTTGACACACGCTTTCCCGATGGGACTGCGTGAAAATTTTTTGCTTAAATTTATATTTGTCGAAGAAATGTATTGATTGCAAATCAGATTTTTTTTGGAATTTCAAGCAATCGACAGATTTCTTCTGGCGCAAAGCATGATTTTACTTTATTAAAAATTATATCTAATATGAATTGAATGCAAAATTCTAAAGTCGAGTATATATTTGAGATGTGCCTCGCGATACGCGAGGCATCAGAGTATGTATGCTTTAGAATGATTATACTATCTTGCACCTAATATATATTGAATTCGCTTCGGGTCTTGGCTTTGTTGCTTATACATCAAATTTGAAAAGTATCACGTTTGATTTTTACTAAATAAAAGGTTTATACATTTTTCTTTCGTATTGAATGCACTTTTATGGATGATCGATGAGTGGAAATAAGAAAAATTTAATTATTTCCCACGCATATCCCCATGGAACATTCTTTAATTTGTTACATTTGGCGAAAGGAGCTGGACTGTAAATATCAATACAATGGCCACAGAGTCGTTCAAGTGCCAAACAATTTAATTTCCAGCACCGTTTGCCTATCAATTTAAATTACGAAAAATATTGCACTGTACAACGAACACGTAGGCCTGTACCTTCATCCATCTATTTCTGACGGATACGCGGAGGATCGAAATCAATGCGTAAGTCGGGTGCGAAACGAATGCAAAAACCTTGTGAAAAAGAAATACGCTCGCAACCGACTAACGCATAATCAATCAAGTATCTAATATAGCATATAAGCTTCGCACGCCACTGCATGTCAAATACGATGCTTGCCCTCTGTTTGCAAAGAATCACTAGCCCGAGCTGTGCCCTGACTTCCCTAGCCGCCGTCGAACGGCGCCAGCAACTACCACCACCATCCGCACCAGCACCTGCACAGCTACCAGAGCATCGGCAGCGGGGGCAGCAGCGCCAGCCTCGGCGAGGACAACTACGGGCTCAATCTCCGCTGCGGCGACGAGGACGACGAGGAACTCGACGACGAGGATCCGAGCCGAGGCGAGCCCGAGTCCGAGGGCGAGGACGGCTCGTTGCCCGAGCTCAGCATGGAGCAGCTTCTCGGCGGCAGCAGTAGTCTCTCGTGCACCGTTGGCACCGGCTCGCTCCGATCGTACCTGGGCAGACGAAGACTGGAACCGCTTCCGGAAGAGGAGGACTCGCTGTCGATCGGCAGCGGCAAGCACCAGCAGATCGGCTGGTGGTGACAGCGGGAGCAGCTCGCGGCGGACGAGCGCTTCGCCAAGCTCAGCCAGGAGGACGAGGATTTCCGGCACAAGATCCTCACGCTCCATCGCAAGCTCTCGGACGACGCAGCTGCGGCTGCGGCTGCCGCGGACGAGGAAGCCGCTGCCCAGCAGCTGACGCCCCGACGACTGCGCGAGCTCGAGTTGGTGGTCAAGCGCGCCGAGGAGACCTTTGACCGCAACGCCATGAAGCTTGCCGAGGAAGTCGCCGCTGCCGCCGTTCTCGACGAGGACGACTCCAGCAAACCGGCAAGGAAGAAGCGCGTCGAGTTCGAGGATCTCAAGGCCGCCTCCGAGTCAAACTTTCTCAACAGGCTGCGCATCCGCAAGCGCAGTCGCAAGCTGCTGAGTTTCCTCGGCTCCAAGAGCCCGGACAGCAGTGCCAGCAAGGCCCAGGAGGAGCGGGCCGCCAGATTGCTGAAGATGTACATGCCGGACAAGTCCACTGCCGCCGCCACCACTGCTGCTGCTGCTGCTGCTGCTGCTGCGAGCTCAGCTGCCTCCAGTTCTGGGCCGAATACGATCACGATACACCACACATCGAGGGACCGCAGGTTCTGGAGGCTGAGAAACAGGCGCAGATCCAGCTCTACCTAAGAGCTTCGGTGCGGCTCCGATGTACACACGTTGACCTTCTAGTTCGATACGAGCTGCCGTTGTTACCGATGACGACGACGACGACGACGACGACGACGACGATGATGATGATGATGATGGTGATGATGAGCGTAATTTCTTTTCACACTCTCCGTGTGTGCATCTACGCGAGTTGTAAACTCGTGCACCTGTGTATTAAGCTAGAGATTATACTATATACGAATAATAAATGCCTTTGATAAAGTTTATGATTGTTACATGCGAAGCGTGCAGCGTTGTAGTGATGTCTATTATTTGATGGTATATGTTTTACCGTGTAAATTATATAGTAGAGGTGAGCTGGTGAGGTGCAGATAATCAAAAGTAGACGGTTCGATGGTTTGATTCTTGTTCATCGCATTAAACTGTCGGCCGACGAGTTGAGTGTCCTAATAGGTGAATAAGTCCAGCTGCGGATATATACCGTTTCGTTTTTCTATTAGAACATATAGCGTGCCAATAGATATCTGTGAAGATGAAAAGCCTAGTTCCGACATACACACGATAGACGATTTAGGTGTTTCTACAACGTAGTCTCAAATATAAAATGTATGAAAAAAAATAATAATAATAATAAATAAAAACAAAAACAAGGTCAACTATAGCTACAAAGGCTTTAGACATTTATAAATACATTAATGCTCGTTATTTTTTGGACTTTGCCTCGAGTAAACCAATTTTCTAGCCACAATATATAACTTGCGCTTACAAGAGAGCATTTTTTCCACGTCAGATTGTCTCAGTGTAAATGTATCTTTCTGCATAGAGAGTTATTCTACTATGTTGTTAAACTCCTCTCGCATTCATGCGAGAACTGTAGTTCGTAAAATGATCTGTACTTGTATAAGCGAAGAATTTTGAGCGAGAACAAGTCAAAAGAATCAATTACACATGACACACCACATGCATACGTCCATAATCTCTCTCTCTCTCTCTCTCTCTCTCTCTCTCTTTAACTTGTGGCGCCTGACAAAATAACGTCCGCACAGTCAATGAATGAGCGAGAAATGGCCTACGAATAATGTCAAAGACGACGATGATAATCTTGAAAGAAGCAAAGCGAGCGTAATTGAATTTATCAGTAAGCCACTGTACTTTTATTAGGTCCGCACGACTGACCCAATGGCGGCACAATCATCTTCCACTTATGATACATGCCTTGTGCTCCTAACGTAAGATAAACATTTCATTGAAATTATACTATTACTGTTGGTAGGTTGTAAATTAGCCATCAGGCTGAAAGTACGAATAAATTATATTGTTTGTTCAATCTGTTTTTTGTATTTCACACTGCGACAAATAAATCTAAATAAATAGAAAAGTCAATTTTCTCAAAGATTCATCTATAATCTTTGTTTTTTTAACAATTCATATGCACAAATTTACTTTAACAATCTCGTTATTTTTATAAAACTAAACAACAATTATGGTGATACATCGAATCCCAGATTCCATTTAAGCCTCAATTTTTCCTGCAGAGTATCTCCGTCTAATCTCTTTGGATCGTTTTGAAACTCTTCTGTTGCTTTATACCGTTCTTCATTGACAGGTGGAAAAATCATAAGTTTTCCATTTTCGTGAAGGTAAGTACTTACAGAATCTGCATCTGGTAAATTATCTGGCATTTCTATAGGAGTTACTTTGATAAGATGTTTTATCTTCCACAATAGAGCACACATTTCTGGAGTGTTTTTCACAATAGATGTGTGCTTGCATTTTTTCTAATAAAAAAAAAATAATTTAAAAGATTAAAAAGTTGGTTTAATAAGATTTAAATACTTAGACAAATTGTTTGTACAATAAATAATCAACCTCTGAATGAAGACCTATGGTTTTCAATGCCTCCTTCTCCCAGTATGGATTGCCTTTGTATGGTTTTACTCGCTCAATCAAGAAAAGTTTGGTGGGTTCTATCGGTGGATCTTGATGATCAGGGAACCTAATAATACAATTAATTACTTAAGTTAACATCAATAGTTTGGATGTTTCTTTTCAAATCCACAAAAAGTTTACCTGGGATAGTAGGTAACAAGGCCGTACTTCTTGCCATCTTTTGCCCATTGTTTGGGTGTACTTCGATGCTTGTGATATCGTATTTGAGTGAAGAAAACTCTTACTGTTTTTAACATTTTGTAGCTGAAAAATAATGTTGAAATATCTGTTTATAAATCGACGTGAATGCTGGTATTTTACATCATGTCTTAATGTGTGTACATGCACACAGATATTTATACTACGTTTACCTTAAATAAATGCTAATATTATTATGTTTTAAAGATACCTGATAAAGTAGATGATTTAATGTACCTTACGTACTATTTAAACAATTTAATTGATAAAAAAAGTTTTACATCACAAATCTGAAATCACGCACAAGCGGCACAAGTAGGCGCAATTTCCGAGGTTCAGGTTAGGAAGAGCTGCTGGCCAGATCTTATAATACTATACACAATCGCAAGATGGCACCGCAAGTCTCTTTCTATTTTCTTATATATATATACCCCCTAAACATGCTGGCGATACTTTGCGCGTTTAGCGCCGCTCTCGGCGTGCAGCACGTGCTTCAGCAAATGCTCGGCATATGCCCTGCACGTGCCGACGATCCTTGCCGCCCCGATGGTTGGACAAGCACGCGTGCTGCTGAAATGACCAGCATAGAGACTGAGAAGTTAAAAATTCTGGAAATACGGGAAAAAAAGTATAGAAAGCTGCTTGGGACATTATTAGAAAGCATACTGTGCAATAATTTGTTATAAAAGTAGTGCTAAATGGGCTTTTTTTATAAAAAAAGGGACCGATATTTGGACAAGCACGCGTGCTGCTGAAATGACCAGCACGTGATGTTATGGGGGTATATATATAATAGGTATATATAGGTTTAGCTCGCAGTTCTGCCAATATAAAATTTGAATTTATTGATTCAAAATCAAATAAAGGAAGTTGCGAATATGTCAAAATTTAGGAAATCCTTTATTTACTTTTACTAAACATATTACAAAAGTTATTTTTAATATTAAAATATTACAATTAATCTCGTATTTATCTAATTACATTACTCTTAGATTGATGATTTCTTCAATTGTATTAATAACTAAAGTCAAATTGGAATTCAAAGCAGTTTTTAATGATTTGGTTCCCATTATTTCTTTGATGTTTTCAGTAAGAAAATGAACTGTATTTTTTTTCAAGTCAATAGCATTATGAGAATCTGCGAGGATAAGTACATTAATAGCATTTTCAATGGTAAGCTTTTTTTGTAAAATTTGTCCACAAATCTTCTTCAATCCTGGAATATCATACTTCTCAGCTACTATTAGTAAATCTTGTGCTATACTCATTTTCTTATCTCTTACACTGCCAGTATACATATAATGCAACATTTCCTTCAACACCTTGATTCTTACATCCCTTATTGGTACAACATTCTCCACATTTTCTTTCATTTTGTGCCTAAACATTGCTGCAAAAACAGAACTTCGTGAAGCTAGAATGTTCTTATGTGCATAAAAGACTTTTCCTCGTGCTACAAGTTTGATATCGCTAAACTCCTGATTATCATACAGATTCTTAAGGTCATTTGCTAATGCTGATGTATGTTCATAATTCTGAGAATCCAATTTGTAATCATTGCTGAAATTCAGTTCATATGCTATTGTAAGAGTATCATCAACAAGCAGGTCTATCAAATCTGTTTTACTAATAAACTTGGGTATGATGCAATTGGAATTCCAATCTCTATGAAAGCAATGCTCACCCTCAACAGTGTTGGTCGCTCTTTGATTTTTGTCGATAACCGAAAAGCGGTATTTAACTTTGGTGTACTTTGGTATACTAAAAGAGAGTTCTATGTAAACCTTTTCTTTTTCTGAAATTCCATTTGGATATAGTACTATATGACCCTCTGAATATGTAAGTTTTGGTGACTGGATACGACAATGATATTTTTGTAAATTTGTAAAATGACTAAATTGGTCTATTTTCCAAATGTCAACACTTTGAATGGTATCTATTGTTCCTTTAGGGCCACTGCAAGCAAAGCATCTTTGAAGCAATGATTCAGTAGAACTGCTTCTTTGAGAACTTGAGTCTTCAAATGATGTATTGTCAGTGTCGGACATTCTTAAATCCGCGTATGTTAAAACATAACATTATTAGGTTAGTTATTTACAAAATCAATTATCTACTCTATATATTCTAAGACTTATGATACATACCTATCATTATACGGTGTAAGAACCAAGAATCAAGCCGGATGGATCCGATGGATTAAGAATCCTCAAGTGTTGCTGTTCTTCGAAAATCTCGCTAAACGCGCCACTACTTGCTCTGTCTCTATTTCTCTTTTGTCCGAACTTGATTTTATATGGCGGGGAATATTCGCAGCGAATTCCGGAAGTGCGAGAGAGAAGGTCTATTAAACTATCTCTCTCACACTTAGGTATGGCATTCGTCGGCGAACATGCGAACGTCTTCGGTCTTCTTCTTTTACACTTCATTATTGCCAACAGTTCAAACAAAAACCAGACTCCTGACGGCTGACTGCTCAAGTGCGAGCCGCGGGCGCGACTCGTTTCACCGCGTCGTGTGCTGGTGAACGTTTGCGGTTCGTTAAATTTGTTTTTAGCGCCGTTTGTATGTTTCGCGTGAAATTTCTATAAGTACCTTTATAATATATGCTTCACATCAACAAGTAAGATCGTGAAGACGCATCGATTACAATTCACTTGTTTTTAGTATAGAAAAAACGTATTCTTTCGCGATTTATCAAAGTGTACAATTTTGAGAAAAAAACTTTGAAACGTTGTGAAACATGGCTGCAATAAACAACACCGAACTACTTTTCAACAGTTTTTTAAAAACTGCCCAAAATATACTCATGCATTTTGGTAAGTTTGTAAAAAGTATTAGGTTATGTACAAAAAACAATCCTGTTAATGCAAAGACTGTTCAGATGATGATGAGGACAACAGGACAAAGCTACTAAATGATTTGGAAACTATTGTACGCAATAACTGCATTCATGATGAGAAAACAAAAAAAGTAACCAGCACTGTGAGAGACATAATTAGTCAATGCGACGTAGAAACCAATGAAGCAATGAAACTGTTCAAAGTTAGAAAAGCATCTTTTTGTTTACTAAGTATCACCTTTGCTGCCTAAAAAAAAAAAAAAAAATTTAGTATTTTTAAAAAAATTTACAGGCACAGAAAAATGAATTGATTGAGTACCAACCAGATGTATCACAGAATGCAAATCTAAGAGAGTATCAGCGCCAAGTGAAGCAGATTGTTGATGGTGAGGTTTTAATTCTGTTTAACAATAAAATTAATTTCTTGTAAAAGAAGATGCTAAAGCAACTATTCTATATAAAATAGCTACAGATGGTACAGCAGGACCAAAACTTGATGATGATGACATTGAAATGACACAGGGTGATATCAATGTCATTGATCCATTTACCAAAAAGAGAATGACTGATCCTGTCAAGAACAAAGTGTGCGGTCACATATATGAGCGTGAAAGCATAACTTCCATCCTCAAGATGAATAAGAATACTAGGTACAAAAGTTTAAATAACAATTATTTGAATGATTTTTAATCTATTGTTAAATGAATCCCATTTAATTTTCTTTCATTAGGTGTCCAGTAGTAGGATGCAAAAACAGGAATCCTGTCGTCATGGAAAATATTGTTCCTGACATTGTTACTCGAAAATATTTGCACGATAATCCAGCTTAAATACAACTTATTTTCTTAATTTTTATTCCATATCATAAAAACTAAGTACACAATATTTATAGTTGCTTAATTTGAATATTTTATGTGTTTTATGTGATGCATTCATGTGATGCATTGTTTCAAAGTGCCTAATCGTCTGTGAGATTAAAATAAGTTGTATAGTTAGTTTCCTAAATTGTATTTTCAATGACGATATTTTTTATTGTTATAAGCAGACAATAAAAATTATAATACTGTTTTATAATATATTAATTCTCTTTTTATTCTTACCTATGGCAACTTCATGCTATTTAATAACTCTTGATAACTTCTGGTCGTATATCTTAACATAAGAATGATGTCAAAGTATAGGCTATGTTTATATTTACTTTTGTAATGTTTTTTATTATTTCTTCTTATAAGAACAAACCGTTTATAAATTTTGATAGTTACATTAAACGAAATTTAATTTCAAATGCAAGTCTGATCATGAATAATCAACCATGTTTTGGATTGTGTGTTTTGAACATCTGGGACTCAAACTTTAGTTATATTCTCAGAAATTCTGATGAAATTACTCATAAAAAAATATTGACACCTTCAGTTTCTATGTACAATATCACAACTTTGTTAAACGATTACCAACAGCAAGAAAGAAGGTATTATCAATTACTGAATAGTAAGTAAGTAACATAAATTATACAGTTAAGATTTTGGAAAATTTTAAAAGCTAGCTTAATTTTTAGTTATATTGGTATGCATTTGGTAATATGTATGTACTCATATAGCCCAAGAGAAAATTTAAATCTGATCAATTACTTTTCTGCTGTTAGAAACTTCCACCAATATCCAGTAATATGGTTATGCAAAGAAACGAAGTCCATCACATCTAATGAATTTATATTGAATTCAGAAATCAATACAGAAAATTATCAGTGAGTTATCGCAAAAAAGTGTTAAAGATTTATAAAATATATATTAGATGCATAATTAATTATCCATTTTACAGCTTGACTAATGGAAAACCTTATAAACATTATAAAGATATCATTCCAGCAGACCAGAAGAAATACCATTTCTTATTTAACGAAACGCAAACTGGAATCCATATTCACGAAAGTAATCATAGAGGTAACCTGTCAATTACTCACGCATACAATGTCCAAATTAATGTGTACTAATCAAAACACGATTTATGATGCTATAGCTCATTCAATCACGTTTAAAGGCCGTCGACTTTTGTCCAACGTGTACTACAATACTGAGGATGAAGAACCAAAATCCATTACTCAGTCCCACACCAAAGCTGAGAATAACGGCGAGAAGTCGAAAAACAACGAGCTCGAAACGGAGGACGACTACGGTGACGATTTATACGATGATGATGATGATGATGATGATGCAGAAGAAGAAGAAGTAAACCAAGAAGATGTTCTCTACGAGGAGGAGCCGGTGACAGAACTACCCGATGAAGACGAAGACGATGAAGAAGATGGTTAGTATTAAGTTCGTTCTTTTGATTATTACAGGTTCCTGCCAGAGATATAACCGCAAAGCATCGCGACAGACTCAGCCGACGTCGCCGGCGCGTAGCTAGGGCCGGATACAGGGTCTCTGAGCAACGAACTCGACTCAACAGGAGAAGAGGAAAAAGTATAGGATATTACAGAAAAGCGAGCGAGGATTGCGAGGATCTCGGTACGACGCCGGTACCTTATTACCGCGATTACGGTGAGGAAGCCAGCTATGTATTGCGTTTCACTTGAATTTCAAAAAGTCCCTCGTAAGAATTAAATAGATTGCCTCTTTAAATATAAAGCATTCAGTTACCGATTTCAATTTCAGATCCAGAGGAAGACATCGATCTGTCGTCCGCCGAAACTAGTGCCCCGTTGCTTAAACTCCTATGCTCGCTTGCTGTACTCACACTACTAGATTTTATTTATTATAACTAGTTTATACGCCCTCTTTTTAAGAGTAAGATAATAAAGTCCTCTATATTTATATTTATCGAAATTCGGCTCACCGCGTACTAAGTATTTATATTCTTAATTATCGAAAATTACTACAACGATAAAAAAACGCATGTACACGCAGTCAACTATAGTAGAAGTTGCTCGATTTCGCGCGAAACGATTATAACAGGCCAGTGAGCGAGCGAGTTGAATCAAAGATGCACTAGTGCGTACGCGCCGCGAGCGTTTATAGATGACGAATTGAAGATAATTGAAGCTTTTCTCCGAAGCCCTTTTTGCGAAGCTATAATTAACGGGGGCATATTCGACCGCGACTTGTTTGCGCACAATGCAATTCATGTTTGTTACACGTTTCATCGAGACTGGTTGTTAGCCGTTTGTACGCGGCAGTGCATAATAAAACAAGTTGCAAAAATACCGATGCGATTGTGCAATCGATGAAAATAGATCAATCAACTTTCGCTCGTCGGCTGTACCACGCATCTCATCACGCATACACATTGTTATTTTAGCCGAGAGCACAATGCACGATTGCACTCCTCTATATATGTATATCGTCTTTCCGCATAATGAACCGCGTCGTCAGATGATAAACATGTCTTCGAAAACAAATTGCATCTGCGCGCATGCATCGCGAACTAAAAAGGAACAGCTAACCCAAATCAAAGTCTCAATTACGTATTCGATCCTTGTACTGCTTAAACGCTACGAGCTGTATACCCAGCAAGGCTCCGCGGAGTGAAAAAATGCGTCTCTTGCGCTGACGTAACTCGCGCTTATTCACGGATCGATTGTACAGCGTCCGCGCAAAACTGATCCGTTTGATAATCTTGTCTCTGTATATCCGTCGCTACGTATCGACGTACTCGTATGTATAGTCGCCGTGACCTTGCGATCGCTCGGCGTCTCGGGGTTCGACATCATCACGGCCGCTCTCTCGTCGTTTCGTAACGCGATATCCCGCAAGGAATGCGCGCGAGGAGACCTATACGCTGCAGCGTGTGTTAGACCCGACGGCATTGGATGTTGCGCCTGTTATGTCGGTATATATAGTTGTACACGCGAGATGATGGCATCTCGACGAGAACGTGTGTCAGTGACCTTCCGCAAAACGGGCTGCTTCCGTTTGCAGCGGGAAGTGTATATTACGCTCAGGTTCACGGTGTTTTTGTAACGTTGTATATTATACAAAGGTTGAAAGTTTCAATGTCGTTGGCGTACCTATTGATTTTGCGATTATACGGAGCGTGGATGGCCCAATTTCGACGCGAGTCAGTTTTTAAGCAACGTAAAAGTTCAATATAAAAGAAATATGGCTTACTTTGCTCGACTTATTTCACTTGGCCGGCGCGCCGGGAAATCGTGTGCGGATTGGCATCTTGCCAGCAAACTGCGATGTACAAACGCGACAATGGCAGTATCTACAGAGCGTCCGCGTTATAAACGTCGCTCGCAGAAAAAGTAGTCAATTAAACAATTCCCCTCGGAAAATCAGCTCTAATATAGACAGAAGGCGAATGAAACGGCAACGTTTTACAAGCTGCCAGTTGAACATTGAGCGGCCCCAAAAAGGCAGTTTTTGATGAGGGGAAAAACTGTATTTTTCTGTATTTTATGAAGTTTAATATCATCTCACTTGTCTGTTGTACATTTTGGATGCAGCCACTACTGCAGCGTCAGGACGAAGTATATTATATGCGAAGCTTTGATCGCTCCAGATGCGGCGCACAACCGCAATCGTAGTCGCGCCGAATGCAAATAACGCGAGAGAGTGAAATATATGTATACACGTATGCAGCTTGCGCACGTGATCCGCACAAGAAAATCTCCTCACACTTGTAGGGATTGCGCTCGCCATTAACCGTATTTTTCCTGCTTGTATCGACTATGCCCCGCGTTGAATGTCACGTATGTATACATATATGGAGGTGTGCGCACCTATTATACGCGCAGTGAATGATGTAGAGCCTGACTTTTTGCGTATAGCGTATATAAAGCCGATGCAACGCCCGCACTTTCCGCGAGAAGGAGACACTCATTTTACGCGCGTCTTTTATGCCCTCGCTTTACGACTTACCGATCTCGAAGGGATGGGTATATGTATTGTTTGCTACGCCTCGCATATACGAACGCGTGCAATCGCCTCTTTTCGCGGGCTCTTTTATCTCTCTGTGAGAGAGTTTCCTCGAGTGGAACGAGATGCATTACTCGTCTTTTTATTTTTCTTCTTTGATCTTTGTGCTGCGTAGGCTATATTATTTTTTTTGCGAGTGCAGCTGCGTGATTGTCAATTGCAGTGGGCTGCCATTATTTTTGAGAGGGTTTTATCTGAAAAAGGCTTGGTATAAAGTGCACGCTAAAGAATTTTCCCGCAGTGCAGTTTAATGCGGAATTTCTCCGGTTTCATAGAGGATAAAATAATTTTAATATTAGATACTAAAAATTGTAGCGTTTATGATGCAGCACATCCACTATATCGCGCGTCAGTTTAGTCACACGCGTATACGCTAAGCGAGCTTCCACTTGGCTTCCTCGATTCATCAGTGTATTAGGCGCGTGGAGAGTCGATGTTTGAAGGGGCTCTCCTCCTCTCGCGCCTCCCCTCCGTCCGACGAAATATACACAAAGTCAAGCACACACGCTCGTAGCTCTATACTCGCTGCTGCTCTGCGGTGAGATTCGAAACTGCAAATGCGGTGATAGACTTTGAATAAGTGCAGAGAAGACCAATGTTATTTTGTAAAGTTAGAAGCTGCCAGCTCTTTTTAAATTTGCATTCTCGACGACGGAACAGCAAGAGATCGTGTATAGCTTCAAGACAGAGAAAAAGAAAGAATCCGAATAGTCCACTATACGGTTTCAACTTTCCAACATCACACCGTCAGTTCGAATAGCCGATGGCAGAGGTCGCCGATGAGCCCGCAGTCCGGCACTCGTATTCGTATATAGATACCACGTGTCGGTATTGGTGGGGATGTGGCCGGCATGCGCGCGACTGCGAGTCAGACAAAGAGAGAGCGAGAGAGCTATATAGGAGGAGAGGAGGCTCTCTCGCTCGCCGCCTGCGTGTGCCCGTCGGCGCTAAAAAACCGGCAGTAGCGCGAGAGAGAAAGCAACAAACTCCCGAGAGTGTAGCAGAGCGCTCGCTCGAGTCGAGAGCGCGGAGAACACCGAGTCAGCGACACGCCGCTCGGCTGTGCGGGACTGCTGCGCCGCCGCCGCCACCACCGTTCTCTCTCTCTCTCTCTCCCTCTCTCTCTATATATATATTCTTACTCTACTCAGTGTGTACGCGTATGTGTGTTTTTATACTTGAGCTCTCGCGCGCGAAGTAGTCGCTTTTATAATCGTATATAGTGAACCCCGAGAACCAGGTGCTACCAAAGAGAGACCGCGAGTCCTGCAGGTGCTGCTGGCAACGCAGGCGCAGTCGTACGTCCAACGTTTCGCGTGTGTCGCGAGATAAGCGCGCGGAATAAGAGAAGAAGAGCGCGATATAATATATCGGAGATGCAACGGTGCAGCCATCCGCAGTGCGCGATGCTGACGCGACAACCGCCGCGTAGACGAGGATGACGGGGACGGCCGGCGTGGCTTCTTCTCATAGTGCTGTATACCACGTCCACTGCTACGCACAGGTGCAGTGCAGCGATCGGATTGTGACAATCCGAGTGTAAGCAGCATAAGTATACCTAATAATAGTTGAAGTGTGCAACAGTGTGCTAACCAGCAAACCTAACTCGTGCGCCGCGTATAGCCGCGTCTATACGCGTATGCAGCAGCGGAGGAAAGGAGGGCATTTAAAGAACCTGGATGCGGAGGATCGACGACCCAGAGTGAGGGAGAGAGAGAAACCAACGCCGAGTGTATGTGTGTGTATATGTGTATGTGCAGTATAAGATACCCTCTCTCTCGCTCACTCGCTCGCTTGCCCTGGGATAGAGCCTGGAATGCGCGCTGACAGGTAGGTCGTGCCTTGCTGCTGCTGCTGTTGGAATCTTTTTCGACCCCCCCCCCTCTCTCGATGACGGAGTCCTTCGAGAGTGGCTTGTGTGCATCGCCGCCTGCTTCTCGCTCTCGTTCATTCTTTCGAGGATGCGTGCGTGCGTGCGTGCGTGGGAGGGGCATTCTTTTTTTTAAGCCAAGGAGGTTCCGGGAATCCGTGCGGGATTTCGCGGAGAAAGACGCAGTGGTACCGGTGCGCGCTATGTTTTGATGGGATTCTTGGAGCCGCCTGACGCGGGCCGATCGGTTATACGGTATTTTTCGATGTATAAACGACACGTGCGCAGTTTCACTTGGCCAATAAATATAGTTTTACAACGCTCGCGATAAGTGCGCCGCTGTTTTTCATCCAACGGCGGGCATTAATTTCGGAACGTCGCTCCGATACGAGTAATAACACTTCGTTAAATTGCTCTAAAACAACGCGTGCACACTCATCGCTGTTGTTTTCGAGCGACGAACAAAGCGGCCCACGTTATTGTATGTGCCTCCGACGAATTCCACGGAGGCGCCGGCTGTATTTACGGGCAATTATTTTATTAAGAAAATCAAACAGGTCCCGCGAAAGACAAATAAAGCCGCGCGATCGAGACATTCCGGACGATTAGCTGCCGGGCTTATCACTCGCCTGTATACTACGCACGCGTTCGTTTTGTCGGCCGACCCGTTGAATAATCAGTCGCCGCCTTTTTTCGCGACGCAGCTCCTACATATAGTATCGCGTGTCCGATGAGGTGGGGAATAAAAATCGAGAGCAAGACGGTCGAGCCGGATGTAAACAGGGAGATAGCATGGCGATTGCTTTTCATGGAAGATTCTATAATGTTGCGATTATGAATTTGTCGCTCCTGGAACCGGTCTTTGCAATTAGAGAAATATACCCATTTCTAAAAATTCTCTTTCCAAAGCCGCATGCTCATCAGTTCGACTCGCTCCTTCGCGCCAATGCTCCGCGGTTTTGGCCTCTTTGTCCCTCTCTCTAGCGTTGCATTGTGTGTGTGTGTGTGTGCGTGTGTGTGTGAGTGTGTGTGTGAGTTTACGAGCGGTCCGTCCTTCCTTCCCATTCTCTATGCCACTGCTGCGCTTCGCTGATTATCGCGTTTCGGTATGGGATCTCAGAGGGATTAACAGCCGATGGCTGTGCTTTTTTATTCGATCAAAGATGAAAAATTGCGGATGCTCTCTCGCCGCTGAGTATCAGTATAATATCGCGTGTGCAGCGTAACGAAAATCCGGACGAATCGGCAAGTTTCACATGAGAGAGTAAACCGATCCATCCCGAAATAACATTCATATATTTTTACAACTGCAAAAGGCCATCAGCGATCAATACGCACACCGACTGCTCTCTTTCTCATAATAATTCACGAGAGAGCAGCCGCTAAAAGAAACACACATCATATCTGTCAACCCACGCAGAAGCACGTGTACCTGTCAGGCTATATACATACATATATTCTCCCGAAATGATCTCCCTCACGGGTCGCTGAACGATAGAGGATCTTTCTCTCTCGCTTTTTTTCTCTTCTTCGCCGTATATATACATTCCTACCTGTATATACACACAGCCGCAGAAGAGCGTCATATCATACGCGCATTGTGATGATGACGTTGTGTATATATATATATATATATATATATATATACGGACGACCCGTTATAGGACCGGCGTTTTTCGGCGCCGGCAAAAAACGAGTTCCTCACCTGATGCCTGCGCACACGGAGATTTATATACCTATATATACACGTTATACGTAACCGGAGAGTGAAAAAGGCACGGCGGTGACAAATTGGAACTCGTATACTTATAGCTAACGGTAAGCGCGCACCGACAATGTTCCATTCTTTTCTATTTTTAATGTCCTCCTCTCTTCTTTCTTTCGCTCCTCGACGGTTTAGTGGAGCGAGAGGTGTGTGTATAGCACGGTAGCAAAAGGTGACTCCAAAAGAGAGCACAACGCGCGTAGTTTCGAGAATTCTATTATAGGTAGTTATTAGTCATATTTTACATACACCCATAAGTCTCTCTCGGGATGACGTAAGGGCAGTAAAATACTTAGAGAGATGAGACCGTAAAATTCATCGACTGAATCATTATTAGCTACGTATACTTAGCCGCAGATTGTCTAACGAGCATTATATAGACTCTCTTATCTCTCTTCCGAGTTTGCCAAACCCGACAAAATTACCTCGACAAACTACTATACATCGCGTAGCAGTATAAGCATCGAGCACCGAGAAAAAAATAATCGATCGGCACGTTGGGAACGTCGTCTCGGCCATCAAGTATATAGCGGATACCGCTCGCAACGCATTCTGCGGATGCACGCACGTGGCCAGACGACGAGCAGTGAGAGAGAGAGAAAAAAAAAAGAACAGCTCACTGCACGGTTACGCAATCCTCGCGTCGATGCGGTTTAGAGAACAATGTTCAATTGACGCGCTCTCTCGACCCGACAGAGAATCGATCGTTATAGTTGTTTAGGCGATCGGATTGCATAGAGAGAGATCGTCTCATGATGGTTTCGCAAACGTTATATTATATAATACAATTCTGTAAAATTCTATGCAATGCAATTTCGAATTATATAATCATCATTGACGAGCAAACACTTTCGATAAATAACAATTGTTTCTTATACAGAGCCATACCTCGTGCCTCTGAAAAAGTATTTGTTCGACTGCTCGACGCGGGGGCTTCTCTCTCCTTCCGTTATTATTTTTCCTTGCCATGCAGTACCGCGCGATTGCTATATATACTCACTATATATTATACGCGTGTGTGTGTCGTAAATTGCTTTCCTCAGCTGACGTATATGGCTCGTGACTTCTTTTTTCTCAGCTCGCCACCGCGCCGAAAATAACATTTTTTCTCCTTCGCGCGCGCGCATGAGTTTCTCATTTTTGTTTACGAGTCTTTGCTGCGCTGCGCACGAAGTAAAGCGAATCTATATAACTGTAATACATCGCAGCGTATCAGAGAGAGAGAGAAAAAGAGAGCCGCGCCTCGAATTCGGCCGGTCTGCTGCACTCGCGCGCGTTTAGCCTACTTTTATCTCTTGGCGATTTTCGTTCGCTTTTTTTTATCTTTTACGACTATATATAGTCGTCGATTCTTTTTGACACAGCGTGACGGTTTTACGAGCTGTGAAAAATCATCGTAAATCTTGCCGCCTGTAATCGCTCCCGTGTGGGAGGGCGTGTGTATATTATATACGCGCGTAAGCTTCATTCCGTGGATAACCCACCGCTGTATATTACACGCAAGATATAAACGCATTCTTAGAGCCGTGTGTGCAGAGGACAGTTTAATCGGAATTTTATACGTCGAACTATATTTTAAAAAGCCAAGAGAGCGAGGATATAATCAAGCGCGCTTTTAGTGGCCCTGATGTGTATAAAAACCGAGCTCGCAGTATAGAAGCAGCGACAGACCTTGGAACTTTTAATCTCGCTTTCATTAAAATTTAACTGCCCCCCACAGTAATGAAAACTTTTCGAATACCTTCCTCCCCCTCCCACACACACGTCGCGCAAACAAGCATCTCTGCTTTTTTTCGCAAGTCTATGTTAATTCCAAGCAGATTTTTCCGTCCGCTCGCGAAAAAAACGAGCTATTCCTATATATAGCCGAGAGCGCAGTGCACTCCGCCTACAAAAGAAGCGAGGAATCTCGCTTACTATGGAGATTCCTCCGCGGCACTTAAATCCGAGCCGCGCGCGCGCATATACGGCCAATATTTTTAAGCCATAAGCGCGCGCGCGCGCGAGAGAGAGAGAGAGAGAGAGAGAGAGACAGGGGCTCGACTTTCACGCCGGGAACAATGATACGTCTATGCGGCTAGAGCCGTGCGAAATTTTCGAGAATTTTCCCACAGTAGTTGATATATATATAGAGACGTTCTACGAGAGAGTGAAAATATTGATACTGTTTTTGTGCGGATCTTTTGTTTTGTGTTGACATTAGTTTGTTTGTTTGTTTGTTTGTTTGTTTGTTTGCATACTTTCGTTGACGATGAGACTATATTATACGTACAGAGAAAGCCAATGTCTGCCCCCGGATGTCGCTAAAAGGCTTGCGGGCTTCTTTATCTTAGAAATCGTGGTTATTTGCTCCGGCTGTTATCGTTTCATTTCTAATTCTTCTTCCAAAGTTTTCTTTTTTTCTCTCTCTTGACAAATTTACTCCGATAAACAAGACCCAAAGTACACATACAGCTTTCGCTTTAGTCCTTTTTATTGGAATGATTATATAAGCGTGACTTTTCCTTCGGCGATGACCTTCTGCCGCCGTGGGCGGCACACCGAATAAGAAGCAAAAAAAAAGTGAAGAAATTTCCCCGATACAGCTGCGAATAATATTGCTAGTCGCTCATCAAAATTGGATATAGAAAGCGAGGGTGGTTTCCGCTCGATCTTCTGTGCTGGAAATTAACGTTCTCCCCTTGGCTGAATTATTTCGCGCTCTCGCTCTCTGATAGATTAATTTTTCGAGTGCGCCTGCGCTGGAAATAAGTTATGGCCGCATCAATTGTGCAGTAACGACGTCGAAGCGATGTTATGTGATCGATCAGAAAATGAAATAAAAATTATGCTCGGTAATAATAACACACTTGCACATCCAGCGAGGAATAAAACTGCAAAGGCTGGGTATATATGAATGAGCCGTAGCCTCATTAAACTCGCGTATCACCTCTCTCAAATCTCATTATTCAAATCATGTTCCTCGTAAGTACAGCTCGTTACCATTTTCACACAAATAGACTCAAACCGAAAACCCATACGCAATATCTCTCTCTCTCTCTCTCTCTCTCTCTCTCTTCCACTTGCAGCCCCGCCACCTACTCTGCATACAGCAACGTATATATAACGCATTCGTATATAGAAGACCAAAGGGAAAAGAGCATCTCCGCCCGTTACAGGGGGGGGAAACGAAAGCCGAGTAGAAAAAAAATCCGGTAGACGAGATAGCATCGTGTTTTAATCTAAATTTCAATGGCGAGCTGCGTCCCCCCGCCGCGCGCGCGACTGTATATATAATGTAACCAAAGGTACAGGTATTCGAAGTAAAGTACGAGAATAAGGTGCGTGTGTATACGGAGGAAGCGAAGAAAAGAAGAAGCCCCTCGAGAGACAGAGTAGTGTGGCAGGAAAAGGGGATTCACACTTCGACGGAGCAGCTAACGACGACGGCGAACGAAAAACCGTCGAAATACTATATACTGCTGTTGAGCGACAACATATAGGAGTGAGTGAGAGAGAGAGAGAGAGAGAGAGAGAGAGAGAGAATGTGCGTACGGCGCGTAAACCAAGTATAATCGGGGGATACGCTTGAGAGATTGCTTTTCATTCGGAGGGTTATTCTTACGCATGCGGCGTTCCGCTGATGATCCAAATAAAATTAGACAATATACAATCAAACATTGACATATATACTCTAATTTTCAACTTTTCTCTCCGCTCCAGGAAGAAACCGCATGTCGGGCGCGTCAGGCGATGAGCTCACCATCGCCGGCGGAGGATCCGAGGAACAGCACGAGCTTGGACAACACAGCCATGGGCCCAGAGATGGACCTGGCGAACCGACCGAGTCCCTGGCTTCCGGCCTACGGCTTCCAGATTCAACAGCACTATCAACCCACGCACGAGGATCTACGCGCTAACGGTTCGTTGACTCCCTTGCGCCTCTCGCCTTATATACACGCGTATATTATATTCTTCCTCTTCGTCTCTTTCTCCCCGCGTGGCTGTCTTTCATTCCGAGCTTGTATATACGCGCGCATCACGTCGGCAAGCTATGAGGAATATCCATACGGTATCTCCCTTATATATATGTGTGTGTGTGTGTGTGCAGAGCGACGCTGTCGTAAACGCTGAATTAGTTTAGCGTATAGAACGAATATTCGCGCGCTCTTTCGCCGCTCGTATACGCGTATACCCATCAGTATACCCACCAAAACGGAATATTATTCAAATTATACGGAGAGTTGTAAGTAGAACCGTAACAACCGGTTTCGTTTTTTGTAAAAAAAAAAAATAGTACGGTGAATCATCGTATAACTGAAATATATGCTACTCTCGTCAAAGTAAAATACACAGAAATCCTCGTTGATGCCGCTGCACGCTTTGTGCGGCTCGGGCTTCCGGGCTACGAGAGGCGCACTTCCGGCGGCGAAGGCTTGAAAGGAATGCCGGCACGTTCGCTATACGCGTAAACTCGCCACGGCTCCTTTGGTTTTATTATGTACACTATATATTATGTACTTTAATTATGATCGATTTTATTGCGTAGGAGGAAAGCGAACGGTGATCAATTCCACACGTGCGAGCGTTGTGTGTACAGTGCGCAATAAACATTGCTCAAATATTCGGATCAACAATCGCGAGCATTACAATAAACAAAGCGCCTATTTTCGAAACTACAGCAACTTTCTAATTACTTTCACGCGGGCTGCTCGTCTATACGCTATTCCCATCAGCCGACGCGCATGTGTGCAATGTGTATGCGTGCAACTATAATACTCTTCGCGATGCGAAAACACGATAAGCGCATCGGTCTCTCTCCCTCTCGCCGCTTTAAAAGACCGGATGCGCACTACGCTCGGGCCTTTAAATCTTGGGGATCTGCGCGCTCTCGTGTCTTCTTTTCCCTTCTTGTTCCATTCTCCGCTCTCGGCAGATTCACCCGCAATGTCTGCGTTATAACGAGACTTTCTCGACTAACGAACGGCTGATTAAAAGTTTTGCCTATATATATATATATGATATACAGGCCTATTGTGCAATCGGCTGTTGTTATTGTGCGTGTATATATATCACGCTGCGTAACGGCGCGCGGAATTTATCGTTATCTCTGTGTACAATTATTTACTCTACTGTGTCGCGATCCGGAAAGTTTGTTTTCTAATGTCGTTATAAAAACCGGCTGCGGATTGATTGTTCAATGAGCTGACGAGGATCAGAAGTAGATGCATAGCTGGATATGCGCGTAATTGATCGATCAGATCGGAAATCAGCGACGACGTTGTTCTCGCTTAATTGCTCGATAAGCCTCTGGCTCTCATGGAACTTTCGATTTCAGTGGATAACGCGGGGCGCTAAGTTTTTCTTTCGAACTCTTATCTCCGCTCTCGCGCCCACGAATCATCAGAAATATTTTCGGAACCGATATCCAATCGATCGTCCCATTTTTATCGCAGTTGATTGATGCATGCAGGTCTGTAGATATATATATATATATATGCTCGACGAATGTACGACCAGACTTTATCTCTCATCGATATCATTCGATTGTAAATTCTGAGCGAGCCTTATAGTACATGCGTAATAGAAGAAAGTCTTGAATCATACTTTTACGACTGAAAAATATTCAAGTGTATACACACATGCAGCAAACAAACGATGCTTATCACGATTTATGATATTTTTGATGAAAAATCTACTCCGAATATACAGCTCTTGTGTACATATATATACATAGGAATACAGAATGATCGTCTATACTCCAACAGGTATAATACTTATATACCTCCGTGCGAGCAACTCTTCCTCATCTCGCGAACATATATATATATAATGCAGACACGCGATCTCGATAAAAGCAAACAATATATTCGACGTACACTTGTGCTCCTACCATATACATACATATATAACCGACTCCGTAGAGAGCCAACATTTGGTAAACAATAGCACGCAGAGAGAAAACGCACTTTCCGCACATGTATCTATATATAGCTATACACATATACACGAGCTGATGGCGCCTCTATACACTCTCTCTCTCTCTCTCTCTCTCTCTCTCTCTCTCTCTCTCTCTAATACGCTCCAGATAATGCCGGCCAGTTTCCATGCGTTGTATATATACGCGCATAGGCACGTGTACTCGCTATGCTGCGGCATGATGCTGCGGCTGCGGGAAAATCCGCAGAACATGCTAATAACGCCGGCGATTCGCGTTTCAGATTAGCCTGATGGGCTACTTTCCAGCTGATGCCTCGTATGCGCGGTCAACGAAAACCGGCAAAAAAATCACGCGACCCAAAGATACGCTCCTTGACTCTCCTCGCGTGTGCGAGACGACGCATACTTATTACTTACTTGCGAAAAATTAAACGACGATGCTGTGCGTTATAAGTATATATAAGAGCCGAGATTATACGGGAATTAATTGTAAAGCGATGCCTTCGGTTCAGCTCGTTATAATGTTGATGTTTCTCTCGACGCGCTGCTGCAGCTGCACTCGCGGCTGAATGTTATTATCTTAATCAGTAAACTAGTTTTCTATTCATAATAGTGACGTTAAGCGGATGTGGGTGAAACTTATACTAATTATACGCGACGCCGGCTGCGCCGTATTAACGGCCTGAGTAAATGAAATTTACACGGTTTGTAACGTTATTTTATACGCGACTACGTATTTTTTCCAGTATAGAGATGCTTTGCTACGACTTCGAGAGAACCGAGGAGGAGGATGCCATATGAACAAAAGAGGAAACTCGCCGATATCCTTATACAGCTTTTATCGCGCAGCAGCTATAGACGTTGAGATCATCTTCATTAATTTCGAATAAACCCGAACAATGGACGGACTCAGACCGGAGAGATTTCAAGGCAATGCATAAAATCCAAATTTACTGCGGATTACTTCCAAGTGATGCGTTCTCTCTCTCTCTCTACACAAGCTCCCACATTGTCTAACGTCTTCGTAATTCTTCCATCGACTCTGCCGATTTAATTTGCAGCGCTTGAGAACAGACGCGTTTTTGTGTCGAGCCGCGCACGGTCACGTGCCCTCTCTCTCTATATGTATATATATATATATATATATATATATATATATATATATATATATATATATAACGCAGCCGCCAGACTGCTGCATTTACATGTGCAGCAACGATTCGAAGTAGCAGTCGAGCTCCTCTGCGTTTTAATGCTTCGCCGGGAATTTCAGGGTCGCTTTCCCGCCTATGTATATGCGTACATCGATCAGCTGTATACTTCTAATATGAAGCTTAAGCACTGCGTGAATGGTCGTCGATGAATTCGTCGGAAAGTATTTGCGGCTGTTACGCATTATATGCGATGATTGTTAAAAAATAGCGTTAATTGTCGCGCGACGAGGACGTATGAATTGCAGATTCTGCGCAATTGTCCGCGGGCAATAAAGATAAAGGCTCAAAATAGTGTTGGGCTGACGTCAGACACCACGAGTCAGTCCATAAATTCGCCTTCTAATTTCGTCAAACGCTCTTATCGCCAAAGATCAACAACACGAGAGCGAGAATTCAGGCTTCTCGTGCAAAGAGCCAATAACACCTTTGAATTAAAGCCCAACGACGAGAGATTCCGCGTGCAATTAGCAATACACTTCCGCGCTCGATTCCCATATTTTTCCGCTCGTCAAGCTCTCGCTCGACGGCTTTCATTAAAAGTCGCATTTTTCAATAAGCATTAGGTAGCACGGCTATGGCTTCTAAAGTATATATATAGAGTGAGAGAGAGAGAGAGAGAGAAAGAGAGAGGGAAATAAGGAAAGGGCACATCAGCGCGAGAGATAGAGAAAGAGTTAGCAATTTTCCCCGAGCATGAGGCACTCGGAAGGTCGTTATTCCGCGAAGTGGCTCGCGAGTGTAATTGGCGAGCGCTCGCGGATCGGAGAATTGCGCGGCACGCGATTGGTTTCGCCGCTGCATAGCTGCATCTCCGCGGCTTGGAAATGCAATTCGCCGGCCGACGTTTTGCACGTGAACGTATATATATATATAGAAGATAGTATATACGAAGCTCTATATGCAGCTATAGGTGTGTGGGTATTATAAGTGAGAGGGAGAAGGCGAAGCGGAGAACCACCTGTTGCCGCTGCTACTCGGCGTTCTCCGCCCCGTTTTCTTGCGCCAAGCGTCGCGCCGCGGCCGAGTGCAGAGAGCATACGTGATGCGAGAGAGCTTGTGCGTTGTAATTTTTCGATTTTTTGTCGTTCTTGGGTCGGGAGGTGGGTGTGGTGACTTTGGATTTTTCTTAATTGCTCGTTATTCGGCTTCCATGCGGCTGTGCAGTTTTTGTTTCTTAATGAGGATATAATCAAGTCGGATTATGGCTTCTTCAATTCTATATTCTTGTGTGATTTAGCAAAAGAGCAGCTGCGCTCTATATACACATGACCTGTATTAAAGCATAAAAATAAAAATTTTACTCTAGTGCGAAAAAAGCACGCTCTCATTATGAAACTTCTTTGACCAGAAAGTATTATTGCTGCTATGCGTTGGAGCTACGTGAAAAATTCAGGTACTTCTCGTACTGATTGATAGGTTCGAGTTCGCAACTTCGTCTATACGTCGAGTTATACATGGATTTGCGTAAATCGGCGCTTTTTGCATGAGAATAGCTCTCCGAAAGCGTTGGCCGTTTGACTGACGCAACTGCGGCCAGTTTGCTCTATGCAACGTTATATCTCGTTAAATTTTTATGGTACACTAACCTCCTCCTACTTCGCCCGAAGAAAAAAAAATTTAATCAGCCCAATTTTGCAGAAGCACATTCTTACTCGCAATCCCAAAAGGTCGACGAACTGACCAAGTTTCCCGCGAATTTGCTCGGCCGGAGTGAGGCACGCGAGAGGCACACATACACGCAGGAAATAACGCTATTAATCATAATCGCGGCTGCACCCGCCCGCGTAAATGATGGGTCGCTGTGTGTGCGTGCGCGTCTGACGCAAGCCTCCGGCCGCCCGTTCTCTCGAAGCTGCGATCTATAGGCTCTGTCGTCTCTTGAATTATTTATGAAATTTTTGCAGAATCGATTCTTTCTCGTAATCTGTATCGCACCGATCCGATCCGCTTAATCGAATCTGATTAGCTGGGCGCGTGATAACGTAAACAAACATATAGTGCGTTTGCCTATATATACGAGGATTAATCACGGAGACTCTGATGGGGGCAGCAGGAAACCTCACATCCTCCGAGCAGACGAATTTTCATGAATTTAAATACCGGGAAAGTTGACGAAACGGTCGTCATCAAGCACGGCTCCCCCTCGAGAGTTAAATGAAGCTTCTGCTGCTGCAGTATAGTAGTCGTAGTAGTACAGTCGAGGGGAGAATAAAGCGTAAGAGAGAAAGAGAGCCGCACGACGACGGTGAGCTTGTTTTTAGAACGCGACAAGAAAAATACGAGGGAGGAGCAGGTTTCAGGCGCCACAGACTCGCGGCAAAGGATCTTATTTATGGAAACAAACTTGCGACGAAGAGAGAGAGAGAAAGAGAGAGAGAGGCTGTGTATGAGTGGTTAATTTCTTGCGCGAAAACGAGCTACTACGGGGCTTCTTTGTCCGGTGGAGGGCAGTGACCTCCACGAGCTACTCTGATTCGATAGTTTGTGAGAATAAAACTAGTGGAAAAAATTCATAACTCTCGGTGTGTCTTCGACACATCATTCCTACTTCTATATTTGTGTCCTTGAACGTTTCAAGACTCACAACGAGATGAATCAGCTCGTTCGTCTTCCTCGATTTTACGTGGCGTTGAGGAGAAACCATTAACTATCTGTGTCTCATAGACAAGCACACATGTTAATATATTTCAAAATTTCATTTTAATTATCTTGAGCAATTATTAGCCCACTGTGGATCTACGTCAAAGTTCGCTTTCGACAAACTCTCTCTTCTTTATTGCTTATACTCTCGCGAACAACAGTGACAACAACAATGCGTAATCATACACTCCAATAAGATGCCCTACTCCGAATTAGGATCGTACGGGCATTAATTAAAGTAGCGCACTCTATCAGCCGGCAATAAATTAAACCGCTTTATCCGTCTATTCGCGCGCCATTAGCATTGTATCGGTTGCAAAACAGCGCTGCCTAGCCGCGAATTCAATTCCCCGATGAAAATAGAGCGACGTCCGCGCATTTGCATGAAATATCGCGAACCTTTTCCCCGTACATCAGCCCACCTGCTTTCGATTTTTCATACCGACTCTCGTAACTCACGCAGCGGAATACAACAATACCGTCGTCGCGATGTTATGTACGCGCCGATCGATAACGTAACGCGATCGTCAATGAGTCAGGCGTCGAGTTCCGAGGATCGGATCCCATTAGCGATGCTCATCGGCTGCGCCTTTTTGCCGTTCCATTGCCGCAGACGGCACTTTTCGGATTTTGGAGAGAGAGAGAAAGAGAGAGAGAGATAGCAGACGAGCGTAATAAGACACTTTGTTGGAGTGACCCAGTTGTCGTCGTGATGGCACTTGGCAATTGCGGTTCTAACTGAGGGAAACTATACTACTGCTGCTGCTGCTGCTGCTCTCTTTGCGACGGCTATTTACTTTGTGGATTTAGTGCCGCTGTAAATAAAGCGAGTTTGGCGGAGGAAATTTCAATTGCGTCGTCGAGAAAGCTGACTCGGGCATTTTCTTGCAGGCTGTGCATATACCTACTGTCGGCTGCGGGTATTTTGCAAATCGATAATTATCGAGACCGTTAACGTCTTGCGGACATGATTCACTGTCTTTTTTCTCATGATATATAGCCTCTATTTTTACCTCTTAATTTCGAATTAGCGTATACCAGTTTATTGCCGACGTTACATTAACGAGACAAACATGCTGTTGTTGCAGAAACGATGCTGGTCCAGCAGGTGGACTTCCTCGCGACGATTCCAGAGGAGACATCGGACGATCTGCAGAGCGACTCCGACCTCAGCGGCACCACCTACTGGCTCGGTTCCGACTCGGAAACCGAGAGCGTCATACACATAAAGGCTGGGCAACGTACAGCAGGTGGGATTTCATTTTTCTCTCGCAAATTTACTGCTCATTCATCCTGCGATGTTGCTTGCTATAAACGCGGGTACGAATTATCGTTATGGACAACGCCGCAATCGTGAGGTAGGAAGAAAATGTAGGAGGAAGAATATACGCGCGCTGATGCTGAGTTTTGCAGATGAATAGTGCAGTGGCGAGAATATATATATGTACGTTACGTAAGCCGCTCGACAATCAGTATAAGTATTATGCTAATGATAAACGCGATGTGCTTGTTTACTGCGTGCCAATCATTTCGGTTATACAAAAGGTCTCTCCCTCTACCTCTGTTTAATGACGTTAAGCCTATCGAAGTGTTTGCTATTAACATCAGCTGCGCACACGATGGCGTAACAATGGACATAACAATAAAAAGAGCGAGACTAGTTGTTGAAGAACAAAAATTACTTCAGAAAAAGAAAGACTTTGCCCTGAGGTCATTAAGCAAATCAAGGAACGCCTTAAATTGAAGAACTGATTATACGTGTATTAGTGCGGAAGTATAATATCAGGCGACGTACGTGCGGGCGCATTTTATACCCTTTTATACCCTATAAGACGGTTGATTTTTAATTTCACGCAGCTCGCGCTATAATTTGCATGAAAATTATACCCGCCAAGAGAATATATAATTAAAGCTATCTGCGAGGGAAAACAATAAATTTGCATGCGTACGTATCTCTCGTTAACAAAGTCCCCACAGGGACTCGCGGTTTGATTTGTAAACCGAAGAAAAGCGTCGTATTTTAAATCTAGAGCGTTTTTAAAAGAAGCCTATAGAAATTGCACTTTTTTAACTTTCTTATTTCTACAGTGATAATAATTGGCTTAATCGCTCCGGAAGGCTGGCTTAAGCGCTCTCAAAGAGTTCAGTCAGGCGTTCCGCGCAAAGTTATTCCTTATTAGTGCAGTGGCAATTATAAAAAGAGGAGTAAATGTCACTTTCTCTCTAACGGTAATTCATCCTTCAGTAGACAATGACTTTTTCGATTCTATGTAATCTGCGGCAATGATTTATTCACAGTCATTAAAAAATCCTTTATTCCTTCCTTTATTCCTAATTCCATTATTCCTTCACGGTTTCCATTTTCAAAAACCAGTATTCCCATACAATACCACCCACGCCGTCGGAATCTCCGCCAAACCGCTTCGTCTCTTTGCATTCCAACAATGCGCCAAACCAGTTCGACTCTCGATCGTTGTGTGTATCAGCGCGTCTATGTCTGCCATAATAATATTCCAGTGCGTGTTATTGCAGGAAAACGTGGCATGAGGCGAGCGAGATAATCGAGCCGCGGAATTCAGCTCAAATATTTACTTTCGCCCCGTGTCGGAGCGTTCTCCTGGCTGCTGGCATCGCTTCCTTGCGTTGCTGCGCGACCGGTTGCAGCTCTACAGGCGGTGTCGACGAAAGCGCGCGAGATTCGAATTCTGTTATAGCGCTGTGCGCGTTACGAAGAGGCTCTTGGCGGGAGGTTTGAATAAGCTCTTTTCTAAAACAGAGCTCTTGAAAGTTCTGTCAAATGCAAATTTAGGAATTCTCGACAATATTAGTACTCGAAGAAATTACAAGCATGTGATATGGAAGCCGCAGTCCCTTTAAGGAATAAACAAAAGTACAAGTAATTTTTCCCGGTACCAAATTAAGCGCTTCAAATACGCAATCAAACAGTCTCTCGCAGCTCGGCTTTTTTCTCAAAGCGAAGCAAACAAAGAGCGAGCATACTGACAGTAATGACAGCGTAGGGAGCAAAAAACCATGACGGCGAGTGGCAAAAAAAAAGAATAAAGAGAAGCAGCGCGTGTCGTGCAATTGTCGTGTGACGAATATAATGCGTGACTTGAGTCGAAAAATTTTCCGTAACCGTTGCGGCGACGAAGGCGATTGTTTCATCCGCTATTTTTACGAGGGTCCTATGAATAGAACCGACGGCTGTCCGTCTTTCCCTTCGCACACAGTCTTCTCTCCGATGCGCAGAGAGAGAATTTCCGAAATTGAAAATTTTCGTATGCACGTTGCTCCTCGCGTCGCATCGGTCACGTAAATTCAAAAGATTATCACTAAATTATGCATCGTATCCCGGCGTCTCATTAACTTTTACGACGATCGCGTCATAAATCGCTCGTTCGAATTTCCTCATAAAAATAAATCACTCATTCATACGTAATCTAAATCTCTTATTTTTCTCCGAGAGCTTTGGCTATATTATCATCTCCCGCGCGGCAACAAAAGAGTACAGTCTGCATCGTATTATCGTTCTCGGCATTCCTCGAGATTCTCTCCTTCGGCGCATTTCGCCGCGACTATACTTATTTGACTTTGCGCAATTGACCCCGCGCTGAGCCTCTCTGCTCTCGTTTCGTCGGTCGTTGTCTTCTCCGTCTCGTCGTCGTCAGATGCAAAGTGCATAGCTGCAGCAGCGAGCGCATAGCGTGGGAAGAAATTTCAGCCTCGGCTTTAACGCGACGTGATAAATTAATAGCCGCTTAGTCGATGATGTAATTAAGCGCTGGTAAATACTGCTTTGGCCAACGTTCATGTGTAAATGCAAAACGGGCAAATAAAAGCATAATGGGTATTTTTATAATATCGCCAATCGAATATTGGGTTACTCAAGGCTGTTAAAAATATACTCTTTTCCTGGAACTGAAACATTGTTTTCGCAGACATTTCCAAACATATTCACTATATATCTCCGGTGTTTGTCTTCTGCCCACCGTGATGATCATCGGTGAAGGAAACGGCGAGAATAGCTTCGCGGGACAGAGTTTAACATTTAAAATTTCGAGGCAGACCTCCTCGTGTCAAAAAAAATCTCGATTCCAGCTTTGACTCACTGCAGTGTCAATATAAGGCGCGGAGCAGCCGCGCGAGCGTTGAGTAACGTTAACAATTTTTTTCGCCGTTCGCGCGCGAAAGTCTGTCAGTCACGTTTCACGGTTGGCACAGTCGCACTTCTATTTCCATCGCGCGAGCAGAAAAAAGACATTATGTTTCGGTATAAGCGATTTACCGAACGATTGTTTCGGTATATACACACTTGATAGTCTATATCCTGTGCACAGTATAGATATAGGTAAACAAGCGCGCAAGGTGATTCATCAAGGCTGCCGCGCATCCTCTGTACAAGGAAGCTCGCCTGCCTTCTTTTTCCTCTACATACGCGAGCACACGCGCGATCTCGATGCGTTAGAAAAAGAGAAACTCTCCGCATCGCGCGAAACTGGGTCTACGAGGCACGACTGCTTTTTCCATTACACATATAACACTGCGTACGCGACTTAGTCGTGGTTCGTTCAACCGGAAGTCCATCGCGCTTATGGCATTAGACGGACGCGTCGACGCGCTGCACTACTGCGCCGAGTATTTTTTCGCGTCAGCGAGGCGATGGAGCGTACCTGATTCCAGCGGACTGATCGATTCACTGCGGCGAAAGTCTAGGCGGTGCTTTTGACGATAAGAGATCGTCGTGTGTTATAAGTTTGTCGCGAACGTTACTCAATACACAACAGCCCCAATCAGCATCAATCAGTCGTCGGGGCTGTAGGAAAATTAAATCTCCTTACGACAAAATTCCGATCACGCGTTCGCGGCGGGTAGCCTCCGCATCGACGGCAACGATTTGCACTTAAGTCTCGTTCCAGTTTCATTAAGTCTCTCTCTCTCTCTCTCTCTCTCTCTCTCTCTCTCTCGGGGGGTCTTTTCAGCGTTTGGCCATAGGTATATATAGTTACGGCTCTATATTCGGGCGCCGTGCGGCCTATCCCACGAGCTGCTTAATTGAATTAAACCCTCGGAATCCAGCGGCGGCAGCGGCGGCGGCGGCTCTCTACTAACACTCTCATAGTCGATGAACCGAGTTGCGCGTGGTGTAGTCTCGATGAAGATCTTTTCTCAATTTGTACTAAAAGCGAATTATCATTTGTTCACAGAGGAGAAGCAAGATGGCAGTGGGAGCGAGTGCAACTCGGTGGTCCCGAAGAAACGCCGTCGTAAGAACGGCACCGACGCCAACAGCCTGGACCTCCAGAACAACGGCTCTTCACCACGTTCCTCCCGCGACTCCTCGGCCTCGTCGCGCTCCAGTTCTCTTCTCCAGTTCGAGTCCCTGGAACGCACCTGTGCGACCCTCTCACCGTCCAGTTACAGCTTTGACTCGCTCGAGTACAACAATAGAGTCCAGTTGGCCCAACAGGGTATGGCCAACGGAATCCTCTCCTCAGCCAGACACGAAGCTTGCGCTTCGCCGGACAGCCTGGAGCAGGACTACGTGGGACACGTGAACGGATATCTGCCCGATGTGCAGAGGGAGACGAACAACGAGTTGTTCGGGAGGCTGAGGCCTTATAGGAGCTTCGAGAGCCTGGGAGAGAAGGATCTGATGCCCAGGGAACAGCAGTTAGGTGGACTACTCTCGAACGGGTTTGCGAGTCACGCTTTTGGAAAGAACTGCGACCTTTCGAGAGTTGCGAGGAGGCCTAGGTCTAGGAGAAGGAGGTAGAACATTTTTCATTTGCTTTTTCGTACGTGGATTATCACAACGTCTACATTATATTCATATAGAAATAATTCACATTGCACGACGAATACTCATTTCCATCCAAAGCGAACGACGAAAATAAAGATAAAATTTCCACGTCAAAGTCCAGCAATAAAACGCACCCCCCCCCCCCCTACAAGTGTTCCAAACAAACACCGCTCAAGTTCACGCCGTAAAATCGAGGCATAAAAAAACACCAGCTCTCGCACGCCCGTTTGATATTCCACGGCAGCAATCTCGACACCTACAACGAAAATCCTAAACATCACAGCTGCGGCTCTATATACACATATAAACCACTGACGTCAAGCCTTTACAGAATTTTCAAAGCTTTCGGAGAGTAGCACACGAAGACGCCGGTGCGGCCAGATACACAAAGAAAAGCTCTCATTCTCGTTCTTTCTCGGTATACTGTTCTCGATCGACCTTAAACCTCGAGTGGGGCGCAGTTGCTCTTTAGAATGTTGGCAGTGTCGATTTGGCCGGGCCGCCACGTGACCCGAATTTTTCTTGGCTCCACACGACACCAGAGCAGTGTCAAACTTGACCCTGAGAGCCTTTGCGCTGCTGCTGACAATCGAGAGAGACAGCGAAATTTCTCTATTTCAGATCGGTCGACTATTCCGTTTCGATTGGCTAACTCGATAGCCGCTTAACTTAATGATTCGCTTAATAGGCCAACGGTTAGCACGTCTTCTTCGAGCTCGCGAGAGCGTAAAAAACGCGCTTTATTATAATGGCCCTTAACTTATCTCAATTACTCGCTCGGAGAAGTAGTCTCCGCCGCGGCATTATCCAATGAAGCCCGCATCTGCGCGCGTTATGCCATCGAGCGCACTATGCGGAGAATTGGTAGAGCGCAAAGAGAAAAGTACTTTCTAGCGCGAGTACGCATAAATTGTTCATTATTTTGTGAGCTTATATAGCACGTGGATGCTCCCGCAAGGAGCCGGGATACGAATTTTTATGTAACTGGCCAGGCGCCAAAAATTACATTTTTCATGATCCTTGCAAACTTGTTTACATCAACGTGCATTAGCAATTCAAAATCAATGTGTACACTGCTAGCCACCCTCTTTCGTAATCATCAGCTTCGATCCGACTAAAAAGCACGTTCTCTGTCTTTTCCCCAGGGATCCCTGGAACCTCAGCGACCCGGATGCCTACTCGGACTACGAGGAGGACAACTCGTCGGACAATCTCAGCGACGAGAATCCGAACGACGTCGACGACGACGACTTTGGCCCGCCCAGCCGCTACAGCGAGGTGGACCAGCTGCTCGTCTTCGGCGACCCTTCGAGCCAGTACCAACACGCGGCCTCGCTCGACTGCCGCAATAGCGTTGACCTGCGCGAATTCGGCCTCGACTCCGACGACGAGCTCAAGCGTCGCGAGATCACGTTCCTCGAGCTCAAGGCCGCCACCAGGCTGAATTTGCCCTCCGGACCCGTCAGCACCGACTCGGCTCTCGACGAACTCGATCTCGACGACATCGACCCCAGCGTACAGCTGCGACGAAGACACCATCATCACCATCACCATCATCACCATCACCACCATCGTGGAAGCGCTGGTAGTAGCGGGAGCGGTGGTACAGCTGGCAACTCGCTGCAGCAGCATTCAAGCAGTGCGGAGTCGCGCCAAAGCGGCGGTGGCGCTGCTGCCAACAGCGCCGTCAGCGGCGGGGCGGCGGGCGGCTTTAATTTTAGATTCACGGATAAGTGGCGCAGCGCGCCCAGTCTGCCGGCCAGCCTCTTGGACTCCGCAGCACTCGCAGCGGCCGCTGCTGCATCTTCCTCGTCGTTCGCCTCGTCGGCCGCGAGTCTCACGCTCCGCTACGAGAATTACACGCGCGTGGCCAGTGTCCCCGTGGATCTAGACCTTTGCGGTCGTAATAACCGGAGCCTCGTGCTCGACGATGCCCTCGACGACGACGACATCGTTGCCGAGACCGAGGAGCTTCTGCCGGGGCGAGCTGTGAATAGACTTAGTTCGGAGGAGAGAACGATCTGCGAGGACAGGAGCAAGAGTGACAGTGAGAGTAGCAGTGAGGTATTGACCGAGGAGCAGGAAACAGAAGAGATGGCGGAGGTGGTAATGGTGAACCACGACGGAGGTATGCTGGAGGACGAGATAGAGCCGGGAAAAATCGTGGGGGAGGAGAAAGCGCGCATGCGAAAGCGCGCCAAGGAGCTCAACTCATCCGTGAAAACGCAGGACGGCACCCAGCAGCAGGGCTCGGCTATCTTCGCGAAAATGAACTCGGAGACGCCGAGTAAGCTGGACGAGGAGGCGCAGAACCTGCTAGAGGAGAAGTCCGTGCCGACATCGACCGTGAAGACGCAGGACCCGGTCGAGAGCAATGTGCTCGAGATAGCCAAGGCTATGGAGAACGACGTGGACGCGGTCGTAGATGAAGCCATTCGCCAGCTGAAACGCGAGGTCGAGGAGGCGACGAGCAGCAATAGCGCGAACGTCGAGGAGCTCACCGCCGCGCTCGAGAACGCGCAGCAGATGAAAGCGAGCATGCAGGCGCAGCGGCGCCGCGTCAAGAACAACGCGAGCTACGAGCTTGCACAGCAGTATACCGTCGACGAAAACAGCTTCCGACATCGGAGTAATCAGCCGACTTCCATTTCCGAGGGCAACGAGGCTGCCTCGCCTTCCAGGCCGCGACGTGTGCTGAATAACGCCAGCTACGAGTTGGCTCAGCAGTGCGACTATATGAAGAATCTGTCCTTTAGCAAGCCCTTCTGCCGCATGGATGCTTGCGACGAGCTGACCGAACCGTCCTCCGGACGTTCGTCCAGACTAAAGGTGAGCGACCTCGTGGAGGAGATGACCGGCTCGGCCTCGAATCTCGTGAGCGAAACACACCGGGAATACGTGCCCGACTCCAGGACCTACTCGAAATCCACCGAGAACGTGTCGGCCTCCAGGCAGCAGCGACAGCAGAAACGAAAGGACGGCGATGGCGGCGGCGAGTCGCCAACACTGCTGGACCAGATAAAAAAAAACTCGGATTTCTTTTCGACTGGTGGAGACGACGATGCTGAGCGACGGCCGTCGCTTCAGGCTCCTGTCGTCGTAACCGCCGCTTTAGACGACGAGGTAGATTATCCCTGCTTGCTGGAAAACAAACCCATCGTAGCTGCATCCATTATCACGGAGACGACCACAACAGAGAATGATAGCGATAGCACGACAGAAACGACGAAAACGATAACTACGACGACAACGAAGACGAGAGAAGATACACCGCTAAAGAGATCCTTCATCGGCGAGTTTTACCCGGACAAGTTAGGCCCCCCGCGAGGCGCGATAGTGTCAAAGAGTTGCGAAGACGTGACGAGTTCGCCGGGCGATAGGTTCTGGAGGGTGGTGGTGGAGACGCAGGCAGCCGCGGAGAAGGAGAGCAGCGCCGGCACTAACGGAGCGCAAGCGGCGCGACGGCGAGCAGCAGCAGCAGCGGCGGCAACTCCCCCACTACTCGACACGGCGGAATCGGCGGCGAGCAGCGACGCCGATGTTGGTAGCGGCGACGGCAGCAGTAGTTCTCCAGCAGCCGAGCGCGACAACGCCGGCGAGACAACTATACGGCACAGCAGACTTAGCGGTAGCGACGAGGTGCTACTAGACGAAGCCAGCACGGTGCAGCCGAGGGCAGCGGAGATGTCGGCCACGGCGGCCAAGAGGCTCGCCATGTCCGGCGAGCCGACGACCGTCCGGAGCAACAGCATGACCAGCATCAACAACAATACCACGCTGACGAGCCCCAAGGAGGAGAGAAAGAAGGGAGGCCTCGGAGGGTTCCTGCAGAGGTTCTCCAAGCTGCGATTCAGTGGTCGCTCGAAAGTGCCGCGCTCCGAGGTGCAGAAAAAGAGTGGTGCTGGTGTGATGGGTGGTGCTGGTGCAGGTGATCATAGTGTGCAGCGCGTGCAACAGGCATTCCCCGGCCGGAGAAAGAACGAACCGGATTACATTATCATACCGCTGCATCCGCCCAACGAGGAGAATAATAGGGAGGAGAGGCAGGAACAACAAATCCAACAACAGCAGCAGCAACCTGGCGAGCTAAGGAGGCCGGATGTCGAGAGGAGCGCTTCGAACGTTAGGTGAGTAGTCGGACATTTTAATTTTAATTTACTTCAATTCTTTTCCTTTTAAGTCCCAACTTTTATAGTCAATATTTCGGCTATTTGCAGACCCGTTTAGCCGTCACTTTTGTTTACACCCTCGTTTTAGACACTCAAAGAAACTATGTTTCGGTATGCACGCACCCGACGAGCGACGCCTGTTTACGCGACAGCGGGTTCGCTTTTCTTCCAGTTGTTGAGTCCGTATACATATATATAATGTATGCCTATATACAGTGCTGTCGAGCTGAAAAGCATATCATGATGTAATTGTAAACATGATATTACTTTCGCACGCAATGTCGCAGCAGTGATCATAGTAATGAATGCTCCTGGGCACGGTCAAAAATCACTGTTATTTACGACACTGCTACTGTGTACTGGATGAATAAGTTCGCATGTTGGCTCGAAAAGTAAACAATGACGTGCGACGTTATCATTATTTACTCTTTCGAGCCATTTAAATTAACACTTGTACAATCAGATTTTTTTATTTTAAAATCCATTAGATTAAATTATGAGTAAAGAGCGACGGGCGAAAAAATCATTTGTTTCGGTTCGATTCAGCAAATGTAGCCAATTTACTTGCAAATAGGATCGAATGATAAATTCTTGTCTAATTGTAACTTGTCTCTCGAAAGCGTAAAAACAAACGCCATCACAGCGTCTTTCTTGTATACATCACGCGTCTAAGCGGCGCTAAATACAACCTCCAGCTGATTCACTAGTTCGTGCTCCTACAGTGAAGCTCTTCTACATGCGGGTATTTCAAGTCGTTTGAAAAATAAAGCAGCGTTTGCTCCCCTGTTTCAAGGACCCGCACGCACACATAACACGGCATTGAAGCGGATTAAAAACTGAGCAGGCATAATCACGTCACCGCCGACCGTCTGGAAAGCTTCGAGCGCAAACATCGTGAAAGCTCCGAAAATGTAGCGTCTCATTTCTCTCTCCACATATGTAAAGCGGGTCCTGGGTAAATATTTAACGACTGGCTTCCGCTGCTTGGTGTTTGTTTACGCGCGGTCGCCGCGCGGCCGACCTTAATTATAGATTATAAACGAGCGTTTATGACTGTCGCTGACGAGACGGACGTTTAAAGCCCTGACAGCAGCAGGGAGAGATGAGAATTTTTCATTCGCGGTGCTCCCGCGAGCGAGTAGGCGTCTATTGCTGCTAGCTGCTGATCTCCCCTTTCGCGCTTACATGAACTATGGTTCGTTAACGCGAGACTGGGACTTCCGACGAGCACCAGCGACGCTTTTTGACCTATTCTCTTTGAGGCAGTTTTTTGTCTCTGGTTATTCCCGTTTATGGGTTTTATGGAGTTTTTTTGCGTTGGGCGATTAAACAAGGGAATCTTTGATGCTCCGTTTATCGAGTAGAGTGAACGTGCTGTCTAATGAGAAATAAATGTGCGCGAACGTACCGACGCAACATTTATTTTTAAATAAATGTCATACGGGCAGCTGCGAAATGTCGCTGATTGTGCAATCGCGTCTAGAATATCTCTCGGAATTCATTCGATAATGATAGAGCAGCGTATAATAATCAGCGCTCGTATTAGAAAATGAAATGAAATAGAGTTAATAGGTGCAAATAAATCACCGCCCGATCACTATCGCACTACGAATTAAGTTAGTAGGTCGACCGTTTAAAGATACATGAACAATTCCGACGCACCTATATTACACCATATGTAAAGACTAACCGTTAGTCGCATTTGCGCATAAAAGATAATATGTAAGCAAACAAAAACTACCGTGACTCCAAACAGTCGTTCGCCCATTCGAAAAAGAAACAAAAAAAAAACAGCGCATTCATCGATGGTCAAGCCACGCGCGTCGAACGCTCGTCCTGATTGTAATTTATTCACGCAAACGACACTCGGGATGTATAATTTACACCGGCGATGGCTGTCCGCGAAATGACCCGCGGCGGCTGCACAGTGCACACATGTGGGGAAAAACACCACAGACAATGCGCTCTTTCACGGGGGGCACGGAAGGACCCTTGACCTGCCTCAACGGCGAGCGATCTCTTTTCCCCGCGATGACAATGAGGTCAGCGATATCTGCGCGCGCGAGGTTTTGTTATAGGAGGGAGGAGCAACAAGCGCGCGCGCGGCAGAGGAGAGTCAACGAACGCTGCTACACAGCTGTGCGCGGTCACATATAGTCACGCGACCCGATCGCGTTTGTGTGATGCTATGGGATCGGCGCTTTATGTAGTCGTTTATGAGGGTTTTATTGCGTCAGAGGCGTGGTTGGGATATAATTTTTTTTCGTCCAATGTGTACAATGAGAAGGATTAGCTCGGTCGGATTGCGTATACTTGTAGATCAAGCAGATCTGTTTGTACCGCGGTTTTTCTTGTGTAAAGAAGCAATTTTCAAAACAAACATCTGCTGTTGTTTATTTGATGTATATATGCTCTGTATATAAGTGGCATTTCCTGTGCTATTCAAAAGCCCTGTGCGTTACGTAACGCACATAGGCAATGATTCGCAGAATATTTTGTATTTTCTTCAACGTATATTCAAACAAGACCGTGCGAGTGATGCAAAGTACCATCAATCTTTCGAGCGGCTTGTTACATAAAAGAGAATCGCAAATATACACAGCCAACCGATATGAGTCACCGTTCGATGAAATTCAAAACACGATAAAGAGCGTCATTCCTTGGCTATCGAATTTTGAAAAATGTCTACGTTCCTATACAACACCTAAAATTTCGTCACATCACATACAGCAAATTCTCAAGAGCGAAATCGCCCGCATACACTGCTGGTGCGCACCGCAGATAAAGAGCCGCCATCCGCAGCACGTATAGCGAAAGAGAGAGAGAGGAAGAAGCATCAGGTTCGTTTAGGTCATTAAGCGGCCGATTCATCGGTGCACTCGTGATGCAGTTGCAGCAGCAGCATGAGTTTAAAGTCGATTGACGAGTTAACGCGCGTCATCATCATGGCACGCGCTCACGCATTTCGCTCGCAGCTCGTCGTTGCATTATTCGATTTTGCGCCATCGTTTCGTTCCGGTCGTCGCCACTCCTCTGGGTATATGCGCGTATTACATATACATTTAATGTATGTGCCTGTATATATGTGTGTGTTAGTGTAGAGGAAGAAGCGGAAAACGAGTGATTGTCGCAAAATGTAAATATTGGATGAAAAGGTCACGGAAATCACGGTGAGCTGGATGATTGTCCGCTTTCCGGAATCGATAAGTAGCTTTCTTCTGTGTTGCGATCTTTTGCGGCTGCTCGGCTCGTTTTTTTCTTATTGATTTCTCGTTAGGCTCAAGTGGGTCAGGGAAATGCTAGATTCGCGGAACAAAAGACTTGTTGATTTTAGGTTCGCTTGTCAAAATTTGATTAGGACGGTGATTCCTCCTCATATTAATCATGTACATTTAATTTCATTTAATTTCAGTTGACATTCAAATGAGTGCATAAATACAGCAACTTCATTCGTAGAGAGTATAATACATTTCTCGAAGACAATGAAGTTCTGTTCGTCAAGTTCGTCGCACGCACAGAAGTCAAACATATCCGTTTCAAGTGCTGACCTCCTCCGCTCTTCGCCTCATAACGAAAATCGTCCGTTCTATACTCGAGGAGAATCTCTTCATATCCAGCACAGGCGAGCCACCGAAGACGCGCGAGAAATTACCACGCGCGCATCAGGATTCACTTTGTATATATGCAGCAGCCTGCACTCGAGAGCTAGTCGAGTACGCGCAGACTGACGTATAACTCTGTCTCTGTCCGAGGTCGAAATATTATTTCTAGCGTTTTGGCGGAGAGAAGAAGCTGCTGCAGCGCGAGCGGCTCTCTCGCTCGGTGTCTGCTTTATCTCCGTCTGTCCTCTTCATTAAGGGCCACGGCTCGTTCTTCTCTCGAGTCTAAACCTTTAAACTTGGAATGCCAAACGTCGATCGTCTCGTTATAATTTTGCTTGGATTTTTGCTCACTCGACAAACTCGCTGTATGTTACTAATGCGCGCAAGAAAAGTGTTAAGTGAATAGGCTAATGTAGCGTAGCAAATTGTCGTCCATATCGGCCGTCTCGGCGATTTTCACCTCACGATCTCGCCCAGCATATATATTATATATGTATATATATATATAGCCATCGCCGTGTCGCCTCGCGTGCTATAACGGTCCCCATAGCTGCCGTGTTGATCCTCTCTCCTATACCCACACAGTCGCGAATCTCTCGTGAGTCTTATGGCTCGCATGTAGAGGTACGTGAGTGTATGAATCAGGCCCTGGCGCTGGTATTTAAAGGCCTCGGCCGTCGCCGCGAGGAGCGCGCAGTCATGAAGGAATGAAATTCGAGACGTGCCTGCGCGATTATTAAAGGGGGGACGCGACGACGATATAGCGCAGGAGTCTTTCTTTGCGATGCGAACAATGCGGAGAGAGAGAGAGAGAGAGAGAGAGAGAGAGAGAGGCGATCCTTTACTGCGCTTAATTTGCCGCTTCGCGGCTTGTTATTAATCGCCGGCTCATTTTTGCATACCATTGTATCTCGTCCCTCTCACTGCTGTGTATTATAATTTTTGCGATAATTTCGCTCGTTTATAATTACGTTTTTCAAAAATGTGAACGCGCGAACACGTGCGCGCGCGCGCGCGACAATTAAGTGGAAAGTGTCACTCTCTCTCGGCATTATGCGCGAGGGAGAAATTCGCTTGGCAAGAGTCGTCGCGCGCGATTACAGTAATCGCCAAGTTTGCCCCCGCTTCAGTCGGGGAAAATTCACAGCCTCGAGCCAGTCGGGAGAATATACATATATATGGACGAGCTTAAAAGCGTATAAGCGGCGGCATTTTCCCACGCCAGGCTGAAAAAAAACACGGCGGCTGTCGTCGCGGATTATTTGATGTCCCGAGAATTGCCGCGATAAACAATTTGTAAGAACTAGTGTGCGCGGTTCGCACATCGCCTGGATTTTCTAATAAAACTAACAAAATGAAAATAGAGTATAGAGGAGGAAAAGAGTCTTCCAATTAAATTAAAAGCCGATTCTCGAAGAAGCATTACTCACTCGCTCATAGCACACCGAGCGCTACTTACTTACTTACTTACTTACTTACTTACTTACTTCAGCAGAGCGCTGCTATTGGCTCGCGGCGGACAATTACGATTCGAAGAGAGAAACCCGCGCGGCTCTTCTATTTGTATGCATATATGTGTATAAGCGTAGAGTATACTTCCGGACGCGTATACTCCGCGCATTGGAATTGAATTAATCGCTCTGGACGTATACACTATATATATATATATACACGTTTACGCGGTGGCTTTTGTCGTCATTCGTTTCCAGCGCACTCGATTCATGAATCCAAATTGTTTCTTTAATTAACTCTCTCTCTCATTCTCTCTCTCTCTCTCTCTCTCTCTCTCTCTCTCTCTCTCTCTCTCTCTCTCTCTCTCTCTCTGTCGCCCCCGTGTCATTTGCATATCATCGCGCGTTCCTCGTGGGCACCAAGGCTCGAGAGGCGATAATCCACGTTGAATTGCTTCGTTCGCGTCGAAGCGAGGAAAATCAAGGTTACCGCTAGCGCGCTTCTCGAGTGTCTATACCTACACGGCCACGTAATCGAGCCGTAATGTTTTATCATTCGAATCGCGATGTTACTCGTGACAGGCGCGTGTACTTGCGCTTCGATGAGTTATGCCGTTCGCCGTGTAATACCGAGTGAGCTTTTGGCTGTATCCCATACGATTTTTGTAGCGACGGCGCCTAGATGATGCTTTATGTAAGGATGTTTGGCGGGAAATTTAATCTCGATCCGCGTCTGTACGCGCGTTCGGATTGTTTATTTTTTCTTATATAGAGTCGTAAACGCGTTATTGAATAAGACTCAATCGAGAAATCTGCTATGCGCACAATAAAAGTATCTGTCAGGAAACGCATAGCGATAACGATATTTTTTTAAATCGAACGATCGTATGCGGTTAAGATGCATTTTTTCGATGAATGGCGGTATTTGTAAACTGCGGCTATATACTATCACTACTTGGGGATAGATAACGAACGCTGTACAGGCGCGAAGAAAAAACAACAGTTTTTACTCGATAGCCGCAAGATAAGGTCACGATAAACTCACTTTAACCCTATCGCGCGTGTGGTATGCTGTGTGTGTATCTTGTAATCCTGTAGAATAGGAAGCAATCACTTAATGTTAAAATTGTATGCCTATGGTTATCGCTTAAAAGCTTGTCAAGGTCTGCATAAGTAATTCCGAAAAAATTGTTATGAACGCAGCGCGCTATACTGGCTCTCGTGATTCATAAAAAAACAACGAGTCACGACGCTTTTCGCAAACAGTTTAACGAAAGACGTCGAAATAACAGCGTAGATCATCTATATCTGTGCGAGGCATTTCGATATCGAGTCTGTATATATAATTCCCGTTGGAAACACATGTACAGATTAAATCAAGCGTCGAATTAGTCATCGGCAACTCGTCGAGAAAAAAAGACCATCTATAATCTCCCACCCACGGGGAATGGGAAGAATGCAATGACAACAGCAGCGTCAACAACTCTCTCCGTCGCGTCCAAGGCACGCGCCTCTTCTTTTCAGCAAGCGCGCGAGAAATAGGCTTATATCCCCTCGGCTTCTCTTCTTCTTCTTCTTCCTCTTCATCCGCCTCCTTCTCGTCGCCGGCTCGTTAATCTCCGCGCGCTGCGCTTATATGGTAAACGGACGCGACGCCGCTGTCGCATAAATGACTGTCCGCCTTATGCGCGCGGAAGTTATCGGACGATGCGTCGCCTCTTACATATACCCATGGACATGTATTTCTCGCTCTCTCTCTCTCTCTCTCTCGCTATATTGGAAGAAATTCCGACCTCGTTTTCAGACTCGTGTGCGGAGGCGTTTTTCCGACTTTTCCGAGCGATCTAATGAAAGCGCGATATCCCCACCGGCTCTATGAATTTCAGTCGTCAGAGAGCTTTGAGGGACCGGCGGATAATTTGCTTTGATGTGTTTGTAGAAAGCAACGGATACAGAGAGCCGAGGCTCCGGAATGTTTTTCTTTTCTCATCTGTCGCAACGCGGCTCGATCTTCTGACCGAATTTCAAAACGTTGGTATTTTTAGGTACAGATCAACTGCACACCGCACTCGATCGTTCCAGTATTTTGCGTCGGGACATTAGAAAGCCGCTTGCCGACGTCACGAGTCGGCGAATCCCTCACTCAAGACTGGCCGATTGCAATCGTGCGCTATAGCTATATCTATTCAGCACAGGTATATACGTCTCTCGCGAGATCGGCGTGTGTCGCAAGCGATCGCGACCTCGTGTGTATATAGCGCCGGAGAAAAGTCGGCGTTGCTGCTACACACATCACTGAAGTGTAGCTTTCCGAGTAAACAATAGCTTCCGAGTAATACAGTAGAGAAAGAGAGGATGCCGAAGAGAACAAAAGAGGTCGTTCGCGTGCTTAATTCGCGACAATTGAATTTCGCGTGCGTTCGCATTAGCTCTGATTTTTATCGGATATACGATTTTCTCGCATAGCTACATACCCCTGAATCGCATTGGATTTCTTTATTTCGCGTCTATATTCATTGGATATTAGCTAACGTCGCAGTTGCAGGTGACGAAATGTCGCTCTCACTCTCCCTCTTGTGCTCTAATTTGCTTGATATGCGCGTTTAATCGTCAGCGCGCGGACGACACTTAATGTTTGGCACTGATCGATCGTGATTGCGAAATTAAACTCGGAGAGCTTCGCCAGTCTTTTCGCGAGCCGACGATCGACCATCGTTGCGGGTTTGATTTATCGCGCTAAATGGATGCATGGTTCTTGGAAAAATGCAGCAGCGGCATGCACAGCGAAAACATCCGTTTCACGCGTGTGACTGAGAATGACAGAAAGAATGTACAGCGAGGCTCCCTCTCTGCAAGCTCGTCGCAAGCTCCGAGCCTCGCTCGATACGCAGCGAGCGATACCATCCTTATCTGTGCGGAGAAACTACCCTCGCGCCGAGTATACGCGTATTAGGAAGTAGAACGGAGCAGATCGATATCTCTGTACTAACGCAGCCACGTTTGTTCTGGTTGTTGCAGCGCGAACGGGAGGCCGCCAGTGTGCATCAGCAGCAAGAAGCCGCCCTTACCACCGCAGGCGGCGAGAGGCGGTGGCGGCGCCACCGGCGTCTCATCCACGGGCGTAGGCGTCGTCCCCCCGGCGGCGGCAGCCCCGTCAGCCCCGTCGCGCAGACGCGCCGCCACGGACCTTGGCAACCCGGCGGCCATCGAGATGGCGAAGGCGCGCGCCGCGATGCTCGCCAGCCAGGATCACCCGCAACAGCAGCCGCAGCGCTACTACCAGCAGCATCAGCAGCGGCCCGCCGGCCTGCTCGAGACGGACCTCGACGAGCCCGTCGACCCCGAGGAGGCGGCCGCCGCCAGCAAGAAGGCACGCAGCCTTCTCAATCTCAACCATCACAACGGCAACCTACACCTCCATCATCACCACCAGCATCACCCGCACCACCACCACCACCACCACCACCAGGCGCCGGCTCTTTCGCTCTCCGTCGCCGGGAGCGAGCAGCGGGTCGACGACTGCGACTGCGACTGCGGCGAGTACGAGGAGCGCGATGTGACCGCCAACGGCTGCTGCGGCCCCCAGCAAGCGGCCCTCAACAAGCATCATCTCGATCACCATCACCACCAGCATCACCATAGGGCTAAGCAGGCCAGCGAGGCGGCCGCTGGACACCACCAGCGACCACACAAATCCATGGAGTTCCTCCTCGACAAGGAGAACCTGCACTTCGTCAAGGTAAGTACTTTCTCGGCTCTGATACATTTACTCGTGTTGTGCCAACTATCCCAGTCCGGGTATCTTACGTAAGCCCGAAGCTTTTTGGACAAGCATCCACTCTAATTCGTATCGATTCCTTCTTTCAGCCTGAAATTAGCCGCAAAGAATTCCCTCCAGAATCCCCGACTCATCCTCCTTTCTTCCCCGTATGAAAATAAACGCTTGCGCTCGCGTATACACACTCACGCACATGCATCGATAACGACGCTCTCCGCAACAACTTCGCCCTCGTGTGCGCGTCGCGCGTGTTTCTCCGGCCCCCTCGAAGCTGTTGACTGCAGTAGTAGCAGCAGCAGATTAAGGGTTGATTGGATTTCCCTTCGTATACATGGTATGGGGACACGAACCTGCCGCTGCTATACAGCGTGTGACTGTGACTCTACGCATAGGGGGGGAAGTAAAACGAGGCTGCTGCTGCTGGTGGTATAGTGTACAGTGTCGCTCAAGAAGCGAATTACGTAATGCCGCTGTCTCTTTCGCTCCTCGAAACGGTGCCTTTATCTTCCCTGCTTCTTCTTCATTCTCTTCTTCGCTGCTTGGAAATTTTTCTATAAAACTTCACGACGATGACGACGTCGAGTTTTTCCGGTTTCTCCCCACAGGTTGCAAAGTATGCAATATTGCGGCTCATGAATTTCTCGTTATCTCGGCAGCGCAGAAAAAGGAGGATAAGAAGAAGATGAACCGCAGACGGCTTATTTTTCGTCCACCAAAATATTCGACTGCTTCGGCCCAGTGTCTTTCTACAGATTGACGCACGGAGAGTCATCAACGGCACATCCGCGCGATTTTCGCGAAAACAGCGGCGTGGTTTCGCGCCCTTGACCCAATTGTCGACTATTGATTCCCGCCCTCCGCGCACAGTCCTGCGGGACGACTCCTTCTGCTGCGATTCGCATCACGCGTACGCTAGTGCATTCTTTTTTTTCATCCTGCGTAAATCTATAATCGAACTTTCCCAGAGTGCATAGATGGGATCGATAACTCGGTTATAAATTGCGTAAGTTAGTTTCGATACAAAGCCAGGAAATTGGCTCGACCGCACGTGCGGTGTACATCATATATATAGTGAGAGTCCAAAGTTTATATATACTGATGATGATTCCCGCGAACTTCATGTATGCAGCGTCTCTTTGAGAATTCAATAAGCAGTTTCTTTCCGCGTCGAGAATAAAAACGCAGCCGTAACTCTCCTGTCCATAAACACCTTCAGGCCCAGCTCTCTACACATAAAGATCCTAGAGCTTCGAACCTTCCGATAGACGTATATCCACAGACGACGGCTGCGGCATTCCGGATAAACGTCGCGGCCTTCCCTCTCTTTCTCTCATCTCGCGCCAGAGAGAGAGAGAGAGAGAGAGAGAGAGAGAGAGAGAGAGAGAGAGAGAGAGAGAGAGAGAGAGAGAGAGAGAGAGAGAGAGAGAGCCGAGAGTCTGAAATCGATAGAGACCTTTGCCGAGGTGTGCGGTACATATAGGTACGCGCACGTACACACAATCGCGCGTATAGGTGTAGTGGTTCAGCCAGTCTCGGCGAGAATTTTCACGGGAATTCCGGGAGAGCGGATTGCAAGCCGTCGCAGTGCCGTCGTTTTGTTCGGTTTGCTGTATATATATTCCGGAGGTTTATTGCGGGAAACGTTCGGGGATTAGGTACTACTGGATTTTTCCACGCTTTTTCTTTTTTTTTCTTATTTCGATGATGGAAGTATGGCGGCCGCGTTAAATACTATACGTGGTTTAGTTGCGAAGCAAATATTACACCAACGGGGAGGGGGGTTGGTTCCCTCTCGGGGGAGCAAGTGCCACCGCTTGTACCGGGTTCTGACTTCCGCATTGGCGCACGGGAGGGATCGCATTGCGAATTTCGCTGAAATAATGGGTCAGGAGAGGATTCGAGTAGCCCACATTTTTGAATCCTGTGAAATATTTTAAAATAACATTTTTTTCAGTTTCAATCACTCTTTCCTATGAGAAAGCCGACGCGGAGGGAGAGAGTCACTCACGCACGTGCATAAAACATCGCAGGCTCAGCGCGTTGACCTAGAGGGCGCACCCTCGGGGCGCATGATCATCGAGATTTTAGCCTCGGACTTTGTGATCGCTTTGACCGCTCGCTATACTGCCCAGCAGCGAAGGATCGTCTTCTCGTGCTTTATTGGCTGGAAGCGTGGATTAATGATTAAACGGAAGACGGGCCATAAGGGAGTTCGATTATCGGGGTCGAGTTTGAATTTTCATGCGTCGGAGGTAAACGACACTCGCGCGTAAGGGGCTTTTATCTTTAATGTGGCGGCGTTTGAACGAGGTCGAGGAACAAGTGGTTTGCGTCGTAAATTGATAAAAAAGGCGCGTAAAAGCTTCGTTTGCATGTAATAAAGTTGGACAATATTTGACGGAATAGATGCGTACTTACTGTATACGACCGCGAGGGGGGAATAAAAATTACAGTGGAGTTAAGACGAACGTAAAAATGGTACTAAACTTTTTCAATTTCGCCGTTTGCCGAGCGAAATGAAAACGCGCGCTCCGCGTCAAGTTTGCACATAGACTGTGCACAACGAACCGTAAAGTCTAAACGCGAGCCGCGTAAAAAGCAGCGGCTAAAAGATAAATACGTTTAGCAAACGAGTTCCGTCGCACCTTTTATTCCGAAGACACGACGCGAGAAATCGGTTGTATTCAAGCTCACTATGAAAGCTCCTGCACCTGCCCCCAGCAGAGGTACACACATAGAGCAAAACTCTCTCGGCTTTATTTTGCCCGCCAGTATCCAGGACAACGAGACATGCAAATGTACATAGGCTCGCACGCGAAACACGATATACCCCCCGACAGTCAGTCTCGCTCTAGCCGTGTCCCACGATGACTGGCAGCCCAGGGCGTCGGCGCGTCGTATCCTCCTTAATAAGGAACTTTCTTCTGGCGGGAGGCCGCTGCGCACGGTTCGCGCGAATTCTTCTATTCGCGGCCGCCTGACTTTCTAGCTGTGAGCGAGTGTGTGCGATTCTCCGGTCGTGCAGCGGAGATCGGGCCGGAGAGTTTTCCGCGCGAGGATGAGAAATGGGAGCCGGGTGATATGTGCAGCGCCTGCTGCTTCCTCGTGCCGTGTCGATTAGCGAGCTGTACATGTCAGCGATAGACTTTGTAGCCAAGGTATGATGATGCATATGTAGGATGCTCCAGTTTCAAAGTCAATAATAAAACTAGTCGCTTGAATTATAACAAAGCGCGTGTACATGGCGGTCGATATAAGAATTCGCTCGTGTAATCTCGTCGCGCACAATTATCGATCCTCCGAACTTTCCCCCCGGCTCTAACGACGCCGGTGTATATACTGCACACGCGCTTTCCTTCTGCATAATGAAAAATTAAAGCCTCGTAACATTGAAGTCGAACGATCGGGCATATGTACACACAAGCGCATGTAAGGCCAAAGCAGTTAGGCCAACAGACACACGGGCGCGTGCATTATAGAGTAGTCGATTCGGGGATAAGAGGCGAAGGCGCTCGAGTACCGAGACAACGATTCGATTCTCTTTACAGCACTGCTTTATATATAATTGATGCGATGGCGCGGCTTGATTTCATCGTCCGCACTTGGAGACACAGCGGCTCCATTATGTAAATAACGTGACTGCTGGGTAGCGTTGTGCGAGATCGGCGCGATGTTTATTTTTTTTTTTTTTTTTCTTATAGGAAGAAGTGTGAGTTATGCCCATTGCGGGCGAGGGAATTTATCGTCGAGGAAAGAATTATCGAATATGCGGACCTGATCTATCGGCGAGAGACTGGCGTGAGCGAAGCCGTTAGCTTGATGTATTATATGTTTAGCGGAGTTTACTTGTCCGAAGTAAGACTCTCTTCTCCGTACATAGAATAAAAAGAAACCGCTGTCGCGGATATTTACGTCTTTTCTTGGAAAATTTCTCTCGCGCATAAATGACTTGGAAAGCCGTGATTCGGGACACACGCTCGTCTACAAATTACATGCAGGCATAGAATACAAAAGAGGCATCTATTCGGAAACTCCATATAAAATAAGCGAGCAAGGCACACGGGAGGGCTGCACTTATGAAGGTGAAGGGTCCGTCCCTCGAGTGTCATCGATGACACGTACGTATACGTATATACACACGTGGCTGTATTTCTGAAGTGCCTCTCCCTCTCGAGTTTTTCTCCTTCCTCGCGTAGAATGTAGGAGTCGCGGCACATAGAAACGTGGGCCGTTGACGCCCCGGGCTTGCGAAAATCAAGGTTAAAGCAATTAATTTAAAGAGGGGCGAGAGGATTTTTCAAGCGGCTCTGGTTCCAGCTGCGAAAATATTAATCCAATGAAATTCCATTACAGTATCCATGAAGCTTCGTTATATCAAGCGTCCTTTTTATCTCCTCTGCTTTTCGCGTCAAAGGAAACGTGCATTTAGGGATGAAAGGGACTCGCTTCTCGACGCCGAGAACCAGAAGGCAAGATTAAAGGGCCGAGATCAACCTTTGCTCCGAATTTACCGGCGTCGTGGGTACTTATATACATGTACGACTGTCTACTTTATACGAGCATTTCGCCGTCGTTTGCATTAAAATGAGGGCCATTTGTTACGGTTCTCTTATCTTTTGACGCTCGCGAGAGCTCGGCTGTCTGGCTGTATTCTGTTTTGTTTTCGCTCCCTGGGGAATGGCTCTCGATGTTAATTTTACTCGGGTCTAAATAAGCGATACGAATTATACTGAGCAAAAAAGTGTAAAATACAGCTGGTAGCCTAATTTATGCAAAAACAGTATAATTACGCATTTTATGCAATTTCTGTAAACGAGTTAGTTCTATCATTAATAACCCATTTTCACGGCGATTTGAATAATCTCAAACTGGTTTGTCGAGCATTTCCGCTCATTTTCTAGCCACGAGAGAATTATACGAAGCACACAGCGGTTATAGTACGGACGCAAATTCATTTTCCTCTCTCTCTCTCAATTTCCTATCCCCTACGGCTTTTCATTTTTATCCAGCTACGACCGCGCATTTCTCAAAACAATGCTTAGAAAAAAATCTTACATTTCCTGCGTCTTTCGGCCTACCGTGACCGGCTTATGGCGACAATATCGCGTGGGCTTATACGATACTTAATATACACGAAGAGAATATATGAACAAAGTATATAATATACGTTTCGCGCAGTAGCGCATCGCGGTTAATTGGGGCGCGAGAAATCGTTAATAAGCGACACGCTGCAAGAGGAGGAGTTCCGGGCTATTTTTAAAAGCGCAAGCTCTCGATAAACTTCGACGCCGAGCCATCTTTAGTCTATCGATTAGTGTACAAGTGACGAGGCTGCTGCTATCGTTGTTAACTCTAGAGAGAGATACAGATTATTTTATTCATGTTTTGCTCCTGTGGAAGCCTTTATTGAATTTTTTATCTCTTTCAGTTCCGGCAAAGCCAAAACATCCACAGGTATCCATGATCACTTTCGCTATGCGGATAACGCTCGTATCGGGCGCACGCGTTCCCTGAAAAATTCAGCATCGCATCTTTGGCTTTTATTTTTATGCGCCATTTCGCGCAGAAAAATCTGTATCGTCCGATATCTGCTTGAAACATTCAGTCCATCCTGCACAAGCAGGTGTACTACTACAGGGGCAAACAAACAGGCGGAGCTTTAAAGCTGCCACTTCCTTGCCGCACCTGGCGCTCACGTTTTCTTGTCGACAGCGAACTACTCGTTTGCGGCACGTTAACCTCCTCGTCGTCGTCGGGGGCAACTCCTCCAAGTGCAGATCTCGGGCGTCGCGCCAATTTCCTCGCTGCTACTTCTTCTTCTACCCCGCATTCGATGCTTTTTTTCTATCTCTTTTGCTTTGCGTGACGACGCGACATTAATGCCGCCTCTGCATAGCGTGTATATTACTGTGCCATTGTGGCAGCTTACGCGCGATTGAGGCTTGGAATGTATGCTTAGGCTAAACTTGCCATTATACCGTAGGTGCTCAGTAGTCTCGTTCATCGGCCGCAAAAAAATGTGTAATTTAAAAAATATGCGCTTGTATTTGTAGAATTGGATATCGCATATCATCGCTCATGATGTAATGGATATGGTATAGAGATCGCATAACGAGGTAAATAAAACGCGTCGACATCGTGCAGTATCAAATCGACGAATCTAATCATTCGGCATTAGCAACGCGATATCGACTGCTCTAGACACACGCACACGCGCACATACAGACGGACGACACCTATATACACCCTCTCTTTTCATTGCCGCGCGACGCCGACGCGGCGAAGCCTTTTCTCGCTGCTCGCTCTTCTCTGCACACGCAGTGTGCGCTAGCTTTACTGCTCCAACGCGTCATCGACCGAAGAGCGAGAAGTGCAGCTCGCGCGAGCAGCGCAGAAGAGAAACCTTGTGTCTCGCGGAGAACGCGGAGTTTGTTGCTGCAGCTGCTGGAAATCATTACACACTCGCGAGAGCTGCATCAGAAGCTGGTCTATGGAGGTTTATACGTTGGCGCGGGTCTGTGTTCCATTTACGGCACGCGCACTTTTTTTAACTCCGATGTGTGTGTGTGTGTGTGTGTGTAATTGAGTGATCCGCTTGCTGTAGTGTATAATTCGGTGATTATGAGGATGCGTCACGAATGAAATTAATGGCTTACTTAATCACGAGTGCTGCGTTTAATGTGATACAATCGTATTAGCAAAATTGTGAGCAGTGCGTAGGTAGAAAGTAAAATATTCCACCGCGACGACCTTGCGAACTGAAGAATTTTAATATCGCTCGAAAAACGGCGACTATTCCCTCCGGTGCCATGCAGTATATGTATAACTGCGGTGAAAAAAAGAAAGAAATAAGAGAATCGCTTAAACGAAAATATTCTCACATATTCTCGACGACCCATTTCACACGACCTCCCGGAGCGAATACAATGGAGGCCGTCGGCGCGCGAATTAAAGGCCACGCAGTATATTTTCGCCGCATTATACGACTGTAATAATCCATCCCCGCAGTCCAACGGCCAAAACAGAGCTCGGTGTCGCCGGCCTCGATTTGACGAGCGGCAGTGCCTCGATCGATTAGCGGCTCTTATAGCTTTCTCGAAGCTGCACACGCCTCGGGAAATTGATGTGTGTATATACATACATATAGGTAGCAAGAGGCGCGCGTGGGAGTCGAACTGCGGGAAGTCGAGAGCGAGAGTGAATGGACTGTATTCGGTGCGGATATATAAGTCTAAGCGAGTTATGCTGGATTATATTGCGGCAGGGGGAGCATAGCGATAAGGTTTTTTTCTGGAGGAGATTATATGCGCTCTGTCTTATTTCGTGATGAGTATTTTTGGACGGCTCTTTTGATAGCTTTACGAATTCAAGCCACATACACTGCCACTGAATTTCCCTCGAAAATACAGCGCTGCAGCAGTGAACTTGCAAAAAAGCACAGACGTGACATTTCAACTGCTCCACTTCCGTCGCCGCCGCGCCCGTCTACTCTTTACGACTGCAGCAGTACCGCTCTCTTGGCTTTTTATTTTTTCAAGTCAAGGTCACGCGGGTCAAGTTTGCGCTGGTATACTACTCAATTCGGCTTTTTTCCTATATCGCGTCCGGATATATGGTGTACAGCGTATATATACCTGCTGCACGCGAGGAAAAATTCGATTAGCGTTGCGTTACGCGGAGAGCTTTAAGGATCTTTTATTTCCGAGAGTTGCGCAAGGCTATTATTGTATATACAACCGGAGCCCGGAGTGGGCGATCGAGATTCGAGTATAGGATATAGACTTACAATTAGCGCAATCGTGACAGCTTTTCATTGTCTTCTCGTGTGCCACGAGGATTTTTCAGTTAGCCACTGCTCCGCGAACAAATGTGTTTACATACGCGCGGCTGCGCTTTTAGGGTACCTATAAGACACTGCCGCACTATTTATAACGCTGCTATCTTAATTCACCCCTGCGGAATTCCCCAGGGCATGCGGCACGCGAAAAGTTTTTCGGGACACGATAACAATTTTATCCGCCGAGGTCATTAATCATCGCTGTAATATCCCCACGGTGTCTTTATAAACGCTGCCTTGTCTATTCGTATAAAATCGTGATTAATTCTCGTCGAGCAGCTAATAATATTCTCCGCCGCGGGAAAAACACCAAGACCGTTGGAATAGCCGTGCGTGAAATCGCCAGGTCTCGGGCTCGACATTCCACCGCTCATCGAATTAAAAATAAAGTACAAAATTGTAATACGAACAGCGTAATATGTATACACTTTGCGCTTTTAACTCGACCACCACCGCCGCTGCAAATATTTGCAGGCCATCAAGCCTCTCTCCGATAAAAAAAATACCCTGGCGCGCTGCAGAAAAAAAGAGCCACCGGGCAGTGTTCGACGAATCAATTGACGATGGCGTTAACTGACGCTTTGCAACGCTTCCGCGAAATGGCGCGTACACGAGGATTAACGAGAGACGGCACTTTATAGAGCACTTGCTCTCAGAGAAGAGACCACGTGTTGTTCAGCTGGAGCCTGATATATATTGATCGACGACTTTGCGCACATGAATTTCACGTGTACTCTCGCTGTATTAAGTTTAATTACCATATAAGTATAGTATTTTTCATTACAATTAAAATGTTCTTCGTATATTCGTATCGATCTCTGCATACAGACATTCCCTATTGACTCGCGTGCGACGACGCGTGTGCTAAGCCGGGGAACATTGGAATTTAATGAAATTTTCTTGAATTGACGCTGGCTCTCGTCGTATCGACTTTTCCTGCAGCTCGTCCGGCGATGACGAGCGCCCGACATTCTCGAGCGAGCTCCATTAAAATTTTTGCCGGGTATACTGAAAATTTGACGCGCCAGTGCTCTGCAATTTTCGAAGGGCTTTAATAAAGATTCATTGGAAATTCAAATACACGTCATATACTCGACACGTATTCAACAATCTAGAAAACATTTTCAAATTCTCACAACATTTTTCGGTTTGTACCGTACGCAGACCTCTGATAAAACGACATATTTACCCGAGGCGTAGGGTAGCCTCTCGTTCCACATCTCTCGGCGGCAAGGGAGTATGTGCGTCCGTCATACACGTGCACAGAGACAAGTTGAAGATATGCCGCGCATGACGCTATACTATATATGCTCGCAGTTGCAGCAGTAGAATCGATCTCACTCGGGACTCGAGACAGATATGGGTCATCGCGAGCGAGCGGACGCCTGCGCCTTTTCTTTTTTTTCGCCGGCTGCTGGCACACGTAATAGATATATACCGCGAGAGGCGGTTATTATCTTCCCGTCGCGCGACGATATATTCCGATGCAGCTATGTCGAGGGATGAATCCAATTGAAGAGGCATAGGCGGGGGAGAAATCTCACAGCTGCAGTTTTTACACGACGATTTGATCAAGAGTAATGAGACGTGAAACGTTATATTATACCATCAAAGCTACCCGTTACGCATCGACGTCATCGCGCTGTAACGTTTACAACGCGCGCTGATGGTTTTCCTTGAATTTCCAGTATAAAACAAATGACTTGTAAAAAAATGAGATGAGACGAGAGCTAATACGCGACCACGGCTCCATCAGAGTGTGAGAAGAGTTATTGGAAAAACTTCGCTTTATACGTGCTCTATCGAACGCCTGACCCTCGCCGCATTGTATTGCGGAGAGCGAATAGAGGGGGGAAAATTACGCTATATAGAGAGGATATCGGCGAGATTATCGTTCCCACTTTCTTCGAGGCCTCGATAGTCGTATATACTTTTCTTTTTCGCTGATGATACGGTGCTACTGCTGCGCAGGTATACGATTGCGATTGTTAGGACGCTTGCGAGCTACTTCTTCGCTTGTGTAGGGTCGGATTTAAAGAGGAAGTAGGGAAGTCGTGAAAAGTTGTGCGCTCGGGTAGTAAAAGCTTCTCGAATATTTCTTATTACACGGGATGTGTAAACTTCAGCTGCGGAAGTTTCGAGTATGTTATCTCTCTCTCTCGTGCGGTTTCGCGTTGCCAGCAGTTTGTGCACCGCGCACGAGCCCGGAGTTTAGGTTCCGCGCTGCCGGTATAAAGCCTCGAACAAATGTTGAGAGCGTCCGTTGGAAGAGAATGAGTACCTAAGCTAAGAAGTAACTTATTTTTCTCTCAATATACTCATCTTCTTTTTTTTCTCTGTTGCAGGTGAGTTACCCGGAACGCACTAGGTCCACTCAAAACCTCCACAGCCCCGTGAGTACCAAAGATTCAAGCACTGCGCCGCTGCTCAATATGCACTCGATTCGAAGAGGCTCGCGTAATTTGGCTCTCATTAGATACAGACCGCGAGTGCAAGGTTGAGCTGCCTCTTTTTCTCATCTCAAGAGGTGCGTCGCGCTAGATCAAAGCGAAAAGTTTCGCGCGCGAGGGACTACGCTGTGCAGACTTCGCCTTGTGGCAATCGGACAAATTTTGTACATTTTGCTTGCTCGCGATAGGTACCGCGTCTGCATACACTACGTCGTGGCCTCGCACTTACGGGATATTAATAGCCATACTCTCGATGCGGTGCGATCTGTGCGAGGGTTTTAATTTGTGTTATAATGACAGTGATTATGGGTTATTTTAGATCGTGGGTAATTTTAGCTTCGGATTATTTTTATGTCTGCGTCTTTTTTTTTGCGGTGTAATGTATGTGTTACGTCGCACACGAGTGATAAAATAGACGAGATTATATACATCCTAGTTGCTTTTTTCAAACTAAAAATATGCGCATAAAAGGAGCGTTTTAAATTAAACAAAGAGCGTATGTACATACAGAGAGTAGGACGGTATCATGTTCTGCGGGAATAGTTTGAACGAGCAGCCTTGATTGTAAAATATTTACGACAGAAGGGGGGGGGGGTCGGCCGAGTCGGAACTTTAAATTTGCCCTCGATAAGCAGGCGCACGTATACGCGCGTGACCAGTGCGTCAGGGGGCCGAAAGTGGGTGAAACGCCGCGGGGATAAAGCTCTCTCTGCGATTCGGAGCGTGTCACTGGTATGTACGTTCACAAATTCGCGAGCGAGGGTAGAGTTGGATATATGGAAAATTCATTTTCAGCATGGGAAAAGATGCATTATACATTTTCGTTTGTTTATTCGCGTATGGCGTGTAAAAAATGTAACAAATTTAACATGTTTAAAAGGGGGCCGCATCTTCGAAGCGGTAAATAGACGCGAGACTGAGAGCGTTGAATGCTGAACTGACCTGAATTACCCTGTTCGCGCATCTAATTCTCCTTCCCTTACCCTTTTCGTCTTCATTCCTGTCTTTTTCTCGCGGCTGAAGTGCACTTTTTCTTCGCAAACGAGGACGGGGCCAACGCGTGCTTCAGATTTAATGCCTCCAATATGCGTTCTACATGTAAATTTTAAATTTATTGCTCCCCTTATCGAAATTGCCACGTTTTTTTCTCGGAAGTGCTGCCTATTACGCATCTCTTGCATAAAGTATTCCGGAGAGTATAAATCGTTGCTAGACTTAACAACACTACTGTCCGCCATTAAAAATAGCGTTTTATTAATCTTCTCTGTCTGCTAATTTTACTTTGAGGCTAACAAAAAAAATGCGGTATTGTTGTCTCCGATACACAGTGTTTCAACACTTTGGGTTTATGTTGTCGTTTGATTTTTGTCCAATTCCTTAGCCCGCCTGAAAAATTTGAATGGAAGCGACCGATGCTAATTATAACATATCCTATGCGCATCATTAATTCTATGATAAATAACTGAAATACTTGCAGTATTTTTCGGGACTCGAGTAATTTATATCCGTCGATTTAGCCGTTTATTCAAATAGTTTACTGAAAAATTTATCGGTATTTCAATGGTAAAAAATACTCAACTCATCGAGTGCTGTAGACCGACATCTCGCTCTCAGCGCTAAAGCCGTTATTTATATATTAGTCGCTCGGTTCTTAAGAACCGTACACACACTCTCTCTCTCTCTCTTTTCACAGTAAAAGGGACAATAAAGCGCAGCGTGTAGGCGTAGTCTTTGCCCACACGCGAAGTCTCCCGCGGAAGAAAGTATAAAACGCGCGCTCGCGGAGTCGTAAACACAATTGACCTGCGAGTCAAGCGCTAATTCGCTTCGCGCGTAATGGCTGGTTTTTCCAGTATTATCCGATCGTGAGAGATGTCAATGTAGGTCGTGCGAGAGATGCGCGAATAGCATCTTTATACTGTAAATTATTGTAGAAACATTAGAGATTACATATAGAGAGGGATTACATGAAAAAGCAGAGCACTTCTTTCCAGACAAATGCTTTCCGTATTTTATGGATGCGAATCTCTCCATTTGGCGATCCAACTTGCGATGATTTATCCGCGGACAAATCCATGCCTACGCATAATGTGCCCGTGCACGATAAATCTTAGGGCTCTGCGTGTTACGCTATAGTACCATTGTCACACTCGCGTCGGAATTCGTCCTCGGAAGCGCGTTTTAAACGCTTGATTTATGGCGTGCGTTGCATACATATTACAGTCCTGTATAGACTCTGTTGTCGGTATAGCAGCAGCGTAAGGTGAATTCTGGAGAAAGTTCGCTGTTGCCGCGATTCTGCTCGCGAGCTAGTCGTTGCTATAGTACGTAAGGGTGTATCGTGTCCCAGCGTAATTAAGGAATGCCCAGAGTTGGGCAACGGTTTTTAATTGTACGCGTGCGCGCTCAACTTTTTGCCGTTTATCATTTTTACTCTCTTCCCTGATGGCTATGTATCATAGGTATAATTACTTTTCGCGAAAGCTCGCGTCTGCTAGTTGATATAATTAAAAAGCGCGCATTCCGAAGTGACTCTCGTTAATTTCTCGCACTGCGTTACACACAAATTCACGAGCGCGTTCGAACAAGAACACAGCGGGGACAATGAAAGGGAATTGAATATGCATAACTGCTCCTACAATCAGCCGTGCATTGTGCCGCGGCAAAATTTATGGCTTCAATAATCTACACTGCTTACCTTTTCCACATCGTCCGCTTTACGATATATCGAGCATCAACAATCGCCAGAAAAGCTATGTGTAACGCAGGCGTTGGCGGATTCGTATAATAACAGTCTTTCGTAATTACATTTCGCGTAGACCCTCGTGTGCCTTCGGTCACAATGTGTATATAGGCATGCGAGATGTTACGTAAAGCCCGCGGCACGCGCGCTATACTCTCCTATCGTATCATGTATATGTGCCCGAAACAACAACAATTAATAACGAGGCCGACGATAATATCGATGCGATCGTGGGATTATTTCGGGACGTATAATAGCACGGAAATAGCTCCGTATAACTCGATGTTATATATCGCAAAATCCGAGAGTCTGTATAACTTTTCAGGTGAATGCCTGTGTCAACGTCGTAGAGAGCATCGGATAATAATAAGCTATCTCGCTTTAATCACCATTACCATACCAAATTCGCCATCAATCTGTCAAGCCTAAGGCGCAGCTCATAAACACAGCCTAGCCACAACGCACTAAAAGAAAGGACCCACCGCATGTAATCCCGCAGCTATGGAGCAATAAATACAGCAGCTTTGCGTCTATACGAAATCGCGTACAGATTAGCCGCGCGACGAGCAGATGCCATAAAGTTGACGCCCATTCGCGCGCTCGAAATTATCAACGTCGATATACCGAGCGCGCACATAATTCCACGATCGTAGGCGAGCGCACGGGGTCACTCGCATCGAGTTTTGCTCTATCGCGCGCGAGCCCGTGTGTCGTTAGACAGATAAGTCGCGCGAACGATGAGTTAATTTTATGTACTTTTTTCTCTCCGCGGTAGTTTTTGTTCGCCGTAGAGGAACGATGTCTTCATCGTTGTCAATCTTATCGTGTATAGCTAAGCGTAAACAAGGCTATCGATGATTATAGCTGCTTTTTCATTCTTTCATACTGTATACAGCGCGTCAACGTGGCCTGTTAATAATGTTCGCGTCACTTGCGATGTAAATTTAATTATACACACCTCTCGGAGAAGAACAAAAGATCTAACTCAATAGAAAAAGTTCCTTTCTTCTACGAGTCAGAAATTAATTCTCGACTTATTAGCAAGGTACAAAATAACCGTCCCTACTTCGCTCGACTCTCTTGCGCAGCTCAACGCGTACTTGGCACAAGTATATGCGCCGTCGCGCGCGTAGAGGCGCAGCCCTAAAATACACCAGAGGCATTTGACGACCAAATGAATAATGCTCTTTTGCGCTGGCCCTTTCTCTGTCATTCTTTTCCACGAAACTGCGTGACTGCACTTTTAGTCCGCCGTTTCGCGTTAACGTCATCAGAACACAATTTTCCAGCACTACATATGTATAGAGAGAGAGACAGAGAGATCAAAACTTTTGGATTCTGCATCTATCGCTCGTAGAATTTCAAAGCTCTCTTTTGTATGATACGTTTTGAGGAGTAGTACAGACGCGGAACGTAGTTTCAACTTCTTTATTCCGAGGCTATGTACGCCAGCAACACGCATGAAAGGGTGAAAATTCGAGCGCAATCTAGCTCTTGTGCGACGCCATAAGAGAGCCAATCGAGTGTAAGGGTCTCGTCAAGAGGAAAAGTAGCTAAGAAGCTACCTCATTTTTTTGTTTAGGCTCTATTCAAAATTTCAACCGAAATAGTAACGAATTCACGCGTAATCCTTCATCGCGCACGGCTCTCGAATTTTTCATACGCGCGAAAGTGCAGCTGCCTCATCAGGGTAGCCGGTATGTGTACGCGGAATAACACTATACCACCGAGACTCCGTGGGAGAAGGTCTTTGTCCCGATAATGACGCGCGTTCGCGACGACGGGCTCGTCAAAGACAACACTGCTGCTGCTGTGCCTTCCGACCCTTCAATTCGCCTCAATTGAGAGAGATAGAATGTGAGGAGCGCAAGTTGAGATGTAAACGCAGAGATAAGTACGGCGAGACTTTGCGATGACGGAATAGACTGCTTTTCGGAAAACGATACGCGCGTGCTTTTTTGTAATAAAAATATGGACATATCCGGGAATGGAATTCTTAATGCGTATACGTAGCGCGTGGAAAAAAAACTTTGCAATTTAAAGTTTTGTTCCCGCGAGAGACATTTTCATAGCTATACATTCATAAAACGGTTCCGCGCTGTTGCTCATAAAAGTCGCGGGTAAATCTTTCCAACTTGCACATTAAACGACAGACGCTAGAAGTATCCGATAATATATACGCGATGATATAAAATGAGGGCTTCATTTCAATTTATTCTCCCAACGCATTCCGAAGCGCAAACCATAACAATTTTAATTACACCTGAAATCCCGTGACAATATGAAACGCTGCGTGCGGCTCATAATGCATGCAAAATCCGAGGCTAATCCGTCAAAGAATATACGCATAATCAGATTTTGCCCGACGCTAGAGATGATCCTCTTACGCTCTCATATATGATAAACCGTCGCCATTGCGTATACCCGAGAGATAAACGCGTACACTATACGTCGAAAAAGATGTCGCATCAGATCAGAGACCGTTACGGGAAAAGGACGAAGAATGGCAATTAAAATCGACGCAGGCGCGTGCACTCTGACATCCACACGCATGTACACTCACGGATGCGCACATTATGCAACATCGAGCCCACGTATAGAGAGAACTCTCTGAGCTCCTTATACGCGCTCTTTCTCTCGTCAGATTATGTCGACCTGAGTACTTATATACCTCGTTATATACGCCCCACTCGCACGTGCACGTCCGTGCAGATCGCCCGTAAGGAATGACTCGGTTCGCGCGCGATTCTCGCGGCGCGTTTGCGTCGATTAGGAAGCTCTCGCTTGTACAATGCTGCGCTTTTTTCGCCGTAAACCTTGGGAAAGCTATTTTACAGTATAGATTAGGCGTCTGCGTGAATTATTTGCATTGTGTTTTAGTATTTTTTTAAGGCTACGATCGCGCAACCGACTGAATGCGAATACAGCTAATTATCGCATTACACACGCACTCGAATGACAAGCTTCCCTCGGATGATTCATAATCGTGCGGTTGAATAAATCATAAACAGTTAGTCACGCGCTCGCAATCACTGTATTACCTCGGTCTTCCTCTTATTTTTCTATTAATTGGCCCGTCTAATAAGGCCAAACAATCGTGATATCTCGAAGCTCGAAACTGTTCGATGCACAACGGAAATATTGCGATCAGTCATAAAGATTTCCGCGGTCCATGTAAAACAATCAGAGCGATGGTCAAATCTCTTCGCCAGCGAGCAAGCAAACCGACGTCCCACAAACGGAACTTCAGAGGCGCATGCTCTCTACTCGCTCAGCGGTAATAGTCCCGGATTCCATTCTCCGAATTTGTTTTGAGAGCGCTAATTTTAAGCCTCGACCTCGTAGACACGGCCCGGGAAATTCGCGCGTTATCCGCGAGCTGTTACCAGGAAGTTGCGTAATCCAACGAGAGCCGACAAGCGACACGCTTTTCCCAAACGCGTCAGGCTATACACAGAGCAATTCCAATCGTAATGAACCCTTTAACCAGCCGGGACACCTCCCGCGGTGCATCTCAATCCACTTGCTCGCTCGGGAAGTATGCAGCCGCGCCTCGCGCGGCAGCATAATACCGCGTGGGCCGTCGTATATGTATAAGTAGTCGCGTGCCTTTCCTGCGCGGGTATACCGTTACGTACACTCTCGCCGTCGCGCGAGGTTATATATATGCTGATTTACGCTCGCCGCCGGAAACGAAGGTATTTTTCGCGCTAGGGCTCGCGAATGTGTTTATCACCGGCTGCGTGCAGTTTCAATTCCATTGATGGGACTCGATTGGATGATTGCTACTGACTATTTTTTCGGGCCGGGGCGCATTATATCAATCCGCTGTTAATGCATTGAGGACGAATGCGCCCGCTGGTTTTCAGTCTCTTATTTATGCTTGAGTGCGACAATCGGTGAGCGGAGACTTTCGTCGAAATAACGCATCCTCGTTCTTCGTGCGATGTCCGTTACGTAGACGTATTATTTGGATCTCATTTGTCCCCGCGTTGTTATACCGGCGGGCAACGATGACAAATCGCGTGCTTGACGCCTAAGTTTCAATTTCGCCTCATTAGTCGCAATTGAAGAATGAGCTCCTCTCCCGGCATCGCTAATTCGATACACAGCTGAGCGTCTGCAAGCTGTTTGCTTATCTTATCGCGAGCTTCGAATCCAATTCGCAATTCAGCGTTTATTATATAGCCGAAAATTGCCTAACGCGGATAAACATTCGATCAGTGCGCTCCGCAAAGCCGCACAATAGCCGGGCAAATCCCGTTCATCCGTCGTGAATTTCGGACAAAACCGGTCACTTCACACCCGCGACAATGCAGAGCGAAAAACGATCGAGGGTGTATGTATATAGAGAGCTCAAGGCTTAATGGCGACTATTGCTCCGAGCCCCCTCTTTTCACTTGCCCTACGCACGTCCGGTCTCGACGATTTCATTCGCTCCACGCGAGATTTATCAGTCGCTCGACGCGAGTATACGCGGTCCTGTATTGTTTAGCGCGCTTTTGTATACGAATCCGAGACGATTAAAAATGCAGCGGACTGCGCATGCACATATAGATATATGCGGTTAGGAGCAAGCAGCGGTTGGGATTAGTGGTTTAATACTGTACGAGTACCGCGATAGTTTCTAGCGTGGCTATTTTTAGGGGCGATTGTGATCGCATTGTCGACACCGTTTCGAGAATCCTTGGGCTATCTGCGCTTTTATTTACCTTTAATCACGAGAGCTTCGGCGTTGACGAAGAGCTTTTAAAATTAGAAACGCGCGAAAAAACCCGCGCGTTTGTAATGCTAAAGAACCGACGATGAAAATAAGAATAATAATTGTTTTGACTGAGCGGAACTTTTTGCGAAGCCCCGGCGGGCCTTGAAAAAGACCTAAAAATAATCTCTCTCTCTCTCTCTCTCTCGCGGCAGTCGCGCGTGTGTTACACGGCTGCCGATTCACCAAGACTGCTCTCGCGGGTACGTTTGCGTGTTATTTTTTTTTTATTTCATGAGGCGAGTCGTGCCGGAGGAGAAAACGTAAAAATAGAGAGGGGACCTACGGGAGCGGGAGTGACAAATGCCATGGATAGAGCTTCACTTCGTTTGCTCGACAACGCGTGTGTACACATGCTGTTCCTCATCAGCTGATTTATGCGACCCGAGAGATTTCCCTGGGGAGAGCTGTCATAGTCCTGCTTTTCTAGCTGAGATTATGGGTCGCTTTAGGTACTTCTTTTTCTGTGTAAAACTGTTCTAGCAGTGTCGAAAGAAAAAAAACCGTTGCACTGAAGTTGGCCGTAGGCACACGCGTATATTCGGATAACCTCAGCGCGACACTTGTAAATAGACGGTATATGGGAAAAATTCCAAATCGAGCATTCACCGCGAAAGTCTGTCTGTCTGTCTGTCTGTCTGAATCGGTCGTAAATGGACTCTCAGGAAGCGCCGAGATGTCGTCGTTACAGCAGCTGTCGTCGTATCATGAGGTGACGCTGACGCGCGTACTAGTACTACAAAAGGGGGGAGAGAATCGCGAGGGATAACCTACATTTCCCGGAGAGCGCCATCGCGATTGATCTTTTCCAGGTCAGAGTATAGAAACTGAAAGCTCGGCCCTTTTTCAACTTTGACGCCAAGGCATTTGAGATTTTTTTTTAATTTCGACGTTGCAAGGGTTATTAAATTCGAAGGGTCTTTTTACACGAACGTAACTGCGCTGTATAGAAATAAAACAACAAAGCCCGCTAATCCACTCAAATCAAAGTATACCAGTGTCCGACTACAACTGCCTCGAGCGCTCCATCAGCCGAAAAAAGCACTCGTGCAAATTACTCACTCGCGGATTGACCCTGAACAGCAGTTTCGACTCCCTCGCGTCCTTCCATCTGGCTTTTGGAAGTCGTGTGTTTTCTCAGCTGCCGCTGCGCCGGATTTATTTACTACTCTTATTTTGTGAATTATTATAGGCTGTCGGGCGTATGATCGAGCCTCGGGTTAAAATCGCATCAACGCGTATCACTAAGCGGTTTACTTTGGCCGCTCTGCGCCTATAGTTTGTGAGTCTAAGCGAATTCCTATATAACGCATAAATTGCTTGTTGATGCAGTCTGAAACAGCCCGAAATATAAGCACAGCGATCGACATTCCTGGGCAGTTGCTCCCGAAAGCTCAGGGCATCGCATGAAACTCGCGCGAAATATCAGTTGTCGTCGTCGCGACGTTATTATTAACCTCCTCTCCTTTCTCCCACTCTCACCTCGTCTCTCGGAATTATTAATAACTCGCCGGCACCGAGAGACGTCGCGCAGCTGCGGCGACGGCCTCTTCCGGAAATGAGAGAGAATCTCTCGGGCTAATGTGCGCCGGTATATTAACACGGCCGAAACGGAGCGGGGAAGATAGACTTCCGTCGTCTGCAGCCAGCGAGTATCGATTCGCCGATATATACAAGCTGTTATAGCGGCTTCTCAGGAGACGCGTGTGCAGTCCTCGATATCCGATTTTCAACTGCTGCTTGTGTATAGCTAGATTAATTCTGAAACCTTTCGTTATTTTTCAGCCGCCGGAGAACGAGCTGCAGAAGGTGGGCGAGCGCGTGCCGTCGGAGCACGAGCTCAGGGTGCAGCGCTCGCTGCAGCGGCTGAACGTACCGGACTGGTACAAGAATTCGCCGGCGGCGCGCGAGGGCGGCGGCGGTTTCCGGCTCAAGAGGCACTCGGACGCTTCGCAGCACGGAGGATGGCGCGCCCTCGGATCCAAGACCACCTCCCTCTCGTCGCTCTCATCGTCTTCCAATCGACAGCCGACCACAGGTATCGAGACACGTACGTGACAGCTGAACGGCTCTGGGCGAAGGCGGCTCACCCGTTTTCATTTATTTACTTACCTTCACACCATACGTTAATGCTGTATTTTAGCCTTTATCTTCTCTTTCGGCTGATTGATTATCGCGTGCTGCAGCAGGTCTAATGGTTACAGAGAATTGTCAAAGAGGTGACGGGAGAGTGGGAGCATATATATATATGAGTGATTTGAGAAGCGCGTTTCTCTCGATATTCAATAGGGGATCGCTTTGATCAGTGCGCGGAGAATTATGTATAGCTACCTGAACAAAGCCGGAAAAAGGCAACGGGAGCGCGTGTGTATTTATATATGCATTATATTATTAAATGCGTCTGACCCGGTTACGACCTTATCTACTGGAACGTGTATTATATATACGTATATATCTACATACGTTCGCGCAGTGCACTTTTACAATTTTAACTAGGCTAGCTCGTATTTCAAAAGACTCGAAGAATAAATCATTTTTTACGCGCGCATTAACGCCGGTGTCACTCAGCGCGTATACGTTCTTCAAAAATAATTCTCATCCTAACAAAAAAAAAGTCGCTTCCGTTGTCGCGTTCGTTTCCCCATAAAACTATACTGTATAGAGGGATGCATCTCCATTCCGAGGCAATTGCCGCAAGCAGCGGGCCAGAACGACGAGAGAAATCGCAGCGGCCGAAAGTCTCTCTCCAAAATTAGTATAGACTGCAGGCGGCGCGCTGCACAGTCCAATTCGCGAGCCAATTTCGTCGTTCGCGAGTTATTAGTAGGCCGACTGTTGCGATATATGTACTGCACGAATTTCTGTCGGGAAACGGCCCCCGATAAAGTTAGAAGCCGGCCGAGTTGATTCGATTAGTCGCGTGTCTCGTAGGCCTGGCTGGAATTTTCCTCGACGTAAATGGGAAATGAAGTCTCGTTTTCGGCTCTGTGGAGATGAGTTCGAGGGGACGTCGTTTTTAAACTGTACTACGACAGACTGGGAATAACTGTACTTTTCATACAAGTCCTCATAATTTTGTTCGTATACGCGTTTCTAGCTTGTATTTTTACTCAAGAACAAGTAGAAGAAAAAAAATCAATGAAAAATCCTCATCGCTCATCAAATCAATCATTCCGAGCCCATGAGAATCAATACGCTAACGGAAAAATCTAACTCCACAGGTACCCTGCTGAGCCCAAGCCCGACGCCGCCAGTCTTCTCGAGATGGAGCACGAGCCTGCTGAACAGCGCCGGCAGCTCGCCCGCGAGCTCCGCGCGCTCCTCCTTCAACCATCGACAGCCCTACCTCGGCTGGCGCTCTCAAGAGCGCCTTACAAATCCGCGCACGCCCGCCGAACGACTCGCCCAAGGCATTCTACCTCAGCTGCAAAACGCAAACAAGGTAATTGGCCCGCCCCAGCAGTTCGACGACTAGACTGATGATTTCTCCAGCTTCGCTCTCGCTGAGATCACACGCGCAAACAAGCGGCTGCAGTGCCGTTTGCATTCGTTAGCTGCGATACTGCGCGAACTCGTCATCATGTTTGTAATGCGAAGACTGGACCCTCCCTGGAATAACTTATAAATGTATCCTCTCGACTACAACGATGATTAGAATGCTGAGCATTTATCCGACGAATTTGGTGAAAGAAATAATGCGCTAATTGCGAAAGCCATCATTATATCTCTGTACTTGCCTTATATTCCTCTAGCACGAAGCTCGTACTAAGTAAATCAAGCTCTTACGTCACGTACAAAAGCCGTACCTCTATAAAGAGAATCTCCTTTTCTCTTTCGGTCGCGGGCGCGCGCGCGCCTCTGCGTCGCCGTAAATTATCCAGGAGCTCGGTAATTTTTAATTACCCTCAATTTTGCCCGAACTCAAGGCTGAGCCGCCGCATGCGCGCGCGAGAGATGAATCCACGTATTCCTCTTCGTCTCTCTCTCTTTCTCTCTCTGACGAACGCGCGTATATTATAACGGAGAGGAGTTTCGCGCTCGTTCTACAGTAGGCCAAAGGTCAGTCAGTCAGCGCGCGCGCGAAAGAGCGTCTCCTCGGTGCGCGCGCGCGTATGCCAAAACCCGTTCTGCTGACGTGCTCTAGTACATCGCGCGGTCTGACAAAATGCGGACGCCTTGACTTTAAATTCGCGACGACTGACACAATCCGCCTTGCTCATCCTCAAAGTCAAAGAGTGTTAATTCGTGGTGCTGCGGGCAGTATAATTTTTGCGCGTCGTCGATATTTGGGGGCTGAGTGCGAAGAATCATGTTTCAAGTGGTCTCGAGCGCGAACGTGCGCTGCCAGCGCACCACTTTGAAGGTTAAGCTCGGATACTTTCTCTCTCCATCTTTTTATTATCCCAGACGTTTGCAAAGATTCAATATAAGACGCGGATCACCTGAACGTTGCGGCATCGATAGAACCAATATAAATCGCGCAGATCCTTCGTTCCAGCTGCAAGATGACGGCCATAACAGATGGAATATCCGTGTTTCTGTGCGGGAGCGAGCGAGCGAGAGGGAGAGAGAGAGAGAGAGAGAGAGAGAGAGAGAGAGAGCGATGCTATACGTACTGACGTACGTACGTAATTCCGCGCGCTTGCGCGCATCCGGACTACACCCAGGACCGTCTCGTCTTGACCGTGCATGACCCAGGACAGAGCGCCCACGTGTTTCGCGTCCCGGCTACTCTGCACAGCAGCAGCAGTAGCAGCTTAGTCGATATATTGAGATTATTTTTAATGTCCATAGACATACTTTACTCCCGTGTTTATAATTAGCAGGAAGCCAATGTTGGCTTTTGGCAAAGACGAGATATAATGCTCGTGTATTTGTTTTGATTTCATTTGAAAAACATATTCAATATTTTTTAGTTAAATTCCAATATTTTTCCATTCGCAATGCTATCTATATACTCGTCAGTTTGCATACTTGGTCGTGGAAAGCATTTGAATTGAAATAAAAGCAGGTTATCGGTAATCGAGAAGTGTCACTCGCGCCCTGACATCTTCGATTGTTCCTCGAGTAGCTTCCAATCGACCCGCCGACGTCTTCCTATCTTCAGCTGTCACCCCATAGTTCCCCGTCACACTCGACTTGGTTGTTCACTAAAACAAAAATCTCATTGTCACTGTTATCTGCACAGCAACAGCAGCAGCAGTCACCGCAGCTGCACTCGCCGCACCAGCCACAAACGACCGGTACGCAGCTGCAACAGCAGGGCTCACAGTCGGGCGCGACAACGAACCAGGAGGTGAGGAATTCGATAAAGGAGGTGACATCAGCCATAGTGCACTACGTGCAGAGCGGCCAAGAGGTGGTGGGCGGCGGTGGTGGTCGTCTGTCTCCAAGACCCGACAACTGGGACGGCGACAGAGCCGGCGCGAGGTCCACCAGCCCTCGAGGTGAGCACTAACATACCTCTCTCTCACTCACAAAAAATAAATACCAACCAACCAACCAACCAACCAACCAACCACCTCACTCACTCGCCCGCGCTACTATATCGCTCACTCTCGATTATAATATGTATCCACGGCGCCCTTGCAACTTGCGAGAGAGTGGCCTATGACAAACTATATTACCTACCACCTGCCTGCCTCGAGACAAAAGAGACAATCCTGCGTCGTTGTCCTCTCGCTCAAGAAGAGACGATGACTATATTGTGTGTATTTTTGAGAACGAAAATGAGCTATGAATTGTCGATTGTTATGAATAACTACATCCCACCACCACCAATATTATATACCACTACCGCCACCACCATCAACCACCACGATCTCACCACTACAACCATCACCACTATTATACTCCGCGCGATCCAGGTAATTTTTTAGTTTCTTTGTTTTCTTATTTTTGAAATATGATTATGATTTTTTTTGTCTCATCTATTTCTCAGTCTATGTTCTCGCGGAAATCTTCTGTCGCTATCTTGAATATCTACCTTTGGATCTCAGCTCCTTTCTCACTTTTTTAACTCACGAGTGCTTTCGCCGATATCCACGTATTTACTCAGACCATGGGAAGTCTCAAAAGATGCTTGACTTGTACTACGAGTGTCAAAAGTTTTCCCAAGAGCATACTAACGAGCAAGGAGTTGAAATTCGATGGTAGCGTTAGTCGATTAATCAGTCGCGTACTAACTTCACTTCTTATTAACATTTCGTGTGTATTAACGCTAATCAGTCTCGATCCATGGCTTCTTTAACGCATCTATTTTGAAGCTCAGAAAGGACTGACGCTTATGTCTTTATAACTTTCCGTTTAACATCGGCGTTTGATGTTTACGTTTACTAACCCACACACGCTGTTCTGTTTATTCCAAGCTCGTCATCTCTTCGTAGACCACACACGCTTACCCCTCACACCCGAGAAATCGCATTCCTTTTTCCTCAATAAACTGGTAACGTATGTGGCTATAGGCATATATAACACATAATCCACTCCTTCACTCACACGTACACTCACGCACTCTATATACTATATACTGCAGACATTCACACACGCTAAAAGACTGCGCGTTTAAAGCGTTTGTACAAAGAAAAGGGAAGCGGATAAAAAAAGAGAAGCAGCTTTCGCTCGCGTCATGTCATCGCGACCGTTTTCGCCGAAACCGAATTAACGCGACGAGGGAGGGATCGCGCGTCTCCGCGAGATCGCGATAGCGTCGATCTTTATTATCTGACCCGCGGACGTATAGTGCTCTTCTGTGTCACATTAGTAAGCTCACTCTTTCTTTTGCAGTTCCCTGCAGGTACTGCGAGTATGCTCTTATACGTACGCACATCTTTTTCATACTTTTTTTTTACACAGTATTATATCAGTGTCATATATCATGAGTGTTTTATTCTGCAATGCTTTTTTCATACTCTAAGCGATACTCTATCATATATATTTATTACATTTATATCCGCATTGGCGCAATTATCGTACAGAGCTGTATATACTATACACATTTCTTATATATATATATATATATATCATTAAATGTTCATGCTCATATTTCATTATCTTGATAAACGTCTAACGTCAGCGGAATGTATCATATCGAACGCGTGTTAAGGTAAGCTTTCCATCAAGCAGTATTAATTAAGTGTCTTTTTTTCTATATTCATACGATTTCGTACACTATAATAGACACGGTAATTACGTAGACATTCTTTTTTTCATATACGTCAATCTTCTCGTACGACTCCAATTCCAACTGGCACTACGATATTATTAATTGAAAACGTCGAAACTCCAGGATCGCCATTAAATGCAGCTTCCAATAACAAGGCTCCGATCCGCGACTAGAGATATAGAGATGAAAAAAGCAAGAGAGACACGGCAGCAGCCTCGTCGAAGAATACGGCGCGCTCTCGACCTTGGCCCCCTTTTCTCGGGCGTCATCCCGCGAAAAGCAGCGGCGCCCGAGGTGCTAAAGAAATAACGGGACAGAAAAAGCAGATAACGCGACCGCGAGCTTCGAATAATAACGACGGAAAGCTCGATGATAAAAGTCCCCCGCGTTTGTGTATACTTCTCCTTCCGCAGCTGTTTTCCGCACTTTTGCAGACGGGCTATAAATAGTTTAACCACGAGACCGTCTCCGCGGCTGCTGCTGCTTTTTCAATCGTTCAAGACTTACCGTTATTCTTCCGCTAGATAGTTGTACACATGAGAATTTATCGTATCGCATAGACACTAATAGAAATAAGTTATCAATCTGCAACGTTTACAAATTAGCTGGGCGTCTGAACCGCAGGATAGAGATTAGCGTAAAAAAGCTGCTACAATCACTGAAAGCATCCGCCCGGGGCGGTCGGCGTAACGAGCTTGATCAAGCCATTAGCCCGGCGTGCTTGCCCCAGGCGCGCGAGCCTCGTGTTTCTCCAGCGTCAGTAGTCCCGCTCGACCAATCGATGATTATTTCCCCTGGAATTAGACGCGGTTGGCGTTGGCTGTTCAATCGCGTTTCTGGGCTTCGTTTTCCCAAGGCTGCCGACAAAGCTTTTCACTTGGAATTGGAGAACGTGAGGAGGTTAACTATTATACTTTTTTTTAATAGAATATACATGGATGTTCTCATTATTTTACATGTGTATATGAAGAGCACATTATTTACGACACTTACCGCTTGCCACGAATGCTATATTAGATTAATAGGATGAAATTATAAAAAAATTAAATTTAAAAAGATATTCACACTTTCACCGCCACTATAAATAACTCACTTAAAGCCTCACTACACCGAGAAACATAGATACATAGACACGAATCACAAGTATTTTCTTTCAGAACTGTCCCTCGTCTCAACATTAATCATTCAATTTTCATCAAACTACTAACGCAATCGTCGCCTCTCGATTCATTCATCTTCTTGGCTTTACCTACATTCTTGTGGAGAAAAAAAGTTGTAGTCACAACATAATCATCGTCATCGTCATCGTCATCGACAACTATTATTTCTACATTTTTTTTCTTATGAACATCTCACTACTAACCATCTCTCGTGCATCAAGCTGTGCGCTTTGATAATATGCAATGGGTGAACTTACTCATGTCAAATCGTAATGGCTTTCTTAGACGATAATCGCTTGATAAACTTTGAACCAGCTAACAATCTCACCTACAACGGAAAGCTTCTACAGCAACTCTTTACAGACTTACACGTGAAATAACATATAGTCTAAGGTCGAGATGAAACTACTAACAGCACATATGCGGATAGTGTACACCGAGATTCAGATTCTGCGTGAGAGACTTCTGACGCTGAATTGAAAACCTTTCACATATTTCAATTGAGCAGCAGAGGAACTTCGCACGAACTCTGGCCCGGCTATAAAATAATCCAGCTCGTGACTAACCCTCGAAAAGCTAACCCAATTCAGAACTAACCCCAAAAAGCCAAGAATGAAAGTTCAAAAAATTCTCAAACCAAACAATCTCTCCCCTCTTTCTCTCTGGCGATTCATCATCGAAAACAGGAAGTCGATTGGTCTGGATGGAGAGCTCGTTCGTGGGCGTGCGCCCGGTCGAGTCACCCGACAGTCCGGCTCTTCCGCAGTCAACCAGCAGCACGACGACGGTCCAGCCGGCATCGCTGCCCCAGCAGCAGCGAAGCTCCTTCTCGTACGTGCCGGCTTCGCCATCGCGCTCTTCGGTCCACGACGTCACGTTCACCACGACGACGGCCACATCGCTGACGCTGACGAGCTTTCGGTCTGGAGCCGCTACCGGCGGTGAGACCAGCGAGGAGGGCGGTTCGACGCCCGGGGTCTGCTGCCCCTTCGACGACGCAGGCAGCGGCAGCTTTCTCAGCTTGAGCGGCGGCTCGACCACCGACGTCCAGCACAACAGCAGCCTCTTCCTCGAGTTGGCACAGTCACCGCGCGCCGAGGAGACCGCGACGAACATTCTCCCACAGGATCACAGGCACAGACAGCGCAGGCACCGCAGAGCCACCGGCGGCGGTGGCAGCGATCAGGAGTCGCGCAGGGAGTCGCCCTCGCCGACGCTTCAGCAGGACAAGCAGCACCACCAGAGTCGACACCGACACCGGCAGCCCGAGCCCACCGAAGACCAGCAACACAGGCAGCAGCCGCAGCAGCAACACCAGCGTGGTGAGTTGCTGCTCGCCTAGGCGCGGGATTCAATGAACAGACAAGCACAGAGAGATGTCTTTCTCCACATACGAATCACAGACAAACACGTACTACAACTACTACATTTACGGACAAATCGGAGAGTGTATATCTTTGTAGCCCTGACCCATCCCGCTCGGTCTTTTTGTTCTCACTGTCCTCTCTGTCTCTATCTGCCTTATGATAATATCGTGAGGCTGATCTTTTTGTACACGTCTCCGGCAACACGACTTTCTTTTTCTATCTCCTCTTGGCGTCATTCCAACGATCGGAACTGCTGCACGCCTTTCTCTCCGATGGCTGTTGCTCGATGTACTACTGCCTGACTGTTGTTATCTTGATTGACGATCGTTATGTTAATGTACACACATGTGTTTTTTAATCTGTCCACTGTCTCACGATTGGCTGTTGCTCGCACCGCTTGTGATTGTCATGGGTTGGTTAAAGTGAAAAACCATTGCGTTTTTCGGTTTTTTCTCTATTACCGTATTGTTGTGGTGTATTGCAATCGTCAATGGCGAAGTGATTGTGAAAATTCGAGGCGAGCGCGAGCCAATTCTGTTTGCGGAAAACACGTAAGTGGGGCGGTCGGTGTTCAATTTTTGTATACATGTGTATCTCGCGTTTTTATTCTAATTTTTAACCATGACTTTTGCCTATGTGATAAGTTTTTATTATTGTGTATGCGAATATTCGGGATGCGAAGCAATATTGAGTGTCTTACAAACGATTAAATATCGGCGAGCACCCTCAGCTGTTTTAGCGGTGAATGCGTCCGCTTGGATTAATTTGTAACCTGTCGCATTTTTTAAATTTTTTACTCTACGCTTTTACGATTCGAACGAAAATTATCATGCTACGCAATCTTTTAACAAATTGAAAAATCGTGTAAAAATATTTTAGATAAACGGATGTCTCGAGGCGGTTATGCAACCGGCGCACGAGACGCGCGGAAAACGTGATCGCGCGCTCATCGAGGCCTTCGACTGGCAGACTGCAGTGGTAAAACCACCTGTATACACACGCGTCCAAGCCACCGACGAGGAAGCGTCTGCTCGAGGGTCGTCTGGCCGTAGTCGGGCCGTCGTCCAAAGTCCGTCGCGTGAGAGAAGCGCTAATAGGGGACGAAATTAGACTTTATTTTTAGCAGACGAAAAACTGACGCGAGTTGTCGTCGTTGTCACCTAAATCTTGTATATTGTAACGTTTTGCCGTCGCCTGGATCTGCATCGTTTGACGGAGAAAAGACACATAGGAAAAAGTTTTGGCAGGATTCGCGGACATTCGAAGACGATCATAAGTCGACGCAAAATTTTACGGTTGGTCAATCATTTGTTGGCAAACTTTGTTTTGATGTTTCATATCGCGTTTGCTTTTCTGTTTCGGAGGTGCGTGAACAGTGAGAAAATGCGACCGGCTGTTAAAAATGACGGTGCTCGCGACTATCGGTGGTTCACTCTAGACTACATAGAGACAAACGTGTAAATAGTCGTTTTCGCGAGAGAAATGAATAATTATACAAATGTAAAAGGCATGAGCACGCGCACTATTCATTTGGATCCAGCGAAACGAAAAAAAAACGTCGTCGAGTATCTATCTGTAAATCCTTCGACTCTCAAGCTTTTTTCTTCTGAGACACAGACTTCGCAAGCGACCCGCTGCTCACAACAACCTCTGGCATTGGCTCTTGCAAGTGTCAGGCCGACGTTAAATCACTTGTGAAACGAGGCTCTCGCAGCTTACGTTTCCTCTTCTCGCTGCCATAATCTCTCGCACTTTTCGAAAATCGCAACCTCGCAGTCGCAACATTCTCCCTTGGAATGTCGGTAATTACGCGCAGAACCCGGTACACAGTTCTTAGACTTTTACTACAGACCAGTTGCTATAAAACGTCATTCCAGTACACAGCGCGCGATCTCTTGTCTTCTCCGTGATACGCATCCAAAGCGTCTTTTCTTTTTATTATCCGCGATGTTCAAATTGTAAGGATGTAACACTTTTATACACTCCAGAGCACGATGGTCTATCTCTTGTCCATCTGTCTCTAGCTAATGCTCGCTTCTCTTTTTCCGTTTACGCTATCTCTATTATACAGAGTAACTTTCTTGCTTCAACTTCTACTCTTGATTCTCGACACTCACACGCAGGCCACTGCTTTTTCGAGTCGCTCGATTCTAATTTTGTATCCCCGCGTGGACTGCAAACTGCCTCGACGGAGCAATATATAGATATATATTACCCTGTGGACACACTTGCTGCACTTCCGCAGAATTCTAAGTTATAAAACGATAAAAAGAATATGAAACCCTGTGCAAACGACAAACAGTTAAAATATATATTTTAAATAGTATATATATATATTAATATTATAAATGTATAAATATTAGATGATATCCGAGACAGTGCAAATATTTTCTTGTACGCAAAAGACCGTAGTAGTCCTCTTACTTCAGAGTAGTAGTGATGAACTCTTAGCGCTTTATGTACGTTTTTATTATTATTGTAAAGTTGTCTGCTAGCTTCCTCTATTATTACTTTCTATTACACTTAGCCGCCCCAACCACCAAACCTTTTTATTCGCTATTGTGTTGATTGTACGTATTATCTACATACAGCTATTATGTATACATAGAGAGATTTTAAAGAATTCGAATGGTAAACACAAAATTATTAATTAATGAAATGGTATACCAAGGTATTGTGTCCGTTATGTTCGCATTGTGTTTTGCAGACGCGTTGTACGATGATATTATATTAAATATTGATTAAGATTATATTTACTATCATTATTACCGATATTATTATTATTATTTTAATTTTATTATAATTATGTTTACGATTACTATCAATACTATTTTTAACGTCATGAATTTTTTGGTTGCGCGCGAGTAACGATTAGCATCAATTTTTCATCGGTACTCTGCGCTTCTACTCTTTTCCTCCAATATACCATTTAACTTTTGTCTAATAACGATGCTCGGCTTTTCGAAGAAATGCTCCACGTGCAAACAATCGTATATACAAACTGACACGAAGGGAGGAAAAGAAGAAATGAAACGATTGGGCGTTAAACCGCTCGTATATAAAGAATCTCCGTACTTATTGTTCGGATTCTGCACCGTACACGTACCGAAATTCAAAATGTGAATGAAATGAAGCACACGTCGGCAGTTATGATTTTATCTGTAGCTATATTATTATTATTACTATTATTATTATCTCTATCTTGGCAGAAGAAAAAAAGTAAGAAATAAATTATTGTTTGTACTCTTGCGTTTCACCGACTATTTATTTACATTCATTTCACACGCTATTATTACTATTGTTCTCGTTTGTGTTTTTTAATTATCCTCATTTCTGTAGAAACACTCGCGGTATTGTATAAATATACATAATACTTGTCCATATCTATTTGTGCATCCTATTGTTGCTATCTGTTTTATATATAAGTTGAGATTTATATATATATATTCTTGTTTTGTTTGCTTGTAACGGTAAGTGATGACTTTCCTTTTGTTTTGTGAAGCCTTTATAATTATAGTCGTATTTAGTAGTTGTGTTTAGTTAGCGACATAGCGTTTTTTTGACTTCGCAATACCATATAAGCATATGGACGATATAACTCTCTCTTGTTCCCGTAAACATAGACAAATTGCATAGTTCAATCGTAAAGAGTATGTGTGCGTGTGTCTGTGTAGTTTTGAAACATAACAATACTAACCGTGTATGACTAGATATACGATAAAAACAGAATTTGACGATGTTTTGCGCACCCTGTAACGTAGTTTTGTTAAATATAAACAACATATTTGTTTTTGTTGATATATATTTGTTCGACATAGTTATGAGAAGAATTTTGCTGAATTACATTAACGTAACACATGAGAACGTCTGTATACGTTGGAAAAAAGCGTTGAATGACTCGACTCTTTTGATCACGTTTATTTCATAATATACTCATTGTGTAAAATTTATTCATACATATATCAGGTGTTGATAAAAAAAAAAAATTACAAACAGTACGTAATGACGCCGTACGTCGAGACGGACCAAAAATTGTTCCTCATATCAATCTATCGGTCTTGACGACGATCTGAACTGACAACCCTTGTTTTATACTTTTACATCCTCGCTGTGTTGTTTTGTTGATCTAAGCCTTTATTTTTCTTACAAAAAACTTGGACAGATTTCTATATAAGTATACTAATTGATTGTTTCTGGCTATATCTATATTTATATACATATATCTATATATATATATATATATATATATATATATATATATATATATAAAAATTATATTTGGCGTATACACCTTGGTTTTCTCTCCCCGAAAGTGTTATATTGGACGTGAATCCCAACTGTGCCTGCTCCAGACTTATTTCCACTCTCCTCCAGAGACTTTATTACACCTTTCACCGTAGTTCCTCGCTACGTGCTGAGCCAAGTCGAGATTTTGAACGCATATTGAATAAATAATTGCAGAGCGAAGCTGTACTCGGTTCATCAATTATATAATCAACTATGTGATTCAACTTATTTTATCATTCTTCGCTCTATACAATTGTACATATTAAGTAAAAGAAAAAAGGAAAGTTCGCGCGATTGTGCACGCAGTCATCGGCTTGCACCCCGCGGAGTGGCTTTAATACTGTATATATTCAATCCCCTCTGTGCTCCTCTCTCTCTCTCTCTCTCTCTCAAAAACTCTCTGAAACTCTTTCTCTTTCTGATCAAACAAAAACCGAGCGAAACAACAAAATTAGCATGAGAGAACCACCCACCCTTAAAACGAAACCAACAAGAGCAAAACAAAAAAAAACAATCCATGTGGGCGTGTAGGGTCGAGCCAGAGCGAGGACTCGATGACGTGCATCAGTAGCAGCGAGGAGATGGCCGCCGTGACAGCGGCCGCGACGACGCTCCTCTGGAACAAGCCCAGCCCGGGCTCGACGACCCTCGAGGACGTGCTGGACTCGTTGCTGGGCCTGCCACCGGCATCGCGAACCCCCAGCCCCGGCCCGGGCGCCCAACCCGCTGCGGCCTCGCGACACTGACTGCCGATGACACCTTCTACCTACCACATCGATTCGCGCTCACGATGACGATAACGAGGTCTAGGTGTGACAGCTACACGATGATGACGATGAGGATGATTGTGATGATGTCGCTGCTGCAAATTTGTGGCGGGAGCTACGTAAGTTTCATCACGGATTAAAAAGCGACGATTCTCACCTATATCTTCTTCGCTGCTGATGCTAATTCACGAGTCTCTGTAATTTCTCTACTTTCGGGGGGTGTGCTGCGGAGGAGGAGGAGGAGGAGGAGGAGGAGGATGATAAGGCTGCGCTCGAGATTCGCGATGTGGTATATTTTATAGTTATGTTGACACGATGATGTATAAATAAGTTCGACATTTTTTTCGGCCGCGCGTACTCGAGTGCAGCGCCGCTTTTTCCGCCGCTTTGCCTCTTTTTCTTCTCTGCACGATTTTTTTTATCATCATCACACGTTCAGAGCTTCTCAGCTATGGCGCTTTTTTAATACTCTTTACGTTTTTATTATCTCTCACATCATTTTTTACTTTCCGCTTGCAAATCTCACTTTATATTATCTCTTTTTCTCACCTACTAATCACGATATATCGTATATGCCATCATTTCCACATAAACACTCATACATCTCGAGTTACGTTCTGGCTTGTATATCTTGTATATTCAGTTCATTGAACCCTCCCGATGATCATTATGTCCTCCACCAGACCCACATCCCGACGATGACGACGACGACGACGACGACTACGACTACGACTACGAGGATAATTTAATCTGGCTCAGGACAATATGCATATGAAGACTTGCGTTATGATCTTCCGGTTGTAAATACTGTCGCGTGTACATTGTTCTATATCGGATACTACTATGTGGGCTATATATGATATGGTGTAATCGCGACTATGACCGACGATACCGTGACTGATGTTTTTGTCTCGCGAAGGGGGGGACTCCTCGAGCGAAGGACTTTAGTCGCTTGGTGTATACATATATTTCAAAGTGGGTATGAGAACGAATCTTACTTACGAGCATGCAGTGTTATAATTCTGTGTATATACTCAATTGAAAAGAATCGCAACTGATTGCACCAGAGGGACAAATTGACACTCGAGTGACTAATCATGCCTTACACGCTGTTGGTGCAATGCAAGCACACGAATTTTCTGTAATTATATCGATGCTGGTATGTAAATGGTTCATTCTTGTACTCGACTTGCACCGATTAGGACAGCTCGGGGAGGAGGAGGAGGAGGAGGATCGGACAAAGCCGGGCAGCTTCGCTACAGGGGCGCAAGATTAAACACGCTTCGAGAGAGACTATAATGAGAAATCAATGATCACAGTAGAGAAAGTATGCATATAACATATATACAAAGTCCGCGAGAAGAATAAGTTGTTTATCACCTCGTAGGTATAAAAATAATTACTCGTATGTCTACATGATTTATATATACATCAACTCGAACATGACATCTCACTTCATTCCACATAACATAAGAAAGCTTCATAAATATCCATGTATATAATGTGTACACGCTTCTCTCATATCTATATCTATTGTTGCGATGAGACTGTGTGTCCGATACGATATATATCTGCACCTGTTGAGAGATCGGCTCTTGATGTTGCGCGGCACCACGGCAGCTCTCGGAGCGAGTCGCTGGATCGACATTTTATGACGATGAGAAAAAAAAAATTGCTGAATCATGCTCGTAAAATTCAAATTTTGTAAGTATATAAATAATACATACATCGAGGACCGCCTATTAGAGAGTAGAAAGTATAATGTGTACATAAGTAGTAACGTCCCGTATTCGGCCAGACGTAAGTAGCCTAACATTATCCATATAACGTATTATTCACTCCTAGAAATGAGGTAAAAATCGAATGAAAGAGTATCGGTCCAGCGACTTCTCGATTCTCATAGGAGAAAGCAAAGCCTCCTCATCATCCCGCGAACATAATGAATATATATGATATCCTGATCCCGCGTAAAATCATGCCAAGCACGAGGCCAGAGCGTAGTGCAAAGTCGCATATCTGTCTCTCTTCAACAGACTCGGGTCCTCAGCATCACAAGCGCGCGCAGTCGACCGACAACAGCCAGCAGCTGCATCCATCAACGGGTCAGCAGCAAGTTCGCTCGCGTCCACCGCTGCAGCGGCGCAAGAGCGAGGGCAGCGACTCCTGTCCTCGGTCCTCCTCCCGCAGCGGCCACCAGCAGCATCAGCAGCAGCAGCAGCAGCAGCAGCAGCAGCACAAGCACCAGCATCGGCATCGTCGCATCAGCTTCGACGGCAGCGCCTCCAGCCTGGAGAACCTCGCCGGCAACCGGGAGGAGCGTCCGGTCAAGTGCCGCAACAGCAAGTGCCAGAACTCGACGAGCTTGGCCGAGGCCCGGCGCAGCTACAAGAGCTGCCACAACTGCACGAGCCTCTACTGCTCGCGCGAGTGTCGGCGAAGCCACTGGCAGCGCCACCGCAGGACCTGCCTCTACTCCCGGGCCAGCAGCCTCTGCATCCAGGTGCTCTCGTCCGTGAAGAAGGAGCCCACGAGCCTGAAGCACGTGTCCGTGCTCGCGAGGCGGGGCTTCGCCGCGCACGGCCGGGGCGCGGTCAAGTGCTTCTTCGCGAGCCCCGAGGCCGCGGAGAAGTTCATCCAGGCGGGCTTCCAGGAGCTCGGCGAGCCCAGCTACGTGCGCTGGTCCGACATCCTGCCGAGCGAGATGGGCGCCGAGCTCTACGCCGAGGCGGTGCGGCTCTGCGAGTCGTACAACCCGGAGAGCCGACTCGTCGTCTACGTCTCCGTCTGCGTCGTCCGCGAGGTGCCCAGCAGCAGCACCGGCTCGGTCATGTGGGAGCGGCAGCCGGTCTCCAGGTGTGCCAAGCTCAAGCTCGACCCGAGCTGCCGGACTGCCGCCGCCGCCGCTACCAACGCATCCTCCTCGACCTCGGCCATGACCTCGCCGCAGATGCAGCAGCGCAGCGCCAACATCACCCGCGAGATGGACTCGCCGGAGACCCTCGTGCTGACCTCGAGCCCGGCCGAGGACGGCTCCTCCACGCCGAGGAACGTCCGCGAGCTCGGCTTTGGCAACATCCAGAAGCAGCTGAAGCAGCGGGGCGTCTCCCTGAGGCGACACTTTCCCCAGGTCTACAACAAACTCGCCGCCTACGTCGAGGGCCAGGTCGACAAGTTCGCGCCCGTGACCATCTACCCGCGGGACGAGGCCTCGGGCAGGAGCTTCATGTGCATCATTATGCTCGACGCCGAGCCCGAGAGGCTCCGGCTCCTGCCCACCGACTCGTCCAGGGTTCGCAGCGTCGACGTCAGTCAGGAGATCGAGTGAGACGCGGGAGCAGGCGGATGCCAATAAGGGAGTCCTGGGCTGTCGGCCTGACCCCGGGAATCAGCTGACATTGGCTTTTCATTTTTCAAGTTACTCTTTTCCTTTTTTTCACGCGCGGGCACGACTTTGAAAAAGTCGAAAATCATCATTGACGCGATTTGTTGACCGAATTCAAGTATTACAAATTTTAACGCTCCCATCTCAAAACGTATACACGGTTCGCGCGAAAATTATTAATATAAACGAATAGTTGCTCAGCTTGCAGCAGTTGCAAGAATGCATTTTCAAAACGAGTACGTTCCAAATCTTAAATTAGCAATGTCCTTATATATTGATTCTGTGATAGCTATTACTAAAAAGTCATCGTAACTGTAGAAAAAGTGACGTTTCAATTACACATGCATGAGCCCCTGGAATTCGTTTGATAATGTACCTACGATAACGTGACTTTTTTACCAGACTCCATCTCTCTCTCTCTCTCTCTCTCTCTCTCTCTCTCTCTCTCACTCGATCGCAAGACGACGACGACAACGTGCATGGGCTTTAATTTTTTAAAGACTCCGCTTAACTAGGATGTCCGATTAGTGAGATTTGTGCATCTTTCGATATTCATATATAAAAAAGAGAACGACACTGTGAAAGCGATTGCGCGCGCGCCTTTCGGTCTCCAGAAAGAATAAAGTATGCGTATATATCCCTGGTGGAGCGATTCATCTAAAATTTTCCGATTCGGCTGATTGTCAAGTTACTTACTTTTCATTTTCGTCGTATAACTATATACTTGCATTGAAATATATTGTATTGTATGCATAGGGTAAAAGGCGATGAGTGTGTGGAGTCTTAGAGTATTTTTCCACCAGTTTCCGCGAGAGGAAAAGCGCCAAGAGAAGTGCGTCTCCTGCGTCGAACCGAGTAGATTTGACGCGGGAACGTGTGTCGCTTCTCTTCGTTTTTCACGCGATATATCGATCGCGCTGTAATGCCGTAGAATACGCGATCTTTCGTAGTTTACCTCTCTACGACTTTTCCGGGATAATAACAAGAATACAAGATTTATTCGCGGCTGCCGTGAGATCCGTCAGTATGTAAAATCATTTCGTGAACTTTCTGTATACTTCTCTATACGTATCTATATTATATAGTTATGTTTTTTAAATTCTATGGATATCGAATAATTCTATTATACTGAAGGCATCATTATCATAATTGATTATTATTATAGTATTAGAGATTCTTCGAAGCACGACACAAACGTCTCTTCGAAGTCGGATCTCAAATGAAGAATCAAAACTCTGCGCGAGTGCGGAATATATTTACGGAGAAAGAGTATAAAAATATAAAAGAACGTTTGCGTCGGGCTTCTCTTTATACGTATATAGTTAAATACACGCGAAGAAAACTGTTGCGATGCGGCGTCGAAAGCGAAAATTGTACACGTTACCTAATTTTAAGATCGAATATCGAGTCGAGTTTATTTACACCGAACTGAAAGCATCAGATTCTAAGCTGAGAGCCATACAGACAGAACCCTTAGAAATTGCATAATATATAACTTTTCGCCTCGACGAGCACATCGCTTTTCTTCGCGTAACTAATAGAAGCAGCAGCAGCAGGAGATATCGACAATTTTTTCACACGCTCCGGCGAATTTTAATCTAACGTCGTCGTACACATAATATATAATAATACCAACAAAAAGTCTATAGTTTTTATCGTCGCGTGTAGGGTTCCCATCTCCCCCCTCTTCCGCCTCGCGCGCACGCTTGCGCACACCTTCCTCGCGATATTGTAAATACAGAAACGGAGAAAATAAATTGAATCGCGCGTGGGAGAGGCAACAACAATAGCCGAGGAAAGTGTGTATTCGGGCCGACCCGCGAGAGAATATACAACCAATCGAAAGTATAATATACGAAAAAAAAAATTCAGGCGCTTCCCGTCGAGTATAGACTCGCGCGCGGCTCGCGTCCTATATAGACGATATATACGATATCCCCCCGCTCCCCCCTGAAAGTAGCATCTCGCGCCGAATTTTACCGCGTTAGGCATCTGCGAGCTCGAGGGAACCGTTGTCGTAAGTATCCCGTGAGCATTATATTTTCACGATGTATATGAGAACCTACTCTTGTATAGCTTAATCAAAAGTGTCAGCAGCATCAAAAGAAGATTATATAGCAAAGTGCATATAACTATTTTCGGTATATAACATATATGACGAAATAATCTATATATTTATATGATATGTGATAGTCGTGTATCGTTATACGCAAAGATTTGGTTTTTTTCATTCTAAATATGGGTGCCCCGCGCAGAGGCGTAACAACGAAGACTAGAACAACAATAACAACAAACTCAAAAAAATAAACTTAAAGAGATGTATAAGATAAAGAGTATATAGATGTATAAAATTTATAAAACGAGAATTGTCAGCGAATAAATAATCATCCGCAATTAGGACGACGGTTCCCTCGATGCAGACGTCAGCGCAGTGCCAAAAGTCCCGATAGCAAGAAACACTTTACTCAATAAAAAAAAAAGAAAGAAATGCCAAACGAAAACGCAAAACGCCGCCTTTTAGACGTACTTGTATACCTGATGATCTAATGTCAGATATGCGCATGTAAAAATCGAGCAGATTGTAATAATCGCCTATGTATCCCCGAGTTTTTCCATTTTAAAAGAAATTCGTGTCAAGTTTCAACTTATCTAACGACTTACTCACCATCTCTAACTCTCTTATTTCAACAAAGATATCAAAAATTTCAAACGAAAAATTACCAAAAAAATAATAATAAAAATGTATGTATGTGCGAAATGAGCTGCCTGTCGATCCGAGTGTTCTCAGAGTAGAGAAAGAAAAGACGCAGCTATAGTCGGTAAATTTGTAAGCGCGAAATTGTGCAGCGTTATTTTCGAATCCGTATATTATATATTATAAAAAAGCCGCATATTCAAGCGAGAAAAAATTGTCTAGTGCCAATGAAAACCGCTAGCGTATACTATTTCGTTTTTACGTGAAAATTATTCTGCGCAATAATTTTAGGAAAAAGTCCGTTTGTTACGTCATCGAAGCGCATTATTCGTTACTCGTGTATCTACCTTAGGATTATGTAGATACGCATTCCGTATAGTTGTCAAGGCAAAATTGACCGGAACGTATGGTCTCTTTGTTCGTCAGATATCACAAGAAATTATTATAAGGAGAATTAGTCTGTTGGAAATTCATCATAGTTCCTTTATGTCTATATACGCATCTGTCTAAGGAAATCCGAGAAAAGCGTTATCGCGAACATCTTGCATTTATATTAGCAAATTTTTAAAGTAAATGAAAAATTATATTACTTCGTGTTGATTACGGCTGGATACGCGAGATACGCGGATTTTTATTGCGTTGTAAACGCGTGTGAAGAAAGTAAGAAGAATAAAAGATACCGTCATTGTTAAGTTTAGGCTCTTGTAAAGTATTTACGTGGATATATTTAGTGTCAAATGTGTACCGGCATTCGGATATCGAGCGCAAATCTAACGAATAAACGCGTCAATTTTTTTAGAGCCGGACAGGACCAGAAACAGGCGCGCGCAAACGGTTTCTCGATTATAGATTCTTAAATTTAATATATATATATAATATATGCTCTAGAAAATTTATCTAGGACAATTCTTTCATTGTGTATACTCTGAGTTTGTTACACTTACAAAACGAAAAGTGCCGACTGCGAGACTATCTATATGTGCACGAAGACGATTTTGCTTCGTTTGCAAAATTACGCTTTGAGTGAATATTACATATATATATATATATATATATAAGCCCGGGATGAAAGCGTGACTATATGTATTGTATGCGTTGGTTCGTCAGCTCAAGCGAAAGTTTGAGAGTTGCATAAAAAAAAGCAGAACAAAGTACGGATTTGTAATAACCGTTATTATCGTTCAGCTATATTAATTAATTATTGTAATTTAACGGGGAAAAAGTATCCGACGAGTCATGCGATTATATCCACCCGTTTTATTCGTGTAGAACTATTCCGAGCAAGAATATGACAAAGAATTGTATAAGCGAAACGACGACAAAGAATCGTGTAATCTTATTATTATTATTATTATTATTATTATTATTATTATTATTATAGAGCAAATGAGAAACAATCTGCGAGTTGAGTTTGTTATCTTGCAGTTATTATGGAATGAGCGACAATTAGAGTTGAGAAATATCAGAATGTTTGTCTAATACGATAATTTTAAATGTTGAATTTTAATCAAGTCGACTGATTTTCATCGCGCAATGTTATACGAGTATTCGCTGCCCGCGTTCTTCGACATAAAACCTTCCTGTTTCCTTGCCCCCATGAAGAAGTCATCTATTTCAACGATCCCCCGTGCTACTTGTAACGTTGCTATCGTCATATTCTATTATTAATTTCGCCACTGTGTACGTCTCAATTTTTCAAATAAAATGTTAATTTTATTATAGATATTTTCTTCAATTCATTTCATTAAATAACCCCTACTGCTGTAAATACTGCGTCACTTTTATTTCAATAAATTTTGCTTACCATTGATTTTTCGGGTTATTTTGGAAACAAAAATGAAACCTACGTCTGTAATTTATAAACACATTTTTTCAAATTCTTACAACAGACGCATTTTTGTACCATACCTCGCAATCACTGAACGTATTTTTGGTAAAAGGGTCACTAAAGAATTGTTGTGACCCGAATCTCTGCTGATGTTGAGAGTCACTAATGTGACAACTACGTCGATGCGCGAAGCGTAATATTTGAGAGAAAATAATTATATAAAATAATAATAAAACAATTATATGCTTATTTTCATGAATTTTGATGCAGAGACTTACTGTAGAATTGTTTTTTTTTTCAGAATGAAAAATCAATCGTCGCTTATTTTTCAATATTTTATTTTTTATTTCAATGAATTTAATTTACAGAATTCGATATAACTCTCAGATTCAGTATATTTACAAAAGTGCTTATTTCAATATTACCTTATTTTTTATATATATCGTGTTAATTTATTTATACTCTAAACGCCGAACGACAAATGTACGAGTCAACTCATCAAGTTCGTTACAAAAGGGTAAGTATACACTAAGAAACATTTAATTATGTAGAATTTCACCAACGTAATACTTCGCAATCAGTTCTGAAAAACTGAAATAATGAAAGAATGAATCCATACTTACTGTTTCGCCGGTAACGCTCAAGTTCGTAGTAGTAGTATTCGTAGAGGCAGCAAAACTCTCTACTATGTGTATATATAACTACGACGTCTTTCGATTAAGTAAAATTATTACTCGCTACTCGATAAAGTATAATCTTTCAAAATGCTCTACGACAAACTACGCCTACTTTATCATTTATCATATATACTCTAAAGATCGTTGCTGTTTCAAATAAAAATAAACTTCTCTCTAAGGTTTGAGAAACAGAAGATTCTGATGCGGGGAAATCGTACGCAATAGCTTTGTGGCTAAAAATATATACTTTTCTAACGAACCAAACGAATTACCAAGCAGTTTTAAGTCTCAACAAAAGAAAAAAAAATGAAAAGAAAAAACACTGGATGCATTCACGGGGAAGCGGGCTACGATACTTATTATATATAATGCAGAAGAAAAATGTAGAGAAGGGGGTATTGTGAAAATCATTTCGCACGATATTAAGAACAAGCTTTCTTCTTTAATGTGATAATAATTAATAGTCAATAATCGTCTTATTTAACGCATAATCATCTTTATCCTGAATCATCCTGCAATCCTTATTAGTCTTTAATTATAATCATTTTTTAATTAATCAATTATTTAATAATATAATATATATTGCCAGAAGCCGCAAATCCATCAAGGCGCGTTTTTCTTCTTTCAATCTTTCTCTCATTCGTTTTTTTTTCTCCATATACCTTTCAGTCGCTATACCCCCCCCCCCCCCCGACCCTCTCTCCCAGCATAGAACCATGCGATAATTCATATAATATTTGGCCTTATATGAATTCATTCATTCCACCGTATTCACTTCTTTTCTCTCCTCGTGTGTAAGTGCGTTTTTCTCGTGTGTTTTTTCATTTTATCATTTATCATCTAATTTCACTTTACTTAATCGTTTATTTATAATTTATATAATATATATAGATATATTTATATAGGTATATACAAATTCGTACATCGCATTCTGTGATAGATAAATAACGAATGGTAGCTCGTGTTCCTTTCTTTTTTTCGAGTATACACGCGTCAGTGTCTATTACTCTTTTCCAGCACGCAGAAAAGAGTGCGCTATTCACTCTTTGTTTTTGTCTGCTTTCCACCAACGCCCATATATATACTTCCGCTCGTCATAATATTATATATATAATCTCCATGGGTTGTGTACATGTGTCTGTGTGTCCGTGTATGTGTGGCATGTGTATAGAATTACGCGTCAAAGAATTAATTATAATCAAGTAATTAATCAGTTTATTTTTCATTTACTTGCAGTAACGTACAAGATCCAAGGAATATAATCAACCTCTCTCCGTGCTCTCTTTCAAATTGAATTATTTTTTTTTATCTCTGAGTCGGCGGAACCGTCGATTCCGCAAATACGTCTCTTTCTCACACACTCGCGTATCCGCACGACCATTTTGCCTTTCTCTCTCTTATTGATTCTATTATATTTTTTTGTAATTTATAGGTAATAATAGTATAGCGACGAAACAATTTACTCGGTTAATCTAAACCCTTATACGCGCGCATTTGATTGCGACCGGTCGCGTATCGGAATTATTATATGTATATTGTGATTTCCCTCCCCCGGATCATCTTCTGCAAAAGTGTCGCGCGCAATCACTCAGCCGCCGTATCTATTTTCAAATTTATCTTAAAAGAGAACATTTTCGCCTCCCTCGATAAATCGTTTTTCTTTGTTTGTTTATTATTGGGCAGTGCTTTATGTACATACAACGTAGGCAAGGACACCGAGCTTCATTTATTTTTTGCTTGATTTTTATCATAGTGTTTTTATTTTTTTCATCTTTTTTAACATGCTCCTCGTCGTTTTCACCTACCACGTAACAACTAAATTCAACAATCAACGTATCTTTAGATTTTGTTTTTATTTTCATTGCAACATTTAAAAATGAAATCTCGAGCCCCCAATGCAGCGAGGCAGCTTTCTTTTATTTTATAAGTTATTACATTCCCGTGCGAGGAAGAGAGCCGAGCAAAGCTTTATCAAATTTCGACCGTCAAATTTGAACTTCGTTTCTCGTCCCTCTTTCTTGCAAGCACGACTGCAACTCTCATTTCTCTTATACTCGTAATTTTTTTCATATGTTAGCTTTTTTAAATCTAATTCACTCGCAGTAGTTATATATACGACGGCCGCGTCTTTTCCGTATCATTACAGTTTAACAATGAAAAAGGAGTCTATCCACAGCAGATAGAGGGGAAGGGAGGGCTCGGACATATATGTATAAGAATTAGAGAAATGAGGTGCCTCGTTTATGTGTATTCATAGATTTATGCGCAGAACGGCGAGAGGAAAAATCATCGTACAAGACGCACGCGGTTAATTTATATATGTATACTATATATAATATATATTATATGCATGTTATTTATATTCATAGTGTAAAAAGGAAGAAATTTCCCTACCTGACAGAAACTCTCTCTCTCTCTCTCTCTCTCTCCCTCTCTCTCTCTCTCTCTCTCTCTCTCTCTCTCTCTCTCTTTTTCTCGCTCGATACCTTTTCATTTTCCTTTTTTTGTTGTATGTACTCAATATATATAGCCGCAAGAGATGATCGTGAGACGAGATCTATGACGAGAAAAAGAAGAAAGGAATAGCAAAAAGAACGGTAACAACAACGGGGAATTGTTTCTTTTTCTTTGCAAGATATTAAATGCGGATATAAAGAGAGAGATATATGTATATATATATAGATAGAGAGAGTAAGAGAGAGATAGGGGGAAAACTGGAAAAAAGAAGAAAGCGTGAATAAAATGGGAAAGGAAATTGGCAACGGTGTCTCTCGCGCGCGAACACGATATTCACTTACGACCAGCGATTTGGTTATACTTATTTACTTTTTGTTTTGAAGTGTGTTCGTTTTTCCATTAGACGTTAAATTGCTACACGCTGTGTACAATATTTCTTTTTTCTGTTTTTTTTTTATTAATTTTCGTATGTATAATACACTAACGGATAGGTAATAATATGTAACAATAACGACAGAAAAATATCATCTGACATACCGCCGCTGTCACACGTACACGTACTTTTTTGTTTTGACTTTTTGTCAACGAGAGCAAACAACTCGCGTCGAGCTTCTGAGCCCTCATATCTTCGTCTACTTATAATAATTAACAATGCGTAATCTCAACCCCTTTTCACGTGTTACTATATATATATGCGAACAGCACACCTCTATCCGCGCGTGATCTTACGCTTCGGTGATATAGTTCAGCTGTGCATGCACCTTTTGAGCAATAAAATCGCTACTTTTATTGCAAAGTACACGAACGTCGCCCCCTCGTTTCTCCGCGGATTCCATATTATACTCGTTAAGTATATAAGTTTAAGTACAAATAGCTTTCGACGAAAGGAAAAAAGAGATATAGAAAGAGAATTTATGAAGATAGAGATAGAGAGACTAGACGGACACTCGCGTGGGTGTACCCGTGCTTTGTATTTTCTATATTTATATATATTTATATGTATCGTATTTACGCGCTAGAGAAGAAGGAGGAAAGCGATGTGTCTCGAATCTATACATTACCTATAGGTTTTGTCTTTTTTTAATGTATGTATAGACAGGGGCTTGCGTTATATCTCGAACGCGACAAGTCTGCATCGCACGCGAGATCGCGTTTTGTAAAAAAGACTACATAATAACGGTAAACAATATTACACACAGTGTATGACTATTTTCCTCGGATATCTCGATTATATATGTTTCATATTTTAAAGAATGACCAAACATTAAGGCTCGTGCAACGAAGACGAATTTTATCTGTCGTTCGCTATAGACTCGCCAACTAAACTTTGCATTTATGTATATAGAACCTCTTGCTGTAGTAGCATTGTTTTTATGATTTTTCGTATTATTGAAATTCAGTATAAAAGTACAAATCTCACGTGACTCAATGTGAAATTTTAACGTACAACTACAATTGCACGCTGAGAAAATAGTCGTGTTCGTTTGTCGATAAATCATAACGATGAAAATCGCACACTCGATACACTTTACGATGTACGTTGCGATTTTCACGTGTATATATAGATATACATGTGGATTTTCTTTTGAAAATTCTTGTAAAACCGAGCGTCGTCATGCGGCAAATTGCCTCGTGCCGTTCGAGATATAACAAAAGTCGCCGTATATATATGTATAGACTGAAAAGTCGCACGCGCACGCGCGCAAAAACGAGAGGGCGTCGAATTTTAGATATGAAGATATTGAGAGAAAGAGAAATAAGGCTACGAAATGTGTATTATCGATATAGGATTATTCTGCTCTCGAAAAAGAGTACTCCCTTCCAAGCACACACGTCCTCTCAGCCAACATCGTCATCAGCACAATTCACTTGTCATGGGTTTTCTCATTTATTTGTTCGTTTTTAAATTAGCAAACAACGTTAAATCGCAATTTATTTACACGTATAATTGTATAATATAGCAGGTAATTAATAGTAATGAGAATTTTTATCCACTGCGCACCAGCCCTCGTGTACAAGCATTCTTCCGGCCACTCTGCGTCAATGTATATATATATATATATATATATATATTTTGCATACGGGCCTCGGCATCAAATTTCTTGAACTGTACACAGCGCACTACCTGCAGATCAATTTTCGGCGTTGTCTCTGCGACTTTTTTCTATAATTATCGTATAGTCGCCGAACTCGTATATCTATAAGTAGCATCGTTTGAGAAATCGCACACGCACCATGTATGTATATATATATATATATATATATATATATATATATATATATCGTCCCTCTCATACATGCACATATCTCATCTGCACGCGCGCTCATCATATACCGTTGCACATCGAGTCGCATATCACTCTCTCATCGTGTAACAGATTTTTTCATTTTTTTAAAATCCCAAATCGTAATTTACCGTGACCATCGTTTAACGACGCGAGTGTGCCGTCACGGAGGTGATCTCTTTCGAAGGGAAGATGGCAAGAGAGAGAAGTATGTACGCGTCAGTCACATATACCTCGCGAATCAAATGAGTACCCGTGAGTCTTTTTTTTTGTCAAGATAAGCGTATCGATGCTTCTTTACACTCGTACCACTAATTTATATAATAGTATCGATATTGTATATATATAGCGTGCCATAAGGAAGAGAGAGAGAACGGAATAATATGCGGCGGAGATGTATTATAGTATAGTAGTGATAATAGTAGTAGTAGTATAACTGATGCACACACGCAACTGCAGTCGTGTCAATTATTTTATAGTCGTCAAGAAAAATTGAACAAGTCTTTGGTTTTTTATTAGTTTGTTTTTCTTTTTCAAAAAACTTCTTTATTCGAAAGAAATATACATTCCAGGGGGTAGCGGCGTACGTACGTCTTTCATAACTCTCTACTCTCAAATTCTCGTACTGGTACTCAGTATATATATATATATATAATATATATTGTTCAACAACGGCCAAGAAAAATCGACAGAGAATGCATCATCGTCGTGTCAAGGAACACTTCCTGGAACATTCACTCGACTCTTTCGTCTTTACAAAGTTTGTGTTTGTCAACTTGTATTACTTCTCGTGTATGTGTGTGTGTGTGTGTGTGTTTGTTTGTGTACGTGTATGTGTGCCTTACAAGTTATAGTTTATTTATTTAGAATATAAGAATAACGTAGATTTACAATGTTTATGGGTAGAGAGAAAGATTTTCCAAGGGTACTCATCGAACTCGATCGCAATGCGTAATAACTTTTTTTTACTTGCCTCCTCCTATACATACTGCTATTTCGGAGACGCTTTCTCGCATGCGCCTGCTTCCCTTACTTTTTTTGTTATTTTTTTTTATTTACTTATTTTTGGTTTAGCAAGAACGGCGGATAGTGATGAAGAGACTTATTAAATTTATATTTATCATGTTCGTTAAATATTAAAGTTTTTTTTTCATCATCGTTTAAATCTTTGGTGCTGGAACGTAATATATATCTCTTTCGCTCGACAAAATCATCAGATCAGATCAGACGTACTTGTACACGCGCGTGTCACGCATAGTTTTCCTCTCAAAGATCTAGGATTCTTAATTTTCTTATTTTGTTGCGCTACTAATTTCTATTACAGTTTTTATTTTTTCTCATTTTTTTCCTCCCTCGCTCGTTATACTCTTAGTGTGTAAGTAATTCATTATTCATAGTATTTTTTGTTTATGTACGTAAGTTAAAGTTTTTTTTCTTTTATTCGTCGCGCAGCAGCGCGTGCACGTTCGCCTTTCGCCTTTCGCGCTGTCAGCTCTCGGGTACAAATTCCAAAACTAAATTCTACGCATATCGTCGTTTCGTTCCGTCATATATTTTTATACTTTATTTTTATCGTATAGGAAAAACATTATCATCAACAACAACAACGGATTCCGCGCACACTAGTTAAACTGGTATACGACTGTGTCCATCGTTGGATTGAATAGTCGCGAGCGCGCGCAGGAACACTTTGTCCTCCGGAAGAGATAAGAAGAGAATTTTAGTGGTGTTAGAAGAATAAGAAGAAGAGAAGGAGTAGGAGAAGTAGAAGGAGGAGGAGGAGGAGGAAGTAAGGGAGGTAGAAGAAAAGGAAAGAAGTCGAAGGCTGCGCGGAAGGGAGAGACCAAGGCAAAAGAGCGTGTTTGTTTTTTTTCGTTACGTTTTAAGATTACTGATAATAAATAGCTGTGAACTTGTATTCTTCACTTTTCTCTGCGTTCCTCGAGATAATAATGTATAATATAGAGATACTACTTTTTGTTTAGTGAACAATCGTTCATTCTCGTCGCACGATTATCCTTCCCTTTTTTTCTTTCTCGTAAAAGAAGAGAAAAGGTATGTGCTCGGGACAGGTGTGAAGAATGTTAGTGATATTTGCAAGCGCGAAAGAGTGCGTAGGTATATGTATTGTTTGTGTAATGTGCACTTGTCACGTGTGTTGTTTGCTGTTGTCGGTTTTTCGTTTGAGTGATCGCTGAGGCTTGGTCCCAACCGCTGCGAGACAGAGAGATGAGAACTCGGTTTTGTGTATTATGTATGACGATTGTTTCAATTTTCCTTCGTTTTTTTTTAACGCGTCGTTCGTGCGTTCAAACGTGTTTGTGTATACATGTGTAGCAAGTCGCCATGTGTATGTGTGTGGTTCTGTGTATGTATATGTGGGCGGGTGGGCAGTGTGTGTGTGTGTGTGTATGTTTATGTGTGCAGTGATGATATTTAAAAATGGCATACGGCAGTAATAGAAAGTTTCTTTAGTTCGATACACGGTGCGAGAGAATACGCGCTTTGAAAAATTCTGAATATTTTTTTCTTCACTTGCTAATAATAAATATCGTACACGCGAGAGCGAGCTTAAATACGATTAAGTACTCGTCGTTATTTTGTTGGCTTTAAGCACACACACCGAAAGAATTGTCCTTGTCGTATCTTTCTCTCACTCTCTCTCCCTCCCCCCCCTCTCTCTCTCTGCATATCCCTCTTGTCGTCTGATCGACTCTCGATCGCATTGGACGTTTCTCGCCAGGGTCGTTCATCCTCCAGGATTTCGCTCTCGCTCACGTACACACGTTTGTTTCTTTTTTATTTAATCATTTATTTACTTTATTTATCTAATAATTTTTTCATTTAATATACGTGCGCGCGCGTCTCTTGTATTTTCAACGAACGCGACACTCTCTCTTGTGTCTTGTTTTTTTTTTCATTTCATTTAAAAGTTTGTCGTTTTTCTTTTCATCTAATATAGTAATGCACATAATAATAGTAATAATAATTATAATGTCATCTAATACGCTGCAGTTTTTGTTCTGTTTAAAACGATTTTACAACGTCGAGGTGCGCGATATCCGAGCGGCGCGGCATTTTTTTACAATAGAGTATACATTAGAAAATCTCCATTATTTCGTATTTTTTCTCCTTTAATATATATTTCATTTTTACTTCGTCTCTGCACTTCACTTTTTTATTCACTTTTTTACTTTCTATTTGGTAAATCTACAATTATTATTTTTGTTCATCTTATTATCGTATAATTATAATTATTTAATTATTAATAATCAACAATTAATCGCTATATATATATATATTTTTTCTTGCGTACAAACAAAACGAGTGACTAGGACGTTAAACGAGGATTCTTCGGGCCGCTCGACAATATCCTTACTTTTATATATATATTATATACTTTTAAAGAGAAAAAGGATTCAAGGGTTGGTTTTTGCCTTTAGCTTTAATCTCCAGAGGACACGGTACAAGAGTGGAAGGACACGGAAGGGGCAAACACAGAGTGTCAGGTATGGAAAGTAGAGGAAAGGGGTTTTTGGATTTAAAGACTTGGCGGTAAATTGAGGTACACAGGGGCGGATCGTATAGCGTTCGGGAGTTCGATACACCCCCTTATCTTTTTTCGGTTCATCATATAGCATCTCATATTGTTTCTTCGTTTATCAGTTTTCTGCGGTAATTTTTTTTTGTGAGTTCTCTTTATTATTTGTATCATTTATAATCTCTCCTTTGTTTCTCTCGCTCGTGTGTATATAAGAGGTGTGTGTAATGCGCAAGATTTATACGGCATAGCTCGCGCGACAGATGGTTGTAGGTGAGTGAGTATACAGTGAGCGAAGTCGAGCAGTTTTGTTTCCATTACGTTTAAATATACAATATATTATCTTTGTATTTTCGTTCTCGCGAACTTCGCAATATCGTATCGCGACAACTTTCGCTTCTTACGCGCGGAATATATATCTATAATAGAGATGTGTATGCGCGACGAGGATGATGGGGGCTTTCGAGGGGACAGACGGAAGCGGGAAGTAATGTAATCAACGAAGTAAAAACTAAAAATCATTATACAGACTTAAGTCAGCGTACGATAAAATCATTAAAAAAAATAATTACGAATAACTTAGACAATAATAAACATAATACAATCGTTATACGCATTGATGGCAATGCGCAATAAGGATCGACCCGATTTTAGAAAGAGAGTAAAGTAAGGGGGTGGGTATAAGGGACAGAGGAAACAATATAGTAACAGCATATTTATATATAGATTACATTTACAATAAATTAAATTAATTCAAGAGAAAAGTAAAAGGCCGAAAAGTACATTGTGGAATCCGCCCCTGACGAGGGCCAACGAGGGATATATATCATATATACGTTAAGCTACGAGGAGAGATTTCGATTTTTAAAATTATTCTTAAGGTTCTCGTTTTGCATTAACTACACCGAGAGATACTGAATATTCATTCTCCTCGATTAGTTGATTCTCAACGGTTTTTTTTCATCATCTTTGTTGCAACAATATATAATATCATACAAGGAAACTCATACGGGGCTATTAGAGGGATAACAGAATTAGATATAATAATTACAGAAGAGGATCGAGAGTCACTGAGGGGATCGTTGGAGGGTAGGCATATAGACAGATGTCGCTCATGTGGGGGAACAAGTAAAAGTAAAAACGAAATCCTTCGTTTATATCTCGGTAAACAAGAGAGAAAGAGTGAGAGTGAGAAGTATCGCTACTACATTTATGTATATATCTCGCAAGGCTTAGGAATCTTCAGACCGAGCACCATTGTGTGTGATTAATAATTTTAAATTCTCGCTCCTCATGATGATAATCATCTGGTCGCATTCTCTCGTTCTCTAAAAAGAGTATGGTATACGCATACATCGCGCGCGCGGCTCAATCACATCGAGTAAGTAAATATATCGAGCTCTCTCGCGGTGCGACGAAGAAGGCGCAGCTGCACTTTATATTATATGGTAACCCGTTTGTCCCGCGCGAGCAATATCGATCGACTTAAATTCTTCTCTTGTTTCTCCGTTGGTTCCTCCGTCCGTCCGTCCGTCTGTCTGTATGTGTGTGTGCGTGTGTGTACGCGTGTGCGTGCGTGGGAGACCGGGAGGGAGAGGAGTATAGGAGAGGGTTGGTAAAGGCAGTGGTTCGTTACTTCGGTATACATTACCCGTTTTTTTATTCGTCTGCTCTCGCACACGATACTATAACAGTACGCCCCAGCTTTGTCTCTCGCCGCACCGTACGCAGACTTTCACTACTGAAAACACCGAGCGCGTGGTTTTTTTTCTTTCTCTTGGAACGTAACTGAAGAAGAGCGAACGTGCTTATAGATTACACGCGTTTGCGTATTTGGTGTACGTGTGACTATGTGGATGTTATACATTTTTATGCATTTGTAATATGATATGCGAAAAAGAAAAGCGTGTGGTTGTTCGTATAGTATATAGTATATTTTTACGGCTATACGCAACCTCTCCTGCTCACGTGCTCCTTTTCTCTCGACTCGTTTTATAGCGGCGGTAAAAAAACACGAAGCGTTTCCTGTATCTCTCAAATTCTCTAACTCTATATCGCGAGCGAGCGCGCGCGCCCACTTTTCCTCCCCCACACTGCGGTACAAAAAAATTGCTGGAACAGCGTGGCAGCAAGATTTTGGCTCGACAGCGGTAAAAAAAGGACCAACAACAACAGCGGTGGCGGCGGCGGCGGCGGCGGCACACCCGCGCGGATAAACCTCAACGATAACAAAGTATTTACATGCTCTCTTTCGTTCTCTATCGCTCTGTACAGATTGCGACGAGACAGTGTTTGCGCGGCGCCTCCTTCGACGGCTATACGCTATTAACTTAACAGCTTCGCGCAGCTATTATCAAACTATAACAATCCCGCTCTTTCTCTCTATAACAGATCGTTCGGCGTCGCGTCGCTCTCGTCCGTCGCTTTATCGTCTCTGTCGCGGTCGAGTTGAGGACGGTCTTCAAAATCACGCACCGTTTTTCTTCTATCTTATATATGTATTTATACAATATCTCGATCGTTCGTCTCTCTCTCTCTCTCCCTCTCTCTCATCTGTTTCTTTCCCTCCCTCTATACAACGCGCGCAACACGCAAGATAACTCCCGTCGCGTGTCGTACATCCTTATACTATCTTCCTGTCACTCGCACTCTCTATATGGGTTTTTTTGTCATTCACACATAATATATATATATTTATACTCACAGTCACACAGTATAACGCGCCTACTTTAAATTTTACTTATTTATTCTTGTTTAATCTTTAATCAACCTATACTTAATAAGAACGAGGCGCGCATTCTGTTAAATTTGTTTCACTCTTTCTCTCATAATCGCTCTGTTAGCAGTCAGATAATCACGCGTCGCAATACATTAACTCTCTCGCTCGGACAAATACATATATATTCCACAGATGGGGGCTGGGGGCCCGTTTAATGGCAAGAAGCGTGCACACTCTCTATTGTTTTCCTTCCTCGTTAGCGAATTATCTTATTATTTATTTAATTATTATTTTTCAAACATTTTTCTCATTTAACTCTCTCTTTTAGTTTTTTTCTCATTTTTCATCTTGTTTCTCTTAATATTCATCTCTATAATCATCGTCAACTTCGTCATCGGTTCTCGCGCGCGCGCCATTCTATTATATAGCTCTTTCTCTCTCGTACTTGTGTTATACAGAAAAACATTTCAGCTGCGTATGTGTGTGTGTATGTGTGTGGTGAGAGAGGCTGCACCGCGAGAGCGAGAGACAGAGAAAGGGAGAGAAAGAGAGAGAGAGAGAGAGAGAGAGAGAGAGAGAGAGAAGCGCGATCGGCGCGTGCGAGCTCCCAGACCAGCGGAGACACCCCGGCTATACATGACCTATACACGACGGACGTTGTGTGCACGGCATGTACGCACACACACACACAAACACACACACACACACATTCATATGCACACGAAACGCGGAGAAGCTTGCACAACGCACGAGCTCGACTCTCCCCCTTCTTGCTCTCCCCCCCTATATGTATATAATGAGAAGAAGTGGGTGTATATCACTCACTGTGCGCGTGAGGTATAACGCACCATTAGCGTAAATCTAAGCGTATGCGAGGGGGGTATTCGCGAGAGGTGAGAGGATCGAGCTTGCGCGCGTTCGCGCATCCGCGCACGAGTATTTCAATAATATAATAGTCTCTGCTGCACAGAGAGACAGAGCAGTCTCTGAGCTGCTGCTGCTCGCGCACAAAATATCGCCGGGGGCTGCTGCTGCTGCTGCTGCTTCTGCTGCTGCTGCTGATTATTCCCATCTCATATCGTGGGAGTAGCTGCTGCTGTTGCTGCTGCTGCTGCCGCGGCTTGGGCTGCTATTAATAATGCTGCAATGAGGCAGTTGAGTCGTGGCTCACTTAGACGGCCGTCTCGGTGTGGCTGTGGCTGGAGAGTCGCTCGACGTCGATTTCGGGGATGGCCAGCTCGTCCGGCAGATTGTCCGCGTAATCGATGCTGCTCGTCTGGGAGAGCCGCTTGTTCAGGGAGGACTGCTTCCTCAACACCTCGGCGAGATTCGTCGTGTTGCTGTGCTCGCCGTAGCGCGAGTCCAGGCCCTGTCGAAATGCGTTCACTACGCGGATCTGTAAACAGAGGCCAGAAAAAACGGCCGGTAGTGGCGATAGACGCCAGTAGTTAGTAGAGCTTCGTAATGTTTCTAATTCAATTTTTTTTTTTTTTTTTTTTTTTTTTTTGGAGTTGTGTGTTTGGTAGAGATTGTGAGCAAGATCGACTTTCGTGCGGGATTGTTGTTGCTGTTCTGGGGAGTAGGATTAGTTTCGTTTTGGACAGAGAGTGGTTTGGATTAGGTTGAAATTTGAGATTTTTTCTTTGCGCTGAATTGGAGATGGTTGACGATTTTTGCCGCGTGCTGTGGAGGAAGCGAGATCTCGAGTACAGCTGTTGTAAATCTTTTTGTCGCCCGACTTGGAACTTACCTTCTAGAGATTATCTATATAATTCGGTTCACCTCGAAATCTCGCTGCTTCGATAACGTATGGGAAAAATTGCAACGCATTCCATCTCAGCGTTACAACACGGTTTACCCAACAACTTTCGAGGTTCGTTAGATAATTTTTTTATAAAAGGCACATATTTCGTCAAATATAAGCAGGTCTAAGGACGTCAAGCATCAGGTTTGTTTTATAGAATTCTAAGGATGTTTAATGGATTATCATTAGTTAAATCCAGGATGCAAGCGTTTCCACTTCAAGACTATTGAAGAGGATAAAGGACAATTGTTTCAGGGATGCAGGAGTTATTATTATTAATTTTTTTGTATTTTTGTTATTACTTTAAGAGGCCGATATTCAATAAAAATATTTGCTGAAGCATTGTTAAAAACATCGAAACGGCCTTTTTAAGTCTGCGAACTTTGAAAAATTGAAGCGTTACTTTTCTCAAACACAGGTTGAAAGCAAAGGCTTGTGAATAAGTTACAAAAGCTACACAAAAATTTAAGTAAGTATATATGTATAAACGTAGACAAGCAAATGGACTTTTCTTTTCTCATGTTTTAAGAGAAATTCGAGGTTGATGCGTATTGAAGATGTTATTTTTAAAATAATGTTCAGTGGAATGTACAATTCTACTTATTTTATAGAATGGGTCTTGCAAGGTTATAATCATTATACACCGGCAAAAGGAAGTCATAATTTTCCCTTTTTTGTTAAAAGCACATCAGCTTTTCGATATTACTTAGTTAGTTCTCAAGCGTCAGAAATTTTTTTTTTCGTTATAAATCAACAAGCCTTTCGTTAGTATTGCATATGTAAAACGCGAGCAAGGCAATAACATCGAGCACAATTGCTTCGACAAAAAAATATTGAAATATGCGTATCGCGCGAATATCAAAGGCTTTGCCGGAAATATTGCATGCACCCATCGACCATAAAACAAAAGTCCTTTTTTCTTGATAATCTTTTTTTTATCATTTTTTTTATATCGACGTTAGCAATTTGCACGTATAATACGGATCACAATCTCTTGCAAAGTTGGCTGTTCTTGACAAACAGAAAAGACAAAGACCAAAGCGAACAGACAAAAGCAAAACTTATTATTTTCTAAGCTTCCTTTGCAACAGCTAGATTTTTGTATCATCACATAGAAAAACTGCATTTTTTCGCTACAGATTATCAATAGAGCCAGGCTTTTTCATTTTGTATTCGTCGCTTTTTCTTTTTTCGACCAAACGTTTTCTCTATATATGCACGCGACATACAGAGTGCTCCTTTCATTTTTTTCTTTTTTGTTCAATCTAACTTTTCTCTTCGAAGTGAAGAAAAATTTTGTTCGATGCCTCGAATCGGTAATACATCACGACCATATGTAGAAATATATACGTAAGTGTATTTATATATGAAGGACAGTGAATGTATAATAAGCCAAAAGACATTCAAACCCTCGATATGCGTATTACAAAAATATCAAGTAGACTCGTGGGCTTTCATAGACAACGATTAAGACAGATAATATATAGTGATCGTGATATTCATGTATATATATATAATCTTTAGCAAAAGCCACGAAAGCCACGTAAGAGATATGCGATGTAAGTTAGGCGGTTAAACTTTAATAACACGTAAGACAGACATAGATTTAAGGACTTAGAGAATAGAGACAGAGAAAAAAGAAATTGAGAAAAGTTTCTTTGACTCTGAAAGTAGGTTGAGAAAAAGGAGAAGAGAAGTTAAAGAGATTATGTTGTTATTTTTGTGATGGTGTACTGCATTTTAGTGGTTTTTTTAGACATTGGTTTACACATATATTTTATAGAGAATCATTGTTGTAAACATTGTTTGGTGCTCTTTTGTTTGTCTTACCTCGTAGCGCACCATCCTATATTAACGTATCGTATGAATTGTATGTTTAGTCCACAGAATATAAATACAAAAAAAAATGAAGAAAAGTGAGATAACAGAGTGTCTGAGAACTTTCCTTTAGCAGTAAACTTTGTAACAAGCATTTGTAAGGCCACGATCGAGCACCAGAGAAAGCGAATATATGTATATATTTGGTTTACGAACAATAATCATTCATTGGCAAAAAACAAACGAACACGTTTGTACTCTTGTACACTTTAATAACACAACAAAAAACGAAAGCAAAGCACTCTGTATAACGCTGGCATTCCTTCGCAAGCTTCTGTTTTATTATCCTTTGTAACATTATACTTAAAAAAAATGAAAAATCCGACGAAAATATTTTTGCTCGATCACTGATAGAGAAGAGACAGTATAGAGCAAAAAAGAAGAAAAAATGTGAACGTCGATTAACAACTCAAAGTAGTGGGAGTGTTAATCAACGTTGCGCGCTTTAAAAAATTGTGTTAGCAACGATCATAATATTAAATAAGCACAGTCTCGCCAAAGACCAAGCGCGCGGCAATATAAATGGGTATAGCGGTGTTTTCCAAAATTCGTGTATAATACAAGTCTGTTAGAGTACGTACAAGAAATATAGTAATAATAGACAGTACAGATAATAAGATAACAGAAAAATAATAGTAACTTTGTATGTAAGTAATGTACATATAACCTTGATGTGCAAATAATATAGATATGAATAATGGTAGTCTCGTTGTAGTAAACAACATATGGGGAAGTTCTAAGCATTTCAGATATTTAATAAAGAAAAACTGTCACTCAGCATGCTTTTTGTAGGTAAAAAATATAGGAAAAAAGTAAGTATTAAAAACATATTGATTGGTTCGAAGCTGTTAGTAAAATTATATACTATTTTCCGATGTTTGAAATCTATTCAGTCCTGTGATTTTTGTTTAATACTGATATCTGCCATAAGTTTTCAAGTTTTCTTCTTACTATGAACAAAGTTCGTATTTGCACTGCTTAAACATGTTTGTATCACGGTGAACAATTGGTGAAGAACAAAATAATTTAGTAGCATATACTATAGATCCGAAAATATGTTTATGAACTGACATATTAGAAAAACAGTTATACAAAATAATTCGAAATGATGTGGTTAGACTTATTAATAAACAACAGAGACAAAGATATAAATAAGGATAGAAATGTACACAAAGATAAACAATAGATAATTCGCATGTAATTTGCATAAGATTCTCCGGTTGCTGTTCTTTTTTGCTTAGCCGTATACTTACGCTTTTTTCACTCAAGGCAGAGTAGAGGGAAGTGGTAGCTCATTTTTTAATTGTCCACCTGCTTTATCTAGCCCCAACTGCGTGCACTTCGTTACTGGCGGTAGTCGAAGTACGAAGAACCAACGCGTACACACACATACAAGACAGACGCGTGTATACATCTTCGTTCAACGAAATTGCAACGTCTTCTGTTTTTATTTTTCGTTGTCTTTGTTTCATAATTTTCTTTTGCGTTTCGCTTTCATTCTAATTAATACGATTCAAAACTTCAACACAATCGTTATCGTTTCTTCGAGTTCGCTTTTTTCAATTATTGCATGTATTTTTTCGTATTATGGTCGCAACATATGGATATTTTTTTGGATAACTTAAACAAACAAACTAGAACTAATAAAAAATAAAAAAATGATTTTTCGCAAGTCGCCTGCCTTAGAAGTACAAGCATTTTGACGCATTTCGAATCGAAGAATAATTATTCTACCAATAATCTATCTTTATTCGTGCTTTTTCTGCATATTTATTTTTTTCATATCGAAAGTTGTTGGACACACTGCTTTTCCCAGATTACGACTTAACTATATGCTTAGAATATGTCTAAGAGATTTTTGAAAGCATAGTAAGCTGCATCAACGGCAAAGACGGCAGCACAGATATAACGAATTGTTAATGTTACATGTTGCTGAGCAAAATATAATTTAACCAATATCTACTGTCATCTGCTTCGACATGAACTAATGAATAATATTTCAATCAATACAAGAATATGTAAAAGCTTCGCAGCAAAATGTGATATTAACAAACCTTGTCCTTCCGTGATATTATTGGCAGTAATGTTGATGAAAAAAAATTGTTATTATTAATAGTGTGAAAAACAATCATTATATGAGCAAAGACAAATTAAAAGAAAAAATAATCAGCAGGGCAGGGCATCACAACTACGCTCAGAAGCAGTACAGAATTCAACAAAAAAATATAACAGGCAGTTTTTATAATAAAATATAGGCTAAAACGATCCAATGCTGAAACTATTTAACAGTATACTCAATAACTGAGCAAAAACAGAATATTTTCAAAAGCTTGAATATTTAATAATAGTTTCATCGAATCAGAAAATATTCGATTTAGCAAGATTTTTTTAGTTAAATACACGATGTCGATATATACATTTTCGATACATGTGTGAATAAAAACAATTTCACGCATGATCCACATATAATCACTTTTACGCACACATGTATAGAAAAATAACGTTCAACACAAGTGCAAAAATTGATTCTATACTCGTGTGATTATCAACCTCACTTCGCTCAGACGACAAACCTCATACTCGCGTAGAATCAACTTTTGCGCACTTGTATCGAAATACACTATATTAAACTTGTTGTTATAAATTCGCAAATACATTTTAATCGCATTAATAATAAGTCCAGTAGAGAAAAGAAAGAATATTAGGTAAAAACTATATTTAAGAAATTTAGTATTGTATATCGCTATTTAACTTAGTATTATGGGCAGATAGAGTTAAATTATAATTGCAACTAGAAATGAAAGTCAAATGAAAATAATTGACTGTACTTAATATAAACTAACATAACATAATATCAGCTGTAAGTCAACGCGTTTGATATACTATTATGTTCAGAGCTACGTCTCTCGAACGCAAATCAATGACCCCATGAATTATTGTCGTTTTATCATCTTCTTATTTATTCTCCATAGTAAGAATTCCATATTTGCAACTACATTTGATAATGAAAACGATAATCGAACAAAATGTATAACGCTTTAGAGCGCATGCAAGCATGATACATAAATATGTATATATAAAAACAGAGATTATAGATATCAGACGAAGAGCTTGTACGAAAAATATATAGAGCAATATTAACATACGTTATATATAAATATATATATATATATATATATATATATATATATATATATATATATATATATCGAGAAAAATAGTGGCTGAGTGTTGTGAGAAGTGTGCATTTCTCAAGGTGTTAATGCGAGAGCTTGCGGACACACGACAGTTAAGCACACAAAGAGCGAGAGCGAGTATGATGTGTAAGAAGTGTATGAAATCTAAAAGAAATAAATAAATGTTCTGTAAATATGAAAAAAAAGAAAAATATAAAAAAGGAAAATGAAATAAAAATATTAACCTTCAGAAGACAATAACTAAAAAATTGAAAACACATTTGTAAAACCATAGAAAATAGTATACAGAATCTAAGTGTCTATGCTACATATTACTTATATTTTTTTTATAGATAATTCGATTGTCTTCTAAAAGTCATGTCGAAGATAGGAATAAAAAAATCAAATGTTAAAATTAAATGAAAAATCATCAAATACAGTTTCGTGTTAAAACCTGAGACACAAAGCAAAAGCTCTATCTGAGGAGCCCCGATTAAAGAAATCGAGTGTGTCTTCAGAAGCGCATTGAGCTTGTGTGAACTCAAAGGTAAATACGAGTCAAACCAAAAGTGGGTGGAGAAAAACAACCAAACATAAGGAAAATCAATCAGTAAACAAAAATCGAAAAAGGGGATCAGAAAAACTGAATAACAAAAATAATATTAAAAATCAAATGATATAAACTAAAGTGAAGAAAAAAGTATGAGTGATGCATAAGACTGACAGCGCAGAAAAGTCTGAGAGCAAGAGAGAGAGAGAGAGGAGCGCTTACAGCTTGGTCTGTCGAGCTCTTGCTGTAGGGTACCGGTATCAAACGTTCCTGCAACTCGCCACCTATCACCTTCAAGAGTAAAGGGTAATATGGTTACAAAAAAGAGAGAAAGAGAAATTATCAAACGAGATAAAACAAAAAGAGTAGGAGATATGGCGCGATACGATTCAAAGTTAAAATTGTATCGTATCACTATTTCTTGGTGACATATAAACGCGTCCTTACTAGTGAATGTGTAACATGTCTAAGTTTATTTGAGTATTACTTCCACATCCCTTTAGTAACGCCAACATAAATAACAAACCGATTTATATGTGCAAAAGGAAACTAAAATTTTTCTGTTTACTTATAGAATGACAATAAATCGCGATACGCGGGAAAGATAAGGCAAGCACTTAAGTTACTTTTGTGTATAATTCATCTAAGCAAAAATGTAGTGCCGAAGGACTAATTTTTTTTATGAAAACGAACAGTTACGTACAACGTATTCAGAAAGTTAGCTAAGCTACGTAAATAAAATCAAGTAATATAACACGCGCAAAAAGGGATCGTAATATACATGTGTAGATATATAGGGAGAGGGGGCATTTGTAAATGTTTATATAATCGTGATAAATCAAAGTTTATATATACAATCAGCTATTACGACGTTTTTCAGTTTATACAAATTATTAATGAGAGAGCGAGTCAACGAGAGCACAAGTGGCTACACATTAGTTATATTTAACGATTATTGTAGAAAATATGTATGTGATATGCCATCAATCGTCAAGTCAAATGGACCAATTCATAAATTAAGAAATAATTGTTCGGCATTTGTTCTCTACAACTTTTCTACAATGCGTTAATTAAACGTATATTCGCACGACTCGCTCATCACTTTTACGTTTTTTTAATTATTATTGTGCAGAGTGAGATGTGTAAAAAGAGAAATAGATAAATAGACATAATAGAGAGAAAGTAAGAGAATTGGAATTACTCGATGGATAGGAGAGATAGAAAAAAAGTGAGATAGAAAGATACAAGTGAATGATAGAAATAGAGAGATAGACAGAAAGATAGAGTAAAACTGGTAGACGAGACAGATAGAATGATGTAAAGAAACACTGATATATACTGATTTAAAAGTACTCATGATTTTTCATAATATGGTCTATTCCACGTTACTTTCGGAAGACGTAATTAATAATGTTGTACCAAGCCTCAGATATAAATAGAGAGCGACAAAAATGTGAGAGTATATTATAACAACACACCTTCGTAAATTAAAACAATTTTTGGTGGAGTTCAAGTTTGTTTCAATACATATATGAGTAAAATAATGTATTAGTTTGTTTGGCAATTACGGGTATTCAGCTCGTCGTCGAGAAACAATACGTTGAAATGTTTCGTTGGTGAAAGAAAAAAAGGCACAAAAGTTGGCACGTTGACGGCCGAGGCAATCGAACCCATCTTATTATAATTTACACTCATCATGGACCGTCAATTGTTCTTAGTTTCCTATAACAGGTATACAGCGTAACTAACCTGGTGTAACGGGTTTAACAAAAAAAGTGATTCTCCAATTTGAAAAAAAATAAAAGAACGAGAGCATTTTACTTAAACTGATTCCCGCTTTTTTAAGAGTACATTAAAATAAAATAAATTTATAAATAATCATGAATTGTGCTTTGGTAGAATCGTCCCGCTCGGTGTGTATGATTAAAATGACTGAGCCAAATGCGAGGTTTTTTTTAAGAAAGATACAGTACTTTTATTGACCGTCGAAGTTAGAGTTCAAAATGTCATTTTGTATTTTACTAAACCTTCAACCTGAAACAATGTCTCGATTGTTATGTATATAGCTTTAAATCCTTATTATATAGTATCCTATCGCGCGCCGAAGGGGCGCAACATTCATCTTTTTTTCAATTTTTTCCTTATATGTCAATATACGCAATTATATGATCAAATATCAACGTTTTTCAATTATTTCACATATTATAGCTTAATTTTTTGTTGTCCTGTTTCTTTTAAATTACTACGTACATACTCGCTATAGTACAACACCGCTAAAAACAATTGGCAGCGGAAATGGCAGCGCTTCCGGTTTTCCCGACCGCCCAGTAAGAGAGAAAGCTCAAAAACGTACCATGTCAGTGATTTTCTTATTGCTTCTCTCGATTCGTATATGTCCCGCTTAATAATTAGGTATTTTCTCGTTTATTTGTCTACCCTTCCTTCTTTCTTACAATCGCAAATTCACTTTCAAAATCATACTCGTATATCACAAAAAAATAGCATAGCTCGTATAAAATCGATAAGTTCTATGTATTTCTTCCTTTTTTTTTACAAATATACAATATTCGTCATAGAGTAAAATCATTATTTACCATACAAACAATTGATTGTGTTCAAAAAATCGCCTCGACCGTACGTAAAGAAAGTTTTAACTAAATAAAAGCAAAACTTTAATTTTTATCGTTTTCTTCTTATCTTTTCTTTACTTTCTTTTGTATCATGTGTAATGCTCGAATCGAGAAAAGCGTAATATATAATAATTGCAGGCGGCCACGAAAATCGGTCCTCAATTTTTCCTTTAATCGCGCGTCCCTTGTTATACACAAAGTCGCAATAACGTGTCTTAAACTTTATGATAGTGATCATAAATATATTATATATTTATATAACATATTCTATATGCATCATATAATTGTAATAATAATGATGTCTGTAGGTAACTATTATTAATTGCTAGGTTCAGTGTTTTTAAAAAGCTAAAATACTTTTCTTATTTTACCGCAACTCATTTCTTTGCTTGCATGTTTGTTCTCTCGTTAATGGTAATTTGTTAATATTATTTGTTACTTGCTTTTTGTTTCTCATTGTTATAGATTATTATTTTAAACGTTTAATGTTCCATCATAAAAAGTTCGTTACTCTATTATTTTTAAGTGCTAATCGAGATGCACAGCTCGCGGCAATCTCGACGCTCGAATTTCGCCGCGATCCCTCCTGTTTTGTTTATATTATATTTTGTGTACAACTACGCGGGCATAAATCGATCGTTTAAAACCATCATCACAAGAATGCATGGGGATAAAACGCAAGAATAAAAATAAACGCGATACAAAATCGAAAAAAGTATTCGCGTATAATTAAAAACGAATAGAACGTAAAAAATGCTTTATCCACAAAGAAAGATCGACAGCAATTTTGTATTCCGTTGATCACCTCTAGCCAATTGTCAAAGGGACGAATATTAAAAGTATTATCATATCGTTACGTCGTGCTACAATTTTTTCCTACATCATTATCATATAATCAACTTTGTAACGCATCCTCGATTATCGTTACAGCGCCCAAAAGATTTATATAGATTTAAATATGTATATTATTATATGACAATAAGTACAGTGCATGCGACTCGTTTTCCTTACTATACATCTATCAGTTGCGCGCGCGGAATTTACTTTTTGCTTTATAATCTTTTATTTCTTGGAGTACAGATTGCCCTCAAATTATTGTGTGTGGCATTATACCATGTCCGCTTTGCATTTTCGGGTCACGCATGCGTACACACGCGCTAGAGAGATTTCATGCTCTTACGGTTTTATATTTATTTTTTTTTAATTTTTTTTTCATTATACCTTATTACTAATCCATAACATTATCACTATCTTTAACGATAGTTATTTTATTCGTGTTCTTGTCTCAAACGCGTACAATAATCTCAACAAACACGGCAACGAGCCGTCAAAGGCCGACTCGGCCTCAAAAAGTTCTACAAAGAGAGGAGCACATAGCAGTAGAGGTACAACGATAAGTCGACGCGTGGGGAGGAAAGTGCAAAGCGAACGTGGCTCGTCGATAACAAGTCTCGGGTGGCTTACAAGATTAATTTATACAAAAAATTTAATTGGTTCAAACGCAAATGATCGATAATGGTAATAAAAATAATAGCAATAATAATAATAATAAACTTAATGACTATTAGTTATTAAATAATAGACAATGGTTACGATTATTAGATAATATGCAATAATAATATTAATATAATAATAATAATAATAATAATAATAATAATAATAATAATAATAATAATAATAGCAACATAAATAAAAACTTACATTATAAAATCGAGACTGGGAGCCCAATCAACGTTCTCCACGGAACCATCGTTGAGATATATTATCATTACAACGTTAAAAAAATTCACGCCTGTGTTGTTACAAAAATGCATTAAAAATACAATATGACAATAACAAAACAAAAAAATAGAAACACAGGGTCGGGAGCATAACATCACCATCGTCATATGCGTATTAGAAAACAAGTCAGTGCAAAATTTCTGTTTTAGTAATCATTAAAAACGGTTAGTAAAGTTTGAGGGCCCCGTTAGTCTTCAAGCGGGGTTTACAGTATTTCAATCGTATATAATTGTAATTTTAAAACGTTCAAGTAAAGTTGTTTATCTCTAATAGATCGTTATATGTGTATATATAATTATTCATTGCTTCGTACACAAAAAAATTGGCAGAGAACAATTGAATGTTAGTGCCTCGTTGGATAGCAAGAGGTTGTAAGTACATTTTGCTTTTAATATTGGAGAAAAAATAGATTCAGTACAAGAATAGAGACAGTGATAAAAGACGGTATATAAAGTCCGACGCGATAATAATTTTATCGTTTTCTGTATATAGTTCCTTATCCTCGAGGTAAAAGTCTCATTTTATGGAAAAAATATGTGGCATCGGGTCAAAAGAGAGTCGTGAAAATAAGAAAGTTTATTACACTAGACACACGGGAAATCAGTGAGGAGAAAAATGCTTTACATAGAAAGAGTTTATCGGAGACTTTTGCTGCTTCTATTATTGTATAGTCTTGTTCATCTAAAAAGCCAACGCGTGCTTTATTGAAATTTCGATCTTTTGATTATTATCGTACAACGCGGTCAACAAAGCGATTTTATTTTTATTGCGTTCTCGTATTTTTATTTTACTCGTAAGCTTTTTCTTTTTTTTTTCTCCGTTGAACTTTCATTGACGTTTTGTATACAAAAATAAGTGAACTCATTAAGTTTGACGCGCTAGCCGCATCGCGATATATATCCGTATAAAGTTTTAAAGTTAGGTGGATGATATACAAAGGGGAAAATCGATTGTCAACACGGACAGACGCATTCACATCCCAACCCAATTAAAGCAAGCAGACAGGCAGAACAGGCAGGTAATTCAGGCAGGATTTTAGTTATAAGTTCACCTTTTAATTTTTTTTACATATTATTGGATCTTTTGTGAACGTTTAGAGGTTTTCCCGCAACAAAGTAGTGGAATAAAAGCGAGGTATATACATTTTTGTTCTTACTTGTTAGGATTTTTGTTTCAGAGAATGAGTATTTAAGAGTGAGAGTACAGCGAAATGATAAAAAGTGGAGGTGTTAAGTACACATTGTTCTTCCTGCCGCCCAAAAGCAAATGACGTTCCCGTAAGTTTACACATTCGTTTTTACTAGTCAGTATTTATTTGACGAGGTAATAAAGCTCGATTCTCCAATAACCGGTTATACATTGGGTTCCGTGAGTTTAGCAGCAGTAGTAGCAGCAGTAGTAATATTATTATAGTATTTGTTGTGTTTGGGTGCGTGTGTATGCGTGTGTGTGTGTGTGTGTGTGTGTGCGTGCGCGTGTGTATATATATATATATATATATATGTGTGAGGCAGTTTTGCAAATTTTAACAGGAGAGATACTCGATATATATACACACACACACATACAAATGAATATACAATTATGTATGTAGGCACGTACGAAGAGTCTTGTTTATAGTGAATCATTTTTTCCATTTTTAGAAAAGCAGCGCAGCACAAAAGAATGAGAGTGATTAAGAGAGAGACGACATAACACAATAATATCCCATCCTCGTCACTGAGTATGTATAAGTGAGTTATGCAATCAGATGAGGGAAAGAATGTGTCTGTCAGTCGGTGACAATATTGCACGCGCAAACAAGACAAGTATATATCTAAAGGGGAGATGCGATGCAGCTGTATAGATTTGATATAGAGATAGATGGATAGTGACATTGAGAGGGAGGGGAGAAGTCAAAGTGAGCTTTAAGGCTACAACCCTGTACACTCCGGTTTCCGTGTTGAGGTTCCGCATTCAGTCCCGTGTGGTACATAAAGACACATTCACAAACACAACACACGTGGCACAGAGAAAAAAGAGAAAAAGAGGTAAAGCAAGTGTGTGTTTCACGTTGTCCCCCGAAAAAAATTGCTGGAGAAGAAACGAGATCAGCGTGAAGATCAATATACAATCGAAGACATGCCAAGAAGAAGAAGAAGAGAGGACAAATGATGATGACAATGATAATTTTCCGTTCTTGAGATTCGTCGTTTCGTCGATAGGACATCACACACATAATGATGAGACAAGGGGAGAGAGACATACAACAGGTCCGTTCCGTATTTCCGTCTCGGTTTCTCTGGATTTTGATAAAAAAATTAGTCAAGTCTGAACAATGAGGCAGACGGTCATATTATACAGTATATTAGAGCGAGAGTGTAGCAAAAAGTGAGCTCTCATACGTCGACGATAATAACAACAACAACAATAAGAACAACAGGGGGTTGTGGGCAGAGACGGAAGTAGGATACAGATAGAAGAAGATAGATGTACACAGATACAGAGAAAATGGGCGTACTGGTCTCGTCTCTCCGAGATCTCAAAGGACTTTGCAAAGATAGAAGATAGAAGAGAATTACACACAGGGTGAAGTATTCTGCTTTCATCTTTGTTCCGTCGTATTAACAAGAGGTAAAAAAGACAAAAGTCGTCTGAGAATAAAGAGATAGAAGACAGAGAGAGAGTGAGAGAGAGAGAGAGAGAGAGAGGGAGATATATATGTATATATATAAATAGATAAAAAAGTGAGTAGCTAAAAAGAGAGATAGATTGAGAGAGGTAAATAGCTAAAGACGAACAACGATTAAAATCGCTCCTTCTCTAGCATTTAGATACAGGTCTCGTGGACGAATTTGGGCAGTTCCGGGAGTACGAGATTGTTGGCGCTCGATCTTAGGGAATTAGCCGAATTGTTCGCATCCTCTTGTTGCTGCTGCTGCTGTTGTCTTCCGTTGTTCTGCTGCTGCTGCTGCTGCTGCTGCTGCTGTTGCTGCTGATGGTGGTGTTGATGGTGATGCTGATGGTGGGGATGATGGTGATTGCCAGGCACGTAGAGCAGTAGTGGAGATGTTGCCCCGCGGCCGGCTTCGTGCTCGCCGCTGTTGGGCGTCGTCGTGGCTGAGCTCGAGTTGGTCTGCTGTTGCTGAAGGGCCATCCTCGCGGCCTTGGTCGCCGGGTCCTCGTCAATGAACGTGAAGTCTGAGAGGGGACGGGGCCCAGTGTGGCTGCGCGAGCTGCGCATACTGTGCAAGCTGTGCAAACTATGGACGGAGCGACGCTCCTCTAGGTCTTCCAGAGTCGACCTGAACGCTCGGATTACCCGAAGCTGCAACGAGAAGAGCAATCGGAACACGGCCGACGTTTCTGAATCATGTGTGGAGGGCTTGGGACACTTTGTGTGTGTGTGTGTGTCTATAGGTGTGAGTGTGTGTGTGTGTGTGTGTGTGTTAAAACCATTTTTTTTTTCATATTCAAGGGGTTCGATTTCTGTTTGGAAATGCTGTGTATAGTCTGTATACGTATATATATATATGTGTATGTGTATGGTTCTTAACAGAGGCAGACTGATAAGTATAATGCATTATATTTTATATATAAAAAGATGATGAGAGATGTTGGACGTTGTATTGAGATTTGGCGAGATATATAATAAAGAGAGATACAGAAATACAGTTTGAGGAAAGACAGAGAGATACAGAGAAGTATATGTATATATCACTATGTACACAAGGCCAGCGACACACACAAGCACGCCGATCTGATTGTATATAAATAATAACAAGGAAGAACACCAGCCGAAGTTGCGAAAGTGGAATTCCGATCCATCAGCGGTATTTCTCCTTATTCTTCCGAATTTCGATATTTTTTTTTAAAGATCTATATATACTTTCTTTTATCTGCAGTTTTTGGTCTTGTGAGGAGGGAGGGGGAAACTGGGCCATTCCTTCGGCGCGAAGGAGTCGGCAAATCTCTGATAAAGGGTATGTAGTTGGTATGCTTTAGCGGTGGTATACAGTAGAAACGAGGCTTGACTGCCGGCTGAGTTTACTTTGCTCTGTATAGCATCCTTTGAGTACATTCGCTCTCTTTTATTCACGAAATGCTCTACAGCTGTATTATCTGGATACACATGAGGCCTTCCCCCATTGTCTCGGGGGCTGATGCTGCATTGTTTTTCTCTTTGTGTTTTTTTTGTGTTCACGTTTCTTTGCTTAGCTTTGATGGGTAATTTCTCGGTAAGGTATAGCGCTGTGTACGTCCTGGACAAGACGGCTTGCGGGATTCAAGAGATAGACGTGTGATAAGCTTGCTCGGGGTATATCTACGTCACTTGCACGAGCAATAGAAGTCGACCAAAAGCTCTCTCGGTCACTGACACACAATCGACCCGACGTAACGACGAAATTTCGAATTAGTAGATTAAAAAAAATAAATAAATAAAAACTCCGGGCGTTAGCGTTCGATTAGTATATAATACGGATTATAATAATACAACAATAAAAAATAGAAAACCAAAATACATTAGCGAGTTAAGTTGAGAGCGCGATAATTCCCAAATTAGAATTGGAATGTTTATTGTCAGTGTTAGATGTTAATGGTCGAGAGTCATGTAATGGCTTTCGGTCGACGAGCAGCGGCGGTGGCGGTACAGAGGGCAGCAATAAAGAGGCGGTTTCAAGTGCAAATTGCGTGGTGTGGGACACTGAGTGGCGGGGTAAATTCCGTTAGGTCATTATAAACTGGCACAAACGAGCAGTATATACGCACGACTTATATGGGCTGCAGAGCAGAGAATACGTACCTATTTTCACACTAGGATCTGCGGACAGCGCTCTTTCTCTCTTCCTCTCTCGCTCAACTTGAATTAACAATACAATTTGGCAGAGCGAGAGAGTCAGAGGGAGAGATGTATACAGCCATGGTGAGGTGATAACACAGACCTCGAGACAAGAGTTACCCCCGATCGAATTCACTGCACTTACACATTTGATGGCAATGAAAAAAAATCTCGATGCTTCCGCCTTGGTATAGAATACAAACAAAAGACAGAGAACGAAAAGCCTCGAATATATAGCAAAGCGTATTTCCATCAACTGTAGCCCGGATCACGATGACTAACGACAGAACACGGCGTTGTGAACCTCCACCCACCCGGTCGGAAGTAACTCATTCTCAAGGGTCCATCGGGTGTGGACCTAATGCGTCTTACCGGCAATTTGTCCAGTCACGATTCATCGATCGTGCGTAGAAATACAACGAGCACGGCATGCAATTTATACTGCTTTTCTCGACAACATCCACGTATATATTTATATAATGAATAATATATAATGTATAATATATAGAAAGCTTATTATTTCATATTCGTTATGCTTTTTGCATTTCCTAGATGGTTCACCCCCGCTATCGTAGCTTTTCACGATAGACACATGTACAACAGTTATATTACTCGTAGTTCGATTGGCACTTAATAGTGCGGCGTTCGGTTGTTTAAAAATGGTCCGCAACAGTCCTGAACCGAGCGAGTTGATTATCCTCGCTCTTCTACATTGTATACGTGTACACATATAAGTATAATCGAAAAAGTACACACACACACACACACACGCACACTTATATATTCATATATATGTGTGTGAGTGTGTGTGTGTGTGTTGGAAAAGAAGTGAAAAATTATAGTAACAAAACATTACAGAATAGTGTTTCGAAGGGCGCATAATAGCAATTTTATCAATGTAATGCTTATCGTATTTACATAATATGTCTCCTTTCAATGTAGGCATCCTTCGTAAAAAGCTCAATTTTTGCTGAGCTTTTTTAAGGATGTACACTGCCCGTAAATGAATATTTTGAATAACCCGCTCGTCGGCCATGTCAGTTCCCATGTATTTCTTATGGGAGGTGTCATGGCCGTTTGTTCGAATATTCAAAATATCCATTAACGGCTTGTGTACGTTCAATGAATGGAAGATACATTTTGTAAGCTTCCTAAATTTTTTTATCGCTCAAGTTATATTATACATATACGAACTCGAAGTAACGACTATCAAAAATGATAAATAAAGATCCAAAGAAAAGATAATGTATATGAGAAAGTTATAAGAAAAGAAACATAATTTTTAGGACATGTGCAAATAAAAGTTGGAATATATACAGCAATCGCATTCATTATTAATTTTGCGCATCTAACCTGCGGCTTCCGTTATCCCATACATATTTTTTCCAGTGACTTGTATCTATCGGATATGGTTCAAAGGGTTAAAATAAAAAATATTTGTGTGCCCGCGTGGTTACATTTTACAGCTTACGCGTGAAATAAACGGTGAGTGTACTATAATATAGTGATTCGTTTGATACAGAAATAGAGAGGGAAAAATGCAGACTAGATACATATAAGAGATGTAGCGAATCGATACGCATAGAAATAAATAGTGAAGAAACACTTTGGAAAATTATTTTAATACAACTTTTGTGCATGTATTCGAATGTTGATACTGTGCATAATTTCAGTTACGTGGGATATATATAAAAATATATGTATATAATAACCATACGTATAATGTGCGAACAAGAGTAAAGCATCTTAAGAATGGTTCGACTATAATAATCACTATGTGTAGTATTATTTTGAGTTTATTGATCCAACGCTTCGAGGGTGTAATCTCTCCTCATCAAGGCATCCAAAAAGAAATGTTTTATTTTGTATACAAATTTTATTTAACAAAAATTGCATTTCATTTTTTGATGCCCTGATGAGAAGGGATCACGCCCTCGAAACATCGGCTCAATAAACGCAAAATAATACTACTCATAGTAATTATTATAGTCGAACTATTCTTAAATTAAAAAACAAGTATTAGAATATTTTATAATATAAATAAAGAATCTTACTTGACATGTTACAGAAACCGTAATCAGAGTTAAACATCAAGTATAAGAAAATTTATTTAACTTATAATATACATATAAACACTTTTTTTAATTTGTAAGAACATATAGTGATATATGCATATATATGTACGAGAGTTAGAACAGCACACGTTGCACGTCCCTACCTATAAGAAAAGTTTAGACTTCCTGACTCAGACGCATGCGCACTAGATAAGCCAAGTATATAACGTCTACAGTGGCTTCACAACATCCGGTTCAGACTTTTGTATATAGGGATATTTCAAACACCGATTTTATACGAGTATATCGAGACTACAGTTAATAGTTCTCCTAATTACTAATTTATGACCGTTGAAAATACTGCACTGCAGCAATTTATACTTATGAAATAAGTAAACGAAGTAAGTAATAATAATAATGATCAGTAGCGAACGTATATATTAAAAATTGTATAACAAGTAAAAAAATATATCATACGACATCACAAGATTACGAGAGCGCCCATAAGTACACTGTACAAACTATGTGAATAAAGCCAGTGCGAATATTGAGTTTTAAGGATTTGGTGATCTCTTACTACATATAAAAGTTCGATTGTTAACTCTAAATAGAAATAATCGCCGTTATGTATACAGAGGCGTTATGCACAGCAATTAATGTATATATATATATATATATATATATTTTGCGTATAATAAAACAAGCGGCTTCTCAGCACACATACTGTAGACAGTGAAACGGCCAGATAAGACTGCATAAGCAACTTGTATATGAATATAACAATGTAAGCTTGAAGAAATATAACCCACAATGTCTAAGTCGGAATTCCAGTTTATAGTATACGAGCATTGACTATATATGTATATAGCTTAAGCATTCATTTATGTTCTGCTATCGTAAATACGTCAGTTCTCTGTACATTTGCGTATATAGCAGAGACTACGGCTTCTCTCGAGTTTTGGTTAACCTATAACCAGAGACAATATGCCAATGGGCACATTGTATCGTAGTTAGCGCGCATAGTTCGTTTATTCAAGTTATCAATGGTTAACAGGACGATCGGCTACTCATCTACGTCTATACAATACAGTATTATTATAGTCGCTTCGTCTATTAATACTATCGATAGTTTTCAGCGAGACCGAACATTCAGTGTCTAGTCAAACTGGGGTACCACTATGACAAGGGGGACTCTTGTACGCATTGTTAAATACGAAAAAAATGAGTAAAGAATCATGAATGAAGACATAAGCAACACACGCTTGTATGGCAATGTAAATTTGCGTACACGTTAAAAAAAGAAACAGACTCATAAGTATAGGCACACCCACACGTACGCACACACCGAGATACTATGTAAGATATAACGACTTAAAAAAGTCCAAAAAAATTAAACTGTATATAACTATATGTATTAGACAATCAAACAAAGTCACAATGAAAACTCTGCGCAGTTGCAGTGCATATGGCAAAATGTTTTGTTTGTATTCTATATAGTCGCTGTTGTTGAGCGCTCCATATAAATAAACCCACTTCATATGCGTATATATCAGCTATTATATATGCATATATATATGTATATAAGGAAGAAATTATGTTCGTTCTTAATGGTATTTTATTTGCTGTTGTAGGTTAGTGATTGATTGGTGATACAAGAGAGTGGACTTTTGTGGCATCACACAACAAAATGTCAGAATGTTGAGAAGTGAAAAAAAGATAATTAAAGTAAAACAAAGGATATAAATATATATAAATATTCAAAAATATATATATAGCTCTATGCAGGCGCGCCGGCGAGAGCAGAAAAATAAAAATAAAAACACAGTTAACACACACGCGCACATAGTCTTAGCAAGGCAGATATAACACATAGCTAGAAAACACATTATATTTTATTGTAAGTGTAAACAAACAAACGTGACATAGAGATACAGAAGGATATAGATAAAAGACAACAAAAGAATACAAAATAAATAATGCGGGATGGTTTGGAGGTTTCTTCAGATCATTATTTTAGTTATCGATATTACTAGAATCGGATGAATGTTTTTTATAACAGGAGCATTGTAAGAGGTTTTGGGGAACATCGAGTGTGTCGTCATATATTTATTTTTTTTTTTAATTTTAAACACTCAACAAGGGTCAAAAAATCCAATACGGGACACGCAGCAGACTCAAACACATCTATAGACTACCGAAGCGGCGGCGGACGGTCGTTCAATTTCTGCAATTGTTCTTGTTATCTTGTTTTTAGTGATTCAATATTTAAATATATTAAGTTCATTAGACTCCAGTATTTCAAGGGTTTAATGTTTTTTTGTTCGTTTGTTTCTTTAACAATTTCATAAACGTTCATATCACACAATCGTTAATAATTAAGGAAATCTGATCGTCCCGTGTATTTATTTTTGTTTGTGTTATGTCGCGGTTGGTAGATGTATGTATTTGCGTCGACCGTCCGACCTTCGCCACACAGAAAACACATCAGTGCAATAAACCATCATGTTTTACGTTAAGACAAAAATATATAGAAAACTAAACGCATTATGCAAATAAATCAATCGTCATTGTAATTATTATAATGAGCAGCACGGCAGAAAATGGTCAGTTACGTCACCATGGTGTAGTCATCATCATCCAAGGTCTTCGTACCATAGTGGACCAAATCGAGCTTCATTTTATTATTTAATTTCATTTAGATAGATTATGCAATTAATTTTTTTAATATTCAACAGCACGCGATTAGGCCCACCGGCTGCATAACAGGCGTGAGTAAAGGTTGGTAAAAGACAACGTATCATACGACAGGCGATCATCTACTTGCAATTTGTAACATTGTTATTTTGTCGTGTATGTAATATCGTGTGTGTGTGTGTCAAGGTGTCATGTATGACTTTTTTCGTTTTTACTTTTCTTTTGTTGCTGTTTTTGTTATAGGACTACGTACTTGTTTGTACTCCGACAGGAATTGTCTGGCGGCGGGTAACGTAAGACTGCCGCCATGTTTATACCTCAGTCTCTCGAATGGGTTCCACTGGCTAACAAACGACAATAATGGATTATCATCAGTCTTCTTTCAGATCACGATTGTTTTGCGATGCATTCACATCTTTCGTCTTTGAACACGCGGTATACATTTTTCAGATAGACACGTTTGACTTTTTAACATCAATTTAAGTAGTCGCTTCGTTTGTTTTTTTTTTATTTACGTTCTTGTTGCCGAATGTTTTTTTTGTTTTTCGTCTTCGCGGCTGCTTTTCTCTGGTTTTTTCAATAGTTTTGCTAGTTAAATTTTTCCACATTCACTGCGTGTTCTTATGGTACCGAATTGGAAAAGGAAAGTAATTATGGATTCAAAGAGAATTGTTCGATTACAAAGAAAGATTTCAATTATTCTTCTTTTGTACAGGACGAAGAAACGCTTAAAATAGAGAATGAAAAAGAGAAATATGTGTGAAAGTTGACTCGTGGCGTTAAGTGAAATTTTCAAACAAACAAAAGCGACTGGTGATTATGGAAATTCGCGTAAACGCATTCACTCCATAAAGTGGATAAAAAATTATTTAAAAAATTATCTAAATCGAGCACGAAATTGTGCAATGAAACACGAGCGTCTTTCTTATTCTCATGAGAAAGACGCCACTTTTTCTAATTTATCATTTGCAGCTCTTTTCACACGATTCAATTCGAGGTGTAATATCGATCAAATGATCAATGCTACATCTCTTCGAGCGAAAAGCCTGAACATCAACTTATATTTATACATAATAAACATTATGATACACATACGTAAGCACATACATTAATATGGACAGTGACAGTATACACATGTTACTGTATATATGTAGCGTTAGTAATTAAAGAATGATAATGTCACAGCAATACCACACTGCGGTCATAAAAAATAAATAAAATGTGAAACAAGATTGTAGAGTAATAAAAAAAGCAAAAAAAATTAGTCATTCTTCAGAAAGATTGACGTTTGACGACGTATAGTGTGAAAATGGCGCGAATAAATGAAATGAAGCGAATGCACAGAATTTGTTGGAGGCGACATATCGAACGCGCGAAAACGTGTGTGAATAAGATAAATGAAGTATGTGAACAAAGATCGTGTGTCATCATCGCGAACATCAGGCACACTCGCAACACTTTTTTCATAAATAATATTTTTTATATAATAAGAAATGTATGTATACGTATACAAAGCTCATTTCGTGAGCAAAACGAGCAGCTTTACGCGCCAAATTTCGCGCTTACTTGCATGCGACAACATGTCATCGAATAAATTTTAAATAATTAAAAAAAAAACGAAAATCACATTCAGTATTATAATTCTATAATGATGCAAAAAAAGAGTTAAAAACGAGTACGAATAAAAGAAGCGTGAAAATAAAAGAAATAAGAACTAGGACGAGTCAAGGTTGGCCATCAAGGATGGATTAAAGGGTCAATGAGTATTTGGCGAGTTCATAAAGAAGCGACAAATCATAGATAAACTTATAGACAGAATTATATGCGGAAATTATTGAAAAGTAGTCGACAAAAAGAAAGTTTTTTAATTCTTCCATCAAACGAAAAGATAAAGGCAGTGTTGTGATTAAGTTGTGTAACAAAATTTGTTGGAATGGTGGAGAGAGAGAAAGGGTGAAAAATCAATATAATAAAAGAGCTCGACAAAAATTGCGTGTCGGTAAAAATGTGCCGCGATTGTAAATAAGAATTAATAAAAACAAAAAAAAACGGCGTTAAACGGAAACATAACGCTGCGAATAAAAAATAGGCAAAAAAGATAAGAGAAAAACAGAGTAAATAAAAAATTAACTGTAAATAAACAAATAATATAACGTGAAACCATGATTAATAATAAGTATTAATAGACGGCCAAACAATGCGGAGAGTTGGAGACTTGCGGACTAACCATATAGTAATCCTGAGAGGGGGATCTGCCTGTCACAGATACATTCTGCACCAGAGTTCTATTGCTCGTCTGAAAGTAGGTTACACATTCAATTTGATATGATTAGCTTATGCTAGCCGTAATTGTGTTTTCTGCTTGCTTAATAACATGTTTTCCTATAAATATATCGTATATATAAACAATGGTACACACTCGCGCTTATATGTAATAATATTCCTTTCTCTTTTTGCTTTTCATGTATATAGATGCAGTCCTCGTACATCCAAGCACACAACTTTCATAATATTAACAATTACGTGGTCTCTCTCGCGCACGCACATACATCAACAGTTTTATCTCATTGTATCAACTAACTTTGTTATTTCATAAAAAATCTACTGCTTTTTAAAAAAATGAGCGCAACGCACTTCCGGTTCCTTTTTGTAAAAAAAAAAATATCCACCGTACTTAAATCTATTTTTTTTAAATATATTTATAAGTATTATTCATTCAGTGGGACTTCACGTTTATTGAGTAAGATTTACGTTTGATACGAGTACTGAGAAACAAAAGCTTTGAAACTTTTACAATGCAAACGTTTCTCTTAGTTTTTGGAAGCAGTACTTAAAACTCTCGTAAAGCCCTAGGCCAAATTTCGCGCATCAGCAGCGGGACAATGGCAGTTTAATATAAAATTTTTCCCGTTATCGATCAGTCACGATAATAGATTAACTATATATTTGCATGTGCAATCTGCAATCTAATGGTATAAACCATTCGTTCTGTATTGCACGCGAAGCCTTTCTTACATAATTTTTCCTTTTTGCTATGCCTGCCTTGCTCTTTATATATCATCATATAAATGAATTTGATGTTATAGGTTTGTTATCATTCGTTCGAGGGATATCGAAGAAATCTTACAGTTTCTTCGAAGTTTTAAATTACGCTTTTTTAACCTGCCGTTGTTTATCAAAAACAAGACTTATCACCACACATTAACATACGTGATAGTTTAAACAAAGTGGTATAAAAAGACAATGAAGTGAGAAGTACATTTCATATAAAAAAAGTTTTCTTTTACTGATAATTTGCTATCATATATCTATGTATAAAACGACATTCATTATATAAAGCTGAAAAAGAGACAGAGAGAAAAAGAAAAGAGAAATAGAAATTGGTTGAGGACTGTGTGGACCATTTCTAACTGGTTCCTAAATAGCTCCTCGTCTACTTGACCGCGACTCATTACCGATTAATGCGCGATTTTTATTTCACTTATTATTAAAAATATATCTTGCTATCAGTCTATTTCAATCACATATAAAAAATAAAGTAAAATGCCTTTAAAACTTCGAAAAAGCTTTCTTATTTTTATACTTATATCACAGAATCGCTCTACAATTTTTTGTATCCAAATTTGTATCTTAATTCCTCAGTGTATAGAAAAAAGGACCGAAATCGACCGAACCGGAAGTGTTAATATTAAAAACTTTCAGCGATTCCTCGCGATCCTTCACAGATAAATTACACGAGAGTCTCAACTGAAGAAATTCAGCATACGGCGTGACTCGGTGCAAAAATAACGCCTAACTTTATGACCCAACGGGCAAAGTTATGTATGCGATAACTTTTTTGAGGGTCGTTCTAAGGGGGAAACCCGGGTGTAACTTTTTTGTCCTCCCGCTTTGCATATATTCAAATTTTCACATCGCTCGATGAACTCTCGCTCGTTCGTTCGAACAAAATGCTGATGTGCTGATAAAATTTTTCTATGAGAGATTGTTTTAAATAAAGGTAAAGACAGTAATTAAATATATTTATGTACAAATATAACACAGATTATATAAGTAAGAAAAAAGTACACGCGAACGGTGTTTAAATTGAAAATACTAATAACTGTCAGTTGCCGGAAGTGCGATTTTACACAGAAAAAGTATAAATATTATGGAAAAGAACTATATTATATTATATATATATAAGAAATATATTAAAGACAAGAGAGATTAAGAAAAAATATATGTATCATCATCACTACGAATATATAAGAAATTCAATAGATAATACGTTTGCAAAAAAGAGGTATTACGCGTTCAATTACCGAGAGTATGTATAATCTCGTTTGGGATGACAAGAGGATCGAGGGACTATACTTTTTCAACAAAAAAAATATATACATATAATATTTATAAATATGTATATACTAAATAATCTAAAGAAATTGCTTCGTGATTGGCGAGGTACGTGCCACTAACTTGGAGAGGACTCGCTCTATATGCAACGATTTGCACGAGTCGCCCTCCGTAACTTTTATACTTGTATCTTATTTAACTATGTACAACTTGTCATTTTAGTCTTATACTTATTTAGATTGTTCTTTTTACACAGATCGTTTCAGATTTGCAAGAAATACATTTATTATATATATATCAGAGTATGTTTCTGACGCGAGAGAGTCGCAAGATGTGTTATCGTTCCATTTTGTTTTTAAAGCGAAGAGAAAAATATTTATAGCGGCGGCGCCGAGCTCGTGAGCGCCTAGCATACCCGACAGACAGTGGACAGTCACAAAAAAGCTTTTTAACCCTTGGCGCTCGGCGAGCCGCGACGACACGCGGAGAAACGTTACAGAGTAGTAAAGAGACAGTGAAATAAATGTACAGTCAAAATAAACAGAAGAGTGGTTGTTTACAGGAAAAGTATCATATCTATATAAACTTTTGATAATCGTTTACTTTTATACGCGTGAAAAAAAAAACGGTGAAAAATGATTCCTTAGAAAATCCCGAAGCAACGTTTAACTATACGTGATATATCTAAACTCGATTCTAACGACTGAATGACGAATGAAAACTGATTTGGTATCGTTTGTGAAAGTTCGTAATTTCCTGTGATATACTTTTCAGAGTGATCGAAGAATATCTTCCGTTCATTATTGGACAAAGCCTCTCAAGAATTCCTGAACGAGGAATCGCACTGATTTTTACTCTTCCCTTAGATAATAAATATAACGCGTAGTATAAGTACATAAGCTTATTTGCTTTTGTCGCGGAACGAACTCTGAGGGGCGTTCGTTCCTAGATACAACTTTCAAAAATGTTTCAAGATAAAAATAGAGAAAAATAATAGTAGAAACGTTACGAAAGAAAAAAGACAGAGAAGAGGTGAGAATGAAAGTGTACGAGAGAGAGAGAGAGAGAGAGAGAGAGAGAGAGAGAGAGAGAGAGAGAGAGAGAGAGAGTAGGAAGTAAGAGCAGATGTAAAGATAAAGTGATAGAGATAGAGTGGGAGAACAAGTAAAGATAGAAAGAATTATCACGAGTAATCCTGAGTTCCTGAAATAGAAAAAAGATGACGGCAAATCCAGCCCTTCTTTACTAAAAATGTAAATAAGATCACAAATTAAGTAAGAAGTATCGCACAATGAGGGCCTTGAAACGTCGATTTTTCGAGTAAATGAAATGAAATATATAGAGCGAAACAGAAGTAACAGAATCGTAAAAGAGACACTAGAAAAGAAATAATGAGAAAGAGAGAGAGAGAGAGAGAGAGAGAGAGAGAGAGAGAGAGAGAGAGAAAGAGAGAGAGAGAGAGTGTGTGGGATAGTTACCTGAGTCTGCAGTCGTGTCAGACCACGGATCCACAGAATTTGTCCGGCACGAGGCTTTTTATCCGAGTCTGGGTCGAATTTCTCGTCTCCCAAATTGATAGCGCCGATATCATCCGGCTGGCCGCGGCCCCATCTATTTTTAAAAAACATTAAACCAAATTTCTTCATATTACTCGCATCACGCTGTCTTCTGCGGAGAGTAACACAGCTCTTTTTTGCAATTGCTTATATCGACAATTTGGTTAGTAATTCTTTACTTTTTTGGTTTTTTGTTCTCTCTGTTAGTAGTTTTGAGATTTGCCTTCGTGGTAGCTTCGCAAATGATCTGTATATGTATATACATATATATATATACATATTTCTTAATCGACTTTTGTGTCAAAATAACTTTTGTTTTTGGCAGAATTTTGATACAGAGTGGCAGTAACAGCTGATATGACTTTCGAATTGGTTAGTACTCTTTTACTCTGATTTTTGGTTAGAGATTTTTTGTCTTTATTATTCGGATAGGTGTTCCGCAGGCGTCCTTCGTTCATCTCACTCCTCCGGCCGGAGGCGCCATTTCGGCGGTCCGACCCCTGACTCTTCCACCGGGGACTCGAAGATAGATAAACGTCGGAGAAAGTTCAGAAGAGAGAAAGAGAGAGAGATTGAGAGAGAGAGAGATAGATAGATAGATAGAGTGAGAGAGGGGGAGGGCGGAAAGAGAAATAAATAGAGATAGATAGATAGAGCGAAAAGTTAAGGGGGGACGGGGTTAAGAGATATCGTATAATGGATATCGCTAAAATGCCTGTAATGGTATTCAAAATGAGACTTGGCTTTGCACTTGCTTTGTTCTCACCCGTCAGAAATACGTTGCTTCTTGCTCTTACTGTCTTAAACCTTATAAATTTATTCAAATCACTCTTCTGTAGCAGAACCTGCTCGAGACACATACTTATTTCGTGATTATAATTACTTTAGTGAAATTGCATAAATATAACTGGTCCACTATTTTTTTTATGAAACAACAGTAATCCCGTTTATGCAATATCGCAAAAAAGTAAACGATAATCACGTTGTACAGACAATTTTTAGACATATAATTTAAGCGTTCAAGACGTTTTGCAATTTCGCACATAAATATTTCCAAAGTGAAGTGTAATACTTCACACAGAACATTTAGCCTCATTTTGCCCATAACAAATAAACATAAAAAAACATGAAAATAAACATAAATAATATAAATAGATGTGGTGGGCGAACATGAGTCGACAAATGAGAAGAAAGAAGGTGGAAAGATGCCTTTTTACCATCCGTACATGTAAATGATGTTTTGCGAATTATGACTTAAACATTAATGAATCATCATGACAGTTGCGAACAACGATTGATGGCAATATATAGTATTTAAAAAAATTCTTATGACTTACGCGCTGCTCCACAGAGAGAACAGTATTATAGTTAAATTTAACAGAAGTTTAGAAAGTAAAAAAATTTAGAGACAGAGAAAGAAAAAGAAACGGAGAGAGAAAGATGCGAATGGTTTTTGTGTAGTACAGAGGTAGTGCCTGGTGATAGCGATTAGTATATTAATATACACATGTTAATATACCTTATAGTAATTTTGGTTTCTCGATGTTAGTGTGATTCGTCGGGTTGTTCATTAATTTGGTTAATCATATTATTAATTGCCGCTATATGCAGACACGCGCCTTCATCATACGAGTTAATCGATATTTTCGTGTAGAGGAGATAATATAATATCATCAGTAACAAATGGCTCAATGTGATTGTCGTACATAATATCGATAATATATATTTTTTTTTAAATATTGTAAACGAGAATATATCTAGAATGTATACTAATTGGAATCAAAACAAATGCGTTTCCAAAGAGAAATTCTCCTTTGAAACAGCAGACCTTCGCTAATATAAATCATCTAATATTCAACTAAAAAATTATAATTAAAAAATCATCTAATAGACTATTCAAACGTTCATTCTGAAAAATTAAATCAAATAAAACTCAAATTCTTCAATGGCAAATGTAAATAACGCAAGCTGCCTCGAAGAGAACATAAATTACTCATCGATGCCAGACTCAAATTTGTAAAACAACTAATAAATACCAACAATCAAAACTCGACGCCGTTTAGTTTTTACGAAACTCTACAGTGCTAGTTTCATGAAAGCTAAGGGCGTTCGTAAAATATAATACACAAAATTTTACAACTGAAAAAATATGGAAATACATTAATTCCTCGCAACGACTTCGTTTCATGCAGCGCGCTTAAAAATGTTTAAAAAGGCTGGTCATACAATATATCTGGTAAATCGTTAACATTTTCAATTTCGTTCTCAGTCAAGTCACGCGTGTCCAAATATGAATGTGTCGATTTCATTTATTAAGGATACGTATCTCGCATCATTGTAAACACGTCTTCCAATCACCTTGCACATATTGTGTCTAATATATATAACCATATAGTTTTCGTGACATATTATAATATTGGTTGTGGAGTACGTAAATAGCTTTCGAGTATGTTATAATTTGACGCGCGACAAAGTGAAATGCGGTTATAGATGTGTCGTTGGTGTTAAGATAATGAATAAATTAGTATTTTATGTCATTATTGTTTGTTAAAAGGTATGCTCAAGTTTGAAATCACCTGACGTATACTCGCACTGGTATTTCGTAATTTTTGGTATCGTTTTTTATATTTTGGTATTCGCAAGCTCTCAGGTATCGTGGGATGTGCTAGGAACGGGATCGGATTCAGGGATAGTCGAAGCTTGTCGTCGTCGTATACGGATTCCGAAGAATCGCAGCGATCTTCCATCAAATAAGCAAATTTCTTCCAATCTACAAATAAGGTGTACGTTTTTGTTTGTTTGCTTCCAATTTGTTAAACTCGTTTTTTTGTACAATTTGTTTCGAAAATTCAAAAAAGTCTGTCCAAATGTGGGGAGGGGTAAAAGAAGGAATTTAGCAAATAAAGATAAATTTGTTCAATGTTGCTACAATTTAACCATTGTTTGATGAACAACTGGCTCTGTTAGAGACTGTTTTGTGTTATTAATCAAAGAATGATCAAATTCACTTTGTATATGTCATCAGTGTTACGATTTTTCTTTTGTTCAAAAGAAAGCAAGGAAAAGGCGTAACAATTTGGATCGCTTTATCTATTTTGTATTTAACGTATTGCCTCCAAAGAGAAACCCATTTTGTTATGAAGGAAACGAGTTTCTCATTCACTTTCAACAAAGGCTCTAGATATTACGGATTCTAATTACTTTTAGTTGATTACAAACAAGTACGCAGACTTTTAAAGTACGTCTCTTGGTGTTTCAAAAATATTAAGCATGCAACATTCAGCGTGGTTTATTTTGCTCTTTTTAAAAGGATGAAGCAGGATTATCGGTGATAAGAGGAATGAGAGCGTGGAAAACTATAGGGATACGGAAAGAATAAAAAAAAAATATCGAGTTAGTTGCGTTAGTTCGCGTATGGGGTGAAAACTGCGTGGATTGGCTTTCATTTCTAACATGCAAAGGTCACTACCACGTACTACAGATAGGTCCAGGCGAGGACTATTAATTACCTATTACATATTCGCTAAATATTCTCTCCGACTGGCGACTAATTAAGCAATTAATCAAAAAGTTAAGAAAGTATTGTGGCTCTTTGCTAATCGATTTAAAAATATATGCAAATTCTTATTGCAAAAATCTAAAAAAATTGATCAAGTGTAAATTATTATTTTTTTTCGAATTTTACGAAAAAAATAGAGTCACCATGCGCCAGCTTTCTTCCCTCGTTGGCTACTCACAATTTGAAAAAAGTAATATTAAACAAAAAGTTGAAAAATAAGAACAGAATAGACTTAAACCCATTTCTGTTTGTTCGAGGTTTGATTTAGAGAAAGTAAACAGGGATTAGTATTCTCGGACAAAAAGAAATGGTCTCAAACAAAAAATTTCTGAAAAAATAAGAAATAAGAATAAGGAAGTAGATAGAAGTAGAAAGAAAGTGAGAGCAATATAGACGCTCGATGAGAGCGCCGATATAAAGTTGTTTTATATCAAACATTGTCACCTAATTAAAAGTTTAATATTAATTTTGTTTTGTTGCTGTATGACTTACGAAAGTATCTTGGGTATCTTGCGTGTAGGAATCGTCGTGACTAATTGGCCCCACAGCAGAGTGCCGATCCCAAAGAATAGACACCACATCCACTGTTCTAGAGTTAAAGCTTTTGTGCTGAACGCCATCTTACCATACTGGATAATAACGACCTGAAGAAAATACAAGAGATTTTCATTTATAAACTTATGATTCACCGATTCTTAAACAACTGCACACGATTACGTTGCTTCTATCAAAATTTGAAAAATCTTGCATGAACAGATAGTTTTCATGAATAATTTGCGAATCATGAAAAATAGACATACTTGCGATAAGCAGGTTCCAATCCAAATGGAATAGAAGATGGGGTTGGTAAATATTCCCTGGAAGACGTTTCGCTGGCCATGAATCTTTCTGGCGTTGAATTCGTTGAACAGCGTCATCATGACAAACGTATTGAAAATGATGGTGAAGTGCTGAGTGGGCCCGCCACCGGCTGCGGCTACTCCTCGGCCAGAGGGAATGTCGAGCATTTTGTCCCCTGAAGAAATGTATCACAGGTATATTATTCAATACTCGCTAAACTTGATGATAATAGATGAGTTTTACTTACCAACGAAGAGAAGCATAAAAATGACAGTCAACTGATAAACGGCTTGACCAAGAATGTTCTTCATCATCGTCCTAGAGATGAGGGGTTTCGTTCTACCGTAGGGCTTCCTCAGCAGAAGATCGGGCGTGGGCATCTCCGTGGCTAACGCCAACGAGGCAAGGGTGTCCATAATCAAGTTCACCCACAACATCTGCACAGCTTTGAGTGGCGAGTCCTGTACGGCGCAGGCACCGATAAACGCGACAATGACCGCGACTACATTCACAGTCAGCTGGAACTGCAGGAACTTGGCGATGCTGTCGTACACGTTCCTGCCCCACATCACGGCCTTGACAATCGACGAGAAGTTGTCGTCCGTAAGGATGATGTCAGAGGCCTCTTTTGCTACATCCGTGCCTATGGAATACAACGCATGCAATGCATAAATATACTTCTTCAAAGGTAAGAGCGATTAGACGCAGAGTGATGAGACATAATCATTACCGGCTATGCCCATGGCGAAGCCGACGTCGGCCTTTTTCAAGGCGGGGCCATCGTTCGTGCCGTCGCCCGTGACGGCTACGACCTCGCGATTCGCCGAGGCCTTGCTATCGATAATGCCCTTGACAAGGGTGTACTTATCCGTGGGCGAGGAGCGCGCCAGTACGCGCAACTTGGGCCAGACTTTGTCCAGTAGGTGCTGCTGAACCTCGCCGTGAGAGTCGCGGATTCGCTTGTTGAACTCTTTACCCTCCAGGATCAGGAAGTCTTCGCTTGGCTTCAGGATGCCGCACTTCAATGCGATTGACCTAAAAAGAATGATCAAAGGATGAGATAAGTATTTGAAATTACTAATAAACGTTAATTTAATCGCTCTAACTACTAGTACCACATCAATAACGATATTTATAGAACTGAGAAGATCTCATGATTCAAGGTTGCAAAGTGGAACAGTCGATTATGGAGAGTCGCAAATTCATGTACTCTTCGCTTGGGCGTATCGATTTTTTTTCAATTCGCGGTTCTCATCGTATGCAGCTAATCGAATATTGATTGGTCAAATATTACAATGAGGATGTAGCCAAATTTACGTACCTGGCAGTATTGACGTTGTCACCGGTGACCATTCGCACGGTGATACCGGCCTTCTGGCACTTTTTAATGGCGTCGGGGACCTCCGGCCTGACCGGATCCTCGATACCGACGATGCCCAGGCAGGTGAGATTGGCGACGATGTTCTCCTCGTCTTCCCAGTTGGGCTCGTTGTCAATGTGGACTTGATTGATGTCGGCCTTGCCCGGTACGAAGTCCCTGTAAGCTATCGAGATCGTCCGGAGGCCGTCGCATGCCATCGGCTCGATCACGTTCTTCACCAGTCGATCCTGCATGTCCCGGGTGAACTTTTCCAGGTTTCCATCGCGACCGTAAATAAAGGCACATCTACAATTTTAGCGAAGGAAAAAGAAGCGATGACATTAGTACGTCGGTTATCGGCCACAAGTGTGTGTTTTGCGAAAAATACACGGCATTTTTAATTCAGCAAAAGACTTATTAGCACTTCTCTTTGCAAGGCCCGATAAAAAAAGTCAGTCGGAAGCCTTTTATATTTTTATCTGATTAATTAAGATTGCGTCGTATCCAGTTCACGCCGGCATATATTCGTTACATTATCTGCTCGATAAAAGAAAGATAGAATCAAAGCTTTTTCTCCTGCTAATCTGGTGCTTAATGAATACTCGAGCATCTAAATTTACACTGTCTCGGCAGGTCTCTTTGTTATTGATATAAGCACAGAGCTGATCATCAATATGCATACTCATAGGCTTTACATTGATGACAAGGAAGATGCAAGTAGAGAAACGTGATTGTAGAAAAAAAGGTATGTATACGAACTTCTTCATGATGATTTCGGAAGCGCCCTTGGTGAAGAGCCTGTAGCCACCGCCCTGCCTTGGGATGACGGTCGACATGCTCTTGCGAACGCTGTTGAACGTGTAGACTCGCGTAAACGTCTCCTCGGGGTTATCGTCGCGCACTGTCTGATAACTTTTGCCCAGGGCGATCACGAATCCAAGTAAGGCACATTCGGTTTTGTTGCCGACCTGCATCGCCAGTTCGGTCGGGTCCTGCGAGGGCATGATGCGCGACGTGTACGCCGAGTTGATAGATACCGCCTGGATGAGCAACTGACCCACGTGGCTCGGTATGTCCGAGAAACTCGGGACGGTCTTGCTCAGCTTCTCGCAGATATATGAGTTGACGACCGTCATGCGATTCGTCGTCAGCGTGCCCGTCTTGTCCGAGCAGATGGCAGTGGCGTTGCCCATCGTCTCGCAGGCATCCAAGTGACGCACCAAGTTGTTGTCTTTCATCATTTTCTATGAGCGGCACAAACGCAAAACAATTAATGCTTCGAGCTCTACAAAATTCGATTTCTCACTTAATGTGTACGGACCTTGACGGAGTAAGCAAGGGACAGGGTGACGGCAAGGGGCAAGCCCTCGGGCACCGCGACGACGAGTACCGTCACACCAATGATGAAGTGGCGCACGAGCTCGCCGGCGTACGTGTTCTTCCAGATCTTTCCCTCAACGTAGAAGGTCGTCACGCAGAACTGGATGACGAGGATGATGACGGTGAGCACCGCGATGGTCGAGCCCGCGTAGCCAATCTGGATTGCAAGTTTGGTCAACTTGGCCTGGAGCACGCTCTTCTCCTTCTTGCCCTCGTGTTCGGGCTTGCTGCCGCCTCCACCGCCGTGGTGGTTTTCCCCGTCGACCGAGTGCTGCTTGCTCACCGCGTGGCTGTTGCCGATTTCCCCTGCTTCATCGCCTGATTATCGTCGTCGTCGTCGTCGTCGTCGTGATTTCGAAAGAAAAGAGAGCAAACATCCGAGATTAAGACACCCTCTTCCCACCTCCGTTATTCTCGATTCGCCTCCTTCTTTTCTTTTCTCTATACATCGTACGCTCTTTGAAGCGCGCGTTCTACATTTTGCTTTTGTTACGTTCTACAAGACTGCGGTTAATCTCGAAGCGATTCTCATGCCGGTTAGCTTTGCTATATTATAAGAGAGTAGAACGAGCGCCGAGCGGAAGATACAATTGTGACACGATGCCCTCGTCGGTTTCCAAACTGTCGTGTTTCTTTTCGTCGCGCCGTCGTTCGAAACACCGTAACGAAAGTTAGAGGCAAAGCAAGATTAGAGGAGTTTTACTATTAAGAACTATTAAACTACGGAAAAATTGTTAAAAATGATTAAAAATTGAAGTTTATTATATTATATGCAGGCACGGCAGTCACGTAGTTGCTGAAAAAGTATAACGCTGCTCGAACGCTGAAATATGTGATTGATGAGTTCAAACAGAACGGCGATGCGTTCCGAAAAAAACATATCGTTACGGTGTTGACATCAGACTTTTTTTATAAAGCTTATACAATGCATCATATACAATGTTGTCGAATTGTTTACACGTTTGGACACTAACACTTTGCACAGGAACTTTGCCGATACAAACGTTGATCGAAATGCAGTTTGGAAACGGACGAAAGACCTCGTTATTCATGTTGCAAATAGTTATACTTATGAGAAAAATAAAAAAAAATATATAACTAAAAAAGTATACGTAATGCTGAATTACTTGGTCAAGAGAAATAAGGGGAGTTAGTTGTGGCAAATCAATTGAAAAAAAATTTAAGTCAAAATGCAAGAAAAAACACTAATGGATTGAATGCAAACAAACCACCATTTAGCTCAAGGCGGATAGGGAAAGTCACGAAAAAATGAGAAAACAGACAGTAAGTATATAAGTAGATATAATGGGTAAAAATATTTTACGGTTCCCAAGCACAAATATAGTAGATCTCAATGAATATATATATATAGTTTTTAAAAAGGAAAAATTTCGTAAAAAATGTTAATATTATATAGCTTATAAAGTTCGTTTGATAAACCTATACTTAATTCAAGCTGCCTTTTTAATTAAATTTGAAAGTAGAGAAAGTTAATTCCTGAAAAGCTTTAAATTATCAAGTTGAAATTTTATTAATACCAGTAGTTCCTTCAGCTGTTCGTTAAAAGAAAAAAAAGAAAAGAAAAAAAATAAAGTACATGGTATTTAAATTTAATCACCTGATAGCGACTTCTTCTTCCGCTGCTTTTTAGCCTCTAGACAAGAAAACGCATGCAAAACAAAAATTCATTAGCAATCTGCTGCATTATGATTGATTATTATCGGTTTGTTCGTTGACTCTTTTTAGGATTTTCACAAAAGACAAGTGATCGTAGTATCCGCGAATAATCGGTTCACGCATTATGCAAGCAATCATGTGATACATTAATTCGCAATCGTGGATAATTGAGTGAATCGATTATTCGCTAAATTTCAAGCTTTTTCTAATGATTAGATTGTAAGTGATTGAAAAATTTGTATTCGCATCATTTACCGCTGCTTAAAGTTATACGACTTTGTTGTATAAGCAAGTCGTTATATTTTTGAGAAAGTATGTCAAAACAGCGGAAAATGATCGAAGCGACAAACACAAGGACGCAAGGTTGGATGATGCGAAAGATAACTGAGCAAGACACACATTTAAAACTATGTAAAAGGCACTGACAATTTTTAATTTTTTCAATTTGAAAATTATTTTACTTTCTTTTTACTGATGTCAGAGGAAATTAAGATATAAAAGATCACTCAGAACAAAAGGTTGAAAAGTTAACCGTCTCAAGTGCACTAGAGGACTATTTATTATTATTAGTAGTAATAGTAGTAGTAGTAGTGATAGTAGTAATAGAAAAGGGAGAACACGATATCACTCGAAATGCGAAATCATGCGTAATAAAAAGTATTTTTTGGGGGGGTTATAGACAGGGCGACTAATATAAGTAAGTACAAAGTAAATAGGTTTACAATGGGGTCGAACAAACGTTAATGACTTTAATCGGTAGTTCGGATATAATAAAACAGCAAAATTCAAGTGAAGAATAAAACCATGCGTCCACAGCTATTCAGTTGGCAGCTCTCTTCGATCTTTAAACCTCGGCTAACTCGTAGAGAAATAGATAGAGCGAAAGAGCAATACAGTCAATCATCATCATCATCATTTCACATGCCTCTCGCTTTGCAAATAACAAAAAAGAACTCTATAACGTAGCTATCTTTCTCTCTATATGAGTAAAAGATCAACTGCTCTATTGTCGCACGTAAAGCGGGGCTGACGTCTGGCAAACCTGAGAGAGATAGAGAGCCCGAGCAAAACTATGCGCTCATTCGCCGCACCTCTAGTTTGTCTAGCTTTTGGCAAGCGCGTACCTTTCTTCATCTTCTTAATCTCTTGCTCCTGCTGATCGACAGCTGCGCCCAAAAGAGTGAAGATGATACCCGCCTGAGAATTCACGCCGACGGCAGTGACCAGCATCTTGCCCGAACCTTCCATGACATGAGTTCCTGAGAAAAGAGGTGGATGAATTAGTTTAACATTTTGCTGGCAAGACAGCGTACTGTTGAACAGTCACAGGAATGGCGTATATTCGAACTCTAGGAATAGTGCTATTTATTCGAATATCAAACGAAAGAGCATTTTGAACCTCTTCTGTATAAAAGATTAGTACTAATCTAGGGGGATCTAAATTTCAGTTGTTTCAATGATTATACATACCCGAAAGTACCATAGGATCGAAAGACTCGCCCTTCTTTACATGATCCGACTCTCCAGTTAAACTGGACTCATCTATTTTGAGATCATTGCTTTGAATGAGGACACCATCGGCTGGCAGCAAGTCACCATATTTTATCTAGGAAAACACACATTGTTGGATAGTTGGATGAAAACTATCGCAGTCTGATCATTATTTGAAAATGTGAATGTAATAACGCAGACACATACTTGACATATGTCACCAACCACTATGTCGGAGACTGAGATCTGTTTGACCTCACCCTGCCGAATGACGGAGAACTTGTGCTCTCCTTCTATCCTGTTCTGCAGGCCACGGAATTGCCTCTCTTTCGAATAATCATTGAAGGCAGTTACCAAAACGACAACAATAACCGAGATCAGGATAGCCAGACCTTCAATCCAGCCGTATTTTGCTTCGTCGTCTTCTACCAAAACTCCTTCTGCAGGTGAGCGAGTAAAAGTACGGTCAGTGAGAGTAGATTAGCAGCAGCCAAAGAAGCGTGTTTGGCTCAAGATACGTACCCTCAGTTTCATCAGAAGGATGGTAGAAGCTAAGACCCAGAGATACTAATGCGGCTATCTCCAGGATGATTAACGTCACATCTTGCAGTGCCTCCCATACCAGCGTGAGAAAGGTCTTTGGTGGTTTTGGAGGAATCATGTTGGATCCAAAGGTGTCTCGCCTGTGCTGGATGTCTGCTGCTGAACCACTGAGACCTGCGTCGAGAAGATGTTTTGTTTGTTTACACACAGTGGAGCAGTGCGAAGGAGAAGTTTGAGGTTAGGCCTGGGCCTCGGCTGTGTAGGAGAGGAAAAAGGCAGACAGGGTAGCAGGAAAAGAGGAAGAAATGTCAGATCATGGGGAGAGAAGAAGCCGGAGAGCGGCTATAACCTAAAAGAAGCGAGGTGAAAAGTAGGCCGTTGGTGACTCACCTTCGCTGGGCGAAGTGTAGAGCTTCTTGCAGACCTCCTGGACGCCGCCATAGCTGTTGAGCTTGTTGACCCCCTCGCGGCCCCGGAGCTCCATGAGCTCTCGGAGCTGCTTGAGGGTGAGCCCGTATTGGGCCGGTCGGCCGTCGATGGTCGCCATGACTGCACAGCAGCTGAGTAGAGAGCAGTATAGCTAGCCAAGCAGGGGCCGGCGGTTACTGCACCGCACCGAGAAAACTACACAACTGTCTTTCTGCCTCTCTCTCTCTCTCTCTCTCTCTCTCTCTCTCTCTCTCTCTCTCTCTCTCTCTCTCTCTCTGTCAGTCTGTCTAGCTAACTGCCAATACTGGCTGAGCAGCAGCAGGTAGCCGCGGCCGGTCCGACGAGACTCGTTCCGTCGTCCTGGAGCTGAGCTGAGAGAAGAAGAAGACGGAGCGGTCGTGTGGCTGCTGCCGTCCGACGAGACTCGTTCTGGAGCTGAGCCGCAGAGAGAAGAAGGCGCCGAGCGGCCGCCGACTCAGCAGCCGTGGTCGCGCCGCGAGGAGGAGGTAACCGCCGCCGTCGCCGCCGTCGTCTTCGTCAGCGCTGCTGTTGCTGCTGCTGCTGCCTGCACCGGACTGATCGCAGCGCTGCGATGGTGCTGCTGCTGCTGCTGCTGCTGCTGCTGCTGCTACTACTACTGATATTGTGCTGCTGCTGCTGCTGCTGCTGTTGTTGTTGGTGGTGGTGGTGGTGGTGGTGATGGTGGTCGTGGTGGTGGTGGTGGTGGTCGTCGTGGTGGAGGACTGCGATGATGATGGTGACGATGAAGATGATGATGATGGTGATGGCCGGGGACTACGTTGCTGTTGCTGTAGTGGGGCCACCGGCACCGGAGCGCCGCCGGAGCGCAGTCGCCGCGCTGCCGCCGCCGCCGCCGATGCTTCCACGCTGCCGCGCCCGCCGCCGCCTCCTGCCTCCGCCGCCCGCCGCGCCGCCTCCCTCGTCCTACCTCCCGAACTGGAGGTCCCACAGCTGCAACATAACCAGAAAGTAACCACGTTACAAGGAGCTATCCAACTCATTTTCTATGCGTTACATACGATGCGAAACCGAAGGGGCTGCGTCTCTATAGTTTCATTCGGAATGGGAGTGGAGTAACCCATCGTAAGCCAGGTTTACCTAGACGCACTGCACGCTACTTGTATGTTACTTCTCTACACAGCGCGCAATGTTCAGCGTTCGCTTTGCTCTTGAGCTGTGCGTACATTTGAATTCCTCGAACTGTTATGCGGAATGCTTCGATTAGTAATAATGTTTGAGCAGGTGTTTGCTTATCTTGGAAGAGACGGGTGTGCTTTTATTTTTTCATTCTTTCTGAATACGCGGTACACTGCACTGGCTGGGCTGATATAATATCGAGAGATTTCGGGCCTTCTTTCCTGGCGCGAAGAAAAGGGACCAAAAGTATTGTAATATACTTAATGCGTGTACCGGGGGGAATGAGAGTGCCGTTATCACTTATGCGTAACGCAATCTATATACAAAACGTGACCGTGCACGTGATAACGTCGATATAGGTGCGCGCATATCTTGAAAAATTTAACCCGATCGCAGTGTGTATTTGTTTGTATATATATATATATATATGTATATATAGTTTCTAAATTCAACGATGAAAATTAAAAGGCTCCAGCCGTAAATCGTGTCAGTTTTTTCCGTCAACTATAAGAGAGTATGCGTCGCCATAAAGGGGAAATATTTTTGAATGAAGCGGCGCTTTTTTTCATAAAAATGAAAACAATTTACGATCGCGATAAAAGCTCGCAAGCTCTCGAGCGCGTATTTAAAAATATTCCTTCTATAAAGTGGCATTTTGCACACAAATGAAGAGCGATAAAACTCTCTCTCTCTCTCTCTATATATATATATACACGCAGCTTTCTCACTTGCTTCTCGGGGCACACAATGCGCGAGTGTAACGAAAAATAGCGATTTTCCCTCGCGCATTGTTAGAACGCATCGCGTTTAGCCGGCGCATGCAAATTTCGCGTCGTAAATCTCCTCGGGCGACTATATCCTTGCGGACAATCGAACGTTTAAAAATTGCCTGTATTAAACTATGCTGCTGAGTATAATGAGGAAATCGTCACTACTGTATATATATATATATATATATATATATATATATATATATATATATATATATATATATATATATATATATACAGTAGTATGTATATGTAAGCTGGTCAATCGCGCTGGAAAATTTTACGGTTTACAGTATACATATATCCGCAGTTTACCGCCGTGAGATTATTCCGGCGCGAATCGAAGATGACATAAAGCGATTCATTAGAAGCGCGATGCACAGAGAGAAACTGTGGGTAAACAACGCGCTGCGACTCGGAATGATTCACTTGCGCGGCGAGCATTGTATATCGCGCATACGCTCGCTCAAGGTAGCTCGGGCAAACAGACGAGAATATACTACTGTGTGTATGTGTGTGTATATATATATATATATATATATATATATATATATATATATATACATGACGAATGTAATAAGCGACGATTTATTCAGAGAAGACACACACTTTTGTCTCGACTGCAAAGAGATACGGCTCTAAGAATAGCTCGAAAATCAATTCGATCAAACGTCCTCCCTCCTCTCGAGCGCGTTATATTTTAATTGGACGCCGACGACGGCTATAAGGAAGCGAGAGCTATATCGACGCATACGTATAGATATATATATGCATGCAGAGAGTATACGCGCGAACGACCCGGAAACCTCCTTTTACGTCCGAAGTCCGAAAGCTCTATACGTACATTGTATATATATACAATATACATAGAAAAAAGTATATATCTCTTCCTCGGATGAGTGTCACATTTATGAGTTTGCGAGTGCATTGACGTCAGAGGGAGGTGATTAGACGCCGCTCTTTTCATTCTTCGTATATACAGCTCTAAGTCGGCGCGAGAGAGATAAGACAAGCCCCGGGACACATCCTGTGCGCGAACGGATACGTACGTGCGTGTGTCGGGCTCTTGACATCGGTCACGTCCTTGGGCGCGAAAAATTCATGTATGTATATATGTATAACCAAGCCGTGCGTCGGCAGGATTTTAATTGGAGAGAAATCGACGATGATTGTGCCTTCTTCGTTATACACGAATATAAAGATTTTTCTTCTAATTGACTTGCCTATTGTCCATATATATAGACAGATCATGGGTAAACAATGTGATTCACGATGACGCAAGTAAACGATTGTTTTCGTGTATAACGAGCATTAGCGTATACGAACTCCGGGAATTTTCAGGCGAGAAGTGAGAGTGTCTTTGTGAAAATATAAAATTGCTCTCTGTTTTCCCTTGTAGCAAACTCGAATCCGTTCGCGGTGAGAAAAAAAACCGGCCGACGTCACGTTCGTGTCATCAAACTCCCGGTTATAAATACGAGGAACGGGAGAGAAATAGTCGAGAGTAGATTACTCTGTTCTCGGACAAAAAAGCGATTATACGAGTAGACTCTTTATTTGATATTCCGCGAGCGTCGTTGCTCTCACTCTCTCTATAATATTTTTTTTTCTCGAGAAAACCATCTAGTTCGCGCGAGAGCGTATTATACATATGCGTATACACGACGCAGCTTCGTGTCAATCAAGTCGTCTAAATCTGTCCAGACGACTCGTCTCTCGCGTCTGATGGGCATTAGCGTCTCTCGATAACTATAGATAGAAGCTGATGACACGAGACTCGCGGCTAATATACCGACGGGCATAAAGACGACGCCGGCATAAAGTCAATGGACTTTAACGACTATCTCTCTTGGACGCAGCCGCGTATGTAATCACGTCTAATGATAGAAATTGATTGGCGCTATATATTCTGGTAGTTTGCGCGGCTAATCTAATTCGCAAATTTTTTGCCGACGACGCTAATAACTCGCAGCGGCCAACGCCGGTAGTGAGTCATATAGCGATACGCACATGCTCGCTCGGTTCGGATGATATGCCGAGTAGGCGTCCTGAAAATCAATGCAAGACTATTATATAGTACGTTTTTCCGGGGTCGTTCGTCTGCGTCAGGGAACATCTCTCGACCGATTGGGATACGGGGGCTGAGTCACTCGATGTATATAAAAATATATATATATATATATATATATATATATATATATATATATATATATATATATACGTAAAGTGACTCGCAGAATCATCTGTACCGGCCATTTATCTCTATGAGTGTATATATATATATATATATATATATATATACACTCATAGAGATTTATATATATATATATACACTCATACGCGCCGGCCTCTCATTCTCTATATCTCCGTAGGTATTCATAATTGCAGCGGGCAAAAATTCCATCGTGCGCGTGTTTTTCTTTTTATAAAGCCTGATGTGCAGCGGGTAATATAATATATATAAGCGCGTCTTTATCATCTTGTGTAGCCCAATTTCTATTGTAAACACAGCGCGCGCGCGCAGTGTTTACTCTCCCATCCGGCGATCGTCCGTCGATAAGCGCGAGATAAGCCGATGACCCAGTGAAATCTCTCTCGCGAGAAGCCGATGTTTATGTGGACGACGAGCACAAGACACGACATCCTTCTACGCGACACTAATCTGCCCGAGATATCGCGACGATTCGAATATGAGTGATATATATAGCGATAAGCCGCGCCGATCCACGTGCAAAAATCGTCGAAGCTGCCGTGTAGAAGCGGAACTATATGTATTATCTGCGCGTGTATTATAGATAAAGCGTCTGAATCGCAGGTACATTGACGTGGTGCCGAATAATTCGCACGTTTTTTTATCTCGCTCTTATGCTTTTATAGGAACAGCCGTGCGTGACGAGACTGCGATGTATATAACCGACTCGCCTTTATATTATAATACAATGTGTATATCGTGGAAATGTAATATGACTGGCGGCTCGTAAATTAAAAAGTGTACTCTCTCTCTCCGCGGCAAGAAAAAAATACAAAGAAGAAACGGCGACAGGGAGATTTTAATTAAATCGTGACGTCAATCCCGTAACACTTTTACCGACTAGCTCGCTCGCGCGTTGTAAATAACTCTGAGATTTTGCAGCGACGACGAGTGTATCTCTCTTCCTCTCTTTCTCCTCGATTTCGTCAAAGAGCGCGATAAGGCCGAGATGAATAATATACCGCAATAAAGTCATAAATTTGAGTCGCGCAAACACTCAGTTTTTCAGATAAGTTTTGTGCAATCGATGCAAGGGATTCGCTCGTCCGTTTTTATATACGTAGAAAAAAAGCCAGAGTCGATCGAAAAATTGGAAAAATCCAAAGACACTAGCTCTTACAAAAGTAGTATAGTACACATACGTGCCGCGACTCAACAAGTATATACGACACACGCCCGCGGGGCTAAGTAGAACGAGGTGAGTCTCGTCGCCGATTTTCCGGAGTGTACATACCTACACCGAGAGTTCGATTTTGTAATCTTATCGTTCCGCCGCGCGACGACGAAATCCCTCATTTGCATAAGAATTCCATCGATAAGCTACTTCTCCGCGTGCAACGAACCGAAGCAACTCATCAATTAGAGCATTAGCCCCCATCGCTCAGCCCTTACAAATCGTACACGCAGCAGCAATCGATACACCGCAAAGAGGAAGAAGAAGAAGAAGAAAGCATACTCTCCCGCGAACGCGATCCATCATACTCATATAGCTCCCGCGGCTTGGCCATAAAAAGCGTAAAAGTGACCGATCATCCGTCGAGCAGCTTGCCAGCAACAACAATATGCTTAAGAAAGAGATGTTCCCGGAGAAAATACTTGTATATATCATACACTGCAGCGGATCAGGTGATGCAGTGTATGCGTACATTATATATATAAGACGCGACGGGGCGTGGCAGTGTATAGGGCGATGATTTCGGAAAATCAATATTTTGCCGACGGTGTAGGAGGAAATCTTTCTGAATTCGCCAGTTTCAGGGGTCAGAAATAATGGCAAATTTTCACTAACTCGATTATTTATGGCACACGATGTACGTTTTTCGTTGAGCGCGCCGTTGAACAAAGCGGTTACTCTTCGTGTATTTTCGATGCCTGGCGAGAAACCAGTGTCACACATCACATGTCTCGTGTTCCACTGCTTTTTTTTTACATTTCACGACACGCGGAGTGAGACAAAAATCGGGTTAGAAAGGCGTGCTCCCATTTTGAAACGGTAAGTATTTTGAAATAGATGTAGGATTTTCTTATATATACGAGACTCGAGACGCTGCTGTAATTCCGAGTAAATTAAAAGCCCCTCAATAAAATTCGCGCGCTTGCGTCAACAAGTTGAACTTTTCGTTGAATTTCAAGAGATACAAACGAGAGATAGCGTCGGTGTAGTTCATGACACGTACGCACATACGAGCTTACTTTGAATCTACGATGACTGTTGTTCAATTAAAGCCGTCGATATATAGCAATTCAAACGACGCCTCATTTGCATAAAACGTAAACAGACGTGCGCGTGCGCGGCATTGCAGGTGCATTGTGTGGTTCTCTCCTCAATTACACTCACTCTCTACCGAAAACCGCAAGAGCCGAAGTTCGTGGATCTTAATGTGCATAGTTCGCTGCTGCTTCTTCTTCTTCGCGTGCGTGTATACATATATATATATATATATATATATATATATATATATATATATATATATATCTATATCTCTGTATACCGGGAAAGCACATGCCGCGCGTATAATGAGTCATTCATGCATGCACCAACGCCGGAAGGTCGCTTAGAGAACTGATTCTTCTGCCCCCCCCCCCCCTCCCTCCTTCCCTCTCGTTCGGACACACATAGTTTTCGTGCGCGCATCGGCTATTGTGTGTTCGTGTTGCAATCGCGGTGTATTATGTCATATTTCTAAAAGTAGTATCACCGTAACGGTGTGAACGCTTTAATGGGCGTAATTAGCGTCCGTCCATTGAAAGAAAAAATACGCGCTGTGGAATTCGCGTTTCGAAGAAGTTTCGGCGTATAGGTATATGTATTATTGTAATTATATTGAAAATGGAAAGGCGAACCGGAAAAACAGTGCGCGGCAGGTCTAATTAACGCGCGCGCGCGGTAATCGCTGAACTCTCGACACAATCCAGCGCGGCTGTATATATAATCTTTCGGCCGCGCACAATGAGCTTTTCAGTTTGCTTGCTCAGCCGTGCGCGCAGCGGCCCGTATTGTCGAACAATCAGCCGAAGTGCCATTTGTTTTTTCTATAATACACACTATGCAGTAGCAGCAGCAGTAGCAGCAGTGCAACAATGAAGGTTTTAATTATTTAATGCCGCGACCGCATCGGCCGTGTTTTACTTTCAGCTCGCTGCAACGTCGAGGATAGAGAAGTGTCTCCTCTCGTTTTGCTGAATGGGACCTAGTTTCGCGGGGAGTTTAGCAGGTGCGCGGGGCTATTTATAGAATTTTCACGAGAGGCAGAGAGAGAAATCGATGCACGAGCAGCTATTAATATAACCGCTGCGAAAGCGTCGCTCTTTTTTTGTCATTTTCGAAAATTATTATATATAGTCTCGATCGATACCGCATACTATATATGCACAAATATACACACAGGCCTTTCTATTATTCACCGACTATATATATGTATACACCCACGCAGGGCTACAGATATACAAAAATAATACCTATATAGTTAAACTCAACCATCGAATACGCGAAAAAGAGGGTCAGCAAAGTTTCAGGTTCAGGGCTGGTCGCTCTCCCCCCCCCCCCCCCCCCCCCCTCCATCCCTCTCTCTCCCTCGCAAGTCTGGAATTAGCGCGCGGGCCGCTGTCACTATCTATACGCCCTCCCGAATATCCAGTCAGCTGTGAACGATATACACTCAGACAGACACACGTGCGCTACTCGCGTGATGCTATTAGAGGTTAAAACGCCTCTTCTGCTTCGTTTCCTATTTTTCTTCGTTTTTTTTCGTCGAATAAAGCATGTACCACGTCGCGGTTCGTCGTCGCGCGCGAATCCATATTTCAGTGGGATGATATCGCTAGGGGAACATACAGTGGAATAGTTACATGTCGTGCGAGTAGCTCGGGGAATGTGTGTATAATTGATTACGTAAGGCAAGGTCGACTCGCGAGCGCGCGGTTTTTACACTGTTATTATATTTAGATAATTGGCTGGACAGCGCGCGGACGTCGCGCGTTAACGAATCGCAGCCGGATGCCTGATGTGCGTGTATAATATGCAATATATATTCTTTTTTTTTCATTTCTAGATTAGCTTTCTTCATGCTCGGAATTTTCGACGGTGTGAGCTGATAAAGCCTTGTGCATGTATGAGGTTAGTGGACCAGCCTTGGCATTATTTTTCATGAAAATTTTCTCCGATTTCTCCGCTGCAGGAGTCTCGTACTCGCTGTTCGATACGCTTTTCCGATACACACAGTTCTTTTTCAGCGCAGCAGCAGCAGCAGCAGCAGCAGCGGCGGCGGCGTATACGACTAAACCATCCGTGTAAGGTCGCCGTCGCTGCATTTTATACACTCTCGGCTCTCTTTTTTTTCTCGCTTTCCGCGACAGACGCAGCCTTACGTTTATGAGTATAGGCACGTTATATATATTTAAATCGCTTAGTGCCTCGTGTATACGTATACTATTCGTACACCCATATCAATGGAAACGATTCGGAGAAATCGCCTACGTGTGTGTGTCACGCCATCGCGCGCTATATGTCATATACGAAACGCAATCCTCTTCAGGGAAAGGAAAGATAAGCTGCTGCTGCTGCTCTGTACATAATTATTATTATACACGGAAGTTCGCACTTTGACGCAGCGCACGCGAGCTGCACTTGGCGCCGCTCGAAAGTGAGTGCGAGAGAGAGAGAGAGAGAGAGAGGGAATGAGCAGTCGCTTTTTCCCCGTCGTCGTCTAGTCGACGTGCCCATATATTGATTTTCCGCAAGCCCGGCGCGGCCACAGCTTGCGATTTAAAAGAGAGAAAGAAAGCTTGCAAGCACATCGCTCCGAATTGCCCGTCCCCGCAGCTGATTCACCCTGGGTTCAATTGCATTCCAAGTGCAGCTCGGTGCATGGTAAACGTTACGCAATGCCTCTTCATTCAGAAGTACAGACGCAGAGAGGAAGAGCGAGCGAAGTTCGCTCGCCAAGAAGTGAGAGAGAGAGAGCGAGCGAAGGGCGCGAACGACGATCGGGAAGTCAAGACTCGAGCAACGAACGAAGCAGACAAACAGAGAGATAGAGAGTATAGGGGCTAGTGTTATAGGCGAGGCGAAAATACACACAGACGTCGGCTGGTGGAACCTTGATCGCGCGCGCGCGAGGAAGCGGCGGCGACTCGCAGGAAGGCCACCGAGCGAGCGCGCGAAAATTCGGTCACGGATACCCCTCTCTGACAGCGGTATAGCAGTATACTCGCAGTGTATGCGAGTGTGTATATATATATGCGCCGGTGCTGCGCGCGCGCTGAGGGAAGAAGAAGCCCCGCCGCATAGGGATGCACAGAAGTGGCCTCGACTGCACACCGGTGTGTCATACTCCCTCCCTCGCCCTCTCTCTCTCTCTCTCTCTCTGATCCAATTGATACACTGGCGCAGCTGCAGGCTTTTTTGAATGAATTTTTTTTTTCAATCGCAATCTGTTCTTCGAAAGTCAAAAAACTTTCCGATATAACACGCACGAGAGCGAGCACAGAGTGCCAGCAGCCACGCGGTCGCTCCTCGTCGCGTTGCGTACCTATATACGCGATTACGCATTATTATATTATAGCTACGCGCCCGAAATAATATCCGGTGGAGGCCGCGAGCGCTTAGTTATAAGCCATCTCTCTCTTTCTCTATCTTTCTCGAGGGGGGCGCGCGCTCGTTACGTAACTCTCTCTCGCTCTCTCTCTCTCTATACTCTCTCCCTCTGTCTCTCTTCGCGACTTGGATTCTCCTTATTGCCGGCGGCGCTCCGTCTCTCAGAGCTCTACGTGCACTCTGTACATTTAAGCTTGAATGCGGGAGGCTCTTCCCTATCGGAAGTATGTTCGTTGTAAGCCTGCCGCTCATTCAAGGGACTGAAATAGCCGCGCTCAAAAATTATTTCGAGAATCCGGCCGGTTTTTCGCGCGAGATGTTGAGAGAAAGAGACAGAGAGAGAAGGAAACTGGAGCAGCGGAACTCGACATTTTTCCGATCGGAAAAATAGCGCGTGCGAGTGTATGCGGTATGTAGCTGAAGTTTAATCGATGCGCGAGGGGGAGTATAGAGCAAGTATCCAAAGAGCTACAACAACGCCCATATCGCGGTAGATAGAGAGTGGAGAGGCTCGATCCATTATTCCGTCGGCGTGCGGCGACCTTCGTGCACTCGGATTTCCCAAGCGATCATCCCAGCGCGTGTAGACAGTGAGTATATATATAAATATAGCGGGGAGGGGAGAGAGAGAGACGAGGAGGAGGAGGAGGAGTTTAAGTAGGAAAAAGCTTTTAGCTCGCGAGCGAAACGACACTGTATACACACACACACACAAACACACACACACACACAGAGTCTCACGCAGGACTCGAGGCGGTGTCTCTCGCACAACCGCTGCTGATCGAAGAAAGTATACGCGAATACGTATATATATCGCCCTTACGCGATGCGCGCAGTCGCGAATCAATCGAGGGAGAAAGAGAGAGCGAGATATATATATATATATGTATAGGCAGATGCGTGCGAGTGTGCGGGTACTTACTCAGCTACGAGCTGCCGACTCGTCGGCGTCTGCGAGGCTGCGTCTCTCTCACTATGCCGCCGCGGTCGTCGTCACATGCGGCCGGAGTAACGCGCGCGCACCAAAGACGTTGCCGAGCTGCCGAGGAGCGGCGGCTCCATGGCCCCCTCACTCCTCGTGTCTTCTCCGCTACCTCCGCCTCGTTTGAGGATCGCCTCCTCAGACTCGTCGTCCCTTTCTGTATTACTGCACTTTCGTCGCGACGACACGAGCAGAGTATAGAGCGGAAAGACGGACAGAACAACGAGGAGGCTGTAGTAGTAGTAGCGGCTCTCGCAGCTAGACTGGGATACGAGCGGGAGAGGCTCTGTGGTGGAACTCTGCTGCACGAGAGAGGCGCTAAAAATAAAGCGCTCGACTGCTGCTACTTCGGCCCGTGAGCCGTCTCCTTCCTCGTCTGCGCCTGCTTCGCGTCGCCCGAGACGTACTCCTCGTCGTCGTCGTCGTCGTCGTCCTCGTCCTCGTCTTCGTCGTCGTGGTGGTGATGCACTCGGTCTTCCCGGCCGTCGTCGTTCTTAGCACTGCTGCGTTCGGCTGCTCTCGTCACCTCGCGCACATCTCTCTTTCTCTCTCTCTGAATAGACAATAATCACTGATTTTTTATTTTTCTCAAACACTTGTATTGCGGCACTCGCGATCGGTATGCGTTTGTGTCTGCAAGAGTGTGCGCTCCCTCGAGCTATATATATTATATAGGTACGCGCAGCCAGCTGACTACCGCTCGCGCGGATGATCGATGAGAGTAGGCAGCGCCTAGCAGCTCGAACTACTTTCCTTCTCTCTCTCTCCCTCTCTCTTCCTCTTCGTAGATCCGCGAACGTGTGCCATACATTTAGGCACGGGGTCAGAGAGTCTGGCCCGTCCGCGGCTTCTACTACTGACGCATGGCAGTACTAGAGCAGCAGCGAATAAGAGGGAGGAAAGTAGTAACGGACGAGTACAAGCGGACGCACGACAGAGAGAGAGAGAGAGAGAGAGAGAGAGAGAGAATCTTGCGTGTATGGCTGCGCCGCGCGCGCTCTCCTCTTTCCCGGGACCAACTCCCCGGGCTCAAGGTCGCCGCCGGGCGAATTCTTCTCTCTCTCTCGCTGCTGCTAACGACCGTACACACCGACGGTATATCGTACAATACTGGCTTCAGCTCCTCCTCTCGAGGGAACGCACGCAGGCAGACACACACGCACACACACACGCACACACACGGTATATTATCCCGCGCTAGAGCACGAGGATTTATACGATACGGGAGCGCGCGGACATGATCACACTGACGTGGCTATATCTTCTCCGAGGACGGGGTATCCGCGCGCACCACGCGGCCACGAGAAAGAGAGATAGAGGGAGAGAGAGAGAGCGAGAGCGAGAGCTGGGGTGTATTAATAGCGCAGAGCTACCTCTCTCACTCGCGCTCCAGCTCGCTCTCTCTCTCGAAACTCGCGCGGTTGGGCTTTGCCCGACGGATATTTTTTAGCGTACGCGGAGACCGCGACTGTGAAAACGAGACACACGCACCAGGCTGAGGAAGCAGCGGCGGCAGCAGAAGAGAGTCTCCGCACTGTACAACTCACACTCCTCTTTCTCTTCCTCGATCCCCAGGCGAGGAAAAAACTCGCTCTCTCGCTCGCTCACACTCGCTGCACTGCACGCGCGCGCTCTCTCTACGACGGCTCTGCCTCGACTCTCCCACTCGAGCGGCGCTATGCTCGCTCGCGCGGATCCGCTCGATCCCCCACTACGCCCCCACGGGGACACGGACCTGCGCGCAAGCTATCTCGCGCGAGACCAGAGGCAGCAGCGCCGCCGATTTTTCCTCTCTCTCTCTCTCTATCTCTCTCTATCCCCCGTATGTATATATATATATATATATATATATATATATATATATATGAGTACACCCACTATACCTACACACGCATAGATCTCGGAATTTTGGAGCTGCCGCGGTGCGACTGCACTCACACGTTGCAGGCCCCTGCACACGTGGCCGCGCCTATACAAATATTACGGATTCTAATTCATCTGCGGGAACGTTCGAGTTTTTTGTTTTGAGCCCGAGATCGCTAAATCGCAGCCATTCGATCAACCGACTCGGACAGCTCTGATAATTATACGTCGCGATTACCGGTATCTTTGTATACTACACTCCGCAGCGGCGGCTCGAGACTGAGAGAGGGAGAGACAAAAGCCAAAGAGTTTCGTTGATAAAGCGCAGCGATATATATATATATACCAATGTCCGTGAAAATGACTCGGCGAATCGATAGCGCTGCAGGATTATCGGAGAAAAAATCCAGGTTACAAGCTCCCTCTACCTTGAACTTGCGCGCTGCCTATTCGTGTTACATATATATATTATATTATTGTTGCACATCGCGCACGAATAACGAGCTAACTGCTTTTATTTTACGCACTTTTCGAGGGCGTATCCGCCGCCGGATCATCGGATAAACACGACGCGAGGAGGAAAGAAGCCATTCCCGCCGCGGAGAAGCTAGATAAATAGATAGATAGATAGATAGATAGATAGATAGAAAGAAAGCAATAAGAACGCGCTATATACGCAGTCCTACGCTCTAGGCGTAACGACCGCATGAAAAAATTAGCTGACTCAGAGCCTGCGGGCTGACTTTACCCGGGCCTTTTCCACTTCCAAATCCGCGTTTCATCATCGCGCTATACTACTTCTGCCACTTTTTCCTCCCCCTTCGCGGTCCATTAATCATTCGGCGTAATTTCACTTTAATTGCAGTTTATCTTTTCACATATATACATTCACACATGCGCCAACAGGGCAACTTTTCCGTAATAGAAGTAGAACGCGAATACAAATCCTCCACACGTTCGATACGATTTTCTCCTGCGTATGTGCAGGATAGGGAAAAAGGGACGATGTATATGTGTGTGTGTTTTGCCAGAGATGCCCTAGATGCCCTAGGGCATCGACGATAGATTGCGATCCAATGTGCTCTGATTGATTGTCCTTTGATACCGTATACGCGCACGGATGAGGCGGAGGCTTAGCAACAAAACGGAAAAATAAAAAAAAAACACGGAAATTAGTTGCAAGAGTTTTTTGACTCGCTCGCGGGATTATACGCGCGCGGTCTGATATACAAAAGCAAAAACAAGGGGGCAAAGCCCCGCATTAATAATTCGAGCTCCATTGCGAGATAGAGTTGTAGAAAAAAAAAGAAACAACGGTATATAGTCGGCGGTCCACTTAGCTCCTGTTGCGGCAAGGGAGCGATAAGTTCGCGCGAGCTTTCGAAAAGTTTCACGCAACGCTTTTAATTTTATAGAAGTTCGTTTTGTTGGCTTTACTCGCACGCGCGCGCGCGGAGGTATAATTGCGGTCTACCGTATGGGGTGGTAGAGAATATCGATCCGCTGCTATATACTGTATACATATGTATATACATATATATATACCGACGGCGGCGACGACGCGACGACTAATGGTCTCGACTCGATTCTCAGCTCGACGAGAGGCGATAAGGACGAGCTTTCGAGTGTGTAGCTGCGCGGCTGCTGCTACTGCCCGCTTCGAATCAATTGATTGTACGCGAAAGACTCGCGCGCGGTTAATCTTATCGGCAAGTGCGTGCTATGCGATAAAATTACGAGTGTGTGAATCTGTCGCGCGCATTCCTCGAGTCTTTTATTTTTGTCATTTCGAGTCCGAAAATACGTTGAGACCAGCTGTGCGCTATATATGTGAAGTATGTAAAAGGCATATAGGTATATAGGCTCGTGAATTAGTGATGGCCTTGAGAAGGGCTCGAATTATCGCACGTGGCTTGCTCTCTGTGAATGTATATATATAGATACATAGAAAAATGAGCCCATCACGAATTCATTAGGCAAACACAGAGAGCGAGGAAAGAGGGAGCCGCTCAATTTTCCGGCTTATCTGTCTCGAGTTCGATGGGCTCTTTTCGATGACCCTTTCGTATATAGCTCATGAATACCAAGTATTCCGAGAGGTTGGGACACAGGAGAGAGAAAGAGAGGTGGATACTTCCTGTAAAGCAGGTTATTACACTGTTTCCCGATGTCGTCCCTCTTATACGCGGACGGAATTTTTCGATGTAATTTATAGCGCAAATTTCACGACACACACACACACACACACCCACACACATATAAACTCGGGGGGAGAAATAATGAGCGAGATAAAAACGCAGTCTCGTAAAATCTTCCATCGGTGAAATTACACTCGCCATCGCGTATCTCCGCACAATACAGCTCTCACTCGCTCAGGGTAATTACTCTCCGGTGGCTGACACACGCCTGGCGACGGTGGAAAAAAATTAGCCGTCAAAGAGGGTGGGGAAAGGGGTCGAGCATTGAGCGTAATTATTTCGCGTGTGCGGGCATGACACGCACGCGACTGGATCTGCATGAACGGCCACTCGAGCATATGCACTATATATGTGTATAAAGACACAGAGCACACGAGTGCGTGTATAAGGGAAAAAGAGGAAGAGAGAGAAAGGGAGGAGGGATATTCAAGATGGCGCGCGACGTGTACGGCCTCGAGTGGTATACGCGCGCGCAAAAGGAGGAAAAGCCAGGCAGCAGCCCCAGCTCTATAGAACGTCGCCGCCGCCGTGTTGCGAATCGATCTGCGCCCGTCTCTCGCTCCCACCCGCTCTGCCGCCGCCGAATTGTTACGTCACTAGGTCACCCCCTTTCGATACGTTATGCCGACCGTCTCTCTCTCTCTCTCTCTCTTGCTCGCTCGCGCGTCGATATAGGAGAGCTTGCTGCTGCTGCTCCGGCGCGTGCGGAGGAGTGTCTCTCCGGGGCAGGTTTGACACGATCGCAGGACTCCTCGCGCGACCTATAATGACTTTTCGCTTAAGTACTTATATATGATGCTTTGTTCTCGAGCGGTTCTGCCTACAGTCGTGTCATATATAAAAGCACCGCCGGCTGATCGCTAGTCCTTATGCAAAATGTCTAGGCGCAATTTCACAGCCAGACTACTCTGCTGCAGGCGCGCAATCGATAAACCGGCTGCTGCTGCTGCTGCTGCTGCTGCTGCTGCCCAACCCTTTCACGCTGCTGCTGCTGCTGCTGCTACACACATACTATACACGTTTATATATATAGGTATATATTCGACTGGCATAGCAATATATACGCGCCTCTAAAATAAAAGCGGCCGAAGCAGCGATCCATAAATACGAGGGATAGAAGACACACTAGAAAGGGAACTCGACTGAGTCAGGAATTTTCAAGGGCTCTCTCTCTCTCTCTCTCTCTCTCTCTCTCTCCCTCTATGTTTGGCTTTTGGAGGCTGCATGCGCGCAGAAAACTCAGCAGCGGCTTTCCTAACTACTGCTACCAGCAGCAGCAGAGAGAAATGAAAATGGGAAATTTGTTCTCGCTCTCTCGACGTCGCCGTCGGGGTGGTGAAGCGCCGCCACCGTCGCAGAGGGGGAGGAAAACGCCTATGACGTCACGCTTGCCACCGCCGCCGGTGACCTTTGCCTCCTCCTCCCCCCTGCTGGCGCTGCTGCTGCTACTGCTGGCTTTTATCGGCGCGCATCATTCCTGATTTCTGCTGCTGCTGCTGCTGCTGCTGCTGCTGCTGGTGGTGGTAACCCCTTCGAGGGATCGTTCTGTATATAAACTGTACTGTATTATGTGTTCTACTTATACGCGAGATTTTTATTTTATATGTGGGTTTCATATATAGGGCGCATAGTGTGCTTTGATTCGAAAAATGCGAGCGGGATTAGAGGCTTTTTTTTATTATCATCCCTCTCTCTCTCTCTCTCTCTGACCTTAATTACCCTTTACCCGATCGTGTAGCTTTTTATTTTTCGGTTATACACACCGTATTCGGCTCGCTGCGAGATAAGTTCTTTACGAGCGTTATAAGTATATATATATAGCATATAGCTTTGCGAGGGAGTGCGACCACACGGCGGTGTAATAAACCGAGACGGTTTTTATTCAGGAAAATTCAGCGACGATATTATATTATTATTATGTATATAAGTATGAAGGATTCAACGTCACGTCGTCATTTTGGTCGGCCACGCTATAAACAACTGATATCTATAGTAATCCGCGAGCGCTCGTAAAAATAGCTAGCCTCCGTACAGATATATACATACATACATACATACATACATAGGGTAAAACTACGCACGCGGCTACACACGGCTATAGGAACTAAATACGTACTGGACGCCCTAAGTATTTTATAACGAGGAATCAATGCAGCTAGTCTACGGCTGTTGAATTTTCGCGCATCTTCGCGACCTTGCGTATAATTTATATATTACATAAGGAAAATGCAATCGGCGACTCCGAGTCTCAGGGTCTTGAGTAATTATCCCCGAGAATCTACGCGACTGTACGTCCTTTCTATTTTTTTCGAATGGAAATATACAGGGATGCGTGCCGCCGTGTTTGAGTTCAGCTGATCGGAAGGAGACTATCATCGATGATTAATGGAATTTCTCAGCTCTTGGACACGAGGGAAAGTTTTGATTGTGTTTGATGCTACGGGCGAAAAAACACACACACATACACACGAAAAAAGTTTTTAAATTATTGTTGACCTCGGGATGACGATCGATGAGTTTCCCATTATCCAGTGTGTGTATACGTGCAGTGTGTGAATGTGGATATAAGAAGAAATTTCGTCGAGAGCACAACTTACGGACAGTATGTGTATTATATATAACGTGGTGGCGGGAAACTTAAACAATGTGCACGTAGCTATAGGTTTAATCTCAAAAAAAAGAATATATATATTACTCAGCTCGAGGCTCATCATCGTGTCACGCGTATAGTAGGTATTATATACCTATATAGTGTATACTCCCCCGCTTGTTCATTCAGAGGTGTAAAGCCGCGACGCGCGGTGCTATATGAAAAGACTTTTTTAAAGGCAAAGAAATGAGTTCATAGATTATGGAAGCAACGCGCGCGCGCGGGCGGTGCGGCGCTACATCGGAAAGTTAATAAAAGAGCACTTAACGATTGCCAAGGGGTTGGCCCGAGTACGTTTTGCGTCACCTATATAGCATATCCCCAGCTCCTTCTCTCTCTCTCTCTCACTCACTCTGCGATACACGTAGCGATGCGCGTGTGTGCATATTTATAAATACTTGAGAGATGATTTTTGCGTAAAACATAGAGGCAGTGAGAGGGAGGGAGGGAAAACACAGACGAAACCAGAGATAAAGCTGCTACGAGCACGAGAGGGGGCTGTCTTTTAGAAACATCAAACGAGAATGCGTCAAACGTGACAGAGAGTAAAGTCGATCTATTTCGGGAGCCAGCAGAGCAGCGCTGTATATGCTATATACCGCGCGCAAGCGTCGGCGGCCGCGTAGCCAGGCACTTTTGTTTCCACTGAAATAGACACTTTTCCGTTAGTTTCCGCAGCCGCTTCTGGTGTTTTGGCCAAAGTTTCTTTTTCTCCCTCTGCGATGCCTTGAGAAAAACGCGCGCGCGTGTGTGGAAAGAGTTTGGTGATTTTTTTCCCGTCTCCGTCTTTTATCGGTTGAATTTTGCTCGCGCGTTGAATTGGGTCGTTTTTTTTGCCGCGGTTATAATTGCGAGAATTGGGTCGTTAGCGGGAGAGAATAATCGAGTTTGAAGCCATTAATTTTGCAGCGCTAGTCCGTGCCTGTCCGGTGCATCGAGTCGTTTTTCGAAAGAAAAAAATAATCATCGACTGACCGTATGATTATTTGCGCAAACGAGTATACATATCTATATACGTATATATGCAAGACAAGAGGGAGAGGTCGATCGTTACAACGACGCAATTTTCAAAACTCGCGTGACTCGACCGCGTCTAATAACATTCAAATCAGATAAATGTGTCGGAAGGCGGAGGAAAAATCCGTGCCGCGATGGCCTTGGTCCTTTTTTTTCGACTGCGATCCCTGCGCCGTATTAGACCGTGCGTTATGCAACGATACGAAAATACAGCAGCTCGCGTGGAAAAGCCCGAGTGCGTCAGTGCGAGCACCTTATCAGCTGTACGTACACTCATCCCGCAGCGAGAAATCGGCTGCGCGATTATGGCAGAACTATATAGCATTAAGCCGCGGTCAATCGTGGGCGTCGGCTCCCTTTCAAACTCGGCGCAGCGTCAGCTGCATGCCTACGGCTTCGGCCGCGAGGTCTTTACTCTTTACACTTGGCTGCAGCTACAGCAGCAGCAGCAGCAGCAACATTCCGTATCCTGCGTCACGCACTATTCGCTCGCTTACGAGGCTTCTTCGACGACGGCGAAAAAGAACGCGACGCGATTATAGGGTTGGTCCCGGTGTCACGCGATGGGGTGGAGCTGGCATCGATAAAAAGTATATATATGTGTATATACACCATGATTTTGGATTTGCTTAGACCGCGGATGCATATGTGTGTCTATGTAGTAGGGGGTCGATTAAGCGATGGGTTTAAAGCGCGTATACTTTGTCAACAGACACAAACACATCGCAGACAGAGCAGACGCTGTATATATATAGAGAGAGAGCTGTTAATCGAATTAGTCGTCGTATCGCGGGGGAGGCCGCCATTGTAATACGACTAAGCGGATTAATACGTGTGTGTGTGTGTATGTGTGTGTTTGTTTGCAGCTGAAAGTATACATGAAATCGCGTAGTGGGCATAGGACTGCCGTGTATAATGATACACCGCATATAGCCGCGAGGTGAATTTTAATACAACAATGATTGATATAGCTGCTGGTATATATATTCGCTCGGACTATCAGCATCGATCTTTCTTTTCTCTTTTTGTATATAAATATACACATATGTATATATACGTACGAGTGCGACTTCGATTTTTCATCAATTAGCATATACACGGGATTAAAACCTACGCGTGTTTTATACCTTCGTATTTCATTACTAGCTATACATGCGCACTTTCTCATCCACTGCGTGTAATTGGATTATCGTACGTGTTTAGCCAGATTTCGCGCTACGTTATAACGACACATCGTGTAGGCATTTTTATTTATGCGTGAACACGTCGGGCATCCAATTACGGAGGGCGTTTAACTATATCGAAGTATCCATGATTTCATCGCCAAATACAGAAAGAAAAGGAAAAAAAATTCGAAGAACCCTATCTAAGAAATCTCGCTTATTCAACCGGACTCGCACACGCCGCGCTCACGTGTGCATCCGCGCCCAGTCTAGAAATCGATCGGCTCCGTCCGACCTGACCCGCCTGCACCGCGATCGTCATCGCATATAACACACACCTATATTATATATATATATATATATATATACATATATGCGTATATAGGTACACATACACACCGCTACACCGGGATGAACTCACCAACGTTGGCTTAATTAAGTATTCGCATTATGATTGAGCTGTTGGAAAAATCATTAATGTGATTGAGGCGCACAGTCTCTGTGCAGTATCTGTGCGTCGCTGCGGCATGTTAATCACCTAAATCGATCCCGTTTATTGGCCTAGAATCCACGTGTATGCGTGTATATACGTATATACGCGGCAAAGAGAGAAAAACAGGTCGCGCGACGAGCGATTCTGACGTGGAGGCGGCTACTCGTATGTATATATATATATATATACACAACTCCTCGCCTCTTCTCGCTTTTTTCTTCTGCTTATCGCGGAGAAAGAAAGAGATTTCGGTGTATCTGTATACTCTCTCGCTATTGTCACACGCGCGTATTGTTACATATATATATATATGTGTGTGTGTGTGTGTGTGTGTGTACGAGGTGCTGATGATTTTGCCCGCGATACGTCAAACTCGACATGCTGGCTGGCGGTTGATTAATTTATGCCGCGACTATTCACGGCTAATTATGCATCAACGATTGCGCGGGATAACATATATCGATGAGAAATTAAAGGGCGACATTAATCGAAATCGACTACTGTGCATCAGTACAACCCGTATACACGCGCATCGGTATGGGAGCGCGTAAAAACGAGCGTGTGTGTATATATTATATACATTCGAAAAACAAACGCACGCGTAAATATCGCGTGGCGGCGGGACGACCAAAATAGCCGTGACACTGCAGCGACGCGAATAAATATAAGAGCGATAAACGCACTTCGATTACTTTACGGTTAAATTTTACTGTTCGAGCAGGCGCTAAAGCTTTGTTTATTCCCGCCGACGCGCTGCAAGCCACTGCGCCTGGAATTTATAATTCGTCGCGAGCGTTGTGCACGACATAAATATATATGCATCGTTTGTTTATACGCGTAAAATTATTCGGATATAATAACGTAATCCCCGGGAAAAATGAGATTCGGTACAAAAGCCCGCGCGGTATTCGCATATTATTACAATTCCAACATTCTTGCACTCACGCTGGCCGCGGCTCAGCCGTAACTCCGAGTCGTTTTATAACGATGAGCTAACCGCGCGCACATTGCACATTACACAATTCAAGGGCGAGAGTGGTAACGCCTCCACTTTACGAGTATATTTTTATTTTATATTTTCTGCGAGGAAATTCGGCATAATTTTTTGTTATACCGAAAAAATATCATCAGCATTTGTCTTTTTAAAGCCATATGATTTTCGCTACATTAATATAGACGAATTGGAAAAGGGATTCTACGCCGGGCCCGTAACTCCGAGAAATGTACTTGAAAATTCTTAAAATAGCGGGATCATTGCACTCGAGAGCACATTATGTAGCTATGTGCAGCGGCGATCGTAAATCCGTAGGAATTTTAACCACTGAAATATGTAAGGTTATATGATCGACCCTCTTTGCGCGAACTCCGCCGTAAATACTTTAAATGCCGCGTCGCCCGAATAAACAGCTGCTTGCTAAAATTTGCTATTATAGGCTGGCTTTGGTGGATCGATCCGTACATCAGACCGAATCGTGTTTATCCCGCAGCGCATACGCACACACATTTGTCTCAAAATACAGATGTACGTACGCGCAACGATTGATTCCGGAAAATTTCGAACTATATGTATACATACATACATAATTACACACCGCGTATCGTTGTATACAAAAATAAACTCGGCTGCCTACTGACGTCGCTAATAATAGGCGGGAGAGAGAAAAGACTCTTTCTCTTTCGCTTCCTCCTCCTTCGCTATACGTATATGCGTATACGTATATAGACTCAACCACGAGAGCCGGCTAAAACTCGAATCTTCGGGATTGGAATGGTTTCGCGTCCGGCGTGACATACTCGCACGCCCGCAGTCTTCGTGGGAATTTCCCTGTGTCATTATGTGTATATATATATATATATATATATATATATATATATATATATATACGTGCCTGACAGAGAAAGAGATGAGATAGATATATTTTTGCGAGCCGTGTAAATTGGGAATAGCAGCTAATTGACGCTGGAAACTGGAGTAACCGTCGAGTCTCGCGGTGCATATATTATATATACATATAATACGCTCGATTTTAATTGGTTCGCGAGAGGGAGATAGAGAGTTGCGGCAGCTATAATAAGTTTGCGGCTGTGTGCAGATGTATACAGTGTGTATATATATAGCGAGAGATAGTTTAGGCGCGTTCACAATCTCGAACCTTGCGGATTGTCGTTACGACCTGTATAGTGACGAGGATGACGCGTTGTCGTACTCGCAGCGGCATTGTTATAGACGTCGAGTTACGAGTTACGAGTTTGAGGGTCATCCCGCGAGTGCCTGTGCGTGTGCCCGCCTCTTGGGTATTATTATTATATACATGCCCAGAAGCGCAAACTTATATAATCGATATTCGAGAGGGATCGACTAATTGGAGTATTTCCATCTCGCTCTCGATTTGATATTCAAGTATGATTGTCGAAAAATTGAAGGTTCGCATGGATGAATTATGCTCGGTATATATATATATGTATACACATATTATATATAGAGAGAGTGAGAGTAAAAGCTCGAACGTCTCGAACCACGCCCTTCCATCATCTCGGCAGCTCCTACGTCCATCCCATGTATATAAGGCTGCCACGGCCAAGGGAATCTCAGCGGTACACGGGTCAATCCTCCTCATATATATACTTAGCTGTATATGTACGCGCGCATATATATACGTATACATAACTCGCTATAGCTGCCTGCGTGTGTGTATGTGCAGCATATATGCAGAGGGCAAATATCGAGAGGGGCTAATCGGCGACGTCGTCGTATCGGAAATCACTCTTTCCCGATTGAGACTAAGTGGATTAGACTCTCCCTCCTCGTGTTCTCGTCGGATAGTAACGCGAGAACTGCGTGTCAATACACAAAGACGCATATCTTTTCAGCTATGTATGTATGCGTATAAAAATACGGATCGCACGAAATTTTCATATTTCGGCCGCCGACTTTGACTGAGTGTCGTCGATGCGACGTTCCGATAGCGGATGAGAGGATCGTTTGTTTGGCGCTGGATTTTTTTTGTTATTTATTATACGGGGGCTACGATCGATACAGGCACTTACTCGCTATGTAGTTGCGTTTAGAGTAGCTCGACGCATTAACTCACCTGCAACAGAGAAAGAAGAACGAGACTTTTTATAAAAATGAAATGCGATAAACAAGAGAGAGCATATATAATATTACATGTGCTATTTCAACGCGATCAAACACCGTCGCGTCGACTCATATATATAATAATATACACACACGGAGGTCAAGAGAAGATAATTCGGCGCATCAGTGTCGATGGCCGCGCGTCCTTGCGACTGGCCCCTTTGTGCTCGGGCCTGACAACATCCGTCAGCTCGTGACTGTGTTTTCGAGCGTTTGTTTTGATGCTGCTGCAGAGACGCAGCCTCGTGATGAATTTATGTAACGAGATTGAAAGACTAATGTGGAAGTAGTTAATTCTTCAAAAAAATAAGCCTTCTTTATATATATGCGAAAGCCGACTAGAAAAAATATATATACACACGCATATATAAAACTATCTCCATAATATACATCGAGGCAAGTTCTCGCGCGTTTCAAATGCGCGATAACGGTTTAGTTAATTCCAGTCTTAACTACATCGTTTTATCTCACCGTTTGCGAAACGGCTGTATTTACTCATACACATGCAACAATAAAAACACGTTCGACGTTTTCAAAAAAGGCAGACACCCTGAGCTGCGGCGCATGACCGAACTGCACGTATAACTATATAAAGACATATACGTGCGTGATGTATAATATATAAATCAATCCGCGCGCGCGCATTTTTTATCACGAGAATATTATTATCTATATAGGTGTTTTATATACGTTACAAGTGTGTATGTCAGTGAGAGATAGAGAGATAAGAGAGATGCTGATGCTCGCGAGCGGGGATTCCAGGTCGAGGGGCCGCGATCAGGTGTGTATGTGTGTGTGTGTGTAAGTGGTCCGTCTGAGAGCAGGTATAGAAAGGCGACGAGAGATCGTATCGAGGCAGTCGGAGTTTGAAGAGAGAGATGGCTATCTCGCGATGGAGACTCGCACGGGTAGTCGCAATTTTTGGAAGCTGCTGACTATCGCCGCTTGAAACTCTACGAGCCTTTATATTATCCGCGACCAAGAGCGATATTAATAATAGATCCTGCAGCGTAATAATCTTTTCTGAATTATACTCGTTGTAATCGCAGTTACTCAATTTGAAAAATGACTCTCTGTCTCTGTGTCTCTGTGTGTCAGCTGTCTGGCTAATCTATTGAGCGAATTTGATAAATTACCCCGATAACGCAGCAGCGACACCAGCTGACAGTTCACAAACGCCGCGAGATTCGGTGTTATGACCGTCCGATATGCGCGAGAATTAAAAGGCACCTTCGATAAAGTCCTTGCACACCAGCGGCAGCACCACCGCAGCGGTTCCTCCCACATCGCATAAATCCCCGACGCGAGATAAAGCGTGTATATATATATATATATAAGGACAAGAGCATGGAGAGAAGGCAAGAGATGCGCCGACGACGAGAAAAAAGTACGTATATATAACAAGAGCGAGCCGCGCGTTATCTCGAAAGTGTCGTCAACTTTCCGCTATATCGTGGAAGATAAGATATTATATATACGCACCGGGAGAAACGACTTTGTACTACAACGTTCATATATATATATAGTCTCGATCGATATTAGGTGTGCGAAATAGAGGGAGAAAATCACGTTGCACTGCACGAAATTCCGGCCGGCCACAAGTCATCGCTCGGGAATGTGTCGATGCGTGCGGTATATATATATATATATATATATATACACGCCAGGCCGACAGCTATTTGAATTGTATTAGCGAATAAAGGCGAGAGAGAGAGAGAGAGAGAGAGAGAGAGAGAGAGAGATATCAGCGCGCGCGGCTGCGGTGAATGATCGATACAGAGGGTTGGATAACTCGATGGCTTTTGTTCGAACAATTTTCAATTGTAAATACAACTACTCCCAAGAGTCACATTCTTCGTGGCCCCAGAACACGATGGCTCAATTTATACGTATACGCGCCACGAGAAAAAATCCAAAATTCAAACAGAACAGCCCCCGCGTAATCCGGCCTGTTATACTTCTCGAGAAGAAAAAAAAATATTTGACCGAACTACGCGGAAGGAGATTTTCTCGGGTCAGCCACGCTGGTAAACAATAGTCCACCGCACCATCAGCTCAGTATAGCGGCGAATCAATCACGAGCTGCATATAGCACGCAAGGAAAAAAAGCTATGTATATATATGCTTGAGTATAATAACCACGCGGAATCGATCTTAATCAGTTCGTATAGAAAACGAAAACAAAAAAAGGAGATTCCGACGAAACAATAAAATTCAATATCCGGGGGCTATATATATATATATATATATGTACACGGAGAAATGATAAATATTTTGTAATAAAAATGCTAAAACGTCAGGAGAGTATAGAAGGCAGGAATGGCGGAGACACGTGCCCCGCCGCAAAGGCAGTGTGCGAGTATAGCGGAGGAGGAGGAGGAGGAGGAGGAGGAGTAGAAAAAGGAGGAGGAGGAGGAGGAGGGCGAAAAACGCCGGAGGGGAGTGCACACTGTAGGGGAGAAACGCGCGCGCACGCGGGGATGGAAGATTAGGGCGATCGTTACAACCCGAGCCAAGGTTCGGCTCTAACCTCACCTGGCGCCTCACCCGCTTCTCTCTCTCTCTGTCTCTCTCACTCCCTCTCTGGCACACCCCCGTGTGTTGCGCAGCTGCTACACACACACACACACACACACACACACGGAATATTTGCATGCAATCAGCATGCACGCACGCAGAACGAGAGGGGGCGGCTCTCTTTTATCCCGAACGAAAATCAGCGGTAAAAACTGTGCGGGGCTGCCAAAGTTTCGCACTTTCTCTCCTTTCCGCCTGTATGCGCGCGACACACGCTCGCGGGGGAAAAGTTCGCTCTTGATATATAGGGGAAAGATTTCGGGTTAGTTGGAATTACGGTGGGATGTACGTATATAGAGTCACGTGTTCGCCGTCGATCTATTAACGAGTCGCTCATCCAATTTCCCGTAACCAGCTGCGATGCCGCGCCTTTTTCCAAGGACGCGAGAGAGCTGTATTCGCCTCTATCGTACGTTCATACATTATATATATATATAGACTTTTCTCTCTGTGATAAGAGAGAAAGAGAAAAATTGTCTGGCAAAGTTTGGAGGAGCAAAGTTGAGAGAAAAGCAGATACGGACTAACGGGTCAGCTTTGAATCGTCGCTCACTCTCTCTCGCGCGCGCGTATAATATACTCGCACGCACATATATACATTGTCGGAAAGTTTTAATTTATTTTTTCAACTCCACCGTTACGTCTGCAGCAAGCTGGATAACCGGGTCAAATTTGACTTTGTCACGTCATACTCTGTTTTCCAAACAGTCTAATCTCTGATGTACAAAAGTCCGCGTATATATACAATAATGATAAAACGAAAAAGAACATATCCGCACTTGCCTCCTTCGGAACGATGATCCGCACTTATACTTACCTCGGAGGCAAAGTAGCAGTCGGTCGTTATCAGTCGAATATACACGCGATGAGTATAGTCTCTCACTCTCTCAAGTGTTCGAGCGGTTACAGCCGGCAGCTGGTGTGTTTTTGATTGATATCGAAGAGTGAAAATGTCAACGACACCGAGAGCGCGCGCAGCCGCGGATAATTACAGACACACAGAACTTTGCTGCTGCCGTGCGAACTTTACAAACTGATAATCATCGCGTTTGACAAGTTCGCATTTAGAGATAAAGTTTCGGGCTTTTCTAAATTAAAATTCCGCGCGGGACTCGGCCGATAAAACGCGATATATACGCGCGCACGCATTTAAAGATCTCTCTCTCTTGCTGGCAGGGCGCGATTATTCAATTAATCGAGAGGATTCGAATTCCTTATCGAGCACTTTTATCCGGACGTAAAAAGCCCCTAACGATCCTCGTATTACAATACCCTCGCGACTATACGACCCCTCGTGCGCCGCGGCTCGAAGAAAGAAAATCCCTATAAATCAAGCCGTTAAAGGCACGGCCTATTAAACGCGAGATTAACAGCGCACACAAGAATAACAATTCTCTCCTCCCTCGAGTTTACCGCAATTCGAAGAAAATAAGTACCGCTGCTTCGAGGAGAAATCAGTCGGTCTCGCCAAACACGACTTTTTCTACTTAACGAGGCCGCGATATTCAATCAACTTTGACGAAGAGCCTGCCGTTGCTGCTTCTGCTCCTCGAGCTTATTCCAGAAATATAAGAAAATCAATCCTCTCAAACATTTCCTCTCTACCCCTTTTTACGTATATATATATATATATATAATGTATCCCGGCAGGTTGGCTCTTTAATTAAAGAAATTCTATGTCCCAAGAGTAAGCCCGTCCGGGGGCCTTTAATCATCTCATTTTCTTCTGCTGTAATACGCGCCTCGCTCGCACGCTAATGGCAGCACACGCGTACGCGTTACGACCGATTTAAATTCGACTTTCATTATGAGGGATAAGGTGTATAGTCCACCGCTCTATATATAGCTTTGTCCGAGAGGGCAGAATAATAATCATAAGTCGCCGGCCTTTTCGCGCGACGCGAAATTATATATATAATACAAACAGAGACAAAGTTTAAATTCAGTTTATACAAGTTCCACTTTAAATTCCTTCCTGACGTATATATATGTATATATATACATACATGCATACACTCTGCCTTACTTGGCTAACTACGTCGCTATACACGGCTTATTCACGTATTTATAGACTCCGTATACAGCATAGTCGTGCCATCAAATTTTCGAGATTCGTTCCGCGTTTGCGTTATCGCTCCCTCGCGAAGCATCGACTATTGCAGCCGATATTATTCCCCCTCCTTCCCTTCGCTCTATATATATATATATATATATATATATATATATATATATATATATATATATATATATATATATATATATATATATATATATATATATATATATATATATATATATGTATAAGCGTAGATATATCGCATTATATACATATCCACGATACAGAGCGAGAGGCAAATGAGAAAAAGCGCGAAACGCCTCGAACCGGGTAACCCAGTTAGGCCTTGTGTGTATGTGCGCGATTAAATTTAGTCTCGGACGCATTTATAGATCCTTAAACTTTCCGAGCGTCTATTGTGATAGGCCGTCGCGGCCAAGTCACATATTTTCCTTCGGTTCGATTTCACGGTCAGTAGACGCGATTATTGCTTATTCATCGCGAGAAAAGCCGCTGTATATATACGTGCGCGCGCGCACACACGTCTTGATTCGCCGAGAAAAGCCGCGAGAAATCCTTCGTTAGGTCGCCTTGTTCAGGAAAGGAAAAAGCCAAATCTCTCTCTACTCCACTCTCTTTCTGACCCTTAACGAACCTTTCACTTTTTCGAAGCTCGCGCGAGCGTCTTTTCTGCTTCGTCTGTCTTTTCCGGGGGGATTTTCGCGCGGATTTATATATATACTCTCTCCGCAGTAGTGCGGCGTCTCGAATTGAGATTCTCTATATACACCGCAGCGTAGTTTTCTGCGGGAAAGAATTTATTCGGGACGATACCGAAAGATAATGATCGACGATGATGGTGTGCTTATCTACGATAATGCATTGTCTCGCGGGTTAAAGAGGAAAAAATAAAAATATTCGTGTCAGCGGTGGCGACGACCCGAGAGTCGAAACATCTCGTTGTTATCGAATATCTGCAGCGGCAACGTCGAACAAGCTCTATATATAGCTATACACATCAGAGACGAGATAGTTGACAAGCGACGGAGTGAGAGAGAAGCTGGAAATTCAATCTCGCGCCTCTCGCTTTTAATCCAGAAACTTACGCCGGCGCGCACTTAATTCAAATTGAAGAAAGCAATCTTCCAGCCCCGTTGATTTCTCGTTGCAGAGAGAAGGAAACTTGCCTCGTATATATATATATATATATATATATATATATATATATATATATATATATATATATAAAAGTATTACTCTCTTTTTCACAATCGTCGCACGTAGCTTTTACGTCGCCGTAAAAGCCGAAAGTGAGCTGCTGCAGTGCATACAACACCCCCAATTTCCAGGAGAGTACTCGATCAGAATCCTATATACATAAGTATATGTATATATACTTGTGATTTGACGCGCGCGCGCGCGAAAATCGATGTGCGATGCTTTCTGCATCTCGGCGGGGCCCCGTTAATATTTAAGTAAAGGGCCTCACGTGACGCAACTGACCTCTCGGTTGAACGTTCGCTCCGCGCGGCCGTAGAGATCGATTGGCACTGACGCGCAGTGAAGGAGGACACGCGCAGCGGTCGACTTTTTTTTTGTGTATTTTCTATGCGCGATTATTGCGCTCGGGATACCAAGAGATTTCGCTATGCATATACCCGCGTGACCTATTGCCACGTAACGATTTTCATTCTCGGCGGGGAAGATTAAAGGGCGCGCGCCAGGAATATTGTTATTGTTTTCATCTGTGTCAATGAGAGAAAGTTGGACACGAGGCGGCAGTTTGTAGGGCAAAAGTTATTCGCTCAGGCGCGCGAATAATCGCGCCAGCGCTCCCGAGTTCTCTAGGACAGAGGAATTTTAATTTATACGATGTAAGTGCTATAGCTGTATTTTTGTATATACGTATGCAAAATCTTGACGGTCGTATATAGACGTACATCGAGAAAAAATTAAAAGCAAATGTATATATATATAAAGTGATTCGTCTCTTATGCAAAAGAGCCAGAAATAGATTGTTTAAATCGAGCGCCCGGAGCTATCCTCGCACATACACGTACGCGGCAATTTTTCCTCCCTGAAAAGGGAGAAAGAGAGAGAGAGAGAGAGAGAGAGAGAGAGTCTCGCGAGCGCGCGAGGATATATAGCAAACTGCTGAAAAGGCTAAAGAGGCTAAAGGCGCTTCTTGAGAGAAAGCGACCGGAAGATCAACGAGAGGGAAAGAAGAAAAGTGGAAATTGAGGCGCGCCAGGGAATAAAAAGCGAGTCGAGCCAGCAGCAAAAGGCCTAAGCTCTGTGAGCTTTCAATCGGCACAGCTGCAGTAGATGAGAGCGAGGGAGACGGAGGGACGAACAAAGCGCTGCTATGCTGCAGCGGCGACAAAAATAACGAAAATTGTTTTTCGATTACTTATTTATCTTAAGAGTAAAAGCACGTGAATCGAGAAAAAACATTCTCGCGACCACCGCATCGGGACGAGCGTAAAATACGAAGATTCGCCAGCAGAGCTAGTGTAGACCCCGGGAGTGAGAGGGAAAAAGGAGGAGGAGGAGGAGGAGGAGGAGGAAGAGAGAGAGGGAGAGGGAGGGGCGGCAGCAGCTATCGCGCAAGCACGCGCCGCTACGTCCGATCAATACGGGACGCATCTCCTTGCCAACACTACGTCGCCGCTGCCGGCAGCGCCGCCGCCGACTCCTGCAGGATCCATCCGAGGAGAGTATGCTCACTCTCTGTGTGCGTCGCCCGACTTATCGATTTTCTACATTTACTACTGCTCTTTCTCACTCTCTCTCTCTCTCTCTCTCTCTCTCTTTCCCTGATGTCTGATGGCCGTTATGTTATGGCTGGAAAAATCTCTCATATATGTACATATGTGTGTGTGTGTGTGTAGGATCTTTCGAGTCTAACCATATATATACATATAATACGGAACTTTGTCATCGTTCCGAGCTCTCTGCACGTACTTTGCGAAGCACCGGAATTGAGATAAACGAGGGGAACGCTTGCGTGGTTTTTATGCGTTTCTCTAGCGTGTCGTGCGTATATAATATATAGATATATATTTATATAATATAGTCGAGAGATGAAAGTTCAACAACATGCTACTGCGTTTGTTTGCACGAATATTCCAATCGAGACTCGAAGGAAAAACGAGATAAGCGCTGTGCTCCTCCTTTTTTTCGAGACTCGGAGGGGCGATAAGGTATATATATATAATCCTCGAGCGCAAGAGAGACAGTAGTACAGCGTACGTGCGATCGTCCGACGATAAAATCGAGCTGGAAATTGAGGGAAAGAATCTTTCTCACTACGCCGAAAGAGACTCGAATGCAGCCGTCGACGTTTATTTGCCCCCCACCCCTCCAATCTCTCTCTTTTAAAGTACAGAAGAGAAACAAAAAGCTCACGTGCGCGAAGGCGTGAAAAAATAAAGCAGCGCGAGCGAGAAGAACGTTTTACTGCCGTATTGAATATAGATACGAGAATCCGTTGGAGCAGTTTTCCCAGGTGAATCGTGTGCAGTATTTCTTTCATTCGCCTATATTATAGACATATATAGAGGTGCATCGCGAACCGGTGTCACCCAGAGTGACTAACCTCGCACCGGTACAAAATTTTTTCCTCCTATATATACCAATGTACCAACTTTTGCATTCCAAAGAAGAAGAGCAAAGGTCGGCCGAGAAGTGCGAAGCTAGGGGTAGCTGTTGCAAGGGCAATAAGTCGGCGATGCCATTTCGCCTGGGTGATGCAGCCGTTGCGCGCCGGCGCGAACATATAGCCTCTCTCTCTTGCTCGCGCGCGCGCATGTCCGACCCAATTGTACCGGTCTATCGGAGCCTTTAAAGCCAGAGCGAGAGAGGATATCTGCGCATAGCTCTCGTTCTCTCTCTCTCTCTCTATGTGTATGGAGTATACGCGCGCATCAGTATGTAGTCGAGGGGGTAATATGTCGAGGTCCGCTTTAAGGGAGGGTGTAGTAGGAACCGAGAAAAGAAGGATTAGGTCATTGAGGGCAGCTGAGAGTATAAGAGCAGCTTAGGGAAACGAGACGCGGGCTGATTCTTATACTGCGCACTCGGCTCTCATATATATATACATTCCATCGTCGCGCCTGCCCGCCCGAGCGTCGATTAAAAGTTTTTTCGTGAAACTTGTATATATATATATATATATATATATATATATATATATATATATATGTATACGTATCTATATAGTAACATTGTGATCGAATTAATCGCGAGAAGCTTAAACCTCAAATATTCACGGTCTAAAACCGATCCCGGCAAATAATCTACTTAGCACCGCGGCGGCGTCGGCTGTTGTTTCCCCAAGTTCCAGTAGTCTAGTATAGTATATATGTAGTTAGGCTGCGGCTCTCTGGAAAATCTCTCGCGTGAATTTCACCGTATATGCATTCTAGCCTCGATGCGGAGACTTTGGCGAAAATTAAATCGAACGAAAGCCTTTCAGCCGGGGATTACCCGAAAGTTTTCTCGGCCTGGGCATTATTTCCGCTGTGTCTCTCATGCACACGTATATACCAATATATATATATATATATATATACATTTTCATATTTTCCATGGCTGCGCATATATATCACGCAATTTGTTTATCCTACTGCCGTAAGATTCGCTTTGAATTTCCAAACAATTAAATTGTCGTCTTATCTCTCCGTCGTCGTCGTCTTGTGTTGTATATAATAATGATCCATCGGAGCGTGGATACGGGATTAGGACTTTCGGCTTTGGCACGAGCTTTGTGCGGACTCGCCCAAGCGCAGAGTCGGCCGAAACTTATTTAGACGTGCATTATGCAGCGCCAGTTGTATATAATAATATATACATATATACATCTATAGTGCGCTCGACGCATTAATACAGTAGGCGACAACAAGGGGCTGCAGGTGTCAGGAAATGGAAAATCGTTGAATGGACGTCGCTATGCGGATTTGCATTGAGCGTCATAGTATGTGTGTCGGTGGGTGTTGGTTAAGGACGATAATTTTAAACCGAATTAAAATTGTCGCTACATTTTGATTCGACGATTTCAGCGAATCGATGTCGCGTTCGATTTAGCCATACGGAGAGAAGCGTCCGTTAGATTTAGCGCCGCTGCTGAGTTATTTACGCATCGTACGCCCGGCAAAAGGAATAGGTAAACAGCCGCGCACGCGGTGAATCGCCACACTTTATCCGTCGCGCTTATTGAGATTCGAGGAAATCACTTCGTCGTCCCTGTTTCACGCGCACACGAAACTCGAATTCGAGCCGATCAGAGAAGAAAAAAAGAAAAGAAAAGCTATCGAGTCAAAGACACAAGGCGGCATATCGGAAAAAGCCCAAAGGGATCGAGGAATACCTTCCGCACGTATAGACACAACAAACGGTGTAATAGCTGAATGGAGTCGTGGGAAAACAGAGGAAAAACTCGAAGGGTGCGATGTGTATATACGCGACACATATCGCGCACAACGACACGGCGCCATCGTAACAAAGGGCGCCCGCGTAAGCTAACGCCGCGCGAAATTGGCGCACAGCCGCGGGCCGACACTATACGCTCGCACGCGCGCTCGAATGAAACGACGAGCATCAAGAGTGGAGATATATATATATATATACATATAGGAGAGGGGAAAAGCATAGGTGGCTGATGCTATAGAACCCTGACACCGATGTCTCCTTCTCAGAAGCTTCTTCTTCCCCTCGTACACATAGCGACTCTGACATCATCTCCCTGACCTCCGGAAAAATTGCGCTCGATTACCATCGCTCATTGTGTATATATATGTATACACGCTCTGCGTGCGTCGCTCACGCGTTGCGTGCGTTTCGAGCTCTCGTCTGTATATATTCTATATATCTATATACACGTATATGTATGCATGCGCGAGCGCGTGTCGTAACTCGGTTATGCGCGATAGTGGCAAATTGAGATCGATGGGGAATGATGCACGAGAGCTGTGCTCTGCAGCGCCGAATAAATTCTTAATTGAGCGGAAATTGATGATACCGGTGTTTAGAGCTCTCCCGCTCCCTCTCACTCTCTCTCTCTCTCGCTTACTCTTATACTCGATGTAATCAGGCTGTAATGCGATTTGCTGCTGGACGTATATAAGTACTGTCGGCGAAGGGGAATCGACGAGGCTCTTTTTTTCATTCGTCTGCGAGAAATTTGATTTTGGCGCGAGGTCGAGTCGCGCGCGTTACAATAATTACGCGCGCTGCGAAATGAGTTTGTTGAGCTGACGAACTCTCGCAGCATTGGATATTGAAATTTCTGGCAGAAATTCAAAATCAATGCATATGCGTATATGCTCCTCTCTGCCAAAATACCCCGGTCCGATTTGAAAAATGAAGCGGATATATATAGCATTGTATACCGATATTTCTTTTTTAAAATATTACAAGTACACATTTTGCGACTAACCTCTGATCCACGTGTCTACTGCATTTCATGAGAGAACGAAGCTCGTCACTGAAGGTGTGCACCGAGGTGACTATGCTCCGCCTCACTTTTCGTACGACATATGGCCTCTGCTGTTTTTGCCGTCTGCAACAGAGAAAAATGAAGAAACTGAATAATCGCAAGCGCAACGTGTCACGCTTAAGCAGCTTCGCTGTGGGTTTTCCTTGCAAACTTCTTCTTTATTTATATATACATGCGGTAATGTTTTTCTCTGATAGTACGTCTTTATACGCGCATTTGTATATAATATATATGTATATACGTCGCTCGGCGCTCCGAAAAATCAATGCGCGCGCGCGCGGAGAAAAGAGAGGATAAAGCGATAAAGGAGCTATAGCCGAGACGACGAAAAGCGAGACACGTCCATCGGCGAGCATAAAAAAGACGTTTGTTGCGTGACGCTCATCTCCGCTCTCGTTCCTTTTATGATAATTCCCGGAGCTACTGTCCGTTGCTCTGCGCGCATAATAACGTCTTCCTCTCGCCTTTTTACCATCGAGCGCCTGCGTGTATCTCGCTCTCACTTGAGGCGGGGGAGGTAGAGCGATATTATAGCTGCAGCAGCGTCGGTAATTCCGGCGTTCATAAATCGCGCCGTAAAAAACGACTTGATGGCCCGGAAAAGAGCTGCTGCTGCTGCTGCTGCTGATGTATCTAGACGTATATATACACGTGTACAGCGCGCGTTAATTTGCCCGAGAGTTGCACTGCCTTGAAATGGCCGAAAATTATTCGACTGTATATTATATATATACTGCACATATATAAAAGCAGGGATAATGATGTTTTCGAGCTCGTGTACGTGATTTTTCGAACATGTGCGCGGGAGCAAATATTCTCGCAAATATTATTCGATTTTCGTACAAGTATAGCTGCTGCGCGTTACGGAAAGCCTCGCGGTTTCATCTGGCGCGCGCTCGTATGTAAGCCGGCTCTTCCTACCTCGCGCGCGCGCGCGCGCACGCTTTGATCAACAAACCGCGAAATTTCGTTACAAGTTTATACGCGGAGCGGCCGGCGTTTGTTATATCTATATATATGTACACGAGCTTCGGCGGCTTGTGCGAAATTTTCGACTTTTTCAAGATCCTGGAGTTTGAAAGTCGTCCGCGGTAATTTTTCAAAAGTCAGACAGCACGAGATCATAAAAGAAAATCCAGACCAAAGTGCATCGGCACTTGTTCGAAAAATTCCTCGGAATCATCGCCAATAGCAGCCAGCCAGCCGGCAGCCACGCCTCAGCGGATTTTCAAGCAACTTGTACATCAACCCTCTCTCTCTTTCTCGCGGGCGCAAGCTTTTCAAGGACGGCGTCGAGGCTGAGTTTGGCGAGGCGGGGACTTTTCAAAGAAAATCTCGAGAACGTGACTTTCGGCGGCGTGAAAAATCATCCGCGACACGGAGACACTCGATTCTCTTTCTCGCACACGCGCACACAAAAGTCCGCGGCTTGATAAGCGGCGCGATATCGCTGAGCGACTAAAAATAGAGGCTAACTTTTTTTTCGTCTACGTCGAAATTCTAAAACAAGAGGCAGGATGAAAAATCGCCAGCGAATTCAAATTAGAGGCGAGCGCGAGAGCGATAAATTGAATTATGCCGCGGGCTTGGGCAGAAAGGGCGCGTTGCGGTGTATATATATCAGCTGAGACGTAAATTTCGCGTACTTACTTTGTTTTAGCGTATCGATGAACGAATCGTAAAGCCACTTATTTACAAGTATATATACGCATAAGAATACACTTGCCCGCACAATCATCGAAAGATTCGGCTATCAATATTCATAAAGGGGCCACGTGTCTCTCTATATACGTTTAGCCCCGACAATGAATGTCCGGAGAAAAAGTTTTTTGGAGGCCAACCAATTCACTCGAGACAAACTCCAATTTCGTCCGCCGTCGCTGCAAGTGCATTACAAAGTATAGAGGAGAAGAGGACGATGTCCCGGGGCCATCGCACAAGCAAAAAGACTAAATGCGGGGGGCAGTATAGTTTTATAAAGCGTCGTCTATATAGCTATATCTATTTTTCATCGATTTCTTCCCCGGCGAGAGATAAAACAAGAGAAGAAAATAATCACGCGACCGCAGTCGCAGGCGTTCTTCGCGCGCCGGAATGTCGCGCTTCGCGCGAGTACTTCAACCGACGCGAGGACAGCTAGGCAAAAGCCTATAGGTATATAGCGGCCGGCTATTTTCGTCGACACCCGTTATACCTACGCATTTAATTTAAGATTTGGGCTGCTTCGACTAGTGCTAGACAACCGCAGTCGTAGCCACCGCCGTCGTCGTCGTCGTCGTCGTCGTCGTCGACGACGACGTTGGCATGGCAGCCCGGTGTCTCTTGGCATCCCTCTCTCTTCACGCGTTTCTCATAATTCCACCGATGACGCGCAGGCGCGCGAGCTTTTTTCGCGCGCTCGGCTCGCGGTCGTTTTCCCCCTTTTTTATAGCTTCACGTGCTGCTGCCGATGCCAGTTACGTCAGCAGCCCGACGACACGTCAAAATAAAAATAAAAGGGACGCAGGTGGGCATAGCCCGAGTATAGCGCTAAATTCGTCGTTGTGAAATTTTGCGATTGTTATTACGATAATACAGGTATCTAATCTTCGCGAGAAAAAGAGATATAGAAAGCTAATAAAGTCATTGCGTTTAAAAATACCGGTCAAATTGGTTCGCGCACTGTTAATCACTCAAAGATCCGCGCACGTGCAGTCTATGCGAATGCTTGCGATGCGTGCGTGTAAGAATAATAATAAACATATATTATGCTATATATATAAAAGTATGTCAGTGCGCGCAGTACTGATAACGTTATACGGCGAATATATATATATATATGAGATATCATCTGCGAGCGCGCGCTATCCAATTACTGGCCGATGCAGCATATATATATAGATACATATACACAATGACGTTACAATCGCGCGATCCACATTGGCCGCTGACACGCTGATCCTCATTTCTGCGAGTCGCGCGCGCCCGCTTGTTTGTTTGTTTGTTTGTTTGAGCGTAAATAAAGGTGGCGATTTACGAGGGCAGCGCGCATTTGTCGCTTTTATATGAATATATATATATATATATATCATTATAATTTCATCGATTCGCATCGATTGTCGCCTTAGAAACTCCCGACAAAAATCATCAGACACGATTTCTGCGAGCTACATGTCTACTCGAGCAGTGACTACTTATAGGTATAGAAGATAAAAAGCACGTACATTAATGTAACGTAATAATATGCAGCGATATTCATATATAGTCATATCAACTACATAAACAAACATGAAAATATTTTCATTAAAATTCATTGTTATATGGCTACTGACTATAATTCCACTCTTTTAAATTATTATGTGAAAAATACATAATTCTCCGCGCTTGATCAATTTTTATTGTTAATAAAATCTATTTTCGATAATCGTACGCTATTTGGAAATATAAATTACATTAAACTATTCGAAAATTTTTCCAAAAATTATATAAAAATTATTTAAAACGCATTTGAAGCGTTTTATGAAAATATGTCTTACGACAGTCCCTCTCTTTTATAGGTAGTGTGGAAAACATACATATAGCCTCGGGAACGGCAGGCTTGTGGTGACGTAGGGAGAGTATCACTAAAATGTTTATATATATAAAGTAGAGGTAGCGTAGTCACGGGACTCGACTCCGCTATGTAAAATGGACGATTATTACTTTTTACTCGTCATTTTGAAAATTCGATGTGTGGAGACACCGCTGCGAGAAGGGCGATAAAAAGAGCGGCGAGATTAACCCAAATTCAAATTCAAAGCGGGTATGTAGATATATCTCGTCGGGATGGCACCGGCAAAAAATTCATCAGATTGCATGGAACGCATCTCACCCATTTAATCCGCGAGACCTGCGTATATATACCTGCACTGGCGTGTATATATATAAATATTCTTTGTTCGCCCGCTGTACAGAGACATTCCGTATCTTTCGCTCTTTTTTCAAAGCCTTTATCGCTTTTCGCGTTATAAACCGATGCTGGGCGATCGATAAGAGGCGATTCCGTATATACATATGTGTATGCATACACAGCGCGCGTTGCGACATCGCGATGTGATTTGTGCGAAAATTTCGCGAGTCACGAGTCTGTGTTCGCTGTGGATGCCAAAACGTCTAGTCGTGCACGAGGCTGACGTTTTCATTATTTTCTCGCTCGCTCTGATGTGCATGCATGCGTTCGATTATTCCGACGAGTTTCTTTGCTTTGCTCGCGTGTGAGAGAGAGGGAGAGAGAGCCGATTGCTTTTTGGCTTGTTTTGTCGCGCAGTGCAGCGTGTTTTAGGACTGACCTTGGAATAATTAGAGAATGAAATCGACGAGAGAGAGAGAGAGCGTGTCACTTCGAGATTGCGATTTCTCCGTGACATCGGAAACTTCTGTATATATATATATATATATATATTCAGTTTTTATTCATCATCGAGTTTATCGAGGCGTGTGCGCGGTAGCTCGAGTCTAACGGATTTTAATTAAAAATTCCAGCTAGCTGCTTATCTGCTATACGACTTATATAAAATCCCAGACTATAACATAGCCCTTTGTTTCGCTAATTAGAACACGAAAATACACGAGCCGTTCATCAGAGAGGGCCGGCATGTATACATATCTCTATGTGTCTCGGCAGAGAATTATTCAAATTACAGACCGACCGATCGATATCCAACGCCGGCAATTACTTGTAATAACTGGGAAATTCGGACAGTCGTGCCGAATGTACGTCGATCGGAAATCGAAGGGGAGAAGAATGGCTAACGAATTGCCCGTTAAAATCTCCGCCGCTCGTCTCGTGTCTTTCCGGATAATAGACGAGGAAGAAGAAGCCGCTCTCGACGATTTATGGCGATCCTAATGGGCCGAACTTTTCTTTCAAATTATATTGAACGCGCGGCAACCCATCTCTCTCATCTTCACTGCGCGCGGAAAAGTGGCTGCGATCATGCGGGTGCAATGATGTATACTACTATACGAATATCTACGTCGATATCTATGACGATAACTATAATTAATCCAATAGCTGCGCGGGTCGTACCGCGCTAATGAATTTATATCGAGTCGAGTGTATCATGCGCGCAGAGATTATTTTAGATCAATGCGGCGAGTATAAACTCAATCTAATTAGGCGTTGTAATTTCTACGACGAGGAAAACAATCCTTCGAGAGATTAGACGCGTTTCTCTCTGATTTTAGCTGCATCGGCGACACACTCGATTTGATTTGATTTGCGGGTGGATGAAAACATAACGAGGATTATATATATATATCGTACGCGATTGAGTCGAATAACAAATTATAGCGTTATACTAGGGTAGTAAACAAAGCACTCAAGTATAATACAAGATCGAAGAAATGAAAAAAGTGGCCTAGGCTGTAGCCAAAGCGTCCTCGAGCTCTCGAGCGTATGTAATCGAAACCCCGATCAATTATTCAATTGACCCTGTCAATTATTTCATTCCGACGGTGTGCGTCTCGCGACTTCCGGTGCCGATTTTTCTAAATTTCCTCCCGTTTCACGGGGGATACAAATGTGCAAGTGATATCAATCAATATATAGGCGCAAGCGACTCGACAGATATTTAACGCGATTGCATTAACGTCGGTCGTTGTTAATTACGCTACGACTCTGCTTCGTTTTTTGTCATCGGTAGTGAATTTTGCATCTCGACGGCTTTCGGAAGACGTTTATTGCTGTTTAATAATGGACTCGCGCGCGCGAGCGCGACTTAATTATTTGCGTCCTTTTCGCGTTCGAGGGGAATATAAGAAAGAAAAAGTGGCCTCATTTCTGATGCAATTATTTACGTGCAATTTTATCATCGGGAAATCGATAACGCGATTGTTATTGAGCCGACTGAGTTAATTCTACTCTTTTCTTTTTCAGGGTCGCGCGAGCATTAAATTTCGCTCATACCCTATACAAACGTATATATGTATGTACAATACGCGTCCAGAAGAATCATGTCCCCTGATGGAAACATCGCGATGCGAAGCAACTCATTCATCCGCGGCGCACCTGCAAAGTGCAAATTCGCATTTCATCGCACGCATGCGACACACAAGAGTACAGCAATCGCATCAGGAGCGGAGGAGGAAGAAGAAGGAGAAGAAGACGCGAGAGTGGTGCGACGACGACGACGTCGAGTTCTGCAAGCTCCGGCGCGGCGGCCATAGAAAAGCGGCCGTCTGCTGTTGCGCGTGAATGCACCGATTGACAGGGATAGAGAAGCGGGAGTGCAACGCTCTCGTCGCGCGCCCTTTGAACCTATGCCCGCAGCGGCAGCCGCAGTTCTACCTGTATGTGTGTAAGAGGCGTTAGATAAAAGCTGCTGCTGCACTTCTCGCGCGGATCCTTATGGCTGACCTGGTTATCCGCCTGTACTAGTAGGCAGTGTGAGAGAAGCTTCTGCTGCTTTTTACGGGGTGCACATTCAGGCCGGTGAAAAAGCGCCGGGTAATACCTGCGCGAGAACTGCAATAACCTAATTCGATGAGAGGAGAGCTGCTGCTGCTGCTGCTGTGTGGGGTGCAGCACCGAGAATTTGCATGTATATATACAGGTGTATATTCTATGCAGCGATAGAAGCATGACTTTTGCAAGCAGGGACGAAATGGCGAAATTCTAATGGAAAACGTTTTAAAGGCTACTTTCATCGCGAAAATGTTCGATTTACTTTTCGAAAATTCGAGAAGCAGCTTCAAAGCGCTATAATCCGAACAAACGCGGCCGTAGCCATGTATGTACACACTCGGGGAGTAGAGGCACGGAAATACGCCGTTTATATAGTTCCTAAAAACTGCCGGCCGCATGGGCCAAAACCATCAAATTCGCGCCTCTCTGTTAACGGCACACAATGCCTTTATTTCATGCGCCGACTCTGTTTGAGAGAATGAGAGAGATGTTCTATTTGCAGCGAGAACGAGCGTATAAAAACCTGGTCTCTGCTGCAGCAGTGGGAGAGAGTTCGTTTGAATCGTCGATCGATCCCCGAGGCTGATGATATGCGGAGTTATTTATCAGGGATTCGGAGATGGAAAGATGAATTCGGAGGCGAGGTGAAAGCCTCTGGGATATATTTATTTTGAGGCGTTTAGTCACAGCCGCTTTTCGTTGCTTCGACAATGGGTATAAATATACGAGATGAGCGAGAACCGAAGAAGAAGTATCATGTGAAAATTTATGACGATGAGATATGACATCACTTGGCGCACATAGTCTTTTACGTCAGCAGGTGTAGCTATACAACTGCTTCTTCTCACAATACGCCCGCATCGTGTTCTAATTAGTCAGATGGGCCGCGATATATAGTATTATCGCGTTTGCTGCCGTAATTTCATCTAATTAAAAGGTATCGCATCGATGCCCTCAACAATATAATGTCGCATGTGCGCGCGATTAATAAGCGCGGAGAAGTAGATCTCGTGTTGAATTATTACTCGAAGGAACATTTTAGCATGTTTCGCGCGAAAATAATTTTTCGTCGCGTTGAAAAATGCATGAGAATATGCAAAACTCTATCCCGCCGAGCGGTGGAAGAGAGCCATTATCGTTATAAGATATACAGATATACGCAGTCTCCCGAGTTGACGGAAGCTTTTTTCTCTCTGTATCTCGAGAATTGGGAAAATTAACATTGGAATAGATCATGGCTATTTTGGAAATTGCCGCGGTCAATAATAAGAATGTATCATATGGATTAGCGGTGGCGAGAATTCTTTTTTAAAAAAAGAATTCTCATGTATGACGGATGAGTATTTAAATCCAGAGTTTTTCTAGAGGCACAAGACTCATTCGCCAGAGATTTTCCATTATCCCCTATAACCGATCGACGCCCACGTCCGGCTCGAAAATAGAGCATAGAATAAGACTCGAAAGTATTTTTTTTTACTCTCGGCCCCGTCTCCATTCAGCAAACTGGTCATTCTCTCGAGCGCGCGCCTGCGGTCTAGCCTTCAAAGACACAGAGAGAGAGAGAGAGAGAGAGAGAGAGAGAAAGCGAGCGAGAGACTTTGTGTAAACCAATTTTGATCGAACGTGTATTTTAGGGCTTCGCCGGCAGAGCTGTTTAATTAACAGCACGCAACTTTGTTACACGAAAATAAAATCAAATTAAACAAAATAAACCCTCGTTGGATCGTTTGCATTAGCCTCGATGACTCGGCTCCCTATAATTATCCGCTGATGCAGTGCTTTTTCTTCGACAAGCGTGTCCTAAAAGTTCAAGATTTAAAAACGCGGAAGTATAGACAGAATATAAACACGCGGATATTACAGCTACGTATATTTAAGCCCAACAATATCTCTCGCGGCGACGTCGTCTGCTTCGTTCTTTTCGCGGGTGTCTGCTCATCAACTCTTGGCCTCAACATCCGACATTAACCGTCAAATCCCTTGCCTCGTAGCCTTCGCTCTCCTCTGCTCCTCTCTCGGTACCAATTTCACGCTCGATTTGCGCCTTTTGCTCGCTCTCTTCCGCCCTCGATCTTCGCGAGTGCCACGTGCACGCTCGTCTCTCCTCCCTCTCTGATCCAACACAGCGGCGCATCTATTCTAATTCGGTGACACTTGGAGCCGCTTCTCTGCTTCTGTTGTTATACCATTGCGGCTGCTGCTGCTTCTTGTTCTCCTGCTTATTCGAGGATTTCCGTCTTCGCGATGCTCGGAATTCGCAGAGTTGCTCTAGTCTCGGATGGAAGAATTTTAATTATTTCGAGCTTTTACCCTGCAATTTTTTTTTCTTCAAGAGTGCCAATGTATATACCCCTCATTTACGGCTCCGACGATCGATCATTTCAGATCGTCGCGATAGAACACACACGCGCGAAAAACAATCTCGTCGTTCGTTTTAATTAAAACGTCGGAAGAATCATTCGGAATCAAGCAAAAATCCAGCGGCGAAACTGCGAAATTGCATTCAAGCTGCTCCAATTAATCTCCCTGGAATTGCAACGCTCTTCTTCTTCTTCTTCTTCTTCTTGCCGCCATCACCGCCGCCGCTACTCTTTCCGGACTAATAAAATCTTGCTCCCTCTCTTCCTTCTGCAAATATTACGAACACGACTAAAAGTGTATGCGGTAGCTGGCTTTTCCCCGATATATTTATACATAGAAGAGGATGGGGACCTTTCGTTCGATGGATATCTCCGGGTTGCGCGCGGTAGACCGCGCAGCAGCTTCTTCGGCGTACATATGCATGCGCGGCGATGGCTACAGCCGCTACACAGCAAAGTGGAGAGAACACGGACCATGAGAAGGAGGAGCTAGAGTAAAGTTGTGCGAGCTCGTACTTCTCGCCGAGCACGGGAGCTTCTTCCTGGGAGTTGATTAAAATTTCGGTGGACGGCTCCGCGCGCAGACGGGCTTATATATTTATGATTTATTTAAGAGTCGGCTTAATTTCTCGGCGCTCTCGCGCTTTATAGCTGCTTGTCTAGTGTGTACGTATACGTATGTTATATTCTCGAGATGGCCCATTTTCTGCGGTTACAGCAGCCCCGCGGTCCTCATCTATACATCGTCTCTCTTCGCTCGCGCGCGAGCCGTGTGCGCCATCTAGCGGTCGACGTTTTAATTCGCTCCTCAATGTTTAAACCATCTTAGAGGCAGCGCAGTTCGTTTTTAATGAATATGCGCGGACCATTATACTCTGCAGAGCACTCGGACGGCGGAAATTACGCCGGAGAGCTTGTTTACGATTTCGCGAATTAGATCGGCTTATTGAGATAATAAAAGTTTTACGCGCGCTACACAGACTCAATTACGATGGGCACTTAGCTAAATTAAAAAGATCGCGGTCCGGAAATGTGTATGTACAAGTGAGAGAGAAGAGCGCCGAGTCGACGAGTTTAGTTCCCGAGAGAGAAAGGGAGGCTGAAAAAGTTTTGCGCGCGCTATGCAGATTGGCCATTATGGACTAATTGACGTTCGAGTAGTAAGTTTACGAGTCGATCGAGGTGTATCGGATCGATTCGCTGCTTTTTTTCTCTACCCAATTATCCGCCGAGATGGAGAATCGAGTTACGGCTCCATATTCTCCGAACGAAAGTGAGTAGAAGCGAGAGAGAGAGGGAGAGAGAGAAAAACGCGAAGGAGTATAATAGCTATTTAAGAACAGCGGCGCGTGCAGCCCCTGATACTCTCGAGGCCCCTTATTACACCGCGCTATATGCTCGCGCTCACACGTGTGTATAACCCCAACGACGACGTCGACGAGGAGAAGCTATAAGAGAAAAGAACATTTCTTTCAATTCTCTGACACGTGCGCACGAAGAGCAGCAGCCCAGAAGTTTTTTCTTCTAAGTGATATCCGGTAACTGGAGCTACGTGTGCGCGAGGGAGGAAGATGGAAGGGGTGAGAGAGAGAGAGAGCCATGCTCTATCGCCGCGGAAGATCTGGCTTCGTTTCGCCGATATACCAAGCATCGGCCTACTTAAGGGCTGCTACTCTCTCGTGAGCTGGCTGAGAGTTTTCTTTCTTCATGGTTATACATAAATACGCTGCTTATTCGCTTCTTCTACATAGACGGAAAAATTGTAGAACCGCTTTTTATATGCACGCATCGGATGTATCCGACTGAATGAGTGCGAGGGAGTAATTTCCAAAAGCGAGGAAACAGCTCCGGGAGAGAGAAAGTGTATTGTATAATACGCGCTGTGAAAAACTCGGAGCGAGTAGGATAGACAAAGAGAGGAAGAGGAACCGCTGTGGGCGCAACAAAATAATCGCGGCGCAGCTCGCGGCACTTGTGGGAGTTCATTGCATCCAATTAACACTTCCCTTTACGCGCAATACTTTGGTTGTCGTCGTGGCCCACGTCGATTCGCCCGTCATCCTCTCCGCTGCCGTATACACGATAAATATTTCTCTAATATAGAGGGGGGGGGGGGGGGGGAGCGGTGTAAAAATTATTTTCCGAAATAACAGATCCACTGCGTTTGTTTACCGATATTCCATATAGCTGCTGCTGCTGCTGCTGTCCAGTTAACTACTATTAGTCTTATAAACAACTATGAATTTTATATCCCAAGCTCCCTCTCGCCGCGCGAGTATACGTGCAGTATATTTTTGGCCTGCTCGAGGTATCGGCAGCTGCTCCATAAATTTCACCCGCAGCCTTTTGATTCCGCCGTAATTGTGCAGTTGGGAAAATATATTCCGTTCGCGGATTTTAGCGAAGATTATTCGTATGCTGTGTAATGGGTCGATAGTATAGGCTATATATAGTATTCTAGGCTATACGCTACCATTAATAAGGATACCCCACGACAACGTTAACGCCCCGGGATTAGAGCATGTCGTACTTTATGATCATAATAGAGGCTTCGAGCAAGATTAATACTCTGAAAATAACGCGCGCGAGCGCATTGAGGAGAAAAAGGCAAGAGTGCGCAGACGAGCATAGGAGCTTATTCAATATGATTCCCCCCTTTTAAAACTCTTAAAACACCATTGAGAGAATCCGAGCGGGCGTACCCCTGCGGGGCACACTCTGGTCCAAATCGAGCGATACCCTCATCGAGAAAAAATCGCGCGAGGCTGCCTCGGGCGTGTTATGAGTTTCTTTCTCTCTCTCTCTCTCTCTCAGTCTCTGTAATCTTCCGCCACGTGCTGAGCGCATGTATGTATACATATGTATATACGTCCGAGTGTGTAGTCGATCTCCAAAAAAAACTCTCAGACTTTCCGCAGACGGAGCGAGCTTTCGATTGTGCAAATCTCCCACCGCTCTCTGCGTCTAAATTTAAAATGCCGAACTTTGACTTTCATCTGGCCGCCGCTGCGAAAAAAACACGCGCATATAGACGTGGGTGATGGCTGTGGCAATCGCGGCTGCGGCTTTTATACTACGCGAGGAAACGTATATGTATATATACGCGGCGATCGCTGTATTTTCTAAGACATATGACGATGACGTAGAAGAATACAGCACTGGGGCTTTAAATTTTTCCGTCTGACGTTTTGAGTAAGTCGCCGGTTTTATCGCGCAGGCAGTCGGGAGCCAACTCGTCGGCGAAGTTATTATCTTTGCGGCTGCGATGAGCTAACGAGGGCTACATAGCGAGCGAGTTCTGCGCGACTTGGTTGGATACCTTTCAGAAATATAATTGTGCGACGGGAATACCGCTACTCTGATACTCTATTATACACAGCGAGCTTTTTTATCCCGATCTTCAAAAGTGTTCGAGGTCGATGAAATTTCGAAAGCTCTAGCTTCTATTCTGGTGGCCACAATTGTGCGCTGCCAAAAATTTTTCAAAAAAGTGCATTTTATAACGCTATAACTTAATTTTCAGAACGCAGTCAATTCAATATCTTTCACAGTTCAGGCTCTCCTCTAATTTACGAGCCATCTACTCAAACAAATTAAAAATCCCACGAATCACGCATGGCTCTCTCTCTCTCTCTCTACAAGGGGATCAAAGGTTGCGAGTAGCGAGAGAGGACAGAGATTGAGAGAGAGAGAGAGAAAGCAGAATATCCATCGCGCATCGATTTGGCCGCGGCCCGGTTTATTTTTAACCGTTATTTTTACGTCGCTGAGCGAATCAGCCGCCACTCTCTCTCTCTCTCTCTCTCTCTTTCTCTCACTCGCGAGTCCATCAAGTCGCGCGCGCAGTCTGCTGACACCCACTACCTCCTCGCTCACTTTATACACAGGGCTTTTCATTCGGCTTTTTAATTACTGCAGCACCGACCATTTTTTATCCCTGCTATATATACATATATGACGTGCTCACTCGGCCGTACTATCGTTCGCTTTTATGATGAAGACGAATACCGCCTGTACATGAGAAAGTGAGAGAGATAGAGAGAGAGAGAAAGAGCGAGACGATCCTTTCGGAGGAAACGGATTTTCAAGCGCGCGTGGGTGGCTGCCTTCGTTATACCCTTCCGTGCATGTATAAACCGCCGATCGATGAACGTGTACCAGTATATATACTGCGCTTCTTAATCGCGCCGCGCTGTGTGTATACGTTAACCGGAGAACTATATATTTTCAAGAGAAACTCACCGAAATTTCGCCTCGCTTGCAGGCAGCCGGTAGATTAAAACAAAGTACCTATCCGCACACAGGAGCAATCAGGGCGGCAACAACACTCGCGACGATCCGTCGACTATACGCGGAATGACGCGCTTTTACTCCCGTCAAATTCGCTTCCAGCAGCGAGTATGGCAGCACGTGCGAAGGAGAGGAGGTAAACTAATAAGAGCGACACTGACGCGTGCCTGCGTAAATTCGTAAATTAAAAAGGCTTAAGCGAAGGAAGGCCGCGTGCGTCAAGAGATAAGGAAGCGAGTTTATCCTATGGATTTCCGAGAGTTTTTTTCGTTGATTTACGAGCAAGACTTCCCTACTGATGCTGGCGCTTCAGAGATTGACGCGTCTGCGCTATACGTTTTTCGGCTTTTAACGGGCGTTTCGATCACCGCCGTCGGAGTCGCGCTGCACGTAAACTGTTATATGCTTCTTCGAGAAACGCCATTAGTGTATATACCGAACTGCGGCGAGCTGTTTTACGGGCCGAGAAATTTCAGGGCTCTTCCTCGTCATCAGGTGCTCCAATTTTTTTCGAGGTCGCTTTTTTCCACTTAATAACCTTAATAATCGTCGTCGGTGTATTAATAAAAGAGCGATTATTATGGGCGTTTCACGTTGTCAATTAACGGCTGATTCGCGCGTGTATTACGAATGTTAAAATCGACGCGCACGTAACGATATTGGGTATCCGGCGAGGCTTTAATTTAGAAAATCATTTCCCGGCTATTTTGAAAACTCCCCGCCGCGCGCGCGCGCAGCTCGTAATGGAACGTTAAAATATTTTAAAACTTTCGGATCGGCCGGTTTCGCAAGCTCGTTCCCAAGCTCCGCGTTTTATGATAATGAAAATAGGAAGGCGTAAATTTCCGAGAGCACATCGTTTTAACGCTCTCGATTCCGAGAATAATTCCGTGCATCTTTTTTGAATCATTCGTCAATTGCAAACTCGCGAAAATCGATATCTCACCGTGCCAGTATAGAAGCCGAGAGGCGGATTTTCACTGGGACGAAAATTGGAAAGCCGTGTGTGCGGACACTCTTTTTTCTCTCGCCAAATCGAACTTCACAAAGAAGTTTCAATCCCCAGCTGTCTCTCTCTCTCTCTATATATATATAACCGTGGAAATTGTCGGCCGTTCGAAATTTCTCTTTTATGTTACTCGCAGTGTGGAGGTAAATCAAAAATCGTCTTCGAAAACAAAAGCTCACGCGGTAGGAGAGCCATTAGAGGGCAGCAGCAACAGCAGCTTCCGCGTGTAATTCGAGCCCCTTCCATCAACGTCGATCTCGCGCCATGTGTACATAGACTCGGAGTATATAGTATTTCTTCGAAGTCGAACGCAAAATTATTGTACGTGAACGATAGCCTCGCGATAACGCGCTCGCTTTTTGTTGCATTATTATCCGAGCGTGCTCGCGCATCTTGATATTTAATTATCCTACACACTACGTTTCCTGTTTGTTCCGACACGTGTACATATATGCGAATATAAAACACTGATCGATCTCCGAGAATCGCAATAATAACGCGAGCGACGAGCCTCATTAAATTCGTATGCATACATTAATTCGCTTGAATATCCATATCTACAATGTAAGAGCGCGGCCAGAAGTTGAAGAGGTTCGTTCGCGCGCGGAGGTGAGCTATAAGAAGCCGCCGCAACATCGGACGCGCGAGAAACTCTCGTAAAAAAAGAAAAGCATCGGCGAGGGAGACGAAAATAGCCGGAAGCAGCGGCGGCCACGTCTTCAAACAGAAGACTCAAGACAACTCGTCTCTCAGCTCTCGTGGCGATTATCGTATCGCGGAAAAAGTTGCCCAGAAATTAGCGACTTTTCTTTTAATTCGCTTTCTTTCACACAAGTTCCGACTATGCAGCGGATAATCAAATGCCAGTGCGACAATGCCTTAACTAGTTTAGTTATTTTCATATTAAGCATCGAAGGAAGAATATCGTATCATCGCGCGGCCTATATATAACTCTCCGCGTGCACTATAGCCGCTATACGTATATATAGAGGATAAAAAAATTGTGATTTAATTTACAACCTTGAGGCGTTGTTGCACGCATTGCGTAATGTTATTACATAAATTCAGGCGTATATTCGATACGATTTCGAGAGAGCGAGCAATATCGAAGACTTTTATGTTGCGTGCCAGTGTGTGTATGTTTGTGTATGTATAGCCTGGCTGATTAACAAGCATGACGCCGCGTCATTTTTATTTTTACGAGCTATACATATATATATGCGCGGCGCACACAACGACTTTCCGTAGTAATCGGGAAAAATCGAGAGAGTCATGGCCATGCACAATGCGCGAGTTTGATTAATTGATTACGTTTAATTCAGTATTATACGTATAATACTACGGGGAAACTATGAATACACGTGCGCGCATGTTCCTTTTCTTGCATATACACATCTCGCTCATCTCGCGTGCGGACCACAGATATATATATATATATATATATATACGTGTATTACGCAGGGGAACAATCGGCCTCGCTGTTGTCTTTCCAGCGACTTTTCAATAAACAGTATTTCTCTCACTCGCGCGCTGTATACCTCTGTACCCTCGGCAAAAGTAAATAATTACGCGCTCTCTGGAATTTCCCAACGTTTTTCAGCTCTAAAGCTAGCTTTACCTGCAATCATTTGAATGCCCCTATACATCGTTGCTCTTTTCACTCTGATTGGAAGCTTATCCACGATGCTTGCTTGGGAAAATGAAAAACCGGGCGCGCGCGCGCGCACACGCATGATTCACGCGAAATTAAAACGATCGAGCAGAGCCGTAATCGAGCTAGTTAACCTCGCTCTCTCGCTGTAATACTCATGTCCCGTTCGGCCGGATGACGAGACGTACCTATATACTCGCATCAGGCTTTCCGCGAATTTTCTAATATCTCTCTCTAGTCGTCTCGCGTGTCGCGGATGCAAGTATGCGCGCGCCTGGGAGTGGCTGCAGCGCCAACACCTCTACGCGCGACTCTATATAGGTATATATACATGGGAGCGTCTATCCGCGGACGAGGTATATAGAAGCCTCGCCTGTACAGAGAGACTCTTTGATTTACTACTTTCTTTCTTTACTCACTTATGCTCGGATGTTATTGTTGGTTATAGTTCATGGTTGTCGGAGGAAAAGGCGCTCGACTCACCTGCAACAGAAATAAAAGAGAGAGGCACGCGATTATTAGCTGCGTTTGACAATTAAAATCACTGCTATATATATATATATTTATATGAGCACGGCATAGCGAATGCCGCAATGTGGAGTAAATTTTTAATCAAGCTATTCCAACGGCAAACAAATTTTTTATATACCCTATACGTTCGACTCGTTAGTCGCAAATTAGCGCGAACATACAAACGAGCGTGCATATGCTGTGCGGAGTGAACAAACACAGCGACGAAATAGCTGCACGCATATGCGATTCGGCGTCAACTTTTTCTCAACCGCGAAAAACTCGCGTAAATATATATGTAGGAATCCATATCAGGAAGCGAAATTGGGAAAATGGTTACGCTCGCAAAACAAATATATATAGAGGCAGGGGCTAACGAAGCGAGCGGCACTTTGAGTTTAAAAGTTCTCTCGTCTCAAAAGCTGGCGCGCATTCGAAATTCTGAAAGAGCCTGAAAGTGAGAGAAACGACTCCGAAAAGGACGTTTAATTTCCGCGAGCGGTTAAGAGGCAGAGGAGACTGCTAGTAAGCTAATTTTTTCCCCCTTTCCACTCGATAACCCAGAGACAAAAAGCTCCAATTACGAGCTTTCCCACACACAGTGGAAATCATGCGACTCGTGTCAACGCGATCGTTCGTCTTTATTAGCTCCTGCATATATAGTGACGTTCGGAAAAATTTTGCATCACAGGTGAGTATATACCAGCCTTTCTCTCTCTCTCTCTCTCTCTCTCTCTCTCTCTCTCTCTCTCTCTCTCTCTCTCTCTCTCTCCAATGACCTCGACAGTCCCCTCAAAAAGCCGACTCAACAACAAAAATCCATCCCTCCCACTCGGCGCCTAATTAACTCGACTAAGAAGCTCGATACACACAGGAATCGATCGATCTTCCATGTATCGCCTCATCAGCATCACACAGCAGCCTACACTCCCCCCGGTAAAATTCCGAGAGGGAGCAGGAATCACTCGTGAGAGTAGAGCAGAGAGAGAGAGAGAGAGAGAGAGAGAGATCTAATGGCGTCGAATGTCAAGACTCAAGAGCGAGGCGGCTGCGGCGTCGATCGATGAAATCTTCCGTCCGAGTTAAAACGAATGTAGGTCAGAGGTTCGCGCGCGCGGCGGCGGCGGCGGCGGCGAGTTCCCTCGAACGCCATTGTTCTCGGATTGTTCAAACAACGAAAAAATCCACGAGCGCCAGCGCCGCCGCCTCTGCCTTTAATCAATATATAGGGAGGGAAGCGCCCTCGTGCGGTCTGCGTGAGTGAGAGCCGCCGACTAGCTCTCGTCGAGCTGCCAGTGGCTACAATTAACTCAACTAATTAACTGCTTAATTAACGCAGCCGATCGCACGCGCGCGAATGACGAGTTGACGCGTGATGTTGCTTCGCATATATGCGGCTGCCGGGGATGTTCGGCGCGTTAATTTTTCCGAGTGTCGTTGAAAAAAAGCTTCTTAACTCGAAGAATTCGTCGATTAATCACGAGCTCTGTTATACCGAGAAGGGCTTAATCGTGCTCCCAGAGGCTTTTTACGCGAGCAATTAACCGCTTGATCAAAGCTGTCGATTTCGCCGCTGTGTAAAAAGCGCAGTCGTCATCTCTTTTCCGAGATTGGCGGGACTCGCGCGATCAGGAGGGAAGAAGAAATTATTCGTACATAGGTATTTTTTATCGAGTTTCTTCGAAAAGTCCGGCGGAATTACATCGCCCGCGGGGTTGAAAAAAAGCGAGTGAGCATATTATATACAGCTTGCCCGGAAATGAGGCTTGCCAAAAAGCGGGAGCTTTTACTCCACTGGCCCAGTAAACTTTTGTAATTAGCTTCATCGGGTATAGTCGAGAGCTGGAAAACCCGGGGCAATTTGAAAGAACGATTTTACAGCTGATTTTCCTCGCAGCGAGGCCTAAAAAATGTTTAAACTCCATTTTATAATATACACATAGAGGAGAGCGTCTACAGTAGAAAATAACCGGGTACGGTCAGACGCGCGCATATACATATAGCAGTCTACACTCGAGGCGATTTTTCGTTTTTTTTTCAAAAGCGATGAACGGTCTGCAACGTAATTCTTCGCTGCTAAACTCATGCGAGTAACGTGCGACGACGGTGGCCTTCGTTGCGAGCTAAAGCGACTGACCTCGCAAGCCTTGACGCAGCTCTCGTCGGTTCCGCGATGTCCCTCCCGTATACGTACGTATACGGACCAAAAAAAAGAAGAAGAACAAGCCTCCCCCGCACAAATGGTGATGTCATGCACGCCGAGTAAAGACGGCGGCAGAGTGTGAAATGAGTCGTTCCCTTTTGGATTTTGAAAATATATATCTTTCGACATCTATATAAATATCAATTTCCATAACTTTTTTTCGCAGATATAGAGAGCGCGGTATAACAAGGAACGACCGCGCGCTCGCAATATTATTCCATTTCCCAAAGTCGTCCTTATCCCCTCCAAGATCAACATAAATACGCGTCGAATCTTCCTCTCTCTCTCTCTCTCTCTCTCTCTCTCTCTCTCTCTCTCTCTCTCTCTCTCTCTCTCTCTCTCTCTCTGTATCAGCCGCACAGCCCCGTATCTCATATATATATACGAGCGTGTGTATATCCCCGGGAATTACGAACTGCGGAAATCGCCGTATAAACCTCTCTTTCTCTATCTTTCTCTCTCTCTCTCGAGAAAAAAATCTAGCGCGCATATAGTGGGGCAGTGTCGCCAGGGGGTCGCGGCGACGACACACATAAAGAGACAGAGCGCAGAGAGTATATCGCAGGCTCGACGACGCCGAGAGAGAGAGAGAGAGAGGGAGAGCGAAGAGAGAATAGAGCTGCCTCCGGCTGTTTGGTTAATAAATTTCCAAAGGCTATCCCCGTCTTTTTTTCTTCGCTTGCGCGCTAAGCGAGAGTTTGAAAAGCGCGCGCATGACTACCGCCGAAGAAAAATACGAGCGGAAGATACACACGCTGCGCTGTACTGCGAGCAGCTATATACTGCAAAAAAAGCAAATATAATTCCCTCTTGATATATATATATCAAGAGGGAAAGAGAGAAAAGGGGAGCAAGGAGGCGCCCCGGCGTTATTTATTTAATCGAGCGGAGGAGAGCGACGACGACGAGGCGCGTGACGTAACGCCTCGCGTTCTCTCTGACGTCATTGCGCGCGCGCACGCAGCGGCACGCGTCCACGAGTATTATCAGGAAAAAGTGAGCGCGCAGAGAGTGTATGTACATACAATTATATACATACATACTTGGCCGCTTCCGATGGTGCAGCCGAGAGCGCAGTCTACTGTGGCGGCGAAGCGGGTATTTTCGAGTTGGCTAAGGGACACACGCGCAGCTATATAATCTTTGGAATTTTGATTTTACGCGCAGCTCTCTGACTTGTATACTGCTGCTATTTTTGCAGGCGGCCGACGTGCCGGGCTTGTGATGCAAGAATTTTCAAAGGTCTCTTTGCTCTCTCTCTCTCTCTTCTTTCTCCTGCGAGTAGGTGCAGCTTTTGATGTAAAAATATACACATTTTTGCATCGAATTGATCATTGCGTTCACGTAAAAAGTGGCAGCATATATAGTTATAATCAGCGAAGGTCAGGCCTCTCGTTTTCTGAAAAGCGCGCAGCGAATATAATCCGCGAGCGACTAAATATTTCTCTCCGATGTATAGCGAGACGACTATCGGCCGAAGCACGTGCTCTTCCCTCGATATAATTCACGCGATATAGACGACGACTCGGCGCACGCACTCGTGGCTCTAAATTGTACTCTATATACCAATGTATAACAGCAGCAGCGACTGCGGCGGCAATTATAAATATACTGGCTTCGTGTCAGGATAATATCGAGAGCCTGACGTCATCTCGCCGCGTATATATTAACATTTCTATACGTACACACACACACACACACACACATACACTTTGCACCGATGCAACAATATCATCGAATAGAGGTCCGCGAGATATTGGCCCACGTGCGTGTGTGTGTAGGTACGTATACGCGGTTTTCGCGCAAATTTTCCGCGCTACGCAAGATAATCATCACGTGAGAGCGAGGAGCTATGCACATACGCAAGTAGTCTGGCTGTCTAGAAATACAGAGGCGCGTAAACGCTCGCCGCCGCTGGCGGGATTCTTATTTCAGCCTCGGTTTTAGTGTCGCGCGCGAGAGAGAGCTTGTAAGAATTTTGCGTTTACGCAGAGCCGGGGACGAAAATATTTGCTTTTCTTGGGGAATTTATTTTCAAAGCATATACTTTTGTAGCTTTTCTTGATGAAAAAAACCAATTTCGCTGCACACACACACACAGACGCGCGCGCGCGTGATACTCGTATAGTGTCTAAAAATATTGTCTAATGCGACGACGACGGGACGAGTTTACTTTTGTACACACGCGAACGAAGAGAGAAAGAGAGTGAGCGAGAGAGATCGAATGTTTGAAGAATTTCGGCAGTTACTCGTCTCGGACTTTATCATCATTATTTTGTCAGTTCTGGCTAACTGTGTATTTGTGCATCGGGCAGATGATGTTTTTGTAATATGAAACGCCACTGCACCTCTCTCACTCCTTCCTCTCTCGTACAATAACGCGTTTACACTTGATGCGATATGTTACTTTTAGTTCGCCGTCCGCGGGGCAAACACTTTTTTTTGCATCAGTAATTTACGTTTTCCTCGTAAATCCGTTGTTTGGCCAACATAATATTAAATCCTCGCTTTCTCACTCACCCGCGGATATAATATTCTCGATCATCGGCTGTATAATTATTTTTAAAAAAGCTCGCACCGCCGTCTATTTTTACCCTCATCCGTGTGTATTAAAAAATAAAAGAATCTATAAATATATAAGAGCGAGGAGAGCTTTCAATGACTTTTTATCATTCGACGCCGCCGCGGAGCCTTCGAGTAAGCGACGACGGCCTGTATATAGTTAGGGTCTACTCGCTCTTCCTGAAAAGAGCCCGAAGAAATTCAATCTCGGCAAATTGCTCTCGGGCCGTCGCGTCAAATTGTACATTCGGCGTGGGAAAGGATGAGGTCGACGGCGGCGGCTCGCGACTACGTGGGCAATTTTCGGAATCAATATTTGCATGCGATTGCTTGTGATAATTCCGCATAAATATTTATCAGGCGATGTAGACTAATGCGATACATTGTTAATGAGCGGCCTATGATTCATCGCCGCGCGCTGACGAGAAACTATTATGCCGCATGACGCCTGTATACGAGTCAGGCAACGTATTTTTTTTTTTTATCGGTCATATATAACGAGGAATTTAAAAAATCTATACGAAATGTATCGCGTGCAGCAGCGCATACACACAATTATTGCGCTCGCGGTTAATTAGGGCCGCGGTTAATATATTTCGATTAGCGATTATTTACCTGACGTCATACTCGCTGCACACTACACTGCGGATATTGCGTATAAATGCGCTGATTTTTCGCGGACTAATCAGTCTTCATTAGAAACGCGATTTTTCTTCCATAGCCGCATACAAAGCGCCACGGATTCCTCTATAAATATACTCTCGTCGCACGTACGCGCGTTATTTCCTCTTCCCCTCCTGACGTAAACGAGACTACGCTCGTGAAATTAATTACGGCCGGTCCTGCGCGCGCGATAGTCGACGCGCACCTACGGAGGATCCTCTCGTTAATTCCGGTACTGTCCGTGTAACTCGCCGTAGCAGCAGCGACGCCGGCGCAATTTATATTTAAGTTATCGATCGTAAAGCTCAATATTGTGTCGCTCGCGAGCAAAACGATATTCCGTGCGCGCGCGAGGAGCTGCTGCGACGTTTTATTGTGAGTCCTGCGCGCGCGCGCGCGCGCGCGTATATACTTTATGGTATAAAACGACTCGAGCTTGCGCGCGCTTTAAAGAGCTTCGGGAATTTTAATGCGACTTGTGTCGAGAGGCAATATGCTTCTGCTTCCTCCCTCCCCCCCCCCCCCCAGCCTCTCGCTCTCTTTCGTGTTATACACATTTGTGTCTCTCCGGATGGATTCTCGCCGTTGATTGAAATCGTGTCAGATATGTAAATGAGCTGTAATACCGCGCGTACGCGTATATATAATTGCTAAAGCACAGGAGACTAGCACGAGGTAAAAGTGTATAATGAGCGGCGTTTTGCATATATATAAGAAACGCCGATAATTCTCTCTCGCTCACTCGTTGATCGATTTGAAAACAAATAGAGCGGTAACAATAAGCAATCGAGATAAAGTATACCTACGTATACAGCAACGCACGCGTATACGCGCGGCTATAGGCGCGCTTCGCAAACGACCTGTGTATAAGGAAATCATTAATATACAGCGCGAGTAGAGCGTTTTGAATGCAAATAAGCCGCGCTATTGGCTGTTACATATTTTTACTTTAACGCGATATTTCCAACGTCGTCTCACGTCGGTTTTATTTTTAGAAAATGATTCAAGGTGATCGCTAAATCTGGCCACTACACAATACAATATCGAGATGACCATCTCCAAGGAAGCTCAGCTTTATTGATAAGACACTTCATTAACCAGCTAACGGACGAGGAAAGCCGCGACGAATCGATATTGTACCGCACACCGGACCACCGGGGAAAATTAATGGAAGCAAGAGCGTTTTTTTCCGTTTTCAATAAACGATGAACACCCATCAAAGGCTTAATTAGAGAAAGGCAAATGAAATTCCCGCTTATAACGCGGCTGTGTGTGCGCAACGTATGTGTGTGGCATATAAAACTGCTGGCAAAGGCCAGCGAAATAACATTACGACGACAATTTCGAGAGCTTAATTACTTACATATATATTTTTCAAGTCTTAATTAAAATGCTAAGCGCGAGAGGGGGGCAAAGTAGCCAGGATTTATACGGGAGGACGGAAAGAAGAACGGCGAGATAAAGGGAGAGCGAGAGGAGAAAAAAGACAGCCGCAAGTGCGTGCGAAAGTCTAATTAAACGATGACGGTACCGGGCTTGAGGTGTATTATATACATGCTGTCTCGTAACGCGAAATCGATGAAACCTTATACTTGATACGTTCGATGTAAGCTTTTCTTTTATTTCGATGCCGCGTACACGTGATAAGGCTTGATACGTCTCGCTGCAGAAGTCAATCGTTGCGTTTATAATACTCTTCGTTCAAAAATAGAAACTAACGTTCGAATATGTATATCTATTTTTCGCATGACGGAAAAGAGGCCGCGCGCGAATTAAACAATCAGTCGCGGCCGAACGCGGCGTATACGATATTGGTTATTAACTCGCGCTCAAACGCGCGTATACTGCATCATACACACATACACACAGCGCGAAAGAGCAGCTCTCGCATTGTCCGACTTAAACAGACGCGATTAATCTCACGGGGCAATAATTCGCGATAGCGCTCTCGACTTGTTGTACGCATAGCCGCATATAGCGATTTATTTAGGCGACGCGTTCCGTTGTCGATATATACATATATATTATCGCAATGCACGGGAGCGCTCCGGTTCATTAGGACAATTCATCCAATGAGTACACCGCGAGCATAGTATCAATATTTTTCCCTGTGGATGGCGTATACCTTTTCGCCGATGAACTTTTATCTCCGATTTTTCTTTTTTGTACAATTAAAAACACTCCAACTTTCGACTTTCCGGCGTCAGACTGTAAATTTAATTGTAACGTTGCCGCGTGTGCGCGCACTGAAGTTGCGGTTGAGGCTTTTCGCGATTCAGAGGGAGTAGCTTCGAGGACAAAAGAATGAATGAAAACTCGACACGACAAAAGGCAACAAAAGCGCGCGATGATGTAAATGAAGTTCTGGAATGTTAAAATCAGATTACCGCCCGTGCCCGCGCGGAAAACAGTGCGGGACATTATTAAAAGATAAACATTTTCATAAATTTCCATTTTCCCCGTTCCCGCGCTCTCATGGTATAGAAAAATGTTTGCCTTTCGACCATCCCCCCCCCCCCCCGCCCGCGCGCGTATCTATGCAAATCGCTGCGCAGGGTCATTCGGATAGCGAGTGTGTGTGTGTATGTGTATATACAAATAAGAGAGAGCGTGTCATCTGCGTGAAGCCTTCGCGCGTTGTTGTTATAATGTATAACTCGGTTAGGGAGTCACCTTGGTAGAATCAAGTGCATTTATACAGCTCTCTGTACGTGTAAGAAAATAAAATCCAGCGTCTACCTATATATATATATATATATATATGAATGTCTGCATCAGAGAGTAGAACTCGAGTGTATCTGGCATTGTGCAGCCGCGCGGCAATTCATCGAATTACCTCGCGAGAGAGAGAGAGAGAGAGAGAGAGAGAGAGAGAGAGAGAGAGAGAGAGAGAGAGAGAGAGAGCGAGACTACGTTCATTTATTTTTAACACACACGGGCGCGCCTACACACGAGATGGGGCGGCGGCGGCGGCGGATATATCTGGGTCGCGTGCTTGCGAGGAAATCGACGCGAGTCATTTCCTACGGGAGTACAAGTCGATATATATATATATAAAACATCGCGGACACCAGCTCGCTCTCTCTCTCTCTCTCTCCCTCGGATAAAGAGCGAGAGAGATAAAGCTGCAGGTGTGGCTCTTGCCTCTATAAATTTCGAGCTTTTTGCGCGAGCTTTCTGGCTCATTCTCTCGCAGCTGCGCATTATTCAGAGCGCCGGAGATATAAGTCCTTTGCATTTTTATCCGTTCGCCGCGGGTTCGGCTGAATTGCTCTATATATAATACCGCGGGAGCGCATAGTTTGTTGTTGGCTTGATTAACCCGGCCCGTTGCGCGACTCTGCGTTCTCATGTTTATTCCCACAGCGGGCGTTTTCCTAATTCTCCGCGAGATTTCCGACATCGATTCTCGCGCTCAAATAGCAAGGACGCCTGCAATATATAGTCGAGCATCGACTGCGATGTTTGATACGAGCCAGCCGCGAAACATTACGCTCTTCTACTCTCAGTTCTCTAAATCTCGACGTGCACACCTCATTGTATTATTATGAACAAAGTATCCTCTTGCTCGTCTCGCGAGAAATTTATTCATAGCGGTGAATGCTAGTGCGAAAGAAGCTACTCGCGCGGCCATCACGATAATAATTGCCCATTCGGGAAAAAGATCGTACTATATACGCACACGAGAACGTGATGATAATAAAAAAAAAGGCGACGATATTTCATCCGACGACGAGTATCTTTGACAAATATCAAACGCTGCAGCAGCGATCGATATAGAGGGGGATGAGGGAAAAAACGGAGAGGTCCTATCGTGTGTAGCTCGTCGTCGACGCAAAAAAAGAGTCGGTATAGATTTCGGCGAAAAGTGCGGAATCTCTCGTTGTCGTCGTCTTCGTCGTCGTCGTCGTCGTCGGGCCAAAAGATTTACGCCCTCGAAAGGAAAACGAGCTACACACGCGATCACGAGTTTTCCTCGTAAATCAATGCCAACGCGCGAGGCTCTCTCTTTCCCTCTCCCCTATATACTATACTTCCTTTTTTTCTTTTCTTAACGAACTTGTCGATCAATCGATCGGCCAACAAACTCTCTCCCTCGGAAGGGCCTTTATGTCTGGGACAATGCAAAGCTCTCGAGCATAGCTGACGCTTAGGAGATTATTAATGAATTTCATTGAAAATTCGAGCATTTTTCGCTTGCGAAGAAACGTGTTATACTCGTCAGTGTATAGCAAAGCGCTCTCGGCAAAGACGATGCTACCGCGGCTTCTAGTGTGTGTCCTACATGGGCGGCTCGGGGCCAAGAATATCTGCACTAAATCCTTCCCCCTCTCGCACACGCACAGCAGCAGCAGCGGAGATCTAGACTCGATTTCGAGAGGGAGAGAGCTTGCAGGAAAGCTCTCGCGGCATAAGCGCCGCGACAGGTTACGTCACGCGTGCCCGCGCGCGCAGCGACGCCGAAGAGAGACTGTCTTTTTGCGAGCGCGTGACAGTTTAGAGAAAAGGCAATTTGGGCATATAGGTGCGGTAAATAGGAGAATGCCTATGCGCCACCTATCTGCGCTTATCAGAAACTCGGGGGGAGTTTTTACTGTGCATCGCGGTCTAGCTATCGCAATACAGATCTCGGGAAACTACTTTTTAAGTTAGAAATCGATAACGTTCTCCTTTGCTTGCCGCTATTCCCATTCATGAAACAAAAATTCACTCAGCCTTATAACCTCAAAAATATTAATGTATTTTTATAGGAAAAAAACCTTGCAAGCACACTTTTCGTTTCAAAATAGCAATAAAAAATTCACACAGAAACGAGGATCCGCATGCGCTGATAAGGGGTTTACTCAAGCAGTTTTTATTCACAAGGCTCGGATACCGATGAGGGTAATGGGATAGTGCTCATGCGCCACCTATCTTCGCTAACTAGAGACTATAGAGAGGCGAGAGCCGGAAAGTTCAAGCGGTGGGGGAGAGGCCAGTCCAAAACTGTTTTGTTTTACGGCTACTCGGGCTTGGCGCGCTAAGTACTATACAACACTAGCCTGGTGCCATCGTTTTCCTCGCTGATGGGAGCGTTTATTTACTTCTAGGCTGGTAGCAGCTTCGAACAATGGAATGAGAGATCGTCCTGGAGAGTTTTTTTCAAAGTGAATCCCGAACGAAGAGTTTCCCCCAGAGTGCGATATTTTTTTCCAACTCGCAGTTTGTTCACGGCGAATTAGTCTGTTGCGAATTCCTTCGTTGTTGCAGTATACCTACACATACGTGGGAGAAGACCGACTGCAGCAGCAATAAAAATATCCGCTTTATTGCCGGCAACATCACAGAGGACCAACTTTTTTTTACAAAAATTTATTTTACGTCCGAGATTCCGCTCAAAGATTTATCTAAACTTCATGGCTGCACAACTAAAAAGTTTTTTTTTTCTCTGTGTACGTATATACACGTACGTGTATACTCGTAAAAGCTCGGGTCACGATCCGCGAGCTGCACATAGACGCACACAGTGCAGTGCTGCGCATGTGTCCGCTCTGCTTAATAATTCCTCGTGAAATCGACCGGCGACGAACGGTCACGGTGAACTATTTTTGTAGAGGCGGCTGCTCGTATAGCTGCTGTTCGTTGGCAGCGCTCGCGATTCCCCTTTCCGAATGCAATTTCGATTACAGCCGACTCTCTCCTTAGACGGCTATATATACTGTTCTGGAGCAGTGTTCACTGGCACGTCGAAGAAGCGTTTATTAGATTTTTTTCGGCGATTTTTCCGCGAGAGGAATGTCCTTGGCACTGACGCGTGTTTATTGCCAGCGTCCCCTTTTTTTTATTAAATTTTTTCCGCGTATGTGCGCGCTCGAAACGTAAGTTTTTTTTCATAAAAGTAAATCATCCGGAGGAAGAGAGAGAGAGAGAGAGGGAGAGAAACGGCTGGTGTATATATCGATACACAGCGGCAAGTCCGGAAAAACACCAAGTCAAAACAAAGACGCGAAGACGAAGTGGAACGAACAACAGAGAGCAGAGCATCGTTCTATATCGGGGAAAAGGTAGTTAGTTACACAGCGAAAAGCGAGTTTACACGCGGCCAGGCATCGATCGCGCTAGTAAAAAAAAGAAAAAAAAGCGAGCGTGCGAAGCCTCGAAGGTGCAAGCTCGCGCCGATTCATGTTATTGGACACACACGCGAGAGAGAGAGAGAGGTCGTTGTGTATATACATGTATACGCGTACATTTATATGTTATTATTATATCGGCTCCTTTAGGCATTTGCGCAATCCGTCGCGCGCTCGCGAGCGGCACATTCTAATTTGCAAACTTAACTTTTCGAGGTAAAAATAGAGAGCTCGAGCGCGCTTCTTATGCAATTCGCGCGACGACGACTCCTCCTCGCGATGCTTAGCATGCAGGTATATAGGTACGTAGGTGCGCATAGGTATAGCTCCGCTGGGATGATTGCAGGCTAAGTATATATGCGAGCGATTTAGAGTATTAAACACCTAAGTTTTGTTCTCCTCTTTTTTCTTTCATCAAAAAGTTAACTCCACTCGCGTCAAGTCGCATGAATTTATATTCGCATCATCGTATGCGCATAAGGAAATAAATTCCCAAAGTTTCGCCGTGAAATATTTCAATTCCACGGAGCAGCTCGCTGCCACGTAAACACTCTCCCAATAGCACGCGCGAGAGCATACCCTCCATTCGCATCGGGCATAACTTCTTAACACGTATCCTATATGTATACGAGAGCAGCTTGAACGACGACATCGCATAATGCGCCCGCCGCTGCCGCGAAACTCGATAAACGCGGCCAAGTGCGCGAATCACGCCACACACACACACACAAATAATTTCATTCCACTTATATGTATAAGCGTACGTGTATAGGCTGCCACTGCTGCAGAGAGAAAGAGAGAGACGCGAATTATTGTTTTTCGTCGTCGCTGCAGCGCGCCGTGAAATTGGCTTTTCCAAGAGCGCGAAAACACACACCTATACACGATTCGGGAAATTGAGCGCGCGCGCGCGCTCTCCCTCTCTTTGTATACTTAGCTATATAGGAATGTGTGAGTCGTTCGATGCAGCAAGCCCCTTTGACCTTTTTTCGCTGCCGCCGCCTCGATTATTCGGAGCTTTTTCTCCGTCTCTTGATGTTCACGTGGGATAAGGAAGACCCGATGATACGACACATTGTACAGCGGGTCACCAGCCATTATTCGCAAAAAATACACAAGCAAGCGACAAGAGAGAGAGAGAAAGCGATCCCGGAAACCACGCACTTCTTTCTTCCTTATGCGAGAGAGCCCGAAAAAACACATTGCAGGCACGCGCGACAAATCCGACGATTCATCAAAACTCTCGGCTGCTCCTTACGACGCTATGGGGGATAAACACGTGCTGGGATAAAAAACCTATAGGGGGCGGAGAGCGAGCGAGCGAGCGAGCGAGAGAGAGAGAGAGAGAGAGCAAAAAACACACACAGCGGCGCCAGCGAAAGGTCAGCGTGATTTATCGGCATTAATCAAGCTGTCAGAGTACGTGTCTCGAGTCAATCAATTCTCGCGGTAACGAGAGAACGCGAAGGCTGCCTTTCCAAAAATTTGCAACGACAAAAACAGAGTGAGAGTACAGATATAGGAGAATTGATTCGAGACCCGCCCGCGCGGCGGAAACTCGACTACAATAGAGGTCATTTTCAGAGCGAGAACCGGAGAAAGCTTTGGAATGCGCGCTTCGACCGCGACGGGAATCGAATTACCGGGAGCTCTCGTCTCTCTCTCTCTCTCTCTCTCTCTCTCTCCCTCCGAATTCCCGAGCTATATAAGCGAGCGCGTCGCGGGAAACATTTTGGAAAATACCGGATGAATTTAGTTTTGTCCAGTCGCACGCGATCGCTACTGTGTAATTAACGTCGCCCTGTAACGTATTCGTAATGTAGTTAAAAGAGTATATATTACTTATATATACACAGATAGAGAGTGAGCCGCTATGGCCAGAATGAAAGGGCGCGGAAAATTAACCACAATCTCGCAGAGTGGTAATTCTCTCTATCTCGGGGAGTCGCGGAAAAATTAAGAGCGAGTGCAGCGCAGGCGGCCGCCTCCCTCTCTTGGAAAAGCTCGCCGCACGTGGTGTCTTATGCCGCGAGCGCGCGGGCGCCCGCCTATTGATCGCTCGGGATAACGGCGCCCGCGCACACAGTCCAGCTACCTACGTATATATATACTTCGCGAGAGAAAGAGAGAGAGAAAGAGAGAGAGAGAGAGAGAGAGAGACGAGCTCCTGTACTCTATCAGCTATGCGCGCTCGAGAGAGCCTGCACCGGTGAAAACGCGAATTTTCTCTCTCACTCTCTCCGGGCGCTGCTACTGTCGCAGTGCCGTACGATCGGCCCGAAATTTTCACTCCCCCGCGGCGTGACGAACTGGAGGGTATGTATGTGATCGACAGCAGCTGCATGCACGAGGCATATCGCGTCCTGCGGACGGAGATTTGAGGTTAGGAAAATCGGAAGGTCACGCCCGCGGTAGTGCCTCGTGTGCGTATACAGGAATAGAGAGAAAGAGAGAGAGGAAGCCCTCGCGATTTACGTAACGCGTTATCCGTGGCCGAAATTAGTGCGAGTAGCGCCGCGCTGTACTCCAAATATAGCCAGCCCCGCGCTCCTGTCGGTATAGGTAAGGGGTATATAGCACTGTACCACTACTACTGTACTACTCACCAGAGAAAGAGAGAGAGAGAGAGAGAAAGTATTCGCGGGTCCGGGCAGGGCTAGCTCCGTTCCTGGCGCTGCTGCACTGGGGGCCACCGCCGGCGCTGCAGCAATACCGCACCGATGCACTACTTATACTATTTATCCTATGCGTATCCGCGCACTTGGTACGACACAGTGGCTATATCGCCGCTGATCGATGTGTATCGTAAGCACAGGTATTCAGATACAGAGAAGAAATGAAATACAAGTATAGCTATATATGTATATATAAGAGAGAGAGAGAACCGTCGTCGCGCACCGCTGCGGCCGGACTCCGCCAAGGGAGTCTTCGTGTCCGTCCGTCGCGCGCAGCAGAGCTCTCGCGGTTGGTAAATAGGCGCAGCCGCGCGCACGCTCAGCAGCAGCTCCTCTCGATCCCCACGACGAGTATATACTTAGTAGAGTCGATGGCTGCGCTCTACTCTCGCGCTCTCTCTCTCTTTCTCGCGTTACTGTGCTCGGCTCAGCTCGCTGCCCGACTGTCTGCACGCTAGTCTCTCGGATTCGCACACTGCACACGCAGGTGTGTCACCTTTGCTGCTGCTGCTGCTGCTGCTGCACTCCCTTGCGCGCGCGGAGGAGCACTGATAACTCGCCGCCCTCTTCCTCCCGTGCAAAGCTTGTGTGTGTGTGTGTGTGTGTGGCCGTGTATATATGCAGTGCTGGTCTCTCGTCTCTCTGCCGTAATGATCGAGCGCGCGCACACCTCTTCTGTCTCTCTCACTCCACCCTCGTGTGCTCTGCTGTTAGCTACTGGCGCACTGCATCGCGCACCGCGAGACTCGCTTTTGCACGTTACAGGCCAATCTCTCTCTCTCTCTCTATGTCCTCTTTCTCAGTATATGTATATACTGTCGCTCTGCACCGGCAACTATAACATTCTTCCTCTATCTGTCTCTAGCCTTAACCGATGTGCTTTTTCCCCGTCGCCTCTCCCTACTTCCAGCCCGTCTCTCCCTCGCCCGTATGGACGTATATGTACACGAGGACTCGTGTCCACACCTACGTTGTACGCATAATATGTTGTGTCTCTCGATTCGAATCGTACAGAGCTCCACCAATCCACCTACGGAGTGATTATATCGTCTGCTCCGAAAGAGACTGTCAGAATACATAATACCTATATATAGAATATTGGTTCGCGCGCGAGGGCAGCACGAGTCGCGCGCGAAAAGCCAGAGCGGAGCGATTTGCAGCTCCCGATAGTCCCGATGTATACCTATACATACTCTATTATATTGGCAGACGATAAGACGAGATGCCGCGCATGCGCGTCGCGCAGCAGGGGGATTTTCCTGGACGGAGCGACATCTCCGATGAGGAGCGGCCACCGCGAGCATAGGTTGACTCGCCAGAAAGACCGACTTTTCAGGAGATCCTGCCGACATCTGGCGGTGGTCGCGGGTACAGCGAGTGGTGTCGGTAAAGAAGCTGTGTTTCCAATTTTCTCCCGGTCGGTAAAAACAATAATGTTTGGGAGTTTATTATTGTTCGTAAGCGAACAATAAGCCGCGACGGCGTGTTTGACGTAACGTACAGGGCGTTTTAGAATTAGAATTTGCGATACAGCAATAATTTCATCATCGATTTCCTCCCCCATTAAACGATCGTTATGCAGCCTCCTCTAATTATAATAAAGCCTAATCCAGTCTAACGAGTTCCCTTCCCTCGCATAATTCACGTACACAATCCTCCGCGTGTCGCTTTACAATCTCAATAAAATAATTAACCGCGCGCCCATAGTTTATATGCAGCGCTAATACACCTGTATATCGATACGAAGCACACTTAGCCGCATCGATCGTTCCACATTGAAAATTCAATTCTTACAAATGCGCTAAATTTTTTCCAAGATCCCGCGGACGACAAAGGGAACAATGCCAAACGCTTAACTGCGTTTTAATATTTTTTTTAAGTCTACTTATGCTTATGCGGGGTGTGATGCACTACTGCGCGTATATTATGGCTATATATACATGGAATAAAAAATAAAGAGGGGAGACGAGGGTCGATAGCAAGCAGCCACATCGCAAATTTACGCGAGACTCCGAAAAAGGGAATTCGCGCGCAGTAGAAGCGGTCTTTGCCTTTGATGTTCCGGCAGCACATGGAAAAGCTATTATGGTTCCTCACATTTTCGTAAGCGAAACCATGCTCGACATGAAGTAAATCTGTTTAATTGTATTTCCAAAGAAACCGTCGTAAATTACTCCGGCCTTGTATCAGCTGGAAAATCGATTTTTCCATTTACTCCGGAATCTCCTCACTCAAAATAAATTTTTTCCAGCATGTAATAGGTAAAGTGTATATCGCCTATATATAACATATAGATAAAAATACGTACAAGGGCCCTTCCTGATGCCCGTGCGTGCAGGTATATAACCCATCTCGGCGCATCAGCTCCTCTCGTAAACCGCTGGCTTATCGAAGTTCGGGGCGCAATAAAGTCGGGGGGAAATTAGAAGCCAATTTAGGCTCCCAGGAGAGATAAAGTACATTTGTGGCCATTTGAGGGCTTCTGGTGAACGTCGAGCTAATCCAAATATTGCCCTCTAATAGAATAAACAGTACGTCTGTATAATACATCACAGAGCTCGCGAGAGTTGAGAAAATTCAGAAGTGAGGATTCACGAGTGGCGTACATTTGTTTGTTTCGCTTCGTCTCGAGAGGAGCTTGGTCTGTTTATACGCGGATATACACATTTTTACCAACTGATGAACGTTATACGCATGACTACTATTCGTCTCCGTGTACGTATATAAGAAAGTATATATATGCTTCGGCTCTCGTTACTTTTACTCGGTAAACTTGCGTATATAAGCATCACAGGAGAAACAGGCTTCGTGTCCTCCTCCCCCGCATATAATAATAACGACAATAAAAGATACCGTTTTGCTCCAAACGAACTTGTCTTTTTCTGCACTTTCAGCTCTCATATACAGGAAGGCTAGAGAGAGAAAGAGAGAGAGAGACACAGAGATAGTCAATTTGGCGCCGAGCGAGTAAACAGGACCGAAAACGAGAGCCGAGAGGAAAATCGCTGCAGCGGAAGGGCGTGGGAGCGTGTCCCTCGAGAGAGAGAAACGTAACAGACGCTGGATCTCCGGTTTCCTGCCAGATGTCGGCTCTCCAGAAGCTGCGCTGCCCTCGAGGACCAGACTAATAAACCTTTCTTTTCTTTGCAATTGCACGATTTCCCGGTCCGCGAGCAGGAGAAAATTTCGCGAGACGAAATTCATCCTCGTATAACACGCTTATGGGCAGGTGTATATTGTAATTTCGAAATTCCCGCACGTGTTGAGTTTCAGTGGAGTTTGAAAAAATAAATACATCTTCAATTGCCAGCTCGAATGCGTCCGAACGCTAATGATATTGAGCGTCCTGTGACGCCCGGTCATGTCGAGTGCTTGTTACGAAAGAAAAAAGTGGACTCTATTGTCGAGCTTTCGTGACTGGATAAAGCCCTTTTTATATTATAATATACAGTACACACGCGTTTTTAATCAGCCTCGCATTCTTGATGCATTTGTCGTGTACAGCGTTGTTTTTTATTCATTTTTTTTTCAAACCAGCCCAGGATTTTACGACGTATAAATTTTAAACTACTTCCCGGCACGGCGCAATACATGAAAAAAGAATTCCATAAAGAGAGGATATACCGCGATGCACATTACGTATATAGACGCGGCAGTATACTAACCCGCGCGGCGACGATTAAATCGGATCGACCGCAGCCGAGTAAATAAACCTCAGCACGACTGCACACATCCGAAAAGCAAAATCCCCGTCTATACATGCGTACGCGTATATATGGTCGGCCGATCGAGAAGCAGACGACCGAGAGAGCCAAAAAAGCAATAATACGCGCGTATACATATACCGCACACCCCGAAAATCCAATTACACGCGCAATCGCGCGGCTGGAAGAAAAAATCGGACAAAGCGCTGCAACTTCCCGGTAGCTCATACTTATGCTATACGGAGTAGGAAATCCGAGCGCAGCTTCTTTTTTCCCGTTAAATCCTCCCCCGAGAAAGAGAGAGAAAAGGGCCAAGACGTGGAAGGAAAAAAAAAGAATGCGCGCATATGGACCGCCGGCTGCAGCGGTGTCACATGTCGGCCAGATTTTCCCGCGGCGAATTTCCACTATACGCAGCACGTGGCTGCCCCGGAAGGGCCGAATAATAATAAGACTCGCGCAACTGCAGGTATCGTTATGGGCCTGATGCTGAGACTTTCGCGGCGCACATTTGGCAAGCAGATTTTCGAGTTTCATCCTACCGACTCTTCTGACGCACTTGGGAAACGTTTTTTTAAAATGAAAAAAAAATATATATATATATGTATGAAGCGCATACCTCGAGCCTTTTTCTCAGCATCGCGCGCGTAGAAAGCTATTTAAAATAAGTACAGGATTAATCCCCGATGTATATTTCAAAAATTCACGGCTCATATAGTATAATCTGGTATATGAACGATTTGAAAGGCATAGCTCGCTCCGGAAAAGCACTCGAAATGAAAACAGACGGGGAAAAATTCAAATGATCATCGCTGCGTGTACTATATAAAATATTATATAGTATAGACGGAGAAAAGTGTGGGTAACAGGCCTCGGAGGGTCATTCCCGATGGGCCATTTGGTGGGCAGGTAAAATCGGCCGGGGATTAGATTGCGGTGTAAATCTACCCGCCGCAGAGCATTGTCAGCTTCACACCTTTGTACGGCGTCGCCGGCATTATGTATTATGAAAAGGACTCTCGGACGATCATTACGAAATACCCCCGCACGTAACGGGAGCGCGTTTTTTGAAATTCGAAACTCGTCTCTTTTTTTACGACTATTATTATTATCTCATTGTTATGCAATCCCGTAACCGTAAATAAAAGGAATCGAGGGAAACTCGGCCGCACACGCGCAGGGGCGAAAGGAGGCGCGTCGGCGGCACTTTAATCAGCGTGACTGCAGCGTATATAAAGGTGTGCTCGGGTCTATCCATCTGGCCTCCTTCGCGCGCTGTTATAATAACACGGAGGCGACGATCTTTTCTCGAGATGCGGCCGATGCCTTTTCCGAGGAAAGGATTGATGATTACCGAGGATGATCCGGCGTTGAGTCGATTATATTGTATACTCGTGCAGAGAGATGATGGATTTGATTAGTCACGGTATTGATGATAGGTCAATTTTCCCGAGAATTCATTCATCCATTCATTCATTCATTCATCATTTCTCTTCTATTCTATATATATATTTCAAATATCGACGTTTTCGCGCGGCGCTTTAAAAACTAAAATATAGTCCATAAGTCACGAGTCACCTCTCGTCGCGGGTTTTATTCATTTTTTTTCTATCACAAAAAATACATCGAAAACCGGCTTCTTCCATATACGCTTCTACATATACATAGCTCTCATTGGTTTTGACAGCGGCGCGCAAACGAGTCTGAAATACAGTTTCCTCGTCGCTTTGCGGTCTAGTCTCGTCGTTGGTGCAGCGATACGCGGGACCAACCGAGATTATTGCACACTATATATTATGTGCTATACATATGCATATATAGCAGTGGATTTTTTCCCTCTACTATACGCGAAACTGCATTGCGGTTTTAATCCAGCGCGCGATTATATACGTTCTAATGGAACATTCGAATAAAATATAAACCTATACGCAAGCAAACATTCCGGATATTTCCCAAAACAAATTTTTTGTACAGCCACTCGAGCGGTTATATACGCGGGAAAGATAATCTCGCGGCGTTGTGTTTGCCGACAGTTCTTTGCAAATAGATCTGTCTCTTCGCGTCTCTCTCTCTCTCTCTCTCTCTCTCTCTCTATAATTATGAGCGTGGACGTAATTGCGCGACGACCATTGTGTATAGTCCAACACTTCCTTGCACGACTGGCTATGAGTGTGTTGGCTGTATACCGGTTTTCGTTGTATGTCTACGTACGCGCGTTATTATGCACGGGGTATATCGATCTTATAGGCAGGTATATGTACATCAGTTAACTTTCAAATTTCGCAACGCGGTGATGTGCACTTTTCTCGCACTGCCCGAGCCTGTATTGATTTTTTACTACCTCGACGCGATGATTATCGCCGGTTCCGCGAATGCACACATGTAAGCTGCGTATATGTATAGACATAGATTCTATTTTTTTTATTGTTCCCGCGCTGCGCAGTAAAAGTCCGATGAATTTAATACAGACTGTTTGTGTATTTATTCATCGCGGTGAGTATAATCGAGCGACTGTTCGATACCGTGTGAAAAAAAAGGTTTTCGAGTGCCGTGTATGTATATATAGAATAATTTGGACGCGCGTCGTTTCTATGATAATCTATAGGAGTATATATATATAGATACACGCGTGCGTGACTTTGTTTTTTTATTCGGAATTTCAAAGGGTTATTGAACAGCTTTTCCGCGTATAATCGAGAGGCATTCATGTATTGATACGAGGCGCGCACAGATTCGTAAAATAGTGATATATACCGATAGTGAATCGTATACGGCGCGCAGAAAACCCATCTGTCGCGCTTCCGCGCGATATTTCAATATAATATGATCATGTGCGCCGAAACGGGAGATTAGCTGCTGCGCGTTTCTCAAATTTGTACATATATACATATATATAACTATAAAGTCTCTTCTTCGTATTATAGATATATTGGAGATTGTCGCGCGTACGGCGCGGAAGTCCCACAGAGCAAATATTTGCAATGATAATGGATGTTATGTTTTTTTCGACAGATGCAAGGATTGTCATAGCCACACTACTCGCAGCTATCTTCTACATGGACTATTTTTCCACGACGCTTGAATAAAAAATAAAACATCTATATAGTTTTACTGCAATTTTACGATCAACTGAAACTTTTATTGTTATTTTATTCAGCGCTCGCCGAGCGTTGTGTAACCGGAGTACGCGAGAGAGAGAGAGAGAGAGAGAGAGAGAGAGAGAGAGAGAGAGAGAGAGAGAGAGTAAGAGAGATACACACTCTCCTTGAAACTCGCTCGCGTCCTTATTTGAAAAAGGATCATCGATTTCTTGAAATAACCACTTTTTTATTATACCATTACTACAAAAGAACATTCGCTTAGCTATGCGCCATGACAAAGCAACTCTTCTCTAAAATTCTCTCTCAGTCGCGGAGGAAACGATGCTTCGTCTAAAAATAGCGGACGTATCCTCGTGTTCTAATCGCACCATGGCCAGGAATCGAGAGATCTCCGAAAACACCAAACTCCTCATCCCGCCCCGACTCTCTCCTCCGGTCATCGCTCGCTTACATACACACACTGCAGACACATCCATCCATCCATCGCTCGTTCGCTGCCAAAGTGGTGGGGAGAACTTATATACGTATATACTGCCCGCGGAGTGCCAAGGCGAGCGAGCGAGACGACGCTCGCTCCCATGACGTCAAACCCAACCACTTCTCTCTCTTTCTCTCTCTCAGTCTGCCGGCGGTTCCAAGAGCAGTCGCGACGACTATACGGCTCAGTCGCTCGGTGATCCTCCAGCCGCCGAGAGCAACTTGTAACCACTTATATTCATATATAAACGGCAGATCGTGCAACGCGCGACCTTGCCGATCTTTACCGATCTGCGCGCCGACATGCGGTACGCGCGCTCGATAAGTGAATTCTGATTAATTTCAACACGATCGCGATCGAATTTGTAACGGCGCGCACGTACGCACACACACGCGCATACGCCAGTGCATGCTGGCTAATAAGAATTCGAAACGGCGAGCGGCAAGTGCGTACCGTCGAGTGAGAGGCCGAGCCCAGCGGCAGCCGATCGTTGCCGCCGTCATCCTCCAGCGGTAAGTTCCTTTTTATTTCACTCGTGTCTATTGCGTACGCGTATTTTTACCGCGCGGATCACGTGACCGCATATACATCTACATATATATGTGTGTGTCTTGCTTTTATTCATGCCGCAACGCGCGAGTTTGGTCTTTTGTAACTTTGTCGTTCGGTATTCGATTCGCGCGCCGGCGAGTCGATTCTTTTTCAAAGTCGCGCTTTTTGCGATTATCCTATAGACCGGTCGAAATCGTTCGCTCGACAGAGTTGGATTTTTCAGTGAATTCCCGCCGGTGGATTTTCCACGATTTTCCTCCCATGCGCGCTCGCAATCGGTCATTACGTAAAAACTACATATTATGCACTCGCTCGCACTCACACACTCTCGGAATTCGCGGGAGCATGCGGCGAATGAAGAATCGATAAGGAGCGCGCTATACGCCGTGCATGAATTTTCTACGTACGCGTATACGTGTGGATGTATATGTAGGAAATAATCGTTATGTGTCGCGCTCGAGGGGATGCGAGAGGGAGCTACATAACTGCAATAATGCCCGTATAGCAGTACAGCAGTATACTATATATTATAGTCTTTTAAAAAGGTCCGGCAATTTTGCTTTATTCACTCTTATGATGAGAGTAAATTGTTTTTGTCGCTGTGCGCGCGCCCGGAACTTTCACTGGTATCAACCAACCGCGTAACTCTGTATATACATATATATATATATATACATATTGCTCTTGTAGAGTCGACGATGCGGATAGCAAGTGAGCGAGCGAGAGAGAAATGAAATGGTGTCATTGCACCCATCGCGTAACAGCGAAAAATCACCTGGTTAATACAGCCTACCGCGTCCAGTAGGCGGATCTGGAGATTTACGACACCGCGCGACGAAGCGGATGAACGAAAATATCGGGATTCTTTTGGAAAGTCTACTATAGCTTATCGTTATCCATTGCTTCGACCGGTGTAAAATTAAAAGTGAATTTTTCTTCTTCTTCTTCTCTCCTTCCGAGTCAATTGTTCTGATCACGCTTGCAGACGACAAGTGCCTTAATCTAAAAGGAGAGGGTTCTCCCTCTCTCTCTCTCTCTCTCTCTCTCTCTCTCTCTCGTACCAGAGCGATAAAATAATTATTAAGTTTCTGAAGACAATGAGGATTCACTTGGTAATTGGCCGGCATTATCTTATTACGCTGCCACAAAGGAAAGTCACTCTTCCTGTTAGATCGACAGAAAAATCTTTTCAATACGAGCCGCGTCGCAATTATAATTTCGTTATTCTCCTGTTAACCATTATCGTCTTGGCGACGCGCATGAATCGATCAATAAAAATTAAGCCACAATCCTTTCGATAACATCTTCCTTCCTAATAACATCCCCGATATGTACAAACTAGAAATATGTGAATTTTCAAAACGCAGCCTCGCGGCATCGAGATGACGTTCCGCCTACTGCTGGTTCTCATCCTCGTGGGCCTGAGTTCGGGCTTCGAGTGTCCAGCCTACCGGCAGTGCACGTGTCCCACCGACGATCCGGGCTTACTCGAGTACCAGCTGACCTGCTGGACCGGCAACTCGAGCTCGCACACCTTCGAACTGACCATCAGCCCGCACAAACAGATAACCATCCAGTGCTCGAATTACCCGGATTGGTCCGAGTTCGCGTCCCTCAAGCCGTCGCTCAACTTGGGCGACCTCGAGGCGCTCGTCTTTCAGGACTGCCTGACCCTGGGCAGCGAGCACAGCGAGAAGGTAGCGAACCTCCTGGGAATCGGCCGTCTCACCTCGCTCAAGATCGGCAGGTTCGACGGGACCCTCACCAGGCACGATCTCAGGGTGTATCCCAGTGTGAGAAGACTCTACCTCTCGGATAATCCGCTGGGAAACGTCAGCGTTGACTTGCTCCGAGGTGAGAATAATCTCTGCGAATATACTTATTTAAAAATCGAGTGCGCACAAGCTTCTTGAATCGAGCAATGATGCATCGATATAATACAGAAGCGGTGTACTTTTAATTTTATCTAAACCCACGCCTGCGGTCATCGTGTCCCGCGCAAATTGCAGATCTCCGCTCGCTAGACCTTCTCGATCTGCACAACACGAACATCCGGCTGCCGGCCGGCTTCTTCGACAACGCGACGACGCTTCGGGTCCTCGAGCTCGGCATCAACCAGCTGCGCCAGCTGCCTCCTGGTTTATTCGACGATCTCCAGAATCTCAAGCTGCTGAATATCTGGAAAAATGGATTTCGCAAACTCGAGCCCCACGTCTTCCGAGGACTGAAGAGGCTCGAGGTCCTCGACCTCAACCAGAATCAGTTGCAGACTCTGCCGGTGGACGTGTTCAAGGTTTGTTACTACGTACGATATAACTGCGATGTAATTAACAAGCTTTTCATCGATGAATTTTTCTTCTTCTTCCCGTGTGATAAGGATCTGGAAAATCTCGAGGTGGTGAATCTCAGCCTGAACAACTTCACCTCGCTGCCCCGCGGCCTCTTCCGCAACAACGGAAAGCTCATCTCCGTGAAGCTGCTGAGCAACAAGCAGAACTTGACCGAACTACCGGCCGGTCTCTTCGCCAATCTGACGAATCTCAAGTCCGTGGTGATGACGCGCAACGGGTTGCTCAGCTTGCCGGAGGATCTCTTCTGGGGTGCCAAGAACCTCAGGAATCTCAGCATCGACAGGAACTACCTGGCCACCCTTCCCCAGAAGATTTTCCAGAACACCACGGAACTCTACAGCCTCAGCCTGAGCTTCAACGTTCTCGACCAGTTGCCCGACGGCATCTTCGAGTACGCGAGCAAGCTGACGAAGCTCGACCTCTCCAATAACCGGCTCACCTCCATCAACGAGTAAGTTTTCACAGTTAAACGCGTGCACGCGCATCCGGATGCAAGAAGATATAAGAAAGCCTCTTGAGCGACCATTTTGATCCTCCAACAGCCGCATGCTCATCGGTCTGGAATCCCTGCGCAGCCTGAACATGGAGAACAACGAGCTTAGCTTCGTCCACCTGGATGCCTTCACTTTTCTCGGCAACCTCCGAGTCGCCCGCTTCGCCAATAACCGCCTGACCCTCCACACCGGCCTCTACGACATCTTCGGCCACATATCCCCGTTCCACCACTGCCACTCCTTGGAGGAGCTCCACCTGGCGCACAACAACGTCACCGAGATGCACAGCGACTGGCTGGTCAGCAACATCCGGCTGCGCGAACTGGATCTCAAGTACAACGCGTTCAACTACCTCGAGGTACAAAATATATACATGTATGAATTAACCAAACGCGTCGATCTATCTATATATCTATCTATCTATCTATCGCGCAGACCGAAGACCTTCAGTTCATCTCGAGCAGCGTGAGGGTGGACCTTCGGTTCAACAACATATCCCGAGTCGTCCTCACGACGCTGGAATCGATCGCATCGAACCAGAGCGCGCCGCGCGACGTGATCGTCGACATCGACGATAATCCCATCCGCTGCGACTGCGAGGTCTACGAGTTGCTGCGCTACCTCAACGGCGACATGCATCCCTTCGTCCAGAACTACGTGCACCTCAAGCCCGGAAACCTCAGCTGCAAGAGTCCCGAGTACATGCGCGGATCACAGGTACGAGTATCGTACGCGCCCCAGAGCGCATGCGTATATACGCGTATACCAATACTCGAACGAATGCACCCCAGGTCTTCGAGCTGAAAGCGAAATCGCTGAAATGCCTGATCGAGAGCGAGCAGCCGCGCCCGGGCGATCCCTGCTCGCCAAACGGCGGCGCCTGCACCTGCTGGCAACGTCCCGAGGACAACGCTCTTCTGCTGGACTGCGCCGATCGGAACCTGAGCCGCGCGCCCGAGTGGATCGACGCCCGGAGCGTCGCCCGGATCGAGCTCGACCTGCGCATGAACAAGCTCGTCGAGCCGCCCTCCATGTACAAGAAGGGCTACGAGAAGGTGACCAGCCTGAACCTCTCCAGGAACCGCATATCCTTCATCGACGAGCGGCTGCTCTCGCCGAACCTCAAGGTACAGGCCTTAATAAACCTATTATCACTATGTTGCGTAATAAATAAATAAATTCAGCCATTGACATGTCGTACATTGACTCGCAGACTCTGCTGCTCGACGGCAACAACCTCACCTCGATCGACGCCAAGATCCTCGAGAAGCTCTCGAACTCGTCCAAGATCTCGAAGCTGACGCTGCACGACAATCCCTGGCGGTGCGACTGCTCGTCCCGCGAGCTGCTCTCCTTCGTCCAGTCAAACTTCCTCGGGATCCCCGACCTCCTGGCCATCAAGTGCTCCAAGAGCAACGTCTCACTCTCGGAGCTCTCGATCTCGGAGCTCTGCCCGAGCTCGAATCGCCTGGTCATAATCGCCTGCTCGCTCGTCAGTCTCTTCGGCCTTCTGCTGGGCTGCGCCGCGGCCCTGTTCTTCCGCTTCCAGCGGCAGATCAAGGTCTGGCTCTACTCGAAAAGCCTGTGCCTCTGCCTCGTGACGGAGGAGGAGATCGACCGGGACAAGAGCTACGACGCCTTCATCAGCTACTCGCACAAGGACGAGGAGTTCGTGGTGAAGGAGCTCGTGGCCAAACTCGAGGACGGGCCCAAGCCCTACAAGCTCTGCATCCACATCCGGGACTGGCTCGCCGGCGAGTGGATACCCATGCAGATCGCCCGCAGCGTCGAGGAGTCGCGGCGCACCATCGTCGTGCTCTCGCCCAACTTCATCGAGAGCGTCTGGGGCCGCATGGAGTTTCAGGCCGCCCACAAGCAGGCCCTCAGCGAGAAGCGCGCGAGGGTCATCGTCGTCGTCTACGGCGAGATCGGGCCCACCGACAACCTCGACCCCGAGCTCCGGGCCTACCTGCAGATGAACACCTACGTCAAGTGGGGCGACCCCTGGTTCTGGCAGAAGCTCAGGTACGCGATGCCGCACAAGCTCGACGGCACCGGTCCCCTCCTCGACCAGCGGAGGAACGAGAATCTCGCCATCATCGGCAAGCGCATAGTCGCCGAGAAGAACCACGAGTCGCCGAGGGTCAGCTTCATGGACGAGAAGCAGAACCAGAAGATCATCGAGACCGTCAAGGGCATCAACAGGAATTTCAACGCGAACTTTGAGATCCGGGCGCCGCAGTGCACGACCGTGTGAACTCGAAGTTAATATATCGAGTGCTTCGAAGACTCTTACATATATAATTACGTAATAAGGACATACTTAAAAGGTTGTATTCGACGAGTGAGAAACTATATATATTTATATGTATTATCCGCAGTCCACCGGAGCGAGGGGGACGCTGCTAAGGGACCAAAGCTAGCCGTTACCATATAATTATAGAGAGATGGTATATTTTTAAGTACGAAAATTGTGTTAAAGAGGATAAATATAGACAACTATAGAAGGCCGCTTCGGGCCGAGTAAGCGTATCACACAAGACTGAGTGCGACGTATATGTAATACTTTTTGTACATTATACCATATTATAACCGTTAAGAATACTCAGGTCTACGAATGATCAGTAGTGCGATTCTGTGCATGGACCATACCATATACAACTGTTATACTGCGAGCCTTCGCATCCTTTTGTATAAATAAACTCGATTATATATAAACCCACAAACGCACTAATAATTACGTACATTAATTTCTCTCTCTCTCTCTCTCTCTCTCGTACACGTCGTACCGATCGGCGAATCACCCACAGCAGCAGCAGCATCAGCAGCGACGGCAACTACGCCCAAAAACGCTGCACATATGCGCGCGCGGCAAGGTCATTCCACCCCCATATACACGATCCACCCAATGACCTCCCAAATCGAAGATTTCGCTGCGCGCGCGAAAGGGCGCGCCTGCGAAAACCGCGTCGGCAAGTAAGGACTCTACGTGTCTACGTGTACCTATATACATATAGAGAGTAGATAGGGAGGAAGGCCGCCTCTCACCGCGCTGATGCAGCAGCATGCGCCCCCCCCCCCCCCCCCCCGCCGCGGATCTCCCTTGCTTGCGCGCGCGGATATTGATTTAGGGGTGGCTGCTGCTGCTACTCGCGCTCTCTTCGTTCTCTCGGACACTCATCTCGAGCGACGGCCGCGGAGAGAGAAACACACACCCTGCAGCATCAGGATGCTGCTCGAGGCGTCGAGGCTCGCCAGGATCCTCCTCATCTCGGCGATATTCTGCGTCGGTGAGTCCCTTCGGTTCTCCTCTGTACATATATAGGTATCGACTCGGAGAAGCGCATAACGCAAAATTCGCTGCGTTCGTGCTTGCAGGCTTGTGCTCCGAGGATGAGGAGAGGCTGGTGCGCGATCTCTTCCGGGGCTACAACAAGCTCATCCGGCCAGTGCAGAACATGACCGACACCGTCAACGTCAAGTTCGGCCTGGCCTTCGTCCAGTTGATCAACGTCGTGAGTGAACTCTTTCTCTCTCTCTTTTTCGCGAACGTCCCCACCCACTCAGCCATCCGTCATACACGGCCTGTACCGACGATGCTCGCGTTATTTTCCACAGAACGAGAAGAACCAGATCATGAAGTCGAACGTCTGGCTGCGCTTCGTCTGGACGGATTACCAGCTGCAGTGGGACGAGGCGGACTACGGCGGGATCTCGGTCCTCCGGCTGCCGCCCGACAAGGTCTGGAAGCCCGACATCGTGCTCTTCAACAAGTCAGTGCCAGTCTAGAATTATTACGCAACGCAAGTATGCGAAACGGTATGTAATAATCGATGGCTTGCAGCGCCGACGGCAACTACGAGGTGCGCTACAAGAGCAACGTACTCATCTATCCGAACGGCGAGGTTCTCTGGGTGCCACCGGCCATCTACCAGTCCTCCTGCACGATCGACGTCACCTACTTCCCCTTCGATCAGCAGACCTGCATCATGAAGTTCGGCTCGTGGACGTTCAACGGCGACCAGGTTTCCCTGGCCCTGTACAACGACAAGAACTTTGTCGACCTGTCGGACTACTGGAAGAGCGGCACCTGGGACATCATCAACGTGCCGGCGTTCCTCAACGTCTACGAGGAATTCCCCACGGAGACCGACATCACCTTCTACATCATCATCCGGCGCAAGACCCTCTTCTACACCGTCAACTTGATCCTCCCCACCGTGCTCATCTCGTTCCTCTGCGTCCTCGTCTTCTACCTGCCCGCCGAGGCTGGCGAGAAAGTCACTCTTGGTATATACATCCTCGCACATAATATACAAGCGCCAAGCTATAATATAAACCTATGATTGCTGCTGTAAAGAGTCGATCTGTCCGATTCAGGTATCAGTATTCTCCTCTCACTGGTTGTGTTCCTCTTGCTCGTAAGTAAAATTCTGCCGCCGACGTCTCTGGTGCTGCCGCTTATCGCCAAGTATCTTCTCTTCACCTTCATCATGAACACAGTCAGTATTTTGGTGACGGTCGTCATCATCAATTGGAACTTCCGAGGACCCCGCACTCACCGGATGCCCCAAATGACCCGAAGGTCTCTTTCACTTCTATACTTACACATATACCGCGTGTATCAATTTTTTAATCAAGCCTTGATGCGGCTATCTCTCGTTCGAACGACTCTAAATTCGCCTTCGCGGCGGAGCAAAGAAATACCACTCGTGCATTTGTATTTCTGTATTACTTTGTCCTTTTCCTATCGAAAAATAATCTCCACAGGATCTTCCTGAAAATCCTGCCGGCGATCCTGCTGATGCGCCGGCCGAAGAAGACGCGGTTGCGCTGGATGATGGAGATCCCCAACGTGACGCTGCCGACCTCGACCTACTCGGGCAGTCCGACCGAGCTGCCGAAACACCTGCCCGCCTCTTTGGCCGCCAAACCGAAAATGGAGGTGATGGAACTGTCCGACCTGCATCACCCCAACTGCAAAATCAACCGTAAAATCCATCACACGGGTGGTTCCAGTGCCGCAGGCCCTGGCTCGGAAGCCCTCGCTGACAGGCGCGGCTCAGAGAGCTCAGACTCGGTGCTGCTCAGTCCTGAAGCTACCAAGGCCACCGAAGCCGTCGAGTTCATCGCCGAGCATCTGCGCAACGAGGATCTTTACATTCAGGTGGGCTATTTATATAATTATCAAAACGCTTTTTTCCGCCGTTTTATATGTATTATAACAACGGGGTTTCCCGCCCCCTCGCATGGGAATCCCAATTTTTCCGGCTTTTCTACAAACTGAGTGGGTGTGACCCGCCTCGCTATTATATACATATATAGCGCAGTGTACAAACTCCGAACTATATTATAAGATATTATTGGCTACAACGAGGACTGAGGGGTGGGGGGTTGGGGGTCATTCTTCATCCGGTCCCCATTATACGCTGATAATTCTATATAGCGTATTGAAACTAATTACATATATTCTGATAATAAACGTTTGCTATGGTATATATTTGTGAAAAACAGACGCGAGAGGACTGGAAATACGTGGCGATGGTGATAGATCGACTACAACTCTACATCTTCTTCATCGTGACGACGGCAGGGACAATCGGCATCCTTATGGACGCGCCCCACATCTTCGAGTACGTCGACCAAGACCGTATAATCGAGATCTACCGTGGCAAGTGAATTCCTCGTAAATTCTCCACAACTCGCATACGCGTAAAACGTACACACACAATAACGACATGCGCTGCAACAATCGCCGCGCGACGATGCGTACGTAGTATATATATATGCGCATTATACGATTATATATATACACCGATTTTCAAACGTATATATATATAAATATATCAAGAGCCAAACGTACGGCGCACCACCGCCTCCCCGCGCGAATTCCATTTGATATATAAAATTAATGAATGATAAACTGAAAAAAGATATAAATAAACAAGTCATATAAATAAATAAAACGAACGAAAACTAAATAAAAAATGCGTATAGCGGATGGATAAGTATACATATATATATATATATATATAAAGGAGGGTTGGCTGGCGCGAGCGAATTAAATGCGACGTCGAAGCTAGAATCGTGGATTGTTTATTATTTGTTGAAATCTCGCGAGAGTTACTACTCATAATTAAGGTAGTGCAGTGAAAAAAAAATTATAGGGCAGTCGACGTCGTATTCGCAGTCGCGCCTTTACCTATATATATAGTAGAGATGAGGAGAGAAAATACTCGTAAAAGAAAAAAAGAAAAGTAGAGGAAACGATCGCTTGTGTATTATCTGATTTTGTTGGCAATGTTCATGTGTATAAGTTTATGGCTGGACGCATCAGACGACATAGAATTGCAAACGCATCATCACTGCAGTAACGCATACACTATAAATATATATGCATAATATACAGGGAGAAAGAGAGCCACGTTGATGATTCCCCCCCCCCCTCCCCCACGTTTTTTCTATATATATGACGGCATTGTTTTTAATCGAGAGCGAGAGATGCGATGTGATGAGAGAATAAGCTTGAGAGAGCCAGAGAAAGCAAGAGAGCGCGAGAGAAAAAGAGATGAGCGTATGCGTGATTGATATATACTGTATTATTACTTTTTAGCGTTTTGTACTCGAGAATGAAATTTTATTGTGACGCGCGACTATGTATTTATTGCAGCGTGACATAACACATACATACATAATATAATATGCCGAGAAGAAAAAAAAATATATATATATATATCTATGAATGTTTTTTATTGTATACCATCAGAGGAGTATTTTATTGACCGTAATCAAAGCACTATATGAAATACACGTATACATGTATAGGCCGCCGAGTCCGTAAAATACTTTTCGAGCTTCTACATAACATAGACGACGATGAGTTTTCGTGTGCGATGAGAAAGTCCGTTTTTTATTTTATAGTTGACTTTTGAACCATACCGCAAGTAACACATAGCCGAAGTATATAAGAATAATAATAATAAAAAAAATTATATATTATATATATATATGTCGTTCGTGCGATAATGTGCCGAACGCGATTAATAAAAGAATAATGAATAACAATTAAAGAAATAAAAAACAAGTAAAACAAAAAAAGAGAAAATAACAAAAAAGTGTATTAAAGAAGTTCGTATTTCGTGTACGAAATCACAGAGTTTGATAAAAAAAAAGATTAAACGTTGCGATGGATATCCTTTTTATCGACGAGCAATTGACTATAACGACCGCGCGCTGTACAATAACACACACAATAACACACGCAGGATTTTTCAAAGAAAAAATAAGGAGATTGATTTGCCGAATCTCGCCAAGTATATAGAATTTCGAACAACGAAAGTGTTCATGCACAACAGTTTTTTAGTTACTCTTTTCTCTTATCTACGATACTATATTATTATACTCGTTACGTATACGTATACATATATATATATATATATATGTAACGTCCCGCCGTGTCTTGCATATATGATTCCTCAGAAGAGAGTCGCGGTCGCTCGCTCGAGAGATGATGCCAGATTAAAGCCGAGAGCCAGAAAGAGTATAAGAGAGAATTTCGAATTTCATGAGACGTCACGTGTCTTCCCTTAAAAAATGCGCTGTATGGAAAAAAATACAATAACTAGTTTAGTACCGCCACTTTGTTAAAGAAAAAAAAAAAGATGAAGAATAATAAACAAAACGTAATAAAAGTGGTCTTACAAATTACTTTCACGCAAGAGGGCCTGGTCGCGCGCGCGGTTATTTTTGATAACCACACGAGAGAGAGAGCGGGAGAAAGAGAGAGAGAGAGACAGAGAGAAAACTAATTGTTTTCTGTCCGCCGAATCGTTTTGTACATAATCGTCGCCGATCGTTATTTGTCACTTGTATTATTATGTGTCTATTTGGTATGTTCCGTTCGAAGGTCATATTGCACACGATGACAGACCGATACGACCAAAGTACTTTTACAATAAATAACTCGAGCTGCGTATAACAATTTTCCAACCGCGATATGTATGTATATCGAAACACTCGCGCACGCATATTATACTGCGTATACATACGAGCCAAGTGACGTCGGCCGAAGATAATAAATGCAATTTATAATCGAGAGCTGACCATTAAAATACTATTATAAAGCACGAGGAGTTTGAAATTGAAAGTCAAAGATTTTCGATAATATACTATTATATATTTATTATAGCGAAGCCGCTGCTGAAATTACTTTGTAAGACGACGCCAAGGAAGCAATGTGAGCAATCACGAGACATCGGTGAACAAATAAAGTTAAATAATTATATAAAATGAAGAAAAAAAATCTAAGGAAAAATAAAGGAAAATGCTTTTTCATTGTCTGACGAGAAGAGATGTGCGTGTGTCTGAGAGATAACGTGAGAGTATTAATTAATAAAACTTGTAAGAGTGATTAATGGAACAGTTAATTTAAGATAATTAATTAGGGCATTGATCACAATTAGGTAAACAAAATGTAATCGTATTCTCCGAGCTCTTAAAAAATGCTGAAACCGTAAATTCGACTTTCAAGAGTATTTACATGGACGAAAAATTCTCTCGAGCCGCTTCTTTTACTACGCAGAGTATTATACTGAATATAAACTCATGAACGATATTTCACGCGAGGATTGTACATGTTTAAGCCTTTTTCAGCATTTTCTAGGAACTTAGCGATGTGTCCCTTTAAGAAAAAGCGAAACTCTTCAGATAAATAAAAATATAAAAAAATAATGTCGTCGATTACTGTGTATAAGTCAAAGGGTTTCTATACGCCGCGTTTCTATTTCTAATCGTACGTACGAGCGAGGCTGATAGACGCATAAAAAATATATTATAACGACGATAGCGCAAAAGAGCCAGCGATTAACGTATAATTGTTAATAACTTTAGTATTGAATATTTGGTAATGATCATTGTCAAACGTCGATCAGTCATCAATCATTGACGATGATTACTGATAGCACATACGTCATTATTATATTAATAAACAATAAATTAGTTAATTACTCAAGCGTTCTTCTTTCTTATAACCAAGGTCACCACCATTTAAATTGAAGAGTACGATTTTAAATACATAAGAAATGATTTATTACAATTACCTCCTTTACCGTAGCCTTATTGGTTTAAAAATTACAATATATTATTCATTTCTTTTGTTGCTATTTTCGATCACCTATCTAAACGATCCGGTTTTAAACCCAATCGTTTTATCACATACTCGGGCATGCAGAATGTTGGATTGATTTCTTTTAGTGACTTATCAGCATCCAGCATAGAAATAGCTGTAAGACCAAACAGAGTGTGGAAAGGGTCGACCATGTCACCAGGTCGATCGCTAAATCCGCCAGTTTCTGTGTCCTGACATAAGAGTATAAATTTTATCTGTAAACCAAATTCAAAATTACACACTTCGCAACAAACCAGTCTCAAAAATAATTTATATCGTCGACCGTACTAGTTTGTCTTTGTCAATCCAATGAAGGCGTCCGAGAATAGATAGCGAAGAGAGAACCCACCAAGAGTAACATACATCTGGCAGTTTTTCTGGTCTACCATTTAAACCTCCTGAGGGCAATTGTCTTTCACTAAGCCACCAGCCTAATCTGTCTGCATCTACACAATGTAAATCACCTAGGGAATACAGCAGTGAAAATTTATTAAAATTTTACAAAACCTGGTACAGATATGACAAATTTTTAACAGAAATTATTAACCAGTTATGGATAGCGTTCCAATGCAACAATAAATCAAACCAGCATGACTTTCAGCATCTGGCTTTGAGCCAAAACCACCATCAAAGTTCATGCATTTTAATACAAATTCAACAGCTTTTCTAACATCTATTTCGTCAAGACGACCCTAAAATTTAATTTCTAATTGAGAGTATGGAGATACCAATGTAAAAGTAAGTAAAAATGTTAATGGCTGCATACTAATAGAGCTAAAGATGCCACTGCACAGAAAGAGAACCTTGTGTCCACTTCACCCCAAATATCACCTGTGAAACTGCCATCTGGTTGCTGTCTTTCCTTTATATATTTTACAACCTTTTCAATGTCAATAGTCTCAAGAGCATCATAAATGCACAGTATCTGAATAGCACTGAGTGTGTGAAGCATGTGAGGATCATGAGCAATACTTGCACTGATGCCACCGCAATCATGCTGGCATTTTTTAATAAATTCTAAAACTTCATCTTTGTTAGTCTGCTCTAACTGACCCATTAAGTCAAGAGCAGTTAGGCCCCAATACATTCCAGAGATTCGCAGATGCTCCGTCATACAAAATGTCTGTAAAATTAACAGAGAACATTTAATACAAACCGTAATAGTTGACTGCAAACTTCAAACTCACATAATCATCTTTATTTGTTCCATAGGAAACCAAATAATTGGTGTGTTTATCTAACAGTAATTCTGGAACACTATCAGCTAGCTGTACATCGTTCATCGGAAAGGTCTGTAATAAATAAAACTGTTGTAATTACTTGCATGTAGTAAATTATTAGATTATTTTATACATTTTCGTCCCAATCACTAAACTTTGCAGATTATAAAGTAAAGGCATATTAAAATTATCAAAATTATAAAAATTCAAACACATACACTTATCAACTTACCATTTTGCATTAATCATATAGACTGTCACGTAAAGCTATTGAGGTTATCTTTTTCGCAATCGACGAGCGAAACGCACCTATAAGCGAAAAGATAGCCTCGAAAAATCAAAAAATCTCAAACATCCTCAAACATTACATGACATACCCTCAACACATCATAAAAGTATAAATAAAAATCGTGATTTAAGGGAAATTATAACACTTATAGTGCTACATTTAAAAAAACATGAGAATTTACGCAGCCTCGCATGAGAGCGAATGAAAACAGGACGTTTTCACGTTTGTGTAAACGCGACTAGAGGGTATTTAAATGAAAGTAAAAGCGCTGGCAACGCTGTCAACGCTGCAGAGGCATTTTGAACGTCCGAAAAGTCGGTTGTGTTTGGACTGTGCGGAGCTTCTCGTATATGCCGCCAATTTTCCCGCTCCGATTTTCTTATGGTTTTGAGGTAATTTATTGTCAATTTATTTTCTGCTATACGCTTTAATTGGTCTTGTAATTTAGAGCGTAGAGACTGAATACCGATACGACTATTGTTTGCATACAAGCATTCAGAAACGGTAAGAATACGTTGATTTTTGTAACCTAACCGACGTGTTTTATTTCAGGGAATAGCATCATCTGATTTACTGGCGACGGAGTAAACATTTCAGAATAAAGGAATCAAGATGCCGAGAACGAAGCAGAGGAAGGCTGGCAAGCGACACAGCACAGGCTGTGACCAAGTAATTCGCGACTTCAACAGACTCATTCAGTTGAGAATTCACAAAACGGAACTAGACTTCAAAAACTTGGAGCAGAAATTTGACACATCTATGCAATGTGTACTTAAACGCTTTCCCACAGAGATTCAAAATATGACACTGCGTGAACTATTTACAATTGAGGCAAGTCCGGTAAAGGAAAACCTTCCTCCAAAAACTCCCAAGGTTCCAAAATCGACAAAAAAGGCTTCTATGAAGCCGCAGACAACCTCCAAGAGAGTAACTGCAGTATCCGATGATGGTTATCAGAGCGAATCAGCAGCTAGTCAAGCGTCAAAACTGACTGCTGGAGCCAAGCAGCGTTCCAGAAGCACATCCCGAAATCAAACCAAAGAGAGGACACGGAGCATTTCACGAGATAGAAAATCAAAACTGAATGTTACAAGTACACAGAAAAAGAAAGAGCTTATGAAAACGCCATCCAACAAGACCACAAACGATTTTGTCATAACTCCTAAAATCAGATTGAACTCGGCCATGAATGTGCTGAGAAAACCAAAAGATGGAGAGATGGTTTTCAGCACCCAAGGTAGTCCACTGATGGTCTCGACAACAGTGAGTGACAGAACTGCCAATATTAATGTTCCACTGAGGAATGGAAACATCGTTTCTCTGCTGCCATTCAATGAGACATCGCTCACAGACAATTTATTCTTAGATGAAGAAACGAGACACCAACTGAAGATTTTACAGAGCCACCTTTCTAAAGTTCTAAATTAATTATTTTTCATAGTTCTTATTAAGTTAATTAAAGCTCTTTTAGTTATATTAAGTTATCCACACGTAATTTAAGTAGAATGAAACTGACTGTATTTTTACGATTTTGTAGTTTAATAAAGATTTTTTATTAATACGTGAAATATATTCTGTGTTATGTAAATAATGTCCTCTTACACACCCATACCTTCAATTATACAAATCTACTTTCCAAACAGATATATAGATATATTGTTTTTATAATTAAAGTATAAATAAATTTTCGAACTTGATCAACCCGCGCATTTCATACACGTGAAATTGCGGATTGGTGGCAGCACAGTCGTTTAGTATACTCCTAACTCCTATTATACCATATAGTTCCCGCACATGCAAAGAGCATGCAAGCGTGCAACAAGCGTGCTTCGACGAGGACGAGAAGGATAGTTGGAAGAGAGAGATAGAGAAAAAAAGAAAACAAAAATGGCGAGCGCAAGCCACTCGGCGTTTTCTCACGACGGGCAATTTCTCGCGTTTTGCGGTACAGACGGAAAACTCAAGATATGGGAAACTGCGACGAGTCGGCTGAAGCAGGAATTCGTGCCGAATCTCCACCTCTCATCGCCCTGCAGTGTCCTGGGCTGGATCGTCGTCGGCGCACAGTCCGCCAACGGGGTATGCCATGTGCTTTTTCTTATTTTAATCGGCATTCTACTTTGTAAATACTGTTTTACGGTTGAACTCGATGAAATATTGTTGAATTGTTTTTTTGCCTAATTTGACGAGTGTGTCGGATTTTGTTTGTTGACGTTGTGCTCCGAATTGACGAGTGATCATATTCACGTGTCATTTTGAAGGTTAGGATTTCAAACCACTCGCTTTTCCTCGAGATTCATAATGCTTTTACGCATCAGTTAGATTAGAACAGTTGTTGTTTGATGACTCACGTGTTTCGGAACCGAAAAAAAGTGATTTCCTAACGTTAAAAACATATAAATTTGAAAGCAAACAGAATTTTCTATTTCATACTTCTCTTTAGTCTCTCTTTCTATTTATATTTATGATTCTCAGTAATAATAATCAAGTCCAGTAGGTATCCTTGAAAAAAATACTATTAATACATTGTCAAGTTTCATCTAGTTCTATTCCCGTCAGAATAACAATTTTATTATTTTTCAATCGATGACTCATTATTATTAGTTTATAAAGAAATGTTGTCTTAATTTTTTTAGACACCATGGAAGAAACGCAGAAAGAAGTCAGTCAGCGAAGATGCAGAGAACAAAGAAATTATAGTAATGGGTTCCACAAACGGAACCATTACATTATACGATGTATCTACCTCTTCAGTTAACGATCAGCTTCAAAATGGACACAGTTCGACAATCACAGCCTTAACATGGTCTCCTCACACTGGTTTATTTACAGCAGCAGAGGACAAGCAAATAGTAGAATGGGATTTACAAGAAAAGACAGTAAAATGTAAATGGAAATCTGGTAAAGGCAAGGTCACATCTCTTGCAGTCTTACCTGAAGGAAAATCATTGTTATCTGGAGAAAGGACAATAAAATGGTGGGATTTAGAAACAAAACAAGTCATTGGAACTTTTACCGGTCATGCAAATCAAGTGAATGCCTTAAGGTGTGCAAAAGTTAGCAGTGATATAAGTTACTTATTCAGCAGTGGTAGTGGAGATGATTATATCAGTGTTTGGTCTCTAAATGAAGTGAGTAAATACCCTTTATTATGTATAATGGTCATTGAATTTTTGAAACCAATTTTATAATGAATCAATCAATCAAAAATTAGTGATCATTATGTTTCTTTTGGTTATTGTAATTTTTTGTACTAATTTAATAATATTTTTAGGCAAAGAAAGATAAAGTACCAGTAGCAACTTTAACTCTTCCAGATGAAGCGGTTTCATATTCCGTAAAAGCTGTCAAAGATTCTGTAATTCTAGTTTTATCAGTTACAAGATCAGGTCATGCCCAACTATTTAAATATCAAGCAAATGGCACATCATCCAAACCAGTAAAACCAGCCTTAAATGTGATCGTAGCTGCTGATGCTGGACAGAAAGAATCAGTCCAACAAATTCCAATCATAACTGCAGAGATAACAGATGATTCCAGGATGTTACTCTGTTATGGTACATTCTTGGGTCTTACTATTGAGAAAGTCATACCCGATTACTCTGACAAAGTTCAATGCCTTGTGAGGGCAGATTTAAGAAAATCAAAAGAAAAAAAAGATGAAGCAGTCACAAAAGTAAAAAAAGCTGATATTGACGAAAAAGTGGAGTACCTTGCCCCTGGTATGTTGCATTGTAATCATCAAAACAAAATTAGTCCATTAATTCATTTTCATATCAATGATAATTATTTTTCTGTGATTAGGTGCTGAGGCAGCAAATGCTATAACCAAAAGGACTAAATCAGGTACTGGATCTCAACTTCCATTAAAGGACAGATTAGATAATTTGAGTTTGAATGCAGAAAGAAGCACTGCAGGCCAATCAACTTGTAAAGGGGAAAATATGTGTCAGTTACTGTTGCAAGGCTTAGCGAGTGGAGACAAAACTTTACTCACAACAGTACTATATGTAAGAAAAGAGAGCATTATAAAAAATACTTTGGCTAAACTTCCTACGACAGCGATAATTCCTTTATTAAAAGAACTGACAACGATGCTACAAGGAAAAACATACCCGTGAGCTTTCTCAATTTGTAATTTACTGCATTGCTAATATCAATATTTTTAAAAAACTAATACATATTTCATATTCTAGGTGCAAATTTGCGGTGTTGTGGCTAAAAGCATTAGTAACTACTCATGCAGCATCAATGATTGCCAACCCTAACACACGCGATGCGTTAGCGCCAATTTTAAGTCTAATCGACGCTAAACAGGCCCTTTTACCCGAAATATCGAGGTTGAAAGGTAGGGTAGGGCTGATAACGGGACAACTTTCTCAACGTGCCGAAAAACAAGAAAAAGATTTGACTGATGAGTGCTTATTGGTGTATCAGGACGAAGGTACATATTTTTTGAAAAACAATCCTTCCCTAATGATGAATAAAACATATCTTTCCGTAAACTGATCGATTTTTATACATTTGCAGATTCATCAGAAGAAGATATTGATATGGGCAAAGTCGAACTTGATAGTGAATCCGATGACAATTGGGAGGAAACTTCCGATCAAGAGCCAATGCAAGAGGACGCAGAAAACGGAAAATCAGACGATAATGCATCGATTAGCAGCTCGGACTAATAGCTAGGTTGTAAATTGTAAATTTTTTTAAGAGAGTTATATATGTTCCATTGTACAAAAGTTTTGTTAAGTATCAAAGTTCCCATTTTCGTATATTTAAAAACGTTCATAGTCCTTTTTTTAACTGTGTTAATAAGACAGCCATAAAGTATGAAACAGATGAAGAATTAGTTTTTATTACGACATATTTACGCAAGAAAACGAAACTATGAAATCTTGTTTAGTTGTTAACCATACGAGAGATGAACGAAAGTTAAATATATATTCAGGAAATGCTATCAATTGCACTGGTATTCATTTTGATATGCATTGGAATAGGCTTATTAAATCTACATATTTTCTGCCTGTATATTTTACATGTTTGTTAAAAAAATAAATATATAAAATTACTTTATTACACTACCTTTCATTTCTAATGCTTTTACTATCTCTGTGATAAACCTGCAGTAATAAACATACATTATAACGAAGTACAAGTCCTCGCTATGCCGGTAATCGGAGCAGGAACGAGAGTGACGGAATAGTTACAACATTTCTTTAATACTATATTCGCTCTAGCATATAGATTATTTTAGATAGTAACTTTGTTAAATTTATCCTTATAACATTTAGTTTTATAAAATAGTGAGCTAATTTTAAGTTTAACTATGAACTTTTTAATTATTTTTGATGCTATCAAAAAGGCTAGTTTGAACGTTGCTAAAATAAATGGATCATGAATAATGAAAGTATATACCTAGTTGCGAAATTCATTTTTTTTATTTGTAAACAACTTAAACGACGAATATTATCCGCGAATGATAATTAGATGATAAGCAAAAACGCCTCTAAATTAACTTTATTTATTTCGATAGATATTCTGAACAACTGATTTGATTAAACTTTGTATTAAAAAATCACACTTGAATTATGCGTTTTTCAAAAATTTTAAACTAATCTCGCCATTGGACCACCAATTGGACTTGGCCGATCAACCAAAGTATTGAATAACGTTTCAACCGAACGTTTTTCTCACGCACTGACTCCTATTTCCAAAATCTTGTGTGATAGAACGATATCGAAATAAGTGATCTCCTCTTTAGCACAGCGCAAAAAAATTACATAGATATAACTGTATAATTAAGGATGTTATTGCCGCTAAATACGATTTTTTGTCATCGAACGTCCGTCTTTTTCGGTATAAGCGATATGCAGCTCATCGGCTGATAGTCGCCGAATATTAGTGCACAAATCGCGCGCTTCTCAATGCACGTAAGCTCACCTCTATCTTGTTTTCTTGCTTGGACGTTGTTGTTTATCCGCGCGACTGCCTTGGCAACGTGCATTTTATTTTTACTTTTGCCTTAAAAAAAAGAAAAAAAAATACTCGGAGTTTGTACATACATGATACTTGTTCGCTAATGAGATTGCGATTGACCTTGCCTTTTGGATTATCGGTATGGTCTGTGCGCGTCCGGTTGAAATTCTGGCATCTTCTTACTATCGCGATGACAGCTGTTTGCTTTGTCTTGCACTGACTTATGATGGATGATGCATATATTGAATAAGGGGCGCTTTAAACTTTTAAATAATCCTTGTGATTATTTTGAAGTAATTCGGATCGGTCGGAATTACGGAGATAAGAGGTGTATTGTATGAATTTTTACTTACAGCGCTGGTAAATTCCTTTACTTCGCAAAACTCATCTATTAGTGAACAAATTTACTGTGCCGTATTTGGCCAAATCGGCATGGTTTTGTGCGGATTTAATTTAAACTAGTGTTTAATACAAAAAATTGTGATGCAAAATCTACGTTTTTACCATCCATGTGCTGTGTATAACTATAAATAGCTCTTTCATGATTTTCGACAACTCTATTCTCATGACGTAATATGGTTATGCCAGAAAACGCTGGAAAAATATTCGTTTCATAACTTTATATGTTTATGACTCTTTGATTTTCCCAATAGATAATAAATATTCTCCAATTACAGTGATTTCATTAATAGAACTTTGTAGATAAATTCAGTTTTCCCGGCTCTAAATGTAAAATAGATGTCTTTTAAGATAATATGCCTTTACACTAACGGAGAGAATATATAATTTAAAGTAAAGAAAGTTTATTTAATGCATGTGGCTTATACGCGATAGGCGTACCGCTCAGAAATCGTATCTGGATAGGAAAAATGAAGTGGATCTTTTATACATCAAAAGATGAAAATGGAAAACATTTACTGCCTAGTGTGATAAGTTTAAAAATGCTCATCGATATAATTTAAGTGGAAGATCCTCTTGCATATTTTCACGTTTCGTATTGGCGAACACGCGTAGGTCAGGGGTCACGCTAATCTCGCGCCGACCGGTAATTTCGGGGGTATAAAAGCCGCGCGCCGCGAACGGATCAGCATCAGTCTGCCCCCTCTGGCAGAAGAGAAATTTGCATCTGATCGAAGCGAAAAAAGCGCGCAGCAAACATGATGCGCAACTGCATCGTCTTCGCCCTGTTCGTGGCGATGGCGGCTGCCACGCAGACCTACCCGGGCTACTACACCAAGACCGCCGACATGGACTTCCTGCACAAGCAGAAGAAGATCTTCGACCTGCTCATGTACGTCGACCAGAACGTGCTTACCGACACCGAGTACTTCGAGGTCGGGCGCAACTACGACATCGCTACCAACATTGACTACTACACCAACAAGGTACACGCGTTTACATCCACATATATTTTCGCATTATAAAAGTTATTGGACTCTTCTAATGCGATCGATTTCTACCCCGATGATGGTAATAGGAGGCAGTCTACGATTTCCTGAGCTGGTATAAGAGCGGCTTCCTCAGCAAGGATGGTCTCTTCACCTACTACAAGCAGGAGCACCGCGAGGAGATGATGCTGCTCTACCGTCTCTTCTACTTCGCCAAGGACTTCACGACGTTCTACAAGACCGCCTGTTGGGCCCGCATGCACATCAACCCCGGCATGTTCACCGCTGCCTTCACCACCGCCGTCATCTACCGCAACGACACCAAGTACATCCGCCTGCCGGCCATCTACGAGGTCTATCCCAACCTCTTCTTCGACTCAAAGGTCATCCGCGACGCTCACCGCCTCAAGATGACCCGCGGCTACGGCTACCACCACGGCTACGACCATGGCATGCAGTACAGCAAGGACAGCTACGAGAACGTCGAGACCTTCTACGTCTACTCGAACTACACCGACATCTGCATCAACCCGACCCACGCACTCGAGTACAAGCTCAACTACTTCACCGAGGACGTCGGCATGAACGCCTTCTACTACTACTTCCGTATGTCGTTCCCCTTCTGGATGGACACCAAAGACTACGACGTCCCCAAGAACTTCCGCGGTGACTTCTACTACTTCATGCACAAGCAGATCATGTCTCGCTACTACCTCGAGAGATTCTCCAACGATCTCGGCGAGATCGAGGACTTCAGCTGGGACTCGATGAGCCTGCCCGGCTTCTACTCCGACATCAGCTTCTTCAACGGCGTCTCCATGCCCAGGCGCGACTGGTGGAACGTGGTTCCGTTCTACAAGTACCGATACGTCGAGTACTTGAAGAAGCTCGAGACCCGCATCCTCGAGGCCATCGACTCCGGCTTCTTCTACGACGAGATGGGCAAGCAGATCAGCTTCTACACCCCGGAGGGTCTCAACTACCTCGGCAACATCATCGAGGGTAACTGCGACTCGTACAACGTCAAGTACTACGGCGCCTACGACGTCCTCGCCCGCGACATCCTCGGCATGAACTTCGACTGCAAGTGCAAGGACTACTACGTGCCCAGCGCCCTCCAGCTCTTCTCCACCAGCATGAGGGACCCGGCCTTCTACAGGCTCTACGACAGAATCCTCTTCTTCTTCCAGAAGTACAAGTCCTACCTGCACCGTTACACCAAGGCCGAGCTCGAATTCCCCGGAGTGAGGTTCGAGGGCGTCGAGGTCGACAAGTTCTACACCTACTTCGACAAGAGGGAGTACTTCATCAACAACGCCGTAGCCGTCGACAGCTTCAAGGAAGGCAAATCCTTCAGCATCAAGGCCTGGCAATACAACCTCAACTACAAACCCTTCACCTACAAGTTCGCCATCAACAGCGACAAGGACACCAAGGCCGTCATGCGCGTCTTCTTGGGACCCGCCGTCGAGGGAGAGAAATACGACGACTACTCCTACCTTCTCCACTACTACAAGTACTTCTTCATGCTCGACGAATTCGAAGTCAACCGTGAGTTCGATCGCTTCGATATTTTCCCTGTTATGCTTATACAATATTTTCCACTGACCACCTCAATTTTATAATTACAATTCCTTCCAGTAAAAACCGGAATCAACAACTTCGACCGTCTCAGCACCGACTCGTACTTCTTCAAGGGAGGATACATCACCGGTGACAAATTCTACAAGAAGGTCATCAACGCCATCGAGGGACACGAGCCCTTCCAATACGACAACCGCATGTTTGGCTTCCCCAACCACCTGATGCTCCCCAAGGGTAAGGTCGACGGTATGAGATTCAAGCTCTTCTTCTACCTTGGACCGTACGAAGAAGTCAAGAGCTTCGAGCTCCCGATCTTCGGCAACTTCAAGTACTACGGCAAGTCCTTCGGCTTCCCATTGGACCGACCCATGTACCCGTGGTTCTTCAAACTCGACAACTGCTACTTCAAGGACGTCTTCATTTACCACATGAAGGACTACGACATGAAGTACAGCCGTCAATACTAATAAGCTGACTTTTGTCGAGGCGAACGCTGAGACTCCGATTCGTGCAACGCAATCGGGCTATGTACAGCGATGTAGTTTCACAAGGGAGCGCGAGTCTGACGAAACCATAAGACTTACTACTTTTTTATTACTTTACTTTTAGATGGTGATTATCGAGGGATACATTATTTAGGATTCCTCCTTAATTATTATAATAGATTTTAATAAATGAATTATTCAAAATTATTCTTAGTGCTCTTCGTTCTTCAATTCGTTTACCCAATCCTTTCCTCTGTCAACATGATTGCGGATGTTGAGTTAATTGCCGAAGGAATTTTTAATAGTTAAAAACAATATTTATTTGCTTTGATAATATATATCATGTTCATTTACGATTGAAGTAGTGCGCGAATAATATGCGTTTTAGCTAACGATAAAAACAGTAATAAATAAAGAAAAATTCTCTTTATATGTTATTAATTATATACATTTATAGCGAGTCACGCGCGTTGACTTATAATAAAACAATATAACAACGCTCGTGCACATATAGCATATATGAATAATCAACGTAGGTATGTATGGCTAAGTCGCGGAATCAACGTACATATGATTGCATCGCAAATTCGGTTATGTAATTATATATCACTCGCGCAGCCGTGACATTCAATTTTCGAGTTCGCATACACAATTATATTTATCGCCGAGTAAGCATATGTAACTTCGTCAACTACACTGACTTAAGTTTAGATTAACAATCCACAGTCATTAAAACTCCTCGTTATAGTATCTACCTGTTCAGTGTAGCGGAAACGACTTTCAAGGATTTGCAGAAGCAAAATACGGCTGCACCGATATCGAAGTTTGCACCGGCATATGTAATTATATATACGATACTGATATAGTATATTAGTATACCTATAGCAACGTTTGGTCAACGACCCGTAGAGTATAAGCGGTTGCGTGATTCAACTATTAGAGCAATAAAGTTTGGAAAGAGATTGAGAAAAATGGAGATCGAATCGAAGAACATATTGCACAGTGGATACTTTCATCCCGTTTTGCGACAATGGCAGGCACCGAACGTGGGAATCACGCCGGAGAATCTGATGTTTCCCATTTTCGTTCTGTGAGTAGAACGACATAACCTCTCGAAAAGCATATGATCGAAAGCAGAACGGTGTTGATTACGCGGGTAATAGGCTGTGAACAAGTGACGTCTAGTCAATTATTTTGTGTAATGCACGATTTTCGTTGTACTGTATTAACGTTTGAATCATGGAAATTTTGAGTATGGCTACTAAGAGTCTTCATGACAGACAGATTTACTAATGTCACAGTCATTGCAATACAATAATTTCAGTTTAAAGAGACTGATTTACGATTGTTTACTTTCTCCTTTTTATACAGAGATGAGCCTAACGCAGTCACGGAAATTCAGAGTATGCCAGGAGTCAACAGATATGGAATCAATAAGCTAAAGGGCTTGTTAGAACCACTAATCGCAAAAGGGCTCAAGTCTATTTTACTATTTGGAGTTGCTAACAATTTGCCAAAGGTGTGTATTATTTGAACGTAAATAGATATTTTCAAAATAATAAGTATTTGATAAATTTAGAAAATCGTTTAGTTAATTTGATCAAAATAATTTTAGGATGAAATTGCCAGTGCAGCTGACAGTCCTAAAAATCCAATTATTCAAGCACTACCACTGTTAAAACAATGGTTTCCCAACTTAATTATTGCCTGTGATGTTTGTCTGTGTCCTTACTCTAGTCATGGGCATTGTGGGATACTCAATGATGATGGTACCATTGATAACAAGCCAAGTATCAAACGCATAGCAGATATTGCTGTGGCATATGCCAAGGCTGGTGAGATAAGCTGAGCACTGTCTAATTTAACTGCTATGCTCTAAATCATACTCTATGACTAAAATTGATAATTTTTTTAGGAGCTCACATTGTTGCACCATCGGACATGATGGATGGTAGAATAAAGGCTATTAAACATGGTCTTGCTGCTGTTGGTTTATCGAATAAAGTAGCTGTACTGTCGTATTCAGTAAAATTTGCCTCTGGCTTTTATGGACCATTTAGGGATGCATCAAAGTCAGCGCCTAAGTTTGGTGATAGGCAGTGTTATCAGCTGCCTTCTGGCAGCAATGGCTTAGCTGCCAGAGCAGCTGTAAGTATTTTATGTAAAAATATTTTGTTATCTTAAAACGTTACCATTATTATGAAATGTCTTACTAAGTAAATTTTAACAATCGCGTAAACGTAGAAAAACGTCTCATTAAATTTTATCAATTACAGGCAAGAGATATCGAAGAAGGTGCTGACATGCTGATGGTGAAGCCTGGTCTAGCGTACTTAGACATTGTCAAAGAGACCAAAACCGCACATCCTGAATATCCTATGTTTATTTACCAGGTGTCTGGAGAATACGCTATGCTTTATCACAGCGCGAAAAGTGGCGCTATCAATATAGAGGCTGTGCTCAAAGAGGTTCTTGTTTGTATGAGAAGAGCCGGCGCCGACTGTATTATTACGTATTTTACGCCCTTAATTTTGGAAATGCTACTTCCAAAAAGCAAATATTAAAGCACCAATATTTCGTATTGAAAGCTGTATACTTCTCAAACGTTTGAGGCTGTAATATATACATAAATTACGGGTTCTCGGCAAAACGATTGATAACGTCGCTCTTGTCAAATATCGGTCCGCATAATTATTTTTCATTATACGATTACAGCATAAATATTTTTTTATGTCGATTCTCACAAAAATCATATAAGAGCTCGCATGGCGGCTTGCTCTATATTTCTTGTATATTATCTGTTCAATGTTTTCCGATGAATTTGTACATGCTTATATATGTATACTAGGACGCGTTACTTTTATCTACAAAGTTTTTAATGGAACGTTTGACTCGACGTTATTCAATCGAGAAATTCTGTAATTTACATTATTGTAACTGTAAAGTATTTCGTCACGAGAACGATTCGTTTCTAAGTATGTATATTCCAAATGAGGTAATCTATGATGGACAATAAAGAAAGGAGGCGCACACGGAATTCACTGCGTGTGTGTCAATGAAACGAATTTTATGGTGTTGCATCTTTTCAACGTCGGGAGATCAGTCCCGTTAGATTCAAAAAGCGCTACGTGGTCCCGCAGTTCCCGCACACGTCTAACTCAGGAGTGTAGTAATGCGCGGTCTTTTATCGGGTTCCTTATCCGTTCAGCGCGCTCATATTTGCCGTGTTGAGCAATACCTATATATATAAGTAAGACCTGCAGCGCCTCCTGTGGCAAGAATAGATACTGAGCTATGCATGTAAAATCGGTAGAAATGTATAGTAAACAATGAGAGATGAGCGCGTTTTATTCATTTATATGATTTTTTTAATGTATTTGTACAGGATTTTGCACGTAATAAGGGTGGAAATGAGTGTGCAATACAAAATATGTTATACATTGCGATATGAGACAAGAAAGATTTAATAAAACTTATCATTAGGAATTATGCTTAAAATCGTCTGCTACGGATACCAAGTTACATTGAGAAGTAAAAAATACAAATTTTTAATAAAAACAATAATTGTCAGTCCCTATCAAGGCTAACATAATTCAGATTACCATCGAAGAGTAACGCAACTCGCGTTATAGTCTTCGCGGAAAGAATCTGAGCTGCGTCAAGTATTCGCGACGAGAATGAACTGCATTATACTCTTCAATGGTAATCTGATCTGTGTTCGACTATACGTAAGGGCCGATGAAATAGAATTACTTATGTGCGGAAATAATAGTTTTAATTGAAAATTCTTATTTTTACTTCAGATAAATTATGTCCTTCGTAGCAAACGGCTTTATGCATAACTCCTAAATTCACGTTCTTTTAAATTTTTCTTGTCTCGTATCGGAATCTGTGACACATCTTAGTTTGCAAACTTCTTTCCCTTCTTGATACGAGCAAAGTCCTGCATAAATACATTTAAAATAGCACATAAATGAATAAAACCTGCATAGCTTAGTATCTATTCTTGCCACAGGGGCACAGCAGGCGATCTTCACAAAAGGCGAATAAGTATTTGCGCGACCAAGCGGCTGAGCGCATCCTGACGAATGTTTACATATGCACATATATGCGATTACATTGTATGCAAGAATCTTTTTCGTATACGTTGTCATTGTAATTTAACAACGTTAAATGTATATAGGGATGTCAATTTTAATTAACGATATATCGTTCGAATGCAGGAATTTACCTATGGAAAGTAAGTAAACCCTTACAACTTACAAGTATGTGTAAGCTCTACTTGTAATCTCGCTTACAACAAAAACGAAATAGACGAGAAAATGTAAAATGATAAGTATCTCACCGCGCAGGTAAAAGTAACTACTAACATTACGTTGAAAAAACGTCAAGTGAAAGCTATGTAGCTAGAGAACACGTCAGCGCTAAAGGCAATCGCCGAAAAACCGAACGTCATCGCACCAGTGGCTTACCCAGAGCTCCATCCTCCATCAAAAAAGGCACCTGAAACTCCCTCAAAACATTCCGCTATCTACGCGACTGTCAGCAGTCTCCGCCAATCGCGTTGCGACCCGAAGCTTCTAGAAGCGACGACAGTGTGGGAAGCTGAGCTTCGTGACGTGGGCCAATGATGGCCAGCCAACTGTAGGCAGCTCCGCCAATTCTCCTCGGACTTTCCGTTGCCACGTATCGTCGCGCGCCAATCCCAGACGGCCACGACGAGGTATTCCCGTTAATATCCCGGCGCTGGCTACCCTCGCCGATCAGTCACGACACAGACAGCAGCCAGTTCGACTTCAGTGAGAGAATCGCGATCAGTGCGACGACTGTTTAATCAAGAGAACGGACGTATTCTGAGATTCTGTTTCAGAGGATACATCGTCTTCCAACTGGTGAGTACTCGACTGTTAATAATCCCATCGATCGGACTTCGTTCCGCGGTTGGTTTTTTCGATTCGCTAAAGGAGCTTGGTCGCGGGCGTCTTGACACGTCGTCTCTCGCATCTTGCGGTACTCCCTCGCCCTTTTATCCCATAAGTTCCCATAAGAATTTAATCCTTTATACTCGATACTCGAGTCTGGAAGCTCCGAGCTTCATTCGCGATGTTGCGATACTTTTTTGTCGACGTAGCGCGCGTGTCTTTGCATAACTATAAAGAATTTTTCTCCTCTCACCGCACATTCGCCGCCTACTCGAAAAATCAATTGAAAAGAAGCTCCTAAAACCTTCTATATACTTATGTATGTATACATACGGATCACTCGTAGACAAAAAACGGCACTTGAGCGATGGCTGGATTGACCTCCGCTTCTCTCATATGGTATAGGCTCTTCGCGCGATGCTTCGCGAAAAGTCGGCGCTTTTTCTCCGGCGGCAACGAGCACTTTTACAGCTATAATAGCTAACGTCAGTGTCCGCGAACTTAATGGCCCATTTTTTAATTGGATTTTTCTCGATTCTGCGTGGCGCGAATACATATGTTGCCTTGTCCGCACTAGGGATTCTCGAGTTTTCCATGGCTCGTCGCCGACGAGTGTCAGCTATAATTAGTTCTTCCAAGTTTCGAGAAATGCGACTACTTTCTTACGAGGTGTTTACGGTGAATTGATTTTTTTACAGGTAAAGCTTAAAAAACAAAGATGAAGGGAGCTACTGCTCTGTTATTGTTAGGGCTAGTCGCAGCTATTGCGGCTTCCAAGGAGGAGAAGAAGGACAAAGACGATATCGGAACCGTCATCGGTATTGATTTGGGAACCACATACTCTTGGTAAGTTTCACGTGCAATAGTGCACAGCACACGAATTTTAGAGAGATGACTTTTTCTAACGCATCGATTTTTAAATTTACAGTGTGGGAGTGTACAAGAACGGCCGCGTGGAGATCATCGCAAACGACCAGGGTAACCGTATTACCCCGTCGTATGTTGCCTTCACAGCCGACGGCGAACGTCTTATTGGAGACGCTGCCAAGAACCAGCTGACCACTAATCCGGAGAACACCGTATTCGACGCCAAGCGTCTAATTGGTCGCGAATGGACCGACGCTACCGTTCAGCACGATGTCAAGTTCTTCCCGTTCAAAGTTATCGAGAAGAACAGCAAGCCCCATATCAAGGTCTCCACTAGCCAAGGCGACAAAATCTTCGCGCCTGAAGAAATCTCTGCCATGGTTCTTGGAAAAATGAAGGAAACCGCTGAGGCCTATCTCGGTAAGAAGGTTACTCATGCCGTCGTTACTGTACCTGCCTACTTCAACGACGCCCAGAGGCAGGCTACCAAGGATGCCGGAATCATCTCTGGCCTCCAGGTGATGAGGATCATCAACGAGCCTACCGCCGCCGCCATCGCTTACGGTCTCGATAAGAAGGACGGAGAAAAGAACGTTCTTGTCTTTGACTTGGGTGGTGGTACTTTTGATGTCAGTCTTCTGACCATTGATAACGGTGTCTTCGAGGTCGTTGCCACCAACGGTGACACTCACTTGGGAGGTGAGGACTTTGACCAGCGTGTCATGGACCACTTTATCAAGCTGTACAAGAAGAAGAAGGGCAAGGACATCCGCAAAGACAACAGGGCCGTTCAGAAACTTCGTCGTGAAGTCGAGAAGGCCAAGAGAGCACTCAGTGCCAGCCATCAGGTAAATTATCAATACGTATATTTGACGATCGTGTATATACAATCGAAAAAGAAACAATGTTTTTTATAACGTTTATGAATTTTGTTATAGGTGAGGATCGAAATTGAATCCTTCTTCGAGGGAGAAGACTTCTCTGAGACGCTGACCCGTGCTAAATTTGAAGAACTAAACATGGATCTATTCAGAAGCACCATGAAGCCCGTGCAGAAGGTTCTTGAAGATGCTGACATGAGCAAGAAGGACGTCGACGAGATCGTGCTCGTCGGAGGTTCCACTCGTATCCCCAAGGTTCAACAACTCGTTAAGGAGTTCTTCGGTGGCAAGGAGCCATCCCGAGGTATCAACCCTGACGAGGCTGTCGCGTACGGTGCCGCCGTTCAGGCCGGAGTCCTGTCCGGTGAACAAGACACTGACGCCATCGTTCTTCTTGATGTCAACCCTCTTACCATGGGTATTGAAACCGTTGGAGGAGTTATGACCAAGCTCATTCCCAGAAACACCGTAATTCCAACCAAGAAATCTCAAATCTTCTCCACCGCATCGGACAACCAGCACACCGTCACCATTCAAGTTTACGAGGGTGAGCGTCCCATGACCAAGGATAACCATCTTCTTGGAAAATTCGACCTCACTGGAATCCCACCGGCACCACGTGGTATCCCCCAGATCGAGGTCACCTTCGAAATCGACGCCAATGGTATCCTTCAAGTGTCGGCCGAAGATAAGGGAACCGGAAACCGGGAAAAGATTGTCATTACCAACGACCAGAACAGACTGACGCCCGACGACATCGAGAGGATGATCAAGGACGCCGAAAAGTTCGCCGACGAGGACAAGAAACTTAAGGAGCGCGTCGAGGCCCGCAACGAGCTCGAATCCTACGCCTACTCTCTAAAGAACCAGCTGCAGGACAAGGAAAAGCTTGGTTCCAAGGTCAGCGATTCTGACAAGGCCAAGATGGAAGAGGCGATCGACGAGAAGATCAAGTGGCTCGAGGAGAACCAGGACACCGACCCCGAGGAGTACAAGAAGCAGAAGAAGGAACTCAGCGACATTGTTCAGCCCATCATTTCAAAATTGTACCAAGGCGCCGGCGGCGGCGTACCACCCACTGGCGGTGAGGAGTCCGATGACGACCTCAAGGATGAACTATAATCTAAAGCTGACCTTTAAAGGACCTTTAAAGGACACTACAAACTCTAGACTGACAAAAAACCGCTTCCTTTAGACAAATGCTTTAGAGACTAATACGGCACGTGCGGCGCGTCGTCGTCTCTGAGCTCCGGAACCCCTTCTGGGAACATTGTCTTTCTGGGAGAAGCCGACGCACACGTATGGGCTCGAAACACAGACCAATTCTACTCGTCAGCGACGAGATGATAACCGTTTAACGGCTGTGATGATGGTCTATGCGTGTGTAACTTATTACTCTGTATCGTATTTGCCACGAGGAACATCAACAACATACCGTTGCTCTTGTATTGTGTCTGATTGTTAGACAAATGGAAGACGAAAAAATGATTAACTAGATAAAAGAAAAATGAAGTTGAATAGGCCCCGCCGCGGGGAGATTATTATACACCGATTGTGGACTCTCTTCTGTTTGTAATAAGACTCCGCGTGTCGTTAATATTTATTATTTCGTTTTATATATTACTTTCATTACATGTAATTCAATAAGCAGTTGGTACACTCGTTTATTGAGTGAATTGTATGCATGGGTTGCGTGAGACAGTGAATTAATGCAAATCGTTGAGTATGCGTGCATGTGTATATCAGTACAGTGTTACTGCCTCGAAAAATGAATTATTGTATTGTACTATGTACTGCGCGAATCATGTGTGCTAGTGTGAGTGCATAATGTATTCCGTACATCACAAAATAAACATTTTTTCAGTACTTAGACGTTTTTAATTTTTATTTTACGAACCGTTAGGCAAACTTTTCAAAATTCTAGTTAAATTTTTTGTTTATCAAATTAACAAAATATTGTAACGAATGTATATAAGTGAATCTTGAATATTATTATATTAAGAGATTTCGTTCTTCATAACAATTGTTACAACTTAAAACGTTCATTAATAAATGTTTTTTAAATAAATTTTGTACAACTTTGTGTATTTATTCAAATAATTTTTTAAACAAAGTAATCCGCTTTGTAATGCTAACTATTTAAATAAATTTAATTTAAAAAATCTTATTCTTATTCTTTGTTATGCATTTTTTAGTTGTCAGAAATGTGTGATAAACTTGAATAACAAATTGATTATAAATATTTAGTTTTCATTTAAGAAAAATAGAATTATACTTATAAAGATAGTGAATAAAAATAGATAGGTGATAAGATAAAGGAGGTGTAGATAAATCAATGCCAGTCTTTCTTATATTATATATTTTTTTTAATCAAATTTGTCTTTCTTATGTTATATATATACATATACATATATTCTTTGTTAAACAAGTATAACAATATTATTGGGTAAACATTTTTAAATTAATTACAAAACAAGTCCATCATACAATTGCCCCTCTGCCTCTGATGATTCCATCCTATTTTTTAAATGATCCAATGTATTTGCAAAATGTTTTTGTATTTGCTCAGTCTCTTCACTTATTTCCAAATTTGGTAATTCATCCTTAATTTTGGATATCACTTGATTCAAGATCTGAACAGTTACAGCTGTATTACCCTTTTCATAAAAGTATATGTAATGATTCAAAAGTTCTATATACAATTGGACTTGTACAGAAATATCCATACATTGATTTGCTATTCTGATTCCTTTTTTCAGACAGTCTAATACTTTGTTCTTGTCCTGCATTTCCTTTCCATCTGTACTCAAAGACTTTCCGGACCAAAATATGTGAGAGCAAGTAGCTACACCACGACATTGATCTGGCTTTCTGAGAAGTTTACTAGCATACAAGGCACACTGATTTCGGACAGGCTCTGCATTCTCCTCACCAAAACAATTCATCTGTTCAAATGTTGCAATGATAAGTGTAATAGCAGCGAACTGTGCTTTTGAGTCACTAATCTCGTCTTCGTAAATAGAAAAGGCTTGACTTATAAACTCATAAGCTACCATTTCAAAGTTGTCAAATCTGATTTCTCCAATAGCCAGGGCTCCCTGTAAAAAGAGCCTCAGAGGTAATTCGGCTAGTTCAACTTTGATCAGTAAAGTAATAGTCGAATGACAGAATTGGAAAATCTTTTGACATTTTTTCTGCCACATTTCATCTTTTGCTTGTAAATTTTTGTATGTGAATGCTAACTGATATGCTTGAAAAACTATAGGAGGAAGTGTATATCTGACTCTCTTACTACCACCAGTTACAAAATGTTTTCTGGCAGTACTAAGAATCATATACTGTTCATCGGAAACATCTGACTTGAAGTAGTGTATCAATCTGCCCAAAAATCCCTGTTCTTCAGCAAACTCTTCCGGATCATCTTCGGTGGTATGATCAGCTTGATCTTGTATAAGCGGTGCGATCATCAATAAAATTGCATCTACTTGATCTGGAGATGAAATAAGTGTTTCATTGTCCAGTATATTTGCTACGATATAACTAGCCAACAATTTTCTTCCCTCATAGTCAAAGTAGTCGAGAAGTGGTCTGTAATTTTTCAGTTTCAATACTGTCAACATATTCTTGTAGTTGTCAATTGGTATCTTGAGAAGTCTTGAAAGTTCCCTTGAAACTGCACTGTTGTATTCCAGTGTTTCCGTGTGAATTTTCTGGAATATTTGATGAGTGTTCAGCAAAACTTTGTCCACGTAATCCACTCTATCAGGATAACACTTATAAGCTAGGTTAATTAAAGCTACTTGTAAAGATATTATATCTTCCAAAGGCATATCTTGCCTTGTCTGTACAATGGTTGAAACTTGATCACTAAACACATCAAACAATTGTATATCTTGGGGAATTCCAGATACTTGATTAGGGCTTCCTGGTCCTCCTACCCCATCAGATCTTTGACTAAATGCAGCAAGACGGTCTATCAAAGAAATAATGATGTTTTTTATGTTAACACCGTTTTGAAGTTCTGCACAAGACTTGAGGAAGGCATTCAAGGTTTGCAGGTGAAATTCATCTGGAAAGACTTGAATGATGCATTCCATAAGATACTCTTGCGCAATGGCATCCCTGCAGCTAACAACCTGCTCCAGTATTCCAGGCAAAACAAGTTTTGTGTATTTATCTAGTGTCACCGATTCCAGCTGACTGAGTCGAACCAAATTAGTTCCAACCAAGATTCTTAGTTCCTCCCTTTCTCGCTCTCTCCTCTCTCGTTCCCTGCTGTGACCTTGATGCTGCATACGCACCCACAGCTTGTTCATCTCCGCAAAATTCATGAGAATAAAGTCAATGCTGTCTCTGACAGTTCCCTCGTCCGTATTGCTGTCTTCCATATTGTCTGGCAAGATATTCCTGGTGCACTGCAGCAGGTAGTTCCTCAAAAACAGACCCCTCAGCGGGTGCTGAACTCCTCGGCACATCTCCACCAAATCCCTCAGCAGATCCCGCTTCAGACATGGATTGGTCTTGATATACACTATGCCTACGGTGATGAGCAGGTACAACCTGGGCACGATGTTGCCGGCGTACTGCACCAGCTCGTAGAGGTCGGCCACCTTTCTGCCTTTCTGAAACTCGTCCAGCAGGTACAGCTCCAAGTGTCGGAGCTCGTCCGTGATAGCCATGTAGAGTTCGTAGTAGCTCTTGGGACTGAGGAGGGAAGTGCGCAGCTCACCGAGCATCGTCGAGGCATGTTTCAGGGCGTCCATCAACTTTGCCTTGTCCAAACAGTGCTTCATCTGCAATGCCTGCACTTTCACCACACCGATCGCGTCCTCCATCAGCTTCTCCTGCTCCTCGACTCCGGCCATGGTTGATTGTGTCTTTTCTTGTTTCGTGTAATGGTGCTGATTTCTGTACTTTTCTTAAATACTTATTATCGATAATCAAGTGGTAATGAGCATTATTTCCAATGAATCTGCGACACCCCTGACCCCGTTACAAGGACTTAATACTGCTGCTCATAAAGCTGCTGATGGGCGTCAAGCTGTCAAGTGGCTTACATATTGTTTGTGATACATAACCTGTAGATCTATATGTATAGTATATAGTGAGTATATATATAGGTAAATGACCATATACCAACTTGAAAATATATAAGAGCTCTTATGCCTAGGCATATGCAATTATGCAAATAGGCAATTGTGAACGTAGACATCGCGTAGAGTATAGAATAATATATACCATATTATAGTCTCACCTTTTTTCAGAATTGATAATTAAAAAAAGGAATTTAAGAAATTAAGAATTAAAAAAATGTACGATAGAATACATGAGATTATTATTATATCAAAAACTTTTAATTTTAATTCCAGCAACAACTCCGTGCTTCTTGCAAAAATTCCTGCTTGCAAGCAATGAAGCATTTACGTATAAAAAATAAAATAACGAATAGCTTGTTAGATTTTATATTGCTAAATAAATATACAATAAATATAGATGAATTAGAGGTTTTTAAAATAAAGGTAATAATCGACATGTTTCGGTTTTTTTTTGATGAATTTATTTGAGGATCTAGTTTTGTTTGTATCGATAACAAAAACATAGTAAAGAATTTGTATAATAACGCACTTTTTCATTAAACTCTCGTCTCGTTTTCCATTTAGTACCGGAAAATACAACAATAACAAAGATTAATCAATCAGAACCCGACAGCATAGGTATAAGATCCGCACAGTTCACAAAAACAAGATTTATCCCATTAGTTTACAGAATAGTTTACAATGCGCTGTATACCGCAAGTGTGTCTATATGAGTGGGTGTGTGTGTGTGTGTATGTGTGTGAATTTTTAATCATTCCTTTGACCCCCTCATTGCATCGTCGCATAGTTGTATTACAGCATATATATATATATTATATTATAGTGAATCGCATCTCATTATACCCGCCATGCACACAATAACGCAAAACCAAATGTGTTACGATAGTTAAACAATTATTAAAATCAATCAACATACCCGACGCAAACGCATATTGTATATATTATAGTTCATTGTTTAGTCTTTCAAATAAGCAGTAATGTATATATTACATATATACTCGCACACACTGTTACATGCTCCCCCATCGATATATCGATGCACCGGTCGCTAACAAAGTATATAATGTGATAATAACAAGTAAAGTTTGCGTTTCTGTATTTCTTTTTCATCGCGTTCTGCTCTTGATGCTGCCCCAAGGTATTAATACGTATACGTACAATAAATACAGAGTTAGAACAGTAAGATTAGTCAGAACTCGCCCAAGTACAAAAATAACGTTTTGGTTTAGTTTGTGTAAACAATCGTCGTAGCTCATCTTTACTTTTTTTATTATTATTTTTTTTGTTTACTAGAAAGGGGGGCTGCTCTTCTACTTCTCTCTCGCTCTCTCTGCGGTTTAACGATTACACGATCGGGGGGTACGATGATTTTTTTGCTTCGTCACTTTTTTCTTGTACAATAGTTTATTTTTATTAGAACTGTATCGAGTCACGGAAATAATCGGTGAGTTCTCAAAGGCTTTTTTGTTCTCATTTTCGCAATTATGTTTTTTTACAGTCGATACTCATCGAAGGCGAGCAGTTCTTTAATTTCTGTATGTAACAATTATAAAAAAACTAACAGAAAATGAAAAACGCACGCGCTTGCTTGTTTATCTCCCTCTCCCGTGAATCCATCATATATTCGGTGAACATTACAATATAGGTATACGTGTGTTAATCTTGCGTGTACTGCGAAGTTATAGTATATGTGTTTTATGTAAATGTAAAGTAGTAAGGCCGAAAGGTAGGCGTATTTGCTTTATTCTTTTATCAGCATATCTTTCTCTCTCTCTCTCTCTCTCTCTCTCTCTCTCTCTCTCTCTCTCTCTCTCTCTCTCTCTCGTTTCTTCATTAAATTCGACAAAATTCACAAAATCCTTTTCTGCACTCATATAATATATCAACATACCATAGCTGCGAAGGAGGAGGTTGTCGACATAATCATCTCATTTAGAAGCGCGCACGTATTTAACTTTTGAATTTTGCGCGTCGCGGTCCCGCACTTTTATTATTATTATTCATTGACAACGAGATTGAGGTATGTATACATATATTCTATATATATGACTTTGCTTTTGTACAATAGGTCTTTTACTATAACTTTATGTTTTTCCTTCATTTTTGTTGACTTTTTGGTGTTTGGCTTAAATAATAATCAACCAACGAACAATATAGTATAATTGAACGTTCTTTTTCTTCGTTATATATAAAACGTTGTGCGGGGCCGCGTCGGTATTATACAGACAGCATTATCGCACGCGCGCGCATCTCAAGAGATTCGAGGTGCATTTGCGCATAGATTTTTCGCTATTACTTGTTTCGTTATTATTATTATTATTAATATTATTATTTTTTAATGATTTTCAATATCGACGTAATTGTATTTTATTTTCTGTAATCTTATAAGAAACATAGCACTATCGTCGTCCTAGAGTGTACTTGCGGTTTTAGTCTTACTGTACGTAATATTATCATTATTATTTATCATTAATTATTATTGTAGAAGTTGCATGTACAGAACACTAATTATAATGAATACACGTTTAATGGATGAAATTGTGCTGCGCGTTTTGCTGCTATTTTACTTCTACTTTAAAAAAAAAGTTCTCCAATAGTATTAAAAGAGAGATTGCGACTCACAAGAAAGGCTCCAAATCACTGTTGCTGCTGCTGTGTATATAATGTGTGAGTTTAACGCAAACGTCTATCTACTTTTCCCGCGTCTACATTGTACTTATACACAGTTGGAAATTTTTCGTTTAAATATAACACACGGTAATGATTGCTAACATTTTCAGTTCTTTTTCGTCGAAAGCTAAAGGAGCGATTTTGATTGATTCAATGGCATTTGAAATGATTGAACCTGCATTTTTCAACTATCGTTTTGGTTTTAAAGGCAAACAATTACTTCTTATATCACTTTCATAGGCTTTATCACATATATATGCCCGGAAATAAAATTGTACCGGTAGTATGAACAAATTCTAAAGTATCAAAATAAAATTCATTTATATAGCCAATACCGAATGACAACAAATGTCATCGAATCAACGACGAGCAAAATCAACCACAAAATTCCAAGTGTATACAGTGCAGGCTACCTATCCCGTAGTATATATTTTCAATAAATTCAAGTAAAAGTATAATCGTCGCGGTCGTTTACTTCATTAATATTATTAGTTGCACACTAAAGAATTTCGCCATCGCTATTATTACTATTATTATTATTATTATTATTTAAACATTTTAGTTTCATTTGTTTCGCCCTGTTACCTATTCACGTAATATATTTTCATTTTACTTCTTTTTTTGCCTAGGTATGAACACATTCAACATATTGTTTCGTTTAATCATCACCATCACACAGACTGGTTTTCGACCTGAAGAGTTACCAGTTATGAAGTAATAAATGTATATGTATATATATTCATGTATATACGTATATATAATATGTAATACGAAAGAGGAAAAAAGCACAGATAATGGCCTTTCCCTCTTTATTAGTTTTACCATACAGTTATATAATATAAGAACATGGTAGTATAGCGTTACAGAAAATACACATATGACAGAAGCCAAGTCATCGATAACTTTACTCTACTACAAGGTTTCGACACGCTACAGATTGATTTATGCATGTATCCTCGTGCTCGAGTTCATTTATCCAAGACTATAAGTACGCATATTTCTATTCTCTCGCCCCTACCATAATTAGTTAAGACTTAACGATATAGAGAATACAAATATGCTGAACCAAGTCGCCAACGAGAGACTCGCGTCGCGAACGTCTAGCTGCACTTTTTGAAAATAACAAATTTGCTATACAACAACTTTGAGTAATTATACCGTTGAACTTTGAAATTTAGATCGTGAACATGTGGATATTGGATATAAGAGTCAATGCGCTCGAGCCGTCATTCGCAAGCATAAATAATGTATTTTATAAACGAATCTAGTATTGCTTATTTACGGCAATTTCTTTCCGCAGACATAGAGTGGAAAACTTTTAGGAAACATTGTACGCGATCTTTAGAAAAGACGCTCGAGCCCATCGACGAATAGATTCCAGCTGGTACCTGAATGGCAATTTTAAATTTACATTATTGTCTCAGAACTTTCACTCTATACAAGAAATCAAAGTGATAATTACTCATGAATGCCCTTCGTTTACTGTATCTAGAGTTCGATTCACTCTCGGGGTCTCTGGTCGACGACCACGAATGCACATGTTTATTTTTTTTCCTTACATTTTCTTAAGGTACAGCTATATTGTGTATAATATATAACACGAATCATGTGTGCGTGTGTATGTGTGTGTGTATGTATATGTGTATGTTTCAAAGTTTCAATTGCATACGTATAACTACGCTATAAGACGTATGAATGTAGCGTACGCAGTTGCCGCTTCGCAGCGAGAAAAAAGTTAATTGGTTAACTATAATTATTATGTATAGAGCGGCTCGACGAAGCACAAAAGTACCTGGTCTATAATAAGATATTAATGCGTTTATAGTATAGTGATTAATCGTTAATGTATATTATATTTATATGTAGTAGTTTTTTTTTGTATTTTTTCCAACTTCCGTTTTCTTACGAAAAGCCTCGCATATTAATTAATATTTACCTTTTTTGTTTTAATTGTTATTAATTACTAATGTATTAATAATATGGTCAACGAGATTTCGCCTAGCATTTCCTGCGTGTGTAAATAATCTCTCTAAGCGCATTGTTTTAATATTCAGTTTCTTATACTCACAAAATTTGTATTTAGGAAAAATTTTTCTAAAAAATACTATTACCCTCATTCCAATAACAGAATAATTCGCAAGGTGCAGAGAAAGGCGATCGGCCAGTCGATGGTCGTATAATCGCGCTATCTCCGGCCCCCTATAAAGCAGTCGAACGGTAAGATCCTAAAATTTCTTAGCGTGAAGCAATTGTCGGTCTTTAGTCGTTTACACAATATTATCATCGTATTTCGCATTTATAATAATCAGACACGTTGCTATTTTTAATCTTTCTCAATGTTTCGTTCCTCGGGTTGGTCGAAATCGCGCAAAGAGAAATTCAGTACATGCCTTACATCTTACGGACTATCGTATCTTATTTACTTCGCATACTCTTATAGGAAATTCATCCTCTCGGCTTACAATCGTTATTAATCGTACAATGGGAAAAGTTAGAGACATACATGATAAAGAGCGGGTTCGTCGATTTTTCTTTCTTTAACTTTTAGAAGAAGAGGTCGTTTCGATAAAAGAAGATGAGCATCGAACCTCGAATCGACTGGTGCGGCGATTGTCAGGTGCTTGGTTTACCGCGAAGAGAACAAACTGCAAAGTTGCGTGAATTTAGATGAATTGCGCTTTGAACGGGAGAATTCATCCGTAGGACAGACTTTATTTGCAGGACACAGCCATATGAGAATCTTACGTTTTGCATAAGAGTGCGTGGTAAGCACCTCAAACCAGCGTTCTAAATTTTTTATTTTTTCCCTTCTATACATTTTACGCGTGACGTTAGCGGGAAGAAAGATCGAGCGACGAACGAAAAGCGTATATGCAACAGAACAACGTCCTGCAATGTACAAGCTCACAGGACGTGTAGTAAAAATCACAGGAGGCGGAACCGCGAATTTTCCCTTTAAAAGATAAAAACAAAGACTTACGGCTAACTTTCGTTCGTTGGGAAAGTATTATAACTTATTTTATATAAAAACAACTCGTCACTCTAGCTTTCTTTCGCCGCCAATGTCGCGCTAGCGTCAAGTCAATGCAGTCACTTGGAGTGTCGACGTTTTCTTTTGTTTATATTCTTCAAATTTTAGAACTCTACATTCGAAATGTACACCAGTGAAAATTCGAGGTTCGAGATATACAAGCTGTCTTAGTTTATCATTTATCGTTAACTATTATACTCTGGATACTGATTCATTGTATTTTTTGTATCACTTTTCAACAGAATTTTTGCGCTAAATCGAAACATGTTTAACGTACTAATCAACAAATCAATCGGACTGTGCGCGCGCGCCTCTAGCTACATATATTACGTTTAGCTTAGACATCCGTTTATTTGTTTTAGTCCTCCTTTTATTTTGTCTACCTTGAACAATATAAACATTGTATTCGTGTATCACAGTATTATATCAGTAGCGTAATTAGTTTATTTCTCGTTTTCCTTCACTTTGGATATGGCAAATATGAAGATAATAGTAAATTATACTAATGTACGTCTATACTCTTTGGGGCTAAATGCATATCACAGTGGGAAAATTTTTTTCATCAACGTTCTATACTCATCGTACATTTTTTATCATTGACCAACCGAGTTTTGACAGAAATTCCTATTCCCGTGTTCCTTTTTGTTGCGTACTTTATTTTTACTTTATTTTTTTCCTATATTAGCAGAGGCGCGCTAGTCCACACAATGCGTTTCTTAGTAAAGTTTAATAATTACAGCTTTATTAAATCTGAGTTTTCATTTTTCATCGCCGAGTAGTTGAGTTTGCGTATATATATGTATATATATATATCAATTACGAAAAGCGATTGATTTTTCGATATAATCTTTTTCTCTGTTTTGTCGCTATTGGCAGCATTTCGGAAAAATAAGCGAGCTATATAAAAATCAAAATTTTTCATTCATCTCCTATTTTCTTATTTTTTTCTCATCTTTGTTTACGTCTCTACTGTACTGAGAAATGCACCATAGATTATTTCCGATATGCTCTAGTTATCTAATATCCACTCTTAAGACTAATGATCTGCCGTGTAAGCGGGTTTCATTGTTTTTCGCGTCGATTAAATTACAAACAAAAAATAGATTTGCAAGATACACACACGTGTATTCCTGCGAAGTATATAAACCGTAACGTTTTCAAAACTATTTAAAAACATGCTTCGGCGCTTTTTTCCTTAATTTAATAAAGATTATGTATAATGTTTTTATATACATGTACTACGACAGTCTGATTCTTAACATTGATAAACTAATAAGTATAAAAATTAAAAAATAACATCGGACCAGACAAATCAGTAATCAAAGAAATTCGATTTAACCCGTACACAGCTTAATTTAAATGTTATGTGCTAATGAACATGCAATTATCATTGTTGAGTAAGACCTTACAATAGCAATGTTAGACGATTCGATTATGTCGATACATAATTTCATAAAGTCGCAAAAGACATTCGACTTTTACGAACATTACTATTAGAGTACAATGCGAGTTCTATTATCGAAATAGTTTAAAAATGCGAATTTTAATTAATTACTTTTTTTATAATTGGTTTCGTAATTTTTAAAGCTAATTTAATTCGATTGTAAAGCATCGTTCCATCCTTACTTTAATTTCGCGTTCCCAAGGAAAAAATTGAATACTAAAATAATGTATATTTTTGAAGATTCCAAAATTTTGTTAATTTCCTCCCTTTTTCTCACTCACTCACTCTCGACTTCTCTTTTAATTAAGTTTGCGTACTTTTACGTACAGTTGAAATTCATGAAACTATGATTATTTAATAATCTTTTAAAAATTGAAAACTAAATACCTTACTGAACACTTAATGATTTTTCCCCTATACTGCGTACTACTTCTAACTAGTTTTTAACTAGAAAATAAAAAATTAAAACAATTTACTTTCTGACATGAAAATAATTCCTGTAAACTTTAACAATATCCGAATTGGAGAAAGCTCTTTACGAATGAATTTGCAGTCAATTAGTTTCTTAAAAGTAGGATCGCGCAAAAGCTTCTATGATTTTAGGTACCTGTTCGTCAAACCCACAAATTGAGAGAATATTCTTATCGTAAGCTTCCTTGTTGTACGTCGATGAGGCACACATGGCACAATTCACCAACCTAAAATCAAAAGAAATGATGTAAAAATTCAATAAATTTTAGGCATCAATAACAAAGTATTGAGACGTTACTTTGCATTTGGCAGGTTCATTTTTGTTCTGTACGATTTAATGCCCTCTTCCGAACTATCCGACTTTTGACAGATTTGATCGACGATATTGATGAATACGTCGATACTCTTCTTCTTTTGAGCAGCCCATTGCATGGGCTTGCTCAAATCAATCGTGTCGTCGCGTGTGGGCTCGAGCTTCCGCATCATTTGCACGAGCGTCGAGTTCATATCGATGTCCACGCACTGGATACCGTTGTTCGTAAAAATTGCCACAGTGACGTTCTTCTCCGCGCGGAGAAGAGATAGTGCAATCAAGCAACCGGCCTCAGCAGCGTTCACGTTACTGCACTGCCAACACCCATTGTCCAGCATGGTTTTGTTCATGTTGATCGTAATCATGTAGTGAACGTTGGTAGGTTGTAAAGTCTGGAAAGAACGATTGTTTGATAGTTTGCTAGATTTATGCGAATAGAAACGCAAGCATTAATAGGCATACCGAAAATGAGAAATTCAACATTTTGTTCAATGCATCTACTATTTTTTTATTGGCTTTAGGTGGAGGTGGTAATGGTCTCTTTGCCTGCTCCTTGATCTTCCGCTTCTCGAACGATAATGGCCTGTGAAAAATAAAAGAATTAAAATTTTGTACTACTCAGCATAGATACCCTTCAAAAAGAATGAACACTTACTTTCCAGAATTTTCGTAATTTTTAACTGCAACCAAAAATACAGCTGGATGAATTTTTTCAGCTGTAACATTCTGCTCACTTATAGAATCCAAGACTTTTGCTACCATCGATCCATTTGGGTTCAGGAATCCCAAGTTGTGAATACGTTGAAGATTTGTTAAAATGTCTCTTAGACTCATTGACGATATCAATACATTCCATATCTTTGAGAATAGAAAAGTTTTATGAAAATTCCTATAAGAAAATCAGACTAGCTCTTAATTCTAATAATAAAGTTTGTTACCTCCTCAGACTTTAACATATGACCAGGTACATGATCTAGTGAAAGTTGCAGGGAATCAATTAATGCCGCGGATCTAACTTCATCCTCGCAATGTTTAAAGTTTTCAATCGATTCGAAATATTTTAATATTTCCTCTGCTGATTCGCTCATTGGAGGTTGTCCATTTTCCAAATTTTCTTCCTTAATTTTCTTCATACCGTGTAATACATATTTGAATACTATTTTCTTATCTGTAAGTAAAATGATTCTCCTGATTATGTGCCTTTTTAAGCTTCATCGATAGAAAATTTTTTAAAACTCACCTTCCTGAATTGAAGGAACATGTGCTAATTTAATAATATCCTTATGCTTCCATCCATACCGACCCTTGCATTGGGTGACAATTTTTGCAAGTTCCATTGGTGATTTTGACATGTACCAGCTTTTAACTGCCCTTCTCCAGCCGTGACCCCAGCCATTTTTGGGAGTAGATTTAGCTCTGTTGATTTGAGAACAAAACTTATTGAACAAAACAAAGTGGTCCGGGGACTTGCAAATTTCCTTCACTGCATCGTACGCTTTTGTACGCAAAACTTGGTGCTTATCCTGTTGAGCACAGACTGCCAGAGCAAAAACAAGTGTTTCCGGATTCTGTACAAGTTGCTTGTTTTGTGCCTGTGAGAAAAATTGCAGGGTTTAGCATCGAAGCAAAAGTCTTGACATACAAGCGCCTGCTGATATATTAAATTGCTGTTTTATGTACATGCCTCGATAATAGAAGAGACGATGGTGTCATGTTTGAGAGGATTGGCAGCTAATTCCTGGATGGATGGGACGTTTTTGGCCAGGTAGTACTGATGAACAAACCAATTACCAGGCTGGTACTCGGGCTTCTCCTTGCCAATGTAGAGGAAGCGACGCAATTGCGTCTCCAACGCGGTGTCATTGAAGTCTGGCATTTGTTCAGCTACAAGAAAATTCAACAGCATTCCATATAAGTCAAGTGTATAAGTCAAAGCTCAAGCTCAGAGTTGATACGAGCAAAGATGGATGTTAGGTATACCTTCACAGCATCAAAGGAACCTGAAAGAAAAACATCACATGCATATCTCCATCGAGCAATAATCGCAGGAGAATCGCTAAGCTTCCGTTTCCGTGCGAGAAATTCGCGCGCACGTACAGGTGCAGAAAATTTTCACGAGGCACGTTCCTCAATGGAATATGGCTACCTTCTCATCCCGACGGAGAGGTGCACGGTAGATTTTGTGTCTCGAATCGCGAGTTGCTGCTGTCCAGTCGGCCGAGTCGCGGGTCGCGGTTTTCGAACGCGGGGAAAAACGAGTCCGCGGTCAAGAGGTGGCTGCGACGGATAACGGGCGAGGATTCGGCAGGGCAACGAAGACGATAATTTTTATTGTTTTTGCTTACTTTTTCGAGGATTCCTGCGTTGATCATTGACAATAGTTGATTCCAGCATGAGCTGCGCGCAGAGAGCTGATGCGAAGGTGGTCGAGCGCCGCCGAGCAAAGTTGCCCGAGTGATGCACTACTCTGTATAAGTGCTCTATGCTGAGACGGTAAAGCAGGACCACTACACTACGTACGTATATATATATATATATAAGGTATCATATCGTACACAAAATGTATCTAATTAAACTGATCGGAGCACGCGAGCATGTGCCTATATATATACTTACTTACTGCGAGACGTGCACCGGCCTCGGTCGGACTGCGGAAAATGATCGCGCGCGTGCGAGAGACATTTAAAGTGACATCATACTTAAGCTTATTTGCCGTCGAAAGAAATAAGGTGAGGATTGATTCGATCGGAAGAAATATAGGCAGGATTTGGAATATAAAGTTCCGCGTCTCTGCAGGGCAACTTTTCATATACTAATATATAGGTATATCGGAGCGCGTATCGAACTATAGACTCCTTGCTGTCCTGGAAAAGTGGACCCGTCGTAAAACAGCCGCAAAGAGGGATCGACTGTCGGTGTAAACCTGCAAGTGGTTTCCGCGTTCGGTGAGTTTGTCATTATAGGGCTCCGAAATTCAGCTATAATAGATTTCCCTCGTGCTGTATAAGTTTCTTATATCTATCGACCGTTTATTGTTCTAGAGACGAGAAGTTGTTTGAAGTTTTTGAAAAAATAAACCGGTACAACTGAAAACTTTTTATTAGGTCATTTTCATCCTGGCCTCACGGCGGTTCATCGGAATTAGTCACAGGTTTAGTTGGGGTGGTATAAAGAGACGCCCTCCGACCATCTACCTATATATAAGTACTTACAGGTTTCCATCAAAGGTGACATATATTACTTACGATAGGTTTTCAAAACTCAACATCGTCATTCTTACTTTTTCAAGCGGTTTTCCCTATTGAAAAAACCTACTGGTGGTACCACATCGAATTACTACATGGTAATTCCATGTGGTAATCCATAGAAAGTAGATGATGGTTATTTTACCCAAATTACGGAGAGGTAAAACGATACGGCCATTCCTATTGGTAATTTTAATTGGTGAAAAATGAGCAATATATATCCACGCATTTATTTTCTGAAAATAAACATTTTTATCAAACTCGTGCCATTTTTTTACCATTCAAACAGCTGAAATTTCAATATAAGGGTAGCATTAACCTTTCTGCGGCGGGATATCGGCAAATCGGTTTTGATTACACCAAGCTATCTACATCGCACGAACAAATTTTACATGATCTCAAAAATATAATGTAGTGTTTACTGCATAAATCCGCGGATAACTTTTAGAGACAAAGGCTCAACTTATGGTCCGTTGCCGACATTTTTTACTTGCCTGCAAAAAAAAATGGTACTTCACTCCCGCTTGATAGTAGGTACCAAAAACGCAAAATTCTTTGACAAACTTTGAAACAATATATGTACGTAGTCATGGTATAGGTAAGTGTAATATACGCAAAGCGCACCTACGTTTTAGCGCTGATACCAATTGAATCTTCCTATAGCTATATATAGTGTGTATATATATACTGCTCATGTATATTTTATATACCCCTGCGTAAACCCTATCTAAATAAATGACGCATCGACTTTTTCATGCTGTCTCTATGATACACATATTATATAATACTGAAAATTAATAATTCCATTGAGAACTATAGCCATCAAAGGAGGGGACAAAGCGATATCATACAATGGCGTCCGCAGAATCAGCCTCGTATCAAGTATATTCACGCAGAAAGAGGCGTCTCGGGAAAACCACTTCATATGAGATTTGAAGCCAATTCGAAAACATCTGCGTCAAAATTGATAAAAAATATGGCAAATCCAACGACTTAACAAAAAAAAAAGCAACTCGACTCCAAACTGTCAGTACAATCGAAACGACGACAGGACGTATTCACACACACACACGCATGTGTATGTAAGTATCCGCGGGGAGAGACGCGCTCTCGCGCAGCGATGAGTTTACTGCGCAGTAGAACCCCGTGAGCCGCTGCACAATGGAAGTATCTGGAATAATCGGATAATTAGGCACTTTCTACGGAATACTTGCGCGGGAAAATCCATACATCCTAATATTACTCGTCGCGAAATCATATTTTGACGCTATCAAGGAAAATAATGTAGCGCGTTATCTTGAATTTTGTCAATAAATCGCGGTTTTGTATCGCGAGAACGAAATCCGAGCTGTTAATATAATCTTGGCGTTGTTGTTCTCTTCCCGCGGAGACAATCTGCACAAGATTTACGACTCTCGGCTCCGCGTACGTCTTTGGTACACAATTTAGAAAGTATATTATATACGTTCTCGAGACGTTATTATTGCGTTTATGATTAATTCACGTCTTTATCTCGCGCAAAGAAAAATATACAGTATATTGAATTGTCGCGGCGCGCGTCAAAAGAAAAACGTGCAAAATTTTCCAAACAAATTGTAATGTTCTATTGGTTGTAATTATCGTATGCAGAGGGATTTTTTTAAAATAAAAAACAAGATATATACGCATGTTTTCTTTTTTGTTGGATGTACGCAATTTTCGCGCATCCGGTTGTTTTTTTATTAAAAAATAAATATATATGCTTTTTGGTATAACAAAAGATACATTATCATAATATCCTAACGTTATCATAATTTGTACTCAGAGTAAATGATAAATACTGATGAATTGAAGTTGCACACATTATTGACTGAACAACATTTTACACATACATAGAGAATATATACGTAGATTAATATAACCGCCGAGGCGCAGTTATACGCCGAAATCCAAAAGTAATCAAGTCGCGATCGACATCTTTTGTAGGCATATTATGGAAAAAGCAACGAATCGTATAACTTTGCACCTAAAAAATCTTCAATATGAAATAACGGACATATACAATATATACTTATTATCGATAAACACATGTACGCAATAAGTGATCATGATCCAGCGATACAATCGAGGATGTGTGTCAACATATAATGAGTATTATAGATAAAAAAGAAAGCTTGATTATATACGTATGTCTATGAGCTTCTATATTTAATATATAATTGTTCCTCGCTGCAAGAGCATATTGGTGGCCCTCAAAAGGGCCGTTTATGTGTATCCTAATGTACGTTTTTTTTATATCTCAAACGCGATGATATAGTCGCCTTATTTCTTGGCAGCGGCGGCGGGTTTCCTGCCGGCGGCTTTTTTGGTCACCTTGGGTTTCGGCGGCTTGGCAGCCAGGCTCTTCTTCGGCTTGATCGGGCTCTTCTTCTTCACCACCTTGTTCACGGCCGCGGATTTTTTCGCGGCGGCGGCGGCAGTCTTCTTCTTGGCCGGGCTTTTCTTCGCAGCAGCGGCGGCGGCGGCTCGGCTTTTCTTCGCAGCTGGGCTGCTTTTCTTCGCCGCAGCGGCAGACGAAGTGGTCTTCTTCTTGGCGGCAGAGGAGCCGGCGGAGACCTTGTCCGCGGCTCCCGCACCGACCGAGAGCTTGAAGCTTCCGGCGGCACCTTTGCCCTTGGTCTGGACGAGCTTTTTGGCGACGACGCCGGATTTCAGGTACTTCTTGATGAAGGGAGAGAGCTTTTCGGCGTCGAGCTTGTAGGTGCCGGCGATGTACTTCTTGATGGCCTGGAACGAGCTGCCGCCGCGTTCCTTCAGGGCCTTGATGGCAGCGTCGACCATGTCGGAGGTGCGCGGGTGGCTCGGCTTGGCTCTGGGCTTCTTCGCGGCCGCGGCTTTGGCTGCCGCAGCTTTTTTAGCCGTGGCCAGGGCTGCTCCCGAGGGTAGGCCTGTGGTGCTCACCATGTTGCTGATGTTTATCGTTTAATTCACGAGAGAATGTGGGTCACGTGATTCGATATAGTACGCAGATGTATAAGGTATAATATACGTATATAGCGAGTAGCGAAAGATATGTATGCGTTCACGATGAGAGTTGCAATCGGAGTATTAGCGGAGTCGCGCGCCGCGCTCGATAGTCATAGCGGAGCACGGACGTCGGAGAGAGACCCGAGCGTACTTGCACCTCGGTCGAGCCGCGTTCAGCTCTGTTCGCGGTACGCATTGCTCACTTTGATCGGGATTTTTCCCTACTCGAGCTCGATTTTAGCCTCCTTTGCTCGCCCGTTCAGCTGGTTCAAACTATGAGCTTTCCGACACCGCGAAGATTCACGGCGATATCGCGGCCTGATCAAGCTTGCCGGAGCTTTTCCGAGAGTCCGCTTTTCGCCGTTCGTCGCACCCCTCGTGAAAAACGCTCTCGTTCTCCCCGACCAGCCTCGTCGTCTCGAGTCTCTCAACGAGATCCTCCGGAGCAAAGACGAAGCTGGCCGGGCAAGAAAGAATTTTCGAAATCCTCCGCATTCCCGCCGAGCTACGAGCTTGCGAACCGAAGCGCCGAGTCTCATTAGCGAGCGCGGGGTTCGCGAGCCCCCGCGACTGGCTCGCGCTTTTTCTAGGATTTGCAAAAACTAGATCGAGGCGGGATTCCTCGTTTTTTCGATGGACCATCCGCATACGATTATTTCAAGCGTTCGCTCGAATATTCAAAGCTCGTTTCTGGATTTGCCGAGCGCGAAATATAGCGTCGCACGGGCTTTTCGATCAGCGCTTTGTCTATATACCACCAGGCAGATACCGATGCGCTGATGCATCAGATGCAAGCGTCGTGCTTGGGGTGTACATGTATTCATATACGTTGGTGGATCGTTTTGCAAAGAGCTTTTTTCAGCTTTTACCGGCAATTTTCGGGAAACTGATACAGCTGAGCTTGCAGGCGCTCGGTATTTTTTCCGGGCCGCTAGGCACCCGGTGAGAAAGTTTTTCTTCGCGGAAGCTTTAGTCTGACTCTTGAATGATCAAATATTCGAGTAACTGATACCAATCGAACAATGTTTTTTTAACCATAGAATGCACGGTTTACAGCGCGGGCTTTGCTAAACGCGAGATTATTATCCGTCTACAAGCGTATTTTACAGTTTTTGCGCCAATGGCCTCTGCCCATTCGAAGAATCCATCGGATTATTTATACGCGCGTAATTAAAAAAAATTATATACATCGCGATGGTAGTCTAACTACATAATGGACACATAATGCAGCTACCTGCGCCAACGTTTCAGACCGAGATGTAAACGCCCGATTATGTTAACGCGATCGGGTAGAGCATTTTCGGGCTGGAAAATTAAGTAGCAGCGGTGAATTGAATTGTAAACGAAATTAAAGGCATACTGCGCATTGATGATTATAAGCATAACGTATATACATATATATCTATATAATGTTATAACGCGGCTGTAATACAGAATGCGTTGCGAAATGCGCTTGATAACTTGCGCGCTTAAAAGCCGCTTAAAAATAACTTCATTTCGAAAGCTTCTAAAGCACGCTTGATTTCGCAAAAAAAAATACATAAAAATAATCCGATCAGAGAATAACAAACTTCCCGCGCATATACATCGAAGTTTATGAAAAAAACTCGGAAACCGAAGGGCCATAATAATTGTCAACAAATCACTTACTCCAACGAATTATACGAAATCCAGCAATTCCCGTTGTCTCAACAACGTTTCATGTATATTTACTGTACGCACACTCATACGCACACATACACATGCATCCAACAAAAAATTACCCATCAAATCAATAACGCGCGCAGCTCTGATGCAGCAGCACAACAAAGAAAGCTCGCGCGCATCGAGTATACAGGTAAGCAGAAAGAAAACCACACTGCGCGTCGAAAATCATAGAAAATCCCATATAAGTAGCAGCATCGCACGAGGGTCTCCCTGAATCTACGTCATAATCAATTTCCAGGCGAGCGCAACAAGCGCGCGCGCCCCAACGAGACGAATAAAGAAAAAAAATTCTCGATTCTCTCTGCCGCTCTATATCCATCTCTGTCGCGTGCATTCGTCGAGCATGAGTTCGTCCTCGTCGCACTGGTTGCGCGAGCGAGCGCATTGTTTGCGGTGGCTTGCAAAGCGCGGCCGTCGGAGAAAGGCTGCGCGGCTCCGCTGCACTTCGCCCGAGTCTTTTCCCCGGGTCGCACGGTTTTCCGCCGAGGGAACAGCCGAGCCTCCCGCCGAATCCCGCGAGGAAAGCTTCTCCGGGAAGAGCCGACAGGCGGACTTGGATATCGTTCTCGAAGCCGCGGGTGCTTTCGAGAGCTTGCATGGCTCGCTAGCGGCTCGTTCGTACCGAAGTTCGCGGCTCCGCGTTGGCGAGGCGACTGCACACCCCTCGGAAAATATCTCCTTCCTCCCGATTTTCCTCGGAGAAGTGCACTCGGGCCGATTTCGGAGGCATCCTCAGACTCGCGGCTTAGCGTTGGGTGGGTACTGGCCGAGGGAAAAGAGACGCGTCGGTGAGAAAATCGGCGGAGAACGACGAGCTTTGTTGCACTTCTCGGTGGGAGTCGGTATGATTTGTGGCGCGTCCTATTTAGGAAAAATAGGGATGAGTTGAGTCCAAATCGTTACGGATGGATTTATCATTTGAGGACAGCTTTTTACTGCGAAAGCGACGAGTTCGAGAAACGAGCGTTCGAAAAGCGCGCGCGATGTGCTTTTTTTCGTATAATTATACCTATCTGGTAGCGCCGAGAATTATTGGTATAGTGATATACGCTGACCGATGCTCAATGTAGACCGAGAAACGTTACGGTAACTAAGGACCGTTTTGGTTTGAAAATTTGAAAACCGCTCGATTGTTCTGCAAGCTTATCGGTTTTTTTATCGCGGAAATTCCATTTTCGAGGTAAACAGCTTTGGACGATCTAAGAAGTTCTTGCGGATTAAATTTTGGAGTTTTGAAACGAATCGCAGATTTGCAATAATTTGATGGTTCTCTAGTCGTACATTATACTATGTAAACATTGATGAGGTTACACATGCGTAGATGACATGCGGAAATCAGTAATATATATACTTCGCTTATGCATAGGTTGCGTATTTTATCGAACATTACAAAAAGCAGCTGTTTTTTGAAAAGCAAATGTTTCGACGACGGTAAGAATGGATCACTTTGGTTTAATCGTCGAAACCAAAATAGCGAGCCATCAAAAGTCGTTGAACCTCCTGGGATCCCCTGATGATATACCTATATAGTTCGTAAGTATTCGATGAATCATTATAATTTTTAACAATAACTCCAACATTTACCACTATCCGCATGCCTACAATCGAAAAACATTATTAAAACCACCGCAACATAATATTTGGGAACATGCGATACCACTGCCTCGAGCTACCAGAAGTATGATCCGCTTATTCCCGTAAATTTACCGAGTACTCACATTTTCCATAAATCCCGAAGAAAACCTTTCAAACAATTAAGCGTTCCTTTAATATGACCCACATCGCCTCAAAAAAAAATGAGAAAAATCCTTCCCAACCCGATACCATCCCCTCGCCTGTCTTCCCATAAGAGACCAAGCGAACGGTACCAAAATCGTCAAGCTCGCCTTGCCGAGCCTCGAAACCCCCTAAAAAGCTCCCGCTGAGTCGAGTTCTGAAAATCCGAAACTTCGGATTAGCCGAAAAATCGAGGGTTTCCGAGAAATCGGAAAATCCACGAATCCTAGAAAAGAGCGATCGAGTCGACGCGACCCGTCAGCGTCGCGCCGACAAACGAGACTCGACTCTTCGCTTCGTCGGCTCGTAACTCGTTGAAAATCCGAGATATCGGAGCAATTTTTTCTGCTCCGGGTAGCTCCGTCTTTGCCCGAGGGGACTGCGGCGAGAAGCCGAGGATACGATGCGCCATCAGCGAGAACGGAAGCGTTAGTCGGCAAGGGTGCGGAGACCCGCGAAAAGCGGCATCTCGGAAAAGCTCTCGCAAGCTCCGGCGGGCATCGAATCTCGGCTCGATCTTCCCGCTAACGGAAAGCTTATAGTTTGAACCAGAGTGAGAATCGATAAAAGTGGAGAAAACTCATCGACGAGTTTGAAAAAATCTCGGTTAAAGTAAAGAAAGCGTACCGCCAGCAGAGGAGATCGCGGTCTCGCGGAGGCGCAAGTACGCGCGGGTCTCTCTCCGACGGCCGCGCTCCCGTATGACTATCGAGCCAGCGAGCGCGCTGCTCGCTATTACACTCGCAGCATTTGCCCAGTTAGCTCACGCTGCATATATACATACACACACCTAAGTAGATAGTTGCCTATCAGTAGTAACAGACGTGAAAAAAGCCATGGCAGACAAGGCGGCAACGACAGCAGCAGCAGCAGCGGCAGCAGCATCAGCCGAATCGGCACCCATAGCCTCGACCAGCGGCAGCCCAAAGAAGACAGCGGCAGCCAATAAGGCGAAGAAGCCGAGGAGCAAACCGACCCATCCCCGCACCTCGGAGATGGTCACGGCGGCGATCGCGGCTCTGAAGGAACGCGGAGGCAGCTCGCTCCAGGCGATCAAGAAGTACATCGCCGCCACCTACAAGCTCGACGCCGAGAAGCTCTCGCCCTTCATCAAGAAGTACCTCAAATCCGGCGTCGCCACCAAGGAGCTGCTCCAGGTTAAGGGAAAAGGCGCATCCGGAAGCTTCAAGCTCGCCGCCAAAGCCGAGGGCAAGCCCACCGCCAAGAAGACCAAAGCCGCGTCTCCCGCCAAGAAGAAGCCCGCCGCCCCGAAAAAACCCACCGCCGCGAAGAAAAGCAGCACCGCTGCTAAGAAGAAGCCCGCGGCCAAGAAACCGGCGGCCAAGAAACCGGTAGTCGAGAAGAAGAAGAGCGTCAAGGCGCTCACGACGAAGAAGCCCAAGGCGGTGGCCGCGGCGGCGACGGCGGCTAAGAAGCCGGCCGCCTCGGCGGCGAAGAAACCAGCCAAGGCGCCGAAGAAAGCCAAGGTGGTGAAGAAGAGCGTCGCTGCCAAGGCGAAAAAGCCGGCGGCGAAGAAGGCTGCGCCGAAGAAGAAGTAATCCATTGTTGTAGATGCATAACGGCGACGAGATCTCGAGAGAATGCGACGAGTGTTTTACTGCGAGCTGTGTAAAAAGGCCCTTTTCAGGGCCACCGACGACTATTATTATTACTATTATTATTACTATTATTATTATACCTAATATCATTGCGTTAATTTTAAGTAGAGACTGCTCCGCACGCTATATTTATTTGTCATACGAATATATACGTGAGCATATTTTGTATATATTATACATAAGATAAAATGAAAAGCATATTTCTCATATGGTATATAATAAATTTCATTTTTTATAACAATCTCTAAATTCGACTGTCTAGCTTTATTCCTCCCACCCGCACCGTTCAATTCTATCCCGTATGCCTATTGTTTTTTTTTCTGTCAATCTTAGCTTGTTACGCTGTCCGCGTTTGTTTACAAACCAAAATCTTGGCTCCTTCGCTGCTCGCGTATCACTATACACTCGGCTTCTGTGTAAAAATGTAAAGTACTATTATACACACCGAAACGCGGACTCGAATGAAAAACGATGCAATACACCGGACGTGTCCTGGTGGGCTTCTGGTTCGACAGGCTCCAGCTGGAGACGGTGAGTAAACAAGAGGTCCAGCGCATAACCTGTGCGCGCGAGGAAAAAAAATGTCGGTGACGGTCTTGTTATGCAAATGCTCTTATCTCTAAAAATACGCGCGAATGTATATATGAAATTCGGAAAGAAAAGCTCGAGGCTCTAATAATATACGCTGCGCGCGGAATTCTTGGCAATGCAAAAAATTATAACTTGTTTATAAAAGCCGATTATTTATAGCTACGCGACGCGTCGTCTGCTCCTACCGCGATCATGCATTTTTAAGAGTATACAGGTATATATATATAGCAGACGCGCAGCTAGAATTCGACACACGTTATCGAACGCGACGTATCTTATGCATTGTAACTGCGATGATCGAGTCGATTACGCGTCGCCATATTGAAAGCGTCTACAAAAAAAGCATCTTATCGCGTGCCACGTGTCTTACTACTTAAGCTCGCACGTCTTCGACTCTACTACTTACTCGTATTACGCATTCGCTCAAAGGTATACTTATATATGATAGGAGTGCTATCCCTTGCTCCGTCGAGCCTAAATCAATTCGGTCGAGCGGATTAACGGGAAAAGTGACCTAATTGAGCCAGCTCTGTGTCTGTTTACAGCTCGCTTGAGACGAGATAATCGAGAAGCTTGAGAGATTATTGATTTTTTTTTTGAAGAATAAATAAACGATCGTGTTGTACGCGATCGACATTACATAAGTTTAATATAATTGAATGAGGTCACAGTTGCAACGATTTAACGTTCAAATCACGGAATATTATACTGGTGAAAAACTACAGCACATAATAGCATTCAGACACGATAATAAATGTACTGGCTATAGATCGAGTGATTTTCCAAACAGGACGTTCACTCGCGCGCATATACATCAGATTTTAAAAACGAGATAATCTACGCTCTTTCTCCTCTGGAAATGCAGCTCGCCTTTCACTATAGCGTTATAGTTACATTGCAACGTCGCGCCGCGCTACGGCCGCCGCGTTACAACAATAACAATCATAATATTAATTATTATTCGAAAATTACTGCGTCACGACGTTTCTTTTCACATACCCGGCGCCACACATCTCAGGAGATCCAAGAAAAGCTCGAGAAAAAACGCGCCAAGGGCCAACTGCCCCATCAACGAGTTCAAAGGCTCGTCCAGGCCTTCACCCACCCTGTCCCTCTACCCCGTCATCGAGATCAGGAAGCACCTGTCATCCTCGAGTACAAGCAGCGCTTACAGCTGACGTGTCCGGAGATCCTCGACCAGACATACCGTTTCGAGGGTCGTCGGGGCTGTCCCGACGAGGATTTAGAAGCTAAGAATCCAAAACGGTACGGATTGCTACTCGCGGCGACGATCTCACCCGAAGAGATCGACGCGAGGGTACAGAATGGGATCGAGGACGGCTGTCCGTTGGCTTGTACGCCGAGAAAGGAAGCCGTTGCCAGGTCGGTTTTCCTGCTGAGGAAAGTCGCTGAGGAAGAAGAGGAGGGGGGAGAGTCTCTCTGTTTTGGACAGGAGTTTTACTTGCAGGTATATAGGCTGTATATAATGGGTAGGTGGGTGTGATGCAGAGGCCGAGCTATTTTTAGAGGCGAGTGACGCGATTGTTATGTAAACGGCGACGAGGCTGTCATTATCGAAGGTTTATTAATTTATTAGAACGTCGCGAGTATTTTTCGTTTCGCGATAACTTCGAAATTGTAAAGCCTTGCAGTATAGGTACATTTCTATTGTATATTTCCATGAAAAAACTGCTGCCATTTTCGTCACAGCTAGCCCACGCGAGCGAGCGTCTCTACCTGCGCTCGGAGCCACCTCTACTGGACGGCCGATTCGGGCCGCGCGATCACAATCCGCTCCGGCTGAGCGTCAGCCGAGATTGTTATGCTAAGTGGCGGGCCGTTCACTGGAACCGTCGGCGCAGATTCGAAACTGACCGACAGCCAATTCCCGCCTGCATGAGGTTGTTCTTTTTGTTCTCTCGTTTTTGCGTTTGAAACAAAGCGCAGTTTTGCCTGATGTGCCTGTGGTGCGTGTATTGTATAAAAGACTGGAGGCTGTATACTTTAAGTATTCGTGGTATCAGCTGATTTTTTTATTGTAAAAATAGTAGAAATTTATATAATTCTCCGTAACATATAGTTAACGCGATGTATAACCAATTAACATAGCAGTATTCTCCCCGATTAGCGATCAATAATAACAACGTTGCAGCAAGTCAATTGTATAAACTTTTCAAGTGACAAAGAAAAAAATGAATTTATAAATTATATAACATATACGTTCAAAAATTAAAACATCTTTAGCTTATATTCTATAAAAATCTTGACTGAACGGTTATACCTAATTCGCAGTAGTATACAAAAATTTAAGTTATTTTACCTATATTACTAAGTTAAACGAGACTGTTAAAGTCATTCTACGTGTACTCTTGATTCAACGCAGGCTAGTCATCCAGCACGTGATGACCGGACAGTGCTTGGCCGCGGAGGACCTCGTTTGGCACCGTAGCCTCTTAGGCTTCGAGTGCGGTGCCTCGGTGCATACCTACAGCGATGTGCACCGTGACGAGGGCCCCGAGTGCATTTGGAGCTTTGCCCCTTCAGGCACGGACGAAAGCCCCAATCGCGAATGTACAGACGTCGATTGAGAGAGTTCTCTATGTACAGGTATTGGACGCTAGCTAACTATATATGTATATCTATATATGCATATGTACAAAGTATAAAAACTGACTGCGCGAAAGAATAAGTAGCGTCTGTGAGGTGCTCACTCGTTGAAGAAGATCTTCGGCTTCTTAGCGTCTTCGCACTTGAACGCGCTTTGTGAGCTGGGAATAAAGTCGGACGACGAATTGGACGAGTTGTTGTGAAGCTCCGGCTTTGGTTTCTCCCGCATCTTGAAAGAGGTGTTGAAGTTGCACTTTCTGTCGTCCTCATCACTACTACTCGACATCAGGTCGAGCCGACTTTTTTTGCTGGAAGTGTGCTCGAGTTCGAGTGGCTTGTATTTGCCGTTATCCAGATTAGAATTGGAGGTATTGAAAAATGGTACCGAGTCGCATTTCATGGTCTTTCGGAAGAGACTGAAAAGCGTGTTTTTCACTTCTGCACTCTCCTTTTTCATCTTGGCTCTAACCGCTTTGCCGGTGGGTTTCGGTTTATCTCCACCTGCGGGCTTAATTTTCATCTTCTTTGTCGGGTTTATGATCGTATTAGGATCATCTTCCATACTTAGTAAAGTGTCGGATTTCCGCTTTTTGGAAGATTTTTTAGTCTCGGTTTTAATTTGCTTGTTCACTGGTTTGGATTTTGAAGAAAAAGAAAAAGACGTTGATACCTCAGCAAGTACATTATCATCCTCTGCAACACTCTTCTTTGGTTTTGTGTCTTTAGATTTTTTTTCATGTTTCACTTCCTCCTTGACTTTCTTTATCTTAGATTTCGATTTACTCTTGCTAATGAGTTTCACCTGCTCCTTGTCCTCCTCATTCGCATTTGTGGCATCTCTTATCGGTGTTTTTTGTCTTTTTAATGGGTGACTTAGCGATGCATTATTTTCATTGTCAATTGAATTACTATCATCGTCGCAAATTCCGAATAAAGTTCTCTTCAAATTTGTATTATCTTTCCATTGTCCAAGTTTTGACTCCTCAACTTTTGTCTCTTTTACTTTTTTTATCTTCTTTGGCTTTTGTACGAATCGGCTTATTTTAAATTTATTCTTTTTACTTTTTTCGTTTGTCCCTTCTTTTTTCATTTTTGTTGGTGAATCAATTAAATTTTTTCCTTTGGATATCTTTTTTTCCTTGTTGTTATTCGTTATAGAATCTGCTACATTTTCCTTATCAAGGGTCTCAACGATTTCCGAAAATTTTTTTGGTGAACCTTTTAACTTTTCTTTCTTATGAGTTTTTTCATTTTTCTCGCGTTTAATCGGCGGTTCTCTTGGATTTTCGTTTTTGTGAAGAATTTCTTTATTCGCAGATTCACCTGATAAATGTGCTAAATTTTCATTGTTCTGTGATTTTTTCGTATTCGCTGGTGAATTTGTAATGTTTACTTTCTTCTTAAAAGTCTTGTTCTTTTTTTTTAATTCTGTTGTAATATCTGATAAGCATAGTTTTTTAGACGTCTTTACCTTTTTGGAGTCAGTCGCATCTTGTGTTTTTACTTTCTTTTTCTTAGTCTTGAATTGACCACTTTCTGTAGAATTCGATTTGATTTCAGTGTCTTCTACGTCTTGTTGTTCTTGATGAGAGGGCTCATCTGGCTCTTCAACGAGCTTTCTTCGTCGCGCGACAATCGATACCACGGGTCTGACATTTACTGTTAAAAAAAATAGTCTCAGATAATAATTATTACTTATAATAAAGTAGCGACCAATATAATCTTAAATAGAAATTACTAACTTGTCTTGTATGAATCTCTACCATGATCTTCAGATTGGAAAACGCAAGAAAGTGTAGGTGCAACTTTTCTTTTAAATGCTTCATAGCTGTTGGTGCCAATTCTCAGAGTAGTTTTGAAAAACGAAAACTGCTCACCAATCAAATTGTTGTTAAAGACCTTGAGAAAACAAATTAAAAATCATTAAACAAATTTCATAGTTTGATTAATTTTAAAGAAAACGATTTACATTTTTTGGTACTTCAAGAAGATATATGTTTTCATCAGGAGAAATTAAACCAAAATTATTGGTTGTCATAATAGACTCATAAGTAGTAGATAATAGTTTTTCTTTTTCAACAAGTTGAGAGATCTGAAAAATAAATGTTTGTATCAAATTCGTTTTCATATCAATAATAAAATTTTAAATAGATAGACTAGCATCTAAATAGTTACATTTGTTATTTTTTCCTTAAATATTTTTGTTGGTTCTGAAGTAGCAGAAACTTCATTGGCTGTGTTTTGATCATTACATTCTAATACTGATGCTTCACTTTTGCCCTCAGTTAAATCTTCCATAGAAGAAAACAATTCTTGAGACTCCACGTAATTTTCTTCAATATCTGCACTCTCTTGGGTTTCACTAATAACAACATTTTTCTTGTACTTATCTTTATCGGCAGCTGTTCTTTTTTTATTATTATCCTCTTTAGGACATGTATTTATAGATTCTTTTGAATCATCTATAATTGACAGTTTTAAAGATTTCGATTTTAATAAAACATTTTTCTCAGATATTACAGTGTGCTCGGATTCTGATTTTTCATTTGATTTCAATAACTCCTCAGATGTCTCTTCATCAGAATCATCCGATTTGAAATAATGATTTTCTACTTTTTTAGGTAGGATGTCATTTTTCTGGTTATCTTCATCTTCACTAGAACTACTACTGCTATCTTTGTCTATTAAATTCATTTTTTTGTACTGTGAAAGTCTATGAGTAGTTGAAGGTGACATAGATCTATCACTATCGCTATCATCATCTTCGTTTGCTAATTTCATGGTCAGTTTATTAGCTAGTGTCAATACTTTTCTAGGCTCCTCTACATCAGATTCATCACTTTCTTCACTTGAGTCAGCTTTTTTAGAATTGTTTATTTGCGTTAATGCTTTTGAAGACAAAGGACTCATGTCTGCATCACAATCACCTTCACTGGTGTCAGATTTTTTATTTGGAATATTTTTATCTCGTAAACTTTCATTTCCACTACTGTAATGCCCTACATTCATTTCTTGAGATGTTCCCGTTACTTTTTCGCTACTCAATTTATTCTTTATCTTAGACTTGGAAGTTTTTTCTGCTCCTGAATTAGTTTTGTCCATGATACTACTAGAAGAACTATCCTCAACCATTAATTTTGAAAGCATTGATTCTTGATAGCCTTCAGGTACAGTAACTTTATGTTCCTCTATGTCTATGTCATCATCGGCTTCAACTTTTTGATTAGTACTTTCATTTGAATCATCACTATCATTATCAAAATTCAAACGTTTCATTTTTTGTAAATGCTGTTTTTCTTGCAAGGACATGGTATTTTCCTCAACATCCATATTCTGTATATTCACGTTATTAAGTTCTCGATTTTTATTCTCCAACTTTATTTCTTCATCATCACTGCTATTATCACTGTTTGGCAAATTTTCTTTTTTCATCTGTGAAAGGTGTTTAAAAGTAGAGTCTGAAACATTTTCCTCAACTTCGCTGTCACAGCCTTGATCTTTTATAATGCTTTGCTCTACAGATTTACTGTCTTTGTTATGAACTTTACTTTTATTAATACTAGCATTCTGGGTGGGATTCTCACTGTCATCGCTATCTTCCAAATCTTTACTGCTTTTGCTTTTAGCATTGATATTTTTGATATGTAAAAAGTTCTTTTCTTCATCACTATCATCCGAATCATCATAATTAGCAAAATCTATTCTCTTCATTTCAGCTAGACGTCTTTCAGCATGTATGGATAAATGTCCCTCTTCTTCATTAACATGTATTTTACGTTGAAAAACAGCTGATATCTCATCAATTTCACTTTCTTCAGATTCTTCACTGTCACTCTTTTTGTCTGGTAAAATGAACTTTACAGGAGGGTCTTTTTTAACATCATCTTCACTTTCTGAGGATTCTTCATCACTTACAGATTTTAATTTCTCAATTTGTGAAGGCCGTTCGTGTGTTTGTTTAGGAACTTCTTGTTTATTCTTCTCTAACAATTCACAATCTATTAAAGTTTTTTCATTTTCACTGTTCTCAGAATCTTCACTTTCATTATCTTTGGCACCCACAATTTTTATGGACTTGGAATCATTCTCAGTATTTTTATTTGTTAAGTGTAATTTTTTATAATTTTGAACTATTTTGATAAGGTCTTTCTGCTGTTCTATTTCATATGATTGTTCCCGGTCACTAGATTTATTCAATTTTTTTCTACTTTCATTACCCAAATTGTGTCTTTTACTTACTGGTGATGATTGAATATTTACAATGTTTGATATTATACTTTCATTATCTGTACTTATGTCTGATTTTACATTTTGATGGTCAATCATTTTTTGTATTTGTTTATTCTTCTTTTTGGTATCACAAGTAGTCTTCTTAGATATTTTGCCAGTAACAGAGTTTTCTTCAGAACTTTTATCGGTAAAAAGCTGATCACCGCCTCTGGATAATTTATTTACGTTACCTTCATCTACTTTTGCAAGGCTTGTTATTGTCTTAGAGTTTTTTATTATTTTTTCATCATCTGAATCTGTTTTATTTCTTTCATCGTGTACATCATAATATTCATCAGAACTTTCTTCAGTTACTTGTTTGAATTTAACAATGTTGTCTCCATTTTGTGTATCCACATATTCACTATCACTACTGCTTTCTGATTTTTTCTTTGAGTCCTCTTCTTTTTGCTCAACAATTGTGAGTTTTGAGAGTTGTTTTTCTTCTGTGATTGAATTAAGATTTTTGTTACTAATAATTTTGTATTTTGTTGTCAATCTTTCTTCTCCAATGATTTTCAATGGTAACTTATGTCTCATATTGGTTACAATATTATTTCCCACATTATTTACACCATTTCTCAAATCTTCAGTCCTTTTACGTACAGGATTTTCTTGAATCTTCTTAGTTGCTCCTTGTACACTATTACTTAACTTTTTATCAAGAGAGACATTTTCTTCTTTCGAATCCTCTTCTATGCCTGAATCTCTGGGTTGGTTCATAATTTCATTTTGTGGAATTCTAAGTCTGCTGACAGACTTTCTACCTCTATTAGTTGCATCTGGTAACGTATCTGAAAAGATTTGTGTACTATGAGCTTGAAAATCTGATGAAACAAAATCTTCATTCCAATCATCTCCTTCTGATGCCTCAGGAGTCTTCCTGATAATACCATTACCATTTATCACAGAAGTTAAATTTCTCTTGATGTCTTTTGGACTCTTATTTACAGTTTTTATAGCTTTAAAACTCTGCAATTCTTTGTCTTCTTTTACGAGAGTTTCTTTCTTTAGTTTTAGTTTACTACCTACGTTATTAATTTTACTAGTACTAGCACTTGTAACATTCTTAATATTTAATTTTGTATCACTCTTATGTGGTGAGCAACTTTTGGCTTTGGCCTGTTCATTCATCAAACCATTTACATTTTTTTGCTTTGAAGTTTTACATGGATTTTCAACTGGATTGCTGATGTCCTCAATAACGCTGATATCAATATTTGGTTCCCAGACATGTGGATGAGGATTATCCAGATGTTGATGGTCCAATTGAGAGTCTATCTTTTTTCTGCCATGCTTCTCAACATAAAACCATACAAAGCCTTCATCAACCACATTAGTCTTGGACTGATCTTTGCTGGAAACTTCAAAACTATTATAAAATTTCTTGTAGTCATCATCACTAAAATCTGATTCATCTGTCACGTCTGTGTTCTCTGTTATTTTGTCTAAAATTTTCCTCTTGCATTTCAGATATTGACTGTAGGTTTTAGTACCAGTTAATTTCTTTAATTCCTGATTTATAAGTTTAGTACTTTTTCGAATGTGGCTCTTGGACGAAAGTGTATGAACTAATGAATTTTCTTTCAGACGATTCACTACAGTATTCTCAACAGGACACCAGCCTAAATATTCCTTGGAACCCATTACAAGAATAAATCCTGTTAAACTTGCTAATGGAAACGTATAAGCTTCAAATTTTCAGAAAACAATATCTAAAAATAAATTAATGTTGATTAGTATGTGTATGCACCAAATATAGTATCACCAAATCTAACATCGTTAGAGGTTATGCATTTGATTTTTGTGAAAAATGGAAATTGTAACTATTCTATTAAGATCTACTTCAATCAGTCTTGCGGAAACAATTTAATGATATTTGTAAATGAATTAAAATTAAGAAACATTATATCAATAACAAAATCTTTCTAACCTCATTTCGTGCTAGCCGAAATTTCATTTTCATACATGATTTACGTAAACCTAAGTATTTATATAAGTTATCATGTGCAGCCGATTGATTTTTCTCTTTATCATCGATGAACTTTGCGATAATTATAATTTAGAACAATATTTAATCGTTTTTTGACGGGACTAAACATTGGAAACACCGCGTTCGGCGGGTTCTTTACAAGCACGTGCAGAAATTTGATTTTACCGACCCTGCACATGTGGTCGGTATACGAAACGCGAAATTAGAATGCACGATGAACGTAAACAAATCGTTACCAAGAATGACCAACTCGTAACTCTGAGTTTCTGTGTAAACAAAAATATTTTGAATATATAAGTACAATCTCTCAGATGTTGAACGATCGTTTTGTAAAAAGTAAGGGAAAGTAATTCAGATTTCAAAATTTATTGAAACAAATATAATGTATTTTATCACTTTTCTTATACAAACACATTGTACTAAACACAAAGTCTTTTGATTTAAGGGCTGCATACTTTTTTTTTATGAATATACTAATAATGTAAAATTTACCCGTTCTTTTTTCTCAACTTCTAGAAAACCAGCTATACTTATCCAATTCTCAAAAAATTACGGTTGAAGTTGGAAACAAATAAAAAAATATATTTAACATAGTGTATCTAAAGAAAAAGTATGATGTCTCCACAATAAATAAAGGACGAAATAATCTTATATTATAGTCGATAATTTAGTACAATAAATAAGTTAATTATATAAAACTACCACTTTTTAAGCTTAAATACTTGGACGGGAAAACATAGAAACACTAAAAAAGATTGAATGCAAGTGAAGAAAAAAGAATGTGTCTAACTTTGAAAATGATAAACTAAGATGAAGCCGTAGTCTTCTTCTTTGAGACTGTAGGCATAGTTTTTTTCTTAGATGCTTCGGCTGCAGTTTCCTTTTTTTTCTTAGCAGGAACCTCTTTGTTAACTGACTTTTTCTCAGTTTTCCTCTTGGTGGCCTCCTTGGCTTTGGCTGGCTTTTTATCATTTTCCTTTTCTTTAATTTTCTCCAACTTCTCCTTCTGTTTATCCTCTTTTTTCAAAGCCTTTTTAGCGTCATCGGGAAGTTTGAAGTGGCTTCCCGAGGAAGCTCCGGAACCCGAGACTTGTACTAGCCAGCCCTGCTCACCAGCGTTTCTTAGTAATTTCGTCACCTGAAGCATGCGTCGATCGCTGACTTCATATTTGTCGACCATGTGCTTCTTGATGGCGTAGATACTTGCACCCTTTCTGTCCTTGATCTCGGACACGGCGTGAACAATCATATCCCTGGTGGTCAGAGCTTTTGCCTGAAAAATCACAATAAGTACGAGATGAGCATTCGTTCATCGAACATCATAATAAGTATATGCATATAGTTCGATTTATCGCGTGAACGAAGCCTTCTTTCGCCGCGAAACAAAGAACCGCACAAACTGCAATTTCCCGTTGATAATATCAATAGAAAATTTCCTATCTACCATGCGAATCCTTTTGTTATGAAAAATAGATAAGCGATCGGAAATTCAGTACACTTTTTCAACTCCCGATCATGTATCGAATATCTACAAATATTAACGAATTTGATAAACAAGACACATATAAAAAATCCAGACTACTCGGCTTGCGTATTATTTATTGTACTCAAGTACTTACCTCAGGCATGTTTGCTGCAGTTTTCTTGGTCTTAGCGGCTGTAGTTTTGCTCTTCTTGGCGACCCCGCTCGTAGTGGCGGCTTCGGAATCGGTAGTGATAGTGGCGACTATCTTCGCGTTCGCTTTTTTCTTTTGCGCGACGGTGGGGGCTTTTTGCTTGCCCTTTGTCGCAGCTGCTGATGTCTTCTTCTTCGGCGACTCTTTGGCTACTTTCTCGACGTTGTCGCCTTCCTCGGCGCTGTTATCTTCTTCTCCGTCGTGCTCTTCCACTTCATTAGTCTCGTCCTCACTCGTGGCCTCGGAGTCTTCCTCGTTAGTTTGGCTCTTATCTAGATCGACTTCCTCTTCTGAACCTGACTCGTCAGATAGATTTTCTTCCTGCTCGCTATGACTTGATTCTGTCGATGAGGACATACTGACGCGCGTCTTTACTTTTTTCACAAAAAGAAGGCAAGTTCCGGAAACTGCAGTAGACGACTGCAGGGAAACAATTGAAGTCTCGGCGCGAAAATTATTCGAGAATATGTATATACAATATACGTATGTACATATGTACAGATGATCGTACGGCGCTGTAGGTAAAGGTGTTATTCGGTTGGAACGAGGTGTTTGCACGTACTCGGACCGAGCGGGACTGCAGAACTGAAAGCGTTAACGCGAAATCTGCAGAGAGCGAGCCGGTGCGCTATATATTATATATTATATATATATATATATATATATATATACACCGATTTTGCTTGACCTTCTAACTCAATACATACTTATAAACAGATAAAACCTTTTCAATTTCAGTGTTTTGATTGGATTTGTGAACTGCGGACATTGGAATATAAATGATGAAGAGGCTTGCTTACGGTTTCTAACATTAAAGGACGTTTATTTTTGAAAATTTCTTTTCTTATACACATTTCTGTATTGTGTAATTTAATTTCATGCGCAACTTTGAGTATAAAAAATACAATTTGACTTAAGTTCTCGTCCTTAAACGAAGATAAAATAAATTACATGATTATCATCTACGCAAAAATGTCCAAACATTCACTCATAAACAGAAAGTGTATAGGTACAATAAACTCGAAAAAACGTTCGTTCATCTAATACAAATGCACGAGAAAAAAATTGATTAATAATTATTGATAAATAACGATGAATAATGAGCTACTAAAGATTCTTTACAGTGGGTCACTGATAAAACTATAAGATGATCTCTACAATACTAACAGGACGAAAATAGATTGCATTCAAAAAAGTTGCCCAACTTAAGTAACTTATATATGCAACATTTTTAATTAAATGAATGAATCTTAATTACAGTTTTAAAACTTAATAGATTAAATTAAAAAAAATCGTTATTCTCTCACATTCGCTTTTGCACTTACTCTCTCCACTCATAAACACTTTATATCACGTACTGTATAGCACATTTTCATGATCATTAACAAACATTTTCCCAAGAATCGCTTCCACTGCTATTTGTTATAGAGGAATGCCTACTTATTTGCGGTAGTTCAAAGTGCCATTTGGAATTTTCATTCATGTTTAAACTATCGGGAATTTCATTTTTCAGGAATGGCGGACGAGCCTTGATTCCTAACGTCGTTGGTCGTTTCTCCGGATTCTCGTCCAACATCATTTTTAATAGATGAAACTAAAATAATAGAAATTCTCTTTACTTTTACTATATTTAAAAAAGAAATTATGAAGAAGACTTTGTTACTTACTTCTGCGGGGTGTTGCAGAGAAAAATTATCTGGGAAAATTGACTTTCTTAAATTTGTTAAAGCAACAACTCTTTCCATTTCTGTTGAGAATGGAATCAACAATTCAAATAAAATTATTCCAAGGGAATAAATGTCGACTTTGTAATTGTAGTTATGTCCATTCATTTGTTCTGGAGACATGTAGAGATGAGTTCCAACGCGAGCGGTATGCACCTTCTTGAAAATGTTCATTTTATCAGTATTGCATGGTGTATGAACTCCGTTAATGCCTTCAGTCATTGCAGTTACAAGTCCAAAGTCGCCGATTTTTATCTTATCATCAAATGCAAAGAAAATATTGGAGGGCTGCAAAACAAATTTTTTGCATTACACATAAAACCATCACTATATGATACCCTAGCAAGCACTCATAATGTAAATATATGTACCTTTAAATCGCGATGAATCAAACCCTGCAAATGTACATACTCTACTGCGTCAACAATTTGTTGAAAAATATTCAAAATCCTATAAATATCTCGTTCAGTACTTTGTGTCTTGAGCCACTCTCTGAGACTCAACCTTTGACAAAGTTGCATTTGAATATACAAAAACATTTTCGTATTAGATTTTCCGCTGTCTTTACGCTTTCTTAAATCTAAACTCAGCTCCGATTTTCTCTTTACCAGATCTTTGTTTTTCGATTCTTCAAAAACAATAGAATCGTCTGTTCCATTGCTCTTGCTATCCTTGCTACTTTCAATCGACAACTGTACGCTTTCAGTGCAGTTCTCTATTCTGCACTCACTTTGACCAGTCTCATTCTCATCCTCGTCTGTCGGCGCATCAAACACTATAAAAGAGTCATCATTGTTCTTATCAAGCTCAAATGCTTCACAGGCACTGTCTATAGATGACGCCTCGCTAGGTGGCACTTCTATATGTACAGAAGTATCTGCCATGGAAGATTCAGATGCGAAATCAGAATTAGGAAACTTTTTATGATTAGACCACTGCCGATCGTGCTCCTCCTGCCAGCCGGCCGGTGGACACTCCAGCCAGGCATTGAAGTAGCGAACGATGTTGTGATGATCCAATTTGGCTAAAGCTTTCACCTCACGCATAACGCGCTCTCTTGAGTATCGACTATTAGGCAAGGCGATTCTTTTAATTGCATAGTTACAGTCATCTATTTTATTTCTAGCTTCAAAAACTACTCCGTAACCACCCCGACCTAAGCAGTCCAGTGGTTCATAATCAGTCAGGTAGCGCGAATTGAAGTTAGCCTCACCGTCTTCCGGATTACTCTTGAGACTTTCAGCTTTGTGATCGACAACGTGTCGTTCAACAATTAAAGGCTAAAATAGAAAAAGTTTGTAGATGTATGTGTATGTATATATAGTTTTTAGAGAAATTTTTTTCATTAATTAAGGACGCAAATGATATTTACTGGTAATATAGCATCCTTGGTTTCAGCAGTTGCATTTAAAAGTCTCTGTGTTAACATGAAATTTAATAAAATAGCTGTAGTAATTGATATTATCACCACTTCTCTCCACCAGTACCACAGGGAAACAATAATAACTTGTACAGGGGTATCATCATCCTCTTTATATTCTATTGCTGGAGATGGTGATGAAGTCTCAACTGAAATTTGTTTTGGTCCTGTACCATTGCATTGACTGCCTCCGTCTAACTGAATCTGCTCTTTTGAATATAAATAAAATCCATTACCTGCGAATCAAAATAATGACAAAAGAAATTTTTATTATTTATAGCAATTTAGAAAATTATACTATAAACGTTTACTTAGCTACACAGAACGTACCGTTTATGTATTCTGAGTTATATAGAACAGATAATGCAGTGGTACTTAGTACTTCACTCATTTCAAACGGTAAATCTTTACTTTTATCATTTCCGACATCTTTAGAAAATTCTTTAAAAGCAATAAATTCTTTAATAAGTAAAAAAAGCAGTTCAACTTATCAGCAAGTACTTGGAAGAAGAAATGTGACTATACAGCCCTATTTTTGAGATGTTAATGTTGTAAGTTTATCTTAAAACAACTTTAACATTCATATTATGATAATGATGAGCTTTTCAAACTATTATAATCTTTGACGTAAAAGTTTAAATACGATACGTATGACTAAAAAAGCAGAATGGCAAGACTACGTATTACGTTAAATACAATTAATTTAATTAATATAAATTATTTTGTCGACATTTCTTCTTTTATTTAAACATGCAATTATATTTGTACTTACCAATAGCAGGATATGGTCTCCAAGGATACTTAATTAAATGAGTTGGAGCATGATCAATTGCTCTGCGAAAAGCAGGATTTTCTTGTATATACAATTGCCTTTCATGCATACCTATATAGAGCCCAGGACTTAAAGAGAATTCGGAATCCAACTCTGAATCTAGTTGTGAAGCTTCAAATAGATTAACTTCTTTCAGTGGTGTGATTGCACCATTTTCATATACCTGATCACCTCTCCACACTGTCACCACTGGAGAATCAAACTGTATTGAAATAAAAGTACATTTAAATTACATAAAACTAAAAAAATAAGCTTATAAAGCATTTATAAATAAAATAAACCTTGTATTCCCACAACTTAATTTGAGGATTGGTTTTACTGAAAGCTATAACAAGACCTTCAGGAACAATGGTCCGAATTTCTATTTCTAAAGTTACTGGTGGAATTTCTTGATGACAATCTGAATTCTCACGAGGCAACATTGTTAAATCATGTTGGCCTACACTGAAGTTCCACCTATACCAAAAAATAATTGTTAGTAAAAATTACCTCTTTTATAATATGTTTATCATATTTTTAAATGGTCTAAATTTACCTTTCAATTCCTGTCCTAGGTTCACCAGCTCTCACTGTATGTTGATGATGTCGAACAATTAAAACATCTTCCTCTACCAAGCTTTCTCCATCAGTTTTGTTAGTACAACTACTCATTTTACATTCATAAAGAATCCTCCCTGTTGTACTTGATATACCTAGAAAATGAAAGAGTTGTAGGAAAAGTTTCTATTTGTTAAAAATTATAGAATTTTATGGTAACATTAGCAAATTTAGTTACGCACCATAAGTTTTGGTCTCTTTACCACCAGAAAATATAAGGTCATCGGAATAACGAAAAGATGATTGCAAAAGCTGGTCCACTGAAACAGGTACAGCCTCCAGATTCTCTCCATCAAATTTATACAAGCCTCCATTCAGTGAAGGGATCAAGCGAACCCATTGACCATTGTTATTCAACTAAAAAACATTAATCAAACCTGAATTCAATTCATACTACTTTTATAAGCATAATTGAATAAATAAAAGTATTATATTGCATACATCTCTTCTATGAATGTTAGATGAAAGCAAGGGCTGTTTTTTAAAATCCAATGACCACTTTTTCTGACCTTCAAGTGCAGCATCAAGAGCTGTAAGTTTTCCATCTAAAGTGCTGACATACAGTAAACTGAAAAAAAGGCGAACATTTTTTCAATCGACTGCAAAAACTCAATCATATACATCTCTACATTACATTTGTCAGTTAAACAGAAGCAGTAATTTAAAAAAAAAATTAAATTAACTATTAAGAAACAGTTAAAAGCGCGTATGACTCATTCACGATCCATATATCGTTATAATTATACATGCACAGGTATACTGTACACACATAGCGAGTAAATCGCGCGCAGTATTCCGAGTATCCAGAGTAAATTCAATTTCCAGCCAATCAAACCGATATCTCGATATAGAAAATATATTCAACAGCTCGTATAATAGATAATTAATGTTTGTACGCGGCTCTGCCAGACTTTTTTTTATTTGTTTTTCTTAGCCCAGTGCGCGCCGATAAGTATCCAGGTGACTTCTGGAGCCTGTGCTCCGAAGTCTCTCAAACAACTGGCGCTGGTGTCAGGCCACGAAATTTGCATTACGTCATCCATTGTTGTTAACATCGCAGCTAGTCGAAAGGTCGTTGTAAAAATCGGAAAAAATCGAAGCAACGCACCCGAGCTCCAGACACTTACGAAAGTAAATAAACAATCGAGCCTTTATATTACATAGTAAGCATACTAGATATATGTATTACGTGTATAACTATGTGTACATACCTGCGGGACGGAACGGTGGCCGCTGAGTCCTTGCAGTGCGGCAGCTGTCTGATCTCGGCGCACGTCGTCGCCGCGAGCAGCAGCAATAAGATGCTCGGCCAGCTGCTCCATCGCGGCATCTTTACAACAATTCACAATACTGTAGTGAAGCTTCACTCGCGAGCCTGTTCTTCTCCACCTCGTATCGCTTTCAGGAGTCCTCCTCGTCCTCGGGACTGACTGTTGCAGCTGATGACGATGACGACGATGCACTCGTTGACGAGCTCCTCGGCATCCTGGTCGCACTGCCCGCGACGACCATCGGAAATGTCGTGGTAAAGTCGCTGGAATTCTCGCGCGCAGTACTTATGTGATCTCTGTGGACTCCGAACGGAACTGTTGTCGTTGTCGGACTGATGATAGGGGAACACGTCGGTACAGGATTTGTATGAACTGGGACAGCCGATTGGCTCTGCTCCGAATCGTAAAAGACATGCGCGAATGCAAATAGCGCTATAAGTATATATTATCTGAGATGATTCTTTTTTATGCTGTTCTCGCGCCAGAATAGGAAAAAGATGATGGTTTTGTTTGCAAAAGAGGAATGCTTATTTCTTGATTAATTTTGCTGCGGAGTTCTTACTAGTTTTAAAATATTTTTTATGCTAGTTTGGCATTCAGATCTTTTATGGAAATTGGTATTAATGATTTTTTAGGTACTGCAGCAATGAAAGATAATTTATACATATTAGTATTTAAATGTAACCTAATTTTTAATAACTGGATAAAGTTTATAAAAATTTCATGATTCTTCGATTTTTAATTTTCAATAGATAATTAAAATGTTTGATATTGCCTAAATATTTGTAAATGAATTACACAGTATTATAATTTATAACAACAATAAGTTTAAATATTTTTTATTCAGACGTTATAAATAAGTGATTAATGTATTTATGCATTTTTTCTGGTAAGACTTTGGTAAGCTCTTTAGCAGTCAACCATTCATGTTTGTTTTTAGTGGTGATAGAACCACTTTCATATCTTGCTAAGAAATAAAATACTTTGTCTTCACCTATATTGTCTTTTGTTTTGTGAACAGTATATCCAATAGGTACATTTCCATACAAAAAGGCATTAAACTTATCTCCACACGACTCAATTAATATTCGTTTGGCTGCCTGTTTCAATGTTTCTCCTTCATTCACAATGCCTTTCGGAGGTAGCCAAGCACAATTTTCTCCTTCGCTACTTTCCTTAGTAAACAGAAACAAACTATCGCCAAGTCTGCTTTTTAAATTATTATTAGTTTTTTCATCTGAAATTCTAGGGATGGTCGTTAAATTTTTCAATTCATTTTTACATTTTTCTTCGATATCCACAACAGTCTGAGCAATGTATTCTTCTGGAACCCTTTTCAACAGGTGCAACTTATCTTCTTTCAGCAACTCAAAATTTGATTTTAGGCTTTTTTCAAATTCTATTATGTTTAACGTTTTTTGTATTTTTTCTTCTAGCTTGGTTTTGTCCCGAGTTATGACTGGTTGTCGCTCAATACAAATTGACACATATATGTCACTCTTACATTTCTGGGATGATATCGACGACAAGCTTGCTGATGTGTGTTGATTGTTGGTTGATGGCAACTTTCTCAATGATTTCAACAAAGCACCATTTGTCCTTATGAAATTCATATTTTCTTCTTTATTTTGATTTATGAACTGTAAAATATTCTTTATTCCTTTAACTAGAAGTTGCTATCGACCAATATTGTTGACACTATAAATATACAAATTACGTACAAGTTGAATAATATAAGAACATTGATTTATTAAAGACTGATACTCTAATGTAAATATTTACGTTAAATAACGTGGTACCATAATTATTCTTTTCTCTCCAGAAATTGAAATTTTTTCAAAATGTTATGAACATAATTTCATAACCTTCCAAATTATCCTATGGTTTTTGTTGCTAAAAAAGTACTAGGTTTTCGGCTGCAAAACGGAAACACACTGTTCTCACTATATTTTATTATCTGTTATCTACACAGATTAGAGTAGATACTTTTATCGCGTAATTGCGATTTATTGCCATGCCGAGATAATGGCGCTAGAGTAGTACGCCCGCGTAGAATCAAAGTACTTTTAAAACACATGACGTATCGTTCAACTCAAAGCCATGTTATTATCAGCTTCAACGGCGGGATGGGATAATATAAATATAATCCCCATTTAAATTTTTCTATTTTTCGATACTTATTTTTTTCTCAGATTTTTACAGAAATGAGAAAACACGTGTTGTATACATTATAGCGACGACGCATTTCTTCACTTCTGGTATATGTGCATGCTGGATTAATAAGATTTACAGAATCGTCATATTGTAAGGCGTTTGCATCAGTAAGTAGATGAAACGGAAAATAAACTATACTTGTCTCCATTTCAAAAGTATAAAGTAACTTTTAAAATTATATTTAAACAGATAATTGTATCATACATCGATCGTAAATCGCCTCCAACTCGTAGCAATAATTTTATCTAGATATAGCTTGATAAAGTCCATAGCAAAACGAAGAAACTTCCAAAAGATAAATTTTATACTGCAATTTACAGTCACTTTTCTTCTTCAAAAGTGTGTATGCGTGTGTGTGTGGTGAGGGAGTGGGAGGGAGAGAGGGAGAGAGCATCGAGTAGTCGCGGGTGGCGACACCATCGACAGGCACTTCGATCCTTTCGTTCGCCCATCACAGCAGCAGCAGCAGCTGCCTCGACGTCGGCCTGCTGCCGATCATTCGCTCCCCGAGTGTCGTCGTTGCTTGCTGGGCGCAGTGCGTCTGACGTCAGGCAGCAGCAGTGCGAGGAGGAAGACGTCGGGAGAGTCGACGACGACGAATCGTTCAAAGTCCAGGCTTGCGCAGAGCAGCAGTCATGGCAAGTAGCGTAGGAGCTGTTCCCGGTAGTGTTGCTGCAATGACGACACCAGGCCAGCTGAAAATGTCGTCAAAGTTGCTGAGGCAGCGAGCCCAGGAGTTCCTGGCTTCGCGCAAGCACGCCAACAACCTCGTCGACATCATCGGCATGTGGGAGGTAAGTTTGACTTGGCCAGCTGCTGGCTCAATATTACCCAGAAGAGTCCACCTCGAGTTTTGAGGTTAGCTTTTCGACGTTGCGAATTCTTTCTCTCTCTTTGCGCTTTCGCCGTACATTCGTTCGAGGGACTTATCAAGCTGTAGATACCTATATGTCAGTACGATTTGATTTATTATTTTGCAGGGCCACACGCTCGCGTGCATACTTACGATGGAAACCATCTTCGGGGAGCTGCTAAAACGTAGAGATATGTACGTTGAACGTACGATATCCCTCACGATTTCAGGTGAGTCGATGTGCCATTTCAAAGCATTTTCGGACCTATTATTGTTCGAGCTTTTTGCGTTGTTGCGAGGCTTGGGCCGTTCAAGACGGCTCATTTTTGGTATAGTATTTATGCTGGCCGATCGAGTATATAGTTGGGCCGTTTCGTTGCGGACTTTCTGACGTTGTGATTTTTTATTGATTAACTTGGTACGCGCTTAAAAATTCATAAGAATATACAGAGATATCTTGTGTTCACAATGAAGAAAAATTTGAGTTTATACTAGTGTAAAGCTTTTAATGCTCTGTATATTGTGCAATTTTTCATTGTCTATTTAATAATTGGGGATATGGTATTTCTATTTTTAATGTGAAGCTCTTTTTACATTTTAAACGATACTTCGTGAACAGACACTTGTAGACAGAGAGATTCTCTTGTGATATATTTATGTCTCAGAGCCACAAGAGTATTTGTAAAACATTTATTCTGATGATGAAGTAGTAAAATAACAAAACGTTTGTAATTCATTCGATCATTTAGAACCCACGGCTGAAATGAGGTACACTAACTGGCTGCGAAATTGTTACGAAGAGATCTGGGTAAAAATATTGAATTGTATGGAAGATCCTCGACCAGCCATACAAACACAAGCTTTAACAACTGCCATTAAGTTAATGGCAGCAGAAGGGAGGTCTCCCTTGGAACGAGTAGAACATGTAGAATATTACTTTCCTTTGCATCGACTAAAGTTAATCATTATGAAACTCTTGTCACCAGAGAAAGAAAACTTTTCTCTCATTGCAAGATTCCAAGAAATTTCTAGTTATTTGGATGCACTCTTTTTCACCTGGAAGTGTCTTCCAGCTCTCACCCCTAAAAGACAACCACAACATGTATATATTAGGAATTTATTAGAATTTGTGCACAAGTTGCCTCTGCCAGAAGAAAATAATAGTCGTAAGAATATATTTTTCATTGTCTTGCTTAATAATAAATTGCATTTATAGAATAATTTTTAAAATAATTCTAATATTGTAGAAAATGGAAACAATGATAATCCAGAATTACTATGTGGACCACAACAAGGTACATTGAGTTTTCATTGAAAATGTTCATTTATTTACAATTTAGAGAATACGTAATTGTTATTTTCTGTACTATTTTGTTTAGCTGCCGGAGAATTCAAATGTGATTACGCTAGTGCTAAAAAAGCTTTAAACAAAGTTTGGTCTTGCATAATGCATTGGGAGCTCACACCACAACTACATAAACAATTGCTTATTGTTCTCTTAGAAAGAGTGATGCCACACTTGGAAAAGCCAGTATTAATGACAGATTTTTTAATGGACTCTCTGGATGCAGATGGTCCTATAGGTTTACTAGCACTTCAAGGAGTTTTTGTATTAGTCACTAAACACAATTTAGAATATCCAAATATTTTCACTAAGCTGTATTCCATGTTTGAACCAGAAATATTTCATACTAAATACAAAGCTCGTTTGTTCTACCTCTCAGATCTATTCCTCAGTTCAACGTAAGTATAATTTTTTTTATTATTTTTTTTATTACATAACTGTTTATCAAGTCTATATCTATCAATACTCTCATTGCCACAACCGTTTCTTAATCTTTCTTATTTCTCGCAGACATTTGCCAGAAGCTCTCGTAGCCGCGTTCGCCAAGCGACTGTCCCGGTTAACCCTGGTGGCCCCGCCTGAGGACATTCTTATAATCTTGCTGTTCATTGGAAACCTGTTGCTTCGGCATCCTGGCCTCAAGCGCCTTATTGACCATCCCCAGAATCATCAGCTCATCTCTAAGGAGGAGACAGGAGCGGGCGATCCTTACCTTATGGAGGAGAGAGACCCGCTCCAGAGCAATGCGTTGCTCAGCAGCCTCTGGGAGATCAAAGCCCTCCAGTGCCATATACTGCCCAGCGTTGCAACAGCCGCGAGGTTCATCCGTGATCCCCTGCCTTCGGTCGAGTACGACATGGCCTCGGCTCTCGAACGCACCGGTGGTCACTCATTCGACCGTGAAATCAAGAACAAGGTCAAGGATATCATGCTCACCTTTGAAAGACCTAGCTCCATGGCTTTGCCTAAGGGCGAACGTATTTTGCAGTACTGGCAACTCACTACAATGCATTAATCAGGGGACTTGCACGCTGAGCGGGTGTCACGTCGCTCGGAAAATCTTTCTGACTTTTCTGTCGGTGCGTATAGTTAGCGAAACGTGATATTTATCGATGAAGTTTTATTTTGTTTTATTGTGATACATAGAACTCGCACTCGGTTTAGAATGAAATCTATGTAAAGGCGGAATTGCCATATGGTGCCTTGGTTATCTATAGATTTTTTATTATATAAATGAATTTTTTTATGTATCAATTTACATATAATTTATACATTTTGATAAAATTTTATTACACTATGTGTATTCTGGTGCGAGTAAAGTCAATAATGCTAGATTCAAATATAAAGCATGTATGCAGAGCCATGTGATACAGGTTTTTAATTATATTCAGTTCACTTTAAAGAACTTAACGTTCACTTTAAAAAACATTGCATTAAAAGCAAGCAAAGTTGTGAGATAAATATTGCCTTTCATAACTGTATATCGCGGAAAATTAAACTTTCAAATATGCAAGTTCCCTGTTTGTGAAAGTTAACACACAAGTTTTTCGTGTATGGTATTGTCAAATATGTTACGCCGTTAGTGCAATAAGAGCATAGATAAAAAAAATCATAAATATATCCTTGACTTGAGAAAGACTTAATAAACAAAAACATTTTCTTGGAGTATTTCTTTGCTGCAGATTAATGCGTCTGCTTGTGTACGTTAAACGTATTGTTATACTACACTGTGTAATCCATAAACGTTAATGCCAGTTTATCCTTGATGTAGTAATTTAATTTTTGTTTATATGTACCTGGATAATGTAATGGATAACAGAGAAAAAAACTTAGAAAATAATTTTTTTCTTAATGTTATATTCTTGATTATTTAGTATACTCGTTTTTCCAATGACAAACTTTCAAAAAAAAAAGGAGTAATGTTAAAACCAACAATGAAGTTTGTTGTTGGAAAACATAAAAAACGAGGATAAAAAATTCTGGTAAAAACAATGACGACGCTTTGAATATTTGAATGAAATATTGACTTGAGCAGTTAGTAAATAACACTAATTTTGTTATAGAAATCATTTATACACGCGAATGTGAAATAATAAAATATTTTAATTTAAAACAAATATCATAGTAACATGTTTGCATCTTTGTTATGCCAGATTCCTATCCTATTTTAAAATATTGTACTTGTAAACACAATTAAAAAATAATTTTACAAAGTTTTTACATTTACATCTTAACAGATAAAAAGGCAGTTGGCGAAATTCTCATATTTATAAATATAACTTTTAATGCTCTAAAATCTAACAAGAAGTATACAATCTGTACATTTTTCATAATTTCAGTAACATGAGTTACGGTTTTCCTCTAGCTTCCAGTATCTGAAATAAAGAAATGTATTATAATAAATGATATTTTTTTCGTGACTAAATGAAAAGTAAGTGTTGTAATACCAACCTCAGTAAGTTGCTTCCACTCTTCGTCAGAAAGAGCATGTTTGATCTTGATAAGGATATTTGGTGGAATATTAGGCACTATCGGAGCAGTTATGTTGCTCTGCAAATACGGAATTTCTAAGAGTTCAGCCACTGTAGGTCTTGCTTTAGCATCACGTTGAAGGCATTTGCGCATTGCGTCGACCAAAATTAGTGGTACTGGTTCGGATCCGGTTTTTAGAGGAAAATTTATCTTGTGTTTGGGATCAGTAATAGCACTGATTTTAGCCCACTGTTGACGAATATGATTGAACGGAGTTACGCCGTATACTAGTCCATACAAAATACAACCCAATGACCAAACATCGGATTTGTAACTTATCTACAAAAGAATTTCGTAAATTTTAATGTAAGAGTTTTTTTGGATTTACTTATGCATAATTTTGTGAGCTTTAAAATATTTGTATAGAGACCTTGAATTTATTACTATGATTCGGAGAATCGGTGCATCCTGCATTAACATCCATGAGTGCCTCGGGACTGATATAGTTTAAAGTGCCGATCGGACAATTTTTAACAACAGATGTCATGTCCGAATTGATATTTGATGCAATGCCGAAATCTATTAGTTTTAATCTACCTCGTACTAATAAAAAATTTGCTGGTTTTAGATCGGAATGAATGACGCCTAAAAATGACATTAGAAAAGTTAGCTTTATTACAGAATATATACATTTTGATTTCAAGCAGAAAATTTCTTACCATTTTCATGGATGTGTTTTACTGCAGTCAACATTTCTGTCCAATAGTAAAGAATCATTGTCAGCGGGATTTGCTTTTTTTCTTGCAACATAGACTTCAGTAAACGACTCAAATCTGTATCACCTATTTCCATAACAACATGGACCCATGGTTGTTTTATCTCACTGAAAATTTTGATTTATTACTTAATGGTGTGCAACATAATGCGATAATTAAAGAAAAAAAAGAATATACTTACAAATTATACATATGAACAATGCAAGGAGCTTTCAATCTGTCAAGCATACAAATCTCCTGCAAACACCCTTGAGCTGAATCCTTATCCATTTTACTCAGATTAACACATTTAATGGCCCTTAGTTCTGAACTAGATAAATCTTGTGCCCTTACAACTTCACAGCTCATTCCCTGGCCAAGAACACCCAATACTAAATATTGACGATCCTTAACAGTTATGAATTTATTTTGTCTTGTATTCCATGAATTAAGCTGTTGAGGAATTGAACACTGAATCGTTTGCATTTGCTCTGCTTGGTTTGTAATTGGAGGATGTGAACTTTGACTTTCTTTCACTTGATAATTATCTGCTATTCTTGGGGGTTGCATGTTGCTATAAGCATTACTATGATAGTCCATCTTTGGCTTGCTGTCAATGTGGGAATTACTAGAATGTCTTGATTCGGATACTGATAATTTAGAATGACTTTCACATTTAACAGTTTCATGGGGATTAGGATTTCGATTTTCTTTAGTTTCGTGATTAATGTGAGCGGAGCTATATATAGGTTTCTTTTCTTGAAAATTTTCAGGTTTAACTATATTGCCACTGTCTCTTGAAATTGGAGGGCTTAAATGAGTTTCATTTGGTGCTTCCTGTAACTTTGGAAGTTGTGGTCCATGTGTTGGGGCTGAATACATTGTCTCCACTAATGGTCTGCGAACACTTTTACTTTCTCCAGTAAAGTATCTAGTAATATATATATGGTTACCACAGATAAAAATTGTATCTTAACAAAAAGTTTTAAACTCTTATACATACCTTGGATTCTCATGTCTAGAACTTTGTGACTGAGCAATACTTGTTGCTGGAGTTTGCATAGATTCCCTAGATTCTCTGGACTCTCTTGAAGAAATTTGACTTTGTAATGGAGTCTGAGCCATATGTTGTTGAGACCAATGTGAAAATATTGTAGCAGGTGTTTGTATAGAATTTTTAGCAAATTCACTTCCAATCTTGTTTTGAGGTGTTTGAAAGATATTTCTATGCGAGTGACAGGGATTTGGTCTAGCAGATCCTTGTGGTTGCTTCATTGGAGTATCCATTGTTGCTACTGATGGATTTGCTATTGACTGTGAACTAGAGCATTTTGTATTACTTATTTGGTCTGCCTTTGAAGCCATTGAAGCTTTGTCATCACTCATTTCATTACTATGTTGTTTATTAAGACATGAAGAAGAAAATCTTTGATGTTCATGACTCTCTTGATTTACAACTGAATTATTGGAATGACGTTTTATGTCAGGAGAATATTTAAGTTTGGTATTCATATCACTTGGATCTTTCATAGAAGATGATTTTCTCTTATCTAGAATCGTAGCAGGCTTTGGTTGCCATTGAGATTGAAGCGTGACACTCTCTAGATCACTAGAGTTCTTGAAACTCTTAAGCTTTGCTTCAGTAGAAGCTTTGTCTAACAATAATTTTTCTTCCTCAGTCTTTTTTACTACATACTCTGTAAGTCTCAAAGAATCTTTCAAATAAGCATTCAAAGCTGACTTTGACTCAGCTTCTTTGATTCTAATATTGCTATCGTTCGTTTTAGTTGATTCAAACTTTTCAATAGTGCTTCTAACAGTGGCAGTAGCAACAGCAGCTTCATCGTTGCTTGCAACATCTACTTTAACATCAGTTTGAGCTAATAAACTGGGATTGGTTTTAACATCGTCAACCATTTCCTCAGAAAGCGGTTGAAAACCACCTTCAAAATCATCAAACTCTTCGTCCGAATGGTCTGAATTTGAAGCTGGATCATCAGTGTCATCGTCACTCTCATCAGCTAACAATTTCTTCACCAGCACAGGTTTAAACTTTGGTCTTGATTCGGACAGCCTATGCTGAATGGAGTTGTCATTGTGACTTTCTTTCTCATGAAAAGAGTGTTCTTCCATGTTGAATGAATTGTCTGCATTAAAAAGAAAAAAAATCAGTAAGTCAACAATTCCCACAACATGAATAAATTGAGGATAAAGAGTAGATACGTCGTAGAAACAAGTACTCACAAAACCAGCAATAACAAAAAATACACAATGTATAAATATTTTCGTGTCGCTGAAGATAATATTAAAAACTGGCGAACACAAAACTGAAAAAAAACGTTGCGAATCCTGCCCTACATATTAAACACTCGGCTTTGTCCTCTTCGCACCTGTCAATCCTCGGATTCAGAATCGAATCTCTGGCCCGAAAACGAAATTTGTGAATCCCGAGTCGGAATCTTAACGAAGGCAAGCACCAACAGACCCTCCACCCATTTTGCGGCGACTGACAACTGTTGCAACGGTTTTGAACTTCAAAAGTTCACATAAGTGTACGCGAAACAGTGTTTTTTCTGTTGTTAAAAAAGTGCGGAGACGATGCATCCGCGTACCGGTTCTTTGTCTGTTGGAGCCGAAATTCGAATACCATAGGTTGGTCCTCATTGGTTGAAAATTCGCGGACGCCATTGTTCGGTATCTGGGGATTTTCGAATGTTGCTAGGGAGGATATATGGAGCCGGCGTACCTATTATAGTAAGTTTCGTAATGCATAGAAGCTTGTGCACAAGTTTTGCCCGTTCTGCGGCCAATGCGTATCGAGATATAGATGAAAATCCTCAGAGAACAGATTCAAAAAATGCTACAGAAATTCTTAAATGTAGGTAAATATAAATCCATGAAAATAGGTATTGAATATACAAAGCACATTCATTTTTTTAAATAAGTCATGTATTAATTATAGATCTTATCGATTTACATTTTGTATTTGAACAAAATACGAATTCGCTAGTCAAAGAAGGACGTCTGCTCAAAAGGAAAAACCGTTCATGTATGTGTTACAATAAAAAATCTGTTTAAAAAAGTTTTTTTTTTATATATTCGGCGCTCCGTGCCGCCCTCACGCTGGAAGGCTTGCCGAGTTCAAATCGCAAGGGAATCGCTTGAAGGTTGAACTAATACTCAATAAATCTAAACTAAAATAAAAACATTATTATTCGCTCTGAGAGTCTGTTACTAGAACATCCCCGTTGCAAACTTGTACTTAATTAATAAGAAGTCGAACTTCCAAGGGAGCGTGGCACGGAACGAGCGGTAAGAATAGAGCTTATACGACAGTAGAATACAAACTTTATCCTCTAAATTTAATTTAGTCGATATAATATAACAGGCGTGTCCTCATCACTGTCCAAAAAATCTGATTCTGCGAATCTATGAATCTACACAACAATTCGCTTCGGTCGCAATTCACACTCATTATTTTATTCGACAATTAAATTAAATTATGCATAACAAACATTTTCATCATTACTTTTTTCTTTTCAATATTCTTTTTTATACACCAGAAGTTCTTAAACTGGAAAAATGAATGGATCGCTGAATCCTCAAGGAAAACTATAAAGAAACTACAAAAGTAAAATAGTAAAATAAGCACAAACATTTATAGTATTCAATAATATGTAAGTAAATATAGATAGCCTTTCGAGTCGCTTCTTGTATTACACAGTTATTTACCTTTGATGAATTTCAACTGTACATTATTAAAAAAATTTAATTGTGTCAAGTACGATATTCAGTTAAGATTCATCAAAAGTCAACTCGAAATAAAATTACAATAAATGGAACAGAATCGTAGGATATAATGATAACGATTTCTTTGTTTCATTTCGCAATTAAGAAATCTAGTTTATGCACATTTTACTTATTTTTATTTATTAATTTCATCAAGTTTCCCTCGTGCTACCTGCGCGCTCCTTGTTTCTTGACAAACTTTCGCATCATCGGAAAGCATTCTTGAGCTTAGGAACTACTTGGCAGCAACCATAATGACGCGTGTGACTCATACAGACAAATACGTTCTACTTTATCTTTGCTCTTATATCCTAGCTATTATCCTAGGTGTATTTCTTCTTTTTTCATACTCAATTTCGTGGTTTTCTTTTCGCTTTTCAGCTTCTCTTCTGTATTTATTTATTTATTTCTTTTCTTGAATGGATAAGAATCTTTGTGTTGCACGCACAAACATGTCTCCCGATCAAAAAAAGAAAAATAGGTCTTTAGCTCAGAAATCAAAATGATATACAACGCTCTCTTTTTCTCTTTAACAACGTCAGAATTATTGCAGAGACCAGCGGAAAAAGTTTAAAGTACGGTCTTCTCCTAACGTAAAATCAGCGCCACGCGAAGACGCAAGGAAAGAGACTGAGAGAGATATATATAAAAAATAATATTTTATTTAAATCTTAGGGACGAAATTAAGATTTGCATTTCGATTAGTGTGAAGTTTTTTTTTCTTTCTAAACTATTTTTAAACGATCTTAGCGCTTTCCATTGTTGTAATTCAACGATCGTAACGGCTGTTTGAACGTAGTTGCCGATTGCTGTTGCACTTGATAAGCTAATGGATGAATTTTGAATCCGTATAACCTGTAATTAAAGTAAAACATCAGTTAAAATATTGCAGATAAGCAGGAAATTAATTTTGTTAATGGAAAACAGCCTACAGTGACATGTGATTTAATTTTATAAATAAATTAACTGTAAATACTGTTTTTTGAACGTGGCTGGTATTTTTTTTAATATAAACCAATTAGGACACAATGAATCACAGCACAAACATAATCTAAAAACGTGTTTCATACCTGGGTACAAATTGATTAACCGCACGCTTTGGTCTGTATTCAGGATGAACCATGAACAGCATGTGTGGGAACCCCGTTCCAAAGTACGCTCCATCGGTATGATGATGTCGGGAGCCTTTCGGTGTGTAGACATCCATGCACTTTGGACAATAATTTTTTACCATGGCTTCACCAGGGATATCACTCAATCCTAATGGAAGCATAGGCTGTGCTTCACAGTACACTCGAGGACAATGTCCAAAGTCACCAGCCTGATATTTCTCAATCATTTGAGCAATCCCTCGGTTTGTGAGAATGTAGCGAGCATGGATGAGCCCATACAACATTTCTGCTGCCTGCTCTATGAGATCCGATTGATTAGGATTATCATCCAGATCCTCATCTGTAAAGGAAACATTGTAATCATGTGAATCATTTCTAAATTTTAATATTCAAAATTTAACAGCCTACAGTTTCAAAAGAAGTTGATACTCTAATAGAATAGTTGGGTAATCACTCTCAGAATAGATTAAAAATTAATACTTGAATTTGAGTGATATATATGCACTGGTATGCATTTTACTCAATTAAATCTGACTAAATATCTAGTCGAATGTAATCTGTATACCCAGATTGACATTCTAGTTTTGCTATGTTGTCATTTTGGGGTACCTAAAATATTTTGGAGTACACCCAATGTAATAAATTGTTTTACTAATTTAACTCAAAGAAACTATCTTTTAACATACCAGGCTCCAAATCCAGGATCATGTCCAGTGCTTGGCGATAATGTGGAACCTGTTCATTGAGCCCTGTCAGGTTAAACTTGTCCTGGATATAGTCCTCATCAACCTACAGAGTAAACAATTCTTAGGATTAATCGCTACATTTTTTAATTATGAAATAGAAGAGTTAGCATGCTGTCTCATTTTTGCCACTCCATAAGCATGAAGTCATACAAGTACCCTTCACCAATCAAACTTGCACACATAAACAAATGCAATGCATACTACACGGCAATAACAACAACAATAATAATAATAGTAATGCATAGAAGATACTCACCTCGCAAAAGAATTCATTTCCTTTGAGGCCGCAGAACCACGAAATCCACGAGACTTCCTCCGAACTGCTCATCTTTCTGTTCAAACAAGACAAAACCATGTTACAGACCAGTCAGCAAGTACCAACCACTCAAGCAAGCTACAAACGTTAACTCCATCAGGAGCAGCTGCACTCAAACGATATAATGAGGATGATAACAATACCTCTCTGGCAACCACAACGTCGCGTCTCCCTCTCTCTCTCTCTCTGAACACTCAGGCTTAGTCGTGCACGAGGTTGCACGCCGAGAGCACGTGAATGCGTGTCGGGGAGGTAGCTACATACCTATACCCTGACTACCACGAAAACGTGCATTAGGTTTCCCTCTTCCTCGTAGGTGGAAGCGCGAATGCTATACAGCAGCAACGAGACGCGAGCAAGCTGAGAGAGAAAGAGAGAGAGACGGAGCGGCAAAATGAGTAAAAAAAATGCCTATTCTGTTCCCACGAAGTAGATATAGGTGGGCTGTGGTACTACAAACACGTATGGGAAAGAAAGTAGCGAGTATGTGTCGCCGAGAGCGCGGAGTTAAGGTTAGAGCGTGGAATGCCGCGGGCCGTGGGCTCCGTTATCGGAGCAGCAACAGACACCCGTTGGCGAGGACCGAGGAGACGAGCTGCTTATTCAATGCAATGTTTATTGGCCGCCAAGCGCCATGCAGTGTAACAGGGGCGACGGTGCGGACTCCATGATAGTAGGTACACGGTACTTATACCTACATCGACAAAGAGTGAGATGGGCGACGGGGGGAAGGAGAGAAAAAAGTAGAGAGAGAGAGAGAGTGAGAGGATAGGTAGAGCGGACGATGAGTACGGATTATCGTTTGAGATGTTTCAGCTACGTACTCGCCGGCTGGAAAAGCGAGGATACTCCGGACGTGGCTGCTCCGGCTATTCTCTCGCTCAAGATGCCCGACCGAGTTATAGCACAGCACAGTACTTAGCAGCAGCAGCAGCAGCAGCACACAGACCACAGACCGCGCGCGCTGTACTCACACATACAAACATGCATGCAGCACACACACACAGGCTGACACGCACACCAACAGCGACGAAAACGACGAGTCTCGCGCGTTCCTCCTCTTCCGTGGGGCAGCGCGGAGGCAGTCTGGTGATCACAGGACGTCGACGAGGGAGCCGGAGAAGCGTAGGAGACTGATACGGGGGTGAGTGTATCCCGGAGGGTGCTTATCTGCGTCAGCTTACCTCTTGGTGCCTTGATTAGCCACGCTTGCTCAATCTCCTACTCGCTCGCTCTCTCTCGCGCGGCAGCAGCAGTAAGCAGCAGTCTCGCGCGCAGCTCCGACGACCGACGAGATCCGCTAGTCGTAGCAGTCCGTGGAGTCTCCGATCCACGCACACACCGCCAACCTTCGACGATGACTACTTTCAACCTGCAGATGTCGCGCCGGGTTGCTGTATACTCTACTCTACTATACTCTACTCGTCTTTTTGCACAAGTACAATGGCTATACTATAGCCAAATGGAACGAGATATAGTTATATAGGAGTCGGGGGCCGGTGTGTGATCTGCAAACGCGTCAAGTCAAGGGCCAAGAGGATGACTCCGTAGTAGACTGACAAATTACTCGGCAGTCTCGGCTGGAAGTGCAGAGCTCGTGGATTCGTGACGCCACCTCACGGAACACAAACAGTTGGATTTTCGTCATTTTATTGCGATGCTGCAAAGCGCGCTCTTATTGTATTTGTTCATTCGTATATCGGTAAGACGGGATAACTAGTCGATTTTTGAGAAAATCAAGGAACCTTTTGGATTATAAAACTACGATATAGCACTCAACATAGTCCGTTCATCTTCGTTAGGATTCGTTTTGTCAATTGACAAAAAAAAGTTTTTTTTAATCCGCTTCTATAGACTTCTTAAAGTAGCTCATTAAAACAATTATAAGTAGTAACGATCCATTTGATTTTAGTGAATACTCTTTTGAAAAAAACACATGGAAAATCGACTTTTATGCATCTATATACAATTTTGAATTTGATTTAAAATTCTTTCGCTCATGTGCTCGCGTCTGCAGCGCTGCGCGTCTACCGCGCTTTAAATCAAAGAATATGCTCCAAAAATAAATGAGAACGGTATATTATATAATATAGATAAGTCCTCAGTTTCCGGAATAACGACATATAACTTCATGTACTTTTGCGGCTTTGCAAAAAGCCAAAAATGCACACACTATGATCAGCGACTATTGTCAAATTCTGTTTTCATAGTACAGACAAAGTACTTATATTTACAGTTTTTAGTAGATAAACAGTAAGTTTTATAGGTGAGTTTGCGCTTATTACGGAGTCCCGAAGGGTATACCTATTACAGAAAAGAATTAAAGGGGAGGATGGAGCTATATTGACACGAGGCAATACTGTTATTCGTCTATATCTTGCGAATACCGCGCAACTGCAACATATGAATCCAACATCTTAAAGGTGGAACTGTTCCGAAAGGGGCCATTATGTCACTAAAAGTGTTAAAAGCTATGAGGAAGCTGTACGTAAAAATTGAAAAATAGGCTGAAAAACATTAAGTAGAACATTTTTTCGTATTTTTAAAACCCTCTTGTACTTATAATTCGATGTAGACAAAATTGACCCAATACGGTCAAAAATTGCCCCACCTCTGGGGTAATTTTGTCAATTACGAGTCCTCCAGCCGGATTTTAATTGTGACAATTTAGAGGGCTGAAAATTTTTGTGTAAAAACTTGAAACCTAGTCCTTGAACCCTGTAGAATCAATTTTTTTTAATTTTCATTTATCTTTATAGAACTAAAAATCAAATTAATAATATTGCCAATTCTCCCCTAAGTATAGTATACACATGATTAAAAAATGCTATACAGGGGCTGCTTTTGAATTAAAACAAAATCGAAAGATGAAACAACTTAAATTATATAATCAACCTGATTCCTTCTTTTACTACTTACTTGCCGCGCAAGCTGAGAAATCCTGAAACTACTTTCGCATGAATTTCGTTCTCTAGCTCCCAAGTAGTATACAGCAGAAACTGATGAGACCTGCAGAACCAATCGCGAATTTGGCGCGCTTGAAAAACCTCATGCCTATATAAACTATTAGATAAAACCCAAAAATTATTACTATCTGAAGCCATTCGCTAGGGTGATATATACTCACCTATTATTCTCAACAGCCTCAATGAGCCCAACCATTCGAGGCCCGCGAAAAATACGCTCCTAAGTCTGGTATGCAATAATACCCGCAGCATCGGTCGCCCCGCTCCTCGTCGGTTCGAATTGGAAAAGCTCTGCTGGTGGCGCGCGCGGCTTCATCGCATCAGTAGTGCCTCTCCGCGAGTGATCAGATCGGATCGCCGAGCTGCAGTGGCTTGCGACAACGACGAAGCGAGACGACGAGTTTTGCGCGGCGCGTGCGTGTGTTTTTCGCGGCGACGAGGAAATTCTCTCGCGGTGCAGTCCCTTTCATCGACAAGTTGAGAGCTCGTACAGCGTTTACACCTCGAGGTAAATCCTGCGCGCGTGTTTAGAGCGAGCGAGAAAGAGCCCGAGTGAGAGCGAGAGAGAGAGAGAGAGAAAAATTGCGCGAAGGTCTACGCTGTTATGCGACGGACGGATCTTCTAATCTAAGAGCGGTGCTGTGGCAAGGAGGGAGCGGATGATGAGGAAAGGGGAGAGAGACGAGGCGCGCGCTGGCGGCGGTGCAGTGTGTGTCGAAGTTTTACCTTGCTCCAGCCGCGCTCGGCGACAATAATAGACTTGGCTGGAACCTGCGCTTTTCTCTGCGATGCGCGCGCGCGCGCGCTGATGCCTGCACGGACGTACACTTGCCGATTAAATAAATTGGATCGGGTGTACCTATACTTATATACAGAGAATAGACGGATTACTGCTGACTACTTAATACTTCTATAGTCTAGCTGCGGCGCACCTAACCTTTGAGCGTTATTCGATTCACGCAATTCGATTTGTTCGGCCGAGTTTTGTCGTTGCTCCTTTTTCAGCTATTGCCTATTATAAGTATATAGTGTTGCTCGAGCTTGCTTGCGACCGAGGGTGCGACCAGTCACGGTGAGGTTTGATAAGATTCTTTTGTTGGGCTGCAGCGAGAGGTAGACTGCTCGTCGCCCGTTCGAGGAGATTTAGATATATACTTAAATATAAGCTTATAGTAGTTGACTCTTCATTCTGTGAAGTTTTTTGGGGCTGAAATTCGCAGCTGTCAGTTGGAAATTTATGACCCATTTCGCTACTTGGGTTTTAGCCTTGAACTAATATGGAATTTCATTTTATGAGAAATATGCTTGCCCGTCTTCTTATAATAATTCAATAATGCATTTTACTTTTCAATGCGCCGAATTTAAGATGTTTAAATTATTTTACTTTTTAAGAGTTTATTATACTTATGCTTGACTAAATATGAACTAGAAATATTAAAATTTTACTTTTGCTTTCAATTTCAAGATAATGGAGGGACAGCAGTTCTGTTTACGTTGGCATAACTTCCAAAACACATTGCTAAGCTCCTTACCAAAGCTGCTCGATGGAGGTTACTTAACTGATGTGACTTTAAGCGCCGGCGGGAGGCACATTCATGCCCATCGATTAATCCTTTCCGCGTGTAGTTATTATTTTAAAGAACTGTTCAAGGTATATACAAAAAAATTTTGCACAAATATTTTGTTTCTGTATAGTTCCATAAACTTTAGTCTTGCAACAACTTATTTCAGGATTTGAATACTCTACAACATCCTGTGATTATTTTACCTGGAATGGAGTATGCCAATTTGTGTGCTCTTGTAACGTTCATGTATAATGGGGAAGTCAATATTTATCAAGAACAACTTCCTGCACTACTTGCAATGGCTGACACATTGCATGTTCGTGGATTGGCGGATATTGCTGGGGTAAATTTTATTTTGTATTAATGTATCTCCCTACATTTTCCATAAACACTAATCAAAACTCCTAGAATTATATTTTATTTTTATTTTCCACGAAATTAACTCATTTTTTTCTCTAAACAGACTTCATTTTTAAATCCATTGCATGCTGCATGTTTACTTAATGATTTTCAAAGCTGTTTTTTTTTTATTACATTTGAACACATAATTTATTGTCTTACATGCCTTCTATAAAAAAATGTTGCTATCCTAGTTTTTTTAACAAAATTAAAACAGACGATTGTGTCGTTGTTTTGTTCAGGTGACTTAAGCACGCACATTCACTGTCATTTGCTCATTAGAGTAATGATAATGAATGCTCAAACGATACCCATGAGATCAAGAATCGTTGTGTGTGTTGCAAGAAAGTGAGCAAGAACTAAACTGAAATGGATGAACCCCACAATGGAATCCTTTCCTACGAGTAGAAAATTGCTCGACAGGTACAGAAAATGCTGCTGTCCTACTTCTGGTATATTATCAAAAAATTTATTTTCAATTACAAAATATATATGTATAAGCTTCACTTTAATGCAATCAAAGCTTTTTTTTTATATTTGTACTAAATATCTTAATATACATTTATCGTTTTGCTTGGTTATTCTAAAGCTGTACTCAAAAATTAAATTACAACGCCTATTATTCAATTAATATTTTTCACGTGAATTTTTAGTAAAAAAATTTATTTGAAAATAATTTGTTTGCAAAATAATTTTATTTAATACGAATCCTTAATTAATGTTTTGTATTTTATTATTTTTCTAAACACAAATAGGTCTGTTATCCTCCATTTTTTATTAATTCGAGATGTTTAGCGTGATTAATTATTGTTATTATTATACAATTGTAACAAAAGTTGTTTTACGTTTTCAGAAAGCATCCAGGTATGAAAATAATCAAACGCTCGATCCGCCACCTCCACTTGAAGAGAAAAATTTTCACTTAGCCGAAAAATTCGAAACGCCGGCAAAAAACGATCAGAAGGAACATGAGGAGATTTTAACACCAGAGCCTCACGAGGCGATGGAACCCATTGCTACAGACTTTCCTTCAGAAAATCTCGAACGAAATCTCGAAACTGGATCTGAATCTAATAATGTTAGTGAAATTAATGATCTCCCATGTAGTGTAAAAACCAAACCCTATTATTCTATCAATGCTAAGTTAAATCAACGAGAGAAGAAATCAAACTTTAAAATTGATAGTGGGCACTCGAGTAACACTCTAAAAGAGGAGTGCCAAAGTCCCTTACTGGAAAATGTAAAACCATTATTAACTGAGACAAACTTTAAGTCATTTCTCGGTGGTTCAACAACTAGCAGAGCTTCTCAAAGCTGTAACAAGACAAGTGTTACTTGTCTAATCTGTGGGAAACAATTAAGCAATCAATACAATTTACGAGTTCACATGGAAACACATAGCAACAGCTCATACAGCTGTGCAGCATGCTCACATGTGTCTCGATCTAGAGATGCATTGAGGAAGCATGTGTCCTATCGGCATCCTGTAAATTCTGCACAAAAAAGAGCGAGATACAGTTCAACAAAACCTTAACATATGCCAAACTTTCATTGCAGTGTAAAGTGTTTTCATTAGAAACAAATCCTTTCCACTGAAACTGGAAACATAACTTCAAAAGAGTTGAAAATTCAACCCAAATATTACTATAATAGAGGTCGATCAAAGGTCATTTTTACTGGAAATGATCACGGTGATAGTGCATCGACTTTTACATGTAATGGAAGAAGAGCAAGGAATTTTATCTATTTCGTGGATAAATAATAACGTGACAAGTATATGTGCAAGTTCTAATATGATGTCAATGAAGAAGTTTGAGGTTATGTTTAGAAGGAGAGGTGAACAAAGTTCCTTGAAGACCCCTTAGTGTTCATATTGTTATTACTGCTTGTTTGCTCTATTGTTATCGTTAATTCGTTTTAATTTAAGACGGATCTCGTTTTAAGATTGTTGTAGTTATGGCTGGTTAAGAATAAATTCCAATATCGGAATTTATAGTTTCTATTGTTATATAAAAAGTACATTATACAAAATTACTCACAACTTTCTTATATGAAAATGAAGATTTAATAACAAAAGAGACAGAAACAAGATTTGAATTTTTCAAAAAAATAATATTTAAAATAAAAATACACACAGTTTACAAATTTCATTTGAAACTTTTCAATTAAAATCCTTATGAGTTTGACTAATTAAATATTTCAATGATTGTATATCAAGTATTGTATTAAAAGATAATATACAATGCAATTGCGAGCTAGGAATCAGTGAGAAATAAATAAAATGCATCCGTTGTTAATAAAAGCTGTTCCTTGTAAAACAGATTATTTTTCAGCTCAATCAGATTTTCTCCACACGCCATATTTTTGTGTTGCAATCTTGTCCAACAGATATTACAGTTTCTTCATCTAACCACACAAGTTGAGTAATTTGACTCTGTGAATGAGCATCTAGAAACATATGTCGTTCTTAGCTAGATCAAATAATTTGTAAGAAAACAATAATTTTAACATTTTATCTTACTCTTAATGATCGTGTGTTTTGCGGGATTAGTAACGCTCCAAATAATAATTGTTGTGTCAAGACTTCCACTTGCGACCATTGAAGACTCTGGATTCCATGCTACAGTATTTACTCTTGCATTGTGGAAGCCCCATTCCTTATTGTGTGCCAACTAAACATAGAATAAAAATTATTTTTTAGTACATACATGTTTCTTGAAATTGAATACTTATTGCATGCTACATTTAATATAATATATCCTCATACATTGCTATAGCTTTAAATAAAACATATATACTTGATTGCATTCTTCACGAATATTACATACATGAAGTGATAAATCTGACTTGACTCACCTTCTACGTAGTTCCATTTGTTAAAAAGGTCGTTAAAATAGCACATGTTAGTATTTTTGTTCAAGTTTCGAGTTATGATTTTGTTAGTGTATGACAAAGAATTTGAAAATGAAATGATCAGTCACCTTATATTCTGGGACTACATAGAGTACAACTTTGCGGTTTGCATCACAAGCAACTAAATATTTGTTGTCCGGACTGTAGGATGCATCAGTCACTGGTCCCAGATGTTCCAATTCCGTTTTTGGCGTAAGATTGGTTCCATCCAGGGAATAGATGTATACCTATGATTATAACATAAAATCCATTAAATTTGCGTTCGTAAATAATAGATTAAAATTTATGACTTTTACCTTATTATCTGAACTTGAGCCTACAGCGACATCGCCATTCTCTTGATTGATGGTCACGCAAGAAGGATCGTAGTTGATTGGCAAGCCAGATACCTTCTTTCCTTCTTTAGTAACGACGAGCTGAACAAAACATCTTCTAAATCAATCTCCCTATTTAACTTTGAAAGCGGTAAAGAAAGAATTGAGTTGCCTACTTGTTTAACAGCCGCGACAATAACAATATCACCATAAATATCAAGTCCACGTGGCTGTGAACCCAGCCTCAATACTGACGTATTCTCGTAAGAGTTTGTCGCAATGTCGATCGTTCTCAGAGTATCGTCGATTCCCGCGGTGTATACTACGTCGGCCGATGCCTTCATTCCGTTGATCTGGTTACCGTGACCCTGACCCTGGACGCGATCATTCTCCCCAGTAGCTGATTTCCAGTTCGTTACGTATCCGTCGTGCGATCCCGTGTATATTGTACTTTTGTCCTGGCTTGTTGTTAATACTGTAATTGGTTTGTTGTGTCCCTGCAGAGAAACCATGCAGATTAGTACGTATCGCGACTGACTTTCGTTTTACGCATGCCCAGCAGAAGCTACATGCTCCTTACCTTGACTACCCTCAAAGGTTTTAATGGGTTGTTGAGATCAAGGTAATTTATAAAGCCACTTAGTGAAACGGAGAGTACGTGGTTTCCTTGCCACAAGCAGCTCACCTAAAATATCAGCATTTTTAGCAAGAATATACAGAAGTTAGCTACCAAGTAAAAACGGTCATCATCGTTTACTTGTTGATCGTCAACCGTATTTCCCATGATGAACTCGTCGACAAGAGTTCTCGTTTCCACGTCCCAGAGCTTGCACGTTTTATCTCCCGACGCAGTCAACAGCTGAGTACCATCTGGTTTCCAAGCGACCTGTGATATCAATTTTCCACGTTCAAAAACTTTTCAATTCTAAGAACACCAAGGCAAAATAAGACATTCACTCACTCCATAGACACCTCCTTGATGGGCAGGCGAGCCGACTTCTCCGACGAGCTCGGAACTCGTACCGTCGTACAGATAGACTTTGCCGTCAAAACCTGCTGAGGCAAACAAATGGCCGGTCGGTGAGTAGCGAACTGCCTGCACGAAACGCGTGTGATCTTGCTTTGTCATCCTGAATAAAAAAAGTTAGCGCATCGATAACGCAATAGAATATAGTCAAAATACGTCGAAAGTATGTCGATTGTCGCACATACTTGAACTTGAACGGAGGTCCCTCGAAAACAGCGATCGTATTATCCTCGCTACCGGTGATGAGTCGGAAGGGACGGGACGGCCGGAAGTCGCAAGAGTTGATCGGTTTGCTCTGACCAGAGATCTCGCCCACAGATGTGCCGGTTTCGGACATGAAGACGTGGCCGAATCGCTCCCTACCCTCGCCGACAACGACCATCCGCTGGTTGTCCGGCGACCAGGCGATGTCCTTGATCGGACCGCCGATCGGGTGGAATTCATTCTTCAGAATGTGCTCCTTGTTCACGGTATCCCAGATCCTCACCTTGCCCGATTGATCTGCGATAAATCAAAGTTATATAGGTATATTCATTGAAATTCATTCCCGACAATATACGATAAGGTATGGATGTATAAAAGGCGAGTATTTTTTTGATTATTTTTATTCAGACAGCTTACCTCCGGAAGCGATGTAAAAACCGCTAGGCGAGTATTTGGCTACGTTGACGGGACACGAGTGCTCGGTGTAAATATCCGAGATAGCGGGGTTCTTAAACATGTATAATGAAAAGGTAAGTGTGGATAGCAGATTTTAAATTCATTCTTATGCTTATGTATACTTACGTCGATATTTCGGATGATTACGCTGTTGCCATTGGTGTATAAAAAATTCTTGCCCTTCGGATCGCCACCCAGGACTAGAGGCTGGCCTCTCTGTGTGCGCGGGAGTGTCGCGAAAATGTATTCTGAAAGTGAAACGGTCGGAATTAAAATTAAAAAGAAAAATGGTAATACCATCACTCGATCATTCACGTAACTCGCATACACTTTGGAGCAAACATATTATAATCGAGAATGTATCGCGGATCGTTGGGCTTGCGGCTATACGGAAGCGTAACGTGAAAATATCAAAAATGTAAAACAACAATAACAAAAGCATAGAATCCGGTAGAGGAGGCAACCATATACTCTCTTTCTCTCTCGCACTTGGCAGGAGACCAGATCGAAATATCACGACCTATTTTTGTACCGGCCCATAAGCTACATCTATGATTAGGATTTTGTCGTGATTCCATGCGCTTCCTGAACTTTCTTCCGTTCTTTTTTCTCGAGCGCGTTGAACTTTTTATCCTGTTATACTTATAGGTGGCCCATATACAAAAAAGTATTTATTATTTTACGCGAGCATCGAACGCACAGGTATACGCGATTTTTGTTACGCGTGTGCAATATCGGAGTGCAATTGTTTTGCGATAATACATTGCCTCAGGCGCGTTTATTACTTCTTTATAAAGATGAATAAGACCGATTAGAGCGTTAGTCATCGGTTAAATTTTTATCTGTATTTAATACCTTATATGGTTACAAAAGTATATTGGCTTAAATTTGAACGTCGCAGTTCGAATCATGATGCGTGTAATGTTTAATTTGATCAAGTGACAGAATTCACAAAATATAGTTGTACATATAGGATATACAAGACACCCGATAAAAATAAATCAAAAAGCCAATCTCCGGCACATTGTAATATCGGATCATTCGTTCAGCTAAAAATAGTGGTAACTCGATTTTCAAAAACAACTTTATAAATAAACAGCAAAATCATGTATAATTATAGCGAAACACCATCGAATACATTATTACTCATCCAAACATAAACATAGCGGCATAAAGATCGAAATCAGAAAAGTAGGTATATAGAAATATCGGGGAGACTGGGGTGAACTTGTACACCAGGAAATATCGTCACTCGTTTTATACATTCCGTGTACATCAATACCTGTGTTGTATCGGTATACTACTATAAAAGTAATACTTATCTTATCAAAACAGACATTAATAGAAGCGCCGGACTTTATTGTGGAAGCGGTAGTGACTTGAAAATTGTACAACAATTTTGTCAATTTAAATATTTGCAAAGTTGCAGACAGATTTTAATAGTGGCTGCGCTTATTCCAAGTTTAATTTTCATTAAAAATGGAGCTGAACATCGAAATAAAAAAGTGTACAATTTGGCCCCACTTGACTCCTCTACATATACCACCAAACGCACACACGAAGGCAACCACCCCATCCCCACCCCCTTCCTAAGTGAATAAATCCCATCTTACACAAACCAGTAATACCGGCTCGGCAATATTATTGCGCAGCAGTTTCAAAAAAGAAGCAACAAGGCGAAAAAATCGCCAATTTCGCAAAAGTACTGTACACACATGCTATGCTCATCGTCCACGTATAAAGTAACACCAGGGCGTGCAACAGCTAGCTCTATGCCGCGAGCTAAGTACGCACACACACACACACAAACATACACCACAATAAGTAAGTAGGTAAACTCGGCAAGCCGGTGTCTTTTTTCGGCGATGCCTGCTCTCTTATCGAGCAGTAGTAGCGGCAGCGGCTATTCGCATCTCTCTTTTTGTGACTCACCAACACCGCGGCCCCGATATAATACTTATACACGTAGACCGAGTCAGACTCGAGGGCATAATGCTCACAGTGTTTTCACCAAAAGTACAAGGTTTTATACTTAATACAGCATCCGTAATGCAGAACAGCACACCCGCAAGCACAATACAATAATAATCCTGCGTATGATTACACTACAGCTACGATACACGGGACTACGTTTCGGAGTATCACTCACTGGTTTCGTACGACATCGTCGCTGTCGGGCACCTCCTTGACGTCTGAAGCTTCTGGCCGGTATACTTAGAGAAGTAGAGCTAGCCGGAGAGTCGAGTGAAAAAATAATACAAAAATAACCGAGAACGCCTTTTGGAAGCCCGCGAACGCCGGAGAACGCGTATAACCTCCTTCGAGCGAGTCTCTCTGTATACTGCGCTATACTCTAAACGCTACCCTACTGCTATATAGTTCCTCTCGCGAAAATACCCGAGTTCCCGAGCAGAGGAAACTGATGCACGCACCGCACTGTATTCATATATAGCTGATGTGATGTGTATTCTCAGTGCGTGTCTCTCTCGGCTCGACCGCGAGAGCTTGGGTTATCCTTATCCCTACTCTCGTCCCGCGGCTGCGCGTGTGCTATCTTTGTCGGTTGCACACAGCACAGCGAGCACACGCCTTCTGCTGTATATATATACACAATATATATATATATATATATATATATATATATGCCGTATATAGATGTCAGGGCTGTGAGCGGCTGCTGATTCGCCCGTGCGTGTATGGAACGCTGTACTTTAATAGGAAAGTATTATTTTGTTCCTGCATTATCTAAAGACAATACTGCTCATTTTCATTGAGACAGCTTTAAATTGGTGCGCGTGCACTATTTAAATACGGCTCATCTTCTCGAACTTCTTCGAAAGTAGGTACCAAAATTAGGTATTAATGAGGTGAAAGTAGATTGGGCTAAACCGAGCATAAAAAATTGTATATGCTAGATTGCGGGAAAGTGGTACAGGAAGAGTGCGCGTATATTCCTTTATTGTTGCAGCTTAGAATAATTTAGTTATACACACACGTTGATAATCAGATTTTGTCGTATCTGTATAGCTCGATCATTAGTTGAATTCTATATATACTATATTAGCTTTTTTATCAAGTATATTATGAAGAATCAGTCCACAGTATGATGCAGGATTCGCATCCATTGTCGCCGTGAAATCGATACTTCTGATGTTATTTTTAAATTAAAATTTGAATTTCACGTTTATTGGAAATATTCGGTTTCGTTATGGAGATATATTACCAAATAATCATATTATTACAATTACATTTATTTGGGTGATATAAATTTTCGAATGATTGATCAAATGATTAAAAATAATTATTGGAGGCCTGATAGCCATTGATGATTCATCATCCATAAAAAGAGACTTATGGGTATTATGAATATTAAGGAAACGATTTTTTATTTCAAAAAGCAAAAACCTCAAGAATAATCATTCATACAATCAGAATAAAAAATTCTCTGAATAATTTCAACCTACTCAAGTGCACATCCCTGCTTCGCTGCGAGCCTACCCTCCCTTTCTCTCTGTTTTTCTTTCTCTCTCTCTAGCCGGCCGACTTCGACTACTGTAGCTACTTTTATCGCTATGCATGCTGCATTTCTCGCGTCTTTGACATCGCTGCAGCACACGTGAAAATGCTACAACCAAACAACTGCATTTGAAATGATACTCCTCGCCATATACTCCTTATTTGGCGACTGCGACTACACAAGGCGATTGTCGCGTGCTCATTATATAGTTGCATTTTGGAGAGATGATTGATGTTGAGTTTGGATATTTGAGACAGATTTTATTTATTATGGATCTTTGATTTCTCGGTTAATTTTATTCCATTAGACAATTCTTTCAAATTACTCAAACAACACAAAAAACTCGAATTCCCTTTTTGCAAGTGAATTACAGCGCAATGCCTAATTAAATAAAATTATTGGTTAGCCACAAATTGGGTATATACACATAGGCAAGTCAAAAATATAATTTCGTTATGGTAGCATTTATTAGCGTCACGTTTACTGCATTATTGTATGCTATATATATATATATATGCATATAAACACTTCCGGAGGGATCGTGTAATATTGCGGTAAGCTCGCAATTCGATTTATTTGATACGCTCGATTATTATCTGCGTAAACTTAGTAAAACTTTTTATTTCCTGCAAAAAAATCTTAATCTATGTTAATGTTACTATTGTTAATCTATCTATTATTGTCATTTATTTGGTTAATCTTGCCAGTTTTTGAAAAATCGGGGTAAAATAATTTTAAATTTACAATGAACTAATTTAATCCGTGAAACCTAGTAAAAAATTTATTCAAATCATACCGCCACCCACCGCAAAACGGAAACCGGAAGTTTTGTTCAGGCGCCCTCTAGTGATGACAAAATTATCAGCCTTGGCGGAAGCTTGTCCGCGAGGGAGCGCATGCGTAAGCTGGCAACGATGAGCGAGGAAGGTTCCTTTTGCGCGAGAGCCGCGCGGCCGAAGGTTCACCCGTTGCGGCATCTTCGGATTTTTCAGCAATCATGGTACGTCGGCGTTAAACGCCAAAAATATATCGAGAAACAGTCGCGCTAATATTCACACCACGATTTTAAGCGATTTTCCGGAAAAATATCTCGGCGATGTCGCCGATGTTTAAAGATTCGCGAGGAACGCTCGAACGACCGAGTTGGCCGTCTGCCGCTTGAGTTTGGGATACTTGTGCGTTTGTTTGTCTTTTAAGGGTAATTGACGGTTTGTTGGGATGGAATAAGTTCCAAGTGTTTAAGTTTTGCAGTGCTCGTTTTGTATTTTTTGTTAACAAGGGATTTTCCGACTTTGTTTACACGTGAGGGTCGGCTTGAGGGTTAGGTTCGTCCACGTTGCACTTGTCTCGATCGAATGGTTCTAATTTTTGTATTTTAAAGTGTCGTGCTGTCGTTAAATCGGTATAGTTATCATTTTTATAGAGAATTGCAAAAATTAGAATGTTATTTGTTAAGTTTTATAGTAGAACCTATTACAGGTTCCAGACGTCAAGTTACTTTCCAATTTGTACCGAGAAAGTCGCTTCATTTCGAATTTTACTGTATAGTTACAATTATTATTGCCAAATGATGATCCACTCAGCTCGCTTTGATACACAACTGAAGAAAAAACAATTGTTCCCTAATTCACTTACATCTGACTGGCAATAATAATTGAACACGCAATGTCTCTAATACTGCTAAGAATTTTACTAATTTGCATATTTTTTTACAGGGTTTCGTGAAGGTAGTAAAGAATAAGCAGTACTTTAAGAGGTACCAGGTCAAATTCAAGAGGCGTCGTGAGGGAAAGACCGACTACTATGCCCGCAAACGCCTGACTATCCAGGACAAAAACAAGTACAATACCCCCAAGTACAGGCTGATTGTTCGTCTGTCAAACAAAGACATCACCTGCCAGGTAAAAAGATGTTTGGGAGCGATATTTGAAAACTGACTTGATTTTTAATATCTAACTCAGAATTTCACTTCAACAGGTTGCGTACTCCAGGATTGAGGGTGACAAGATTGCATGCGCTGCATACAGTCATGAACTCCCAAGATATGGAATCAAGGTTGGTCTTACCAACTATGCAGCTGCCTACTGTACTGGACTTCTCCTTGCCAGAAGGGTAATTATTAAAAAGACAAATATAAAATTTTCCAATCATTAAAAAATTGCTGAATGATGATCCACTCAGCTCGCTATGATACATAACTGAAGAAAAAACAATTGTTCCCTAATGTTTTTATTATCTGAACAGCAAAAAAAAATTAATTTTTTTATTGAATTATTGTTGACATAATTTATTTTCAAATTAAAATAATTCTTTCTACAGCTGCTGAAAAAATTGGGTCTTGACAAACTGTACACTGGTGTGACTGAGGTCACTGGTGATGAATACAATGTTGAGGAGCTTGACAAGGGCCCTGGTGCTTTCAAGTGCTACTTGGACACTGGTCTCATGCGCACCACCACTGGCGCCAGAATTTTCGGTGCCATGAAGGGTGCTGTCGATGGTGGTCTTAACATCCCCCACAGGTAGAATACGTTTGCTTTTTTAATAATAAATTGAGTAAACTAAATTTTTATGATGAATAATTGACACATGCGCGTCATCTGAACCACCATAACGTCTTCGCTTATATTTGTGTTTTACAAATATAGGTGGGAGCTTTATACCGGTACTACAAGATTATAAAGTGTCTCTGACTTTCTACTAAAAAGAATAATTCGCGTTTATAATATTTTTGACAAATATCTACATTTGTTTTACATATTTTAGCCTGAAGAGATTCCCGGGTTATGACAACGAGACTAAGAGCCTGAACGCTGATGTCCACCGTCAACACATCTTTGCCCAGCACGTCGCCAATTACATGAGGACCTTGGAAGAGGAAGATGATGATGCCTTCAAACGCCAGTTCTCGCAGTACATCAAGAACGGTATCACCGCCGATAACGTAAGTAAAGATCTTCTTAAAAGCACGTCCAACTAAATTGCTGTATTAACGTATGAAGTTCTATAGCGTCGCAGTTGGACAACATGAAAACGATTACTAATGGAAATCGTAGACTTTCATTTCTACAATCTTAGTTTTCGTGACATTCGAGTAAAGAAAATTCAAATTTTTCTGTGAAATTTGTGTTAATAAACATTGTCGGTTTTTTTACAGATCGAAGGTATGTACAAGAAGGCCCACGAAGCGATTCGCGCCAACCCTGAGGTACAAAAGGTAGAGAAGAAGGAACAAGCCAAGAAGAAGAGGTGGAACCGCGCTAAGCTCACCCTCTCCGAGCGCAAGAATCGCGTCGAACAAAAGAAAGCCTCCTTCCTCAAGACCCTCGAGGGAGCCAATGCATAAGCATTTCCATCTCTCTTATACTGTTATCCAGCAGTCTTTACACGTCGATACGTGTATTCGTTATTCACTGCATCGATCCAATGTATTTTATATATGTAACGTGGGTGCATCAGTATGAGAGTAATAAAATATTATGCATCGACCACAATTTGTTGTAGTTTAAGAAATCCAGTTTCATTAAATTATAAAATTATTACTATAATTTAAGGAATTTTGATTAAAGTAATTTTACGTTTTTGATAAATACATAAGAAAATAAGTTTTTTTTTGCTACAATTCTTAAATCTATTATTTTATAAATGAGCGAATTGAATGCTTTTCTACAAATTGATAAAATTGAATGAAGCAACGTATCATTGAAGGTTAATTATTTATTTATTTTTTTGTTTTTGGTCGGTAGAGGTTATTTGATCGAAGTACTCAAGTCATTTATTGAACGTAAAAAGGAAAATAATCAGCTCAATGTCGGATCCAGAGCATTTTAGTCTTAATTTTAGCAGGACAAATAAAACCGTGAATATATTGACTTTTTAACGTTCTATTTCTTTTCTGCACTATATAATAATATTCTAGCACATAGACGCGTGGAGTACTTGCGACAATTCATTAAACTTAAATCAACAAAATTCATGTCAAGTTCAAATTGAGTCTTCTGAATCAAAATATCGCGCCCGGCCTAAAAAAGAACAAGAGTATTTGCAGGAAATTTGGAGTGTTCAACAAGTTCCACTTGACTTTGGTAATGCATGATGCATCTGCTGATTTGTTGGACCATTAGAACTATAAAATTAATTAATTTAATTTCAGGTGGGATTTCAAAACCTTCAGCAATAGTCGAAAAGGTTTTAAAATCGAGAAAAGATGATCACGATGTTGCGCTTGAGAGCTTTAAGAGCGAATTGGATAGTTTGCACGAGGCGTGCAAAGCAGAAGTCAATGATTTTTATAAGAATTTGCAAATTGAAATCAAAAAATATCATACAAATATTGAAGATGAGAAAAATGCTTTCTACAACGTAATATTGATGGAACATTTTATTTATATAAACTAAAAAATTCATACTTATTTATATGTTTAGCTAGAGTGTAGAAATGACGAAAAATACGACGATCTAAGAGGCAAAATTGAATCTATTATGGAGAAAGAACGAACAGCAATCGGTAGATTTTTTGAACTCGTACAAGAAGTTGAAGTTAAAAAACGAAACAGAGCTACTCAAATTATTAAAAAATATCATCTTATGTTCAGAAAATTATTTTATTTACACAAAGATACATTACGTGAATTGATAGAACGCAAAATAATGGTAATTATTGGATGAAAAAAGATAATCGTTACGAAATTTAAATTTCACGAATTCATATCTTAAAAATTAGGAATATAATCATGCGACTATAGAAAATCACAAAAAGTATGAAGAGCTAAAATTAAAATTAAGTTCATCCGCCGACATATACAAACAGAATTTTTATCTTTGGATAAAGGAAATGAAGGAAGACAAAAGAGCTGTTTGTCGGAAAAATACTCTTAACGAATTTTAGTAAGTTTCTTTCTATAAAAATTATGTACCTCAAACTCATATATTAAAAAATATGATACATATTACTAACTATACTGATTTGAAATATAGTAGCGAATACGATAATTTTAAATCTGCCGGAGCAGACTATTTTAAAATTATAGAAGGTAAAGCTGCTCTATATCGCCTGAAAAGTCGAAAAAATATAATTTCCGAAGCAATCGCGCAATGGGATACGACGGTACCCTACTCTGCCTCGAGACTCGAAGAACAATCTAATCAAATCGATTCAATAATATCTTCAACCGGTATACATAAGAAGAACTGAATATAATTTTCATCTATTATAAAATGATAATGAAATATATTTTGTTTTAGATGCAACTGTGACATCTTTCATAAAATCTTACAAATTCTATATGTCAAAATATCTGGGTAGGCTCTCGAATAAAATTGAAAAATTGAAAGCAACATCGACTGACGATAGCGAAATACTAGATCAAGAGAGTGAAATAATTCAGAAGATTTACGATAGATCAAAAGAACAAATTGAACGTTTTATCGTCGAATCGAAGGAAATTTGGAATAAAATTTTAAACAAACTACGAGATAAAGCTAAGAATACGTTTAAGCTTTTTCAGGACTTTGGTTTCCCATGGGATGTTCTATCTGCCAATTATTACAAACTTCAGATGTATATTATCCAGCAATTAAAAAACAGGGCTAGAAAAAGTGAACTGGAACAGTTTGATCTGCAGGAGAAGATCAATGCCGAAATTGTTAAATTGAGAGAAGAAGAGAGTGTTTCAAAATTGGAGAAAAGGCTAACGCAAGTTTTGGCACTGTTAGATAAAAAAATTGACAAGTAAGCAAATATGTTTTATGTGTACACATATTTTCAAAATTTATTTCAAAATGTATCGATTTTTTTAGATACAAATCAAATTTCGAAGAAGACTGTAAAATTATCAAAAAATGCAAAGAGACTGTAAAAGAGGAGCTTACTGGTATCCAGAGCAAAATTGACAAGTTTCTTCAAGTTAACAAGCCCATGGAAATGAGCGAAAATTGTAGTTTATCTTCTTATCAGTCGGCAGAGAATGAATGTTTTTGTGAATTGAGTTTGGAAGATTTCATTTTACATGAGTTGCGCGACATAGAAAAGCAGATTGATTCTTTTGATTTTTGGACTACGATGTTAGTAAAAAGAGTGTACTCAAATTATAAAATGACTGTTTTGTATAACTGATTTTTTTAGGATATTGAAAAATGTGTCTTCTTACCGATCTTCAATGGAAAAAGAAATATTAGAAGTTGTAAACACCTGGCAAGAAAATTTGATACTCGACGGATCTCAATTCGTAGACGCACATTTAAAAACCGTCGAAGAGTTACGCGAAGATATTCGTACGAAGGTCTATACAGTTCGATTCAATGAGTTGACGACGCATCAACAGAAAATAGAGAGACACAAGAAGGTTAAACTTTCTGTTAATTGTTGATAAAATCATACCTTCCAGTAAAACATGGTAATATTTTTATTCTAGATGATAAACGGATTATTAAATGAATCCTCCAAGTGTACTGACACCTTTTTAGATTTTACTAAAGCTAGCATTGATTATAAATCTGAAGCCTTGAAAATGATCGAGGAATATGGACCAAAAGCAAAACATAGTAGTCAAGTGAAATGTTTGAAAAATATGGTATACCTGATTTTTTCCTATGAGATTTATAAATTTATTTGAAAATGTATTTTACATATTTTTTTAAGTTGAAAAGGTTGAAAGAAGAATATAAAAAGAAAATCAATTTAAGAGTTAACTGTAATATAGATAGACTGATGAAAAAGATTTCTTTGCTGAAGATGTCTAATGAATCCTTCCTTGTTGAAATAAAGTAAATAAAACTGACTAACATAAACAATTAATAGAAATTCATATATAACTACTTCAAATAGACTGTTTGCTGACGGTGGAAATTTTAGTTCAGAAGAATTGAATCTAGCAAAAATGGAAATTGACGTATTGTTAAAAGCTATACAGAAAGACGAATCAAATAACCGCTCATACATCAAGAAAATTGCGGATCAAATTCACTCTCAAATTGACATCATCGAAAAAGTTAACTCTGACAGGTGCGGATATCTGTACACTTTTTCATTGCAATATGAATAAAACGAATTTTTAAAAATAGTTTGAACATTACCTTGGACAAATTAAAACTACAAGAGGATATCAACAATGCTATCACGAAATGTGAATATGTAGTCGATATTAGAAAAAAGTACTTGAAGGAAACGAATAAAGAAATAATAGAAATGATTGTGGCTTTTATACAAAGATGTCAAAGTAGATTATCTGCAGATGAAATCATTTCGGATTTGACCAAATTGACTCAAACTACACAGAAACACTTTCGGTTTATAAAAGGACCTTTTCCAAATATTGATAGTAAGGCTCAATTAAAGAATAAATTATAGTTTATCAAGATTGTAATCTTGAGATCGATTTTCAGTACCGAAAAATTTTAACTACAATAACGCACATTTTAATGTTAATAATAATAATGGCGCAACGACACGACGACATTCTAAAAGAAGGAAACCATCATCGATAAAGCTAATCATGAATGAACAGACTGTCATGACACAAAACGATCAGTACGATACAAATAATTTTGCATTTGCCATAGTAAAATTAATTAGGAATACCTTAACTGTTATTGATGAGAAAGCAATGGTAAAACGTATACTTTTCCATAGAAACATAGAATGGAATATAAAATCATATGATTTTATGTCCCATTCTAATTTAGTATTAACATATTTTTTATATTAGGAATATTACACATCACTAAAAAATAAACGCGAGCATGATTCTTTTCCCGATAAAAACGAAATTTGTGAAGCTTGCATTAATCATACTCTGCACCGACTAAATTCCGTTTATGAAACCACCTTTAATTTTTGGATTACAGAAATAAATGGTTTGCACGTTTTCTTCATAAAGTACATATCATTGTAAATTGTATAATGTGCTCAAAACTTTATTTTTCAGAATTCTTAAACTTTTTCGTATCCGTCGAGATGCCTTCTTTAGACTGTTATTTGAACAGCGAGTATATTTTGGGTGAAGAAGAATCAAGTGAAACTTTAACTACAGAAGATAGTAATCCTAACAGAGTGATAAGTATAAAACTGGACGAAAATTTTGTGGAATTTCAAGTAAGTTTTGGTTTGTTTCTGTATTAAGCATTGCTTTTAACAATAAGTAATTTATACAATGTTTACAGAACATACTTCAAGAGATGTTAAACCTACTTCAGTCCAAAAGTACGCATAGTGCAAGAGAAGAGACTGTACATGAAAAGGAGTGTTTTAATTAAAGAACAATTTTATTAAATTAAGTATGTAAATTTACTAATCCTACAAAGTCAAAATAAAACAATTATCTCTGCAATAAAAAAGTAAGTCTTACAGGCGACTGTTATACAACTCGCACGGCATTCTCCTCTTTATCAGCAGACATAAGAGAAGATAACAGACAGAATTGAACTCTATACGTTTACTGGATGCACAAGAATTTTGTCGAATATACATAATTTTTTTCTTTCTTTTTTATTTATGAGCTAGCGGGTTTCGGTCACTTTCACGGTTTCTTGGTTAACAACGAAATACTTTTGGAAAAATATTTTAAGAATTTGGCGGCGCGCTGCCGCGAGCTGTCAACGAAAAAGCGACAGCCTGCTACGGGAGCCAGGCAGAAGGCCCTGGGCGTCAAGTAGACCGGCTTGAATGTCGGTGATCGAGGGCACGTGTCGCACCTCGCCTCGGGCTGCTACGCTCGGCGGAGATTTCAGGAGACGGCGCGCTACCCTGATTATATCGTCCTTGGTTGTATTTTCTAGAATTTGAATAAAAAATTTTTTTCTTATAAAATGCAATAATATTTTGTTGATTTTAGGAATAAAAGAATTATAAGACTTCATACCGATCGCTTGAATAAAGAACTCTGGACGCTTTCTCTGACCAGTAGCCAGAACTTGCCTACCCATATCTTCAAAAACTACTGGTCTCTGTTCAAGATTCATTAGCAACATCGACTGTAATTGTTTTTTCGCCCTCTGGAAATACACAATGAAATTGAAGGGTTATTTTAGCATTTTTTTAAATATTATTTTAAGACTATTGATTGATTAGTTACCGCTAGTTCACTGTCTGATAAAACTCCTGCCATCGCAACCATTTCGTGAACAATTACTTCAGCCATTTCTCTCACATGAGATGGGGTTGAGGACGCGTGAATGCAGAAGATTCCGCTGTCTGCATAAGCATGATTGTATGCAGTGGCACTGTAGAGCCAGTGATATCTAAAAAACAAAGTTGATTTAATATATCCTGTCAAATTTATACGTTTGTCATTGGTCAAGAAATGTTTACTTACCTGTTCAAAACGTTTGTGTACAATCTCGTGTACATGCCCTTTCCAGGTCCACCTGCACTAAAACTACCCCCACCACCCATCATCATGTTGAGAACGCACATAGGTACGAAATCGGGATCTTGATGAGAACATCCTTCTAAACCTATAACGATGTGCGATAATTCTGGTAAACCGCTGGGTCCCGCATATACTGGAACGTTGCATTCTTCCTATAATTTGAACAAACTCAATAAAACAGGATCTAACTTCTAACCAACTCTTATAACATCAGTGGCTATCACGCGCGAATTCACTTACAAGAATGTAACCTCCAGTATACTGCGCAATTGATTCATCAACAAAATTTTTTGATCTGTCGGATATGATAAGACTAGAGTCCTCTTCCCAAATTGGTTTTTGATCGACAAAATACTTTTCAACTGCCTCCACCAAGCGTTTGTGTTCCACACCGACGCCAGCAACAACCATACGTTTTGGCGTATGATGATGCTTCAAATAAGTGAATAGAATTTTCCTATCTATTTTGTTAATATTTCCCTCTGGACAAATTTTTGGTAATCCCAAGGTATTGTCCCTGTAAGCTGCCTATAAATACAAAATAATAACATAATAATCTTTAATTGAACTATAACTTCATGCAGTGATGATTATAAAATATACCGCATGAATCATGTCCATTAATAAGGGTTCCTGTTCAGGTCTTGTCAGAAGTGTTTCCAGTTCAAATTGAATAATTTGTCTACAAACATTAACCTGCAATAAAAAATAAAAAATAAATAAATGATGCTCAAGGGAACGAAATAAGTAGATCAGATATAGTTTACCTCTTCTTCAGTTATTCTGGGCCTGAAAACAATATCCCCCAAAACTTCAGTGACCTTGTCAAGTCCATGGCGCTCTGCAGATGCAGCATAGACAAATGTATCACGCGAAGCTTGGCAATCACAAATTCCTCCATGCTTTTCTAGTGCCAGCATAATGTCGTCTCTGTCTTGAAATGATTTTGTTGACTAATAATAAAATCATAATTAACTTGCTGAATCAAAAACTAGATTAAAGTTAAAAAAATTTGTTGAGGAACTTACACCAAAGGCTAGTTTCTCCAAAAAGTGAGATATACCACTTGGGTAAGCTACCTCATACCGAGATCCAGAATCGATCAGCACTAAAGGACAAAAAAACAATTACACATTATCATAAACAATAAAAAAACTTGAAAATCAGATTCCAATCAGTTACCTCCTACTGTGAAAAATTGACCAAAACGATTTTCAGATGCTACCCGTAAGCCATTTGATAGAGTCGTAATTTCTGTTACTTGTTTGTCTTCCTTGGCATTTGAATATATAGGTGTGGGTAGACCGGGAATTGGCTCTGACAATGGAGGAAACGAGGTGACAGAGGTTTTAGATAGTTCTGGAGTTTTTATCGTAGTTGCAAATCCATATTTCTGTAGTAAATGGTGATACTTTGTTTGAGTTGCACTGTAAAAAGACACATAAATTTAAATTAATTTGAGTAAGAAATATCTTGTGTGATGCAACAGCACTTTTAACTCAAAATAATAATATTTTAAAAAATAGCTGCAAAATTGGAATTTTTAAGGTAAATACAAGCTCTAATTTTCATAAATTTATCGTTGACAACAAAAAGATAGTTTAAAATAGACTTCGTAAAAAAAATGAATATAGGTTATGTGGAAGAAAAAGTGGTATTCCTAATTATATACAAAGTATACGTACCTATTTTTTAAGGCCGCAACAAGCGGTAACTGTGAGGTCCTCACCAACATTTTCTATATTTTACAAAGACACTGTTTATTTATTTACACGACTAGTTCATTTAAACAAATTTTTTGTGGCGGCTTTACGAGGACGAACAACATGGGAGGGACAGGAAACTTTGTTATCGACTCGAGCACATTGAATAATATTACATTACATTGATTAAATGTATCATCAAAATGTCAGAAATGAGTCATTTGCTAGATATTAAATTATTTTTTCAAGGAAATGTAAACAATCGGCCATGAATGATAAAGAAGATATATTGAATTAGCCGATTATAACTAACATTTTTCCATGGAAAAATATGCTTCCGATTAATGTCTCGTTACATTTGTATTGGAAGTGATTATACGACTGGTGGTGTGCGATTGAAATTACAAGCTTGCAAATCACTTTTAAATACCATTGATCGTCAAACGGATCGAGATAACGTTTGAAAAATAATAAATTTGCAATCACTCTTTAACTGCGTATAAAGATATACCTTGGCGTTTGGTTGAAAAAAAAATCAAAATTTTATATCCGAATAAGTATTCTTACACTAATTGAATAGCGTCACAAAAATCTATCAATAGAAAATAATTAGCCAACAGCTATATATAGTTATAACAAACTCAAATCACGCGCTCGCATTCGTATTACGACGACGTTAATAACAATGAACAATCAGCACCACAGATGGCGCCAGGTCAACTGCTCTTAGGATAAAATTAGAATCGTCGATAAACATATGTACATATAACTATATACGTATATGCAGCGCACTCGAGTCGAAAGTCCCAAATTTAATGCGAATCGTAAAAGCCTCACCTACGCCGTACATTGAAAAAAAAATGATTATCCAACGCAAGTATGTGGTTTGGGCATTAAGTGTCGCTCGTAAGCAAGGTTCCATCAAGTCCTCTGATAGCCGTGATCGTCTAGTGGTTAGGACCCTACGTTGTGGCCGTAGTAACCCAGGTTCGAATCCTGGTCACGGCAATGTCCCTCGAGGACATTGTCACGGCAGAGGTTTCTTTTTTGAAAATTTTTTCGACGATCTCTAAAGTATATTGAACTTAAAACTAATGAAATTTCATCAATCTCGACAATTTTCCGCAAATTTTTCTCTTTATTTGAGCGTTGATACGCGTTATATTTGAAATTGAATTATCCGCATATAGATTGTATTAAAACGTGATCGTTATATTTATAAGCTTCAAAAATTCATTAGCGATTGTTCATTATAAATCTCTGTCAAAAAATTAATCCAACTTCGCGATATTGACATCAATCGCAAAGATCCTATAAATAGAAAATGAAGCAATTTGGTATCTCACCTGGAGAAATTAACCTTCAGCTCTATACATAAAAACAGCTGTTAATTCTTTCGCTATATTTAAAATTAAATAATTGTGTATTTTTCTTTTTCTAAATACAAACAATTCTAAATTCAAGTGAAGCGCCGCATGTTTTCTCATGACAACCGTAAAACCACCTATATTACCTCCAAAAGTCCAACTACGGACTCTCATCCATACGCACAGCACACGGGCTCTCGATAAGCCTAATAAACGTCGAAACGGTAAATTTCGTAACGGCACACCGCGGCAACATATATGTATATACAAAGCATATCCGCGTCCAGCACTTCTCTCGCAATCAGTGGCCATCACATGCGACGCGCGATTTTATCGCGTTAGACACACTATCGGCTTCCGTCTTTTCCATCTTCATCCCCCGCTTCCTCGCTGCCTCTCGATTTCTCTAAACATTTCGCAAGCGGGTAGCTACGAAGTTGCACTTTGTAAAGGATTATCATACGCAGCAACAGAGTCGTTGTGACTCGCTACACTCGGCGGTGGAATGTCCGCATACAATATATAGCGTTGTTTCGAAAATATCCTGTATTCCTTTTCTATAAATATGCGTGTTATACGTTACGTAAAAAACACTTGCGGCGGGAATGCATATGAAGGTGCAGCGCGCGCGTTTTAGAGTCCTCGGTTTGATTAGCTCGGAGGTATGTAATTCCGTAATAAAAAAATCTTAATATTTATTTCCGTCCAGCAAATCACTGCGGTCCGTTGAAAATTGTCTAATTACATTCCATGGAAAACAGACACGACCTTTCAGATCTAACAATATAAGTATAACCGCAACCTCTCGCTTTAAACGACCGCTGCGCGCGGCTGTTCAGCGTATTTTGTGTCCTTCGCAGTCGATTCTTACCCCTTTATCCTCCCAGACTATACTCGAAGAAGGTATTGCACACACGCGAATGTATATCTACCTTGTATATATATACTCGACTGAACAAAAAGGCAGCTAAATACAATATCCGCAGAAAGCCGGTCTCGTCCTCGAGTGGTTAAAAGCATGCATTATCTACCCTTGCTGAGGAGACCGGCTGCTGCACTTTTCTTCGCGGGGGAATTTTCCCCCGCACCGCCGTGCAACAGCGCGCGCTCCACTATATTCACGGATTAGTCACTCGCCTCGCGCGGTATACTCATGCTGGCTGCAGCACTAACACTATACAGTGTGCATATACGCGCGAAGCCGAGCTGCAGCAGAGAGTATGGAGTAAATATCGCAGGCCTCTTCCACTCGGCTATAAGTAAGGGGATTGCGGTCCTTTAAACCTATTAATTCGCCTTCTGCTGCGCCGGTATAGGATTATACATACCAAACGCGCATACATCGCAATTCTCGTGCGGGATGGGCTCTACGTAAATACCTACAGCTGCTTTACGGTTCGAGATCCGATGGCTTTGTCTTAAACGGAGTAAAACCCCGAATCAATCGTAACGAGATACTCACGCAAGTTTACGCGAGAAAAAACCTCTCTTCGTCGCATCCTCTCCGATGATGATGATGACGACAAAAAAAGAGCAAAGAAAACACGTCGCAACGACAGTCTCGCAAAACCTATGCCTCGAGACGCCGTGCAGTGCGCGCAGGAGAGAGAAAGAAAGAAAGACGAAAAGGATCGAAGCCGCGTGGTGGGGGGCGTCGCCGTATCCTATATACTTACACAGAACGAGCGTTCTCCAGGTTCTCGCGCGTCCGCTCACCTATACACTTATACACTGCATAGGTAGGTATATAGTGGCAGCACAAGCAGCCACGTCTCCTCCTCCGCCGCCACCGCCGCCATCGACTACCGCCGACCGCGGCCGCGCGCGCGTTTAGTTCAGGCCTCGCTCCCGACACGGCTAGACCGTCGCGCGCGCGCTCTCTCTCCTGCGAGAAAAAGTGGCGGACACCGTGCGCAATATTTCCGCGAGGATTCTCGATTGTCTGTTACTTTGATATTATGGTTCGATGAGGAGGAGAATAAACATCGAGTAGAGACCGGAGTAGCTTTGAAAACCGAAAGGATAAACTTACTTATACCGATCTCTTTCGGCGAGCGCGCACACCTGCGCGGACCGAACAGACTCTTCTCTCTCTCTCTCTCTCTCTCTCTCTCTCTCTCTCTCTCTCATACTTACTCTCGATGAGAAGAAGCGAAGGAAGAAGCGGAGGCACCGAAGGAGGACAACTACGACGAAGCGTGAGTCAGTGCCCGGAGATGTGTTGTCGCCGCTCCGCGTGTGAGTGATTTCTGTTGTTTTTTTTAATCGGGAAGAACGGATTTACCCGTGTGCGCTCTGACTCGAGGCTTCGAGAAAAGAAGAGAGTAGCTCGTTGTATACAATACGAATAGAGTGTATAAGTAGTGCTGCTACTGCTACTGCTGCTGCTGCTGCTACTGCCGCAGGAGAACCTGAGCCATCAGCGAAGATTTCAAAGAAGACACGTCAGGATGCGAGCTGCGCTGCACGTCGTCGCAGGTAACTATTTTATTATAAACACTGTATCAGAAGCGAATTCTCCAGCTTTGTTTGTAAGTGGGTATTATAGTTGTTGCAGCAAGCCGGCTGCACGCGGAGTCGTTGGGAAATGTTTACGACGCCGCGGCGAACTTTAAATTGGACTGTTTTAACGAGACTTTTCGCTACATCAGAATATACCTAGCTCGTGCTGCTGTCGATTCGGTGTTCATTATAGAATAAGTACGCGCGTACCACCCGAACCTAATCGGTATTGTGTTGTTATATACCGCCGGCTGTAATAAATGATCGGCGCGTGTCCAGGACGAATTCAGCTTCGAAAATTAATTTTCCCGTTTCGTTAGGATTATCACGCACATGCGATTAAGATAAGCCTATGCAAATCGCCAGGAACTCGTTTTTCGCGATAATTGTGTACAACAGCTTTTTCGATTTCTTGAAATATGAACCGCCAACTTTCACGTTTCTCAGAAATAAACGAGCGGAAGGAGCGTGCATGTATGTATATATGCACGTTAGAGCGAGGCTCTCTCGCGAAGAAGAAAAAGGGCCCTTTCTCGGTTCCTTGACCCGCGGCAGCGCACCACAAATTTTTTCCTCTCTCTCTCTCTCTCTCTCTCCCCCTCCGCGCTTGTTGTTCTTGCGCGCGAGGCTCTTCTCGGTCGTCGGCTCCTCTCCCGGTGTATACAGCGTATTACCTGGAAGAGGGAAAAAGCGATTGCTCTCGTCTTTTTGAAAATTTATTTGCCTCTTTTTAAAATAAGAAAAAAGCGCGAGGTTTCGAGCGAACTGTAAATTTTGCATTCGCCGCTGAAGTCACAAAGTGTCTTGTGAAAATCTCCCACACGGAGAGCTCTCTCTTCTTCATTGTCTCCACCGCTATATAAGTTGTATATATACACATATATAGAAGGTGCGCGACTGCAGCGCGTATACTGCCTATACCTATACAACACAGTACTGTACTATGCGCTGACCCGCCGTTTGTTTTGAATTCGAGGTTGCTCGAGTAACGGCGAGTCCGGCCATTTCGTAAGCTATCTCTCTCGCGAGAAATGCGTGCCCGGCTGAATAGGTACTACTTATATACCATGCATACTCGTTGCGCGACTGGCAGACGTGTTTCTTGTTATTTTTTATGGAGGATCTCTCTATAAAAGGACTGTGCGGCTACACCACGCGTCGATCTCCTCGCGTAATGCGGAGAAGACTGTTGCCGCTGTGGACTTTGCGTGTTACGGTCTATTTTTACTGATAGGAATAAAAGGAGTCCGAGTGCGGGCGAATCGATAGTTTATACGTAGAAGGTCGCTACAAAGTTATTACCATGACAGTTTCTTATGTACGATAATAAAATAAAATCCCCAGTTTCGAGGTTAAAACCTATCCCTCGGTAAATCCGTTGTTTACCGAGGAGCCTCCAGCAAAAAATCAATTTACAACGTGCAAATCTGACAATACCGCGTTCGTCCACTTTCACACGCTTCTCTCGCTTCCGAGAGAGACAATGACAACTACGACGACTCCCTCCTCCGCATAACGATTTAAAGCCCAGTAATATCCGGAAAACGAGGTGAAGCCTTCGTGCTTTCCCACAGGATTCCTCCCGGCGTTCGACTCTCGCAGGTATAGCATGGCTTATCCCTCGGCGACGACAGGTTATAGGGGGAGACTAGAGAGAATCACATAATCGGGGGAGCGCGCAGACATACCTAAAGAGAAAATTTTCGTCCTTCTCGGAAGTCCCCCCTCTCTTACTCTCCATCTGTGCCCTCGTCGATCGTTTTATTGCACCGACTGAGGGCTAATGTCGTGGGTGCAGGCTGATGCTGTTTTGGAAAAAAATATAATTCATACAGTCGTCGGGAGAAAATGTTCGTCTTGATTTATTGCGAGCGTATTTTAATTTGAGTTAATTTAACGTTGGAAAACACAATTATGTTTGGAAATTCAAACGACGCGCAATAACAATCATATATATCCAGCTATTTTTCGATTTACATATATTTGCGCGAGCGCACACCACACGGAGAGAGAGAGAGAAGCGAGTACATAGCTCTCCAAAAACGTTGTCACGCTGTTGCTGTGGGGGACGGGCAAGAGAGATAAAGCCGAGCACGCGCTCTTTATTATTTATACACACATTCGCGCAAAATTTGGACACGCATCAGCGCGCATATATACATCGGGGCTGATTACATCGTAAAACTTTATCGTCAAATTTCAATTTTCGCGCCGATGGCTTGCCAAAGTTTCGTAATTAACTTTACATCGCGATATAGAAAAATCATGATAAGTTTAGATCTCCCTCATCGTAATAGATCTCTCTCGCCTCCGGTCTTACAATACATCCCCCCCCATTAAGTTTAATTGGCTCAAAGGACAACGGCGCGTATAAGTTGGCTGTGTGTTCGTTATGAAAAATCCAATTACGCCGTATGCGACAGCCGCCACCGATGCCGCGTCTATAATGAATCAATTAAATTGGGACAACGGATTTTAATTGATATGCGCGCATATATATACACAACCGCGGAACAATGTCCTGTGATGCGGCATTATACATGCACGTGTAATCAAAAACTTGTACTAGTCGGCGAGAAATTATTACATATATATATATACATATGTATGTGCAGCACTCATGACAACAGCAGTCGTTTCGTTTCATTATCTCTTCCTCGTGTACACTCACACGCGCGCGATTCTGTTAGGCGGCAACGAAATATGATTCACCGAATCATCCGCACAAAAAATAAAGGCTCATTAAACACGCTTTTTCTGTTACGAAATGTTTTATACAACCGACCTTGCGCGTCTCTCTATAGCGCGCGAATCCGAAAGTCAAAGACGCGCGCGCTCATCGAGAGAGAGAGAGAGAGAGATAAGAGAAAATAAGCCGAATTAAAACGAAGGAAACACGGGATGGTGAGTTTTCGCGCGAGCCAACATAGAGGCGATTATCCACTGTGCTGAATCTTGTACTTATGTGGAGAGCTCATTGGAGATTTTGAAATCGGGCTTTGTAAGTGTAGACATCTACGGTGCATCTTTCTTTCTGTTCACGCACGGTCGAATCGATAAATTTCTTATGCGTTTACTGTTATAAGCAAAAACATCACTGCGAGAGAGAGAATTTCGCATACGTAATGTGTAAAACGCGCTCATTTTAATTTAATATAACGGCGAAAATCCTTTGTGCTCGCGACATTAATCACGCACACGACACCGCGCCGAAAACTTGAATTATACATACAGACATACATATAAAGTGCTCAGCGACTTGCGAATTATACAGCACACATATGCACATTGCGGAGCGAGGCAAGTTCGCTTAAAATCGTGAACTGGTTTGGGAGCCAGACACACGATAGTACACGCGCTAATTAAAGTCGAGCAAATACTCGCTAAAGTACACAAGGCGCACTGTGTAATAAGGGACGGAAATCTTCCAAGGGTGTGCGTAATTCTATGTTTTTTTTAAAATAAATTTCCGTTATTGGCATTACTGTACCTTATTCTACGAGATTTCGTATATGCAAAATAAATTGCGCATGAAAAGAAAAAAATCTCAATGCACCTCCATTCAACCATCATCATCATCCCTCGCAGTATTCTTCGCTGCTGCAAATCTTATTTTCTCTTCTCCAAGTTTCTGCCTAACGAACGCCTCTCTTTCTCTCTCTCTCCTCTTTCCTCTTGCGTAGATGTATACACACGCATTCCACATATATACGACACGCTGGTGGGTGTATTATAACGCCCTATGCAGAAACCCCACGAATCTGGCTCTCGCTACGCGCAAAATCGAGTTAGCCCCGGCGCGTAACCCACATTACTACGACTGTGCTATATATATACCGGTATGCGCGGTTGTATGTATGTATACGTGTACAACACGTATATAATGCGTTGCTGCAATCAGTCGTGTGTTTGTGCGGGTAGTATATATATATATGATGCTCTGGGTGTTGTATGTTATTTATTCGACGACGCTGACTGTGACTGCTGATGATGCTGCTGTTACAATACTGCGAGCGGATGTCTGATATAGGTTTCGGATTAAATAAAAGTTTTTTATGCTTCTTCGACAGGCATGCATTTGTACAACCTCGAGTTTTTCTTTTTACACTCGTTGCGCATTGCACAATATATACAATTAATGGAAATTAGGGGAAACGTTGTACACGTCGATTACTCTATCGCGCATGAGTCATTCTCTCTCTCTTTCATTCGCGTGAAAAATCGAAACTTCGCGCGTATATATATATACGCAAGATACGATCGTACAATGCTCGGCTCTTCGATACTCACGTTTCGAACGTGAAAAAGAATGGCTTTCCGCGTTGAGAAATCTCAGGTGCGTTTATCATCCGAATCGTTCGACACGAGACAATATCTGGTATACATATATATACGCGCAGTTGGGCAACGCGTGATGCATATAGTATCGCGCGCGATTGACGGATCTATCATACTGCCGCGAGTTGTCTTCGATCGAAGTCGTATTATAATTGCGAGAAGCGGCGCCTGAAACTTTTCTTCTCTGCATATTGTTGCACAACCGCGTGAATTATCCTTACGTTTTTCGTTATAACACCTGATGGGCATATCCTCGCAGAGAGAAAACGAACAAACGTTCCGGCGGCACAGCTTATCCTCAGCCCCATCTAAAACGCTCAGCTGCAAACTCTCTTCCGCCCGTTATATCGAATTTCGCCTCACGAACAATGCACCTCGTAACAAGGTCAGTTTCGCGCGCGCGGGACAGGATAAGACACACTCCAAAATCACTCGTCACGGTACATTGGCCTCCATATAATGTCCGTACATGTCTGCAATATGGTCTCCCTAAGGGCTCGCTCTGCTACTTATAGCGGTGTTGTAGTCGTCGTCGTCGGACAACCTGTTGTATTCTGCTGCTTTTTTACGAGGGACAGCACAGCCGTCCACTCTTGAGGAAACCAAGTTCTAATTGCAAAGCGGGCCAGTGTGAGATCCGTACTCGTGCTTGATGTTGTTTTGCGGAAAAATTGTATTCAATAACACAGCAATCGTAGACGCAAAAAAAAGGAATCCAGTAATATATGCGTATGTATTCATCGTCGCACAAGAGAAGAAAAAAACTCTCGACGCTGACTGTACGCGCAGCTAGCAACAAGCTTAAGCAACACCCACCGCTGCCCTGTATTATATATATATATATGTAGTAGCTTCTCTGTAAGACAGCAGTTCGTCGTCTACAAACGAAGCACCGGCTTCTTCGTCTTCTTCTCCTTCTGTTATACTCACAGCCGTTCGCTCACTCGCGCGCAGGTGGAAGGCGCGCATTAATGAGCAGACTTTACCCACCGCAGCAGCAGCAGCAGCTATCTTTCCTTCATGCTTTGCTGACTGACTTAAGCAGTGCCTTAGCCGCATGTGTGTTGTTGTACGACGGCGGCGGCGGCGGCACTTCCTTCGCATTTCGCAGTCATCATCCTTTTTATTTCACGTGCACGCATAGTAGTTTCCCTCTCTGATGTGTATACTGTAGTAGTATTTTTTAACATCACGATATATCGAGACTCGTTGGTCAGCGAAAAGTTTTTGAAACAACGGACGATGCACTCGGACGTGACCCACTGACGACTTCTTTTTTTTTTATTATTGCTGCGCCGGCGTTCCCGCTGCTTGTATTCATTGAGGTGTTGATTACTCTTCTTTTTTCTTTGCGCGAGTGTAATGATCAGGTGTGGAATGTACTGTTTTTTACGCAATTACGCTCTATTCGCGCGTAATCTTTCGTTCTAATTTATTTCAATCGAATTATGGCATCTACGATACTGTGTTAAATATAAATTCAATGTATATGTGGTATATTTATTTATACCGAGCAATTAACGTGTGTTTCGAGGAAGTCAGTTCTGATGTGCAGTTTTAAATGTATGCGGAGAAATTAAACGATGCAGAGCTTACGTAAATAATATTATTTAATTCGCGTGTGCGTATTTGCTTCTCGAATACATGATTTCACCTGTTTGAAATATGAAATTTAGATTGGTAAACGTTATGTTAAAGCCGGTCAATATTATGCACTGCTAATTATGATTGATATCTTCGATATATCATATAAAACAATTTTCTTTCTTTAAATATTTGCAAAATAATAGGCGATACCCAAGGATGTTATCGAGAAGGCGCATCACAATGAAATACATTCCCGTACGGCCTCGTGTATATATAAGATTTATATAATTGACGTTGCATGATTTTTCAAGCACAACTACACAAACATCGGTCAAGTGGAAAAAACGCTTCCCTTTTTTCACCTGCTCCGGAAAATAAAAAATTTCCGCCTCTGTACGTTCGCTCCGGTTTCGGGGTCACTGACACGCCGCCCATCTCTCTCTTTCTCGTATACAAGCTCTCGCGCAGCACCTTTGCTCTCGGAAAAAGAGAAAAGAAATAACAGAGTCTGCCTCGCGCGCGCGTTTATTATCGCGACTGAAAATCGGGTTAGCTCGTCAACGTTAGAATTGCCTCGCCGCTGACTCAGGACAATGTCTATAAGTGGTACGCGTAACAAATTTATTACCCGCGCGGCATTTTATATATATGTGTATATATAAACCTACGCCGAGGAATCCCGAAAGACGAGGCATTTGTGAGAAAAAAAGTTGATTCAATTTTCGATTACTCAATCGCGCGTGTCATCGGGCGGATTTTTTTCAAGGGAGTTTATCATGATATCGTGATTAATGTGTACTGAGACGATTGAATCCGCGCTTTTCGACCGGTGGGAAAACTAATATTTTAAGTGTATTCGCAAATATGTAATATTACGCCGTCCTAGAGCTCGAAAAGTTTCTCAATATATGTATATATATACATATCGTAATGGAATCCGCGTCAAACGCAAAGACAGGTTCTACGTTCGAGACGCGCATTGTATGCGTATATGTATACAATTGAAAAGCCGGATTCGGCGTAATCTCGCGCTTTTAGCCTCTGGCGCAACAAATTCTTTTGTTCGCAAAACTCAATATTGCAAAATACGCGTGCATTTAATAGATTTATTCGAAATAGCGAATTAAAATGTAATATACATCATTCTTAAAAAATATATCCGGTCAATCTTCCTTGAAAAAGTTTCTCTCGCGAGACAGAGAAGTAGAAGAAGAATTCCTTCTCTAAGCTATAGGCCAACACAGAACTCTCGATGCAAATCCAATTTAAACGTCATTCCAACTCTCCTTGCATCATCTTTCTGAGAGCAGCCTCGCCCTTTCCCGAAACAAAAGCAATCCTGGCGCAATTTCGTAACACGACTGACTGACTTCGCGCGCACTGCTGTTGATGCCGATAGATATACGCGGAGAGAAAGAGAGCAGAAAGGAAAGGACGAAACTGGATAAATATCCTGTGCGCAAACTCGAAGGCAGCGATGAGGAAATGGACTTTCTTTCAGTCCGTCTCCCGAAACGCTCGAATAGTCTCTTGAGAGGCGGGATTCGTATATTATACACAAAGACACACGTGCACGCGCGCAGGGGACCTCACAACAAGTGGTCTCCATGCTGTCCTGCTGATTATCAAGTCCTTGCGCGCCAGCTTTCTTCGTCTTGTTATCCTCGAGTGCTGCTTTTATTCTGGAAAATAGAGAAAAAGGGCACGATGCCTAATATAAATTTCCGCCTCGTCTGCTATAGCAGAGAGCGAGTTTTATCATTTTCTAGTTGACGGAGAGTAAAAGCAGATACTACACGCCTTCCAGACTTTTCTCTCTCCCGCTGCTTTTTTGGAGAGAGAGGAAGTTTTAGAGGCGTGTGAAAACTCGTTGGCTTTATTAGATTCTTTTTCGCCGAGTCGGCGCTTCGTTTTTTTTCCGTTTTCGTTTGTGTGCAGCTGTTTTAATTTGCACGGGGAATTAATTCAGCTGTTCTTTTTCTTGTTCCGCTACAGCAGTATATTTTTCGGACTCTTGGTAATTGTAACTTTTTCGATTTAAAACAATAGTAAACGAGCAAAACCTGCTCCGCTGACCTCGACAAAAGGAGTTTCTGCTAATATGAAAAACTGGTTGTTTACACAAGTCGTTGCATAAAAATTTCGCCAAACACGGCACACGCGATGACGATCGCTGAGCTTCCACGTAACCATTAGAAAAAGCGGCTCGACTCGTCTCCGCTAAGAAGAGACACGCGTTTATAATATGCATCTCGTGGAAAAGGTGCCATCACAGCAGCAGCTTCGATGAGCGAGAGAGCACCGGGTCGTAATCCAATTCTTATCTCTCCTATGCCTATACGCCGTCGCGTATATTTACATGTATATAAGAGAATGGGAAAGACGAGTCGTGTGAGAGGCGTATTGTTGTCACCTGCTCGAAAATTCCTAGATTGATAAGGCGCTCGTATACGTGAATCTCTCATTGTGCTGCATATGGTTTTTTTCTTCCCCTTTTATTTCTTCTACACTCCTTTCCGCGGTCTCTCTATTTGTCAATAGCGCGTTTTTCTCTTAACATTCCCCGCGTGTGGGTGAGCTTATTTTTATATCTCATTGTATTTAAATGCGCTATCTTAATTTATTTAAATAGCCGCGGCACCTTTCGAGAGAAACAGAGAATTCTTTTGTGTTCTCGTGCGCCGAGCTTGTGCGCGTATATCTTATCAAAAGCCCATTATATTTCGAAAATTGCGTCCGTTCCTCTCAGAGCGACACCCCTCGTTTAATCACTTTTTCCGCAGAGCTAAAAATACCGCAACGGCTTCTTCGTTAAATTAGCTCTCTTTCTCTGCAGAAGCGGGTGTAGAAGAAGAGGAGAAAAAAAAATTATCGTATAATAGGTGTATATATATATCGTCTTCCAGCATCTTCATCTTCTTCGCCAGCGTACAGCTCGTCTCCTTTTTTCTCGGTCGCGCTCGTGTATCTCGTTATCTACACGGGCTCGTGTATATATACATACATAAATACCATACCGACTGCTTCTCTCCAGCTCTACTTTGCGTAAAGAAACTCTATACATGTATGATTGAAATGCACCGACTATTACAGTGAGTTCCATTTTATTAGCCGAGTGTCATAGGCAACAGTCGATGTAGATGCGGATTCTAGTTTAATCTCGTATAATCGAGAGGCGGTACGTGATGTGTTTATTTTTTCTGCTATTTATACACGCAGCAAAATTTTTTACACAGCACTTTTTGCGATACACTCTCGATGCTTGTTCGACGGATGCGTGTATACGTAACATTGGAGAGAGAAAAAAATACAAGCGCATGCAGTCGAAGGATGAATATAAACGACATATACTGTTCAGCTCGCGGAATAGCAAATTTTTTTTTTATGGTTCGTAAAAGAATTTCACTTATTATATATCGTCGGTTACTTACGAACCGTCGAGAATTTCATGAATTTTTAAAATTGCGCAAAAACCTTATCGGCGCTTACATAACTCCTGCGCGTTCTCTGCTCTCTTCCAAAAGAAAAGAAAAGTCTTTCCTAATTCAAATTTCTAAAATTTTCTCCCCGAGTTTCTCTCCGCAGACCATGCATGAACTTTCTACACATTTTATATGTATATGATTTTCAACCGCGCAAATTCGAGCAACAATATCGAGCACATAAGAGAAAAAAAATAAAATGGTTACACCTTATGAAAAGGAATATCCAACGCTTATTATATATCACACTTCGATGCATCGGACAGTCTAGCGCCGCGGCGAATAACGGAAGCGGGAGAGAGAAAAAGCGCCTGGCGTCAAATTCGTTATCCCCCGAGCGCAGACATCCACGCGCGAATCGTCGGAATGGAAGAAATAAAATCGAGATGGAAAAAATGTAGCGAGAGCCTGCGCGTCCTCGATAATTATATAGACACTCGATTATCATATACACAGGTGCAAATCTGTATCGGGTAGACGCGGAAAAGTAAATAATGCAAAGTGAGAGCGAAATGCGCCGGCGTCGCTTAATGACGCCGGCAGCCCGGAAAAATTGCATTGAAATTTTTCCCGTGTGTCGACTTCTTTCTTATTCCTCTTGCAGTGCTGCGCTTGAGTACGAGATTTATGCGCGACGTCGCACGTTTTGGATGATAATTTAACGCGCGAGTTGGCTTTTAGAGTTGCCTCGCTCGCATTCTACGTATGCATACGACGATACGCTCGCGAAAGTGCAAAAAGCAAACCTGTTCGTTCATTAATTTATTCGTCGCGGAAAGGATTGAAAAATCCTGCATACGCATGTGTATATGTATATATGGTAAAAAAATCCAACGACATCTAAAATTAGACTATGCGGCTTATCGCAAAAGGAGGCGAAGGTCGTTTTCAGAATGCGAATAGGTATTATGTGAGAATTCGCGATTTCTGATGTGTGTGACATAATCGGCTTGGCTCTACTAGTGTTACCGTATCAGCCCTCCTGCTACGGGTGTCCGCGTAACGATATAGTATTTCCACTATTATTATAACATTATATATACATATATACATGGGCGAAGTATAATAAGACAATCGCCGAGACGACACTGAAATTTACGCGCCTCGTTATTCTCGAGGCTGCTCTCCGTTTTAAGTGCTATTTTTCCACTTTTATTTTTGAAAATTAATACGCGCGGAGCATTGTTTCACCTTGCGTCGTGCTCTTTTTAGATATTTTATTACGATTTTCCTCCAATTTCCGAGCGCTGTTTCATGCTTTTCAAAGGGGGGATCCTTGGAATGTGATATTTTTGTTTTTTTGATGTTTCACATGCGGGTAATTATATACTGTATGAATATGCGCGGATATAACCGTGTTAAAACGCGCAGAGTTTTACTTTGCTTTCGGGAGATTTCCCTGTCCTAAGCACAGTTCTACACACACAGAGTTTATATTATACTTAAAAATAGAACACATCCGTACTCCATTTGCAGAATAGAATTATATTATTATACTCCTGAACGAGCTTTGTAAAACAAAATTTAATACACATTTGCGTCGACCTCGTTTTCGCTTGTAATCAATATACTGCAGATTTTCTCAACGCATATACTCGAGTACATAAAAATATTATAAATCAATCTCTCGCTGCCCCCGAAGGTTATAAGCAGCAGCATAAGCAACACACGCATCGATAAGCGCATTTTAATACCGCCATGCACACGCTTGGCATTTAAATACCCCTATATATCTCGCACAGGCTCAACTTAAATAGAAACTGTTCATTCCGATAGAAAAAATAACAGCCATGTATTTACAATGGATCCCTCTCGCGCGCATGAGTCACTGCACGTTTAGCCGCGAAATTCGCCTACGCGGCCCAGCAGCGACTGATGTGTTAAAAGGAATCCAGGTATACAACATACGTGACGCTGGCACATAACTTTCGCGCCGTCATAACTCGTGTGTTCGTCAGAAAGCTGCTGCTGCTGCTTATGCTGTTCCAGACTGTTGGGAGAGCGAGAGGAGAGAAGAAGCCGTAGATAATCCTTTCGCCAAGTTGGCTGCAGCAAAGTCTAGCCGGTCGGGTATATGCCAGACAGCAGAGCTGTAGGTTGAAAAGTCGATAACACGCCGGCGAGAAAGCGAAAATAGTATTCGTATATTTTGCGAAAAAGAATCTTTTGAAATTTGCGCTTTTGGAAATGTTGGAGTAGAAGTTACACGCGGTATGGCAGAGTTATCTAACTTTGAAATATGCGCTAACCTTGAGCCCCACGGTGCAGAGGAGAGAGAAAAAAAATGATAGTATACAGCGGAGTAGTAGTGGCTAATTTGTCTGGCCGCGAAATCGGCGGGGAATGGGTGGCGTTTCTTCGCGTGCGCGATGATCATTGAAATTGTGTTACCACTTTCTTGCTCGTACGAGGTGCTCTATATACAGTATTTCTTTTCTGTATGTAACGCTTTCGAGGAACCGTTTGTGCCTATATATAACAGCCTCTAATTATAATTGGCTAGCAGACCCATTCATTTACATATTATACAATTGAATTTCCAAAGTGGTTCTATACAGTCTATTTTTAACACAGCTCCTTTTACGTTTCAGGTAAATACTCTTCTCAGCGACAGAGCCTTTTTATACCGTATATCAAGCCCAACGTCGATGCGGTGAGTCTATATACAGTAATAACTCTCGGAATCGGACTGACTTGGTTATCTCTCAAAGTCCCGCTGCTGCCGCAATGTATATATATGCGCAGCTTATACGCCGCACTTATGGTTTCGATTCTTCCTCTCATTAAAGCCACAACAATAGCCCGCGCGCGTTCCTCTCATTCGAATTGCTAAGGGCGATAATCTACTCTCGCTCGTGAGATGCATATACAGCTCAGAAACGGTATGAGACGGCGGTATACAAAAGCAGTGTCATAAAGCGGCTTACACTCGCTCTTGCAACCTCGTCCATATATATAGTACAATGACGAGTCAATTTGAATTTGAGAGAAAACGCCGATCCAATATATTGGTCGATAGGATCGCGAGATCCTTCGAAAGAGAGATTCATCGGCGAGAAAGGAAGTGGCGCGTATATATATAGAATCGAATCAACATATCGTAATGCGAGAGAGGAAGAGACGAGTATATGATGAATGATGCATGTCCGATATATTTGGGGACGTTGTAGCTCGCGGCGCGGAGAAGTGTTTTAGGAGCGCAAATGGACGAACGAGGTAGATATACCTATATACGTATATATTTATATACACGTTATAGACGGGAAGCGTCGACTGCTGATGCCGCCAGCTAGTATACGCCCGTTGATGGCCGTATACACAGTCGCTTTTTTATACTCTGACAGCGGTTGTATTGTCGTTTATACTTTCATGTGACTCCGAAACTGATGCCAAAATACTTTTAGAGAGGAATATAATACGATTGGGAAAGTTCTGGAAATTTCAAGTCGTCGATATTCCAGGACTTTTTCACTCTCGGTGAATCTCCTGTTTCACCTCGAGGCACAAAGAAAAGAGACGACTCAGTGGATTGAAAAGAAATGTCGTATACTGATGCGGTACCTGCTGCTGCTGCCAAAGAGACATTCTCTCGAGTCGTCCTTTTCAAACGAATCCCTTCTGCAATTTGTCATTTTGTTCTTTCTTTCGTTATATATATATACTTAAATATATATAATGCACGCGTTCCGTCTTTTTTAAACGCACAACAGCATTACGAGAGAGAATATATAATAAGAAAAGAATAAAGATCGACGGCGAGACAATGGTCACACTTTTTGCTGTTATATACTATACTTATACACATACACACGCGACGAAATTCTCTCTCGCGTTATGTTATAGCTCACGAGCATTATGAAAGAGCTACAGTGTGGCAACGTGTATCGCGGCCAATATATCTCGCAAGATTCAGTTCAGTTCGCTCTCTTATAAAATTCAATCCACTATTCACACAGCGGAATGCGCCCGCGACTATTATATACACAAGTAGTTTTCAATTTTTTTTTCTTACGGATCCCCGAGCTGCTCTGTATCCATGTGGTCTCGCTAAATCGAAAATTTTTCGTCGCATAAATGTATAAGTATAACATTTGCTCATATTTATCCAAGCTACTCGGCGTTAAAAACTATCGCGTTTCCGTTTGAAAGAGCAGAAGATGTTTCTCGTTTGAGAGAAAAAACACGTCGTTCTCCTTTGCAAATCCGCCTGGCTGTATATACTCGTACAGAGGCGCAGCAAGAGCAAACTTTTGTCGAGACTCTCGTGGGAAAAGACATTTTATGCGCAGCGCGCGATAATTTTCCTCGCGGGGTCGTCACGACGACGAAGCGCGATTCTTCTTTTTCTTCTCGGCGGTCAGTGATCCGCGTGCACTTCGACTCTTAGAAGCATATGCCTATATATCCGCAAAATGCTGAAGGAGCTCGTGATGAATAAATTGGATTGCGAGGATGGATTGAAATTCGAAAGGATTATTGTTTAGAATATTGAAATATACTACAGGTAAACAAGCGAAAATGTATAAGGAGCACTTTGGAAAATTAATACGATGCATATATCGTGGAGAAAGCTCCTCTCGGGGGACAACCCTAAACTTTTATTTCCCCTCAAAAGCTCCGACGTCGCAACACTGCGCGAGGATAGAGAGAGAGAGAGACATCCAATTACTCGAACATCTTCGTTTCCCATCGCAAACTGTACCAACATCGTCGTCACCTTTATACCGTGAGAAAAGCAGCAGCTACAAAGCAAACGCCGCCAAGAATCAGCAGCGACTCACCGTTACGGAAGATGTCACGCGGCTGCATATACTGTAAGCAAATAAGGTACAGTTTCTCTCGGTATACTATACCGGAAGTTCGGCCACCGCAGCAGCCGCTCGTGGAATCAATGAGCAGCAGCGGTGCTATGGAATTCCCCGTTGCAGCCGATCGTCCTGTTGCACATATTTATTTGCTCCGATCGAGTGCAAATGCGCGGCTACGTGTTTTCGAGTAATACGGGGAATAAGCGTTTCATTGTGCTTTTGCCGATGAAACGCGCATAAAAACATTATTTCACCCCACCAATACTACGTTTCAGATATTTTCTTATTTATATACAATACACCGCACGCGCTAAGAAAACACTCCCGTTCTGTATATATATATATATATATAAGCGAAAGCGCCGCAACTGAAATTTCAGTCCAAAAATGTTTAGCTCGCGGGAGACGCGACAACGCTGCTCTCTCTCTATATATATGTATATCCGTACGGTAAAAGCATTATTCTCTATCGTCCTTTTTACGACACGCCGAGGCTGCTGCTGCTGCTGCTGGTAGGATATAATGCCGCGGAAATAAAATACTCGGAGGGCGCGCGCGAGAAGCTGCTGCTGCATTTTACGATATTGTTTTAGCGCTATGCTGCAGCAGCGCGCGCTCGTGAGACTAAGATTTACGCGCGGTGTATTATCTCGCAGTTATAATTAATACTCCGTTGCTTATATTGGAGACGACGCGAGTGCGTTAAAAATAACGTACATATGCAGAGTACTCCCCCGCGGCGTAATAAACTCTTTCCGATATCTGCGCTCGGTTCGCGCGCAATATTGTGTGTAGGATTAATTCTCTGCCGTCGTAGCAATGCCAGGCATTTCCATCGGGATAATTTCGCCCGATTACGTTGCTCGTCAATTGGATCGCGCGAGCGAACACGTTTCCGCATAGTAGTCTGCCTCGGCGACTTGGTATTACTTATATACGAGCTGAGAGAAAAGTGGGGCAGAGAGGATCCGAGGAAGCGAGGTTGTATTGTCATGTCGTTGGCGAGAGTAAGTGTGCGAGACTCGCCGAGATCGAGTAATGACTTGAGAGAATTTTTTATTTATTCGCCGTCCGCGCGATGGTATATTGTAAAGGGAAAATGATTAAACCGCGCGCAAGATTAGCAAACCCAAAGAAAGGCAGAGCAGGAAGCGCGTTTAATATCCTACAGCATGGCTAGGGCGAAGAAAAAAAGCGCACTTATTCTTCCGACTGTTATGAAAATCCATCTGGCAAGATTTTCTCGTTCTCTCTGCGCAATTTTTTAAACATTGCAAGCTAAGCTGCTTTCTCTATTTGCCTATCTATTTATTATGCAGATAAACAAAAAAGCAGAGCAGATTTCCTCGTTATTTTTTCCATCCCAGCTTCAATGAAGATATACTTAATGTCCGCGCTCGTTGTTGACGACGACGTCGAGGATGCCTCGCGGGTGGCTGAACCATTTTCCTCATCATATAATCGGCGAGAGAGAAAGAGCTTTTTTTCTACTCTTCTTTTTAACGAGTCGCGCTAAAAGTCCGTTTTCATCCGGACGTAACTCGGATCGTAAAAGCAGTTTTTCACACAATCGTTTACCCATAAGCCACTCGACGACTTAATCAGCAATTTTTAGCAAGCATCCCCTCTGACCCCGTGTCTGCGCAGAAAGAGCTGCGGATATAACGGGACTAATACACCTTTATCGCGCAGCGCGGAGAGTATAGACTATACGCGTCGCGCCGGGAAAATGCAGTTACGCGTCATTATCGCGATCAATTGCATTTGCGGTACTTATACACCGCGCGGCGGCCGTTCTCCCACGAGAGGAGTCTCCGGTCTTCGTATATATACATATATACATATACATAATATATACGACGCTGCGCGCGATCATTATCGGCTTTCTCCCTTTGTCGATGCGCCAATTGTATACGCGTGACGCTTTCAATTTCTTCGGGCTTTCTTCTTCTTCCTCTCGGCTCTCCTCTGTTCCTCGGATGCTGCTCTCTTTGTACAGAGCTGGCCGGTCGACATACAGATGTACCATGCGATTGTGAAATTTATTTCTATAGCGTCATCTTTGTAGGTTTTGTGTGTAATATTAATTATACGCAGCTGAACTCGTCGGGATAAGGTTGATTGGATTACGACGGGGACGAACTATATCAATGTGTGACGTCCCGCACGAATATCGAAACGAGATATATCGAGAGAAAAGTATAGCGATATATACGCATTATAGAGTCAACAGACACACGGCCTTTCGACTTATCCACACGAACGCGTGGGATTTATTATCGTTACACCCCGACGTGGTATATCGTTTTCACACAAGTTTATATTCACTTTTATATATACACTCTATATAATCTGATCGTTGCATCTCTTCGGCAAACAACGTTTTTTTTCGGGTCACTACATTTCTCGCCTCTAATAATTGGGCCAGATGCGATAGTTTTCCCTACATCTATCCGCCGCCGCTATAATATCTCTCCACTATCTCGTACGCTACAAATTTCAGGAAAGAGACGCCTGATTTAAAAAGCTCATGTATTATAAATCACACTATACATGCCGTGCATCTCTCGGTGGAAAAAAATTAGCAAAATAAATCGCGATCGATGCAGGATCAAAGGTATAGAAAAAAGGTGCGATAAACGGGGTCTCGGTCGCGATCGCACTACTGCAGTGGGATGAATTAGAAACCCATTCAGCGATCCGTGCAATCTCCGATGCGGCTCTCGGCCGCGCGCGGCGTGGAAACCGGCTGCACGGATACCGTAATCCAATCGGAATGCATTTTCTCGTGACGTGCATTACGCTGTCCGCGCACGGGAATGTGTCTGTCTGTCGGAAAGCGAGAAGGGCGCGTATGTATATATATATATGCATCATGCGATTAACGGCCTATGTATGGGGCCACACACTGCACTCGGCGGGGAGAGAGGTGCTGGGGAAAGAGGATTAGGGATTTTTTATCGACGCTCGCCGTCGTTGCGTAATGCGTGGGACGATCGGTGCTGTTGTCTTTCAAGTGCGTGCGAGCTCATAGGACGATACTATTCCGATGTAGTCTATGGTATGCAACAACGGGTATGCTTAATAATCCTTGTAAGTGTCCGTTATTAGGCAGCATTAGAGTCCGCATAGCTGTCCACCGTTACGAATTTTCCATTTTTACCGTCGGCTATTAGCCTCTAGCACGTAAACCTATACAGCGTTAATTACATACAAACAGCGTATATCGCAGCTAACGAAATAGTGATTTTGATGAATAGAGAAGCCATAGATATATATACGCATATGCAGCACATATAGCAAAGTCTGTTGAACCGGAGGTTGAAGGATCCCTTCATTCAAACTGCTGTAAATCGCTGTGGCGGATTTTATTACACGCGCCGATATTTACTACTCTCGACGCTGTATGTATGTATAGATCCCGATGTACTCTCTCGCGCGCGGGTGTACACGTAATATACTGTCCGCCTATATACACGTATAATATAGGTATATATACGCATTGTACAGGCGTTGCTATTAATTACGTGCTTTAGTGCGCGGACATGGTTTTTAGTGCCGTGTACACGTATATATATAAGAATAACCGCGTCAAGGATATTTGGTGAGAGAAGCGCGCGCGGCAACAGATTATACCGCACTCGCGGCGCACATATTTTTATAATTGAAAGTTGAGCAATAAACGCAAGTACTATTTTCAGCGCGTAGGTGTATCCCATCGCGAAAATGAAATCATATATATACGCGCGCATGTATGAAATTCCAACGATGAAAAAGTAAAAATACTCATTCACGTATAACGTTATGTAAACCTTTGGCAGTCCGCTCAGAATTCGGACGACGACTCCCCCTCGCGAAATCCAGAAAAAAGCTAGTAATTAGCCATGTGGGCGCGCGTGTATATACCGGCTCGATCTCGTGAAATTCTAGCCATACAGCGATATATAGAGACACTCAATCGCTCGCGCGCGCCTTCTCGTATTGCGGGAATGATTTGTCGCACGCCGATAATATAACGAGGCCTGCACTGGTGCAGCTCCTGTATATCGTTTCTCTAATAAGCTTCGCGAGCCGAGAGCAAAAAAAGTAGGTTATCCGCACGCGTATATATATATAAAAAAAAACGTGCTAGAGTTGTAGCAGCTCTTAATTATTACGAGCGTAGAGTATAATACTGCAACGCGAGTGCGTCGTGTCGCTGGAGCCTAATTGTGAGGGAAAATGCTAATTAAGTCTAAACGATTCCCATTTTCGGAGAACTGATTTTAAGCATGTATATACGCTGACACGTGGCTGGCGAAATCCGTATAATTACTCGATTCCATAGCGGAAGACAATTTAAAAAACCGCGACTCTGTACAAGACCTTGTATGTGTAATAAATCTCGCGCCCTTGAGTACATTAAAAGCCGTCGCCTTTACACGTAGACTGCAGCATCGGAGCACTCAAGCTCGCGGATACCTAAGCCTCAAAGGTGTGCATCAGAGAGAGAGAGAGAGAGAGAGAGAGAGAGAGAGAGAGAGAGAGCAGCGTCGTAGTCTCCGTGTTCTTGTAAAGGCGCCTGCAGAAATTGGATCGCTCGACGGTCATTAAGGTCCATTAACCCGCGCGTACTATGCGCTATACGTATATATACAACGAGAAGAGACAAAGTGTCATCGTCAAAGTGTAAGATATATATATGTCTATAATGTAGGAAAAGTCGCGTCAAGTGCGCGATGAGTCGGAATGCAGCGCCGTGGGAAACTCTCGTTTAATTGGGCGGCGGGAAAAGTTTCGAAGGCTCTCCGAGATTTGCAAAGGGGGGTTCTCTCTCTCTCACTCTCTTTCTCGGGTCGTACGTGAAGGCTCGCGTTTTACGATGAAGAAATTCGCGTTTTTACGACCGCGCACCACCGCGCCGTATTCGGACTCTTTCACGAGTATATCGGTGGTTATGACTGGTTCTTTTTTTTACTTGTCCGGTCGCGCACACAGCCGTGTGTGGGAAAATTAATTTAGGCTCTCCTAAGCAGGGTATTATACACTTTATGAATAATCGAAACTCGCTGAATTTCACCTAATTACATTAATTCCCGAGAGCAGCGCAACAGTAGCCAGTCTCTCCAACGTAAAGTGATACTTGTTCGAGCGAACCAGCCCCGCGCGTACAGAGTCGTCGTATAATAATCGTTCTCAGCGTCGATTATCGCTCTTTCCCTCTCTCTCACTCTCGAGCTCGGCGAGGAAAATCATTGTTCTAGAGCGCATCAGGTGGATCCTCTCTGTCTCTCTGTGTGCTGCGCGCGACTTCGAAAGCCTCTCGAGCGTAATAACTGCAATCTTATAAGGAAAGAAGCGTTGCTTTACTTATTCCAAAGACACTGGGCTTTTGAATACAAATTTGCTTTTAATGCCGACGGCGCTGAGCGAGGGGCAGCCAGCGGGAGAGAATGGGAAGTTGGTGTGTAATTACGCTGTGTATAGTTAATTCTCTTTTGAGGCCGTGAAATCGAGTTACAATGTCAGAGGACACTATATAGTACGGTCTTTTTATTTTTTCCAAAACCGAGATTCACATCGCGCCTAGTTCTTCCGCTCTGATACGCTCTCTTTCTCTATACTCAAAAATTAACCAATCTGTGCACGTAATAATGCCTGGAGTGGAGAGCTGGCTCAGTAATACCCTCTAAATAACGCGCGCAACTCGTGCGTCAAAATTCAGCAGCAAGCGAAAGCCCCAGCAGCTCATGCATATACGCACACAGAGCAGCAGCAGCAGCAGTATAGACTCGCTAAACTCCCTCCGGGCAAATCTGCGAGTTCCCTCGTGCATGTGATATGCCCAGAAAATCATCCTCGCGTGTTGCGCTTCAAAGTAGCTGCAGCAGTGGCTAAATTGCAGTCGCGCACGCGCGTATTTCTCACGGCGCGTGTGGTGAATCATATTTTTAGTTGGTCTGTATAGGTATTATCCGGCGAGAGAGAACTAGGTAGGATTGACCGCGTGGGAAAGAGCTAGTCTTTCTCTGCGACACCGAGTTATTGCTGCACTTGGCCTTGGCCGGGTATTGATGGAGGTGTGGTGCACAGTTTATAAGTGACTGTTGAGGCTCGGAGGTGTTTGGATTATGCTGGCAGTGCTAATCGGACTTTACGCAGCTTATGCGCTGTACAGTTGTTTGATAAACAAACAAACAGGGGAGCTTTTAAAGTTTGCGCGTTTAAAAATTCATCGGAGACCCAATTACATTAAATATGTTTAATTTTGCGCCACAAGTCACAGACTATTCGAAAGCAGCTTTCCTCCTATATATGGTAAATACACATCGCAGGGGAAAACAGATCAAACAGCGATTTCAATTAGAATCAAGCAGCCGATTTCACTTCAAAGCGTTGGATTATTCGACGACAGAGGAACGCTGCAACTTTCCGAACAATATAAACACAAGCGACACTACTTACTCCGACTTTCTTTCTGTCTCCCCCGCACGCAACTTCCTTATACGCTATATACTCTCTGCGTTTATGCTGCCGCTGCTTCGACACCGCGTGGGAATGTCGCGCGCAAAAGTCTCTGTCCATTATCCGCTCTTTATATGATTTCTAACGAGTCACTAGGGTTTCACTTCATGTGTTTCGAGCGAACGAGTATTTTCGCGCTTGGTTAATAAAGAGCCAACTCGGAAGTGAGGTATATCTTAAGTAAAACGGCAAAGCCTCGAATTAGCTCCAGTAGCCGCGAAAACAATTACAAGCGCGCGGGCATCAACTCCCGCGAAAAAAGAGAGTCCCGTTGAATTTTCCGCAGCTATAGTCCTGGCTTCCGGACAATAGCACTGCTGCACACACGCTCCTCTGGATTCAGAGAAAAGTAGCGCGCGAAAAGCGCCTCCGGCCGCCCGCGTCCAATTGGACTGGGCTACTCTCTTCATAGCGCGGTGGTTCTCTTTTGCGCACGCGAGTATATAGTATAGCTACACAAAAAACGAAAGTTTCTGGATGCCGCCGAGCGTAACGCGAAAATCCCCCCGAGCCTTTTTTCCTATATATATATAGAGGATAGAGCTATATATACGCGTTATATATAACTCGATTTATACGTTTCTTGCTTCTGTTCCATTATATATATATATATATATAACGATGCGACGTTCGCGTGTATAGTATACGTACACACGTGAGCAAACGACGTGGAATTTCAGCGGCGTCGCGTTATCGAAACAAGAGAAATTTTCAGTCTCGAGTGCACGCGAATACGTACACACGTTTGTTTAATCAACAACAATGAGAGACGCAGGTGCAGCAACGCCGATAAGTGCTCGCTGTTTGCGAATACCTGCGCTCCTGCTACCGGGAGTATACGTATATAGTAGAAGTCAAATATGTATGAAGTACCGATGATGCGTGTAATTGCGCGATTAATTGAATTTTCCTTTTTTCTTCTGCTGTACTTACGGTCGGGATATATAACGAGATGTATATAGTATACTATTAGAGGCACGTGTACAGTTATAGACGCGCGCATTATAGAATCAATCGAGCGCGGGAAGAGAAATTTTTAAAAATCGATTGTCGTGCGCGATTACCGACAGTTATGAGAGCTATGTAGCATCTCATTTGAATGGAAATTTGTTTTGTACGCGCCGAGAGAGAGATGCGAGCGATAATGCGCTTGTTATTAAGCCAAGATTGAGTCTTAATACACGTATAATGTTCGAGCGAAAGTTATAATACGCGCCTGCTTCGTATAACGTTAACAAAAGACTTTTCACACCGCGCACGAGTGTCTTCAAAACGCTAGACTCGGCGACAGGTTGACGGTGAACCCGAGTACGTGAAAATTGAATAATTGGACACACCAGGTGCAATATTCCTATATATATGACAGCTGTATTACACCGAGTGTTTTCTTCCTTATTAAATTAGCTTCTACCTATAAAAATTGAAAACCAAACCGCCACACACAATCGAAAGCAGTAAAAAAAACGCTCCCGGATGATCTATCGCGTTCGCCTACTTCGGCTCCCCCGGCACGTATGAAAGAACCGATATAAAGTAGACGCATACCGCGCGCTCGGGATCTCAGGCCGACGACTCGAAAACACAAAGGAGAAACACGAGATCGGCCAGGCGTGCCCCCGACAGTCACGTGCTGCGCTACTATACTATACGAGATATAATAGATAATGAGAAAGTCGGCTGTGCTGTGTACTGGCACCGCAGAAACGATAGATGTCGAGTGATATGTACTAAACGGAGGAGGGCAGCAGCTCGTTTAGAGAACAATCGAGTGGGAGGACACGAGCTGCCGTGGATTATATTCGGTTTTCGCGCGCCTATGGGAGAAGCTCTGCGATTTTTTCCCGAAATGTAATAATCCCATCGTATACTTGTAAGTTTTAGAAATAATCTATGCCAACTTCTACGAGCGAGCCACGAAGATACATACACACCTACATTCCGCACTATATTAGCTTAGTGTCACTATACTTCAATAACGAGGAGAGAGTACTGCAGATACAAATATTTGAAAAGCCACAACAAAAGACACGGATCTTCCCCGAAAAATTACAATACAAAGACACGTATATTGTGGGAGCATAGGTATGGAAACGAAGTTAATGAGCCGAGCAACAGAGAAGGAGATACAACGGTGTATTATATCCATCGGTTCGCGCGAGAGATCGAGGCATAATCTCGGAAAGCATAAAACCGCGCGCGTCTTCTCTGGAATTTCAAAGTACGTTACACGCACTAGACGCGCGGCGGGACAGTACCTGCGATGCGGAAAAGTGCACGGGAGCGTATATAGCAGCAACGACAGTATATAATATTTCAGCCGGACTTTTACGAGCCACTGATGATACACGTAGGCTCCTCGCGCGCCTCTCGTTCTTCTTCTTCTTATCCTCTGCGAGAATCGACTGTACTATTCTCTCTCTCTCTTCCGTGAGTCGCGGCATTTGGACTTTGATTTTGTGCGAGAGAGTGAGTGCGAGGGGAGGCGCGCGAGATTTATGCTAATTTATGCAGGAGAGGTGAGGTCGCGAATTATGCGGGGGGAGAGGAAGGAAATGATAATTGAGTCTTTCTTGGAAGAGTGATACTGCTGCTTTGCAGAGGAGCAGTAATGCTCTGCGATTTCTGCTGGTATATGTATATACGCGTGTAGTTATATTTGCAACTTGAATTTTAGGATTGCAAACGTTTTTGCGGGTAAGAGCTTGTTTCTGTGAATGGACGCGTTGTATGAATCATTCATGTTTGGGAGCGGAAAAAAATCCTCGATGCATTTTCCTCCTCGTCAACCGCCGCGAACGAAAGTACACCGCACATTCCACTCGAGAAAAATATAGAGCAATGCCACCATACAAAGTCGCATCCGTTCTCCCTTTTTTGTCATCGTCATATACTATATACCTCGCTCGATTCATAGAGAAGTAGAAAGCAGTCCTAACCCAGTGACACACGTGAGAATAATATCACGCGAACACGATGATGATGATGATCCATTTTCACGACGAGGTGCCTGGCTGTTTCCGGAATGCAGTGTGTATTATATGAGTCACCCTCGTGGATTGTCCGAGCGCGATTTTTACGCTTGCGGCAATAATTCACGGGAGACTTTTCTGGGTCGGCATAGTGCTGGTAATTATAACAGAGTCGCCGAGCGTAGTTGATCTGTATTTTGCAATACGGCTTTTGAAATTGATTCGCGGCGGCAGCGCTGTACTGTGTTCCCTCGTATCTCGAGTCTTCGTGCGTTTAATTAACGAGTCGTTATAGAAGAGAGCGATTCTGGAGTTATGCCGCTTTTAATTGCTTCTAAATTTAGTTTATGCCGTACTTTTTATTTCTCTCAGCAGAGATTAGCTGTTATAACTGTAGAAAAAACGTACGGCATCATTTGCTCCTTTATTACTACAACCACAAAAATTCAGACCATTGTTTCCTCCTCCTCGTTAACTCGACTCGTCGATCGTCCGCGAACTATATACACAGTCTCTAATCGAATAAACCCATAAACCTACAAAAACAAATCCATCGCATGTGCGATAAATATTTATTGCCGGTCAATGCGCTCCAGTTCGCTCCAGAAAATATAATCGCTTCGGGTTCAGAGGATCTTACGGAACGAGACGTCGAGCTCACTACTCTGCCGCTCGTGACAACCGATCGGCCGATCTTATATACTCTCTCTATAAATATGTGTTATATGTGCATCGGCCGCCAGCGTCGCATGTATCTCGGCCGTCCATTCAAAGCCATGATTTACGAGGGCACGTGTACATAGCAGACCTCTATATAGCTATATACACGTCGTTGTTGTGAAATTGTCCATGTACATAAAAATGTCGCCCACGCGGTCTATGTGTGGACTGTATTATGAGGGACACATTGTTGGATGTCGGAAGTGGTGTGTGGCATACACGCACGAGCTACAAACTGCTATGCACGGAGAGTTCGATGCTGCGCTTAGACGCACAGAACGTGTCTCTTCTTCTTCTTTCTGGAGATGTAGGCATGTACGTGTGTGCGCGCGCGCTTGACTGATGCACCTCGTTTTGTGTTGCTAATGGGGATGCATGTATGGATGCGCCTTTAGAGCTACGGACATTTATTTTACTTTTTTCACGTGTGTGGGAATGAATGGCTTTTTTCGAGTGACTTTTTGAGGAGAGCGAAGTTATTTAGCACTGAGTCACCTTGCGCCTGTACTGTCTCAAAGGATGACGAATGTATGCTATACACTTTTTGGTAGGTGTTTCTTATGCAGACGAGTTTCCAATATATAATTTCTAGATGGGACACGCTCGATTATAAGGACTCTTTGAGTATTAGTTATCTCGATTTTAAATAATACCATCGCCGTATGATAAGACCCTAAACCCGACATCTTTCCATTAGTCTTTACACATCGACCGCGCTGAATCACATATACCGCAGTCGAACTGGTTCCACGTCTTAAAAAGTCTCTCGTACACAGATCTACCTATAGATAACAACTCAGTATACACACAAGACATAAGACAATAACTCTCCGTCTATAAGCGCTAATTCAGTTTTACACAGCGATAAACAAAAAAGCCTATTGCACCGTATCTAATTTGCCATTCCGCAGTATTTTCGCGCAAAATGCAAATCCATTCCATTGTAAGCTCTCGAATACAAACCGCGATAAATTTCCCCTCAAAAACCATCTCTCTCTCTCTCTTTCTCTCTCTCGCAATCCATTGTATGGATACACTACCACACACGCGTCGCACACTTCCGGCTCTCGAGAGCTAACTCCTTGAATTAAGGACTAGTCCGTAACGGCTGCAGAGCTTCTCTTCTTATTTCCACATGCCGAACACGTCGCGCTTCCTCTCTCGCGTCGCTCTGTTGATGTCGCGTGATCGCGATTTCTTTGTGCGTCTTATTGTTTAAGATAGAAGAGACTCGCTCTCGTAATCATCATCTCTGCTCGCATAATATAGCCTGCGTGATTGCAAAGTTATCTCTCTCGGGATAAGGATCTGTAAAACGAGAGCGATTTTTTCCCTGGATGGGATATGATCTCCGCGTCCTCCTTGTGTTCTTTTTTTTCTATAGAGGAGTTTAATGCGAGTATGAATTTTCAATGCTCTGCGCGAGAGACTGCGTCGCGTCCCAGTGAAAGCGATTTGTGTGTAAACAGGTTCGCGCGATGCGAGAGCGGTACTTTCTTATTGATGAAAATGCATTAGACCTCGCGAGAGCGCGTTATTACGGGACGTTCGTTAGAGCCGCATCCTTATATGCGCGATATAAAGTGAGCGTCCCGCTGCAGCTGTTGCGGTGTATAGGGCTTTTTGACTCTGCGTTTTATATATCCTCTGCTCACTCTATGCGACTGCAATTTTCGCATCACGCTAATACTTAATTCTTCTCGCGGAAAAAGCTACGGTATACGAGGGTGTCCCTCGCTGTCGTATCCGCGTATACAAGCAAAAGCCATTAAAGCAGCTGTGGTCTCTTCAGAGCGAAGTAATCAGTGATTATTATATGTGCGCCGTTCAATTAAACAGTTCTTCTCTCCGCGCGCGGTAATTCAAATTCCTTTCACATCGTTACGTCATTGGCCTAAAATGTACACACAGAAGTTTACGCTGAAAAGAGAGCGGGGATTTTTTCGAAAATTACGCTCGCACGCGAATCCGTGCAACAATAACAAAAGTAACGGAACTGTGTATGGTATATAGTTGTCCGACTGTATATAATTCGAAGCGTCCAACGGAAACCGAACATCCACCGCTGCCGCATATAACTTTGAGCGCGCACACTCATCGGTAAAAAATTGGCCCTTCCCAAGTACGAAATTTTATCGCTCGATACGCTATTATGTGTATAATACGTACATATACCTCTCGCGATGATGACGTCGATTACGTCAGCGGTGAATGGCTAATCGCCGAATTTTTCTCTTCCGTCAGAGTCTCTTGTATATACTATATATATACGCATATACTATTGCGTTGGGTAAGCGAGAGTTAGTTGAATTTAGCCTTTGAATCGCAGGCGTGCGAAGAAAAAGTTCGTTGAACGCTCGCCTCTCCTTCTCTCGTAATAAGGACGATGATCCTCATTGGAGAGGGACTTTGAGTTTTCGAATGTAATTACATACGCAGCTTTGCAAAGGAATTGTAAATCGTCTTGTGCTTTTATATTTAAAATATACTCGCGTGTATATATTTTCTTGATGGGAGTCGGGCAATATGTGTATGTATATCACGAGAGGGGGAAGATTTTATCGTGCATATAATATAAAAGCGAGTCTTCGTGCAAACGCGCTTTTCTTCAAAGAGTTTTGCTTGATCATTATACACCCGGGAAGGTTGCCTATACATAGATCTAACAAGTCCGGTTCGGTTTCCGCAACGTCCACTTACGGCCATCGATCCCCATCAGCTTCGGCGCGCACGCAGTACGTCGCAGAGCAAAAAACTCATCGTTATTACACAACTAATGACATTACTCCCCATCACATGCCGTTAAAAAACAATATCATCCGTAATAACAAGACCGAAGAGTATCGGAAAAAAGTAAGAATCCCGATCCCCGTAAAACCCCTCAGACACACACATATACACGGGAATATTATTTCTGCTCGCGTGCAAAGTCAGCGAGACGTAAGGGCCGCGTATGCACCAGGCGGCCATTTCTTCTCATGCATAATTTATCGCTCCTCGAGTCGTCGTGCATTCGCGCGCGCGAGAGAGAGACCGGCCGGCGTGTATATTAAACGTCAGAGTTATATGGTAGCAGAGAGAGACTTTGTGCGTCGAGTGGATTTTTGTCGCCGGCCGACACGACGCCTGCGAGCGGTATATTAAAGGAAGAAATATCGAGTATCGACATAACGGAAGAGATGCAGTGCGATGCTGCGGATGACGGCTTATTATTCGATGGATTGGAGTTTGATGCGCGTCTGATAGGAATTATCCGTATCCGCGAGCTTTCACGCCGCGATTCGCTCGATCGATGAGTCGGTCCTTGAATGATTTTTCGCGGATTTCTCTCGATTATTCGGTTATTCACCGCAATATATATGTATATAAGTAACTCGAGGGAAAGAGCAGGAGACGTTTCTCAACGGAGATGCAGGACTGTGAGCGATGAGTCAACTGCGATGACGATTAGTCTCGTGTAGCGCGGAACGCAAGAAATCGTCGCGTGAAATCGCGCGCGAGTTTCTAATTTTTCTCCTCTGGATTCGATGGTTGTTTTTTACTGAGGGTTTGTTTGCGCATAGCGCCAAAGTGAAGAACGTGTAAACCAAAATTGTTTGCTTTGTTCACAGTAGGCTGATCGATTTTTTCTTTATATCGAAAAGTCTCCGAAAGTGCTTTCATTTCATTGAACAGTAAAAATACACAGGGACCATTTGTCTGAACGGGAGTATAAAATAAATTAAAATTTCAGCGGGTCGTAAAAGCGGAGCTGTGAGTATGTTTATTTTAAACTCAGCTTCATCACCTATTCATGCGGTACGTCGCACGAAAGTTATTGTTAACTTCCTGTGCGCATTTATCCCCGTTTCTCGTTTAGATTTCATAAAGCTTGAAATCCAAAAAATTTTACACGTCCTACATTATATATACAAAGAATACATACAGTCAGCGATGCGAAAGTGCGTTTTTTTTTAACGACTCAATACTTGGGTTCGACGTTTTACTACTGATTCCGCATGTTCGCACACCGCTAGCATGACGGATATCTTTTTTCCCCGTGCAATCACATAAAACAATCAAAAATGCCCTACATAGCTGGCTTTAGAAGCCATAGAACAAAAGCTCAGCAGTACATCCCAGAAAAAATTCCTCTCTCCATCACCGCAATAAAACAAAAACTCGTAAACCAGGTCGAATTCTCCTATCAATCAATCAATCGGTCGGTCAACAGAAAAGCGTAGGCGCCGTCTGCTGCAATTGCATCGTCTTATCATCAACAGCACCGCGTCACAAAACAACAGACATATTACAGCCACGCGTCTATGGATTTCACAACGATCCGCCGCCGCCGTCGCCGTCCTATATATATAGTGCACCTTGCAGCTGCATTGTGTGTTTACACACTGTTTTTCGGGGAGAACAGATAGCGCGAGTAACAACGCGCGGCGGATACAACACCGCTGCGTTGAACGATGCGTCAGTGTTTGCACACGTGGAGGGAAGCCTGTTGTCGCCAGTTTTTTTTTCTCTTCGTCTATACGTTATACATAGTACAGTATAGCACGAGCGACTGTTTCGTTTTTGGTATAGTTTAATGAAAGGGAGATGATGGGTTAGATTGGAAAACGGTTATTGGTCGCAACCCGATCGTAATGATGAAAAGTAAACATACCGATTTAAAGCCCACTTCGTATCAGTCCGCGTACGTTGCGTAAACATTTACCCAGAAGAAAAAAAAACTAATGTTCATCAATAGAATTCGATATGACGGATCCCCTCCATCTCAAATATTGACCCTCGATAAATACTCCAAAAAAATAATGACTCACCGCATTGACTGATGCATCGCGCACAACCTGTTAAACAAGCAGGTCTCGCGCACTATAATATACAGCGATTAGATAAAAGTCCAACGACCCACCTGATCTCCATAAACGGCTACATCTCACGATAATAACCTCGTTTTTCACGTTGCAGTGCTAGCGACGCTGCTGACGACGAGCACAAGCTACGGCGCGCCCCAGGAACGTTCACCGGCCGACGAGGCTCTGGCCTCGTCGGCCGCTTCCAACCAAGCTAGAGAGGCCTACTTCGACGGAACGGCTCACCTGAGACTCAGGTCGTTCGTGTCGGTGCACCGACACAGCGGCCTGAGTTTCCGTACCTGCGAGCCCGGACGACTGTTCGAGCAGAGGTTCGACACCGGGGACAGCATCGGACTCCAGGTCGACCACGAGGGACTGGTCTTCGTGGCTAAGGTCCAGCAGAGGCGACTCGAGGCCAGGCTGAATGCCAGGCTGCTCGACAATGCCTGGCACAACGTCAACATGTTCTTTAGACTGGGTAACCTTACCCTCAGCGCTGCCGGACACGCACAGGTCAGTATAGTTTGAAGCGTCCGATCAATCGTCAAATTGACTCTATATACGGAAAATAGTATCGTTCTTTTGTATGAATTCGCAGGTGATAGCCAACGCCACGTACAACTCGGAGATCCTGGCACTGCCGGACGAGAACGACGCGAATGGCACACTGATAGTCGGCGATGGTTTCCGTGGCTGCATCCTCCAGGGTCCCGGTATCCTGTTTAACGACAGCCTCAGCAGCAACGCCATCCTCGGCGCCTGTCCCCTTGACACCCGAGCTTGTAAGCCAGCAGCTTCGCTTATGTATATTCATCGAAACGTCTCCCCCCCCCCCCCCCCATTACACGCTTTAATTTTTTCAACGTTTCAGCGCGTAATACAATATATATACCTATACTACTTTTTGTATTATTCTACATGTCTCGCCGCCGCTGCAGATTTTGTGTGCGCGTGATGCCGCTGCTTTCTTTTCTTTCTCTCTCTCTCTCTCTATATATATATATATATATATACATCGTCGCTCCGCGAGCTTTTTTTGCAGCGCAGAGGAGGTGGCTTTTGTAATTGTTATTTTTTTTGTTTTTGCGAGCTGTCGCGCGCTGTGTTTGACAGAGAGGACGGCTATATATTGATACGTGGAATAATGTAACGCGCGCACTCATCGCGCGTCCAGCTGTCGCGCGCTCGAGTGCTTTCGATCAATCAGCGGGTATATACAAGCGGCAGCACCAGAGGGTTATAATTCCTGCGAAGCAAAGAGAGAGTTCGATTCTCCCTCGGAGTTGGAATATTTCAGAATCCAGAGATTCTTCTCGACTCCGTGTAGTGTAGCTCCTTAGCCGATAGCCGTTTGATTTTTCCTTCGCGGCCGATCGACCCTTTCTGGGAAATAACTCGCGCGCCGCAGATCTATCCGCAACGCGGAGCGTGCATATAATGGCTCCTGCTGCTGCTGCTGCTGCTGCTGCTGCTGCTATACGGGGGAAGCGAGTTTTCTCTCCTCCTGCAGCGCAGCGTCGTTAAAACGCGCAGGTGGTTATATTATATTATACAATACGCTGCCTCCCCGCTTTATGTTTCTACATTTTTGTGTGCGCGAGGGAGCGATTTTTATTTTACGTGTACTGCGCTCCTTTTTTTCTCCCTCTCTCTGTCTCTCCACTGATTTAACAACCACCTGTAGGATTCGCGTATACATTCTCCTCTTATATAGACTGATTTTTATTCTCCCGTAGATAATATATATATTCGAGTAGGTAATACATTATTATATCTTGAGAGAAGAACTATCTTAGACGTGTGTCACACGCGTGTGTTACTGCAGATCTGCACCGTATTTTTGTATACCTTTGTTATTTTGAACCCACCGCTACAATACACAGCCAATATGAGCTAGAAGACGAAGGAGACGAACGAAAAAGAAAAAAGATAAATGCATGCGAAAGAGACGATAGCTGATGAAAGATTTCGCAGGTGGCGTAATGATGCTCCAGCCGACGACCCAGCCTACGACGGCCCAGCTGGGGCAACCCAGCAGCAGTGGACAGATCGACTACTGTCAGCACTCGCCGTGCATGACGCGCGGCAAGTGCGTCTCCAGGCAGGACGACTACGAGTGCCACTGCTACGCCCGATACTCCGGCAAAAATTGCCAAAACGATCATGGTAGAGACACCTTTTGAGAGATGCACCTAAATTATTTGTGTTTTAATTTTCCAACGGGGATTTTCTTTTTATTAGACATTGACAATAGTAGTTAGTCTAGCGCACGCTTGTAGGATGTACGTTGTGCCTGCTTTCTGTTTGTGTCACGCATATAGTTGTTGCTGTAAGCTTTTGCAGGTTCCGGACCACGATACGCTGACGCCGATGATGAGAGACGTTTACCTGTGTATATATATATACGCTTTTTTTGCATGTTGTGATTATTAACTGCTTTTATTGCTTGTGTTTGTATACTTAGTGCTTAACTGTGTTCACGTAGCGCTTGAGCGTCAGGCTCTTCATAGAATGTAAAAACACCTGCCCGTCCTATTTACTGAGCCAAAAACACGCACCTACATATACCCTAGACTCGCCGCACAATCGATATCCTGTGCACCTATATTGTGTACGTCCACATACCTCTCGCGCTCTCGACCATAACGGACGTGTACGTCGTCCTTATATATAGTAATAGCTTTTCATGTCTACGCTTGTGCTTTTCCGCGTACGTACATCGCGATCGATTAGCTCACCGAGTGTGTATATACATATATATACATATAGTTGCGCGTGTGCAACGCGGCGATTGATCTCGAGCTGCAGCACTTGAGTTCAATGCTCTCGAGTTCGATGCTTGATGATCAAGGCTGGACCGATCAGTCGCCAATGACTTTTCGGGCTCCACTGACGAGGACGTTGTGCTCGTGTGTGTTTGACGCGGGTTTGATGTGCGTCGACATAGATCTGTCGAAGAGTGGAATTGATCCTTTGAGGATCTGTACATGGATGGTTTTATGTCGTGTGCGTTTTTTTTCAATATATATATTACGATGTTTTTATAAATATACTGGTTGCAGAATGCAATGTAAATAGTCTGAAGATTAATTGGATCTGGATTATATATGCACATATAGATTGTATAGATGGACGAAACCGTTTACGTTAACTCAGGAAATTTGCTTATTTTATTAATAATCTAACATTTACCTTTTACAATATGCATATAATAAAATACACAACTAATTGTGCGTATTATTAAGGCTATTCCACGAGGTGCTGGGTGAAGGAGACCTAATTTATATCAATATACGCGTACGCAAAGAATACTATTCACAAGAATATTATTTCGTTAACGCTCGGCGGCTTATCTGCAATTGCGTGATTAACGGGATTCGCTTGAAGTCAAGCCACTGATTTCCATCAACAGTTATCGAAACGCCCGATTCCAAAGACCATTGATACGGCTTTATATATACACAGCCGATCTTCTAAAGCGTAAAAGTTCATTATTCCCGCGCTCGCGCCTCGGCGGTAAAACTTTTCATTTCAATCGCGCGCAGTTGAATTCACTTCTCTCGCTCTATAGGTCATGTATACATATATCGAGGACGAACCTCTGCCATGTACATAATAGCCTACAGCGATTTCGCGCTCAAATTCTCTTTTCGAGCAAAATCGATATCGTTAGCGCGGGAAGTTCAAATGATATAGGCAGATTTCGATTTCAGTGGCTCGACGTTGTAAAAACGCGCATCAAACTACTCTCAATACAATCGTAAGAAAAAAGCCTCCCACAATCGAACTAATCGAAACGCGTTTCTCCGCACCACAGGCTCGCCCTGCAACAACAACCCGTGTCGCAACGGCGGCAGCTGTCAAGAGGAGCACAACGGCGACTTCGTCTGTCAGTGCGCGGCCGGTTGGGCCGGTCTCCGCTGCGAATCTCCGGCCGGAGCTCGAGTCTGCGACGGGCCGAGTAACCCCTGCAGGAACGACGCCGCCTGCGTCGAGCTTCCCGACACCGACTACCGCTGCGAGTGTCGGCCAGGGTACACCGGGAGGAATTGCGAGATCGATATAGACGAGTGCGCCTCTCATCCCTGTAGAAACGACGGAAACTGCACGGACCTGGTCAATGGATATGCCTGCAAGTGCGAGCGCACTGGGTGAGTTTTTCAACTGAATTAACAATGCCATCGAAATCGTGCTTACGCTCGTTCAAATATAAACTCGAAATTCCTTTCTCAGCTACAAAGGCCAGAACTGCGAGATCGACATCGACGAGTGCGAGGACAACAATCCCTGTCTGAACGGCGTCTGCTACAACAACTACGGTGGCTACGTGTGCGCCTGCCAGTCGGGCTTCGAGGGTCAGAACTGCGAGCTCAACATCAACGAGTGCCTGTCCCAGCCCTGCCGCAACGGAGGCGTCTGCCTCGACGAGGTCGGCAGCTACCGGTGCAACTGCACCGGCACCGGCCACTCCGGAGAACACTGCGACCAGCCTCCGCGCGGTCTCATTTGTAATTCCACGGCCAACTGTCCCGCCAACAGTGTCTGCCATGCCTCGCAGTGCGTCTGCAAGTCGGGCTTCATAGGCAATCCGCCGAATTGCTCGGTCAACTTCTGCGAGAGGAATCCCTGCATCAACGGAGGCACCTGCAACAATCTCAGGGACAGATTCGAGTGCATCTGTCCGCCCGAGTGGAAAGGTGAGAGAGATCGACCCCTTTAATTTTTATTGCATGCGGGTGCGTGGGGTATACATCTTGTCTATACACATAGGATCATTTGGCTATATAATACCGATGACTCTCTGCGATCGCCGATAAAGCGCCAAAAAGATCCCAAAACTTTCAAAAGCATGCTTCACAATACACACACGTACACACGCAAAACTGACGTTACGCTTTCAAACTCATTCATTCGTCGCATTAACACACCGCACATAACCCTCCGAAAGCATGAATCAATGTGTGTCACGTGAAACAAAGGTCCGACGTGCCAGTCGCCGACCCGGTGCCCGAACTGCTACAACGGCGGCTCGTGCGCTGAAACGCCACGAGGTCCGATCTGCCATTGTCCCAGATTCTGGACGGGGCCTCAGTGCAAGGAGCCGGTCACGTGCGGCAGCCACCGGCCATGCAAACGCGCCACCGAGTGCCGCGACTATGTGAGTATTTCGCGACGGCGTGACTGCGTGCTGCGAGATTGTTGTATACGTTGAGCAAGAGTCAGAACTTATATATGTTATTATTTTTCTCTCCTCTATCTCACGAGGACGGCTCCGCGAAAGAGGTGAAGCTTGTTCTCTGTTTTCATTTAAATGTTGTCATATGTGAACCATGTATATCCTCGCTGTTTTATTAAAAGCAATTACACGCGTTTAAATCCAAGTTCAGTTGGAAAGTGGATTTTGCTCTTCAATCTCTAAAGTAAAGCTCCCGCGAGGAAATCTCATAGAGCTTCGTATTATAATAGTCTCTCTAAGTAAACTCTCGCGGGCAAAGATAACAGCATCGGCTGAATTTTCAAAGCTCCGCGCAAAGCATACTCCATCACGAGAACAATGATCCTTCATTATATGGAAAATAAAAATCTGACTCTGTATAACGTGCGTATATATGCGTGAACGAGTGACTGTCCGTCCGCGCAAAATCTGACTGATCTGTGAAAACAGCCGTTGGGCTACTACTGCGTGTGCGAGCCGGGCTGGACAGGCTCGGAATGCTCGATCGACATCGACGAGTGCACCAGCGACCCGTGCCGCAACGCAGGCGTCTGCATCGACCAGCTCAACAACTACTACTGCCAGTGCCTGTCGGGCTTCACCGGTAACCGAACTCTTTTTCTCTCTCTCTCTCTCACCCACTCACCCACTCATATCCAACGCCTCATTTTTTTCTCTCTGCTTGCTCGCATGCTTCTCTTTCTCTCTCTGTGTGTGTGTTGTTTGCCGTTGTCGTTTTGTGGCTTTTAAATGCGCCAACTGCAGTGAAATTTTACATATTCGATGCCGAGCGCAACTGCGACTGTTTGCACTGTTCGGTGCGAGTTCGAATGTTTCTTTCACGGTGCGAAACGAGTTGGCGTTGTGGATTGAATTTCTATGTATGGAGAAAATCGATCGATGAGGTCAGTTTGTTGAAAAAATATATCCGAGAAATGTACTGAATAAATTTACTCGCTGTAGGCTCTTGTAGCACAACAACTTCCTTTTAACGACGATTGTAGATTTCAAAGCTAATAAGTCGAAGCGAAAGAGAATCTAAATTTTGTAAATTAACGAAAATCGTTTCTCCCAGGCAAGAACTGCCAAATCAACGTGGACGAGTGTCTCACGCAGCCCTGCCAGAACGGCGGCACCTGCATCGACCGGGCTAACGGGTACACGTGCAACTGCACCCGGGACTACATGGGCGAGAATTGCGAGCGCGAGTACGACGCTTGCGCTGCCAAGCCCTGCCAGAACAACGGCAGCTGCGCCCTCAGCTCGAAATCTCGCCGAGATTTCGTCTGCGAGTGTCTGCCCGGTTACGAGGGCAAACTCTGCGACATCGACGTCGACGAGTGCGTGGGTGTCATCTGTCCCGACGAAAGGATATGCGTTGACGGAGTCGCTGGCTACGAGTGCAAATGCAGAGACGGATACAGAGAGCCAAATTGCACGTTGATCGTTGATCCATGCGCGAAGAAGCCATGTGGCAATGGAACGTGCTTGGAGATGGCGGATGAGAGCTACAAGTGCGATTGTGGTCCTGGATATAGCGGTGAGCGCATTCTTATTTTATTTTCTTTTATTGATGCAATATCGTTATAGATCGATCCTGAGTTGACATCACTGATCTACGCGTTTCAGGGTCAAACTGCGAAGAGGACGTAAACGAGTGTCAGATCTTGGGCAACTCACTCTGCAACAACGGCATCTGTGTCAACAACGTGGGTAGCTACAACTGTTTCTGCAGACCAGGCTTTTCCGGTGATCACTGCGACGTCGACATCAACGAATGTCTCTGCGGTCCCTGTAAAAACAACGCCACTTGCATCGACAAGATCAACACGTTCGAGTGCGAGTGTCCGCCTGGATACGCCGGGAAGACCTGCGACCTCGACGTCAACGAGTGCGAGAGCGATCCTTGTCAGAATGGGGCTACTTGCATCGATGAGATTGCCAGGTGTGTACTCTTTTTCGAGAAAAAAAATCGTTGCAAAACTTGCGCTATTCGTAATACACGTTTTACTCCACCACGTTGCAGATACACCTGTGTCTGTGCTGCCGGGTTCACGGGCCACAATTGCGAGACCAACATCGACGACTGCGAGTCTCAGCCCTGCCAAAACCATGGCAAGTGTTTGGATAAGGTCAACGCCTACGCCTGTGACTGCACCAACACGGGCTTTGAGGGCGAGCACTGCGAGCTCAACATCGACGATTGCCGCTCGAATCCCTGTGAAAACGGCGCCGAGTGCGTAGACGAAATCAAGGACTATAAGTGTCAGTGCTACGAGGGCTACACCGGCAAGAACTGTCAAATCGACATCAACGAGTGCGAGAGCTCGCCCTGTCAGTTCAACGGCACATGTCTTGAACGATCGAATGAGAATCTGTACAAGGAGGACGTTATGAATAAACCAGCTATCTTCATGCAAGAATTCAGCTACGCCAATGCTAGCGGGTACGTTCAATTGCCATAAATTTTATCAATTAGTTATTTCTCCTCTGGATTACTTGTATTGATAAAATTAATTTTTTAGATACGAGTGCATTTGCGTGCCGGGCGTGATAGGCAAGAACTGTGAGACGAATATAAACGAGTGCGAGAGCAACCCGTGCTTCGAAGGCGCATGCATTGACCGTATCGGCAGCTACATCTGCGAATGCGACGAGGGCTTCGAGGGCGATCATTGCCAGATCGACATCGACGAGTGCAAAAGATACTCACCCTGCGAGAATGGAGTCTGCTACGATAAACGCGCTGACTACCAGTGCGTCTGCGACCCGCAATACGGAGGGAAGAACTGCTCTGTACTACTGAAGGGATGCACGGGCACGACGTGTTTAAACAATGGCACCTGCTGGCCGTATCTCGTGGACGAGACCGAGCACAAGTTCAACTGCACCTGTCCTAACGGCTTCCACGGAGAAATCTGTGATCACGTGAGTGCCGATCATGAGAGATTAGTGGATTTTCGGCAGCACTGATATCTGTATGGAGTGTCGTTGATCCTTCTTTTTTTTTCCTAAAACAGGGTGTGAATGAATGGTGCTTTTCCAACGATTATGACTAATTTACACCCTTTTGATGAATTTATGAAATGATCGATTGAAAGTTATGAGTGAAATTGATTTATGCGAAGGTAAACTGTATTGATTTACAATTTACCAAAAATATTCTATGAATTAAGTTGAGTAATTGACAACACAAGAGTGATTGAAATCTTAAAAATGCACTTGCACCACTTAATTTTAAGCAAAACTATCACCAATTATTTAACATTTTTATCAAGCAAAGTTTCGAGCACTGGTGGTCTACCAAATCTTATATTAACACGAGCAAAAGGATCTAGCGCACTCTTTCGCTACTATTAATAATTCACTTATATTAACAATATAATATAAATAATGTGATCGCACCTAACCGTATAATTTACACCTTGCTTGCATGATTTCCACTAATTGTGATTAACCACGATACAGAAACAGGTGGGTAGCACTAACTTAAATATTCGAACCTCGATTCTCCCCACAAAAACTAACCAACGTCCGATGTTTTAGGTAACAACCATGTCTTTGAGCGGTAACTCTATGGTAACCGTCAACACGTCCCGCGAGGAGGGCTACGACATATCCTTCCGTTTCCGGACGACTCTGCCTAATGGACTGCTAGCAATGGGCAAGGGCCCGACTTACTACATGCTCGAACTCGTGGGTGGCAAGCTCAATCTCCATTCAAGCCTATTGAACAAGTGGAACGGCGTCTTCATCGGTAGCGGGTTGAACGATTCAAATTGGCAGAAGGTCTTCGTGGCTATTAATTCCACGCATCTTGTGCTCTCGGCTAATGAAGAGCAGACGATCTATCCGATAAATTTGAACGAGGGGGCTAACGCTACGTACACCTCATTCACGACGACCTACATCGGTGGAACCGTAACGTATCTAAGGAAACTTACTCACGGACCCTCTTTCTTTGTTGGTTGCACCGAGGATGTCATCATTAACGGGGAATGGGTAAGTGTCTTGCGAATCCTGGCTAAAGTACCTTTGTAATGTTTTGCCAAAGTTATCCAAAAACTAAAATTCCAACTTATTCCTCCAGATCTACGCAGGAACCAACTCTAAACACGTCGAGATACAGAACGTCGATCCCGACTGTCCGCGCGAAGCCCAGTGTACTCCGAACCCTTGCAAAAATAACGGCCACTGCACAGACCGCTGGCGCGATTTCTCCTGTAAATGTGAGCGCCCTTATCTCGGTTCGACTTGCCAGTATAATATAACCGCAGCCACTTTCGGCTATGAGAATATCAGCAATGGCTATGTGAGCGTGCGCGTGTCAGATCCGGCCAGAAAATCTGTTCGCTCTATTGTGGACATATCTATGTTCATCAGAACGAGAGAACAGCGAGGAGACATCTTCTATTTAGGAGCCGAGCCCAATACGGCATCGACCGATCCCAAGGAGAAGACGTTTATCGCTGCGCAACTCGAGGGAGGCGAACTTTTAGTCAGGATACAGTTCAACGGAACCGAGGCGTACACTGTTGGAGGTGTGAAACTGAATGACGGAAACAGCCATCTCATTCAGATTATCAGAAATGTTACGCTGGTCCAGGTGAAAATCAATGGTACGGAGTACTTTAGGAAGACAATCAGCGCCAACGGACAATTGAATGTTACTGTACTGTACTTGGGAGGATTACCTCAAGTGTCGAGGCACATCAGGCAGGTCGATAGTAGATTAGAGCCCAAGCCATCTCAAACCAACTTCAAGGGTATCATCCAGGACGTGCAGATATCTAATGGCGTTGAAACTATGGTCGTCGAGTTTTTCCCTCTAAAGGTACGTGTTTTGCATTTTCAAAACATGAATGTTGACATTTCATGAAGGATATCTAATAATTATCATCTTTTAGGCTAAGGATATCCCAACTCTCGTTCAATTCGGTAACGTAAGTTTCGACCACATGAAGGTCCTTGAGGGCGTCGTTTCTGACAACGTCTGCGCCTCTAACCCTTGTTTCCACAACGGCACTTGCCACATCACCTGGAACGACTTTTGGTGCCAGTGTCCACGCGGCTACACGGGCAAGACCTGTCAGGAGATGGAATTCTGCCAGTTGCAAGATTGCCCTAGTGGTTCCAAATGCCAGAATCTCGACGACGGTTACGAATGCATGGCCAACGCGACTTTCGATGGAATCGGCACCTCTTTCACTTACTTGTACAGTCAGCCCGAACCTATGAACCTTACCGAATCATCTATAGATACCATCAAGATCACGTATAGGTCAAACACTGGTGGCACCTTGATGCACATGTCTCCGAAAGCGGGTAACAACCACTTTACTGTTTCCGTCTTCGCGGATAAGATCACAGTGGCCTGGAAACTGGATCTAGAAAACACCGGAATGCTGACCTTCGGCAAAATGGAACCGGATGGCAATTGGACCACTATTTTATTGAGATTGAATAACAATTCGATCGAAGCTGAATACGAAGACATGAACGACGAGGTCGTACCAACTTCTAGTCCAAACTTCGATTTTGCGGCTTGGTACGATCTCCTGTTAACGGGAAGTGTGACCCTAGGTGGTCTAGGTAGTCCGCTATCAGATATACACAGTTATATGACGTTTGGTACGGAAAGGCACATCGAGAACAGAGAAGGCATTTCTGGAAACTCCGTGGACTTTGCTGATAGAAAACATACGACCGTCGCTCCACCGCATAGTATGTTGTCTGGTAAGCTGAGGAGATTCTACAAAATAGCTACATTGTATCAAGTACTTTGCATAGCATTCTTGAACTAACATCAATTTATTTTCTACAGGTGAAGCGTTCAAGGGCTGTCTGGGCGAAGTGCGTATTGGCAGTATGCTCATGCACTACTTTACTTACGAGGAGGTCTACCAGAATGCCAACTTCACGCCCCTGGAGTTCCTCTCACTCCAGCAGGACAACGCGTCGACGCACGATAGTATCGGCTGCAGACTCTGCTTCGAAAACAACTGTAAAAATAACGGTCACTGCCTAGATCAGTTTAACAGTTACGTGTGTGATTGTCCACCAGGGTATGCCGAGGACGATTGCTCGATCGACATCGACGAGTGCGAGGGCAATAAGTGCGAGAACAACTCGACTTGCCTCGACGGTATCGCGAACTACACCTGTGTGTGTAAGAGCGGCTGGCAAGGATGGCTGTAAGTTAATTACGACTTAATTGTAGAATTATTATGTAAACTTTGTTATCAATTGCACATGAAAAATGGGCTCTTGTACGTGCTATCTAAGCTGATTCATATTTACGATAGTATATATTACAAAACAATTGTACCCGGCAGTACTTACGTAACATATAAGCTTCACTTTCTAGTAGCTTCGCGTCTCTCAAACATATATTTTCCTATGAAAATTTTCGTAAAAACTTTTTCCTGCAAACGAGTGTAACAACTGATTAACACCTTATACCTCTAAAGAAAATCACAGACAACCGACAGACTCAAACATAAAACACACCGACGAGCAATCAAAGCCGAAGAATTCATGACGCACGTACTTGCAGAACTCGATTCAACTACTACCTCTTTCTCTCCTTATCTTATCTAGCATCGCTTGGTGCCCCGCTCCACATATTATCACCTCCCGCAATAATCCATCTCGCAACTCTTCAACAGGTGCGAGGAAGACGTGAACGAGTGTGTGAGCATCCAGCCTTGCCAGCACGACGGAGTCTGCGTGAATCTACCGGGCTCGTTCCACTGCGAGTGTCCCGAGCAGTACACCGGAGAACTCTGTGAGCATTTTAAGCAAATCACGTGCGCCGATGAACCTTGTCGCAACGGATCTACCTGTGCGGACGTGGTAAACACCAAGACCGGGGATAATTTTACGTGCAGTTGTATGCCAGGGTACGAGGGCACGCTTTGCGACACGCCCTATTGCATGAATAGGAAGTGCCAGAACGACGGAAAGTGCGTCTTCTTGTATCAGGTGAGTCGCCAAGAATTTTTATTATCTTATGTACAAAACGTGTCGAAGCTTGGTTCTTTTTATTGGAAGTGTCGGTGAACCCCTCGAGTTCAGTTGATAAGGCTATTTTTAATGTACTGCGTAATTTGTACAAAGTAATCCGTTACGATGTAACTTTTTATATGTATGTCAATATGCTCGTTCAGTAGTAGAATCTGCACTTGAGTTATCTAAATATTGACAGTTTGCTTCTTTTTTACGTTAGACCTTATATGTATATCAATAGCCTTTACAAATATAACAATGGTTAGTTTAAGTATAATATTTCATCTTTTTTTGAAGTATATTAAATTAATTCTGATATTGAATTTCAATCAAATAAAAATTAATCGTTATTGCGTTATCGCATAGAAATGACTGTTTCCATCAGAATTCTTATCTAGACGACGAAATTCCTCCATCGCCACCACGAAATCGGATGAAACTTTTTATCGCATAAAATAAAACATAGTTTTGTATTAAATAATTCTTTTTAACAAACGCAATGATTGTTCCTCAGCCACCGCAGTGCTCTTGCCCGCAAGGCTTCACCGGCCTCTACTGCGAGACCAATATTGACGACTGTGCGCCTGACCTAGAAGGTAACGTGCCCTGCAAAAACGACGGCAAGTGTCACGACGGTATCAACAACTATACCTGCGATTGCACCAGCACCGGTTACACAGGACTTGACTGCTCGTATGACATCAACGAGTGCCTAGATCCTTTAACCGATTGCAGCTTCGGCAAGTGCGAAAACCTTCCCGGAAGCTACCATTGCATCTGCGACCCAGGCTACTGTGGTTACAACTGCAAGATGGAAGATCCTTGTAGAGACAACGACTTTTGCAAGAATGGAGGCACTTGCGAATGTGTCGAGGACACAGGTTACACCTGCCACTGTCCGCCTGATTACACGGGACAGAATTGCACAGAGGTGAGTCGATCTCTTCATTTTTAAACTGCAGTTTCCGAATGATTCACCTTTGACAGCAGCAATAAAGTTGTATTACGAGTGCTCTAAACAAATTCCTTTTATGACTTGCAGTCGGAGCATTTTCTGGGAAGTCAGGCGCTGGATATCGCTGTGATCGTCGGACCAATTGTAGGCATTCTATTTCTGATAGCCGCCGGATCACTGATAGCGCTGTTCATGATGGCACGTAAGAAGCGGGCGACGCGCGGTACCTACAGTCCTTCAGCCCAGGAATTCAGCAATCCCAGGGTAGAAATGGATAACGTAATGAAACCACCGCCAGAGGAAAGATTGATCTAAGAAGCAAAAGTTTCGTTCGACACATTCGTCGGTGTTAATAGCCTAGTCCCTCTCATCAACGTTAAGAGTAAAAACAAGCCCATGGTCCGAGTTATATTCTATTGTATCGAAGTTTGCATGCCAAATTTGAGTTAAGGAAGGAGTTTAGTATATTTTTTGTACAAAAGTGAATGTTAAATGTACCGGACCACGATTGATCGTAGTGGCTTGTTCATTACTGGAATATGTGCATACACATGTAAGTCTCTCTGGGAGTAAGTCTATCTCTGCAAGGATTCGTGAGCAATTCGCTAAAAAGAAAGCCGCGGTAGATAGATCAGTAAAAAACAGCATCGCAGAAAAATTTCTTCGACATCATTTATTATTTCTAAGTAAAGATGAACGCTACGTGAGACTGAATTGCTATCGGTGATTAAGTTTTCGTTTTCAATTTTGGAAGAGATATTTGTCTGCTGAGAATTTAACTTACATTCCATATTTTTACTGCAATCCCAATTATAGACTTGAGTTTTTTAAAATATTTTTTTAAAATATGCCAGTTTCTACCTTGAAGAGGGAAACTGTTCTAAGTGTACTTAAAAGCTTAACGAGTGTCTTTACGCTAAACTAAGAAATATCAGCAAAAGCCGTCCACTTAGTGCCTAAAAAATACATATACTCGATTTGCAAGAAGTTAATTTATAAATAACTATATGTTTAGTACGAAAAAAAATACTACCACAATGTGTTTGTTTCGGCAGTTACTACCATTCGACTTCGACACGCGAGATCTCAAGTGACAAAACGAAAGATTGAGGTCAAAAGATATGTAATTTATTTTGCAAAGAAAGAGTGCATGCTATTGCGTGTGAATTTTCTTTTACCAGGGACAACTGATTACGTGAGTTTATTAAATATAACTCGACGCAGCGGTCCCGCGTGTTAATTTTGTAAATAGCGTAGTTTGTAAGATGTATGTACTTAAGAGAATTATTAACGCTTTTATCTATAAGATTTTATATGAAAGTAGATAGTATTTAACTTTAAATATGTTATACGAATTATTATGTATGTAAATTATATATATGTGTACCGACACGACCAAAGTATCTCGTTCATTAAGTTACGAACGCATGTGTTCGCTCACAACTTCTCGCTTTGCGAACTCGAAAATAAAGCGTAATTGAGATTTTTATCAGAAAGTAAGTTATAATGTGTCGAATATATTGAATTTTAGATGAATTTTAGACTTTTTATTGATGAATTTTATGCGATGTTTTGTGGGAGCAATTTCACTATCTTAAGATTTTAGCAAGACTGAGATTCAGGTATCACTTGATTCTTTGCTAAAGAAACTTAAATGCTCTTAATTGTTCTTCTTAAATGATGCATCGATCAATTTTGAGATTGTTTATAAATAAGAAGCAAGTGTACAAGCAATAAAGATAACAATTTAGAATCAACAATTTGTTTTTCATTTCCTTAAATAATATTTACATGTGATAACATTGCACCAGATAAAACCTACTAAAATTTCACTATCTTCTTGATTAATCTTATGTACAAAATATTTTCGTTTAACAATATAAAAGTCTTATTAAAATGTCAGGAAACATTTTAAAAGAGATCATTTTTACTGTACATTAAAAGTTTATGATTATTTTATATTTCCCTATAGTTTTTTGCCGTTAATTTTGTTTAACTTATTTCTCGATAACTTATCAAAAAATAATAATCCTGCCGCTCTTTCGACGCTTTCCGGTGGTACCTGATCAAACAATATTACATTGAATTAATTTATATACTTAGTATCAACTTGTCTAATCAAAACAAACAATAAAGCATAAACAGCTCACCTGGAAGTTTTGAAGTGGTGTGTTGTCATCAATGGGTGCATTTGGCATAACAAAAGCCTCCATTTCTAACTTTGAGTCAGCAGTTTCTCCTACAACAATCTTGTAAAAGTGTGTGGGCACAGCAACATGATTTGCACCAATGACTTCATATCGCACATACTTCTTACCATCTGGCTCCATTCTACAAATTAAATTAAGTGACAGTAAGTAATTAATTAGTTTTAATGACTACATAATGAATGATTCATCTGACATACTTTGGTAGGTACAACGGCCCTGTGCAGACATAAACATCCTTATAGACATTTGTCAACTTCCTAACATATTTCTCTAGCCTGTTCCAGGAATGCCTATTAAAACCAACTCCTACTTGCGGTGCCATATTTGTCAGGTAGAAGGTTTGCTGTACGTGCTTCTGATCCAGTTTGTGATTGCCTGCAGCTGCTAGGTGTCCTCTGTCATAACCACTTCGTTTGTAGTCGCTGTTGTCTGATCTAAAACATAACATTAATCCTTAATAATTCTAAGAAAATCAATATTAAAAATCATCTTCTTACCTGAAGAAAGGATGGATACTGGTATCAGGTATAAATTCACATTTTGATCGATCAATACTGTCATTGGGTTTTAATCGATCCTTGTTCAAGTGTTCAAAGACCCAATGAGCAACTCGATTTCTTCTGTCGTATGATAAAACAAAATCATCATAGGACCTTATATGATCTAACCCAGGGAAGCCATATTTCATAATCTGTGGGCGCAGAAAACAGCAAAACCACTTTGCATTAATTTTCACAGTAGAATCAGTCACTTTCTTAGAAACTTTGTTAGAAAACCTTGCCTCAAGAAAGCGTTACATGGATAGCAGAAGCCATTAAAAACAGTGAATTCCTGCTATACTATATATTAGGAAATAGTGTAAAACACATAACATCACATAAATTGACATAATGTCAATTCTGTAACAGAAATTCACGGGAACCAAAAATCAAAAACGTTATATCAAGAATAACACAAAAATAAATTCCAAAGAAAAGCTTGAGCAAAAAGCTATTAGCTACTAGAAGTAGATATAGGTTATCCCTCCAACTCAACGATATCCCCGACCTACTTGGCTGACTCTGGTCTCGGACACTGCTAATTTTGCACCCATGTCGGCGGGGTTGTCGACCGGAGCGATCGGCGAGGCGGCGGAAACTGTGCCGAATATCGGCAGCCCCGGCATGCTCTTGACATTCGTCCCGAAAGCAATACTTCGTCGGCCGTCATTTTCCTGCAGACGAAGTAGCTGTTGTCCTGCACCGCTCCAGTGTCGTTCGTAGTTTTTACCAGCAAACCATCCGGCCAAACCCGCTCCAGTTGTCAACGAGGAGAGTTTCAGGACGCTTTTCCAGGAGGTTGACATTGTATATACACGTGGACAGACAATGAGGAGGCGACGCGACCTTTGGCTGCGTGTGGTTTGCGTTCGACTGCCGCACAGAATGGACTGATGTATACTATATAGCAGACGACGGAGCAGACGGCGCGAGTCTGTGTCACGTGCGTTCACCGGTGGGGGTATTATTATGCAGTTTAAATAAATTTTTAGTGCCTACGTTCTTTGTATATTAAACAAGCGTTAAAAGTGTGCACACAATGAAAGGGTTTTACGAGCTGTGAAAATAACCGAGATTATCAGAGTGAAGAGACTTATATTTTCTTCTAGAATTTCATAGCGTTTATTTATTTACATTATAAAAATAAAGTTATTCTATCAAATTTATCAAAACAACAGTTCTGTCAACAACGTACTGTTTCCTTCTTAGATAATAAGTGATGCCGTTTCGCGGCTTTGCATTTTATGCGCTGTATTTTCATATATAATAATTAAGTTATTGTACAAACGTTTGTATCATAAGTAAAGTTCGTCGAAATTAATTACTTTCTTCACCAGAATCTTCAACCTCGACATCGTTGTGTCCAGGCAATAATCGCGGATCGAACGTCGATTGAAAGCATTTTTTAAATATCAATTTCGCCCTCTTGGACTGATGTCTTGGTGGCGAGTTCTGAACGAGATCGTCGTTATCATCGTCATTTCTGACTGGGCTGGAAATAGCTTGCTCTGACTTTCGTTTTAAAAAAGATGAAAAAGGGTTGAGCTTATCATTGTTTTCACTCGTCGTGCCCTTCTTACTATTTGATAGATTTGTTTTAGGAGTAATGGTTGTTCTAGAGGAATCAAGGGAATCTCTTCTGTTCTGAAACGGCGAATCGCCGGTGTCATTGATTCTGCCAGGTGATTCGACATTTTCAATCCCCGGACTATTTGTGGAAGCGTTGATATTTGTCCTATTAGTTTTATTAGTACTATTAAACGATTTTTTGCTGAATGATTTGGCTCCCCTTCCTCTTGTTGTAGCTCTTTTAGTCGGAGCTTTCTTTGGTGCAAGATTTGTTGCTGCAGTAGAAGTAGTACTTTGTGATCCAGTGTCACAATCTGGATTAAGGGTAGCAAGGACTAAATGGGTTTCTATATCATTATTTTGACAAATAAATATAGCAGGCCTGCAAAATAAATTTCATTAAATTATTGTTTTTCATTTCTAAAAATAAATGTTTTCAGATATTTGCTATATTACCTTCCAGGACGATCAAAATGTATATTAACAGGCTGAGAGATGGCGTCTGTTAAACCCATAATAGCTCTAAATTCTTTTAAACAGAATGTGATAACTGTGTCAGATACAACTGTATATTCATCAAATTCACCGACCCCTAACTGGAGTTGAGTGCGAGTTTCATTGCATATATCTAAATGAACAAAAAATATTTTAACCTACAGTGGTAAAAAATCCAGAGAAATAACATTAAATTTTCAATAAATATACTTACTGGAATTTTCATCAATGTAATTTCTTATAAGTGCTTTATCTTCTAGAACTTCAATAGTTATTTCTATTAAATTTATATGAAAATTTTGAATTACATCGTTCATGACTTTGGGTTGAATACATAAATGGTTAGCAAATCCATCCTTGTTGTAATTAGCCTTAAAAAGAAAATAATGTTAATAAAGCATACTATTGTATAGAAAAGAATGTATACTTAAATCAAGTATATACCTTTACTGAGCCAGTATCTACCACGGGTAAGGAGTGAGTTTTGATAATACCATTTTTAAACTTCATTATAAACAGTACTTTTTCAGCACTAGGATTTATTTGCACATGGCAAGCTTCTACTTGCTTCTCAAGTAAGGCAGGAGACTTAAATACTGTCATAGCACTCTGTAAAAACATGAAAAATAGTATAGAAAAATATGAATGTTTGAAAAATATCATTAATTAGAACTTACTTTGATGGTGATTTTGCATTTAAGATCTTCAACTGTATCTTGGTCTTCGTAGGCATAATATGTGAAGAAGTGTTCATGAAATGTTACTTCTGCATATGCTGAATTACATGCATTTGTTATTCGTAAAGACAGTCGATCTTCTTCTGGTACCAGGCACAACTCTTCTCCGATTTTAAGGAACATATGTATAGCTCTCGCTATGACTAAAAAATAAACATGAACTATATGTGAAACTATATATGAAATGGAGGTAACTTAGCACATTTATCAATTATTTTTCAGATTTACATCCTACTTTCATTAAAAAGCATAACCTATATTATAAACAAATACAACTCACACTTTAAACTAACGCCTGGTATGACACATTTCATGATGACCGGCTATCGTGACAGTAATTTCTAATAAGATAAAAACGGCAAACTACAAAATCATGATGTCGAATTTCGCTGAGAAATGCTGCAAACCATTTTCAACAACAATATTTTCCCGCCTGTAAAGGAAAACGAAACCGGAAAAAAATATAAGCGCATGCAGGGACGATACGATCATGGTAACGAGTTGACGAGGTTGGGTTAGGTTGACTGCACAGTTGTCACTCCCACTTTTCTGAATATTTGACACTTTACTAAATTCCCATGGATTAAACTGAACTTCTCCTATATTTTCTGAACAACAATAAGTAAAGAGGGCTGTTTTTTCTTCAATACCATCTGTGACCCGAAGACGTTTAATCATGGTAAATTGGGTTTGATTATGCATGAGAGATAGCAAAGAACTAAAGATTTTAGATCACAAAACATAACCTAGCTGATTTATTTATTCCATTTATATTTGTTAAATTTGTACATATATATAGCAATGTGGGAAATTGATGTAGAAACTTGTTTTGCATACTGTTCTTTGTCAAGTTGAACATTTTCGTAAACGCAAGATTTTTGTAGCTTTATTTGTTCTCAATACTTTTTTTTTTTAGAAATGTTCCTGTCTGTGAAACTGGTTTCAATAAGACTGTTATTCATTTTATCTTAAAATTGTTAAATATTATTCTTGTGTAATATAAATATTCCAATATCTAAAATAAATTTTGTTTTTTTCAAGCTTGTACTAGTTCTTGGAGATTTACACATTCCACACCGATGCAGCAGCTTACCTAACAAGTTTAAGAAACTTCTTGTACCTGGAAGGATACAGCACATTTTGTGCACTGGAAATCTTTGCACAAAAGAATCTTACGATTATTTAAAAACCTTGGCAAGCGATGTTCACATTGTTAGGGGAGACTTTGATGAGGTAATTAAATTACGAAGCAATATTCTAATTTTATAAATTAATTACAACTTTATATTATGTTAATATTTATAACGATTTTTCGTTTAAGAATCTCAATTATCCAGAGCAGAAGGTAGTAACTGTAGGACAGTTTAGAATAGGCTTGTCTCATGGTCATCAAGTTGTGCCATGGGGAGATCCAGAAGCTCTGGCTTTAATTCAACGTCAATTGGATGTTGATATTTTGATAACTGGCCATACTCATAAATTTGAGGCTTATGAGCATGAAAACAAGTTTTATATCAATCCTGGATCAGCGACTGGCGCTTACAATCCACTTGACACGTAAGAAGAATCTGCTAATTGTGCTTCTAGTTTGTTAAATTATTGCATTTTCATTGAATACAACACTTCTTTGCAGGTCTGTGATTCCTTCATTTGTTTTAATGGACATTCAAAGTTCTACTGTTGTTACATATGTCTATCAGTTGGTTGGTGATGAGGTGAAGGTTGAGCGAATTGAGTACAAGAAGAGTTAACAATTCACAAAATCTAACTAAATCGTGAATATATTCTTTTTTATCTATATATATGCCGAATATAATATAGGATTCTTTATTATTGATTACTTTTGTAATGAAGCAGCTGAATGAATTATGTGCAGAGATTATTTATAAGGTCATTAATTAAACACTTATATACATGACGTATTAAGTGCTTAGCACTGTAATTGTAAATAAAATAATTTACTTACATACAAAGTTTCACGATTATAAAATTGTTCTTCAATGACTAATATATAGCTATGATTAACTACAAATTTGAAAGAGAAAAGAGTGATATTTTTTTCATGACAAATCAAAAATAATCTTAGTGATTGATTAATTATTAAACTTTTTATGCGGAAAATGTTGTACTGAAGCATTAATTAAATACTTTATAATTTATATTTATACATGTATATTGAGCAATATTACGATTACAATAATAAATTTATAAAACTTCCACGTCGATTTACAATCAATGGAAGTATTAATTCTGCAATTCTTGTGCATACAAAGTGACATCACCGCTGCTTCCGTTCGCTATTTTAAAATAGAAAACCTCAGCTCCACATATCAATTGACGATCCAATCCGAATAGAAAGAAAAGCCATTCACCCTTACCGATAGAGCCTATCACGTATGCAGCTCTCGTTAGTCGTTATATAGCCAAAGGTATTACCTATATATTTTCCGTCCCCACCTTTTCCCAGTTTTCGCGCGGCTAATCCTGCTGCAGCTGCATCGCGCGCGCGCCCGAAAACACGTAGCTAGACCAGAGTCGCTGAAAGGAAAGGAGCTGCGCTCGCGTTACTGTGAGTATGTGCGGGTTCTCGTCTATTATGCTCGGAGAGGTTAACATTGTTTCCTCTCAGCTATAAATACTGTATTAAACGTTAATCGAATGTTCAGTGAGCATCGCTCGGCTGCAAGGCCGTGGCTTATCAGCGTACGTGAGTTTTTGGATTTTCGAGGATCGCGTGTATCTGTGGAATAGTAGTATTCAAACTATTGAGTGATAGTAAATACGGAGTTTTTCTTTGGCTAACTCGAAGAGTTATGTAGGAGCTCTGTGTAGCTATGGTCGCGGGCACAGCAACTGGTATGCCTGGCTCTATTTACCATGAGCGGCAGGTAGGTGTTAGCTCTATTTCTAGGATTTTTCGTTTGTTTAGTCTGCTTATGTTGACGATATTCTTGGTTTCTTAGTTTTTGGTTGACTGCTAAAATAAACTTCGGAATTTGCTTATAGTTCATTTACATATGTATAAACAATTGTATTTTCGTTATTAAGAAATCCACATTGTGTTTCAAGGTAAAAGAGCTATGTGCATTACACGCTCTTAACAATTTATTTCAAGAGCGAAAATTTAGTAAGCAAGAACTGGATCAGATATGCTATAGTTTAAGTCCCGATGTTTGGATAAATCCACATAAGTCGCTTCTTGGACTTGGCAACTATGACATAAATGTTATCATGGCAGCGTTGCAAAGAAGAGGCTGCGAAGCTGTTTGGTTCGATAAGCGAAGGTTGGTAAATATTCTTCAAGCATGATAGCTACAAAAATTGTATCTTCTGCAGACTTTTAGACTGTTGTTTATGTTAACATTAGGGATCCAGACTGTTTATGTCTTGATAACATTGAAGGTTTTATCTTAAATGTCCCACACGAATACAAATTTGGTTTTGTACTTTTACCAGTCAAAAGACGACATTGGATAGCTTTGAAAAAAATTAATGGTGCCTTTTACAATCTGGACTCGAAGCTTGATTCTCCTCAATTAATTGGAAAAGTAAATATATAAATCTCATTCATATTTATTTTCACTCTTTTTATTTAATACAAATGAATAATTTTAATATTTTTATATTAGGACAGTGATTTATTAACTTATTTAAAAGAACAAATGGAAAACAAAGAAAAAGAACTGTTTTTAGTTGTGTCGCAAGAAGTAGATAGCAAACAAGGATGGCTAACCGAATCTAGTGAGAAGAAAGACTCAAATGACAAAAGTGAAGAATCTATACAATACATTAAAGAAACCGTATTAGATAACACGAATACAGATTTAAATTTAAATAATTCCAAAGAGAACATTAATGGAAATGGTAACATTTGCAATAACCAAAGCTCTAGATAGTTAAAATTTGAATAAATTGAACTATTTATTGATTTTTATAAGTGTTACACAATACTGCATATTAAAATATGCATTACGAAGAAAATGTTTAAATTACAAGTACATAACGATGTGTATTTAACATAAATTTGAGGTAAAAATTTCAAGTCTGCATTAGATAAACTTATTGCTTTTGATATTTTTATATTCAAATTAACAGAAAAATTAAAGAAACCTGTCAAAGTAATTACTTTATTGAGGTTCAATTGAATTGACTGTTAAATAGGTGAAATGAAAATTCATTAATTGAAAAAACAGTGTTTATAAAAAAAAATACTTTGTATAATTTGTATGAAATAAATCTAGATAAACGAATTTTGAAGATGTTAGCACAAATGTTGCTTGATGTATGTCCGTAATAATTTAACTTATTGTTAAAGCATTGTACATTTGAAGTCAATACTTTTGAAAAGAAGATACATATTAAAAAAATATATACAGAAATCGACACCTAGAGGCTTTTGTTGAATAACAAACAGAATAATCGTGTACAAATTTGCTTGTGAATTCTTGTATGTCTAGTGGTACATGTCAATTTTGCTAAGACTTAGAATATTGTTTTATAAACTATAAATCACTGAATTTTTTTCATTCAAATACTTACTTATAAGCAACATTAATTTTATTATTTTCATATTTTTCACACTTTATATTGAATACATGTACAGATTGTTACTATGTGATCATATTCAAGAAGTTTTAAACAAAATTACATCGTAGTAATTGTAAATAAGTACAATTATTTTCAATTCAGAGTAACAGCGTATTGTTCAATATCAGCAATAAATGTAATTCACTGCTGTCTAATCTCTCTGTATTAAAAAAATACATTGTATAAGCATACATTGCTGTAAAGAAAAGAAGTGAAATATAAAAATGCACTTCTCTAAATGAACCCTAGAAGACAATATTCGTTTGAAAAAATGAAATTTGTAAATTAAGTATACTTCAGTCATTCTTATTTGAGTGATTGCTTTCTACTCCTACTCTTTAATTATTTCACATAATTTTTTAAAGATTTATTTTTATTAAGCTGAATTGTACTTCATAGTTATAAGTTATTGTGGCGCATATATTATTTTCATATAACTTAATCTTTATTTGTAAATATCTTTATTGATAATATATATTATGAGATATATTTACAGGATTTTACCTTTAGTACCCAAAATATTATTTAAATAACTTTTTTAATACATATATACAGCGCAATAAGTGCGTATCTAAGATGAAAAATTGATAAATTATAACATCACCATTTTATAGAGAGGGCAACATTCATTTTTTCTATTTCGTGATACTGCGTATGAAGAAAAGCATTAGCTTTATCAGAATTTTCTCCTTCAAGCCACGTTTTATATAAGTTTGTTACAGCTAGATTTTTTTCAGGATCACTTTTAGGGAGTTCATGATACTTATTTTCGAGTTTTAGAGCCAACTCCCTCGGTTGTGTACCATCTTGTGGCCTTATCTGAGCACCGCCATTCAAGCAGCCTACAATTACAAAATAATAAGAAAAATAATTTGATCTCTATAATTCCATAAAAAATTCAAAAAATTAAACAAAATTTACCTGTGGGACACGCCATTACTTCAACATAGTCATAAGGACTTTTACCACGTTTTAACTTTTGTACAAGATTTTGTATGTTCCTAAATCCATTAGCAATAGCAAATTTCAGAAGAACTTGGCCATCTTTTTCTAAAACTGCTTCCTGGAAATCTGGATTTCTCAAGCTCTTGTATTCTAACTTGGCATCGATTACTTGGAATAAATTTCTTGCAGCATAGTGAAATATGAAGTCTGCATATCCACCTGAACCAGATCCTTGATGACCTAACAGAGACAGTACACCAGTGTTTTCCAACTCTTGAGATTTGAATGGTTTCTCAATATCTTCTTTGTCAAAGTCTTGCAATGACTTGTCTTGCTGTGTCAGCATCTGCTCCAGTTCAACTGAGAGACATATAATTACAGACAATTAGTAATAAATCAAACTACTTGTAAAAAAAGTCAGAGACATAAAAAACTTACTTGAAGTAATAACACAATCCACGTCTCTAGTCTCTTTTAAACTGTTATAAAAATCTTCTCTTGATGCTTCAAGTTTCTTATCATAGCAAGGCATGAGAGTTACATGATACACTTGTTCTGGAGAAAGGCCTTTAACATCGGCAAGATGATATTTGACCAAAGAGCCCATTATTTGTTGTGGAGATTTTGTGACACTTATGTATGGAAGTATAAAGTTACCATGCGTTTTTTCTGCATAACACACCCATCCTGAAATCCAGAAATGAATCATTATAGTTTGAATAATATAAGTAGTTGGAATTAAAATTATATAAAATATTATGGTTAACCTGGGCAGGAAGATGCCAGCATTGGTAATTGGTTTTTTGATCCCTCTTTTGCAGCTTTGTATCTCTCAACAAATTCTTTAGCAGATTCAATAAGTGAAAGATCTTCTGCAACTGTCATGTCCAACACCATATCAGCACCCATACTTTTGAAGTATCCAGCTAATCGTAAGGCAGTTTCTTCAGGTGTTAATTTATACCTTTCAGCCAATGATAGGATTGGTTGGATTGATAAGCTTACCACAATGAATTTTACATGCTCATCACCTTCCTACCAATAGATATGTAATATTGTTTCAATTTGGTTTATTACAGTCCTTATAATTGCATTAAATTATTAATTCCTACCTTTTGCTTTTCGATCTTTTCCTTGAATACTCTAAGAAGTTCCTCCTGACTTTGCTGGGTGACAAGTACACTCTCAGCAGAAGTTATGCAGCCACTGCAGGCCAAGCAATCTGCCAAAGTAATCTCTACCTTTGTCAATTTTGTTAATGGGCCACCCTGAAAGTATCAATTTCATAATTTAAATCTACTTTCCTCATGAAAAACTTTTGAGCGTTTAGCAAAAAAACGAACCTCTAAAACTTCAGAATATGATCCGTCATCCTGAATTTTTATTTTCGATCCAGGTTTCGCCTTATTTTTCTTGATTTCCACGGGCTTGATACATTCCTGAAAAGAGATGCGTTTGAATTTTCGCGCCAAAATACACGTAGCAGTAGAAAATATATAACTCTAACCTGTGAAGGAGTGATAAAATCATCCAAATTTGTTAGCTGCAAAGCACCACTGAATCTCGATGCCATGATTTGTCAATAGAATCTAAAAGTATAAACTTTCTGCTTGTTATTGCCTTTCTACGCTCAAATTGTCATTGTTCATATGCGAAAAAGTAGAATAACAATTACACTAGACTCGACACTTTAAATCGCTTCTTTCTGCTCTTACTTAGCAGTTGAGATTAATTACATTATTTTCCAGCTATTCTAAAATATAATAGACAGTAATAAGTTACGGATCGTTAATTAAATCTATATACCCTTTTTTGTTATATTGGAATTAAGACGGAGGTTTCAGCATTCGTCGACCGTCGTTCAGTTGATGAATGAAAAACTGCACATCATGTCGTCATATGTTCGTCGTATGAGTCGGTGAGTCTGAAATTTGTAAACATGGCGCGGGCGCGTCGATATTATAACTGGTGTCGAAAATAAATAAATATATATATATATATATATATATATATAGCGAAATATGCAATTACACAAATACGCAAATATTACATAAATATGTAATATTTTTAAATATTACATATTTATGTAATATTTAAAAAAGAGCTAATATTATCCGGCTATTAAATATATATACTTGTCTTTAACATTGTTGACAGGAATGATTATATTAGAAAGTATGAAATAGCCTTCAACTATTAGTAAATAAAATATCTTTTTAGCGACTATGTATAATTCACTATTGCAAATAAGGATATTCGACAAAAGCGCTATAAATGTATTAAAGAGGTATCACTCAAACAATTATGCTGATTAATGATCAAAACTAATTTTAAAAATTTGTTCCGAAACTTGTGAATTTAAAATGACTAAACATAACGCTATTTCTACGTAATAATTTGTATTATTGAATTAATTTTGTAAAACGGCAAAATAGCTTCAAATATAGAGCTTAGAAAATCAATTTTATATTATTTTATCTGTTACTACTCTCAGCAACAGTAAAGTTATATTGACCTCAGGATCGAATTTCACGCTAAAATACAAGACAGTTTAAAAATACTTATTTCCATTAAAATTACTTTTTAAAAAACCAAATAAAAACCAGTCCAATCTCACGCGTCTCTCCCAACAGAAAAAGAATCTCAACGAGTACGCGTGCATATCACGCCCGGAAAACTCTCCAACAAACCCACCCCATCATGATCGCATCAACATCTTCCATCTCAGCGCCGATAAGTTCCACCCCAACGATATCATATCTCCCGGAAAGCAACGAGGAAAAACGGCGGCGTCGCGGCGCCTGAACTCGTTACATGAGTCACTGGCGCCCAATGCGCCTGCTCGGAGACAACCCCACGACATTCCGATATAAAGCTAGTATATTCGCGCCGGTCCGCGCACTGCCAGGAACGCATTGCACTCTATCTCTCAGCGCGAGTTCGAACATATACACTCTGTCTGTATTATATCAGCATGACGGAGGTGAAGAAAGACGACGTCGTCAAGATTTTGCACACCTATCCACTGTGTCGAGTGAGTTTGACTGTATATATACGCCTCTTTGTTTATATTAGATCGATTTTCTTCCGTTCGAATTTTAAATGTATATTCTTAGAAGCGCGATGTTTACGGGGGGCGCGTAGTAAACAAAGAAGCGCACTTGTCGCCCCTCGCTTGCGTGTATGCATTAGGGAGAGAGACTTATGTTCGGCCGATCAATATGTAAGATAGAATGGATATATTGTCGGGGATACACGAGCCTGTTTTATGGAGGCGTATTATGCATGTATGTGCAGGTGCATGTGTGGGATTGAATTACAAACGTGTGTATCGTGTATATAGAACTGGAGAATAGAGTTGCGGTTTTCGAAGGATAGTGGGAGACTTTTGCGCGTTCCCAGCTTTGGAATGCGATATATCGCTTTGATGGGCTTTGACATTTCTCGGATTGTTTGGCCTGCGCAGTGCCGAAACTCACATATATTTTTGTTGAACGAGCACATGTGTATTTAATAGTTGATTTTTGCGGGGCGGATTTTGGCCAATCTGATTTCATAGATGAATTATTTATCTAAAAGACATTTATACGAAATTAGCCTCGTTGTGAGTACTTATTTTTAAAATGCAACGATAAATTTTAGAAATGCGACATGACGGACGAGATGAAGCAGGAGGCGATGGAGCTGTGCGTAACAGCCGCAGAAAAGTACGCCGACAATTACGAGTCCGTCTCGCGGATGATCAAGGAGACGATGGACAAAAAGTTCGGCGCCTCCTGGCATACCGTCGTGGGCGAAGGCTACGGATTCGAAATCACCTATCAGCTCAAGCACCTCCTCTACATGTACTGCGCGGGCAATCTCGCGATTTGCATCTGGAAGTCCGCGTAGTCGGCACTTTTTTCTTATTATAATACGACCTGCACTTGAGATATGTCACTAATTACTACGTGCGTCAGAATTAATGAGATCAGTATTAGACTCGCTGCGCCAAACAGAGTTGTTGAGTCGAGGATATTCTAATTAAAGGGGAAACTTTTTTTTCAAAGTTTGCCTACACTGCATTAAGGTACAAGATTTTATGATGTATACGCGGTTATCACGAAAGTACAAACAACTTGCTATATAAGGAGCTTTACTTCGCACAGAGATAATACAAACTTCCCGATTTTGCTATTATAAATGCACTGTATACCTATAGAGTGTAGTCCCAAAGATTATATCTAATAGTATCTGACTGAATATTTTACATTTACAATGACTTTTGTTCTCTCAAATTGACTGCTTGAGTTAATTGCATAACGAAAAAGCAGCGTATACTTTGATAAACGAAAAATATATATTTGAATATTCGATCGAGAAGCAAATGCCTTAAAAGTCTATTTCGAACGAATTACAAACTAATGAAATTATTAGACGGTTCGGTGACTAACTGAAACAATCTTAGCTTGCTTTGCTTATTGTTTTCCTTCTGAATCCAAAGAACTATTGTTATAAGAAAAGTCGATGTTATTTATGTTAATATATATACACGATATTGTACGATTATATATACAAGGTTTTATAAGAACAAATTTAAGAATTTAAGCATGAAAGCTCACGCATGTAAATAAACAAAATTTACATACAAAATATATATTATATATAAGTGCACGAGCCTATACGTAAAAACCAATTGTGTAACTTTATTGTTCAATAAATTTATTACTTCTTACATATTCTATACTTTTCTATCTCACTTAAATCACGATAAACTAGGTACGAATCATGCGAAGCTGGCAACGGTCCTCCATATAAGTGCTGCAATATTGCCGCTCGTGTACATGAGCAACATCGTCTTCTTTTGGTAAGTAATCTCGAAGCTTATAGACTCGCCGATGACAACGTTAAACGGTGCGCCAAATTTCTTGTCGAGATTATCCTTGACCATTCGGGCCGCGAATTCGTAATTGTCAGAGTACTTCTCCACAGCTGTCACCGTCACTTCCATGGCTTCTTGCTTCAGATCCTCTTGCATGTCAGTGTGCTGATTTCCAAAAAATATCGTGGTTGAGTTTGTTTTTTAAGAGAAAACATTGAAGAGTACCTTGCACAGGGGATAGGTGTGAATGATCGTCGTTTCTCTCTCTTCCGCTCCCGACATATTCAATTTGTATATGTATCTTTAAATTTTTTTTTTAATCAAATATTAGAAAATAATGCTTAAAAGATTAATGTTAGGTTATGATAAATGCGATATTCAGCGGTTTTTGTCCACGAAATAATCGACAAAAGCCACAGCTTGATTCAAATTCAAGAAAAAATGTTTTATTGTTACAGTATACTGATTATTTTGTACATAAAATATACATAAGATAAATATGTTAAAACGAAACATGAATACATACATAAAAGATCTTGTGATATAAACTACACAAGTTTTTTAAAATTTGGCCGCGAGATGAAAAAATTAATCAATCACTTTTGAAATTCATACTGTACAAATAACGCTACATAAAACAGAACGCGAGTCTAGAATAATAAAAAATGTATGGTAGTTGAACATTACGTTAATAATATCAGTATTTTGAATACGAATCGTTAGACCATCGAGGTTTCATATACACACATACACTTTTTTTATATTCCTGTTGAATTCAAGGTAATTGCTTAAACTTTTGGCAATCAACGAGTAACATCTTTCATACAGAAGCCAGTCTCTCTGGCAGGTATAGCACCAGTTTAATAGGTACATAGTTGTGTATATGCTAAGTGTTAAGTAGAACAAATTTGTGAAAAATCGATGTGTGTGTGTTCGTTTAAAATGAATCTAAAATATCTACAAAAAGCCATTAAAATAATGTGATACTTTCCGTTTTGTTATTGCACGCGTAAATAATTAATATAATAATCAGGTGTATACAAGCAAAGGAACGAAGTTTCCGTTTTCGTCAAAAAAACACGTTGTAGAAGCTTTCTCAACTTAAGCATCGAGTGTATAGAAGAACAAATTTTCACAATCAATAAAAAGGGCGATTGATAAAGAAAGGCTAATTCAGTCTTGATCGTACCTTCAAGAGGTAATAACAAATTAGGATCAAGAAGTCGAACTTCTTGATCCTACAAAAAAATTCCTCTCGAAGAATATACACGTATATTTACAAAATGCAGTTAGCCCAATAGAGAGAAAAAAAATCTCAAATCTTAGCAACTGTCATAATTCTAACGTGGAAAAAAGCCTACAAAGTTCTGTCAAAGCTCACGCGTGTCTTCTTCTTTGTAACATCTATATATTATGCTAAAACAGCGACTGAGATAAAACTTCGTAGAATCTTTTCTATTAAAATATATGTTAATACGTTATAACAGTACACGCGTTGCACACAATGAAGTCTCGTCTATATAATCGTACAAGTTTCTATAAATTAATAAACAATGCAAAAAAACCAACCGTAAACTTCATTGTGATATATTGTGATGATGCGAATCGAGTAATAGTAATAATAACAACGCAGTATGTAGATCTATAGTTACGATATCTGAAACTGCGTGACGAGAAGTTTAGTAGCTTTAGCGATGTCGTAGGCACTGGAACGAACTTGCTGTAGGCAACGATCCATGTGATCGGGGTCACTGGTACATCTTTGAAGGGCAGTGCACTCCGCCTGCAATCTGCCCGTATTACCGTTTAGCTGGCGCAGAGCAGATCTAATGTTATCGTCAACTGGGTTCTGAAACGGATCACCATAAATACCATTACATTAAAACCTGAGCTCTTTTTTTAAGGAATCGTGAATATAATCAGTTGCTTACTTGAGGAAAAATGGCAGCAAGTTCGGCGACGGCAACGCGAATGCGTTCGGCGCAAGGTACAAATGTTTCTCGATGGGCCGGATCCTGCATGGCCATCCAGAGCTCCTGAATACGTCTCGTGACCTGCTCCGTTCGCCTCGTGACCTCCTCACTGGGTGGCAAGGTTCGCGTACCGCACTCCCACAGTCCCTGCGTTGTACAGGGTCGCGGCAGTCCTTCCGTCTCTCGTTTTGTCTATAGGATAACAATAAACAATTGAGCATATTATTTCCGATCATAGTATTACTTTTATTTCTAGAAAATGAAAGCTAACCTGGTTCATAAAGCTTGGCGGTTTTCTTAGGCCTTCTCGTGTTTCGTACATAGACGCTGGTCGCTGACTAGCTTTTGTTGGCGTAGTTGAAATCTTAATATCTAGGACAGGCTCCGGTTCTGGGTCGTGCTCTCCAATGTGGCCGTTTATTATTCTTTCCGGTTGGGCTTTTATTTTGGCTTGGATCTAAAAAATGAAAATATTTATAAATACGTTGACGGTTTAATTTTTGAACAAAATTTTTTTAATTAAAACCTACTTGAATTGTATTTTTTAATTCACGGTTTTCCTGAGTGAGTTGCTCGATTGTAACGTGAAGTCGTCGAACTTCCTCTCTGAGGTCTCTCATCGTAGATTCCGATAGCGTCAGCTGTTTTTTCAAGACCTCTACAACCGACGGCAGTCCCTTTGCCATCGGAGCAAGTGCTTTCTGGAAAGACAACGTTACGATTAAGAATTACCCTCTCGCGAAAAGTGGACATTCAAAAGAGTTGAATTTATACATTGAAGAAAATATTGCTGCGGTCGGGTTAGGGGCGCATGAGCTAAATGAGAGATTGATACACCGTAAAATAAATGACAATTATTGTATATATATATACACATTTGAAGATATTGATTGAGTACAAAAATTCGACGATGATTTTCAATTGTGAGGGAATTGAAATGCTGTTTATCTTAACTGAGTAAAAATATTACACATATGGCAAATTAACAAATGATATTTACAAGTCAAACAAATTCTTTTTACGCTGTAAATGGTTATTTCAAGCCTATAAAATCGAACAATTTAATTCTGGCGCAAGTCAAGCGTTAATACAAGCCTACAGTTTTTCTGAAATCTTTTATGTTAACAGCACAGTTCAACTCCTTTACTAATAATGAAACGATAGGGGCATGAAAAATTGTCAACAGTCGGAGATGACGGGCATATATGACATACTTGACGTAGATAATAATGTAGTTCAACCAATTAATGTGCAGTATATAATAATATAAGTTTCATTCTGGCTTGACGGCAGCGCATGCACAAACACTTTGAATCTGCCATGACTTGCCTAGTAACACTGCCTACAGAGCAGCCAGGTGCTCAGTCGGTGCCTTAATCGTCGCTTTAGCCCCGGTACCTTCAAGTTTAAGTCACACACGAAAGTGTAATAATCATTGATCTTGCATTTCTTTGTCACTCGAATTCCCTCGTTCGCTCAATTACATTGCCATCATTCACATCTATCATCTACACTACATATATGTAAAGAGGGAGAAGCGATAAAATAGTTTGCATCTTACCTCATTATCCGACGCTATTGTCGCGGACAATCCGGCAGCGTTTTCCGTAGCGAGAGCCGCATAATCATCATCGGATGCTACGCTGTCATAGAGGGGCTCGTCGTCCGACATCTGTGAACCGTGTTTCCCTAAGTGCTCCTTACGTAACATGGAGACAGCTGGATCTGAATTACAAAATTACCCAACCCATATTAATTTAATATATAAATTTGTTTAATCAAGTAATAATTGTTCAAGTAAGTAACACTTTACAAAAACATTCAAGGATTAAAAAATGATTTCTCTAAAGTCTTTACCTTGCAGTGGCGTGCTATTAGCGACAGTATGCCTATGACCTGCCTCGGTGAGAATATCAATAATGAGCGTGGCGAATTCCTTTGGCGTGAATCTCGCCAGCTTCTGACGTCCCTGGTTGCGTGTCGACGAAAGTTGAGGATGAATCGGTAGGAACGGAACTATGCATCTCTCGGGAAGCGTCGCCGAGGCTAGCCAAACTGTTATACACGCAAAAGTATGTTAATGAAAAAGAATAGTTTTTTATGCTACGGATCTAGTGCAGTTTTACTTTGAGGCGCTAATAAACTTGGTGATATGGGAAATAAAGAGTTGAGCATGCTCTTGCGAAATGAAAATAAACGTCGATGCAGTTTCTTGCGTGGGGCATTCTCGCTAAAGGTGCTTCATAACACTGAGAAATTATAAAACTTCCTTCATATACTTTGGAAATTGTTATCTACTCGTTTGTTGAAATAAAATAATTCAATGTAGCTAACATAATCAATCATTCTACATTGCACATAGATGACAATGAAGATACACAATCCAATTGTTGATGTAGCAGGATTCAAGTTGTTTTACTTACCTCTCCTTGAGAATAGCATTTTGAAAAAGTTCATGCACATTAATAACATTGATAGATGGATCAACTAGACAGCACGATCTTTAATCCTAACAGAGATTCTAGTGAATTTCAATGACAGTGACGATGACGAAAAAGTTCAAGTTATTAAGTGAATTCGATATATATGTATGTACAGAGGGAACAATCACGACACTTCACATGTTAAGACTGTGTGTTCTGTTAATATACCGAGTTCAGAGTTTTAGATACTTGATAGCCTAGCCATTAATTCTACCTATTAAATGTTTGAGAAGTGTCACACTTACTGGCATCGGTCTCTCTGCGGTCGACTTCGTCGTAAACGTCGGAAGCGAGCTCTTCCAATAAATGATTTGGTAACTGGAAATTCACCGACGGTTTTGATAAAGTTATAGAAAAGATTTTTATTTTTACTCAAAACAAAGTTTGCATGTTACCATTTGCAATTTATTTCTGGCTTCAAAGGCCAATTCGCTCCTCTCCAAAGTAGCAGCCCATTCAGGAATAATAAGGTGTTCACCTGATTTATGATCAGGTTTCCTGTTACAGAGAAAATAAATCAGTCTATCTGTCACTTCGTACATGCACTCAACAAGCCTCTCCGATAAATCTAAATGACCTGCCAGTCTAAAAAGAAAGAGAAAGACAAGAATTAATTTTCATAAATTGAAAAACAGATTTGTCACAAATTTTGTCAATACAATTTCTTACTTGGCAATGTCGGCTGGAGTTTGGCCATTACAATCCACTATACTAGGATTACTACCATTAGCTATTAGAAGCTCCAACTGCAGAGCTTGACCTGCTCTAGCAGCCACATGCAAAGGCATGGTCCCTTTTTCCTACAGTTACAATAAATTAGTTTTGTTTATTATGTTCTTGTACGAAATCCTTATAAGTATATTGCTGAAATAACTGGGGTACCTTGTAAAAGTAATTTGGATTAGCTCCTTGTGCAAGAAGTCTTAAGGAAGTCTCTAAATTTCCCGTACGAACACTGCTGTGCAATTGCCTGCTGAGCTCCTCTTCACTACAGGGTTCATCTTTTGTGCTTGAACGTAGTACAAACTTTAATTCTTGGTGTTTAGCCTTGATAAAATCTGCCTTCACAGGACTACAATAGTTAAAAGTATAGGAATATTAGTTAGAATGACAGAAAGTGAAAATTATCATTTTGAAGCAAGATATAATGTCACTAACTGTAAAGGATCTTTTGGCTGAGGTTTCCTTCTGCTAAATTTAGAATTACCGGGGTCTAAGAGGGAATGCTCCCAAATACTGTTGGCTCCATTATCATTCAATGTTCGAACCATCTACGAAAACCAAGTACATAAATCAAAATAATGGAGAAAATGAGTACAATGGTATGTATAGTCAAACTTTTCTGTAAGTCTATAGAATCAATAGTGTAGTAATGCAATGCAAGCTTGGGTATTGATTTGATAAGGTATACCTATTTATCATGTTTCATGTGCGCATTGACTCATTTATAAACTGATAATACCTTACAAATCTAATACTACCAGTTGTATAATGCATATTATATTACTTGCTTGTACATTTGTAACTCAATAATATTCAAATATACGCTTTCTTTAAAAAAAATATATATATCTATTGCAACCTACAATAGAATGCAAGGATACTATGAATACTAAAACAATGATTATTTTTGTAATTGCTATAATTACTAACGTTTAACATGTTTGTGCTCCAAACTCCTTTAGTAAGCGACTTGATGTAAGAGACATGTCGTCCCAAGCTCAGATGTATGCTACAACACTCGTCACAGAGCAGGATGGCTCTGTTTACGGAGGCCCACGCTGGTTCTAAATACAAACACAAAAAGATCACTTAGACATTTCACCTGTGATTCACAACAACACAGGTCCATCCGTATGACAAACTCGCTCTCAAAAATCTCAAAAATCGGAGCAAATCATTTATGTAGCCGAAATGAATCACCAAGTCACACTGGCGCTTTCACAGAACGCTCCCAGCCCACAAAATCATCATTAGCAAGTAAACATCATCAACGAGAAGCTAATGTACTCACCAGGAGAGCCGCAATCGGCGCACACGTCGACGCTCGCACGATGTTTCGGTCGAGCCATTGTGAGCGACAGCACTACTTATGTGTATATACAAAAGTGTACAATTATCTCTCTCTCTCAGCTGCAACTCGAAATTTCCTCTCTTGAGTGCGACGCCCTTACGCATGAAAACTGCAGCAGTCGTCGGGGAAAACTCGCTTGTCGCACAGCATCGGGCTCTCAGCTCTCTCTCTCTCTCTCTCTCTCTCTCTCTCTCTCTCTCTCACATAATTACTGGGCCAATTAGACGGCGCTGCACCGCGAGAACCAAATAAAAACACGCTGCAACTGTACGCACTCGGATTCGTCCGCCCTCGCCTCCTACTATATGTATACTACATGTCGCGACAGAGAGCAGCAGAGTGTGAGCTATGGTGTGTCGGGCGACGGCTCTCTCGACCGAGTTTATTATTAAATTGCGCGACGTGAATGGAGGTTAGTCTCTCGCTTTGACTTGACTATAGAGAGATTTAGTCTCTACTGATGTGGAAGTTTTGTATATAGAGGGGATACGCGCGGCGATGGTTGCGCTCCACAAAGGCCTCGCTGCAGCTGCTATAAGTATAGTATACTGACGCGCCCGTTGCGCGAATATAAAAAGTGAGGCTTCGTGGAAGATGAGTCGAAGGAGTGTTTTTACCTGCGTCTATTTTATAACTTCCACTTTTTTATTTCTTCTTTGACGCGTGGGAATGTATATGTATAGGTTATTATTATTTTGGTGCTTTGTGAATCACTTGAGACCGCTCAAACACTTCGACGCCTGCTTCTATTTTGTGGGATTATAAGTACTATTTTTAGTAAATAAATGAAAACATATAGCATGATAGTTGCGTGTATTAATCAAGCAGGTTTTATAAATTTTATAAAAATATACAAGTATTCTTCGACGAAATACAGTATTAATAAATTATGCATAGGTACTAATGATTATTTATTTTTTTCGTTTTAAAGAAAAGGAAAGTTGCATTAGATTGTTTTTTTTTAACAATTATTATATCTGATTTTCCCGTTTTTCTTTTTTGTCAAAGCCCGCTTTTATCGACCGGGTTCAACCCGCAGACGCATTGATGCGCGAAATTCAAATTCCGTGAGACTCGCTCATTACATTATTAAAACTTTGTCGAGATGATTAATCAATCATTTAAATACTGATTTTCTATAAAAATACAGTTAGTACAGTAACACGTTTAACAAAAGTATTTACAACGTCGAGTATAAAAATAAGACAAGATTTAATCTGTCATGCTTAATGAAGATTAAAATAACTAAGCACGTTTTATATTCTCATTATAGTACGGTTGAGAGCCCAGCAGAACCTCATTGCGCTGAATGACGGTTCTCGAAAAGTTAAAATCGTCATGAGCTACATCGTCCGTTATAACCACGTTCAAACCTCCGGCTCCGGGCCGCTGTTCCTCGATCCAGGGTAGCGCGACAGTTCGGCATTTCGTGCTCAAATACCTAATATCCCGGCAAATATGTTTCAATATGTAAGTTGCATTGGGCGTGAATAGGCACTGGGAAACGTGTCCCTTCTCCAGACTCCTGTTCTTTATGCCGTCGTTCAAGAATTCAATCAAAGTATTTCTGCTTATCGTATCCGGCCAAGGCGTCGGCCAGAGACCGGTGGGCCACAGATCGGTATAATTACGAGCAAGTGGATTTCTGTAGACGACGATGACTTGATACTTTTCCGAGTTCATCCACTGCAGGGAAACGTGATCGAATTTCACGGAAACAGGGCACATTTTACCTCGGAAGAGGTACTTCACGTGATCGATCAAATTTCGATGATCCGCTTCGGTGAAATTGTACAGATGCTGAAAATCCAAAATTATCGCTTCGAAGGGGTGATCGTTGAGCCAATCGGCAACGTGTTGCAGTGGCTGACTGACCTCTGCTCCGTAGAGACCGTGAAGAAAGTATATCTTGTCGTCGCCCTGCTTAGTGGCAACTCGCAAATCCAGGTACCTTATACCGCCGTTCAGCTGATCCTTTATCGTGATGTTCTGGTTGATGGACCAGTTGAAGATTATCGGTTTGGCCACATACGAGAAAAGTCGACCCAGCGATCTTATTAGTTCAGGCTCGTCGGGACCGACGTCGTCGCTCCTGTCGATCGTGTACGTCATGCTGTTGTGGGAACCTGTTCGACATTGGCGATGATGCTCGTATTGTAATATATGTATAGTATATATATCCTAGTAATATACAACAAAGCGAGAAGCGAATCGTGGGAAAATTGCCGCTAACTAAGGAAATAATCTTTATAATTACATGGAGGCGCTGCGAATATGAGTCATTCATATGTGTTATGTAAATATAATGCATATAGTTTACTGTTTTTCACAAAGGAAGAAAAACACGGTAATTAATTTTAAGAGCTTCGAGGTGCCGTAAATTGAGAGAAAATACACAATAAGCGCGATCGATCTGGATCATCTCCGAAATATAAATTTTCCTCTATACTAAAATCTATTAGTGGCATCAGTTTGATCGCGCTGAAGGTGACTTCATTTTAGAGATCGAAAGCAATTTTATCAACGCCGAGGTCAATCGTTCGTTAAGTACCTATAATACTACGATTTTCATATTAAGCGCGCTGAAACAGCCACATATATATTCTCAAGAATTCTGACACGAACTTTCGTATAAATTCATAATTCAATAAAACAATTATTTTTATCAGTCAATTAAAACTCATTGAACGCAATTTATTCAAACTTACCGGGAATAGCAAGTTGCACGACCGGAATCGTCCGAAGCTTAGGCGGCAGCTCCGTCATCCAAAATTCCAAATTTTCGGCCAAATTCTGTGCTGCATCACGCGCGTCCGTGACATCGATCGTCGCTCCTTGGTAGTCATCGTATGCCATAATTATTGTCTTTTAACAGTGATTTGAAATTAATAAAGATTGCAATAATAATCCACACCGAGGCAGCGTCGTCTCAGCTAGCGTCAGCTGTTTGCGCTACCTTGACAGAACTGAGAACTAATCCGAGTAGTCTGAAATGTCGACGCCTCACGTCGCGAGCGAAGCAACATCTGAGTAATAGTTGGATTTATGTACAAACATGAGCCTGTCGCGTCAAACTGTATTTTTATGGCAGTTAACGATATCGCGAGGTATTAGCATAACAGCAGCGTAATTGCAGACTCATTCCGATACTTATAGTATTTTCAATAACGCATATGCGTTTCGTTCGGTTAATCGGCATCTATAATAGAGGCGCACTAAAATATAAGCGATTGACACACTTTCTTTAATTTCCGTATACGACTTTAAGGAAGGAGACACACTGTCACGCTGAAATATACGTTAACTGTCTTATACTTATATACTGATGACACGAATCGGGGTTATATGCCGCAGCTGTTGTCTCTGTATATACATCGAACTATATATGGAATGTCGATTTCGCGGTATATTTTCAAAAGATAAGGTCCGCGTTGAATGAAAAATCGAAAGGTTTGCCACGTTTGAAAATAAAAAATTGATGTCAATAAAATTGTATTTACATACACTTTTTTCTCTCTTAAAAAGTTCATAAATTATAAAATATCACTTACAAATATCACCGTGAAGATTAATTTCAACATCTTGAATTTTTTTCCTTATTCAATATTTAATTTTCCAATATTTTTAAAGCACTCCAAGGGACATCTCCGCGCTGAACATATTGTTAAGAATAATAATTAGGCATCCTATAGAGGACACACTGGACAGTGGACAGTGAGCAAATCATCTTATCAAAAGATGAGCGAGTTGTTATTCCAGAAGACAGATGTCGCTACGGCATAATTACCATTGCCGTTCAGGCCCATGTGATTTTTTGGTTGACATGCGACCACGCGTTCAAACGATATTATAACCTCGGCTACGCCAAATATTTTTTCTACACAAAAAGTGCACAGTGTTTACGTATCGTTTCATGCGACAAAATGTCTTACAAGGACAATTTCAACGTCTTCGTCGGCGGCAAGTCGGGCATATTCAAAGGAGTCCGAGTTAAGGAGAAATCATGCGTTATGAAAAACATTCAAAATTTGCTCTCGATCACCGACGACCACGAAGTGTCCTGCATGACTTGGGGCGACGACGACGAGAGAGAAATCCTCATAGGTTGCGGATCTAAAGGAGTGAGGAGTGTGAAAACTTATGACACAGAAAATCACTCGTTCAAGACGTCATTCGTCTGTGAAGTAGGCGAAGGAAACATCACTGGGATAGCCAGGTATAATGGAAACATTCTAACTGCAGTACAGTCTGGACAGATAAACCTGTGGGGACAGAAGGAGAAGGAAGAGTTTTTGTTGAATGCTGGAGAAAATTTGCTCCGAATGCGACAGGCCATTCAACAGAAGAATGTCATTGCGACCGGAGGTTTGGAGAACCCTTTAAAACTGTGGGACTTGAACAAAAAAATTAACACTTTTACAGCTAAAAATGTGTCTCATGACTGGCTTCAATTGAGAGTACCAATTGGTGTTGCTGATTTGTGTTTTCTGACTAACAATAAGCAGCTGGTTACAGTTGGCAAATACGGTCACATTCGTTTGTACGATACTAAAGCTCAAAGGAGGCCTGTTGTTAACTTGGAAATGAAAGAAGAATCTCTAACAACAGTGTCGACCTGTGTCAATGATAGGCAGGTAGTATGTGGAACTAGCAGAGGTAGAATGAATTTGGTGGATCTGCGTAAAACTGGTAAAATATTGAATACATACAAGGGTGCAGTTGGTGCAGTGACATCGGTTGCGGTCAGCAAAGTGGATTCTTGTATAGTAAGCACCAGTTTTGATAGGTATCTCTATATACATGATGTAGAAACCAAAAAAATGTTGAAGAAAGTCTACTTGACATCAAAGTTATCCAGTATGGTGATGCGTACAGAATTTTCCTTAAAAGAACCAGAAAAAGAAGAGAATGCTGAAGACAGCTGCGAAGAAATTTTTAATGGATCAGGGGAAGAATACAGTGATAATGATGAAAGTGAAGATGAAGAATCAAGTTGAACGTTATGAGAAATATTGTAGATATTTTGACTGTATGCTGAAGGAATAATAATGAATTGTGGTTATAATATTATTTCTGATATTTCATAAACAAAGATGTACATAAATATTTTTAAAAATATTGTTAATATTATGAATAAAAGTAATCTTTTCTTATACTAAATTTGTTTAAAAATGGTTGAAATCCTCTTTAATGAAAAACAATAACTAAATTTTGAAAAAATGAAAAAATGAACAATGTCTAGGAGTTCGGATAAAACAATATTTTATTATTAAAATTTGATACTAGAATAAAATATATTACTTGCATTAAAAATATCAAAATTACTCTATTCTAACAAGTTTAACATAGCCAGTATGTACAATTAATTCTTGGAGAAATAATAGCCACACCATAGTTAGATGATTCATACACATCATGAAATCCAGATTCAAATAAGATCTACAAATTTTCTATATAGATAACCGCTTCTTTTTCTAATTATACAAATGCTTACGTGCAGCAATATATAGTTTGTCAATCAATGATTTATTCATTTACTTTGATTCTGGTGACTCAGCATACAAATCACAAAGCTCCATGAATATCTTTCTCGAGAGCGACTTCCTGGAGTGAGGTGTATCAGTAGGCTCAAGACACGACTGGAATCTCTTAACATCTGGTGTCACGAGAAAGGTGCCATTCATCTTCAGCGCCATGTATTCCCTAAGTGGTCGCTCCACCCGCTTATCCCACTGTCTTATGCAACCAGGCGTCATGGGTGCTTTCATGGGCGAGGCTGGTAAGGATTTCGATGACACTTTGACTTCGTGCACTACATTTAGCTCATTTTCTAAAAGGGTAAAGCTGTCCTGTTTATCGGAATCTGTATCTGATATAATGGAGAGGGACCTACGCTTCGCTGCCAATCTAGCAGATCGTCTACGTTCGCCGCTTCCTGGCATAACCGACCTACGACGAGGCGTTCTCGGTGTTTTTGGAGAGACGGTCGGAGTTAGGAGCATTGGTGAAGAATCATCGATGTTTTCCTTGTTCTCCGACCTTATATTTTCATTTTTTTCCTCTTTCTTTGATTCGTCTTTATTCGACTCGTCAGCCTCGCAAGATACCTCGCCGATCGTCGACAAACGGGCCATTTCGCTTAGCGCATCAGAGGACGTTTCTTTCGCCTCTTGGTTTAAATCGGCTTGCGTAACGAGGATTTTTATAGGAATTGGCAATTTTTCCGTTGTTTCATTATGATTTTCTTCTTCATCTACATATACTTTGATTTCTGATTTTGCTGTACCTAAAGAATTCACATCGTCTGTAATTTCTTTCTTTTCTAAACTTGTGTCGACGATATCGGTCACGTCGGACGAATTTTGGCTATTCAAGATTGTATTCGAAGAAATATCACATTTTTCATCAGTTTCAAGTCGGTCATCAGTCTGAGTATTTACTGTCTCTTTCGCAGACATTGTTTTTGCATTAACAAATAAGGTATTTACAAAACTTAATACTTGCTTTAGTTTAAAAGCTTGGTCTTCGCAGGCTTGAATAGACTGCTCAAGGTAAGCTTTGCACTGCATTATACCATTAATATCTGAACAATTATTTTGCGAAAAATCAAACTCTTTACATTGTGAATAAGGGGGTGTTGGATTGATATTTAAATTTTGCATCTCTAAACAAGGAGCTTCTGTATTGTTTGATTTCTTCATTGCAGACATAACAATGACTGATGGCCTGTCTAACTTACTTAAATTAAATGAACTCTTACTTGAGGCTGCCTCTCCATGCATAGGAGATGTCATTGTGTCAATGTCTCGCGTCACATGCGATTCTTCTCTGTTGCCATATTCATCTGTATCTGGAGAAGAAAAATTGGTTTCCATATCTATATCATCATCCACTTTCTGAATGTTTTTCTTAACATTATTTTTTACAGGTTTTGCTTCTGTAACGCGTGAAACTCCTTTAGTATACTTATTTACAACTGATGCATTACTTTTTACACTTTGTTTACCAGGAGGTTTCAAGTTTCCAGATTTCCTCATGATACTATTTCTAATGCTGTTAGGTGGTAAAAGCAGACTTTTCCTACTTTTATTTAATATTTGGGAACTTTTCACTGCAGGTACTTCAGAATCTCGAGTCGATTTGACTCTAGACTTAACATTTTTGGTTGTATTTTCTTTTCCATCCACACCTGATCTCTGCGGAGAGTCCAAATTCTGATATAACTGTCTCCGAACTTTATTTCCCCCATAGGATTTTCTGCTTAAAAAGGATGATTCTGCTTCTAGAAAGAGTAAGAAAAAAGAGGCACTGATTAATCATATACATATTAATTTATTAAAGAAGCTATCTTATAAATAAACTATAAACCTTCATTTCCTTTAGGCTTATAACAACTTTGTGTATTTAAAAAAGGCTGAGTAGATCTTTGAGCTCGAGCTCTTTTCTTTTGAGTTGATACTGCAGAAATGATTAATCATGTAGTATACAGCATTTTTCTTTATTTAGTATTAATAAATTATCAATTCTTTTTACCTGATGAAAGGGTTGTACTTTTTTTTTGTGTGCTTTGTAATAAATCTTTAATCAAAACAGGCTGCATCATTTTGGTATCTAAACAAATATAAATAATTTATATTCCTTGATTTATTCTGGTTCAAATAAGAATACAAACGATTAACTCTAAACTTACAGTCTTTTTTTCCAGCAGATAATGGTGCAAGGGTACCGTTGTGTTGCGGTGTAACTTTTATTCTTACTGGGAGAAGAAAATGGCTCGTTTTTCCCTGAAAACGATATTTAATTAGTATTAGTACGGAAGATAAATCAGTTGCAATTTAAAGAAGAAACCACTGCTTATACATACCGCTGAAGCTGTTAACTCCTTGAAATAGCCACTACGCGAGCTCGGTGTGCTCTTGTTGCTCTTATTCAAAGCCATTTTGATGGTGTATTTGAATAATTGTTACCTGCAATATAGTTAATTCAATGTTAATAATCCAATATAGGCTGATATTCGCATTTGTTTACATATTACGAAGTTCGAACTGTATCGGCCACCTACCGTCACAACCAGGAATTACTTTTTGACCGTTGATTACTGAAATGTCGCACCAACAAATTTGTTAAAAAACAACATTTTGCAGTGCGCCGCAATCAGTCTTTTCTCTTTCTGGCAAAGGCGGGCATCGTTTTCTCTGCTTTGTTTTATCACAATGAAGGATAAATCAAAAAGAACATCAAAAAGAAGTCAGCGCGTCGGGAACCTTCTCACGGTTTTGATGGAACAAGAATAAAACGTTCAACTTTCTCCTGCTCAGATTTTCCTCGATTATTACTGCGACTATTACTCAAACGCTTATTAAACTTTAGGCAACACGTGGACACTAAATCGAGTCGACCATAGGTACTATACTACCAAAAACTTGTTCATTTCCCGACGTCCGTTTATATTATTTTTCCGTTCAACTCCCAAGCAGTAAACCACTAACGGTCTGAACTCAGCTTCATATTCATTTGCAGAAACTTGCCGCTATATTGGTTCACAACCGTTGTAGGTTAGGAGCGTCTAGAAATCAGCGGGAACAGTCATGCTTGTAGCTAAAAAGATGCAGCCACGGGATTGGCTCTTTCTTTTTTTAATATGATGAAAAATGGCGCGCAAATATCGGCACGCTTATGGGCAGTCCTCAGGAATGATCTCGTGATAATAAAAAAAAGTCTAATTCATTATTTGACTAAATATTTAAAAAAATTATTCAAAAACACTTATTTTCTTTAAATAACTGCATTTCTCAAAATCAGATGTAGGTATATTTATAGGATCATCATAAAAATGATATGAAAATAGATGGTTTTACTTTGTCTGAAAAAATGAAACGCTTTATATTACTTTGATAATCATTCATTCGTCGCATCCGGCAATCACTGAAAAAAGACAAAAGTCATTCAAATTAACCCGCGCGAGAGTTCTATATAATATATGACGGTCAGATCATATCCCCCCACCAATAGACCTACTCCCAGCCTCAATCTTCTAGCCTAAAAAACCATACATATCCCGCACGATCGCCAGTCGCGCATCCACAGTCCACACCCATCAAGCTGCGACAACAGGTCCGTTCGCTGTTATTGCAAGCGGCGGCAACGTCGCATCCGTTGCAGACACAGAGACAGAGTGCGCTGCAGATCGCGCGTCTCCCGTAGCAGCTCTCTCATAAAACAACGCGCGCGAGTGAGTGAGAAAAAGAAAGCGAGACGAGGGAGCGCGCGCGACGGCCATTTTGTGCTTGAGCTAGCCTAGAGGCTAGCGCTGTAGCAGCGAGAGAGAAGCTCGTCGGCGCGAGATATATACCCGCAGCAGTCGCCGTCGTCCTCGTCGTAATCGCGAGAATATAGTGCTACGATATATATTGCTCGTCCGCAGCAGCCCCCACCCTTGGAAGGAAAACAAGCGAAGGCCGTCGTCGAGCAGCGTGCAGTGCAGCTCTACCACGTCGACCGCCGCCGGACGAGACATACACATAGCGGCGGCACAGCTTTGCGGATGATAATCGCGATCTCGGATTTTTGGTTAGGTGCTCTCTGTGTTTTGTAGTTGTAGTTTCAGCGCCGAAGAGACTGACATAACCGGACTCGCAGTTATCCCCTCGAGGAGGAAGAAGCGGGAGAGTTTGAGCAGCCGCGCGGAGTGCTAAAAGTGAGTATACGCCGTGGCTTCGCCGATAACGAGCTGCATATCCGCCTGTGTCGTCGTACTGTTTTCTACTATATGGCAAATATTGCTCATCGCGTATGCTCTTACGTCCGTCTTCTCGTGTATTTTTCCGCTTAGTTCTTGAATTTTGCTTCCCGTGTGTGTGTGTGTGTGTGTGTGTGTGTGCTCAGCAGAAGGATTCGTGATTCGCTCGGAAGCCTGAAACAAAAGATACGATGAAGTGGCTGCACGGAAAAGAGGCTATGGCCGCTGTTGACGCTCCGGCTGCTGGCGGCCGCCGTTCTCGCGGACGTGTCCGCCACCGCCTCTCGTGCAGCGGCTTCTCGTGGTTATGCAACCCCTGCGCGGCAATAATTGCAGGTTGATGTTGAATTCAGCGTCTGGTACGATGGTACCCAATGCATAACCTATATAATTATAACCTTTGCATGTCAACATAGAGAGAGATAGAAAGAGAGAGTAGAGAGAGAGAGAGAGAAAGCCGCTCGCGAAGCTGCCGGACGATCGGCTGATCTGAAGGTGGGATGAGGTCGGGGTCGAACGAGGCTTCTTTTTTGTTTTGCCTATACACGAGCTATCCGCCGTTTGTTCGCGAGCTCGAAGCCATTGGTGTGCGCGGATGATCGTGTTTTGTTTATACGGAATAATGAGAGCAGTTTTGAGAGTTTTTGAGTGATTGATACTTAAGTGTTGTGTGTGATATCTGGAGAGTTCAGAGGGTGTTCATGTCTGTTGGGGTGGGTTTACTTTTTTTTCTGATGCAACCAGGCCAAAGATTGATCTGTAGCCAGATACTCTTTTTAAGTAGTGTAAAAGTTGTGCTAATATCTCTTGTTTATGTTGTGTCACAGTGATATCAGTGATAAAGTAGCAGAACAATCACTGACAATGGACGTCAGTGGGGACTTGACCCTCCAATGGGTCGAGGAGGTGGGGAACGTTATTCACGAAGAAGTAATATGTGGTCTTGAAGCAGAACTAGATGCTCCTGTGGAGGAGGTGGTTGGAGCATGCGAAGAAGTTACGGTGGAGGAGACAGTGGAATCTGTCCCAGAGGACTCTACTACCATAGCAGATACAGAGATCCTGATGGTCCCTCAGACAAGCGACATGGAATCTATCTATATCGTCCCACAAGATCAGGGTCATGATTATCTCAATATACAAGTTACAGAGGAAGTAATTACAGATAATTGGGATAGATCTGGTCCCGATGATGGGTAAGATTCTTTTCAACTGTTACTTATTAATCAAATATAAACCACCGTAGCATGCATTTATTATTAATTTATGATATCTGGATAATTATTTTTTCAGTAGTTGTTTTATTAATTATACTTTATTATTCTGTAGGATGGAAGTGCCAGAAACAAAAGTTTCACATGATAATTTACTAGAATATGATGACATGGAAATACCTTTGCCAATCGATCAAGATTCTTACACAAATACAAGACCTTATCCGTGCGACTTTTGTAGCAAAAGATTTAGAAAAAAGGCGAATCTTATGAATCATATGGTGACCCATCAAACAGAACGTCCCCATGGTTGCAATCTGTGTGGTGCTCGTTACGTTAGAAAGTCCGATTTAATGAATCATTTAAAAATCCATGCATATGCTCCAACTCGTGATGGTTTGGAAGATGATTTGGAAGACCCGTTAGCAACTGAAGAGGAAGAAAATCATCCTGTAAAAGGTCGGCGAAAGAAGGTTCAAACAAACGTTCCTAGAAAACGCAAGGTTCCTCCTGGAGCTAAGAGGACAACTGTTGAAGCTGGAACTAAATTGGATTTAAGCAAGTGAGTAAATAAAATTTATATAAATGGTTTGTGCTATTTGTTCTTTAAAAGTTTTCAAATACGTGCACAATCAAATATTTATTATTAACTTAAATTAGTAAAAGGAAACAAATGAACACTCACTAATTTGTATGCTTTCTCCAGGTGGACAGATCAACTGACTGAGCATCAGGTGCCACGATGGCCGGTTACTGATGCTACAAAACCTTATGTTTGTCAGTTCTGTGGAGTTAGTTTTGCAAGGGAAAAAGCCCTAGCGTCTCATTCACGCATTCATGGTGGCGACTGTCCGTTCGAATGCACGTCCTGCGGTGAAATGTTCTGGGACGTTAATACACTTCAAGAGCATATGCGAGTTAAGCACGGTCTCGGCATTATCCAACCCGAAAACGAAGAAGTAGAGAATGAGTCCAATTATGCGGGAGATGAAAGGTTTGGCGAATTTTTCTGTGAAACTTGTGGAGTTCCATTCCATCGCTTGGACCTCTTGAAGCGTCATAAAAAGTGAGTTTTTATTAAATAATATTATATTTCTAGTTAAAATTTAGAATGATTATTAGTATTTTACTGACTCTATGCTGCATATTATTTAGGATTCATGTAAAACAAGAAGTAGATCCAATGGATGGTGGAAATTCCAGTCAACATCATGTATGCAATGTATGTGGCGAATGGTTCGAGGAAGCCCTAGCATTATTAGCACATGCAGAATCGCACGCCAGGTAAATTTTTTAAACAATGACTGCATTTGTTATCAAATTTAAAAATAATAATAAAAATTGACAAATATTAATAAAAATTGTACCAACGTAGTAGGTCGCCTAGTCGCAGATGTCTACTGTGCGGTGAGAGGTGTCGAGATGATGCCGAACTTGCAGAACACGTTCGTGAAATGCACGCAGAAGACGCGCCTCCAAACACGTGCGTCATGTGTGGAAAGACGTGCAAGGACAAACGAAGTTTGTTAAAACATTCGTGGATTCACAATACAGATAAGACATTTGGCTGCACTAAATGTGGAAAGCGTTTTCATAGCAAAGCAAGATTACGAAGGTATTTATGCTCACATTATATATGATAATATTGTGCTAATTAATCAAAATTAATTTCTTCTAGGCACATGGTATCGCATCGCAATAAAATGGTCGCATGTGATGAATGTGGAGAAGAGTTTCCTGATGGTCGAGCTCTAGTAAGCCACCGCCATTCACATAATAAAGATCTTGGTGGACGTACGTTCCCCTGTAGAGAATGCGGAAAAACTTTCGGCAGTCGTAGTTCCCAGCAAATTCACATCCGTATTCACACTGGCGAAAGGCCTTACGGCTGCCGCTTCTGTTGGAAAGCATTCGCTGACGGAGGTACTCTGAGAAAACATGAGAGGATACACACGGGTGAAAAGCCCTACGGCTGTGCCATATGCCCCCGTGCTTTCAATCAAAGAGTAAGTCTCCACTAAATTAATTTGTCAAACTTTAAATTTTGTAATATTTATATACTTTCGTTGATAGGTTGTACTGCGTGAGCATGTTAGAGCTCATCATTCAGGTCCTGATCCCAAGTGTCACAACAGCCTGACACCATATATGTGCAAGGTTTGCGGCGATACTCTGCCCACCTCGGATGAACTAGTAGCTCACATAGTGGCTCACTGTGACGAGAACACTGCGTTGCGTCGCCAGCCGCAATCAGGCCCACGCAAGTACAAGCGCCGACGTAAGCTTAAACAAGACGGCACTGCATTTGGCGGTCGTATAAGCGAGTCCTTAGATAATATCGATGGTCCTTCGGATTCGGACGAGAACACGAAACGCAAACTTGGTAAGAAGAGCAAGCAACATCGCGCTAATGTCGTTGAGGGCTACCAGAATGTCCTCAAGAGTTTCGAAAGCTCGTTGCAGAACATAAACTCAATCGTCAGCAATTCTAAAACGCACCCAGCCAAGACGAAAACTCCCAAGAAAAAGCCCAAGAAGGAAGAGAAGAAGGGTGGCGCAGCTACGAGCAGTGGTGCTGATACGCCTACTACGAATCATCCAGGTAGACCAAAGATGATTCATACACAGAAGACTAGAGTGCCCGTTGAGATGGGTACAGATGGAGTGAAAAAGGGACAGAAAACAAAGACTATGGTGACAAGGACGCCCAAAGTTATGCCGAATGAGCAACAGACTTTAACGCCTCAGCTGCATCATAAGGTTCCAGGCGTTACTCCTGGTGGCGAAAGAAATAGGCCGCGTACTAAGAATGTTAGTTATCACGTAGAAGGCAGACAACAGTTTATACCTGCTACCTTTGCCAAACCGAGGGATGAAGAGACTGATGCAGCTTCTGGAATACCACAGGCCATGGAAATGGTCAATATCAAAATAGAGCCTGATTTGCAGAAACTTACTCCCAATCAAAATCACATGATTAATAATAATGGCGATATTGTCGAATTCAAGCAGGAAAAGCTTGATAAGCCAGAAAAGCCGACTCCAAAGAAGAGGGGGCCAATTAAGAGGACAAAGAGGAGGCAAGCTGCTGCTTCGAGAAGGTCCAAAGATAAGCTTGCTATACCTACAGCTAAAGTGCCTAATAACAACAACTTGACCGAACCTATGACACAAGACGTGGACATGTCGCAGCAAGACAAAACACAGACCGCACAAGAACAGCACCAGGTACGACCAACGCAATTGTTCGAGTCGGTAGTAGACGGTAATAATCTCGAGGTGGCATTCGAAGCTAACGTTGTCTCAGAACAGGAAGAAATGGCACAAGAGTCGATACTGCCTGACCTTGAGAAGGTAAATCATGTGGATGGCCTAGGTTCAGGTAGTAGCGGGGTTGGCAACGTGAAGCTCAGTGTTAAAGTGGAGTCAGCACCAGATGGTCTACTCGACGTGCACAGCCTGATAGGCTCAGTCGAGGAGTCGGTGCCAGAGACCATTATACCAGACACGGTAGAGTACACCTGCGAGATGTGCGCTGCCGTCTTTTCGACGCGCGCCGAGCTTCTCGTGCATGTACCCATACACATTTGATTCCACTCGGTGACGACGACTCTGACCAAGCGAGTTTCGAGGTTTGTTTTTCATTAAAAAGAAAAAAAGACGCCCACAGACATACATGAGAAAACTCTCGCTTTCAGAAATTATATGATAATGAAAAAAAAAAGTTTTCTCATTTTCATACACATAGCACTTTTATCTAAAATGAATGGATAAGAAGAGGCTAACAAAATTAATATGCTTTCATGTTAGACATGGGTACTGTTTATGACTGAACTAATTGAGTATTCTTGCGGTAATTTATTTTAAACGATTGATTAACGGCTGATTATTTTTAAAACGATCAGTATTCGTTGATGAGGGGAGGTTTATATAAATTAGGTAAATTAATTCTTAAAGTCGATTATTTTAATAATCATTATTATTATTATTATTATTATTATTATTATTATGTCATAGAATTTTTAAAGAATATAAATGATCTATTAAAACTCAGTTAATTACGCTCTTAAATAGTGCTCATGTTTAATTTAGGTTTTGAATGGTTTTTTGGAGTTTAAACCTAACAATATACAACACCTGTTGCTGTTTTGTAAAAATGGTTTTCGATCTCTGATTGTATTCAAACATTTAGCATTCATTTGTATGGACATTGACAATACTAGACTTGTTTGCAAACAATTAGTCTAGACTATAAAACGTTTTAATTGAAGTTACTACTGAATTTAAATATTTGTCTATTAACAATTCTTTTGTACTATCTGTGTTTATGTTTTTTGAGAGAACGTTCTACTTCTTCATGTTCACATTGGAATTGTCCATAGAGTTAAGTAAAAGTATAAAAATATTAATCATTACATCATTTGTTTGTTGAAAACCGGTTTAAATAGTTTTGGGACATACACAATTATTGTTATAATTCCAAAGGGTTGTTTAACGTTTTACGATAAACAAATCATAGAACAGGTATCGATGGATAGAACTGGAGTTCTACTATAATATATTTTATCGACGTAAAATTTGAATCAGCTTAGTTGCTACTAGAATTTAAGTTATATAAATATTGTCTGAGCAATATAAAAACCCATCGTACTGAGAGTACAAAGAAAAAAAATCAGAAAACCATTTCCTCGCACCTCGTACATCACACCAATGAACACATGACATGCATTGCCCATGTAATACGGTAATAGCTTTGAGCTTCTATATATAATTGGTAAAGTATTGCAAGCATTTTCGCGAAAAAGACAAAATTATATCATGGAAATTTTAATTAAAAAAACAAATTACGCTTATCATCAGTCATCGATAATCGCGATATTTTAGAAAAATGAGAATATCTGTAATAAATTGAATCAAATTTATATTAATAACCTTCAGTAGTAATGGTGACAGCTAAAAGATGAGCTAAAGGATTCAATTGTCTTTAGGACAAAATTTTGTACAAATTTTATAAATGTTTGATCTTTGAATATTACTTAAATTTTGATCAAATTTGAATATATTAAATGATCTGCACAAATCGCAATAGTAAAAATTCTAATACTTTTACGATAGTTATATACGTGTAACATAAACTTACATACCGATGCTATCTCCAAATATATCAAATGTTTGGGATATATTTAATATGTCAAATGTAAATTGCATATGATATTCTGCTAAATTATGTAAGAGAAACCTTGTATATAAAAATATCAAATTTTTTAATTATAAAAATTTCGAGTATATATTTACAAATGCGATGCATTGAGACGCACCATCAAGCCAAAAATAAGCAGCTTACCCTATTATTGAAAATTGTAAAAATAGACATCCAAACTTAGTGTTTATACGAGAAAGTATATAATTCAACTTATAGTAAAATCAAAATAATTAATTACTCTGCATTTTCGCTACTTGCCACTTTATTATAAATAATAAAAAATATTGAATTTACAAATTCTATGTTTGACAATATGAATTTGACAATACGGCAAAGCATTCGTTTTTGTTTCTTTTATTTTTTTTCCATTGCTTGATTTATGCCTAATTTCTTCTTTAAAGAATTCTGTATCAGCTTAAAATTGTTTTTATTTTTTTTATTCACACTTTTTAGCATACAATGTCTTGTAGAATTTTGACTAAAGCAAAGTTTTACACTAGTAACGATAAATAATAATGTAGACTCACTTTGAATATCTGGGTAAAATCTGGTACAAATTATTCTTTGTACTATTTGTACTTTATTATTAAAAAAATTTTAAACAAAATATCAGACATAAATTGTATCTTCATCGAAATATTACGTTTCATCTAGAGACGTTATTTTCTTAAAATAGATTAAAATTAATTTTTTTTATTTTTTTTTATTTTTTTTTAATAAATTTAAAATTATTTAGCTCCCTAACTATGCATATTTTTATATACGAGTGCATAATGAAGAAAGGTAAAAATAAAAAAACTATTTAGAATGAAAAATAAAAATATTTGTTAACTATTATTAATTAAAATTTTATAAAGAATAGTTAAGTGATAAAATAAATTTCTTGCGTTGTATAAAAATATTGAAAGCATGCACAGCACTGTTATCATTAATAATAATACTTGTACGTGTATTCAATATTGTAAGATGTAATATGATATGAGTACAGGTATAGATTAATTGATGAAAAAATAAGTGTAACATATTGATCTGACTGAATGAAAAAAGTTAATTTTGAACATATAAAATTTTAAGTAAGTAACGTCTCTGATAACGCAAAAAATCATTGGTACGAATGCGAATTTGCTGCGAGTTACACTTTATCTTGTAAATAATGTCAGAATAATTCTATAATAAAGTTTATATTTAAGGGACTAGACATTAGTTAAAAAAATTGCACTATGATAATGAATATGTAAATATATATATTTACATAGGATTTTTCTTATTTATCCAACAATATTCGTTTCTGGGAGATCATCTTATGACTCTCTGATATATTATTTATAATTCTATACACGCGAAAAAAAACCTAATAAAAGATACGCGACTGTAAGCATGAAAAAAAGAGTACCGATATAGAATTATTATATAATTCAGCCATTGATTTAACTCAAAAAGCAAATTATAAATGTGTAAGTAATTGTGGTTTTGTCTTAGGTCTAACTATAAACTGAAATACATTTAGTCTCACGCATAGCATATACAAATGTGTTGTAGTATAACATGGGCAAATTTTAGTCGCTCCAAGGAAGAAACTTCTATTACATGTACCAGTTCAGTTGTAATCTAAACTATATGGTATATCTAAATATACATAAAATATATATTTAAGGATTAAATAGAGTATCTCTTATCTGCGGTAAGATAAGTATCTATTGCCAAGGATAAGGGAAAAAACATTGTACATATTATCTTATGGATATATGGTATGGTGGTGTAATTCACTGTTAACCGTAGTTGTATTTTTCTTTGAATAAATGATTATTAGATATATCATAAAAGATCGTTTAGTCTGTGTAGCTATAATTTACTTTTCCAAAACAAATTCCTTAGTTAATTGTGCAATAATATGCAGGCAATGAAATATGTAATAAAAGTAGAATCAGTAGACAGATTGTACATAAAATTGACAGTTTCTTAATTCGTAATATTTATATATGAAAGCGCAAATAAAAGATATTTAATAAGTAAAAACTGTCAATGTATTTTATGCACAACACTTTATGCTCCTTTAAATTACTAGCAATCGAACAAGTTGGTTCTATATATAAAATATTTATGTTTTTAAGGTATAAAATCACAGATTCCATAAACTTCTCTTTCAAATGCCATGCAAATGACACTGATGAAAATTAACACAGCACCCAAAAGACTTGCATTTGATGGTATATCTTCGAAAAAGTAAATTTGAATAATATATGCCAGTACTAAATCAAGCGATCTGGTCATTGATACTTTTCCGGCACCTTCAATCTTCAATGCCTTGGCTACCAATACCTGCCCCACTAGTCCTGTGACTACGACCATCATTATCATTTCCCAAGTAAACCAATCATTGGGAAAAATCGATTTAAAGTGAAAATCGTGCATTTTTTTACCCGTAGGCATGAAGAAAAAGAAAGTTACTGCAGAGACCAGTGACCAGAACGACAAACTGAGGACTAAAATTGAGTAATGTATTGGTGAACACTTTCTCATTACCACTATGTTTATAGCATTAAACCAAGTTGCCAAAAGAGCACATACGTATCCAACTATATCATAGGGTTTATCTCTGTGCATCTGGAAGGATAAAATCATAGTTGAGAATATAATTGTAGCAAATTGATTGAATTGCACAAAATTGAGATTTCAAGGTTTATATAGTTTTACTGTAGCTTTACTCTCACCTCAAATAAAAAAGGTGGTCGCGCTACAAGAACAACGCCAGCGACGAGCGCGCACATGACCGTGATACGTAAAACTCCACAAGGTTCTTTTAGAAACACAAAGGATAAAATAATAACGATCACTGGAGAGCTAAAAATGATCGTTGTCGCGTCTCCCAAGGGCAGTTTTCTAAAACTGTAAAACATCAACGTCAAGGTCATGCCCCCAACTATGCCCTGAAAATAATAAAAGCCGGATTTCACTATTTTTAGAGCAGAAAATTAAATTGTAATATCGTCTTTCATAAAGCTAAAAATCATACTTTGTAAAATTTACCTGGAATTGGTTTAATAATCTGTAATCTCTTGGTCCGAAAATATTCTTCGATTCTTTGCACACAATAATTAGCATCACTATGATTTGCACAATTGCTCGTAAAGACAATAATATCATAGGGTCCACACTTTTAATGCCTTTCACAAATGCTGAACTGATGGTGAAGAATATACCGGAAACAAAAGCAAAAAATATGCCACACCAGCGAGTGCCTTCATTTTCGTAATTTTCCATATTGTTGCTGAACTGTTCAGAGTAACAGTACGCAGGAATCATACTGTTGTATGAGACAGGTCTTCCAAACATGAATTTCATTTTACGATACATGGGATGAGGTTTTACAACCCCTTTCGTATGGTCTATAATTGGCATGTAGTTATTCTTCATTGTGATAAGGTTTAGCAAATATTTGCAAGGTGTAAATATAGTAGTATAATACAAAAATAGGTATATTAAAGATGTTGATTTAAAACAATTTTAGCATTAATACAAGAATAATAAATTTTATTTTCTTGACTTGTTATTCACATTATAGAGTTTTTTTGTATAAAGTTTGGAATAGAAATCACAGTTTTCTGTTTTAGAATATTGTTATTGCACGGAATGACATTTTAGGCACAAAGTATCTTATCACCTCAACCTTGTTTAAATTATTTTTGTAGATAAACTTCTTAGAAACATAATATTGCGTCTTCAACAGGTTTAGTCTTTTCCAAACTGCAGAGTGACTGGTGGTTTATCCACTCGGTACAAAATTTCACCAAGATTGAAATAGCCCAGGTATTCTACTGTGTCAGGCGTTGTGTCAATGTGATAATGTCCACCTTCGCCATGATGCGAGAAACTGTGGAAGTGCTGAACTCGTAGATCTAAATCCTGTAAGAATAATCAATGAATTTTAGCTCTATCAATATTTTGATAAAGTTATAACTTTATCTCTTACGCAGGTATTCTTATCTTTCAGAGATAAGGAAAAATGTTGAAGTCTTTTATCGATGAAAACATTATATAAAAAATACGTAAATGATTCTTTTCTGTATAATACTTAATCTTAATCTTGATAGAATTAAATATTAATAACTTACTGTTTCAGCAGAAACAAATGTGCCAACTGCTATCAGAGGTGCTGACATATCATAGTAGTGGAGCCAGTCATCCAACTCCCTAACACTGTTGAGTGGTTTTTCAGAGAAATCTGGCATAATGTGCTGTTTTGCTTTTCCTTCCATCATCACAAATGATCCTCCGAGACCTGTTTAAAGAAATTTGTTGAAATTTAAAAAAGAAACTTACAAGTCCAGTTCGTTTATTCTAGCATGAGAATGTTTATCTTACCAACAAGCTTATCAGTATAATGCTCAGCTAAGGCTTGCTGCATGGTAGCAATGAAATCTTTTTCGCCGATCCTTTTCTTAGCATGAACTTGGAGTACTTTTCCAGGGATTCCCTCGCAAAGGAACAGATTAGCTAAAAGGGCGAATCGAGTCTCATTTCCTTTCAATGTTTCCAAAACGCAAGTTTCATCCTCTTTATTCACAGAAGCGATGCGAGTTTGATTTTTCAATTTGCTGGAGTCAATCATGACATTCATCATCATCTAAAATAGATGAAGTGCAATATTTATAATATTCTGAAAGATTACAAACTTTTGAAATTTATTTTATTCTTTGCTCACTTCGCAATTGCTGTTATTGTATGGCCAAGGTCCTGCCCCAGCACCAGCAACAAATGCCCTGTCTCCATATTTAATTTCTTTCATCAAAGGCTGGACATCGTAAACTTTGTCCTTCTGAACAGATGGAAGCAGGTAGGGAGGACCACCAACTTCAATAATATTCAGTCTGCCACCAAGGCCTGAAATTAAAATTTAGATGCAAGGATATGAGTTTTTCTTGGCGGAAACAAAAAATTGACAGTAATTACAAATTATTACCTGGAGCAGCCAAGGTAAATGGCTTCTCAGTTAAATCTGGGCAATCGACAACATCGATTTGAGCCTCTTCAAAGTTTTCTTTCAAGGCCTTGAGAAAGACTATATGCGACAGTATAAGTATGACATGGATTTATTAAAAAAACTGAAAAATCAGTCACAGGAAAGTAAACATAAGAGAGTATATACTCACCATATTTAACTTCCTCAAGCGTAGGAACATGGAGTTCCCTTTTTTCAATCTTAATCGTACTAAGATCCACAGTAGCCATTATCACCGCTGTCAGTTACACTATATACTGCTTGGAGCTTGCGGAGAAAATAGTATCTCTATAACCCTTCAAAGAAATAAAACAAACAAACGATCAGAGTCTAATTGCTCCGTTCCTCCAGTCAAGTCACTCAGCGGGAGACACAGAGAGCAATAATAAGCCACACTACAGCACTACAGTGAGCAGTTCATTATCTGACCCTCTCCACTTGTGCACGACTCTCCCGGTGATATCCCGCAGCTATTTCAGGCATATATAAGAGCCTAACGCAGCCAATCGCGGCAACTTTCTTTCCATCTGTTTTCAAATCGTCTGCTGTTTGACTAACGCACACACATGCTTTGCGATAACGCGAGGATTACATACACAAAAATTGGAGTCTCGACCGATCAAAGTATTGCACGGCACGAATGCTTTTTCTTTTTATTCAAAAGAACTGACGTTACGTAATATAATGTGCCGCGAATACGTAAAGCACGCACGGAGGCATTATTTAACCAATTAGAGGATAAATGGCAAAAAAGTGCTTCTACCTTGAACCTCTTTTTTTCTCCAAAGCATTGAACACGAGAGCCGGTATACATATATATACCTATATGTGTATACTCTTTATTCTCTATATACACACTGCACTTGTTCAAACAATAGCCGAAATGATGCACGAGTACGCACCTTCGGTAGCACGCGCGCCCAGTTTTTTTTTTTTTTTTTTTTACTAAAATACAAAGAAAAACGCTAGCGGAAAATTATACATATATGTACTGTATATATATGTCGGTGCCGCACGTGCGCAAATGTTCATACATCCGCGGATATGCGCGTCTTCCGGCGCATATACTCGCTGATTCCGCGCACGAGAGAAATAAAAAAATATCGGCGCCGGTCGGATTCCGCGGAGAAAGACGCGCGAGCCGGCGAAAAATATTTACTTGCGAAATTCACTGGTAAGTACTTATATGTGGACGCGTGTTTATAGTGTCCTGATGCGGACACGTAGAGAAACATGAAATGTGCGCACTTTATTATTATTTTGTATTGTGATATAGCGCACGATGTTATTGTATCGTTAATAAGATATACAATTTGGAGAAATTAGACAATTTTTATTTTTTTCTCAACATTTTACCTTTATTTCTCGGCTTAACCCTGGTTGAAATGCGCTTTCTGAAAAGAAGTGTAAAATTATACTAGAATTGAATTTTTAAATAATAGTGATATTCTTTTACGTTGTGTGGGAAATCGGCGGGAAATAATGAAGGATATCGTTTAAAAAAGTCATTGCTTTTCATAGTGTATTTTACGCGTTCCATTGGCATTAAAACTGTTCATAAACATCTATATATACATGTATACAAGCTGATCGTCAGTTTGAGAACGCAATACGAAATTCGTTCCTTCAAATTCCCGTGACGTTCTCAATCCACCTTCGAAAATACGCCACATCGACGTAGACCCCGGGTGTCTCGGGAATAGCGCACTTGTACCCGTAGGAGACGATTCCGACTATGCTGCCTTCGACGACAAATGGCCCGCCGCTATCCCCTTGACAGGTGTCCGACTGGGCGTCGCGGAAACCGGCGCAGAACTGTCCCTCGCCAATGTTCTTGAACATTCTGCAACGCTTTTTGTCGACCACCGGGATGAGGGCCGTTCGCATGTCGTAGACCATTGTGCCGTTCAACTTGAGAGATTGTAAACGTGTATTTTTATTCGGTAAAAAATACAAAACTATAATATATATATATATATAATACCATTGTGGCTCCCCATCCGGAAACCATACCGCAATCGCCGGGCTTCGACGTTTCCAGCGACATCGGTATGGCCTTGATAGCCGGTGAAAATATCAGCGGTTGGGCCAACTTCAACAGCGCTATGTCAAAGACAAACAGCTTCTCGTCGTACCTCGGGTGCTTGACGATCTTCTCGATCTTGTGCCTGCATCCACCGTGAAGCTTCAGACTCCCCGCGTAAACGTAAACCGGTCCGTCCCTTTCACGCGTAAAACAAGATCGGCATCATATCGTTGTACGATTTTCAGCCAAGTATCGCATAAGTATATAACAATTACAAGGAGCTTACGGATTAATGCAGTGCGAAGCGGTCAAGACCCACGATTCACCGATCACCGATCCCCCGCATCCGCTGTCGACAAACACCATGTACGGAAGATCCTCGATGTCTTTGGCAGTGGATCCTCCGATAACTCTTCGACCGGATCTGCAAGTGCTCTCGCCTTCCCATTGTTCAACGGCTCTTTTTCTTCTGCTCTTCTCGGCGTTGAGCGTCAGCTCATCTGATCCCGATCGCTTATTAAGCTCGATACCGATCAGTGCCTCGATAAAAATTGATATCGGCCGATGCCTCGTTTGGTTATTGCTATTACTACCGATTTTACTCCTCTGCTTCGGGGGCTCGTCGCTCGACGATTGACGATCACCGGCTCCTAACGATCTTCTGTTGTCCGGCCGATGTTGGCAGTGATCGTTATCGTTGCTGGTCTCGTCGTAATCGCTGTCGTTATCAACTCGACCGGCATTGTTGTTGCTGCCGGTCAACGTACTCGTACCTTTGTGAGAAGAGTCGTTAAAGCCTACGCGAGACCTACTGCTGATGCTGTAATTGACTACCGGCGATTTCTTTACCGATGAGTAGAGTGACTTGGTCACTATGATGTACTTGGATCGGTACTCGTCGTCGCAGTAGGCGTTCGAGTCTTCTTCGGGCTCTGTAGCTCCACTGGCTTTGATAATAATAAATAAAAGATTGTGTATGACATGGGCTTCGTTAATTAAATTACTTGATTAAATCGGTTACCTTGAAAAATCGAGAACGAAAGTAAAATCCAAAGGGAAACTCCTACAGTCCTGATGGAGAGCATGACTGCGGATTATCGAGTCGCTGCATCTTTGCTTTTCTCACGCGTTCCCGATGACATTCACAGCAATTTCTACAGGCTGTCGTCGTATATACGATTTATAAATCGTACGTGTACCGCGAGTATAAAGAAACCGATTTCGCGAGCCGCGAGTGTGTTTATATTTTCGATTCACGCTCATTTTCACTTGGTTCGTCCGCTTTTTTTAACGACTTTTCACGCTCCTGATCTTTTTCCTTATATATTTATTATTATAACAGAATTTACGATCGTCGACCTAGTGTAATAAAAATCGAATTACAGTATAGAACACATATAAGCATAAATCGAGTGATATCAATTATTCTGTAGGTATAGTCGCCGGAATATGCATCGCTATATATAGAACAATAATTTTCCAAAATAAAGTAAAACGATCGATTACTGATCGATTATCGATCGGCTGATACGGTTACATACTCTGCGAAATTAAGAAAATAAAATGAAAATTCTAAATTAGCGCAGTTGACGATGGCAATGACCGGCGCACAATTTGCGCAACAAAAAAATGCACCTCCGTAGTACTTTGAGTAACGAAAGTTGGACAGTATATAGCCTCATCAGCAGAATGTTGTGATCCCGGAGCGATATCGCGAGAGCTTCATTTAGCGGATCGAGCTGATCGACGTCGACATGAATCACGGCGGAGCATCTGGTGAAGTTGTCTTGCTTACCGGTAAGATGATATTTCTATTATTACAATAACGCTATAATAACGATGATAAAATCGATTTTGTCATTGTTTCGAATTTTCAGGTTCTAGTGGTTTTCTCGGCCGCCATGTCCTGAAGCATCTCTTGGAAGACGACGAAGTCTCGGAAATCCGAGCTCTGGACAAAAAAGTTGTCTGGAACAATGCAGCTGGATCGAATCACAAGGACGAGAAGAACAAGATCAAGTCGTATCACTGTGATTTAATAAACTTGGAATCGTGTCGCGAAGCTTTCAAAGGCGTCGATGTCGTCCTTCACTGCGCTGGTCTCGTTAGCTACGACTACCCTCCGAATGTGGAGGAACTTCAAAAAAATAATGTCGACGGTAACAGATTTATATATAGACGTATTTTTCATCGCAGGTAATTAAAATAACGACTGTTTATTGAACAGCTACGGAAAACGTGATAAAACTGTGTATCGAAGAGAACGTCGCTCGTCTGGTGCACTGCAGCACGACTGAAGTAACCCTACAGTCCTGCTTCAGGGGTGGGATCGTTGCTGTGAGTATCTACAAGCAGGAGTCAAAGCTCGAGGTACCGGAACACGACGGAAGACTCATATTCGGCGAGTACGCGGCATCGAAGCTCAAGGCGGAGAAACTAGTTATTCAAGCTAACGGAGCGTTGCTTCGAAATGGTACAATTAAAAAATAATTGAATAAATGGCTTTGAGTGCGAGGTTACATTTTTGACGATTCAGGTAAGGATACACTTGCGACGGTTGCTCTCAGGCCCACGTTACTATACGGAGAAGGAGATCCACACATACTTTCAGAAATGTTGAGAATCGCAAAGAATCAAGGCGACTACCTGCTCAGAGTCACCGGTCCCGGCGGAAAACAGCAGATAACTTACGTTGGTACGTCTATCGAGGAAAATATATTTTACGTTAACTTTTATGATTTTAACGCAAAAGAAAATCCAATTGAAGGTAATGCCGCCTGGGCCTTCCTCCGCGCCAAGGACACTCTGTTAAAAACTCCCAGCGCCATAGCCGGTCTCCCCGTCACCATAACCGACGACACCATCGTCGAGGACCTGATGCTGTTCTGCGAACGAGTGACCCGTAGTAGCTCAAACCACGTGAGAGTCTCTTCGTGGCCGATACCTTTGGGTCTCTCATACCTCGGCGCCATCCTCGCCGAGCTCTTGTCGGACTTTGGCCTCATGTCCAAATTTAAGGTTTGCTTCATGCATGTAGCACATATTTGCTCAAAGTGGAATTTACTTACTAATTTAATAAACAAAATTACGTACACTGCAGGTACCGCCACGCAGTATAGTCGCTTTTCTGGGTTCCATAATCCTGTACAACCGAGCGCGAGCCTCCATTCGCATGAATTATTGGCCCAAATACACGAACGAACAGACGCTTGCCGCTGCTTCCAAGTATTACGGTCAACTCGCCAACCGAAAGCAATGAATTGCGAATCAATTATATTTACATTACACACACGGATAGTAACCAATTAATTCTATTTATGATATGATAATTATTACGACTTGCTTTCAACAAAACTATTATTTAGCGAAATAAAAATCATTGCTCGCATGGTTTTTCATAATGACAATTTTATTACACGTACGTGGAATATCATAAATATAACAATGAAAACAGAGTGCAGCGGCTGCTTTTGCATGCCAAAATGCACGTGTACATCGCATTATTGTCGAATTTTATGTATGTACGCTAGCTGCCGGTGCGACGACGACGCGTTGTATACTTTCTCGCTCTCATTACGCACTTCCTGCGTTATTTTAATAGCGCACTCGCACCGACGGAGCGTATTTATACGTCGTTAGAACTCTATTAGCACTTCGAATAGGCTAAATGATAAGCTTCGGATATAAGGATATTCATATCTGTAGTATACTAATAATAATAATAATCATAAATTTTATATTTAATTAAACGACATTGTTCATTAGTCATAATCAGCAGCGGGAAGGAGAGATATATAACGGGCACAGCTGAGGCAGAAATTTTTCGTGTGTCGTGTGTATATTAACTGCGTCGGCAGCTGAGTCTTCAATTAATTCAATTGATCGACATGCGACGACTGCATGCAGTCGGCTTTGGAGAGAAAACTTTTTAGATTGCGAAATTTGTTTTTACGTATACATATGTGTGTACAGTCTGCTTTTGAAAGAGCTGTCAGTTTTGTGAAGAGTATTTTTCGTATCGTTTTCGAAAATCAATAGTTTTCGCTCCAAAGTTGCATAGAGAAATTTACAATGGTCAACAATGGCGAATAAGTGTATTTACAATATTACATTAAAAATTGAATAAGAATAAAACTCTTTGTTATATTTTTTAATTCTTCCTTTGCTCGTCTACTCAGGCGCTATAGAACTCAAGCAGTGCGCGAGGTCATGTTCAATAAGTACTTGATCCACTATATCAATTTTTCTTTTAGTTTCTCTTATGATAAATACGTTTCTAAGAGGATATAATATAGTAGCGACATAATGTTTAAGATGCAGTTGAATAACGTACCGGTATGTATAGTCCTCGCAGTACAGGAGCGTTTTGCGCCAAGCTAAGCGTGTGTAGTCTCAGATCATATAGAAAAGTATCGCACCGACATTTTTAGGATGTTCCTGATTTAAAACGACAAGGGAAATCGGTTAATTGACGTCTTCTAAAATGGTTGAACGCACTTCTTTTTCAAGTAAATTACTTGATACAATCGCTTGCCTCTTTGGCATAACAATAATGGATTAACAATAACCTCTTGCGAGATCAAATTGCGAATTACTTAGTTCTAGATATATACTGCTTCGCCTCGTTAAAGCGGTTCATCGTTCTATGGTAGTACTTCAAACCAAGTAATATCTCTTTTTCTGTTGTGATTACAGTAATAAAATATCTAAAAATAAAATATATATAAAAAAGAAACTATATGAATAATAAAAAATAGATTCATGTGGACACTCATGTTCCGATAAAAACTATAACATGTACTCTATAAAACTAGATTACGTGGGAACAAAGTCATTCGTAAAAAAAAGATTGGCGCGACTGCTATTAGTTTGACAAATTTCGTTTCGTGATAAACTGCTTCAACGGACGAGGCACGTTTTGCATTTCTCTTCCTATTTAATGTATGTGTATATATGTATATTTAATTCACCGTTTTATGTACGAATACATAACTTGGCAACTCGGGTGTACACCGTCATATACACGAGCGAAATTCGGTTTACGCAAGTTTCCAATTCACGTCTTGCGTGGGACGTAATACGCTTCGTGCGTAGGATTTCGTTCATTGAATACTACGAAAAAAAAAGGAACAGTGAAACTAGGCACGTAGTTGGCAAAGTACACTCTTGCGTTTTTTCTTTTGTCACGGTGCGGAGTACCGACTAGTCGGGGGGTTGGCCCTTTTGACTTCTATATATAGTATTGGACGTCTTACTCTTTTAATCCCAAGGCCGAAGGACGGCGAGAACCTACTGTGAAGTCTTTATACTGAGAAAATACGCAGATCTGGAAAAAAAATATATTTAGATATTTATTGGTTTTGTGATTTTATTGTAAAGAAAAAAGAGTGCTACTTTGCAAACCTTGTCTTTTAATCTTTGACAGAGTTGAAGTGCAATTGTGAGCAGCACTAGTGCCTCATTGAGCCAGGGTACACTGCACTCAGCCTGCTGAGTTTCGTACTTTACACTTCCATGAGCATTTTCTAATTGATAAACTGCAAGTACCAGCTTGTAGCTTTGGATATAAAAACTAATAGCCAAGTTTTCAGGCAAGTTTGGATTTAGAGATTTCTGCAACAATCGAGACAATATTTATTTGCGTTATTTTCGCGTTTTTGTTGATAAATAATCTACATTCTCATACCATATTGCGACTTTTGATGAGATCATCTAAATTTTTTTTCCTGGGTACAATTAAGCTTGTCCTACTGCGCTGTAGGCATCCTAAAATATTACCTAAAACATGCATAACTTCATCAGAAGTTTTGAAAGAATAATGTCTGTCGACATTGTCGATGTGAGCGATTGCTTGCTGTAAATGGTTGGCAGCATCTTGAATTTGCTGCAGCTTCCAAGGATGGTCATTTTGTATGCTTGTTCTCATATTAGCATTTTGTTGACGCTGAACTTTGAAATTCACTTCCTGCGAGCAGTATCAGAGAGATATGAATGGATTGATCCACAGAAGAGTTAATTCATGGCAATGTACTTACAGCATTCGTAATACTGTCACCAGTGAGAACAACAACACATTTGACCTGATCATGGGGAGCAGCGAAAACAAATCTGTCAGTCTTGTGCTGCTGATCATTTCCAAAAAGTGCTAGTGGAAACCGCTGTGCACATTCCTGTGAAAATAATTTAAATCACATTAATTAACTGAAACGCGTTCAAGTGACAATTCAATCAACTCTGTTGAACGTTTAATCATTCTCAACGACGTGTTAAAATTACCATTAAAATATTACGTAGTTGCGACAGCGACGAGTGGACCTCCTCGTGGAGCACCCATTCGAATTCCATTTGCTGCAAGAAAAACGAAAAGACGCTCGTTATGCACTTTACCATTGTCGCACAAGCAGTTAGAAACTGCCGCAAGTGTCAGCTGTCAAAGATAAACGCAGCTGCCGTCAACTCAACATAATAATAATCATCATCATAATCATTATCAGACGAAACGAGTACTAAAGACAGCACACAAAGCGAAACATAAATAATTTTGACAGCTGCAGGTCAATCGCGATTACAACATAACCTCACGAGTATCCTGCATATCGGAGAAGTCTCATATAAGTACTATATGTATATATATCAAGTCGTATTACTTAGCTCCGAAATCTCCGAGCTTTGGACAGATAGATAATGACAATCAAGTCTCGCAAGATATATAGTATGCGAGTAGGTGTCTGCACTCTGCAAGGGAACATATATATATATACATGTGTATAGTTAGAGAGGGGCGAGGGGGTTATCTCTCTCAGCTGCTCGTTCGGTGGGGACAATAAGCAGTTGCGAAGGCGAACGTATATACAGCACCGCGGCTGGAATTAACGATTAGATAAAAGGTGATCAAAGAGGCAAATTGCTTACGAGATTGTGAGCCTCCTCCTTCTCGTAGTCGGCCATTTTCAGCAGTGCTGCCTCCATCTGCTGCTGCTCGCGCTCGTCTGCTCCTTTTGGCTCTCTCCCTCTTGCTCTGATTCCGCTGCTGCTGCTGCTGCTGCTGCTGCTGCTATGCTGCGGTTAGCTGCTCGTATATAATTGATGCTCGAGAAAATATATAAGTACTTTATACACGAGCGAGCGTCTTTATTGACGTACACGCGCCCGCGCAGCAGCTATCAGAGCGGGGGTGAGCCGCGTCAGATATAGGTATGCGCGCGAGTATAGCTGCCCGTGTACGCGCTGTATATACTACTGATACGGCGGTGGCTATATTTTATATCCTACTCTTTTTGTACATATATACATACAGTCTGTATAGATACATGACGGAGAGAGGCGGAGAATGGCGACGGGGGGTATGTGTATTTTTTAACGTATAGTGTAAGCCGCAACGCACGGCGCTCGATAGTCTGGCCTGCGGAAAACAATTTATAAGCCAATTTGGCGGATGGATATAGCGCGGAGGGGTGACTACCCTCTGGCATTTTTATCTCGAAGCGATGAATTGGTACATGTGTACATACATGCAACGTTCATTGTTTTGCATACCTACCTCAGTATGTGGCGCGATTGTGATAATTATCGTTTGGCGCAAATGTGAAAATGTATGTACATATCTTATCACGCCTCGAATGAAATAGAAAACCTGAGAGAATTTAGATCTATTACTTTTTAGCAACGTGGCTGATTTGGTAATATTTGAAGAATGATTTTTGCACATAAATTGCGCTAATCGCATTATCTCACGTAGGCGCGATAAAATTCGAGATCACGAATTCGGATTGTGAAAGCAGTTCAACTATAACGAAATTGACGATAAATGTTAATTTATTGTGCCTATAGCTTAAGAGCGAGTCTTTTTTTAGACAACTCGAGAAAGTTGTGATAACGTTGTTCTTGTTGAGATTTGTTTTGTGATAAGAATATCAATGTTCTAAACTTATTAAAGATTGTTTATGAAGATCCTTTTGTAAAACAATTTGTTGACGTTTTAAAATTCGAATCTCCCGCTTATATAATCGTTCGATTCTTCAAACAAATATGATATTACTATATATATTAAAACTATAACATATACACGATAACGACTAAAGAATCAATTATTGATTCATCAATATATGCCATACGTTTTAGTTTTTAAAAATTCAAGGCGCAAAACACGTTCAAATTAGTTTTTTTGCAAAATCGATGTATCGAAGCTTTACATCTCGAATCCGATAAAATATATATAATATATGCTGCCTTTCCCGACTTCGCAACTGTTTCTTCACTTCGACGAAGAAATTTTAAATTAATAATTCAAGATTAAAACCCGTATAAATAATAGAAAGCAAGATAAAAATAGACATAATTTAATTAAGAAAATCCTTTACTAAAATATTTATTAATACGAAAACGGTACTAAGTAAAAGTTCAAAATTGGACTCACGCGCGTATCCGCCATTACGCTCGCAGAAATAATCGTTAACTTTCAAATGTTTGGATGTGCGCGTCGCTTTGCCCGCCACTTCTGTTTAGTGCTTGTGTACACTAGCATGTTTATCAGTGATTAATATTTTAAAGTTGATGGTAATTAGCTCGACTCGCGTCAACTATTAACTGTGCTCCTCTATTTCAATAAATAATCGTGAATCAATGCACGATTCCTGCGCCGACACGCTGCTTGGAAATGTCAAAATTTCTAACCTTTGTGTTGGTTGATTATTTACTTCCTTTATTATGCACTTGTGCCATACAAAAATCGGAGCATTCGATTAAAAGACTGAAATAGTGGAAGTGTTGAAGTGATAATTGATTTTGTGCATGAATTCTAGTGAAAATGAGTTCTGAGAAGCAGCCAAACAGCAGAGGCTCCGATGATGAAATGGAGGTCGATACTCCACAACAGGATGCAGAGGACGGTGAGAACAATGACAGTGGCTGGAGGGTGGCTGATGACATTTACATTCCACCAGCTCCGCAGCTTTTTGGGGAATATGATACAAAGGGGCCAAGGTTAATGATTGTCAAAATTATGGCCACGAATTTCAAAAGTTACGCTGGTACAATTGAAATTGGGCCATTTCATAAGGTGCAGATGTCTCTTCCTTAATTGCTTAATATTTTCTTAATTATTAAACTAACAAACTCTTTTTTTAATTTTGTAAACAGTGTTTTTCCTCTATTGTTGGGCCAAATGGAAATGGCAAAAGTAATGCAATAGACTCGATGCTTTTTGTATTCGGATATCGCGCTAATAAGATCAGAACTAAAAAAGTTGCTGAACTTATACATAATTCCAATGAGCACCCAAATTGTTCAAGTTGCACAGTTGCAGTTCATTTTCAACAAATCATAGACAAGGTAGATTTGTTTAACAGTTGCTTCTTACTTGCACAAATTATTTGATTATTATTAATACACTATTTTATTGTATTACAAGCCTGGACAAGACTACGATGTTGTGCCAAACAGTGAGTTTGTAATTTCAAGAACAGCATTTCGGGACAGTACTGCATTTTATGAACTGAATGGAAAGAAAGTACAATTTAAGCAAATAGCACAATTGTTGCGATCTCACCATGTGGATTTGGATCATAACAGATTTTTGATTCTTCAAGTACAATAATTCTAAACTTGCAATTCTATTATTCTAAAGTTTTCTATTTACCAATATTAATGTTTTTGTTCTTAGGGAGAAGTGGAGCAAATAGCTTTAATGAAACCTAAGGGTCAAAATGAAGGAGATACCGGAATGTTGGAATTCCTTGAAGATATTATTGGTACAAAACGGTATAAGGAACCATTAGAGAAATTATTTCAAAGGGTAGAGATGCTCTCTGAAGTACGTGAAGAGAAAATGAGACGACTGAAAGTTGTTGAAAAGGCAAAATTGGAACTGGAAGGACCTATGCAAGAGGCTGTTCAGTATTTAAAAGCAGAAAATACTATAGTTAAATTGCAGCATAAATATTATCAGTCCAAAAGGTACAAAATCATATTACATTTAAGTAGATGTTATGGTACATTGATTTTAAAAATATTATTAATAAATGTGTGATACTTTCAGGCATGAAATTTCGGAACGATTGATTAAAGAAGAAGAAAGTAAGAAAGAGTTAGACGAAGACTATAATAAGCTTATCGAAGAAATGAAAAACGTGCAAAAGGAAAAAGATGAAAAAACGAAAGATTTTAAGGAGAAATCCAAAAAATGGGACAAATTACAACACCAAAAAGATTCCTTAACGACTAGATTTGACGAAATACGAAAAAAGGATGAAGCATTATTTGCTGAATCGGTAGCCACGAATAAACGACGAAAAGACAATATTAGCACTGTTAAAAATGTAAGTTGACATAATTACAATATTGGCTTTTACATCAAAGTTTGTAATGTTTTTTAAAATAATTTATTGTAATAATCCTAATCTTATTTAGGAAAAAGCTAAACTAGAAGATTTGCAAAGACTACCGGCTAAAAATGCAAAGGACATCGAAGAATGTGAGCGTCTTCAAGTGAAGCACTTGGCAGAACGCGAGAAAGAGGAAGCTGCTTTGGCAACATTAATGAGTGGACTAAAAGAAAAGACTGAACCCTTGATGAAGAAACGTTCAAAACTCGAAAAAGAACTAGTTTCACAAAGAAAAGACGTAGATGAGGCAAAATCGACATACGATATTGCCAAATCCAAGTTAGATCTTTATACATCAGAGGAGCAAAGTGAGAAGAATAAATTGGAAAGACTGCAGGAGTCAGTCCAAATAACAAGTGAGAGGTTGGCCGAGTGCAAGACAAAATTAATTAAAATAGAGCCTAAGATCCCGGCGACGGAAAAGAGTTTACAAGGAGCTCAGCAAGAGTTGAAAGAGCTCAAAGCTCGCGAAAATGAAGCTAACATACGGCTCAGGAACACACGGGTGAAATTCGACGAGCAAAAGTCGGCAATGAACGATGGCAGGTCGAGAAATCATATACTCAATTCGCTTATGCGAGAGAAGCGAGAAGGTCGTCTGCCTGGTATTTTTGGAAGATTGGTAAGTCATACAAAAAAGATAATTTCGAAATACTGCTTATCAGTGATGTTTACTGTTGGAAACGAACTTTGACTGATTAACTATATCAACTTCCATAATCACATTCTAAGAATAGATAACTAATTACTCTCGTATTACCGTGCATAAAATAACCGGAAAATTAATTTTTTAGGGTGACCTTGGCGCGATAGATGCCAAATTCGACGTAGCAGTCTCAACGGCTTGCGGACCTCTAGACAATATCGTCGTTGACACTGTTGATACGGCTACCAAGTGCATTCAGTATCTGCGTGATAATAATATCGGACGTGCTACCTTTATAGCCTTGGAGAAACAACAACGTTTCGCTCAACAATGCCAGGAGAGAATACGCACACCTGAAAATGTTCATAGGCTATTTGACTTAATCAAAGTCGAAGATGAGCGAGTGCTACCCGCCTTCTATTATGCACTACAGAATACTCTCGTAGCCAATGATATAGATCAGGCCAGTCGTATCGCCTATGGAGCTCAGCGTCATCGAGTCGTCACGTTGAAGGTGAGAAATCATTTTATATAGTTGTTATGTATTATTGATGGCTCGTTATTTTGTATTACTAAAAAGGATTTTTTTGAAGGGTGAGTTGATTGAGACATCAGGTACGATGAGCGGTGGTGGACGTCAAGTATCAAGAGGACGCATGGGCCAAAAAGTCGCACGAAGTGAGCCCACGGCCCATGACATTGAGAAACTGCAAAAAGAGTTAGACTTAGTGTTTGAAGAGTATAATCAAATTAAAGCCAAACAGCCACCTTTAGAAAACCAAATACAAACACTTAGCATGGCTTTAAAGGACATGGTTATGGATAGGGACAAGATGAAAGTAGAGATCAATCAGCTCAGCGTAGAAGAACCTAATTTACGAAAGCAACTAAAGCTACAAGAGAAGAAGGCTCTATCGTCTATTTGCGATCCAGCTAAGGTTCAACAGCTTACGAAAATTGTTAAAGAAGCCGACGAGAAGCTAAAGGCTGTTTCGGAAGGCTCCAAGAAGACAGAAAACGAAGTCACTAGGATAAACCAGGAGATAGAGGAGATATCTGGTGGCCGAGTTAAAGAGCAGCAGAAAAAGATCGCAACGCTGACAAAGAACATTGACAAGACGAAGGGGGAGATCTGCAGGCTGCAAGTCGCTATCAAGACCGCAGAGAGAAATGCTAAAAAAATTGAACAACGGATTGAGACTCTGGAGGAGGAAATTAAAAATTGCGAACAAAGGATTCGCGATATTCAGAAAGAGAAGGCAGAGTTCGAGGAAGTCGGCAAAGAAATAATGAACGAGCTAAAGCAGTTAAACGAAGAGTTGGCGGAGAGAGATGAACTGGTTGGAGCATTGAAAGCGGAATTGGAGAAGCTGCAGTCTCGGGAAGGCAAGATGAAGGCTATAAAAATTGATCTAGACCAAAAACTTAGCGAGATAAACAAAGTCCTGAAAGAATTGCAACAACGGATACCTGATTTAACAAGGTCAATACAAAGCCTAAAACTCCAAGAGATTCCCAACGAAGAGACGGAAACGCTTACTGATCTGACGAAAGAAGAACTCGACGAGTTGGAAAGCAAGACTATTGCGGCTCAAGTGCAGAAGGCCAAAGAGAAACTTCCTAAGGAGATACCAAATATGCAGATAATCGAACAATACAAAGAGCAGAACGACTTATACATAAAAAGATCCGAGAAACTACAAAAGATTACAGAAGAAAGGAACAAGATGCGCGAGACGTATAATGTAGCTGTACGTAAAAGGATGCAAGAGTTCAACGACGGCTTCAATCTCATCACTGGGAAACTGAAGGAGATGTATCGAATGATCACGTTGGGTGGCGATGCCGAGTTGGAACTCGTGGATTCTTTGGATCCTTTCAGCGAAGGTATCGTCTTTAGTGTTCGACCGCCCAAAAAATCGTGGAAATATATTCAGAATCTGAGCGGTGGTGAAAAAACTCTCAGCTCATTAGCCCTCGTATTCGCCTTACATCACTACAAACCCACGCCGGTTTACTTTATGGATGAAATCGATGCCGCCTTAGATTTTAAAAACGTATCAATTGTCGCGAGTTATATTAAGGAACGCACGAAAAACGCCCAGTTCATCGTCATCTCGCATAGATCGGACATGTTCGAACTTGCGGATTATCTCGTTGGGATTTATAAAATATTCAACTGCAGTAAATGTGCAGTACTAGATGTCAAAAAGTTTAATGCGAAGGTCGGTATAACTGAGTCAAGTAACAATCAAAACAATCGTGAGTCAAGACCGCAGTTTTACTCGCAACCAAACCCAAGTATCCATGCGCTTAACGCTAACAGCGAGAACCGATCATCTGAACTTGTTCCGCCGCGACCTGCAATAATCCCCGCTACTTGCCCTGAGAATATAAATAGGCCCGTTGAAAATAACGATGCTAACGAGAATCAAGAAAACGAAAATGAAGCTAATTTAAGTTTGAGGTAAGAGTTGGACTTGTTTATTATTGTGATATTTTCTAAAAATATTTTCATTTTGAAAGTAATTTTAATATTATTTATTGTTTTTTATACAGATTAGGGGATGTGAGTTTACCAGCAACACCAATGAAAACGCCGGTAACCTCGAAAAAACGAAAAGCGGATAAGACACCGACGCCGACGCGACCAAAGTCTTTGCGGAGAAGCGTCCAGAAAGAATTGCAGCAAGTTTCCGAAACTCTAGAGAGTATACAGTCAGTGACAAAAACACCAGCTGTCACCGAAAGACCACTAAGGAGAACGCCAAGGAATTTAAAAAAAGAGAAATCTTCGGATGACTCTGTAAGTGAAGGAGCTTCGTTACGAAAACGACGTCGACAATGAAATTGGAATAGAAAACAATGATGCGAATACGTGCGAAGCTTCCGTGAACAAATTTGTTGTTCTAATGCAATCAGACTCGAATCTGATAAGTGTATAAAGCAATATTTTTCACATATTTTACACAAGACTATCGACAGTATGTAATACATTAGTAAAATATATTGATCTAAGTATATAAGAAAAACGATATGTAAATACATTTTTTACTTTGTAATACACCAGTGCTATTAGTACAATTTAGCCTTAAAACTGGGGCTTAAAACACTTTTCTTATTTCTAAGAGAAAATATTAAATAATAATTTAGACGTTACAAAAAATAGTAAATATATGATCTATGTTAGAGAGATTTCTGATTTTATGTTCTCAAAAATCGGTTAACAAAAATGCAATGAAAGTGTATCATCAACAATAATTTAGTTTATGTTTATGAAGAAACAAAGGCATACTTGTATTTAAAATATAATTTGTATAATAAATTGTCCTTTACAATTTTATTGCGATTAATTGAAAAAACCTATCTGACTCTGAAATTTAAGTTCAAATTCAGGGTACACTGAAAGTTGCGCACGCATCTTTCTTATGTCAGGAGCTAGTTTGCTATGCAGTATATATGCATCGACAGTTGACAACAAGCGCCATGTGAAGTTTTGACTCGTTATTCTCACGTATTCTGAAGCATTGTGTTTACTTAAATTTTCTATAAGTAGTACATGCAGCATAGTATTAAGGTTGCGTGCCGTCGGACTAATACTTAAACTTATAACCCATTCAACCGTAAGTTTTTGTGTATATTCTATAATTTTTATAACACAATATTCTTAAATTTAATTGTTCAGATTTGTTTCACATTCTGTATGATAAGTATGTTGTAACATACTTTTCTTACATGCAAGCATTGTCTTAGTTACACTTTGACTATATTGCGATAAATTATCGTGAATATTATTTTAATATGTAAAAATAATGAGGATGATTTGACAGAAAATATGCTTTAAAAATATACTGCTAGCTCGGTGTCCACACCGCAATGAATACTTGCGATCATTTTACATCACAGAAATAAATAATCAGTTTTTTTTGCCATGTAATAATACTCGATTGGTACGAAAAATTATGCACTTCAAGTTAATAGTAAATCATTCTATGTATGTACCATAAATACTTGATCATTGTATAACTTGATGATCTGGATGATGCAACTATACATTGTTAATTGCTTTGCGCGGGAATTTCAAAAACATATAGATGCTTCGCAAAACCTATACATGTATATCTGCAAAATGTTTATCGTTCAAAACAGGAAATCGAGGAAAAATGAGTTTAAGACTCCACTATGATTTGCTATCTCAACCATCGAGGGCTCTGTATATCTTTTTGAAATGCTGCAATATACCGTTTGAATCGAATATCATCAATTTAGTTAAACGCGAGCACTTGCAACCAGGATATGAAAAAGTTAATCCTCTTCGTAAAGTACCCGTTATGGAACACAATGGGTTCAGACTAACCGAGAGGTGACTATAATTTTAAACATTTTTAACAAATAAAATAATTCTATAATGTATTCTTTTTTAGCGTGGCGATACTGCGATACCTGTGCCGTGAATTCAAAGTCGACGATCACTGGTATCCGAGCGATTCCAGGGCTCAGGCCAGAGTGGACGAGTATCTGGCCTGGCAACACTTGAATGCAAGACGTCCTCTTACTACTTACTTTCGGCTCAAGGTATAATTATATAATTTAATGATAAATAAATCGATATATTTTGTAAAATTTATAATATCTTATGCCTTGCAGTATTTACTTCCACTTATAACGGGAAAACCAACAAAAGCTGACAAGGTCTTGGAACTTGAAGGCGAAATGATTGAAAGTCTAGATCTGTTTGAAAATATTTGGTTGAAAGATAAACCTTTTTTGACAGGGGATAAAATAAGTATCGCTGATCTGTTAGGCGCTAGCGAAGTTGAACAACCGAGTAATTTCAAAAATCAAGCAAAATTCATAAAATATAAGATAAAATGAATAATAGAATTTATAAGAAAGTAAAGTTTGTAAATATTATTATAGGATATGCTGGATATGATCCTCGAGATGATCGTCCCAATCTTACCGCGTGGTTGGATCGAATTGTCCAAGAAACTTCGCCTTTCTATGAAGAAGCTCATGCGAATCTCAATAAAGTGGCAAACAAATACGGATAAATTATTATTTATCAATTTTCTGAAACTCGAGACATTGGCGCAATTTCACATATTCTCCTATTCACGGACTATATTTTTAATAAAGTTACTCTGATTTTTTTAAATGACACCGCATTACTAAATAAATGAAAAATTGTATCATATATTTATCAATATTTCTACCAATTCATATAAAAATGTATTGTTAGTATTTTTACTCAATCATGATTTTGTTACGTTGCCTATTTCATAAGTGGGGATACAATGCAAAGATCTCGTACAAATATTATAGTATAGATTGCGCATGCCTCGTTACTACGATGAGAGTATAAAGTCGGCAACAGCGGAATGCGAAACTGATGGTTTCAGCAGTTGTCCGTTGGGTATACATCTCAGCGAATCAAGTAGCTAGTAGTATAGTGATAGCCATTATACATGCAGAAACAGTGTTTTTTACTGACGAGCATCTGATCCTTCGATTATTATTATTTTCTTCATTACAGCCGTAAGTTTTTGTTTAGATACTAAACGTTTCTACGATATTTTTAAAGATATTCTTTCATTTTATTGCGTTGACAACATTTTTGTGGTCTCCTGGCGTTCTGTAACTAATAACGCAATTTTTTTTCTAATATAATTGAAGTGGTGGTGTTAAAATAGGAAGTATTATAGAAAAAAACTTTACGTAACTGCAATTTAATGAGAAGAATTTTCCATAATAGTTTATTATTTTTTATTTAATTTATTATTTTTATCAAACATATATATCGACGAGTATAACGATGACCATGCATAAAATGCATCGATATTTACAAAAGTATAAACAGAACACGCCTCAATAACTGGCGTATCATTAAAAAATCGGTATCAGTAGAAGCTTCAGCTGCTGTTTATATATAATATTAATTACAGTTGCTATGCATTGTGCACAATAAACCAGAGATGAGTGTTGAACTCATCTCTGAATAAACTCAAAGAAGGAGTACTATTGGCAATATAACTCTCGGTCGTGACGTCATCAACATGGACGCCCTGGCCATGCAAATTACGTTATTAGTATTGGGAGTAGAGCAGTATTTTCTAATTTTTTAATAAATAATGAAATGACAGCACGTGGATTTTATATATATGATAGCAAATATTATTTACTCCAAGACAGTGATTCTTTTTTACCCCCAAATTGTTAAACACGTCTTTTATTTTGAATTGACATAGAATTGTATAGGTTATAGAGGTAAGTTCACAACAAAGTATTGGTAGCAATAAATAATAAAAATTGATATATAATAGTAAAAAGTTTATGTATATTTAAGCAAATTGCAGTGGAATAATAAAAAAGTGGCAGCCATGGAATTTTCTCCAAAAAAACCAATAATAGAACATATTGTTGTGTTTATGGCTGTACTGACAATGCTATAAAAAATCCTACATTACGTTTTCATCGTTTTCCGAAGTCTGGTCAAAGTACTGTAAAATTTGTTACTAAGTTTAATAACGAGGAAACAGTCGATAGAAGATGGGCCTGGAAAAAAGTTTTAAAACTAAAGGAAACTGGTTCTAGAAGTCAAGTTTGTTCAATGCATTTTACAAAAAATGATTATTTAATGCCAGGTTTGTATGTCAAATATTACAAATATTACTTTTAATTTGTATAATATTATATTACAATATAAACTTTTTTATTAGATTATCCATTGCAATTTAAGAAATTGAAATGTAGGATTTTTTATAGCATTGCCAGTACAGCCATAAACACAACAATATGTTCTATTATTGGTTTTTTTGGAGAAAATTCCATGGCTGCCTCTTTTTTATTATTCCACTGCAATTTGCTTAAATATACATAAACTTTTTACTATTATATATCAATTTTTATTATTTATTGCTACCAATACTTTGTTGTGAACTTACCTCTATAACCTATACAATTCTATGTCAATTCAAAATAAAAGACGTGTTTAACAATTTGGGGGTAAAAAAGAATCACTGTCTTGGAGTAAATAATATTTGCTATCATATATATAAAATCCACGTGCTGTCATTTCATTATTTATTAAAAAATTAGAAAATACTGCTCTACTCCCAATACTAATAACGTAATTTGCATGGCCAGGGCGTCCATGTTGATGACGTCACGACCGAGAGTTATATTGCCAATAATACGTAAACAGCTAAAATTACTATATATACAATATATTGGTAAACGTGGTCTTAAAACGCGCGAATTTCAAATCTCTTACTCTCCGTGTGTAGATACTTGCTGATCTATATTATATAATACCCACAATTTCGTCCCGTTTCTAGCTACAAAGGAAAACCGGCGGCCTAAAATGAGTGTAAAATTTTACATGGACTTGATGTCGCAACCCTCGAGGTCATTGTACATATTTATGAAAAAAGTAAATATACCTTTTGAGAAAAAATTAATCAACATTGGAAAAGGTGAGCATTATCAGGACGGATACGAGAAGATCAATCCATTTCGCAAACTCCCCGCCATCGAACACAATGGGTTCAATCTTACCGAGAGGTAAGTGTTTTATCTTGGTAATTTTTATTTAATAAATAAATATGACTTATGAGTCCCCGGACGATTTGCTTCCATATACCTACGTATAGTGTAGCGATCGTGCGTTATCTCACGCGCGAATTCAAAGTCGATGACCACTGGTACCCCAAAGAGTCCAAAGCCCAGGCAAAGGTCGACGAGTACCTCGAATGGCAGCACCTCAATACGAGGCTTCACTGTGGCTCATATTTTGCAGTAAAGGTATATGTCGATTTTTTATTTAATCTTTCGCGTATTTATATACGATAGACGTATGTATCGCGCTGATAATAATTTTTCGTTTAATCGGAAAAGTTCCTGTTCCCGATGCTAAAAGGAGAACCGGCGAAACCGAAAACTGTGGCTGAACACGAGGCTCGTATGATCGACTGCCTTGATCAAATCGAGGACATTTGGCTAAAAGATAAGCCGTTTTTAACGGGGGACAAAATCACTGTTGCCGACCTTTTCGGTGTCTGTGAAATCGAACAACCGAGTGAGTGTTGCATCTGTCGGTCCTATATATATATACAACAACGATGAAGAATTGAAATTTGGATCTCATGTTGTATTTATACCGTCGTCTTTTAGGATTATGCGGTTTCAATCCTCGGGATGGAAGACCCAAATTATCGGCCTGGCTCGACCGAGTTGCGAAAGAGACATCACCTTACTACGAAGAAGCGCATTTGATGATTAATAAGGTCATCGAGAGAAACGCGAAAAAGAGTAAATTGTGAAATGTCTGATCGATTTCTATTGTTATATACCACGATACGTATACTATATGGCTTTTTTATCGAACAATGTTGATGTATTTTGTTCTTTATAATAAATGTATTTATAATAAATTGTTATTTATAATAAATTGTTGACGCAACTATAAACTCCACCAAACTGTTTTCGAGTACTGATTTATCTCTCATCTTCAGATATCACGAGCTCTTGTGCTTATTGGAGTTGAAAGAATATGCTACTCACCGTTTTTTTTCTCGTTACAGGAAAGATTCATAGTGCCATGGTCTTGAAGTTGTACTTTGATTTCTTGTCGCAGCCCTCGAGAGCGTTGTATATACTTTTGAAAACTTTCGATATACCTTTCGAACCGCACATTCTGAAGATCGCATTGGGAGAACATCAGACCGATGAATACGAGAAAATAAATCCTTTTGCAAGGCTTCCAGCTATTGAACACGATGGATTTAAACTCATCGAGAGGTATGTAGCTATTGATGCTTTAAATTGATGCGGACGCTCATGCACGTTTTTATTGGGTTATTAACTTTTCATTGCAGCATTGGCATCGCTCGATACTTGTGCCGCGAATTCAAAGTGCCAGACCACTGGTATTCAGCCTCATCCATAAAACAGGCGAAAGTAGACGAGTACCTTGAATGGCAACACCTTAACACACGCCTCTATTGCTCGCGATATTTTACGTCCATCGTATGCACATTAGCCGTGATTTCATCGTTATTTCATTTGTTATGATATATAATTATGAATATATTTTATTAGGTCGTTTATGCCATGATAAGACAAAGCGCTCCACCTCCCGAAAAGGAGCAACAGTTTAGGAATGACGTGATCAATTGTCTGGATGCTATAGAGAACGTGTGGTTGAAGGATAATCAAGCTTTCATTGTTGGAGAAAAAATCAGTATTGCTGATATATTTGCTGCGTGTGAACTCGAACAGCTAAGTATGTTGGAATTGGTTTTATCATATAACATAAGCAACTCGTACAATAGGATAATACATTTAAAACATCAGTTTTATTTCACATTCTTCAATATTTTGCAACAATACAAAAATAATGATCGATCGAATGCGACAGTCGTTCACGCACACATCATTACAATCAATGAATTACATAGCTCGTAGAATAAAAGTCACGTACGAAAAAATGTTATATAAATTATATAGTACAAAAAGAATAGATAAACGCTGTTTAAACATCATACATGCTACGCACCTTACATTATATTTAAACGCTTTAATATTAGGTCGGTCGGTGAAAAACATACCAAATAAGAACAAAACGAACATGGTGATGGAGTTACAAATGACATTACAAATAATTATACTATTTATCTGTGTGAATTATAGGAATGACTGAAATCGACCCACAAATAGGCAGGCCAAAGATGACCGCTTGGCTCAACAGAGTAGCTGCGGAGACTGCGCCTCACTACGCTTTGGCCCATCAAAGTATCGACGACGTAGCTGCAAGATTAAGAGGCAAGCAGCCTTATGCCTGCAAATTTGAGGATATTTTTTCGTGATTTGCCAATCAAAAAGTGATGATGCTCCATTGTGAAAATATGCCTGGAGTATGGCTGAACAACATCGACATATATATTTACAATTATTTATTCGGTAAATATTTTTGTTGACTGATCCTAGTACTCTAATAATGTTTGGACAATGGTAACACTAGTTATATATTTTTTATACATTTACATAAACATTTTGTATTAATTCAAACGTTTATGACTTGAATGCATAAATATATTATTTATACATTGTTTAATCACTTTTATCACATTGCTTGTATATTTATCTACTTGATTGAAACGTGGTGTCTATACAGATATGTGCAAAAGTTACAATCTGTTGTTAACATTTCATTATTTTTTCTTTAGTCCTTCCTCAAGATTCCCTCAACTAAGTGCATCACAATAACGCACGAAAACATTTTGTATTTCTCGTTTCGTCAATCAATTTCAAAATGCACGCAGGCAGGCTCGAAATACATCGGTAAACATCAAGAATTATATTACTTTAATAGTAATAAGATTTTACTATATTAACACTTTACGTGATTTGTGTTTAGTTCATCCATACACGCTGTGAACTATTGTGCGTCTATGTAATTTCGCAATATACATATACACATACATTTTTTCAAAATTCATGCGTTATAAGTAAAACATCTATTTTATAAAAGTTAAAAAATTAAATCATAAATATCAAAATTAAACGGGAATACTTGGCTATACAATTCATTGAAAAAACTAAGGGATTACAAAAATATGACCGCGTAATTCGACACAAATTATAAAAAGTAGCTTTGAAATTATCAATAAAAAAGTAAAAATTAAATCCTTTATTTACAATGATAGTCGTTCGATGGACGTTTAATCCTGATTTCGTTATTCAAGACACAATAAAGAAAATATTTACGAAGTTGAAATTCGTAAAAAAACATACACATACCAAAAAAATATTTCTACATCTAACTTATTTACATTATAATTTTGATGCGCGGGAAAATTTTCTGAAAATAGCTATTTTAAGGCCCCGTGGGTTTACCATTTCATTTCTTAAAAATCGATGAATCTACACTTACTTAAACCGAATGCTAACGTTAACTTAACTTTGGTATGTCATTTTCATTAAGAACAATGGACAATATTAAAAAAAATACTCTATCGTCCTAAATTGACAAAGCTAACTTACCTACGAGTGCATAAACTTCTTTTAGAGCTAGAGCTTCAACAAAAAACGAAGAATGAACTCTCAAAAAAGAACGTATGTACACATACTCGCCAAATGACACGCAAATCACCAAATACTAAGAACCGCAACAATTGAACACATCAGTGTCGCAAATAATCGGTATAATAGCAATCATCCTGTCAAAATACACCCGTACGAAAAAGGAACCATTGACAAATTTATCGGCATAAATCACAACTGCAAACTTATTGGCGAAAATTTCAATTCTTTTTAACCGACTTTCTTTAGCCTGGGCATAATTTTGGGACACTGTGTGGCGTGAACGGTCCAGTGCTGAGCTTGACAATTCTCGTTGCAGTAGAACGTGGTCTCGCAACCGAGGCACTCGAATCGCGAACCCAGAGCACCACAGTACGAGCAGCGCGTGCCCTGTTGCCTGGACAAACTGCTAGATGAAACGCGGTTAGCTTCGCTTAAATTAGGGGTAGGGCACTCGCGTTCGTATGAAGTCCCTCCCGATTTAGATGACGGAGGTGCTGATTGTTGCGGCGACTGAGGCTGCCGAGGAGTTGACGGGTTACTTGACGGCGAGTAGATTGAGCTTGGCGTCGATATGGAGCCTGGAAAGTAGCAATAAAAGATATTATAATTACAGAGTAATTAAAGAACTGATGTAATGGTATCATTTAAAAGTATAAATCCGTATAACGTATGTTTATATGTTTGGTTTGTATGAGTATGCGTTGTCGGTACGAAAGTAAGGAAAAATTTCTCCTATAGGACTCTAACTCTTGTCAAGTTAGTTTAGTATACGTTTGACGGCTTTGGCGAACAGAAACCTAAAACGTACCGAACTCGCACATTTTATGTGAATAAATCATTCTATCTCGAACAACAAGTGTATACTTATTTATTATACCTCTTGCCTGCATTCCCGAGCGTCAAACATCAGAACCAATCAAGTATCATGATGTAATCGTTTTTATCGGATAAAACATGTGGTTCAACAATTGAAAATGTAGGTCGCAAAGATACATAGTAAGTAAGTTGACATTAGTTTTTCCTATTTACAAACCACTTGCTTCTGTTATTGTTACTTTTCCAAGTATTATGACGAAAACTGAACAAATGTTTGTCGAGCTAGTGAGAAAATACGTATTTGCACTGCGTTTCAGACATTTTTCTCCCATTAAAGTACCGTTTATACACGATTTCTTATCTACAACTTTTGTACACACGCTGAATATGCAATTAAAAAGCCCTACTTATACACAAAGATGACGCGTATTTATATAGTCGTCAACAGGTGTAATAACGCTTGAGGTATGTATTACTCTATTTGTTCATTGATAACAAAACTATTATACTTGTAATAAAACATTTTTCCTACTTTTTATCCGATAGTTACCGTAAAAATTCAAAGCGAGATAATCATTTGAGATTATAATAGCCGGAACAAAAATCCCAGATAAAATAGAAAAGATAAGCTTTAAGTAGAAAAATGTTGGATACAATATGTGTCGTAAAAATCAAGTTCCTAACAATTGTAACCCATTATTTAAAACATCCCAAGTTTTCACTCTAGATTTTATCAAGATACTTCAACTACTGTTTACCACATGTCAATCGATTGGAATGCAACTATGAGGAGAATAATATTATCGACTTACCTATGACTGACGTGCTCCTAGAGTTAGGCGTCATGCTGTGTACGTATATACCTCCAGTCGGATAGGGACTCCTGGATACCTCAGAAATGGCGTTTTTTGGCTCCTGCTGTCTCTGTTGTTGCTGAGCAGCCCTTTGCTGCTGCAGCTGCTGCTGTTGTTGCTGTATTTCCCTGTTCACAGCTTTGACCCCGAGAATTTTAGTGTATGGCGTCTGATCCGGACTTAACGTCGTATAGTCCACGTTCGATAAGCTACCCCTGCGGCTGTAATTCGGATAGGGCATAGACGACGGTAGTCTAGGACTGCTAGCAGCCGCTGCAGCTGCGGCTTCCGGGGGAGAATAGTACCGCTGAACTAGACGATTGTCGACTTCCAAAAGAGGTGCGCTGGAAGTAGCCAGCGGAATAAGAGGTGGCATTCGTTGTTGTTGTTGTTGTTGTTGTGCTTGTTGTTGTTGCTGCTGCTGCTGTTGCTGTTGACTGCTAGCATGGGCAAATACCGCAGCTTCCAAAGAATTTATGGGAAGTCTGGATATGCTGTAGGGGTAATGCGCGTTGTAGGCCAGGAAATTAGTAGATTTTTGATAAAGGTCCCTCTGAAAAAAAAATTTATTTCAATTTAAATTGTTAACAAATTCATGATTATATGAATTTTTGTATTCAAAAGAGGGTAATCTCATAATTTGTGCATCAAGAATCGTTAAAAAAAAATTACAAAAAAACTCAACATACAGTCAGTCCGTTATTCCAACAGCTCCAATCGAACGGTCCAGGCTCAGGTTTAGGCTCAGATTTAGATTTAGCTGGACTTTCTTCACTCACCGAGAATTTAGGAGCAGGATAAGAGAGAGCAATGCTCGCGGGTGCGATTGGTGGATAATAAGTTTGTTGGCGAGGTAGAGACGGCACGGCCGGATGTGGCACTTGCTGAAACGGCGAACGCTGCGCAGTGGCAACTGCGACAGCTGCCTGTTGTTGTTGCTGCTGCTGCTGCTGCTGCGGATCTGACAAAGACCACCTTCCGGGCACACTTCCACTACCCGTGTAATTACCCACCGCTGTTGCTGCCGCTACCGCTGCTGCCATTTCATTCGATTTCTTATATGTGCTCGGCTGTGCAAATTGAGGAAATGAAGTTTTTATCATTTCTTTTATGTAAGTGTGGAAGTAGTTTAAGCACTAGCACACGTAAAATTGCACTTGCGCATGATAGTCTTTTAATAATAGTATATTTTAATTTCAAAGCCAATATCGAGCATAAAATATGCGAATAATACTCAAGTATCCGCGCAAAGTATTTGCACACTGAACCGCCCACCTTTTACAAATAAAATGAGTATAAACATATTCGTTGACCTAAATCCTTGATTATCGTCTCCCACGCAAAACCCACCTGATAGTAGGTCGGCCGAGTCTCAGGCATGGGAGTCGTTCTCTCGACCTCTTTTTTCAGGGTTGGGGTGGTGGTAACAGCAGCCCCGTCCACGACCATCTGTTGCTTCATGAGCACAGCCCAATTGCCCAGGGTCGGAAACTGCTCACCCAAAATTCTGGGCTGCTGGATCTGCGACTGCTCCTGATGCGAGGTCGAGGTCGACTGAGCTTGAGCTTGTGCTTGTGCTTGAGCTTGAGCTTGCGCTTGAGCTTGAGCTTTGGCTTGCTGGTCCGCCTTCCTTACATTGAGAGCCGCCTGTTCCAGAGCCTCGGTTGCTGGTAATAATGGCTTTAGACGATGGGCCATCAGCAGCTGCTTCGATAAAGCTTTTGCCTGGAATCGGAGGGCTTAATGAATTTTTCTCTTTGTTTTAATGATACGAAGGAACTTTTATTTTAAGTCGCCTGCAAAAAATTCAGAATTAATCGTGCTATTTAGAATCGCGTGCATAGACGAGCATATAAAGCTCAGAGAGCTGCATTACACCTTTCCGTGAATTAAACTTTTTTAATCAAAGTGCTTCCAGGTCACCAATTTTTATACGGATTTTCAGCGTTTTCTCTACGAACTACTCTCACATCGACGTGATTTTATTTCATTTACGCTGATAGAACGTTGAAAGCAAATAAAAATCAATGCGCACTGAATTAAATTGAATTTTATTACCTGGTCAGGTATCACAGTGCTCTCGTGCAGTCGCAGTACGTACTCCTGATGGGCAAGAGCTCGTTGATACTCCTGAGTACTTCTCGCCAGGTCAGCATAGTGTCTTGCGTGCCTCTGATTCTGAGAGAGCATCTCCGCGGGGCTCCACAAGGCCGCATCCTGCATGTAAGGATAAAGCTGTGTGGCTTGCTGAAACTGTGGATGGTGGATGTAGTGTTCCCGGCCGAGGATCGTCGTTGGCGTGGGCTCCGGAAGGATCCGGGTTTTCGTACCCTGGGCGTAGCTAGTTGCCCAGTTATTCGGCGTGGCGTCTGCAACTGCGCAGTGAAATTTTCTCGTGTATTTGTTGAATTTCGCACATGTGGGTCAGTGCGTCATGGATCAAGTTGACCATTCTACTAAGCTTTTATACTAAAAGTCACGTGTGCAACAGTTACACGGAACTTTTATTAGCGCAATTAAAAACAAACGCGTATCGATCTCGAGCCTGAGTTTTATTTTTATTTACTTTTTTTATACTACATTTACAGCTGTACGCGTATTACAGCATCAAGCTCTTAGCTTACTACCCGTTTAATTAACTCTCGGCAACTCGACCCAATTCCGGTATATATCACGAATTGTAGCTTCCATACCAAATGGGCGCGTAATTAATTGCCTTCCGGCTCCTCTCTCTCTCTCTCTCTCTCTCTCTCTCTCTCGCGTTTCCCACATTAGCGTACACCCGCCCACGCTCTACTCTCCGTACACAAATCAATTCCGCAATTTGTGTACATTAGCATGAGCGCGGAAATGTTATCAATGCGTGGTGTTTGCGACACGGAGTCATCGTCGCAACTCCGTTTATCTTTCAATACCACAAATCGGCCAAAGTCCAGTCGATCGATCAAACTCACCACGTCGGCGTTTCTTCTTCTCCTCCTTCTCCGGCTGCAAAGGTGCATCCGTCGAAGGTGGCCTCTTGGTCGCCTTGATGGCCAGATCCAGGGGTCGCCGCTCGTCCCTGGCCACCTGCGCTTCGCCTGGACCTCCCTGCTGTTGTTGCGCTTTATACTGCTGATCATGCTGCTGCTGCTGTGGCTGGTGCTGCTGTTGATGCGGTTGAATTATCTCGGTCGGAGCAACGCTACTTCTTGCATGGTAAGTCACATCGGTCAAAGTAACGCTGCTTCTCGGCTGTTGAGTCATTTCGATCACATCAACGCCATTTCTGGACTGTTGAGTCATTTCGATCACATCAACGCTGCTTCTGGACTGTTGAGTCATTTCGATCGCATCAACGCCGCTTCTCGACTGTGAAGTCATTTCGGTCACAGCAACGTTGCTCCTCGCATGCTGCTGCTGATCGGCAGCCCAGGCTCCGGGAACACTCGAGGCAATCAGGGCTTCCCTCGGACTGTTCGGTGATGGCCTGGCTTGAGCAGGATAGGCCGAGGGTCGGACAACAGCCGAGGACGGGTCTACCACAGGAGATGATTCAGCGTCGTCAGCTTTCTGCGCCCCCGCCAGTTCTTCTATCATAAATCGTTTGTACTTCGAGGATGGCGACATTTCAGTTAAGGATGTTGGAGGTGGCGATACCGAAGACGTTCGGATGCATGGCTCAACGATCACAGACTTTGCTTGCTGATGATTGCTCTGTGGAGAAAGTGATATGAGACACTCGTAGATGAATAAATAGAACGATTGTGAGAAATCGTTTTGATAATTTTGAAAAAACCCTTTAATTACAGAGGAACTGAATTAAAAATTTTCTTTTTCCAGATACGAACATACTGCGCTTACTTTTTTATCGATAACGTCGCAAAATGTCTGCAGTCAAGTACTTGTAAAATTTTCAGTTGAAAGGGAACGGGTAAAAATTATCTGATAACATACGCGCTGATTAAAATATGAAAAGAAGAAAAATCATATTGTTTTAAAAATGAGTGAGTGTTGTGTTTACCAGTTACCAATAAATACGAAACAATTTTTTTTGTAAACAGTCGAAATGCATATAATTACTGAAACAAGGAAAATAGCGAAGAAATCCTGATTCGCGCATTGAGAATATTTTTCGTCTCGCCACGTTGACACTGGCACGAAAACGTGTCCGAGTAGCTTCACCTTACAAATGTGTGAACACTCTACGCGTGTATGCGTTGGGAAAAATTTATGTAACAAACGTAGAAATAAACTGCATTTCGTGTCCTCCCGTCACGATGCAGCCGACAGCACGTGTTGCAACATTGCGACGCTTCAAAGATAATTACGAAATTTTGCAAAAGATATAACGTTTTGTTCTAGAAAAAAAATGTAGGCATAAATGGAGAAACGAGAAAAAAGTCATGACTCACTCGGTTTAGTATTCGCTTAACGCATTTGAATAATAATAGCGCTATCGTTCGGAAAAACTTTATGCTTCGTGTGTGATAAATCAAAGTTTAAGAAAAAGATAGAATTGATGGGATGCTCGATTAAATTATTATAATCGAACATGTTTATCGTTCTAATTTATCGCATAGCTAAGATACAGCTCGTTTTTAATATTCATTTGGGAAATACCCCAGGGGTGATTTATAAATAATAATCGGCCCAATCATTACACTTTAACTCGCTCGTATATCTATAATTAGTACTTATTTCTTTTATCACCCTTGCTCCCGCAATTAGTTATAAATCAATAAATCGCGTTACGTCATAGATAAGCAAAACGCATATGTAGAAAGGTCGCGAAATAAAAATAATTATATATACCGCGCCAGTGGTGTGTCCGACGGGCGAAGTCGTCGGAATAGACACTGCCGCGTTGTTGGTCCGCCTCTCATTGCTATTGTTGTACGCCTCGATGTCTCGAATAATCGTGGCAAACCCGTTGACTACAGGTTTCTGCTGCTGCACCATCATCCTCGGCACTTCCGAGCCAGCTTCGGCTGTAGTAATAGCCTGCGGTGGCGTGTCCCTCCTCGCCAGCTGCATTGGCGGCTTGTCCGAGCCCTGAGTCTCGCTGTGTGGCACCAGGCAAAGATTAGAATTTGAAATATTGCCGAGTATTTGTGTTTTCCTTTATTTACAAGCAATTAACGCGCGTCGATGTTAGTCACACTCTGCAAGTTTCGAGCGAAGAAGAAAAATAGATTAACCGTTCCAGGGACACGTGGATGACCGCCTCCCTGCAAGGTGTAAATAATACGAGACTTTCGTGCGCAGAAAGTTAAGGTATACGCCGTTTTCGTGCTTCGCATGCTCGAAATCGTGATGTAGCCGTATATAATGACTCGGCGAGCATATTGTTTACTCTCGAAATGGCGAATTTTTATTTTATAGGTGACCAGTATTCGCACGCAGGCAGCACGCGCTGAACCGTCGATATAAATAAGCGATTTTTTTCTTCCTTTTTCATAATAAACAAGATAAGAAACTATTACGAAGTTCTCTCGGCGATCCCAGTGAAAAAAATCGCGGCGCCTTATCGACCGATAGTACGAATCTCGAGCCGATTGAGTAACGCTTCTTGGTGGACAAAAAAAATGTCCCTTGAAAAAAGCGGATAAGCCATTCGTTGAAAAAAAGAAGAAAAGAAAAGATTCGATAAAGCGGTGCATACAGAGAGTGTTACAGCGTGCTCTACGACTCACCTAATAACCGAGCCATACTCCCTGCCAGCAGCGTCCTTAGCGAGCGTCTTGCCCGCCTGCAGCACAGCGCAATCGTTCCTGTTCTCGTCTTTCGGAGGCGCGAGCTCTTCGCCGAGCGACCTGACGCTCTCCTCCGTCTCCTCGCAGAACTTCTCGAACTTGATCGAGTCCTTGGCCTCGTTGAGCTTCCTCAGTAGGTTCGAGAAGTGATTGATCTGCCTGTCGCAGCCGTCGATGATCTCCTGGAAGTGAGCCTGCTGAGGGCTGTCCTCGGGCAGCAACATGCTCGAGCCGCAGATCTTCTGCCTCGAGTCGATGGCCTTAGCCCTGAGCTCTCGGAACCTCTCGCGTAGCTGCTGCCGCCTACCGAACCATTCGCGCTTTTTCTCGCTGAGACTGATGCCGCTGCTGCCGCTGCTGGTGCTGCTGGGACTGCAGGACTCTGCGGGCGGCTCGATTATCAGGACGTCATCGGCCTCCTCCCGTGCGTTGCTCAGCAGCGGCATCGACAGCGTGTTCGGAGAGGAATTCGGCCTCGGCTGAGCATGACGACCTCCTGGGTCCGGATTGCCAGGCGGTGCGGGCGTCATCGGCGGGACGTGTACGCGGCTCACGGGAACGAGCGTCGGATATTGGCTGTGAGTCATAGAGCGCGCTTTTTTTCTATAAGTGTCGATCGTAAATATCCGCTGTGCTTCTATATTATCGTTCTCACGAGTGTTGTGTCTATAGCTCTAAGAGTCGTGGCTTCTATACGTGAACGAGGTAACGCAGAGTCAGTTTCAAGAGAGAGAGAGAAAATACTTACGCATTCTTGCCGATGATGTAGTTGACGATAAACGGATTCGTAGTCGTGCTCTCCTGCGGCAGGCTGATCCTGTCGGTCCTGGTCTCCCTGATGCCGAGTTCCGGCACGGAGGGTATCATGATCTCGATGCTCTTGGCCTCGCAGCCTCCGGCACCTCTCTCGCCTCCCATACTGCTCTCCTCCCTCGGCGGCGGCACGATGCAGTATTTGGAGTTATCCTGCTGCGGGTGACTATCCTCGTCCTCGTTTCTCTGTTGCTGCTGCTGCTGCTGCTGCTGCTGCTGCTGCTGCTGCTCCTGCTGCTGATGCTGATGATGATGATGATGATGATGGTGATGGGGGTTCGGATGCTGCAGCGTGGCAACGTTGTCCGATTGACTGCCGATTTTCTTCAGTCTGAGCGGCGGTACCATCTTGAGCGAACTGGGCAACGACTCGGCGGTGCTACAAGGGACGACGATGTCCTCGATGATTCGCGCCCGGGGCGGCTCCGCCTCGTCTGAGACGCCATTACTCGGTTCTGCCGTTTCTACGCGAGACGGTGGGGTTGATGATGGTCGCCCCGGTGCCGCAGTGTTCTGCCCGTTGAATCGACTGTTTTCTGTGGAAATAAAGATGAGAGATTATCGTTAGCGCTAGGGTAATCGACTTTTCACGGAAATTAGACGTATAGAGAAGGTAATGTGGAAAATGCGGGTGTATTAGTACACGATGAGAAAAAAAAAACACCTGGCGTTTCCACCCTCGAGCGCTCCATTATTTATGCCACGCGGGGGAGTATGCGCGCGGCTGGCTCCGCCGGAGAAGCGTTATATAATAATTACACTGCGTTTGAGTATATTATATAGACGCGCGTTGCACGGGAGTCTCTCTGGTTAAAATTACTGTAATTTCCCCTTACAAATTCATGGAAAATTGAAGGTCGTTTCCGTTGCGTTATTATTATACGTCAGCTATATACACTATATAATATGCATAGACGTTCACGCGCAAGAATTAAGTTATCAGCACTCATCCGTACGTGACACTTTGACATTACATAATCTATCGGACATTTAAAATCTACCCGCACCTTCGAGAATCTGGAGAAAAAAACTTCAATCGTCAGCCCGCAAAGATAATCGACATCCGACCGATCATATCCGCATAACCGTGTACCTCTTGCGATAACGATCTCATCTACATTGTATATCGTATTAAAAAAAATAGCAATTTACGCTCACTTTGAAAATTTTTCGGAAGAGACACGCACACGTGCCCGGCAACAAAAGCAGCAAAACTGGCGCGAGAAAGAGAAGGAGAGACGTTATTCGGTATTACGTGGCCTTTCCGCGCGCACGCCTCTTATCTCGAGTGCGTGCATATAGCGCTCGCGCTCTGCACACCGAGTAAATATATAATGACGCCCAGCTCTATCACACCTCGTCCACTTCATTTTTAGTTCGCGAAATTGCGATATTTTTATTTTTCATAACCGCGCGTGATGCCTGCACTCCCTCCAATACACTGTATATATATACATATACTATAAAGTACACAGGAGTCTGACGGGACAGCGTCGTTACTACTGATGCGATGCGTACGTGGGTATTTCCGTGCTGAGAAATCCACTCGTCGGAATCTTCTCTTTTTTCCTCTTTTAGTCCGAGTGTGTAGAGATTATATTCGCCCGCCGACGATATATAGCTGCAGAGCAAAGTCCGATTATACTTCCCCCGCTTTTCACGCGTACGTTTTCATCGTTTTCCTATTTTTATTATTGGACGTATTAGAAAAGTACAACCTACTCGGTCTCGCGCAAGCACATGACTACGGCGCACCGGAGAGCGAGCCTCCACGAGGAAAAAAGAGAATTATTGTGTACACAGTATCGCAGCGCCACCGGCGAGCGAAAAATTCGAAAACTTATCTATATACATTATACACATATATATACACACGAGAGTATATTAATACAGCTCGTTATTCCACGACGCTCGTCGCGCTAATATATCGAGCCAAAGTGACAGAGAGAGAGAGAGAGAGAGAGAAAATAAATAGTTCAACACGTTCATGTGTAATGTGCGATATATCGGACGGATGATAACAATTGCGCGCCGCTAGTCGGCCGTTGCGTCACGTCTCTATACGGCCGCCGAAGCTTTTTCGAAGACGCGCGCGCGCGCGCTCGTGTTGCCAGCCGATAACGATATTGTATTTACGAGAGATAAGGCTGTGTGCGCGCCCGTTGCCTCGTGCTGCTGCCGATGCTGATGTGGGGAGCTTTATAAGAGACGGAACAGCTTTTTTTTCGACATTCGAGCGAGAAGACTGCTGCTGCGATGTGCTACACTGGGACTCGGGGACTCGCGATTTTAAACGCGTTTGGAGCAGTGGAGGGTGAAAGCTACATATATATAGTCTGTCGGAGTGAGAAAAGCTCGTTAGAAGATTAACAGCGTAATTAGGCTTGCTGCACTGCATATAGTTACGCAACTCAGACTGAGAGGATTTGCCATTAGCATCAGAACTGAATTCTGCATCCGATGGAATCCGATGGAATCCGATGGAGATGGAAAAGTTCCGATCCTTTTAGATGGCACAGTTTGGTGAACCAATTCGTTTTTACGCGACTTCTCGTATGCACACGTGGTCTTGAAATATATAGAGGTAGTATTGTAGCTGTGTTAACCTATTGAAGCGCGATTATACTACAAGTTATAAAAATAAAATTCAAGTCGCAGTTATGTCAATGTCAACTGCTTCACGCTTGCTGCAGTCGAGTGAAATACCCGCGGGCGATTATGGCAAGACAATGTACAGTCCTAAGTAAACTGCGGCGAATGAGTCAACTATGACCGATTAAAATGTGCAGCATAAACATTATCGTTAAGAATTAATATTTTCAGCAATAAAATTCACCGTCGTACAAATAAGGAAAATTTTTCACGCACACACTAGCGCGCCCGAGCGCAGACAAAGTTACGCAAACAGAGCGCGAGATTTGATAAAGCTTCATATAATATTACCACAAATCCTGCAGTTTATCAGCGCGTTTAAAGTGCGCTTATAAGAGGGATATTATAAACTTCGATAATACAACGTACTCGAACGCATCTCTGAAAAAAGCAACATTCACAGCGTCATACACGCTAAAGATAAAATCATTTTTAAGGAAGCGCGGAATTTATGTTTAGTCACGCCTTTACGATGTATTAATGTACGTATATATACTAAATCTTTCTACTCTTTAGACGTTTCATTACATAGATGTATAGCGCACGGTTCCGAAGAGTGAACTAGAGTTTCCGCAATAATAAATTCCAGAGTGTTGTCCGCTTATAAATGAAGTTTTTTCGGCCGGCTATATTGGCGCAATTTCGCTTTATCTCGGATTATCCTTATGGTCGCAAAAAAATCTCGGAGAAATCGAAAAAATCTATTTACGCAGTCTGAAAGTGAATCAAACATTCTAATCACTCAAAACTCGTTAGCTCCGAAGACAAGCGCATCCGACACTAGACAATTCAGCATTTGAATCCACTCGGAAGCGCTTTACGACCCTCCCTATAGCAATCAGCTAAGATACAGCGCGTGTAATCGAATTGTTTGCTACGGACGCACGCCCGTCGGAAGATGCATCAGCGACACGCTGTAATGCACATCCGCAATGGGCGTTTGATCGGATTATTAGCGCTTGTAGCAGATACGACTGGATGTCTGCAGTGTAAACAGAATCGAAGCGAGCTGAGCATTATTCATGCGGAGTAATTGTGTTGTTGAAAAATACGGGATCGATGGATTCCCCGACGAATAGAAGTTCATATTTTATGTAGAGCTTATATATATTTAGCAATGCAGGTGGCCTTCTGTTAAAAATAAATTTAACGGACGTGCGAGCGTTTAAACATTCAAGAAACTACTGGAGTATTTGTCATCGGTCAATTATTTTTGTCTAGACACTGATCAAATGAATGAAAAAGTATAGAAAGGGGATTTTTTATACAACGTTTGAATAAAAAAACAAGACGCAGCATGAAATTTGTAGCAATAAACTTCTAGTCAATCATTAAAACTATTACTTAATAAACAAACATCTTTTTTTGCAAAAATTTAAAAATAGATACAAGGAGTAGAGCTTAATTTGCCCAACTTTGCTTTTACATTAATTAAAGAAGAATAATGTTTCGCATTTGAAATTTCAAATTATAGGGCTTGTAATGCATGCATATATTATATAGGTGTATGCTATAGATTCTAATGCGCCGCTGTTTGAAATATTAACAACCCGACAATAAGTACAAAGAATTCTGAAAATGCAGTACTTTAAAAATCGATACCGTTTCCCAAGCTTCTCAGAACTTACTTAACGCGAATATAGAAACAAAAAAAACTCACCATTATTTTCGCTTTGTATCACAAATTCATTATTGTTCTGCTCCGCTCCATTAACCTCCATCCCCTTCTCCTCTTCCATTCTTTTCTCCGTATTCTCCTGTTTGTCATTTTTTTCTTCTGGAGATTTGCCATTTTCTTCGTTAAGGGATGTAACTCCATTTACAGACTGTTGTAGAAGTTGTTTATGGAGGACGACCGGAGTAGTAGCAGCAGCAATGAGCTTCCGACGTGGTCCCGGCGGTGCTGGTCGCAGAGGCAGCGATCGGTTAGGCTGGACTGAACAGTTGAAAGTGGGTATGTCGCGTAGAGATGAGGTAAAGCCACTGGAATTTTGTAGTCGTGTGGCAGGTTCCAGCATAGTCGAAGTGATGCTGCTGTGATGATGCGAATCTGCTATTGGGGGAAACAAAGAATAATTATATTAACATCAATAAAACATTCAAATATTTCATTTTAAATAGCAAGTTATTAGCAATAGTAGATTTTGTACAAAAATCTTATAAATATTATGAATGAGATCGTATTCTAACTTTTTAAAATATCATCCGCTGTCTCGTGTAAAGAACTATTGCTTTTTATATCTTCAAAGGAGTTAACACCTTCATTTTGAAATTCGTAGCAACGATCTATATTATTATCAATATTGTACTCATCTTCAGTGGAAGAAAGAGCGCTGCTTTCGGACACTTTATTTTTATCGTTTTTTTCAAAAATGACCAGCATTTTCTTTTTAACTTTAAGGGTTAACGTACGCTCTATACTTCCAAATGTGGATTTTTCCGATACGTGGGTTTCCCAGAAGCATAATAAAAGGGGCAATACATTTGTCCCTTCGTTTTTTGATTCCCTAAGCATGACTTTAGATGTTTTGATAGGATTCATTAGCTTTGCATTTCCAATAATTTCAAAGTCGTAGCGTTATTTATTATTTTTACCTGTTTAACTACATACAAGAGAAAATATTTTAGAGAAAAAAATTAATCTTAATTAAAAAGTATTTGAAAAGTGATGAAATTATTAAGAGTAAAAATTTTAGTTGTGTAATCCGTAAACTAATAATACTTAATGAATTTTTACCGCTGCAGTAACAAAGCTTGGTCGAAACTTCGGCATTTCCAGACTTTTGAATATAACTACGCTGCCGCCCTTGTTTATATATTTTATTTCGCCCCTGTTGTTTTCTCCGTATTTGTGATACGGTAAATAATCCGCCTTTTTGATTATTAATGTTACCACTTGAATGTGACACTTTTTTATAAGTTTCTGTTTCTGCCCATTCTACTTTTGTAGCTATTTTTACTAAGTCTTTTAAAGATCCTTCTGCAGATTTGAGAACTTTAAAGCACACTGCTTCTGATTTGACACCTCTAGTCAATTGTTCTTTAAACCTATATTCTTTCACTATATCTTGATGTCCATGTTTCTGTTGTTTAAGCTCAAATCGCGCAGTGTACTCTTGTGGATATAGATTTTCTTCCAACTTTTTTACTAAATCTTCAAAAGAAAATTTGGGATCTTGTGGAGAATCTGGTGCACAAATAGAGCACAGAATTTCGTAAACTGGTATACTCAACTGCGTTATCAAAAGAGCTTTTCGTTTCTCTTCTGGAATGTCATTCAGTGTTACGAATGAATTTAATTGTTCTGCATATGCTCTCCAATTATCACCTTTTTTAAAACTTTCTAAAGTAAATGATGTCATACTAGTAGTAGTAGTATATTCTTCTTTTATAACACAATACGAATCTTTTTTATAAGACGTAAGTTAGCACTCAAAATAAACTATCACTGGATTTGAAGAACTTGGTTTTCTTAATTTGTATAAAAAATCTCGATTCGTCGACTATCACATTTGCTATACTTATTATAATGAACGATCAAAGAGTCCCTAGGTGTTATACAACTCCAACTCCGTTTCGGGACTGTCTTCCTTGAATTCTGTCGATTCGCTGGTAGCTCCAAATGATCGTCACAGGTGGGGAAAAATGCGCAGAAATCGCCGCTACAAAAGGACGATCACCTTCTCGCTCTGCCCTCCTGTACCCCCCCACCTTCCGCAACACCCCCACACACTCTATGATACGCGGGGGTGCAACCGCACGACGACTGGAACCAGCCTTCTACCACAACCGCTCATAAATACATTAACCGCCATTTGCGGTGCGTGTGCTAAACGCCAGACACGCGTCTATTATAACGTATACACACACCAAGAAATAGGTATTATCCCGCAAAAAAGGAAAAACCAGCCCACTTTGCCTTTCAATATTAAGTCCATTCGTGGTCACCTCTCTTTTTTTTTCTTTCGTACGGAAAGGCGCACCATAAGAGAAAAAATCATGAAACATTCAGCGAGTCTTATACGTATTGGTATAATGCTACTGTGGGTTTAGTCCTTGAAGGTAGAGATTTCTTTCCCTCGTGAGAGGTAGTGGTGCGATTGCAGCTGGCTGTAGGTGAGCTACTTAATTATTGACGATCTTTATAGAGACTGCCGCCGTTTTTACGGGGGGTTGGCTTTTTAGTACACGATATGGTGATGGTGGTGGCTTTGTCGGGAGAGATTAGCTTTAACGGTTTTGCGTGTGTGCGTGTGTGTGTTTATGTGTATGAGATGTGGGAAGTGAGTAATTGCTTTATTACAGCGATAAGAGACTCGTAGGTAATTAGAACGAAAGTTAGTTGGTTTTATGGATTTTTGAATCAGATATAATTGTTTTGTGAACATGCAAGTATTTTTAAGATGAGTAATGCTCTATACAATAGGCTTTTATCTTTTAAAAATGTTCTTACATTTTCATTTTAAAAGATACGCTAAAACAATGACAAAGAAAAATTGCTACGGATGGACGACTGTCTTTTCGTGAAGCGAAAGTAACGAAAATATTAACAAAAGCAACAAAATTGAGAAATAAAAAACTATTTTTAAAATATTTTCTCTTTGTATATCCTGAATGCACACTAATAAAAATTTCAAAAAGTGCTACAACAAATTGCACGATTCGAAATTCATCATCAAAGCTATACTATATACGCAAAAGCTCATTCAACCCGCACTCAAGTCCCACCACATACACTTGTTTCACTGCGCATATCAATAAAGCCAACTTCGCGGCTCGGCTGTTCACTCCAATTCACCACAATCAACGACCCCGATTATTACGCGCTCCTCCACTTTCTCTCTCATGAGTACTTCAATTTATCTCCTCCTGAGAACGATAATCCGACGCCGGTATTTATTATACCGAACACACACGCGACGACGGTTAATCGCATCGCGCACGCGCGCACACGTGTGGATAAACCGGCCACTTAGAAACTTGTATCAGACACGAAACATACGAGGAGAGCTCTAACGTGAAAGCTACATCGACAACTACTCACTCTGAGCTTTGACGATGGACTGCATAGCCTCGGAGCTTCGTTTATAGTCCTGCAGCGGCCCAGAAAACTACAGGCTATGGCGGTGGTGTAGCCGACTCCCTCTCTGTATATAGACTACACTGTATCGAGTTGTACACACCAGTGGTCGACCCCCCGATATGTACGTATATATGCATATATGTATGTACGTATGTATGCGAGGCTAGACTTCCACTCGCTTTATCTATATACATATATGTATTTTTTACACGTAGCTCACTAATAGGACGACACTGCACAAATATCGCGCGCGCGCAAATACATGTACGAGGGAGAAGACTACCGCGTACCGCATCAAATATGCAGACGACCATCGATACCCGGCATCGTAGGTATATATTATAGACTCGACGCGCGACTGTTATTGTATATATACTGACGTGGCGATCCAGCACCGGACGATGATATAAATGTGTGTGTGTGCAATGCACTGGAGTCTCCTCTGGTTGAAAAGAGATGACTTTTTCCTCGAGATGAACGAGGCGGCTGGATCGCGAGGAGGAACTGCCTGACGCGCTGGATAAGACCGAACGATGACTACGGGCCAGTCAGTATATGTAGATAAATGTACTTATATACAACTAGTACACGTGGCTTTGGATAAGGACGATTTTGGAGAAAATCTATTTGTTTTGAAATTGGAAGTGAACTTGAACGAGTTCGGTGTATTTGTTGACATGGAAAATATTGAATATAACGCGTAAATTTCATTTCGCTGTGTATCAGTCGCGAGATAAGAGTATCTAATTTTACTGACGGTCATATTTACTAGCGACAGCGCGAGAATAACGTAGACATGTGTTTTGAAACAACTGTCCAGATGCGACGAGCATTTGTGTTCACATCGGAAAAAGAGATCGAGAGAGAAAGAAAGGGAGACAAGTTTGTTGCAAAGGTCGTTGATACTTCGATCGCAAACTGCTCGCGGCAGTGGCGGCGGCAAGTATATAACGTGTAACTAGTTCGTTGAATAGTACTCTCAATCGATCTATTATTCATAATGTCAATTGCTGGCTTTGAGCTTAGTCTTTAATTTCCAATAAAACTAGTATCTTGTAATTGCGAAGGAAAAGTCGTCAATTTTTATTTTCATTTTTAATATACGGATTAAAACGGCGAAGCGTCGTGTGTACATCAGCATCAGATATTCATGAGGACATTTATTATTTGACATCGGACTCGGAGTATATAAAGCGAATAAAAGTATCGACGTGTACCTAGAATAATTGCTACATTAATTCATTTAATTATAGCATAATGCATACGATTATATTCATAATTGAAAATATCAAGAACACAGCCGCACAGAGATTAATTATTCAAAGCACTATTGTGAATCGTGCTTGTATAACTACACACACACACACACTATTACTATACCTCTTCGCTTTGTTTAAAAATAAAAAGAACTAGCTCGCAACGCAATCAACTAAACAGCTCATCTTTCTTTCAAATTCTTTCGTCGAGTTGCCCAGATACCCCACTCGAACTCCATACCTTATATGCACACTGGCGGTTATTCAGAGAGGAAAAACAATGTAACAACTGCCTCCGTTACAACTATAAAAAGCAATACTAAATAATGCAGAAGCAGAAACTCGTCATCGCGCAAAAGTTCGCATATAACAGACGAGCTCGCACGGCTAACGAACGTATCCGATCGAACATCACACACACACACGCGCGCGACCGGCAATCAAGCGCGATGTTCTCTCTCACACTTTCGCTCGAGCGCGAACGAGCTTTTTATTGGCTATATTCGCCGACGCATTCGATGGCGTTTAATTAGCTCGTAACGACATCAGTGTCTAATCACAGGGGAAGAGAGAGGGATTTTTGCGCTCGAATCGTTATTAATCGGTCGCCGCGTCAGAGAGCGTTCCAGGATCATGTAAACTTAATTGCGTCGTCAGTATGTAATTTCGAGAGGTAAATCGAGTTAAGGGTATATTGCCTGGTACTTTTATTTCAAAGAGGACGCGCGTTTTCTGGACGAGTCTTGTGGTGTGTTTTCTCTTCTTTCTTTACCCGCGTGTGTTTTTTTTTTTTTGATCATCCAATTGAAGGTCACGCGTAAGACGATGTTTTGCTAGCGTCGCGTCGGTAGTTTGCAATATGAATGAAGAGGATTTTTCATTTTTTACCGGTCACGAATGATTTAATGACGCTTTCAAGAGCGTTTAAAAGATACTTTTTGCGGGACTGCAAAAAGAGGTCATCCGGTGCATGCATATTCATTGAAATGCTAATGAAAAAGTGGTAATAAAATCCGATCGTATATATAAGCGACGCCTTTTCTCTCATCCCTATAGAGGCGAGAGCGCAAGGTCATTACTAGAACAAATATACAGATGAAAATGCAGTCGATTCAGCTGTTTCCACTCCTGACCTTCTCACCTCGCCGGCATATCCTCCCCGAAGCATGACTGCATCTTCCGATGCGGCTTAATAATAGCAATCGGTGTAAAAACAATGAAAAGATCGCAGGGGGTATAATACGCCCACAAGCAGAGGGGAAACGCGAATGTACCGCAGGAATAGAGTCATCAAAGTTTCCGATTCGCAAATTGCCGCTGCAGTATATAGCAGTCCTCCTGATGATTATGCCAAGTTTCGTGCCTGAGGTTTTGTTGTTTAAGATAATCTTACTGTTGGATATACTAAGCAAAGATCGGGGTTAGTATCTCATACATAATATATAAGAAAAGATCTTTATTTTAAATGATTATATATACTGCATGACAAATTCATTATAAAATGAACGATTGAAATGTATGCCAACAAGCTCGTAAAATAGAATCACGTTCGCGTATTTAATGAAGCTCGCGATTTTCTATATGTATGTATGTATGTATGTATAACGAGTTGACACGATTCTGCACATCAGGAGACCCCGCCAAGGAGGTAACGACTTTTCCGCGTAAAAATATAAAAACTTTTGCATACTTTCGTGTTTTGTCAATTTTTCATGAAATCGATATAAGTGCGCGACTTATTTAACAAAGCGCAAAACCGGGTTAACAGTCAATTATAATTAAAACACTTATTGAACGAGGCTTATTAAACATTGATTTTTGCCGATGAATTCTTAAAGTTTTGTCTACTTTTAAAGCTTGCGCATTATTATAATACGTGATTCCAATTTTTCCGAATTTCTTTGACAACGAATCCCCGATGAATAATCGAACCCCATCAAATCGAGTCTCTCGATTTCTCTCAGTCCTTTTTCCCACGACTATACTCACCAACTCGTGCGTATCTCTTTCTCTCGTGCAAAGAGACACATGCGAACGAACGAGTCGTTAATGAATGAGTAAGTATGCGTCGAGCAACGAGATAACGCTGCGTCAAAAGAATTGAAAGTAATTAGCTGCAATAACCGATTATGTTTTAGATTAATATATGTATTAGGAAGATTTAATATTGGCGTCAGCTCATATATTCGAAGCATATGCAAGTCGACGGCGATCTTTCATCAGATTTTAGAAATTTAGAAAGCACACGCCATATATATATATCTATTTAAGCGGACTGTTTAATGGTATATAAATCAGCGTTCGAATGAAACGATTCCGTACTGTACGTTTAAGTACACGTTACCGCGATAAATTCTTGTGCGTGCAATGCTGCGTGGTGCGAGCGTTGTAAAAAAAGTGTATAGGCGTAGAGAAATATTAAAGTAATCATGCACGCGACACAGTACTTTTATTCTCATATATTGACTGGTCGATCGCGACGCGCGGGTAATTAAACAACTATTATATAAAGCATTAATCACTTTTATCGCGTAATTATAACGGTTTCGTTTTTACTTATCTCTCGCCTAACGAACTAGCGCCCCATCTACGTATTTGCATTGCATTATCGTTTTAGGTCATTGTTTCGCGCGCACACAAACACACATACACGTTTTTCTATAATATTAATTATCCAAACTTATTAGACGGGCAATTTTCTAAAATTTTCCCGCTCGCGCCTTCAAGTCACTTATATACCTACTTTTCTCTCGAATGTGTCATATATAGAAGAGAATACCGTCGCCGCAAAGATATACCAAGGTGAGCGCTATATATGTATATATATGCATGCATATATGCATGTCCGCGAGTTTGTGTTATAATAAAAGCGCAGGTGAAAAAGATTCTGGAAAATTGCGCGCTATAAGAAAATGGAGTAACGTAATCTTTCGTTAAATGCCTTGATAATTGGATATAATGACGGCAATTGGAGGGTGACGTCATTGGCCCATTACAAGTCACACACATACAGCGCAGAGAGTGTGTGTGAGAGAGAGAGAGCTGTATGTAGATCGATCGCCATAATGCGATCTCGTTGCTATTACATGCTGAGATTCGAGAACAGCCGATTCGCGGTATAATATCGGCCGTAATTTACGCGCGGTAATCGTGCAGTAGTAGTATATAGCGTGTGAGGTGAGAATTGAGTTTTTCGTGACTGGACTGACGCCGATAAGACTATATATATACGCGCCGCCGTTTATGCTCCAATACTATAGTCATGAATTTTTCCAATTATGTATGCAGGAGAGAGTTAAATACCTATTGAAATATGACCGTTTTCAGTTCGATAACAATCGATCTATATCTTTTTATGGTCATCATCATGGGTTACTTTGACAAAGTCATCGTCAACTCCCCCACGAGTCTTCGGAAGAGTTTCACAAAATTAACCAAAAATATATACCCAAAACAACAACAAAGCCGACCTTGCGCGCACTCGAGCCCTTCATAAAATAAAAAAAAAACCTTCTCCTCTTTTCATGACGCATGCGCACGAAAACCGCGGCTATATCGTACCGCGTCTGCTAGTCTCTGTCTCGTGTGTATATATACATACGCTATTAGCCGTAGTAATATCGAGTCGGCGTCGGTGAATAAGTTATAAAGCCGTGCGAGCTCTATAACATTACGCAAGTTCGTTGCCTCCCCCGCGTGAGCGTGGAGAGGGAAAAACTTGTGTATCTGGAGCTATAGCTATATAGTGTGTATATATAGGCACAGACGCTCGTCTGCGAGCGGCCGAACTGCGAAAGATGCGGAAGAAAAAAGTTTGGGGTAGTTGATGAAAATTTCCTCATCATGATTGATCGATCGTTTGGATCATTATTGATGCCTTTATATATACTCGTCTTGAATTGGTTCTTGTAAATACATATTTTGAGCGAATTGGTGTGTGTGTGTGTATAATTCTGGTGTATTAATGGTTTTCTCGATAATGGTCAATATATATACTGTATTCCATATAACAACGATTTCTGGAATCGTGAAATATAGAGGATTTTGTGCATATTATGTTTATTTACGAAAGATTATTCTAGAAAGCAGTAAACGTTTTCTTTCCATCATGGTATACATTATACCGGCTATTCAAATAAACCGCTCTCGTTTTTTTCCCTATGCGTTACAGCGGAATCGATGTTTCTTCAAAATGTATGCAAAATATCCGCGCATAAATATGCATAAGTCTCACCTCGATAGCTATATTTGTCGAAGAGTAGTATTTTCCTACAAATTGATTTGCCTTTTAAAATAATTATTCAGCGCGTATTGCACTACATACACGTGCAGCACTAAAAGAAAAACGAGGATGACCGATACCGTCACTTTCCATCGCAAAAATAGCTTATACACACACAAACTTCTCTCTCTCTCTCTCTCTCTCTCTCTCTCTCTCTCTCTCTCTCTCTCTCTCTCTCGCGTTTTTCTCCAATTAGCATAGCAAAATAAATGCGCGAAAATAGCGAAGGCTGCTGTCACGCTGCTTTTTCCGAGTCTGTCTGCATACAGAAAAAAAATGTGCAAATTGCGGGATAAAGAAGTGGGTCACAGTATTTATATTTACACTCTTGTCGAAAATTTACACGACCTCCTTTATGTTTTTCCTATTCCTAATATATACGCGTGCGCATGTGTGTACTGTATATATGGGCGAAAAAGAAGAAAGCATATTTTGCGAAAACACGTTTTGGGAGCAGCTGCATCAGCCGCGATTGTGTATGCACGGACTCGCTTTTACAACAATCGTAAAATCAACGCTGCCTCCGGCGAACGCAAATAGCATCTCAGCTTTTTTTCCGCGCGCTGGAGTGAAATTCAGTCGTGTTACAGCGATAAAAGTCTACTTCGCGCTTTTTATGAGTTGACAATAATATTTTCAGGCTGGAGACGTCATTTTGCTTGCTGTTACTCTCCTTGAGCCGGTAATTTTTATTGTTGTCGAAAAAAAATATATATATATTTTGAAATATACGTGCGAACAGTATACTTATCACGGATAGTAATGTGATGCCTGAGCAGCGACAATTGCGCGATTTAGTAACGACGATAAGGTATAAATAAATGTCTCCCTCGTTCCATGTAAATATTTGCTGGTCTCCATTGGGGACACGAAGATAATAGTGAAAATAGACGACTGGTGCTTCGCTATTTGGCTAATAGCTTTTAAAGCCGTTTGCATTATTGAAAATGTCAATTCAACCGCGCACTTTCCTCCAAAAACAACCCGCATATCGATCTTGCCCCCCCCCCCCCCCCCTCCCATCTCTACAGTCGTTTTCCTCTGCCGCAAATATTAGCAGTATCCGTCTCAAAATACACACGGCGATCATCGTTCCGGACAAACAAAAGAAAAGTCTGCGACGCAGTCGTGCAGAAACCCATTCTTCCTCTCTACGTCTTTCGCGCGAAGTGTGTCTCGCGCATTTTAATACATATATGTATACGAGAGAGAGAGGGAGAGAGGGACGCTATCACGTGTTTCAATAAAGATATCGAGGAAACGTGTCAATATGTGCTCAGACGAGCCTGCAATTTCTCGCTGAACATGCACGAGTGTGTATATATATTCGCGGAGTTCCATGGGTCTCGCAATCAATTATTCGCGTTTTAGGAAAAAAAGTCAGTGCGCTGAATTTTAACGAACACAGCACCGGAGATAAAAACATTTTCCGTGTTTTGCGTCTAAAAGCTTCGGACTGCTCCGCCGCGCTTCGATTGAATTGTTTATGCGCACGATGAGTCGATGTAATATTAAATTACCTCAAAAGCATCACCGGGAAATTGCTTAAAATTCTATCTTATAGATAACAATAAACCTGTGTAGGAAAAAGTACAGCAGTTTTCCATGTATATAAATATCGTTCTAATAACCGTCTCAATTTACCCGGTATATTAGGCATAAATAAGTTAAACTCCTCCCCACCAAAACTACACTCACCTGTGGCGCACATGCCGGCTGCGCGTCGCTGCTCACCGCCGGCGGCCTCTTCGACGAGCAGCAGTTCCACCATCGGACTTTGTTGTTGTTGTTGTTGTTGTTGTTGCTGATGATCCTGTTGCTGCTCGGGGTCCCGCTGTTGTCATGCGCGCCGCCAGAGCCGTAACTGCTTGGTCACCGAGCCGCCGTCCAGGTTAGGTGACAGGCTCAGGCTCATCACGAAAACGGTCGACGAGTAGATTGGTAGAGTCGGAATTTTAGACGAAAGTAAATACGAGTGAAGTCGCTTCGACAACAAATATAGACGATCGTTTTGCTTCTCTCGAAAGGTTAATGGCGAGGCATTGTATTTACGTTCACTTGGTTATCTCGTAGGCATCGCCTAATTAGCCGTGAGAAACTTTTGCACTCGACGAACCGCACTGCTTGTGTATGTATATAACCGCACTGCTAGTTATACGTATACTTTCGCAGACTCCTCGATGATTTCAGCGAGGGAAAATGCGCAGGATAGGGACGGAGAGATATCGGGTTCGCGCGGTTTTCGCGGAAAGAACGTAAGCGGAGAAATCTTGAATGAGCAGAGTGCACTGTACACATGTAAATTACACCTCGTGATTGTGAGGGTATTTATATGCAACGCACTATACTATAGACGTTATCCTGAAGCGAGTCACCTTAATAATATCAGCATTTTATTACGGTACGCTTCTTCCTTTTTTCGAACTTCCTGCTAACGCGCGGATAAATTAACTTTCGACCGTCACCGATTTAAGTGTAATTCCCCGAAGTGTCTTTTCAGCTACACATAAATCTTTCGAAGAAAAAAAAATCACACAAACAGTTCACTATCACAGTCACAGCAAAATCTCGAGCAATCTTGCATCAGACAAACCAGCACTGATTCACTTCTGGCCACACGAGAGTAGAAAAACAGAGAGATGATAAAGCTCCGCAGCGCTGCTGTACACTCGTATATGTGCTCACATGAGCAGTGATGTAGCGTTGCCGGCGCGCGACACGCGAATGCCGACGAACAGCGCAGTCCGCGAATGCGTATAGCTCCGCAGAGGAGCGCCACGTGGTGGTCAAAGGTCGTCCCCTCCTGCTTCTCTCTCTCTCTCTCTCTCTCTCTCTCTCTCTCTCTCTCTCTCTCTCTCTCTCTTATGGATACATATACATATATATATAGATATTCCCTGTGATGAAGAGAGGGATACATATTTTGTTCCGCCGCGCCGGCGCGACTTTGGGGAACGCCATGAGTTTTTCCTCGAAAAGGAATGTGCGGTGCAGTATTACATTTATATAGCATGTATAATGTACAGGGTGTAGCCCCTACTGGTCGTCGACCTTGTGTGCGTATATATACAACTGTAGCGCAGGTGGAGATTGATTTTTTTCTTGTACGCAGTCGAGGAAAAGTTCAATGCCGATTTCGATCTGCTGTATGACAATATTTTGAGATCGTTGCGAGGAAACAATCGTACATTGTTGCGGGAAGACCGCTGTCTCAACAAAGCATTTTTCCTCGAGTTGGATATTCGAGTTGAGCTGAAATCGGTTGAAAATCGGTTAAAAGACAATTATTCCGGGGGAAATGATGAATGAAGTAACAGACAGAAATATGATGTTTCGCTGTTTTGACAGAGCGCGAGCGCTTTATCTCGATTAAGCTGCGCATCGAGGTATAAGGGTGTGACGATTCCGAATCCTTTGGTAAATATTGCGATAACGAATTAGGTATATATACACTCGAATCTCGAAGTAAAAGTCTTATTCGCCCGTATTATAAAAAAAAAGTTCTATCGTTGATCCAAGACAAGCGCGCATTGCGCTTATATTCTACCGTAAACAATATTTTCGGTATGTAATATCAGCGTATTATATTATACGGCCGTCGCGTCCATTATTCCGTATATAAAATTTATGCGCCTCAATCTCAATAATGTAATAATTCGCCCCTGTAAACTTCGGTAGCTTTGATTTATTCAATCCGTCGTAATATCGAGCGAGAGAATAAAATTCTTTTCAACTATTACATAAATAAATTGCTTTTATATACGTGCAGCTTTCAATAAATTTTCTGCATAATACTTTGAACACAAAAGCCGTAAAGGCGGCTTTTATACTCGGTGATAAAAATTATGACCAGTTTTATGTACCCCTCGAACGCGCGCTCTACTATATTCTATATATATATACACACATTGTATAATATGTATATATACGGGATTATCCCGGGCATTTCATTAAAATATAATAAATTGCAAAAAAGTACGAAGCCGATCACCGAAATTTTTCGAAAGCCGCGCGCTGCTATGTATACGTATATAGCTCTAGTCCATATTGTATATATAGAAGTGGGCGTAACGACGTATAAAGTGCATCGCCGTCGATGAAATTGCAACGTTATATACGTATAATATAACGATAGTACACATACACGCACGATAACCTATCTCTCTCTCTCCCGGGCTTCGAAGCTGTAAAAAGACATCGGCGAAACTGGCGCGGTAATTAAACTCATTGCTCGAGCTCGACCTTTTTTTTCGAATTCTTTTTTTATCGGCTATATTATATTGGCGCGACACTTAAACTATAATACCCGGCAATTTTCGAGCGCTTTCGCAGCTTTAAAGCGCCGCTGTTATACGATGAAACCGCAATTGCTATTGTGACGCGTTCGAGTGCAGGCGCATCACGGAATAGGTGCGCACGACGAGGAAAGAGAAAAAAAAGCAACGATGGTGCGTATACTGGATAATGGTCGCAGCTATATATATAAGGTATAACGCCGCATGAGCGCCTTCATTATTTATATGTCACCGCAGAGGATAATCCTGCCTTTCATTATGTATACGCGATTGAATACTATACGGGATATATGCGAAACGACGTATTACACGTTACAGATATATATATATACACAATGTATATAAGCGTCCTGGGGGCGTTTAAAAAAAATTGCACCCAAGTGTGACTTGCGCCTCGGTATGTTATAAAGAACAGGTGCGCGCGAGCGCAATCGAACGTGTGCGTTTTTTTAACGGCAACTATTATACTGTAACACATTGTGTATCGGACATTTGATGCTTCGCGGTAAAAAGCCGCGCAATTAATCAAAAATCCCGCGCAAAAAAGCTCGTCATCCAGCCGAGTCGCACACGTGCTTCCGCCCCTCTATATGTATACATGTGTGTGTGTGTGTGTGTGTGTGATACAGCTGCTCGCGGCACAGTATCTCCGTATCTCTTGGTATCCCTTTTATATACATGCTGGTGTGTATATATATATATATATATAGCATCACACAAGCGTCGCATTTTTCCCGCGCATCCGTTACTGATATACACCGAGGAAATAAAACTCTATATATTTGCTCGGCATCAGCGATTTTAGCCTACGAGAGGAGAGATAAGAGCATCCACTTCTGCGATGCACACGCAGACGCCTAACGCTATCGCTTCCTTCCCGAGGATATAAAAAGAGCGCGACGTCATTTAAATGATGAAAAGTAAAGTCTATTTACTAATTCCGCGTAATCGAATTCGCGATATTCCGAGAGAGCTAATATAACATCGGCGCTTCGTTAATCAGCGCCGCAGCTCTCTCGTGTATACTGCATTCTTTTTTATATGTATATAACGGACATATACATATATTTGTTATTTGCAAATATACGAGAGATAGGCCGCGGGCGAGCTAATCTTTCTGCGCAAAGCGATTTTGGTGACTAATTATACAAAACGCGCGCGAACTTTTGTTCGAACGAATAATGAAAACACATATAATATCGCAGCTTTGTTTCAAGTGACCCGTCACACTGCACAGCCAGAGAAGCGATAAAAGAACACTTTGTATGTATATATAATACGCTCAAACGAAAGCCATATCGCGGTTATACGCGAAATAAAAAAAAATCTTAAAGACCAAAGATATAGCTTATTTTACTATATACAATATGCGTATAATTAGCTCGCAATTGCGGCGATGCTAATATCGCCGGCGGCGAAGATGCTATGCTCGCAAAAAAGTGGAAAAATACTCGATTAATAGCCTCGCCTTCCCCTTGTTTTTGCTGCTACGCGTACAGTACGCTTTCCGATTCTTCGATATAACGTGTTCGCATATATGCCATACGTGAACCGGATTTGGTCGGTCGGTCCAGCGGCTTATCACTGCGGGTATATTGTACGAGTATAACGAAGCCTCGTGAACTTGCCGCCGACGACTCTCGTGACCAAGGGCGTGATACATACATTGCGGAAATACCGCAGAGTGTGATGCTGATTGTGCCGTATATATGCTGTGTACACAGCATGAGTCACTATTTGCTGGAGAAGCTATATATGTGTGTAGTCGAGCGAGGAAGACTATGGGTTGCTTTAAAAGACTTTATTTCTGATTCGACGTGATTGTTTGCCCGATTACAAAGTAGCCGAACATTTTTAAAATTAAATGGATTAAATTTCAACAGGTTTTATACTTTCTCTTATATTGTGCTTTCGCATCTCCTTTTGCCGAATTCGTTTCACGCTCTACGTTCTCTCTGTGCGCGTTGATTAAAATTTACGGTAGACACTCTTCGATTTAATGATATTTAAAATTAACGCGATTTGTCAAAGCGTATGTTTTATCCGATGTTTTTTGGAGCAATGTGTACTTTCGAGTCTCTCAATCGATTCACGATATAGCCATGCATCGACTATATAGAAGAAATAACCTTATTGTCACTTTGAGAGAGTGCATTTTCAATCTCGATATAAAATGCAAACTTAATTTCTCGCTAACGATCTTCGGACGGCGATAAAATCAATGTTTTAACGGATATACTTATTCAGTTCGGAAAACGACAGTCTATATACACAATGTATATGATTGCGACGAAGCGCGCAATAAAGCGTGTATATATCAACGACTCTTTCGCAACTGCATCAGGCTTATCGATTTCAAATTCTTTGATAATTCATGCATAAAAAAGCATGATGAATATACACGAGTCTATATAACTCGGAGTGCACAATCAACAGCGAATTAATAAATAGACCCTATCGGCTCTCGATCTAACACGACAGAGTTACATTCCCCGCTATCATCATTGCATAATTGTATCGGTCATAATATTTGCCCGCGCGCGAGACGTTCACTTTTCTCACGACGTCGCGGCTTGTAATTACACATCGCAAGAAATTCATTGCAGCAGATATCGTGCGTGAGAAAGATGAATTTAGATGCAAATTTACCAGGGATCGCTATATATTCTGGTCCGCGCGGATCGACTCGAATTAACACGTTGATTGTACTCGCGCGTGGACCGGACGATTTGACAGAGCGGTTTATGAATTTATTAATATATATACGTATATACATATAGCTTTCCGATACGCGGCTTTTGTAATCAATAAGGTTAATTAAACTTTTCGATGTGTGCGTGTGCGCGTGTGTGTGTGTATATAGATCGAAGGACCATTGGGGCATTCTGAGCGGAGTTGATTGCTTTCGTTATATTATAGCTTCCATTGTGTTTATGTAACGCCGAGATTTTGAATTAAAATTCTATGGGATAATTGTTGAACATCCTTGTGTATTAATCGCCGCAGCATTCAATAGCTCTTTCGGAGAATAAGTTGTAACGATAAAGCACCCGCGAGTTTTCGATATAATAAGCTACGATACGCCGCAATATATATATATATATATATATAACGTTTCAAAGCTCGCACCTTTTGTTCGATCATGCGCCTCGTCGTGATAAATAGAGAGAAGCCCGCGCGAGCATCATTGAAAAAAACACGCGGCAAAACTTCTCTGCAATGCATTATTACACGATGAGTATACGTATCGCCCCCGGAGCACACGGGTATTATATCGACCGATCGTAAGGTTTTATTTATTAATCGCGCGCGCGACGAGCGGCTCGGCGCGCGTATATATACGTCATATACGCGAAGCTGCTTCTTCTTCTTCTTCTTCTTCTTCGTGCGATTCTCAGCGGAACTACATAGTTTCCGGCGCGCGTTGTTCCGAGACTCGTAAAAATTAAGCGACACACGCACGAAGCGAGGAAAACTCGCGCGTGCTGCGATAATAATGGATGAGGGGTTGTTTCTGCGAGGAAAGTACGGGCTCTTCTCGTCTGTTTTTCCGCGCTGGCATCGACGCCCGTAATATGCTATGTATGTACAAACAATATATAGGCAACGAAGAAGTTTTACCGCGAGTTATACTAGGAAATGAGCGACAATTTTTTTCTTCTCCTGAATATAACGCGTTATCTCGAGCGAGTTAGCGACGCAGCTGCGTTTAATTCATTGATTATATATATATATATATATATATATATAGGACTGACAGATTCGTGTCACACATTTGTGTTTGCCTCTCGACAGCGGGGATCCGCATTGTATTATGCATATTTTATCGGCGTGTCGAGTGTCAAAATATTCATGAATTTACGAAACATTTTCATTATTGGAACGACTGCGCTATAAATATACGAGCTCCGTTGCGCGCATCCAATCAATATAATATACTCACGACACAAACGAGCATTATGTCCACTCAATGCAGTTATTACGATAATGCTTGACTCGATGTATTGATCCCGAAAACTTTGTCCTCGCGGTCTATAATTTGCCGAATAATTTATCTTTGCCGCAATATGCTCAGACCGCGATAGAAGGCCCGCGCGGTGAGTGTGTCTCATTCGAAAATCCACAACCGCAAAATTACGCACTTTTTTCTGACGCAGATTGAGTTACCTTTATCTTGGCTGTTTTCGCGATAAATTCGCGCGGCTCCTCCCAAGATAATACGCAATAACGTCTCAATTATAAAGCTCGATTTAAAGTAGAACAAAAGAAGTTACGAGATCTTGAAAGTTTTCTATATACTATCGTGCAAGCAGCGAAGGAAGAAAGCAGATTATATACCGCTTATATGTATATGCTTATATATATATATACAGCTAGCCGAAGGTGTCATCGGCATCACGTCGAACACGATAACAAAAGGGTTCGCGAAAAAAAGAAGCATATAATAGACATATAGTAGAGTCCATAGCTTTCGCGAACGTACAATAATACATGAGCAGCGGATTCGCTTATTTATAGCCTGCGCACCTATAGCTTATAATACGCAATTATCTCCTTCTTTTTCGAGGTATATATAGTGTGGCTTCTTTTCTTGGAAGCTTATAATTTTTTACTTTCCCGGTAATAATCAGTTCGTTCGCTCATCTTCCATAAATATTTTGATCTATGGCTTTTCGTTAAATGCATAGTGTAAAGTGTACCGCATCATTCCGTAGACAGAGTCGACGCATCGTCTATTCACTTTGGATATTTGTTGCAACCGCACGCGCATATAAGATAATGACATCCACCGGCTTTTTATTAGATAATGTCGTGCATTTAGAGCCGCAGAAAAGTTCTTCTATTCTTCTCTCACACACGGACAGTGTATAATACGTTCATGCTCTTTCTCTCTCTCTCTCTCTCTCTCTCTCTCTCTCTCTCTCTCTCTATCTCTCTCTCTCTGTGTTTATATAGACTCCCGGTCGCTCGGGGACGACACGCTATTTCTCTTCATCATTAATTCTCAATCAGGAGCGACGTTTAAGAATAGACGAGGCTTTAATTGAAAACTGTCTCAGATCGCTTTTGGGAACGAGCTTTTATTATTTTATACTCGTGCTCGCTCATTTTATCATAAATTCATGTGTACGAGATTGACGAGCTTTTGTCCCGATTACGATTTAAGCCCGTCTATAATGAAATATTGAATTATCAGTACAACTCGCTCTTTCCATTTCGCATGAATTCGCCATGCGGCGCGCATCGATTGGCCCCAAATGTAACCTTAATGAGGTGAAAAGTTCACCTACGGATTTATCTCCTCGATCCCATTTCGATATGGCAATTACCCCAAATCCTCGCGGCGACAGGCGAAAATAACCAGCGACATGAATCCTCGCGAAAAAAAATCGAACTAAAGAGTTTTATTGCGGGTTTGCGCGACTATATCGGTCTATAGCCATGAAACGCCAATGCCACGCGGCCACGTACAGCATAAGCCCTGGAGGGTGGCATATCGGAGCGAAGGTATATCGTCGATCGTGGCACCTTGCCTAATGCCATGTCATTTACCTGTCTCTATCTATGTACTCTCTCTTATATACGCTTCCGCAGGGAGGGGGTGGGATACATACTCGCAAAAGTGAGGGATATATAATGCTTTCTCAATTACGTTTTGATCGCCGTTTCCGGAGAATACTGCTGTGGGTACCTTTATCGAATAGGTGTGTTGGGTCTTTGTTCTCTCTTGCGCTACTGCTACTGATTGCTGCGAGGGAGGGTTTAGAGAGCCAGAGCTGTTATGAAAGATTCTTGGATTTTATTGAACGGATAGATATTTACAAAAATTACAGTATACAGATGGTTCGATGCACGTCAATGCGAATTCACATCGACGGTTGCGTTTGCTTTTTGCGATGAAATTTTTTTACGCTTTCGCTAACTATATATGTAGATGTATATAGGCATATGCGTGACATGAATTTACGCTGAAACTGAACCGCGATCGATAGCGAACAAATTTATAGAAACAAAACCAACGCGCCGACGACGATATTGTCTCTGGATAAGAGCGTTCGTACGCGCGAGATGGGAAGCCTTCTTTTTTTAGTCGACAACTCAAAAGTTACGGACATTCTTTATTTACAATCGGAAAGCCAAACTTTTTGCAGCGTTTATAACTTGGCAAAAGTATAACTTCGCGACTGCTGTTTACGGTGGCGAACAACTTTTTATTACACGTAAAAGCTTTTGTTTTCCCGCCGCGAATCGTAAGATAATAATCCGCCGCTCTCGCGGACAATAACAATAACGGATACGGTTATCTCTTTATCCAGCCTTTTCACTCGGAAAACATCGCTTCCCATCATATTCTCTTAAACCTACACCGGAAGAACAGTTTCGCGATTCAATTAAGATTAAAATGTGGGAGAATAGCCTTACATTAAGATGGCATCTTAAAAAAAAAGTCACTACTCTCGTCCAAGTCCACCTCGACGGGCGATCGATATGCTCCTCGTGAAGTCTCGTTGCCCGATTTGTATCGAACAAACAGGCAATAAAGGAAGGGGGAGGGGACGATACTCCTGCAGTCTGATGCTTATGTTCCGCATAGTATGGAGCCAGTTGACAGTCGGCGGAGGCTCGGATCATCCCTGGAATGGCTTCTCTCCGTCTTGAGATCCTCTGAAATTTCGGTTCGGTTATTATTATCACGCAATATCGTGCAGTCGAGCGCCAAAGTGCGCTCCTCCATCTAGAATAACGTAAGCGATGGATCGTAGAGGTGCAGTCTATGTTTGACGAGGGTATTCCGAGCTAATGGATCGGTGAGCCGGTTTTGTTTGAACTGGAATTTTCGAGGTTAGTCAATTGCGACGGGTATAATCTCTCTCGGTTAAGGGTAGCGCCTTCGTACATATACATACATATAAACATGCATGCGATGTACAGATGAGGAATGTAAAAACGAATTACAGTATTTATTAAGCTTTAAGACGACTTTCGTGAAAATAAAGAGGATGAAATCGGCGTCGCGGATGAGCGCGAGATCGTCGGAGGGAAAGTCAAGGGCGTCTAGCGGCCGATCGAACAAATTTCCACCGGGGGAGTACAACATTCACACGACTAGGGAGTGCGATCAGCTGCTCAAGAATAGACCGATTCATCTCAAACGATGCACTTACGATGGCAAGGAGGCGAGTACATATCAGCCTAAGCAAATTCAGCACCTTAATTTTCAACTCTGCTCGCGCGATTAGCCGAGCGCTGACACAACGAACATATTTTTTTTAATAATTAACTCTATAATAATAATAAAAAAATTGTGCAGATTACGCGTGTACTGGAAAGGGGGGGCTATCGAAAGCTCCTCGTTCCATCAAAGGAGCCCTCGGTGTATCCGAAGATCATCTCGAGTTCGGAATTCTCAAGTATCGTGGAGCGCAGCCACATCCCCACGAAGGAGGAAAGGGAGGCAGCCCTTGCCGCTGCTGAACGCGAGAAGGAGCGCTTATTGCGGTGAGAGAAAGTTCGCTACCATATATCCGAACTTTTTAATGGCTCAATTATTGTCCAGTTTCTCGATGAAGATGTTAAACTTGCTTTTATCCTTGTATAAAAGCTCCTTTATTTCGGCAAGTTATATTAATAGCTGAAATAACTTGTTCACATCTAAAACAAAAAAAAAACAATGCTATCGTTAAACAATTAGCATTCCTTATAACAAATATCGAATGAATCAGCGAGAGCATGGCGCGTAAGGAAGCAATCCGGCAAATGGACCTGCGTCGAAGTAACCAGAGGCAGGGTCGATTGAGCGATATCGAGGAGGAGTCGCGCCAGAGAACGCTGCAACTGCTGGAACGCGCTCGAGACCTCAAGCTCGAGCAGGAGGACGATATAAAAAAGTGCAACAAACTCATCCTCGAGACCAAGTGTCGAGCCGTCCGCGACGCCCAGGTATATGCAATTGAGTCGTGTAAAAAGGCATGCCACGTAGTCTGATTTGAAATCTACGAAAAATTGTCGTCACAGATAGCCGAGAAGAAGCTCCTTGAACAGCAATACGCCGCCGAGGAACAGCGTATAAACAAGCTCGTGGAGGAAGAGCGCATCCGAGCCCTCCGTCTTGAGGAAGAGAAAGAACGCGAACGTGCTTCCCGCCAGCAGAATTTCGCTCAAGTACTGAAGGAGCAGATTTTGGAGAACGAAGAAGAGCGTCTTTTAGAGTACGAGCGCAAGCGCGAGGAGAGCCGGCTGGTGAACCTCAACACCCTGGCGCAGCAGGAAGCAGAATTGGCCAAGACGAAGGAGAAAGAGGCTGAACAAGAGAAGGCCAGGAGGGAGTTCATCGAAAGCAACGAGCGGCTTAGGCACTTCAAAGAGATGGAGAAGGAAGAGAGCCGAATCATGGACATGAGGTGAGGCCGGCCATATGCAGTGACACTCTCGCTCGAGTCAGACGTGCTGAGAGCTCTGATATTTTCAGGATACAGGAGTTTCACCGGGAGAAGGCAGAACGAGCTGCTAAAATAGCCGAGGAGATACGCCAGGAGAATCTTCGAAAGGCGCGAGAGAAGGACCGGGTAGCAGAACAAGCTTTGCAAGCTCGCCAGCTCCAGGTCAGTATTCCAAGATTTAGTCTAGAAAAAGAAACGGTGCTTGAATTAGTAAAAATCTCGTGCAGGCCCAGATAGACGAGCTGAATGCTAGGCGAATTCAGGAGGAGGTCGACCGCGAGTGGCGGAGAAGGGAAAAAGCGGAGGCCATGAAACGCTCTGAAAACCAGAAGAAATTGCGCAGCGCCAGGGACAAACAGATCAACAACAAAATGCAGATGCAGGCCATGGAAATCGAGCGTGAGAAGAAGGAATTTGAGAAGATCCTTGCTTTGCAAAAGGAGGCGCTTTGCAGAGAGGAGAAGGAGAAAGAGAAAAAGCGCAGGCAGGCCCTCATGCACAGGAGCGAAATTTTGAAGCAGGTAATGCATCGTTTTGAAGTAGTTGTTCTTCGTTTATCACATGAGAGACTGATGAAATATTTTCCCCTTTAGGTGAACGAGAAGGAAAAAGAAAAGATAGTCTCACGGCAGAGAATGTTCGAGGAGGGTACCGCTATTAAAGCAGAGACGGACCAGCGCAAGCGACAATTGCGCGAGGCCATGGAACGCAAGTGTCAGGAGATGCGGGAGAACAAGGTGCCAGACGTGTACATAAACGAAGTCAAATCCTTGATCGAGAATATGAAATAAAGATCGTAACGAAAACGAACTTTTATACCTGAGCCTTTGATCCATCACTTCCACAACATAACGACGCTCGGGTCCCGCTCGACGATCTCCTCGATCTGAGCCGCGGACTGGCCGGTGCTACAGCATATCTCGTCGAGGCTAAACGAGCCGGTGAAGTACTTGTATATAGGATTGCTGCGGCCCTCGTCGCTCGAGCCACCCGGCAGAAGAATGGGATACTAGAAAATTATAATTTTATGACTATCTGCTTTGGAATTTTGAAAGACTTGTAACTTTAAATATCGTACCTTGTATACTCTGCGAATGACACCCTCAATCAATCCAAACTGCACGAGTCGCCTCTCATTGATCCTCAGATTTTGGGGGTTGAGCCTCTGACACAGATCTCTCATACTGCTTCCATGCGTCATGCTTGCATACATTCTGTAGATGTCCCTCAAGTAGGCTGGCTGTCTAGCTGATAAATCAATACCCTCATTACACACCTTATCTCAATACTTTATTTCAAGTGAGAAAATGTAGAAAATGGAAACATACGTGATTTGGAAGTGTACTCGATGCATCTCTGTTGTAGATTTACATTCTCAGCAAGTTCCTTCAATTTAGGAGTTGTTGCGTAAACATTACTGTACTGGAATATTGGAATAAGTGTAACTACTCCATAATATCTGTAATCGAGAGAAATGATAATTAATAAAGAGCTTATTTTAAACTTTTGAATCTAATTTGAGAATTAACAAAGCAACATCTTACAGAAGATTTTGTACACAACTTTTAACAAGATTGTTTTCCACATCAGCTTCTGCTGCAATGCGAGCTACATGGTTAAAACCATCTATGTAAGGCAAGACTTGTTGGGTAGTTAGATCCCACTGATCACTGTGAAATGCTTCCCTACCTTCGAGGAATATTGGAACTTGATGATCGAGAACTGGTTTTGGCTCAGGAGCTAGCCTAACAACTTTTAAATGAGATGTCATAGTTCCCTCTGAAATGAACGTTCAATTAATATTTTGCACAAACAAATACTGCAGTAACAAATAAATTATTGCTCACCTGTTAGAGTACACATTTTGTGCATATTCAGATCATGCAAGACTTGCCTCAGCATTTCTGAAAGCCGCGTTTTGTCCTCCGAAGCAGACAAAAAACAGTTTTCAATCTCTAATGCCATCTACATAACAAAACGAAACATTGCAAGTCATTTCTGATCAATGTATTCCGTTATTTAAAATAATAAAAATTGTTTACCAAAAAATCTGACATCTTTTTAACAACCGGCTCATAGTGAACGGTTCTCGCTTCCGCATCGCATACGAAACAGAGGTTAAAGTAGAACGCATTTCTTGCGTACTTTTTGTTGTCGATTTTGACTGGAAATCCCAAAATCTTGTAGTCCTTCAGTGTTCTAGATAATAGTATTTTATAATTATGTAAAATATAAATGAGTAAACCATCAAGTAGATTAAGTAAATGATCATAAAAGGTTCACGGATATATTCGCCGATCATTATGCTATCGTCAGCGTGAGTTTCGCGATTTACTGTCGTACGAATATAAGTGTAGGTAAGCAGTGGAAGAAGTGGGGGAGATTTCGTATCCCTGTGTGTTGTGTTGGGTTGGACATTGGTATATATATAGTACATACCACACACGTATTATACGTATAGGCGGTATAGGTTAGATATTATATATATAAAGTAAAGGTATATGTATATAGATATACATCATTATCTGCGAATATAACCGCACTCATGCAACAATCAAAATACAAACACTGTGATGGTACTCCTCTGAAGCTGAGCCTTTGGTATAATGTAGACGCTGACATTATCAAAAATGTCTTTCGATATGAAATTATCCGGGACCTGCAATGAGCAAATCAATCATGAAGGTTTGTTGTTTTTCTGCTCCAAAATGCTATCAGCTGATGGCTTGATCTTAGATTTGCCGGGATAAACAAACAATACAGTAAATTCTTTAGATTCAGCTCGAATTAGTTTTGAAGTTTTGCGATGAATCATTGCAAAAAGTATAAATAAGAGGTCGATCCCAACAATTGAACTAACCTGACAAGTGATTTTCGGACCAGCCGTCGGGTGAAATTCGGAGAAAAAAATGCAGCGAATTGGCCCCTCTTGACCCGTGTCGTCCGCGTTTGTTGCGGGAAAAGACATATTTTCCTTTGTCATTTAATTCGTCGATGGATATCACAATTTTTTGGGAGATCTTTTTTCATGGCAAGTGCTCCACTTATTTATGTATAGGTATATTTTTGATCGCTCTCCGCGGCGTATATATTTATAAGTATAGCTAGTGCAGTATACGTGTTGTTTTGGAGTGCGCGCGCATACGGCGCGAAACACATGTCTCAAACGACGTGCTTTAAATCACTCGGTAGCAACAAGTTGATCTTAGGTAAAAATAAGCAGTGCGATCTTTTGTGCATATTGGCTTTTTATTTTAATCGTAATAGTGTATAAAATTTAAAAAGTATAATATTACATATTAAAAATTCAGATAAATTTAACACATTTGAATAACAATTCCGTAGTAGATATCTACATGGATTTATAAAATATATATACTAAGACTGTAAAATCTAGTGTTATTTACAATTATTATGCTATGAATTATGCGAATTCATAATGATAGTCTATCCAGCACCATGATAAATTATCCGTACAACAGGAATTAGGTGTGACTTGCAAGCATTTCAAAATTAGTATGCAAAATTAATTTTTAGGAGCTTCAATCATTGGGTCCTTCTTTTTGACAATGCTAAAAAACTTTCTGAATATTTCTGGTCCATTCCAGTAACCTCTGAAAGCTCAATGAAATAATTAGAGCAATTGTCATTAAAAATGTTCCAAATTCATATAATAGATGTACGAACCTCAGCATCAAATTCCAGTATAAAAATGGGAAAAAGTACTTTTTCAAAAGATACATAGAAAATAATTCCTTGCTCTGATTGACTGGAAAAGTTTCCCGTGGTGTCAAATTATAATCAAATTCAGCAAGTATACATTTCCCTGGCGCAGTAACCAGTGGACATGATGCATAGCCATTATAAACAGCCTTACTCTCTTTTCCAGAGATATTAGCCATTATATGTTTGTAAAGAACTTTGCTTTGCGCAGCTGCGAATACGTATATAATAATTATTTACAACCGCATTTACTTAACCATCTAATTATCTAATACCTATTGCAGCCATTGTTTTGGAGTTAGGTGTACTAGTGCAATCTCCAAGACCATAAATATTTTTAAACTTGTTGTGCTGCAAAGTCTTAGGATTGACATCAAGAAAACCTGCATCATTCGTTAAAATTTTATTCTGTTTTAAAACCTCTGGTGGTCCCATTGGAGGTGTTACATGAAGCATGGAATACTGCAAATAAAAAAACTCATAAACCCAATAAAAAAAAACTCATTTCTTTAAAAATTACATACATTTACAGTGTACTTGTTTTCTAGCTTTGTCAGATCTTGAAACACAGCTTCTTTTTTATCAGGCCTTATTTCGATAAGATTAGTTTGTACTTTGACTTGGATGTTACGCCTATTACAAACACCCCAAAGTGCATCAGCATATTTCTTAACTCCAAAAATTACCGGTAAACTTGTGTTGTAAATTACATTAATCTTATCTCTCCTCTTTTTCTGTTAAGAAAATTAATTCAATATATATCACTGTAATAGGAAAAAATAAAATTTTTAGAAAAATTTTAACTTACACGAGCCCAATAATCCTCAGACAGGTAGACAATCTTTTGAGGAGCTCCAGGACATTTTACAGGTGTATTAGGAAATGTGAACAAGGCATTTCCTTCTTTTGTATTTTTTATCTTGTCAAACACATTTGAAACTGTGTCAGAACCGTAAATAGAGCAGACTTGTGATTTTGGATTTTTCAAACCCTCCACTAGTCCAGGTAGCTACAACAGATCAGTAATGGTATAAAAATAATTTTTTTATAACTGTAAAAATTTTATCGATTTACCTTATCCCAATAAAGCTCTAAGCCCATTGCAACAATCATTAATTCATATTGCACAATATCTCCATTTCCAGTTTTTACTTTATTTTCATTTGGTTGAAAAGATATAACTTTATCTCTCAGCCACTGAGCATTCTCAGGTAAACTGTCTTTCATCGGTTTTCTACATGAGTCAAGCGTTGAAATACCTCCTCCTATCAAGGTAAACAATGGTTGATAATAATGTACCTAAATAATGAAAAATATTAACATTTTATTGTCAAAAATACTTTTCTTTGGTATGAGAACAAAGTAAGCATACCTCACTTGGTTCGATAACTATTACATGATTTGGTTTCTTATAAAATTTTTTAGACAATTTTGCAGCCATGGTACAACCACCGGTACCACCACCGATGACCAAGACTTTACATCTAAGGTTGAAAAAAAAAACAATATTTAGATACTTGAACATAGAAGTTTATAAGAATGAAACCATTGTGCTAAGAAGTTAATACTTACGAATGATGGGCATATCTTACAACTCTTACAACTTTAGGAACAGTTGTAATCTTTGATATTGATAATATATTACAGCTTAATGTACTGTACATGATTGTTTAGTAATAGTTTCTAAATCTATAAATAAAATCATGGGAGCTGTTTACAAGAAAAATCAAAACGTAATAAATATAACAATATAACTATCATATTATAACTAATTAACATATGTCAAAAATTAAAAAAAACGGGTAGATACATAAAACAATTGTAGATATAACGTTATTAATTTAAAGATAACGATTGAAAGTAATACATATTTTCATGAAAAAATAGACAAAAATAAGACTAGTTATACAAAATTATTGTTTATGTAGTTATAACCTCAACTCCCGATCTTACGTAGATATAAAAATAGATCGAAATTTCACAACAGCACTTGTACAGTGTGGGACAATAAATAGTCTTTAGTATTACAATAACTAATGTTTAAAAAATAGTATCACAAGTTATCCTTGTTTGCCAACACATCAGCTTTTATCGGCTTTTTACGCAACTTTCCTTTCGGCACTTTGATACATATACTATATGTACATATATATAGGTATACGGATCATATATATAATGCTGTTTGATTTGGCGCTATTTGGCATAGTGTAACAATAACTTATATAGACGAATTTGCGAGAAATTGTGTTAAGTATAGTATGACAGTATAAGTGACACCTATACCTTACTTATATCATCTATATGTATATATATGCTCAACATAGAAGTATAAGTATAGAAATAATATAAAATATCTCAAATATTCGCTATTTTTAAAAATTATTAATTGGATTGAGGAGTATGAATCTAAAGAGCCATGCGCTTATTTTTTGATTGCCTTTTTTGGCAGGCATAATTAAATAATCGGATACTGTTTATTAATATTGATTACGTAAATTGCAATTACTAGTCATCAAGTATATAGGTAATGATATTTAAAAACCACTTCACAATTATAAATCTTAAGTTTTCAAAGTAAAGGGACAAATAAATTTTTTCATAAAATAAACGAAAATCAAAACCTTACTTAAAATTTGATCCAATAAAGCGCATATTTCTAAATAAAACAGTAAATATAAGTCTCGCATATTGGGTAAAAGGAAAGAAAAAAATGATGTACCATACCTGTTTTTTCGTAGCAATATATTATTTTACATTATAAACTTATTGGTAAAGGATTAGGAAGAATGCAAGTAAAGACAGTTACAAAATGTTTGCAGAGTATATCATTAATTTATTAATATTTACAGGTACATAATGATACAGATATACCTAGCGGCATGAGCAAATGGAGGAACAAACAAGAACACGCGGTGTCCTTCATTCAATATTCTTAATTTTTTTATTTTATCTCACAAAGCGCGTTTGTGACACATTTTTCATCCATTTATTCTTTCGTATATCGTCGTTCGTGTCTTTTTTTATATATATTTACATTTTACAGGCTTTGGCCCGCTTATCTTCGTCGCTGGTATACACACTCGTTTCGCGCGCACGAAGTTCGCTGAAATTGGCCAAACTAAAGTGATCACTCTGTGTAAGTTTCGCTTTCTTTCACACAACTTCTTCACTCGCTCATTTTCACCCTCGCACGTACACGTGTGTTTCTTCAATGTATGTGCATGAATTTTTTTTAACATTTTGCAATGAATATCACGAAAAAACGCATCGTCCAACGCATTTTTTTTATTTGTTTTCTTAGATTTTTTTCTCTTATCGAAGGCGCAATTTTGCTAAGGACCGTCGGCGGAGACCCGCGTTTCCCATCTTTATTTTATTGCACTTCTTTAGTTTAGGATATACAATCTTTTCTAAAAAGCATATCTTTAAAAAATAAACATTTTCGTTAAATCCAGTATAATATTAGTGAGTGGTAAAAGATACAAATATTTGACTTTTCATTTATGTATATATACGAGATTGAGATCTAGTAAATGCTTCATTTTGGCATTTATTTATCTATTAAGTATCTGCCATTATCGAAACGTGCACCAGTCAAACAATTAAAAACAAAAGAAATTTTCTATTATACATAAAAAATCGATAATTTTGGGACTATAAATCTATTTCCCATTGAAACCTTCCAGAAGAAAAGATCCACCGACAGTCCGTTAACAAACCGGCAAATGCGCGTGAATTGCAATTGAATTACATTTTCGGAGAGTCGTCGGCACACCGACGACTTTCTACAAACGAATGAATAATATTGCAGCCTTTTAAGATCGATCGCGATGAAAATTACACTTAAATAAAGAGCATGCAGTATGAAAAATTACAATGAATCTTAACTTTTTTTGTCGTACAATTTTTCAACAACTTTTCATTTAATCAAAATTATTGTGCTCGATCGGCTCTCTAATTTTCGCACCGATTATATGGCAGTAGGACGTTTTCTCAGAGTATAAAAAACTAAAATCTGCAGATTTACAAAAATAACTACATTGCGAAGCAATTAATCAACTAGTTGCAATGAGAACTAGGTATAAAAAGAAAGAGTAAAAGAAACTTAAAACAAATCAGTAGTTAAAAATTCATGCGACGTTCAAAGAGTCGATCGAGGCGATTAAGTCTACTATGCTAAAGTACTTTTTTTTCGTTCTTTTGTCACTTGCCCTTTGCGCTCATTACAGCCGATCGCATATTAACCGAACACAATTAACGTATTGCGTCGGTGTATCGCACGAAGTGCAACCTTATCTTCTTACAATATTTACTTTTACAAATATTTCGGTATAAATAGGTGTTAATTAAAAATTAAAGGAAAATGAACTACATATATAGTAATAACGTACACTGAGACATACGTTTGCTCGCGAGAAAGAAGAAAAAAGAGGCTCATACGAAGAAGAAAAATAAAAACGAATAAAATTACTAGAATATTATAAATTTAAAGAGGTAATATAAATAAAAGCTAGTCCATCCAGTTGGCACTTCACTACAACGAAGCTGCGGCTTACATGCTTACTGGCATTTCAATTCTCTAGATAGATTATTCGTATTCTAGATACAAATTTGCTATTAAAACTTTCAGTTTTAAACATTATTTTTTTCATTTCTTTTTTATCCATTGTCATCGTTATTATTCATTATCACGATAAAATCTACTCATTATGATAAAAAACACTTGACGAGCACCACGCAATCGGCTCATCTTCGGCTCTTCTTCGTGGCATTTCTCTCTTATGCTCTTTTCCTTTATATTTACGAAAATAAATCTTGAGAGATATCAACGCCGGCGACAAAGACGAGCCGTGACGAGATTTAACCGGGAAATTCGTAGTGCTGATTTCTCTGTCATCGACATCTTTCTTTAGATTGTTTATTAATTATTTTGCGTATGTAATGAGTGTGTCGAGTTGTCCTCTTGACTTGTTTCTTATTTTATCTTCATAATGTATTTATATATACAATTAGTTCGGCGCAATCATCAAAGGAAAACAAAGCTATATTTCCTCTCTCACTGTGTTCCCGTTGTCGAGATTCGCAAAAGTAAAAAGTCATCGCCTTCTTTGTCAATGTACTCGCATGTTATAGTAACATGTAATTGGTGTATTTTTTATATTGAATTACGCTTACTCTATCACACTCGACATTTTTTCTTTTTCTTTTTGTATAAGTTTTTCAATCCACCAACACTATATGTATCGTAACAAATTCCAAAGATTTTCATAATATATGTTTTTGTGTATTTAATATTTTAAGTTATTTTATTATTTTTATGCAAAAATTGTTACTATACGTACGTATTTTCATGAAAAACCATTTTAGAATTACAAACAATTATATAATGTAGTATAATTGTTAATCTCCACTGTGAATTGCAAAAACGGGATCTATTCAGCCATTACTTATAAGTGAGTTTTTATTTACAGTTTAAAATATTTTCACTCGTTGATATTTACTGTTATCAGTGAAAAATGTAATTCAATCACAATACATTAGTATTTTCTAAATCTATTCTTAACATTCGAAATGGTATTCCTTTTTTTATGTATTTATCATTTTTCAATATGTGAATCCGTCGTACATTGTTTCTATTTACAGTGCTTTTCATGTTTACTTATAAATATAACAATTCGGTCGCATCTTTAAGCAGAAAAGGAAATGATGTAACAATGATCGCACGAAAAAATATAATAAAAATGTTTCTTTTTATTCGTATAGGCCACTTAAAAATAAAATGATAATTTGTAGAAATTAGAAAAATGTATTACATGAACAAGATTTATTGTTCACGGAATATTAATGAGAAGATTTTTATCAATTTTAAAAATAGAACTTTGCAATGATAAATTAAATTTTTTTGATAATTACCAATGACCTCGATTATTTCGAATGTAACGAAAAAAATCTTGAAACGATCATAATTTCACAATAAAAATTAAGTAAATTGAAATTACTTTATTAAGAAAATGTAAATTGCCCTTGTGAAGAAAAACAAGAATAATTTTTTTTTCTATCTAATAGTTTTATTAAGGTTCGTGATAGTCATTTGCAGTCAGTCGAAACGTCGAAAGTTAGAGTTAATAATCCTAGCAACCACAAAGAAAAATGCTGCACTTGCTTTTTAATTGCATAAAAACATCAGGCTTTCAAATTCTGTGGATGGTAATCAGTTCTTGATACAAACGACAATAATGTTTGTTTCTATACACACACGTCTATATTTATACAAACAAATAAATCTATGCACAGAAAAACAAAACGTGTTGTTTTTTAAGTTTTTTATATGCTGTCAAAGACATTTACGTCTTGTAGTTTTTCACTATCTAGCCGTAACCTTATACGTAATTCTTTGATCCGATGTTGATCAAATCCGATTTGATCCGATGTGATTCCAAATAAAATAATAAAATACGTAAACTACATGTGATCAACATGTATATGGGGCAGCTTCTACTATGAAGAATCAAAACTTAAGCAAGTATTTAAGGCGATCGAGTACAGAAGCTATTTTGCTCGTGCCTTGAAACGAGGAAGAGAATTAGAAATTAGAACAAAAGGAAAATAATAAATATACCCGGAGACGAACTTAAAAACAAACATCATCTCGTTTTATTCAACAAAACTCTCATTTGGTATGAAACTCTCGATTTTTATCGTTAGTGATTTCTGCCGTCCTACACACTCTTAACATAACATCGATCGCCAAGAACGAGCAGAAGAAAAAAACATTTGCACCTAAAACTTAATGACTCTGTTTCCTTTTCCTTCTTTCACGGTATCTCGCTATTTTTGTGCTCAATTGTATTTACTAATCTCTACTTTTTTCTTCTTGTTAAATTACATAACACGAGCATCGTATTTTCACATCGAAAATAGCGCAGCTATATCAACATAAGGCAAAACTCGTTCCCTTTCATACTCTATCTCTACAAAATCTATCTCTCACTCTCTTATTCTCCTCTAGAAGACATAAAGGAATGCGCCCACAAAATATATGTATCTGCCTTTCGCTTTTCTCATTTGCTTCTAATTTATACATATATTTTTCACTGCAACTTAGCTCTCATCGGTTTCTACTCCTACATCAAAACAACAATAGAGTTGGAGATGGCAGAACAGACGCAGCACAACTGCACTTTCTTGCCCGGGGCTGGCTTTCAGTGCGGGTGGACCTCTGGAGCGAATGCATTTATTGCGGATTAGCTCCAGGTGCGTCGCCCCCACTTGACTGACGACAATTTCCTAATCCTAAGTGCGTTTGCTTTTGCTTAGATTTACTATAACGTCACAGTAACGTTGCATGTTCGTAATCTCTTTCTCTCTGTCTTTTCTCTGTTTCTCGTTGACATTCGAACGTTCCGTTTCACGTGTACGTCATTCGATCACCCTAAAAAGACAATTTCCTACTTTAATTCCCTTTTTCATATTTTTTTAATGTATTGGTTTACATTTTTACATTTATTTATCTATTAAATCAGTTGTCATCGAAGGTGGGCATATATTTGATTAAGTAAAGTTTTTGAAAATTCTTGAATTGATTAATCGAACATTTTAAAGTATACACAAACAAAAAAATAAAAAAGAAATTCACTTTTGTACATTATAAATTTAAAAACAGTCCAAATAAAGAAAAATTAGTTGATTTTTACAAAATGTTTACACTGCCCATCTTTGATTTTTTTTTATTTTTAACATGCATAGTTTTGGCAAATGAGGCGATTAGCAAAGTCTTTTACTGTCTGCACTACCAAAAAATCTGTTTGTCACAAGATATTACATAAATCATCTAGTTATTCCCAATAAAAATTGTGACAAGATGTTTTTAATTTTTAGGTAGAAGCGACTTTACTTTTCGAAACATATGGCATTACTATTTATTAGAGACGAATCAATTCGAGAAAGTGTTATAATTTTTGTAAAAGAAATCACTCAACTTTATTCTAGAGAATATAAAATTATATAATAAAATTATGACGATTAAATGATAAAGATTTTTCATTTGTTTACATAAATACAAATTTTCTTTGAAATTGATTCATCCCTAGTTAATATTGGAAATAAATTATCTTGAGAGTTCATATTGATGTAAATTAAAAGTTTGAAAAATCAAGAAAGTCAAACTACTCATTTGTACATATGCAGGATGCAGGGATAAACAAAAAACTAATCGACAGTTTATAAATATTACAAAGTTCGCATTCAAACGACATTGAGAAGAAAACATTAAAAAATAGAGTGTATTCAAGTTAGCTTTTCGATTGCTATATGAAGTACTGTCGGGAGCCCTAAACGAGTATATACAATAAATAAGTACACTGTGCATAAAAAACTACGGATCTTAAAAAATCTGAATATCGAATCCGAATTCGGAACACGTTTCTACGCTATTTCATTTGAACTAAAGCGCTCAAATTTGAAGCATTCCTACAGAAACAGGTAAACGTTCCTACCATGTACGATAACGATCTATGCGTTTATTACAACGGCATGGAAAGATTTTACCTCTGATTTCAAATAATTGATGCATCAGTAATTGACTGATACATAAGAGAGTAAGGGGTATTTAATACGCAATATTTAAAATAATTTTTAAAATAAATACACGTATAAAAAAATTATAAATTTTATTTATTAACAAAATTAAAAGCTACACATGAATGAAAAAAGTTGTTGAGAAAATAAATATTGCTCGTAAAATAATAACTGCGATACTATTTTCTACACATGTTACTTATATTTTTTATCTATAAGTAAATAAATAACTATATCATTCAGAATAATTCGTGTATTTTGCAAATGCCTACAGAATAGTATCACAAAATTACAGTATAATTTTTATATACGTACACGTTGTTTATTTGTAACAAAGAAAATTTATTTTTCTTATAAACATTGAACACTTCACTTTTTGCAAAATTTTACATTTCCCCAAATATTAGTTAAATATTAAGCTCTTTTTCCAAAACTGATCTCTCCAAGCTACATTTTCTGAAAATTTGACGTCAATCTGAACAAAATGTGAAAGGATTCGTTAACAGTTAAGTCTGCATAACATCACTTTATACAAATACAGACATACTATCAGTCAATTACTGTAACATGTTCTCCTATAAAAACTTTCTCATATTTGATGTCCTTCAAAATGAAAGATTAATAACCTCGTCTATTTACAAGCTAACATTATTCTTAAAAAAAGTATAAAAAAATAAATTTACATGTCTCGTACAAAAGCGAGTCTATTTACAAGTCTGCTCTCTTTCTCTCTCTGTTTTCTTATTGCGCGAGCGTCTCGATAAAACAGAAACTAGTGCACCTTGGCAATTTGGTCATTGAACATCTTGACCATTTATAGCGTCATTCTTTTATTATAATTTGTTTGTTTTAGGAGTAAAATTTCGGAGACGAACCGTAGCTCGTAGGTACAAATTTCCTCGTCAGTCCCTCGACGGCTTCACCCGAATCGGTTTTAATATTGACGGCTTCGTAATATCGGTCCGGCTATTAACACACAAATAAATAACTCGATTAAAATTTTAATTGTTTCAAACTACGATGTCGCTAATTCGGGGGAAGAAGATTGAGAAGTAGAAACGTCATTCAGCCATATTTGTCTCTTCCCTTACTTTCCTCTCACGAATAAACCTTCGTCTACTATTCTCCGAATCAGCTGAACTATAGTCCTCATATACTTCAGAGTATGTGAAAACCCTTTTCTTGTATCAACTCACACTATAATTTTAAAGTGATTCGAAATTATTTGCAAATCGAAAATGTTTTCATATTTGATGATACAAAAATTGGCATTCCACATACTCCAAAAAAATAATAAAGATAATTTTACAACTACAAAATTCAAAAGAAAAACTTGGGTAGCGTGCGGGATCAACAAAGTATACTAGAAACTAATACAAAATATCGGAAGAAGCGACACTCTACGTTTTTGATTCTCAAAAATACGAGGCACAATAGTAACTATTTATAATGCACAATCAACATGAGAGACGATCAAAACCTACAGCAATGCAATTTCAGATTTCAAGAGATCATGCAGGAAAACGATTTCTTAAAATCTTAAAGAAAGTCAATTTTTTTCTGTAAGTACTACAATCATACACAAACTAAGAAAAAGATGACTACTTAAAAGAGAAATTGACGTGCAGACACTACCAAGTGATTGGCGGTAGAAAAGTTTAGGCATCGTTTATTTTAAATTAAATAGAGTTTACGAATTATATAAAACTCAGCCTATCGTTTTCATGAATGTAACATTAAGTGTACTAAAAATAAAATATAAACTAAATTACATTTTTTTTACAAAATTTTTATATTATTATCACATTTTTTTGTAACATAAACATCTTAGTCGGAGTTATTTATTACTTTTCATAACTTTCGACGACTATAAATATATGTATATGGATTTTTTTAACTACCAACATGCATTCCAAGATAAAACGCAAACTAACGTTTCAGTTTAGCGCAAATTGATTATTCAATTTCATTTTTTTTTCTTTTGTCAAATAAAATCGTAAAACTATAAGTCCACAACCGATTTTTTAAATCTAACAGAAACATGATTAAAAATCAGTAATTTGTACATAATAAACTAAAAATCGTATATAAACACATACTTAAAAATTTACACATGCATTCACACATACTAAACTCATACATTAAAAAACAAATGTTTTAAGTCTTTACTTGTAAAAAGCACTTTTTACATTAAAAAAATGAAGTTAGATACCCTAAGATTCTTATTTGAACCGGAGAAAATTAATTTCAGATATATGTATATAATTCTATAACAGTGCAAATCACAGTCAACAAAGAAAAATCCTGAGCAACACTGCAAAAGATAAGAATTTTAAAGAGTTTTCGATTTGAATATAGAAACAGATTTTTTTAAATAATTAATTTTCTGATTAAGATGTAAGAAAAGAAGAAAATAAAGACCATCAAATTATGTATACATTGTCTATCTGAGGTTTAATAGACCAAACGCCCAGCGTTTGTCGCCAATAATCGAGGTTAAATATAAAAATATATTGTGTCAAGAAGTCCGTTTAGTGTCCCAATATTCATTGTATTATTGTTTATTATTGAAATATAAGAAAATACTATTTTATTTAAAATCATCAATTGACTTTCAAAATTATCATTATTGGAACACACGACTCAGTAATGTGGAATTCAACAGTTTAAATCGTAATAAAGAAGTAACAAAATAAATATCGCAAAATTACGAATAGGAAGAATCCACGACTGGCGATAACTTTCTAGCGTTTTGCGTATTTCGACCCGATTTTTTTTCAACTTTTCGCGTTTTCTTTTCTTTTAATTTTTGGCCAAATTTATATGCAATTAGACAAATTCGACGTCTTGAGGATACAGCAAACATCTCGATGAACGCTACCTAATTAACGGTTAAAGGTGACTTGGTCCCTTTACTTATCACCTAATTTATTTAAGTCGTGCGCGTTAGGATTTCCAGCAATCATTTAGCTGGTACTGTTTTACGAAGATAATATATTTAATTTAAGTCATTAACTACACTAACCTTTTCTCTTCTTTCTCTTTATATAATAAACTGAAACGCCAATAAAATTTTGCGTAACAACCTTTTCAATGTATCAATTATTGATTCTTGCTGATTACTCGTTTTATATCAGAAATCATTCACTATATATGATAAAATACTCGTAAGGGAAAAAATCAGTCGCTCACAGGCACAAACAAACTAAATAAATAACAACAAATTGCGCCAGTGTTCTACAGCGTTTTAGAGTAAACGCAATTACAAAAAAAAATTTTTAAATAAATAAATAAAAATCATATAATAAGAAAAACAAGAAGATAAAAAAATGAAATAAATCCATACAAGTGATACATCTACGACTAAAAGAGAGAGGCTAGGCTTGGCAATTTGCATGTCACTACTGAAAGATATGCGATTGAGTAGCTCGGTCTAAGGGAGTATTTCATACGCTTTTTACTAACCACTATATTACGTCATTTTCAAAATAAGATATAATACTCATTTTTAACAGTTTACTGTATGCAAAATACAGGCTAAAATTACTTTTAAAGTACCTATCTTTTTTTTTAATTTTACGTAGGTAAAAAATATTCATACCAACAATCATCTTACGTGAATTAGCTATTTAATAGTTTTTCTATGCATTACGACAATTTAACGTTTTTTCATTAAAAACTTAATTGCTTTGTTTCATTATATATTTCGTAGCATCAAGTACAGCGTACAACATGCTATTTATTCAAATTTAAATGATTAAATTATCTTAAGTCATCAACGTGTTATATAAAAGTAATATAAATTAATAACTCTGTTATCTATAAAATATATGCAAATTTAATATTTTTTATTTTAGTACTTATAGTTTGTAGTTTTAATTATTATTTTTTGGGTCGAAATTCATTCTATAAACAAAATGTAATGTTATCTCATGAGTAACCCTTAAACTAACAAAGAAGTACTACTATTGCATACTAGGGAAACCCGCCGCTGATTCGATTTGGTAAATGCAATGAAATACTCCGATAGTTCGAGCTTCTAATCGACAGAAGAAAAACATAAAAAAGAAATAGTATTAGAGTTGAACTCTCGCATATATAAGAAGGTACCATATATATATAAAAGTTTAATATAATATTAATAAATTGTCTTAATAATCATCGTCAACTCTTATTCAGGTGGCGGAGGTGGCGGCGGTGAGGAACTGGGCGGAGGACCGCTTGGGAGAGGCGGTGGCGGTGGCTGCAGGACAGCAGCAACAGTTGAGTCACTGACAAAATTTTCGGAACCTGGTACAAGCCTCTGCTGCTGTTGCTGCTGCCTGTTACCGGAAGGCAATGACGGCGGTGGTATACTCGTATCGATCTGTCCATCCGCCGTCATCATCATACCGGCCGCGCTTTGTGGGTACATGGCCGCGACATATTCTTGTTGTTGCATCTGATACTGATAGTACATAGCAGGGTCGAACATGCCAGGGGCCGTGTACCCAAAGACCGGCGGTGCCTGCATCGCTGGTGGATAATTGGCGAAAAAAGGGTGAGGAGGGGGGCGGGGATGGCGTAAGAAGGCTGGCGGTGGCGGCGACTGGCGCTGCTGCTGATAAGGACGGTAGCCGGCCTCGCGCATCTGCTGTAGCGAGTAGCGCTGATACGGATACTGGGGAAGCCGGGGTCCGGCCCCTCTTCCGCCTCCACGTACCTTGTCTGTGCTTCCTGGGCCGTAAGAGTTATGCCGGCCGTTTTGTCGCTCGTTCGGACGTTGTTGCATCTGCATCTGCTGTTGTTTCTTAGCTGGCGGCGCTCCAAGAGGTGATTCCATCATTTCGCGTTCGCGCTTTCTACTGTTGTTCTCTTGCAGGTCGCTGGTACTCCTGGCCAGAGCATCGGTCCGGATCTTGATCTTAAGTGGAGCCTGTTGAGGTGGTATGTTCTGCAATTGCATCTGCATCTGCGGTTGCTGCTGATGAGAGACCTCGTTAACCTTTAGCCGCTCTTTCGGTATCTTAATCTTGAGGCTACTGCTGGTTGTCGAGGAGGACGAGGTACCGATAGAATCAGAGCTCAAATTGAGCTTGTCCTTGGGTATAGTGATTTTGATAGGTACGGCACCGAGCGAAGGATTACCGCTTGTTGCACTGCCGTTGCCCTCTTCAGTCTTATTATCTTTCTCCCTGTCACTTCTATCACGATGATGCTTCTCCTTCTCCTTATCTTTATCTTTGTGCTTGTGTTTATGCTTGTCTTTTGACTTGTCCTTCTCCTTGTGTTTGTGTTTCTTTTCTTTTTTCTTTTTCTCACTTTTACTACGATGCTCAGATTTCTTATCGTCTTGTGTCATCGGTGCCGTGCTAACCAATGGTGCAGGCTCTACAGGCACAATCGGGGCTGTTGCGGTGGTCACAGGAATGTCGACCGTACACTGAACAGGACCAGTCAAGTCACTCATGTCTACGGTAGACGGCAAAGGAATCTCGGGAGGAATTTGCTGCTGCTGCTGTTGTTGCATCTGTAGGGACGATTTATCATCTTCACGTGTCTGTTGATGCTGATCATGAAGCAGCGAGGGCATAAGTGCCAGGGGCTCTTGCAACAGGGCGTTAATGCTTTGCGCCGATTTGAGTGGCGAGAAGCTGTCTTGCTTCATTCCCGGCATCTTATCGTGGAACGACAAAAAGTCACCTAGTTTAGGCTCTTGCTTCATAAACATGAAGTCCGGGGACATTTCATTACTAAGCAATTCATCTGGCAACTCTGGCTTGATCAAACAAAAGCTGGATGGATCTATCGTTGAGTATTCTTGTTTTACGGAAATGCCATCAATGCCGTTGTTCAAACCGTGATGCTGCTGTTGTTGTGATTGTTGCGATTTATGCCTCTGATTGGACATTAGTGACTGATTCGTATTCTCAAACGGCTTAACCAGTTCCATAGATGACTTAACGTCGGCGACACTCTTGTTATCTTTGGATATCAGTAACTGATTCGTATTCTCAAACGGCTTAACCAGTTCCAAAGGAGGCTTAACGTCGACGACACTCTTGTTATCTTTCACTGATTGCATGAGATCAGGAAATCCGGATGACAGTTCATGTAAATCGAAGCTCGAAATAAACCTACGCGAGTGCGCATCGAGCATCTCCAGCTGTTGCTTCGATTCTTGATCTAGACTGGTGGCGTTGGCATTGCTCTGTACCCGATGCTGCTTTTGCGAGGAGGTAGACGTTGTATTAACGTTGTTCGATAGCCTCTGTGACTTTAGATGCGGCAGTTCCGGTGTCAGCTGCATGGCGTTAGGACTGGTGAAGGACGGCATGTCCTGCTTTGGCACAGCTGGTGAGCTCCTCTGTTTTTGTTTAAGTGCTCGCGAGTGAGAGGATTCTCTGGAACTTGCGGGCGTTGGCGTAGGTGTCTTCTCCGGACTGAAGAGCGATCTATGTTTCGTGGGTGGCGGTGGCGGATTTTGCAAACCGATATTATCAGAATCCCCGACTGGTGTTGTCAAATATCCCCTGGGTTTTTTGTCGGTTTTAACGTCATCTAGATTATTGCTAAGACCCAGAGACGTAGAAGTCGATGAAGAGCTGCCGTTCTTCACCGGTAGACTACTGCTTTTGGAGATCGGCAAAGATTTTTGCGAAATTTGAGAAGCTGAAACAGGAGCGCTGGGCGATTTCTCAACACTGAAAGCAGTTTGATTGACGCTTAACATTTTGGATTCTGATGAATGGGTCGAATTCGCATTCGGCAATGGCTTTTCCGACTGGTGCCCGTATTTGGACGGATGATGCGATTGTTTAAGCATCATCGCCGCATACTCCTCTTTCAGAACCTCCGCCCTTGGTTTTGGAGGAGGCAGTGGTTTCTCTATGAGCTTACGCACTTCCTCGCTTCGTTGCTCCAAAATATCCGGCTTTTTTGAAGATGAGGCCGAGGACGAAGACGATCTTGATACCGCAGACACCGCATCAGGGTACTTGGAATAAGGCTTTGCGTCTTTCTGCTGCTGTGGCTGCTGAGGTTTGCTGCCGTGCCTCAAGTCATTTCCCCGACCATCATGGGGCTTGTGCACATTGTTGCTTAACTTTTCGGGTGGATGGACGGTAGACGAGTCTTGAGAAATGTTGTTAAGGGTTGATTCCAGGGAGTTATCAAGGGTATGATGCGAGAAGACGGTTCCTCCACTTGTGTTACTTGACGAGTTATACTCCCTGGGCATTCTCTGTCGGTCCCTATTAGGATCACGAGGTTGATTGCTGCCACTGCTACTGCCTGTAGAATGCCTCTGCGGCAACATCTGTGAGGAGGATTTGATATCTTGGCGTGAGCTATGATGGTGGTTGTGATGCACATTTTGCTTCATGCTGCTCGAGGAGGACGAGGAGCTTGAATGTTTATTGGGCACGTTAGCAGAAGATGAACTCTGCTTGTGGTGATGTGAGTGGTGTTTGCTGGGGTCCGCATTGAGCGAGACATTCGACGAAGAGTGTGAGACTGCAGACGCTTTCTCACGCTCACGTTCCGCTCGTTCTTTTTTTTCACGGTACTCCCGGTAGTCGACGGATGAGCGACCTGACATTGACGAACTAGACCTTTTGCCAGAATCCGTTTCAGACTTGGTATCGGGATGGAACGGTCGACTTGATTGGAAGGACAAGCTGCCATCAGCATTTGCTGGAGATTGCACTTTGCGCGGTTCAGCATCCTGAATGATTAAAATTTAGTATTAATAAGAGTACCTTGAAAAAACTGAATGATAGATTGAATAACATATATAAAAAAATGAAACAGTTATACTTACAAATGGTGAATTAGAGACTGCCGGATGATTCATATTAGGGCTTTGGTTTGCGGATATACTTCGAATTTTACGCTTGAGCCTTGAAGGACACTTGTCGAATATGTGCAGAAATTCTCCAGTGAGTTGTCCTAACAATTCAGACGTCACCGTTTTGTCAACATACCAGAACCAGTACTTTCCTTCATTACTTTGTGGTATCTATGAAAAATCGAAAAAGTAATGAATGCTCATTATCTTTTTCGTTACGCCGGTTTGGAATACTAGTATGTATACTTACTTCCCAGTTTGACCATTTACACGCTAAGTGTATACAGAAACAAGCCACGACGGTTGGTTTGTATTGAAGACACATTGTCGTTAAATGCAAACTGAAAATAGAAAAATATTTTTCTTAAACTTTCTCATAAACATCAGTGGTTAGTTAATAATTTTACAAAAAAATATTTGTCATTTTATCGCAGAAAAAAATTTGATTATGATCGCGTATAATTAGCATATTTGATTCCAAATTTTTTTCGGTGATACAAATGATAAATCAATGAAGAAGTATCAGAGAACTATATTATTGCAAGAAAGTTTATTCTAAAAACAATGTTGATTACATAAAAATCACTAGTAAAACGATAGAGATTTTGGAAATTTATGGAAGAACACTTCTTTTGCATGTGTAATTTTTTAAAGACATTAAACATTAACATCACTAAATATTGATGTATCTTGCATATAAGTAAATACTTCTCCTGATTAACAAAATAAATATGACTTATTAAGATTAGTTACATTTAATTAAAAAAAATATATAAAAAAATTAATATATATATATATATATATATATCACGAACAATTAAAATAATAAATTAAATAAATAATGTGAAGATTGCACCCATATAATGTAACGTTCATTTTTTTTTTAAACATATGATTTACCTGATTTTTTAAATCTTTCCGCATTGATTTTTTTTGGATTTATAAATAAAACTTCGGATCGCGTTGGCATATGTACTCTTGTGCCAGGAATTTTTACGACTTTTATCATGCAACATTCCATACCATAATAAACAAGTACTTCACAAAAATGTGAAGCATTTGCACAAAAATGGTCTAGTAAAGAACGCAATTTAAACTTTACTTATTTCAATAATTAAGTGAAGAGAAATCATTGAAATAAAAGGATCAGAATATTGCACAAAACTTGTCGAAATTCTTAACGTGGAAATAGATTACAGCGGGCATCTTATATGATCTGAAGACCGCTTAGAGTAAAATTTATTAGGAAAATGTGTAGCCACCTGTTAGATGCCATGAAGTACGAAGTCTGGGCTAAGTCCTTGCTTGCTGAAAAGAAAAATAGTGGTTGAATAAAACCTGCATGATTACTCAACCACGTTTAAATAACAGAACAGTATTTTAAAAGTACTTTTTGAACTTGTTATTTATATATTGCTATGAAGAATTAAATATTAGTTATGTTATAATTTTCTATTGAAAGAGTTTTTCTTAATTAATAGGAATAAAATGATTAAGTACATATTAAATAGTATAATTATTCAAGTGCTTTTAAAATACTGCTAAGATATTTTCGTCATGGTAGAAACGAATTAAAATTCAAAGAAGTTACCTTTTACTAGGTGACAACACCTAACAACATGTGTGTGAGGATGGTCAATAGCAACATCGAACCCCAGAGTTTGTAGCAGAACATTCTCATTGAACACTAAGTCTTGAGCTTGTTCCAAATATTGCTAAAAATTGAAATATCAATAAATAATTTGATTTACGGAGAAGATTATGTAACCGATTTGTTAATGAATAAAATATTTCAAGAAATACTTCAATCATCAATTTATTGATTAAATTAATAGCTTAACACGTTTTGTTCTGTTTCGGTATTCTTGTTTACATTTAGAAATCGATAAAAGATAAAAAATGTTTCTTTACCTCAGACTTTGTGTCAAGAGGTGGTGTATCTCGATGAAGACACATATGGGCCACTTTGATGACGTGTTCCAACTTTCTTGGCTGCTCCTCCACCTTTGCTGCAAGGAAAAGAGCTGCTGCTGCTATCGAGTTCCTGTGGAACTGTGATAACGAGTGGAAAACGTAGAAGCGATGCATGTACACAATTGCTGTATTGATACATAATTGCGATCTGTATATATATATATATATAGTAGTTAAGGAAAATTTCTGAGTTGTTGACTTAATATAAAATTATTATGTAAAATATAAAATATTGATACAGGAGTATTTGGGTAAAGATAACTGCTCACATTTTGTCATTTGAAAAAAAGTTGAAAATAACAATTAAAGGTTTAAATTGCAGAATTTGAGAATCGAAATGTAAGACGATGATTCTCAGGAAGGATTATCAACTATTAGTAAATAAATAAATTATCGAAGACAGACTTAGATAGATAAAACAATTCAATATCTAACTATGAATTTAAGTAAAATAAGTATATACATTTTCTTTCTACATTGTAAAATGATACAATGCTAGAAGAAATAATAATAACACTAACAACAAACAAATAAAATTTATAAATCCTGCAGTATTAGTCATTTGACTATTAATCAGTGAAAATTTCCACTTATCTATCCTCAAAACACTGATAACAATCTAGCAGCATAACCTTAGTCATCAGAATAATCAGAATTGGGATTTCTAATAACATTGAAACAACAACCTTTGTTGATGTATAGATTAAGGAACAAGTATATGCAAATTATAAAATTGAAATCAATAGTAAAATTTTGTAGTGATATAGCAAACATAGAAACAATAGTTAGTAATGTAAAACAACAATGGAAGTAAAAGCCATTTTTTGTGGTTCTCTACAATTTGGAAACAATAAATTTTTAATAACTAATTTTTTTTAACAAATTCTAACAGATATTTATAGATACTTGTATATGTGTAAAGTATCAAATATATAACAAATATTGTTGAACAAAATGTAAGTAATATCATTGAATATAATGACTAGAACAAACATCTTATATAGCAATGTAAACAAAGCTTTCATAAGTAAATCATAGCACCCATCTCATAATTAGCTCAGAAAATCACTTTCTTTGTCCATTTAAGCATCTACACAGATTTTCTCTGAACTTGACCAAATACTCAAACAGCAACTCTTGCTATCCTACACTGTAGATAAACCTGCAAAATGTCACCCTAAAATAAAAAAAAACGATGTAACTTCAACATCATACCCCTGAGCATCTACAACACTTGCATTCGTATCAAGCATCCTTCAACATCATGAATCCCTAAATAATCTATAAACGTGATATTAAACAAAACAAACAAAAACAGCTAAGAATCCCGGAGGAAACCGTCAGTGGAGTCTTGCGCTCGTGGCTGACCTGCTTAGTCGTCCTCCTTAGTTGGTCTGAGTCACACGGCTGCAGAGCGAGAGAGAGGGAACGAGAGCCAGAGAAACCGTCTCGTGGAGGTTACGTGGCCTCCGCCCTGGCTTTTTCCCCTCGTCGCTCAGGTTGTTCCCCTTACATACTTATACCGCGAGACGCTGCTCGTCACAGAGAACAAGACAAGCCCGGACGTCCACAATAATGCAGACATTCTAGAAGCCACGCGAACTATTGAAAATGAGTAACTAAAGAGAGAAAGAGAGAGACATGGGGACGCGTGACCTCGGCTCTCCCTACGTTCGGCAACGTGCTTGGCACCCACGTGAAAACCTAAGCGCCCAGGTGGTCCAGGAACGTCGGGGGAAGTTGAAAATGACAAAAACGCGAGCAGTTGAGCAGTGGGAGGCAGACGGGTGAGGGGAAAAATCATGTGGAATGTTGCGTGCGTGCAAGGCACACGCGCGCACGAGTAATTTGTTTGCATGAATCAAAGGATACACGACGAGCCGTTGTCCCATATCCTGGATGAAATTGGCCGCTTGCTGGCGGTAGCTCAGCTCCTTATCTGCGTCGATGCCGCATTTTCTGCTCGGTGTATTTGCAAGCTGTTCCTTGGTGAAGTACCATTTTTCGTCAGCCGCCATTTATATGTACACAGTTCGGCACTCCGCGCGACTGCGGCGGCCAGCAGGCGGCGGGCGGCAGCTAAAACTGCTGCGGCACACTTCACGCCGTTTGCACTGCTACACGAACACAACGACGCACACAACAACATATATGTATATCGCGCCGCGCGAGACTATTCGATTCGATAATGTAATAGTAAGCACAGGCACTGCTATATTCACATATATAGGTATATGCTCAAACACACACGCGAGATACGCGAGATCGACTGGAGACAGTTTCAGGGAACATGAACTGCAACTGGATAAAGACTGAACGCTCTTGCTTCCGGTCAGTCAAGGTTTGGCAAGCTGCGACGACGTGCAAAAACTGACTGTGCTTTGGTGCTCTTCACAACCGCTGAAGTGGCGCTGCTGGAGATGTCGACGACTTTCTGCTGCTACTTGCGGCTACTGCTGTGGAGGAGGGAGAGGTTAGATTCCGGACACTGCACTATATATTATATACTTATACAAGTTAATATGCGGGGAGTGGCGGGTCTAGACCCTCAGGGATCGGGTGGCTCAGGTATAAAAGTTCAAATTTTCGGAACTTACGATGACGGTAAGAACTGAGTTTGAAAGGCGGAAACCACTGGCTTCGAGAGCTCGACAATATTCGACGTTGTGCCGCGAAATTCTATTGTCGAGAGGGGTGGTTATGCACTTGGCGAAAATTGACATTTTCTTTACAATAATTGAATTTATCTCTTTTTTCAAACAACGCGTAAATATTGTAAATAAATGTAAATTTTCATGTATGCATGAGTAAGCGCATACATTTTTGTAAAGTTGCATAAAAGTAGTAATTCACTGCTACTTTCGTTGATAATCAATGGAAATAGAGTATAATATCGTCAAAATTATGGAGATTGAAGAGATATTATCATGCAATTGTCAAATTCTGTGAGGCAATTTGCAACTTTATAAATACTTATTTATGCAAACCATTTTCGCATCGCCATTGTCTAATTTAGCGCGTAGTAAATACTCTCGTTGCTCGCGAAGTTTTCAACATTTGTTCTATTATGAATGTTGTTTATATGAGTATTTTAACGCCCATTGATAGAGCTCGGTGAAATTTCAAATTTGATGAAGGTCTTTTATTTATTTGTATATTATTAAACTTTCGTTAACCCGTGTTTTTAAAAATGCTTCACGTACCTTACGAAAATCCTCCTTTGATGCTTATAAGCATGCAATGTCCAGTCAATAACCACGAAATCAAAATGCTTAAACAGTACTATACCTATAGGTACGTACACAAAACATTGAACTTCACACACCAGAAGCTAAAGATCACCGGGGAAAACAACACAAACACGAGCTACTGTGAACTAAGAGCGATTCAACTAGATAGACAAACCGATCTTCGTACTTGTGTGGCTGGTGCACAACTAAAGTCCGTTGACTCCATAGGTACGCGGCAGGACGACACGGAGTCCAAGCTGTACATTTGCGTTCCTTAACTGTACATATACTTCAATATAGAACTTTCATCAGTGTAAGGGTCGTTTACGGGGAACCTTTTTTCATTCGCCGGAGGATTATTTCCGATATTTGTCTAGACCCTTTTATGATATATGCATAAGTATATACACTCGTACCGAAGACGCGAATATATTGCAGGTCATAAACGCGCCGCCGGCCGCAAGTGGAGCGGCATCATATTCCCGCGCTGCAAATGCGTTTTACTCATATACCTGCGCGTCAGACAGAAAGGTGCAGCTTTTGCGACGCGTCGCATTTGCGCCGTCTTATAGTAGAATAGGCCCAGGGGGTGTAGTCGCGCCAGAAACCGGGTTTTCCCAATGCGTAAATTTATAACAGCCGGCGACCGTGCGTACTAAACTTATATTGCCGAAACCTATATAAGTAGGGATGTATTCGTAAGTAAGTACTCGATAACATTGAAGCGACTTTGGTCTGTTTACAGAAATACGCGACTGATATTTTGAAATGACGCACATTCGTCAAATACCTTAACGGGACAGATCATTCAAAACTAGTAGACTTTGTTTGTTTTCTTTTTTTAACTTTCATTCAAAATTCGGATGTTACGAAACGTGTTTACAGTTTCAATGTCATTTCACTGCAGTTTGAGAAAATAAATTATTCGTGGATTGACTTTTACATTATTATTATTTCCCGTTTAATCAGTTTAATCATTGATGCATTAGTTATTGATCGTTTGAAAAAAACTTAATTTATCCAGATCTTGTCAATTTAAATTGTATACATTGTCTGTTGCGACACAAAAAAAAATCTAAACTAAAATAGTTTTACTACTGCGTCTTTACGGGGTAGTGAAGCATTTTTGTCCTTATAAAATTGAATATTATAAATTGTGTGACAAATTGAATATAATAAAATGTGTAAAACAAAGATTTTTTTTCTTATAGAATAATATTTATTTCGAGAATATTGTTTCATAAACAAAATCAATTAATAATGATAAATTAGTTGATTGAGGTCAAATTATACAAGTATGTACCTTGAAAAATGGCTGAAAAGAGTCTGAAGTGAAAAATATAACAAATCATTCATACATCTTGATGATAATTTAGCATCTTGTATGCGTTGCATATAATAATAATAATAATAATAATAATGATAATCATAATCAATAAATATACGTAGTCTGATGGAAAAGTATACGGGTTAATTCAGTTATGACGGTACGCGGTAGAGTAACACAGGTGTCATTGTTATGACTCTGAAGCCTATTTGACTACTGTATATCATACTGACCGTCACAGAAACCGTCAAAGATACTTTTCGGACAGGCTTCGTACACGTAAAAAACATATACAGCATAATATTAAATAATCTCTTTTTTTCTAAATATACAAGTTGAGTTTTGAACTGAGTATACAATATAAATAGGAAACAAATTGAAGTGCGTTATATAACGTCATTAGATATATGTTTATAAATATATTGATGTAAACCATGAGTGAAAAACAAAATAATATAAATTTATTCGTCGTCTTTTCTACTGAAAAACTCAGTATAGAAGCACATGACGTATAATACAGAGGAAAATTATGAAAAATGTAAAAAGAAAAACAGTGTCAAAAACATATAAATATCAATCAATAATTGTATATGTATATATATATATATATATATATATGTGTATAAGTATATGATGTAAAAAAATCTTCGAAATTTCACCGAAGCACTTCGGATGCCATAAGAATATAAAAAAAATATCTTCCTCTCGTCGAGTGCATGTATCGATTCGAGTCCTCTCCGCATAACAAGCTCGCACCCCCGAAAACGTAAATACACAACAGCATGCCCGTCCCCCGCCCCCTTCAGAGTCGAGCGTGAAAACTGTATACAGTATACGCACACAAATACATAGCGAGGGGCTATATGCACTTTTAAAACATCGTAAAAACGAGAAAAGTTTCACGAAGTTACGGAACATTGCGTCATGTTCGAGCGCGAGCCGTATCGACATAACCAAAGAAAGAGAGAAGCCAAGAGAACTCGTGCTATGCTCACCACCAGCATCACACACTCCACACTGCAGCACATCAGCAGCGTGTGCGATCAAAAATATCACCTCTCGCCCGACTAATATTATTATTCTTATTATTATCGCACGATCATGATGGATTATAATATGAATGTTTAATATAGATTAATATTATTATTGCGGGTAAGAGAAAAACCTCGTCGTGTGTTTGTGCAGCAGGAAGCAACACCACGGCGTCCTCTCGCGCTGCCAAAGCTTTGTAAGACCGAGCCACTCACGAGTACGGCACGGCAGCTATACCTACGCACGCACGTACGCACGCAAGCAAACACGTACACACGGATGCTTGGGCTGTGTGTTGGGCAGTTGGATTTACGTGTTATACGGTACGCCTATGCTTGTAGTGGTGCGAGAAAACGTCACGAGGAGAGGGACGCGCCTGCGCGTTGTGCACCAGCCGAGGGTGAAATACGACATGATGATATATACAAGCCATTACAAGGTATACCTATTATAGGCCGAATGTGGAGCGCCGAGCAAGTACGGAAATAATTTTGGGCGGATATAAGTACTGAATGGGGACAATTTTCTTCTCCTCACTTTATGACCTTCTAGCGATGGGACGTTCGCTCGCTGACTGTATTTTCTTCGAGTTGCAATTATTTCGGGGAAGAGGGAGGGGGCTTTTTTCGATCCTTTTCCAATTGGAATCATTATCAGAATTTTCGAGGCTGCATCAGACACAGAATCCGTGGGCGTCGACCTTCACTTAAATAATAACTAAACCATCAGCCCGTCCATTATCATGCTCACCTATATAATTAGAGAAGAGAAAAGCCCTTGAAATACAACCACAAAAGCGATATCAGGGAGCCCTGTCTAAGTATACCGGCGGGCACAATGTGCATGTACGTGCGATCGCTATATACTGCTTAGGAACACGTACGAAGTACCTATACTCATATGCACGATGTATGTATGTACCTATTACAGCAACAAACAACAATAAAGGGAAAAGCCGTCGCGTAAAATCGTGAGAGCGCGCTGCAGTCAGCGAGAATTCGCTCGCGCACGTTATCCGCGGCACTGTGCTCCAATCTCTCGCGGCGAGAAGGTCTCCCTCTCACATACGATAGTACGGACGTACGAGGTATATAGCATACCTATATAGGTATACAATAGCCGCGAGTCTTGCGAGTGACTAGCGAGTCCGACGTGTATATATATACGCAAGAGAAAAAAAGGAAAAGCTGAAACCTGCCGCGGAAGCGCGTATGTACTTTTCTCTCTCTCTCGCTCTCTTTCTCTCTCGCAAAATTTGCGCTTACGTACTCTCTCTCTCCTGCACCTCTTTTTCTTTCTCTCTGTCTGTCTGTCTCTCTGTGCGTGTACCCCGGGGGAGAAGCTGCAACAGCCGAAGATTGTACGTGGAGGTGAGCGAGTAGTCGTTCGGGCGTCGATCGTCAGCTACTCTCGGTTATCATTATTATCGGGCGGCTCTGCTGCTGTTCTGTTGCTCACCCTCCTGATCTGCTGCTACAACTGCTACTCGTGCTGGATTTTTTGACGCGTAACGCGGGCTTGCTCTGCTGTTGTGCGCGAAAACAAATTGACGGGACGACGGCGAGCTACGACAACGCACACGACGCACAGCGCAAAATGGCCGAGGCCTGACCTGCCGTCTTCTTCTACACCGCGCTTCTCAAGTTGACGATTGAATTTCGACGAGTTTTCGGTGAAAAGGCTGGCTTTCGCCGGGATCGATTGCGAATTATTTTTTCTTTTGCCGTGCCGCTGACTTTTTACCCGAAACAGCGGCTTGAAAGTCGGATGAGATGTTGTTTTGATCGGTCGTCTCGGTGTCGCCATTTTGCGCGGTAATTTTGAATTTCGGGTTTCGGCCTTGCCGAAAATTTTGAATAAACTAATCGCTAGTGTGGAATGTACATTATCAATGTTGTATGCGCGTTTGTCTTTTTACTTTTCGCCTCGTAACTGACGGATAATTTTATTTCCAGGTAGGACATGTTTCGAGTCCCCAAGGCCACAATGCCGGCTCCAACCATGTTACCTTTGAATGCATTTGCAAAGCAATCAAAAGAACACCGCCGCTGTTCTTATTCATCGTACGAATGCAACCAAGCGTGTCTGGACACTTATTCATACTGCTCAAGGCACATTTTAGAAGATGCCAATGCTCCTTTCAAGCAGTGCTGCTTTATTTATAATGTTAATGGCCGCAAGTGCCAGAATCCAGCACCCAAGATTGACAGAAGAGATGTTTCGTAAGCATAATTAAAAGTTTTCCTCTTTATTCCTAGAATTCACGCTTTTGACAATTAAAATTATTAGTATATTTTTCATTAGCTACTGCGCGGAACATACCAGGAGAGCACAAATTGTAAGAAATAAATCTAATACCAAACATTCTTTGCCAGAAAGTCCAGAAACTTTGATACTCGGTCTAAGCCACTATGTTAAAACAACGGATTCAAATATAAAGTCAGAAAATAGGGAAGAAGGAAAAGTTAAAGTTTTAAATCCATTTGGTACGGTATTATTTACATAAATCGTAGCATTCCTCTGTTATTAACTTTTATTCAAATATTTTATTCCATTTGAAGATCAAATTGATGCATATAGAGTAAATGCAAAAGGGCCAGATATTCTGGATTACGCCAGTTCTTCTGACAGTGATGTTGAGCCTACTTTGATTAGTGACACCATAAAAGGAACATACCTAGAAGACAGTGATAATGAAAGCTTACATAGTCCTGAAGAAGATCCATTGAGGTAACTATTATACAACCATACTTGTACTTTTAGTCAATTCAGTTTAATGAAATTTCTGTAAATCTTGTGAGTTAACTGATGCTATCACTCTGTCAAAATTATTTGGTACAGAATGTGATTAAGCAATAATTCTCAAATACAAATATAATAAATGCGTTGTACTGATCTTTGCATAATGTTGTGAAAAAGTACAAAGTCATAAACGCTAATAACACGAATTAAACATTTTTAAAGGCATGCGGGAGTATATACAGCAGAAGAAGTCGTTTATATCGCCAGAGAAAAATTAATGAGGCTACAGTCACTATATCTTGATCAATTCAAAAGGCTACAATACACTTTGAGAGAAAAAAGACGAAAATATTTGCATGCTTTAAAAAAAGAAAAAGAAACGTTGTGTAAGTAATGAATTGAATCGCTGATTAATCATTTATTATATCTATAATGTTTTATAGGCAGTATTCACGATCAAGCAAAGGACTCTGCAAAGGAAAAGAAAATTTATGAAAAACTTAAAGCTTTAAATAGCTATCACAGGCGAAGTGGTGTAGAAGCTATTCTGTATAAAAAGTCTTTAGAACGACGAGCACAAGTAACGGAGGGTCCAGTACAAAAGCCTCCTAGTATGCAAAAATGTATTTTTACTGAAGGTGGAGTTAAATGTGGAGAAAGAACATTACCTTCTTCAAAATACTGCCGTAAACATATACTTAAGGATCAAAATCAAGTATTATTCAAAGCATGTGGAGCAATAGAAGCTGATATGCAATGTCACGAACCAGTGCCTGTGATATTTGATACGAATTGTGTTTTTCACGCTCAAGTACCAAAAGAAATTAAATTGGAGTCCATGAAAGTAAGATATATATTTTATGTCTATTATTGTAATGTTCAACTCGATTATAACCAATGTAATTAAATCATAGGTGAAAGAAGAGAAACAAGAACAACCGCCACCATTACTACCATCATCAGTCTCAACAGATCCAACGCAAGAAAAACCAGCAATGGAAATTGACGTTATAGGTGATAATGTGGAAATTGATCCCGACGATGACATGGCAGGCATAATGCGCGAAATGAACGATGTCGTGAATAAGACGTCTAATTTCAATGAGAGCATTACTAGTGAGACAAGCACAGATACAGCGTTTAGTCTCTCAGCGCAAGTAAACGATAAGGACGATTTAGTAACAATGTGAGCATAATTTCCCAATGCACACATTAGTAATCACTCAGATGTATGTACAAATGTTAAACAAAAATCATGTAATATTAAAATTCGCCTTGCTACGGTATCATTATTTATTATATATTAAAATAGATTATTTGTAAATTTTTCAACTAATGATTACGAAATGTACAAAGCTTGTTAAATAATTTTATAAAGAAAATGTTAACTTTAATTCGTATATATTATTAAATTTCCTTACCTGAATTATTACCAATGTATCTGAGGATAATGAGTAGAAGAACCATATTTTTAGTAGAATACATCATACGTTTATTAGCACCCCTTAAAATACAAATCACTTTATTTTTTGCAATGTGGCTTTCTTTTATTTATAGAATACATATTGTTGCGTCTACGAAGACTATCCTCGCAGAATCGAACATCAAATACGCGAACGATTCTAACATTTAAATCGTTGCACTTGTAGTAGTAATCTGAAAATCATCCTTAGGGTTGAATTTCGAGTTGCTATTTTAAGCTTTAGATTCTTTAGTTTTACATCCTTTTGTGTTAACTGCATCCTATATCTTGTATGGGAGCTTGTTTACGTTCACGGATTAAAAAATTCATACATAATTGTATGTATGTAAATTATTTACAAGAATTACGTTAATTTGTAAATAACGTTTCAAGTACCATTGTTTGAAGTCTAGTATTTAAAACAAAATTTAATCGCGTAGTTAGAGAAGTTTTGAAATAAAATACATACTTTGCTACACTTCTTTTCCGTTCTGAAACTTAGAGATAATAAAATAAGTATCGAAAAACTTTCTTAGAAATTTATATACACGACCGTCATTAAAATTTCACATAATCATTATACAAAATGCAATCCCTATTTTTACACCGGTGGTTCGCCTTTAAGATTAAGTAACTCGTGAACCGTTAAAATTGAGACATATGTAAAAATCTGAATTGCGCATAGAATCCTGTTTCATTAACGGGTTTTCTTTATATATTTTGTTATAAAATAGATGTGATTGTAGCTACTTATTCTTTCACAAGTGTAAAGAAAATATATACGTTTGTACAAGTTATCTCCCACTTTTTCACCTAAACAAACAATACACTTTTTTCAAAATAATAATAATACGATGTTGATCTGAAATTGCGTGATCGCATTTCAAATAATATTCAATGGCTATTTTTATTGCTGTTAAATTTTCCTCATAAATATTAATAACTAACATCATTTTCGTAACAGCTCGGGAAGTTACGGTCGGCAGGAACGTTAGATAAAAATTGCTTCAAAATATTTAATAAGCATTTTTTGTCTAAAATGTGCGTGTGTATATAGTTCTCGCTAGGTTCAACTAATAATGAATGTCGAAATGTTAAGCTGAATGCAAATTATACTTACATTCACTCACAAAGTATGCTCATCGTTCCTTTTGGCTATATTCGCACTTTGCATAATATTTCGCACGAAAATTCTTTTAAAGCAGTACACTAATTAAACTTAATAGCATGTTAAACTAACTAAAATATCGTTTATTATTTTTGCTTACTATTGTTATGCTTTTGCACGATATTCACTTTATAAAAATTAATGTAATTATTTTAAGAATGCATTATTTGGGCGAAGGTTCTAATTAAATGCATATAAATATATTGTAATTGCCAAACTATTATATTTACTTCAAGTTTCAGTAATGAAGAATAAGTATATTATTTACCTTTCAATTCCTTATTTAGTGTTTGTATTTTTGTTCGCATTTTTTAGGCACGACTGAGACACGGAAATACTTTATAGTTTCGTGCGCGAAAAATGTATGAGCTACGATGTCTCACGCAATTTTCAACCGATCGGACTCAAATTTCAAAAACCTCCTCTCGCAAAAACTAAAAAACTATTTTTTATTCCGACCCTCTATGTCGTTTTAAAATGTAAACACTTTTGAATAAAAATTTAATTGTGATGAAATTATCTCTAAGAGACTTCAGTCAATCGGGCTCAAACATTTTTTAGAACTCTCTTCATAATAGTAAGCTGATGGTCCTATTTTGAACCTGATCCCTAGTATATATACCGAATGCGGTCAACTTCAAAAATCATTAAAAACGGATTTTGGGCTGTATCTTTAAATCCAAGCATTCTAAAAAAAATTTAAATACATAAGTTGTAGATCTTTGAAAAATAAAACATTTTACCGTAGCAAATATACTTTTTAAATATTATTTCCCAAAGTATAGTCCAAAAAATGATTTTTGATATACCTAAATTGATAACATATTGATAACAATTGACAACAGTTAAAATGATACAAGTATAAAACGCAAATTTATAATAGCCAAGCTAAAAAAGGCGAGTGCCAGCGGTCGTGCCTCAGACAGCGGCCTAGAAGGCCCGTAAAGACCAAAAGGCCGCGTGTGGCGCGCTAGTTTTACATAAATTTATTTAGAGAGCTATTAACAACGATTAAAGAAACAATTCGCAAACTCATTTAAGGTGGCTTCGAAGTTTGCTTTAAAAACATAGATTATCACTGAAACTGTACAAAAAAGTCCTTTAGATATCAATTTTCGAATATCCGTAAAAAAATCTGGGGCTAACATCTTAATTATGGAAAATCATGAGTATTTGACAAGTCATTTTTAACACGTAACCTTTTGGAACCGATTAGTTTATCTTTTTCACGAGGAATTTAACGCCTAAGAAAAAATATATTACCTTTTATTTTGATATTAGTCGAATCATTTTTTAATAAACTTCTGAAAATTAGTTTTTGATGCTAGTTTATTTTACATTAGTTAAAGGAAATAATTGAACTAACATTTGCAAATAACGTCGAAATCACCTTAAATAGAGCTTGATTTTTCATATATTTCTTATCAGTGAAACTACAATACTGCAAATAAAGTTTATGTGCATTTTTCATCATTGTTCCCATATTTATGTTTAAAAATCATTTTTGATGGATTTATGCGATTATTGATGAAAATTAATTGTACGCAATAATTTTCTTAAACTAAAAATAAACAAAATTCACTTTGCATTTAATAAAATATGCAACTAAAATCTACACTTAATTCATGAAATTATGAGTATAATAATGTTTAAAAAAGAAAAGAAACGAGTCACATAATTAGTAAATAAATCGAACGATGACAATGAATAACGTGCTTCTATTTTCAAATATATAAACGAAGACACATCCATTATCAGCTTTTGTGCGTATTAATCAAAATTCTTTTATCAAATGAGTAAACAAAATATATATTTTTTCATTTAAACAAATGTTCATCTCAAACGCACTCTACAACGATATTTAACGACATCTTTGTAAGTATTTTTCGTTTTAAGTTTTCTTTTGCGCTGTAACTTACCGAATGCCATACGCTTTAAATTCTACAACTTAGATAAACTTAAAATGTGAGCTGCACAACTTTTTACACTAAGTTTGTATTATTTTCTCATTCCAGTACATGCTATGTGCAAATATTTCAAGTATGCTCACGCGCACTTATTCGAGTGAAATGTAAATGTACCCGAAGAGATACTAAATTCTTGTCATTCAAACCGAAAACTAAAACTTACACTCCTGTTGTAATTGAACTCTTAGGCTCCGGATGGACCACAGATTATCCGTTATTTGACTTATGTACTATCTTGTATTGTAAATAAGTCCGGCTTAAATTTAGCTGCTGCTGAATAAGTGTTGGAGATCATGCTCGTAAAGTGCAATAATCAACATAATGCCGATGCCACATATCAGTCCTGCCGCTTGTAGAAGACACTGCCAGTGAGCACCACGTGCTACTGAGTGATTTGAAGACAGTTCAGGAATCTGTGAATATTGTGATACTTAAATTAAGTTCCGTCATGTTTAATTTATAGTTTTTAATTTTGAAAATTAAAAAAAACGTACCATATCAACAAGAGCTATGTAAATGAACATGCCAGCAGCTGTAGCAAACATCCAACTACTAGCAGCTGGTGTAGCACCAAGTAATACTCCAAAGACCATGCCAAACAGACAAAGTACCGACGATAACAGATTATAAAAAACAGCTTGTTTGGCACTCATGCCTGCCTTCAATAGAACCGCGAAATCACCTAAACCGCAAAAAATCGTATGATTATTCGCGTCAAATAAACTCTTACATCATTGCAAGAACAATGCTTACCTAATTCGTGAGGCAATTCGTGGCAGAACACAGCAATGGTCGTTGAGAATCCTCCCGCTATATTTGCTGAAAACGCAGCGCCTATAGCCATTCCATCGGTAAAATTATGTAAGCCGTCGCCCATCACAACCATCCATGCGACACTCGACATCGAATCAGGCGTAGAATGTACGTGACCTAAAGGACAATTTCCGTTACAATATTAGCATATTGAAAAATAATTTTTGTAATAAACTGATCTAAAAGTATATTACTGTGTGAATGTCCGTGGCCGTGATGTTTGGCTTCGTGGTCTCTGATAATCACAGTATAACTTTCCGTTTCATTCAATGGTACATCGGAACCATCGACAGCTTTCTTTGTATCGATGTGCGAATCGATGATCACACCTTCGCCTAGTTTCCAATCTTCGCCTTTTTTCTCGATATCATTCGGCATAATCTTATTGGAAACTGAAGTGCAATTGGTAGAATTGCAAGTTAAAGGCTTCTCCTCCTCAATAGTCTGCGGCCTCTCGTGATGATTATGTTGATGACTATGAAGATTATCTAAAGATAATAATGAAATATGTTGTGTAGTAAAAAATGACACAGATAACGATTATTTCTTTAGGATTAACGTTACCTTGAGTTTCAGTGGCGATTTCTCCGTAACAATACGGATACGTCGAGTATTTGTGTTTGCAAAGTTTCTCACCTACAGTGTTACTGTTTCCTGCATCAGACTCCCTCATTACTCTGACACGTGGTGGTATCTATGATAATTGCAAATAAACATATTACTTCTTGTATAACAGAAAAAAAATTGCTTACGATTATAAATGAACTAAGATGAATATCCAAATAAACTGCACACTTCTACTCACTTGACTTGATCTACGACTCTGCTGATTGTATTTCCTCCATTCAGATATAATGTTCAATGCTTTTTCGGTGAAGAAAAACATAACTAAGCCTATCATCGCTACAAATCCTTTCCACATATTCGTGTTATGATCATCTTGATTATGATCTACAGATAAATGCGTTTGACTATTTTCATGAGAATGACTATGTTGTGATTCCGACATCATTGCCTAAAAGTAGTTTAGACAAACAAAATAAATAACTACACTATGAAATCATAAAAACATATGTGTTGATAAACAATAATGTGTGTATCTGAGTAAACGATAAAACAATCTAAGGTGATACGAGTATATATTATGATTGATAATTAGAAGAAGATATATTAACTATCAGAGACGTGGGCGAAAAAGAATTTGTCTTGCACCGACACTTTGATTACACAATTACTGTTAACTCTAGCTCGAAGATTACGAAAACTTTTCGTCGACTTACATGAGGTAATAAGTGTATAAGAGCATCTCCGCAGAGAGTGCCGACGGCGAGGGCGACCAGAAACTGCAGCAGATTATGATAGTAACTCTTGCCCATAACAGGTATCACAGCAACGCCCAGAAGACCGCAAAGACTGATCACCAGTATGCTCACGGTAGAGTACACCCATACTGCAAATAATTGAACCATTAGTCGGGACCAAAAAATATAAAAGTATAAATATGCACTCGTCTATATCTTCATAAAGAGAAGCGTACCTTGGAACATGTTGCGCGTATTCTCTTCTGCTTCCAATTCGCCGATCTCAGAGGCGTGAAAGTCCTCTTTGACGCGAATGCAGCCGGCCCGCTCGGAAGCCGATACCGCGACGAGCTGATAAACCAGTGCCGGGCATACACGTTCGAATAGCCAGCCAGGTAGCGTTGTACCGTTTGTCGTCGCCGACTCGTACATTGCATCGTCCGATAAGGCGGTTAGCAACTCCTTGCTGCTCAAGCACTGTAATAAGAGAGATGGAAAAAAATCGATGAGTTTTTTTAAGGTGAGCAGTCTTACGGTCAAAGCCTGACATTGACCTAAGCCGAGTTCTCGGGAGATTAGGCGTTTATGATTTTCGATAAAGATTCTTACCCTTTGTTTAGAATCCACACTCTTTTTAGCACTCTGCAGACCATTATTGCTTTGCGGCTCCTTTTTATTAGCTGAAAAGTATTAACAATGTTTGTACCAGTTTGCAATTTTTTATAACAATATTTTCTCTTAGATAGTATCATGCCAGTTGACATAAAATGCTGTTATAAAACGAAAACATTATCTCCGCTCGGATATAGAATTACAGAATAGCATCGTTGCACTTCGTTCTCTGCTGAATAGTTGTTATTTAATTCAAACGTTTGATACTCTATGAAGTTTAAAAAAATATCATGTCTACGCTTTGCAAGCTACAGAACTTGGATAACGAAAACATTGGGATTTCCATTTACCGGTCGAGATTTGTAAATAGAAATCGGGTTATTGATGTTTATTGATGGCACAATAAACAAACAATAATGACCGGCGCAATTTCGTAAAAAATAAAAACTGCCCGTTTTTACAAGCTAGGTATATCTAAGATTTCGATGATAATAGTTTCAGAAATCTAATGTTCGATAGAGTTCACGGACGTTTAGGGCTCTGCACGAGGGAATTGATTAACTATTCGATAGGTCAATTGACGTCAGGGACCGCGAAACCATTGGATCAAATCTGTATGATATTAATCGCGCGTATATGCGTGTATTGCTATCATTAAATCAACTCAGTTAGTCACTGTTCAAGCCGAGTATGAATGTTTGAGCGTCGCATTCCTTTATTGGCCGGCGTTCACACGTACATCAGCCTGTTTGATTGATCAAAATATTTTTTTATTGATCAATCTTGATATTGTGCAAAAAAATCACGGCAAAAGGCAGGACTCGTGACGCGGTGGTCTTCAAATAAAAGAGTTTAACGCGATGGTAACATTTGCTTTTAGAATTTGTAAATATCTTTTTCAGTAAAAAAGTTTTGGAAAATTACATGTTCACTTTCGAGTAATAAAAAAATGATTTAATAAAGCACAAGGAATATTTACCTAAACTACTTCCTGATTGATTACTATCTATACTATGAGTTTCTTGTTCACTGACTTGGGACTCTGACTGAAAGAGACCCATTTTTTTCAGCATTTTCTCGAATCCTTCTATCGTCATATTCTCGCCGTCGCCGTATGTTTCAAATAGCTTTTTGGTAAAGTACTTTCCGTCCAGTTCGGAACTCCTTTTCGATCGTGCATTTCTCGCATTTTTTTCATTCTTCTGATTCACTTGGGAGTCCAAGTTATTTTGTCCCAATCTCTCCAACAGTTCTTTATGTCTGGCTTCTTGGTGTGCAAGGATGTGCTCCACGTCTTCCGCTATGCTATCATCGTAGTGCAACTGTTTCTTTTTCTCATCAGGCACTTTGTTGAACGAATGTTTGTGATTATTACTGATTCCTTTGGAATCTTTAGTATTTATATTTTTCCATTGTGGAATCTCAGTGTAATCTATCCGATGGGGTAGTAAGTGTTCACTGTAACCGGGTAATTCTGTTGAATATTTCACACTGGGAGTTGTTTGTTTCACTATTGTAGGCGCATCCATATGTGCCAAGCACGGCGAATGTGCTGCACAAAGTACGCAGACCACGCAAACGGCAACAAAGTGAGCCATCATTGATCACCTGGAAAATGATGAATTGCATATGAATACATAGAGTTACGTAAGTAATATACTCTAACTATCTAATATCTAATGATTTGATCAAAGCGCTATACATTTAAAAATAGTCTATTGACTTTTGATGTATAAATTTGATATTATATTGATGTTGTGTAAACATTTACTGTCTACTAGTGCTACTACTACCACTACTGAAAATTGAAAGTACTAAGCAGTAGTTTAGGATAAAAATCTTAATGTAGATAAATGTAAAAGTCAATTGTTCTCAATCGGCCAGAAATTTCTTAAACACTCGAGTGTTGGATTAGATACTTAATGTAAGACATTTTAAAAATATAAAGTAACTCTGGATATTTTTACCACGGATAGCCATCAGTCCAGACTGTAATTAAAGTCATGGTTACAACATAATAATCTGATTTTAAGTATAAATTGCGCAGCTGGAAAAAACTTTTAGCAAGCCTAAAAAAAGCACTCTTTCCAAGAGATAAAAATGTACAAGCATCAGTAATTTCCAGCAAATTGTTCTAACAATTCTGTTGTCCGCACTATAGATCAGATTCAGATAATCTAGAAAACGCTGCTCTCCAAGTATCCCATCCCACCATATTTCTATACTTATTCCAAACCGTCGCGCGAGCGACGATACTCTCGCGATTCTTCGGCGGCACGGCTCCGATAAGTGTATACTTATTTACAGCCCGCAAAGTCGAGCCTCCCGAGCGCGAAAAACGACGACGCTACGCGTATCGTCGCTATAAATAAGTAGCCATTCCGCGGATCGCCTGTACCTATATCCATAGGAGAATCGGAGGATCGCATCTTCCCCGAAGCAACCGGGTCACGGCTGCGAAATTTTCGCGGATAGTCACCTATGCATGCGGGTCGCTAAGTATACATGCGGCTAATAAATCGAACCTTCTCCGTTTCTTTCTCTCCTTGAATCCCTCACAACTCGCAGCTGCGCTAAGCTATCTCCTCGTGGGGTGTCGTCGTCCGGTCAACAACGTGCCAACGCGGCATCCATCCTCGCGATCCTCGCGCACTAAGACACTCTCTCAGCGACGATTCGCTGCTGCTGATGGCCTCCTTCGCCCGGGAACAACACCGCCGACGACTGATTGCATCGTGTTGCTGCTGTGTCCCATAACCTAGAAAGTGCCTAATACTGGCGGCGCTCTCCTATTGGCCGCGACGTCTTTGTCTCTCGTTCGGCGTCTGCTCCCGCGACCTTCTGGTTACGGCGACATCGCGATCCCGGAAGTATCACTGGGCATCCGGAAAAGGGCCAACGAGGAATAGAAGTTGCGCGCTACGCACTGCCACTTTGGTTGACGAGATTCAACCGACGAATATTTGCGCGAGGAAGTACTTACTTACGCGACGTTATATGTATAACAGCCGGCGACCGAATGCGAAAAGCGCAGCGCAGTTGTATGTACATACGTATACTATATATTACATTATACATGTATAAGTATATAGGATATGCAGCTATTCGCGTCTGCGCGAGTCTACCGTCTGCTGCTTAAAAGCGAGCATCCGTCGCTGCAGCAACAAATGCGTCTGGACGATACAGCAGCAGCAGCGCGGAAATCGTCACAGTTAGCGTAACGAGATATTAGACTCGCACACGCCGCAGCCTACAGGCAAGTTCCGCTAGTGCTGCATCGGAAATAGCCGACGACGAAAAAGCCAGTATTTTTAGCTGTCAAAAAATGCGGCGGCCTACGTCGCCGAATGCACGCCCCCGCAGACTTACATACATATATCTCGTCAGCTCGTCACGACGCTAGTTCGCTCGCTAAGATTACCTACCAGCCGCCGAGTTGGACTAACGATGTATTACGTATTATTATAGGTAGGAATAGCGGATTATCCGAGAGCGAGCTTGTGTGAGTGTGCGTACGGACGTTCAGAGTTTATTGGATACAGGGAGCACTTGTATCTTATTGCGCTTTAAGACGGTATCTGCCGGAGTCCTTGAATCGAGAGATGACACGAGCCGTTACTAAACGATATTTATCTGACTGATATTGCAAGGCTATAATAAACGGCGGGAAGCGTTTAATAACCATCGGCGCACTTGGCGCGTAATTTTAAAAAAAAGTATGACCAACACACATTTGCCTTTTTACCGCAAACGACGAGCATTATCACCCGCCGCGCATCAGGAAAATCCCGATATACCAAGATCGAGTATCAGGCATTCTATTTTTACAACAATGCTGTATCTAACCAGTTTTCGGCCCGTCTACATTTTTCTATATATCTCTGTATATTGTCCGCGAAAAAACGAGTTCCTCCGAACGTTCGCAGAAGCCCGTGATAAATCAAAACGCTATACCTATATTACTCGCACACTTAGCGGCTTGGGACTACCGCACTTTTTTCTCGTTTGTGAAAGAAGAGAAAAACGATCGTCATTAAGATATAAAGTACAGTGTACTTATATCTCCGGCTGCCATGTCATACAGAACGCGCGTCGAGAGATATCGTGAAAGTTATAATGTATATACGCGCGCGTATTGCAGTGTCAAGGAGATATATAGAAAGCGTGAGATACTGTATAGTACTATACAATACACGGGCTAATTCGATCTCCTTTATTTCCATCGAAGATTTCCCGATTCGAGCTTTTCGCTGGCCCCGACATCGCACACGTAGCTATCGTCTTTGTTTACGCGTAAAATCGCGGAGATGATAAAACGATTGGCACGTTTCGAGAGGAGATAAGATGCGATGCTGGGGGCACTCTTTTTTGTCAACTATTTTTGTATTGTATTTTTTATTATATACACATGTATGTATGTATGTATGTGTGCGCGCGCGAGAGAGAGAGAGAGAGAGAGAGAGAGAGTTTGACATTGAAAGGGAGATCGCGTGTTGCGGGAAGTTGTTCGGTGCATGTCGAAGTTTATTTTCGGACGAGATTAATAGGCGCGATGTAGTGGTAGGATTTTTCTATTTTGATTTATACAGATATATAACAGAGGCAGCGAGTTAAATCAATCATTCCACGTGTCGATCGCTTTATTTTGAAAATCAAATCACGCGCACGAAGTGTACCTCGATGCGAACTCGGTGTATGTGTAATACAATAACAATAAACGCGTGCTGACGGTACGCTAAGCTATATATATATATATACTTCGAGGATACTTAATTAACTTACAATTTGTATGCGCTCTAGCCATTGGCTCGTACACGGCACGTGGAGTGATTAAAAAGAAGACGCTGCCGACGCGACCGATTATATATGAACATTTTAGGAAAAAGTGACAATAATACCTATACGATGTATATATATACACAATTAATCACGTGCAACACCTCGTAGAAAAGTTTGTCTGTTCGTCTATCACAGTATACACTCCAAGTTATATGCGATGGGCTGTAAACCCTGTTCCTCTTCTACGCGTCAAGTAATTCAAGCGATCAACAAGTGCAACAAGTCTCGCTCGGTATACAGGTATATACTTATTCCTACGCCGCATCAGCGTGTCTCCCAACTCTATTTTTCTTATCACCGCAAGCGCGCGCAATTATACGTATATATACATATATATAAGTATACCAGCGAAAAACCCTCGCACTTGTTATATTACTCAACAGCAACGTAAACAATAATAATAAGCCCCGCGCGTCTCCCTAATAATACTGAACTTAGTAAAGGCACCGAGAATCCGCGAAAAACCCATTATCGCGTGCGCGCGCGCGCGCAATGAGTCAAGCAGACGCGCGGCTATCAACTGGCCGATAAAATACAAATAGCAGCCGCCTTTCTCGGAGCTGTATATGCTATATAGTAGAGTCGCATAGGCTGACTGCGAGCGGCACCGAGCGTCGGACTGAAGAGGCTGCGCGTGATTCATATATACCCGACACGAGCAACGTAAACCGCCGTAATACCGGCGGCGAGTATACGCGAAATTATATACGATTCGCCGAAAAAGGATTAGGGAGAGTCTACAGTTGCGAGCGGTCGATTTGAAATTCAAATTTTTTTTTTCGGCTCTGGAATGCTATTATACGCAGTGGACGCTGCGATGCTGGCGTATCGCGTATATATATATATAACACGCTATTGTATGCAGGCCTTTGATATACGGTATTCGAAGACTCGCGTTTCATAGTAATGCAACGATACCGACTATACCAAACGGAGCGACTAATTCACCGCAGCCTCTGCTCTAAAATCACAATTGTAGAATCAGCCTGCCGCACTCGCTATCGCTCCCTCCTTTATGTCGCACACTTGTACACACAGTGTATATATATATATATATATATATATATATATACATAACGCGTAGGCGTATATACACGTCTCCATACACTTACACACTCGCATCTACTTATATACTAAGTCTGACGACTAGCGGCTCGAACTATACTATACGGACATCTATATACATAATATATAACACACACATAGAACTGCGCGTTCACCTTGATAAAGCAGGTAGCTGCTGGAGCCCCTGCTTGACTTGAAAAATTCAAAAGGACAAGCTCGACAGCTCGACTCTCCGATGGATATGGGTCGCCAGAGGTCGTGGAGAGAAAGAGAGAGAGCGAGCACTGCTGATCCGTGCACCGGGAAGTGCCGACGGCGAATGGACTGTCTGCTCTTGCCGGCGCGGGAATATATGTAATCTGAAAATCGCACGCTCCAGAGCGCGCGCGGACAGCCGCCGGCTAAGGCTCCATCGGTCTGCTCCCTCCTTTGTTTCGTTCTATATACCTACTACTTAGAGCCTAGGTATATAGAGACTCGCGCGCACTCGAATGTAAATACGCTGGGTGCATTTTTTTTTATTTTTTACTTATTTTAACCGGTCGATCATCGATTCGGGAAAAGTGCGCACGTTATAGTTTGGGAAAATTTATGCCGACGATCGATTGTTCGACTACCGATTTAGCACGTGCGCGCTGTATACGTATACCAGTGTGTGTGTGTGTGTGTGTCATTTACACGTGGGTATATCCGCGTACTGTAATTGCGCTTATATGTTGTAGCTTTTCTATATAAATTACGTTTGCACGTATTTACGAGCGAGTTATCTTTCTTTTTAAATCAGGAAGAGCGTAATAATTTTACGCTTAATATAGGCGCGTTTAAGCGAAGAGCGTGTATAACTTTTAATTTCTTAACGACTCTATTTCATTCAAATTAGATGCACTGCGTCGTGCTAAACAATCGCGCAGAGCGATAGAGGAGTACCGATCCCCAGTTGATTCCGCATATTTCGCCGCAGAGTATATACGCGCAAAATTATTCTAAATTTGGGAAAATCCACATATATCGAATCCTGCGTACCTGCGCACATTGTAATAAATCCCTTTCTTCCTGATCTCGCGGTGCGGTCGGTGCGTTTTTTGCACCTGTTTTTGCTCTCCGCACCTGTCCGCAACGGTTTTTCTCGGCAATGCGCGGCTTCCATTCACATAGTTGCCCGCGTGATATGTAGTGCAGCGTCAAGCTTTCTCATTTCATTGATCATTTTCTCCGTATAAAGTCCTAATAATAGTCGCCTCTGTCCCTCTTATAGGTAGCGTCGCGTTTTCCATCAGCCGATTTTTCATTAATTCCGACAAGGATCGTATACGCATGTACACGCATGTGTGAATAAACAGAGCCAGGCAGGATATAAAAAGGAATTGTTCGCGCGTCAATGAATGCGAAAATGCATCCGATTCACGCGCATGCAGTAATTATAGGTATATGACAGTCAGAAGCGGAAGGAGAAATGATTTCCGATCGGTTATATATATATGTATACATAGAGATAGACGCGTCGCATTTCGTTATACTCATTACAACGGTATCGCCTGAGAGTTAGCAGTGTTTTTGTCGTTATCGAGTTAGCCGGCGCAAAAAAAAAGCTCGCAGTAAAACGCACACTTGTATGCACCGAGCTGGACTATCGGAAGAGAAAATAAGCTCGTATTTGCATCGGACTGTGATTTACGACTAACGATTTGAAATTGCCGCTTAATTACGAAGGCTTAACTGTAACAAATGAGGAGAAAATCGCGGAACGGAAGGTCCCCTCAGCTTGTAAAGCGAACTGACATTGAGAGATTCGCATTGCAAAGACAAATATTTTCGATGCTATATATATATACATCGGCTGTTAGGAATATATTCTGCGTAGCGCGCATCGATAATTTTTGGGCTTGGCTCATTAGACGCTCGGTTCTCGTCAAAATCGAAAATAATACGGCCGCATCGTCATAAATCGCGATCCATAGACACAGATCAATCAAGTATAGATATTCGCGCGGCAAAAGGCGCACAGAGCGCGACGAGGCGAAATATATAAAAACACTTCGCGTCCCGGGTAAAAAGACGTCCTACGCCCACTGACTCGCGGCTCCTTGAGTCGTCGAGTTTTTCTTCCTTTTTTAAAAACAACTCGCGCGAGCAGCGGCTATATAGGAAGTGGTAATGCGCGCCAATAGCGATAACAATTGTATATACGCATATATACGAGCTATATAGTATAAGCGCGTTATTCGCATAATTGTATTGTCGTAAAAAAAAAGGTATGCGAGCGAGACAGATCGATGTAGGAAACGACGAGTGTCGGTTGAGTATAAGGAAAAAATGTATGTACATGTACTGGACATTTTAATACGACTCGATATACACATGTATACGTGCATATACGTGCAGGTGCCCGTTAGTTTAGTTGTCGAGTATTCAAATTTCAGGCGATTCATCGGCGCAAAGCGAGTCGATGATTCGAAAGAGTTGTGAGAAGAGAAGTACTATATTGTGAAGCCGAGTGGAGAACGAGTCGATTCGAAAAATCGGTAATGAGCGCACGGCTCGCGATTCATTATTATTCGTGCAATCACCGGTGTTATGCAATTAATGAGTTATTCATCAAGGCGGTTTGAAAATGTAACAAATAAATCCTTTTGTTGCCTTGACGTTCGCTGATAATTTAATTACGTCGCATTTGCATGATTAAAATAACGGATTCAATTGATTTTTCCTGTGATCAAAAGAAAAACAGTTCATTCGCGGTCTTTCCCCAGATGAAGAGGTAGTAAGAAACGAGTAAGATTGTTTACTCGGAAACGTTTATCTTCGGATGTACAAACTCGACGAGTTAACTTTTATGATTGAAACAATTACTTAAGGATGCAGTAGCGTGTCGGTAATTAAAGTCGTTGTATGCGCTTTGCATATGGAGAAACGATTTTAAATCTAATTGAAGAATAATGGATTTCTAATGCAACACCGCGTTTACGTTACGCGATGAAAACAGATCCGCCATGCGTGCATTCAGCATATATTAAATTTCAGTTAATCATCAATTTTTTTTCATATACATTTACTTTTCTGCTGTCTTTCCACGAAATACGTAACAATATCTGGCAATTTTCTTTTCGACACGCCGAAAGAAAAGATCGAAGGTTTTGCTCTGACGCTAATTGTTCCATTTAAGAAAAAGTGAGAACAAAAAGGTTTGCTGTTTTTTAAAAAAAAGACTACTTAAATTTTCAGCCATCCATAACGCGCGCTTAACAAGGAAATGATTCTCAAAGCCGTTTTTTCTTAAATTAATAAGTATAATAAGGAAACAAATATAACTAATTACGTATTGCGATATATATATATATATATATATATATATATATATATATATATATATATATATGTTTTGACTTGTGTTTATTGGTTTGCCACTAATTTAGGTCAATGCTATGCCGATCTTGTGTATAAATTGACAATCGCGAAACATTGGCTCATTCAATGAAAGTAGCCTTTTTTAGTCAACTATGCTAAATTCGAGTACTTGATTTATTTCGTAATTTCGTTTTCTTAATATAACAAATCTTCAGTAGTTATAATTTTGTAGCATAAAAGCTTTCATAGAGGAATGCTTGGTTTTAAGACAAGAAAATGTTAGGCATGGTTGAAGATGAAATACAAAAAACAGTACTGGGTACAAATCCAGATTTGTTTTATTAAGGGTAAAATATTTATACACGATAATTTAAGCGATACTGCTAGCGTTAGATGCAATTCTGGGCCATAAATCTGCACATTCTTTTGCAACTGGACCTGTGATAGCAGAACCTTTCATTTCACCCTTATTGTTGACAATAACCCCTGCATTGTCTTCAAAGTATATAAACACCCCGTCCTTCCTACGGAACGGTTTCCGCTGCCGAATAACCACCGCCGGCATAACTATAAACAAAATTCAATGACATTAATGTTTTGGTTGTACTCTCGTGATTTTTCGAAAAATTTCGAAATTTCGAGTTCGCAAATGAAGACTTACCCTTTTTCCTGAGTTCGGGCTTTCCCTTTTTCACTGTAGCAACAATCATGTCACCTGATCCGGCTGCTGGGAGACGGTTCAGGCGACCTTTGATTCCCTGTACAGCGATGACATACAGGTTCTTAGCACCTGGAAAATAAATTTATAATTGATAACTGTTTTCTGTGGCATTTTTTTTTAGAAACATCTAAGTTTAATAGATAAAATTTTCCATGAAATGTATGTTACTACAAAAGGATCAATAAAATGAAATATGAAAGAAGATATGAAATTAACGTTTTATGACCAATTAATATGAAAATTATAAACTTTACAAGTATACTTAAAAATACATTCTGTCATGGAAATCGTATATTTAAATGTAATTTTTTAAAGATCTACATAGTAATTACATTTGTACAGTTGTGCTAAACTACTTTACGTAGATCTAATGAAGAAATTAACACACTCTTTGAAGAATTCAATTTCAAATGATAAGCAGTTGTAAAAGTCGTATGAAAGCAAGTATAATTGTTTTTACAATGGTGGCTAGGAAAGTTGTAAAGCACTTCTCAACATAGTTTTTATCCAACACTGAACATTTTGCAAAAAACTCCCAACTTTTTCAACTGGAAAAATGTAACCTAGCCCCCAAGACAACTGTCAATGCAAACTCCACGAAGAACCGCAATCGCACGTAACGGCAAAAATTGCTAGGAGTCGTTTTTTTTCCTGAACACGCTCGACTGGTCCCTCGACCAAGTCAGACCAGAACAAGACGTAACTCGTTGCTATTTATTCTCGACTCTCCCGCACAGTATAGTGTTTTCCTCAACCATGTGTCGCTTTTGAGGTTAGACACGTCCCCACATCCCGATCGGCTAAATTTTTTGGAAAATCGTAAACTCACCGGTGTTGTCAGCGCAATTGATAACGGCTCCAACCGGCAAACCCAGTGATATGCGGAACTTGGCTCCCGCCGATCCACCACGTCCTTAAAAGAGAAAAACACGTTACATGCCATAGCGATAATAAACATAGCGCAGGACAGGCCACCACTTGCACTTTTCGCGAGCCGATTATCTCGGCCTTAATTCGACTCGGGCGAAAACTTTTGGTGACACCGTGTCGGCCAGAGCTTGGAGAAACGAAAAAGGCTAGCGATGAGGCTGTCGTGGCTTGTTTTAAGGTCGATTCCAACGGATTTTTCAGGCTCCTCGTCGGGGCTTACCTCTCTTCGACATCTTGGCGCCTTTGAAAGAGAGCTCTCACGCCGAGTTACGGAGCAACTCGCGACGCGCATACCGCGAGGCGTCGCCACTCGCGCGTCTTCATATATTTTTCTGATAGCCGCTCGCTCGCGGCTCGAATAGATATAGATATATATCACGAATACCAGAATATGATTTTTTTGGAGTAGGTATACCTGTAAGTATACTTATAAGCGGTAGCGGCTCCCGACTTCCGTCTTATTTGAATTATTTCCGTTTACGATTTTTCCGAGGGCTTGAATTTTCTAAATGAAGCTCGTTCTGCTACTTATTCCAGGATTGTTTTTCTTTTAATGGGGCATTTTTAGTCATGAATTGTATAGTTCTTTTGCGCACTATAATTATAAAATATTATTTTTTATGAAAAAATACTTGGCGCGGATATAAAAACAAAAGATGGGAGGCTTTCCTCATTTTTTGCAAAATTTTACAGTTGGTAAACGGCGGTTATGTCGTTTTAAATTTTTCCAACGTTACTCTTTCAAAATTTACTGGTACAAATCAAAATTACAATGTTTAGAAAAGAATTAAAAATTTTTAGAGAGAACCAACAAGGTGGCGAAACTGAATTGCCTTTACAAACTCGAATACGTCAATCATTGTATGCCAGTTTGTTGGAGTTTGAGGAGGTTAATAAATATTTATCGTCAATAATTTCAGTTACGCTTGTTGCTTTATTTGGTAATTATTTAAAATGAAGACAGTTTTCCCATTTTTTTCAGGATGACTCGATGAAGAAAATTAGTAAAGTTGCGGCTATTTGCGGTGAAAACACTTTGGATATTCATCGTAAGTATTTTTATAATAAACATTTTATTTCGGAGTTGCTCCGAAAATGCGACGATTATACTTACACGAGTTCAGTGGGTATAGGTATATACCAGCATTGTATTTGGTATGTGTAGGGTAGGGGGTACTATATAACTATGCTGTAGAGCATCGATTTTTTTTCAACTCACACTGTCAGTATATCTACTTATAAGTATAATAAGTAGAGCGCGTTCAGCAGCATAACCGCGAATTCGTCTGTTTTTCGTGTTTCTTGCCGTTGGCTCTTCGTGTAAAAGTGCATTCTTACATGCAATACTTAATCGATTACTAACAGAAATGCAGAATTCGACGCTTTTGGATCCGTGGAATGTCGAGCTAGGAGGTGACTAGTGACATAATTTACCTTTTCTTTCACCATATACCCACTAATTTGTATTTATTTTGGAGTCGACCTAACCTACATCCATTCAGACAAAAAGCACAACTGATCCTAGCTATCTCGTTCTAGCACAAGAGCCATGGCCCCAGCCGATTCATCTATATCGGCCCTACGAAGTGGAACAGATTTTGTTACCTGACAGCGCTAATTGTTTGGCTGTTCAGGCATACCTGAAGATGTGCAACTTGGATTTCACAATTGAGCCTAGATGGAATGCCGAGTACATGTCCCCTTCTGGGAAAGTTCCTTTCATCAAGTGTGGAGCCTTTGTCGTACCAGACTTTGACAACATTGTGTCCTTTATAAGTAGCAGGGGTGCCAGTCTTTCCGAAAGTTTGTCAGAGCAGGACAAGGTCAATCTAAGAGCTTACCAATCGCTGGTCAATAATGTCCTGTACAATGCTGAGTTGTATGTTTGCTGGTGCCATGAGGATACATATAAAAACATCACAAAAAACAGACATGGAAGTGTCTACCCATGGCCTCTGAACCACCTGCTTAATTGGCAAAAACGGAATCAAATCACAAAGAGATTGAATATTCTTGGCTACGCTAACAAGTCTTTGAAAGAGATCTTTGATGATGTCAAAAAATGCTGTGAAGCACTTTCCGAAAGGCTAGAGGATAAGACGTATTTTTTTGGAGACAAGTAAGAATTTAAAAATTAATAATTTTTGCTTTACTTTATTTGTATTAACAAATTTCATTTTTTATTTCAAGTCCAAATGAACTAGATGCTTTAGTTTTTTCCCATGTCCACACCTTGACAAGATCAAATCTTCCATCATCTATTCAAGAATTAGCTGAAATCATTCGCAGATATCCTCTCCTTATCGATCATGCTTACTTAATTAACAAAAACTTTTTCAATCGCACACCCAATCTTAACATTGATAGCTTTGAAGTTATAGAGGTTTCATCAGATGAATACATTTGATTTACTTCATGCTCCTTTCCTCTTGTATCTAATTCAAAGCGAACTCATAAAAATATGTGAATATGTGTCTTGTAAATTATTGTCAGTGTTTGCTAAATCATTTAAAATTAACTATAAAAAAACGTTATCTAATGGATGAATTTTTCTTCTTGTTACAAAAATAAATAGTCCCAATGAACTAGATGCTCTGGTATTTGGACATATATTTAGTATAATAACAACACCACTTACTACGGATAATACTTTGGCCAACATAGTGAGAAGTCATCCAACCCTCATCAACCATTGCAGAAACATCGAGAATAGGTATTTTCAGCGTGACGAAGAATAGAAGTGGCTTGTCTGTTCAAATTTCGGGTACATAGAATTATGTAATACAGACGTGGATAAAATAAAATTTCTCTGCTACGCCAATTCTCAGACGAAAAAGTATTTCGTTAAACACATTTGCTGTGTGCAATAGTATCCGCATATGAGAAATCATAAGTATTTTGTTAGAGCATTTAATTTTTTATTTTCTTGTAACAGTCGAGAATAGTTGGAATGTACCAGAACTTTGAGCAGTCAAATCTATATTTTAGTATTTGATAGAAAATTGACATATATATATATACCTTTAAAATTGTTATCTTGTGAAACGAAACTTTTGTTAATTACTTTATGTATTGTTTATAATATATAATGTTTGACATGAAAATAACGTGTTTCAGCATTTTTTCACCCCATGCTATAGGGATCAAATAGTCTAATGAACAGAAAAAGTTTTGGAGGCAAGAATTATGTAATGAGACAATTTTTTTTTGGAATACATGTCAGATGAGTACACGGGATTTTCTGAAGGATGTTACTCGAGCTATGATTCAAAGCGTTAGAAGTTTTTTAAGGAAACTATCACACTTTGTGTCTTACAACCACACCCAACAAAGTACCTGTATACTATTAAATTATTACGACGACTTCTAGAGTAAGATCACGTTAATACTCGGTGCCTGTATGATCTGAAGTACAACTTTTTAAATTTATTTTTTGTACTGAAAACAATTGTACATATGAATGTTTGCTTTTACACCCCCATTTTTTAATATTTAAGAATGGTTTAATATTTATACTTTTCTGTACATAACAATAACTAAAAAATTGTTTGAAAACGATTTTTTACACTAAAATCAATAAAGCAAGGAAACAGAGCAATTCTGAATTTTTTTTTATTGCAATAATATCCTTTCCAAGCTGCATCCCATACCTTTGAAATACACATCATGTGACATTGTTTATAATTCTTGCCTCCAGCAGTTCAAACGTAATGGGTAGGTAGATGTAAATAAGAAAGGTTTATTCATTTAATTTAAACATTTATTTATAAAGTGTGGAAGAATTTTTTTTAAATAATCACATTAAATTTAATAACGGTTGCAAAGTAAAACTTGTGGTATAAATGTGTACTCTAGAAGTGAGGTGAAAAAATATAATATAAATTTCTTCTCTAAAATTTTCAATTGAACGCGCAAGTGACGTAACATTTCGCAGGTACAATTATAATTTTATCTTACATTTTTCAACCTTTGCACCTCATTTCTAAAGTAAATTGATATTCTCAACAGTTTCACGCGAATTTCAAATTTGATGCAAATTTAGCCGTACTGTGCGTCATCGGAACTATCTATAGGTATTAGAAAATCTGATAAATTATAAATTGCGTCAAAACAACTAAATCATACTGCTGTCGATTCACGTTTCTTTTCGTTTTCTTCAACAGTATGTACAACAGTTCATAGAGTTACAATCGAACTATGGATTGTGGAAGCTACTTTACAGTATTATTGCGCAGTTTATAACAAGCTATATAAATGCTTAAAGTATTAAACGCCGCCTAAATTAATGCACACTAGCACCCATTACAAGTTGGGTTATATTCTCTCCAATAATTAGTAATAAATTTTGATTAGCTCTTTTTCTGATCGTCGCTTACATTTGCTCAGTGTGAAACGAACGGCATCTTTATTTGCGTGCGAATAAGTTATTACGTGTAGTAGTTTATGCCTTGATGATAATAATAATATATTATTAACTATCTTAATTACAATGTACTTTTCTTTAATAAGTATTATAACGAAATATTTTAATTCAACAAGGTGACAAAATGAAAGAGCTATTTCGTTTTGATGAGAGATAATGAATTATTTAGAAAAAAAACGTCCTTAAAAAGATGAATTGAATAAAAAAAATAATGTTTTGTAAAATTTATTTAAAAAACTCCTAAGATATATATGTTTTATCGCAAAAAAATAAAATTCGACTAGTCCAATAAATGGGGTATGATACATAGAATTCTTACATATAGGTTTTCGTTACAATGTCTCTAACTTTGCTAAAATTGTTAGTATGAACTTGGTTTATAATCTAAGTCATACAAATTATTTTTACAACCTTTTTTTTTGTTCATTATTATATCTTTAATCCATTAACGGATGCAATGCTTGGGGATGCATATAACGACCATAGTCTTTTTCCAGTACTTATAAAATGCGCATCTTTTCTATCGGCATCACAACTGAGATCACTTTAATAATAATCTATATAGAAGCATTTTTGAAAACGACTTCTCAAACTTGTAGCTCATACATTTTCCAAAAAGACTAAATAAGCTTTTATTCCAATACTGCAACAAACGTTTCAAGCTTTAAACCGTAGATGATTAAGTATTCAAAGTAACGTAATATTTACGCCAATACATTGGATAATATTGGCATAAATCTGATTCTTTCTTCCAAAACACTTTAGCAAATAATGTAATTTTTTATAAAAAATACCAAAATTTTGAGTAATATATAAAATTTTATAAATTTTATATTAAAAAACACATTTCATAAAAATTACTCAATTTATAAATAAAATCAAAACACTTTTAGTGTACTTTATTAAAACGATCCACAATTTTGTTCAGAGTCATGAAACAAAATGTTGAACTTTATCATCTATGTTTAAATCTGATTTACAATACATAATTCCAGACATTGAGCGGTTTCTATGCATTAGGAAATACAATAGACCGGCATTATCTGGGCGATGAAAATATGTATCATACCGAAAAAAGCATGACTCATTTGACTGTGCTAAGACAATTGATTTTGACGATGATAACTATGTAATTATTATTACATATTAGTTTTCTAAATCTTACTTTTTGTACTTAAGGCATATATTTTTTTTATAATGTTATTTTTCTTAAGTTATAACGCTTTTTAGCTTCATTTTTTCTCTCCGCCATTAGCGTGCTAGTGTGCTCATTGGGAGACTAGCGAACAGAGGATTTTTCAACACCGTCTGGAAGTCACAGAATTTTTCGGAACAAACCAACTGATTGATATTTTGTTTTCCTTTATCAAGCTCGCTCGATCTTTATGTACGAAGTTATAACATACGGACATTGTGCATACTACAGAAATTAGTGGTCGATCATCAATGAAAATCAGATTTATGGTTTTATAAAACCTTAACAATTAAAAAATGTGAAATGACTGTTAAATAAAGGAACTCGTATAAAAGTAAAAAAAAAAAAAATATAAAATCGAAATCCGATCACAAAGATTTCCTTTATCATTGTGTCTTTTAGGTTACGTTACAATAAAATTCATGATGTTGGACACCTAACTATTTTTCAAATACATTCATTTCCATCAATGTCAACATGATATCAAACTATGAATCAATATGTTCATATAATATTTATCTAACATAAAAAAAATAGAAGCGCCTCTTATACCGGAAAGGCGTCATTCTATGTACAGAATTATAACAATGAATATTTCAATATGAATATGAATCGTAAAACTATTAGAAAACATTTTAATATTTAAAAATTGAAGTTTTTAAAAAATACAAAATTTGTGACTCATTTGAAAAAAATTGACAATTTGGTGCGCGTATCAAAATTTGATAGATCAATTATAAATAAAATTCAGTAAACCGAACGTACCATTATTTAAAAATAACCACATAAGTAGAGCATAGCACCATAGGTAATATTATTTGGAAATTCTTTCCAAGTTTAAAATCCATTTCAGAAAACTTTAAAAATTGTTAGTACTATGCTTCACTTACAGAATAATAATTTTTATAGCATATATATATAGATATATATACACTTTTATACCCTTTGGGTTATAATTCGATAATAGATTTTTACCTGTTATCTTTCGCAGCCAAACTTTATCGCCAATTTTACATACATTACAATAATGTCTGTAAGGACAAAACCATCTATATTATTTTAAATTTACGTATTAAAACAAGTAGATTCAGATCAACATTAAAATAAAAAAGCTTACTTTAATTTTGTCTATAAATTTTACTTCTCTGTCTTAAAGTTAATCAGGTGGTAAAAAGCTGAAAAGTCGAAACTGTTCTCGAATTCGCGGTCGAACATCTCCACCCTGTAAAACACATTCACATGAGTACTTTATCAAGTACAAACTATTTGCACCTATATTCAATTTATAATGAATTACGTACCCAATGCACAAGGTTTTCCAAAAATGGTACTAGTTTCATTAATTCGCTATCTGTTCGATCCGCAAACCAACTTTCTATTGGTATACCATTTTCCAACTACACATTAATATTTATCAGTAGTTTAAGCTTCAAAAACAAATTAAAATACAAATGTTAACTATTTGATCTATTACCTGGTATCCGAATGCTTGCGGACTGTTGTCAATAATTACAGTTTTGGATAGGTCTCTTCCTAGGATGGACAAATCTTTAATGTAATTTCCATTTACGCAAACACAATGTTCCCGAAACAATCGATACTTGATCAGCTTTCTAGTTGGATCCAACAGATTCATCAGTTTGTTTGCATAGACGCGCTTACTTGCAGTAAATAATATGACTTCATACAATGAAGATACATGCTCTAAAAACTCTCGGAAGAACGGTCTTGTTCTCACAAAAACTGTATAAGTTATATTTTGGAAAACTACAGGAAAACGAAATGATGCATCTGACAATTCTTGCAAACTGCAATGCACTAAAGTTTCATCCTGTAACAAAGACCATTATACATGATTAATAATATTTGTAATAAATTAAATGGAAATAAAATATTATTGAGATACTTCAAAAACATACCAAATCCAAGACCAAACTGAACTCTGGACTGCTCCTTGTTTTTAAAGGGAGTGCTGGACACCGTGCTCTCATTGCTGCTGTTAACGGTGGTAAATGCTTGATGAACACATAGGGATCAAATGAATCCCTATCATCTGTCACGTTTGTAACCATATTATCAACATCACAGGTCTCAACCACCTCTTCACTACTAACTTCCAAATATTTGACATCCTGATAATCTCGGCTAATTTCTTCAGATTCATATTTATCTTCAATGTTTCCATTTGAATCAGATGGATTTTCCAAATTGGTAACATAAATATTCGGTATATTGTTGTATTTGGAAGAAGAGTATGCAAGCGTTGATTCATATTTTGAAGATTCACTTTCAATATGGGTATATTGATTTTTTGAGAGATCAACGTTATTTTCATTATTATTAATAAAAGAATATTTTGTATTGGGAAAATATCTTTCTGTAGAATATGACATGCGGCTGTTGTAAATGGAAGTTGAGTGTGAAACACTATAATATTCATCTGATTGATCAGTTGATGTACAAATTGCTGAATAGTGGAGTGAGAGTAGGTCTAAAATAGGAGAAACTGAGATGTAAAGTTAATTAAAAATTAAAAACATCAAGATTAATCGAAATATAGAGTGATTTCATGTCAAAAGTGGAACTTATAGTCAAAGTAATCGATTAACTATTAAAAAGTGATTAAACAATCAGTGTCTTTGAATACAGTGCAACTTTTTCTATGAACATAAAAAACAAAATTTTACCAGATGTTCTATTTCCTTCTTCATCCAGCAGGCATGAAAAATCTGGTTGTGCTGTTTCTGTAGGAGGAGGCATCAATTCAGTAATAGAGTTGACTGTTGAGTTTTTTATATTGCACACTTCAGTAGGTGTTGAGGAACAGACAGCCTCTAAAATACCTATAGGTGGAGAGTAAAGGGGTATTGTATCCAAATCCCAATTTTCTTTAGATTCTTCAGATACTTTAGCAATCTTATTAGTTTTTGGAGGCTGAAAAAAATGTATCACCTTAGTAAAATTTAAATCTTAAATTTACACAATTTTCTACAAGAGGTCACTGTTAGCTTACAATTATTTTATCTTTAGGTAAAGTGCGATTCAATGGTGTAGATGTAACCATTGACCGCTTGATGCACTTTCTTCGTCGAGGCCCCTTTTCTTGTCTAACAGGTGTGGTTTTTGCAAAATTTAAAACATTTTCTTTGCATGCTTCTTTTAGAAGATGTGGTGAACGGCGTCTCCAACGTGATAGTCGTCCACATTTGCTTGTAGTATGTACACGTTGACTACTATTATTAATGGCTGGAGCTTTACGGACAGTACCTGCTTGGACGCGTCTACCTGTACTCTTGGAGGTAGGAACAACCGCAGTGCCTAATCGGCCACGCAGCCTTCGACTCACATGTTCACTTCGTAACCACATTATCTCAACTTTATACAGCCTGCAAATTAAACATATAACACTTGTGTGAACAATTAATTTGTAAATCTTAATTTCTGGCTATTTTTATATTTTAAAAATAACTCTGAATAAAATGATGGTACTACATTTTAGAAGATGTTGCATCATTTATAAATTTAACTAAGCAACTACTAGGCTAAAAATATTCCAGTACTGAGCTTAATAACCAATTTAGAAAGATTCTATCTATAGCAAATTGCTTTACTACTTGCTCTGTTATCGAATACAGGAGTGCCCAAGCACTATTTTGTAAATTCGTAAATATTATGAATTCTTTTCTTTGGACAAGGGAGATTGAGATTAAAGCGAAAAGAAGGCCTTTTAAATTTGGTTCTCAAATCGACATTCTTCGTAAATATTAAGACTACGATTTTGCATTATCCCAGCCTATTTTTATTAACTAACAATGATATAAAAATTAATTTTCACGAATATGAATAAAATAACGAATTACGAGATCGAATTGAAATCGATAACTCCAATATTAAACTACGCATCCAATCAGCGTGATAATGAATCTTCCATCGTCCCTAACGAACGAAATCAATCGCAGTAATTAAGTACCTATCGTCAGGTATAAGTAGTACGTGTATACACTGCCGCCGCTGCACACATATAAAGTGGCCCATAAAGTAATCGCGGCCTCTCGAAAACATCGAGGCACCTACCCGCGTAGCTGCCGCCGCCGTTGCTCACGAAACCCGAAAGCTGCATTAATCCCGCGAGTCCGAGACTCTCCACATCGACTCGTACTGCATCTATTATACGCTCCGAAATCCATTTGAAAAGTCAGCCGCGCATCGAGCGGGCGAAAACAAACAGTAGTATATGTAATATGTATAAGGCATGATCGGGTACATACATACATACATACATACATACATGCATGCATGCATATCGAATGCACCGCAGTATGGGCTGCTGACTCGCGCGCGGGAAAAACTTTCTAGCGTGCGTTAACTATATACACATTCCCATCTCACTCTTTCGCACACGACTACATAACTCTTCGCGCGATACACACATATATATATATATATATATATATATATATATATATATATATATACATAAGAGTATATGCATATATAGGTATATACATTATATATAGGTAGAACGAGGGAATGCAGTGCGCGAGTGAGCAGAGCGCGGGGGCGTGTTTCCGAGCGAGCGCGAAGCCATCGTTCGGTAGGTGTATATAGGTACCTATATACATATATCGTACACGTATCTAGGTATACGTGTATGCGTGCGGGTGTATTATATTGATTTGCTCCGGCGCGAACGGACTGCTAGAGAGCTGCTCTCTCGCGGAGCCATGGACTTGGCGGCTACCACCACTTGCCGACATAAACACTCTCCCCTGGTTGCATGCAGACCGAAATCCAAGGCGACCCGTGTTTTATCTATACTTCGGAGCTCGTCGAACGTTCTGTGCAGCATAGGCGCACATACATCATGTAACCGCGAGCGGGTCGCGCTCGCGGGTTTTGAAAATGGTGCGGCGTTGCCGCACGCGGCACTGCTGATGCACATCGAAACGCCGCTACCGCGCGCAGCTCTGAAATGTTTGTTGTCGTGCCGACCGCGCGCAATTTTCGAGCGGCTTCGCAGTAAAAGTGCAGTACCGAGTACTCGCCGTCTCTCACCATATTCTGTTTTCCTGCAGCAGGGCACGTCCGCCAGTCTCTCGGCAGTCTCGGTCCTCTCCTCTCCGGTGACTGTCGGCGGCTTAGGTATACCCAAGTAGAAGAGTCCGACTTCAATCGGGAGATTTTTGCGCCGCGTTTATCTCGGATGCACTTTTCTCTGTCTCTCAGCGATGGCGGAATGTAAGCACCACACAAGATATACGATAACACGAGGATTATTACAGGGAGAAATACACACGGGCGCCCGTTTCAAAACTGCATCGCCGTACCACTGGCTGGCGCACATACACGCACAGTGCACGGAACGTCGTACCTACTACCGCCGCCGCCGTCGTCGTCGTCGTCGTCACTTGTCTCTCCTCTCCTCTCGCGGGGCATCGCACTGTAGCGTGTAGTACGAGACTATAGCTCGTCGCACCATCTCTCTCTGTTTATCCTCGGTCTTTGTCTCGCTCGCACAGCCTGACGGTTCTCGCGCGCGCGCGTTCGCGGCGACGCACTTCTCGTTCTCATCGGCCGGGCTTATCTCTGTCCTTCTTGCGCGCACTCTGGACTGCCGTAGCCCGTGTATATAGGTACTAAAACAAACATGGCCGAGCCAACGTCTGACAATGCGCGTATAAAATAATACGGACTCGCCGGACCCTGCATGGAGATCCTCGGTTGAGAAGATATAAGTATGCACCTATGCATCGCGGATATGGGATAGTCGAAGGTTAGGAAGCCGCATAGAGGATAAGGCGCTCTTTCAGATCTGGAGAGGTTCTTGCGTCGGGAAACGTTGGTCATTTGAGGAGGATCGAATGGGAGAAAATACGATAGCTGCTATTTCATTCGAGTGGTTGGTTCCGGAAGTTGCCGGCGCCATGTTGGCCGATGCACCAGTTCTTCGAAATCTCGCGCGAACTATTTGCTGTACTCTGTATACCTACAAAAAAATCATAAATTGTTTTCGCAAGGGTTTCGCGAAATTGGCACACAATACAAATATAAAGTTCAGAAGAGAGAAGACTTGCTCGAACGATACTGACACCTATACTGTAAAGGTATAAGTACAGCATTTGCGAGTCATTGCTGGTACAACTTGTTGAGTATAGAAAAATTGTCATTGATATTGATACCTTACCTTTATGGATAATATACAATAAGAACAACTGGAAGATTTGGCACTTGATTCATATTCTACATATATGTAAATACTTACAGGTATCAGATGATAATTATTGTTCGTAACCTTTTTGACGTGTACAACATACAAACATATGTATATACGTAACAAAACACTTTTTACTAAGAATATTTAGCAGGAATTAGCAACAACAGTGAGACATTGTACATGCATCTCAGTGTAGAGGTTATTTATTATTGCATTCTAGTTGATTCTGTACATTCAACATTGAACTAAACGTAAAATCGCTCAAATCGCTCGATCGCTCTTAACTTTTAACAGATTATTAATAATATATAAAACAACGGAGATTAAATATGAATATGTATATGATATAACTTGCTCGATATTTCGTATACAGAATAAAATTTTTCATAATTAAATCTTTTAACATGAACATGTATATATTATTTTCCTCGGCATGCGATTGGACCCATTGATTATTACTTTTATTCGTTGTATTAAATAATCGTAAACGTCTTGGAGATAGTATTTTTTTAGTGACAGGAATATAATGTAAATTATTAATTATACAAGAAGACATAAAAATTCGCATTTTCGTATTACACGGAAATGCGTTAAACTAATTAGTCGGTTATCACTATGTAAGACATTAATTACTTCTTAACTTAATTATACTTGCAAAAAATTGTTCTAAAGATCAAAGACTGTAAGGCACTTTTTTAAAAATAATTAAAAAAAAACTTATTATTACAAATCTTTCTTGATACCTAATGGTAGTCTAAGCAGTTTCAGAAGATTCTTTGATCTTTAAAAACTATAAACCAAATATCAATAAGTATCATTGTTATTATTATTATTATTTAATACGCAAATAACTTTATACTTTATTGGATTTCCAATTATTTTTTCCATTAAAAAATAATATTATTACATAAGCAACGGGATAATTTAAAAATATTCTTTCTTCTTCGACGTTACGTTCTTATGGAACAAAATGGATAATTTATACATGATGCAAAAAATATACATTTACCTCTTTTGCACTTTTTATTTTCGTGCTGTAATCGCATTTTCGATTGTAGGCGCATTATTTGTAGTTGTTCATTTTTCAAATATATAAACTTTATTATAGAGTAAAAACCCGCCAGCGGATCAGTATTTTGTTGTATTTCAGACACAAGAACTCTTGCTTTGTTTTGTATAATGTATAAAAATTAAACGCATTCTAAAGCTATTGAATGCTCTTTTTTCTCTTGCTTGTTTGGGCTTTCTTCTATAACAATTCCTCTTTTACTTATACACACAGATTATAAAGTTTTCGGTTATTTGTACTCAGTTTTTCTATTAAACAGATCGAAACTCTTACATTAAATGTATTAGTTGTTGGTGCAAAATGTAATTTTAACTGAAATAAAACAAAGAAATCGGTGACTATGACTAGTATGTACAAAAGAAGAGTTCAATAATCGATTATCGACGCAACGATAAACTAGCACGAATGATAGTGTAAAATGTCGTATTTTAGATCCCGAATAATTACTTTTTCGAAATGTTAACTCTTGCTATTATGCCACATTCAACCACAGTGTATTAACTCTATATGTTGTAAAAATTTAAAAAATATTTTTTTGAAGTTATCATACTTCTTTGTTTAGGATTATTTTGAAAAATAAATAATGTTTCAATTGTGATAAAGATCTTAGATTTCTCATTCCGAAAAAGTCATTACACATTCGAAATTCGCTCGAAAAATGTATCGTCAATGATTTCGAAAATAGAACTACTTCTCTTGCTAAAATACGCAATTATGTTTCTTATTTCAGCATCACGACCGATTTAATGCCACGATTTAACCGTATGCATATGTTCGCGATTATTTAGAGTTTTCTTATTTCATTATAGCTTAAATTTATCGACTTACATCTAAAAGATGTTACAATTTTTGCACCTTACGAGATAACTAGGGATTATTAATTATTTTGACATCATTTTTAGTTATACAAAACAGTCTATCGGTTAGACGCATGATATCTAATCTCGAGAAAACACAATTGCATATTTTTAATTAAATTTTTTAAAATTACCATCTTCAAAATAGTTTGCATGCTTTTATTTTTGAATAGCGAATTCGTTGCTTCTCGAAATTAAAAAATCCACGATTTTCTTTATATCTTAAAGGGCAACTTATATATATATATTACATTATCCTAAAAGTGTGTTTCAAATTATGAAGTTACATTGCGTCTACGAAAACTACTCTATAAACTTGCTTTGCCATCGCCTCATTCGATCCTTATTGCATTCAAATATACAAGTTTTAAACGGGCACATTCCGCAACAAAAATCAGTACGCTCAAATAATTTGTGGATTGCCAATAATAAAGTTAAAGTACATTTCTAATACTGATTGCGACTACTTTATTGGAGCTAAAGTATTGTTATAACTAATTTGAAAAAAGCCAGAATTATATGAAAATTTTCGTCGTCAGTGAGAGACATTGAAAAGTTAGCCAATGACAGCGATTGTTTGCAGCTTCAATCGTACTGATTTCTGGCTAAATTTACAACATTGATCTCACTTATACTGCAAGAAACCATCGTAAACACACATGCTCGCTTGACTCTGTTCTCGTGCGACTATGTATATATCGTCCGTGACACATGTATACACGATCCACGAATATGACGCAAGATGATGCACACGAGTAGCTAAATGTGCAGGTTCGCGGGTGGGTAGCTATCGTAGCCGCCCTCGACCTCGGTGTACATGCGCCGGAGCGGGTCGACGCCAATGGTCGCAACACCGTTCTGGCGCTGTTGAGGTTGTCGAGCCGGGGCTACCCGGTTGTTCGCCGTCGTCGTCGGCAGAAAACCATTGGCCATTCTCGCGACGCCGTTTTGCAGCAAATGTGGACCTCCGTTCGTTTGACGTTTCTGATACTGCTGCTGGTGCTGTTGGTGCAGCTGCTGTTGCGGCTTCGAGTGATGACCGTTCTGTTGTTGGCGGTTGTTGTTGACGACCTTCCGCGCCGCACTCTTGAGAGGTACGTGACCGTTGGTCAGGGGAAGCTTGCGGCCGCCTGCGGACACGCGCGTTTTTCACGCTGATCAAGCGGACGTCGTTGCTCCAGGATCGTGTATCGTTGGTGCACGAGGTTACCACAAATTTTGGACTATACTGCTATATACGTATATAAGTATGATGGATTCGGACTGAGGTTTCAAATTGATATCCTGAATTTCTGCGGTAACCTCGTCCCCAGCAATGAGATTTGATGATGATGTGATGGAAGTGATGAAATTATAGCATAGGTGCGGAATAATGTGATTTCACCCATTTTCAAGCAAAATTACCAGCAACGCCGTTGCCCATGATGAGCTCGTTGTTGGCTCTGTGATTAACTCCATTGCCGATGGGTTTGGCCACTCCGTTGGCGGCGGCGGGCTTCCGTCTGCTGGCCGAAACCTTGGGCACGTCCACTTCTTCCTCCGCCTCGTCCTCGGGCTCGGACTGTAGGACACTGATCCTGTTGGGGTCGTCCTCGTTTCGCGCCGCCCGTCGCATGAGTTGCAGTAGCGCCGAGGCAAACTGCTGCCTGTCGGCGGGCAGCTCCGTATCGCCGTCGACGATGCTCAAGCGGCCCTGGTTGTCCAGACTCTTGAGCATCGGCAGCGAGAGCTCCCGGAAGAGCTCCAGTCGGCGTCCGAAGGCTTCCACGCCGTCGTACAGTCGACCCCTGCCAAGCTGCTGTTTGGACACGTCCAGCAGTAGCATCTCTGGCCTCTGGCCAAACTGTCGCGATGGATAGAATATGATGTTAAGTCAGTCCAGTCGTATATATAGGGTATAGAAGCAAGCGTACAAAAAAAAACTAAAATTTTCTCGCACCTTGTTCTCGAAATCTCGACACTGGGTCATGTCTCTAGGGAAGCCGTCGATGACGATACCGTTGCAGTCGCGATTCTGGAGTATCTGTTGCTCGACCAGCTGCATGATCAGATCCGTTGGCACGTGTTCGCCGGCCACGAGTGATTCGCGAACCTTTGGATTGTTGGCGGCCAAGGTGACCAGCAGACTTCCCATGCTCAGATGCAGCCAGTTCGACATCTTTCTTATTGCTTGGCTGCAGACCATCGCCTTGTTGCTTCCCGGGCCACCTGTTGACGCCGCGCATACCAGCACGTTTCAGCAAAAAGTTCGTATAGCTGTATATATATATATAAGCCGAGGATACTTACCCAAGACCCAGACGACGGGCGGCAAACCTCTCCTGGGCATGTCCGCTGTTTTCGAGGGAAGGATCTCGTCCGCCCCTATGACCGCCGGTGGCAGGGACGAGATGGCCACGTGATCTTCCGCTTGTCCCGGACTCGTAGCTATCTCGCCGTCCTGGTCCCGCTCGACTTCAACCTGAATTAACGCGAGGGAAAGAAAGAAAGAAAGTTGGCGTGAGTCGCATTGCTAGGCGGTGCACGTGCACAGGTGCAGGACTTACTCTGCTCCCTTCAATGTAGAAAAGTCAACTTACTTCCGCTTCCATCGAGCTCGAGACTTGCCTGTCTGGAGCCTCGGTCTCCTCGCTAAGACCCAGAATCCGCATTACCGATTCGCGGAAGTCCACGTACACCTCCGACGGATTTCGCTCGCCGTTTACCTGCATTATTATCATTATTATCAATTCTGATTGGTTATAGAGAGCAGTGTGTTGGTGTTTACGATTTGTAAAACATATTCAGACACCTGGCAAATTGTTCATTATTAATGCACGCGTATTGGTGTACGACGTATACTTATATTGTGTAACATTTATACGTGTAAGTGTGTAAAAAAATATGTCTCTGTTGAAAAAAGTTGAGTGCAAGTTTCTCTCTTACCACCAGCAACATTTCGCTCTGGTCAAAATACTCGGCGACTGGCATGACGTTTTTATAAAAATTCTGCAGTTCCATTCGCGCTAATTCGATGATCACTTGGCCAAGTTGCGCTCCGTAATCGATCTGCCTTTCGAGTACTTCTTGCTTCCAAGCGACCAGAATTACTCCATTGACGATTTGGATCTATTGAACAAAAATTGGCAATGTTTCAAATCTGAAACGCGAACGTTTTTTATCGATTCATCAACGAAACAACAATCCCCAAATGATTCAATTACGGCACTCGTGTCCAAATGTTTTCTCTCTTAGTCGCAATTACCGGTAACCATTAGAACACCCCCAGAACGAACACAATGTAGTCCCGCGAAATATCCATCGACGTCTTGGGTGGAAGTGGAGATGCCTATATTATCTATAGCGAAGACTCGACAACTCTCAACCGTTGGGCTAACGAGAAAATGATCGAGCGCCAGCCGTCAACAAGTGTGCGTGACAGTCGAAATTGCCGCTGAAACGTGGCCGCGATATAGTTGTAGGCAAATCGAGTGCGTAAGTATGTTTATTTGTCTCGGAAATAATTTATCAAAGTTTTAAGATAAAATCGGAATGTTTTCCGTGACTTCCTTCTTTCGCGTCGTCAATTCTGCGGAGACGCGATTGATTTAAAACAAGAGACAAGCAAGTATAGATTATTTGCGAAAAGCGTTATCTGCGCACTCTTACAATATATCTATACATAAACAAATTAAAAATATATTTTCCTTCATCCGAATGTACTGTTCACCGACATTCAATATTGTGTTCTATTGCACCCTATACAAATTTCGACAGCAAATGTATAACAGTTGACGTTCGTGCGACAAAGCTCATATCAACACCTCCTTTCCGGCTTTATCGTCGACTCGCGTGTCTCGTACCTATACAGAGCTTTCCGATCACCGCTATCGATGCGCGCCACAACGAAAATTTGAATGTGAAAGCTATATGCGCCACGTGCCGCCACGAGAAATATATTATCGCTCCTGCAATTATTGGTTAGCGCGCGCGCGCGCTCACGAACGTGTCAACGAGTGCGTTGCGTCGATTAAATATTCACACTGCACGGGCTGACTGGAAATCCATTCGTCGTCTATACAAAGTGACTGCGTTTGTTTGTTTGATTGAAAATTTTTGTGCCTGCTTCAATAGATCATTAACAACGTAAATGTATTGATTGCTCGAGTATACAGCAACGTGCCAGAAGCTCTATATTCAGTCCAGCATTATATGTTAATAATTATATTATTCATATGTATATATTTTCAAAGTTTCATTGAAATCTCGATTTACGAAATTCCATACGACGAATATACGGTATTCTGCACCAACGCGCGAATTCTCTTTGAAAAAAAGCAAGATAAACTCCATAAAATATTCACGCGGAATAGACGCCCGAGCAATATACGAAAATAGTTACATAAACCCCGGCTCTGCCTACGGGAAGATCCAAAACTGTGAAAATCGAAGACCCCCATTCCCCTCTTCCATTCTCGCGTTCACGTATGTATACGCGGCTATACACCAGCAGAACTTACGGGCGAGACCATCAGCCCCACAGCGAGATATATAGCGTAAGGGCATCGAGCGCGACCAAATAGCTGTGTGTATAGAGGGGCGCTTATAGTCGAGGTATGTGTAAGCCGGTGCGATAATCGGAGTAGGTTAGTAGGTCTCCTCCCAATTATTATTTTTTCTTTTCGCCACGGGGGACGTGTATTTTGGGGATGTGTGCCACCATCGTCTCCCCTTGCACGTCATACGCGCTCTCGTTTTTGGCGAATGGCTGCGCGACGCGAAGTTTATGTTTTCAAGGGCGAGAAAAGAGAGGGTTGATGAAAACCTGCTGGAATTTCTTTCATGGTTCCTCCCATGCTGTCTCTTTATTAATGAGAACGGCTTATTTTTCGTTCGATTTTAACGAACCCTCTTGTGCAGCTGTGCGATTAAAGCAAATCATTCATTTATCGAATATGAGAGCTCGTCCGACTCTACTCGACCAGTACTACTTGCACCAGCACAATATTCATCCCACCTACTTTTCAGCACTCTATAGTAGGAGCTTGACGGTAAATTTGTTAATTCGTCTCAAAATTAGCTGATGTATCGTTAAGCCACTACCAGGGCACCTGCGTCATCGAAGTCTAGCCCGATTCAGCGTGCTTAAAATTGAATATTGTAATTTGAAAGAACTCCGAGATTATTATACGACAATTCAACGACCCCAGACGATATTTGACAATCCTATTAATTTTATACGCTCAACTTTTTTTTAACTTATTTAGGGTCGACGCCACTCATAACTTATAGACACGTTGAATTGTATAACTACTCTTCGACGCAATTGTACGAATCATCCTACTTTGCTAATAACTTTGCCTTAAAGGATATATTATATAGTTTCTTGCACTCTGTCGCATTCTATTTCAAACCTATTATCACTTTCAATAATATTCACGAAGTCTATTAAGCCCGAATACATCTCCCCTCTGCCCCCTTGGCTCTCTCGCGCCTTAGCCTCCGCCGAACGCTTCCCTCCTCAGCCCCCCCCCCGCCAATTTATATCTATCACCACCTATATAGGAGGTAAATAGAAAGGCACGTTTTTTTGCTTATGTGGGCACGTGGAATTGTGCTTATAGTCTTCGACGCAGATTCTGAATTGTACTATATATATAGATAACGCGGCCTAATGAGTTCGATGCCACCAAGGTAGCGAGAGCATTGACACCATTTTGACCGCGTTCTTTTTTTTCTCTCTTTTCCACCTACCTTCTCGGAGTACTCCACGACGTCGCGCATGTTCCTCGGATAACCGCTCACGAGGAACGTTTTGGCCCCTAGAGACATTTTCATTTCGAGCATGAGGACCTCCGTGACAGTTTTGCTGCTGAGTACTCCAAAGTCCTGCATATCTGTAACAATGACGGATAAAAAATATATACTCGCAAGACGAATGATAAGAATTGTGGAGGTATTGTGGCTGTTGTATAGGGGCATCGTTTACTTGTCATTCTGCAGAGTTACCATGAAGCAAGTTTTCGCTGTTTAATGACTGTACGTTCGGCGAACTTGATTGTAGCTCACAGATGTAGGTCATATAAATATAATAAAGTCTTTCAAATTATCCGTTTGTTTCTCGGAAAGTTTCTTTGTAACTTTCTTAATTACCGTACGACGATCAACTTGTATTACATACGGAATGACTTTCAATTTAACGCTCATCATTTGCTAAAATGATGGCCTATTTATCATCAGTTTTTTTTCTTCTGGCATGTATATATATATATATATATATATATATATATATATATATATGTCTCATCGATTTTACCTCTCTCAATATAATACAAACTTAATGGTTCTTATAAAGTTCGACTGGCAGAAGTATGATTGCAGTGCACGAGATCAGAGAAAAACTGCGTTTACAACAATTAAATAGACCAAGGTATATACCCAACGGCGTAATGAAAAGAAGAATGCATATATAGACCGAGATCGTTGCGTGGTCGCACCGCACCGCACTGCATCAGCCGCGCGCAATGGAAATATACCCGAGCGCGAGCAGAGGTCCATGAATCTATAATAAAGCAGCGAGTCGCCGAGGTGTATCTTTATTGTGCAACTATGGATACTGTATCTCCATCGATCTCGGCGTTGCGGAATCGATAGGCATCAGCGGCGCGCGGAAAGCACTTAGTCATTCTCGCAAAATCTACCGCCTGACGAGAGTGAGAGAGCTTTCTTGCTCCAGTTTGCTCGTCGTGTTTACGTGTGTATAGGGCTTATGTAGAGGTGTCGCGGATAACACTTCGGCTATATCCGTATATCGTGAGGTGAGTTCGTAGTACTCTGCGGGGGTGGATTTGATTCACGACGATCGTGTCTCCAAAGGTTGGACGATATCGCGCGTATACATGATTGTGACACTCACCGTTGCCCAGCGCATACTGCTGCAGGAGGTCCGTCATGTTGATGTGAACTATACCCTTCTTCTCCTGCGTTAGATTGTCACAATGTGTCACCTTACCACTGCCAGGACCTCCTGTAAAATCGAATGGTTGGATGATCGATTGCTCGCTTTTATTCCGGAATGTAAATATTGATAAACGTTGTAAAGCAACGTTGCGTACCGAGTACGAAAATAACCGGGACCGTGGGAGGCTCGAATTTAACCGTGCCGGCGTTCTGCATGGGGAATTTGCCCCCGGGCGGGGTCGCCAAAATGCCCTCCTCTCTGCTCCATTTTTCTCTGTTCTGAGCACCGGCCTCTTCGAACACCTGCGATCCATCTTGTTGATCTGCGCAAAATCGGTTGTTTAATTAATCTTTTTTCCTTGTTTCTTAGTTTTTTTTTCTCGCAAACTCGTACTGAAGAAAGCGCAGCCAAATCGTTTTCGACGCATCGCACGAGCAACGCGCGCGAGACCGCAGAAGAGCCCCGCGAATAGAGAAGGCGTAACCTGTTGAACGAGCCAAGCTCTCCGAGCACCGGCGCAATCGCAAACGCGACGAGGGGCTGGAAAAGCTCATACTCTGCCGTTCCTTCCGCAATGGCGATATTCGCGATATATAGATAGAGAGAAAAACAATGTATAGACCTATAGAGCAGTGCAGCGCTACTGGCTTATCGAACGGTCACGCGCGCGTGACTCATATTCCAGTTGAGCTATAGGGTGATGCGAGGCTAACTTTTCTGTGTACATAACGAGTTGAAGGGAGATGTAGAGAGGGATGGCTTGGTATCTGCGTAGCACGCGACGCGCATTTCATATTTTGCGATGGTAAAGGCGCGGATGTAAATATATTTTAATTGTAGATGCGGTATGGATGTTGCGTGGATAACGAAAGTGATTGGTATTACCATCCGCAAAGCGTTTATATGTAAGATTTTTGAGACCAGTGTGGTTTGTTTCTCGATCGAGTTGTGGTCTTCGTTTCGTTGTGGGAAAGCCCTGAAATCGATGAGAATGAATAGGACACAGGTGTTATCAGATGAATATACGCGGGAACTCGCAGCTGGTGGAAAATTAACGCGAATAATTTTTTTCTCGTGTTTTCGAATTACAGCTACATGTACAATAAAATATTTGCTATTAATCTTTATTATTCATAAGTGGACAGTCGAACGATGCACACGTGGCGGTGATATCGAAAAGCCGATCTCCTGCAGAAAGGGTGTAGAAAATTTCGTAAAAAATCATGGCTCCGTGGAATTTGCGAGAACGCGTGAAAAAATCGTGTTTAGGTTTATGCTAAATACAATAGGAATAAGTATAGATATATATGCATATAATTATATTGCAAGTCGATACGAGGAATAACCGGTGAGCCGCCTGCTTTCAACGCATGCACACACACACACACACACCTATATACATATTATATATAGAAACTGTTGTTTAACTGCGCTTTTTCCGCTTCTTTAGATCGACTGTAAAGTCAATTCAGTTTTCGATGCTTTGCGTACATGACGCATAAATGTAAATATCCCTGCACTCGTATATTTAAATACAAGTTGTATGAGCTGTAAACATGTTCAATTCGAACTTTCGAGAACTCTCCGTACAATAACGAATTCTCATAAATATATATTTATTTTACAAAAGTCATGGATATTCACGCGTATAAAATGAAATATACTATATCGAGCCGACGAAAAACGCGCATCGCAAAACAGCCAAACACGACCTTGTTTACAAAACCTCTCGCACCGATTTTCGTCCCGCGGGTTATTCGCGGATCGGCGTAAACGTCCGCTCGACCGACCGCGATTTCACATCTCTCGCATCTTTTTTTCAATGTCTAGTCTCTTCTGTCCGGCTTTTTTTTCTATCGATCCTGGCATCTGGTAATAAAAGTCCAGTCTACCCGAATATTGCGCGTCCACGGGCTGACTTGCGTTTTCCGAGCTGTATTTCGTACTTTGCGTGTTTGCACAGATATACGGGATCTGCCGAGTAGGGAAGGGGTGAGGACGACAATTATTGTTCGTGTCCCGAGAACGCGACGGAGTGATGTTTGATTCTTCACCGAGGCTTATTCGTGGGGTTGACCTGACACAAACACAGTTCGATGTTGATCGCTGCTCGCTTATTGTGATTCGAGTATGAGCGAATAATTTGTACAATATATAGCTTTTGAGCGTCTAAGGAGACTCAAAAAAGTAACTTCACCTGAGACCAATCTTTACTAATCTATAATTGGGACAAAATGTGGAAAATGATTTCGCACATGTATTCCAGACGTAAAAGCTCTTCAAATTATAGCAAAAGATAAATTGCTCGAAGCAGTGAATACGAAAACTTGTAACGACTTTATTATTCATGGGAATAACGTATTGTATATTATTAATACGCAAGGTTAAGTGCACGTGAAATGAAAATCGAATTTTCACTGAATGGCAAAATGTTTACACGATTTGCGTGTCGGCGTGCGTCGACTTCTCGGTATAACGAGCCCTTTTGCACGAATCTTCTTTAAACATTCATGACTCATAACGGTTTTCGATTACGAGTAGATCAGCATTAAGATAAATACACTTAGATTTTACATTAACTTCCTGTTCTCGTAGTTTCCATCCCTTCATTCGGACATTCATTCGGAAAGATAATTAATCTCTTATTGATATCTCGAGTACTGAGAAGTTTTTATTAGATTAAAACTTTTATTCTACTATATACTTATTATATATAATAACAATACTATACTGAAGCAACAGTAGTTTCTTCTTTATAATAATCAAAATTTACACAGATTACGGATAAAATTCAGATCATACGCATTATGAAAGAGTTTCAAGTGGTTTGGAAAAGCTGAAGCAAATATTTAGAAGAATGTATAAAGTAACATCAAACGCAATGACGAACTTGCAAATTTTCAAAGTATACATTTTTAGACGTTGTGATGATGAGATTTTAAAAAAGCAGGTTCAAACATTTATCTTCAATGATGAGCGATTGTTTCGCTTTCATTGAACGTGGAACTTATGGTATAGCCATTGAACTAGAGGACGAGGATTTAATTCCGTATCGCATACTTATGTGCATGCTCCAACGTTAAAAATAACCAGTAATCATACACGTGAGGCAAGTGGTATAAGGAAGATCGCTATTTGCCTTATCGATTCTACCAATAATTAATGTTTCTTACTGAAAACATCTAAAATAGTTTGAAATCTTCTTTTTGCCAGCAAGAATGTAGAGACTTTCTCTTTCTTTTATTAAGTAACTCATAGTTCATTTGTTCTATATAGCGTTGGTGGGTAATAAGCTTTTTTAATTCTTAAGCATTATTTTTAATTTGTATAGTATAAGTATACATTATTCAACCATTGTTTAAACTTTATATGTTTAAATTTGTAATCGCATGCAATATTTTTACTTATAACTGACGGTTTATATTTTCAGCTCTCTTTATTATAGCACAAGTTGACTAGAAAATGATATCACAGCTTTTTTATAATAATTATGTTTATTGCATTTATTTAATTATTAATTGTATCAATATAGCAGTTGACTTATCTTTTAGGTTACTGACCAAAAACCTCAGTAAATATGCCAACGTTTTTTAAATGGAAAATGCTATCGCTCGAAGTCATGTTAATAATAGAATTGATATAAATTGCAGATTTTAAGATACCTTTGTATAAGCAGGTAAATGGAGCTTTGGAAAAATAATTTCAAAAACAAGCTCTTCGCACGATCATAATACGTAATATCGTAATAAACTATTTGCCATTGAAGCAAAATCCCTAATGGACCCTAAAAATCTCGACACTCTCCGGATACACCCCCGCAACATTGAACCAAATTAATCGAAACCTCCCAACAATATAAGTATATATACATCAAGCTACGCGATTACGAATCGCAGAAGCAACAACTGCAGACGGGCTCGTCGAAGTCAACGAGCTCACGTTGCATTCGCGTGCTGCCGCGCCGGACAACATATTTTTTCCCCGCCACCCTTTTCCGCATACCTCGAACGCACTCGTTCATATCTCTCCTTCGTATTACCTACGTAAAAACGTTCCACCTATATATATATATCTATCTATACTTGGTGCACGGGGTAGGAAAATGCAGACGCGATTATCGATCGCGCGGACAGTTGCGCGCATACGTCATGTTGAAAGCGCATCCCTGATGCCAGTATAGTTGCATGCATGTGGAAATGTACGGGGTATGTGTCGCGGTGACCGAGGCCTGCGACGAGGCTCGCGACCTTTACCTTGCCGAGGCAGACGATCCGCTGGCGGCGGCGGCGACCGAGTGCGAATGCCGCCGCCGCCGCCAGCTCGATATATTGGTCGTCGTTATATTATTGCGGGGAGACTAGCGGCTCTCTGCGTCGCCGGCTTTTTTTCGAGGCTCTACTACTCTACTGTGCCACTGCGTCTAGCCTCATTATATGTATACTGATGGGGGTAGTAGAGTCTCGCGATCTATCGACTATATTGATGCGTAAACGTTGATGGATTGTTTGGCTGTCGCTTCGTTTTATGCTTTGCGCGCTTTGTGATTAGAGAAGATTTGGCTGAATGTGCCGACTCGATGGGGCCCTCGCACGTTGCTTTATAGCGATCGTTTGTTTTTTTCAACTCAATTTCAAGTTCGCCCGTCGCAGAGTGCGTTCTTTTTTAACGGAATAATATTCAGAGTTCCACTTAGTCGTTATGTCACCGTCAAAATATTTACGCAAGGATAACAAGCTTTTCTTCGACATTGAATTTTTTCTCTCTCTCTCTCTCTATATATATATCTATATATATACACGTTTAACTCTTTGAAAATTGTCTGTTGTGCTCTTTGACGGTGTTACAACATACAATAAATGTAATATGCGAAGCGCGATAAAACGAAATTTCAGCGTCGTATTCTACTTTAACCTCTATATTCCGCATGATTGCGTATCAACACGTTACTCGTGTAAATTTCTTTCCAACACATCAGATTTCTCAATTTCAACGATTATTTATCGTACCAACAACGGCTACTACAACACACAATATTCGGATTCAAACCGACGACTCGATCTTTCAGACAATTTCACGACATGTCCACGCGACGTCGAATGAGTCATCGAAATCGCATCGGCCACAATTTTCACTCTGATCAATGAAATATATCTTATTCAGTGGCGACGAGCAGCTCCACAGAAACGTTTGCTGTCTCGAATCAACCGCGAGAAGTCACCGCGTTGTGAAAAAATTCTTCCAGTGTAAAAGACGTTCATTCGAGCAAAACCCAATTCAAGCACTATATCGATCCGTCTGACCAATCGCTCCGCACACATACGCACGTTTTGTAAGTCACAATCGGGATTATCAAAGACAGCAGTATAGGCTCTGAGGATCAGCTTGGACACCGATAATAACGAGGAAATCGGGAAAATCCGGAAGACTCACCTGTGTCCAGGCAGATGCCCATAGTAGGTCGTTGGAAGGGTGGCTCGATCCTTCCACGGCCATTTACTCACATGTCCGCGCGGGGTTTCGATCGCACCACCCCACAGCACCGTGCCACCGGCCAACGAGCCTTCGCTCGAACCTCCTTGCTATACACTTCTTCTTCGAATTATCACCAGTTGATTTCTATCTCAAAAAATAGAGCCGATGTCCACACTCGAAAAGCCAAACACAATCGGCCTTATAGAAAAGAGGAAAAAAAAACGAGCCGTGGCTTCGTCGCCGATCGATCGAGCGAGCCTTCGACAGCTCTCGCTTAGCTGTTTTTCCTTCGCCTCCTCTCCTCCGCGCACTCGCGAGCATCCACACACACATACACACACAAACACGCGCGCGCACTGATATACAAGTCCGATATAACGTAATATACGATATTATATGGAATATAAGTCAGCGTAGCCGGAAAAAATCGGCAAGTTCAATTCGACTCGTCGTCGGGGTTCGTCATCCTGAGCTCAGCCGTGAAACTTGATCCTCTGGCTGCCGGTGCTGGCGAACCTCATGCCCTCGGTGTAGATGCGGTCGAACCTCCGGAGCTTTCTCAAAATCGTCTTTGCGATGTAGCCGATTAGCAGCAGGGTCCACATGTATTTGCAAACCGCGGTCGCGAACGCGCAACTGCTACCAGCACTACCACCGGCACCAGCTTCCGTCGGCTCTTCTTCTTCCCTGCAATTCACCTGCGAGGCGAGAATCGTGGTGGTGTGTCGTTCCTGTAACCGGCTTTGCCGTTCGGCGCCGCTTACGCGATTTCATTCAAAATTCGCTACGCACCACTGCTACCGATCTCTTTACCGATCTAATCGAATCGAATGATGCGTATGTACGCGTGAATCGTATTGGCTGTACGGAGAGCTATTTACGTATAGAGACAACGCGCGCGACTCGTCCGAGGTCTGGGAGCGCTATGAGCGAGGAGTAGGTGAGCGCCGGTGGGTGACGACGATCGCCGCGACCGATAAAGCACACGTACGACCGGTAACCATGGGTTACTGTGGCGGCGCGCAGGCGCGACCGGACACCCCTTTTTTAGCGTCGAAAGAGGCGCGGGATGCTCCCCACCCCTTTTGCTCTTCTATCTTTCGATATGTGTGTGTGTGTGTGTGTGTGTGTGTGTGTGTGTTTATGCTTGGGGGTATCCACCCTGTAGGGTAGGTATGGCTCTTTCTTGATGCTTATTCGAATGTGCTCTATATGGCTTCGTTAACGAGCTTGTATAGGATTTGTCGTCCTGCCCTCCACGCGCAGGTCATACCTCTTGTTATACCTTTTGTTTCCTTATCATTGCCGAATTTTTCATCCACACCGTCATTCGTAACGAGATACGTCGTCTCACTTGTGAGGATGCTCGAGCGCGTTTTTGTTGTTATTCCAGGATATAAGTAATCGCGAAGCCGCATATCCCCTCGCGATTTCCCTACTGTTTAATCGCACTATATGTATATGTGTATATATCTCGCGTCCTTTTTCCATCAGCCGTGCGCGTGCAGGCTTTATATGTGTTTAACAAGTAGCTTGTCTCTCTTCCTCTTTAAGCCTCGCTACAGCTAGATATGTATACATATATCGCGCGCGCAGCGGTTCAATGTCAAGTTTCCTCCTAGCGCGCAATGTACATGTTGATATATTACGTTAGTGTGTATATACATATAGGTACGCGCCTGCAACGCGCCGCGCTTTTCCACTATGTACGTATGTGTCTATGCATATATTATGTATAGGTGTATGCACGCAAAGGGCGTAAACATTGCTTATGTGACGATGCGAGAACTTGGTTCTTCCGGGTAATTAATGTAGCTCTGACGTTGGCGTCATAGCTCTCCTTAATTGATGTGCCGATGCTTTGGATGAATGATTTTTCAGAGGCCGCGATATGGCGTCGGCTTGGCGCTTACGCTTGCAATGTGTTAAAACACGTCGCGCGAATTTTAAATTAGACGTTTAGGTATATGCCCGGTTTACACAGCGAATACACTTGCCCGCGAAAGTTCCTTGCACTGTGGGCTCTTATATGTAAGTATACACTGCAATGACGCTCAGTCATAATATTCATTACTATTTTGAGTTATAGTTTAATTCGCGTTTACGTTCCTTTTATAAATATATATGTATAGTATCGTGCGTGACGAACATCAATTGTTGAGTAAATTCTTCAAAAGTGCCACTGCACTCGATCTAGAAATCCTTGTTTTCGTCCTGATGATAAATTCTGTTCGGTCCGGTGGCAAGAAGTAAACTTTGTATGACTCATTAGCTGTGACATACCTGGGACGATTTAAATTTTGATGCACTGGTGAAAAACGCCGTATACAATTATTGCGAAACAGCGCATGTTATACCGATATTGATTACATTGTCAATGCACAAACATCGTTTGTCCTTTGTTAATACTGAGAATCATGTTTGCATATCGCGCATCAATTGTCTTATAGCCGCAGAAATTTGAATATTGTGCACTTCGATATAGATGAGAAAATATAATATCGTTACGTCTTCTCGTATCTCCTCTTTTCAACTATCCTGCATAATAATAAAGCAAATTTATGCTCTATGGAAATTCCGAAAACGTTCAGCTCGTTTACCACGACGATTCATTGCAGAAGAAGTCAATTCAAAGTCGATTCCAGTGGCGTCGAATATCCCCGCCCTGTGAAATATTGACCGTCGACGAGTGTGTGGCGTATGCGACTTAAATGCCGCTAAATTACATACCTTACAATACGCCTATATGGTCTTTAACTCTATCTTTCTCTCTCTCTCTCTCTCTCTCTCTCTCTCTCTCTCTCTCTCTCTCTCTCTCTCTCTCTCTCTCTCTCTACAGTAGTGTTGTTACCACACTACTGCTTCGTCTCTCGGTTTTCTTTTCTAGGTGTCCACGCGGCACACACGAGTCGGGTGTATATCACTCCTTTATTGAAACGAGGCCGCGATGACCCTCGCCGATCACTTACTCTATATATATGCAACGTTTCTGCTCTATACGTATACAGAGAAGATAAAATCAATTCAACATGCGGAGATAATTATTATACTATCGTTCGCGACAACGTAGATTTTCGCGTATATACGCAGAGCTGCTTGTTTATATATAAGCTGATACGAGTCATTTTGGTCTCAATACGTTATTCTGCATAGTGGAGGAGTAAAAATAAATTGCATTAATATAGTAAATAAGTAATTTTGCCATATTAGACATATAAGGGTTTCTCGACTTTTATTCGAAATTGTTGCGCATTACTCGCAAGCTTGCGACACACACTTCTTTATATACATACCTAAAGCGAATACAAAGATGAAATTTAATGAGATTGAATTCCCTGAAGGCGTTATAATATATAACCTAACGAAAGTCATCGTGCATAAAATACTTGCAATAAGTATACTTTATTTGATTCCTATAACTTATCAACGACCATCGTATCTTCGCCGCGGCATGACAAGCTATCGTGTTTTTGCTCGCGCGCCTGTATAGGTGTGTGTATCGACATCGTAAAAAGTCCGTCGCTCCGCGCGAACTTTCATATATATATATATATATATAGGCATCGATACACCAGCTTATTATACCGGCGCAAAGTGTCGATTCATCGCGACTTCATCCTTTCAACCTCTATATATGTGTGTACTTACCGCGAAAGAGTCGTCGCAGCCAAGGCATCGCGACCTTCGGGAACCTTCCAACGGATCATCATCCCCGTTTTAAATTCATCGTTAAACGCGTAAATACGCAGCTCGTAAGGGATGTCCTTCCAGCCATTAGACGAGTGACCGGTAAGCTTTCTGGACACGCGAGACGCTCGTCGAACTTTATAACGTCGCGAAGACGGCGATATAATTATGGGTCTCCTCCCTCGCTCACCCTTATTCTTCTTCTAGGCGACATTAAGTTTCGACGAATGAGGTCGCGATGTTTAATGGATCGTCGCTGGTCTTTTCTATGTACACCGGAAAATTACCGGCTGCTCACCGGCGAGCGAACCCCGACAATTTCATGTGTTTTATTTTTATTTTGCAAGGCCTGAGCGCGCGCGCGGTGTCTCGAAAGAAGGACGTTATAGTTAGACAAACTTGGGGTACTTGGTAGGGCTAATGACTAACATCGGTACGGAGTTGGGCTTTTGAGAATGAATTATTAGCAATATTTGGCGGCGGAAATGTGTACTTTATAACGTAGCGTAGAAACTTTATTATAAGGAGGAGATAGTCAGCCAGTATGTATACGGAACTCCTATATACTTAATATAACTAATATACTACGATGATTAATTGTAGTGTCAATATTAGCTCACGAAAATGTTTGTCTTGATAGGAAGAATGTTTTTGAAGAAGTTGCAGGCTCCGTGTTAAACGACCTTCCCCTGATATTTAATCGAGTGCGCCTCAAAATTGTTGTTTATACGCGCATACACAGTCCGACACTTGATTTTACATCATGCGATTTGAAGACCGAGAAACTTCAACTTAAATAATTCAATACAAGGTAAACTGTACAATGTCGTCGCATTTTTATAGGCAAAATTATACCGCGTGTCCTTTTAAATAATTTGTCGCAAATGACTTGTTCCTCGAAATAATTGCTCATTAGTATAGCTTACAAACTTGGACATAACATTAAATGCCTTTTTTCTAGTTAGCTCATGATTTATTTTTCGTTCTTGTCATCTTACAATTGCGCAGCGAGATTTAATATATTTTTTTCACTATCATATGGAATATTTCGAACAGGTTATATGTCTATGAAAGACAATCTTTTACAAAAATACATTCAAGCATTTTTTTCTTTTGAATTTATATAAATGATATCTAGTTTGTATCAGCGCTAAATCATACTTGGACAACTTGGAGTGACGAAAGCAGAGCAATACAGGTAAAACGAACTTTTCAGGCCTTTCATCCATAACTTATGAAGCGAATAAGGCCTTAACGACAAACATAATTGCAACAAATGTAACAGTTGAAAATGAGATTAGGATGCGATGGGTTAGTGTGTCATAGCTTATACTATGTATGGAGGTAAACTATAACCGTTTTCATCATAAATACCGGTATACGTATCGCTGAGTGTCCTTGTCGACAGACTTCAGTATTAGTCCATATTAACCATGTCATAGAAGTTTTGATTTGCCCTCGAAGTACGGACAGCTCGACAACCGAACGCGAACATTATTATTATTATTGCTATGAAACTTATTGGTCATCATTTACGCAATGATTTTATTTTTTCCTTTTTTTTCATCATACCCTTAGAGTTCACCAGTAGCCATTTTTCATCGTATTTACAGTAGCTAGATCAACACGTTTTACGAGCTTTTTCCGCATGAATTCTATAATACCGTTTCTTTTCGTTCCGAGGCAAATCAATGTTATAGACCCGAAAGACTGTGAACCTCTCCGATGTGCCTTATTAAAAGGCGTCTTCTGCTTATCCCCCTTTTCACGAGTCCTTGACATGGAAATTTATGAGAACTATGTCTCATTTAATTCTACCTCAATAATCTAATCATTGCAAGAATGAGTAAGCGGACGAATAATTGATACGTATAATGTACGCTATAATCTCTTATATTAGTAAAGTTTTTGAATCTGAAGTTTGTGTGCTTTTTTGAACTCATTTACAACGGGCTACCCAAAGAATAAATTATATTTATACGTCATTTACTAATAATCAGAGTTTACTAGAACTGGTCTTCAACAAAATAAAATTCATTAAAAAGTGAAACCCTGCCGATTTCATTCACACGTGTATGACCTCATTATTAAATCTGTTTGTTTACTTCGACTTAGATAGGTACCTAGGGGATCTAACGCGTGGCGCACGTGTCTCAATACTTTTTCCTACCTACGTGGCCTTGTTTAATAAACGACTTCTTCTTTCAGAAACCGTATAAAATTTTAATTTGAAATAAATATCCCCTGACTTTTGTCCCGCTCCGCTATAGGGACTGGAGTCTCAGTAACGATCAGTTTTCAACATTAAAAAGTTATTATTGAATTTTCATTAATTATTGGAGGCATTCTTTAACTTTGATGTTCACAGTTAAATTAGGCTAAATTTTTTAATTCGATGTTACTTAAATTAGTGTTTTGTAATAAATGCATTTATATACAATATAAAAATATTATTTATTACACAACTTGTTTTTTATTATTATTTTTTTTTAATAAGGCGTATCCAAATACAAGTTTATAGAAATATATCGCAATTATAATTTCACATACGTTTCTTCTCATTAAGGCTAGTTATTTTTTTGGTAGAAAACGCTTCTGTACATTATTTCAAAATCCTAAGCAGTCTTCATTCTGGTAAAAAAAAAATCAGAAATATTTAAGCTTAAACTTTAAATCGCACACTTGCGTTGCTAAGTAAAATAGCATCTTTCTTTCCATTTACATAAAACGTAAAGTGAACATAATCAACTAAAGAGTCTTATTCATCATAAAAATTGGTACACATTCAAACGAGCGTCGTTTGCTGATGAAAATTATAGACCGGTTCGGTGTTTGGATAGAAGGAGAAGTTCAGCCATAGGAATAACCTCGCGAACCCATAGTTCCTCTCTATAATCGCTTCGCTGTCTTGACTATCACGATCCTGATCATTTTTCACTGTCGTTTTCCTCTCCTCCTCCGGAAGTTTGCACTTGACGAGTAGCTTTACGTCTTGGTTGCGTTTGCACCACTGCCTCCACGATTTGTAGTGAAACCTAAAATTCATGAAAATTCAAATTCCTCATCTATGTAAATTCCTTCCAAGTTGCCCCCAAGTCATTGCATATAAAGTTCTTGTTTGTATAGTTGTTCTTGTAATGTATAGTTCTAACAAAAACCAACCGCGACACCGGCTACCTTCAATCTCATCGCTCAGTAAACTAGACCAGCATGTGTAAGTTTTGCATATGCATCGCTAAAGCGCAAGCTTACACAAAGAAAGACAAGACATATATATTACCTGATGGTAACGAAGAACCAGAGAAAGTAGGTGGCGACGAGCATGCAGCAGAGGATGGCGAGTCCGGTACCCTCCCAGAAGCCGAGTTTCGTGTATGCCGTGACTCCGACACCGCAGAGGTACGTCGTCGCGAAACACAGGGGCGTCAGGACCACAAAGCAAATCGCGTCGCCCGTAATACCTTGTGGCCCGTACAGCCCTTGGGTTCGCCTCCATTGCCAGAACGACTGCGGAAAAAAATTGAATTATTAGACACAACAATGTGTAACGAGTGAAAGTTTGCGCAAATATAACTGCGCGAAAACTCTCGATAATCTCGCATCCAACGATGCATCTTCATCGTGCGCGCACATATGCTAATATGGGGCGAACGGCAGGGCGGGGATTTTTATCGCCCAGGTCTCGGGTTGCTATTTGAAATTCAAAGCGAATTGCGGTAAAGTTCTCTTCATTCGCGATGATAATACGCGAGCGCGCATTATCGTAAACATATATACAGTCGAAACTCGACAACCCCCCGCCCCCCGTTGCGCATAACCAATTTAATTCCACGACCGCATCGCGGAAAGTCGAGATGTATCCATTAAGATCGAACCGGAGCTGCAGTCCAAACGGCCCATTGTGTATACGTACCTATATAAATATAGTTATATTGAAATTCGAAAATATTATCTCTCTCGCTCTCAAAATTCACGATAGCTATAAATATTACCCAAAGACGTAAAACAATCACCTGCGCGAGCCCGTGCGGGGCAATATATCTTGCCTGCCGCCCGAAAAAAAAGAAAATCGGCACGGGCGTAATACATATTTTATATATATATATATCTGCAGCGCAGCCGTGGGGATAGAGAGGAGAGAGAGAGAGAGAGAGAATCGTGCCGTCGATGCGATCTCGGCATTGTAAATTAGCTTAGACATGTGTGCGCGCGACGTTGTCGTCTGCTACGTGATGCTCGTAATAATACGTACCTGAGGTAGGGGCTTGTTCCTTCGTTCGACCGCGAAGCCGTACTTGCAGATCTCGCAGCGATCGCTGTTCCAGGTGGAGAGCCAGCGCTCGAGGCAGCTCGCGTGGATCATGCCGAGGGTACCCGAGCACTCGCACGGCTCTATCAGCTCCTCCGAAGTGCCGTCTGTTGGCATCAGTGATATATTACATATTATACATATATATTTCAACGCCGTCACTTACGAGCCAATTCGAAGAAACTTTTTTCTCAACTATTATTACGCTCGTATATATACGACTTTGCAATTGTCAACTCGACGAAGGCGGAATTATGTTAAGGCTACCACCTACGATGTTTATAATATATATCGTGCCCTGTTTACGCGCGCGCGCGCATGACCTACAAGCCGAAGTTCAGCTTTATCGCGTCTTTGACACGCCGACGATGCTTTTCTCGCGCGGCGCTCTCGACATCAGAACGTGATAATTAATAATTTTAGACACGTCCTGTTATGAATCACGTCGGCGGGCTGATTCATAATTCGCTCGTGCACTGACCTACACGCACGAATATACGTATGTGTATGCACAGATAGTTAACTATTATTAAAAACAATAAAGCTCTCGTACTTTTCCTTCTTGTCTATAACGCTGCGCAAATTACAGCTCGCGTTGGCCACTTCACGAGGGCGTCGAGCGCACAATGTACGCGGGAATTAGCTGCTTCTCGTCAAATTAAGCCTTCAGCCGAGAATCACCAGCGTCATCGCATGCGGCTACGCTCTCTTTTTTTCTCCCCCCGCGAAAAGTGGGTTAATCTAGAGCATGAAAAATCATCGAGTGTACAATCAGGAAATAGAACTATTATTATATAAGAGAGCGCATATCATGCTCGCAGCGCGCCAATTGCTATCATACCGTTTCGCTGGAACCGTTTTATTCAGCTTCTAATAAATTTAGCCGCGGCGTACGTCGGTTCATTGTTTTCTCTGTCATGAATGTCGCGGAAGTCGCGGAGACGCACGAGACTCGACTCGTCCCCACCACGTGCGCGGGAGCTACTTCCGCTGATGCATGGACTGAGAGAGAATTGCGAAAAAAGCCGACGACGAGTATGTATTATATCTAATTCGACGCATCGGGATATGCGGGTTTCATGCGTATATATATATAGTGCACTGATGGGTGAGGCTATACGCCGAAATTCTTTGTTTCTTTTCCTTTGTACACATATGTACGTATGTTACGTATACGTGCATGGGGGAATGGGGGGGGGGGGGGGGGGGTTTGAAAAATGGGTTGCGGTTGGTGACCGAAGAGGCTTGTTTGAATAGTATACTATTATACGCACTCTTAATTATCGGGTTCTTTCATGTCGTCGATACCGTAATCATCCGATTAGTTGTATAAATTTCACTATATGCCTTATACACACACGCGTTCTATTTATAATTGCTTCGGCTATATCTGAGCGATGTTTGAATTTAATATCGCGTTATATCAATTGCCGAGCGAGATAAGTGCAACAAAATCAGACGCTAACCTTCGTCGCGTGATTGTTTCTCTTCCGCGCAGCGGAGAAAGCGCACACGTGCTCATCATCTAATTTATCGTGTCTCTCTCCTTTGCCAGCTCCTATACGCATTATCTCGTTATCTGCATCTGCGCTTTGTTTATTACGCAGATTACCGGGGACCCTTTAAGAAGTTAAGCCAATTGGCCCTCTGCACCAAGTTGATTTTTTTCTCTAATTAGGAAGTGCACTTATAGGTATATGCAGGAACCGATTCGGCGGCGTTAACCGGCGGTTCAATTTCAACGTTAATACTGTATGAGGATATTATATCATATAGTCTCCTTGTTAACAAAAAGTTGCATGTTTTATTAAGTATGGATTATGCAAAAGTTCGATAATAGAATTACGAAATGAAACACGCTGTACAACTAAAGTGAGCTGTTCTTGCAGCTATATATAGTATATATAAAAAAAGAGCGCGTATCGACTGACGTGGAAAACTTTTTTTATTTCGATTCTCTCTCGCATGTATGCGCTGTATTTATTTTATTCCACGTAACTACACGCGCAAGAGACGTCGATAGAATTCAAGACGGCTCGATTTCTCGATTTTCGCCTGCAATTATGCAAAAATGCAGGTGATTCCACGGAAGAATCGATTGGGCCGTTGGGTCACGTATACAAATTCATGATTTCTCAAAACTTCGCTCGACGCGTACACGAAGGTCTCGTTTGTTCTCGGGGCTCGGTTATAATCGAGAGCTATATTTACGACGACAAAGGGCGAGTATATAATAAGCGGCGCGCCGATGCGGCTTGTCAATTTTTTTAATTAAACAAGCAATTAAGGAGAATGTATCGACCATCAGCGCGAACTGGAGCGTTAAGACGTGTCATTATCAGTATACGCGCTCTGTATATTACACTGATGTTACACAATTCGCGTATCTTCTCCTCGTCGCGTGCGGGAAAGAGCGCGTTTTCTTTGTAAAAAGTGCGACTATCATCGGGATGATACGGAACGTTGGCATGAAAAGTGCTTTGCTTTGTTGTAAAAATCATATAGGGGAAGCATTATTACCTTGAAATAGTATATACCGATATACTATTATATACATCTTTGAATAATGAATACGGATATAATGACGATCAATCACTTTAACGTAATTGATCTTATCGATATACTCGCACGGTTGACATTTTTTTTATCTTATCAATCGCGTCACTATCATTTTTAATAATGATGTGCAATTTCGATTAAAACGAAAATTAATTTTTTTTTCTACAGTAACTGCAGAAACCACTATAGCAGAGCATTCAACTATAACGATTATTGTCAGAGATAAAGTATGTGAAACTTGTTCCGTTCGCTTTCATCAGCCATTCTGAATCACCGAGTATATTTATATTTTATGTTATCTCCGAAAAGTCGAACCTCGTGTGCACCATCTCTTATTTAATTAATATATTCGTCCAGCGAAAAATTCCAGCGTCTCATTAGCTATATAGCTGCTGAAAATACGCAGGGTAAGACCTTTTTTAAGAACGCTGCGTCGAGAGATCTCTTCGCAGAGATAAATTTTGCAGCGGTAATGAGTACTCGGGTGTGCGTAAAAGGCAGTAACTATAGTCAATTATTGCATGCGATTATACGCGCATTATCTCGAATTACTGAAAGTGAGGTGCAACCGCAATGCAGCATGTAACCTATACGTCATATACCTATACGCGAGCCATAATGGCAACTGATCTTGCGAAAATTAGCTACTTTCCGAGGCTTCGCTTCGGCTCTTCGATGTCAACACACACGACGACGTGAATTGAAAATTGTCCGTTTATAAGAAAACTCCGTAAGTAGAGGCAAGTTCTTTCAATTTGACGATCATAGCATACCTTCGTAACAGATGCGACATCCGGGCGAAGAGGTCGAGCCGGTAGTCTTGTTGTCCGTCGTCATGTTCCAAAAGGCGGGAAAAGTGCCGTCGTCACTGTCAGGCACGTAGCAGTGACCTCAAGGAAGCGCCTCGTCGAAGATTCCATTAAAAGCTCCGAAGCCCCGAGGGCTTCTCTGGCCCGCAGTCCTGCGTGATCTCACCTCGCGAATCTTGCCGCGCACTGATATACTTATATCTATATCGATTTTCCCTACTGTATATAACTGCTCGCTGACAATTGCACTACTTAACTTTTCTAAACCATCACTTCGATGTTTTCACACGTGTTGCACACAATCCACTAATGTATACTAAACCACAACAAGTCAAACGAAAACAATAGCTTCGAGGACAGTGCGGCGAGAGAGCTGCTCACAGGCCAGCGCAGCGCGTCCGAGTGCCCGCGAGAGTAAGAGCCTATGTGTGTGTATGTGTGTTTATCGCGCTCTCGCCGGTACCACTCTCTGTGGCTCTCTTCTCCTGTTTCTCTTTCTCGCTCTCCGCTCTATCCCCGATTCACTCGAGAGACTATGTGCTGCCGCTTCGCCGTCGCCGTCGTCACTTAAGTAACTACTCACTTTACGCTCCTTTTGCTTTCTGTACTATAATACTCAATGGGGAGACCTACACCAGCACCTGCCACTGTACTGCGTAAACAAGCAGCCGTCGGCGTTTGTAACTCGGTAAGTAAGTATAGACTTACCTACTTGAGTATTCGTCAGCGACGGATTCGAGGGAATTGAGCATTATTGGCGAATTTGATTGTAAGTAGGGGGGAGTTGGCCACTGCTTTGTTCCCAGCTCGATAAGAAGTGTGACGGCTCGATCCGTTTTGATATAGGTGCCGAAGTGGACAGCGGATCTGTGTTTGTGTTTACAAAAACGCACTTTGTATGTCTATCTTAATGCTTATCTCTGCACTCCGTGTTTGCCAAAGCGCTGGTGGGCTGGCTTGCGCGGGCTAATCCGCGGGGATTATCTTGTGTAGTTCTTTGTTGCTTTTCTTTCTTCACGCTGTCATCCGACGGACTTAGTAATAAGAACAATATAATATGGTGCTTTGTGTGGATAGTGTTTGTTTTATTGAGATTATCGAGAATCTTTTTATATTTGCCTTTTGACTTATATGCGACTATTCTGAGAAATTATTTTAACTGACTGATGGAACGAAGATCTTAAAACCTCGTAATATTTTAGCTCCCGATGCCCCTTGATCGCCGGCAACCCGAGCGCCACTGTTTACCTGTGGCGCCGCAAGAAGACGAACAACAGGCAGCGTGACTTAACCTCCAAAAAGTCGGTCTTCACGCGACGCGTACACGCCACCGAATGGAGAAAAATTCGATATTTCCTCGCTTTTCCAGTGTGTCGGCGACTCATTCACGGAAGCACGGCATTTGACGATGATTCGTGATGAGTGACATCAGTGATCAAAGTGACAAGGAGAGCTATGGCGAGAAAGACGAGGATTTTAACGTCGACGATTATCAGGATGATCTCGACAGCGACGAGTCCTTTAATGATACCTTGAACGAGGATAATAAAAATGTAAGTATCTCATTTGTTTGTTAAACCTTTATCATTACTTATCTCCAGTACAAGTATTAATACTATGATGCAGAGCGAGGATGAGGCCCAGTCCGAAGGTGGCTCACCGTATAAAGTCAGCGATGACTTCATTGGAGCGGTTCTGCCAGGGGGTCACAAGTTTAACAAAAAGCTGGTCTGCGTTAGGTATCCAGGAAATGTGATCAATCCGGACAAGGCAATAGAGACACTGGGTGGCATAACTGAAATCTCAGATGTACGTTATTAACATAAAATATTAATCCACCATTTAAACATTACTCATGGTTTGGTTTTTTGTTGTAGACGATCAGTGCCAAAAATAGAAGAATGGAGCTGAGATTTCGACCTGACGATGGTTACTGCAAGCCTGCGTGTGGTGATAGGCACCAGACAGCAGGCTTTTTGTTGAGGATTAGGATTAAAAAATCTAGAAGAGAAAATTTAGAAAAATCACAAATAGATAGTAAGTTGGAAAAAGAGGTAAATGTCAATGTTACAAATGGAAATGATTCTAGTCAGTGTGACAAAAATGAGAAAAGTACAAATGGCCCAGGTGGCGAATCTGTAAAGAATAATTTGACAGACGAGATTACAGATGTTTCTGTAAAGCCGGAAAAACTGCAAGAGTCAGTGAGCACTTATAATAATGACAGTGATGACAAAAACAAGTCACCAACTTTTGATCGTAATAAATACGAAAACTTGGCAGATGATAAGGATTACGAGTTACCAAAGTTAAAAGTATTAGGAAGAGTTGATACTGAGTTTAGGTTTACGAGTAAGTTGACTAGGATACTTAATTAAAAACTGCAAGAGTATCGCATACGACAATTTGATTGCATTAAACATTTTCAGATCTATGTGACTTCCAATATTTGCCAATCACGAAGAACAAGGATGATCCTGCCAAGGATGAGTGCATCTACGACTCGATCTACCCAGTAGGTCTTCCTTCCTATAGTTGGATGAAGAAGGATGTGCCTTACTTTTTACCCCCAGCGGCATTCAGCCGAATGGACAGTGTGCAACAATATGCTCCAAAGACTGAAATCTCGAACACTAACGCACAATATGTTATAGGAAAGACTAGAAAGCGTAGAGCTGGATTCTCAAACTTCATTAGCTTCAACACTCCGACTGTTCCGAAAAATGCGCCAAAAGGCATTGAGACTGCGCTAAAGGTAAAGTTCTTAGGATCGACGCACGTAGAGAAGATGCGCAAAGTTTTCGAAGAACGTCCGATTTGGTCTAAAACTGCGCTAATGTACGTCACGAGATTTTCTAACGAGCAATTGAAGATTTTGTTGCCATCGGTGGCTTATTATTTTATGACCGGACCATGGCGTATCACCTGGGTGAGACTGGGTTACGATCCAAGAAAGGACCCAGAGGCTAGGATATATCAGACTCTGGATTATAGATTAAAAGCCATGCGTGAGTGTCGTTCTTATAAAATTTTATATTTTTAATTATTTACTTTGAAATTAAACGCTTTTCTATTTTCTTAGATGGTTTGCACTCGAGTATTACGTGTAAAAGGAATTACTCGGAGTATACTTTACCTTACAAAAATACTCCGAGTTCAAAGGCCAAGGAGATCGTTTTAATGCCAAATACGAGCGAGCTGCAAGGTCAGAAGAAAGTTAAAGAGATCGATGAGAACGTTTATATCTATAAACCCGGTACTATTCCACCATCTAGGCAGATGTTTTATCAGGTATTTGGTGAATAAGCAAATATTTTTATATGAAAATGTCCAATAGAAAATTGATTTATACATTTCTGCGAGCAGTACTGCGACGTGCACGTTTCGGAAATTCAAGACATGTTGAGGAAGTGCGCAGGTCCTCCCCCTGGAACAGCGTGTCACGAAAAACTCGGTTGGCTGCCCGGCGGTTTCGACGACATGTGTAGAGAAATCATCAATAAGCATGTACGAGTGGAACTTCGAAAGCTGATGAACATACCGGAAAACCGTGAGTAGGCCTTATATTAGTTCAATAAAGAGAGTTTATTAGTTCACTAAAATCAATGTTCCGATAGATCCCACAAAATTACCTCGTAAGAGGAAATTTGAGGGGCCCACCGGGAAGGTGCGTAAGCGTAAAACGTATAAAAAGAAAACGGAAAAATTAAACAAGCCAGAGGAAAGGCAACCGCCAGCCCTATCGATCCTTGAAGAGGATGACGTGATGCAATCAGACGAGGATGAGTGGGAAGATGATCTGGACGGACCCATACTGAGCGCCAGTGATAATGAAAACGACGTCGATGATGAACTCGAGAGGGAAATTGATAAAGAGATTGAGAATGCCAACGAGATTTTTAACGAACAGTACAATGACAATGACAATGAAGATGATAACATAAATTAGAGTTGGTCTTCAAGCTGTACAGTGTGTATATGTGTGTTTAAAGAAAAAAAATAAGTTTTTTTTACAGATTCTTAAACATGGAATTGTAAGTTATTTAACTTTTTAACGTTCTGATTGTGAAATGTATTTATGAATATTTTTAGATAAAAGATTCTTTTTATGAAAAATTGAAAAAGTTCATTAACGTCCTCGATATCTTATTGAAAACTTCTAGAAAAAAATAAAATTTCCAATGTACAATTTGTTCTCAAAAGAGATAGAAATATGTAAATAATGAAAATCTTACGTAAGTAAGGTTGAAAAATCCTTGGGCATCTCGGAGGAGAATTATTGGTGATCTTAAGGATCATTCATCAATAAATTGAGAGAGAGAGAGAGAGAGAGAGAGAGAGAGAGAGAGAGAGAGAGAGAGAGAGAGAGAGAGAGAGAGAGAGAGAGAGAGAGAGAGAAATAATTCAACGACCAATTTATTTACAGACTTTTTATTAAAAAATATATATAAACATCAATAAAGGGCAATCACATATAAATAGAAGTTTTACACTCTACGTCGTCTATTACTCTGGACAAGAAAGAAACGTTTCCAGCAGCGATCCACGTCAATAGCAGTAGCATCAGTAAAGTCGTGCTCTCGGAAAGTCGCATTAGGGAAGCTAGTAGCGAGCGACGACACATTGCCTTCTCGTCCATCGTAATCGTCACGTCTATCATCTGCTGCAGTCCGAGTCGGTCTTCCATGATCGAGTAGGCAACGATCAGCCGCCGCTCAAGAACAAGGTCGCCGTAGGAGCTTAGAGGCGGATTCCGCGGTTGGTGCTGGCGACGTAGTTCAAGAGCTCGTCGCTGTCCTCGCAAACGAAGGGCTTCTCGTGGTAGCAGGCGACGTCGTGCCAAGCGATGCCGTCGTTGTAGACGTTGTTGAGGACCGAGAGGCAGGACTCGGTAGTGCCGTTGATGTCGAACTCTGCGTTGTCGGGCTGACGTGTCTTCTTGTGTCCGGTCTGAGACCAGGGGTTGAAGCCCCAGCCGGCGGGAACATTGTTCGTCGGGGCGAGCTTCTCGCGGTTGGCCGACCAGAACCAGCCGTAGATTGACTTGGGCTCCAGGTCGCGACGGTTCTCGCAGCCCTTGAAGTCGCAGAGGCGTCCCGACGTCCAGATGTAGGGCACGTCGTCTGAAAAGATCGACAAGACGCTTTTTAATTACTGCCGTCGCTCGTCAATATATAGTAATCATATTATTATTGTTTTATTGCTCAACACTCGCGCGCGCGCGCGCGCGGCAGATGACCGGCTGTTAAGCAATTACGAATATATATTATACTTATTTACATGCGCGCAAGCAACTACTGCACTTGCTCGTCGGACATAAAAATTCTGCTAATTTCTCATGAATTCATTCGTTGCTTATCTCCCCGTATATCTCTGTCCCGAGGCATCGGTTCAACTATACGCTTATAAGAGAAAAAAAATCCAAAGTACACGGGACAATTAATCTTCCCGTGAATGGAGATATCGAATCTTCGAAAGGAGGACATCCCCATAAAAGTGCAAATAGGAAAGGACTCGAACGACGAGCGAGCGTCGCAAAAACAAAAGTGACGCCTCGAGGAAAATCTTTCACTGCACCTCGAACGGCATTATATATGTATATACAGAAACGATAGAGTAGGTTTTCCCATTGCGCAACGAGGAGGGAGAGCTTCTGTAGCCGCGAAAGCCGCAGCGATTCGAATTGTCCTGGACGCGAAATCGATTTCACCTTGGCGAAATTGCCGGGAAAGAGACGCTCATTGTTTTTTTTTCTCGAACTCGTGTGGCGAATCGGTTTTTGTCTTTGAAAAATCTAACTCGAATTTACACACGTCTACAATTACACCTTGTATTATATAATATATATACACCCGATTGTTCGATAATCAATTGGACTGCCCGTCGCCGTTGCAGGTGAGAAGAATAATTCTAACAGACTCCGTCGTTAATGAGCGACGGTATCGATTATGTGAGAAATTTCACGAGCGCCAAGCAAAATCGTTGCGTTGCGAAAGTTCAGTCGCGCATTACACAAGGCTGAATCCGCGGGGTATATCAACGCGATTAATCACACCAAAGCCGAAATTACAACGAGATGCGATCACACGTATTATTATAATGAGACCTTCCGACGAAGGTTGAACGTTAGACGCATCTCGCTGTATATTATATAGTTGCGAAATGCGAGAGGATTCTCAAATAGTTGACAAAAAGTGTGTATACATACATACATACATATATATAATGTATATACGTATTTACGATTAAAGAAAGTCCCGGCGAAATAAAACGTCGGACTGGCTTTCTAAGGCCATTGTGTGAAACTCGCCGAGGCGCATAAATTACCAATGAGGAGCATGATAATAAAATGTTGTGCTGCTGTGACGAGCCGTTTGTCACGTCGTCGCGAAAGAGGCAGTTTAGGGCTCGGGAGAGAAGGAGAGGATTAATGAAACGCGCACGTAAGCGATGCCTCGAGCGTTATACGTGTGATATATTAAATGCTTGCGGAATATATCGAAGTGAGAGGGCGATTTTTTGCCTGCGCTTTATGTGGGAATTTCAGATGATGCTAATCCGATAATTGATTGTTTTTTTCTTCAAATTCTGAACAGTCGAAGCAATTTCAGAATCGTTTCGCAATGTGTCTCCAAACGAGGGATCAAACTCGTCCGTTTTGTAACTCGGGGAAAAAATTCAGCCGATTCCTTGCGGTCATTGCGCGCGGCCGAGTTTAGCTCACTTCGCTAATGCAGCGGAAACGCGAACGTTGAAAAGTAGCTGCTGTCTCGTATATACTCACTTTGCTGGATGAGCCTGAAGATCATGTTGTTCTCCTCCTGCGTCTCCATAGAGACGAGGTCCATGCAGTACTCCCGGCAGATATTCCTGGCGTCGAGCCAGTCAACCTTCTGGTTAGCATGAGCCGGTACGTGGCCGCTGTAGAAGTAGTTGTGGCCCTTGAATTGGAATGCCTTGGGCCCTGAAATTTCGAATTTTATCGTTAGTTTATCAAATAACAAATTCGTGGCTGTCTTTCTGCGCTGCTTTGCAGAAAACGTTACAGCGCATGTATAATGAGTCATCGCCATCGGCACCCGTGTATCGTATATTATTATAATATCTCTCCATCCACATTTTCCTATAAAGGTGTAACGAACGCCGCTAATGGTTCACAGGTCAAGCGACTCTTATAATGTACACTCGTGTATATATACGTGCATGTGTCGCAACATATAACGATTTACCGATCCTTGGAAGAAGGAGGACATCGACAGCGCGCAAGTATATACTGGCGTTTAAATAATTGACGCGTGACTCGTTCTCTGTTGCTGTTGCTGCTGCTGTCGAGCTTTAAAACGATATACAGGTATATTATCGAATTTCCCGACTTTTGTTTGGATCGGATGAGCTGCGGGGGTTCGACAATAAGATTCAATTTTTATACTTATACTGTATCAGTTGTTTACTACAGAAGTGTATACGTCTCGGTATAAACAAGCTGTGCAAGTTAATGAAAAATTCGATCGAAGCCAGACTCATTCAAGCGCACGTGTGTCGAATCATATCATTTACCTCAAAGCCGCACTCTTATACGCGGATCTCTCCACGTCACTCAGCTGACGTGTCTTTTATCACGAAGTAGTCGCGAACATTTTTTCGTTGCATATCGTTATCATGTTTACGTCAGTGAACCGTATAATATTATGTTGACCGATATCTTGTACAATACGTATCCGCGTGTGACGCGTCGTTACACCTACTACAGCCTATATATACTCATGAGGAGGCTTCATTGATCCAGACCCGTCGATTCGCGGCTAATGATGCTTTCGTCGTGTACTCGAGCAAACGATATGCATACGTTTCTTCGTGGAAGAAAAACGTAAACGTTGTTATTCGTACGTATTTGTACGAGAAAGTTTCAGCTCGTATACCGCACACACAAGGTTCGATAATTATGCTTTATTAATAACGGCCAAGAGTAGTGTCCTACACGCCCATATGTAATAATTATGTACGTACTTCTATGCTGGAAAAGTTTCGAGAATGGAGTCGGAAAAAAATAATCGGGTAAACGGGCATGAAAAAATCGGCGATTGCCCGTAACTTCATTACGTCGGAGCTTGTAATTATGGCTGTTTCACAATCGTTCGTATCGTCGTAATTGCCCAAAAACAAAAAAAAAACACCAAACGCGCACGAGAGGACATAACGGCTGATTTATATTTTTATGAAGATGTGGCAACGAAGAAAAGTATATTACGCATATAGCACGAATAAAGTATCGAAAAGGTTCTTATATACTTGTATTGCAATGCGCGCACACGCAAGAGCGCATCTTGTGAAACGTGAGTATATGCCTCTTTATACCGGAATTCGAATCGTGAATATAATGTGATATAACTGTTTTCTTTTTAATTTGAAATAGGATCAGCCAAAAATATCGGCTACGTACGCAGGTATATGTTATAATACTACGTGTAGAGGTCGCGCAAAGTGGGCCGATAACGCGAACAAAACGAGCGAAAGCTGCTGCTGCTGCTGCTGTTGCAGGTGTCCGAGATGAGGCGGTAGAAAGCGCGAGGAGAAAGACGCGGCGCATGCAAATTCGGCCGGTAAACAAAGGGGCGCCGATTTCTTTCGGATCATGCGATTCGAGTCTCGATACAAGAATATAATATTAGGCAGCCCGGCTCGGGACCGTGAAAACGACATTGCTCGGGTTAACCTATAATGCGGCGCCGGTCAAGTTTTTATTAAATTGTTATAGCGGCTGGAAAAGTTCGCGTGTAGTTCAATTGTACGAGACACGATGAAAAACGGGTAAATTATTCAGAGCCCAGAATAATTGACCTACTGAAAATCGAAGCAGCCGCGACTAGTCTTACTAACGCGCGGTTGCGCAATTAACCTAGAAATCAATTATGCGCTAACGAGATATTTCGCGAGTAACGCAGAAGCTTTAATTCTGGACTCGCGTGCGATTATAACGCCTATAAGTGGCTATGATTGATTCGCCGTATATATCTCACGCGCGGCAATTACACGCACGTGTATATACGATTAATCGCGCGTAATCTCGCCGCTGCAGCACATCCCTCTTCGCTTACATAAAAGGGGGCTTTCGTCATCTCGGAGGTATTTTTTCCCGGCGTTAAACTCTCCTATGCATATATGCGATACTCGTCGACGCGCAAATTACCCTCTTTTCGATCTAGTTGAGCGTAACTTTGAACTAGTACAATCGTTATGGAAGAGTTGGAAATTATTAACGATGCTTAGCTGCGCGCGCGCGGAAACGAAGTTCAAGGAGTGTACACCTTATAACTTTGCTGCGTGAAAGTGGGTGACACGGTTGGATAATTTCAATTTCGCTGACGTTTCTCCGCGAGCGCTCATCGCTCGATGTTATTTCGATTTTACGAGAGTTCGAAAACAAAAGCTGCCGAAGAAAATTTCGAAAAAAGAAAGGCCGATCGTTTCGAGAGATAGCGTTATCCGTCCAGCCAGAAAATCCGCGCATAAATTTTCGCAACCGAGCTAGAATATATATATATAAGCAAACGGGACCTCCGCGCCGTGTCGCACACTAATTCTCACATAAGAATCCCCTTATTAGACGCTTCACTAGCGCGAGAGAGAGAGAGAGAGAGAGGCCGTTGGCACCGTTAATTTCGCAAGTAACACACACACACACACACATACGACGAGAGGCGCCTCTTTTTCGCGCGAATCCGCTTATCGATTGTAGCGGCGTCGACAGTTGCGAAATATCGTCGGGACACGTGTCGTTGCATCAGTAATCGCTAAATTTAATGCTGCTTATATGCTATGTATAGACTTTTTTCCGCGTCGCCGTATTTTTTTTTGTGTTTCCAAGGAGATACCTTTGTTTTTGAGAAAAATAGGCTGTTTACACGTAGGCTTCGCGTTGAGCAATCGACGTGCCAAAGTATATATATATATATATATATATATACATTGTTGTCAACCGAGGGAACCGCGTATGCATAATTTATGCCGCGATTTTTTGCAGCTTCTTTTCTCGTTCACATCGCTCGGTATAGATTCTGTGGATATGAATGTATCGAATGCGCGCAAACGAAAGAAATGCATGTGAAAAAGAGAGATAGAGAGAGAGAGAGAGAGAGAGAGAGAGAGAGAGAGAGAGAGACTTCAGGAAAGAAATTTAAATTCTATCCTCGCTCGTAAATAACTCTCGGCTGTATATGTATACGCAGCGAACCCCTCAATCAATCCCACGATACCGGGCTCGCGAACTCTTCCCACGTCGGACTGCAACGTGGAAACGTATCTTGCGCGAAGCACCGCAGCATAATAATAATAATAATGGTAAAAATAAGTCTACAGCGTTTTCGCGTATCTCTGGATATTCCTGCAACTGCGAGTGTATCGAACGACGGTGTCAAGAGACGCGTGTGTGCATAATACCCCTCGTGTATTATGCATATATATACCTATGTATACGTGTATATACAGAGTCGCACGAGACCGCGCGGCAGGTTATTACATAAGGCCCTCGTTACATGGACGTATACATATATCCTCGAGGATCGCCGTCGTCTAAGCCGGCATCTTCTGAGCCGCGTATATATAACACACAACATAACAGCTTACGGGATCATTAGCCACGTGCAAGAGACTCCCACGCTTCGGGGGGCCTCTCACGCCGGCACTTTTTCAATTGCTCCGAACCTATCGCTGTACACGCTTGTACAGGCTGCGTTTTATACGAAGAAAGTGCAGCTGCTTGTTTGTTTTGCTTTTGTTCAGGATAAAGCAGGATTATTTCAGTAGAAGGAATTACTTTAATAATTTTATAATCGAAAACTTTAGATAAATGTATAATGCTTTTATTCGCCGAATTAGTGAGTAGTGGCCTATAACTCGACCAGCTACTCGCACCAAAGGTCAGAGTGCATCTGAACTCGCTGTCGATCCGCATCGATCGGGATCTGCCACTGCCCCCCACTTAAGTCTAATTAGCCGCCTAATTTCGCCGCTGATGACCGCACAGGGATCGCGGAGAGAAAGAGAGGGAGTCGCGTGAACTTTATAGCTTGCGCACTACCTTACGTATGTAAAGGGTCGTCGCCACCTCGCCTTGCTCCTCAGCCAAGAACGTGCCACGGCCCGCCTTTCGGCTTCCCCGTGCAACGTGGGACCCTCAAAACCATGGAGCAAGCTCCCTTTGGGGTCGATGACAACCTCAGGGTGACAAGTCACCCCTAGCTGGGGGCCAGAAGCCACAGAACCGTCAAGACGGTTCCGCGCTATGGGAGCTCGGCCGAAGCGCGCGCCCGCTCTTACTGACATAAAACTTAAAAAACACTATCGCATTATCTCTCTCTCTCTCTGTCCGCTCCTCCTCGTCACGGTTCTTTATTTATTCTTAATTCTATCCGTAACAATACTCCCCCTCGTACAAAATGATGTTCAATTTTGTACCTCCTTCTCGCTGATTAATTTTATTAATTTTCGTACGGGTCTTACAAATTGACCACTCGCTGTGTCGACCTTCGCTACTCTGACTTCGCCGTCAGCGCCTTCATATACTTCTGTTACAATTCCTTTTTTCCAAGAGTTACGCGGCGCTTGTAAATCTATAACTAAAACTACGTCACCCACTGCAAGTGGTGCTTCTCGCTCTAACCATTTCTTTCTAGGGATTAGCGTTGGCACGTACTCTTTTAACCAGCGTTTCCAAAAAGCGTCCGCGAATGCCTGAGCAATACGCCATTGCTTTCGCAAACAAACCGCTTGCGCATCATATTTTCCGAGTTTAATCTCTCCCGACGATGTTCCAATCAGAAAATGATTTGGAGTCAATGCCTCTTCGTCCCGCGGATCCACCGATACGTGAGTCAGCGGACGAGAGTTTACCGAATGCTCCACTTCCGTCAACAACGTATATAACATTTCCTCGGTAGTCGTTTGCCCTTTTAGTACTGCATTCAAAGCGATTTTTACGGATCTGATCAGCCGCTCCCACGCACCGCCCATGTGCGGCGCGTCAGGCGGATTAAACAACCATCTGATACCGTTCCGCAATGCATACTCTCTTTGTTCATTTTTATTAATTTTTGCAGTTTCGTCCTTTAATTCTTTACACGCGCCGCGAAAATTTGTTCCGTTATCACTGTATATAACCGACGGACATCCCCTTCTCGCAGCTAATCTTTGTAAAGCTAAAATCGCGGATCCCGCGGTCAAAGATGATGCTAATTCCAAGTGAATTGCCCGTGTTGTTAAGCACGTAAAGAGTACGCCCCAACGCTTTTCCCTACGTCTGCCAATTTTTATTTGCATTGGGCCAAAATAATCGACGCCGCAGTGGCTAAACGGTCGTATCCTATACGCTAATCGCCCCGCTGGCAACGAGGCCATCATCGGACTCTGCGGCTTGCCTCTCCTAAGTTTACAAATAAGACACTTGCCCGTAATTGATCGCAGCGCCTTTCTTAGGCCGATAATATAACATTTTTGTCGCAGTTCGTTTATTACAGTTTCATTATTCGCATGATAGAATTTTCGGTGATACTCTTTTATGAGCATCTTGGTAGCTGGATGCTCGCTCGCTAAAATTATCGGCTGATTATTAAATAATTCGCCTTGCAATTTTGTTGCTCGACCTTCGGCCCTCAATAAGCCTTGCCCGTCTATGAAAGGCTTAACATTCGCAATTTTACTACCTTTATTAATCGGTTTGCCGCTTCGGAGTGCAGCTAATTCGTCTCTAAAACAATCGCCTTGAACTAGACGAAACCAGAAATTTTCGGCGCATTCTAACTCTTCGATCTTATCAACTGCTTTTAATTGATATTTACTTACGTCCTTTCGTCTGCGACGCGCTATATTTATTCGCCATATATTTACAGCTTTTCGTGTGCGACGCGACAATACAATCAAATTTCGCCAGCCGAAAATTTTCGCACTTGCAGGAATTTCCATCGCGTTTACAGATATCGCATATACACATGCTTTCCGCATTTCTGTTTCGTCAATGCTTTTCTTCTCTTTCGCATTAAGTAACTTTTCTTTCGGCCACTTTGATTCATCAGCTCGTAGGAAGTCAGGGCCAGCAAACCAGAGATTATTTTCATTAATATTTTCGCTTATCCATCGCGTGGCGCAGTCTGCCGGATTTTCATTCGTTGGGACCCACCTCCATTCGGAACTCTCGGTGAGCTCGCCTATCTCGCCTAATCGATGTGCGACAAACGCTTGTTTAGTCCTAGGTTCGGATTTTATCCATCTGATTACCGTAATTGAATCTGACCATAAAACTCGCTTACTGATTTTTAGTTCTAATTCATCGGCGACCGTCTTTATTAATCTCGCACCGAGTAACGCGGCTTGTAACTCGAGCCTGGGTATAGATAAGGGCTTGAGCGGCGCGACTCTCGACTTTGCCATGACTAATACAACATGTGTTGGTGCTGCCGCGTAAATAAAACGTGCGTAAATAGCTGCCGAATACGCTTTGAGGCTTGCGTCACAAAAGGCATGCAGTTCGATTTGCGTAAACGAGTTTTCTTTTAGCGTAATACATCTCGGTACGCGACACGTGCTAACCTCTTTTAAATATTTAAGCCACTCTAGCCAACCGACCTGCTCCTCGTCCCTTAATTGCTCGTCCCAATTAATACCACTTCGCCATATTTCTTGCATTAAAATTTTTGATTTTAAAGTAAACGGAGCAATTAATCCGAGCGGATCGAAAACGGACATTATCGTTTTCAAAAACTCGCGTTTTGTTGGTTTTCTCACGCCATTAATTAAATCCTCGGGGACTCGATCTAACCCAACGTTAAATCCTAACGTGTCAGTTTCGGTGTCCCAAAAAAGACCTAGTACTCGCTCTCCCCCTCGGTTGCAAAGCTGCATATTTGCTGAGATTTTTCCGCGCGCCTCCTCTTTGACCGACTCGATCGCTCGTTCGTCATTGCTGGCCCATCCATGCATTTCAAAATTTGCCGCTGAATTTATCTCGATTACGTCTTGTACTAACTTCGAAGCTTCTTTCACGGTTTTCCTACTAGTTAAAATATCATCCGCGTAGCAATCCCGCTTTATGCTTTTCACAGCATCGGGTTTTGAATCTATAAACAACTCCGCGTTCTTATCTTTGACGTATATCGCGCTGCACTGCGATGGCTTGGCTCCGAATAGCAAACAAGTCATTTCGTACACCTCTGGCTCTCTTTTCCTATCCCTCCCCCGCCAAAGAAAGCTTTGTGCTCTACGATCTTCCTCTATTATACTGACACGCATGTACATATCAGCGATATCCGCCTTTACCGCGATTGCGTACAAACGAAATCTAATCATTACGCCTGGAAGCGGCTGCAACAAATCTGGACCTTGATCGAGCTGATCGTTTAAGCTTTCACCCTCTGTTTTTTCCGCTAAATCAAAAACTACCCTGATTTTATTCGGTTTATTTATATTAAAAACGCCAAAATGCGAAATAAACCAACGCTGCTTTCGTATCTCGCTTTCAGATACTTTTCTCGCGTAGCCCAGATCTATAAGCCTTTGTATTTCTTTGTAATACAATGATCCGTAATTCGCGTTTTTATCAATTTTTCGTTCTTCAGCGAAAAGCCTTTTTAATGCGGTTTTATGCGTATTTACTATCGGAAACGAATCTTTTTTTCGTAAAAGCCCTGTTTCCCAGCCCTTGTTAACGCGTCTAGTTGTGCTTTCTAAGATACGAGTCGCTCTCTCGTGCTTTGCACTCGGTCGGATTATTTCTTTAATCCCGAAATCATCAATTCTAAAATATTCCCTAATTAAATTATCAAGGCTTTCGTCACGCGTAGCCGGCTTACACGCGTCTGTATTCACATCTGCACTTATGCAGGCCGTTATTTCGCGGCACGCGTCATTGGACTTCGCTACGCCGTTTACAACCCAGCCTAATGAAGTTAAAGAAAGCGCGATCCCCGTTCCTGCGACAGCACGAGTATCGCTTGTAGCTAGCAACTGCCAGTTATCCTGACCGATAAGGATTTCGGGCTGTGCGTTTTCATAAGGTTGCACAAAAATGCTTTCCGATCTCGCGATAAGCCGTACCGTCTCCTTAGCGAGCGTTTGCGACGGAAGACTTAAACTTGGCACCGCGACTGCATTTGTTACTTGAAATTCCTCAAAATCTCCACAGATTTTAAATTGAACTTTTTCACAACGCGCTGCAACTACCTCGCGATCATTTATTCCCTTTATCTCTAAATTTATTTGCGCGCCTTTGATTCCTAACCTCCTCGCCGCACTCTTGTTTATCAACGTGATTGTTGATCCATCATCAAGCATCGCGAAGGTTCTTATCGATTTCGCAGGACCCGAAACCTCGACTGCGATTATTTTCAAAAGCGCCCGTGGTAACAATAGTCACTGGCTCGTATCGCTTACATTAGAGGTGCCGCTGGTTTGCTGAGCCGCTGATTCCGTGGAAGCCACGATCGGCTTCTTATCTGTATCGTTTTTTGTTTCACGCACCAATCTCGGCGTGTGCAATAGAATATGATGCTGTCTTTGACAGCTGCCGCAATTCGGCGCCTTGCATTCGGCTTGCCGGTGGCCTGATTCCAAGCATTTATAACATAAGCTAAACTTACGCGCTAAAAATCGCCGCCTATCAACAGCTTCACGAATAAAGCTTTTACAATCTGCCGTCTTGTGGTGGTCTCGCTTACATACGACGCAACGATATTTTCGCGTCTCTTTGTCGGCTGATTTTGGCTCGGTATCGACTTGCGTTATCGCTGCGACGGCTTTGTTCGTTTTTCCCCGTACCGGTTGTTTAGCTGACGTACTGGGCTCGTCTAAATTTTCGGGCTCTACCGCGAAAATACCGCCTGCTATTGAGAGCTCCGCTTGCTCGTACAGGAAATCTGCCAGTATCTCCAGCTTGATTTTATCTTCCGTTACTTTTGCCGCGTACGAGTTGTACCCGAATTTTAAAGCCGCCGGTAATTTTCGCGAGATGCTTTGCACTAAATCTGGACTCTCCAAATGCCCGGTGAGTTTAAGCGATTTAAGAGCGGAGACAGCATTTTTTAATTTCGCGGCAAAACGCATCAAACTGATGTCGCCCGTGTAAATCGCTGGCAAATCTTTCAACTCATTCACAATTTTACGCGCTACGGCACCCTTGTTGCCAAAAAGCAATTCTAGCGTTTTTATAACGCTCTCCGCGTCTCGACCCGTCACCAACAACGCATGCACGGCCTCACGCGCTTCTCCTTTTAGCGCTGCGAAAAGACGAGAGACGTTCTCTTTTGCCGAGTAACCGCCTAATTCGGACGTTAATTCGAACGCTTCTTTAAAGTGAACCCACTCCAACGGATCACCGGAAAATGACGGCAAAGATTTTGCGGACGTTAGTCTGTTGACAAGTCGCGAATTTCCCTCGGACATACTACTTTCGCGCACTGCACGCAATGTCGACTCTATCGCATCCGTCAAGCGCATCATAGGATTATTCGCGAAGTCGCTATTACTCGCACTATTATTTAAGCCAAAATTTTTATCGCGTTGATCGTGCAATCCAGTGTTCACGGCCGGATTCCTAATATCTCCATTGTTTTCACTCGGGTTTACTATGCCGCGGTTAACCGTCCCGCAGACATTATTCCGAAGATTTGTACTGTACATATTGTTAGGATTATTATTAGCCATAGAATTATACAAGCCGTGATCAAAATTTTGCACGCGACTATTATTGCAAAAATTCGAATTTCGATTAGTTGCAAATTCGCGACCGTGCTCAATAATAAAACTGCGTCTCGGCGGACCACCAGCAAAACTACGACCGTTGCGCAAATTACAATCATTTAAATTCACGAGGTCGCAATCCTCGTTAACATAAAAATCGTCATGCATTCGCGGATAAATAGTACTATTTGGCCAACGGCCTCTTACGCGCTCCATCGGCGACCTCAGCTGCTCACGACGTTGACCGCCGACCTCGAGTTCAGGCTCCGATGACGACGCCTCGGGCTGCTGCTCGTCCTCGGGGTGCTCGTCCTCTGGCAGGTCCTCCTCTCGACGTAGACCAGCTAATGGCAGTACCTCATCGCTGAGCACTCGAATGACCGGAGACAATGGAATTCGCGGCCTTGATGGCGGCCGGGTCTGCGTCCTGGCTCTGGCAGCATCGGCACCTTCGACGCCGGTAGTACTCGGGGCCATGGGCTCCTCCATCCTTCCCGTTTTCTTGGCTGCTGTCCTCTTCTGTGCGCCTTTGGTTCTCGTGAAGCTCGTCTTCCTCACAGCAGGTGCTTTCGTGCCGACTTTCTTCGCCTTGCTACCACTCGCGGTCCTGGCTTTCTTTGTTGGCGGCTGACTCGTCCTCGAAGGGTCGGCTTCCCTCTGCTCGTTGCTGGCTTTCGTTGCTCTTTTAGGCGGCATGTTTTCACTTTCGTATTTATTTAACAAAAATCTTTTCCTTTGTCCTTCACTTTATCCGTTTTTTATATTTTGCCCGAATTAAATTAATTCCCGGGTTTCGGCACCAGTTTGTTCAGGATAAAGCAGGATTATTTCAGTAGAAGGAATTACTTTAATAATTTTATAATCGAAAACTTTAGATAAATGTATAATGCTTTTATTCGCCGAATTAGTGAGTAGTGGCCTATAACTCGACCAGCTACTCGCACCAAAGGTCAGAGTGCATCTGAACTCGCTGTCGATCCGCATCGATCGGGATCTGCCACTGCCCCCCACTTAAGTCTAATTAGCCGCCTAATTTCGCCGCTGATGACCGCACAGGGATCGCGGAGAGAAAGAGAGGGAGTCGCGTGAACTTTATAGCTTGCGCACTACCTTACGTATGTAAAGGGTCGTCGCCACCTCGCCTTGCTCCTCAGCCAAGAACGTGCCACGGCCCGCCTTTCGGCTTCCCCGTGCAACGTGGGACCCTCAAAACCATGGAGCAAGCTCCCTTTGGGGTCGATGACAACCTCAGGGTGACAAGTCACCCCTAGCTGGGGGCCAGAAGCCACAGAACCGTCAAGACGGTTCCGCGCTATGGGAGCTCGGCCGAAGCGCGCGCCCGCTCTTACTGACATAAAACTTAAAAAACACTATCGCATTATCTCTCTCTCTCTCTGTCCGCTCCTCCTCGTCACGGTTCTTTATTTATTCTTAATTCTATCCGTAACAGCTTTATTGCGCCTTTTTTTTCGGGAAAGTTCTTCGCGTAAGCCTGCGTGGTTTGGATTCCAAGGAGCGCTGAGTGAAAGGAAATCAAAATAGAGAGACGCTTTTGATATTCCCGACGTGCGGCGGTTTTAGAAAGGGCCATTTCAATTCTGCACACGAGATGCAAAGGATGTATAATCGAGAGGAGGTTTTCCCGAGGTTTCCTGGTTGCGCGAAGCTCTGTACAATATAGAATAGAAATGAAGACTGGCTTCGGAAGTTCACCAAATCGAGGGGGTCTTGCAATTACGTGATCGTTGGCCTTTGCGTGTACAAAGAGTATATATGTGTAAAAGAGTCACGCGTAGAGTTTGCGTGTCGCCAAAGTGCGAAAGTTTCTTTTTTTCGATAACAATCGCGCTTCCAATTTGGAATTGGTTCGTTGACCCGACTATAGCTTGTGTGATATGTAGGTCAGCGAAAATCGAGCCCTTGAAATGAAAAGTAGCCGTATTATTATTGTCGTTTGTCCACGACTATACCCTACCGTGCATAACGATTGAAAGAAACTGGTCGCTAAGGCGAAAGGCAGAAATATGAAATACTCATCATTCCTATAAATAAATACTTGGAAGAGCCACCATCCTCGTTTTTAGCACCTCGCGGGTATTCGTAGGCAGGAACGTAAAATTTTCAAAACACTCGAAAATAGAAAGTTTTACAACGCCCGATTTTCGTTTACCCCGCAATTATCACGCGACCGTACCTTTCGTCTCTCTCTCTCTCTCTCTCTCTCTCTCTCTCTCTCTCTCTCTTTTATGTAATTATTCGATTACAAACGCGTCGCGCGACAGCCTCCCAAATTCGAGCTGGAAAATAGCGCGGTAGCGATCGACTCATCGAGCTGCAAATCCAATGAAGAGTATAATATGTAATACATAATGCAAGAGCCTTCGCGTGCTTTGACTTTTCACTTTCATCGCTCGGGATTAGGCGTGGAGCGTCTATAATAACTCCGTCATTAGCGCTTTTGCTTTCTACGACGCGCGCGGAAGTCTCGAGGCTCAATACATGTATACCAATTCCAGAGCTAATGCACACAGGACTTATAATTTCATTGACGCGTTTTCCGACTTTTCAGCGGCAAGCTACGCCCCGTCGTAAAATCGAGGAAAATAAAAAGGGCGTTTGTTTGCGGAAGAGAAATCCCGCGCGAGCTGTTTCATAAATATTCGTGTTTGATCTTTCGCGCGTCGAAGAGCAGCGAGAAAGTGCAGCTCGTCCGTGGGTATACACACACACGCGGCGAAGAGTAGGTCCAGGATGAAAGTTTTGGCCGCTCGGCATCAGAAGCGAACATCGCGAGTTGTGCAAGAGACGTAGCGGCGGCGGCGGCTTGCATTTTGCTGGTGTACAGGGATCGATCTTTATGAGCGCGATGAACTTTTGTCCGCGCGCGCGCGCAAGAGAGAGAGAGAGAGAGAGAGGTGTTTCTTAACGTACGTAGTTTTTTGAAATTTTTTTTAGTACTCGCAGTGTACGCACACCCGTGAGAATAAGATCATCCGCTCGCAAAGCGATGTATATACAGTGAATAATCGGATATACGTATATCCGATTATTCACTGTATATACATCGCTTTGTCTTGTAAAATAAGGTCATTCGCAATTAGTCGTCGGCTTCGATTGTTCGCGCGTGCGATTAATTTACAAGCGAATCGTAAAGCACAAGCCGCCTCGCAATAATTATCTTCATTCAGCATCGCCGCTTTTATATATATATATACATATATAGGAGTCGAGCAGCTCGGAATAATTAATGGACGCATATGCACGGACGTATAAGGGCATTTTCGGAGGCGGAACGAACGTTAATATTCAAATTGTGCACGAGTGGGCTGGTTGGAATTTTGGAAACTTACAGTTCGAACCTTATACATAAGCATGTACCTTACAAGTGTAATAAGAAAAAAAAAGATACGAATGTAGACTCGAAGGAAAAAAACTCACTGTTGGCGCATTTCTGTGGCACCGGCAGCGAGAGGAATCTTCCGGGCCGGTTGCTGTGGGGTCGCGCCTGGCTGACCTCGGCGCTTGCGACCGCCGCCAAAGCCACTATGAGCAGCGGCACCAGCATCATCTGCGAGAGAATCAAGATAAAGTGGCAATTCCGTTGTTGTAGTCGGCATCATCGTTGCTATCATTGTTACGATTAGATGCGCGAGAAAAAACGGTCGAGGCTGATCTTAAAAAGGGCGCGAATCTGGGTCGAATTGTGGGAGTGCGCGCGATTTCGAATCTATTATTAGTGGATTATACTGCGCGAGTAGATGATTATTCGCGAAATGAAAAGGCATTGCAGATGGCTCCGTGGGATAAGAATCGAATTATCTTTTACGACGGCGCGTCGAAGCCGCGCGCAGACGTTAACACACAAAAACTTTATTACTCTCCGGTGCAATAACGCGCGCGTTGAAAAACCGAGAGAGAAAAAAAGACTCGCGTATATACAACGGCGCGATGGAAAAGATAAGATCCAGCCAAGGTTTTCACAATGTATCGCCGCGTCTGCGGTAAACCGAAGAATTTATCTCGATAAATAATGAAGGCGCGAAACTCCGAGAGCCGCGCACATATATTATTATGAATTCATCCTCTCTCGGCGCTGCACAAAGTTCATTGATCACTTATAATCTTCCATAGAGATACAATCGCACACAGTGTGGATATTAGAAGGTAGTAGTAGTAGTAGTAGTAGTAGTAGTAGTAGTAGTAGTAGTAATAGAAGTAAGAAAGTATATATTAAGAAGAAGTAGCCGATGTCTCGACAAACGGAGGTAACAACGCTGCGCAGACTCACCTTCATGCTCACGAGACAATCGAGGACTTCGGATGACTCGCTTAAAAGAAACTGTTAGCTTATGGAGAGACGAGCACCTTCTCCGACGCTTATATAGAAGTGCTCCCCACCGTGAGGCCCCCACTCGGTCCCATCCCGCACCTGCAGGCCATCGCACACGACGGGGGCCCGACACACCGCGCCGACTCTGTATATTATAATATACGGATCATCCGCTTGTACACCTCGTATTATGTACACTCGACCGCGGACTCGATGAATCGGCAGGCGAGTCGATCCCGTACTAGGGATCGAACACTGTGTAAACTTTTCGTAACGCGCTAATGCACTCATTGAGTAATTAGCCCGGCGAGCGGTATGCTTTAATTACACTCGCGCCAGGGGGAAATGGCCGATCGAGCGCGTAATTGAGATGCAGCTCGCACGGTATACATACACACATGTATATATATATACATATGTCTACGCGCAGTGCGGAGAACGATTAGTCCAGTGATTTAAAACGGCGTATGTGTGCGCGAGACGAGTTAAAAGACGATGCCGCAACGCTGGTAATTTGTCGAAAGAATTTTCGATTTCACATGTATGCGCGCGCACCCTGCACCGCGTGTCTTTTCCTTCGGGATCGTGCTTTCTTTTCGATCGATCGCGGAATAATGCGATTATTGCAAAATTCAGTATAAAATATTAGCGCTGCGCGTGTCGATCAACAAAACGTTCGCATAAACTTTACTAATTGTTTTATTGCGCCTCTAACGCTGCTATTTAGCAGCACAGGAAATCGTAAAAATCACGGCACGTTTACTGCCTCCGATGCGCGAAGGTTCAGGAGAAAAAAAAATGAATTTACAACTTATCGACGCACTCTCGAGCAGAATGTCGCAGCGCAAATATAATGTTTACTTAAGAAAATTGCGGCACATCAATCTTGCTGTGTGTATGATACTATATATAAACAACCCGTTTTAATTGATTATATACTGCTCTCTCTCTCTCTCTCGCAGATACTTTGATGCAGCCAATGTATATTTTTCTTCGCGCGATCAGCCATAAAACACGTATTAACGCGTTTTTGCCTTGCGCTCGTATAACGAGATTGGAAATATATATGGGCGATTCTATATTTGGTACATGATGACCTATAGTTTAGGAATCTACCGGTAACTGGTGCCCTTTTGAGTATCGATATCGCAGTGATCAATTTTTTTCCTATATTCATGAGAAATATGTTGTTATGCAGAAGTCTCCCTTTTTTACACAGTACAGTTTTGCAGAACTGACATTGAAGCTAGATATTACGTCGAACATTTTAAAATCAGGACAGACATACTCGTCTAGATTTTAGATACATTAGTAAAAATTATATGGAAAATTTTTCCGATTGAATCACCCATATATAATTGAAGCGGATAAACAGTATTTATATTGTTGCGCAAACAATCAGCTGTTTACGAGAAGCTGAAAAACTGATGTAGTACATAAAAGTAGAAGATGCCGCGTATAGAGAGTCGCGCACGCACATGACAGCGCAACGTGCGCGCAGAAATAAATTTTAATATAAATTATATTTTCTATTCAGTATTATGAGATTGTAGAGGAATGTTAGCTTTTCGCATTACGCCGCAGAAATCTCGAAATATATCCCTCTCGCGCCTTCGTATAGCCATACTCTCTTAGCCAATGCACGACAATTTTTTACTCCTCGAAAACTACGCGCGAAATCGATGTTTCGTATAGCCTTGCGGATAGAGAAGTCTCTTTGAAAAACCTTCGAAAACAACATCCCTACAAGGATATACATCAAGAGTCGTTCTCGCTCTCTCTCTCTCTCTCTCGTTGTCAGCGTAGCATCATTGCGGCGACGAGGGGCTACTATCATAATCAGGAAAAAGCCTAGATCGCGCGACGGTGACGCGTTATATGCGTACCGCGCGCGAGAGACGATTGTTCTCGAAATGCGCCATAAGTACACATCGCGTACAGCAACACCTGAAAGGCGTCTTTTTGTTCGCCGCGACGCCGGCAACCTTGATGCGGAATGACGCGGTGGCGATGATGACGATGACGAGCTTCCCTCGTTAACTTTCACTATAAAGACGAAGCCGCGGACTATCATGTCGCGTATATGTATATATTATATATATATAAATACATCGTGTAGGCGCGCGTGCCCCGAGTCAATGTCAACTGCTCTATCACGAGGGGATCGTATATAAACTATATATATATATATATATATATATGCTCGTGCGGTACGCAAATCGTTGACGATCATCGATTCGAGATTTCGTGGAATCGCGACCGGTGGTGATTGTTTACAACGACAAAAGTATGTAACTATACGTTTGCAAAAGAAACGTATTGCAAGGTCGATTGAAGATTCATTTATCGGCTCATCAGCCAAGCACATTTTAGCGCCGATTTACGATCGTCTTATAATGTATCCCGTGCCCGGGGTTCATCGACACCGCTCGTCAATTACTTAAGGAAATCGGTCTTTTTTCGCGCCGCCTACCTTTTCGTATATACTTATTATACATAACGCTCGCACAGGATCGAGTGTATAGAAGTCACGAGTATATATCTATGTATATAGCGAGAGAATTTTTATGTCGGATTATGCAAGAAGTGGAAGATCAGCCGAGACACGTGATGATAATGACGATCGTCGGATATGTGTGTGCTGCTACAATACAACGACAACGACGACGATCATCGAGTCGGTGGACAGTCCTGGAATCGTCCGCGACCTCGTCAACGCGTACAGTTTTTTGAATCGATATACAGGTTTTTGGTTTTCGATTTCGTTGGAAACTGGTATTTCGGTTAGCGGACGGATATTTTCGAAAACTTCGATTCGTCTTGTAGAATGCGGCTTTTTCTAGGGGCCAAACATCCTATTCTATACATATATGTATATGTATAGTAATGGATGCTTCTGAGAAATAATGAACATCGTAATTATCGGGTAAGGCCCTAGGAGGAGTCACTTTACTAGGAAAACACACGTAAATAAGAACGTTTTGGTAAACAAATTTTTTATCCAAGACAGAAATATTTGCCTGATCCACAACAGCTCAATCATTACCGATTTTACGCCTTCCCGGTAAAAATTCGAGGACACTGTCTCGCCGATGCTTTTTGTCCATTCCGATGGATTGTTCGAAAAAATCCGAGCGTTCGCAATTTTAAAAACTTTTTTTTTATCGCCTCAAAATTACCCTCTCCAATATCTGCGAAGTCTATATATCGATGAATTTCCATACAGAACTTGAATTATAGTGCGTATCGAGTTTTATTTGGAGTCTATTAGACTCTCAAATGCTTATCAATTATTTATGGTGGCTATAAAATGACCAGCTCGTTATAAAGTATTTATATATAACTGGCCGTGAATTAATCATCGTCTACTTCTCCGGCATCGCATACACTGCCAAAGGAAACTCGCGCCGAAATAACAATTATTTTGCAAGCGCAAAAGAAAAGTCATCGCGCGCGCGCGCGCAGGAAAAAAATGGAAACAGCGGCTCAGCGCAGACGATGAAAAGTCCGCGATATAAAGATTTCGTATTCGAAATTTCCTCCGCGGTTTTGTAACGGTCACGCGTGTATATAGCGACAGGACAAACAACGCAGGTAGACGCGCGCGTTGCACAAATATCTTCCTTTGTGTATCTGCGTGTCCGGAACTTTTCTCAACGAGGATCGATTTCGCCTTATTTCATGAATATAATTGCCATATATTATATTCCGGACTAAATCGAAGAATAGAGAGTTGAGGCTCGTTTTGTTGCAAAACATAAACGAAAGTCCTCGGTGCGTGCGCGTATTCGCGGTCCAGAATGTATATATATATATTCAAATCAAAACAAAGATTCAAATCTCTCGAATGAAATCCTGTTGCCGATGCGGCGTCGATCGCGCTTCCTCGCATATTCCACAATCCGTCATCTTAATGGCGTTGATGAAAAAGCCCACTTATAGTTAATATAGGCTTTGTAAAATCCCTCAATTATACACTTTCTTTCGCTATCGAGGCATTATGTCAACTCTGTAATCGCCCGTCACGTAATATAGCCGCGGCACATGATGCATCTGCTCGTTAAATTAAGGCGATGATGATTTCGGCGAAGGCGCGTCCTATTAATAAGAAATTTTTTTTCGAACCTTCTGCCGGCTTACGTAAGTTTATATATACGCAGCTGCCGGAGGACTTTCAAATCTAGCGTGACACTAAAATCTGTATTAGGCGATAGTATAAGAAACCTAATGCGCGCCGCCATGGCTATTTTGCGATTACTTTCTTTTGCCCAAAATATGATATTTCGGTGAAAGTATATAAACAATCCGAGGAGCGGTAATTTATTGTCTCGATAAGCGTATACAAGCTCGACTGCCTCGTTACTTATTATTATCGCACGTATTACAAACATCATTTATCATTTATCATTCGCGTGAAGAATATATAATATTGCTCCCGTCTTATAACACACATGCACGCCTGGCTTCCGCCGGTGTATAGAAGTAAAGTCAGTGAAAAAAAAAGAATTTTACACGCTAGCGCGCTCGCTTCGCGGTTCGTTATTAGTTTGCATGACCTGAATTCGCAAGTTAACTCTGCATTCAATGTCCGCACGTGTATATATATACAAGTCGAATTATTATATAAGCCACCTACGTCGCTGCACGGATACATTATACATATGCATGTATAAAAATATAAAGGAAAAAAGTTTCAAGTTTAGCGCTGCCATATATACATATATACCTATATATTATTATACCGGTGACATTGTCGAGCGTCCGCATGGTGTACCTATATGAGAATAATAGCTGCGAGAAACACGAAAATCGTTGCGTTTGGAAATCCGGAACAGCTTTAACGGATGTAGTCCCGCAGCGGGTGGCTGGCGGCGTTGAGCTTCGTGTAAACAATAAACATTGTTCGGGGAAACAATAGTGCGAACTTGATTGCAAGCCGGCTTCGTGCGATCGCTCCTGGAAATCTCTGGGCGCGCGTCTTTCGAAATTTCTCGTGTCTGCGTTTTTTGAGTCGATTTTCGATTTTCATTGTAGATTATTGAGAATGAATTTATTGCGATTGTTATATACGGGAGGAATCATGAATTCGAACTATATGATTCGGTGTTACTTGACGGTGGGGACGTGCAGACAGAAAAAAATCAATGATCTACTAGATGCGTAAAGTGGACTCTTTGCGACCAAGCCCGTGGAGTTTGCGGCACAAGTCGAAGGCGAGTTGGCGCCGGTTAAAAAACTGGTACTTACATTTACGCTTGCTTGTGATAGGTACGACAAACGGGAAAATCGTCCGTGTGTTAGAAAAGATAAATCTTGGATTTACGCAATATTAAACTTTCGATTTTCAAAAACTCCTTATAATACTATTCATCGCCTACTTTTTATTTTTCCCACATATAGATATCGTATAGAAACATTAGTTTTGTTCACAAAGCTTCTTATGTTAATCTCGTTTTATAGGCGTTTTGAGGTAGGTAACCGATGCCGCTGGAAAAACAAACCATAACTCTGGATTAATCCTCCGTGAAAGTTCCGTAAATTAATTTCTACCGTAGACTTCATGAAATACAGTACAAAATAGCTTACGGAAATTATTGGGGCATCGAAAAGTTACAACATTTTGCAATATATTTCGATGCACCCATTAAAAACCATATAACATCGATAATCGGCAACGAGTCATTCACGCTGTACACGTTCGACTACAAAGTGAAACGATCATTGAAAAAATATGCCTCGTGGATAATATATAGTTTTCCGATCGGAGACACTATACGGTCCCTCTAGCAGCAGCTCCGACACACTCTCGCGCGCACGTCTATGTATGCACAAGTATTATAAAGCTTGAATTGCTAATCGCGCAAAAGATCTCGCGGCGAGAGGATGCGTAAGTAAGGTTGCTCTAAATAACTCCGCGAGTGATATTCGACACTCGCCGTTGTATTTCAGAAAAATTGCAATGTCGCTTTGTCCTATTTCGATTGTATATTATTACGTAGCATATATTGTCGCAAGGCTTATCGCAGATCGCACGTGGGAACGGGCGAGCCATTGATTTGAATTTTTATAATCAATTACAGCCTCGCGCGATGATCTAAAAGATCACGTGACGCGCGTTAAACGGCGCACTTACAATGTTACTCTGCGTATTCGAGTGAAAAAAAAATGCTCGTACAATGGATAGCGACTTTACGCGCATAAATACAGGATAGAGATTTTTCATCGTCGACTGCTGCAACCGACTCTCGTTGGTTATACATGAAATAACAATCATTTCGATGATTAGCCTCATTTGCATAAACTCGTAATTTTCTATCCCATACGCGTTATCTATCGCACCGCGCGTTCCCATCCAAATGTAGGAAGAGAAAAGAAAAAAAAATAATCTCAGCGCTGAATTCGACAGCGAGAAAAAGTCTAGTCCCCATCGCACCGGCGCGGATTATTGCGGTCTCGCTGCGGTCGAAACTGGAAAACCCGACGACGCGCGCACTTTCAAACTGCACAAAAGAGAGCTGCGAGGGGAAAAAATGTCAAGAGCCTGCAAATCGTGTCAACCTACTCGCGGCGGCTCAATCAGGTCGCTCGCGTAATATCCACCGAAATAAACAAACAGTGCGCGCGCGTATATATAGCCGCGCGCGGCGAACGTCGAGAGCGAAATAAGGACGATAATTACGAAAAACCTCATCTCCATAGATCATTGTTTGCAGATGATAAGGCTCGCGCGAATGTAAAGCAATGCAACATCCGTGACGGACTACGCGCGTGTATATACATTATATATATACTCGCGGCCATTGTATAATACGTCGAAGAGCTGCAACTAGGCGACGATGCAGGCGAGCATTCTCTTTTTCTTCTTCTCTAAATAGTACGAGATTGACACCGATAATGAAGACGCATGTGTTATAAGCATACTTGGCTGGAATCGCTTGTTTGCGAGATCGCTGTAAAACGTATGTTAATCGCGGTATACGCGACTGTGTGTAATTGACATAACAGATGCATGAAAAGCTGCGCGAACTATATTTAATCCGAAAATATTTGACCGCCTACAGCGGGTTATACGTTTAAGCCAACACGCACTTCCGCGTTGTATAGCTCCTTACAGTTATGCGTATATATGCACAGCTCCGCACATTGTGTAAGCGGAACAAAACCAACGAGGATCTCACGATGGCACATTGTTGATTCTTCGTGCAGCAGCCGAAAATTAATTGTGCATTGGGATCGCATGGGAAAGTTTACGCTCGCTCGCAATTCACGTCACATAATCAATTATGCGGCTTTTTTCTTGCGCGTCACCTATATAGCTCACGAGAGCTTATCTGCCCGGATTTTTATCCACGAAGGAAAGTGTAAAAATAGACTGATTTAGTCATGGATAAATGCACGCATTGCTTTCATCATGAAGAGAGCCTTTTTAACGGTCGCGGGACCAAATGCCGCACGCTCAGCTATATTCAAATCAGACAGTTTCGCAACTACCCGGTAACATATGTATGTATATATATATATAATAAAAAGCAACAGAGGTGCGGATAACAGCTTTATTCGCTTTAGCCAAACACTGCACGAAGCCGCTGAAAGTAAAAATCGCTAGTCAAATTTGCGCTAAGCCCGTCGCGTGACGAGCTATTTTACATATACATGAAGAGCTGTACGCGCGCATAATCGACGGCCACATAGTCGCACGAAAATCGCGACGCCTTGGAAAAAGACGTTGTACCTTTTTTCAGCACAGAGGAAAATCCTTCGGCGATGATCTATATATCGATCAATAACTGGAAAATTTGCCGCGTTAATGATTGATGAGACAAGTTGCCCTTCAAAACTTTAGTACTCGTTGTGTATGAAGCTGGAAATAGATATAAACATCCACGGAGCTTTCGCCGCGATGGAAAGGTTGCAAGCTTCTTATGAGTTCTCAGGCGAGAAATGTTTTTTTCTGAATTTTCCTTTCGAATTCCTAATAATTGAGCGACGACAGAAACAAATAATTTGCTGTTGTTCGATTCAAGGATTTGCCGGGAATCTAATCATGTAAAACTAATCGTTTTACTTATAGATGCAATTTTTTAATTTATAGACAACATTTTTGGCAATACTTTTGAAACTTTGATGTTTGAATAAAACTATATATAAATACTATATATAAAGTCAAAATCCTTATATACAAGCGCGAGACGAGCAACTTTTACTTTGTATGTGTGTATATAGACGCCGCACGCGAGCCGCCGCGTTGCACAATCAAAATTGTATAACGAACAACAATAATCGAACCTCAAAACCCACATGATAACGTGAGATCGGCGCGCATAAAAATGTCAATTTCAGCCCGTGGGCCTCGTGTCAAAGGTTCTTAATGGAAGCTCATATTAAAAGAAAGTCCCGGAGCGTCGACGCGCAGCTAACCGCTTTATATGTATGTGAAGATACAACTTGTAATCATCACTCGCTTCTATAATTTCTTGCGCAAGACCATCCTTGTATACTTACGCGACTCGCGGACGTAGGTATTACAGAGGAAATTGAGTGAAATGAAGCATTTGTAATCGGTTTTTCCGAGAGAACGAGATGCCCTATTAATTCGTATCTGTCTGTGGTTTCGATTTTTTTTTCATATTTGAGAGATTAGATTTATTGTTCGGGAGGAAAGAGCTAAATAAATTGATTTCTAAATAAAAAAAGATATGGAAAATATATGAACCGCGTTACAAATTTACCAAACAAAAAATTGTTCGAGTGGGATCATTGGAATCTTATATAAATATTTCATCTTTTACATCAGACACCGAATAGTAGAACAAAAAAAAATACTGCAAAGTAGTGACAAAGAAGATTCTCTGGACGAAATGATCCGTTTATGGGCGAGAAATGCCGAGGGAGTACCTTGAGCCAGATACGGCGTCCAAGTAAAAGTAACTAATCTTCTTTCAGGCCTGACATAACGTTGAACTACGAAGATGGCAAGACTATCGGCGAGCAATGTCTTTCTCTATTTTTTTTCTTTATCCCGACAGCGATCGATTTGAGTTTGGAACGAAATATTTGATCGATTGCAAATTAAGCAGCGTGAAATGGTATTCTACAATAGAAGTGGAATAATAAATCAACACTTTTTACGTAAATAATTACAGTTTAATGACAACATAACGTATACAATATTAATTATGACATCTTTTTTGCTTCATAAAAGAATTATTTCATTCATTCTTAAACGCATTTTTCCTTAAATCTTTCATACTCCTGTTCTCTCAGCTTGGCATTTCTTTATCTAGATACATACTCCAGGACACCAGTCGAAAAGGTCTTGTTCCTCTTAGCTCTTTTCCACATTTTTTTTCCGTTTCGCAAAGACCGCAGCAACGAGAGTATACAGTTCGCAAAATGAAACCGACATATGCGTAAAAAATTTAATCTCCAGAATCTACCTCGTGTCAGTCAATTCGCCGCTGTACCCGCAGCATCCGCTTATTACTTCTCTCATACTCACTTCGCTAGAATGTATATCATCTCGCTTCTACTCTCGTTTAAAAAAACTTTCATTTTTATTTTCTTCTAAATTATCAACATTACTAAAAAAACAATGAAGCGCGTAAATTACTCAAATACAGAGTTAAATGGATAAATCTTTTTTCACTTAAAAAACAGTATGCTTCTTTCACAGAAAAACCATCACACTTTCACGCGCATTGCACAAAACACACTTGCGTAGTGCTTGCATATAAACTCATCCTCGTTCGGATACCGTGCAAATACAAAAAATTAACGCTTAAAATCCTTTTCTCAACTCCTACACTCTCTTTCTCTCTCGATTTACAATCTGTACGCATCAATTTTGAATAAGAATTATTTACAGCGATCGCAAACCACGCTTCCATCAAGATGTCTAGTCGTATAGGTCGTTTTATTTATCATTTTGCTTTCGAGACTCTCCAAGTAATTTGGGTTACAAATTCTATCGCGCTACAGCGATAATGCGTTAATTATTAATAGTTACACGCCGAGAAAAAATTGTCAGATAGGACTTCCGACAGTTCCCGTTGCGTGTATAACTTGTATTATCTTTTATCATTAGTAAAAAACTAGAAAAGGCTTATTAGATTACTTATTTATCGAATTTCGTTTAACGGCACCGGTATTAATAGCGTACGCTTGTGACCCGGAAAATTTAATCGTCAAAGCTGGTTATCAACTTCAAATCGGTTACTCTTTTTGTATCCTTATAACTGATGGACCAATTACAAAACGACCATTCGATATCACTTGTCTTATCTCTGTAATTTATCTTTAATCAATTTTTACACAATAGTAATTTCAATATATTTTCCGTTTGCTTCGTCTATACACATATATATGCTTCAATTTGTTTAAGTATCTATGTAATTACCTAAATTAACAGTAATATAATTAACGGATTCTGCTGCCAATTGTCGTTTTAGTGCCAGAGGAGAAAACAAAAAAAAACAGGAATGCAACATATCATCAGCTTGTTTCTGTGATCTCTTTTACTAACCAGCTCAAAATAATGATAGATTGGCATTAGTAGTATTATCACTATCTCTCTCATTTCTTTCTTTTGTCACGCTTCGTAAATTCTTTTTTCCTACATGAATGCTCAACGTGTCTCTTACGCTCTGTGTGTTAGTTGTTTATGTGTATTATATATGTATACAATTGGCGCCGATTGCGTCGCGTAGTCACCACTCAAAAATCCAGGATCTTTGGCTACTGCGTTGTTTTATGTCCTTTACGTTTATTATTTTCATATTTGTGTATAATATAGCAATATCGCACATCTTGAGTTTAGAGAATAGGATGACATTAGGTTTGCTCGTTTGTTCTGCTTATCCATGACACATAGGACCCATTCTTGGTCAGGTCCCTGTTTTGCTTTCATCGTCATTTACATCATGCGCTGGCCACTAGGCGGAGCGAACTGCGGCTGCTGATGGTTGATCGGTTGGGTGGTCGGCAATTGCGACATGAAGGACACGGGTATAACATTCTGCGTTGGATATCTGTCATCATGCAGGAATAGCAAATGAAATCCAAAATTTATATTCTACAATACATTAAGTTACAGAAGAAATTAATTGATCAATACTACGGCTACACTAATTATGATGTTACAGAGAAAAAAAGAATATGGTGATCTATTCTAATTACCCTTGTGGAGTAAAAGGAATGTTGTTTTGATTAGATTGCGAAGACTCCTGACGTGCTTCGCCGGGAGGCGGTTGTCTCAGTCCTGGTGGCATGTGGAAATGATGTGGTAAAGTCATGCTCTGTAAACTCGTCTGTCCTGAGTGTGGGTTAATTAATTCTCCTGGTGCTGAGATATTTGGATTGAATCGTTGATGCTGACCCTGTATTATTTGCGATTGTGGTCCAGACGGTATTCCATTGAAAATCTGGCATTATAAAAGGATATCAGACTTAATTCTAACTAATAATTATCTCTCCAGAATCAAGTGACAGGTTTTAATGAAACTTACATGTGGAGATTGTGGAACACCTTGAGGATGACCTGCTTGTGGGTGGCCTATCTGCGGAGGCACTCCTTGGGGATGGCCAGCTTGTGGATGTCCGCCCTGTGGGTGTCCTACTTGAGAATGCATTCCTGGTAGATGTCCTGGTTGTGGCTGCACACCCTGAGGATGAGCTACCTGGGGATGCCCCATTTGTGGAGGTACTCCTTGAGGATGCCCGGCTTGCGGGTGTCCACCCTGAGGATGGCCCACTGACGGATGTCCAGGTTGTGGGTGTCCGACTTGCGGATGTCCTGATTGCGCATGTGGAGGATATGGATAGACCATTTGTTGAGGAGGCATTTTCGGTAGAGTGTAGCTTGATATGGCTGGTTCTCGCATCAGCATGTGATACAAATTCATCGCTTCTACTAGGTCAGAGCTCAGCTGAGTGAGCTGCGCGTGTTGTTTGTCTACCTTTTCGAGAGCTGTGTCTATAAGTGGCCCCATTGCGGTAACTTGTTCTATTTTAAATGAAATAAGTTTATTAGTTTATTAAACAAATTTTTTTCAAAATACTCCTTTATCAAATGCACGATAAAATTACCTTCTAAATCAAGCATTTCTTGAGGATCAGATGTACCGGAATTAGGATCAGCTTCCAACGTTAAATTCAAAAGTCTATCCATTTTTTGTTCATCGATTTCTATCTCCACGACCTCAGGTTCTCTCTTTACAGTCTTTACCTCGACTTCTTCCGAGAATTGAACAGACTTTTTACTATTGCTTTCTAATTCTGGAAACAAAAACATGAAACGATAAAGTTTTTGTTTACGACGTGTTATATTTCGTAATTTCAAAGTATCAAGGCTTACTTGTGAATTGTTCTGGTTCAACAGACAGATCAGCCGTGACGAAATTGGATGGAAACAAACCTTCGCCATTCATATTCCTACCCTTCCACCAATTTGGGTCAGAATCATCTAAAATATGGACTGTAAATAAAATGTTAGTTAATCATTTTTAATAAATCATACAGATGCGTGGCTTTGAAAATGAAAAAAAAAATGCTCACTGATTTCTCCTGCACTGAAGGTCAATTCATTATCCTCTACTGCTTCAAAGTCATATAAGGCTTTTACTACCCTTCCTTGTCCTGAAGTAGAATCCATTGCTGCACTTACACTCGGATACAGACTAGTTTGTTTCTTGGAGGATGGTGAACTACTATGTGAAATCGTTGGTTGTTTAGTACTTTCTTTCAATGATAATTCAATAGCTGTAAGTTTAACAAAGAGAAATTATTGTTAGAAATGTTGAATAATAAATTATAAAATGATTTATAAACTGATTGTTACCTTTCGCTATTTCTTCTTCCTCTTTAGCACTAGTTACAACGTTTGGATCTTTAGGAATAGAATAAGATTGCCTTGGCTATAAAACAAAATATAATTCATTAATATCAAATACCATCAATTTGCTTTCACTAAGAAAAGTATAGATGACTCACTGTTTCTGAAGATGTAGAAAAATCAATGCCTTCCAACTTTAATCTTTGATATAGACTTGGGATCAGGTTTAATTGAGGATCTGTTTTAAAATCTCCTTCTGCCCACTTCTTTAAAAGTGCTTTCAACTTTTCGTGAATTTTTGGTTGAGAACGACTGTTGTTTATGAGCTTTACAAATTGGGTCTCAAACTCTCTTGAAGCAATTTCCAAATGAAACACTTTTCCACAATTGTTGGAACAAGCATCTAGTAACTGCAAACAGTTTAATTGTATTTTTTTAATTTTTTTACGATACTTACAAGTGAATAAGTAGTGCTACTTTTATGTACAACAGTTGTTACTCATCAGTCCGCATCACAATGCTATGATTACTGGTATTACTGATTATGATGCAATAATTGAGTGGCATCGAATATTCAACAGATTTTGAATTATAATTCCAGATATCAAAGTAGCACAAATAAATAACTGGATCTACTTACAGTTATGGCAAGTATCACAATGTGTGGATCGGTGGCAAACAACCTCTTGACAATTGATCGCAGACAGTCTTTGGCGTGCTGAGGTGAATTCCCTACCTTATCGCATATTTCCATAATCAGAGCCCAGTCCTCAGAGGTGCTTTTGTGGCTCGTCGCCTTTTCTGCAAGTAAAATAATCCAGCGTCAGCTGAGAGTTAACCATGAGAGGTCCCTGCCTGTGCTGTCCACTTTGCGAATTGCTTCAAAACGAAACCTTCCACGACGCAAGCAGCGCCAAAGCATTTATCGCGTCGCAGTCAAGGATCAAACGCAGCTTGTACATACGCCCAAATTATCATACCGAGCAAATTTCCAGGTCATTATCCTTTACGTAAAAGTACGTAACGCTGCTCGTTTGACACGACAGAACTCTTTCTCTCTCTCGCCCTAATAGCATCTGCAGCGCATTATTCGCACTCGCAACAAAGCGACTAGTGCATATACAGCGAGCGATACCTCCCCCGCGACATCGAAAAAACACAACAAAGGCAAACGAGCGCAGAGAGATAGAGAGAGAGGAGAGAGGAGAGAGAGAGAGAGAGAGAGAGAAAGAGAGAGAGCGAGAGAGAGAGAAAGCGTAAAAGGTAGTAAGTCACAAAATTGTAATCCTGTCCAGCCTCTCACCGACATCAGCGTCGAAAGGTTGAGAACCCGAGAGAAAGCTCATCATTTTCACAGACCACCAAGCCTCGACGGCGACTGCACTCGATCTCTGCCTGCAGAAACTGCGGAACTGTCAGAGCTGGCCTCGCTGCACTAGCATCCAGCTGATATTCGGCCTCGTAAACAGCAATTGGATGACTAATAACATTCTAATCTGCTGCTGATGTTGGGCAAAAGAGCCATCTTTCACAGTCTCTCACCCACTGATTGTATTTGTATGTATAGGTGCTGCTATACGCTCGCGCGACTGAGTCGACTGAGAGCTGCCGCCCGTATAATATATATATATGTATACTTTTTATTATACGTCGCCCGAGTCCGAGCACCGCTGCCCTCTGCCCCGGCCAATATCAACTGAGCTGAGCTGGAGAGGATTTTATAATTATTTAGTTTAGTCGAGAGTCGCGAGTGACCGTCGTTTACTCCGGCACTTGACGGTCATTTCTCTCAGTCTTTTGTCCTCGAATTTTTATTTTTATGAAAATTTGACTCAATTGAACAGCATCATTAAAAAATTTGGAGGTCGGATCATTTGCCGATTTAAAGCGAGTAGATTATTATATTTTGCGTATTTAGTGCTGCTGTACTTGGTTGTCTGACCGTCATCTTACGTTGTATAATGATCAATTACGCGAGATTTTAGATCCCGCACGCAGAGCCAGCGAGAAGAATTGACATTTACCTATAGATATATAGGTATAGAGTAATTATATATATATATATATATATATGCAGCCAGAATAGCCAGATAGGCGGAAAGAAAATGTTATCTCTGCGCGGTATGTCAACAAATATTTAATTGTGTAGTCGAGTATGAAGCAATGCACAGCGAAAATATAGATGATTGTAGAAAAAATTGATAGACTCGACCTTTGATCTAAGTTCCACCGGTTTGGTCGTCGACGATTAATTTTTGGACTTTTAATCAGGACCGCGCACGTGGAAGGTAAGAAACGTTTGTCGATTTTTAAATTAAGTTATCAATGATGAAGTGTGGAAATTTAGCGTTGCTCGAGTGTTTTTTAAGCCTTTACCTTCGCTTCTATACAGCTGTTAATCTTATCGCGTTACACGTATAGCTATTACTTCCTGTATAATAGTTTTATTCCATTCAGTTGAATATCTAAGCAGATATCATTAGCCTAACATTCAAATCGTCTCTGGAAGTTAAATTTTTTAATTATTTTTTTACTTTTAATGCTCATGCTTTGTAATTATCTATCTCATTCACCCAATAAATATATCTAATATATATGCTCTTCATTTACATAATCTATTTCTTACTTTCTTAGTGTAGTACTAGTAGCTTCAAAATGGAAAAAGCTGCAAAACTTAAATTGGTCAGAGACTCAGTCATGAAATATCCAGATTTTCCAAAACCTGGAATTTTATTCCGGTAATATTACCTTTAGTTTATAAAATACAGTTACTGTTTACTAAGAGACAGAAATCTTACATTTATTTATTATTTATTACTTAAATTATTACTGTTTTCTAGAGATATTTTTGGAATTTTTAAAAATGTAGCAGCCACAAAAGCCATGAAAGATTTAATGGTAGAGCATGTGGCTCTGCTGGATGTTGATATTGTTGTTGGTTTGGATTCAAGAGGCTTTCTCCTGGGACCTGTGATAAGCTTGGAAATGGCCAAACCATTTGTGCCAATCAGAAAGAAAGGCAAACTCCCGGGTAAAGTTTTTCAACAAAGCTATACCCTGGAGTATGGAGAGGTTGTTATGGCTGTTCCTATTATTATTTCATATTTTGAAATTTATTTTACCTTTCATTTTCAATTGTATATCCTGTGTGCTTTATATGCATTTCGGGGTTGCTGAATGATGATCTGACATTGCAAAATAAATTTTTGGTCTAAAAACTAAATATATTTCAGGATGTATTTGAAATCCAAGCTGATGGTGTACAAGGAAATAAGAAAGCACTGATTGTGGATGATTTGTTAGCTACTGGAGGTAAATAAACTATTTATAAATAAAAAGTTGTATAATGGCAAAATTATAGATACCAATTTCTATTTAGGGTCCATGGCATCTGCAGAAATCCTGTTGAAAAAAGCAGGAGTTACAGTAGTGGAGTGCTTAGTCATAATGGAATTAAAGTCTTTGAATGGCCGTGCAAAAATTGAAGCACCCATACATGCCTTGCTGCAATACGACTAAAAAAGGTTACGTATTTGATACATCCATAACAACCAATTGACAAGCATAAAATCTAATACAAAATTCTAAAGATTTATATTTTTTTATTAAATTTGTATATAAATATTATAAAGTAGAATTTTTATAATACACTGATTATTTAATACAACAAAACTTAATACGACTAGATTATTTTTTATTAATTCTGTACAAAATAGTTTAAATAATTACTTATGCCTAGATCGTGCCCTATGAGTGTGCAGTGTTGCGAGTAAGTTTTGAACTTCAAATTCTAATCTGTCGACTTGTTCTTGTAGAAGTCTACAGTTTTTCCGTTTGCTTTTTCTTCGTTTTCTATCATAGTCCTTTAAAAATGCCGATCTTTGATCGCTGAACGATAAGTCGCTCCATCTCATGTCGTCATGTAAATAATTGCTAGGATCCAAGTCTTCCGTTTCTTTTTTTGTATATTCTAATAGCCTCTCGTCTTCTAAGACTTGATTCTCGTAACATTTACGCAGTTCTGCAAACATCAAAATTTGTTGAAAACGTATTTTTAAAATAACTTATTTGAAAAAAATCAAATTTTTACCGTTAAGTCTCATTTCGTGAATTTGTTTTACGAAATTCTCACTTTCTGCACGCAGTCTTTTTTCCTCTAAGAGTTCCATTGCATGGAGCTGAAATCCCCGTAAACGTCGCTCTTTTTCTTTAAGTTTCTTAAGATTTAATCCTCGCAATTCGTCTGTCAAATAATGTGGAAATTCAAACTGAAGAAAAGGTGGATATGGCCCTTTCCTTGGAATGACAGTCGTGCCGGTTCTGAAAGAAAATTCCAATAATTTAGCAACAGTAGCAATAATCTTTCTATCAATTTAGAATCACAGAAACAAATGCTTACTTTAGATATCGGCGCGGGTGAATTCGGTGCGGCGTGTCAACATCTAATTTGTGAGCGAGTTTCAAAATACTTTTGATGGAAGCGTGTCCTTTAGTGCTATAAAATTGTTGAAAATCCTCTCTAGTCTGTAATCTCGTTGTAATAGTCTTACGATAAATGATGTTGTAAGCTACAGTGCACATCAAGAGGTACCAAGGTTTTTGAAGTGAGAACAGGTGATCCCATAAAACCAGCCAATCCTCTTGTCCTAATACTTCATTCATAAGAGTTTGTAGCAAAGGCCAGGCATAGTGGGTAGATGTAATGCCTTTTTCACAAAAATAATTGAAGAGCAATGGATCGGCTTCTAGCAAAACGTTTTCTACCATACCCAATATATTCAAGGGTGGTAGAGGATGATATTCAAACCATTTTTGGCAATAGTTAAGTATAACAAATAAGGAAGATTCAAATCCAAGAATAGGATTTTTCTGTAAAAAAAAATCATGAAGTTAAATAAATTATGAATCATTTTGTTTATATATTTAACTAATAGAATATTACCTGGAAGACATGGACAAGAGGCATAACTAGTTTTGGTAAAAATAAGCACTCGGCTAGAGCAGGACACCAGTGAAGCAAACAACTTATTGTCGTTCCCAAAATAGAGCTTTTGCATTTATCCAACAAAGGATCATTCTTTAACAATTTGAACATTGCCTCATGTGGAACTTTGTTCGACAAGTCAATGTAAGCTTTCTTATTGTTAGGCAGTTCCATTATTGTCATCCAAATCAGTCTTCTATGTTTCTCAGGATACTCTCCATATTCCTTCAATATTGGTATTAATCTATCTAAATTCAATTCCTCCTTAACAGCATTACGTACGCAATTTAATTGTTCCTGGGCTTTGTGAAAATGTGCCATTTTTTGTACTTTACTTTTAGTAGTTTTCTCTGAGCTGGAACTGGAGCTGAGTTTCACATTAAGTACCTTATCTAAGCGAGTGATCTCAAAAAATCCATGTTTACTAATAAATGCTAAGAAACAGCCTTTGGGTGAAACTTCAATTCTTTTGATTCCAGGTTGCACTTCACAGCAATTTTCAATAATACTTGATGTGGCTAAACTTAAATACTTCAGTAAACAGTCTGATGTAAGAACTGCAACTATGGAATTTGCTCCTCCATCTAGTGGCAATGGCACAACTAGTATTTGTTTTCCTCCATTGAAGTTTTCATGAAATTCCATACTCTTTAATACTTCCCATCTTGTTGTGTTGAATATCAAAATTTTATTCTGCAAGCCACAAACTATCATTGCTCTACCATCTTTTGTGAAATCAAAGTCTTTGACATTCTTTAATCCATGTTTTTCTATATCTATTTTATTATCCTTATCGAACTGTTGGAATATCCAAGTTTGAATAATATCATTTAAGTATAAAACAGCAACGATCCCTAAACTTGAAAATATAGCTTTCTTGATAACAATTGTCTTTGCATTCAAGCGTAATTGATGAGCCTTGCAGTAAGACTTAGCTTGCCATACTAAAACTTCTTTATTTGAAGCCGTTAAACAGTAATCTTTGTAAAACGATATATTTGTAGGTGGTGAGGTGTGACCGGTTAGTAAACAAAAATCATTAATAGCATTTATCCTTAATACTTTTATGTTAGTAGAACTTAAGCCTATTAACAATTCGCTTCTGTCCTTAGGATTAAATATTATAAAAGTACAGAGACCTACAGTACCCAGCTTTCTGTATGCTGGTTTACCAGTAATATCTATATAGTAAGCAATACCATTGTTATCCACTGCAACAACTGCTTCGTCGTTCGTATCAAAGGCACACTGAGTAAAGTTGATAGTTGACGGGCAGTGACACCCATCGTAGGCGGATTCAACCTTGAATTTGTAGTGATTGGGGCAAGAGCCATTTTCCAGATCGGTCCACTTCTCCTGAAACTGCATCTTCTACAAGCTCAAGCTACCACCAGGCAGCAACAACCAGTTCCCATCAGAGAAAGTGGAAAGTATCATGCGCTCCAATTAGGCATCTCCGAATTTGGCAGCGGTTTCAGTGAGGCATCTCCGAGTTCGCGCGGTTTCCACAGATAAGACCGGGATATCCGATCATTACCGGGCCGATATCCCATTTATGAGGATTATAAACAACCACTAGCTCGCCGACCTGTCGATCATACCAGTATACACTATATAACTAGGTCCGTTTGAAAGAACGACGAACGACGCGTTTTCTATTCGGGCAGCGACGTTGCCGTTTTCGCTATACGTGGTCGGCATGCAGATGCAATTCACGAATATGGTTCAACGGTATTGCGATAGATCTGGCAACGTCGCTGCTGATCGACGAACGATCTACCGACCAATGAAACTCGGCCGTCGGGACATTATAACGTTGATTTGTCGGATTTGTCCAGAGGCTAAGCACAGCTGCTGCCGCTTCCAATATAAAAGAGATATACCTATATCTATATAGGTGCTTACTATTATACGCGTATATATGTATATCGTGCCGTGCGACAATTACAGCGGTTCTCTCGTGAAATGTTTTGTTTCGCAGGACACACAGGATATAGTAGACGTATATAGAATTAGGAATTTTCTAGTTTGCTTAACGCCCCTTGGCTGTTTTGACGTTTATTTTGGTGCTCCTTAGGATTTCGCTGATGATATTGAACTCCCAATCTTCCGACTCGTCGAAAATGGTAAGAATTACGATGGAATTGATAGATTTGTTTTTTCGTGGTTTTAGGTTAATTTGATAGATTTCGATATTTGTTCGCGTGTCCAGCGTGAAAGCGCATTCTGCGGCAGAAATTTTCGAGAAACTTATTGATTTTAAAACGACGCTTTCGAAAATAATCGTCATTTTGTAAACTTAACCTTCAAAAAGGCTTGAAATTCGCCATAGCTGTTTCGTTTTATTTACGAATGAATTTATCGATTATTATTGACAACGAATGATTGTACTCACAGTTTTATATAAATTTTCAGTCTGTAGCCGAGTTTCTCAGTGGCTTGCCCTCTATCAATGAAAACAATTTTGCAAATTTTCACACCGACAATGGAAACAGAACCTGTGTCAAAAGACCATCAGTTTATCTTCCAACAAAAGACTATCCTTCAGAACAAGGTATACTAATATTTCTTTGATTCTATGATGCTACTTGCAGTATTTATGAAACAATCTGTGGACTGTTCATGATTGCATCATATATCGCGTACTTTTTGTTACTAATAATTTTACTTTGTTGCAGTCATTGTAACGGAGAAAACTACAATAGTTTTGAGGTACCTTCACCAACGATGGGACAAAAAGGTATACTTATTTAATTTCTTGATTGGAATATTATAATTAAGATGAATTATTAATGGTTTATAATGTACTTAGACAACCGAAAGAAAACAAGAACTAATGTCAGTCAATGGAGACCCACCGGAAGAACAACGTAGTAAAAGACCTCGGATGGATCTCAACAATACGTTATAAGTATTTCTAGTGATATCTATACCTGTCGTATTTTACAAACTTGGATACGAAAAAGGTACAGGAAGGTATATTGTATAAATCAAAAGACGACGATTTGTATCCGTTGAAGGCATTTTTTGGACGTTTTTGTACTTTACCTCATTTTACATATTTTGATTCATGAATCTTGTCGAAAACTAGTTTTGTTCTGGAAATTGCTTTCTCAGCTTTGTACAATATTTAAGTTATGTTACATTCACACAACCGACATGTTCTATATAAGTAAAACAAATTTGAAGTTGATTGCCTACATTTACCTAGGCAGTTTGCATGTTTATTACTCTAGGTAGGTATAACTTTCATCTCATTGAGTTGATAATTGTGTACATTCATTTAGATAAAAAAGGTGATAAAAAATCTTTGTTGCTAAATTGCGCTTATCTTTATTCAATATTCATTAGTACTTTAATTGTAAAAAAGTTGATTAAGTGCACAAGTTTTCTCAGCATTAAGATTATGTATAAGTTCATTTATTTCAGTCGAAAATGGCAGAGTCAGTGTTAACATTTACAGATTTTTTCCATATAGAAAGAGAGGAACTCTTATTCCGCTTACTATAATTATAGTTACTTAATCATTAGTACCAGTTTTTTTTTCTCATAAGCGGTTGAACAGACATTGATTACATTATATATCACCGCCGAGAGGCTCGTTCACGTCACTGTCTGAAACACACAACACACACACACACACAAATGTTATGTTTTTACTCAAAACAATACTTTTTAACTATACAGCTTGTAACAATTGACATGCGATATTACGTTGTAATGCATACCTATTCATCGTGGTAGGCATCTCTTTCCTTTTACTGGTATTTTGTGACACTATGGCTGCTGCAAAATGATTGAACTTTTATTTAAGATAAAAGAGTTGGCGTGAATAAATGTGAATACAAAGAAATAGAGTAACCACGCGTACTTTTTATTACTTTCTTACTGTCCGACGGCCGTCTCAATTTGCTTCCACATATGAGATCGTTTATCAGTCGCGGTCCCTTTATATCCTTTCCCTTCGAGGGCTTCGACAGCTTCTCGTTTTTCATGTTGAACACGGCCGTTTGGTACACAACCTCGACTGGTTTCTTGGATCTGGAACAAGATAAGGATCATGTAAAATCGTTTTTGATCGCCTCATACTTGTAATTTTGCAATTGTAAAATTTGAATTCACCTGACCGAGCCGTCATTTTTCTCCGCGTTAATTACCGAAGTAGCCTTGTGCTCTTGTACCAGGGAGCCAACGACCTTGGGGCTATTTTTTCTCTTCGCTTGCGTGCCTCTGGCGGTGTCGTCTTTCGTAGGCTTCGTCGCGTCTTTGTACCTCTTAATCGAATTATCACGTGAGCCGCTCAATCGAGAGCTGCTCTTGCTCCTATCGTCCGATACCGATCGCAAAGTGTTATTCTCGCTCTTCGTAGAAATCGGCGTCTTGGCTCTCTCAGTTTTTATCCTGCTGGCTTTCTCCGAAGACAGCTCGACGTTGGAACCGTTACCGAGCTTCGACGACAGCTTTTTGTGTCTCCTGTCGTACGAGCTGCTAACCGACTTCTCGGACTGCGAACTGGTCGGCCGCTTCTTCAGCGCTATCACCTTGTCGATCGGTACCTTGGCGACCGGTTCGTTCTTGATCGCCTGGAAGTTCTCGTAGACCGGATCGCCGTTGCTCACCGCGTCGAATATGTTTTCGTACGTCGGGGCCTCGTCGCAGTCGGACTCGTCTGCTCCGTTGCTATTATCACAGTTGTCTTTGGTTTCGAGATCGGTACTCGCTAAGACACTCGGGGAACCTCGTCGCTGCTCTTCCGGGGACTGCGATTCTTCCTGTGGATCGAGGGGTTTTAAACGGGGTTTGTTGGCGGGACTGTGGTCGTTCTCGACTCGGGCGAGCATAGGTTTGTGCGTGGTGACGATCTTGAGAAGCACCTGGTTTTTGTCGGTGTCCTCGGACTGACTGCCCGTTTGGCGCATCGGCGCCGATCGCTTCGATAGACTACCGATCTCTTTGTGCACCACGTGGTTCGTTGATGGAAAGGAGTTGCCGGGTTTATCTAGAACATGTATATTTTCGTTGAATTACAAGAAGCGAATCTTACATCTACGGATTAATGTTATCAGGCGAATGTCCGAATGAATTGATCAGGCGTAGAGTGTAAAAAAAGATAACGGTATCTCTTGCAAATCATATGATATACACATAGCGTATACATGTACAAGGATCCTATATTCAATAATGTACCGGTGATCATTCGCGATTCGTCTAAAATCGGCTCGTCCTCGTCCCCGTTCTCGTCGCTCTCTCCATCAGACTTGAGTCTCAGCGACCACATCTGCGGTTCCTTCAGTCTCAGCCCGTCGTGTTCTCCGTCACTGTACAGCGTGGAGAACAACTCCTTGAGAGACAAGGACCCTGCCGGTCCCAGGTCTCTTTCACCGGTCGTCCGGCCGATCTTCATGACCAGACGCACGCTCTTGAGGTTGGAGAAGGGATTGCAGTTGCCGAGCTGCAGGACCCCTGGACGTTGGCTAATAACAGGCGGCAGGTGTACCGTAATCTTGGTGGTGCGACTGACGACTGTGGTTGGCTCGCTATCGTCTTGATCGTCTCCGCAGCTGATGGGGCTCAGGCCTCGGTTCGAGGCGGCGAACTGCAGACTGATGCCCCGACTGCTGCGGCCTGCAATTTGTGGGGTTCGTGTCGTTGTTGGTTTGGTTGCGATGATGACCCAAGGGTTTGTTTCTACTACTCATGCGGACGGTTGTTTGTTATGCTTGGATATGTACGATAGGTGACAGAGAGGGACAGCGACGCAGATCGACGAGCAAACTTGGAGAGAGAGAGAGAGTCTGGCTCGCGTATAAATATACATATAGCTACACGCGCTGCTTGGTTATTGCGCAAAACGGATTCTCGCTTCGCTGCTGATCGACGATTATTATTTTGGGAAGATAGGGCTGCGGATAATAATTAAGTACATAGAGTTGATGCGCAAATTGCTCGAGCCAATTCAAATGACCACGTGTCTAATTAGCATCAAGAGCTCTCCTGCACCCAAAAGTCCGAACCGTATGTTAGTGTTTGCACAATGTACTCCTTAGTCACGCAGGAACTACTTCCTCCAGAATCGATTACGCAAATTGTAAGAAGCTGCTAGTAAAATCATCCACCACAGCATACGCGAGATAATTTAACGACACTTTCCTTTTCGCTCTTTCACGCGTTGTATTAATGCGGTTTAAGACAGAAACTAACGATACTTCGTTATACAATATACCGATATAATGGCATTAGTCAAAAATTATGGAACGATCAATGCTGATCACAGAGTGTTAGAGATCTAAATAACTGGCTGATTTGAAAGATCTTCAGCAATTCTGCCATATCGGACGTAGAATCGGTGAAGGAGTTATTAAAAAGCGCTCGCGGAACCTACCTTCCACAAGTTTCGGCAAAGCAGCGGCGCTGCTCTCGTCGTTCAGAAAGTTCACGGTCGTCCGGTGCGTGCCCCTGTGTTTTCCAGCAGCATTTTCCTGCATTACCGCTTCATCGTAAGAAGCCGGACGATCTTGCTTGTCTTTGCCGACGCCGTTTTCTCTGCTCTTCTCCTGGGAGTTCCATCGCTCTTTCTTCAGTTCCAAGTCCGCGGGGTCGTAGATCTTGGCTGTAGGTTCGTCGATCGTCGGATTCTCGAGCAAAGCAGTCTGCTTGTTGTTCATCTCCTGAGGCGGTTTACCCTGACCACCGAATATGTACTTCTCGTAGGAGGTGTCACCGAAGTGCACCAACGGCATGTTGCTTTTCTGCGTAACCCAAAATCCTTGCGAATAAGCAATTACCCACAGCGTAAATATAAGAATTTGGCTCGTCGATTATCTCACCTGATGATGAGGATTATTACTGACGTTAGCAGCAGCAGCAGCAACGCTGTCTTTCCTCCTCCGTCTCCTGAACTTGTTGGTGGGGGGCGGTTTCCCATCCGTCTCCACGATGTTCACCTTGCCCGAGTCCGCGGCAAAGTGTATCTCCGTCTTGCAGAACTCGACCTTCTTGACCGGCTTCGAGCCGTTACTGGCCACCTGCGCGGCGGCCTCCTCCTTCGGCGCACTCGAGGTATCCATCAGCATACCGTAGAGTCCGTTCTCTTTGTTGGGCGTCGGTTCCGAGTCGTTCTCCAGCTTGATGGCAGTGACGTTGATGCAGCGCGGCTGCTCGACGCTCGTGGGCGACGCGACGTTCCTCAGGTGCACCACGGTTTTATTGTTGGCTTTTCGCGCCGCGGCAGGCGAGAAGCGCCGGCCGAGCAGCGGCGAGGTCTGGCCGTTTTGTCCTGGAATAACAGTGATAATACACGGCTGAAGGATGTGTTTATATGAGAATCGAGGTGGCACTCGTGAGAAACTGAGATGCGTTTTGTCACGATGGCACGACAATGATATAAGTATGGCCTGTGCGCTCACCATTGTCCTGAACCGAGATCTTGGCGACCTGGTTGAACTTGGACGGATGGTTCGGATCGTTCTTGACGAAGTCGTTGTTGGCGATGGGAGCGAAGGTTTTGGTGCCGATGAAGTTTTTCTTGGTCGTAGCCTCGTTCGGCTTTCTGACGCCCTGCTCGAATCTCCGGGCCCTCTCGGCGATGAATTCCTGCCTGGACCTTCGCACCCTCTCGCCATCTCCCGGCTGGGAGTAGTTGACCCTGCCGTTCTCGGAGTTGGCTATCTGCAAGGACCTCCTGGTCTTGCAGTCCCTGGCGAAGGTATCGTCGACGTTGAGCAAGCTGGAAACATCCTCTGTGCTGTTGCTGCGCCGTTCCCCGAACGAACTGTTGCTCGAGACTCGATCCTGCAGACTGGAGTCCAGGCCGGCTTCGATCTCCTGGAAGGTTGGCGAGGTCGCGGCGGGAGCTTCCAAGGGAGACAGGGCCGAGGAGCTTCTCAGGGACCACAGTTGGTTCGTCGTATTGAGAGCCTCGTTGTGGAGCTTTCGACAGAGGCAGGAGAGCTGCTCGAGGTCCGAGGCGCCGTTGGAGAGACTCGAGCGCCAGAGGTTCAGTCGGGGCGACAGAAGAGACGCGCTGCCGTTGCTCAATCCATCGTCAAAGTGAGTATTCTGAAAAGCGAAGCAAACGTGTGTTCCCTCTGGTCTTCTCCCGCTCTGGCGTATAAGAAACTCACACTTGGCTTATTGCTTATCGGAATATCGAATCCGCAGTCTGTAGCTCTCGAGGAGGACCATTGCGACGCTCTGACCACCTGAAACGATCGGCCGCTGTTCTCCTGACTCTGGAATATCTCCACCTGTCGCCTCGCCTTCTGTACGAGGCTTCCGTCGACGGAGTTTCGCTCTCTCGAGTCTATCATCTGCAAAGAGTACAAACCAATCATCCTCCCGGCATAAAAACCTCGATTGAAAATTCAATCGGTATCGAGTCGCGCGGCTTAGATTTATGTATAGCATCGTCAACCGCAATAAATAAATTACGGCTACACAGAGCATATTAGGCAGCCCCGAAAAATCTCTCGCAATTTCCCGCGCGGGCGCAAACATCGGTGTAGTAAAGTCGCGCATTTCCAGCCAATTAGTCGCGAAAGCGTTGCTGCACGCTTCTTGCCACGTAACATAATGCACGACTTGCACAACGCTCGCGCGCGCTTTTCCTCGCTATTCGCCAGATAAGGAATCGTGCGAGCGCGCGCGCGACCATACACTGCATTACGCGCGAGATGATGAAGGTATATATATATAGGTGCTCTTTTGAGATGCAATGTACTATTAGAGCTGTGCAGTATATATACGAGATCGGTTTTGTCTTGAAAATCAAAAATACGTACGCTCGGCTTTGCTGCGTTGTAGAAATCCATGTTTTTCAAACTGTAAATCAATGTCTCCGACCGAAGCTAGGACGTCTCCGCGCTTCATTCCGCGCACTTTTACGCTCCTGCTCTATACTCGCTCCACTTCGTTCTTTTGATCGCGCGATACAACAAAGATTCGTCACGTGATTCGGTTCCCCGCGCGGGGCAGCAAAAAAAGCTCGACGATGACTGCGCAGCTATACTTCGCGCACAATCGCGCGCCGGTCTGCCTTTTTTACGCAGAAATCCACTAGTTCATCCGCGCACTCTATAGCGAGCGCTCGATAAACAATATTTCCGAACTTTGTGCGCGTTTGGTATAAATCTCTCTCTCTCTCTCTCTCTCTCTGTCACAGATCGGCGCAACGGATAATGCATCAGCGCGACATTACGCGCCTGACTGACTGCGCGTTGTGTGCGTACCGGTCGCGCGAGAAAAAAAGCAAACGCACGCCGAGCTATATACTTTACTAGGAGAGAAAGACAGAGAGAGAGAGAGAAACCACGCAAAACCACGGCGGCTATACGCTGCTGCAGTCCCCGGAGCCGCGTAACTATATGCTCGTATACGAAACGCACAGTGCCGTGTATAGACGATCCGGTCACGCCCCTCGTTTCTCGTTCGCGCGAGGCGCGCGGGAAGATTAGAAATTCGAATCCGTGGGTGGGTTCTTTTCTCACGCGCATCGCGAGTATTTTTCTTTCCCGCCGCGTCAAAATTACGCGAGCATCGCACAGACCTTGCCGTAAGACTGCTTGGCGTCCTGGGTGTCGGCTCTCCATCGTCCGGTCTCGACGCGCGCTCGTTCCAGCATACCCGTGATGCGGTCGACCCGCGACCACTCTCGCACGTCCTCGTTGCGAAACGGTCCCCCGTCCGGACTGTCGCCGCCGAGGTTCCCCGGCGACAGTACCAGCTCCATCTTCGTCGCCATGTGTATATTGAACGTGGGCGAGCCGCGTTGCTCTTCCTTTCATCGACTTTACTTTTCCGTCCTCGATGCGCCCATTTCTCTCTGCGCGTGCGTGCGATTGGCTGCACCTGAAATTCGAAAAAGTTTTACATTTTTTTTTTTTTTTTTATTTGGAAGGATTGCTCGGTTGCGAGAATTATCTCGGCTAACGGAGAATTGCGCCCTGACGCAAGAACTATATAACGTTTGTCGCGCGGTCTTTCTGTTGACTGTATATTGTATATTATACTGTTACCGCGCGCTTTTTGCTCGATTATACACGTGGAACAAGAGGGAGATTGCGTCGCAGCAGCTGCGTTGCTTCACTTAACATAACTCCGAGAGACCGTGTTCAATTTAATGGAGGTGTTGCAGTTTTTGCTCTATCGAAAATATATAAGTACATTACGCGAATGTGCGTTATCTTTCGCGCGGCTTACTGAAAATTGCTGCCGTATACGCAACGAGCGAATTTTAGTCTCGAAAACAAAGAGAATGCGAGAGCGAAGAAAGAGGAGCATCGGGGCAGCGCGCGGAAAGCGAAGCGCGCACCCGGTCTCCTTGAGCCTCCTCTTACACACGTACACGCGTACACATGTATACAAGGCGGATGAGCAGCCGCGAGTGGGTGGACGAACAAGCTGCTCTCCTCGAAACTTCCAACAGCAGCCACCTATGCTCAAGGCCGGCGTAATTTAGCTGCGCTGGAATTCCGGAAAAATCGTCCTTTAAATTTTCAATCCGACGTCGCGCTTTAATTGCTTTTTCGCGGCGGGGGTACGCGAGCGCATGGTATTTTTAAATTTATGAAAATCGCTTTGAAACGCCGACCTCGAGGATACAACGCTGACGTAAATTTCCGAGGGAGAAAGTTCGACGGAACAACGAAAACTCGATCTGTACTTGGAAAAATCGCGCTGCAGCGGGGGGAGAATATGCGTATAATTAAATATTCATGAGTATGGTATATATACAGTTGACTTTTTGCCCATATAGCTCTCGCGAAAAATCGAGGGAGCAGATACGGATAGCGCGCGTAACTGCAGCTGATAAATAAAATAAAAGAGATAAAGTTTTATGGGAGCTATTATATATGCAGACAACCAAAAGTCCGCTTGTTTATCTCTATTTTTACTGCGTGCGGCGTTATTATATATTTATTCAATTTAAGAGTCCGATCAGGTCGTTAAATTTTTACATGATGCGATTATGTATGTATATACATATAACATAAGCAGGCGCCTCTACCGATCGTTAATATTCCCCGACCATTCCGCATATAATTTCGCTAATTATTATTCTCGCGAGACATCGTCAATTTTTATACCACGCGTACCGTCAATTACCGTCCATTACACCAGCCACCTACTTCCATATCTCCAAAGAGGAGACATACATACATATACATAATATTCGTATAACATAATCGATTCCGGGTATGCGCAAGAGCGAAGAAAAATCACATTTTCAGCCGAGAGTAAAGCGCGCGCGTGCAAAAGTCGTAACTCCCGAACAAAGCGCATACATTATAGATTAACATGTTTCTCCTCTAACGCGCCGCGGCAGGTTGATTAAAATATCTCCAGCCATGCGGGCGAGCGCCCGCTAATAATCTTCGAGCGATCCTCAATGAGCTCGTTGGCCGTAAAAGTCCGCGAAAACAATAAGTAAGCGTGTCTACGGGCGAGTCATTGTTGTTGCCGAAGAGGAAAAAGAAAGGCCGTTCCCCGAAGTGTTTCCCTGCGTTATTGCTGACTCGTCTCTTCCTGCGATGATGCTCCCTCGGTTCGCGGCTTGCGCGTTCGCTTTTAATATATATAATGTCGCTCATTGCGCGCGAGAGTACCGCAAGTGAAAATTTTCCCATGACTCTCTTCCCCCGCCGCTATATATAATATACGCGTCGGTCGGGTATAAATGTCGCTGGGTACGCGTTGTCTCTAAGGCCAGGGTCATTGTTCGACAAAGTGCCGTGTGTGCGTGTGCGCGCGGTTCTTTATTTTTTTACTGTTTTAGATTTATATTCGCGATCGCATTCATCTAACCAAAGAAAGGTTCGCGCCAATCGGTATAATAGTGACCCGCAATTGCAGCAACGAGAAAAAAGCGTCGCGGCACTCGTCGTACCAGTTCCCAGCAGCAGCAGCAGCAACCAAATCAACCATCCCAGTGTATATATGTGGTTCCAGTAGCGGCTCGAGAAATCACGAGGACAGAACGTTGGCGCAAGCCTACAAACCGCTTCTCGCGCACTCGGGCCGTTATAAATCCGCTCTGGCGAGCATAAATGGAGCAGGCAATCGGCAGCTGACCGACCCGTTATAATCCTCTGCTCGGCTTCTTGCGCAATGCGACGGTCGTTTTCTCCGTTTTTTCGTTCTTATACGTTCGTGGCGAGGATGGACCCCGAAGAAGACATTTTTCAACGGGAAATCGGCGACGTAATTGAAAAGCGATATCTTACAAACATATTTCCTTGTCGCGCGGTAACTTTATATCGACCGGTCGACTCTCTCGCTATATATGGATCGATGAGATCAGAGATCGGTTGCCGTACGATCGCCTCTGATTCGAGCGCTGTTTTTTTATGTACAAGTATAAAGGCGGTATTTTTAAAGATGACCGAGGACTTGTTAATTGATTCGTTTTTACTTCAGGGAACAATGCAGTCGATCGGTTTGCGCTATATGTACGTATACATCGTAATGCAGCCTCGCGTTTCCTCGAAATAACAGCCGTGGCCCGATGAATAATCGCAGCAAACGTTGAGGCAGTTAGTGCAGCTGCTAATTTATATCGTTCTACGGATTACAATTCTCTTCGTATATCCAATTATAGCTGCATACATTATCCAGCTAATCAAATACTTCAGTCTCTCACCGATACCATAATATTTACGAAACCTGCACTTTATACAGAACCTTCTCGCGACAGTATATAGACTCTCGTAATTCACGTCATTAACGACTACTTACTTATCGAAGCAAAAGAAAGCAGCTTTTTATTGTCTCGAAACACACGTGAATTAGCACGATTAGAATTGCGTCATCAGCCAAGCCCATAAATTAAGCTCGATTCAATCGAGAGCCATCGCAAAAGAAAAAAAGAAATCGGGCAGCTAATCGTTCCCCTTTCTTCTCCCGCGTATTTGCACAAGCATGAAACACTACACGTTTGCATTAATAAATTTGACGAAGAGAGATTATAGCCAATCCCGCGACACCTTTACAATAACTCAGATCCGGAGAATTCGACGCTATCCGCTGTATTACACACGTTAAAGCGCGCGATCGCCTACGCATATCCGCGCCGATTTGAATAATGACTCGAGATGTTAAAAATCTATTATCGTAAAGAAGTAGACAGCGGGAATTATAAGACGCTTAATTCGCAGAAAAGCTGCCCACGCGCGCAATTAATTTTTATTTCACAACGCGTGTACACACAGTAATATATATATATATATATATATATATATATATATATATATATATATATATATATATATATATATATATACAAGCGCTCGTTTCTCTCTTTGCGACGCGATCGATTGAGCTATTTTCCGCGAGCGCGTATACACCCGACGTACAGTTTTCGAAATCGGAGCTGCACTAGACGATGATACAACGTGTTATATACCGCATAATAGAAGCGAGAAAAGAAAGAGGAAGCGGACGACCGCGCGTGCTTTACGAAATCGAGGCGCGAGAGACGAGAAAGAAAAGGGCCGAATCGAGAAATTACGCCATCGTTACCGGCTGCACCGGAAAGTCCCACGCGCTGCAAGCGGATTTTTCTCTCTCTTTCTCCGCGGTCTATATACATATACTGTACGCGTGTGCAAGTACACGGGAAAAATTGGTCGTGCACAGCGTCGGGTTTTATCTCAGCTTCGCGACGGAGTTTATTAGAGAGCTAAATATATACGTCGCGGTCTAACGGTAGGTATATCACTTCGGCTGTATACCGAACTGTTTTGACTGCGGCCATTTGTTAGAGACGGTTTTTTGTTTGGAGGATAGCAAAAAAGGGGAACAGAGCCTTGACGCAATCATTTGGTGAGGTTACCCAAACGCGGAGCAAACATCATTAAAATTCGTGTAGTATTTCGATGGCTTGGTGCACCGTCGCGGCCCACGCGGTTTAAATTCTCCGACGGGGACGGCTTCACAACATCCTGTGTGCAGCCGTGCTCACGCTTGGTAACGTTGTGTCTGCTCATATTTCTTTAATGGAAATTTCGGTCAACTCGTGTGAGTTAAAAAAAAAAATTAATTTTTTTTTTTTACAAAATCGATATGGTCTGCAGAAAAAAAGAGAAAATCCGCTGCATTATTCAAGCGACGACGCGTTGCATAGTCGACCGAACAAGGCGACGAAATTGTGTTCTGCGCATATATGCCTTATACCTGAACCGGCAAACTAATAGATACACTTGGACGTGCACGTGTGTGTTATATCCAGAACCAGAATCGCTGTTCCGCCGACTGAATTTCGTTTCGATCATTATCGACGGCACAGCACACGTTTCGCAATAACGACATTTCGGAAGGTTACTCGCCGACCTCCAATGGCCAGATTTAAGGATTTCTTTATGCTTCGCGTTCTAATGTACGCAAATGGAAAAGCAGGAAAACGACGTAGATTATTCCTCAGCGCTTAGGAATAGACGTGATTCGGTTACCACATGTATATAAGCACGCACTCGCGACTTTACCGCTATGGATTCACGCGAAATCAAGGATAAACCGCGAGATCACTTCCGTCTTTTACGCGTATACACGTATGTGATCCAACGCGCGATGCTCCCGATTCGGCCGCGTTTATAATGCAGGATATTTTTTCATTCTTTTTTTTTATTCATCGCAGCTGAGAGCGCAGTTTCGCAAAAGCGCGCGCGAATGAATGAATCACGCGCGTGAATGAAACGTAAAGCGAAGTAGGGAACAGCGGCGGCTGCTGCGAGGCGTTTTTGTATATATACATATGTTACACCGAGACATGGAAGCGTCAAGGTGATCCGCACACGCGTGCGTTGATAGAAAGGAGCTTGACACTTGGGTTTCGTTTTTTTTCTTCGGTTGGACGCTGCTGGCTTTGGGGGTTTTTCCGCCGGTTTTTAAACGGGAGGATATGGTACAGGCATTGCGAGATATTAAGTATAGTAACGGACACTGCATGACGGCCAGTGGTAACAGACGGGCAGCGATTAGTTCCGATTAGACTGTACATTACGAGGACAACGATGTATTTTAACCGCGACTAGTGTCACGGTGAAAGGGTGAAATACGCGCGTCTCATTGCGTTCCGTCGAGATAAGGAGAGAAGCCGGTCGTATAAAGGTTTCAGGGTGAGTCGCATGTACCTGGCCCTGGGCTGCATTGTATATTATGTATATATAACCGAAAGTGATGCAATTCATGAATAAATCGATGGAAAAGTACTCGTCGAAAATCTAGCGTGTATTCTTACCGATGAAAAAGTAAGCACTTCCGGTCTGCACCGACGCACTGGAAAATAAAAAAAAACACCACCTCGCGTCCTCGGATATCACGATGAAGAAGCTCGAAAGACTGCACGCGCACACGGTCACTATGCAACATATATAGCCGTATAAGGAGACAAGACAGAATCCAAGTTGAAAGTCTGGGTCAGTGCACGACTCTGCGCGACGGCGGTTCGGTTACTTGTATATTATGTAGCTATATACGCCGGTGAATTTCACGGATTGTCTCGCGCGAAATGAGTCTCGCTCGGGTCCCAAGAGAGAAAGAGAGGGAGACAGAGAGGCAGCCTCGTGCAGAGCTGCGCGCACGAATATAGAGGAAGAGATCCGTTGGTGGGAGAGTATATAGGTACTATAGACTCACGCACATTCTCTCTCGAGCTCTATACGCGAGAGCTGCGGCGACTTCCTCCTCCTCCTTCTCTCTCTCTCTCTCTCTCTCTCTCTCTATACGACTCCCATTGCGTATACTACATATATACATATATGCAGCCTAGCCGGCTGCTGCTGGATACGCTCGCGGGGGAATGCGCGCGTTTGCATGCGTGTCGGAGAGGAGAGGATGCGGTTCAGGTATGTCGAGTGCGCTTGGGGGCTGAATCACTGCGGCGGTATGGACCGCCGCGCGCGTATATAGATTTCAGACGAGATTGCGCGCGGGGGTATGCCGGGCTCGCGCAGGAATTTCTTCGCTATATAGCACCTACGAATTGGTGCACTGGGTTGCGCGCGGGGGGTGAGAGCTGCGATAAGGAGTGATTTATCGACTATTATAACGCGTCTACGTACGTACGTACGTACATTCGATGTGCGAAGCGCAAACGCGCTCGATGCAATTTTTACGCGCGCCGGACTTTTCCGCGAGATCATACCTATAGGCACGCAGACTTACGCGTTATGAGTATTGCTCGAGCTTATGACGGCGTTGAACGTCGATAACTTTGGCAGTATAAATGCACGATATGCACGCGAAAAAAAAGCAACGAGCAAATTGAAGCGGAAAGTGAAAGTTCGAATCTCGCGCGCTGCTGCGAGTGAAAAACCCGATTTACCCGTACGGATGATGATTTTATTTTCATTCGCACATAATCGAAAGGAAAAGTGACCGTTGCGTGTTATGATTATTTTTATATATTGGCTTTCCGCTGGCTCCGATTACTTCTAACGAGGGCTCCAATCGAAGAAAATGCTCGCTCGTTATTTACTTTCCTTCGATTACTCGCAGCAGCCGACTTTCTACTTGCCCATATGATTTGACGAGTTTATTATATTATATAGTTCGTATCGATTATTGTGGTATTTACACAACTTTAGAATAATTTTAAATTACGCAACGTGCATCTGATCGTTACGCCTACTTTTACGCTTAAATGTTAGGGAGGCATCGGTGGCACGCTTCTTTTTTATAACAATCAGGGAAGTGCCAGATTCGTTGGGATCAACGAAGACTTGTGTAAAAAAATATTAAATAGTCGCAGAAGTTGTTAATACTAATATACCGCAGTTAATTTATTATTTATTATTAGATAAAATATGTTGACTATTGCATTGCGCGGTTCTCCTACTTAAGTATTTACATTCTACGTGAAGGACAGTATTTGTAAATAACTATCTATATGCACAGATAAAAATTACAATCATTTGTGTACCTTGGTACTTTGTCTTCGCATATCTCGTTGACCGATAAATATTTTTTACATTTTACCATTTTTATTTTTTGTTGATACGTACAAAAATATTACTACTTTCTTGAAAATTTCGACAAGCAATGCGCGGCGCGTCAGAAGTTGTATTATATGTAATATGTATCTACGTGCCAATTACAACACATAATAAAATAAGTAAAAACCAACAATAAAAATACGCGGTGTACCGACAACTTCCAATCTTCGAGCCAGAAAATGTTCAGAGTAGCCCATTCACAACGATACCGCAAGACAAAAAGGGTAAAGAGTTACCTCAAGCCTGCCTATTCGTCATTATCCATCATTACCGCAGCAATAATAACGACTTCGCGCGGCACTGCACGCACGCACGTACACGCATTCATCTCACAATGCCCCCGTCGGTAGCAACAAGACAAACAAAAGCCAGCTAGCAGTAGCTTCCCTCAGAGAAGATGCACCGTTGTGTGCATACCTCGTTCTCCAAGTCGTCTTTCTTCGATTCTCTCTGCAGGCACGTCCGGCTCGAGTCCTGCCGAAGGATCCGGTTCTCCGCGCGGCGGCGTAGGTACTGGACGACGCGCGGGTCAACGTAGCCGACTCGCGCTTGGCATAGGTACACACTGTATAGCTGAGGAGAAAGAGAGAGAGAGAGAGGGAGAGAGAGTGCGGACTAAAGCGAGAAAAGAAGAGTGGGAGCGAGCGAGCGATGCGGAGCCTGAGGGTGTTCCGGTTGGACCTTCGAGGCGTGTCGTTTGCCTCGAAAAACGAGCGGACGAGGTCTACGGGAAATTACCGTCACTGCCGCCAAGATGACACAGATTCTCAGCGAGAAACGAGGCCAATTTTTGCGCTCAATGTTTGGTTTTATTCTGAAGAAATTACAAAACACTGAAAAAAGGCAGCTTATAAGAAAACGTGTTTCATATATAACGATGATTTAAAGTTACGTTTCGTAGCAGCTCAATTATTAAATTTACTGGCACTGGTAAGAAAAAATGCGCGAATCTTGCTACTAGACAGTCTTGAGCGGATCCTCATCCTGCTCGGACACGCTCACCACCACGTTGTCTTGCAGCAACGATGTGAGTTTCTGCGCGAAGACAGCCTTGAGGAAGCCTCGCTCCGAGTCCGAGTGGTTGGTCAGGATTACACTGGCGCCCCGGTGTACCGCGTCGAGAATGTCGTGGTGCAGCATCTCGCCTGTCACGTACAGATCGGCCGATAAGTCTTTGAGCACCGAAGCACCCGATCCGGCGCACAGACCAACTTTGTTTATGGAGCCGTCTAAAAATATATAAGTCGAATTATTACTATTCGTTATTCGAGAGCAATAGATAATTAATCACAGAAGCGCATGCTTACTGGAGCCTCTGGCGCGTGCCAGGCGAACGTGCGGCAGATTGGTGTGCTTTTTCACCAGCTCGACAGCCTCGCCTATGGTGATCTTGTCCTGGAGTACGATGAACCTTCCCATACCGTTCTGCGGGTCCTCCGACGGCTCAATGGGGTGGCTCTCCTTGTGGTTGAAAGCCGCGGCCAGCCAGTCATTGACTCCTCCGCGGATACAGTCAAAGGCCGTGTGCGGCGAGTACAGGGCTATTCTGTTCTCAAGGCACTTGGCTGCTATGCGCTCCTGCAAGCGAGACAATCGTTACATTATGCATTCGTCAAACGTAAGCGTCCGATTGTTTGATGAGGAAGTGTGGAGTCGTTGCGTAACTCTGTTGGCGCTGGTTAAATATGCCTACCTTCCACGTTCTAGTCGTTACCGACTTGAGTGGCGCAAATATCGGAGGATGGTAGGAGATGATCATGTCGACCTGTAGCTCCACGGCTTCCTGCATCACATCCTCCGTTAAGTCATTCGTCAAAAGAATGTGAAAGATATTCTTTGGTTCGGTTGGTTCGATGAGCAATCCGACATTGTCCCACGAGGCGGCGAGCGATGGCTCGGCGAAGGAATGCAAAGCTTTGAGCACCTGATTGAGCGACAAGCCCTTTTTGTTGCCAGTGTTCATCATTCGTGCTTTTACTGAACTTGGTACGAGACGAGGGATGAGAGGTGATTGGCGCGCAAGTTGCAAGACCCTTGATAAGGTATTAATCATTTATCAGTTACCTAGAACAGAGAATATAATTTTCATGGCAGATTACCTTTGCAAGATTATTACCGAAAAGTAAACGGAGATTTACAGGGCCAAGGCTTAGCAGAATAACAAGACCAATTTTGGTAGAAAATAACAATAAAAGTATATATTTTCATAATATACACGGTATCTGTACAAGAATCAATCATTGTAGGCCCAGACTTTGACGGAGCCATCATCGCTCGCCGACGCAATCAAACCAGGCACACTGGGATTCCACTGCGAGCAGTTGACGTCCTGCGTGTGCGCGTTTTCCATACTACAGATCAGACTGAAGCTCGGTTGGTGCTTGTCAGAATCGCTCTCCTCGCGGAAGACGCGAATTATATCATCACCGCAGGCCGTGACGATGAGACCGGTCCTCTTGCACCAATCCACGTCGTAGATGGTCCTGGAATGGTAGCCCGACAGAGTGCAAACGCACTTCCAGACCGGCTCATCATCCGGCGTGGGAATGCCCATCTCGTTGCCTGGCTCGTACTGTTGCCAGATTTTCAAGGTTTTGTCATCGCTGCAGGTCACGAGTCTGTCGCCTGTGTTGTTGAATGACAGGCTCCAGACAGTGGAAGTATGCGAGGCAAGGGTCGATACACATATCCAGTCGCTGCTGGCTGTGTCTTCCTTGAAGATCTTTACCGTGTCGTCGTAACTCGCCGATGCAAGAATGTCCTTTTCTGGGTGCCACCTCACCTACAAAAACATCAAAATGATTACTATTCAAGAAAATATTATAAATTTTGCGAGATGCAATTCTGATGAGTTCTATGAGATGTTACCTTCTTCACATCTTGTGTATGGGCATTTATAACAGCAGCGCACTCGTACTCGTCGTCTGTGATTTCCCAGACCCAGACAGACTTGTCTCGACTACAGGTTGACAGTAACTGACCACTAGCCGACCAACTGACACTTTTGACTTCGTTTTCATGGCCCTCCAGTGTGGTATTACACTCAAACTGTCCAGACTTTTGGTCCCAAATAGCAACAGTTGCATCAAAACTTGCAGATGCTATGTAATTGCCACAGGGTGACCAGGAAACTTCTCTTATCGTCCTTGTGTGTCCTTCGGTCAGTATTGTCTTAATGATCCACTTTGACTTGTCGTGCATCCATATTCTAATGGTCTTGTCCTCGCCACACGAGGCTATAGATTCACCCGAGGGATGCCAACAAACGTTCCAAACTCTCCCTTTGTGTCCAACCAGGCTTTGCTGCAGTTCCAGCACACCCATATTTACCTGAAACAAGTATATGGAGTAGTTGTTATCTCTGTTGCTCTATTTCTGCAAAACTTGGCTGCGACACAAAGTAGAAAGGGAACATTTGCAAGTTACACGATCTTACAACAACACCCAGTGTTATGTAAACACAGAGTCATAATCAGTAAAAAATGGGCTTTGATTATGATACGTCACCGCTTTTCAATAAAAGCGAGCCACTTTGAGATGTCTAACGTGGTAAACAAGTGTATCGAGATCGTCGATAAATTATCGTAATCTCATTCAAATGGTTGAAGGAAAGTTGTAAAAATGACAACACAAAGTTGTTTAAGAAAACAATAGGCAAACCAGAACAAGCATCAGTGTAATAGAGCGAGAGTACGAGGTACGTCAAAAATAATTAAAGAAGAAAACAGTGAAATGTAAATAACGCTAGGTTATGTCAGAGCTGATGTAAACTCACCTAAAGTTGATTCCAGCGGGCGAAGCAACGATCGACAGTCCAGCCAGCCTAGTTTAGTTTCTCCTCAAATCCAGGACATTATCTCCCTCACGTTCGGCGAAAAGAACAAATATCTCCGCTATCGGTCACCTGTGGGCAGTGACAAACCGCAATGTGCGCATCGCGCAGTTATACACTACTCTTCTGGAAAAGCGCGAGCGCGCACCACGCGCTTTTGAAAAACACTTCTTCCTCGGTCGGTACCCTATAAGGCGCACACAACCTCTCTGACTCTCATATCACGTAGACAAGCAGTTAGTAATTGAACAAACTTTCGATATCGCCCAAAATTCTACTCATCCGCTCTTCAACTGCGTTTTCTTCGGGCTCAGTATATTTACAATCGTGTGCATGTTTTGAAAAACTGCGATGCCACTATAGCAATGGTAAAGTAGAAGTGTACCATGCCCTTGATGGAAACCGCGATCTCAGCTTACCGACGCGAGAGCCGCACAACACGTGCAGAAATAATAATAAGTAGCATGTGCAGCGCGACGCAGGCGCCGTTTGGTCTCGTTCAGGGGTGGGGATCAGCAAAGCGGAGTAGTTCGCATAGGCGAACCCCTTGATTGATTGTCGCCCTTCCCCGCAGAGTCGCACTATATAATGGAAGGAAATAAGGAGCGAGAAAACGCGCGCTCGGCTGTTCTTCCGCCACTCCTACCGCGAAGCGAGGAACAAGTGTCGGTGTCGGGTCGTCCCTTTAGCGGACATTGCGACTAAGTAAATATAAATACCTATTCGAATACTGCTGTCACGAGGCTATAGGCTAATAGGCCAGCTGCCAGTCTATATTGTAATAGAGCGATCAGCTGGTGAAAATTCGGAGGACCGGTTGCAGGCGTAGATCAAGGAGCTACTTTCCGAGCTGCATCGAGGTTGATAAGATTGCTTTGCGCCGGCGCCACACACTCTATTCTCGAGGTGAGTTATGTTATACATAGGTATATGCATAGGTGCGGAGATTCACTACTGCGGTTTTCGCGAGCAGGTAGTTTCTGAGGGCTATAGGAGCGTTGTTGCCGAGGGCGCGGCGAACGGATAACCTCGAAAGCCGCCTGTAGTTTTGGCCTCGAATGAAAATAAAAATAAAGAAACGAAGAAATGATCATTGTTACGCGAGCTGCAGTCGTGTAAAAATGAAACAATCCGAGGTAAAGCATTGTTCCGAAAAAAAGTTATTATTTATATCGATGGGCCTTGTTTATATTATTGGAAATAGTGCGAAATGCCAGCTAGAGAACCTCGCCGACGTTAAATTAGCAAGGGAGATTATTTTTTGCGGTTACGACGAGAGATACATGTAACTATTTTATTTTTAGCCTTGAAGCCTCGTGTAAAATTTCTCGCTTCCTCGTATAGCGGCGTGTGTATAATTACTTTACAGAATGCTAAAATCCGATGCCATCGTCAAAGGGTGTTCGCTGCTGCTGTTGCTGCTCGATCAGCTGCTAAAAGCTCCGGTTTCATCAGTGAAAATTACAGAGCACGGATGAGTGCGCGTGTGTAATATCCGCGCTTGTAAATTATTGTGCCGCGGCTAAGTGTGATATTGTGCGTTAAATATTAATCGTCGTATGCGCATTAAAGTTTAGATCGATAAGTGTAGCTCGCTGCACACGTGACAGATTAGTTAACTGGGTAAATTGAATTTAAAATCCATTTAGGAGTTATCGGCGCTAGAAAAAGTTTCGTGTTTCTGGCATTTATGTGTTTATGCAATTATTTTAATTATCAGTTGATTATTCCCTCGACAAGACAGAGCAAAAGTGTTTAAAGGAAGCGTAATAACCGCTGGCCAGAAAAATCAATTTTCGCACCAGCGCGTTCTTCGGAGTTCGGAATACTGCACACCTCATGAATATCTATATATCTACTTATGCTCGACAAAAACTCCATAGTAATACCGCATACAAAGAGACAAAAAGCCAGAGCCTAGCGGCGACGAACGGGCGCAAAGAAGAGTTGCGTACTTACTATATACCTTTCGCGGAATGTCACGCGATGCTGTTATACGCAGTGACTTTTTTACTGGGCATCCCTTCCGGGAAACGTGCGCGTTCGATTTTCGCGCTAACATATATATGACATTATATGCGGGCACGTCTGACTATAGAGTAATAGGTCACTGAAACTTATTGACGCAATAATTGATGATTATATACCTAGAAAAAACGCTTGTTTATTTTCTATCGGCTGTGTAGACAAGCATGAGCGATAATCAATTTTCAATGCGACCGTATCGATTATTATTACACGGAAGCTCAGTTGAAGCTCGTCGCTGTTTCTAGCGCTCGTCCGCGTACATGTGCATCAAAATTCATAACCGAAAACCGCGGCGTAACTGTAAATATCTCTTTACGTGTCGAACCAACGCGCAACGGATGCTGAATCATCATCGTAAAACGAGCGGAAAAAGATAAAACGACAAGAAAAAAATGGAAACTCAAGGAAACGGGTGATAAGTCATTACGTTTTCAAACTCGAAGCATTGAATATTCCGATCGTAAAAATTGCAAAAATACGCTGAAAACTGCACGTGTTCCCATAATCATCAATGAATCTCCTCACGCAGCCTGCGCATAAGGAACCACCTGACCGGCTTCCGCGAAGTCTAGCAGTAGCTATAGGTATGCGATCCGTATACACATGCGATGAAAGTACACGCATACAGTATCTGCTGTGACGCGAGGATCGCGCGACCAGCAGCCGTCCTATAATATCTAGCGATTGGGCACTTCTTCGCATGTGAGTGTGTGTGTACTTATATATTGTACGTTAGAGAGAGGGCCGGCCTTGAGGGAATTCGGCGATGGCCAGACTGTATATACAGTTTCTATTCGCCGGTCGGTATAAGCGATAGTTGGACTGGCTTCAGTATTTCGTGTTCCCTCGACGCACGTTGCTGACTCGTGATATTAAGCCTCGAGTGAAAGTAGTTTTGGGGGTATATTTTTCGAAATCGTATGCACAGATGGAAAAAGCCTTTGACGAGCTTGCCTTGTGTCAATTTAACAGGGTCTGTTAAACGTTATTCGAGAAACTGGATATAAGTGTGTATATGATTGTTGAATCAATCGAAAACAGGAAGGAATTTGTATTATAGAAAAAATAAGTGTCTGTATAAACGCATTGGCTTTGACAGTTACAGAACGAGTCTAGTCGACTGTATCGTCAGCAAAGGAAAACCGACTCAATGACGTCTCGGCGATCCGTATAAAATATAAACGCGCGGCTGCACAGAGAGAGAGGAGATAGTCGAGGCAGACAACGGCCAGTCAGTAATGCCGGCAGTAAGCTAGTAGCACGTGCGCGCGGTGCCGTATACCATCTCGTGAGTGTATATACGGCCATCGCAATTGGCCCTTGATCGAATCCGAGAGCCCGGCCCTGCCTTCACTGATATACTATACATTGCTGCTGATTGTCCGTCCCGTCACAATTGGTAAGTGTCCACCGAATTATGTGTAGTTATATTTGTTCGGAGCTTTCGTCGTCGCGTTTTGCAACTCGTAATCGTAACGCGTTGTGAAATTTAAAATACGGTCGTACCGGAGATTAGCTTTTGTTGTGCAATTTTATGTAGAAAAGATAAATAAAAAAATTCGATAAGCCTGGATAGCCCAACAACGAGCTTCGTTGGGAAGAGAATTTGCTTTAAAAAATTTTCAAATATTCCGCACATTGGCATTTGGACGCACCTTATCATCGTATCATATTATACTCAACTACTGGCTCTGCTGACATCATACCCTGGACTTTTCACACGCTATACGCTACGCTCTTGAGCATTGTATCCGGAATTTGAACGCGTTCCTTCAGTTACATATGTATATATATCTTGATATCTTCGGGTTTTTTGTATTATCGGAATTTTATTGCGCGCATTCTAGTGAGTCAGAGCTCGCGATTAAAAAGCTTTTAAAAAGTCCCCACGCGATAATGCATGCGGTTCCATAATGAGCTTTATGAAATTTTCATTCAGCAGGTAAAATCGAATTCTCTGCGATTCGAGAGCAAAAAGAGCAGAACACAGCAATGCCAGCGCCGACCACAATGAGATCGTCGCCGACGAGACAGATCTTCCAGGAGGACATCCGGTGGCTCGAGGACATGCCGCCTGGAGGCGACCTTCTCAAGTATCGGGCCTCGGCCTCGTTTTGCTGGAAGCGTTTGAGGATCGTCCTCGAGGATCCAGACAAAATTCGCCTCAAGGTGCGTCTGTCTATAGTTGCGCTCGCGCATTTTCTCCTTAATCCGACAAGTTTGTAAATTTTGTCATCTGCAAAGAAGACGGTTTACATATTTGCAATAAAGAACTTGGTAATGGCAAAAACAGAGAAATAACGCTATCGAAATTTCTTATATACTTAGATGCGGTTATGGAAGGCCATGGAGGCCGATCCAGAGTTCCACCCCGCGAATGGCGTGACTCCATCGACCGACGAGCAAAAGAGACGAGCTGCCCGACAGCTGGCTCGACTTCATCATCAGAAACTTCTGTCCGGAAATATGAGTCAGCTGAACTATAGAATTAAGGTAATTTCGGTGCGGAATATTTTTTACTTCTCTCTTCTCTGCTGAGATATCGTAGAGATAAGAAATTCATCAAATCTACCTTATCTACCAGACAGGATTTATGATGACACTGAACGAAGCTACTTGCATGGTCGATCCGAATCTGTCCGTGAAAATCGCCCTCGGAGTTTATCTGTTCGGCAACACGATCTTGAGTTTGGGTACCGAGCGTCATCATCCAATTTTCCACGCAGTTTGGAATAAACAGGTGCGTTGCTCTGATTCGTAACCAATAGTTTATATGCAGCTGTATTTCGAACAAATTATTGCAAATATTCCTTTCACAGCTGTTGGGTTGTTTCGCTCTCACAGAAGTCGGCCATGGAAGCAACACAAAAATGATGCGTACCACGGCTACGTACGATCCCAAGACCCAAAACTTCGTCCTACACACTCCCGATTTTCAAGCAGCCAAATGTTGGGTCGGCAATCTCGGTAAAACTTCCACAGTAGCCATTGTGTTTGCCAAGCTAATAGCACAACAAACCTGTCATGGTCTTCACGCATTCATCGTGCCTGTGAGAGACCCGAAGACGTATCTTGCCTACCCCGGTGTGATAATAGGCGACCTTGGCGAGAAGAACGGCCTTAATGGCATCGACAACGGTTACATAATGTTCAATAACTACAGTATACCAAAAGAGAATTTGCTAAACCGAACGGGCGACGTCACGCCCGAGGGAGAGTTTGAGAGTTCTTTTTCGGATCCCCAAAGAATTCTAGGTAGCTTGAGATTCTTGTGACCGCTGACTGCAATCATTTATTATATAATTATAAGAATGAAAAATCATTAGGCGCAGTTCTGGAAAATTTGTCTGCTGGTCGAATGGGAATTTGCCAAGAATCTACTAACCGACTTGGAGCCGCTGCAGTTATAGCCATCAGATACGCCGCGGTAAGAAAACAGTTTTCGACTTCGCATTCGTCTGCCAATGAGGAAACGCCTATAATAGAGTATGAACTTCATGTAAGTATATTTTCACCAACCAACGTTTTACCACCCTATGTGACGATGCTCAACGAGGTATACATTTTTGTTATCAATAGCAATGGAGACTCTTTCCTTACTTGGCTGCAGCCTGTGTATTTAGATTATTTATGTCGGAATTCACGAATGTATATTTAGAGAATGTACAGAAGTCGATGGAAGGAGCAAACATTCCGAATCTCGTAAGATTCTTTTGGAATATATCTTTATTGTCATATATTTGATTTCATAAATTTTTGATAATAAATACGTACCTACATTTTTTTTGCAGAGTCAAATCGTTTCTGAAATTCATTCTATTGTATCGGCAATCAAGCCATTGATCACGTGGACGTGTCGAGATGCGATAAGGGAGTGCAGAGAGGCATGTGGAGGACATGGTTACCATAAAGGTATAATTACTCTTCTTAATACTTGCACCTTCATACAAACCGAATTGAGAATATTTTTGATAATTTTCCTTTTTTATGTAGCTGCGGCATTGGGTGACATGGCTTGTAATCACGAACCTACGGTCACTTACGAAGGCGATAACAATGTACTGGTGCAGCAAACCAGTAACTGGATCCTGCGACAATGGAATGACTTGCAAGGCGGTTCAACCATAATCAGTCCCTTAGCTTCTGTCAGATTTCTCATAGAGGGTCCGTCTATCATTCGTCATAAATTTGATCCTCGAAGAAAAGCGAGATTGACGATGGAATGTAAGTTTTAACCATATGTATACGTTGCCTAATAATTAACTGTTAATATATATGCATAATATATATGCATTTTAGTCGTCAGAGAGGCTTATGAGTGGCTGATAACGTGGCTGGTCATTGAAACGCAGAGAAGGTACGAGGAAGAGGTGGCCAAGGGTGTGAGCAATTTCACGGCTCGCAGTAGATCTCAAGTATATAGAGCAGCTACGCTTTCCAAAGCTTATGCAGAGGTATGGTTCCACCTTGCAAGATTTAATGTTGAATAGTATTTGAATTTACTTCAATTAAAAAAAATATTAATTTTTCAGATGATCGTGTTAAATTATTGCACCGCTAGAATAAACCATTTGGTTACACCTAGTCAAGAAGCTAGGAGTTTGAGAAATGTACTTGATAAGTTGGTGTTAATGTATTCCTTGACCTGTCTTGAAAAACACTTATCCACGTTTTATCAAGGTCCGCACATCGTGTGATATGTAGAAGAAAAAAATATTCATTATTTTTACGTTCAACCTGTATAATCAATTTTCAGGCGGCTACTGTACTGGACCTCAAATGGCTGACTTAGTAAAAGAGAATATCTTGATTTTGTGTGCTGAGTTGAAACCAGAAGCTGTCGCAATAGCTGATGCTTTGGCACCGCCAGACTTTGTTTTGAATTCGGTTTTGGGCATGTCGGACGGGAAGGTTGGATGTCACGCTTAAAACTATTTAATTTTCAATTGAACGTTAATTTTCGTAGTAATTTATGCATCGAATTCATTTCTAGGTTTACCAACGACTTGAAGAAGCTTTCCGATGCTATCCTAGTGGATCTGAACGAGCGAGCTGGTGGACAGAACTTATAGAAGTTGCAGATAAACCGTTAGACATTCCTCTGTCAAAGCTTTGACAAACATATAATTGTTATGAATTTGAAATTTGCTGAACAAAGTGAACAGGCAATGAGCAAAACTTTGAAAAACCGCTGATATCGCAACAAATGCAATGTACAGTACAATCATTTTTTAATGCGAACTAGCATATTTTGTATACATGTGTGTTATTAATTTTATTATTAATTATTAATATTATTACTACTCTACGTAAATCAATATTATTGAATATTATTATTTTTCATATAAAACGCGGCTGTTTAAAGAGAAGTGCATCAAATATTTAACTATAAAATGTATTCTATTTTTATGATCCGTTATATTTTGTCAAGTAAGTCTACGAGAAATTATTTACTCAAATGAAAAATCACAAAGTTTAAACATATAAATCATTGGTGTATAGAGATCAATAAATAATATGCATCAAACATAAGCGTTGTCCTTTTTTAAATTTATGTTTTCCTTTTCATGATAACTGGGGTACTCTAATGGGTATGACAGTAGTCGACTTAATTTGCGTTAAATACATCTTGCCGTTGTGCTTCGCGCATTCCTTTACTGTATGTATACATGCGAAATTGAGATCTCAAGCTTTTCCTCTTTCTACAAGGACTAAATTGGATATAGAATTTATCAAGCCTATTAAGAATTTGCATTTATTCATAATTTTTTAAAATACTGCTTTTTATCGACTGTTCAGATATGTCTTTATAATTAGACTCAGAAAAAATCAATGCTAATAGGCATTAGAGCGAACAAGCGGATTAAATCAAACCGAGCCAGCTGAGGGAAGCTTTATACCAGAGGGAGGATTTCTTAATCGTCGCATGGATGACGGTTAAAAGAGAAAGTTGTCAGTACAAGGTACCTATAAATAAAATAGCTGATGGTGAATGAGAAGCGTCAGATTGAAGCTCGCCCCGCAGCGAATAACATCAGACCATGTAACTTGGCGAATACGAAAATATACTATCCTTTAACCTACGAACTAAGGGTTGTTTTATAAAAACGTATATCGCCTCTCGAGTAGAAGTAGCATATATATATATATAAGTAACGTCACCTCTGCTGTTATATATTTTCTCCATCAGAAGATAAGTGATTGTCGCCTAATGTCGGGAAGTATCCACTATTCACGCGTCAGAGCTCTTGACCGCTTCAGACCTACCCTTGGTATCGCTCGCAGCTTTTGTGTGGATTTTTGATCCTGACCATATTACGTGAGTATTTTTGTTTGTACTTAGAATCTAGTGCGCTTTTGTTGGTGTGATATGCAGCGTTCATTTTAATTTCAAATAAACCACACGACGCTGGCAGTTCAATTTATGTTCGCTAAACTCATCTTGACTTATATGTTGCTGCATCGACGTGCGTATTTATATAGTATTGCGTGCATAAGCTTGTTATATATATAACGAATTGTGACCTTTCTAAACGAGTAACCGCGGCATCGTACGATTTTATGGATCATTAATCAATAACTCTTGGATTATTGTGTAAATGAACTAAATTTCCGTCATAAAAAAATTCACTCTATTAAAAAAATGTGCCTCATAAATCTTTCGCGTATTTGAGGAAAAACGCGCGATAAAAAAACGAATGAATCCGAAAAGATTACTAGAACATTATGTAAAATCAACATTAAAAATTGTATCTGCGCCTTGAAAGGAATAGCGAGATTTGCATATTCACAAAATGAATGGAGCCTCAGCTGTGACAATACGGTTTTAGGCTACGAAGAATGTATGTGCTCTTCGAATATATTATCTAGTCATGAAAATATTTATTTTCTTAAGCAAATAAACCTTAATTATAACGCAGCAAATTGCGTCAATCACTTGCTAAAATATAGCTGAAAAATTGTGTATAATATAATTATTGTATCAGTGTAGTATGTAATAACGTAATTCGTTTTGAATTCCAGATATTTTCAATTATGAATAAAAACAATCCTATACCACTTCTGGCCGGTGTTGGCGGCGCACTTGGAGAGCGTTTCAAAACATGCGGTTATTCTAAGGTAAACATTCTTTTTCATTTTTCATTTGGCTTTTCATAATACTCGCATTTCTCGTAACTTTACAATCGTATTACTCAATAAACTCTTCATTCGATGAATATAATTTATTTTTTTCCAGGTATTGAGTATAAACCCTGTTAGAAAAAGTCGATATGGTCGTCGATACAAGTTGATAAGATATCAAGCTTTAAATCGATAGTATTTCAAGAAGATCATTGTTTATCGATTTCAATGGTAATTTTTCATATAGAATTTCATCGACTTGTCATTTTATCAAGTTCTAATGCTGACAGGCAGAATTAATATAAGATTGACCATTTAAGTAGATATAAGTGTATAATATAACTAGTCGACTGATCAAGGATGAATGAAAAACCAAGTCGGCGCCAACGACAAGCAATTGCCAGATATATACTTACAACGGTCTTAAGGAATACTAACGTAATTTCCTTTGATAACAATGAAACAAATGTCCTTGAAGTAAATCGTCTACGCTACTAGCACCGTAATCTTTTTATTCCTTATAATTTTTAAATAAAGAAGATTGGATTATCATTACTATATATTTGACTGTTACGTTATGACCTATAGTATACATTACGAGACTAGTGCGGTACAGTAAGCTCGCTTCGCTCGGACGATAACGTCCCCACGAGGGTGAAAACCCTTTATAGTATCGTACGATATTTTATGACACAACCTGCGTACTACTACAATAGTTTAATAATAAAAAAATGTTTTTCGTATAAAATATTTGCCAAGCTGTCTGATGTAAAATAATTTACACGTCGTGTCGAGAGTGAAGTGAGTATAAAGAGAAGAATCTGTCAACAATGTTATCTCACCGAAAATAATCAACTTGCATGCTTATAACAGATGTAACTGTTATGAGAAGCGTAACTCCGATGTAGTTCAAACAAGATAATGTTTACTTGATTTTTGCACGACTAATGGGAAAATCGTTATCAAGTTCAATCAGCTCAGAATATTCGGAGATAAGTGATTATTTAAGCGGCTTGTAAAAGGTTGTCATTACCATATTCTTGCCATATAACGCCGCGATCGGGCCTACTTAATAAAGTTGCAGCTGGTGATCTCGCCTCGAGGAAATTTTTTCTAATAATTTCAGTAAGCCGAGAGTACTTGTAAACGAACAGTTGAACAAAATCACTTGCACTTAAGACGTAGCTTTGAACGTTGTGAAGTAAAATATTCACTGATATATTAGAATGGCTAGTTTCATTTGTATCAAAATATACTTTCTCTGTCTGACGATATTGTGCATACGGGGAGAGCATTTGTTCTCTTTTGAAAACAAAGCAGAGAAAAGCCCGTTTCAATCTGTTCTGCTGCAAAAGGTGCGTATTCAGCAATTCTTTTAGAGATTTATTCTATATTCAATTCATTTGAATGTTTCAGCAATATACTTATACTTGAAATTATTGATAGCGACAGAACGATAAATCATTTCTTCTTCTTCTTTAAACAGCTGTTTCAGAATAAATTACCTCTTCGCGGTGGTGAAGCTGTTAGTTCGGTGATCGGCGACAATCTTTCAATTTACAAGCAGATAAAAAATGGCTTTGACTTTCCAGAAATCGATTCGGTATTCCAACAGAATCTTCCGTTCCAAAAAAACGAGAAATCTGAGCAAGCTTTAGATTTTCCAAAAACCGATAACGCATTCAGCGACAATCTTCCAACGCAAAACGACGATAAACCCAATGAAGATGTGAAACCGGATTTGCAGAAGACGAAAGATGGTACTTACAATTACGTATATTTCGTACAAGTCAAACCTAATGTTTCTGTAAGATCGATTATCGTAGCAAACGTTAGTTGCAACCATGGCTACAGAAAGGATAGGACGGGCAAGTGCCGAAAAATGCTGTGATTTTTTTTAGTCGGCATTCATCTACGTTGTGATACATGAGTAATGTAAAATTTGTAATAAAATTTTTATTATTAAAAAATAAGAAGTTTAAGGTACCATAGGAATAATATTATAAGTTTGCTTTAAGATGCAACTTTAAAATGACTGTACAAAATATTAGCTCGTGACTTGATGTACAAAGAATGCTATTTATAATTATTATATGAGTTTATTTATAAGTCATTGTTTTTGTCTACATACCTGAATGTAATGAAGAAAGTTAGAAAAAGTAGCTATAATATATAAATTAGTCGCGGATATCTAAAAATTCTGCTCTATGTTACTTAATTTTAAGTTATTTATTTATGGTTGAAAAAGTTTGTAATATTTGTTATACACTATTTTTATTTCATTTTTGTAGCATATATTTTACAATAAATTATGCTTGCAGATTTAATTATTAGCAATGATAAATCTTATTATTTTCTTAAGCCAATATATATTACTTTCGAAAATTTAGAGCTTAGCCTTGTATAACTGTAATGATGAAATTTTCATGTATTAATTATACTGCCGATACTATTAATCAAGCTATTAATACATTTGAAAAATCACGTTAAATCTCATATATGCTAAAAAGTACCAGTTTTGCTTGATCAGATGCTGTCAATAAGAATAACTCAAACCAATTCTATACTGTTATCAGTTCTTTTATTTTGCGTAGGCCTTGAGACTTTAATGAAAGATGAAAGAATACAAAGTCTAATGGAACAGATATTATTAAATAAAAAAAATTATTATTCCTCTGCAAAAAAAAAGAAAAAATTAAAGCGATTAATTTTTGATGAATTTGGCAGTATCTTTGATGTTATCGTAGATTATTCTGATTCCCTACGTGTAATTAGTTCCGATCGACTGTGTTTTTGACAATTGGGTTGTAATTAACAGCAAAGTACATTAAGTTTGTGAATATATTCGGTCATGTAAAAGGCTTTTTATCCCGTACAATATTCCAAGTAAATAAACATTTTTTCATAATAATAAACTTTAATTAATAATCTCCACCTAAAAAAACTAATTTTACATTGTCACATATAAAAAGTTTGGAAATTACCGAACACATTTAAAAATTGCGCGTGTATGTACATTTATACAAAAAATGGCATCCTTGCTTGCGAAAACTCTCAATGTGTATATCAAACATTCACGAATCCTTTTCATAACCGTGAGTCCAAGACGGTCGTCGTTTCTCGCTGAAACTTTTGATCCCCTCCTGCGCGTCCTTTAATTTCAAATTGTTAACCATGATCTCGGTCCCCAGCGAATAAGCAGTACCAGCGTCCACCTCTACCTGCTCCTGTATAAACCTCTTTCCCAGTTTAACAACAGATCGACTCTTCTCGTTAATAGCATCGGTGATCTTGTTGACTTCTTCCTCTAGGAAACAAAAAATTGCATTAGCCGAGAGCTGCGTAGCACAATCATCGCGGTCGAAGCAGACATGCTCGGCGTGTAAAAACCATATATACATCGTGATAAGTACGCTGAAGAGAAGGGGGGGGGGGGAGGGGAAGAAGGAGACTGCGCACTCACCGAGCATATCAGTTGGCACCACTTTGCTAACGAGACCGGCCTGGTAAGCCTCCTGCGCGGATATCGGTAATCCGGTGAACAGCATGTGGGCCGCTACTTTTCTAGGTACGTTGCGGATAAGCGGTATTCCCGGGGTCGAGCAGAAGATGCCAAAATTAGCCCTGAAAATCTAAATATTTTAGCAATCGAACTACCATTTTGCATATGAAATACGTAACAGTCTCGACGGATAATATTGCTGTATAATTACTTGCACTTTTAAGGTAGTTTGATAAAAAAGATTTATTAATTAGACTTGTTCTTTATAGTACCCTAGTACATACAGGTATATACATGTACCGGCGACAAAGTCAAATATTCAAAAAGAAAAACAAGCTCAACAATTATAAAATGAGGTTACCCAGGAGTGGAGAAACTGCTCCTCTCGGTACACACAACGATATCGCAGGCAGCGACCAGCTGACACCCCGCGGCTGCTGCTAAGCCGTCGACTGCCGCGATAACCGGTACCGGACTTTCGTCTATGGACTTCATAAGCTGGGCACACGTCTCGAATACCGATCGGTGATGGTCTTCTCCGTCGCTCGATCTCTTGCATCATACACAGTAAAGCACAATTATTTTATAATAACGTGAACAATTTTTCATAATTTTTCACCAAGGTCAGCCATCTATTTTAACTTGAAAAATCGATCGACAAGTAAAACCCGCACCATCACGGGGGGCAAGCAGTATACATTTTCACCGAGAAGATAGGACTCGTAGATATACCAACCAGTTCCTTGAGATTGTGACCAGCCGAGAATATGTTACCAGGTGCTGCTGTGATGACGATCGATCGAAGCTCCGGGTTCTCCGAATCGGCGGTGAGACTCCGCAGGATCGCGCTCATCATCTCCAAAGACAGCGAATTTCTCGTTTTCTGGTGACTCAATTGTATTCGCCTCACCTACGCGCGCGCAATGTATCGTGCATGGAAATTGAGATTATCTAATTTTCATTCTAATTTCGCGTATGTGGGCGAGCAGCGCTTTTTTACAATGTATACCGCATATAATTGTCGGTTATCGGGATAGATTCGATGAATAATAATTTTGCATATAGTATTCCGAGAAGCGTAGTTTGTATTAGTTGTGTAAACACTTAGTATATACAACACATATATACCTGCAACTATAGATAAGGTTAATTTTTCAATTCAACGATAAGTGTAAAGTATACCCTAAAAATAAAAGTTCTCCAGATGTTGCGCATTTACAAATCGTATAAAAAATTCAAAATGTAAGAAACAAAATTTTTCTTTTATAACTTTTAGTGAATACAACTTCGGGAGTTCAAGCGCTTTATACCCTATAATATACTGGTCTCTATCCTTAACCGATCATCGAACCGATCCCAATACCGATGAGCGAAACAAAGAAGCAGTCCTCGCCAAAATGAAAATCCGGCATTCCGCAGTAGCGGTGCAAGTAGTCACATATATAAACGCACTAACCCCGCGAGTCTCCACGATTTCCACATACTTGTCCCCTCCGCCCCGCTGCTGCTGCTGCTGAGACGAGAGCAAAGTCCTACCGGTCGCCAGCGTCCTTGTAATAGATCGTCCCACCTGCATTACAAACGTATAGTATACAGTCTCTCTTATACTTGAGTATACATGAGTATATATATGTATATAGTGCCTCGACGAAAAAGGCGATTGCGCGCGCGATTTCAAAATTTCGCGCGCGCGCGCAGGATATTCTATACATACATATACCATATTATACACGCAGATGTGTATATAGGTATACTGTTTTGCTCTCGCGACTTTGAGGTTATGTCAGCGTAGGCGGCGAGAGACAGTATAGAGCGTGAGATGGGAAGGTCAAGGAAATAGCTGGAGAAGGTCGCTATTACCTGCGAGAGGTCGACGAAGACACGAGCGACGTTGTACAAGGCCATGTTGCTGGGTTTATCGCGTGGATGCGGTCCGCTCCTTTCTAATGCGCTCGGCGATGACGGATTGTTATTGTGCGCGGCTCGGCCGATCAGCTGTTCTGCGCTCTTTCGCGAGCAGTGGCAGGGCCGTGAACTGAATTGTCTGATCGGGAGAGCAAGAGCTTTCTTCGTGCTCTTTGCGCCTTTCAAAGTTCGCACGAGTGCGATTTAATAGTTATGCAATGCTTTTGTCAGCTGATTATCTCGAAATATATGGGAGTGATAGGACGAAGAATTGTACGTTTACACGATTAACAAAGTATGTCGAATCGGTTGCGTAGGCGTATATAGTATAATATTGCTGTCGCTTGGATTTAGTCTATTGATTATATTCGACGAAAAATTACTCCAAACTTGAACGCTGGCTTTATTCCATTGGGCTCGGAATAAATTTTTTTCAGCCGAATATCCCACACCGAGCGTCAAGCCAATGAAAAACGTCTATACTCATCGCGGAGCCGGTGATCGTCGCAGCGCAGTAAAAGAGCCTCTCCTTATACGTTTTTTCTCCGCGAAGCTGCTCGCGCACTGACCACACTATACTATAGCGCGCAGTACAGCAGTCCTTGGCTGATGTTAATGAGAGCTTGGTTGCGCGGCAAAACACACACCAGACGACGTCGGACGCTCCGCCGGCGCGCACCTCGTCGGTGCGTTCTTTTTCTCTCTCCCTCTGTAAAAGTGGATCACTAGTCGATCTATTAGGCGCGCGAGAGATGTAAAGAGTCCGCGAGCAGTCGTAAATCAATCTCGGATGAGATTTCATATACGTATGTATACTTATATCTCCGATTATTACAAGTGGTGTTCGCGCGAGTGAGTTTCCCCGCAGTGTGTTTTTTAAGGATATACATCTGCGCGAGCAGTTGACGAGTGAACGTCGTCGCGGCTTTTTCGAGGAAGACGAGAGAGCTCGCGAAATGTAGTGTAACCCAATTTTTTACAGTTTTTGACGGAGTCGTCTCTATACACTCTTGGAGCGAGAGATCAACTAAACTATGAACCTTCGAGCTTTGTTTAGAAAAAACAAAGCGAAAAAACAAGTAATCCAACCAATCAATTCGTCATCTCTGGAAGAAAGCGGAGCAACGATCGCCGCATGTAAAAACAATCATAATTACAGCGGACAATGTGGGTCGCAGTAGCCTCGTTACGACTTACACTCGTGGGTACCATCAGCGGCAGCAGCGCCTGCAACCTCCAAGAAATGAAGCTAACGCCATACGTAAGACTGCCGAATCGATAAAAGCAGTCCTCTTCGGACCTGTTAACAAGTTGTACACAGACTCTCCCCATTTCACATCTGGCGGTGCAGCTCCGGTCGTCAGGTCTTTAAAATCGACAAAACAGGGCCAGAGCCCGCGGCTCGTGTTTAATCTGCGCACATACACACAGAGCAGCGTATATATGCGTGTGTTGTAAGCCGGCAGCCGAGCCGTCACCATGACGACGCCCGACGACGACTCTGCGCCGACAACTAACATGGTCGACGAGGAGGGTAAGTTTTATTTTTCTCGTACTTGTTGTCGTTGTGGTTGTGAAAATCGCGCGTGAAGAAATTTCGCGGGGGTGGACCGAGACGCACGGGAGAGCTGCAGCCGTGCGGCGCTGATCGGTATTATGGAGGTCGCGCACGCCGATCGGGATATCGTTACCGGAGACCCATGGGCTGCAGCAACGTGTCGACGCGTGCAGGTGAACTCTTTGCTTTGAGGAAGGAATTTCGATTGCGAGGTTATGCAGGATCCCGTGCGAGAAGTGATGGATTTTGATACAAGTGAAGCGTATAAAGATCGCACGAGTCTCGTGGAAGCTTTTGTTTACAGAGAGTATATTTCTTTGATAAGGAAGCGATCGATTGCCACAGAATTATTCAATACCATCGATTGATTTGTGCAACTCCGGTGAAGGTATCTCACAAATTGTAACCGCTTATGAAAAGCTTCCATTGTCGCGCTTGTATATACGACGCATTTATCCTCTTGATACATTAGCATATGCAAATAATAGCGATACTCGCTTAGAAATAAAATCGATACTTACATCCTTTTTTATCCAAACTGTGATGCCCAGGCTGTGATAGAAAGTGACGTATTTTTAGTACATCGCAGGCATCACCTACGCACGTCTTCTCACATCTCGCGGGACAACGGAAACGTCAAATCGGACTTTTTTTCACGCGCGTCGCGTCCCACGGCAATTGAACACACAAGGGCAATAACTCCGAGACTCGACATAAAGACGCTGTGTATATAGTTATTATATAGTGTGCAGACTGTATATAACATCGAAGTCCCTTTTCAGCGGCGGGGGGGGGGGGGGGGGGGGGGGGCCCCCCCCCCCCAATTCGAGTTCTAAGTTTACGCGGAGAAAAAAAGTCGTCGGCTGATGCAGGGAGAGAACTTACTCCTCCTACTCCATCGCCTCGGTTGGCACTTTAAATTCTGCTGGTGTCATCGTGCGCGCGTTGAATGAGTTTCATTTAAAGATCCGCTTTTTCTATCGCTGACGTTTCTTCTATATATCTGTATAATCTATAGGCGCGGCTGATTTACACTTTATAAATCGCAACAGACCATTATATATACGAGATGCGTTTTTTTTTCTTCGATCGTCGACTTTCTATTCTCAGTGTGCCAGCACTCGCGCAGGTGTCTTCCAAATCGCTGATAAAAAGAAAGTTTCTATGGTGCCGTATCAGTCCATCCCAAGTATCGCGCGACCTCATAACAAACGGCGTATATCACATAAAATCTCACCAAATCCACACCATCATAATAGAGCCAAGCCGGCAGCAAAAGACACTAGACGAAAATAACCCCCTTCTCTCTCTCGCGCGCGCGCGCTACTCTCTCCTCCTTCACCGCGAGTCGCAGACAGCATCGGAGGGACTATACTCGCACGCGTTCGCTCAGTACACTCCAGTGCAGCCCGTCGCTCGCATGGCGATGCTCTGCTGCGTCTCGAGAAAGGCCGCCGGCGGCTGCGACAACGCCGCCGACGCGGCCCGGTGTCGGGCCTCCGCCGAGTTGTCCCGGTTCGTCGAAGTTTGCCGCGATCTCGGGAGCAGGAGTCAGAGGGACGAGGAAGACGAAGCTCTCAGGAGGCTGGACGAGGCGGTGCTGGATGTCGCAGCCGTCGCGAGTAGTTTCACGACGTTCAGGAAGCTCGAGACCCTCGCCGAGGAGACGCCGGATTTTGCCTGTGCGTTTTTATTTTTCTGCGATTATGGCTGCTTGTATACTGTGCTGATGCGCGAATGACGCAGTGATCTGGCTGGATGCAAGGCCCCGCGCGAATTTCGACACGAGTATAGCATGATATATCTATACCCGACGAGAGTGCGATCATTAGTATTCAGAGAAACGAGTTATTCGTTAATGGAGCCGCCGGTCGCTCTACGCGCACTATTAATAAAGTTTTTTATTATGCGAGGAGACGTTTGATTTGAATATTGACCGCAGATGAACGTTTCGTTGATTATTTCGTAAAGCTGCAAGCTGACCGTTCGGTTTTTGGCGACTCGTGGTTCTTTGCGTGGATCATAATGTAGGAAAGATTTGAGCAACTTTTATTTTAGTCTCTAGTTGTTTTTCGACTCGTCGTTCTTCATTGGTAGACTTTGGAGATAAGATCTTTTATGCCGGCGCTAAAGCACTAGAACTGATCTTTTTTTTCTTTCTTATGACGTCGTAAAACAGTCTTTTAGCACAGAATTCTATAATGTTGAATTTAATCGATATAACGAGGGGAAACTCGCTTCTAATATTATAGCAAACGGTTAAACATCCTATGCGTCTAAATAAGAAGGCCGATTCTTTGATTTCCTTCATTAAAATGCCGCGGAGCTTATGAGAGTGTATTTACGACGTGACTTTTTTTTATCTCTCCAAGTCGCCTTTTTCTTCTTATATATAGCGTTTCTCTCGAGTTATTCTTAAACGCTTCCACTTCTGAAATCGTAAGTCGAGACTTTATGCTTCCACAACTTTATTTTTCCGGTTTTTCTTATGCGGAGCACAGGAAAAAAATCTGTTTTCCATAACACACTTCTTCCATAGAACGTACTCTATTTTAAGCCCGATATATATGCACGAGCTGCAATTTAAGCTTGAACATTCGTCATCGTAGATATCGTCCTCAAACATCCTTATCAGCCGCGTTTTATGGGTTTATCTCGCTTTCGGTGGCCTGATAATATAACCAGCTACACCTACACATTCGATTAAAAATATTGTCGTTAGATTCCCCGTGTGTGCGTATATATAATACTGTATATTCTTGGTTTACGACTACCGAGCGTTCGCGAATATGCGTTTTTAAAAGACTCTCGTTTTTTAAAAAAGAAAGCCTACTATACGCGACGCGATGTTTCCCTCTCGAAACACGAACCGTTGCGCAATTGGCTATACACGCGCTTTTTTTCTCCTTCGCGTATCGTCACAACGTATAATTTTTCAGTCCGTCGCTCCGAGAAACTCCGCGACGTCGCGTCTGTTTGGACTTGCATGCGGCTGTGCATCGGTTCATTATGTCGCACTTCTTGATTTTCACGAGCTTGTTAACCGGTTCGTAAAGCCCGGCTCGCGATATGCGATTCTGAAAATAGAACTCGGCGACAATGGCGCGTTATGTCATCGTTCCCTATTTGCTTATTCATCGCGTGTATATTTTCAACAATTTAGATTTTTTCTCTTCGTAATAATAGGATTTCGTCAATACCGAGAATAGCCGCGCAAAGGAGGCGTGCGCTGAGATAGCCGAAATCAAAGAGAATTCCAACGAATCCATTGTCATTCATGATCCGTCCACGCATCGGAGCCGTATTATAATCTCCACCTCCGTCGCGGCTTTTTATTTACGATAATTGCCGCGCGAGACTCAAAGAGTTTCCTCTGTCTCGTCTTCGTTTTTTTTTCTTTTAAAAACGTAGAAAAAAGAGACTCTTCGCTCGAAGCCTCGATGAATCTAAACGCCGGTCGTCGCACGTATATACTCGTCGTGGCGGCACGTCTCTCTGATGTAGGTATACATTCCCAACACGCATACATGCGCTCGTAGAAGGTCGAATCGGATTTTCTAGATGCACAGCTGACGACGTCGTATACTTTCTAATTATCCGACTCCTCGTCTCTGTACAGAGGATATCTGGCGCGTTTACATCGTAAACAGATCGTTTTTTTATGACTTACGTCATTTTTGCGCGCATCGTTCGTTTGGTCTTTGCTTGTGACTTTCACCTCCTTAATCGCGAGTGAGCGCATTAAGGAGCCGATATAAAATTTATCGGCAAACGTAGAGCTTTCACGATGGTTCCTCTTTCGAAAATCGGTCCTTCAGCGCAGAAAGGTTATTCGCGCGCGCGTTAAATCAGCGCGAGGAATAAGAAACCTGGCGGAGCTCGTTCATCGACAACAATCTCGCAGCGCATATTTCTCCCAGCTCGTATACAACACCGCGCGCAGTGACTCGCGCGCTCCAAAAAAGGAAACTCTCCGGCGAGTGGGCGAACGCGTACAGCGCGCGGGGGCGACTGCGCAGGCGCGCGGAAATCTCAGGTGTTCGCGATTATATTATTATACGCGACAATGCGCGCCGCGATAAGATCGCTCTTGCGAAATTTCCTCGGACCGACTTAATTCACAAGACACGTTCACCTCCCACAGACGCGCAGCAGCAGCCGGAGGCCCTGCTGCCCTGCACCGTCTGCACGCGCAAGTTCAACCCTCGCTCCCTCGAGAAGCACGTGAAGATCTGCGAGCGCACCGCGGCCCGCAAGCGCAAGCCCTTCGATTCCGCGAAGCAGCGAATCCAGGGCACCGAACTCGCCGAGTTTCTCCCGAAGCAGCAGCAGCGGCAGACGCCCGCCATCGGCTCGTCCAATGCTGCGGCGCCGTCGGCCGAGCCCGTCTGCAGGAGGTCCAACGGAGGCCAGACGCACCCGGAGGAGAGAAGAGGCAGCAGGAGGCCCAACAATCAGTGGAAGCAGTCGAGGGACGAGTTTCTCCGAGCGATTCGCGCCGCTCGCGGTGACAACGTGCGTATATTAGTTCTTACGTGATCTTATATATATATGAATAACGTTATCGAGTCATATTGTCCATTTACATTGCAGCACGCAGCCTCGCACCAGCCGACCTCGCACTCGTCCAACAACTCCCAGCAGCGACCCTCGAGCCTGTCCCTGGTGAGCTCGTCCGGCGCACCCACGCGGTCCAACGAAAAGGGCCAGTGCCCCACCTGTCAGCGACAGTTCGGCGTCAAGTCGTACGACCGCCACGTGGCCTTCTGCAAGGAGAGGTCGACTCGCCTCCCCGCCAGTCCCCAGAGCAGCAACAATGTCGCGAAAGAACGACTCGAGGCCAGGATGAAGTACCGGGCGCCGGCTCTGAAGAATCGGCGACCCACCAATCGGGAGAAATACTCCCCCGGTGGCGCGCAGAAGCTCGTCGTCGCGCAGTCCCCACTTCTGGCCAGGTCCACGCAGATCAAGAGCGCCGACACCAGCAGTCCGAAACTCCCCATGCTGTGAGTTGAGAGAAAAATACTAAGGAGCTCTCTACCGAATATACTCCCGCGGAAAATAAACTGACGCCCCCCCCCCCGAAAAGCCCTTTGCTGCACGTGCAAAGGAAAACACTCGGAAAGCCGAAATTATACCCTTACGATTCGAGAGTGTGCAGCCGAGGCTGGCGAGGCGCCAGAACGTTTCTCGGAAGCCGCTTCTTTCTTATTCCGCGCGCGTTTCATGTAATTTATCTTATAACTTTCGGACGTGAAATTTAATGGCCCCGAGAGCTATTAGTATATTGTATAGACAAGCGAACAAATTAAATTAAATTTAATTATTCCGATGATAAATATTTTCGCAGGAAGCGACCGGGCCTGACGAATAGTAAGGAGTCGTCAGCTGGACCGCTGAAATCCAGACCCATCGACCGCTCGAATAGGTGAGTGTTATACAATGCGAGAGCTTTTGCCTTGTCTCTTTCACATTGATTTATGCAAACCAATATAAGCGAGGCTTTTATAAGCCCGACGTAGTAGCGTAGTATATAGTCGTTGAAAGGCTAATAACCCAAGCGCTTTCGTAAACTCTATTTCTGTGAATCTTTGTAAGAACATCAACATCGTGCAGTAGTTGTATCAGCTGCGAGCTTTCGTTATCTCTCTCTCTCTCTCTCTTTTAAAATCGCAAAGTTCATTCATTCTCCTTCCCATAGACAATCCGACTCCCAAGAATCCTTGAACACTCCCGTGATCAAGCAGCTCTACTCCTCCCGCCGGCTGCTCCTTCTCTCGGAGGTTCTCCCCTCGAAAATCCTGCAGCCCAAAACTCCTCTGTCGTCCAGCTCATCCCACAAGTCCTCCGCCAGACTGGTCTCCCAGTTCTTCAGCAAGGAGTTCAGCGAGTCGACGGAAGCCAGAACCGAGCGAAATTCCAAAAGGAAGTCCAAGCTGAAACCTCGGAAAATCCTCCAGCCCGACGAGAATGACGTGGCGGAGCTCGAAAATCGCGATTACGTCACGTGGAAGCAGATTCGCGAGGACGCTCGCAGCTGCGAGAGCATCTCGAAGGTGGAGATGATCTCGGACCTCGCGGGTCTCTCCAGTCTCGAGGAGAGCAACTCCACGACCGACGAGTTCGAGTACAACGAGAGGATGGTCCGATCGTCCCGAAGCTCGAGCGCGAGGATACCCGAGGTGCCGGGAATTGCGATCGAGGAGACGCAGCTGCGCTCGTCGAAGAAGCTCGATTCCGACGAGGACGATTTATCCTCGAGCGCCTCGACGAAGACGTTCAGAAAGAGCGAGGCTGAGTTCGTCGACAGCTTGGATCTGTGTCAGGGGAACAGCAGCGGACGGTCGAACGAAAACAAACCTGTTGTCGAAAATACAGCTTCGGCGCAGCTTCAGGCCCTGTCAGCGGAGATCGGGCAGAAGCCGAAAAAGTGTCACAGCATGCCAAACATCGCCGACATCAGAGCCATGAAGAGTAGCCTAGACGAAGCGGAAGCTTCGCTGATCTCTAAAACGCAGGCGGATCGAGAGCGGCGCGAGAACGAGACGCAAACAACTCCGAACTGCTCCAGCCGGCGCTGCGCCACTTACGTAATCGAGGAGGCATCGCTTGGCAACTCGAGTCTCGAAGAGCGCCTTGAAAAAACGAGCGATGCATCCGTCGAGAGCCATCGGAAACTGCAGCGGCCACCTCCTCCGCCTCGTTCGTCTAAAAATGAACTGGAAAAAACGCCGCGCGTCCCGGAAACCCGGCACCAAAATAAAGCCGAGCAGCAGCGCCAGAGCTTCGTGGTCTTCGACTACTACAGAAACGCCGCGGCGAGCGGCGCGTCGAGCCTCGTCGAGCCGGAGGAGACGCTGCTGTTCGACGAGGACTTTGCCGACGAGAACGAGAGCAACGCCTCGGAGCTGATCAAGGAAATAGACTCGAGAAGCTTCGGCGAGGAAGACCCGATGGCCAGCAGGACCAAGAGCAGAGTCTGGACCGACGGACGCGAACGGCCGAGGTGAGCTTGCCGCGCGATCCTATGGGGAGATGTATCGGTTCGATCACGTCATTTTACGAATGCAAGCTTCGAGAAGGAGATCTGCACCATCACGAGGCTCGCCGGTACCGCCGCTCGGGAGAGCCTCTTTCTACCCAGCATCGACGCGAGATCGGCAGAGTGGAACGGCCGATTCGAGTACCACAGGGAGAAGATCGTCAGGGCCAAGCCCGCCCAGTCGAGCATCTTAGAGATCGATACGCCTCGCGAGGATGTAAGCGTAGACGAGAGGAATCGAACGACGCGCAGAAGGAGGTAGCGCGCTAAAGTGTCTTTTTATTGCTCGTCGAGAAGTGGACTTGGCACGGATCTCGCGGTTATATTTCGGCTCGATTCCCTAATTTATTTTTATTATATCAATTTAGCATTGTAAGCTGGCAGACGTTGCTAGCAACACATCAGACGTTATCGAGTACAGTAGAAACAAATATGTCTGTCTTTGCCTTTAAGCCTTCTACGTAGGAGTTTCGAGCGGTTGCCGCGCTGCGACTGGAACAGCTACATACGCCGGCATCCCGACTTTTCTATGATTCTCAGAGGTAGAATGTAAGTTCTCGCATATCAAGGCTTCCTTTTATTCGTCGTCGTCGTCGTCGTCGTCGTCGTCGTATACTGCACCGTTTCTTCTCAGTGCACGAGCATAAGTTAGACCGATATCGCACTGTTTCTATATATATGTTTCTCCTCACCTATCGCACACGCCTCCGTATTAGAAGTAAGCGGTGTCATACTTTCAGAGATAACTGAAAATTATTTACAGTGGCGCAGACAAGGACTACAACCCGTTCCTGCTAGCGGAGCAGCAGCTCAACGATCTCTTCTCCGACACGAGCGACCAGTCGTCGACCGACGGCTCTGCCGTTTGCCCAGGCCAAAAGCCCAATTCCAGCCCGAGTTTCCCCGTCTCCCAGTCCTCCGCCTTTGTCAAATACCCCAACAACCCCTTACCCCCATCCCAAGCCCAACCGACGAGCGCCGCGAAGCAGCCCCAGCAGCAGCCCCAGCAGCAGCGGATCTCCCTCATAGCTCCTCCCACGGGCTTCGACGACCTGACGTCCTCGGACCTGTCCAGCGACTGCACCGAGACGAACTCGCTCTCCCGCGAGCTGCTCACCTCCTCGTCGAACTCGAATTCGGTGCGGCTCGAGCGGGAGCACGTCCTCGGCCGGCGAGTCATCATCGACCCCAGCCAGGCGCTCGGTGGCGGCGAGTTCGCTCCTCCGGGCATCGAGCCGCCGCAGAAGATCGCGAGCAACGGCGGCCCGAACTCGAGCTCGACGACGAGGTTGGCCCGACCGCTGCCCAACCGGTCGAACTCGATGCGCGCTTCCTCGGCCCCGAAACCGCCCGAGAGGAAGACCTCCAGCTGCTCGTCCTCCTCCTCCTCCTCCTCCTCGGCCGGCTCGGACTTTCTGCGCAACAACAAGAGCAGCACGATCAAACTGAACAAGAGCCAGCACCGGGACGGCAACAACTACAAGAACAACCTGAACGGGAGCAACTTGAGCCTGAGCTCCATCATCTCCTCGACGGACATGGAGATGAAGCGCTCGAATTCCCTCTTCGACGAGCTTCTCACCTCCTTCGAGGACGACGCCAATTCCACCTCGACGCTACCCTCCCTCATATCCCTCATGCGAACCGACGTATCTCTCTTGTCTAGTGCGCCTCAGGCTAACGGGCATCACCAGCTCTACAACAACGTCCTGCACCAGCAGAGGAGCAGCGCCGCCAGGATCAACTGCAGCGACGACGACGCCGAGCTGTCGTCGCCCGAGAGCATCAAGAGACAGCAGGACTGCGGTGGGAAACTCAGCGCCGATTCCGCTTACAGCAGGTGAGGCTTTTACTTTGTTTGCTCTGTGGCTGAAAGTGTCGTGACTCCGTCTTTTGTCTCTCTCTGTTTGTTTTCTCCCCAACACACAGTCTAAATCGAAAATATTCCAATAACCACGGACGCAGCGCCAACGACGTGAGCGGCAAGCTCAAGCTGTCCAAGTTCTGCCACGAGTGCGGCGCCAAGTTCCCGGACTCGGCCAAGTTCTGCTGCGAATGCGGTGTCAAGCGACTCACCCTCTGATGCAGCTTTCTACCGGCCATCGCCGCCGGCACATCCGCCAGAATCTGACGCCTCTGGATGACACCGAATCGAACGAGAGGATTTTATTCAAATTTCATTCGTATACGCCGCTTTGATTCCCTGCCATCCGGAGCTGCATTTAGAAGATGCATTTTTCTATAATTGTAATAAAGAGAAGGCCTTTTCCGCCCGGGCTGAGGCAATGTTTTTTTACTTATAATATATACCATATATATATATATATACACACACACAGATACGCGGCACTTTGGGCGTGCCGTATCAAATGCAATTTACTATACTTTGTTAAGCTCCGCCGAAGGACAAATTCGCACGCGATGGAAATTTCTTTTTTTCTCATCATCTATGCTTCATGCGGCTTGCAACCGCTCCTACTCGAGAGTCAATTATACCGATCGGTTTTTCTTTTTCATTATCGAACTGACCTGCGAATATATATTGTAAACTTTGCCTATGTGTTCAGAGGACGCACACGCGAATCTGTCCGTTTTGCGAATTAGAAATTGTCCGATTGATTATATAACGTCATCGCTGTATGATTTTGTTACTATTTACAAGTATCTATTATAAGCTAAGAATAAAAACCGACTCTACATAAACGTGTGTGTTCCCGCATAACTATCTCAGTTTCGGCCCGCACCGATACCTTGGACGTTGTAACATTAAGACTGACTCTGCGATTTTGTCGCGTCAGCATGCAGCACAGCGAATACATGTATCGCATCTTTAATCTGCCATATTACTTGATAATCGAATTAACGAACTTAACTATGTAAGCTTGAGCCGTTATGATCTACTTATATTTGCGCGAGAGAATATAGCGACGGAAAAACTATAGTATTTGTTCTTTTACCGGCGATATTCATTGAATTACTGTTGAGAGCTTTGTTTATCGATCGTCGTAATCATATTTTTTTTTGGTCGCTTATGCTTCGTTGTCGAGAAGAACTCTTGAATATCCATGGGTATTTCGAGCTTTCAGCTATCGTTTTGCAAAGAAAAATAAAGTTTAGAATGTACGGACTAGTCATCAGTGTTTGCGCAAATGAAAATTAATATATTCGTAATTGAAGGATGTAAGAAAAAAGAAAGTTGTAAATAAATTTTTGTAATAAGAAACTTGCTGTAAATGCTGCGAAAGTTCTTCTGGTCAGCCGACGAAACGTACTCTTCGTATACCGTGGAATAAGGAGCGTTTCTAACAATCTCTGTTTTATTTTTTAACCGCAACGAGAATCTTATATTTATAAGTGCAGTGTCATATGGAGATGTAACACTCACCCAACCAAGTCATCAACTTCAACTATATATTATAATCATATACAATTATCGTAATTATTAGATGTGATGTATTTTTGCAAGTGCAATAAATTACCATGCTTGTATTTATATAATTATAGAAAAAACGAATATGGGTCTCTCTTCTTTTGTTCTCTCTTCCCAATAACCTCTCATTTTCCCGTTTCGTCGGTGGACGAACCTTCCTCTATAATAATCCATCGCTTACTTATACGTATTAAGGGAGAGGAAAAATGCTTGGATTGCAAAAGCTCGCCAGCAACTTTCTCTGTGTAAGACTTGTGAAAACCTTTGATCCTTTTGAACGATCCTCAGCACATTTTTATCTTCAGAGGATCTTGCAGCACCATCTTTCGAAGGCGAAAATAAAGCGACCTCTCCACGTCAATCTCGGCTCAGCGGAGAAAACGAAATGCAAAACCGGCGAAGGCGTGAGCTCAAACATCCTTCGAATACACAAAAATAATAAGTGAAACACGGGCTACCACGTAACAGCAAGCTCTGAACGCTCTAGAAATACCCAGTGGTCGAGCACTGCTACGACGCGGTGATAGTCGGGGCGGGCGGTGCTGGTCTTCGCGCTGCCTTCGGTCTCGGAAGCAAAGGTTACCGCGTGGCAGTGGTCACGAAGCTCTTCCCCACGAGATCCCACACGGTAGCGGCTCAGGGTGGCATCAACGCCGCCATAAGCAACCACGACGACGACAACTGGCTCTACCACATGTACGACACGGTCAAGGGCTCGGACTGGCTCGGCGACCAGGACGCCATTCACTTCTTGACCAGGGAGGCGCCCAAGGCCGTCTACGAGCTGGAGAATTTCGGTAACGCCGAGCCTATGAATTATACGCGAAAATGCCGCGGTGCTCGGCTGAATTCGTGATTTTCAGGATGCCCCTTCAGCCGAACTAGCGAGGGCAAGATCTACCAGCGAGCTTTCGGAGGTCAATCCCTGCGCTTCGGCAAAGGTGGCCAAGCTCACAGGACCTGCGCCGTTTCGGATCGGACGGGTCACTCGGTCCTGCACACGCTCTACGGGCAGAGTTTGCGCTACGACGTGCACTACTTCGTCGAGTACTTTGCCCTCGATCTGCTCTTCCACGGGAGGTGCTGTCGAGGTGTCTTAGCCTGGGAAATGGAAACTGGACTGCTGCATCGCTTCCGAGCTCACCACACGGTGAGATGAGCCACTTAGTCTGGATTTCCAGAACTAATACCACCGATCCTCGTACACGCGTGTACCTATATATATCGTATATATATAAAGGTACTGGCGACTGGCGGTGTCGGCCGCTGCTACCAATCCTGCACCGGAGCTCACTCGTGCACCGGCGACGGCATGGCGATGGCCAGCCGAGCGGGTCTGCCTCTCCAGGACATGGAGTTCGTTCAGTTCCATCCCACGGGTAAATATACGTCAGCCTTTTCTTTCTCACGACAATGAAAAGACGCGAATTATTTGCTCATTACGTCAGCTCTTCCGCTTCAGGAATCTACGGCAGCGGAGTTCTCGTGACGGAAGGAAGCCGAGGCGAGGGCGGTAGACTCGTCAATTCACAGGGGCAATTTTTCATGGACAAGTACGCGCCCAACGCTAAGGATCTCGCTTCCCGCGACGTCGTCTCACGCTCCATCACGATTGAGATTCACGAGGGAAGGTATAATATACTTAGATAACCGTACGATATAAAAAATTATAATCATCATCTACGCGCTCAGAGGAGTCGGCGTGGAGAAGGACCACATGTACCTGCAGCTGCACCACCTACCCAAGGAGACGATCCGCACGAAGTTACCCGGAATTTCGCACTTGGCTTGGGTCTTTGCCGGTGTCAACGTGGAGAAAGAGCCGATTCCCGTCATACCCACTGTGCACTACAACATGGGCGGCATACCGACTAATTACAGAGCTCAGGTATGCATATTATGCATATGTATACTATATAATATCGTTCGCTTGCTCGAGACGGAAATTTTCGCAGGTATTGACGAGGGAGAACGAAGAGGATGAGCCGATCGAGGGACTGTGGTCCGCTGGAGAAACCGCCTGTACGTCGGTCCACGGAGCCAACCGACTGGGCGCCAACAGTCTCTTGGAAATCGTCGTATTCGGCAAAGCCGTCGCCGACAACATCAGCTGTATCACTCGACCCGGTGAGCCGCACCAGGATCTCCCCGCAGTAAGACGATAACTTTGCTCATAGTCTATATAGCTAATATAGAGTGAGACTTGTACAGTTTTCGGGCAAAATTCAGGACATCGGCGAGGAGGCGATTTGCCGATTCGACGCGACGCGCTACTCCCAGGGATGCGTTCCGGTGGCTGTACTGCGCGACAAGATGCAGCGGACTATGCAGAAATACTGCTCGGTCTTTCGCACCTGCGATATCCTCCAGCGAGGCTGTCGAGAAATCACGAAACTCTACACCTGCGAACTGCCCGACATATGCGTAATCGTCATATTCTACTCCCGCGAAAAATTTAATCCTCGAATTTCTTCGTTAATCGCATACCTACATATACAGGTTCAAGATCAATCCTTGATATGGAACAGCGAATTGATCGAAGCTCTGGAGTTGCAAAATCTCATGCTGTGCAGTATGCACATTGTTTACGGAGCGGAGAATAGAAAGGAGTCGCGAGGCGCTCACGCGAGAGACGATTACAAGGTATATATACTATTTGCGAACATTCGAAATTATGATAGAACTGTTACTGAGTAAACGCAAGTACCGCAGGAGAGAATAGACGAATACGATTACTCGAAACCGATCGAGGGTCAGGTGAAGAAAACCCTCGACGAACACTGGCGCAAACACACGCTGGCCTGGGCTCAGGAAGATGGCTCGGTAAGCGCGAAAAATCGATATTGATGAACAAATTTTATGTATATATATAGACACGATAAATAATCACTCTTTTCACTCTTACCGAAACAGATTTGCCTATCGTACCGACCGGTAATCGACACGACGCTCGACGAGGCCGAAGCTCAACACGTCCCGCCGGCTATAAGATCTTACTGAATGTTTAAAAAACAGCCGCGTGTGCATGTACATCGAGACTGAATTAACATCAGAACTGATTAACCCTCGATGCTCCCGTTCTCGATTAATGCTAATTTACTCGTTATTATGCGTCGCGGTAACTCACTTGAAGTTTCGCGCATGCAATAAAAGAAATGTTTTATTTGTATACTTTATCGACTAGAGTTATTTATTTTTGTAAACAGATTTTACTTTTACGATCGATAAATTCAGGCTGATAAATTTATCAAAATATTGTCAAGATAAATATTCGATGTTCGACTTTCTACGTTTCCACCACCTTCGTTCGCTTGCATTCTTTCATCACATTTTTAGACAGAGAAATTGGAAGGAACGCAATAAAAGATGCAAGTCGTCCAATGATATTAAGCAAATCGCGCTACATCTCTTTCTATGTACTATTTATTGTAACTTTCTCGTTATTCGGCTCCAATTATAAACTACAATTAAACTAATTTTTTTTAGAAATAAATACCGATGCGCTCAATCCCTCGAAATTCATCTTAAACTCTAATCAAATTCTTTGCAACTGCTAAAGTAGGTATTAAAATGTCAAGATTCTCCGCGCGGTCGGTTATCTATATACTGATCGTATCACGCATCTCGACTGTTTGTTTGTGTCAATGATCTCCCTATAAATTGTCTATTCATCCAAAACCGCGAGCAATACACGGATATTTTCAAAAATGACAAATCTCACCTCTCAACGAGACAAGCCTAAACGTCCGCAATTGTAATACACGTCCAGATAAGTAAAAAAAGTCTCAAGCAGCTGTAAAAAAAATAAAATACGAATTCAAATTTCCCGCGCGAATCATCAGTGTCCCCAGCGCACGTATAGCGGCCTTTTCCGAATACTTATTTTACCATTTTCAATCGAAACACACCAAAAAACAATACTCTGCCACTGGGCCACGCCGCCCACGCGTAATGACTCCTCCTATAAACACCAGCGTCTACTGAGCAGAATCTCCAGAAACTAAAATAACTCGCGTGACCGCACGAGGCCTCGGCGCCATTGGCAGGCCTGCCACCCGTGTTCTCTCTCTCGCTCGGATTGACGCATAATACGACCGGCGAGAGCGAGAGAGATAGGTATAACGGTCGCTCGAGGGGGCACGGCACTGGTCCGCGGCGAAGCAGCAGCAGCGTGTGCGAGCGCAAAACCAACTCACGTCACGTTGCCGTACGAGAAGTGCGCGAGGTGAAGTGCGTTTGGCTCGCGCTTCCGAAAAAAAACGTAAATACCAGTGGTCTAAGGAAAAGGTAATACACAACACAGCGAGTGTCTCAACCGCGATATAGGAGAAAGAAGGAAGAGCTCGACAGCGAAGCTGCTGCTGTTATTGCTGGCAAGATGAGCGGACTCTTGAAGCTCTCGGGCCTCCTGGCCAAGGGCCTGCCCACGACGACGCTGGTAAGGACGATCCTAGGCTAGCTCTAAACTCTGGACTATCTCGTTTCCCTGTCGTCGTTATGTAATTTAGCGCGAGACCCGGTTGATCGCGCCGCCCCCGCTCACACCCCTCCGTACACTCTGACCGCTCGGCGAGCCTTTTATTTTCCACTCGCCGACTACTTACTTATGTACATATGTGTACACACTGCTATCAATTTATCGTCGACCCCGACGATTTTTCAACCCGTCAGCTTGGCGAATACGGGGCATTTTTATATGCGCCTAAAGGGGTTACGTAAGGCTCTTTTGCGCTTGACATGATTAGCGCGCGCGCGCTCGGGATGTGTGCTGGTTGTTATATCCGAATCGCGAATTGCATGCTCCGGTATTACCTGCTGCTCTGATTACACGTTGATAGTGTGCACACGTTGCCTACCAATGAGTCGTCCGGAAATTTTGCCGTGTGGCAAGACGCTGCCTTAGCGAATATTTCCCATACTTATGCGGTGGCGCGACGGCCAGACGCTTAGCAGACGATTTTGCGCGCTGCTGTTTTTCCATATGCAATGGGACGCCGCGTCGAGAGCTTTCAACTCGTTTTTTTACTCGGGGAGGCTCGGGCAGTGGGTTGTTATTATGCTGGGATTGCTGGTCAGGTTTTCTTTGACGGATGCACATTGGTTTTAGGTTTAAAGAGTTGGTTATTCATTCATGTCTTACAGGAAAGATGGCAGGGTACAATTTGGCTTATTGTTTATTCATATCTTGCTTTTAAGTTTTTTTCATATTAGAAATCTTTTCCTCGAGCATATGTGCACTTTTGTGTTTATATAACACTCCTTGCATTTGAGTTCTTTAATAAAGAATTCTTTATTTCAGTTTACTAAAAATTCCATAACAATAATCTCCACTTTTCATGCGACATTGTCTTGCTGAAAGCTACCATATTTATGATGATCACATATAACTGAATTGGTGTTCGAATTTCAATGTAAATCGTGCGTTGGCTCTTGTGCAATACTGTGAAAATGTGTGCAATCTGCTTATGACAATTTTATTTTATAAGATAAAATTATGTAATACTATTCTGGTACAAAATTGTATTTTGGTTTTATATTTTCTACCTAATTGCTGTATTTCGTCTGAAATCCATCATTGCTGGTCAGTCCGATAAAATTGCTTTCATAATTACAATATAATTCACTCATAACTTTTATGTAACATGCCAATTCAATATGTGATAATTCCTTTGATGTCTCTAATAATTGATGACAGCTTATACACATGCGTATGAATCCAGTCAACACTTCTTTCTAGAAGTATATAACATACGCCAGTCTTTGATAAGAATTAATCATCTTCCAATGCTCAATTAACTTCTTCTCATACAGTGTTGATTTATCCAACATCTTTTTATAAAGCTCTATGATAACATTCAATTTTCCTCTTTGATCTATTATTTTCTTTCAGATTTAATTTACAGAGATTTTAACAAAAGCTAACTTTTTACTCTATTAATTATTATGTATTTTCTCTAATTTTTATTAATCAATATGTATTTTCTCAAATAACAACCAGTTTGCACCTATGATTTTGCACTAATGCATAATATTTTTCTGTTTCTAGAACAAATTAGGCCTACCCATTATCAGTCAACGCGCTCTACATTACACACCCAATAGTGGTTTTGCTAAAACTTCAGATGGAATTTCACAAAGCTACCCTGTAGTCGATCATACTTTTGATGCAGTGGTCGTTGGTGCTGGTGGTGCTGGTCTCCGAGCTGCCTATGGTCTGGTCGAGGAAGGTTTCAAGACTGCTGTGATTACGAAATTATTTCCTACAAGATCTCACACTGTTGCTGCCCAAGGAGGCATTAATGCAGCGCTTGGAAATATGGAGGAAGATAATTGGCAGTGGCATATGTATGACACAGTTAAAGGATCTGATTGGTTGGGAGATCAAGATGCCATTCACTATATGACTAGGGAGGCCCCCAAAGCTGTGATTGAATTAGAAAATTGCGGCATGCCTTTCAGTCGAACTTCTGAGGGTACGTTAATCAAAAAGAGCACTACCATCCTTGATGGAGAACAATTGAATTATGACCAAGTGGTAAACGCCAGCAAAGATGATAGAGTAGGAGAAGGCATGAATGAAATTTTAAAGTCTGATCTTTCGTTGTTTTCATTGATAAAAATTTCAAACGTGCCTTCTTTTGTTACACATAATAGAATAAGCTTCTTGAATTAAAAAATGTTTAACACAGAAGTTTGACAAAGTATATTTATTAAGGACTATCAGGATCACTCATCGATGAATGCACTGTGGTGGTTGCGGTATCGGTATCCGAATTGCTCATTGCATCTTGGTTATTAGCCTTACATAAAATATTAAAAATAATCAAAACTTGTTATACCGGATGAAAATGTTACTTTATAAACTTTTAAACAGTATAAATGCAAGGAATAGTAGTGTAAGAACAACCTTTGACCTTTTCTGGCTGGATTCTTTTCTTTTGCTTTCAGCTTTTCGTTTAGAGATACGTGTAACAGACTTCTTAGATTGCTGGTCACTGCTCTCACCATTCTTTCGATTTTTCAGTCTTTTGACAGTATTTGCAGCTGCAACATACGGCTGCTTCTGCTCATCTGTCATGCTTTTCCATCTCTCTCCACATGTTTGAAAGATGTTTCGACCAGTTATCATTTCAGGATACTCCTAGAACAGTGAATTATTTAATTTTACAAAGAGTACTCCGATTGAATTCAAGTGGACTTTCTACCTGCTTAAAGTCTTGCACAAAGTTAACAAACGCATTAGCACTTCTCCAACGTTTTGGCTGAACTTTATTCAGCATGCAACTGTGATTTTGTGGAGTTGCTGCTCTGGACTGTGCTCTGAAAGATATTTCCAAAAAAATCTCGCGTCATACATACATAATTCGTTTACAATATGAAAACTAAAACCTTCAGTCAAGGTCCAGAGCGGTATTTAAAGAAAACAAAATATTCTGCACGTCATGCAATAATTAACGTGGTCTATCGCTTAAATTACCTGCTCTGTCTCGATGACTTGTAGCTCGAGTTGGCTCGATTTTCTTGACGACTTTCGACATTTACATCTGGCTCTTCCTGTTTCCCATCGCTTTCCAAACTTTGGATCTCGTCAACCTGCTCGTCTGCTTCATCCCTTTGTTCTTCCTCGTATCTTTCGTTTTGCTCCTCCTGTCCTTCATCATGTTCTTCCTCGTGACCGTTTTCCTGGTCATCCTGCTCGTCGCCGCTTTCACGAAGTTCTTCGATATCCATATTGTCAAAGAAATCTTTAATGCAAAATCGAGCTTAAATTGTCATTTTTTTGTATACACTCTTATTTTGAATTTTATATTTTCGGTTATGTCCAATTTTTTATGTGGAAATTTTGGAAAAAGACGTTGGGAATATAAGTAACAAATGCCCACACGGTTGTTAAGCAGTAATTCTTTTGTCTTTCATTCGGAAAGTGTCTGAAGATAGCTCTTTTTTGACTTACAAGTGGCATTGCATATTTAGATTCATTCGAACGTTCGTAACAAAAATCCAAATTCATAGTATGAAAATGCTTTTCAGGTAAAATCTACCAACGAGCCTTTGGAGGTCAATCTCTCAAATTTGGCAAGGGCGGTCAGGCCCACCGTTGCTGCTGCGTCGCCGACAGAACAGGACACTCGCTTCTGCATACCCTGTACGGGCAGTCTCTCAGTTTCGACTGCAACTACTTCGTCGAGTATTTCGCTCTAGATCTGCTGATGGAAGGAGGGGAGTGTCGGGGCGTCATCGCACTCTGTCTCGAAGACGGCACGCTTCACCGATTCCACGCCAAAAACACGGTGCTGGCCACTGGTGGATACGGTCGTGCTTACTTCTCCTGTACATCTGCTCACACCTGTACTGGTGATGGTACCGCTATGGTATCTAGGGCAAACTTGCCCAACCAAGATCTTGAGTTTGTACAGTTCCATCCTACAGGTGAGTAAATATTTTACAGCTTCGTCGCTGATCATTATTGCTAAAATAAAATCAATCAACATAATGCAATTGTAGGTATCTACGGTGCTGGTTGCCTCATCACCGAGGGCAGCAGAGGAGAAGGCGGCTACTTGGTGAATAGCGAGGGTGAGAGATTTATGGAGCGTTACGCTCCCGTGGCCAAGGATCTCGCGTCTCGAGACGTAGTCTCAAGATCCATGACCATCGAGATCCGCGAAGGCAGGTGAGTGATTGCGAAAATATCGTATACTTTTTACTGCCTACTGATCGTAAAATTCCACACTTAACAATGCACAATAAAATAACGAACCTATGGTTTGTTTTGCAGAGGAGTCGGTCCCGAGAAAGATCACATTTTCCTGCAGTTGCATCATCTGCCACCTGAGCAACTCGCTGCCAGGTTGCCCGGAATTTCCGAGACGGCGATGATCTTCGCTGGTGTCGATGTTACGCGTGAGCCAATCCCTGTGTTACCCACTGTGCATTACAATATGGGTAAATTTACGTTCAGTCAAAGAGTCAAGTTGTTGTACTGTGAAGAGTATGAATGCTGACTACGCATATGTGTTTAGGTGGTGTTCCAACTAATTACAGAGGACAGGTTTTGACGACCAAAAACAATCAAGACACGGTGGTACCTGGCCTCTACGCCTGTGGCGAATCTGCGTGTGCCTCCGTCCACGGAGCTAACCGACTTGGTGCCAACTCGCTGCTGGATCTGGTTGTATTCGGCAGAGCTTGCGCGAAGACCATTTCCGAAGAGAGCAAGCCTGGCGAAAAGATTGGAAATCTCCGAGCTGTAAGTTTCGTAATGCTGAAAATTAAAATGATTAAAAGAATAAACAGATACTTTTAACTCAATTTTCTTGCAGAACGCCGGAGAAGAGTCGGTAGCGAATCTCGATAGAATTAGAAATGCTAAAGGAAACATCTCGACTGCTGAATTAAGACTGACCATGCAGAAGACTATGCAGACTCATGCCGCTGTCTTTAGGCAGGCTGACACCTTGCAAGAAGGCAAGTATTGAACTTTATTCGCATTTCCATTTTTGATAAATCAATCTATCAATTATATATAATTATTTAAATCTATAAAAGGCTGCGAGAAAATGTCGGCATTGTACAAAAAGCTGGATGACCTCAAGATTACCGATAGATCTCTCATCTGGAATTCTGATTTGATTGAAACTCTCGAGCTGCAGAATCTAATGGTCAACGCTATGCAGACAATCTACGCTGCAGAAAACCGTAAGGAGAGTCGCGGTGCCCACGCACGAGAAGACTTCAAAGACAGAATCGATGAGTACGATTACAGCAAGCCACTCGAAGGACAACAACCCAAGCCCATGGATCAGCACTGGCGAAAACATACTCTCACACACGTCGACATCAACACTGGAGACGTAAGTTTGTCCACTTAATTCCTTAAGCACGTAAGAGAAATAACAACGATGGTAAACGTTTACGTTTCTATCTCGAAGGTCAAAATCGACTACAGGCCTGTTATCGACCACACACTGGACGCCAAGGAATGCAAAACCGTACCACCTGCAATTCGTTCCTATTAGAGTAATTATCCGGGGAATCTCTTGTACGTAGTCTTTATCCTTCATGTCCCGGTAATTTGGTTAGGCAATTTGAAAAATTATGCGAGCGAGTCACAAAAATTGCATCAACATCCACAATCAATGAATTATTTCCGAGGAACGACAACGACGACGACGAATGACGACGAAGATCTAATTGAAATCGGATATTTCAAGTCGTTAACATCAAGTTAACCTATTTACTTTTCCTGCGAGTACCAAAGTCAAGTTTTTAAACATTTTTCCCCGGTGCTGAGAGAAATACTCACGATGAAACAAATAATATTTTCAACGACGAGATAAACGCTCTTGGTACAAGTCAGAGGCGTTACCTACGAGCAACTGTGAGATCTAGCCTTAGTGAAGATAATAATAACTGATTAAGAAAAGTATGTACGTGAATCTTACAAGGAGATCTATAAAAGATGTTTTCTTACTTTCCTAAAGTAAATTTCTAATTTTATATATTAATACATTGTCGGGGTGGTTTTAGAATTGCGATATTTACTTTTACATTAAACTCAAAGAATACGATACATAATGTACCCATAAAAATGTCTTGTAAGTTTTCCTTGAAGATTCGCAAAGTTAAAATCTTATGCCACTTGCAACGCGGCGGCTTCATACTTAAATATCTGCACAACAATTAACGGTGAGATAATAATGAGTCAGGTCTAAACATCGATAGTTTAAATAATAAAATGTCTTCGCTATTAAATTTTTTCCCAGCCGTAAAGCATTGCTGCAATCATTGTAAATAAAGTAACTACTCTTGTAAAGGCGAACATTAAAAAGAAGAGAATGTTTGTCCATCACTGTTATCAAAGATAACTTTTACTTTGTACCGCTTTCTCAGTTGTACACTCAAGTGAATTATGTAACGTAGAATCGATCACTATAATAACGAGTATTAAACGAAAAGCGAACGTTTACCAGTATTTCGACACGTCTTTCTTTTTCCTCACACATAATACATACTCGATCTCTGCTATGAGGCGAAATAAGAAGGAACTCATCTACGTCGTTATCTACGGAACGGAGGCTAATTTCTACTTTGCGACCGTACGGATTATTGTTCGCGAGCTGGATGTCCAAACTTACAAAGCTTTGACACCAGGGTATGTAATAATTTAAAAAAACATCCACGAATCAAGTAAAGTTTAAGATGCGGCACAAGCACGAACTTACTTTTTATTTATGATTTACCAATATTATTGATTAAACTTGATCGTATGGACAGGCTGCTATGTATGGTGTATGTGCGAATGTGATTGAGAAAATTGTTAATAAACACATGAATACACCTTCAATTCGAATAAAGTTTGCGTTTTATTTATTAAATAAGATCTTGGCTTTATAATTAGACTTAGTCACTCGTTAATTTTAGACATCGATTAAGTAAGTCAATTAACATTAATTAGGATGTAGGGAGCAAATTTTTTAAATTATGAAATACACAATAGAATTACTATAGACAAGTATCGTTTATTGAGCCCAATGTTCAACGGTATACGGCTGTAAATAAAAATTTTACCATAGTAAATAAAAATTACAATAGAAGAGACATTTTCTAAAGCATCAAATTAGAACTCGTCTCGAGAGCTAATACTTCAGAAAATTTTACAGTTAATTCCGTTTAACCTAATGATGAACGATTGATGAAAAATAAATCATACGTAATAAAACGCAGTTTCTCGTACTTTTGAAACAATGTAGTAGTGAATGCCATGGAGAGAACTTAAAGTTTTATCAGAAATAATTGTGCACGGAGAAGTCAAACGCTCAATTCACGATGACATAAATGCTTTTTCCGTTAAGTCGTTTCTTTTCTTGGTTTTTGTTATTTCATGAGCTATACAGACAGTTAAGCCGATATTTTTCGCTATCGTATTGGTTTTTTCGTATATTTTTATAGTTGTCCGAGAGGTCAAAAGATTCACGCTGAAATAAATATACATATTTTGTACACTATTTTACATTCGCTTTATACTTTCAATGTTCAGGATAGCTGCTGGTTCTTTGAAAATTCGTTGAAAACAATGGAGTCAAAAGCTGTGTGAGAAAACATTATCAAGAATTGTAACCGAGAGAAGGGAACTCCGATCGAACACAAAGAAAAGAAAGAAAAGTAGGGCATCGCATTTAGCCGCCGGGAAAATAAGACCTCTATCGGACCATGCACTTAGTCTTATCAGTTTCAATTAGCCTAATATTCACATAACATACAAACGAGTCCCGTTCCGGTGATCGGGTCGACGAAATCGATTTCTCTATATATTTCAAATAGTCATAATAGGCGACACGCCGATAGTGGACGAAAAAAAAGAACATATGCGTAAATTAATCGGTAATCACGACGGGTAGACAGTCTCTCGAGTTTTTCCGTCCGACGGCCGGACGTACAATTGTGTTTACGTGTGTGTGTGTTCTTTTCAGCCGAGTCAACAGTCACGGAAAGGGCAACGAATACAACCAAAAGTCATTGATAATAAACGAAACTTCGCCAAAGTTCACCTATATACAGTACGTGTATCCTCTCTGGCTTCCCGGTGAGAGTTCTAACGCACGTACACTTGATTGGCAATTCTCTCGCTGTTGGTATATTATACTACAAAGAAGAAGAAACCGAAGAGTCGGACGTTATTGAATAAACGATTCGAGCCATGCGAATTCCATATTCCGTATACAATTTGCAAGCGCGCAACCGCGAGCAGAGGCGTTGTTAATTTTTCATTTTTTCGGGGAAGACCATCTCCTCGAAGCGTCGATGTCGCTGCGCACCTCTGCCCTCGCTCTCAAAACTATACAGTATAAGAAACGAACGAAAAGTGACTATCGAACGGGGGAGTTCACGTTGACGCAAATCCAATTAGCTACATTTTACAAATTGGTGGCTGCTTGGGCCTCCATACGTATAGACACGTGGTTCTGCGTTACTTTTGTCGCTTCATCCAAATAAAAAATAAAGAGAAACAAGTGGAAAGTTGGTCCACTCGCCGGCGTCCGTCGCGTCAGATCAAAATTACTAGCCCGCGAACGTGGCTCGCTCGCGGAACGCGTTTGTTCCAATACAGCACGATCGGCGCCGGGTTTGCGACAGCAGCGTCGTGTTTCTAGAACGCAAGGAACTCGCATAGCTTACACAAATTTCACGCGCTTCTTTACAATTAACAGTTAATAATAATGATAGTAATAATAATGATGATGTTTCTCTCTCTCTCTCTCTCAATCTCTCTCGTATATATATGTATGTATATATCTCTCGTCACGTCGCTAACGTCAAAGGAGATATCGCTTGTGCTACTCTCAGTCTCGCTGTCCGTGTCCCTTGGGGACCCCGCACACGACGACGCTCCTTCGCTTGGACCCACGCACTCATTGATGTCTCGGGCGCTCCATGAAGTTGTTGATGTTGGCGGTGGTTGCTGATGTATACAATACATGATGACGATGCTGCTGATGGTGTGGCTGTGGTGTCGATGAGGCGCATTGATATATAATATATATATATATATATATATATATATATATTTTTTTTTTCGGTAATGGCTTGGTGATGGTATTAAGTCTTGTGCACGGTTGTGTGTTGGCTGCCGGCGTCTTGGCCGCTGTTACCGCAGTCGGCGACGGCAGGCTCTGGACTGACTCACGAGGTGGCCCTCAGTTTCTCCAGAGCTGGGACGAGCGATTCCTCGAGCGTCGGTCCGCAGCTCAGGGCGCACTCGCCGATCCATCTGGCCTTGCCGCTGGCATGAGACTGTAATCACGAGAAAATTCATAACGATTAATCGAGCTGCAGGTGAGTCGGGGTTACAGCACTGGACAATCCACGGCAAACGAGGCTTACCATAGTGAGGTCTCGCTTCCAGATTGCGGGGCACCGGCCGTCGCAAAGCGGACAGGGTCTCTGAAGGGAGTAGCCGCCGCACTCGCTGCAGTCCAGGGACACGTGCTCCTCGCTCCACGAGACTCCGCATCTGTAGAAGAGAAAATTCCGTTAATCAAGCTGCTGCACACGCTTTCTCCAGAGAACTGTTTACCCCGGCGATTGTCGTGTAATAATCGAATTAGACTCTCGCGCAAAATTAAGAAGTCGCAACTCCGCGTAGAAAAACCCAATTGAATTTCTGGATACGTCAAACTTCCGGCAATTATAATAATAACGCATGTCGCGTACACCGTCGCCCAGAACTCCCGAAATCCCCTATTGTCGTCCTCTATTGTACATACGCATGTATAATAATCATCGGCGGCGCCTACAGCGTTGCGCAATAACCGGATCAGCGGCAACGACGACGACAACTGTTTATTAGTATAATATCCGGTTCGCAACTGCGTAATCGTCGTCGCGCGCATTCCTCGCGATATAGATTACTACAAGAGCAGAAAATTCGTCGCCGTACAGAGATCGCGACGTTATAACGCTCTTCTATATATATATATATATATATATATATATATATATATATATATATATATATATATATATATATATATATATATATATATATATATATATATATATATATATATATATATATATATATATATATATATATATATACACAGCACGCGGTGAGAACGTGTTCTCTCGCGCATGCATGTACAGCGCGACGTTGCACCGCGAGTATAGGATCAATACTTGCGCGCTGACAGAGATAAATTTAACGTGTATATTTCGGTGCAGCCGCCGAAAATAGCGCTACTATGCCGTGTAAGGGCGAAATCGACGCTGCCGCTTCTGCTATACACTATATAGCACTATAGTATCTCGGTATACCGATCTCTTTTACTATGTTATAACCGATATAGTCTGCGATGTAAATCGAAAAGCGTAAAAATAGCCGCGCGACAATGGACATCCGTTTCGCGTTTTTTTGTCCGCGAATACAAAAGCGCGGAGTTCTAAAAATGCGTTCTCTAATATATTGCGGTAATATAATAATATGGACACTTACGTGAAGCAGGAGTTGAGCTGAGCGCGAAGCTCCTCGATCGTGAGGATGGTGTCCTGGTACTGCGGGTGAGAGCCCAGGGACTCGTCCAGGCTGCCGCATTGACTGTGGCAGGACAGGGAGATGTTGCTCCTGAAACATGAGAAAATAAACAATCGTTAATATACACTGCAGATACACTCGATCTCAATATCTATAAGAGGCTTACATAAAGCGGAGAGAAAAAAATCAACGCGAAAAACTCGCCGCCTATCCCGGCGATGGTGTGCGATATCCGCTGCGCGCGAGCTTACGTAAGCTCCGACGCAAAATATGCGAGAGCTCGACTATACGGTCTTTTTCTATGTAAGAGTATCGCGGGCCGATCGATCGGTTTTTAATACATCTTGCAAGAGCAGCTTCGATACGCCGTATATGCAGAGGGATTACACGGTCTTTATATAATTATCGGCTTTATCGCGAGCAAACACACTCGCGGTGATGATAATTGGCGCATTATCGTCTTTTCGAAGTGCACTTCGTACCGAAGGCCGTATCAACGGCGTTCCGCGAATCCCCGAAACGAGCCCATCAGTATGTACATGTATATCTAGATACAGATCCGTCGGGTCTAATTGAACCGAACGCTATTAATAAAGACCGAGGCATTAATAACGATCGTTTATCATTTGAGTCAGACGCGCGCGTGCGGGCCGATCTGTATATTTCCCGCACCTGATGACTCGGTAAACACAAGTGAAATCCGCTTACGCAGATGAGCCAAATATCGCTAGTCATCATCGGTGATTCGCTATAAATATACGCGCGCATATATCTCTGGAAAACGATCCCGCGCGCGATGGTGCCTAATTGCTCGAGCTTTCGTCTTACGTTCGTCGTATTTTCGTCGAATAAATTAAACTCGAAAATTTCGCGCGATTATTCGAAAGGACGAAAAAAGTTGCGTTCTGCATATGCGAATAGCGTATTACACACTTTGCAAACATTATGTACGCGCGCACGTGGATTTTTTTCCGTTTGCGAGCTCGTTTATATACGATGTATATATATTCAGAGACGCGCGAATATTTGTTTTCGTAATCGCGGAGTGTTTACGGTTATGTCACGCAGACGTATACAAAAAGTGGTTCGGGTAACCGGTTTTTTATTTTCGGAATGAACCTGTACTCTCTCGGTATTAATACTTTTCAACAAAAGCCAATCTCCCTGGCTTCATTATTCGTTAATTAAAACAACAATCCAATCCGACCGGCGCAATATCCTCTCCCCTTGAAGAGCCAGCAGACCTTTAATAACCGCTGACCCGCTTCTCTCTCTCTCTCTCCCTCGATCCAACCCTACAATCTTCGCAGCACATGAGCCTTGAACTTGCGTAGAAATGCAAATCTCGGAAACGACACGCAAGCTGCTCGTGAATCTTACCGATCACGTGCGCAGGATCGTTTATGTTTATCACAAGAGAGAAAAAAGTATATATACACAGAGAACAAGGGGGGGGGGGGAGAAAGGAGCTTTGAGCACTGGTAGGAGTGCGGAGCAGTAAAATCTGTCGATTTTAATTCATTTTGATCTTTAGACACGCGCGTTACGCTTAATTCGAGGCAATTTGCATAATAGCATTCGGCCTGTCAATTATTCGCTATATTGTATTACATCGCGAGAGCGCGAAGGAAGTACGTCAGCTCGAATAAAAGGATACGTCTTTTTGAAGGCGAAAAATGCCGTCGATTAATATAACGTTGCGTCACCGAGCTGAATATATGTATACACAAAGGCGAGAGAGGGGTTCAATGTTTCGGGTGCGCGGTCTTGAACCTGACCGCGGTGACATTCAGACTTATATAACCGCGATGTGCCGCGGCTACTTCTCGCCCCGGCAAAATATTTTTAATGCGCTGCAAGTCGATACCGATCTGCTCTCCAAAAGAAAAAGCGTTTTATGAAAGAGCACGAGCGTCCCGTTTTTTTTATCAACGTACTTATACATATATTTATATGGCGGTTAAGGAGAGCTTTTTTTAAACCGACACACGAACGCGTCTTTTTTAGCGACTGAATCTGCCGAGTAAAAATAGGATTGCCGCGACAACAAATGTTTTCTACGATCGATCATATTCAGCGGAATTTTATTGCCTGCCTAGTATTGTGCCGATTCCGAGAAATTGCGATGAATTTATATAACAGCCGCGGGGTCGGCTAGAAAATTACATTCGCGTCGTTTCACTGCGCGGAATACAAATATCCGGATGTCTTTTGTTTTCTTTTCTATAAAGTAGTATCGATACTTTGAAAAATCTACGAATACGAGATAATGCGCTGTAAGAATAGCTATTAACGCATAAATTCGACACGTGTCAGCCGCTCGTTTCTCTCGCGCACTCCCAACTCTTAATCTCCGACACATCGTAAAAAACCAATAATATAGAAAAGCCGCCGCTCAAAATTAACACGCGCGCGACTCTCTTCCAAAAGCCCGGGTTTCCCATGAATGTTCAGGGCCGCTCCGCGAAATATACGCAAGGTCACTCTATACCGAAAATCGATATATAAAAATGGGAGGCTTTTTTTTAAGCAAGTGAGAACTCGATCAATCAGACCGCGCGGCAGAAATAGGAACTGCTATAGCTTATAATTAACCCGATGCAGTGCTATACCAGAAGCGAACGCGAAAAGTATTCTAATAGCTGCGCGACATTCCGGACGTTCCGACGGTGAATCGGAAAAATATTCGAGCCGCTTATATAGCTGCGATCGGAATTGTAAATAGGCGTGGGTGCAGTTTGCCCATTTATTCGTGAGGAACCTATTGTTAGAGCTTCGTTTAACGCAAGAATGAGTTTCCTTCTTGAATATCTCGTGTCGGCGCGAGCTCTTTTTATTATAATTAGCAATCATTCGATCGTTCGAAATGCAGATGCCGAAATCGTGACGTTAAAGAAGCTGCGTACAAAAACTATATTTGCGTACGCGTTTTCTTTCGGACGGTAGTTTTACGACGCATTGTCCACGCGCTAACGTATAATAAAATAGCGGCAAAAAATAATTAGCATCCGCTAATTTTCGCGTGGAGCTTGCGAAATACACTCCAGAGCGGAAACCTATATAGATTCGCTATATGTATATACGCGCGTATTTCCCCTCGTTGCGAGTAACGCTCTGTGCTCCAGATTAATTCCTTATCTTTGGACTTTGAAGCGTGCCGGCGATACAACGTTCGCGTCGATATTACGTTGAATTAAAATGAAATAATAGCGGTTTTTTTCTTTCGTGCGTGATTTACGCACTCACGAGCTTTGTATTCACGACGTTGATTATTTCGCAATTAGGCAAGTTCCGATACTCTGTACGTAAAACCGGACGGTTTTTTACTCGCTCGTTAAGAATCCATCATTAAAGAAACTCTATTACAACGAATGAGTTTCAGAAATTAGCTCGTTAGGCAACAAAAAATATATATATATACATGTATATGTACGAGATTGAACTTACCCATGACGAGAGAGATTCTCAGTGGTGTTTTGCACGGACGTGACAGACATGTTGCTTCCGCGTGCTGTATTAGCGCCTGAAGAAACTGAAACATAAGACAAAAGAGGTTTCACGATTACTCACTGTCCAACTCAGACTGACATAATACAATGTCCCCGCACTATGTACACCCGCCGCATCAAAGAGCACATGTCAAGAGCCGCGGCCAGTGTAAACAAGAGACAAGTCCGCAATTGGGCCGAACGGTAATGACCGGAAAGCCGGGGCACTTTGCGAAAATTCCTCGCGGCTGCATTGTGCGGCTCCAGCATTTCGCATATTGCCTTGCTCGCACTAATACGATGGAATGTCGTGTGTCGATCGGAGTAGCGATGCGGGAAAATTTTGTAATTGATAAGAGGACTCGTCGGCGGTGTGTAATCGATCGGGAGTGCGGGCTTCTGTACAAATATCGTCATGATCAGCGAGGCGGATATCGAGAGATGAGTATAGCGCAGCAGGTGATCCACGCGCATATATATACGATATAATTAACCAGACTAAAGCGCCTAATTGGCCGAGAAGCACGACCATGTGACTATAGCGCGTCTGTGGGCAGAAATACCTTATACGATCAATCGACTATACACGCGGGTGGGTTTTACGTAACCGCGCATCACCAGCATTTACACAGCCAGATATAATCGAGTCTCGCGTCGTAACGTAATCGCGCGCAGGTATCTCGTTCTCTCTCTCCTCCCCCTTATATATATATATATACATATACGAATGCGTGCTGAAAATCCGGTACTTTTCCGCACATATCCGAAATGTGAACGTACGTACATACATAAGAGGTTGTATATCGCTCTCGCACGTGTACTTCGCGGAGGTATATAGATAAGGGCAATCGATGCGCGCGATGTAGTCGCATCAAGGGCGCTTCGGGTACGTCACGATGCACCGATTTTATTTTCGGCGCGGGGACACGCGAGCGCGGATATATTATAGCTATAGGATCGAATACCTGAATTTTGCAGTGAAAATCCAGCGCGCAATAGATCGCGTCCTCGTTCGAGAAACTTTTTCTCGGTATCGGTGACGCGCGCGCCGTGAAATGAAACGCCTCGGCCTATAGAAGTGCGTTTCGCCTTGATGAGCAGTCGCGCGCACTTTCTCTCGCGACGAGAGAGTAGCCGCCGCGTGCAGTATACTACATATATATATACGCAGAACAGGCTCTTTTCTCATTCGCGATTTTAGCGTTATTAGAGTATTTTGGGGCATCGCGAGGAAATTATGCGTGAAACCTCTACCGTACATGCCTATACCGACATTCCTCGCACGAAAGTCAATATTTACTCCGGGACAGCGGAATTCCGCTCGCTTATTAATATATCCAATAAGAGTTGCTCTTTCGAAAGCGCGAAACTCTCCGGAAAAAAGCGTCGAGGAAAATCGTCTTGAAAAATGGGACACGGCTGTATAGGTATATACAATAACCGTGAAAGAGACTCGAGAGTCTATATAGCTCTATACCTATACGCGTACATGCTGCTCCCGCATTTTTCCAAGTTCCTCGACCCTGAGCCGAATGAGCATCTCGCGCGCAGGCTATTTTTATCCGAGAGATAGAGAGAGAGAGATGCACGAGACGCAAAACGGCTTGTTGACATTTTGCATCTCGCGCGCACCGATTAGCGATCGATCTGTGCGCCGTGTGGACTGCTACTTACTCTCTTTCGACGCAAGGGCGAAGCTTCTGAATGTACGAGAGGTGTGCGTCACAATTGCACGCGTGTTTACCTTCCTAATCGCGAAGAATTTCTTGACGCACGTAGTCAACGTTTTTTTCTCTTCGATTCCGATAAACGCGGACTCGCTTTCGATATTGCATATATATATATATAATCGTAAGAAGCGAACCGCGAAAAATGTTTCCTCGTTTTCCCGTAATCGTCAGCTATAACTGTATGTACATGCCAAACTGAAATACAAATATTTACGATTCCGATTCCGTCTTTGTTGTATTATTTTCGTACGCGTGTGCAGGTATAGTATAACCGCAGAGCTGTTGCCGCAACCAGGAAAAGTCGACGAAAAATCGAAACGAGATCGGATACCCAATACAGCTTGGCGCCGCGATGAAGTAAGAAAAACGCGGTCGCCGCGGCGAAGCTAACTTTAAAGAGGCTATTATACACACGGTCGTCAGCTCTCTAACGCACACATAAGTAGCAGCGCGTTAACGGCACCGATGGCTCTAGAGAATGTCAAGGATTTCTTCTCTCCGCAGTCCGCGCACGCACCGGTCGCGTGAAGGAAAACCGACGTTCTATATAGATATACAGACACACGCTTTCGTTCGGATGATTTTCGGGGAACTATTCAGACATGAAATTGTATATAGAAAGAGCAGTGGAGAGGAGCTATCGGGAATCCCAATCTACTATATGATGTAACCGCTGCATCGAGGACGACCTTTCCTTGTTTTCCCGGCTATTGTTGCCTCACCACCCTTCATTAATTACGCAAATAATCGCCCCTCCCCCTGACTCTGACGTAGAACAGTAAGCTCTCTCCCTGTCTATGTATATAAAATATCCAATGGGCAATCGATTCGCTCACACGAGCCGACGAGCGAGAGGGCTGTAGAAGAAGCTGCGTATTACTATAACAACGTCGTTGCCGCACTCTTACACGCGTATATTATTGTTGCATATATTGATGTGACGCAAATTATGCGACGAGGAGAAAGAAGGCCGAGCACTCGACCTTTTTTTGCGCTTGCACCTGTCGAATGAATATTTATCATCGCCAGCGAGAATAATTTGCTTTTCTTCGGCAGTTGAGTATGTATAAGCACGCGACGAGCCGGTGCACCAAATTTTTCCGCGGACTACGCACGTCAGTCGCCGATTTCAGTTTGTGTACTTATGCAAGTCGCCTTGTACACTGAGAGCGCGGCGGAAGAGATTTCGGATTGATATCGATCGAGAAATTATCGATATTCCCCGCGATTACATTGCAAATAGATCGTCAAATTTTCCTTCGTCTTTTCTTACGACGGGATAACGGATGATGCGTAAGGAAAATCGCAACGACTTGCACCGCGTAAGGAACACATTTAACGGTACAAAATAACTCGGAATTCCCGCAAAGCCCACGCGGAAAGCTTAAAAAGCTCGAGTTAATAAAGCGCACGTGCAGCGCGACTTTACGAGCTACGCAGTTTCCTAAAGCTACATCGGGTATCAGCGTATATAAGCTCCGTTATTGTTATACAGGCGCTGCTTTTATGCTGTGGTGCGAGTTGCATTTCATTCTCTTCTAGTTAATTGACTGCCGCGGGTTTCATTCGCTCGCGGCGCTTGATGTGCACTGTGACATTTACGGCGTTTTTCACTCTCTCTTCCCGGAATCCGACAATCGCGACGTTTAATTCACGCACGTGCCGGTTTTTCGAAATTCTCGCGGGCTTTGTCGGGGTGATCAAATTAATTATGCCTGCACGTTAATTCCGTCCGAGTTGTAATACAATTATTTCGCGCGGAATTCGAGTCTGATCGGATTCCCATCTCGTCGTCATCGAACTGCGCAGCGACGTATCAATCGATTGAAAAAGAAGAACAGCGCGACCGCATCTCGCGCGCGGGGACTTACGTAAAGGCTGCCATGTATTACGCTATTCACACCTCGGCCAATACAATGCGAGAGAAGTTTTACATTTTATTTTACTCGACATCGGCATCGCCTCCGGCGTGTACACACCGGACGCTCGCGCGTGACGTCATGGCGCGCGCGTTCAATATATTTAGTTATATAATTAGAGGCTGGAGAACCAGCGCTAACTGGAACCGTTTGAGCTATCGCGCGTGTGCGCAAGTGTAAAACGTATATAACGTACGCATTACACTCGCGCGAGCAATTATCAGGCCGCGGTACATGTATATATAATGCTTGGAAGATGCTGGCGTTGCTGAACGAGTGTGACATAATAATGGTACTCGTGTGCTGACGTCAGCGTTTTTGAAAATTCCCTCTAGCTATTCTCTATTGAGGAATGCGTGGTCTGACGTGCCGGGATCATTATCGCGTTTGGAAAAAGCGAGAAAAGAAGAAGCTCGAGTCTCAAGGTACTTCCCGACTGCATTATACACGCGTATACGAGTAGGTTGGCCAATAGAGTTGTAGTCGTCGTCGTCGTTGTATCGCGTGTATGCACGCAGAAGGTGGTGGTCGAGAAAATCGACAAGATTACACTTGGCAAGCTTCCGCTCTCTCGGATCGCTAATTTCGAGATTTTTGGCACGCTACTGCAATCCACGCTTTTTTGCCCCGCGGTATTTCTATATACGAACACGCCTTTCCCACGTTGAGAAATTGCGCGCCTTGAGAAAACGGAAAACCCGAGACGCATCTCAGGCGCTCAAGTCCCTTGGCAGCTTGTCAGTAAAGCTTGTATAAGGCTACTTTTTCTCGCGCTGGAATAGAATAAGTTCAGCGTGGGTGCCACGGTGGCGTCCTTTCGCAAGGACGCGCATATATATCAAGCGTGCGTGGAGGTGCGAGATTGATGAATCTATATACGCATTTGAGCAGCTGCTTTTTTCTATACACACACTCACACATGTATATATGTGTGTACGCACGTGCGCAGAACCGACATTCGTCAGAGATTTCGAGGAAACAGCTGTGGAGAAGAATTTTTAATTCTATCGTGGACTAATCGTGTTTCATTTGTATAGCGAATTAGCTTGCCACTGAAATATTCACGCCGCCATAAAAAGTCAGAGGAAAAGCCTCCGAGTTCAGCCAGTACACTGTGTCTGTACGCTCACCACATGGGTAGCGAGAAAGAGAGAGAGAGCTTCTCGCGCCTCTCAGCAGCAGCGAGGGTTGGAAACGAGGTCGACAACCCTTGGGGGGGCTTTGCCGACGCCATAGGTTACTCTGTGTGTGTGTGTGTGTGTGTGTGTGTGTGTGTGTGTGTGTGTGTGTGTGCGTGCGCGCGCGCGTGTGTGTGAAAGAGAGAGACAGAAGAGGAGGAGCTGCATCGCGCAGATATTGACCGAGAAGCGGATGTTCCGTCTCGCTTGCGCACTCTCTGCGTGAGAGGGCGACCCTTCCGATGCTCTTTCCCGTCCTATACAATCAATTGCTGCAAACGTGGCTTGCCGTTTTTCTGAAGTCATTTTTCATGGGATACCAGAGACCAGCACATAATATTCACAAGGACAAGGCCTTCTCCGCACCAACCGAGCGCCGAGGAGTGCGTTATTGCAAAAGTCGTATATATAAAAATGCAATTAAGCGTAAAGTAAAAATAGAGCTGCGATGCGTCGCGAGTCGTTTATTATTAGAACTCGAACAAAGCGCGAGAGCACGTATAGGATAATGAAAGACCGCACTGCTGAGGGCAGAAGCGCGCGCGGAGTGAAGTAACGAGTAAGAAAATCTCTCGCCCAAGTATCCGAGTGCTTTTTCCCTCGCGGCCAAAGAAATTCGAATCCGTCGTTCTACTATCGTTGTTTTATTGCATGTGCTTTTTGCGAAACTATATTACTATATACTCGAGACGCCCGTGGCGGATGAGCGAAAACACCACCGCTAATCTTATCGCTGCGTGCGAGTCCCACTCCGAGTTTTTCTTTCTTTTTTTCAATATATATGATGGCGTATTTCCCGGTGAGGAGAATCGATCGCGGCGTGTGAAAAGTTTAATTAGACTCTTCGCTATACTGCGCGGACATATGCTCGATTTTATTATCGCGCCAGCGCGGCATGATAAAAAGACGCGCGCCGAAGTTCGACGAGCTAACGCCCTTTCACGCGGCCCGCATGTGAATGGGATCGAATCGGAGGGACGCCCGTCGAATATACCAGACCATTAGATTATCCCGATGATAAAAGCCACAGCCGCTGATGCTCTCGAACGACTCATGCTATTTAAAATGTAGAAAGCCATATCCTCGAGCGTTTACAGCTATATAGCCTCGCTTCTATAAAGAGGAAAAAAAGTCGAGCGCAATTATATAGTCGTCGCTAGAGATGGCAACCTGATTTCCATCGGAGGCGAGCATCAACGTCGCCACGGCCGAATTCCACGGAGTTTATCGAGCGTTTAGAAAATAGAGAAGAGAGAACCGCTGCGAGAAGCATTATAGTCAGAGCTGGTGCGGAGAGAAGGTACGCCCCGTTTTTGTCTCGGCATCGATTTTTCGACGCGTGCGAGAAGCGCTGCATATTGCAAAACAAAACCTTGGGATCAAACAGTCGAGGATTTTTTAATATTACAACGCGGTTATACGAGCAGATTCTCGTGAAACAAAAAAAAAGGAACGAAGCTGCCGAGCTTACTTGCATACATTCCAGGCAGCGACGCAAGGCTGCAGCTGTAGCAGGCAATCAGTCATATTTAAGCGGCTGCTTTAATAACCTAATGCTCGGGACTCTAATAGACCTATATACACGCACATCTATATAGGCACGCGGTGAGCACGAGGTATAGCGCGACGCTGGAAATTTGAATTTCACGAGAGAGAGAGAGGCTTATTCCGTTACGGACCTGCTGCTGCTGCTGCTGCTATGCGTGCTACTTTGAAAATTCACAGTTAGCATATACTGTTTCTTGTCGTTGCATATAGCTATAAGAACCCATACAGCCTGGTATTATGCCGATATGTAGCTGATTATGCGTGGAATAATAATTTTAGCACTTGCCACGAGTGCGAGAACATGAAAACAAAACGATTCGTTGTATGAAAAAAAGTGATATAGGTAAGGATATTGTTGTCAGCGGGTTTTCATTCCAAGATCCATAGGAACCGCTGACTGCGGACAAATTTTTCTTTTTCGGTTTGAATAAAAATGTAAACAAATCGTAGCAACGCCTGCTATGCTGGAAGGGCCGCTCGAAACTCCCCCCCCCCCATTCTGTCTCTCTCGTAGACCTGCTTTCCCTGCTTCCATCGCAGTGGTGAGTATTGATTCTCACGCTCGTAGCTGCACGCCGTATATACCTGTTATGCGATGTAAGCAGAGGCCGCTCGAAGTGGGAAACCGCGCGGATGCAAACTCCTCTCGATCATCTGGTTGCATCGATTGGCGAAAAGAAGAATAAGAAGAAGCCTAGTATAAGTATGGGTATTCGATCCGTTTTGAGGCTGGTCGGGGTCGCAGTTCGTGACCGCAGGGTGAACTTTTGGGGCCGACGCGCATGCGCCCGACTGAACTTGGACCGGTTTCGTTAGCGCTCGCTATAACGACTGTAAACATTGCGAAAGCTATAGTGTGTGTGTGCGAGGTTGTATACATACGCGCGCGCGAGCATAAAGCGAAAGCTTCGAATTGGGCCGCGAACGAAGTGACTTTGAAAGAGTGTTGCGAGCGCGTTTCTTGCACAATTGGTACACTCCGTCGCGGAGGGAATTTCTGACGAGGAGAGCCTGAAAATTGCGCGGTACCGATCGATAAACTTGCATTTTTCACTCGGTTTTTCGGTTACGCGGTTAAGTAGCGACATACTATGTTGTACGATACTCGGAGCGCGCGAGCGCACTCGTATCAACGAGGGGGACCGAGAACCGGAGCAGACGCATCGATTTTGGCGCGCGATTTCCCTCGTGTGCTACTGCTGCTGCCTGCTCTAACGCTCTCGCACAGACAGACGCTATGCTGTTGTGTATATATATGGGTATAATGTGGCGATATACTACACGCAGGGAGCAGAAGACGCGCCCGCACGCTTTCACTCGGCTTCGGGAGCAAAATGTATTCTCCGAAACTCCCTTTCTCTCTCTCACACACACACCCACACAGATGTTCGCCCTTATTCTCATGATCACTTACAGTTTTTAGGAGAGAGTCGTTGCACTGATGCACTCGTTGGACGTCAAAGAACTGCACTGCTCACTCGACGCCTGCTCCGATGCTATTTTCCAAGGTGTATTTATACGTAGAATACAGTCCCGTTCAGTTTTGTATTCGACTTTCCTTTCCGTTCACAGATGCTAACCTTGTTGTTATTTAGGGATTGCAGTGGAACTCGCGTAAAAACGGAGAGACTGCTGGCCTTTCTATACACGAAAGCGTGGTCGAACGAACGAGAGCTGTGCTTTTTGCAATATAACAAGAATAAACGAGAACTGCTGGCTAAGTATAGAACGTGTAAGCGTGACACTCACGATGTGACGAGTCGAGCTGCACTAAACCTACCGCCGCGGCGTCGCTTGGGTTTTATAACGGAGCTCCGTTGGGAGAGCGCTCTGACTCGGGGTGGGGCAGAAAGAGAGAGAGAGAGAGAGAGAGAGAGAGCGCGTGCTCGTCGAGAGAGGGGAGCTGCAGACGGCGCTGCCGCCGCCGCCGCCGACGCTCCCTTCCCCTGCCCCGCCCCTCGCCCAGCAGCAGGTCGACAGACGTCTAGAGCAGGACGACAGGGATAAATGTACAAATATCTGTGTGTGTGCGTGTGTCAGTGTGTTGTATATATAATTCTGATATATGATGTGAGAACTGACAGAATGTGGCAACGGACGAAAGTTCGAACGGACGCGCATGCGCAGTTACTACCATAGTGTATGGGAAATCTGTTGGTGCTGGAAATAGAAGGATCGGATTTTCTATAAGTATATATTTCGGGCGACATTTTTCTTTCGAGAACTGCACTCTCAGCTTTTACGAGAATTTAACGAGTTGGACACACGATTTACGCCGGACTCATTAGCTTCGAAATTATTTCCGACTTTGATCCCTCCAACGAGAGAGTGAAAGTCTTCGACTATGGATATAAATTTACTATCGACCGTAATAAAGCCGGCCGTTTATCGAGACGTCGACGGTCAATTAAAATGCAAAAATTTTCGTGCAAGCAATTTGAGGAAGCTCTGCGGACATTCACTGGTGGTATATATGGTTCAAACGGCTTATCTCTGAGCTCTTCGGGAATCGACGAAGAGTCGAACGACCAGATAATATTCCGTGGATGTGCGGGAATTTTTCTTCTACACCCATATTTTGTTTTGAAATAACATACCAGGCGATAAAAACTTGTTGTATAGAAACTTTCCGAGATAAAAGCTCGCGCGATACAGCGTGGCGTCAGATGAATGGCGTTTTTTTATTGTCTATACGGAGTTCAATTTTTTCTCTTTACGCAACGGAATGTATTCCTATTAGGCGAGCATTATCCATACGGAATAATGCGCGTAAATAGAATTATTTATCTGCATTTTCGCTTTTATGAATATGCCGTTGAAAATTACTTTTCGACTGTCTGCTGTATACCTATACAGTAGCACGGTCATCCCAACTAATTTTCAAAGCCTCTAATATATATAGCTATAGCCTCTCATGGCCTCGGGAAAATTCAAGAAATTTTACAACCTATCCATAATTTTGTACACGACAATGAACACTCAAGCTGCTGCGCAGAAGGTTGGGCGACCCCGTTCCCCAATTTTCCTCGCCAGCCGACCACACCTTCCTCTCTCCCATGTAAATTCGCCTAAGCGAAGCATTTTTCGCTATAGAAATAAATACATTTTTTTGGATAAATTTTCTGAATTGCTCATTAAAAAAATATATATATATACATATAAATATATTTCACCTGGAGAAGAAATAGTTAAAAGTTAGAATAATAGTACATTACGATACGTGTGACCTAAGTAGCACTTTTTTGCACGCTCGGGCCCTAACCTCACGCCGTGCCGAAGTACTTAGGTCACGAGTAAGTATCATATAGAATTTTATAGCACAGCCTACCTAAGCCCGCTGTCACGCCTATCCGTGTCATAAGCAGTCCTCTTTTGCACCGTGAAGTTAGCGCACGTGCTATAAACAATTTGTTTAATTCAGAATAATATTTTAAAAAACTGACTTTTTCATAATGTTCAACTTAAAATCTAAGCATAATATGAGAAAATGACAAGAATACTTTTATTTTTTAAATATTTGTTTCAGTTAGAAAAAAAATTGTTTAATCCTCAACTTTTAATTATTTCTTCTCCGAGTGGTACATACATACACACATACATACATACATATATACACAGACACATAAATGTATATTTATGTCTATAGCGAAAAATGCTTCCCTGAAGAGCTATTAATTAATTAATTTGTGCAGAAAACTCAAAAAAGGACAAACGTATTTCTTAAAATTATTTATAACATTAGTAAATATATCAGGTATACGGGAAACAGTATATAGAACATATAAAAAATAGTTTTGGTTAACAAAAATATTTTGCTGGTTGATCTTACAGAGAAGCACCCACATATATGTGTGTGTGTGTATATATACTGCGCCGCCCAAATAATACATAATCTCCGCCAAAGAAATTATCGTCGGGTGGCCGAGGAATGTCACTTGGCCCGCATAAAAATATATATACATAAATTGCGCAACAGCAGCGTACTTGTGTGCCTCGCGCATATTTTTACGTCAATTGTCAGAGCTAGTTTTTTACGCTGCGCGGAAAAGCGAAGACACGCCTGCAGAGGTGCCAGTGACCGGCGGCGACAGGCGACTCGATCAGTCGAACGGCTCGTGCGATCGATGCCATTTAAAAATATAATTATAGTCGTCGTATAGAGGAAACGACGCGTTATATCGACGTAGTCGCATACACACTAGCTATAATATTATACATCGATACGCCGCTGTCGATGCTAATTTAAGTATTTTCTGGGCGTTGAAAGCATAGTTCTGCGAGTAGAGAGTTTGCCTGGATGATTTTGGCTGCCTGAGTGAGCACTTAACGGAAAAAGTGAGAGCTTTCATTCTAAGATGAGCTCAAACACTTTGTTACTCGAATTTTCCACATCAAGGCGTGTAAGCGCTGATTATTTGTTTTCGAGATAATGATTACCAGCTGTTTGCACCATGCAAACCATGTAAGAGATATTGCGATGCGCCGCGCGGCCTCTACGCAGTGAAATTAAAATACTCTCTCGAGCAAACAATTTCACGACATACGGGAAAAAATTAAATATTATACCCGAGTGCAGTATATATATACGAGCACCGGAAATTGGCGAGCTCTTTCTAGCTTGCAGGAAAAAAGATAAAAAAATATACTCGTTCGGCACGTGCAAGGCGATTTCGGTAAAAGTTTGCCGCGAATAGAAAATACATAACGAGTGTATAACGCGTTCGATATTATCCTTGAACGATTGTCTTCGCATTGAATTTAAGATTTTGCGATGGAGTGGAGCTATACACTGAAAACAAATAATTATTCGGTCAGTCAACTCGTTACGTCGCTCGCAGTGAAAATTCAGCGGTGCATCTATGAATAGCTTTCTACCGCTGATCTTTTGGACGCGAAGATAATAAACAAATGGTTTGATAGAAGTCGGATCGCGAGGGGCGTTGCTGAGTCAGCTTTATTTTAGCCGCGATTATTATCCATCAGGTAGCGATTATCCGCTCGTATATAATTGGTTTGGCATTGCAAGTTTACATAAAATCAGGCACAAAGGTTTTATGTCAACAACATTGACATTGCTCGATTTCGAAATAGAAACAAAGAATGTATAATGTGCTGCTCGTTTGCAGTGAGTACAAGTAAACAATAATTATATAAATTAAATATATTGTACAACGACGTTTATATATTATAGTTTCATTCAGCGCGCTTCGCGCGCGCTTCATTATTCTATTTACATACGGTATATTCGAAATTACTCTTTAATAATTCCTTATTTGTATATAAAATATTTTTTTTTTTATTTTGTATTTAAGGAACATATGTTCTAGGAAATAATAAATAAATGTAAATTATTTATTACGTATATAATTCTTTATAAACGTAGTTTTTAACCTGTAAGTTTTGTCTTTGATGATCACCTAAGTAAATTGTTAATGAATCCCAAGATCTAACCCTTGACATTGCTACATATAATTGGCCATGATTAAAAACGTCTCTTCGAAGGTCAATGGCGATTTTTTCAAATGTTTGACCTTGGGATTTATTAATAGTCATTGCAAAAGCCAATTTAATAGGAAATTGTCTTCTTTTAAAAGAAAAAGGATATATGTTTTCGCAGTATAATGTAATACGATTTAAAAATACAATATCATTAGCCTTATCTCCCGTCAAAATTTTGCATTTCAATAAGTGATTAGAAAAATCTATTACTCGCAATCGAGTCCCATTGCACAAGCCTTCATTAATACTTATATTTCTTATAAGCATAACAATACAATTTTTGCGTAAACGTAATTCATAGGGAGGCAAATTGGATGGAGTTAAAGAATTCAAATATTCTGGTAAAATTATTTCATTTAATTCTCCATTATCACAATTTTCAGTACTATCTATACCAGTATAGACATGTTCTGTATTGATATCTAGAAGATCAGTAACTTGTTTATTAATTTCATCAACGTCAATATTTCTTGCGGATAAAATAGCACATTTACTCATTTCTTCAAATTTTGATTCTACGATAAAGTTGCCAAATATATGATGAGCTATATTACTATTCGGTTCCATAATGCATTGTTGAGGTAGAGTTAAGTTATCGTTTGTATCGTTTAACGTTCCATCACCAACTAATATCAAAAAATGTGCAAAATCGACTTCATTTGGCAAAACTCTCATATTAGCAGTAAGATTATACGTTATAAAATGTTTCCACGAATCGCTATATTTAATCGAAAGACTTACTTTTTCACTTCTTGTTCCTCTGACTTGAACAGGAAGAAGTTGTCGAAAGTCTCCACCTAAAATAATAATCTTGCCACCAAAAGGTAAATCATTGTTCATGACAGATTTTAATGTTCTATTAACTATTTCTAAAGCATATTTGGGAGCCATAGGTGCTTCGTCCCAAATAAAAACTGTAGTTTCTCTTAGAAAAGTGCCTTCTTTAGACTGTACTTTAATACTGGATGATGAATCATTAAATAATGGAACTGGAAGTCCAAACGTTTTATGTACTGTCTTGCCATTTGGTAGTAAAGTTGCAGCAATACCAGTAAACGCCATCGAACAAACTTTAATATTTTTAGCTGACAGTAAATTGTATACAGTTGTGTAAATGAACGTTTTTCCGGAACCTCCCGGTCCATTTATGTATATACAATTATCAGTTGTGTAATGGTTAGTATTTGCAGCTTGCAAAATGGTATCAACTATTTGTTTTTGTTGTTCGTTTAATTGTCTATATTGTTGTTGACCCAGTTGTAACATATCTTCTAATTGAGCGTTGTTAATTTCAGATAACGTATTAATTTCTTCTACAGTTTCTTGTACTGTTTGTTCCATAGTAGGAAAATCAGATAAACTTCTACCTTCATTGCATAACAAAGTATTAATATGAGCATATGCAAGTTGATGACTGACGTCAATAGAATGTGTACGCGAAAAATCTTCGGACATAGCATTTTTATAATTAACTATGAACCGGACCGGAACTCGGAACATAGATAGGAACGGTTCGCGAAACCAACACGTTCAGCTTCGTTATTAAATTGATTCAATAAATTGATTGTTTACGCGACAATGTTTCACAATGAATATTTAATATAAGCTTGTTTATTTTTATACATAGTTTATCCTTTCTTAAAAACTGTAAAAACTGTTTTTTTTAATCTAATTTTAATAATTTCAAATTTCGCGCCCTTTCTAACAGGCCATTCTATAGGGCAATACAGGTCACCAATCAAATCAGGTTTTCAGCGGCTTCACTTTTCTCTCATCAATCTTTTAAGGGGGGATGCTGTAAAACCGCATGAGTCAGAATGCTGATTGCGCGGTATAAGAGTACAACTATGTATATTGCAGTGATTATCTCGCAGATGCGATAAAAAACTAATTGATTTTTATGCAGGCACTATGTACAGGAGAAAAATATAGAGACAACCTTGCAATGCCAGTAAAGTATAGAAAACCAAATATAACGACGTTATCATCGAGTCTTGAATTTCAATAATAAACTATACAGAAAACCTACGGACGATTGGAATTTTTTACTCGACGATGACTGGCATATTATCGTCTTATAATTAAGGAAATTCAAAAGGAAATTAAGAAATTAAAATTGTATTTGCAGTCCGTTGTTGTTGTTTCGCAGTGGCAGACTGATAGCCGAGAATCATTAAACATCGCGAGCTCGTTATGTCTCTGCGTATATAGCACATATAGAGAGATGGCGTCGACGAAAATCACCGGTCGTAGGACCTACATATTATATACTACAGTGCTATACAGGCACTAATAGGCGACTCGTTGTAGACAGGTAGTCAGTTAAGGTTTATGTGTCTATAGGGGAAACACGAAAGATCAAGATAAGCGAGACTGCGTCGATGCGGATGCGTGCGAGGCGAAAAAAGTGACCGAGCTACCCGCGCGGTGATATGGCGATTTTGCTCTACTGATAAGATCCACTGCGGTTGGATACACCTTCAGACTGTCGAGCGAGTGTATTTTAAAAAGGAATTTTAAATCTTGCTATACTTGAGTATACGTGAGATAAAACTGTTCTTCGAGCTTTATACAGTATAACATTGTTCATAATATTCAAATTTTCAGGGTAGAAGAACGAACGGAAGGTTCTTTGTGAAACAAATCAGCAAATTAAAGTTAGGCATCCTCTGCATTCAGAGTATATCGATTGCTCTATACGAACCTCGTGTGCATAAGCGTAATTATCACGAGACGTTCAAAAATAGAAATAGTCAAAGTTTGTTTTTTACGTGACCAAATTAATAGCCGGAGACATCATATCGTTAGCCCTTGAAACTATATATACATACACTTTTTCGATCACAATGTATAAACACTCAAGGATAGTGCAGTATTCCAAGATCAAGAAAACGAAGACAAAAAGCACTCTCCACGCGCGCGGCGAAAAAATAGGGAAAATCGACGTCGGCTACGACTTACTTATCGTCGGAAAAACGGAAATGAAAGCTCTTGGCGCGATTCCACATCCCGCCGCAGAGGGTGAATAATCCGAGCTCGAAAATAGATCGATCACATAATCGTTCGCTCCGAGCGCGCGTATCAGATATATAGCGAGTAGCTTGCTTCGCAGTTGCGTGAACTCGCGCTCCTTATTTTATATATATATGTACATCGGAATTGTATCGATTGCAACGTCGACTACTGTCTTACATTCCCTGTTTTCCAGAGATGCGGGGATGAGAGCTGGTGAAACAGATGTTGCGATATGCGTTCTGGCATCGAGTCGATATTTTATATATGAACTTACCTGTAACAGAAAAAAGAGAAAAGTACTGTTAGATATATATATATATATGGTTGATATTCCGATTTATTATTTACATAAATTTGATAAATATAGGCATCAGCTGAATATATTATCCGACAGCCTACATCAATGTAAGAGCACACAATATATTAACGAGCAAGCCATATCGATTATTGTCTATCCGATCGTGATATAAATCTTCTACACCCAATGAGACTTGTTTCTCTTTCACTGTCTGGAGAACCTTTCCTCGAGATCTCAAAATCCATCCCAGAAAAAATCCTCTCAACATCAAAAGCGGCTATAGCATAAGTAATACCATATCAAAGAACAAAGGAGACTCGTGTATATACGGAGGTGGTGCCTTGACCCGGTTTAGCGATTTTTCGCATCACCGCGGCCGCGCGGATGGATCAGCTGCCTGCCTTATCTTTCGCAATCGAACGCATGCTCGCGTATACATGTGCAGTCCGCTCTCTTTTTCTCTCTTCATTCGCGTCATCGCCGTCGCCAACACAAAGCCGCATCGATGAGCCGACGCTTATTGTTATGGTTATACACTTTAATCGATTTTCGTGGATCACACAACAAACCGCGAGCGATAACAAGCAGTACATATTAGAGTAATAACGCTTCGAGGGGGGTAAAAAATTGTTATTCCCGCCGGCGACAACAACGAGTTTGCTAATCGCGCGGATATACACGCGGAGAGAGGCGCACCGTGTGTTTTTGACAATTCTCGAGAGCCGGCATCACGCCAGTCGTTCCAGCGGCCAATCAAATTTAAGCCTCTTCTCGCGCTGGACTTATTATCGGAGCTTTTTTTCTTCTTCTGCTTGTTCGAGGCGCGATTAGATCGTTTCGCGAGAGATATTCATAATGGAGAAAAGCAGCAGTTGCTCCGTTGTTTGCTTTGGGAGGTTTGACGTACGTATATTTGTAATATCAGCAAATTTTAGTTTGTTTTCACGGTGTGTATAGAGTTGACGGTCGGTGTTGCGATAAGTAGGTTAATTCGATTTTATGTTTGGATTCCAGTGATAGAATTATACTCAATTTTATCGTTTATTACGCTCAATAGAGATCTATAAATGATCAATCGCAATGCTTTAATCATGTTTTTACAACTGGCTCGGGAGAAAGTAAACCAAAATCAAAGGCACGCGTGAAGATATTCATCGCATATATACATATATATTTTTTTTATCTACAGCGTCTTTCTACTGCATGAGTCCCCAAATCATCAAGCTCGCGAACGGATCAGCGAGATGCCGATCGACTGTATGACGTACGTCGTATATGATTCTCGGCGCCGCGGTTTATCTCATTTTCTATTTAAGCCGCTGCTCCGCTGTTTGCTGCGAGGGAAATTCATCACGAGATCACGAGCCAAATTCGCAAACGAAAGTCGACGCGGGTATATATTATAAGCCCGACTAGACGCGGTTTTATCTCTGTACACTCGGAGCCGGGGGATAATAAATAACACGTGCGACTATGATTGTTTAAGTGCGAATGATTTATTCTCAGGATATAATTCGAGACTGTCGCCAAAGGGATCGGTATAGTTTGGCACACGCATTAGTCAAGTCTGTTTTATACGTTATATGTTATACACAGCTGAGATTTTTATTGAATAAGCAGAAAACTTATATATAAAGATTAAGATCCTGTTCGAATAAGTTCGATTTTGATATTTATGTATGATCGATCAAATTATTTATCCACATTAAGTATAACATTATTGATAAAATGTAACGTTATTATAATATCCTTGTAATTTACGATAATGCGCATTTCCTCTTCGTAGTCAAAATATTCCAACGACAAGGGACGATCGAAAAGCTACCGATAATTATGCAAGCACCACCCATGCTATAACCGCAAATCGGTTTGAAGCTTTGGACGAATTTTCACGACCACACAGCGCGCATTTTATTCACGATTCCCCGTAGTTTTCGTGTACGAGACAACGCGCGAGGCTCGTGAATAATGAAAACCGGGTAAAATAAATCAATTCGAGTTTAATATATAATTCATGCACGAGGACTCGATTCAAGGTCCACGGCTGATCGAGAAAGTCGATATTTTGTATACACGTTTTCGAGCGCGTTGTTGCTACGCGCGGATCGCTATCGACCTGATAACGATTTTTATTAATTTGAAATAACTCGACCTTTTCACGAAAATATCGAATACACCTCTATAATACTAAATGACACATATATATTTGTCCAGTCGCAACTCAATGTCGAATCTAGTTCTCTCGGTCTAGAAAACTCATCGTAATACAACTCTCTCAAACCATATCTGCATAATTCACACAAAACGATTTCTCATCATCGCGCCATTACAGCGCGTGCATAGCAATCATCGTCGATCATGCTCTCTTACACTCTTATATACGCAGCTCCAATAATATATACGCAAACGCAGTATAACTTATCGAGAAACGCTTATTCTCTTTTTGTCGAGTCGACAAACACATTCATTTTTTTCGTCCCTGCGAGGCGATTATCAGCAGCGCGGCAATTTTCAGTACTATCTTTCTCTCTCATATATATATATGATTTACATGCGAGAGGCACGAGATAGGATCACGTGAATGTGCCGCGAGTCTCGTGCTCTCGAACGCATGACTTTTCGACGCCGACCTTGTCTTACAGTCCAAAAAGGTGGCTCTATCTTGTTTGATTCGGCCAGGATTGTGACGACGACGATTGCCTCGCCTCGCCTCGCCGTCGCCGCATGCGATTCGCTGCGATTATAGACGCGATGAGGTATCGTAAATCTCGGCGAGTTTGCTCAAGTGACAAAGCGCTACTATCGCGTCCCGAGGAGTTTTTTTTTCCTTTTTCATCGAAATCGTCGCCGTGATTGTGTAACATTTGAGGAGTCGCTCTACGTATACCAGTCGGTTGTTCCGTACGATTTTTCGACGACTGGAACGCTATGTATAATGTTGTGACTACAGTGATTTTTGCACAGATGGATCATCGTAGACGATTTAATCAGAGCGTGAGTTCTATAAATGCATCGATTATTCAATTCCAGAATTTTATTCGTGTTACGAGGAAATTCACTGACAATGAGCTTATATCTTGGATAAACTGATCCTTTAATAAGAAGCCCCTCATGATGTAAGCCGCAGTGATTCATTTGATCCCAGAACGCGAGATTTTTCAAAGGAATTCTTCAATTAGAACTCGAAAATCTCGTGAAAATCGAGACGGTCATTTCGGCCTTTGTGTATCATAATACGCAGCGACGTTCGGTACGTTCTGAAATACGCGATGAATCAAACTAGATCTCACTGGTTTAGGACGTAACTCGTCATCCGCCATTGTATAAAACATAAAACTATTCGAGCAAATCGACGCGATATATTGATTTGCGCACTTTTCAAAGTGTCTAATTTTTTTCCTTTTCGGAAAAACGCAAATTTGAATTTGTAATTGTTTCTCTGGAATTCTCTTCAATTATAGCTGTTTGCTAGTTCGCAACGTTGAGCAGCTGAAAAGATAAATATTATTTTTCTTGCTTGCATAGCTCTCGGTCTATATATACCGCGAACAAAAAAAATGATGCCTTCTTTTTTAGACCACGACGAGAACCGTCATTTTGACACTTTTGCGCACCAATAAAAGCCGATTTGGCGAGAAATTCAAACAAATCCGACGTTTGTTTTCGCTGAAACACTATAACCGCGATGTCATCATCATCGCCGGCTTGCCCTTGAGCGAAGCTCGCTACGCGAGCTTTGAAAAAAGCTCGGGACGAGCTTCGCATCACAACAACGCGCGAAAAAATAAAAGAACCTTGTCCCAGACCGCTGCGCCGTTGCTATACGCGTCGTTAAATCGTCGTTAATAATTTCCAGACGACGCTCGAACTTTTTCGTTTTGGCACAAAAAGCGTCTCGCAGTAGCTATGCTCGTATTTTCTCGCGCAACGACGAGTACCAGTATGCGTAATGTCATATCGAGCTTGCGGCAAAAATGACAAATGGAAGTTCGCGGTTGCGGTGCCTGGTTTGTGGAAAAAACCTTGCGAGAAAAATGCCTAGTTCGACAGATTGGTATATACCGGTTATAACGCGTCCGCGTTAGCTCCCGGGAATTTTGAGGCAAGTTTTAATTGACCGGACCTCGCGCTATAAACAAACCGTTTAACTGCCGTGATAATGGTGAAAAATTATTTTTTTATGAATGACTAAAGCGTCGATACGAAAAAGCTGTTTGCCGTCGGCTGTTTACCACGAAGATCTATTAACGCCGTAGCGCTTCTACTTTTTTCTCGGTAGCGCAATTTTTTGAATAAACTTCGTTGCAACGCTGCAGCCTCTGGACCATCTTGTCCGCTTCGATGACCAGCAGCCTGCTGTGACCTCGAGTGAGCGGGCAACCTCTTTCTCCCCCCCCCCCCTCTCTGTCTATTTAACCCAGTCCACCGAAAAAGCGAAGGTTCGATCAGGGACGATCGCTAACGAGGCGATGGCGATCGATCCGTGCAAGAGCCTTGGTCGCGCGCAGAAAGTTCCTCGCCGCATCATAAATCCAATACGATTGCGCTGGAGCTTTTGCGCGATGGTTCTATATAGAGCTTTCGCATACAGTTTTGAGGAGCAAAGCTCTAAGCTGTACGAGAGCAAGGATTTTTAAAATCGTTTTATTGCGCGCAAGGCTACGCGATCGATCGTTGGATAATGATTGTAAATGGAATAAGGATCGCTGTGAAGCGTAAGGTTTAGCAGGCGAGTATTCTTAAGTCATTATGAGAATATAGAGAAGCTTCGCGCTTATGCAACAGAGAGAAACGAGTAGGCGCGATGGGGTTCCTCATGAGAATGCCAACGAAGCGTGCACCGCTGTATAATCCATTGTACGTATAGCCGCACCTGATTAATTACGTGTCGAGGAAACCAATATATATACCTATACCACGTGTTCGCTTACACTCACTTTTCTTTAGAAAGTCGTTTCCAAAGTCGAAAATTAAAAGTACCCGCCGCTCCGTGCAGCAGCTTTCCTCGATGAAACTTCGATTTCGAACTTCTAGCGGAAGCTGGGAAAACCTTCTATGTACCTGTAAATAATATACACAACTCGACGTACGAAACAGTCATATTGGAATTATAACTTGTGTGAACAGCACACACGCATACATCTTACGCAATGTTCAATTTTCTACAAACGCGAAAAATTGCGCAATAAGAAAACAAAGCGACCTCACGATTGTAGTCGAGCAAAAAAACGAGCGACATACCCGAGTGGAAATACAATCGGCCATTGCGCATAAACGCCGGAGAAATTTGATTTATAACTGGAGGCGGCGAGTAAATAGTAGAAAAACTGCGGCACAAGAAAAGCAAGGCAAAACAAAGCTTGCGCGTGCCTATAGGGACATTTGATGCAGAATATAGCCATGAGGGCCCTCGTTGCACGCGCGCTTGTGGTTTCAAGGTCCTTTCGTGACTTTTTTTTTGCTGTTTTGTCGTAATCACATTGAACTAATCCGAAGATGCGAGATTCCGTTGCGCAAACTTAATTTCGTTCGGTTACAGGATAAATGATGGCGACTCGAAAGAAAGTTACTTTGGTTTGGCTTCGAAAATATATATATCTTGATATACTGCAAGATGATACGCACAATTGAGACAATGTCGTCTCTATACGTAAGACGTACACTGTTCTTGTAAAAAATATTTATATACAGCATTTTACGAGATGCATATCCAACTCCATCTTTCAATTCTGAGTAAAACCTTGAAGATCCATCAAATAGTTGATATTCAAAAACTCTCCAATCTCCATCTCATCTCTAAAGCCATACCCACGTCAGTGTAATCCTCAAAAAGGTAGACCCTCGAGCTTTTTCCCATGCACCGTGAGCTGCTCTCCTTCGCCTCGTTCTCAAACAAACCGCCGTCCTATATACCCCAGGAAAATCGAGATAAGATTGACCTCGCCGGTAGAACTTTGAACCGTGTCGATGTATATAACAGCTGGTCGCGCCAGTAGTCGGTGGAAAAAAGCCGACGGCGCTAAACGTGCCGATACCGGAAACTCGCCAAGTTGTATAATCCGTGAAGAAATTAGACGCGGCGCGCAGGCATTATGTCATATAATGTGCAGCGCAGCCTCGAGACAATTTGGAAAAAAAGGTGCGAAGATAGCCCGGCGTGGCGTATTGCGGACTTGATATTCGCATACATTAGACACGCGTGGTTTCGATCAATCCGACATTTTTTTAACCACACACTGAACTTCCTGTATGTAATCGATGATCTTTTTCACACACACTATCGGCTAAAAACGATCGCCTGCTGTAACTCGTGCCGGTTCACGAACAATCAGGCATTCGGTATATACTCAACGGCTTCATAAACCAGTGATTCACCGAGTTACTTCTGCACGTAATTAGCCACATAAAGTACAATATAGCGCTGCATTTATCAGAATCCAAAACTTACGCAACCGCGACATCAGCTCGCATTACAAACGGCCGTGCAGCATATAATAAATATTAATGTCCAGCGATATTTTTACCCGATAAACGGTATAACGAATTTCATATTCTTTTAACGACTTCCTGGAGCGCACCTGTCAATTAGAACTAATCGGCAAAACTCCGTAATTTAATTCAAGAGCGTCAACGATTAGCACAATACACCAGCTCAAAGCTAACACATTGTGTTTTCGCATGGATTTACATATAATGGATTCGATCGGCGCATCGATCCGTGGATTCGCGACCTCCCGATTCCTGCCGGAAGGTAAGGCCAAAACCAAGAGATGAACTGCCCGTGGCATCGGAGTAGAGACACAGATGTCCTTTATGTAAGCGAGTGTAGGACACTTCCTTCAATGAATTCGAAACGCGGCACCTTACCTCGGGACCTTGGACTGTTGAACAGTGCCTCATCGCGATTTCTTCATCTCTTTGAACTCGAGAACAGCGGAGACGCGAGTCTAAAGTCCGAGCTACGCAGTTATTCTGCGGATGAAATCATGTTGCAGGGATAAATCACTGGGTTCGTATTAACGGTAAATTGGAATTGTGCGCGATTACGCGATTGTTTCAAGAAGTAGACACCCGAGGATCACGTGTAAACATGAAATTAATGTACATGCGGCGATTCGAGTTTAGCAAAGAAACAAATTCGATATTTGTGAATGTCGTAAATATTAATCGTAAATTATATAGTGGAATATCAATTGGAACCGATAAGCAGCGATATCATATATACTTTTATTGGAAAACAAGAAAACATCCAGTGAGACGTGTACGTAAATATTCATCGGCTCGTAGGATAGAACACAAATTAGTGGAATGTTTATCGGTATATACAGCACTTTTCATCACAATGATGCGAGAAGTATTGCGTCATCACGATGAAAAGGAAAGTTTTTCAAAATATTCTTTGATGTTTCCATCGTGACTTCGCAAATTCTACTCGGACGATGATTCTTCTCTGAAGCATATCCACATTATATGAAAACATGTTACCGCACCAATCAATAGATTGTACCAATAATATACAAGGATGAACTCAGATTCACCAGAACAATCGAAAATATACTCTCCGACGCTCGCAATTTTCTCCGAAAGTTCTCGGCACAAAGAAAAGCTTCGACCCTCGTACCGCATCTCGGTTTACATCTCCGCAATCGCGATAAAAGTCGAATTTTGGTGCGTGCAGTGCGAGCCGAGCTCAAAAATCACGTCGACTTGCTGCGACGTTGCGTTCTAATTTCAGAGTGAACGAACTCGCTCTCCCGGCAAGGTCAGCCCGACGCGATCGCCCGTGAACTTCGAGGCGCTCGTGTTATTGTGTGGTGGATGCTTGTAATTGAGAAGCAGATCAATGCGTAAGGGATGTTGGTACTTTGGTTCAAAGTGGTAAATTCGATGATTGCGTGTATATGCTTTGTAGATGTAATCTTTCGTGCTGTTAGTTTGGTATTACAATGCTGTATATAGCTATTGTTCGTGATACTTATGTGACCTCACTGTATTTAGAATCGTTCCAAGGCCTGATGCGCGCATGCGTCGTAGATTAATGGCTGGTCTATTTTGTCTCAACAGGTCCTCACGCGCACACGGGAGATTTATATCTCGTGCAGGTCGGCGTTTCTTTGCGTGTAACAGCGCGTTTAAAATAGTTTCTCGTAAAATGTAAATCGAGCGCGTTTCAAGATCAGAGCGCGAGTGGTGAAAGTTCAGATCAGTCCGAGGAAGATCAATGATCGATTCAACCGTCAATAATCTTCAGCTCACGTGAGTCAACGCACCGTTAAATCATCAATATGTTCCGACAAAACTGCTCTCTATCTTTCGACACCAATGGAGAATATGTTCGAAAATTCACGGGGACGATATCTCCATTGGATGAAGCGACCCGAGCTCGTTAAAATAGACGGGCGATGCGTATTTATTCAGCAGTTTTCAGGAGAAAACGACGAAAATATTGATCGTCGATCTCCGTTCCATGGAGATACATTAAGCGACTTTATCGTTTGTTTTTCCGTCTTTATGTGCTTTGCGATGCGGGAATAGCGCTTTCCACAAAAGAATGGCGTAGTATTATATACCGAAGAGAAAATATACTTCTTTTGTTTAATGATCTTATCTTACGCGAGAGTGTGCATTAATTGCTTCTGTAATTATACACTAGCTATCCGCTGACATTCTTCCAAAATCGAAGACTCGCTGTGTCGATAAATGATATTACTCAAGATTAAACTGGTGACAGATAAGTATACATCTTATCTCATGAAATTCATCTTTGGTACGCGAAAGCACAACAGTGATTGTCGGATTATACATACAGTTACCGCAAGTGAAATTCACAGCCATTATCGAATATACTTGCCTATGATAATCTAATCGAGAAATTCCTATTAATACAAAACATCGCGAATTCCCGACTTTCGTCATCCTCTGTCAATGATCTTTCACCAATGCTGACGTTTCCATGCGAATCCCAAAAATAAGCTGACTCTCGAATGCAACGCAGTCGACTCATCTCCATCAGAGCGAAAATAACCAGATTTAAATTTGAATTCGTGTTTTGGTCGCTGATGAAGAGCATTGTGCATTGTGGAGTTCTTTTTGGGGCGTCGCTTCGCGCGCAGGATCCTGATGTTGACGAAACGCAGTTGCTCTGTTACGTGGCTTTCCGTAACGGATTCTCCCGTCGTTGTTTTCTATGTGGCTCTGCATCACATGTTTTTCTGCGGAACCTGCGTATTTATCATAATAAGTAGTATATTTTTCCACACATAAACACAACACCGAGTCTGTGCAAAATCTACGAACGTGAGCAGTTGTTACAACAACGGATGAGAAACTCTATAAATCAGTCGATATACTTACATTCGTGTCAGATCTACGTTTAAGAATATCACCTATAATTCATCAACGCGATCTGAGAAGCCACTACGATTACTATATAAACCGCAGCCAAAACTTCGCGTTATACCTGCTCTACGCCGATGCTGTACTGAATGACAATGGGCTTCAGCTACGTTTGCGCGGTGATGATGTCTTTGCGAAGTGTATGCATAAAAAAAACCTCGCGAAAAAGTGCGTTGAGGCCGTCCAGTTCTTCGCTTCCGCGAAAGCAAACACACAAACAGCAAGATATGCGTAGCAGATGAAGTGCGGATTGCGTATGCGAAAATAGACGCTGGACAAAGAAGCCGAGCCTCGAGAGCGTTAAACGCTGCGCAGATGTAAAATGATTTCTTTTCTACCCCGCGCTGTGCTGTATCGCGTTTATCGCGGAAAAATTACTATTCCATTACTTGTGAATGATACGATAGCGGAGAAGCGCGGAAGCGAAAACGTCTATTGCGCGGGGAAATAAAATTGTCACAAAGGGATGACGAATATAGAGACAGTGTTGCGGATAATTATGCGGAGTAGCACAACGTACACACACGATGTGCGCGTATATAAGAAAAATTGCCGGTGCGTGTCGTCGAAGGGTTGAAGTTATACGCGGAAGTGAAATTTCTTTGCGACGCTACATTTTTTGTTATGCACGAAACGAAGTCGAGAAAAACGTTATGGAAAAGCGAGGAGATATACGCCGACGCAATTATTCATTCGTAATTGCGATGTGGAAGCGGACATTTTCCCTCGGCGTCGCTATTATATTATTATACCTATTTTCAACGTCAAAGATATTGCGAGACGAGGGGGAGAAGGAAAAAAACTGACGTGGCGACTTTTGCATAGCTAATTCGCGCGCGAGATATACTTTGTCGCGAGCGCGAAAAGCTGTAGATTTAATAGCCCTTATTATCTGTTTGGAATATGTACATATCTGAAAATAAACTCGAGCGCGAGTTTTTTCACCTCTCGATGCGGAGTTTCATTTTATCTCGAATAATAATAATAATAATAATATTTTTTATATTGTGCAATAATAAAAAAAGGGTGAATATCTACGTGATATTCTTAGATCATATCCCAAATAACCACATCGATGCAAGCAAATAACGATGCGATGAAAAATGCTGCATTTTATTTTTTCCGATTCCCTGCAAGCCGCGTTTTTGCCGAAGATGCTTGCAAATCGAAAACAGTGAGCATTATATACGCACACTATATTCGTAATACCTGATGTCGAGCTTTGACAAAGAATGTGATATGACGTGTCATCGAAATCGTGAACCGGAATAAAGCGATGTGTAATTTTATCAACAAGCTTTGTTGAAGATTTAATTATACTTACTGGAAATTCTATATACCGTCAAATCGCTTATAATAATTGAAATCACGTATAAGGCACAAAATTCAAATATTAATAGAGCTTAATTTTACTTTAGAATATATAAGTAATGCAGTTTAATTAATAAAACACAGGTGCAGGGTAACTTTGCTTTACGAATAGTGACTGGCCACTGGCCAAAACACTTTTTCTTTTATTGTATGTCTATTCTTACTGCCATGGCAAACGTTACGTATAAAATATTAACAAAACACCAATTCGCTAAGTTTAATAAAAATAAAGTAAACAGCATGATGATGTGCGAAAAAAGTTCGATCAACGACAGAGCCGTGTATTGTGATATGTATATACGTGTGCTATACGTCAAGCGCAAAATGCGCAGTTGCAAAATTTCGTTAATAAATTCTTAGAACTAAGACCATGTCTTGATTTATTGAGAAGCCGAGGTGAGCAGACTTGGCCTACCAAAGATCCGCGCGCATGCATAAGTTAGATATCTTGCGGTTACTCGGTTGATATATTGGTAATTGCGGGTCTTGCATATGGCTAAGGGTAAGGAGTCAGTTTTTGACTTCGACTTTCTTTCGGTTAATTATTAACAAGCGCAGAAGCGTGGAAAAACGAGAAATCTCACGCAGTTCTGTTAGATACTTCGAAGTGTAGTTTGCGAGAGATTGACACCGAAAATCCGTCTGTTCGACGATTATAACTCATATAATACACAAAGTTGGCATTTGATCAAAATCAAAGTAGTGTGCAAAACACCGAAATGAACGAGGATATAGCACCAATACCATTTCGCATCCTTAAATGTTGCGGCTGGTGGCGACCACTGAGCTGGTCAACCTGGCGCCGAACAATCTACAGCTGCTTTACGGCTCTAATGCTCACTCTTCTGGTCACCATTACGCTGACAATGTTGATAGGTGTGACACAGATGCCCGTCACCGATGATCTTTTCGCTGAGAACGTGTTCCTCATGTTCGCCTTGATCAATTCCATGTTTAAGGCGACGAACGTTCTCTTATCCAGGAGGAGATTCATTAAGATGTTGAAAATTGTTCAGGACACGAGGTGGCGAGATCTGAAGAATAATGAGGAGATTGAGATTCAGGACCGATACAGAAAGACCATTAGGTTTGTGATGTAGTGCATGTCGTTTTAGCGTAGCGGTTATCGTAATAATATATAGTGTTTATTGTAACGTTTTTATTCATAAATATAACGTTTATGCGATAAAAAATATAAATAATGATTTCATTCGATGACTGGTTTTCTGCGGTGTTGTAATTCCATGGAATGCTCCCTTTTTAGAATTTTTTCGAGTTTTTTTCATAGTACGATGGTTGTTTTCTCCCTTCTTCAGCGTATATATGCGTAATCTCTCGATACTTTTTAGACTAACACATTCAGTGCACTAAAATCTCAAAAAGTGCATTAAAAACATACTAAACCTCGTTATACGAACGTTTCCTTCAGAAAGATCAGTGTTTATTTTACAACTGCAGTCTTCATCGCGATAGCGCTGCGAGTAGTGGCACCTCTGCTTGACCTGAGCGGCGAAATAAAACTCCCAGTGGATGCTTACTGTCCTTGCGACATCCGTCATTCAACCTGTTACTGGACTCTGTATTGGCACCAAGCGTTAGGCACTGGTGTGGCAACTTTGACCCACGCAGCTAAAGATTGTCTCATCTCGGCACTGCTGTTGCAGACATGCGCTCAGCTGGAGATCCTAAAAAACAGACTACTCAGCATCCCCGATGCGTGCGTTGAGGCCAGAAACAAACCAGGACCAGCAGATCGGGTGCAAAAACTTGGGCAGAAAATGATTGGCGAGTGCGTTCGCGATCATGAAAGTATTTTCAAGTAAAGTATATCATTAGATTTGAGTATTTGATAAGCTAAGTGATATTGATGTATAGTGATTTTGAGTGGTTATAGGTTTGCAAAAATTCTGAATGACAGTCTCAATGTCATGTTGTTTGGACAGATTGCTGTAACCATACCAAATTTGTGCCTGAGCATCTATCTGCTGTCCACGCAGAAGATCGCAAGCATGGACTTCATGATGACTACCCAGTTCTTTTCTGCAGTCGTTATTGAACTCTTCTTTTTCTGTTGGTACGGCAACGAAGTCACCTTAAACGTAATGCTAGAGTTGTTGATAATGTTCAGTTCCCAAGAAAATATTTTGCATCCACGAAAAATCTCTTGCTTGTTACAGAGTTTAGATGTTGAGAATGCGATCTCCGAAATGGACTGGACGATTCTATCAACCAGCTCCAAAAAGGACTTGTTGCTGATGATGGTGCGTACATCAAAACCGATTCTGTTTAGAGTTGAGCCAATAATGAACATGAATATTGATTCATTTTTAAGTGTGAGTTTAAATACATTAATATATTCTAGAAAAATTTGGAAATTTTCACAGTTATATGATTATGGTTTTAGATAATGAAAACATCCTACTCTGCCTTCAGTGTTTTACAGTCTACTGGTCATTGACGAATGTGTATTAAATAACTATAAAAGTTGAACTATTTAGTACCGAAGAACAAATTATTTTATTGCTAAAAATGCGAAAATAAATATTTCTCTAAATAAAATGCCACTGGAATTTTCTTTACACGTTTACATGTTTTATTTACGCATACTGGTATTTGACTTTTTACCTAAAAATAGGAGATGCTACGCATACGACCGAAACGCAAGAAATAAAAATATTAACTGGTACTTAGCAACGTCCATCTAAACAACGCTAAAGTGCGCAGTCGCGTGTAAACTAGTTCTGGTCTTTACGAACATGTAGCAAATGTATACTTTTAATGATGTAATTATAAAAAGATAAAAAATTCAGATCACGAAGACACGCTGCGTATCGTGGAAGTATTATAATTCTTGCAGGGGTATATGGAAAATGACTAATTATCTATTTTATCGTAATTATTTAGACAATCAATGTGGTTTATGTCAATTATATTATTGCTGTCCGTTATGGTAGATTTATGCGTAAGATAGACACTCACAAGAGTGGGGATGCCATCAATATCAGTTGGGACTGAACTTTCCCGGCGTTTCAATCAATGTAAATCTTTGCTCTGTAAATAGAAGTGTGCATTTTCAAGCTCATGAAGAATTCTTTCGAAAAGTACAATGAAGTTTCAAGATAGCGTTGAATACCAACTTTTACCTATACCGTTTATGGTTCTAACGATTTGCGGAACATGGTATCCAGAAAGTTGGCCAAACGATAAAAAACGTATATACAAATGTGTCACGGCACTGCTAGTGTGTTTGGGGATCATACTCTTTCTTGAAATGCTCGTATATATTATTGCTACAAGTGGTAAAGATAACGTCGACTTAGAGAATATTTTTGCAGCCATAGCCATTGCAAATGGGCTTTATAAAGAAATTAATTTACTTTATCACAGACCAAAATTGATAAATTTTATTTCTAATTACACAAAAAATCAATGGAATAAACCTAACGATTATGAAGAAGCCATCATTAATTTAAATACATTGTCTGAAACTAGGTTGGTAAGCAAGAAATTATGTATACGAATGAATAATATACAATAAAATAAACAAATATATCAATCAGAATCTTTTTACAGATATGTATCATATGCGTACACGGCATTTATTATAGTATCAATCGGCTTTAGATCTATAATACCAATATTAGAATCTGGAACATTTATAATTTTACCATTAGATGCATACTATCCCTATAACACAAACAATTATATAGCATTTTCTTTGACATATTTCCACCAAATTATTAGTGGTGTTACGCTTTCTTGTATGCATATAGGTACCGACACTTTATTCGTAGGATTGCTTTTACAAATGAATTATCAACTACAGATTCTTAAGTATAGACTTAAACAATTGGGGAATTTCACAGTTCATAAAAATAACACTGAAACAGTAAAAGATAGGGAATTATTCACGAAGGCCAAAATTTCTCAACTAGTTCGCGAACATGAGAATATTTTTCGGTAAAGGTTTCGATACTTATAAGCTTTGTTTTTGGATATATATATATATATTTGTTTATTTCTTTAGGTTTGGATATGATTTACAGAAAACGTTCAAACCAATACTCATGGCTCAAGTAATAGTAGCTGGGCCATGTGTTATTATAAATGTTTATTTTCTTTCGGTTTATACTGACAGATTAAATTTAAAATACTTCATGACTTTCTTTTTTTCGTTAGTAGCACTAATGGAAATTTATATGTTCTGTTGGTATGGCAACGAAATTCTTTTAAGTGTAGGCATACTCAACTTTATGTTATGAATAAATTACACAGCGTAAAGTTTACTCATATAAAAGAGAAAATTTGTTTCTTGTTTACAGAGCAGTGATGTTGGTTACGCTTTATACGAATGCAATTGGTTTGTTTTGGATCAGTCTACAAAAAAAATGATCCTAACAATTATTACTCGATCATCGAAGACACTTTTAATATCAGCTGTCCCAATAATTCCGTTAAATATCGATACCTTTATAAAAGTAAGTTTCAAATTAATAATAATTAACTATATAGATATTACATTCAATATTTCAATTTTCAGATCATGAAAACGTCATATTCTGCGTTTAATCTTCTTCAACGTACCGCGGCTTAATGAAAGTTTGAATAAACACATTTCAACGCAAAATGTGGAATATACTTTCATGGTAAACAATAGTTGTAAATATTTTGTACTGTGTTTTCAAATAAATCTAAATTGTTTTGTTGTAATACTAAAAAATATATTAATAATATTAAATACTTCCAATTTTGTAAAAACTGGATGTTTTAAAAATTGTTAACGTAAACGTATGACCATAATTTTTGTGTTATAAATAAGTAATACATTTTTCTACATATAAGAAACTCTATTATGAACGAATCGCGATGCTTAAATTATTATTTAGCCAGAACAAAGATAATTTTCAATCCATCGTCAATCTGCCTGAACATTATTGGAAGAATAGTCAGTTCAAAAACCATTTATTGCTTTACATTTGCCGTTTCCTCAGTCTCTTGTAAGACTATATTATTATTAATTTTTCTAATAATTGATTTATTTATTTATTTATTTAATAATTGATGAACATTAATATTGTAAGTATTTGCAAGTCAGACTTCTAATGGAATTTTGCAAAAGATAATACTTATTTCATTCGTGAAACGTTTAGGACATTACTTGAATTACGAACGTCTTCATTCACCAAACGAAAAAGAAGGGATGGTCGATTGAAGTAGCCAAACATATTATGAGGTTTGTAGTAAGATGATAATCTAAAATTTATTTTTAACTGACTTATCTAAAATTTTAAATAAAAGAAAAGTTGCAATTATTTATTCTGAATTAATGACTGGAACATTTGCGTTCAACGCTATTTCATCTGCCGTTTCACAATATTATATCCGATATGACATCATAAGATAGCTATCAGGTAATGCCTGGCATCCATTCTCAATACAAATACAGTTTAACCTCCGGATAACGTACTTTCATTTAGTTAATCTTGGATCTTCGCTAATTATTGTCCACATTGGCTTATACCCTTTTAGTTGGATTGTTGCAAGTAAATATATTGAAACAAAGAATCACATTTGATATTCTTACTGCAAAACTACTTAATGATGATTAATGATTAGAACGTTAAAACAAATTACATTTTCAATTGCATACATTATTCTAATGAACCTTGAACTTTTATAAGAATTATAAAATATATCATATTTATATTTAATGTTCTCTAGCAAACATGAAATATACATTAATATTGATATGAAATTATAAAAATTATAATATTTTACAAAACATAATTGCACTACTTTATTTTACAATTAAATTTGTTGCTTTTCCTTTTATAAAAGAATTTAGACAAGACTTCCAATGTCCACTACTAACGTTTATACATGAAATGTTATTTGCACTAGAGACCGAATACAACTGTTTACGAAACAAAAAAAAAGATACGTTGAGAAGGACTAGAGCGCAGTCGCAACACTATTTGCAAACGAAAATAGGTACATAAATTATTTAATGCACGATAAACGTAATTTATCGTCATATAGAATAAAAGATTATGCAAGCTTCTGGAATAAAACAATTCGTTATACAGCACATACCCTTCAGAATCTTTTATTTGACTTACTAAAACAGATAATATTTCCGCAATGTTCATAATTTCTCTTAGGCGTATTAATAAAAAATTAGATCGACTAAAGAAATATAGTGGGGGAATAGGTCTTCTCAGTTTTGATAGTTTCGCTCTAGAGTTTGGTAATATTACAACCTCAATGTAACCTTAAGTGACAGAAACACATAATGTATTTAAAATTGGCCAGCATACTTGAAAGTAATATTGAATACGAATTATTGCCTTTGCAATTCGTCGTTTTAACAGTTTGGAGTATTTGGTGCCCAAAAGATTGGCCACCTAGACTAAAAAATATGAACATAATACTTTTTACAATTATTTTCGTTTTAAACTTTATAATGTGTACTGAAATGCTTATTTATTTCATTTTGAGCATCGGTACAGTGCAGTTCAAACTAACAAATTTCTTTTTTGTAAGTGCGTCTATAACTGGTGTATATAAATCATTAAAAATTATGAAAAATCGTAAAGTCATAAGACATTTCGTAAGAAATTATTTTAATTATCAATGGTTGAAATTTAATGATATTGAGGAAACTGAAATACATGAAAAAATCAATATAAGAATTAGGTTTGCACGCCAATTTGCAATACGAATATTTTATGAATAAAAACCTGTCTAATATTTGTATAATTTTGTGTAGACATGTTACTATTACTTATTTTATATCGATGATATGCATCGTTTTGATGAAAGACTTAGGACCAATAGCAGAATCTGGACTTGTTGTTCAATTACCAGTAGATGGATGGTATCCGTATGATATCGAAAATTCTATTTGGTTTAGCATTACCTACATTCAACAAGTTATACTTGGTTCTTTTGTTATATGTGCACACGTTGGAATAGACACACTTTTTGTTGGGTTGTTACTGAAAATGTTGGGTCAAATAAATATTTTAAAGCATCGGTTACAAATATTAGGAAATTCGCTAAACTATAAAATGACCAACCAATTGGAGTCATTTCAAATAGCGCAAAAACGGTTGATTGTAGAATGCATATATCACCATAAACGCATTTACAAGTAAGTTCCATGAAATATAACATAGTATCTGTAATTGTATGCAAAACATAGATTTTATCAATTCCATAAATTATCAATGGCATTTTATTAGGTTTGGAGAAGATCTTAACGAAACATTTCAAGAAATGCTCATTATTCTAATAGTATCTTCTTTGCCAAACATTTGTATTAATATATATGCGTTATCATCTAATTTAAAAAATGTAAACATGGATTACATTGCTACTTTTTTTTCTACTACATCTGCGTTTATACAATTTTTTATTGCGTGTTGGTTTGGTAATGAAGTATCTTTAAATGTAAGTTTTTAATAGAATTCATGTAATTATAATATAAGTTAAGTATTTTAATATTTTAAACAAATTATTTTAGAGTGTCGAAGTACGAAATGCTGTTTATACGATGGATTGGAGCAAACTTGATACATCTACACAGAAGCTTCTTATAGTTGTTATGGCCCGATCACTAAAACCAATTGAGTTTTCAGTCGGGCGTATTATTCCAATGAACGTTGATTCATTTTTAAGAGTTAGTGTAGTCATAATTCAACAAAATTGTCAGATATAAAATCAAAATTTACAATGAATAAATCAACATTCTACTGACTTTCAGATTATCAAGGCATCTTATACAGCATTCAATCTTCTACAACAAACAACAAGCTAGTAGCAATGTAAGCAATTGACAATTCTTTAAAATTTTAAGAAAGGATATCAACGAGAGATTGCATATACCACTAGAACATAATATTTTTGGTCACTTATAATTTTATAATAAAATATAGCACGGTTTAAAAGTTTATTATATATGAAGCTAAAAATAGGAAGAACGCGGAATTTATAATTTTGCTCTAAAATTTGATTTGGGCGACAATATAATAATAGCTAGTGGTTTTTTTTATGATATTAGTACTGTTTTTATACAATAAAATATTTCAAAATGAAGTAGTGAAAAAAATATAGTACATTTAAAATCTGCACAATATCTTGACAGTTGACCAATAGTTGACAGATGAATGCATTACAAAATTGTGTGCTTTCTTATAATTTTTTTCATCCAACATTTAATTTGTGTTAATTTACACATCTTTCTATTTTATTTTAATGAATAACTTAACACGATTATATAGTCATTTTGTCGAAAACGTTTAAATAGAAATGAGTTACGAATATAGAATGTCACCACACGAACGCCAGTTCGCAACTGTCTATCGTGACAATAAAGGATACTCGCGAGATGCTAGTGCGCAATCGCAATTCATCAGTTTAAAGAAAAATGGGCAATCTAATTTATTTACTTATACGGTATGAGAAAACGTTGCTGCATACAAAATAAAAGATGATTGTAGAGTATGAAAGAGCTTACGTCTACTAGTGTTGCCATAAAAACTTTATTACATGCAATAACTACAAAACGAATGAAAACGTTTGTTTCATATTCTAGCCCACGAACACGTTCTTATTTTCTTTTTAATAAAAAGTTAGTTCAAAGAAGCAACGCAACGAACGCAGTAGGGATAAATGATACACCAGTTTTGCAATTATTTGAGAAGAGTTGAGTTCCGTACTTTTAAATACAGATTGATAAATAGCCTATTTACAAAGGGTCTCCTATAAATATTAGCCTAATAATACTTTAAAATTATGCATAGTGTATTAACGGAAATCGTAAAGAATAATATTGAGTACAAAATTTTACCATTTCAATTTTTTTTATTAACATTTTTGGGAATATGGTATCCAAATAATTGGTCAATAAAATCTAAAACTGCTCACAACCTATACTTTACTTTCATATTTTTCTTAGATTTTCTAATTTGTATAGAGATGTTTATTCATTTTGTATCAAGCTTTGGCACTGAAAATTTTAAACTGATAAACTTCTTTTTTGTAAGCGCAAATATAACGGCAGTTTACAAATCTTTAAAATTAATGCAAAGCAGAGAAGTTATAAGATATTTTATTTCAAGTTATTTTGGCTATCAATGGACTAAAATACACGATTCGGAAGAGCATGAAATTAATACAAAAATTGATTTAAGAATAAGGTGTGTACTAATTTCAATTGGCAAATAAATGTAATTATTAAAGATTTTTATTTTTCATTTTTCTAGACAAGTTACTATTATTTATTCTGCTTCTATGATAGGAATAGTCTTATTAAAAGCCATGTCACCAATAGCAGAATCCAGTGGCATATCTTTACCAGTAGATGCTTGGTACCCATATTCTATTGAAAAATCTAAATGGTTTTGGATTACTTATTTACATCAAGTGATACTCGGTTCTTCAGCTGTCGGTGCACACATTGGAATAGACACTTTATTCGTTGGTTTGTTGTTAAAAACATCGGGCCAAATACATTTACTTAATTATCGGTTAAAAAATTTAGTGCCATCTAAAGAAAGTAATTTCGACAACCTCAAAGAATATTCAGAGAAAAAGATAGTTTTACGATACATAAACCACCATGAACGTATTTACAGGTAATCTCGTCAAATCTTAGTAAACAGTTAATATTTATGTAATTTTATGAAACTACGATTTACCTGCTTTCATAGATTTGGAGAAGATCTGAATGATAAATTTCAAGAAATTCTTTTTATTCTAGTAGTATCTTCTATACCCAACATTTGTATAAATGTTTATACTCTATCTTCTTACACCGGAAATATAAATATCCAGTACATAGCGGCTGTCTTTTGTACAACATCCGCATTGTTGCAATTTTTCATAGCTTGTTGGTATGGCAATGAAACAACATTAAATGTAAGTAAAGTTAAGTAATCAATTTTATTCAACCAAAAATTTACCCTTGGTACATTATTTTATAGAGTTTACAAGTAATCAATGCAGTTTATGAAATGGACTGGACTAATTTTAGCATATCAACAAAAAAACTTCTTATTTTTATTATGTTGAGAGCATCAAAACCACTTAAATTTTCAGTTGCATACATAATTCCTATGAATCTAGATTCATTCATAAAAGTAAGTTTAATTTGACTATTTATTGCGTACAAGAAATCACAAATATTACGAAGTATCAGCGTTTCTTTTATTAGTGTAATTTAAGCTGTAGTACTATTATTTAATGAAAAGATTCTAATTTTAATTAGTATCCAAATAAACGATTTTTTTACTTTATTTCATTTAGATCATCAAAACTTCATATACAACATTTAATTTACTCCAGCAAACAACGAATTAACAACATATAAGTCTGGCTCAAGGTTATTTATTTGTAATTGCAATAAGTCAATTGGTAATATTATTTTTTATATACATTTTATAATAATATTTTTGATATAAATAAATAATAACTGATTGTAATGCTTGGCACAAATTAGAACATAGTTTTTATAGTTTAAATTATCCATTTTGTACCGGCAGGTAAAAAAAGAATTAGCTCCAAATTTTGAGCTTTGCTTTTAAATTATTTCAATTACCGAAAATTTTAAGAGTTCTAAATTTAAAATGATTTTATTCAATCTATGAAATCATATACGGCAAATTCCACACGCATCTAAAACAACGATTTAGCGTCCTTGGTAGACAATATACTATTACCCCTTTTTTATTTTTGCTTCACTTTCTTGACAATAGTTTCTTGAGTCTTCCTCTCAAGCTTATAACGCTATATATATGTATAAATTGAAGAGATTCAATAAAAATGTTCTTCGCACAACGCGCATACATGCACCAAAAATTTTAAAATAAATAAAAAACAGCATTTTATATTAGACTGTTAAGCAAAACCGCTTTCAAAAATAATAAATTAGATAAAGTTATGTAGGTACTCTACATTGTTCACAAAAACTGACAAAACAATGTTCGTATTGCCAGACTAATAACAACGAATATGGAATTGGTAAGAAGCACAATCCTTATTGGCGCAGGATTTGAAATACACCTAGAGTTTGTACAATACTATACATATTCGTTCCCCAAGTTTTCGCCCTTCCATTTTAACTCATATTCTTCTATACCAGATCTATATTCGTTGCTAACAAAACATGCAATACGTACTGCGCAACTGCAACTATTTCTTCGATACGCTTTTTAAATCGCAGCTATGGTTTAAATAAGTAATGAAATAAGTGGGGGAAAATATCTAGCACATCAGATACACTTAGCCAAGAGATATAGGATATTAAAGAAACAATTTTAATAATAACAACGTATCAGACGGATAATTTGTGTCTAGAAAATTAGTTTGTAATTTGACAGCTGCTGCGATACTGTCAGCATGTTTAATTAAAGAGCTCTTTTATAAAAAAACATAGTTCGATAACACGGAAAAGATGCAGAGGGTTCTTCAGTTTTTTTAGGAATGTTGATACCAGAATGTTCTTGAATAAAAGTAAGAACAGAAAATATTTGTAGTTTATTTTGAAAAGTTTGTTAAACATGAACACCTGAAAAATCCACGCTACATTAAGAATATCACAATGGATTTTTCGCAATGTTTAGAGTATCGAGCGCTTCCCATGCAATTTTATATTTTTACACTTTCTGGAGTTTGGTGTCCTAGCAACTGGACATCATTACCAAATCTATTATATAATGTATATACAACAATCATAGCAATTTCTGGTATTCTTTTTTGGCTATCGATGTTTGTGAACCTTATTTTTACGAAAAATGAAAGTGAATATTTTTATGAAAACGTTTTTGCAATAAGTACATTGACATATGCAATATACAAAGAATTTTTTGTATTGAAAAAACGAAAAGAAATACAACAAATTTTGAAATTATCCTTTGATGATGAATGGTACAGACCTTCTGATAACTGTGAAATAAAAATTATTGAAAAATGTGCACATGAAACAAGGTTTAGCAAATCAGTTTATGATAATTATTTGAAGCCATATTTTATATATTTTCTTGAATTGTTCTAATATATAAATGTTTCAGATGGGTAACTCAAGTCTATGCAATTGGTATAATAGCAGGCTTAGCTACAAAGGCCATCACACCAATGCTTAATTCAAAGTCTGCATGGATTTTGCCAATTGAGGCTTGGTATCCATATAATACAAATAATTTAAAAAATTATTTATTTTCATACACTCAGCAGCTCATGGGCGGTATACCTTTAATTTGTCTACATATAAGTGTCGACTCTCTATTTGTCGGACTTGTTTTACAAATGTGTATTCAATTGAAACTATTACAATATCGTTTACAGAAGACATTTTCTACTGATACAAATATCAATAGGCAGCAAGAAAAAACAATAGAAAAAAATTTTAAACTATCAGATACTATAATTGCAAAGTATGTACATAAACATCAATGTATATTTCGGTGTGTTAACTTTATATATATCAAATTTTTTAAATATGCACGAATTATGATAATGAAATAAATGTTTTCACAAAATAATATAGTACAGATTAGGAAACTATCTAAATCAAGAATTTAAAGGAGTATTAACCGGTCAAGTAATGATAACTATACCAAACATATGCATCAATGTTTATTTGTTGTCGCAACATAGAGGTGGAATTACTTTACATTTGGTTGATTCTTTCTTTTGTTTCGCAACATGCTTAATGCAGATATTCTTGTATTGTTGGTATGGAAATAAAATTATACTTCTTGTAAGTCAATATATTTATATATATACATATATTATTTTACAAAGGATAGATAGACATTTTAATAAACAAGAATGAATATCTCCAGAGTATTGATGTAGCAAATACAGCCTACTCGGCGAATTGGCCATCTCTAAATATTTCATCCAAAAAGAAAATTTTAACAATCATGGTCCGAGCAACACGATCAATCCAATTTGCAGCTGGAACATTCATAATGAATATCGATTCCTTTATTGAGGTACATAATATTTAATTTTAATTGCAATGTTTTTTAAGGCTAGTATGTACGAGTCTCCATTTGTGTTTTATACCATGAGTACAGAAAAATAAATTGAAAGTTGTGATTTTGAGCTTAGAGGCATATAAACACATCTATAAGCAATAATTTTCAGATTATCAAAACATCATATTCAGCATATAGAGTACTACAGAGAACGTCATAACAGAATGTAATGTATAGTTGTTGTAATATATCTACCAATATTATAACTATAAGACGGAGTACAGAAAAATGTGTATAGGTATACTTGGAAAATTAAAGATTAATACAAAATTAAACTATTTTACATCTTTATGTAGTACCATATTGGAACGTATTTGCCGATTTAGTCATATATTTACATAATATATATTAATTTGCAGTGTAAATTAATAACTTTGAAAATGTTATAACAATATAGAATCACTTACATTTGTTTGAATAAATACCAAATTGTGTAAAGTGACTAACATAAAATTAGAGGTTTTTTTCATTATTTTCGACAAATTCTACTAAGTTTTTTCAACAGTCGGTAGGGCTGAAATAATGAGTGCTGAAGAATCACAAGGATTTCTTTAATTCAATCGCGTAAAGGTAATTATTATTCTTTAAGGAAGCATGTAAGAAAATAGACCCTTAAGAGATACTACGCAAAAGAAAAACAATTCATTCGAGTTTGAAAAGTAAAATCGGGCTGTCTGTAGTCTTATTGCAAGATTCATGATAAGTGTAGACCGTTTTTTCATAGCTCATGATTTATTCATTCAAATAACAATGCTTTCTATATAATTAATATTTAAAAACATTGTTGAATCAAAAACATTTTGCTTGAAAGCTATAGATATTATGAAGTTTTCAACTTTCATCTTACTAGTTGCATCATTAAATTTATTATAGTTAAGATATCGAATACATATTTATTTATTTACATTTTAAACGGGTTATTAGTTCTTTACATGGGAATTAACATAATATCCATATTATTAACTAAACAGAAGAACAGACAGTCATAATTTAAAGTATAATAGATCATCTATAAATGAAAGTACAGAGACTTCTGATACGCTGTGCGAAAGGACATTCCACGATCTCAGCAATTTTCATATTCATATGACGATAGATTATTCGAGTCATAAAATAGTCTACAAGTTTAGAACAAATAATAATTGAAAAAATGTTACTTTTTTTCACCAAAAACATTCTAAAAAATAATGTCGAATATAGTTTGTTACCATATTAATTTTTTAAACAGTTTGGGGTATCGAATAATTTGTCACGTCGATCTAATAGAAATCAGGTCATATTTTGTTTTAAATTTTAGTCGATGTTCAGAAATGCTAATTTATATTATCTTGAGCATTGGATATAGATATTTTTAAATTAACAAATTTATTCTTTATGCATCCATAACCAGTGTTGATAAGTCATTTAAATTGATAAAAAATTGGATAATATATTATTCTGATCGATAGCGGACAAGATCACAGAATATAGAGGAAAATTCTCAGAAAAATCAACTTAAGGTTGATTAAGGACCCGATACTATTAATTATTTTTTATCAATAGGAAGCATCGTATTAATAAAAAATTTGGGGCCCATTACTGAGTTTGGTCTTACCATCAAATTATAGTCGTGGCATGGTGTCCTTATAAAATAGATAATACTCTTTGGTTTGGCATAACTTATATTGAACAAGTAATACTTGGATCTTATCACTGGCGACCGTTGTATTTTATATATCGCACTATTAATCAGTGCTCTATGCGCACTGGCGAGCCCAGACAAATAGGAAGAAAGAAAATATTCTGCGCAAACGCAGGAATTCCTTTGATTCAATCATGAGAAAATAATTATCATGTATGATTTTTTAAAGAAGTCCGTAAGAAAATAGGGCTTTAGGAAGTACCTACAAGGTAAGAAAAACAAGACATTCAAGTTTGTTAAGTAAAATCGCTCGACCTGCAATCTCGTTGCAAAATTCATGATTTGTGTGAAATGTTCTCAACAGCTTGTGGTTTATTGATCTAAACAGTGATGTTTTTATACCATAAAATATTTAAACTTGAAACTAAAAACAATATTAATATTACATTACCAAATACGAGATAGAGATAGAGAAAGATGTGAAATTATTGTATATTTTTATAGAGGTGGATACGATTAGTTAATCAAAATTTAAGAATATTAAATTTCTGCTTATTATAATAATAATGGAAATAAATATGAATTCTAGAGTAACTAGACTACTGAAAAGCAATAACGAATATAAATTGTTACCATTTCAATTTCTACTTTTAACATTTTGGGGAATTTGGAGCCCACAAAATTGGTCTTTACATGTAAAAAGTTTACACGAAATGTACTTTGCCCTAATATTTTTCCTAGATTCGTGGATTTCTATTGAAATGGTCATATATTTCATATTAAGTTTCGATACAGATAATTTTAAATTAACAAATTTATTCTTTGTCAGCGCAAATATAACTGGTGTATACAAAGCTATAAGAATAATGAAAAATCGAGAAAATATAAGAAATTTCATTAAAAGTTATTTTGACTTTGAATGGATGAATCCACGAGACCCAGATGAGGATAAAATACATACAAAAATTAACTTGAGAATAAGGTCTGTATTGTGTAGAAATTAAATAAAATGAAATATAAATATATTATTAGGAATAATTAATTTAAGTTCCTTATCATAGGTACGTTACAATTACGTATTCCGCATCAATGATAGTTATTGTTTTTCTGAAAGCTTTGTCGCCACTTGCAGAGGCCAACATTATTGTACCACTACCAGTAGATGCATGGTATCCGTATCCTATAGAAAATCCATATTGGTTTTGGCTTACGTACTTGCATCAAGTTATTCTTGGTTCTTCAGCAGTTTCTGCACATGTTGGGATAGATACACTTTTTGTTGGTTTGTTACTGAAGACATCCTGTCAAATTAATGTACTAAAGCATCGAATAAAAAATATAAGAAATGTCTACAAACAAAATATAAAATTTGAATATACAAAAAATGAAAACAAGAATTTAATTCTTAAGTGCATACACCATCATGAACGAATATGCAGGTACGTTATATAGACGTAAGAGAATACATTTGTCATAATTCAAACATTACTGAAAATGCAATCTCTTTAGATTTGGAGATGATCTTAATAGTCAATTTCAAGATATGCTCATAATTTTAGTTGTATCTTCAATACCTAATATTTGTATAAACGTGTATGCTTTATCTGCATATAGAGACCATATTAATGTACAATATATTGCTACTATCTTTTGTACAACGTCAGCTTTTTTACAATTTTTCATAGTTTGTTGGTACGGTAATGAAGTATCTTTAAATGTAAGAATGTACTGCTGTCGTAAATATTATAATTAGCACTTGCTGATAATAAACAAAAAATATATTTTATGTTGTACTCTTTTACTTCAAGAGTGTTCAAGTAAAAAATGCAATTTATGAAATGGATTGGACTTCATATGATGTTTCAACTCAAAAACTTCTTATAATTATTATGGCAAGATCATTAAAACCAATTCAATTCTCAGTTGGTTCTGTTCTTCCTATGAATTTGGATTCTTTTATAATGGTTGGTATTTATAAGTGTTTACTTAGATCAAGAAACAACTTATTTTATTCTCGACTTCTATAATAGTCACTTTTTTGCACTGAAAAGCAGGATGAAACAAGACTTTTTCTCTAATATATTTTATCCCTGGATTTGTGGGAGAATTACTATATTGTGCAAGACAAATACTTTCATATAATTATATGATACATTGCAGTATTTTTCAGATCGGTTTTAGTATTAATAATGCGTGTGTAGGTCCCACTTTTCAAAACAATAAAGTGACTTTACATTTAAGCAGTTAATAAAATCGTATTGCAACACGAACGTAAAGGGCAGTACACCCCTCCGTGGGAACAATCTACAACTTTACTTCCTAGTTGCATAATGTACTATTTATATTTTGTATATACATGTATAATCGTAGATTATCAAAGGATCATATACAGCGTTTAATCTACTCCAACGAACATCAAAATAATACTGTTACAAAATTGTAATAGGACATGAAAAAAGCTAAAAAATAATAACAAATATCGTAGAATAGTAATTACATCCGAAGGATAGAAGGTATTTTTTTAGTTATTACGCTATTCACATACCATATTATTTGTATTATACGTATTAGAAATTTGACTATTATATATAATAAAATAAATATGCACGTTAGACAAAAAAGAAACATTTGTAATGACTTGTTGTGTAGTACTTCTCAAGCGCAGTAAAAATATTTACCTAATTTTTGAAAATATTATGAATTAAACATTTTTATTGAGTCTTATTTTTTTTTACTTTAAACTTTAAGTGTCATCGAGTGTTCGAAATATAATGAAGTGAACACGGATAGAATGAAAACTTACAATGCGCAAAAGCGAAAACTTCTGCTTAAAGATTATTATGAGTCGTGATTTTTTAAACAAAGGATGTAAGAAAGTAACCTCGAAAATAACACTTTAGTAGGCACTGCTGGGAAGTAAATCAATATATTTTCAAAGTTTAAATTATTAAAACCGTCGTAGAAATTTGGTACTGCCATCCACAGTAGTGCTGCAATATTCATCGCTATAATGTTGACAATCTTCAATTATCGCGGGATATATCATATGTCCCTGTCCTAGCGGAGACGACGAAGACATGTCTTTCAGTTTACCTTTTTCACGCTTCACGCAAATTTATATGTTATAAAGCGGAAGAGCCTAATTGAAATGACCATTTACAAAACTTCAGAGTACCAAAGAACTATATTTAATAATATATAAAGCAGTTCATATTTTGTTGACTTAATGGCTGGTTTCGATAACCGATTGGCATTTCCCAAGGAATGATTCGGAGAAGCAAATGTTACAAAACTACAAATTTGAAAGTTGTGAGTAAATTACTAACAAATTTAATGCCCAGTTTTGTCAGTGTACAATTTTATAGGCAAATTGATGTATGCACAGGGGCCCGTTTAGCTAGAATCGCTATAAAACTAATCGAAACCATGATGAAGCAGGTGAACTAATAAGCCCGTATACTATTGGCTCACCTACAACAGATGTTCGTTGGTTGTGCTACGATCTCGATGCACATTTCGCCTTATGTTGCAGTCACGTATTCAGTTGAAACTAATAAAATATCGATTAAAAAATTTTTCGCAGCATTTCGAACAGATAAAAACCTGCTCGCATTTACCAGTGATGAAAACAAAAGTGGAAATCGGATTGATGAAAGAGTACATTTACGGCCATCCATTTTTCTAGAGGTAATAATCATTTATCATTTGATTTGTTAATTGTACTGAACCTGTAATAGTGATCTTGCATTGCAGCTATGCAAATATAACTAGCTTGTTGGTACAGAAATGAAGTTATGATTCAGGTGAGATTTCTCCCGATAGTATCTAGCTCATTATTTCTATATATGACAATTATCTTGTAAAACCCATTCAGTTAAGGGTTGGTTATATCATTTCTTGTAACAGTCGTCCAAGAGTAGAAATAACTGCAAATGCACACAAAATAATAAAAGCTTCAAGCTGAACAAACAAAACGCACGTGAGCTTTCAAGATAAACGCAAAATATTGCCAATAGAAACCCTATATAACGCACGGAAATACATGGCGCCTCTCAACGTCATCGCCCTTATGATAAAAACAGCCTCAAATCTAATTTCACATTTTCAGACTCTCGTACTCTCGGTAGTAACTCGCTGAGGCGCATCTCTGGAAAAGTACCCATCCCGATAAATAGAGGAGGAATTATTATTGGAAACATGGAGCGTGCAGAAGAAGAATCGAGAAAGAGCGAAGAAAAGAAGAGAGAAAGAACGAGCGGAGGAGGTCACGTTCTCACGAGGCGTTCACCCATTCTGGACGGCGAGTGCGAGAGAAGCCCGAGAAGAAGAAAGTGAGAAAAAAGGATATGGCGCAGACGGCAGCTATATAAGTATGCACCAACGTCGTGCTTTCGAGAAAGAAGCCGGTAACGAAACGGAACAAAGGATACACCGGCAGCGCGCAATTTCGATGCTTCGGATGCTCGACGCATATTTAATAGAGAAATGAACGCGGCGAGGTATGGAAAAGGAAAGAAACAAGAGAGTCGACGGTCGAAAAAGGCTTCGTCGCGTGGCGCGCTGCCACGGAGACGAGCGAGAAGACGAGCTACTGGCACAAAAAACGTAGCTGCGCTTTACGCGGGTCAGAAAACGTATTAGGTAATATACCTATTTTTTGTTTCGATATGTAATACTCTACACCATATGATACGCGCTTGCCCAGAAAAATATATTATGAATATTCTCGCGCAGCAATGCATGTATTTAAAATCACACATTCATTTCTCAACGCCAATATTGTAAATATTGTATATCCCGAACGGCATTATACCGACGAGGCCAATCGCCGAAAAAAGAAAGAGCGCGTCAACAAGCTATCGATGCAGCGGCCGATAAGAGCACGTCGACCTCGTTCAAAGCCTGCACGGCAGCGCGAAATCTCTCTTTACTCGCATTTCTCCTCAGTGTAGACTTTTTAATAACATGTCATTATACGTCCATAAGTATATCCGCGAGAAATAAATCATCACCGTTACGCTCGCTTGATCGTCTCAATGTCGGACTCCGAAGTCGAGAGCATCTCGAAAAAGTAGCCTTCGTCGTATGCCGCGAGAAATTTTTGCATCGTCGCTCGAGGGATACTTACGCCGCGCGCGACCTAGGAAGGTCGGGTGTACGTAAGGAAATGACCCGCGCGAGACTATACATGCGGACTCGCGAAAAATATAGCGATTGAAAGGAGTATATACTGTTGCCGCGTATAATGAAACGTCGTCGCGTGCACGCGCCTTATGTGCGACCAGCCAAGGTTGCGTCGAGGCGGTGCAATTTTCTCTGACAAATCGACGTTTCCTTATAGTGATGAAAAATCTAGCGTGCAGGCGTGTGTGCGGTCTCTTTTTTTTCTTTTGCGACTTACTTTTCCATTGTAAATTAGAAAAGCCCGCCGTAAAAAATTCGACTATGTGGAAAAGATGAGAAGAGAGTCATTATTATACGCCATGGATATTGTACGGTTTTATATGTCCTGGTGTAAAAGCGTCTCTTTACGGCGCCCGTTTTTTCACATAGCCCGTATTATAAATAAAGTGCAATTACGGCTTCCATTTGTAACGGGTCACGGCAATCTGTCGAGCTCGACGTACGCGCGCCGCGCATACAACCCGAGACTCTGCTGAAATAAAAGAAATCTCAGCAGCTCAGCAGTCTTGTCACAGTTGGACTTGAGGAATCGAAGATAAGGCCTGATGATAATATGATACATATATACTTATTGTTTGAAATTCTCAATCTTATAGTAAAAATAAGATCACGCATCTGACTGCAGGTGTTCAAACAGATCGAGCGAATCGAGTAAAGCTTCAATTTCAGAATTAGTTCACTGTCGCATGACTCAAAGATTCCATGCACTGCAGTATATATGTATAACCAGCAACTAATAGCAGCATCGACAGTCTCATTGTGCTGTATCATCATATATACATATTAGGTGTATCGAGACGCAAAGCCAGAGCGGTGAGTTATTCAAGTGCGCCGTTGCACAGCAGAACAAGTCACCGATATACAACAGAGACAGCCTTGAAGCGGCTCGCGTTTTTCCTGTACGTTAGAGCGCCGACATTAGCGAGCATCTATGTGAATGGATTAAAGGTTATTGGGTTACCAGCGATAAGATCGACGCGGAGAGAATCAATAATGCAACTGCGCTATGCGGCTGATCTTATCGTAGACTTTGCAATATCGTTTACAATTCACTTCCTAATTGTTCAGCTGCGAGAATCAAAACTATAAGTATATACGTGTAAGTTACTGAATACATATGTATATACCTATACATCATGTGGTACTCGATTGAAGAATCTGTTCGTGCGTCGAATTTAACAGCATCGTTTAATTTAATTTGCGGCTCTACTATTTGCAAACTGGGTCAATTAATTTGACTTTCACAGAGATCCAAAAGGTTTGCTGAAATAAAAGTCGCATATTATAATACGCGCGCACGCCATCGCGTGTGGCGTCCGCTAATGGATCCCATCAACATACTAAACAAATTAACATCTTTGTATGCCTTTTTTATACGATCTGCTATTTGCAAAACTTGATTGTTTACACAGCAGTCGGCAGAGACTATTTTTATTACTGGAAAATCGAGTTTTGCTTTGCCCATGTTATCTGCAGTGCGCAGAGAATATTGTTTATTCTTGCCTCCTCTTACTATACTGAAGTAATCTCGGCATTATGAGCAGAACTCATTTTCATTATGCCATTCCAGCTACAATGATTCGCCTCTCGTTATCTGCGGCAGATGCGCGATTTCTGCGAAAAAAATGATACTTTGCTGCGTAATGGAGAAAAAATTCGGCGCAGAACACGGGTAAAGGAAATCGCCGCCAAAGTCGTTAATCAAGACAAATATTTGCCAGTGGAAAGAATCGTTCGTTTGCTTGCTGCTATTTAAAATCAAAATGACTTCGAGTCTGATCTGAATTATCTGCAAACGTGAAGTAGTCGTTATATCACCTTAAGTTACCTCCGTATTTTTCTACTAATAATAATATCTGTTATCATGAAACTTTCCTAACGTCCAGAACTGCCGACATTCCCGCGATGAGAGTAGACTCATTTTTATCGGGGCCAACAACGATCGATCTGTCATGTGTGTACAGATTCAGTATAGGTGACAAAAAGACAATGCACAAATAGCAATTCGATACGAGAGGAAGATTCTAGCGGATTCTAGCTCGAAGAAGATAAACTAGCATCATCGCGACGCACATCAGAATATGCAACTATATGCGATTGCAACAGCAGCTCTCACGAGGCCGCGATCGTGCAGAGGAGTCGTCCTGGCAGCACGTGATATCGCTGAGCTCCACGAATAGTGGCACGAAATAAGAAAATGACACTATTTCACCGAATGACGGACTGACGGGCGCCGCAAGTAGCGGCATCTGTCTTCAGAGCTGTAATTATTTTCCGCGCGGGAGATTGTCATTTTTGCCCTCATATACACTCATCGCGTGCGCACGTCGGGAAAATGATTATTATGCTCCATAACGTGTAAACGCTTGCACTTGGGCTTCCAACGATATGAATTTGTAGCGTCTCTGTAAAATTTAGAGATCTCTCGGCTACCGATATGTCTGGGTCTAGGTCGCTGTGTCTGTAAGGTTAAATTTTGCATTTTAGTATAGCTCACGCACGAGAAGAAAAAACTACTGGTTCTAGTAGGGGGGAGGGGGGGCTATTTCTGAAATATCAACACCGCACGTCACAATGTGAAAGGTGACTTGCATCAAAATCCGGTTCTTCGTTTTACACGCTGCACTACTCCAAACGCCAGACTTGGACGCAAAAAGTGACTGATATAGTTACACAACACCAGCACAGACACACTTACGGCTCTATGCGCATACGATTTTCTAAACATACAGCGATACTTTCCCCCAGTGCAACGCCGTATTATAACTCACTGATAACCTCGATCGCATTTCACAATCCCGTTCGGGGTAAATACATAAGTAGGCGAAACGAGGCAGGCTTCTCCTTCGGCTCACGTGATAGTAAATTTACGCGACGTGTCGCGCCTATTCTCCTACGGTTATCTCGCTCGTGGAGCAATTCACGAAGAATGACACGGCGACGCTCTAGATGCAAGTATATACTTGTGTATAGCTCGCAAAAGTACTTAAATACGGGAGTTCTTGGCCCCTTTTATTTAGGCTGCTAGATTATCAGTATGGCTATTTTAAAGTCGGATCATTGCACAGGGTCATACAACGCAAAGAAATACAATGTTTCGACATATCGACCTAAAAAAATATTTCAGAACCTTTTTAAACACTATGGCTTTTTATTGCAGCGTGTCGAAGTCGAGCAAGTCGAAGGTTAGGTAGGCGCAATAAGACACCTTTGTTAGAAGCTTATATATGCTATACTGAATGTACTCGGGCATATCATCGTGACACCATTGCATCGAAGATGGAAAATTGTTGGAATATATATAGAGGACGCGTAAGACTCTGAGTCGCCGGTAACGTTATAAGCCCCCCACCTCGTCGGAGTTTGCGAATAATTAACAGAAGCCTCATTTTAAATCACTCAAACGAGATGCTGCTGTTAGCATTAAGTGCGCTAATTTAGAGTCAAATTTCGCACATCTCTGCACGGGATCGATTGCGACGAACTTTTTATTATCAGACACGCGGTGTGTTGAGAGAGTAGTAGCTTTCATTTACACAAGGTAAAAATAGTTTCTGGGGCATTGTCGCGTTTGATATGGGTGGCGAAATTGTTTTATTTTGTGAAATATCTATAAATTTCTTCAACTTACGTTGTTTAAGGAGATTGAGTAGAAAAGAAGGTTCTTAAACTCACCTGAAACAGAAAAAAAACATTACATCGGTTAGCAACGTTCTATGAATATAAACTTTAAATATAGAATCATTTATTATTAATATTAATTAATTTTATTATTAATACATTTATTCCTTTTGAAGAGTTTCCACCAATTCTCTATAAAAGCGCACACTATACCGTCATTCTATATAGCCTTTAATTCTAAACCAGCCTTTTCTCTCCCTCTTATTTTCAGATCTTTATGCCTCAGCAGCTACAGTGCGACCAGATAAAAGGCAGCGTCGCCGCTTGCGTGGGTCGCGTGCAGCCCAAGTGAAATATCGCCTGAAGCAAGCTCTTTCTCGTCGAGCTTTTAAACTTGACAACTCGGACGAGCTCGTCGAAATTGTGCAAAAGTGACGGCCAGCTGGCAGGCGACCATGGGGATTTTAATAGCGAGAGATATCGCTCACCAATGACGGCTCCGAGTACGCGTCCCATTTCTCATTGTGAGTCTTAACAAGCTGCGAACTTTCGATACAGGACGCTGCGGTAGGTGCAATTTAAGAGACGTATAATCAAGCTCTAGACACGTGGAAAAACGCGCGTTAAAAATATAGTTTAAGCGGAGGCGCGTATCTAGTTGCGATGACGCGCTCGGGAGTGGAACCGAGAGTACATCTGTGACATTTCGGTATTATTCCTGTTAATTATACAGAGCAGCTGATCGATTCGCGCGCAGACGTACGGGAACTGATTAGTTCGAGTATTCGTTTATGCTATAAGCGTCGCGGTCTCTTGCATATGCAAATTTGAGCGAGCGCGCGAGTTAGAATGTTTTGAATATCTCGTATGCAGATAAGACGCTTTAAATTCATCATCAGATTTTTTTCCCGCGGGGTGATTGTACGCCAGCAGCAACTGACGTACGTAGTAAATCTTATTATATTCAACTGGTTATTGATCGTCATTGCTCATTGACAAAAGAGATGCCAACGTCAAACGGTCTTTTCAACTCATTGCACATATAGCGGAAGCGAGCTGTTCTCCAAATCAATAACATATCTGAAAATTCCTGAATGAAGGCTTTGCTTTATATATATAACGAAGTCTACGCAAAAAGTGGATTTACTATATATATTACAGATGATAGAACACGCGTACGATGAGTGCACTTCGCTTATGCATGCTTGCAAAGACATAAGAATAAGAAACCGTCATCTATACGCAACATCATCACATTGCAGTAGTGGACCCGTATTGTGTGCCAAGCAGCGATTTTTTAGGCTCCGCTTATCGACTGCTCCAACCAGTCGATACCTTGCATCAGCCGCCGCCGCAGTCACTGGCGCCGCAGAGATGATTTTCTGCGTAGTATATGCCATCGTTCGCGTGGCGTTAACCCGGAATAGCGCACATGGCAGCAGGCCGTTGCCTGCGGTTGCACGAAGCGGACATGCGCATCTATATTGCGCTGCTGTATGAACAGCTGAACATGCGCGCAATTTCCGACCAATCGATGAGCTTTGAGCTATATTTACTGCGATATATACCGAATCGACTAAATCGTAATTTTCATATCGCTTTTACGGTATAGTTGAGGATTATTGCTCTTATCAATTATATGCTAATCATTTGCTTCTTTGCATTTCTCTCATCCACGTGGAAAAATATGCTGTCAAAGCAATAAATCATTTTATTTACAAATCCATTATCGGTTAAAAATCTTTTCAATTTAAAAATCTTATATTTTTCCATATAGTACTTGAGTTCAGGTTTACGTGTAGACTAGTTCGGAGAAAAGAGAGCATACAAAAGATACAAATTTTAAAAGAAGCTTGATTTCATAGGATATGTATTAAATGCGTTCATGCCGACATAAAGAGTCCGGCGTGATTTGACAGGACCCCCAAATGACTGCTATTAATAAATATAACACAAATTTCAGCAAAAAGAAAAAAAAATGCATCGGCCGGGAATCGAACCCGGATCGCCCGCGTGGCAGGCGAGCATTCTACCATTGAACCACCGATGCTGATATATATATACATACCGAAAATTAAAAAATTTTAACAACCAAATTCAGTTGAGACCTTTTAACAAAAATTTGTTTTCATTTAAAAAAAAAATTTCGTAAAAAGGTATCAACTTATGTCGGCTATCAAGTTGGATACAAAAAATTATTATCAGTATAAAAGAAAAAAGATAATTCTGTAGGTAACTTAAGAATACTTAAGGACTGCCGAACAATGGAGGAAGGCAGTCTTGTATATCCTGGATTAATAGCATTCAGTTAAAATTTTCATTTTTATCATTGTTATTGGATGAATTTTGGATATAAAAAGCACATTCGTAACAACTCTGTACATCTCTCTGAAGACCGCGGCAAGCAGTTCCAATCCGTCACTACGAAATTCGCCGACAGTTGAACGACTTCTTTGCCTTGACTGGCTACGCGATCCGGAATTCCCATCTCGCTTTTTCGTTCCTCGTCATCCTTGAAAAGTGTCCATAGCGGCAGCCGCCAGGCTTGCGCCTAGACTTTCACGGTCTCGAGGCGTCGAGGATAACACGCGCCGCCAGGGAGACAAGATGCTTCCGTAAACTCGTTCGCACGATAAGAAATTTTCCATCCTCGCGAGCGTCGCGCCGCTAATGCACTTCATGCCGTGAATGTTAAGAGTCTCCGTCTTATTTTTTTTATTTTCTTCGAGCTATGAGAGTACTATCTAATATATAGTATATAATAGATATAGTGCGCGGCTTTCCAGAATTTTTCATAAGATCATTTGAGAACATGACTTGGGCGTTATATTATATTATGGAGATCGGACGTAAGAGGTTTGTTAAAAAAGACAATTTTAGAGCGACATGGAGCTTTGCCTGAAGGGTGCCTCGACGCAATCACGCGATGGAAAGTTTTAATGGCAGCAATAATAGAGATGAGCAGCTCAAACTAATAATGCCGTTGTTGTTGGGGTACGACCTTGCGGAATTAATTATTGTGCACGTAATTTGCGATACGAATAATAATAATGCATCAAGTAATACCGCATCATTAAGTTCTCTTCTCGCAATCCGAACTCTCGCGTCTACGCTGATTGTGGGACAAAGTTTAATGATATCAATTTCTCTAGATGCTTTTCATAATTTCATCGGTATATAATAAAGTTACAAAATACGCAGCGTTTCCATAAGTTAAACATTCATTAGTCAGCTAATAATAAACCTCCAGACATAGTAAACGAACATCAGTTTGGATATAGATACACCCGATATGCCAAGTAAACTATACATATAAGTATAATAAATACAAAAAGTATATAAGTGTATCGAAAGTATAAATAGCTTGAGCATTACGACACACATGTCAGAATCCACGCGACAAAAAGTATAGCGCACACACAGTATCTCTCGGTTCCTCATACGTATGGTTTATCGCGCCTCTCATACCATTTCCTTCTGTGTGCAAGCGTACATATCAACGTCTACAAGCGAGTCTACATCACGCGGATAAAATCTGATCGCACGCGATGGCACTTCTTAAAAACCATTACATCCTTATAAAAACAAAAAGTGTCAGAGCGGTGACAGACATATATATATATATATATATATATATATAGCGCGGGAACCACTCAAAGGTGCGGACATCGACTTGTAAGGTTCATGTAGAAAAATAAATACTAGTTCAACGACAAACCCGCTTTCTATAGTTGTAACTCACCCCATATCCATCTTCGTACATATAAGCTAACTCGACCTAACCTCTAAAGAATTGATGCTCCATTTTCGCTCATGAATTTTGCGCAGTTTTTGCCTGCGAGTGGTTGATTTGACCCACATGAGGCATCAAATTTCGAGTATAATGGTATTTTTGTGAATGTTGTGAAAAAAGTACACGTGATTTCTTTTGAAAGAATTTTACGTTATTTTTAGAGAATGCTAAAACTCGCAAAATTTCCAAACGAATATGTAATATAGAGGGGTATATATAATATAATATACATAGAAAAACGCGGCATCATCTGATGTATACATTCTGATAGAACTCTTATGCAAACGACTATATTGGCAAAGCATCTTCTCTTATCAATAACATCCACGACGACAATAACGTTCGCATCTCTGTTTGACAGATCATCTTCAATACAACCCGGACGCAAACTATAGTCACTCTGGAATTCTCGCCTATGCATATAGTCTCCGGCTCGATGACTTCGGGTCAACACAGTTAACCAGCAAACTATTATGCCGAGTCGATAATACGCACCTTCGTGTATTATACGTACATACTATACGGCACTCAGACAGACGCTTCACGCTCGACTTTACACGGCGAGTCTGAAAATAGTTTGCGTCGGGCACCTGTCTGGCTATTTCGAGCGGCCACTCCTCGACCCGTGGGCTATTTTTATATAAAAACACAAGCACAGAGGATCGAGGCGAGGCTTTCTATAACACATTGCGCTCACTGGGTTTGCGATTTCTACATCCTCTGCTGGCCTCGATGACGATCAAGGTGGCGCCTTTACTTTAGCGCTATACTGGATCACGTTAAAAGGTAATTTGTCTTTCGCTGGCTGCTGAACGTGCATCGTGTACGGATGAAATGTTTAGGCTGGGCTGTCGCGGGGAGGGCTCGTCATCGCGTATTTTGACGCCCAGTGGGAATTTGCAAGATTAATGGACCGATGGCCGGTGGGCGTGTGGATAAATAGTTAAAAATAAACGATGATCACTTCGACAGCTACACTTCTGAGAAGTAACGGCCACTTCCGTAAATTCTCTGTTAGCGCCGTTGCGGACTCTAAATATTGCGAAAAATAGACACGCGTTCGCAGCTGAAATATTTTGACGAGTAACCTTGCAACTTCACGGTAATCTCATCCTCTGTATACATTAATCCTCGAATACGAGTCATCCACTTGAAGCTTATATATACGCGTCCTTGATACTGCGCAATGCCTTGTAAAGAGAGGAGCCATTCGCAAAGGAGCTTCTTCCTATAAACTCAGCGAAATTGCATCGTCGTTGTCGTGGTATATAGTCCTTCGAGAGGGCAAAAAGCGAACGGCAATTCGAAATTGCGTCGCGAACTCGACTGTTTTCAACGTGGTTTCACATTTTCAAGTTTTGCCTGATATAATAAAAGACGCGCGCGTTCGTCCATCAGTTTGCGGATCGCTTATACTTGATTTTTTGTCATTATATTGACTGCGCAATGAGAAAGCGATTCGAGAATCAAAATTGCAAAAATATCCGCATCGCACCTCTCCAATACGCATGAAACTTTTATCATACACACGCGATAAAGGAAGAAAAATTGCTGTCTTCAATCTTCACCGAAGCTTTCCATCAGTTTTACTCGCGCACTTAATTTCAATCGGAGAAAGGGGTCGTGTTGACAGGAAATCTGCTGCTCGCATATAATTTATATATGGAAGCGGCTTCAATGGGCCATTAAGAAGATAAACAGGCAATTCGATACGTTAATTATTTGACGTTTATTGTATGCTAATCACTCGAGAGTTCAGGTAAACACTCGCGATGCACGCGTCGAGACTACATTTAAAATAAATATAAACGCAACACCGTGGCGCACATTTTTGCAGATCAAATGCGTCGTCCAATGAAGATAATATAACATGGAAGCGACAGAACTAGCAGGAATATATCGAATAACGCAAGCATCGCAATAACGTGCCACTATATATATTATATATCAACGCCTCTCGAGCATCGGCAAGTATATCACGTCACAATGATCGCACATTCAAGATGAGGCAACGGCGAACAACAAGCGAAAAGAAAGAAGAAACGATTATATCCGCACGCGTGCGGCTCTGCGCGATAACGAAAAGAGATGCGATTTGCCGGGGTTATCAGACCCCCAACGACCACCACGGTTCTCTGCGTTAATATTGTAATCGAAGGCGGAGGCGAATAACAAGTGTACCGCGAATGTGTCTTTCGACATCACAGGAGAGGGGCTTTTCTTATCTCTGTATATAGCACCGGATTTTTTCCAGCGGAAAGCGATCGGCTAATTTTAGAAGGCGACAATTAGACAGAGAGCCGAGCGTTATCCGCGGGAGCGGAGCAAAATTTCCTACAGACGCTGACTCTTAATTTCAGCGATTATGTTTATAATGTATGTGGAGCGAGCGAATCACGCGCTTGATTCATGCGGGGAAATTAAAGTAGTTCAATATTTCAGATTGTGGTGTATATTGTAATAAAAATTGCACTGAAGAATATACGTCTTAGTAAGATTTTCTGTATGCTGCACGATAAATTATTATCAATTCGCAAAAACAAAAATGATCCATTTGTATAGATCTCATTTACCACACAAAAAGATGGAGTAGTTCTTTTCATAGCACACGTATAAACTTTTTTCACATAAACAGCCGGAGCTATTATGTGCGAGAAAAATTGTTACAACTACGAACAGTAGTCTTCCGCGAGTGTGAAACCTAATATATATAGCGCATACGCAATCGGCGCGCGCGTCAATGACACAAATATCGAAAAAACATTGCACATTACAAAACTGCCGTATTTTCCATTCGAGAATAAAGCAATCTACTTCAAGGCGCAGTCCCGTCAAGATCGAGAAATACAAGTGCGCGATCTCTCGTGCAGCCAGAAAACAAAACGATCGTGTCCTTGCGTCAGGACATTCGCGTGCGTTTCTCGGAAGCGAGACGCACTTGACATTGGCATACGCGAGCATCACTCGGCACGGGACTAGAATCTACGGCGAGGAGCGTTTGCGTCACAGTTCAGCTCCTTAAATAGTTTATACAAACGCGCGAGATCATATATGCGTAATTGTATGCACAGATGCGCTCCACTTGCGGCGAAAATGTTGCGACGGCCGGATGTGCGTGAATAAAGTCCCCCCCGACGATGCATCAGGGACGTCGGATAATGGATTTGCGTTTGTTTACCGAGCGATGAGGCGCAGAATACATCTCGATACTTGTATCTTGATTTCACAGAGCTGTGTACGTACGTTTGTCATTTTTGCGCAAAGGTGTGGATGGGGGCTAATTATGGGTGTATAGGGGGAGAAATTACTTTATTGCGATAAATTGCTTGTTTGACCGATGCTTTCGTTCTTTTCAAGACAATATACAAGATTATTAGTTATCGCAGCGAATGTTTGTTCGTTATACGACTGCACAAAGAGTATTTTCGAAACCACGTTGCAGAAACGAAACTCATCGCAGCAAATATTATCATGTCAGTCGTACGGCGTACTATACTTGGTGCAAAAAAAACGTTATGACACGAACATTATGACGAATATAAATGCTCCTGCTGCTCAATGACCATTTTTCAACGTTTAGAAAAATGCGTTTAAATGTAATGAGAAAACGATTAGATTCCAAGATTCCGTGCAATATTTTGTTCTCGAACGTTCGAACGCGGCGTGTCGGAATGACAAAGGTCGTTTGCGTTATCTGATTTTTATGTCAGCCGCACGTGATACTCTCTTTTGTTCGTGGCAATTGACAATAAAGACGCCGGTATATAGAATATGATTTAATCCCCGCGAGGCGAATTAAGTAACTCGATAAAAGACAAAAGGAGCTCCACCTTACTTGCGTGCCGTAAAGATATAATCTAATCGAAAGTGTCGATTCGACGAGTCCATCTGACTTTCAGATTCCGATATTCTGTGTATATATTTTGGTATCGATTGGAAGGAAAGTATAAACATTGAGGAAATTCCTCGCGCGGGAAACACATGTCTGCTCGGTTAGCGTGATTCCCCTGAAATGAACAGCTCGCAGTTATATAAGATGGTATAGGCGCGGTGTGGAGCGAAATTAAATCCGGAAGAGTAGGGTTTAACGAGTAGATAGCCTCAAGAAGGCGAGATGCTCGAGCGCTTTTATTCAAATCGAATTGTAAAAGGGGGCATATTATCTCGAATGAAAGAGGCTAAAAATAGCATTAACAAGCTAAAATCATGGCATTTTTAATTAAAGAAATTATTACCATGGAGACGCGTGTTCGCAGAGTTATTTTGTGTAACTCGTAACGAGGAAATCGACTCTCAAAAAAAACGAGAGGCAAAGCGAATTTATCGAAAATATATTATTTTCATATTCGCACAATAATTGAAGGTCGCAGCTCAGCAGGATTAACTTTAGCAGATATTTATATAACTTAGAAAATGTTTTTACAGTGTTTCCGCGCGTTCCAAGGTCTCCGCTGGTAAAATGTAAAAGACTTTTTTTTTATTGAAAATTAACATTAGATGCTAATAAGACGATCGAGGTCGACGCGCGAATCAAACAATGAAAATCGCACATCATATCGGAGAAAAGCAGAAGAGGCAAAGTGACAACAGGAAAAATGTAAAAAGAAGCGCATATACATGATAATAATATACAGTCTGCCAAAGTCGCTGAAAACACAGAGAGAGAGAGAGAGAGAGTGACGCGGAGGAGCGGCAATAGTGTGCGCGGGCACACGCACAAGGCTCTCCCTCGTGCTTATAGCTCTTATGTGCAAATTAATCGCGCGCGGAGTATAATTGCGCAAGTGCGCGCGCTCGCTCGTTCGGCCGACGAGTTCAAGGGCCAGCGCCAACAGCAGCAGCACTGGCTGGGGGTCCCCGATAACCTTTCGCGCATGTATACACTGTTTTTGCGGAAATTTTCTCCCCGACGCGATATAATAATATGCGGCTTAGAAAACTCCAAGTGTTTTTCCATGCGCTGCTGCAGTGACGCGCGCGAAAACTCATGACCGAGCCGCCACCGAGGAAGACGGAAGGAGAAAATTGCGATGGGCTGTTGTTTTCGATAGTCGAGAAGGTGGGCGTAGCCTTGGGATATATTTGTGCTTATATGCGCGACATCCGCGTGTAACCAAAGCGAAAAACGATAAACCACGCCGAAGAACCGTACGCGGCGTCCGCCCCCTCACTGCGCGCGCGGTAACCAAGGAAGCAGTTAAAGGGAAAGGCATTTAAAGAGCGAGGGGAAGCGCGGCAAACAAAGAAGAAACGTCGTCCACCCTCGAGGCTCTTATCGAATTCGCGCGAGTGTTATACCATCGAGTAATCTTTGTTTTGCAAAGCGCGAATAATCTGAGAGAAGATGTTAATTATATTTCGCGGCGATTTCCCCTACAGATATATTCGAGTATATATAAATGTATATAAATGAGCAATCAATCACTGCATGCTAAAGTACAAAAAATGTGTTGTACTACGTGCAAAAATTCGCTGATTTTAATCAAGAGAGATACAGCGCAGATGACGCGCACCTTTGACGCTTTCTTCGGAGATCGATCGATCGATCGATCGATCAATTAATTCGCGACTATTATCTTCCGTGAACTTTCGCGCTCCATTAACGATCCGCGACCGATGGCTCAGCAGGACACTATAAAGAAGCTACTATATACAGTGCTATATTACATAAAACGCTGGCACGTACAGTCATCTATCGGCAAAATTACACAGTTATATACGAGTCAAAGCCGCGCTCGAGTGAATTACACTTACCATCGGACGGTCGGAGGAATCGCGCGGGGTATTTGAATATTTTCTTTTTTATCGGTGCGGCTATAGCTTGTTGGTTGCGGAGTATGGTTGCGGAGCTATAGAATATGCTCCGAGATATACAAATATTATGGGCAAAGCCACAGAGTTTACGACTATGATTTATTCTCTTCGATTATCGGGCTGGTTTTGAAAGAGAGAAAAAAGTCTGGCAACCTCGTTCTCGAAATTATGCAAATCCGTTACTTGCGCACAAAGTAAAATGCACCTTCATATCTGCCCCTTAACAAATGCACAATCCATCCTGCCGACACTGCAGCCGCTCACACACACGCGCACATCAGGCGACCTTGCGCGGGGTGTAAAAGCTCAGATCGGAGCTCTCCGAAGGCCGTTAGCTCTCGCGTCCAATCTATGTATATATACTCATACCCGCACTTAAAAATAGAGAAAAGCCAGTGCTGCGCTTGACGAAAAAGGAATATATAGAGAGGCTCGCGACCGGCAAAGGATATTCGTGTGTATCTATACATATAATACAGTGGGAGATAAAGCGCAGCGAGCGAAGGTTGGCGTGAAAGACAAAGGCGTATTTTATCCGCGCGCTCCGCACGCCAGATATCTCTCTGGTCGAGCTCGTTTCTCGGGAAGAAAGTCGAGCCGGTCAGATCCAATTTTGTCTTTGTGTGTGTGTGTGTGCGTGCGTGCGTCTGCGAATCGCCGCCGCGAGTGCACTGGCTCCTTTTTGCTGCTTTCCGCAGCGGACGGACCTCCCGTGCTACGTGATATATACGAGAGTACTTGAATGATTTTCTTCTATTTCGATTTTACCGAAGTATGACGGCCGCTCGTACGAGTAGAATACCCGCCGCTATTTTCACTCTTTTATATACCGTAAAGAATAGCAGCTGCAGGTCTTTATCCTTTGAATGGCAAGTTTTACGAGCCAGACGAAGTAAATTAGCCAGGAATTCCAGCGGTTTAATACTTCAATGTTCGCTCTATACAAGGGCTCTCCAACGTCTATAAAATTTTTCGCGCCGACCCGGCGGGCTGCCGCGAACTTTCTCGCACTTCGCTCTCGCTCCTCAAAACCAAGATAACTTCAAAGTCTTCCAAGCCAGACCAAAGCCATAAATAATCTTCGTTTATTTTAAGACACGCCCTTATACTTGTATAAATGTATAGTACACGGTCTCTCGTCCTCTCGCGCGAGGGCACGTGTCTCAATTTAGGAAATTCCTCAGACGGAAAAAAGTTCGTGCCCTTCGCATTCCTCTTCGGGGAGCAACGAGCAAGAAAAAAAAGAGAGCGCCAGATCCTCCAACCCATTTTACAACGAAGGCGCGCGTATGAGCGTCTGCGAATCTTGACAAGCCTGCGGCGAGATAGAGGAGAGAGGGAGCCCGAAGTAGCGCGAGCGTCGTTATTATTAGGGCCGCAAAGCTATTTCGCGCTTTCTATTTAAACGGCCTAGGGGAGTGCGCGCGGGCTTCAAAGAGGCATTGCGGGCGCCAAGCGGCGCGACAATGTTATATTTAAATTGTAGGCAGGGTATTGTTAGAGAGGGTCGAATACTCAGAGAGAGAGAGAGAGAGAGAGAGAGAGAGAGAGAGAGAGAGAGAGAGAGAGAGAGAGAGAGAGAGAGAGAGAGAGAGAGAGAGAGAGAGAGAGAGAGGGGGAGAGTTATGATTCGAGACTGCGGTTGGGTGATCTTCGCATCTGCACTTTAGGGGTGACTAGAATTTCTGATTCGAGAGCTGAATATTGTGATTGCTTGACTCGTTAGAACTAATTGTTTCGCAGAACGTCAATTATATTCGCAACTAATTTGTATTGCAAATCATTCAAATGATAATCCTTGAGTGATAATCACGAGTGTGATTGACGTATGATTGACGTTTTGTACCTCGAATCCTTATTACATATTTTTATTATACAAATCACGATTATACGACGAGGAGCGGTCACAATCGATTTAGGTTGCAGCACTACGTAAATGCGATAAACATCATCGCACCGTCGAGAAATGACGAATAAATTAATTATCCCCATCGAGTTGATTAGCGACAATTAGTATACGCCTAAGCCTGGCGGAGAGCATACATAAAGCAGTCGGCGATTCCGTGACGCAATATAGCTATGCGACAAAGCTATTGCTGCTCGCTGAACGCGGAAAATCAGACGATGAATAACATGAATAGTTCCTATCGATCCATATCTTAATGAAAAAGTATAACACAATGTAACGCGCGTGTCGGCTGCTACGGTAATAGAAGAATTATGACGGCGGTGAACGATTCTCTGGCGATAGACGTCGTGTGTTCGAACTAATATATGCCGTAAGTCAATCGTTACTTCTTCTGTAATAAAAGACAGGGAAAGGAATTATACTCAGAGATCGGCTTAAAGATAGCTGGTTATTCTAAAATCATTATCGTTTCATTGCGATGCTTTGAATATCATCATGATTTATCAGCATACCTATCAAAGTGTAATCTACTGATTGATCATACAACGTTACGATTAATAGTAGAAGGGACAACTCTTAATTTGAAATCTCAATATTTCATTAATCACCGTTGAGTTTCCGGTAATTACAAGATCAATCGACTAAGTATAGAGCCTCGCGGTACATAATAACGGTATTATATAGTCGCGATTCTCGGTAAACAAACGCCGGTAAGAAAACATCTTTCTCGTTGATTACATGCAAAGTGCTGCTGACCCCGTATCCAATGTGACGAGATCGTCTGCAGCCACCCGCAAAATGCATAGCGAATCGGTTTCTGCGCGCCGAGACGGATACGTGATATCTCGTGTGAGCGACATCCGTCCTCGTCGTCGTTGTCGTCGTCGTCTTAGGTGGATTGATGGTCTCTGTGTATGTGTGGAATCTATCGTCGGGTAGAAAACACTTTGGAATGGAGCAGCAATTTATTAATTGTTTTGATGATAATTGAAATGTTTTCTGATGACATAATTAAACTTTATAAGAGAGCCTGCAAGCTTCATTACTTTTGTATACTCATTCCAAAACAGTTTTAGCTCTCATAGTCGGCTGACAACTATAACTATATGTCGATTCCTTACAAATCGAAATTGTTCGGTGGTTGCACAACTCTTGAATTCCGAAGCTGTGTGAGAACCTATGCGCCTCGATCTAATGTGCTGTATCTTCTCAAAATGTTATATTATACACTGCGAACGAAGTGACTTCGCAGCGACTCGATGATCGCCTATTTCTTTCCTCCTATAAAGTATCACGTATTTATTTTTTCGATTCGCCTATACTGCTTCGCTATATCGCGCGAGATTCATTAATATATATAATGGCTACAGCTATATCTACCGAGTATAATTAACGATAAAGCGATCATTTGATCTTCTCCAGCTATAATACACGAAGTATACTTTTTAAACCGCATAGCGAGATGATATTTTTAAATAACACATTATATCTCGAGCCTGAATGAACAAATGCCTTTGATCTAAAAGAGGACGCACTCATCTCTACATAATCGAGAGCCTCGCGCCGAGAAATCTCCCAGCTATATATTTATTCAGTCGAAAAAAGATCGAAATCGCATCTCAAATTTAGAACCACGAAAAAATATTTTTGCAACTACGCACGAATAAAACGGCTCATCGAGTCACGCGGGCGACTGTCACGAAGTAACGAAAATATTCAAAGAGCCCAAAATCGCGCGGACACGAAGTTCGCACGTGTAATAGGGAAATCGCGATCGGGACAAGCAGCCGCGCTCAAAAGCGCGATAAACGAGCTGTTACCACAGCTGTGCCTCCGGTCGAGAGATGACAATGGAAAAATGGGTGTTGTACATTTGCGCGAGTAGCGTCCGACGATGCTGAATACTTGGCATTTCCTTTTTATAAATGTTCGTTTCATTTTCGCTAGTTATATAAAGGTGCAATGAACTTGCCGTGATGCGGTAGATTAGATTTACTTTGTTTTTTGTTTTCGCGCATAATCATGTAGTCTGTGCAGGTATGCTAAATGAAAATGCTTTTTATCAAAGTTCATCGTTCTGTACGTGTCGTATTTTTATTCTGATGCATGTCTGCATAATCTACCCAGGAGATAAAATTTTAATGATTTCATCCTTTATGTACGATGCAATAATATATATATATATATATATATACACGAATGAACAAGTTCCAACAAAAGCCTTTCCACACATAACATACAGCTCCTCAGCAGCCGAAGAGAATAGCTTCTATCGGCCTCTAACGGCTTGCATAATCCGCTAGTGAGCGCGCACACAAAGCTCAATCTGCGAGCGACCCACAAATAATACCCACTTCGGCCAAGCTGACGAGAGTCGCTTCGCTTCTCTCTAGCGATAAATAGACGCGATTTTACGAGCGACGGCGCGTCAATGGGCGACAAAACGTTCATCAGACGTTTAACAACAATGCCGGAAATTCGATTTAGCAGTAGCCTCGACTGCGCACGGCCGCTGCTGCTGTTTTTGCGCTTCTTCTGCGGAGCATCGTTGCGAGATTCTTTCGAGGTGGAGCATAGCATGCATAATTGCGCGTGGATATAACAGGAGGTAAAAGTAGATTAATTTGCGTCATTGGTATACGGCTGGTCGAGAAACGGTAAAGGATACGGGTGAAGTTTTCCAAAAATAAGAAATGCAATGCTGGCGAATTATGAGCAGAGGTAGCGTTTCCTCTTTTTAAAATTAAAACGCATCAAGCGTTTCACAAGCTAGGCAGTTTTGCAAACTCGAATTGTTCCCCATTAATATAATACGTAACAGTTTTCGTTCGGTTGGTATTATCTGAATTAGCAACGGCATTAAAGATTAGTATACGAACTTAGTTACACTTACACTAATATTCTTCGTTTGAATATACATCTATATCAGACTAGGCCTCTGCCAAATCTCTAACCCAATAGAGGTGCGCGAATCCGTAAACAAAAAGCAGAAAAGAAAAAAAGTAAGCGTTGCACACGAGCAAATCACGTGCACCAAGTGTGACGATTATAATACTGCCGCAGCAACCCCGAATCACCACACGCGCGGACTTGACGACGATTCCCAAAGCCCGGTGGAATTTAATAGGCCAAGGCGCGAGCAATAGTGCCGATGCGGCGCTACGTCAGCTATATATTCCTGTTTTGATATACACTGCACACATTCGCACACTGACAATGAGCTAAAACAATGGCCGGCGTGATGGGAACTTTTTGCATTTATTAATCGATGCATTTCAAAGTCGCCGCCGATTCGAATGTATGCATGCGTATAGTATACATGGTATGTCGGGGAACCGGGCGGAAGGTCGATGACCCCGGACGGCTTTCATTCACGAATTCGGGGATCGCCGAGTGATGCGAGTCGCGCCATCGTTACCGTGATCATGGCTTTCGAGGCTCGGTTTATATTTACGAGGTAAATACTACTTCGGCTGCAGCGAGTTCAGTATATCTATATTCCAGACGCACGGTTGGGATCATTAATATAGCTGGTGGAGTTATGTTCTACATTAATTATCATACGTAATGCGCGCGCAGGAAGTGAAATGAACATTCTCACGATAAGCGGAATATCCGGTTTGGATGTAGATGTGTCCATATGTTTGATTGTAGAATCGAGAACAGGAGAGAGAGAGAGAGAGAGAGAGAGAGAGACTCACATTTGTTGACGTTTAAGGCGATCTCGGCGGCAAACTTCATTCCGCGAAAGACCCCGTGGGCGGCAGTGGTGCGCGGCACTAGCGGCGGTGCGAAGTCCGGATCGTCCAGGTCGAACGACACGCTTTCCTCGAATTCTGTCAGCTCCATTGTATGCCTTTCTCTGCAAGTAAAATACTCCGATCAGCTATTTAAAGTACATAACGTTGTAGCCGCATGCTATACGTTGCCAACGCGCATCAAGCGCACTTTCCAAGTAAAATCTCTTTGGAAGTAAATTTATAAATTTCAGCATCGGAAATTAAATTTTACCGCTTATGCGCAGTCGCTGCTTTTCCTCCAACGCATCAACTCCGATGTTTAATTCAGCGAGAGACAAGCGCGCATGATACGATCGCTCGCCTCGCTAATGAGAGAAAAATTCATTCCATGCATATACGAGCCGGCTGCATATATATACTTCTTACGCGAGCACATACCGAATGACGATGCAGGCCGCTGCCCTTGTCGCGCTGCATGCAAAGAGAAGAAAACTTGGAGACCGAACGTCACCGAAAGCGCGAGAAACAACGAAATTACGCACGTTTGCGATATTATTGAAAGACAGACACTGCGCGAGAACGGCGCGCTCAGTTACCTTGGCTTGGCCGATGCGAAAATGGACTGTCATTAACAATATACTTGCACTATCCTCGGGTGCGCGCTCGACTCTGCAATTACCGGCTGATGTGCGTTCGGGCATAAGTAAACCGCACCGAGGGTTCTGCAATCGTCAATGCCGCGGAGCAACGCACTTACCTATATATATATATACACATACACCGAGGGCATTGCTTTGTTGGTAAACAGAGAGACAGGTGGAACTACGAGTTTCTGATTTCTTCCAATGAAAAACAAGAGAAGAATTTTGCAATTACCGCTGCTTTTCTTTAATACCTGCCCGATCGAGGTTGTTACTTATATATTATAAAGATAACGTTCGCAAAGTGAAACTACTTTGCGCTCATTATCAGCTGATATATATAAGTCGGTATAGGCGCACGCGTGCATTTTATCAATACCTTATATACCAAGCCGAACGTTTGGCAGAAATGTCTGCGCAGTAACCAGCATGTAGTTTCATAACCATATATATTAAAAGCCTGAGTCACGACCACACTGTCCCGTTCAAATCCCTCATCCGGCTCTCAAAATAGTTCCTATCTATTGCAAATCCGTAAAAAGCTTCTGGCCAATTAAATCGGATCGTCCTATACCATACCTATATATATACGCGGTTCAAACAAAAGCAAAAGCCGAACCGGTCGCGTCGGCACGCGCGCGAAGAAGAAGTATATATAGAAGTATATACATAAGTATATACTTATCTATGGAAGCCGAGCAGCAGTGCAAGGAGGCAAAAAGAGTCGTATTATAAAAAAAAAATCCGAGACACGCGTTGACAAGCCGCGAGAGCTGACTCTCGCGAAAGCTTTGTATTATGAACGCCATATAACTCGGCTTGGCAACAGGCAGTCGACGAGGGTATTATAAAAAGAGACACGCATCAACATCGAGATAAGGCGATCGCGAGTTTGTAAATAATCGCGAACGAAAGCCGAAACGCAAGGCGTTCGATGCCTGCGAAGAAAGTGCACGCGGAGGGGGAGTTTGTTAGATAATTGCTTCGTTTTAGTGCACCGCGTGCCTTTGCAGGAAGCGGAGGTGAAACGAAAATTTTATTGTTCGAAAGCGCAGCGCCGGAGCGGGGAGGGAAATCTTTGAATTTTTACGCGTAATCACTCGAAAGTTCCAGCGGTCACTGCTATACAAGTGCGTGTTTTGACACAGTTTTTCGTTACATTTCTTACGACTTATTTTCAAGCGCTGGGTTAACTCGGCATACGAGAATTGCCCCGGAGATGAAAAATTAGCGAAACCTAACCTCATATTTATTGTTGTTCAATGTCGCAATGAATCGTCTATTTTATTACAGGATTATTAAAGTCGAATCAACGGGAAAAAATGTGTTCCAATTCGCGAAATAGTCAATCAATAGAGTTGCGCATTAAATTATACGTACCATGACACAATTCGCTTAAAGATAAGCGATCGAGTTCTAATCTACCGATGATTATTTAAAAAAAAGAAGATAGACCAAGATATTTAGGTGCGAGGTTCAATCTCCGATGCCAACTTCTAACCTTTTCAGCGCGACGAACTGTATAAGTACCGATTTGTATGTACCGACATGAAGCCTCAGTTTCTAAGTAGTCACTCGTTTTCCCATAACCAAACGCACTTGTTCAGGCCAAACAATCGTAAAAACTCACCAACGAAACACAGTAGACGATCGATTCCTCTCCACTTCTCCGTCGAAGAAGCGTCAAGCTGAAGAGAAGAAAACTCTTCCGCAGCGAGATGAAACGAACGCGTGAGGTATATATATATAGCCAGATACCGGTGTCTCTCCCTCGCGTGGAAATCCGGCAGGTATAACCTAAACAGCTTTCCGAGTCTCCCGCGCCGCACGTGTTTGCTGCAAACGTATATAGCCGATGACAGCTACTTTTGCTGGCCGTCGTCGATTTTAGCGGGAAAAATGAGGAATCTGACGATCGACGACAGCAGCAGCAGCAGCAGCAGCAGCAGCAGCGAAACGTGCAGCGGCGACGGCGCACGCGAGACGGGAACCGCACGGAGACTGAGCATAGACTCGCCGCGACCGCGTGTATGCGTTGTACAGCAGCAGCGAGCAGCAGAGCGGTAGCGTGCGCTTAGAGTGGCTGGCTGCGGCGTGTTTTCGTTCCCTCTCTGCCCCGCTCGCTCTCGCGTGGCCAACGACGCTCTCTCTTCTCTCTCTCTATCTCTCTCTCTCTCTTTCTCTTGTGCTGCGTGCTGATGGGCTAACTGCAGCCATGCGGCCCTCTCACGCTCTCCTTTTTCTTTGCCGGATAGGCCCAGGCGCGTAGCGAGGACGAGCGGGCCCCTTTGGACCCCCATCTGAGTTGCGTCTTTGTTCTGTGCCAGCTGTTGATGCGGAGGAACGTTGCTATCGTATGTATTTTGTGTGAAAAAATAACCGTTATCAGTGTTGGATAATATTTATGAATATCGGTACGAGCTGTGGAAGCGGCGTTGATAAAGTATAACGTAGTTCCGTTTTCACTTCATTGGTGGAAGCCGGCTAAAACTTTTAGGTTAATTTTAGTATACGCGCCCAAGGAGGTTCGTTCAACCCTATATATATACAAGCTCGTATAAGTAGGTATGTGCTATCGCATATATCCGATGACTGCAGGGTCCTTTCAGCGAGCACGCGAAAGCTCGCGATCGTGAATTTGAACATAGATTTATTCAACTACATTTTGCCATGTGACTTTAGATCGCCGTCCTCGGATGCACGCGGTGAATTTAACCGCGAATTCTCCGCGGCATAAAGTGCGCTTTTAATGCTCGCGCGCGCACGACTCGTTGAGTTACTTAATTTGTCATTTTCGCATTCTCGTGCAGTAAAGTGCATTCGAGCTGTCGATAAATCGTTGTGACGATTCTATTTTATGCACAACTTATCTTCAAAAAATGTAATAATTTTGCAAGCGTATACTTAAGCAATGTCTGTCGTTGGTATCATAATGACGCTGTGTGATTTTCAAAACAAAATTATAGGCATCATGCGCGCGTTATCGTTAACGACGAGATCGACGCGCCGATTGAATCTGCGAATGCAACGAGAGAGAGAGAGAGAGAGAGAGAGAGAGAGAGAGAGGGGGAGAGTCTCGCGCTGCTTTATTATCCCCTACTCCAGAATCGTAGTTTATAATATATAAATCGGCTGAAATAGCCGACGATCCCCCTGGATCTCCTCCGCACAGGAACACTAAATTAATTTGCTCACAACTCGTCGTCAATGCCTTGCAAGCATCGCGACAGCCTCGAAACACGATTCATGCAACCCTACCTTATATTCCGCGCAAACTGGCAAACCTTCGATTCGAGGATCTTCCTGATGGCTGTGACGTTGCGCTATAGACCTATCGATCGAGCGTCAATGTCAGATTATCGCGCGGGCTTGGAAAATTTTTTGCGCAATCTTGCGGACGGACTAAAATTGAGGCTCTAAATCGTTCGGAAACTGTTAACATCGCTGCGTGTTACAATGTATACAGCAGTAGCTTTATAGCTAAAAATACCGATATGAATCAGAAGTCGATCCGGATACACAGTGCGCGCATGAGTAATCTAGGCAGTAGGCACCATCGACTAGTGCACTGGAATCTTCTGGGTTCGTTAAAAACATCCTCTCGAATAATGCAAAGCTAATCTCGCGAGTTATCAATATAACATGACAATTGAGTTTTTCGTCCGGCTTGATTTGAAATCTGCTCTCGCCCGAGTAACGAGATATACATCAGCTCTCGGAATCCAGAAGCGGAAGCCGACACGTGTAATCGAAAGAAACGAAACATATATACCGATCGATTAGCGCGCGCGAAATTGTTACACGCGCGGCATTGCTGGAATGAAAAAAAAGAGAAGCTAAGACAGATCCGTTTCGTTAGAGTCGATCGAGTCGCGGCGACCGGAGATCGAACGATGTATATCGATTTTCACCTGCGATGCCTGCGCGCTGTCACTCCTCTTTTTCTATATAGCTACTGCGCGGCTCTCGACTGCAGTATACTCGAGACAGCTGATCCTCTTATAAAACGTTCGATCTTCGCTCCGCAACGAGAGCTTACCACAGTGGATCTTAGTGTTTCGCATGGCCGGAGTCCCGATATATATATATATATATCGGGTCTAGAATTCGGAACGAGGTCTTATTGCCTTTCTTCCGCCTTTTTCGCGAATAAGTGCAGCTCACTGGAGTGCTATCTCTTTGTTGTATTTGAACTTGAATAATATAATATATACGTATATAATAGACAGATTCAGTGCGTTGCATACCGGCAATGTTATTGAACCACATCGCAGCTAGCTGGGACGGAGTGTAATCACACTTGCTACCCATCATAGCCACAATCATGTTTCCGCTTGATTGATCTGGCGGTTCATGAACTTAATAGACTGAATTACTATGTTACATAGAAATATGCGCCTATTAACCCATTATTATATGATTCGGCCTCTTCTATAAATAACCGATCTTATTTGGTATTGCATATATCAACCTGTTTCTATAAGATATTATATTCATATTTGACAAGCGGACGTATACTTATATAGGCATGCGAAGCGAACGCTCGGATTACCATCATTATATCGACATAATTGGCAGTTTTAATTTTCCGCGCAACTTGAAATTTAACGGTCCGTTTTATATACTTATAGTGGTTGGCTAAAAATACCCGCCGTGCATAAGTGCCGTGCTCCGGCGAAGCTCCGCATGCTTTCTAAAAGTTGTAAACTGGCGCCATCGAACGGTAAAGCGTCCAACGTTCAAATTTAGCTTGCTGCTTCCTACACAGGTAGCGCACGGTAACACGGGCAGGAGCATAAAATTTGATTTCTTTATCCGGACGCTAAGTGGAGCGTTGCGAGACCCGCTGGATTTTTTACAGGCCTCTGCATTGTAATTTAGTGTGTTTATTCGAAGTCGTTCGATTACTGCAATTTGTGTGCCGTACATACGAAGCTCATAACGAGCGAATCGTCGACGAGAAACATTCGGAGCAAGAGCGTGATGAAAAAAGAGTTTGAAATGTCTTCTTAAATAACAAAGTCAATATTTCATAGCCTCGCAACAACAGGGAAGAAAAAACTCGTCGGAGTGATGCGACGTAAAAAAGAAAAATATTTCCTCGATAAGATTTCGAAAGCCACGCACAACATCGCCGAGACTGTTTCTCTCTCTCTCTCTCTATATATATACAACGCTGGGTGCAGCGGGTGCCGAAAAGCGCTGACTCGCGCTTCGACACGACTGGCTGAGTATATAGTGCAGCTATAGTGGTCGACGGAGGAAGGAGTTGCGGCTGCAGGGCTCGATTAAATTATGTTTAGTGAGCGCAGAGATAAAGCCGGAGCTTAATTAAGACTCGCGCGCTCCCTCCGTCCTCGTCGGCAGATCATAATAAGTATATATATATATTTTGTGCACTCGATGGCTCTCTCGAGCGTTTTCACTTTTACATTCGACTTTTCGTGGCTTTTCGCTATTGCGAGCTTCTGATGACGCGAGCGCCGCTTTTTTCTGGATAATCATGGTGAGTGTCTTGGAAATTTGTAAACGCGATTATCGGCGTATAATATCATGTACTTGTATAGCGGTTCTTTCGAAGATACTTTGTAACGATTCCTGTTATCTCCGTAGCCGCGGCTCGTGCGAGATAAGAAACAGATCGAAGGCTAGAAAATTCCGTTCACTTTTCTATTGGCTATTTGTATTGAATTTCAGGACGTCTGCGGACCGTCGTCGCCCACGAAGGACAAACGAAATAAGCGCGAAGAGCTGCGACAGAAGATCAAGGAACTGAGGCGAAAAATCGACGACCTGGGCCGTCAGATCGATCGCTTGAAGCTACGACCGAAAGAGCTGGGATCGTGAACGTACGTCCGCACTGATGTCGCGAAGCTGACCCGCACCGGATCTCCCGTTTCGATTGTGCGAGCGAAAAATGTGTCAAGAAGACTCTTTAGCGAATAAAGCGTGAGAATGGTTAAAACGTGTGAATATTTACGCCGATATGCCTGTATATATGTATATACTCTCCGTCTCCGTGCGTGTGTCCATTCTAGATGCATGTTCGGAAAGTAACACATCGCCCGCATAACGGTATAGTTCTCGGAATATACGTAACTAGAACGAACATATATATATATATGACCGAGCCGTAGTTGCTAGCGTGGATAATCTCATAAACGCTCCGAGCGATAAACACGGCGACAGAAAAATCGACCAAACAACTGCAGCGCACGAGATAATAAACGATCGTCCCATCATATATACGTATGTATAATAATATGTGCACGGGGTTAAAGAAAAACATTAGATTTCGCATAGCACAACTTGTAGGAACACAAGCCCGCAATGAGGCGGTATACATGTAGAAAGAAGGAACAGCCGCTGAATAATGGAGGTACCTGCTCGCGTATCGCCAAAGAAAGCGAAAACCGCACGAGAGAGCGAACGCGCAAGAAAAAAGAGAGGGAAGGAAAAAGAGACGATAGAACAGAAAGGAGCAAAGGAGCAAATATTCTCTCCGGAGAATATAACGAGTGAGTGAGAGAGACAATGGCGAACGCAAACACACGCGCGCACAGATGTTCGGGGAAGGGCCGCGCGGCCGCGGAGAAAAAAAAGAGAGAAAAAGAATGCGTAATGAGCGAAAGAGAGGGAAAGGAGCGCGCTGCAGAGAGACGCCGCGGACAAAGACGTCCTGCGCGCTTTTCTCGCTCTCGGCTGTGCATGTGTATGTGCGGTTCGGGCTTATTGAACGAGTAGTGCGCTATGCACGTCGAGACTGATGATAATTATGACGATGATGTCATCGACGCTAATTTATTCCCGTCTCGTCGCGGCGTTGCTGTATCCTTATCCATATACATATAGCTGAGCGCGGAATTGAAAAGCTTTTTCTCTGAAGTCTATCGTCTATATAATTTTACACACATATATATACACAAAGGGTACAAAAAAGCCCCTTCACGGCCCACTTGAAGTCGCGCGCTCTCCGCGAATCGCGAACTAATTCGCTGCTCCGAGTCGGGCTCTTTCGCGGATATAATATATATATATATAGAGTCTGTTCCCCTCCCGGCTCTTTACAGCCCTCTCCTCTCTTCGTTGAGTTCACTCGTATACTCGATGAGCTACTGCCGCTTCGCCACTGCACCGAAACGTCGACCGTACTTATATGACATTATGACTCCTCGCGCTTTTCGGATATTTTTGGCTTTCCGGACGTATAGCAGTTTCGCTAGAGGGCCGATAAGTATTGATCGTAAACGCGCGAGTGGTAGTATGGAAAACTTTTCGTTCGACGAATTCGAGCTTACTTCTATATGCAGCCGCGATCGATTATGCGGTGGGTATACCTATACCTGCGCATTATTATCGATTCGAGCAAGTTTTCATTGTGGATTCGATGATCTGCCGCTGGGATTTAGCCCGGGGCTCGGCTCTGTATACATGGTATACAAGGAAGTTACTCGCGTCCGCGGAAAAATTGCAGGGGAGCTTTTGTTCGTGAAAATGTTCAACTCGCCCTCGAGTTAGCGGTGGAGAAAAAAGAACAGCAAGTCGAGGGAGGGACTACCGAATGAGGGCAAAGTTTAGTCTACTGCTGCAGGTAAACGTGCACTGGAAGTAGTAATGCCCAGGCTCGAGTTAGGCGCGATCGATGTAGGTGCACCTGCACATCTATAGATATGTATATCTCTCTCTCTCACCCTTGCATTCTTCGCTGTCTTTTTTTCAACTCGCTTTGTTTGTTCGATTCCAGAAGGTCTGGAAAAAATAATAACTCCGACATTGATTCCAAGCAGTTTTATATAATTATAGCGAGTATATAATATACCTTCGTACCGCAATTACAAACTATATCTCGCTAGATTAAAACGTCCGCGTAGTATTAAGTACATTATACGAAGACCTTCCACGGCGCTGCAAGTTTCAAACACTTGATTACAATACAGGAAAATGAAAACTGTAGAAAAACGCTGTTTTGCCAGTATAACATATTTCAATCTTCCTTTTGGAAATGAAAAAAATCGCGGCCTTGAAATCACAACCTATATTGATAATAATCGGAGACCCACGAACTTTCTACAGTCATTATCATCATCAGAGCAATCTAATCTCTGCAGGCGAGTCTATGTATATCAAAGCGCATACTTATACTCATCTCCTTATCAAAAGCAAACACGTGAAACGCTCACCGTCGTACGAGCAAATAAGTATAAATCGGTGGAAAATCGCCACAACTCCCCTCTCCCGCGGCTCGCGCACAGCAGACTCGAGCGAGCTACCACCACCACCAGCAGCAAACCAGCAGCGGCAGCATCAGTCTCAGGCTAGCGCTAGCAGAGGCTTCTCCTCTGGCGGCCAGCGGCGGTCTATAGTGCGTTATACAAATACGCACGATATAACATACACACGGACACATATATACATATAGTGTGTGCAGTGCAATCTAACCAATAAGTCAACCGGTTTTTCTCGAGCTCGCGGCGCACTTTCTAGTCGCGCTGCGGCGGCGGCAGCGTCGGAGGAGGCCTGGAATGTCGCCGGCGAAGCCCCGGGAGGAGGACTAGCTAGCTCTGATCAGGAGCTCGAGCGAATTCGAGGACTATAAGTATATATAGGTACTGCTATTATACATATATATCTGCGAACTGAAAGCGTAACTATAGAGCACAGTATAGTGCGTGAGAGAGACAGGGGCTGGGCTGTTTGTATATCGCGAGCTTTATCGTTTATTAATAGGCAGTCTAATTTGGATTGCTTGGATCGACGAGTGTATATGCGTTATGTGTATAATACGTGTGTGTGTGTGTGTGTGTGTGTGTGTGTGTGTGTGTGTGTGTGTGTGTGTGTGTGTGTGTGTGCAGTAGCGCGGCGCTAGTCTGTAATGTAGGTAGTCGCAGTAGGTATTAGCTGGGGGAATCGCGGCCAAAGTCATCGCGATATTACACACGACGACGGGCTATAACGGCGTTTTTTTCCTTCTTCCGCGCTCTACACGCACGTATAGTCGAATTACACCGGGCGATGTGTCATGCACATACGGTGTAAGTGAGTCGAGAGCACACAGGAGTCGAGTGTCGAAGTATAAGTAGCATCAGGAGGAGAAGGGCATTGAACGGACTCCCGGGTGGGAGTCAAAGGTCGACATACGCACGCCGGCCAGACGCCTTCTCGCTCTTTCTCCCGTAGTAGTGCACAACATCTATCTGTCTACTACTCTACATATATATCGCACGCGCCGAAAGGATACGCGAGACGCAGACGCGGAGGGCCGCTTTGTTGTGCTGCTGCTGCTGCGGAGAAAGAGCGAGAGTGAGTGAGAGGAAAGAGTGGCAGTGATATTGCGGCTCTCCCGAATCGATTTCAACAGCAGTCGTCGTCGTCGTCGTCGTCGTCGTCGTCGTGATGGTTCGCCTCTTCGAGAGGAGCATCAGCTACTTCGTGTGCAGTGCCGTCTTTTGTGTTTACTCCTGCTGCAGCGCCGATGCACCGCGCTGCTGCTGTTTTGTACCTGCTGTATAACAACAGGCCAGGAGAGGGGGGAGATAGGGCGTGCATTATTTTGCGCGGCTGCTGCTGCTGCTGCTACACATCCTATATTATACCTTTACTATAGCTATACTACTCGAACGGCTGATGCGGTGTGTGTATACTTACCGTCTATATTCGTACTGCGTAGCCCGACGGCGGCGACGAATACACGCATTTTCGTTTTGGTTTGTTCGTTTATTCGTTAGTACTAATTGATGATAGGCAACGCGAGATGTCGAGTGCAACCGGACGTCTTTTGTGCTGCACTGAATATTGCGCGAAAGTATGGGTTTTTCCCACGAGTAGATTTCCTCGAACAATAAGTATGCGCGTCGTTGGCCGCATCTGGAAGACTGGAGTCACACGTTCAACAAAATTCGACTCACTTCTTATTTAATTAAAGATAGAAATAACCTGCGTCTCTGATTGCGTAATTGTTATTATGCGTTTGTTTGGCTGGCAACGTGATCGCGTTATGTTAACATTTTTTCCGCGATAAGAATAGTCTACGCATAGCAGGTGTAAAATTGTTGTTTTTTGATTGGTATTGATTGAAACTGATTGCTTACAATGAGGTCGGTTCCGCAATGGTTTATTTGTCAGCGTTGCGTCAGCGCGACTGTTTCTTTAGGCATTAAATTTTCACGTACCAATGCTTTTCAATGACAATTTAGAATATTGCACTTTTTATAATATGGAAGCCTATTGACCTTAAAATTTCGGAGTACTTCCTGATTTTTCTAATATCATACCGTGAACGAGTCTTTTCATTTTTTCTGCTACAAAATAGAAAAACTTTATTTATCTGCATTATGTTTAAAACGTTTAATAAATTCTTACAACATACTAAAAACCTACATATTAAAATGTTATTTTGCAATTCTTTCACGACTAATTCTTTCAAGAAATCTAATGATTAATTTAATCCCGTTGCTCTCAAAGATAAAATTTAATTGACAAACATTTGAGTACAAAGATACTTGAGCAATAATACAGAGATATTAATTCAATGTATACCATCCACTGTAAGTTGACATATTAAAAATGCGTATTACTTTGAAAGAATTACAGCACCTGTCATTTGCAGAAATGAAAGGAATGCAACTCATTTGTAAGCTGAGCTTGCGTTCTTTATTTGTCAGGCTTACCGAGTTGTTTAGTCTGTGACTGCTAAGTAAGTTTTCTCTTTGCTTCTTTCAGGGTAGCACGATGTCAAGAAAGGATGGTAACAAAATGCTGGTTCACCAGTTATCGTCTGTTCTACCGGATGACCGACCAATCACAGCAATAAATATTATAGAAGACTTGGACAAATGTCCACCAAACTTCACTGTTGTAAGTATTTGTTCTAAAAAATATTTAAATGTTCTATATTTTTGATATCTCACTGACTGATTCATTCTCTGAAAAGATTTCATTCAATGAAGAGGCTCGAAGTGCTACTTAAAACTTGTATGACTCATGGATTATTTCAAAATTGTTATTCGTTTTCATATCTGCTTAATATTTGTTCTCAACTTTTATCATTTTCATTTTCTCTCATGACTTACAAATTTCCCAAATACTTTCTCGAACGTGTAACTGCCATTTACTTGGTTATTTATTCTAGGTATCCAGAACTTATGATTTAGATGCTGATGCTGACTTATGGCGAGATAGTGGTTTGTTTATCAAGAAAAAATCCAGATACATATGTTTTTCAAAGAGTGAAGGATTACCCCATTCTGTAATTGAAAAGATATCCATTATTGACGAGAGAGAACCTCCTCCCGAAGGATTCAGTATGATATCTCACACTGTGGATTCAAGTGAGTATTTCAAGATGTACAACTACCAACCTCGAAAGGTTCCGTGCCTTGTGATGCAACATTCTCACTATTGTTATAAGTTGTAAATTAATTACTTGGTTCTTGTTGCAGTGCAAAAAGCATGGCGTAAAAGACAACTGTGTTATAAAATTAGGAATAAGGATTTGTGCTCGTGCGCAGTATCGGACATTATTTTATGTAGTAGGCTTGGAAAAGGCTCAAAAATTGCTCCTGACGAATTTACTTATGCTGGGTAACTTGTACATTCCATTAATATTTGCAGTATCCATGTCTACTCTAACCAACAAGGTCTTTGAGAAACATATTTTTTTATTTCAGTGTCATAAATGGAGTCTACGTATGTTACAAAACAGTTCCCTTACAAACGGGTTCCTTAACCGCGCAGCCATATGCCAATATAGAGTAAGTATTGAAAAAAAACTATCTGGCAATGTTACCGACAAATACTTTTCATTTCAACGAATTATTGCAGATTGTTCCAAACTTCGTCGCCAACTCTGTCAAACGGAACGCCGCACAGAGTCGCACCGGAGAGGCCTCCTAAGCCAAAGTTCGTAGCGAAACCCACGAATGGACTGTATCCACAAATAAGTCCAGTGAGTGCGGGAAAGACGAGTGAGGATAATGACCAAGACTACGAAGTTTTGAGCCCAAGTGCAAGAATAAGGCCAACGCGACCTGCGCCAAGGCCGCCGCCAAATAAATCACCTCTAGTTAATTCTGTGCCGACTACGTACGGAACACTACCAGGTTCATCAGATCTCGATGGAGTTCCTTTTGTTCTCAATCCTCTTTTGAGCACGAGTTCGACAAATTCGTTTAGTGTAAATAACTTTTAATACTTGTTATTGTTTGCGTTGATGTTCCGCCGTCGATTTTAACGATTCTAGTTATCGTAAAATTAAGATTTAGAAGTTGGAGACTATCAATGCAACTAAAAATACTATCTTATCATTACAGAAGCAGTTTCCTGTGATTAAAATCCGAACTCAAAAAGAGCTGGATAAAGAGGTACGTTTGTTCGATGAGTCAAGAAATACTTATTTTTCATTCTTATAATTTTATCATCTTTGATAATATCCAATGTTTAATTATTTTATTTTCAGTATTTCTACGATTTCCGAACTGAGCGAGAAACTTGAAGGGAGACAAATCGTGCCAATTGAATTGCTTAAAATTTGCGGATTTTCAGCTATATGTATACATCTGTATCGATAATATAGCTCTAGCCATGTGTAAGAGAGTGCCTGAACGAATGATTCGTAACGTGAATATTCATCAATCCAGAAAAAAGAAACAACAGATAAATCCTTGATCGCCTACAGTGATAAGGAACTGGAGTACTGATGAAGTGCTGTACTCGCTCTGCTCGCTACGTAATATCTCCCACAACTTCCATGTCTGATTTAGATTTTTGATACCAGTGATTATGGACATTGTATTTTTATAGAATTGCGTTATTATTTTATTGTTCGTAGAAGTTATATATAAACCTGTATAATATTTTCTAGTTGTTTATGAAGAATATTATAGAAGTATTTAACATCACCCTACTACTGCGTCAAGAGCTTATAAATATTGAGTAAGACTTTTTTTTCAATAAAAAGGAACACTTTTTTTGATAACTACTCTTAGCCTATATAACTATTCATTAGCCTGCTGCCAATCGAATGGGTAGAAATATTCACATTCATTTAAGTTCACTTTGATAATACATATTTTTATTAAAATAAATTTATGACTTGATTTTACATGTCACGTTGGCGCCAACGGTTCAAACACATTACATAGATCCATTATTTTTTATATTTAATATTACTCTTTTTGTCTATATTTACATAGATAACATTTTTACGTACAGCTTTATTTCGTATTGGTGCAAGTGTGTCACTTTTCTAAATGTAGAAAAGGATACATATTATGCAATAGTTGAACATCACGCATACGACTACTTATTTCCATTTAAAAACAATTGTACAAAATACGTCAATAGTCACAACGATATAACAAATACGAATAAGTAGATTTGTATGTCTCAACACTAAAGTTTAAAAATTTGCACATTCATTATGTTTTATTTACATTTTCCACGGCCAGGGCACTTAGTTACTAGTTTCTAAATGTCATTGAAAAGAACAAAAGCTTAGCCAATCAGTTGCACTTGTATTACATTTCATTATATCAAGTAATGCCTTTTAAATTAATTGTTAAAATGGAATAAATTATAATGAAACGATTGAATGAAGCGATGATTGATGAATAATAGGCTCTCGCGTCCTATTTACAAAAATAATTTCTTTGAAACAGTGAGCTAATAGACGCAACACGGTTTAAATATATATATATTTTAATTATTACATTTTGTAAAGTCGGTAAAAAACGGCCGTCACTGTGTATATAGACTATATACATCATTGCAGTCTCAAATCACAACGTCAATATATATATATATATATATATATATATATATATATATATATATATATATTTGAAACCACTATGAGAATACTTAACGCTCACAATTTTTCGCGTCTCTGATCGGACGTTTCAATAAGATAGTAAAAGGCATCTTACTATGGGTACAGTCTTACGGGGTAACAACAGCTAGTCATCATCTCTGCATAAAGCAGAAATTCAGAGAACGTATCTCGCTCAGAACGAAAAAAGTCCTTTGCGATTACGCGAGGGCAACCAGTTAAGCAGCAGCATTTTCAACGACATTTTTTATCGAGGCTATCGTCAGCTACTCGAGGACTTGGACTCCGATGACGCCGTCGAGGCGGGCGAGCTGCCGGATCCCCATCGAAGCGCGCTATCAGGCAGGACACGTTTGGCCAATCGTCAAACAAACGGTCCGGTCCAGTGCTTCGTATGCGTCGTGCTAGAAGCGGATCCCGTCGAGACACTGCTCAGGCTGATGCCGTGCCTCTCGAGCACCGCAGTGGCCTTGATCTTGCTCTTGTACTTGACGTCCTTGGGCTTGAGCATGCTCTTGTGGTTGCTGAGCAGCCGCGAAGGCGTGAGGATGGACTTGTTGCTGAGACCCGTCGCCTCGAGGAAGTTGTCGTAGTTGACGCCGTTGCCGTTGCTCAGCAGCTGTTGCCCGTTACTCGTGCCGTTGCTCGGCAGCACTGCATTGTTGTTCTCCACGCTCTTACTCAGCGCCGAGATGTCGTTCGAAGTCAGGCTAATCGTGGTGGTATTGGTGGCGGTGGTACTGCTCTTATTGCTATTGAGGCCCGCAAAGGTCTCGGAGCCATCCGCCTCGGGTCGATCCGGATCGTCGTACAGATCGCACTCGTCCAAATTGAACTCCTCGAAGTTCTGCTGGATGTCGTAGTCGTCGACGTCGAACTCCGTGGGAGGCTGCGTCGTCGGCTTCTTTGGTGGCTCGCTGCTGAGCTCGTTGCCACCTTCGATCTTGAACTCCTCGAAATGCCGCACGATGTTGGTGACTTTCGGGAGATAATTGCGGGGCTCCGGAGACGACCTCGACAGGTCGTTGTTGCTCTTGTGAAGCGTGAAGGAGGAGCGCACGTTGTTGAAGCGATTCTTCCAGAAACTGCTGGCCTCGTCGTTATTGTTCTTCTTCGGAATGTCATCGAACTTGAGGCTGCGCACCGAGGTCGGCGTCATCAGTGGATTCTTGCCGGCGAGGCCGAATATCGTCCGACTGGGGGAAGTTCGGGTAGGATCGACATTTTGCTTCTTCCGCGAAGTCTCGTCGATTAGGAACGACGGACTTGGTATTTTCTTCAAGATGAGCGTGTTATTGCGGAACTGGGGCTTGGGGGGCAATGCCGGAGGCACTTTCGGCGGCGGCGGCGAGATGATGTCGGGCAGGGACTCGATGTCCTCGTAATCGAGATTCTTGGCTATCGTTAGCCCCTTGCCGGACATCTGCAGACAAGTCTTCTCTTCGATTCTCTCCATGCGCAGAGAGGTCGGGGGGCTCGAGGGCTTGCTCTTGGTCAACGACCTGCAAGAATAGAGCGCTGGTTAGTTCGGGCATTTCTTTTGTCAATTAGGCATTGTTCGAAGACTGCGCTCACCTCAGAATATTGGAATTGTTGAGCGGCTCGTCGACTTTGACGCAAGGCTCTATAATAACGATCGGCCGAGCCTTGGAATCGTCCACGTCTTCCTCGAGTCCGGACTCTGGATCCAGAGCCGGAACGATCCTCATGCCGAACTCGTCCTCGGAATTCGTTGCCTCGAATCCGTCGATGGACGCAGGCTCGGGCTCGTTATCGTTGTTGTCCTGCTGCTGCTGCTGCTGCTGCTGCTGCTGTTGCTGTTGCTGTAAAGGGATACCCAACGGATTACACAGGAACGAGTATTTATCGATCGAATCGGGCACGGCCGCGCGCAGTACCTCCATAGTCTCGATAGCACTGGTCGTGATGGTGGACGGGGACGCGATGGTGGTCTGCGGTGGTTCCTCCGAGTTCCGCCTCTCCATCTCGGAGCCGACGGATTCGATGTCGGAGAGCCTGGCGGGCTGGAAGCGCACGATCTTGCCGCGATGCTTGAACCTGCGCGGTACCGACAGGATGTTTTCCTCGTCCTCCATGTCGCGCAGAAGAATCTGATTGACGCACTCGAGCACGGAGTTGTGGTTGCTGTTGGGCCGGTAGACGCTGTGGCGCAGCATCTCGTCGTTCAGCCGGTCCTCGTCGGGGTCGCTGTACCAGTTGCTCTGGTCTTCGGGTTCGAGCCTGGTTATCCGACTCCTGTGTACAATATGAGAAAACACGATTATCAAATTAAAGTACCGATGAAAGTATAACGGTACAGCGAGCAATAGAGGCTTACACTTGAACATTGTTGTTACTGCAGTCGTCATTAGTCGAGCTGACGTTGTTCCTATTCCTCAGCTGCAGGTTCCGCTTGTCGTTGTCGTCGTCGTCGTCGTCGTCGTCGTCGTCGGCGTCGCCGCCGTCCCCGTTGTTGTCGTCGTCGAGAGAGGCGTTCTGGTAGATGGGCTCGTCCTCGTCCGAGGCGTAGTTGCAGTCCATCCCGTCGTCCTTGCTCTCGGACCTGGCGATGCTCGGCTTCTTCGAGAGCAGCAGCTGCCTGTCCTCGAGGATGAGCATCGTGACCTCGTTCTCGCTGTCGGTGGTGACGATGGTCGGCGTGCAGCGGCTGCTGCTGCCCTTGTTAAGGGTGGACCCGGGCGACACGTCGCTGGACTCGCCCTCGCAGAAGCCCTCGGTGCTGAGGAGGGAGGGACTGCCGTCGGTCGTCGTCGTGATGATCGAGGCGTCGGTGTTCTCGCTCGAGGTCAGGCTCGCCTTGGAGATGTCGCTGCCGGCGAAGCTGTGGGTCTTGCGGATGTTGCCGTTTGCGTGGTGCAGCTGGGACGAGTCCAGGCCCTCGTTCAGCTTTGTGATTATCTCGCACTTGAGTTTCTGGATGTCCTTGCTCAGGCCACTGTCTTGCTCCTGAAAGTCACAGAGGCATATATATTAGTAAATATTAATTGGTGTTACGCGAGTGCACAACATGCCGTTTAATACCTGAAAATCGGTCGAGTCGAGGGACGGCGGATCGTTGCTGCCGTCCTTCGTGATCCCGGCGGCCGCGACGCGGCAGCTCTGCTCCCTCTGGCCCTTGATGTAGCTCTTGGTGTACCTCCTGAGCCTGGCGATCTCGAGCTGCTGGTTCCTGATGACGTTGTCCTTCTCGCAGAGCAGCTGTCTGATGGACTTTTGCTCCTGCTTCAGCCTGGACTCGAGGACCAGCAGAGCGCGGAGTATCCGCGAGAGCTGCTGATCGCGAAGAAGCCGCTCGCGGTCGTGCTCAGCGCTGAGGCCGTCGAGTTCGCGGACCAGCTCGCGGCACCGCCGAGTCGCCGCGCGCAGCGAGTCCTGCGTGCGCGCGACCTCCTGCCGCAGGCTCCGCACCTCCGACTCCATCTGGAACATGGGAATAAGGTTTTGCATTATACATTTTGCCTGCGCTGTATTCACGAGCTCGCTGCAGTCAGCTGCTTGTTGCATTTGACTTTTTTAAGGCGAGGTGGGATGGATAAAGTTTACGTATAAAATTAAAAAATCCGAGTATAATATATACGGAGGAATGTCATCCCGTGTACCCCCGTAGCCCAGAAATAAGCGCTATAGGATGGAGTCGTGAATCTCCGCGCGCCCGAAGATGCAACACACAAAGAGAGAGAGAGAGACTCACGTGTAAGTAGGAGAGGCCCCGAAGCTAAGTCGACTCGCTGACCTCCTATCCCGACGTAGCGCGGAACAGTGTATATATAGAGGTGGCGCGAGGCTCGAAAAAACCGTTGGTCAAGAATGGAGAAAGTCAGAGCAGCGGCAGCACACTTTTGCGGCCTGAGCCACTTGGACCGCGACGTGGGTGTTATATCGTCGTTGCAGCCGCGCGTAAACGAGCTTGCTGCTGGGTGTAAATTGGGTGATTTTGTTTTTCCATTCTTTTTCTTTTTCGAAAACGAATCAATTTATACCTGAGCTGCATAAACGTATAATAGGTACACGGGAGTAATTGAGCTCCGGTATAGCGCTCGCTTGCTATATTATTATACCTATATATGTATACATCAGCCGGGCTCGTGGCTTTCGAGATGGGATACGCGATAGTGCGAGCGCGCGTGTGTACACACGCGCCTTTTTTCTCTACTTTGGCTTATAATATACAGAGTCGATTATTTTTATTGTCGCGCGCACGCGGTGAAAAGGGTGAAGGCGTATAACCTTGAAAAAAAAAGTCTCGCTGGTTATTTTTGTACAGAGCACCGCGCGGCGGAACCAAAAAATTTGCACGAGCTTCTATCTCTCGGCTGTCTTTGGCTTAAAAATAAAAGATTTTGCGCGCACCTCTAAAACTCGATGAGGCGCGCATAATAACCTTGAAAATTACGGCTGGGACGCGCTTCAAAGGCCGAAGAAAAGCTTTGCCGAGTGCTCAAGTACGATATGGGCGTCGTGATGACGCCGAAGCTCGACCATCACAGTGAGAGAGAGAGAGAAAGAGCAAACCTGCGCATAAGCAGCGGCAGCCGAGATTTTGTTGCACAAGCGTATAATACACGAGCTGCTCGATTTACATAAGGAATAATTGGCCGACGCTGCAGCGCGTGTGGGCTATTATAGGGGAGTTAACCGGCTGCGATTTATTTCGTCTAATTCGTTGAAATTGCAGCGGAGGATATAATGTGTGCACCTCGCTGTTTTAAGAGTTTCTTCTTCCAACGACTCCGAGTATCGGCTACAACCGGGAGAACTGAAGAAACAATAGCCGCGCAGATAATTTATTTGCGCGAAACTAATCATCGTTATTTTTAAACACGCGATCGTAAAATAACGTTAATTGCAGCCTCTCGCGCTCATCTGCAGTTATATTATAGTCCCTTATGATAAATTAAAATAATAGTCGTGCAATCTCGCCGCGACATCTCTTATTCGCGCGCATATATAGTGTCGCCTATCGCGCATCTTCATATATATACTTATTACAGGATACACTCGTATTTCGCGGCTATAAGCTCGGAGCTGCAAATTTCGCCAGCCTCGCAGTCTCAGCTCTCGTGCGACTGCATGAGGCAATCGTCGAAGACACACATCGGTCAAGTGTGCGGCTTTTCGATATGGATTCCGTAAACTTCCGCGTCCTTGAACTTGACTTTGCTAAAATGGTTGATGCTTTTTCGTCACTTGCTCGATGTGACGCGGCGATTTTCGACATACCATATATATATATATGGAATGATGCAATTTTTCAAAATTTTTTATTTGGGATCCGACTTTCTGGAGTACGTGACCGCGGGCGATAACGTATACGCGGCTTCTGCGAAATCAAATTATTATCGTGACACGACGTTGCGTTATCCGTAATATCGTTTCAGCATCAGGATTATTATGATGAAACTAAACGTAATAAACGGCTATGCCGAGACTGACGCGTGTACTATATAGTGCTGCACCATTTGGCATTCAAATGATAGATATGAAATAATGCATAAACGGGAGCATCGCAGTTTTTCCAGCTCTTTTTCTCGAACTCGTGTTACCGCTGTTACTCCATTCTCTCATAATAATTATACTCGCGAGGGCTTGGCTACATAGAAGAGAAAGTCTCCGCGAGTTTCAAGGAGTCTGATGTCCGTGTACTAAAATAACAAAGTCGCCTCGTAATATAAATGCCGTGTAATTCGCGTTTTTGCTCGGGAGAAAGAGAAAGTTGATGCAGCAGCAGCATCAGCAGCAGCAGCTTTAAGTGAATCGCTCTCGAAACAGAGAGACTCGCGGGGAATTTTTGCGCGCCCACGCCGCGGCTGGAATGCGATTTATAATAACAGCCGGGATTACGGCTATAAGCTTATTTTTTCTCGCTGACTCTCGGCAGCCCTTGCTCGTGAAAAAGGCCATCACCTTTCCAAAGCCAGTCACGCGCGAGTCCAACAACGCTTCCGCGTAGGCTCGTACGCTTGATCCATTATAGCCACGGCCCTTCTATTAACGCGTAACTTCCCCTCGATCGACCCGACCTTGACACTCCGAATCTCCGGGTCTCCAGCGCGTTCTCCGCTGACGTCAGCGGCGGCGGCGGCGGCGGCGCCAGCAGCACTCGACACGTGCTCTCGCGATCAAACTTTCTCCGCTGCTGCGGCCCGTCATTGTTGTTACACGCGGGACAGGCCTGCAGCAGGCGCGTATAGTTGCGCAAAATAAGACACTGCTGCACATTGTCTGCCGCCTTTCGATTTTAGCCGGATTATCTTTGGGCGAGGGAGTGGACTGATTTACGAGGGAGCACGCGCCGATCGAGCAAATTGCGCCGAGCGTGTACATTTCTATGGTATATTAGTCGAGGTCGGAATTTTCGAGAAAAACGAGCGAGGAATTCGTGTTAAATGCGGGGGGGAAAAAATTAGATTAACCTAGTAATTTACGCGACTCTCACGCACAAGACAATGTAGGATACATAACGTCGTCGCAATAATTATAGCGTCGATTAATTCATATACAGAATAGTCGCGCGGTTGAAATCTCTCTTGTTACGTGCATCGCACAGCGAAATTACGTAAAAAGCATAAAATTAGCCAAGCGAGAGAGAGCTTTAGCATTAGCGAGTGCACAAAGCGTAAAATCAAAAACATTTCATTATATACAATATGTATATATAATAATGCCCACATCGCGCAACCTACATCTAAAACGTCGCTCATGAAATATTTAGGGCAGCACAAAGGACAACAATAGCGAAGCAGTCGACTAGAAAAACGTCTCTTTTTGTGCCATCGTATACTTCCGCGCGCGAAGGACGCGGCGCCCAATTGAAACTGATGCACTTGACGTAATCTCGCATCCATACAGGCATAAAGGCCAGTTATGTGGCGGCGGAGCATCGCTTTGTCGCGCTCTATTCCCAAAAGTGGCGCGAGAACGCTATTAAACGGTAGGATGGATGCGCGTTCCACTTTTTCGCGCCTGCAGCGGCGCCGCGACTGATGGATGAGGCGGAGAGAAAGAGAGAGATGGTCAGCTGTCGCGCGCACGCGTTCTTTCGTCATCACCGCGGTGCCTCGTGTGTCTTCCACGCAACTGATTTTCAGATAGCGCACACACTCGGTGTTTGTTTACATTATACTTACTCTTTTCCACCCGGAAAGTAATCGGCTATACTTTGCACGATTTAGATCGCAATACGATTGCTATTGCCAAATCCCCCCAAGAGAGCCATTAGAATTCCAGCGTTATGTGTTTATATATATATACCTGCTGCACCGCCGAGAGGAGAAGGCCGCGAAAGCGCCGAACAAAGCCGTGACGGGGCCCTCGCGCGATCGCATTACGACATCGCGAGTCGCGCGCGATCTTCGAATTCGCATCGCGATTATACACGCGGCGCGTCTATCTCTCTCGCGCGCTGTATAGACACAACACCGCAGCGCAATTTCGCGGAGTTACATCAGTGCTATAGAGATATATATGTGTATAGAACACTATGGTGCGCGTTTTAGTCGATTTCATTTGAATGCCGCTGTTTATCGCGCGAATCGACGAGACGATGCGGCGATGAGCTGTGGGAGATCGGTATTGCGAGACATAGTTATATAGAGGTTGCACGAGTTGATGATGGCCTTTTTTAATGGCCAGCTGCGCAGAGCCGAGAGTCTACCCCGGTGTGATTATATACATAGTTTGATCGTTCGTGATTGACCTGTTGGGGATTTGATGTCGGGTTCGCTCGCGACACGATAAAACCCGCGCACGAAGTAAAGGTGATCGCGCGGCCTAGCTTTTGTAATCGCGGCCGCTGCAGTACCATTCATCAGCCGATCGGGTTTGATTCGAAATCTGTCGCGGCCCTGTGTACTTTCTAAAGACTGCAGCTCGGTTTTTTGGATATTCTCTCCATTTTCGGATTCGTATAAATATTCTCGAGAGTTCGACATTATCCGGTGACACTAAAATTTCGAATTACCATACGCGGCTTTTCGAGAATCATCGAGCACCACTAGTGCGCCGGTGCAGAATATTACGAACTGTATAAAGAGCCATTTGCGACAGTTATAATATACGTAAACTCCAGCTATAACGACTTGTTCACGACGTTCCGATTGCGCGTCCAGCACGCGCGCGTTTTGCATTCGTGACGTCAGCGGATCACGAAAGACAAAAAAAAGAAGCCCAGTCCCGTCATGAGCGCGCGCGAGAAAAACCGTTATATAGGCTGTGCAACGCGGAGGACGCCGAATTCCCGCGGCGGCCTAATGACACAGTGAAAAGCGTCGCGCGTGCGACGACTTTCGAGGGAAAAATGCGCGTATACCAGCGAGCGAGGAATGTCGTAGATGACACGTTACAGAATACATATATCGCGTACCTCTAGGCAGAACCTTCTCGCAGCATGTCACCAGGTCCTCGGGTAGCGCCTCGCGCTCTCAGCTGCGGCGCGCACACGGGTGTACACACTCGCGGAAATCACTGCACACGATCGATCGGTAAAAAATCGGTTAACGCATACAGCAGCGCAGAGTGAACAATGCAACGCAGAGGAATGAGCAGAGGACGCTTCGGCAGGATGCGCGCTCGGGAATAAGTACAAGAGACGTATAAAGTGTGTATGTAAGTGTGCGAGCCCGAGAGAACGCCAACGCGGCGGTGCGGCGTTCGAGGTTCAAGAGCAGACTGGTCAGTCTGGTGCAGGGGCTCTATACGCGGCAGGCAGGCAGTGATGGTAGCGCCGACGACTGCTGCTGGAGAGTTTCGAAGGAGTCGCGGCACAGAGTCGGAGTGGAAGGGGGCCAACCGCCGCGAGCGCACTTTGCACAGCTCTCCGGCCAGGAGACCCTCGACAGCTCGCTCCGTGTGCCCCTTTTACGCTCTGCTGTGGGCTGCGCCGCGGTTCGATTTTTTCGATTTACGGCCTTTTTTCCACGGCATCTCGCGGCTTATTTAAAGCCAGTGGAAAAAGTGCTCGCGAGTCGACATTTTAATAATTGTCTGCGCGTGCAGGAGAGGAGAAATCGAGTCATTTTTTTGGGCTATAAAAAGTTCTAAATTCAAATGAACCCAGCCGCGACGAAAATTATGTCCCCGCGGCGCACTCGAAAAACCGGATCAATCGATAAAGCATCGGCTCGCCGACGAATGTATGTAGAAAGAAAAAGTCCATCCGATTTCCCTCGTGGACGTCAGCGCGATGGAAATTCTCTCGGCTCCCTGTTCCCGTCGCGGATCGTTCTCGATACCTGCCTAATCTCGACCATTATTCAGCTTTTAAAAGTGAAAGCAGCATACTTGCGCACTTTACACAGAATGCACGCATATAATATAGCGCGTATATAGGTATATAGGCGACGGGAAGGAGGAGAGCGGGGCTGCAGAGGACAGCGTTTAAAGAGAGAGAGAGAGAGAGAGAGAGAGAGAGAAAAGAGAGCGAGCACAAGGTGCAGCGGCGAAGAAGGAGAGGCAGCGGAGAAAATGAGGTACAATGCTGCGGAGCCCGGGCAAAGGGAGAAAAACGAGTGCAGGAACAAAAGAGGGAGACGGAAAAACAAGCTTTCCTACAGCCGCCGCAGCGCAGAAAATAATGTATACGAGAGCAGGAGCGTAGGTTCGTCAGCAGCAGCAGCAGCAGCAGCAGCAGCAGCAAAGAGTATATAAGGGACGACGACGCGGAATATGGTATACAAGCCAAAGCGAAGAAAAGGAGCAGCGGAGGAGAACCGACTATATACTGCGACGAGATGCTGCTGCTGCTGCAGCGGAGAGAATTAGAGGAGAAAGAGGAGAAGGAGGAGAAGACGAGAAAGAGAGAGAGAGAGTGAGAGAGATTGTTTATTCGCCGCAGGAACGACGAACGTGGGAGCAAGAGAGTCGCGTTTCATGCACAATGGGACTTGCCCGCGCGTAACAGTCCTTAAACAGGTGAAAAATGAGGATTGAGAACGGACGACACGCGGCGGCAGCGTCCAGCGGAGCCTTCAGATCTGACCGCATACTTACACGCTGAAATCGTTGCGTATAACCTATATATATATATATATATATGTTATAAGACAGTTGTCTTATATTAAATATACTCTAAAACTATAGTTCTTTCCTTTTTTCTGCTGAAGGCTAAACGCCTTGCGAGAGCGGAGAAAGGTACACGAGTAAGATAAAAAGCAGTAGAAGGACGGGCGAATGGGAGCAGGGAAGAAATGGGGGCGTTTTCGGTTATGCGGCTTTTGCGAAGTGGTGTGCCTTTTTGTGGTCAACCCAGCACAGTCGGAGCCCAGACGCAGATTAAGATAATGGAATGGATATTTCACCGCGCCCTACTCGTCCGTACTTATTCTATCTGTCCGCCCTCTTATGCGAATTTTTCTCCCATCAGTGCTCCTGCTTAAAAGTATATATATACGCGTATTACCGACTGTTGCTTTCCTAAAATTACCTTGTGCCCTGAACGCAGTGCATTTTGGTATTTAGGAGCGAGAATGACTATTCAAGTATATTCACGGTTGTGTAATGACGCGAGACAAAGGAGAAGATGAAGATAGGCATAGTGGCTTTCCCGAGGAAGCCTGCCGTGTATGTGTATATTACGATCTTTAGGACCGCGTGCGTATTTACGCCAATAACCAAAGTAAAAAAATACACAACATTTCGGGACGGAAAAGGGCATCGCGGGGAGCCGGCGTTGCTTCATACGGCCCTGCGGCCAAAAGAGAGAGAGAAGGTATATATATAAGAGCAGCTTAGGGATCCTTCCGAGAGATCAATTCGGACGTGCCTCTCGATGCGAGAGCGAAACAGGTATATTGAAGAGCGCGTATATAATGCGTAACGAAACGCGTCGAGTCGAAAATTCGCCGGCGGGATTATCCTCGCCGATTTACGACGGTTGCCGATTAGCGATTATCGGTAATTAGGCTCTTAGGGTATAATACGTCGCCTTGTTCTTCTTGTATTTCCCCCTTTCTATGCGAGTGGGATTTCACATTTTCGCAGCGGTCCTCCTCTCGCGAGAAGATTTAGAGTACAGCGCATGGAGATATATGATAACCGGTGCGATCATGTGTGCGAAATTCAAAGCGCTTCAAAGTTCACTGCTCGCGCTTCGAAAAAACCTGCGTCGAGAGAAGCCTCTATATCTAAACATCCCATCTCGAAGCAAACACGAATAACTCTCCAGCTCCGCGTGGCTCGGATCGATTCGCGCGACGACCCACGCCGTCATGTATAATTTCAGCTCGCCTCCAGCTCCGCAAAAATATTACGTGTAATGCTATGCGCGCGGGCCTATGTTGCAGCAGCAAAGGGCGGTCAGAGAGCGCGATGCGATAAATTAGCGTAATGGCGAAAGCTCTGCTCTCTTCTGCTCGGCCTGTATATAACGCTAATATAATAACAAACGGAAAAGTATACGCGCGCGCGAAGGCTTTTAGATAAATTCCGGCATTAATTATATAGAGACCGCGTGCAGGCTTGCTCCCCGCATGCGGCGTGCTCCAAAGATAGAATACATTCGATCAAAGGGGCGCAAAAAAGCTCTGCAGGCTCTTATAGTGCAGGCGCCAGAGAGCCTACGTCCATTACAATCCATCGCGCGAAGCGAGCCAGCTCATCCCTCTTCTCCCGTATGTATATATGTACAGGTATACTCGCTGTGTACTAAAGACTCGCGCGCAAAGGACGACTGGCCGTCTATAAATTAGCTCATAACTTCATCTCTCTTTGGCTGCGCAGAGAGAATAGAAAGGGAACTGCCGATATTGACGGCCGATCGCCGATTTTTTTTTCTTTCAAGCGAACGATTCTGCAACGTCGGATGCGCATCGGCGCTCTTTTTTACATCGGGGCATAGGTGCGCATGCACTTACGCACACAGCGCGAAGTGACTTTAGCCAACAGCTTCTTGATATATCCAAGCGATTATTTCTATTACGTGGAATGAAAAAAGAAAGAAGTAAACGACGTCATAGCCGTTGACGAAAGCAGAATACCGCGACGGCGTTTATATCACTCACCATCTGGGTGTACTCGGTCCACTCGTTCCATATCTTTGAGTCGATTTTCTTTCTGCAGGACATCCTAGTGTACGCGCAGCAGTGCAGAGAGCGGACAAACGGCGGCGCCCAGCAATAATATATATCTGATCTCGAATATTAATACACTCGTGCTCGCACGCGCGCGAGTAGCTATTCCTCCCACTGAATCCCTCTTCTTTTCTCGCCTCTGAGGCGCGATCGGTTGGCCGATAGGCCCAGCATCCTGCTCCTTTCGCGCCTTCCGTGCACTGCAGCCAGCAACACTTTCTTCCTTTTTGTCTCTCTCCCTCTCGACTGGCGCAGGCGATGTAGCTTTCGCCCTTCTTTGTGCTGCTGCTGAAGAATATATCCCGAGTGCGGTTCCGGTCCTTTGCTGCTGCTGCTGCTGCGAAGGCGGAGAAGGGAACAGGATTCGATTTTTGCTTTCGCCTGCGTCGCGTGATGGAGAGTTGCACTGCCTTTTTTTGGTATCGGCTCCGCTGGTGGATGCTGCGGGTGGTATACTTGCTAAATAGGACATTTTCGTGATTGGAGATCGTTTCTCTCTCCCTCTCTTTCCTTCTCAATTTCGCAATACTATATATACACACACACTTGTGTATATAGAACAGCTCGTTGTTGCGCAATATATGCACCGAAAGTATATATAAATTTTAATCAATTTCAGAGAAAAAAGGAACGCAGCACGATTCTCCTTACGTAAACATAGTCGCGATTCTCCTTAAACGAGCGCGAGAATGCGCCCTCGCGTCAATTATCCATTGAACATTGAACGTATATATATTATATATACAGTTCGAGCAACAATGGATTTTTCGACACAATGCGCGGCGTATAACGCATTGCATCGCGATCGGCAATCATCCAACGTCACGGTTCTGGCGATTCACCGACCGCGGCAGGCCCGAGAAGCCTAATTGCGCGGCGAAAGTTTACGCGCGCTTCTTTTGAGGAAATGCCCGCCTTCCGTAAAAATTCGTTATTTTTTCAGAGATTCCGGCCGATAGCTGGCTCCAGCGGTAATTGAATGCTTCCTTTTTTGCCTACTCTTCCAGCTACGCGCTTTTCTTATTTATTATAGATTTGGAAATTCACGCGTACGGGCTTTTGAAATTTTAGATCGTTTCTACGCGATTTCCGCCAAGCTGAACACGTACGTAACTCTGCTTTCATTCCTAAACCTTATTTCTTTTTTATTTATTGGACTACAACTTTTAATTCCACACCGTAAATGAGAGTGCCTGCCATCAGCGAAGTTTATACGCGTATTGGCTTTACCGGAGTCCAAGAATAAAAAACCGTCGCGGCGGAACTACGATAATAATGCTGCGCGCGAAATTTGAAGTCGCTCGTGATTTCCACTCCCATCGTACCGCGTATGTATAAAGACACATCGCGTTCGCGCTGATAATAGTAATTTCGAAGTGTCACGCATATCTATATATACACACACGCGGTGCGGAAAAATTTTCATCGCTCTAAGGCGCATGTGATTTCCATCCGTCTGTATACCATAATATATACTGCGAGAGAATCTCGCGGACTAATTATTACTATAGAGCGACGACGGCCGTGTCCTTGTGCGCCGCAGGTTATCTCTCACAAGAGACGATGTCACCTCGAGCGCTGCTGATAATGACAATCTCGATCGTAGGCGAGCAGATGACGAGCTGCTGCATGTCAAGGACCATACGGGCGATGATACGTTGCTCTTTGTTATGCGTTTCCTCTTTTTTTTTGTCACGAGGTATATTAGAGCTTGGATAGATACGCAAGTATACGCGCTGACGAGGGTAACGGCTGGTTGATAATTTATGGATCCGACTATTCTTCGGTTAATTTAATTTTATATATACCGCCGCCACTATGCCCCTCGTTAATTGCGTATAATGATTCAAAGAACCAACGACATCGCCATTGCGTCTATATCGCGGTTATTAAATATAAGCGACATGTATACGGGTAATTAGCGCAATTATTATTGTGTTTATCCGCGTAATTATTCTTCGATGAGTTTCTATACATGTGTATGTATAGCGCTTTTACGCCGTCGAAGAAAAGAAATATGTTAGACTGACTTTGCAAACGTTACGTCCGAATATTTGAACTGCAGATACATAATTACGCGTTTCCACGGGGGGTATAGGCTTAGCCTTAGAAATGACAGACTGCGTTTACGGTAAACGGGTTATAACGGTAGCCTCTACTGCCTCGCTAACGACCCGAGCGTGTAATTTTCGTGAAATCACGAGCCGCCGAGCACAACAGAACGAGATTCACGCATGTGCCATCGCGGTATATATAGCCGTCAGATGTATATACATATATATGCGCGTAAAAGACGCCGCCGTGAGCACGCACAATGTGCGCGCAACTCTTTTTCTCTTTTCTTTCTTCGAACCTCCTCCTGCTGCTGCCTTTAAAATTACATACCGGCGGCGAACGAAGCAGCTTCGAAAATCTTTCGACGCATGTTATATGTACTTTCGTTGATTTTAGATTCGAAAGTTATGTGCGCGAGCGGACTAGTTTCGTAAGGAGAGATGCGCTGCTTAAAAAGGATGAGCTGTAATAAAAAGCCACATAAAAGCGAGAGAGAGAGAGAGAGAGAGAAAGAGAGAGAGAGGAACGATTCGTGGAAAGAAAAAAGGAGAATTAGAAACCATGTGCGTTATTCCTTTCGTTTCACTTGATTGCAGCGGAGATGGTCCGAGTTGTTATTGGCTTATTGTCGGCGCAAGATCGTTCGGAATTCTGAATAGCATTTTCACTTTTATACACGCGCGTTATACATATATAGTCGTAAGTCAGCAGGTGTCGCGATCAGCTTGTGACTGATAAAAAGGCCTCCGTCGACTTTTGAACAAACAAAAGATTCACTTCAACATTTATTTATGATAATGATTCACGTTAAGAACCAATCGGATTCAGGCATATTCGATGAAATCCGCGACTATAACCACATACAAACGCAACAGTATACCAACGCATCGACACTCTTTTTTTCGAAAATCACAGCACTACCGAGTTCACTTCACACGCGGCTCGAAAAACTTGTCGAAAAGGAAGAGTTAAGGCATGACGGTATATACGATACCGTAGCGCAAACCGCGACTCTCCGTCCGCGAGCGAGCGAACCGACTGCGGGCGGCCGTACTGGCGAACCGCCGAGCCGCTCTCTTCTCGCTCGCTCGGAGCTCTGCAAAGGTACGCTTCCGGTTTCTTCTCCCTCTTCCTCGAGCTGTGGGTACCTTCTCCTCCCCCGCACACGGAGCTTTTCGCTTCTCGCTGTTTTTCTTTTCGAATTTCGCCTGCGCGATTACGTCAGCTCGGCTTATCGCGCCGCCGACTGATAGCGCTCTCGCGCCAAGTTCATTATCGCGACGACGGTATACTTCATGCGTGTATAACGTGTGCGCCTGTCGCCGCGGTTCTTTATTCTCTATTTCTTCCTCGGCGCTTGGCTTTTTGACGATGCTTACATTGCACGGGCTTCACCGGCGGTATACATATACACATTTATATATATAGCTCTCAATAGCGGAGGCTAATTTTTCTATCTCGTTAATTGTACAACGATGTATCGCTGCGATCTTGATGGGGGCGGTGGATTACTCTGCTGTACTAAAAATAAAAATGTCGTGAGCGAAAGAATAGCTTTGATATGCGCTATATGCATGGATATATATCGATAAGATAAGCGGCTTTATACACACGTTTGTTCGCTTGTATATAGCCGAGATGCAATCTAAATTGAGTAAACTTTTTCGCCGCCTGCACGCGATATAGTTTTCTGCTTTACTGGTATGTAGGCGTTGTAGCCCCCCCCCCCCCCCCAGAGCATCTCGCGTGCGGGCGGGGATACGAGCATTTCAATTATTTGACGGATTTATTCGAGACACATCGAACGGGGTGTCATGTATATTCGAACGATATGCAGAGATAAGCATCTCGCGATCGACACGACAATGCGCACGTCGTCCTGATATTTCGCTGACGGTGAACGATGAGCGTGCGGATCGTTCGTCGGCATAACTTAATATTATATACATATACACTTATTTTTTACATTTAATCAACTTGTCTATATTATACACGGGCCGATTGAATTTCCCCTATCTTGAATATAGATGACGTGACAGCTTATCTAGGAGCCGACGTGGCATTACGCCTTAATCGCCTTTGCACACATTCAATTGGACGCGTTCACAAGAAAACCCCACAAGGGATACATGTTCGTAGCCGAAAAAATGCAAGCGCGGGACACGCAGTACGTATGCGATATACGAATTATACGAAACCAGCTATACGTTTCCAATTAACTATACGCACTTCCGATTCCGATTTCTCGGACGAAGATCGACTAGTTTTCTTTTTTCTTTTTTTTTCTTTTAGAAAAGCAGCAGCGACTGCATGTTTCCTGAATGAAATGAAATCGCGGCACTGCAGCTCGCGTTACATAAGCTCTCTCTCTCTCTCTCTCTCTCTATGTATATACTGCCGCTGCTGCGCTCTCGTGAATCCACCGCTGCTCGTGCTGCATTTCCCCTTTCATTTTTTTTTCGGTCGCATACGCGGATAAGATTTCCAATGGATAAGCGGAATTTTTGCGGCTCGACATGTCGCAAGCCCGCGCGAGACAAAGGGATAGGAACGTCGTCGTCACACACACACACACACATATATATATGTATATATATTATACTCGCGTGTGAGCGAGGTATGTACGGTCAGCGGCTCTTTATGCAGCAGAAAGAGTCAACTCCGTGACCTTAACGACGATGACGACGACGTACAACCAGAGCACGTCAACTCTTTTCGCAACCAAGCGAAACGGACTCGAACACATAATGTTTCTATATAAGCATATAACGCACAACGGGTTTTGTCCTCCTCGTCGTGCATTAAACGAGCCGAGTAGAGGGTCTTACTCGGACATTTTAAGACATTTTAAGTTCTATATGAGCAAGCGTGACACTGCAGCAGCGCACTGAACTTGTATATAGACTTACATTATACGTGTAATACCAAGCAACTTTTTATTTCGAGATAACGTTTGCCTATCGTGCGCCCACAGTATATATATTACACTTTCTTTTTAAAACAGATTTGCGTCCGTTATCAGAACGTACGCTTGCATCGATGATGTCCGTATAAGTGCGACGTTCGCCGACTGCATACTCGCGCAGCGAGGGACATTAGGTGAGAGCAAAGTCACGCCACCGACAGTCGTTAAACGAACACACAACTTGAATTACCTCCTTCTGACTGCGGAGAAAGGCTGCGCGCATCGTCTTTTTTTTTCATCAGAACCTGATGTACGGCACGTAAAGCATATATAAGCATACAAAACAATGCTGCGGCGGCGTGTGACATATGGCCAGTGCACGCGGAGCGGAAAAAGGGAAAATCGATGGCGATGCGAGATAACAGTGCATCCGCCGCCACCGCGACTATCCTTTGTCGCGTTCGGTCTTTTTTTCTTTTCGTTTGGGCACAAGCGCGTATAAACATTTTCTGCGCAGCAGTCAAAGTCGTCCGTGTTGTACAACAAATACGTTATTTTGAATAGCGTGCAATTACTATGTCAAAGGTTGGACCAAGTAAAGGACAATAAACTATGTTTATGTATCTGTAGGTGCTTGTATACCGCCGGCTTGAAATTTTGAGCCGCGAAGAAAGCGACTGCAGCCGAGCGTGTTTGCCAGTCCCGGATAGAGCGCGCTAATGAGTTTTAATGAAAGCAAGAGTTCGCTACTTTACGTAACGGATATACCACGCGATACGAACGTCTTTTTTTCCTTTCTGTTGTTACCCCCGAAAACGAAGTCCGCTTACGTAAATGCATCGAGCGCGGATAATTATCCATCGAGCTATTTTCAAGGTGAGCGTTTTAGCACGATCTATTACGATAGAAAATTTCTAAAGTTCGTATAGCAGCACGTACCGCACACGCGCGCGCAAGACATTCTTCCGCAAGATTGATCGACGCGGTCGCGCGCATCTCTTTGAGCTATTTTTAGCAGCTCGACGACTGCTGAGCGGCATATATATAGCTGTCGATCATGAGCGGCGAGCTATGCAAAAAATTAGTATATATAGCTATATAATGTGTATGATGCGGAGCGTGAATTCTTCGCCGCGCACAATACGAGACCCACTGCAACGCGCTCGAATCGCGCTAAAAAGCAGCGAGTTTTTTGCGCTCACTCGTGGAAAGTTCGCGGGCGGTGAGTGAAACTGCGGCCGCGTGGATTATTATTTTTCGTTGTGTTTACAATATAGTGTATAATACGCTCGGCACGCCTACGAGAGCAGAGAATATCGAAGCTCCGCGCTTATAATTCTCTAAAATAATCGCTATGATTACTTTCCCGTGTTTACTGTTCGCGGCTTTATGCCGCAAAAAAACGACGCGCGCATGTATATGCGTATATATTATAAATTCCGCGCGGGAGTTTCTAGATCGAGTTTCACTGCGGACTAAAAGATATCCCCCGCCGACACGTTTTATACTCGCCTCTCGAGAAAAGCAAAACGACCGGGGCGACATTTACATCTCTCCCCGTCTCGTGCGATTTTTTCTCCCCGAAAAGCAACTTTTTCTCCCCCACGCAGCTGCGTGCGCGAGCGATTTCACTTATATATATGCTATTTTATCTATATTTAAAGCTAGCGCGCGAAAGTAGTCCAGCCGCTACTCTCGTTTCAATTTTGTCCGCGTATTTCGCGAAGATTCGCCGCAAGGAAGGTCTATATATACGAGACATAATACACTGCGCGATATAAACATAAGCCCTCTCGCAAAAAGTATCGTCCTATACGCGAGACTAATTTGTAAGGACGACCTCTTGTGGCTCACACCTTCGAGAGAGGATGCGGAGCGCGTACTGGGTAAATTCGATTTTTATACTATATGCACAAGGTATGACACGTATATATTCCTGTATCTGATATGCAGGGCGAGGGGCAAAAAACTCGTACTGCGTCTGCGCTCGATCGACCAGATTCCAGCAGCAGGCTCGTGTTTATGTTATTATTATTACCACATGCGTATGCATTTATGGCGCTGTAAAGAGTTTCTTTCCTAGACACTTTAATTCACGTCAGCTGGTATATATTATATGCAAATGTTCGCGAGTCCATAATTACGTTTACGCGACATTCGGAGTTTGTCAACTCGTTGCAAATATAACAACATTGACTCTGACGGGAATATAGAATTCGAGAAAAAAGATTCGCTTCGCGTGGTCGATTTCCCCTTTTACTTTGATCTTCGCTTTGCTCGCGTTTTCACTGCGGAGAGAAACACAGATCGGCGCGTTTTTCCTTTTCAGCAGCTCCTGCGGCATAACGCAGCTGTACATGCGGTATAGTCGCCGGGGCGACAAATTGTAGAAGCCGGTGCCGGTCTCGCGGCGATCTAGGCTAAACGATAGACGCTCGATTTGTTTTCACATGGCGGAACGACTGCCGTCAGGTGATAATCGCCGTACAGCGTTCCGCTTCGCGGCGATCTTCGCAGGAAAACGCTTTTTGATAAACCGGCCGTGCGCCGCGTTATAATAATAATAACGTGAAAATTAACGGCTTATATTTTGCTTTTGTTTTTCTGCGCAGCGATGCCTTTCTTTCGGCCTCTATTACTACTTATTGGAAATGGGTATTAATTGAATGACAAAACTGCATTTACTCCAAATAATATTACTCTCATTTATTTAACACGTATAACGAAGGTTCACGTCTGATTAGTACGTCTGCTCTCTCTAGAAGCTCATGTGAGAATAAAAGACTTGACAAAGGGCATAGAGGCCTACGACGCTTACGCACATATATATACTATACTTTCTTTCTATACTCAAATTCCAGATAAGAGCTCTGGACCTATATAAGCAAATCGAGTCATTTTTGTATAGCATGACATGGAGTCAAACTGCCTATGCAGTTGACTATATTTTAATAGCGATATTCCAACACGCCCCCTCAAAAATGTAATCGACTTTTAACAATTCAATCTTATATATATATATATATACACAAACATTAACAAAATTTGAATCTAAATAAATCAGACGATCACCTTCCTTATACTTTCTGGGAGAATATACATATGGTCCAACATTCGTTGCAGGGATTAGGGAAAACCCAGTAAAACCTAATCAGACCATTTATGATGTTCTAAAAACCATCATATTAATCGTATCATTAACATATATATACCACTCTGAATTATTTTTCTACTTTTCATATGAAGTAGCTACATACAATCAGTATACATTTGTTTGTTGTGTTACATAAATTATAAAATCATAACCAATAATACTTTTTTAAAAAAAAATGTTTAAATATCATATACTTAACTGTTATTAACAGTAGCATCAATATATATGTTCCAAATTCTTACTTGTAATAACATTATACTTTTCTTACTGTTTTGAACAGATACTTAAATTTCCACTAATTCATTTTAATATTTACTGTATAATTATTTACAGTTTAGCATACCATTTTTTTATAGAACATAATCCTTTTCATTATATTCATCATTTTAACTTTACTCACAATTACTTTAGTGAATTTATATTTACATTTAATATTTTTATTCATCGTTATTTTATCAGATATTTGCTTTCAAATCAATTTAGATACTTCTATTTTCTTACAGTATATCAGTTTTTAACGAACCTGATTCAATACAATAACTTTCATATATCAATTTTCTACACTGAAAAATGCTCATTAATTCATATGTAAATAAATTCTAATTCTTTTTACTCGATTTAAAATATTCAGAATTATGTCACAAAAAAAAATCAGAAATCATTTTGATTGTATAATGTGCATCAAAAACACAATTTTATTAATAATCTTCAAGCTTTAAAACTACTTAATCTTTGAATTTTTTTTAAACCATCACTTTCAACATTTTCTTCAAAATCTTTATCTATCTATCAATTTCATATTGATTTTATAATATTCTTAAAAGCATTTTTCAAACATTGCAGATACACTTGCTATTTGAAATTATTAACCTTAACCTTTAATACTTTCATAATTCAACTTTTAATAATATAAACATTAACAAAATCTTGCCATTATTTTCATGTCTTTTCATCAAGTTGTATAAATTTTATAAATAAATATATTTTTCAAATACTGTAATCACAAGTAACAGTTTCTTTCTCATATAATTTATTTCACAGAACTAATTATAATCTCTCAATTAACCAATGCATACTATTATGAACCAAATCAGATTATTAATGAATCACTTTGATCTCCAAAAAAAACTTTCTTAGTATTCACTTTAATCAAATAAACAATATTGCAATATTTTCTTTTCATATAAACTCTACAAACCCAAATAAGTTTTAATAACTTCATTCAATTTATTGCAATTTTTGACATATGCTTAAGATATTTTCATTTATAAATTCAACAATTGATTTCATAATAGCTTTCAATAAAGTATGTATTTACTATAATTACAAATTATTTCATTGTCTTAACTTTCTTATGAATTCAAGAGCTTTCAAATATATTTTTCAATTTATACCACATTTATGGTAAACAACTTTTATTATCCTGTATAAAATTGCTCTTTTCAAATTTCAATTCATTAGACAATTTCAGTTTTCTTTGTATTTCATATGTAACAAGCATACCATGTAAATTCTACTGATATCAATGTAAAATCAAACATTATAATGCATTTATGATATCATGAATTTTAAAATTCATTTAAATTTGCCTTTGTACATTTTGCAATAACTTTAAATCAAATGTACTTCATTTCTGACTTATTATTGTCAGCAAATACTACTACTATTGTAGTTCAAAATGCTTAGAATTTTCAAATTCAACAACTGTAATAATTTCAATTGCAATTCTTATCACCTTAAGCCTTTCAAGCTTATCATTTTATATACAAATTTCATTTTTACAATTAATTCTTTCCATGTTCAAACTTTAAACACTTGTATTCTCATTAAGCATACTCCTTTTCGAGCTCCTTTTAGAACCAATTATTTCATATACACATTTCGAACATGTATATTCACATTGTGTACATTCCTTGTAGAATCAATTATTTCATATATACATTTGAAACATGTATTTTCACATTGTGTAGATTCCTTTTATTTCATTTTGAGACTTGTTACGCAATTTGGTATTTAAGGTAAACAATCATTCTACATCTCTATTAATATTTTAATCAACCAAGGTAACCAACCTTACAGTCTTTTTGTGATGCTCATATTACTCCAAGTACTTGAAATACTTTTGCTCAACACTGTCAGTTATTGAACTGTATAGTAAGCTCTAAATAACATAACAACGGAACTTTGAGACCCTTTTTCCTCCAGGTATAACAGAGCCAACAAATAAGACAAATTAACACATTGTGTTCATTGGTTCCATCAATTTGTCCATCTTTCAGGACCATGATCCTCGTCAGGATCAACCCATTTATATCACTTGTCCAATCTTTCAGGACCAACCAGTTCAAATTGCCATTTATTTCAAATTATCTGCTTATGATACAGATTTCTTTTGCTACTGAGTTTCACTCATAGCCTGATGCATCAGTTCCATTTTTATTACCAATTCTTTCCAGTCTTATCATCGATCTGGATTTGATTCAATATATCTTCCACTGATATACTTATTACTGATTTTGACTCACAGTCAGAAATATCAGTTTAACTTCAAATATTAATAGAGATTTCACAACTACTATTTCTTTTATTTATTAAAAAAAATGTATATACATTTTGTTCATACTCAATTATATATTTATATCTGTTTTACACTCAATTAAATATTTCATTTAACCAATTTTTCAGTAACTAACAATTTGAAAAATAGTTTTCTACCTTTTTTAGTTTTAAATTTCTCAATACAAACAAATCAATAGAATTTACTTATGTCTAATTTACATTAAAACTCTTGGCATTACCAAAGTTATATAATGAAATATAATTACAAACAAAAATAAATTAAACAAACTGAGATTAATAAAAACTTTAGCTTTTAGATTAGACTAGAATTTGAACAATTTTAAAATATACGTTTTTTTTTTTATCAATATTTTAATCAGTACTTTAAACTATACCACTATAGTTCTTGGGACTGTAACCTTATGCCTTTACGTATACAAGTCTTTCATTACATACCATGCACACTCTTACTTCCCTTTTATATGGAGGCGAGTTTTCGGCTGTTGATTTCTTCGTTCAAACCACTTCATCGTACGACCGATGAGAACAATGGAGCCATGTGGTTGAAGGATTTATGTCCAGCATGTGTAGTCAATACTCATAGGAATGCTTTCTTTCCTGCATTGCAGTTTCCAAAATTACATTCCTTGTTAGACATTTAAATATATTATCAAAACTTCACTCTGAAACAAATTATTTTTGTTAACCTCATAATAATTTCACTTAATAATTTTAAATCTTCACCGTTAATTAGAAACAAAAATAATTTTCTTATCTTTTCAAATCATCAAATTATTGATGATTTTTATTCAAGAATAAATGTCGACACTTTCCACAAGATTTCTTTCAACTATTATATTTGTGTAATTCCCAATTCTTTTTGTTGCTTGAATTCCTCTTATTGTTAGTATATATCATCCAAACAGACAGGTTTCTTTTTCAAATCATCCTTTGTTTCTTTCTTTGTACATACTTGCTTCCAACAATAATTTTGACACATTAACTATCTTTTTAATATTTAAATCTTATCAATGATTTTCCTTCGTTTTTTTTTTTTTAATTAACTATTTGTGTTGTACAATTTGTTATACAATTTGTCTTTATCTAATAATTTGAACACATTTGCAGTTTCTTTTCAATACTCAAATCACCTATGATTTGCTTTGTTTGAAATTCACGTGCCTTCAATAAATAACAACTTTTAATTTACTTCTGTAATATCACACTTTTTATAACCTCTTATTTAAATGCAGTCCATACTAAAAAACACTTTTTCAAACAAAGATTCAAACTTTAAACAACACATTTAAATAACACTTTTTTTATTCTTATAACACAGTGAAATTATTAAATAATTTAATCACGTTATCTGGGCCCATAACCTATTGGAAATGGGTATTAATTGAATGACAAAACTGCATTTACTCCAAATAATATTACTCTCATTTATTTAACACGTATAACGAAGGTTCACGTCTGATTAGTACGTCTGCTCTCTCTAGAAGCTCATGTGAGACTAAAAGACTTGACAAAGGGCATAGAGGCCTACGACGCTTACGCACATATATATACTATACTTTCTTTCTATACTCAAATTCCAGATAAGAGCTCTGGACCTATATAAGCAAATCGAGTCATTTTTGTATAGCATGACATGGAGTCAAACTGCCTATGCAGTTGACTATATTTTAATAGCGATATTCCAACACTACTTTTATATATTTTCACTTTGTATATCACGCATCGATAAATCGCAAAAGAAGAATATCTCGCGGCGGTGGAGGTGAAACGGAAGGAACAAAGAGGCTGATGAACTCGCCATATGCTTACGCACACTCGAGATAAAGCGCACACGTATTATGAAAATATATAAATCCAGTAGAGTACATATATATATGTATAACACGTAAGTTACTATCGCACTGTTTACGACGCGGCGAGGTCCCGCAGATAAGTCCTTCCCCAGAGGGTACATGTATACCCTGCTCGCCGACAAAGCGCTCACGTCTCCCCGCGGGCCCTTAAAGGTCCCCGAGTATATTCCATTTGATGTCCTCCGAGTGTGTATTATATGCGCGCGCACGTGCTCGGTGGCGCGACTCTCCTTCCGCGTTATACTTGTACCACTGTATATATGCAGTCTTTCGAGAGAAGAAAGCGAGCTCTTTTTTACGTAACGTATGTACTTGTAATTTTCGGCAGTTGCAGTTGCGTCGCATAATTGTTCGCGATGAGTTATGGCAAAAATGGATACAAATATTATACATTGCAAGGCTGCAGGCACGCTTCCTGGTTCAGTATAGTCTCAAATCGGAGAATTCACTGCTCCTATATCGGTACAGGTATAAGAGAGCCGCGTGAACAAACACACGCAGCTGCGGCTTACGTAAGTCGCGCGCCAGCGATTTCGTGAAAGCTTCGCCGGTTTCGGCGCCAGTCACCCACACTATATATACATATAGTATACCAGGACCTTCTTTTTGCGGTATCAATCTTCTTGAAAAACCAGCCGAGGCTTCGGTTAAATTGAGACGCAGGAATACACGCGCGTCTGATCGTATAATATAACCCACGCGATATTATTATAGTCAGACCGAATCATTAATCGATGAGCGCGCAATTTCACGCGGAAATTATATGTATAGAGAGACAGAGAGATGAGGGACTTTGTCGACGTGTGCGTGGATGCGATTGTTCGATCGAGCAATAGAGGCCGGTATACGACACGTAAAAATGAACGACCTGCAGTGCGTTTATATATTATATATGTACACTATACCCACGACGCGTAAGTGGAACAAACGAAGAGTATATAGAGAGAGAGAGGGAGACAAAGACGCAGAGAGGATATATTATTGGCGCGCGGGCTACGGTATAATAATGCAGCGTCTCAAATCCATTTATTTCACAAAACGAGGTAAACGTACTCGATGGAATTGCATAATTAAGATAATATATTCGAGAAGTGCAAACAAGCGGTATCCACACGGCAACGGAATCTAATGAATCCGTCACACGCTTGTGTGTACATTAGAGATAAAGACGGGTTACAGCGAGACACCTCAACCGAATCTTCTATTTCTCGAGTCGCTTTTCCCCGGCGTTCAAAAAATCCACTGTTTCCGAAGCGATTTTTTTCCAACTCAGATCCGCAACGACAAAGTATCGTTTATTCTCGTACTGAACCTCCTCCTCTCGAGAACGTGCGAAATACAGGCTCGCGATAAAGCAACAACCTGTGACATATTATATACCCGCACAAAGTCAATAAGTAATATAAAGACAAGCGGCATCCGACGCTGTCGCGCGCGACTCGCACCTGACTCCTGCTCTCCGGGTACGCACGTGGCGTTACGTCTGCGCGCGACTTGTTGCACCAACGCGGACGTCTCGGCGCAAACACTATCGCGCAACCTGTGTACCCGATCTATACATACATATATACCTATACGTCGTAGTCGCACCGGCGCACGCCGCGATGGACTTTATAATATGTGATGATACTTTGATTTTTTGCGGGGGAGGCATTGAGTACCTGCGAAGATTTTATTGTGCGATTCATCCGGGAGCAAAAATCGAGCTTGGGATATAAATCATCGATACTACAAAAACGAAGATGTGCGCGAGTGTGCCTATAATATATCGAGACCAGACACACGCACACAGTTCGCGTCGACGTCGACGTCGCCGTCGCGGTCGTTTGTACGCGTGCCCGCCGCGCTGAGCGGCACGCGTTTTGCGCAAACGTCTTGATCGCCGTTCTACCAGGCGAGCAGGAGGCGAGTGCAGCTGGCTGCTCTATCGCGCTTCTACCGCGCGAAAACACGCGATAGTATTGGCAATGTAACCGTGGATGTGACGTCATTAACATGGCGGTGCATATGGCGGCTGAGTGTAGGACGAGTATACAGGAGGTATAGGCGGAATCACAGTTTTTTTGCTCTTATTAATTAATTAATTAATTAAATCTTTTAGAATTTAGTGTAACTTGTGTTTGATGTGCCTGGAACAAGATAGTATAATTACTTTAGTAATTTATTCTCTAGTATTTGAAAAAAATTAATTTTGTCATTCCGCGGCATCAGCTGATTTGTGTTTACAAGTTGTTAGAATCATTTTTGTAAGTATAATACGAACTATACGAAGTGAAATCATAATAAAAACAATTGATAGATTGTTTTAATGTAAAACTATTTTAATATTTCATTTTCTAGATTAATATCATACAGAAAATGCAGTTTTCTCCCCATAAAAATAACAGTAATGTTAACTGTTGCGTGTTTGGATGCAAAAGTATTGCGAAAAGAAATCCTGAACTCCGATTCCATCTCTTTCCAAAAGCTGCTAAAAGCAGAGTTGCGATTTTGAATAAATTCAATAAAAACGAAGTAGTCGACAGGAGGTATGCCTGGGAAAAAGTATTAAAAATAAAATTTTACAGCTCTAATGCTAGGGTTTGCTCTCTTCATTTTACAAAAGATGATTACACTTTTCCAAATAGTTTAACATATTTCTCTATTATTTAATGCAATCCCTCGATAATTATTAATATAAACTTTTATTTCAGATATACTCGCTCAGGCAAGACTGTTGAAGAAAAGTGCGGTACTTTCACTGAATTTACCTACAGAATCTCAAACCGAAGAAATAGCCCAGAAGATAAAAAATAGTGAGCTGAGAGTTATATTAATAATTATCGAGGGATTGCATTAAATAATAGAGAAATATGTTAAACTATCTGGAAAAGTGTAATCATCTTTTGTAAAATGAAGAGAGCAAACCCTAGCATTAGAGCTGTAAAATTTTATTTTTAATACTTTTTCCCAGGCATACCTCCTGTCGACTACTTCGTTTTTATTGAATTTATTCAAAATCGCAACTCTGCTTTTAGCAGCTTTTGGAAAGAGATGGAATCGGAGTTCAGGATTTCTTTTCGCAATACTTTTGCATCCAAACACGCAACAGTTAACATTACTGTTATTTTTATGGGGAGAAAACTGCATTTTCTGTATGATATTAATCTAGAAAATGAAATATTAAAATAGTTTTACATTAAAACAATCTATCAATTGTTTTTATTATGATTTCACTTCGTATAGTTCGTATTATACTTACAAAAATGATTCTAACAACTTGTAAACACAAATCAGCTGATGCCGCGGAATGACAAAATTAATTTTTTTCAAATACTAGAGAATAAATTACTAAAGTAATTATACTATCTTGTTCCAGGCACATCAAACACAAGTTACACTAAATTCTAAAAGATTTAATTAATTAATTAATTAATAAGAGCAAAAAAACTGTGATTCCGCCTATACCTCCTGTATACTCGTCCTACACTCAGCCGCCATATGCACCGCCATGTTAATGACGTCACATCCACGGTTACATTGCCAATACGTGTAGAATATAGACGATGCGCGCGACGTTCGACTGCGCGCGCGTCGCGGGAGAAAACTCAATAAGCGGTTCCCATCGAAATCCGTTATATACTAGAGCCCCCGACGCGACGTACGCATTGCGAGATGGGAAATTGAAAATAATTAAAACTCGTTTTCAATTTGCACGCACCTCATCGCTGTCGACGCCGATCAATCGGCGTTCTAATCATCCGCGCTGTATATAATCGTATCCAATTTTTATGTGGGTCAGCTTGATTTATCACCGATCGCCGATAGGCGAGTCGCATTTTTTTTTATCTTAGCGATCTCGCGGTGTATCGTGATTTACAGGCTGCCTATGCGACATCCTCTCTAGCACTCGAAAGTTTCCGCTGCACCAGTTTCTCGCTAATTAAACACCGCAAAAGCACCAAAACACGGGCAAATATAAGAAACAAAGCGTATAAGCTCATATATACATACTCTCAGCTGTTCGTCTAACGGTATACGTATATAAGCCTCTCTCGCTCCACCGACACACATCTACAGACGCCGCGAGAGCAATAACATACTATACGGGATCGTCTCGCTGCGCACTTATATTCCAATATATACAGCTCTCGTAAATAAACTTCTCCGTACAGCGTGTAAAAAGTATCTGTATATAAATTGCGCTATAGGCGTGCCGGGGCATTTAAACTGTATTATGTACACTCGTCTTTCTCTTACACCGCCGACTGCATGTGTGCACAGTATACTATATACTGCAAAGGCGCGTGTGTGCCTTGGTCGAACGTGACTTGTTAATCGGAGCGATTTGCGGCGACTGCAGCATGGGAAAGCTCGGCCGTCGCGTTCGATTTCCCATTAGGCAAGAGCCCGCAAGAGAGATGACGATCTGCTGCCGTGTTGCGTGCGTACGTATATGTATATAACCTTTGTCGGGGGTGACGCGAGGCAAAAGTGCGATCGGGGCGAAGGTGGAAATCGCGAGCAGCGACGATCAAAGTCTTGTATAAACTTTGTTGCGCAATGCAGATCTCGGTGCATATTAGACTTTAGAAAGACTTTCGGAGTAGAGCTTTCGAAAACGGTGTTGCGCAATATTGTATACTACGCGTATTACTGCAACTATATACAGATAATATAGGATGAGGAGAGCCGAGAACGAGAGAGAGAGAGCTGAGAAAGGGTCCGAATTCTCGGAAGCACCGCGCGCAACCCGATCCTCAAAAATAAAGTATAGACAAATTAGAAGCTCGTGTTCGAGAAGTACAGCGAGCTGTCGTGGTCGAATCAGCATCGCCGAGAGGGCAGAATGGTCCTGTACTACCGCGAAATCGATTCGGCAAACGGGTTTAACGGTGCCTTTGTCGCGAACGATCTCTCTGCGCACACATCCACGTCCCACACGCTTTTTTACTCCGATTATGTGCTCAGCGCGCGGGCTGCTCTCTTGTCATCGTTTTCGCCTTCAGCTGGGTAGAACCTGTTTGGGGGCCGTATACGCGTAAAGCACGTGAATTTGCGGCGGCGACTCGTGAATAATAATCGTAAAAAGAAGAGAAGAAAGAAGGAGGGCATCGGCGTGTGATGTGTGTCGTACACAACCGAGATATACATCCGAAAGAAACAATGAACACCGCGCAGACGCGCAGAGAGTGAGGGCGAATGAACGTGAGAATTTGTGAACTCTTTTTTTTGGATATTCCGCACTGTAGCGAGTATATTATATTATGGGAGAGAGAGAGAGAGAGAGAGAAAAAGGAAGCGCGATACACGGTGCGAAATTAAGCGCCGTTGGGAGTTTTCGCGCGTCTGTCCGCGTTGTGTCGGGAACAAGTGCCCGATAAGTGAGAGACTATTTTTTTTGTAAACTGTGTCAAAATATTTATACGCGCGGCTGCTGGAACTAACCGATCTAGCTCCCGGTGCGAATGGAAATAAAAGACAAAGACGAGTCCTTTTGTACGCTTTATTCATCGTATACAATGTACTTATATCGGGGAGGCGTTGAAACCGACTGATGATTATCATAGCGGTTCAGTCTCATCGGTGATTCTTAATTGTCGCCCGGTTGTCTATAACCGGGTCAGGAGAGTATATCCGCAGCCACGACAGGTTACACTTGCGAGACACAATAAATACGCGGCTGTTGTGTAAAAATGTCGAGGAACCGCATATATATATCTGCAGAGCTTCAATTAAAACGTTAAATTTCATCACAGCGTCATATAAAAACCTTTCTGCTCTTCTAACGCGGCATCGCATATCCTTTAAAACTTCCGAGAGCTCGGCAGCGATTTATGTGTGACGAGCGCGCGCGTCAGTTGTGAAAAGATCTCTGCGACTGCACAGTCACCAAAAAATCCACGCATACCTTCGTCGCAGCTATGTCTGGATGACCTATCAATTTCTCGATTCTACGATGTTGTTGTTGTTGCTGCTGCTGTTGTTGGATCGGCTTTGTTCTAGGCGAGGAAGTGAAGCGGTCTTTTTTTGCAGACTTCTTGTCCCGGTGAATCAGGTGAATTATGGGGATGCGGACGCTCGCGCGCGCCGTGTAATGCATGCCGCGAACGAAGGATAAACGCGGACAAGAAGCTCGGGCTAAATTGATATTCTGGGATGGCACCATGTGAAAACCCCCTGCTGCCGCAGAAGAAACTCACTTACGCGAAAAAAACGTATTCCGCGTAAACGCGACATCATCATCATCATCATCATCATCATCATCGCGAGGCTCTAAGGTAAATTGCATAACGAGCCGCCTACGTTTTACACATTTTCGTTGATGTACACGACCAAAAATGGCTCGAAAGTCAGAGACATAAAAGTGTGCATTTTCACTTTTACGCGCGCGTCGAGATAAAAACTCGGAATTTCCGATGGAAGTACTGTATTATATAGACGTATAGCCGCAGATGTACACAAAGTCGCGAAATGAGAATTATTTATACGTGAAACGCGTGCTGCTATATGTATAGCCAAGAGCTGGGGAAAGAAAATTATGGGGGAGTAGGAGACGCAGCAGATGGAATGCGGCGCGCGCGCGAGTAATTTGTTTATTATCACGCGCCTCTGGAAGTGGGTGATATAGATTCACCTTAAAGGGATACTCGTAATCGTGCTCTCGCACGAGGCGCATTCGCGGTCTCTAAGTAAATCCCCCCGGGGTAAACAGGTCGTAAAGGTACGAGCTTTTACGATTATTTTTCCCGCGTAATTTGGCGCAGTCGTAAAATCTATATATATAAGAGCCGCGCGTTCATTTGTATAATTCGAGCTATAACAGGATCCAGTAAACAGCTCCACTTTCGTTTTCACAATCAGCACCTCCTCATTAAACACTTCTCATCTCGCGCGAGATAAACCTAGTCCAATGAAATATACGCCGTCATTAAGCAGCGGCTTATCGGGACGAAAGCATCTCGTGTATACGAAGAAAAAAATGTGTCTCTCGCTCGGTTGACACGCGCAAGTTTCTCCGATCCATTTCGTTCGCGGGCGCGCACATAGCAGCGCTTTCACGAAAAAAAAGAACGAGCACCTGATACGCTCCCGCGAACGCGCAAATTGGCATTTCTTCATCTTTTTCGAATCCTAGACCCCCATCGGTGCCAGCGACAGCCGCACCGGTAAAACTCCAATGATGCGATAAATCAAAGAGGGATCATCTCTCTGTGAAAAATAATACTTTCTATATACTAGAAAGAGAGAAAAGTAGCCACCCGCATTCTCCAGCCAAAATATATACATATATATACATATAGTGCGCGCGAGCGAAGTAGGCGAAGGATTTATTATTCCAAGGAGCCAGACCGCGATTACACGCCGAGATATGCTGCGCGCGCAATGATTAGTCTTGCCAGGCACGGCGACGCGCGACGTATACCTATATCCGGGATCGATTTCATATAATACGCGTACCTACATCGGCAGTGCAGCGCTTCCTCGATTGGCTGCTTGATTAGGCGCGACCATAAGTCGTCAGCGGATATCCGATCGCTGCCGAGCTTTTTTGCAAGTTGTCTGTATACGTGCAAGGTCTGAGCGAGCTTATTCTACCGCTAGTATATATAGGACTATGAGACGTGGCGTACATGGCATGAGTCATACGATTCGATTTTTGACCTCTATACATTATAGGTGGCATATTTCGTTGCGAAAGAGAGTCTGCGTATATAGTACAGCAGCATCGTTATGAAACGAAAGTTTTATTCCTTCGTTATTATATACTATCCGGTGTTTGCTTGCCTGCACTGCAATCGTCTGGGAATTTTTTTTTCATCACCCACTCTGTTTGTTGCCAGGATGTATTGCGGAATGTAAGGCGATCGAACTGTTTCTCGATGGGACAATATTTGCAAAAATGCGCCGGCTTATCTCGCGCGCGCGTACGAGCTGCTGTATTTTTCCTCGTTATAATTTTAAACTTAATTCGATTATTCAAGTGCAGCGCGCTGCTTATGCTTATGCTCGTATCGATGAAAGAAAGAGGGTAACACTTGTGCATCGGCGCATCGGATGACGAAGCCGTGTAAAAATTCGCAGGTGCATTACACTTGCCGCTCGACACGTGCGAATCGAATCGCGATATAGGTATACCGACTGCGCGCGAGACATCTGCAGAGCGCGCGAGCGAATTTCCACTCGATATTCAGAGTAGAGCGAGAGAAAAACAACAACAAAAAGAAACATATTTATGAGCTCGAGAAGAGGTTATGTAACTGTTACACTTCTTTAGAATATTATCTCGGGGAATAATAAAGCGCGTAATGTATTCTTTCATCCGGCACGTATATCTATCTACATTGTGTAAGTTATGCATAACAGCAGCAGAAAGGTCTTTTCAAATTCAAATCAAACATCGGCTAACACGCAACAATTCCGCCGCGACGCGGAGACGATTGATGTGCGCTTATTTCTCAAACGCGGCGGGCGACACAATTAATATTTTTCGTCCGCCGTTGCTAAATTCGAAAGTGAAATTCATGCTCCATTATAATATCCTTGCGCGTACGAGCCAAAGATAATAAGAAGAGCAATGAGTTTTATAGGAAATTAATAGTACGAACTCTCCGGATTATCACGTATCGCGAGAGACGCAATTTCGATCGTAAACCATAGCAAATCGATTACCGATTCTATAACACACGCGCGCAGAGTATATATCCAGGAGAGATTTTTTCCATTATGTCAGTTGTTCCGCGCGCTCGTTTTTCGCAACTCGTTAGCGCTCGTTTTCGATCGAATATCTGTAGGAAGAGCAGCAGCAGCAGCAGCGGCAGCAGCTGGGAAGAGAGTAATTGAATCGAGTAAAGCGATCTCGTTTCGCCGCCGATTTCTATATACGCGCGCTCGCGGCTAATTGTTTCGATGCTCTGTTGTGGTCGATCGCGTCGGCTCTGCTCTCTCAAGGACGCGGGCAAAAAGAGCAGGTTCGACGACCGAATTCTCTCCGAGAAGCGACCGCGGGGTTTTCCCGGGATCTTATATAGAGCGAGCGAGCTTTTTACGCTCGACCTCTAGATATATATACTGTGCGCGTGGCTTTTAGCGGCTGCCGCATGAGGTTCGTATGTAGAAAAAAGGGGATCGTTGATAGTAAACCGATCGATTGATTGATTGATAGCATCGTCGGCAGCTCTTATTTTTCTCTGGGTTATATTGTGAGAAATTGTGTCTAGGCGATACATTTTAGATTGTCGTCGTGCGTAAGGGGTTTGTAATTACACGAGATTACGAAGATGAGAATAGATCCGGAAATGTATATACGAGCAACCGACGCGAAAGAGCGATAATCTTCGCCTACGATTACAAGGTGCGCGCGGCTATGGTCGACGACCCGGTATACGGCGCTCACGCTTTCAGGGTCAAGCCCCCTCAAACTCGCCTACTCCACTCGGCGGACTTTAACTGTTATCTTCGCGGCGATTGTCGAGCGATAGAGATGCGTGTGCGTCTATAGCGGTGCTCAGTCGCTCAGTTGGCGAAGCTGTACCTACGTACGTGGAGGTATGCTATCAACCGCGGCGCAACAACAACGTCAAACAAAATCAACCTTTTTTCCTTTCGAGCACCGACTCGCACGCATCGCAAATGCGAGAGGAGCCAAAGATGAACCTGCGCCGAACCGCCTCCTTTTTGCTCGCGTTATATATCCTCCTTCGTCGTCTTGGTCTCTCCCTCTCTTTCTCTGTTTCTCGAGCGGGCGACCGCCGACCGACTGCTATCGTCAACCGGTTTGGCATAGCGATCGCGCGGACCATTAATTCTGCGAACTTGGCCGCGAAACCGACCGAATTTCCGAACGACAATGCTTCTTTTATTTCTTCATCCTCGTGCAGTATATATAGTTCTAGCAGCAGCTTCTTTGTGTGTGCCTGTATATATACTCATATATAGTGTATTCCAACGAAAAGCAATTTCCGAGAGCGGCCCTCTCTCCTTCTTTATCTTTCTCTCTCTCTCTCTCTCTCTCTCTCGACTCAGACGAGTAAGAGAATAGCCGCGGCAGTTCATTAGAGTCCGGTCTATACTAAATCCCTCTCGAATACAAGAATAAGAAGAAAAGAGGAGCGAATACAAAAAAAAGAGAAAGAGCCTCCTTTCGTTTTTCCGCAAAAGCATTCAAATTCTCACATAATATATATATATATAACACACGGCACAGCAGCCGCGTCGTGAGAACAAGAGGTTCACCGTCGTGATTTGACAAATTTTTCTCTCTTCCTTCCGCCTCGTTAAAAGTCAGTCGACGACGTACAGTAGGCGACCGGTTTACCGGCCGATATGCAGCTGCAGTCGCGGCCGTTACTCGGACGATTCGACCATTCTCACGTTCTGTCGGAGTCGAGAACTGCGCTGTGTGCGCCTGACCCCGAGGAAGAGAGAGAACATGCATTCTAACTCGCGAGCTATAGCCGCCCGCCGCGATTAACGCGGAACGGAAAAAATAGAGCCGAGAGCGCGCGGAGTGAGCTGTTTGGCTGCTGCAGAACGGTGCTTTGGCATTTTATTTTTTCCCCGCTTTCTTGTTCTCTTCGTCGAGTAATTGGAACGCACGGGTTTCTTTCCTATATAATATGTATAACATTTATGAAAAGATAAACATGAATTTCGTTTGGGCAAATTCGTTAATCGCAGGTGCGTCGAGCCAAATAATAGAGCGAATCGATGAAGATATTACGACGCGCGTGTTTCAATAAATTATTAACGCGGTGCAATCGACGCTCATAAACGCGCGTATACACAGATAAATATGCAAGAGTGTATCGTACGGTAAACCTGCGGTGTCGCGCGCGGTGCAACGCACCTTCCGAATGTATACACCTCGCCGCCGGGGATTCCCAAACGCATCTTATCAGCGTAAAAAGCGTCAACGTACAGAGAGAGAGAGAGAGAGAGAGAACTGTATACATTACCAAAGAAGAAGAAGAAGAAGAAGAAGCGGCAAAGAGCCGGCCCGTTATCACTTTTTCGCGCAAAAGCCCACAACTGTCGATGCAGCAGCAGCAGCAACATAAGTAATTCCCTCCGCGTGCGCTCGCGAACCGATCGCTACCGCTGCTGGCGATACAGTTACACCGCCGCCGAGACGTTCCCACAATGTATGAACGCCGAGCATATATATACCGCGGAGCATAATTTTCCCAATGAAATTTTCCGCAAAAATGATACTCACGCTCGAGGTGTCGCAGCTGCTCTCGCGGCTCCGGCTCATCTCCCAGCTGCGCTGCTGGAGCATTTGCTGACGGTAAACAAAGCGCGCTGGCCTCCTCGCCAGCGCCTGCTGCGACGGAGCGCCGCCCGCCTCCTCGTACATCGTGTGCATGTACATTTTCTCGTCACTATCGCGCTCTCTGCTCTCGGTCCGCAGCCTCCTCTATTCGGCGGGAATCTTCATGTCGCTTTTCTCACGCGCGAGATATCGCTTCTACAGCGGTCTCATAAGTAGCGATCCAGAGTGAAAGATACACGCACGAGGCACACCTGTCGGAGCCTCGAAAGGAACTGACTCGCGCCGGCGAGAGAGAAATGCATCGGCAGCAGCGCTGCGGTTCGCCTGCTACCATCGTACAGCAGCGGCGCGCGCGAAGGGAGGCTGCGCTGCCTATTGCCAGGGCCGTATATACTTATTATGCTGCGCTACATTTGCGCGCTCCTGTAACTCGTGTGTATATTTATTTCGTCAACGCTCGAAAGCTGCGCATTACGGTGCTTCCTACGCTCCGAACTATTTATATAAGCGGAAACAGCAGCGTATAATCGCTGATTCGATGAGTTATGCCCACCTCTTATATATATAGCGATTTTTCCGAGATAATCACCGGCTGATGCTGCAAGGATCTTTATGCCTTTACGACGGGACACGAGCCTTTGTCGTGCGCGCAGGACGCGGACCGGATCCTTATTGCAGAGCGAGGTATTTGCTTTATATCCGCTTATTATATATACCTTTTATATTCGTACGTACACTATATTTATATAATAGTCCATTGTCTGCAACATTCGGTATCGATATCTCCTGCGCATGCCTGCAATCGATGTACGTTTGAATTTCTCGCAGGTTATAGCGACGGATTGAAAAAGTATATACGCACACGAGAGAGCGGCCGTGTATTATCAAGGGCGTGTCGATATTCTATTTTTCCACGGCGCGATTTTCTCTCGGGGCGATCCGCTTTGTCGGTTTCCATTCACCTGTAAGGACGCGTCATTAGTGGCGCGTCTCATATCCGAAGGCATATAGCGGCTGCGGTATATATCGCTCGTTTATTATAGCCTGGCTAAACGCAGATTTCTGCGCCGCAGCCGCTATTTACGTCTGCATAATATGTCATGTGTGTATGTGTATGTGTGCAGATCGAGTATTATCAAACGTTGACTTAAACCTGTGGGAAAATTGATATATAGAACTGTATTGAACGGTAGTTCTCGTGACAACGAGACCCGCATGTGCTTATAATATATGACATACGCGAAATCCCGCAAAAGATCATCCGAGCGCTAAGAGCCGCGCGTGACTAGCCAATAAGGTTACGCGCGAGGAATCCGCCGGGCAACGCTCCCGCCGACGTTCAGTCTAGACGTTCACCTCAGCAGCCATTCTGTCACCTCCGCGTACAAAACCCACACACGAAATTCACGATGAGTCGCCGGTTATTCCAGGAAACCGGCAAAAAATTCGCGAAATTCACGGCGAATCTCGCTGGGTCCACGAGACCTGTATATATATGTACACATATAGACTGTGTCCACGGCTACTGTCAATCTGACCGCATTCCGCGAGAAATCAGTTTCTCTCTTGCTCGCGCACGTGTCGATAATATATATATATATATAGCCGTATCAGCCTTTCACGGCCGTCGTCGCGATAATCGATATTCTCGACTTTTCGGCCGAGGATAGCGGCGGAGCCTACTCCGTTTCATTTTTGATAAATATACAAATTCTCTAGTAATGCCTAAATGTATAATAGAATGTCACGCATACATACTGCCGATATACATTAATTTTAATGATAATCAAAGCGGCTATACGCGTTTCGAAAGACCACGAAACGAGATTAAAAAGAAGCAACAACGTTTTATTAAAAAGTGAAACTCGCGCTGCAACGAGCTTTTAAACAAGTATACGCGATAAATTCGACGATATTCTTAATTCCGGTAGCAAGTCGACGGCCTGTACGACACGAGGTTTATATAATTTTCGCATTAAAATTCTCTCGCTCCGTAGATCGCGTCACACATTGCTGCAGAAGCTATATAATCCCCGAACATTATACCATCCGCTCAATAATTTTTCCTCAGTGTCAAGGCGAATCTCGCGCCAGTCATATACGCGCTCCTCTTGTACCACACAAATACATACAGCGTCTCGAGAGGGGAAAAAGCTCCAGCTCGAAGAAAGTTCCTTTGCCGCTGCCGCAGCACCAAAAGGACAGTTTGAATTTTCGCGAGAGCGTGAAAGGCGAAAGTGCACGCGCTCCCGAGTACATAACGTTCGAGTATCCGAAAGTTATTAGAAAAAGGTGGCGCCGTGGGTATAAGAGGCGCATATAATCAACTCGGCGCGATCTTGTCGAAGTCGCAGTTACAATTGAGAGAAAGCACGGCTTGGCGGTGATAGGCTCGCGCTCTGCAGCTTCAAGGCGAGCTGATCCCGAGTGAATGTGCAGAGTGTGCATAGGGGAGAGTTTGTCCCGACTTTAATTCCCCGAGTGATTAATGGCACTTGCGTTCGTATGATATTGTAAACGATCGATCATTTATCATAAATCGTCGCGAGTATATCCACAAATAATAATCGTTCCGAGCGTCGCGATCACGCGAGGAGCAGCTGAAATGCTCGCTGTAAAAACAATTGTGCGCAGCGTTGTTTCGGGGCATCCGATTCATATTTTACTTATTTTACGTTAACCTTTTCTAAGGTGTTAACTTAATTATAAACGTTAGAAGAATTATGCTAAAAGTCATTACGTTCAATAATTATTTAATAACTAAATAACGGTCTTCATTTTTTTATTCGCTTTTCATCCTCGCTATAATTTATTTTATAATGTATCCCGCACTTTATCATCATATTTATAGGTACTTTCTCGACTTTCTTGAAGAGTAAGTGTACAAAAATAACGCTTGATAATTTGCTAAAAAAATGCGTCCAGCAAATGTTCGTCTTTCTTTATAGTCTATATAATGAATTGTTTCCTATACATTTCCTTCAAAGGTATAATTGCTTTTAATTTATCCTTTTCCAATTTTGGTTTCGATCAACTTTCTCTGGCTTTCTGCGTTAAATTTGGGCTTTTTATTTGTTTGCATTGTAATTGACCATGCAGCATTCTTTCTTTCCAACAGAGTAGTTCATTTGATGAAATAAACAAAAATAAAATTCTTAAGGAACATCCAATTTCTGTTTTCATGATACTCAAATAAAAACTTCTTGATGATCGCATCTTCCCATACATCCGTTTTAACAGTGCTAGAATAAAATTCCTCCCTTGAACCTCTGTTCATCAATGCGTCGCGTTACCCCAATAATCTCTATATACACTATCTCAGTACTTTACAGAATAAACAGAGAACGAGAGCTTGTCGAGTAACGAGTTTGAAATTTCTCTAATATAATATGCATATCTGCCTACATGTATTATAAATAGGTCGTACACGAAGTGTCCGCAGTTTCACGATAATTTTATGGACGCGTGTTAATAAGCTTCATCTCAATATCATATATATATATATAAGTATTGAATTTACCTGTCATTAAGAGTGTATGCACGGAGTTTTTAAAACCCTTGTCCGTGTGTTGAGCCATATTTTTGTCACATAATAAATATGAAACATTATTGTATTTAATTCGACAATGCCACTCTAAACACAACTATAGAAAGAACGAAAACTTCACACTTGTTATAGGTTATGTTCGTCAGTGGTGAACGATTATGCTTATACCTACTACTCTAAACATTATTTGGTAGTGCTAATGTATCACCCTATAATACTTTAAATCCTTCCATTAACACTAAACGAAATTAAATAAAGCCTCTATAGAAGGTGAGGCATTATCCGAAGTGATGAAGCTGTATACCGGTGCGTGTTTCATGCGAGAGCAGAGAGCGGGATTGTAATTGCAGACATCCTGACCCAGTGGCCTCCCGATGTACATGTCTCCGGGCGGGATTCGACGATGCTGCGAAACTGCGAGTAAGCTCCGGTACCATCCGCGGCTTTTGGGGCTCACAATTGACTTACTTACGAGGATATTTATTCTTTGATGATGTCAGTTTCGTCGATACGATTGTTATTGATTTTTTACTTACATCGCAAAGTTATCTTTCGATTTAACGACCGCGCGGGTAAGATAAGCCAGGTAGTCCGATAGGGGCGAAATTGCTTGTTTCAATTCGGTAAAGTATACTTAAAGGACGCTAATCGCAAGTCAAATACCGCATAAGCAGCAACAATGAGAAAACTCGTGCCGTTATATACTCTCAAGCTGATGGCGAGACATAAAGTCCTCGCCTCGGTGAAAAGAAAAGCAAACGAGCGTATCAATTGCTCGTGCGGCGTCGTCTCTCGTCAAGAGAGAGAATCCTATATATAGACGCAAAAAGTTGAGCGCGCAAAAAGCCCTATCAGCATCACGTTCGACAGCGGTGCGAAACCGGTTGCAGGCGTGCAGCTCACCAAGTCGGGTCTATTATCAGCTATATATCCACTCGCTCGCGCTCTCAACATATCCAGTACCCGGCTATATACATTGCGGCTACCGCGAGGAACTTCCATTATATATATACGGAAGCAGCGCGTCGCCGCGAACGACCCTTGAACCTCGACTCCGCGTGTGTGCAGGGTATGTAGTATCGATTTTCGATCTTGCCGAGATTCGCCGGTCGTTGAATTGAGATCGCGAGCCGATAGAGGAGGGAGAAAGAGTTCTATCCCGGTGGTGTGGATGCTATTCGCTGCTGTCGTACTTTGTTAACGTTTCCAGTGTATAAATCTTATTCTTATGTACATTCTGGATTATTGTACCGATAAAAAAATTGCCTACGATGCGTAATGTCATAGAATGATAGTCTGATAGATTGATTAATTGCGACGAGATTGCATCTATATATAGATCCATTTTGAAAACTATCTTCAGTGAATGGTACATCATCTGTATATGTTTTTGAATACATAATTTTTTCACTTGAATTCTCGCTCTCATATAAGCAGTGCAGTTTAGTAATATGTCGCAGATTTTGCACGATTTATCCCTGACGGAATGTTGCCCTCGCAGCAATCATTCGCTCATATATGGATTGAGAACCGCAAAAAAAGCACATGCACTCATATACAAAAGGTCGTAGCGAAAAGTATATATTAGGTACATCGTTGGGGGGTAGAAAGAGATAACAAAAGCTCGTCTCGCGTGCAGGTCGACGGGGCCTCCCACGCGTCTAGACGAAAAATCTCGCGATGTGTGTATTGCTATACGCGACATCCGACCGGCCGCGTGCAGCACGATCATCAGAGCTGCGTTATAAGTCACCGCCTGCGCTCGTCTCCTCCTCCATTATGTTGTGGAACGCGCATACACGCCGCGGCATTTTTTAGTGGCCAATGAAAAACAATATATAAGTATATGCCGGTATGCGCGAGATAGAACTGGGTGAAAGTGAGACGCCTCACGTTTTTGCGCAAATTCAAATGTAATAATAACATAAGGAAGCTTCATAAATGACGGCGTTTTTTTTTTTGAAAGAATGAACATTGATCAAAAGGATGGGGGGGGGGGGGGACATGCAGAGCAGGACATACACACGGGCACCAAAAATATGCTTAACAATACGCAGAGCTCGCAATATAGAGGAGAAAATAGAATAATAGTCCGCCGGGAGGGTAATAAAGAGGAATAGAGTTCATCCATAATGTACGCATGAAATGCCGGTCACGCCGAACACATCATAAGTATACATGCGCGCGAAAAGAAGCAAAGGCCGCGAACAAAGGAGGAGGGATCTGCCGTAACGTATAAAGGGCGTATATGCGCCGCCGCCGCCACCGCCGCGATATAGGAAGAAAGTTCAAGTTTGTTTTTCGTGCCCCGCGGGACACGCGCCTACGTTTTTCGTCATGCAAAACACAATAAAACCCAAGCCATTATAAGTGGCGCGTGCGCGCGCTTCGATACCACGATACACCTATGCGTATATGCGCCTATATTGTATGTGCAGCACACACAGCGCTCGTTGTTGCGGGATAGAGATTGGATTGGAGATTCGTGAGTCGAATAACTTATATTTTCTCGTGCGTTTTTTTTCTCTCTTCAAAGTGCGCGCGCGCGTTCATGGCTATTGAACCCGCGTATACGTGTATATTAAGTCTCGTTGGAAAATCGTCATGCTGTAGGAGTAAGAGAATTTTTCCTCTCCTTTATACATGCGCGTGTATACGTCCTCTCGTTCATTACCTAATACGGATACACGTTGTTTCCATGCATGCTATAGCGCATCGGAGCGGGAGATCCCGCATCGCGGTGAATCCGCGCATATACATCAGAAGCGGCTACTGCCGCGAGCGGCCCATAAATAAATACGCAAACGCGAATGTATGAAAGCGAAACCGCTCATCGATCTCTCTCGCTCGTCGTCGCGGCTTATCTACTATCCGCGCTCGCGTCCCGGTTGAAATTCAGCACGAACCGCATATAAGTACGTCGGCAGAGTAACGCAGGCACTATACGATATAAACGAGTGCGTATATCTGTACATACATAACCTGCTGCTCCGCTGATCGAGCGAACTTTGTCGAAGCCGCGGGAATGCGGCCGACGAGGGCGACGTTTGATGTGCGCCGGTCTATCGCGGCCGGAATCGTCGGACAACGAAGGAAGGCAAAAATCTGTCGCTCCTCGATCGGCAAATATTCTTGAAAAAGTATATTATCGAAGAACGACCGAATAATTTGAGAAATTGAAAATTAAACAGCCGAGATCCAAAGTGCTGGTAAATCTCAAAGAGCCGCACTGCCAAACATATACGCATATATATCACGGGTTTTATATATAGACGAGAAGGGGAGGAAATAAATTCTAGCCGATCGATCAATGTCCGAGACGGTGGCGATGACGTTAATGAGAGAGCATCTGCTACTGCTCCATGCAAATTCCTCTCACACCACTCGCATCCTCGTGTTTTCTGCATGCCCTAAGGATACCTTCGCTACACGAGTGTAGCATTAAATATTTACATAAGTTATCCGCGGCTGCAGCTCTCTTTTTATTTTTCGGCAAGTTATGCAGCAAAATTGGAACATTGAGTTATTATATACCCATTCGCGTATATATGCGTGTTGCAAATGAAGTGGCAGAAAGAGATTTATGCGTCGAATCGGCCGTTTAATTCAATATACGAACTCGTCGGCGCGCGAAACGATTTTCGTGCTGACTCGCTCGTTGTTATATGTATATAGGGGAGCAATTATCACAGCGTGTGAAAGCGCATTTATGGAAAATCGAAGCACTCACATTTACTAAACTTCGCTCGTACCAAGTCTCCGACATCGATTTTTGATGAATGCAATTATACAATATTACACAGCGAGTTGCAGTGTATAATACAGAGTTTAAAACTCATTACGCAGCGAATCAAGTATATAGATCTGTAGTGCGTATTATAAAATCGCTTAATTACGGCATTATTATAATTAGCGGTATACGAGTTAGGCTTAGTTTGGGATTGTAATAACAGGTCGGGTGAGAGTGAGGGAGAAAATGAGGTAACGCGCTTCTATTCTTGTATAATTATACAGACATCCTCGCCGATTACGAAATCCAGACTCGTTATTACGCTGGGAATTTCGAGGATCATTCAATTATAACAGTACATATGGATGCGCCCCGCTTGATAACCCACGCGCCCGGCAACTCGTTTTTCTTTTCTGCCAAATCACGCGTGATCGTGTGAAACGCGTGTGGTAAACACGCAATGCGCCATATTAAATATATATATATATATCGTTACGGAATCTGGGAAATGGAGCAAACGCGTATTAATGAAGCCGTTGAAAAGGAAAACGCGCTGCTGCCGGTGAATACTGGCACATCTCTATATATATTGTAGAGGATATAGGGACAATGCGAAGATTTTCGCGCGCGAGAAAAGTGAAGGCGATATCGTGCCATTTCTTTTTTCCTATACAATGAAATTCAGCTGCTTAACGAGAGCGTTAAAAAGCACCATTCATTTTGCTGCGGAAACGCCCCGGACGATACCATTGTCTCGTTTGTTATATGCGCAGCTTTTGAAAAAGGTAACGCTGCAAAGCTGTCTTACAATACAAATTTATTAGGGAACTCCGTGCGAAGGGTCCGAAAAAGGATGATTTTCTTTCATCGATGAAGCTCTTCGCTGTTGGGAAATGATAATTTCAGATAACGGAATAACTAAAAGTACAGCCTTCGATGCTTTTTATACCTCGAAAGAAAACTCTTCGCGGACAATTACATCACATCCTACAGACCATCAAAAATGTTTTCCAGCTCCGCAAGCTATGTGTATTTCCCGCTACGGTAACCGGCACAATGGCAGGAGCACCTGTTGCGAGCAGTCATCATCATCATCATCATCATCATCAGTATACAGCAAAGATAAAAAGCATCTCAACAACCACAAGGGCCCAAGTACGTTCAACTCGCTAAAAAGGAAGCGATAATATTCCCGGCGCGTACGCTTAACACCGCGCGCACAAACGTTCCCGTTAATCGCCGCGTTTTCTTCCCTCCGATGTACTGCTGGTGCTGTGTGCTCGGCGCTCCATAAAATCGCGAGGCGTTGCTGCTCGCTCGTTTTCTTTTTCGCTTTGCGCGAATGTATGCGCGGAGCCAGCGAGCAGCAGCGATAAGTGCGTAATGCTCTTCCGGCCACGCGACAACGAGTCGCTGGGTGTATGTATATGTGTACGCGGTCATTACGCTTTCGCGGCACGGATCGACCGAGCTCCGAGTATACATAGAGACCGGATGCCGGAGAGACCGTATGCGTGTGCATCGCGTTGGAAGGTTTGACCCTAGAAGCACACCTGGGCCACCCTCATTTCCTCCTTTCAATCGTCCTCGTGTATAGCGTGTGTGCTGGCTGACGATAAGGAGATTGAACCTCCTCGTCGTATGGGCTTTTTCTTGTTCTTTACACGCGGCGGGAAGTCGCGCGGATGTATGTACACCGCGCGTGCTTTTTTTTGGATTGATTTAAGTAAGTTTGTTTTTTAAACTCGCGCGTCTACAAGGACGATTAATGAACAGCTTTCTCGTGTCGTTGTTTTTCACTGGCGTGCGTAATTCTGACGCCACCGAGGATTTTCGGAGCAGTATATTATATGCTCGAAAGCGTGCGGGTGCTCTATAGCACCATCGATGGTGTTAAACAATCTTTGTTGTCCGAAGTTTGTGAATTAAATAAAAAATACATTCCACGAGGCTTGAATAGCGATCAATAAAATGTGTTTTCTAATCTCTCGTCCGAATCCCTGCATGGTATTACCATAGAAACGATACCGCCTCAAGAGGCAAATAAAACGCGGCGGCTTGAGCTACTCCAAACCAAGCGCCGACGCCTACTTATGTATAAGTCCTTATACGGCTCTATTAGGACCACCCGTACTCGTGGATTTATCTCTCTATGGATCCTGCTTCACGTCAACCTAACTGCAGCCGCACATATGCTTACCTCTCGTTTGCCTGATTTACTTTGGATTTTCAAAATCAGAGAGAAACTGATTTTCCTCGCGATATCTCCGAGGCCGTTATCGTTCGCGCACAGTCAATTAAGCGCCACTCGTATATAGGTATACAAGAGAGAGAGAGAGAGAGAGAGAGAGAGAGAGAGAGAGAGAGAGAGCCGCGATTGAAAATTATTGTATCGGAAGAGCGTACTTATTTGCAATGTAAATAATCGCATGCCGGCAAAGCTCTCGAGCGCAGAAAGCCGATACCAGACATTTATATTATACAATTAGGCTGGAAGAGCTCGACATTGGGTCTACGTGTATATTCAAAAAGCCTAAGTGCTGCTCTTTTAATAATGCAAAGCTTATAGCTTCGCGACTATAGATTACATCCGAGAGGGAGGGGAACTGGGCACAAAGAGGCAGATGGAAGAAAAAGTAAAATCGTTATATATTTCAATGATTGGGCAAGTTATTCGTTTCGCACCCGCATGTATGCTCGTATTTTTATCAAACTCGCGATTCAGCGAAGCTCGCGCGTAATAATAAGTAGGTATACGTACGTCATTTCGACAAGTTGCACAAAACTTTTCCAGTCTCAACTGGTTCAAAATTCGATACTATTATATTACACGTATAAATGCAATACTTGTAATAGAACTATTTACACATATATAATATTATAACCGCACCACTCGTGTGTACATGGCGGGTAAAAAAAATCGTGCACTGGAACGTAATGTCGCGCGGAGACTGATAAAGAGAGACGCTCATACCGATAAAAATAATTTATGCGTAGCCAAGTGCAAACAAAGCGGCTGAATTAAGTTGTCTGCAGGATCTGCCGAAACCGGAAAGTCAGTAACAACGGCAAATAACTACCTTTGCGTTGTTTACGCTGAGGAACTCGTAGTCGGAGTCGATGTAGAAGATCGAGGTATTGGCCTCCTGCTGGCCGAACCACATCCTGAGCTCTCGAGCCTTCCTCCGTATTTTCAGACTCATACATGCGGGTATACCGTGTATTTGGTGGCAATCGTCAACGAGACTGGCTAGATCCCGTCCTCATCGTCTTTTTCCTCGTCGACGTCAGTCAGGAACCGCAGGCGTGAGTCACACTCGCGGACGCAGTATTTCTATACTGTATATTCTAACAACACCCACACGACAGTTGTTGTTGAGCGGGCGAAAATCAATATAGCTGTCTATAAGGACACCGCACTGCTCGCGCCTCGAGTACTCGCGGAATCGTATCGGTGGAAAATCGGTAAATACAGCCCGTTTGCTAACTTCTTTGACCGTGGCGAACCGTTTATCAAAAAACGGTGGAAAGAGATGTTGGCAAGTAAAAATAGAGTACTCATTAGTTACTACCGCGTCCCGCGCTATTGTGCGTATACCTACAGGTGTTCCGCGAATCACAATACCCGGGGACGCGTTTGTTTATATTCCGGAAAGCAGAAGCGGCGGCGGGCTGATCCACTCGTGTCGATGGCCCCCAGAAAACTGGAAAGCGCCGTCCGGTTTAATCAGCGGCAGCCGCAGAGCAGCTCTCGAGCCGCCTTTTCTTGCGTGCCGTCTGCAGCTTATAAGTGCCGTGCACTGCGTTTGTTATAGCAACGCCAGCCTACTATACTGTGTCGTCGTCTCTCCCCCCTGCCTCGCGACGACTGTTTTTCTTCATATATATATATATATACATACACACACCTTCCCTTCCCGCGCCCTCTGTGCACACGCACCTGTGACTCTATAGGTACCTATATACATAGCTGCAATTGATTTTCTGATTGCGTGCTTTCGTGTTTTTTAGATTAGATCGCGGGGACGAGTATAATTTGGAAGAAATTTTCATATACCTTAATAATTTCGGTTTAATACACACATGGGATTGGACCGGAAAGTTTTATGAACCGCGACGCGAGAAACGTAATTTATTGACTCTCATATTATAACGAAGGGAATAATTAATAAATCAATATCCGTGCTCGCGCACGCATAACCTCGATCAATAACGATTTTTGCTCGAATTTCAGCCGCCTTGAGTCGCAGAGCGTTCACCTCTCAGTCATCGATCTTTCAATACACACACGCACACACTCACACATGCGGTATACACACAAGCGGCAGGCAACGCGATCGAAGACCGCGCGCACGTGTAAATTTCCCTCGTGCCCCTTTCTCACGTGCGCGCGGCGCACCGACGTCTATCCGCGCGCGCGGGTCTACGTCAGTGCTGCGCAGCTATAGTGCGCGGCAAAAAGAAAGCCGGCTGTGCACGCGCGGATTAATTAGCGCGGGAAGCTCTCGGCCCCCGTATTATTAATTCGCTATTCATCATCGAGCGCGAGGCGACCATGTATAATTACGTATATGGGTAGGCCTGTACGTGAGCTGAGTTCGATTCGAGTTTTTTGTCAAAAAGTTCGGGGAAAGTGCAGTCTGCTTATATAGCTATATAGTATGGATGCTGCGGAGCGTGAAGGAAATTTCAATCAGAGATTCGAGCATTCTCTCTGATATTGCGTGTACTACTCCTCTGGAAAAGATACATCGATAATGGTGGGTTATTTTCGAGTCACTTCCGCCTCGTGTACTTAAATGCCGTTTTGTAAAAAAAATTAAGTCAACAATGTCGTGTCGTCAACTTGAATTCTCAAGTTCAAATTTCGCGCCTTACGGAGCCACACGCGCGCAGACCAATCGGTAAGAGGAACGTAAGCCTTCCCGCGCGCTCGTGAATCTCGCGATAAAGTAGAGCGTCCGGGGCGAGATCGCCGCACAAAAAACGATGTCCGCGCCATCGGATCAGCCGTTTCGGCCCATCCTAGCGCCGCTCTATGACTGCGTTTCTCGCGTCCTAGCATCAGTTGCAAGGAAATGGCGTCTCAGAGGTGGAGTTCGTTTGGTCGGATTACCAAAATCATGAATGAATTCTGAGTTTTATAATGAATTTCACGTGAAACGAGTGACGCTTCGATTCCGGTGAGTATGGGCTACGCGAGGCGGCAATTTTCTAGGTCATCCGCTCACCGGCACGTCGAAATATCGCGACATTCCACTGACGCGCGGGCTTCGTATGTAAACAAACACGAAACTCTCGGCTTGGTATTGGATGCCCAGCGAATGCGTTTTGCGGCTATTAGATACGTAGTCTGCGTGTTTACAAACACTCGCGGCTTTTCTCCAACTCCCGCACGGACCTCCCCCGTCTGTCGCCTGCTGATTCGCTTGTGCCGATTCATCTCGGCTCTCGGGATAGCTCTAATAGATCTGTGCATTGTTCAAATTTGCTATTCCGCCAGTGAATTAATCGCGTGACGTTACATAAAACTGACTGACCGCAAAGTTCGGATGCAGGGCCAGACACATTTCGGACGAATCGACAATTTATTGTTTTATATAATTCAACTGTTCATGGGCTCTCTTTTCTTTACTCAGCAATAGTACAAATTGATGCTTAACAATGAACGAAGTCAGTGGTGGAAAGCAAGAGATGGCCAGCACATCCGCATGGGATGCGATGATGAATCAGCCTGTGGCTACGTCGATACCGTCGATGCACCATCTCAATCCACCTCTAACGCAAGAAGCTTGCCCACCGGTTACTCAGGTTATAGTTCCTACTCCAGTCAAACTGCAAGCTCCCGTACTGTCACCTCCGCCGATTGCCACTGAACATCTCGCTGTTCTCGGTCATGTGCAATCTCCGGGTCTTGTGGTACAGGTATGTCTTTAAAAGTACCGCTTGTCGTCCGGACTTTCATTTCACGAGTCATCTTTCATAAAAAAACCTTTTCCAGGGAGCTCCGCCACCGGGCTATGTAGAACCAGATCTTTCTGTGGAATTGCAACAGCAGGGATGGAAAAAGTTCTGGAGTAAAAGAGAAAACAGACCATATTTTTGGAATAAATTAACCGGAGAGTCTTTATGGGTCATGCCATCTTTGAAGCCTCAAGTAAGCCCACAGCATGCTGAAACTTTTATGGATTTTTACGTCAATTTCTCATCGATATATATTTTTTGTATTTAAAGTTCGATCCTATTACGGATCCACTGGGAATTGGCTTACCAAATGTACCTGGTAATGGACAAATGCCACCTGGAACACCGGGAGGTCCACTAAAACGCAGAGCATCGGAAGATGGCAGTGTTATGCCTGCTCAGAAAAAATTCATATTGGCGTACGTTATTTGCATTTACTTTTACAGCATCTATTCAGAGATTATTGAAGTGTAACTATATTTATCTTGTGTAATAACAGGGGACCATGGGATTTAGATGTGCCAACGAACGTTATAATCTATGAGCGAGCTCCAACAAATCTTCTACATGTCCATCCAGAAGTAGAAGCTCTGAGATGTGGTTTACTTGCAAAGTTACGTCAGTGTTATCAAGAGCTGTGTCATACAAGGGAATCGATAGATGCTCCAAAAGACTCCTTTAATCGCTGGCTGATGGAGCGAAAGGTGATAGATTGTGGTTCAGATCCTTTGCTTCCGAGCCAATGTTTTCCTGAAATATCCATGTCTATGTATCGTGAGATCATGAACGACATACCCATTAAACTTGTGAGACCCAAATTTACGGGTGATGCCAGGAAGCAATTGTCTCGTTATGCAGAGGCTGCTAAAAAGGTAATCGAGTCACGAGAAGCTACACCAGAGAGTAGGAAAGTGGTAAAGTGGAATGCTGAAGATACATTTCAGTGGCTGAGAAGAACTGTGGGTGCTACGTTTGACGATTTTCAAGACAGACTTGCTCATTTAAAGCGTCAGTGTCAACCTCACTTAACAGAAACTGTAAAGGCTAGTGTAGAAGGAATCTGTTTAAAAATTTATCATTTATCCACGGAGTATGCAAAGAAAGTCAAAGATAAAAATGCTCAGTTACTTAAAGATAGTAATTTGGCAGACGCGATACCTGCAGGCGGACCTGCAAGTACGCAACGCAAGGTGTGGTGCTATCCAGTGCAATTCTCTCTTCCGACCCCCCGGCTTCCACAGGTAATAAACATGTAAAGCTTAAATAGCTACAGTGCACAAGCAGGTATTCCATTAAGTAAATAACGTATGTTTTTTAGATTGAATATCTACCAGAAAGGGAACAGACGATGCTGCGCTTCCACAATGACGCGATGTGTATCAACAACACACACTTGGCGAAGTTAGAGCACCTGTACAGACACAACTGCTTTGACGATCGCAAGTTTGAAATGTTTTTGCCACGTGTCTGGTGCATGCTGAAACGCTACCAAACGTACCTGGGTAGCACCGAGAGCCAGGCGACGCAGATGGCACTGCCCGTGACCGTGTTCGAGTGCCTTCAGAGAATGTTCGGCGTCACCTTCGAGTGTTTTGCCTCACCCCTTAACTGCTACTTCCGACAATACTGTTCGGCCTTCGCCGACACTGACGCGTACTTTGGCTCGCGAGGGCCCTTCCTTGACTTCAGGCCTATCAGCGGTAGCTTTCAGGCGAACCCTCCGTACTGCGAGGAGCTCATGGAGGCCATGGTTAATCACTTCGAGCGGCTACTATCCGACTCGACAGAAGCCCTCTCTTTCGTCGTCTTTTTGCCAGAGTGGCGAGATCCAGCGCCTAACGCTCTGCTCAAGCTCGAAGGTAGCCACTTCAAGCGAAAACAGGTTGTCGTGCCGGCTATGGAACACGAGTACAGACATGGCTTTCAACATGTTCTTCCAAAGTAGGCGATAATGGCAAATTGAAACACTAAAACAAAAAATTCGCTTATTCCAAACGATTTATTAATAAAACGTTTTCATTTCAGAGGGGAAGTAAATATCAGGGCAATCCACGGGACTCTTGTAGTCTGGCTACAGAACGCGGCGGGCCATGCTCGATGGGGTCCGACGGAGGAGCGCGTCGAGGCCTTGCTGGAAGCGTGGCGGCCAGGACGCGAGCGAGAACGTGATCGACAGGAGTTGCTCTCGCCACCACGGCAGACACCCGCTCCCTCGCAGACGCCGGCACCACAGCCGACGATTGCATCGCCAACGCCTCAGCCCGTGCCGGTGCCAATGACGCCGACGACGACACCAGTAGGTTTGATGAGCCCTACCCCTATTACCGCTACGCAGAACACGACGATGACGACGCCGCCGACCATCATCACGTCGCATACCATCTGAGACGAGGCCTCGATGCCGTCGAGCAGTCCTGCTGTCGTCGACAAGGACAAGGATAAAGACAAGGACAGGGTCAGCAATTGCTGAGGATTACTTACGCGAGTTATATACATACGTGCTTGCTGCAGGGTGGATCGGATAAATGATGTTTTTTTCACTTGTTATCTAAAAGGAAAGCTGATAATCATTTATACAATGTGTACATTTTTCATGAATCGGAACAGATTAGAAATTATTTTCTAATCCTTATTACTTGAGGATTTTAAAAAATGTAGCAAAAAGTTCGGATCACCCCAAAGCCTAGTAAATAATACGTTTTAAGGCACTATTTTTTCATACAAAGAATTTTATTGTATGTACTTTGCGTAAAAGTGATGACGAAAACGTGGCCCTAATTCTTTGGTCTGCGCTGTTCGCGAATCTTTTCTTCTTTTCTTTTATGTGGAAGTGGTTGTTTTGAAATATGTGATGACTTGCTATGGTTTATTGTAAAACAATTTTGTAACTTTAGTTACGATGATAGTGAATGTGTTGTTGCTTCAGTTACTTTAACAATAGAGATCTTTATATGGGCATTGAAGTGAATTTCAGTCTTTTATGTCAATAATAATAATAATAATTATATACGTGGCGATTTTTTTATTTGCTTTGTAAAGAAACTGTTTTGATTGTCGACCAATGAAGTAGTTATTTTAACATCTATTTTAGTATTTATCTTAGATGCTATAAAGGACTGGAATATATTTTGCTACTCTATTGATGATCTCTTATTTTAGATTGGTGAATATACTCCTCTTTGAAGTCAATTACTTAATGGAGTAAATTATTTTTTTCAGATTAATATTATCACTTGAGTAAACGCTAACGAGAATGAAAATGTTTTGGTATTTTTATTTTAGGACCATCAGTCGAGTGTATTCACCAAAGCATAATTTTAATAGTGGCAAATAAATAGTGATCTATGAAATTTTGTTTCATACAGAACGTAAGCGCATATCATAGCGATTAATGTGTGTTCTATACAGCACAAAATTATTAGCTAGCAAGTCTCAAAGTAACATGTATGTAAATAACGCAGTATCAACTCGAACAAGCTTTGATTCATTTACTAATGTTAAAAATCATGGTGTGTATATGTATATATGTACATAAATGTATATGAATGTATATGTATATATATATATATATATATATATACACACACACACACACACATATACACACACATAATATGTGAAGCACGCCCTGCTTTAAAATTTTTTTTGCTTTAGCCATTCACTTTAATTTTAGGTATTATATAATATCTTCAAAACTAGAAAAACTATATACAACTTATAAGAGTGCAAATTGTTGATCTAAAAGATCTCTTATAGGTTTTGTACATTTTTATTAGGGTGATATGTTGTACATACAAAAAATATAGTGTAAATATAAAAAAATATGTACCGTACTATGACATCACGTGTTTTCACATTCTGTCTATTCATCTTTTTATTATATTTTTCAATTTTGTATAGTTTTTTTGCTACGTTATGTCAATAATTCTTTCACTTCAGCCCATCAATCCAAGTCCATTATATTTCATACAAATGTTGTTGGTAACTACTATACCTGTGCAGTAATCAATTTTTGCACTTCACAAAAGTTTGAAACAGTCACTTCAGAAAGAAAATGACAAATTATTATTCAATGAAAATAAAATAAAATTTTCTTAAATGCAATATACATATATAGAGATATATTAAATTAAAACGCTATAAGTTTAATAAATGAAAAATTACATTGAAAAATGAATAAGATTTTAAAATTAACAATATTTGTTTAACATTTTAATTTATTTAAAATTAAAATAAAATATAAAAATCTATAAGAATTAAAAGTCATCTTTAATAATTAAATTTTATGCTATACTATATTGATTATAATTGTTAACGTTCATTGGTATTTTGTGAAAATAAATTGCACCTATGAAACAACATTCAAAATTGTTGTTATTTCATTACTCTCAACTTCAGATCGAAGTATGGGCCGATTTAAAGAAAGGAATATTCAAACACGTAAATATTCAAAAATAATAAATACTTTATTTACACTTTGTATATGATTCATTATTTCAGTTTTGTATTTATTCTATCTAGCAATGATTGAGCTTCACCATCTTTCCAAAGTAAAGTGTGTATTCCCTTGTCACTGGCATCCTCTATTAAACTTTTAAGCACTACTTTTATTTGTCGAAGATCAAATAAACAATGATTTTCGCCCAAAAGCCATATTTCAAAACTTTTTACAGGCACACTGTTTATCACAGAATTCAAGCGTTGTTTAGCTATGAATGATAAAAATTCGTAAAACTGAAGATAGTTTATCCCAAAAGAGGCTTTCAGCATGATTTGGCAATGAGTTATCCAGTCATCCATATCTTTGCAATCTTCAATTTCTTTTATCACAGCTGCCAGTTCTCTTCTCAATGAATTCCAAACATTCCAAATATTACAACCATTTAACCAGTTATGATTGATGGATATTGTATCTTCCTGAAAAATGTAAGTAAAAATTGTTGATTAATTTATAAACGATTGGAAATAACATTTAACTATTTAAAATTTACCAAGTTCCAAACTTGATGATGCCACCCTGACGGTATAAAAATGATCTGACCTGCTTCTTGTATAACTTCAAAGCTTTTCAACCTTTTATTATTACTAGTATAGTTACAGGTAGAAGCATTATCAAGCTCTTTAGAGGTAATATCGTAAACTAAATCTCCATTCACGTTTTTGAGGTAATTTTCTTGGCCTGGTGGAAATAGAAGCCAACGTTTTTTCCCTACAATATTGGCTGACCAACTGTATGACGTAAAAACATCAACGTGAAATGGAGTCCTAAAAAGAGAAGACTTTTATTGCTGTATCCAACAATAGGAATGATGAAGATTTTTCAGAAATGTCTTTAATTCTTACCACGTTCCCTTTGGTCCCATGTAGACAAACATGTAGTCATCATTCAAGTTCGGATGAGCAGTGTAATATTCATTTAACCAATCCGAAGCAAAAAATTTAGGCACATTGTAGATTGAGATATTTGAGTGAGATTTGATACAATGCCAATCTTTTAAATATAGTAGTGGCATTTTATTCGAGTAATTACAGTTACGATAGTCAACCCAATAATCAATATAAGCTCTTATTAACATATCATCCTTTTGTTGTGCATTGAAATATCTTTTATTGCAATCTGCAATAGGAACTTTACAATTACCTAGAACCATTAAGGAATTAAATTTTGTTATTTATTGAGAAAAATATTCATCGTTAATATTATGATTGAGAAAACGTCAGTTTACCAAAGCATTGTTTAAGCCACTCAAAATTTGGCGCATTATCCGTGTTCCAATGTCGTCTGCTTGACCAATCTTTCGTTATTTCTGCATCAAAGATGCAAGGTATATTTGGTATCAAAAAATCTTCAAAAAATTCATTGTAAGCCATAAAAGTACTTGTTTTTCTGATTTTATCGATGACCTCGCCTTCTCCGTATTTCGGTACAAGTTTATCATTTTTTATTTCTATGGTCGATGTCCTATACAACATTTACTGTTTTAGGTTACTTAACACAATTTTTAGCAAATACACTGATTTTTTTGCACCCACTAAAACTTACATTGTACAACTAATATATAAACTTTTTTACGTACAAAACTACAGTGTAAAATAGGCATTGCAGTTCAATATAAAAGTTATTCTTCAAATACAAACATGACTTGTGGTAGGCAAAGCTTCTTCCATTTTCCGACGATCTGACCAAGATTTTTCCACACCTATATAAGTATATCATCCACTATAAGTGTGGGGGCTCATCCGCACCACCAGCGGAGTCAGCCGTCAGCGACGCAAGCAGCGCCTCGTGCCGCGCGCTGACTTCTGATAGCCGCAGTTGGCCTCGCGGCCACCGTCTTCCTGCGGCGCCAGCTTCCAACCGCCACGATGCGTGGCGACGCCGGCAGCACGTTCGAGCTCCGGCGCCATCATGTTCGTCAGAGAGAGTGATTAGCCATCGTTCCGGCTGGTCACACGAGCGAGAGATTTTGATACTGGGCATAGGTAGTCCCCCTTTTGTAATTAGGAGAGATTAGGCGCGAGCGCACTTAGTCTCCTAAATATAGGTGCGGGGTAAATCATATTCATAAATATGCGTCTATATATACATACATAATATATTGTTCAAGTAATGGACGTGAAATTTTATTTTAATGATCAAATCTCGCACTGTATTTTATAAACGATTTATTACAACGTTAAATGTAAAAATATTTTATATATATAAAACTAAGCGAAATTGTTTCGCCTATAATATTCGGTTCTTTTTCCTAGACTAGATTTCTTTACCCAGATATAATACATTTTGACTTTCGGTTATTAGATACAATTTAACATAACAATATAATAACTTTTCAATCTTTTTTTTATCTACGCATTTTTATTTTTTAATTTTCTATCAATCATTATTATTTTTAACTGGTATAGCGCACTTTTTTAAAAATATCTAATTTTCATATTAAAAAGTTGAAAACTGATCTAGAGACCATAAGAATATCACAATTAGGACTTTTATTTAGCCCTAGATTACTTTTAAGAAGTGTATTTTCATTTTAAATCATATCTCCTTTTATTATTTATGCTATTTTATGCTATTTTTAAGAAACTTATTAACCCAATAATCCAGTAACATAATGTACTATAGCACAAGCGTTCAGCAAATTTCACCAATAACTGAATATAATTTATTTTTAACTACAATTTTGACTTTGTTGTTTGCTCAACAATATTATTATCTATCAAATCTTCAATTTCTTTAGACGTAAATTTATATTCAGTTAAAATTTCAACAGTATGTGTACCAGGAATTGTATTAGGAAATCGAGTAGCACATGATACCCCTGGAGTTCTGGAGAGTTTAGGAGCTACATTAGGTACTACTATATTGTCCTTTCCTATGGTAAAAGTTTTTAAATAATCATTGTGCTTATGAGATGCTACATTGTCTAATGTCAAAACCGGAGTAACACAAGCATCAGTTCCATCAAATATATTGCACCATTCATTTTGAGTTTTAGTTTTAAAAATGTCAGTCAACTTTTTTCGGTTCTCTTCAAAATTATCAAAATGTGGTAATTCATCTTCAGTAAGGCCAAGTTTATCTAAAAGAATGTCGTAGAATTGTGGCTCCAGAGCACCCACAGCCATGTATTGTCCATCTTTAGTTTCATAAGTGTCATAGAAATGTGCTCCAGTATCCAATCTGTAATAAATTATTTGTGCTCATTTGTTTTCCTTGTAAATTTAACATACTATATCCCTGCTTGAACTTACAAGTTTTTTCCTCTTGGTTCAGTCCAAAGTCCAGGAACTTTGCGTGATCTGTAGAACCAACTTCCCAAGTAAGCAGTTCCTTCAGTCATTGAAGCATCAATAACTTGGCCTTTTTTACTTTCATTCCTTTCGAGCAAAGCCATTACTATACCAAAAGCGCACATTAAACCACCACCTGCAAAATCAGCAGCAAGATTTGATGGTGGTGTTGGTTTCTCATTGTAACGACCAAATAGTGATAAAAGACCTACAATAAAGCTAAAGTATTACAAATTTTCTTTTTAATGGATATATGTTTTGAGTAAAATTATGAATAGCAACCTGATAAACCTATATAATTAATATCATGGCCAGCCATTTCAGCATATGGACCAGCTTGACCAAACCCAGTCAATCTAGCATAAATTAATTTTTCATTTTTTTTCATAAGATCTGCTGGTCCTATGTTTAATTTTTCCATGACACCTTTGTAAATAAAAAAATATCTAGTTATAAATTATACAACTTAATTATAATTTGTATACTTAACAAATTCTTTATGAATGATCACCTTTTCTATATGGATCAATTAAAACGTCACAGTGCTTACTCAGTCTTTTAAATACATCCACTCCTTCTTTAGATTTCAAATTTAAAGCAATGGACCGTTTTCCATTTCCTAATGAATCCTGAATTTGTAAACTTGAACCAGGCTAAAACAATTTGTTTTGTAAATATTCTTTCTAATGCTTTTCCTATTGACAAATTACAAGATTTCTTACTCTATCTATTCGGATGACTGATGCACCAAAGTCTGCAAGCAACATTCCACAGAATGGAGCAGGGGCAAGTCCAGCTAGTTCAAGTACTTTTATTCCTTTCAGAGACATTGCAAACGATTAATATTTACAGGGCAGAAGAATCTGAAACATGAAAAAAATTATACATTACAAATAAACAAAACCAGCGTTTAGTATTCACAACAATGTCGTGTCTTTGACTAATACTTTGCAGTATTGAAAAATACATTTATTTTTTTTTTACATCTAGAATGAGTAATTTAAGTAAATCGTAGAAATGAGAATGATGATGCTATACGTATACAATAAACACGTCAAAAATTCAAGTTGCAATTTCGCTGTCGAATCCTAATTGCACTAAACTGCTTGCGCATCTATTATTGTGGCATTTTTAATCATCGCTGAAGATACAGTAAACGTACGATTTATATAGCAAGTCACGGTGAATAAGTACCTATATATATATATATGAGAACATCGCTCGCGGCGCCAAATCTGCGCAATAGAGTAATGTAAATTTACAACCATAATCATAGATAGGTTTTTCTTTATATAAATATTATTATATAAAGAAAAAGCTGTTACAACAGATTAAAAGCCAGTTTTGATGTGAACTGCCAGTTTTGAATCGCCCGGCATTTCGTGGTTGGACCAAAGGTAAATGATACATGCATTTCATATACTTATGTGCCGCAATTATCATATATTATATCGGAGCTCCACTCGAGGCAGATCGAAAAACGGATTTCTGTTGATTAGCGCCATTCAAACGGCAAAATTTGCAATTACTTAGCTATCTACATACATTGTACATACCTAAACGAGTGCGGTGTTGCAAAAAAAATCGAGCTTTCCAGAAAATTTTTAATTCTAAAATAAAGGCTCTCAAGTTTATGAAAAAAGTAGCAGATAGATGTTTTCAATGATGTTCCTAAATACGTACGCTCGTTACTGCTCGATATATTTACAAGGTATATACATACTTCAAAATGCCGCTTAGGTAATATATAGGTTGCACGTACTTTATATCGCGCAATAACAATGTATTCGCCTATAAAGTGATCGAGACTCGATCGAGATCTCTCAGAGTAACGTATCTACATATATATTTTTTCTTGGTTAGCTTAGTTCCAACTTCCACCACCTCGTTTAATATACGATGTGGAAATTTTTCACAATATCTAATATAGTAGTGAGCAAATATGGAAGTTCCTTGCAGATAGCGCTGCGAGCACTGGCGTTTATTCAAATTTTCAAGGTAAATTTATTAAGAACGCTAAAAATGAATCTTTGATTAGCTATAATGTCAATATTCCAGGATGTTTTTCTTCAGCACTTAGCATGCAAACAAAAGGTCAAATTGCGAAAAATCATTGTCAACGACCAACATAAAAACCTCCAGATGGCACTGCTGCTGCAATTATTATCATAGCAGTCATAGTACCGATTTTTGCCGCATACGAGCGTACTATACTATACAGCTATACTAACTGAAGAAATTCGCCATAAGTAACCTATAGCTACATATAGCTTATAACTGCTGTTCTGGTGCGGCAACATTGTTTGTGTTCGTTTTCTGCGATCAGGGCCGAATACTTAAGTAAAGTATGAGTCGTAGGTCGTAGAGCAGCAGCAACAGCTTCGCATCAGTTCGGTGGAACAGTGCCAGTTGCAGTTTGTCTTTCCTTTGCTTTGGAGCAAGTATATGTACAGTTTTGTATTCCCACTTATCATTTGGTTTTGCATTGCTGCCGCCGCCGCTGCTGCTGCTGCAAAAGGAAGAAAACAAGTGCTGCCGCGCGCGTGTGGAGTCTGTGTGGAGTCGTGCGCACATCCGAGAGTCGAGTCGAGTCCAGCGAGTCGCACGTCGGGCAATAATTAGTCTCGTCTCGTCAGCGTCAGCGCGTGCATTTTCGGTGATCCGACGTGTGTTCTAGTCTGGAGCTGAGGCCAGTGCGTACAGGAATCAGAGAGTCTATTTGCTTTTTTATGCCCGATATAAGTACTTGGTGCATATTGAGCAAGCCTGTGTCCGAGCATTACATATACACATACAGGTATACTTACGTACATATATAGATTGCTACAGGCAGACGCACATACACGATACACGAACGACGCAGCCCGGTAGGAGAAGAGAGGGAGAGGGAGCAAGCAAGCAAGACGGAGATAGATAAAAGGGAGGCTAAGGCTACAACGTCGTTCGCTCTGGCACACGACGTCGGAATGCAGCTGGCCAAGTAAAAGGGCGATTCGAAATAAACGAGACGCTTTCCGGCGAATTTGCACTGTGTCTGGATTGGAAAGAGCTATACGGAGTACACGCCGGCTTATCGATCAACTCGAGCGATTGAGTCGTAGCAGCACCAGCACCACCAGCAGCAGCAGCTCAGTAACTCACTTGACTGGAGAGGATAGCATAGAGCGAGCGCGTGCAGACCCGTGGTATAATATTTTTCGCTGCTGAAATCGAACGATTGCATTCGTCACAATTTCCATAACCGGCATCACAATGGAGCCTATCACGAAAATGGCACCCGAGATGGTCAATAAGAATCGGATGATGGTATTCAAGAACAAAGGCAAGGATCAGGATGTAAGTATGCTCATCTTTCATATACATATTTCTCTTGGACTGAGTATAATAAGAATAATGGTGGTGATAATGCCTCGCGACATATCTTTGGCCTTTTTTGACTGTTCGTATGTGCTGGTGTGCGACTCTTCTTTTCAATCTCTGTCCCTCTCTTTCTCTCGCTCCCGCATGTTCTCTAGACAGCGCCTGTTGGCCGTTGGCGAAGGGGCGCGACGGGCGCTTTCGCATCGACGACGGTTTCCAAGGCGTGCAAATGCCGAGCTGCGAGACAAGGAGAGCGACCGAACGAAAGAGAGAGAGAGAGAGAGAGAGAGAGAGAGAGAGAGAGAGAGAGAGAGAGAGAGAGAGCGAGCGATCGGAGAACGCGCGAGCGTTATATGTGAGCGAGAGAGAAAGAGATAGAGAGAGAGAGAGCAGGTGGAAGCATGGAAGTCGCATCGTGTACGAGAGTGAGAGACAGAGAGAGAGGGACCGACTGCGAGGGGGAGGGGCAGAGAGAGAGAGAGAGAGAGAAAATTTTAGCACGGATGCTCGTTACCGCACGCATCTTCCGCTGCTTGGCTTGTGTACATGCTTCTCTCCCTCTTTCTTTTCCTCAAGCTGCTGTTTCTATATGCCTGCCAACCACGTTTGTGTACATCTATATAATATACCAGAGATCCTGGTTCTATCTGAACATTGCCTGAATGAAGCGCCTGCATTTGGACCACTTTGCGCATTTTATTCATGTCTATGTGGATTATGTATATTTCTTGCAGTGCATTTGATGATAATGATAATATGGTGGTGATGATGATGATGATGATGATGATGATGATGATGATGGTCTGGATGGCTTGAGACTGTAGGCCTGGTGATATATATGATAAGGATGAGCCTGATGGATGCGACTGAATTTTTCAAACTGAGTGATTCTGCGATGAATCATGGCAAACTTGATTTGTTTGTGACTCACTGGTTTATACTGAGATTATGTTAATCTATGCGTGTTAAATTGCTCTTGACCCTCTGTCGATATGAAAAGCTAAATTTTGATGATGCACAAAGAATTTTGAGTTGAGTTTATAGGATTGAGTGGATTATGAATTATGGTTGAGTGTTTTAACTCCTTGCGTGTGGATGGCGTGTATCGTCATGAGCAAGTGAGCTTGAAATGTGGATATGCATATATGCCATTAAAGTCCATTGAACAGTATTTTCTACTCATTTTCAGCCCACGTAGCTAATTTTGCTCCCACACCCAAGGGGTTAAAGATGTACAGTCTTAGAAAAGGTTAGCTTGATTCAAAATGTATCTTTATTCATGAAACTTAACCATACGTGTAAGACATTTAATATACTATATATATATATATATAATTATAATTTACAATTTTGAGCATCATATATTCCACTATATCAAACATTTATCTACTAATATAAAAGGACTTATTTTTACTGGGCTATCGACTACCTATGAGTGACTTACGTCAGGAATTGTTATCATTTCAATTTTCTATAGAACAGATCTTGGTCATAGCCTTTCCAATAGATTTGTTACTGATGAAGTCACTTGTGATTTGTCAATAAGTGACAATAAGTCCCCAAAATTATATTGATGAATCATTGATACTCTCCTTGAGTACTTTTATTTTTTTCATACCGCCATTTAGTGATGCTTTCTGCAACACTAAAAAATATATATTATAAGTAATCTTTCAATTATTTTTCATCTTTATTGTAAATACCCTGCTTTTATTGCCACACATGGTGCAATATTTAAAAGGTTTTCTGATCGGTAGTTTACATCAGATTATTTTTATTTTTAAGGAAATGAGAAGGAGACGTAACGAAGTCACAGTAGAATTGAGGAAAAACAAAAGAGAGGAAACACTTCAGAAGAAGAGAAATGTTCCAATTACAGACTCTACCGGTAAGTTTCATATAAAAATATTTGGGAAAATAATTTCTTTTTTTAAGCATGTCCATTGATTAATTATACTCTCTTCTTATCAGATGAGGATGACATTGACAAGCAATTGGCAAAGACCAATTTGCAAGAATTGGTGTTGAAAGCTGCCAGCACTGATCCAGTAGAACAATTACAAGCTGTGCAATCTGCAAGAAAGTTATTGTCCTCTGATCGCAATCCACCAATTGATCCTCTTATAACTAGTGGCATTCTACCAATTTTAGTGCGATGTTTGGAGCAACACGATAAGTAAGCTAATTTTTAATTTTACATATTAATCTATTACCAAAATCTACAAAAGCATATTCATGAAATTTTGTTTTGTAGCCCTTCTCTACAGTTTGAAGCTGCATGGGCACTAACGAACATCGCAAGTGGAACATCTGCTCAAACAAATGCAGTGGTTCAAGCTGGTGCTGTTCCACTGTTTCTCCACTTGTTGCTTTCAAGTCAACAGAACGTTTGTGAACAAGCAGTTTGGGCATTAGGTAAGTTTTTTTCTCTCCTTTACTTGATTCTCGTAAAATATTATATAATTATATATAATTTTCAAAATGTCAAACTAAAACTATAACTTTTATTAACAGGTAACATTATTGGTGATGGACCAGCATTGAGAGATTATGTGATACAACTTGGAGTTGTACCACCTCTATTGACTTTTATCAAACCGGATATACCTCTTACGTTTTTGCGCAATGTAACGTGGGTAATCGTTAACTTATGTAGAAACAAAGATCCACCCCCGCCAGTCCAAACGATCCAGGAAATCTTACCAGCACTCAATGTTCTTATTCATCATATGGATATTAATGTAAGTCGAGAACTTGAGTATAATAAAAGAAATTTTTACTTTGAATTTCATATTATCTTATCTAAATATAAATTCGTTTTTTGCAGATCCTTGTTGACACAGTATGGGCATTAAGCTATCTGACAGACGGCGGTAATGAGCAAATACAAATGGTCATTGACAGCGGCGTCGTGCCGCGTTTGATTCCACTTCTATCACATAAAGAAGTCAAAGTTCAAACCGCAGCCCTCCGAGCAGTCGGCAATATTGTGACTGGTACCGATGAACAGACGCAAACTGTACTGAACTGTGATGCACTGTCTCATTTCCCTAATTTACTGACGCATCCAAAAGAGAAAATCTGCAAAGAGTCGGTTTGGTTCCTGTCAAACGTTACAGCTGGTAACCAGCAACAAGTTCAAGCAGTTATAGATGCTAAGTTATTACCTCTTATTATTCGTAATTTATCTAAGGTATGTACAGCAGAAGTCAGCCATGAAGGCGTTATTTTAATATTTAATTAAATACTAATTGCGTCGTAATATTTGCAGGGAGAATTCCAAACTCAAAAAGAAGCCGCGTGGGCGATTAGTAACTTAACGATAAGCGGTAATAAAGAACAGGTTGCACGATTAATTGAGGAAGGAGTTGTCTCACCCTTCTGCGATTTATTGTCGTGTAAAGACTCTCAGGTCGTTCAAGTTGTGCTGGACGGAATTCATAACATGCTTAAATTAGCTGGACCACAAGTTGAAGTCGTGGCCAACATGATTGAAGAATGTGGTGGCTTGGACAAAATCGAGGCATTGCAGGGTCACGAAAACGTAGATATTTATAAATTAGCTTACGATATCATCGAGCAATACTTTTCAGATGAGGTAAGATTACATGTTACAATGCAAATTTATCAAAGATGTGTCGAAAATTTCTAAATTGATTTACTTATTCCTTTTCAGGTTGACGATGTAAACTTAGTACCACCAGTTGGAGAAGGAGCCTTTGAATTTGATCCGTCGACAAATATGCCAAGTGAAGGATTTAAATTCTGAGTGATCCTTTACGTTCCCCACCCGATTGTGCCGTCCCCCGACAAACTCCAGTCTGGAGCCGTTCTGCTTTCCCTCAACCTATCCTTTTTCCACATCTCCTTATTGCTCCGGTCAATGCGCAGTTAAACGTGATATATGATGCGCTGGTACTGAACCAAGAAATTTTATTAAACAAATGGGCCCAAAGACACATGCAAAACGCATAACGAACTGGCCTTTGTGATGGGCTGTATTGAGACTAAAAAAATGGGGGCTGTTCGACTTTCGACGATCCGTGCGAGCGAGAAGACCCGAGGAATAAGTCAACGACGACTCAAATCGACTGTGTTCTTTTGTTCTTCATTCTTTTTATGATATTTGATTTATCATTTGTAATGTTTACATCGTAAAACAAGTCTAATTAAGATGCTGATCAATTAAAAAGAGATGTTGCGTAAATTATTTTTTTCTGATTTTTTTTAATGAGAAAGTTGATCATTGTTGGATTAAACAGAACACGCGTGATTATTAAATTTTGTTATGTAAGAAAGGACGCATCAAGTGTTTGTATTAATTTTTTTTCTTTCATATATATACATATAAAACATTGATCTTTTAACACTTGTACAAGCCTCTGAGTCTTGATTCACAATGTTATATTTATAACCCATTCGTGTATATTTTAGGCATGTTAAATTTATAATAGCATCGGTTTCTAAGAAGATTGAGTGATTACTCTTACTTTATTAGCGTAATTAATAACTACGAGCGTTCTTTAAGAAAATAAGAGCAGCAACAAGAATGTAGTGTACATTAGATACCGTGGCTGTAACGATCAAGTTTCTTATTCTATCTGAAATTAACAATGTATATTTTTTCTTCAAATACATTGACGAATCAAATTTATGCCTTCTCTTTTATTTGTTTCTTCTTCTTTCAGATATAAAAGTAAAAAAGTATATCTGCTAAAATTTTGTAACGAAACTTTATTAAAGAACTTAGACAATATAACTCGAATTTATTCTTCTACTTCATACATGATCGTTGGGTCATTAAAATCATGCAAATCATCTGCAAACAGTTCTTCAGGTAATACTTCATCTTCACTTGTTGGGATATATGTTGGGAAATGTGGTGTCGTTTCCAATGCTTGACAAGTTTTTGTACGTATAGTTGTGTCGTAAATTTGCACTAAACTATTGGTTTCACCAGCTGATGCTTGTCCAAGAACCCAAATAACATTATATCTTGTATTAATTCGAATAATCTGTAAAGAAAAAAAATTGTTCACATTAGCTGTAAATTTGTTTCATACAAGCCAGTCTCGTAAAAAGAATAGGAGTTACTCTTTGTGCTCTTAATATACGGTAACGATTTCCCATGTGACCAGGCATTTTTGTTCCTGGCATTACACGAGCTTTGTTTCCTCCTGAACCTATGTTTCCTGGCCTTCTGTGGGTTTTTGTAACACCATGACTGGCAGGCATACCATGGAATCCCCACCTTTTCATTACACCTTGGAATCCTCTGTCTATCCTGTATAAGTATAATATATTTTATCTTCCACAATAAATTATTATTTTTGCAAAAAAAAATTGAGATACAGAATACAATATGTGAAATATTTACGTTTTTCCTCTGATATCAACGTATTGACCAATTTTGTAATGAGTTGCAAACAAAGGAGTACCAGGTTGCAATGCTCCTTCGGGTGATACAGTAAATCTAGCTAATAAACGTTTTGGCATTACCCCAGCTTCATTAAACAATCCACAATATTCTTTAGTGAACTAGATATAAAATTATTATGTAAACAAAAACGTTTTTAATTGATGATTCGTTTGAATACAGTAAATTTAAAACGTACGAGTTGAGGATCACAACTATCAGCTCCAACTAGAAGGCATCCATTATTCCTTGGTAAAGGATCCTTCTTTTTTGTTATCATAGGTTTGTATTCTTCTGGAGATATGTACTTTATTACGTGATTATCAGCAACCTAAAAGAATATCTTTTCATTAAAAGTAATCTAATCTTTTTATAATTCTACAATAGCTCATTGATGATTTTTGTAACTTACTTGAAACATTGTTGTGAGAACTTTTTTACCATCTTTCATCCACATTGGAACAATACCAATTTTTCTCGCAATAACACCAACACGTTGATAATATGGTTTCCATTCAGTTACTGGTTCAATTGTCTGTAATTTTAATGGCGAGGCACTTCCAAATCCAATGTCTGGTCGAGGATATTTATCTCTTATGACATCTTGTATGAATTGCTTATTTTCTTCGGTCAAATCTTCTTTATGTTGCTAATATGGAAAAAAATTTAATTTTAATAACAATCAACATTTAAAGTTACTATAAATATCTTTACAGACCACTCGAGTTTGTTTCACAAGCCATGGCGGAAACCTCTTCCTGGGATATGGATTTAATAATTTTTTCCCTCGATTTGGCAAGGTAAAAGTTTCTAATCTGCAAGATGAAAACAATATTCCAATCCATAAATAATACTTGATACAGGATTACGATAATGCTTACGTTGGTTGAAGAAATCTTCTGAGCGGTTGCAATCCACTACACACTTTTAAAAGTGTTGTCATTTTTCCTAAAACATTAAACAAAGTATTTTTTATAGTGCTGGCATGTAATTATTATCATAAAGCAGTAGGTTTTTGTTACAGATGAAATATACCTGCTATGAATAAATGCAAACGTTGATTTAGTCAATCGAATTAGTTCGACTTTATATACGACGTACCTCAAGTTGATTATTTAACAATTCACTTATTCAATGAAATAAACTTTTTTCTATTATTATTCATTTTTGAGCATAAAATAATAAATAGCCATTGGATTCTGAGGTTAGGAGTGTTATAAGAAAATCGTGTCTCGCTGCAATTTCGACTTAAAGCCGCACGGCAAAGATCTGCTTTATCGACTGGCTCGAACTATTTTACCATCAGGTATTATTATTATTGTGCAAAAGATAAGTATATAAGAGAGATGAGCAATCGTTGCAGTTTGCGTTTGATCTTGGTGGTTCCGAGTAAAGTCCGCAAGTAAAATATTTCAATAAGTTAAAAGTAAAAAACTAGGAACTTGTAAAGTGACTACATCAAATGTAGGATTCCCATTCAAATAACTATGAAGATTTCAGTAAAAAAACCGTTTGTTCAATTTTGGCATCGCCGTGCGATAGTCAAAATTTAGTACGTGGTACCTTTATTTCCTACATCTAAGGCTGTAATTCTACAAATGATTTTTTACAGTGTAGAAGAAATCGCGCAAAAGCTTTCTCTTTATTTCGTCCCGTAGTGTCGTAATTTGAAAAAATATTTTTAATTCTGTAATTCATTTAACAAAAATAGTCGCAAGACATTCCTAGAGTAGATATAAGGATGCTACAGTTGTAGAGTTGATCTCGGCGGAAGTGATGACGGTTAGGTCGTACGTCGGAAACATTTTGCCAACTTCTCATTGCACCACCACCGGCGAGGAGAAAGAATGCCAGGAGGAATTGAGACGTATCAGGTACAATTATTATTGTAATTATGCAGATTTAACGGTAGTTATTGTTGTCAAGGCAGTTTATCGTGTCTCGAGTAAAGTATTGTAGGTTATTTCACTGCACTTCCTAATAAAAGACAAAGCCGGACTCTAGAGAACGATAATAGTAGGTAAGTACTTATATGTCCATAGACGAACTTGCGTTGAACATTGAATAAAAATTATAACTCAAGGAGAATAGATTAAGAATTCTTGCTGTCATCCTGATTCCGTTGGAGGTTGGAGGCGATGGTTAAGTTTTTGAACGACGAATATATCGCCTGGTACAAGGATGAGAGTCGGGCTCAAGAATCGGCAGGTTTTATGACAAATTTTTCATTTCGTATGATCCAAGTTAAAAAGAATCGTTTTTAGGATTGCAACCGCCAGTATATTTGTAGTAAGTAATTGACGAGGGTAGCGTTACTCGCGACGCAACGAGATAACTTTTTTTGTGAAAATAAGTACGCGGAGCATAAAGAAAATCAATTTTTGCATAGCCGATGGCGTCAAAGAGTGTGTGCGATAAGGTTTGTTGTGTTTACTTATTCGCTGTACATGGAGACCGCTCGAGTCTTCGAAGCAAGATGACGCAAAACTAAGGTTTTCTATGAAAATTAGCGTTAAGGAGGGAGTAAAAATAAGAGTGTCATACAACCGTTTTAATCTCCCTATTATGTATATCGTATAAGTAATTGAAGTAAGAGTTGTAAGCTTCGTTTGTAGATATAGGATGTTCATTAAATATCATTTATAAATTAACAAACAAGTTTGGTAATTGAATATCATCGATGATTTCTTTTATTGCTTCGACATTTATTGTTAGTAAAAAAAAATTATAATTTTTTTAAGGGGCATAACCTAGATTTTCGGTCTATGGTATTATTGAAAAACCTAAATAAATTGACAAAAATATGACTTGAAGTATTTTCAATTCTTTTTATAATTTTTTGTACCCATAGTATGTTTATGGTTGGATTGGAACTGTAACCATCAATGAGTTTTTGTTGATTTTCTTAAATGTTGTACTATTAAGCATGTTCCAACTCCCTGAATAAAAAAAACTAGTTGAATTATGATTATTAAGTTACGTATATTAATACTTTTACCAATTTCATAATTTGTTTTCTAGAATATGAAATATTTGATTGATTCTGCTATTGTTGAAAGACCAGACTTCAATCTCGAAATTAAGCTCAAGATTCTTGGAGACGAGAGATCTACATGCTTTTAATATTAAATTTTGTAAGTGAAAATAATTGATTGATAGTCCACTTTTGAATATTTCATATTGTACTTTTTTCTTAATTAAAGCATACTAAGTGCACATTTTCTGTTGACCAAATAACTGTATACTTTTCTATTGCCTTTAAAAACATTTGTTGAATTTTTCTTTAAATTTTTTACATTTCTACATTCAAACAGACTATTCCACTTTTCTATCATAAAATGTTTGGTCACTGATGAATCTCCAAAGAATCAGCTACGAAAATACCTATAAAAAGTTAAGTTCATTTGGAATAAATAAAATCTTTGTATAGCGTAGAAAGGGCACTCGTCCGCACTAGAGAAATACAGCCAATGCAAGCTAACAGGAGCGAAATGGAGAAGCGTGGAGAGAGGGTGCGAACGAAGCGCAGTAGCTGCGGCGGTGGCAGTGCAGGGCCCATGGCGTTTCGGGTTAACTACTCGACGAGCGCGACGGGATAATCGGCGGTTGATACTACGCGCGAAAACGAGTCTGACAGCCTGACTCTCTAGCTCTCAGGCTCAGTTCGGCCGGACAGGTGAATTTGGGGGACGCGCGAGGATACGCAGAGAGCAGGATAGATAAAGAGGGACGAGGATGTGCAGCGGCCTCGGACAGCCTCGGTATAGTTTCTGCGCTGTAGCAAAAGCGAGATAGAGAAGGCGAGATAGGAGGGAGAGAGGCAGAGATATATCTCTTGACGCGCGTGTGCATCGATGTCCAGCGCTCCCGGGGGAAATCCACTTCATGATGGGAATCCCATTATTTCCCGAGCGATATAAAAGTAGGTAGGTAGGTAGTCCAGTCCGCTTCGGCTCTCTCTCTCTCTTTCTCTGCGCGCCGTGTGTCCAGTCGAGGCTATTTCGCCGGCCGTCGAGCCATTTTCTCTTCTCCGATCTCTAGCACCCTTCTTCCTTCCCACCACCCCCGCACCCCCTCAGGCCGCCCTTTTTCCACTGCTGTGCTGTACAGCCAAGTCCACACTTCTTTCTATAGCTGAACGTTATATACGGGGCGCGTTTCTGCAGCTGCCCCCTTCTTTCCTTTACGCTATATGTACTCTCTTGTACTCTCGTCTTTTTCCTTCTTCCGCGGGATTTTTGTTCTCCGCGGAGAAGGCATGCCCAGTCTAGTCGTTTTCATGACGCATTCCGAGAAAGCTTTATATATGTGTATGGCCAGAAATTTTTTCTATTGAATCTCACTGGCGCGATGGGATTTCAGCGTATAGCTCGGAGAAGGGAAATTTTTCCAGGCTAAAGGATACTACTTCTTTTTTATGATTCGATTTTATGGTTGGCGTAAAGCGAACATTTTAAGATTCAATTTGATTTTTCAACTGGTCTCAGGCTTTTTACAAGGTTTTTATCCTCGAATGAATTTAAATTTCAAACAATGCTCCAATAACTGTAAACAATGCTTTCGATTCGAACTCTGAAAATACTGGAAAATCGTTTCGGCATTGAGCGCTTGTTCTTCGAAAACGGCGAGTCACAAATGAAATCAGCCTGTCAAAAGAAACAGCGTGGCGCTGCAGTAGCAACCTGGCGCGTCTGCAAAACGCAAACTAAAAAGAAGAAGCCGGCAAAAAAACAGCAGCATGCTCGGTTCGACGGAATGCGCAGCGTATTTGGCCGTTGTCTCGCTTTTCCGCACCGACGCTGGTGACCCTCTGCAGAGTGAAGGGAGAGTCTCATTCCTCCATTGTCTTTTCCGTCCGTCCGTCCGTCCGTCCGTCCGTCCACTCGCTCCGTCGTCGTCGTCGTCGTCTTGCAGGCTGGACCAGCTCGCGCCCCTCCACGCTCGCCGAGCTTTCGGAGGGTGGTGTGTATAGGCAGGAGGGAGGACGGAAGGCGCAGGCAGGCGCGCTCGTTTTTATTTTGGATTAATACCCCTCCTGTCGCCTCCATAGATTCACCTCGAGAGATCCGAGCGAGACAGTTCTGAAATGCGCCCGCGTTTGTCCCGGAGAATGGCCGTGATAAAGTCGGCCGTCGTCTCTCCACCTCTCGCTCTCTCGCGTCCCTCGCTTTCCTGGCTTATTCGCCTCTTTCTCGATAAATGGCGGTAGCTTTTGTATTTCTCATTTTGACCATTATTGTCGCTCCACGCGAGATTGCGTTTATCGAGCCTTGTATTCCGGAATGCCTTTCGATTTTATTCTTTTACAGTTCTAAACATTCTTTAAAACACCTCTCAAGCAACTTCCAAAGTTGTATAAATCTTCGTTGTCATTTTTATATACTATAATAACTTATGTACTGCTTTAATATTTGTCCCTGAAAGTTAAGGCTCATGGCTAGCCGACAAGTAGAATGAGTCAAGGTCAACGAAGGCGATCGATACTCATGCATGATTTTAGAAGTGAACGTATCCATTTTATTTTTTGTATTTCTTTACAAAATTTCTTTACAATTCTACTTTTATTTTATTTTTTCAGGTCTGGATTCATACACGTTTTGCCATTCGCGGTGGTGACGGCCACGATTGTAATGACGTGAAAAATCAAAGACAAGCGTAAACCATCGCGTTTGCTCTGGAAGTCCACGATGAGTGAGTATTTTTGCATCTACCTTCTATTTTATTATTATTTCATGTCATATGTAATGGGATGGACAAATTGTTTTCGGAAAACAAGGTCGTGAAAACAATAGCGCTCAGCTCTCAGAGCACTAAACAATTCAACTTCATTTTATGGACTCATAATGTATTAAGTACTGAGGAAGACCCCGCAAAGCGAAGAGAATAGGAAAAAATACGAGCTCGGAAACAAGCATAAGAGGCAACGGGAGCAGCGGCATCTCCCCCAAACAAAAACACGAGGCCGCAACGATAATAAAATGCGACGAAAGCAGACTGGCGAGATGTAGCACAGCCGCGCATGAACATAAATGTTCGACAAACGAGACTCTGGCATGAAACATGCCGTCTTCCATTTGCAAGCTGGCCGTGGGGAAGTTAAATCTCGCGCTAAATAAAACCGAGTGAGAGAAATATGAGGCCCTCGATGTATTTTTCCGCGCGATGGCTGCCAGCTTTCGCGATAAAGGATCCCAGCTAGATGGAAAGGGTTGGTTAGCTGGTTGGTTGGTTGGTTGGTTGGTTCGTTCGTTTTCTTTTTTTCGTTCTGCTCCCAAAAGAGACGCGCGAGCGTGGCGTATAAAATAAATATGCGAGGCAGGAAGTGGCGCTTATACGCGTTGTCCATCTTTCTCCCTTTTGCTTCTCTGAACCCGCCTGCGTGTGTAAGTGTGCTATCTTTCGTTTTTCCGAGCATGTTCTCTCTTTGCTGTGCACTCGTGTGCTTTCGTTTCGCGATGAGAGCGATGAAAGAGAATTGTGTGTAGCTTGTAAAAATATTGGCTGGTTTTTACGACGGTCCTTTTTCTTGTACGACTAGCAAAAGAGTTGATTTTTAATTTGGTTGGGGATATAGAGTACGATAAAAAGATCGATTTATAATTAGATTGCGCGTTAGCTTACCTTGTAAGTAGTATATCCACACAATGTACTCATCAGACCCCTATCGATATTCGCTTGGCTTAATTTTTTCTTACAAATGTATAGATAGATTCTTTAATCTCCCTCTTTTTCATTCTTGTATGTAAATTAGGGTTTACTAATTTCTTCTACGGAAACTCACAGAATTTCGCTAGCATACCAATTCAAGGCATAACATATTGCACTTTAATCGTATAAAATAAAAACTGAAAATAGAAAGCAGAAGTTTAAAAGCGACGGGATGGACAAAAAACGAGAGGGAAAAGAAGAAGCGAGGAGACAGGGTGAGCGGGAGCAGCAGGACTTTAAGAGTATACTGGAGAGGAGGTGAGTTTTTAAGTGAGTCGCGAGGGATCGGCTTTGAGAGTATCGTGTGTTCCCAATGCGTATAATTGATTTATTTAATATACAAATACATACACGCGTGCGTACCGTAAAAAAAGCCTCTTCTACGCAAGATATCATATACATTCTCGGCTTGAACCGACGAAACAATAGAACATACATTCCAAATCGGAGCTACATACTATAGGTTTGTAAAAAACGAGCATCGAGCACAGCTCGCGAGGAAAAACAGCCGGCAAAATATACGCGCGCGTGAGCTCACGCACTCGTCCGGAGGCGAGAAAAGCGCGGTGTACGCTGGAGAAAAGATAGACGCGCCGAATGGATAGAGGCAAAAAAGGGATAAAGGGCGAACCGAGTAGAAAGAGCGAGTACATACGGAGTATGAGAGTGGAAAGAGCGAAGGGAGTGAGAGCGAGCCTGTCTCCGAGATCAATGGGCCGCCGCCGGGCTCTGGACACAGAGGAACAGCAGAAGCAGCAGCAGCAGCAGCAGCAGCAGTTAGTAGCGCCGGGAAGGATCCCTCTTTTTCCGTTTTAGCCGAGGATGACCAATAACAAACAGCGGGCCGCGCGAGCGCGCTCTTTCTCTAATGGAGTTTTTACCGATAAAAAATTTACTCCCTTTTCGTCGTTTTTGCGAGCGCGCGCGCCCAAGAGAAACAGAGAGAGAGAGAGAGAGAGAGAGAGAGTGCAGCCCTTTCCCCGCCGAGCTTTATCTCCTCGTGTCTCCCGCCGACCGGCTCCTCCGCGATTTTCTCCCCTCCTTCGCTGTCTATATATGCGCTGGACTGAAGATGGGACAAGGGAGAGTTAGCCGTAGGAGAGGAAGGGAGGGTCGCGGCGGTCAACGCGCGGGAACGTGAAACGACACTTCCTTTTCCACGGAGGCGACACCGCCGCTGTCGCTGGCTGACTGGACGAGGGATCCCTTCTGGCACCCTCCATTGAAAACTGCTTTGCAATTTTTTTTTATCCCGAGATAAAAGTTTTCGGCTTCATTTTTATTGAGCGTTCTTCACTTTTATTTTTCCCGCAGCTCCGACATTGTGCAATAAGGTTATTCATCAAAGCTATTTTCCAGGTCCGAAAATATTTAAAATAACTTCGACGATATATAAATACACATTCGGCTGTGGAAACCGCTCAGCAGTAGGCCAGATCCGCGCATTCGTATACTGCAGAGCGGAGCGACATAGAGCATGCAGCAGCTCGTCACGCGAGGACAAAATGCTTTTGAGGTTGCGCTTGTCAGAGCAGGTTATACAAAGTGAAACGCGCTCGGCCGCGGACACATACGCGCGCGTGCGAGAGAATCTACGCGTATAGTTTGCGGCGACCGACGAGAGAGGAGAGGAGCGAAGAGGAGGAGACGCGGAGGTGGACGGACGCTGGGACGGATGAATATCGGAACGAGCCGGGAGAGAGAAATGAAGAGATAAGCGCGCGGGGGTGGAAAATTCAAAGGCAGCTCGGGCTTTCGCTCAAGTTGGCGGTTGCGGTGCACCGGCATGTATCGATTGTGCGATATAATGCTAGCCGCGTACGACTTTGCCGTCCGTTCGTTTGTATACTTGCGCGGTGTACATACAGATCGGCGAGATTTTTATTCGACCAATCGATATTGAAAATAAATCTCGAAACATATAATACAGTCTGAATGGTCGTAAAGCCGCGAGTTGAAAAATTCTCGGTCGCTTTAATCGAATAAGTCGAAGGCGCGGCGCATAAAAACAAACGAAAGAGCAAAACCATAAAAGGCCCATAAAGAATGTCCACATAAGCTCACATCCACATGCGCGGCTCGGAGAAAGGGGCTGCAGCATCGGAGAAACGATAAAAGCAGTACGCGCGTGTACGTGTATCCAGCGGAGTGCGGGCGCGCAGCGAGACTGCTGCGCCCGCCGCTTGGCCTTCTCTCGACGCTGCCGCGTATTGATCCTCATAATTCTGGGGGGGTGGAGGGGTATGCGAGAGAGAGAGCGAGAGTTTGCAAGCACGGTAGGGGTGAGGCGCGGTGGGGGTGGACCGGAGAGAGCCGAGAGGAGAATGCTCGCAGCGACGGCAGCTGCGCCCTCGACCAATAATAAACCTCGCGCGTTATGATAATATCATATCCATAGAGCGGTTGGTTATGCAGGGGCTGGCTTTATGATTGGCCGATCTGAAGGACCAATCGCTGGGGGGCTCTGTCCTCGGTGCAGGAGGGAAGCTTCCCCCTTCCCACAGCTTATGTATGTGCCATATTCATATACGAGAGAGAGAGAGAGCGCGCGCGGTCGCGATGACGAGGGGTGCAGCGGTAGAAGCAGAAGAAGAAGAAGAAGAAGAAGAAGAGGCAACGGCGGAGAAGCTGTGGAGGGTTGACGTTCTCCAGGGCGAGATATCTCGCGCCATTTTTGTTCGCCGCGGTGATGGGTTTTTCCGAGTTCTTCTCTTTTTTCTACGTCGCTCGTAAATCTCCCTTTTTGCCTTTCGTCTTCGTTTTATGCTCTTCTTTTTTTCCCCACGACAGATAACCTCAAAATTTACTTATTTTCTTCTAGGCTCAATCCAGTCTCTGCGTTGGAACTTTGTCATATGGTAGTAAAAATACGCGAGTTATAATAATTTCAGCTCACGTATTGGCCCTCGTCAACTCTCTACACTCTCTCTACACGCTTCTCGGTCTGGGGGGTGCGGGCGATAAAATTCGAGTCCGAGGCCGCCGCGGCATTTTACAGCCAATGGCAGATATAGAAGCTGGAGAGAAAAAGAATCGCGCAATACACACAGCTGCCGCCGCCGCCGCCGCTATCTACGTTTTATTGGCGGTGGAAATGGGTTCTCGGGTGCGCGTGTATAGCCAGCCGCCGAGTATATGGTATCGGAGGATATTGATCCCGGCTCGCGCGAGTCCGTCAGAAGGAGCTGGACGACCAGTCTTCGTGCAGTTATATATATATATATACACACACACATACGCACACATACATCCTTTTCTCTTTCCAGTTCCGCCATGTGCGCCCTGCCTTCATCTCTCGCAATATCTCGCCTCTCCTATCTACGGGCCGCGAAACACCCCCCCAACGTCAGACTTTTATCTGGCGAGCTATCTTTTTTCCTCGCCCGATGCGCGTATATATCAGATACTTATCGCCACTGCAGGACCATTTTCCGCTGTATTATTAGATATTACGTTTGGATAATGGCTTTTTCTTTTTTCGATCCGCATATTGAATCCTGAATATTTTCTCAATCTGAAATAAAAGTAACGATCGCATAGACGTTGCATTAGGGGTGAAGGGCGACGTAAAAGCAACAACAAAGCAAGCACACACAATCCTTCCTCTCTCGCGCGGGTAGAGCGGTATCCGCTCGGTTCACGGCGTGCGTCCGGGAGGTTGGCTCGCGGCGTCGGAGGAGCATCGGATGTTGCTGATGGAGGGGGAACGAGAGTGGACAGTGGTCTGCGAGACACCCCTCGCTTAAGACGAGGCTCGCGCGTCGAGGAAAGAAGAGGGCGAGTGCTTTAAAGTGCGCGCGCATCCTCCTACCCCTTCGTTATTGCCGCCGCGAGAGACTGAATGCGGGTGGTTGACTGTGTGTGCGCGCTCTGAGATGATTCTCTTTCTCTCGTGCTGGGGGTTGAAGTACTGGTCGATTTTATGGAGGCTGGCTTGTTTTGAATCTGCAGCTCTTCGTATTCTCTTTGTTTTTTGAAATTATTTTGAAAAGTGATACTTTGCACGAACATCATTTTGAATTATTCATTCGGCACAATGAAATGCCGATGAACAACGAGATTCCAACAACAACAACTCGAAAATCCTCGGTGAACCTGCTCCTTCGACAAAGCCACCCCTCTCGTTCTGCACATGCATCTCCCTCTCCGGCGACGGGCAGCGGAAAAAATTCAATATTAATATCGTCCGGGCTTCTCGGGACTAGCCTTGCTGCAAGGAGAATAAAAGCAAAAGGCATCAGCAGCCCAAGAAGGTGTTAACCGCCGCAATGCGCCGCGGACAGCGGATACGCGGCGGTGGCGGACCAATGGTGGCGAGGCTGCCGCCGAGATGGATATGATGGATTTATGGATCTAATAAAGGCCGCCGCAGCGATTGGCGCAGCCGGAATATGACGGGCGGAGCTGCGACCCGCTCCCTCTTTGCCTCAGCGTAGTGATACTACTACCCCTCTGGCAAAAGGGGGCTCCTCTGTACCTACCCCTTAGATGCGCCGCGGGTTAGGGAAGGAGGTGCACCAGCGGGTGGGGAGCACTCGCGAGTGTTGTACATCTCCGCTCGCGTCCTCTCCTTATCTTGTCTCTCTCTCTCTCTCCTCTCTAGAGGGGCGAGAGGTATGTTATACGTCTCTGCGCGGAAAGGGAAGCGAGGAAGAGGTATAGACGGAGAAGGAGGAAAGTGAAACAGGTGCAGATGTGTACCGATGAGGCGACGCTGCCAAAGTTAGGGGCTTGGTTTTTCTTTTCCGCGTTTCGGTACTGTTTCTCATCTAAACGGACGCTGCTATAAGGATTTCTTTTCGAATATGTAAATTATTGGCTTGCACCGTGTACTAGATTCGACGATTAAAGATTTGTTTTGAATTTTTCGATGGATCTCGTATCTTCACATAAACTTGCTGTATGAAAATTATATTCCGTTGTTTAGTTCGCAGCAGAATTTATCCATTCAAACTACGTAAACAAAATGGGCAAACATATATACACCAAAGCCGCAGCACTATAAAAACAAATCACTGCCATGAAGAAAATCTCTCAACATCCTCCACTATAACCGCATGCGCAGCGCGGCGAACTTGGCTTTATCGCTGTCGTTCGAGGCCTCTCTCTCTCTCTCTCTCTCTCTCTCTCTCTCTTTCTCTCTCTAGAGCGCGGAACCTGCAATAATTCCCGCTGGCAATGCGGATTAGTCGCTGTGGGCGCACGAGCTAGGCATATCTTGATCGAGGGCCAAATCCTGTGCTCGCTGGCATTATACGAAATCAACCTCTCCCCACTGTATCGCTAGCTGTGTGTATGGGCGGTATGTTTAGTGTGTCCTCTCGCTTTATGGTCGAATATTCACGGGGTATGACTGTCGCGTGTGTAAGCAGTGGATACCCGCATCCTTGCATTGGGGTGAATCGGCCTTGGTATATTGTTTACTTTCTGAATGTTGGACTTGAAGAAGCATAGAATTATTATTAAAAAGGATATAACCAAAAGTAATTGTCTTGTCGTCCGACAGTGGATAAAAGAAAAAAAGTAACATATTTCACTGTCGCGTCGCAAACGGAAATTTCATTAAATTTCGCGCAGTAGGTACGGGGCAGCCAGACCCGACGACTTTGAAAACTTTCTCTTCTCTCACCCCCTCGGCGAAGACGAAGCACTGGCGCACGCACGCGAGTCCCCTTTGTCTGGGCTGTGTAGACTGCCGCAGACTACGTATAGGTATATATACAGCGCTGACCATCGCGGAAGGGGACTTTTTCTCTTTCATCTCGACCCTTATTCTTTTCGTTTCCTCTTTGTTTCACCTCGGGAGACAGAGGACCTCTTCCTTTCCGGATCGCAAAAACTTTTCTTTTCCGCGGCTGGACCAAGCCTATGGAGGCTCGGGCTCTTTCTATACTGGCTGGAATTTGATTGTTACTGCTGCCGCGAAGATGCTGCTTGAGGACGCGCGCACGACGCTTATTGGGGTAATGGACGATCGTTGCGGCGGCGTTAATGGTATTGGCTATTTTTGCTGAAAACTTTTCAACTCGGAATAGGTGTGTCCAGGAGCGTATAGAGAGGCAGTTACAGGGATTAGCCGTATTTCACGATGTAGAAGAGATAGAAAAAAAAGAAAGAAAAGAAAGATGTATAAATCGGAGAAAATGGTATTATCAAGACTGATAATTCAGCTAAAGCGGCGGTATTAAAAGCTTGCTTGAAAAGGCGAACAAGGACGACGGTTGAGGGAGTAGAGAGAAAGAGACGGGGGGGGGGGGGGTTGGCAGTAGGGTCGCGCAACGCGTTACGGATAGCCGGCTTAACTGCGGCATATTATACGAATTAATTACCCTCCTCGCCATTGACTTGGACATATTATTTATCCCTCGAGTCGCTGGCAATGCCCGCGCTCTTCTTTTCCTTCTCTTTGTTTGCCTTCTTCATTAGTCACCCTCGCTTCGCGGCTCACTCATTTTTTACGCGATGAACAGTCGTTAACCTGCCGCCTCGGTTATTCTCTGAATTTCTCAGCCACTCGGAGAAGGACAAATTTGCCGTATACATTGAGAGGGGTGCTACTTTCGATTATACATCTTGAAGTATTTACCACGTAGATATATATGTGTGTGTGTGTGTGTGTGTGTGTGGGTGTGTGCGAGGACGATCCTAACTCGGCCCGACGCACATTTATTTCAGTCTGCATAGTACAGCAGCAACGGAGCAAGACAGAAAAGCCCCGGGCGAAATCGGAGATCGCCTTTATCTCGCAGTCTCGCAACCCGTTTCGCACTTTCTCTCGTCGTATATATATAGCAGCAGGGAAATCTCGCGCCGGTATTAAAGCGGATAAATCTTTTAAAAACGCCGGCTGGGAGGCATAACTCAGCCCTATCTGAAAATACACAGGTACAGGCTCGGTTTTAAAGTAAACTGTTTACAGCAGTAGCAGCAGCAGCTGGGGGGGAATGACGCGCGCGGAATACGCCGCGCCAGTCGGAGAAGAAGCAGCGCGCGTTATCTCGCGCCTGCGAGTTTTCGCGCCCGCGAGCAACTGCGAAAGGAGAGGGTTGCGCGGGAATAAAGGTAAAGCTGGGAAGGGGGAATGAGAAGGTTCTGGGAGAGGCGTTTATTATTCCGGATGGCTGGCTGGCAATTTACCCACTTTGTTGCTCTCCTTTTTTTTGCACGATAATATTATACACTGCGTGTTCGGGTCTTTCATGATTTCGTTGAATCTTTAATATTTCGTAAACTACTTTTGTACATAGCATAGGTATATCCGTCTCCGTGAGAGTTTATGTGACTGCAGCGCGAGGGCTTATAAAGCGTAGCGAGCGAGTTTCAGCTTGCGCCCCCGCGAGTTATGTGTGCAGTATAACGCTGGAAATCTGTGTGTACGCGCCGTGCAAACTCCTCTCGCTGCTGCAAGTGAGAGAGAGAGAGGGAAAAGACAGGGAAGATGGATAGATAAAGAAACTCGCCGATGGACGGAGACGAAGCGAGCTGCAGTGAGCGGCGCGCGACAAGAGAGGGAGGGAGCTAGCGCGGCTCTTTAATGGCCGGATCTCGGAAATTGTGCGCACATATATCTGCTGGCAGATTTATGAAAGTGCTTTTCTTCTGAAGTGGGGAAAGCTGCCGCACCGCCACTGTTGCTGCCGCCCGGAAAATCCCGCTCTCGCTCTCTAGCCTGCAGCCCGCGAGAGATTCGCTCGCTCGGCGGGAGGGGAGAGGGCTGCGGAGGAAATATATACGCGCCCCCTCCAAACCGATATCTCGAAGCTCCCATCCTCTCTCCTTCCTTTTCCTTCCTCTCCTCCGCGCTCTCCTGCTCCTCCCCCTCCCCCGCTCGCCTCTATCTGGCATTGCTGTAATTTTCCACTCGGAGATTTATGCGACATTAAGGTGCGTTGTGCTGCAGTTTATATATGTATATATACACACTACACGTATATACGTAGCAGAGCGCGTGCAGCAGTGTAGCGCGGTCGAGTGTCGCGGGGGAGTACTCTCCTCTCTCTCCCCTGCGCTCTGCGCTGCGCGACCCTTCGTCTTTCGACGCCGATTTATTTATATCGAAATATTCGCGAGAACGCCGGAGAATCTCGTATCGACAGTGCCGAGATTTATAAGTTCTTTATGTTGATTGCCTCGCTCGATCTCTGCTGCTGCCGCTGCTGCTGCCTCTGCTGCTTCCGGGAGTATAAAATGCTATTATTTAAGGGGGGCAGTTATTCGACGTCTCGCGAGCGCCTTTATCTTTTGATGCGCGGTATAAGTTAGAGCGAGATCGTGCAGAGCGCCACCGAATCCTATGTATGTGTATATATATATAGAGGGTGAAGCTCTGAGCTTTACCGGGGATCGGGTTTATGGTTTTTGTTGGAATGGCTGGAATATTTTGTTTGATTGGTTCGGAGTCTTACCCGAGCCCGGCTCGTACTACTTGCCGGAGGAGCCTGCAACGTTTTGTTGTTTGGATATAAAGTTTCGAGTTGACGAAGCTTAATGAAAAATTCTTGTTTGCCGGAGCGCAGTAAATTAAAAGTCAACTTCTAAAAGCATATATCTCTGGCTGCACAAAGCGCGGCAAAAAGTTTAATTAGAAAAAAAATTCAATTTTTGCCTTCTAAAAATATAGCCTCTCCAAATTGCATTCTTCAAGCGAATTTAATTCGCATGGTCGGCGAGTAGCTCGCAGTTTCGTGTGAATTATCAAAGCCTCTCGTCAGCCACGGCCGCGGCGACGCTCCCTTAACAAAGGCTCATCTATAAAACACGCCGGCAAAATTTAAAAATAACAAAAAAAGATAGAGAGAGGGAGACGAACCTTGCACTGTCTCTCTCCCCGATATTGTCGAGCGACAAACGAAATGAATGTTCCAGAAGCGACCGATATCCATCGTAATTTGACGTATCGACAGTGCTGCTGCGAGCTGAAAAAAGGGGAACAGTGTGAAAACAAACAGAAAGGCGGATGAGTAGCGAAAAAAGCGAGCGGAAATCGAAGGGGGGAAAATTGAAAGCTGAATAATTTAGTACGCTTAATTAGCCATTCATCGAGCCGAGCGCGCGGACTCGCTCGCGCCGCGCGCATCATAAATTCCACGGAACAAACGAGAGAGAAAAACGCAGCAGTGCGTCTCTTTTATTTTGCAGCCTAGCTCGCTTATATAACGTCTATAGGTATACATAGGGTGGGGGCCGCTTGCGATTTCTACTTTATGTGAATTAAAATTGAGCGTTCTGGACTGGCATCGGGGAGGGAGAAACCGCTGAAAAAGCGAAAAAGGTGGAAGCTAGACGGCGGGGGTGAACTCGTGCGCGTTATATGGAAACGACGCGGCGCGGAACGAGGGCCACGTGGAAAATTGGAAATAAAAATGGCAATTGCAGTTTGATTCCTACTTTCGCCTTTTTCCGTTCCCCCTATTGTATATATACACATATATACATATAGGCAAACACCCCTTCTTCGTCGTCGCGAATAAATCAGCGAGACGCGTCGCGCAAAAACGGTATAAATATAAAACAAAAGCCCGCGGCGTAAACGTTCCTTTATTTGATTTTCTCTCCGCTTCGTCTCTGTATAAATTGATATGCCGCATACAGCGGGTAAACTGGCGTGAAGTTGCGTGGCAGGCCTTATCCCCCCCCCCATAGCGCGCACGTGTACACCTCTCGGCAAACTTGTATTTTTCATTCGAGGCGCGCGACTTTTTGATGTCTGCGTCGTCGTTGTTTTTTTGTCTTCCTGTCTCGGTTTTATCGATGTCGACGACGAAGCAGTGATTTTTCCTACCCCAGCGGAGCTCGGGGATGAATCGTCGGTGATTCTTTTTTGTCTGCCGCCGCTGTGTATAGGGATGAGATTTGGAAAGTTTGCCCGTGATGTCGCCGGGACGTAGTTTTATATAAGTCGCGCGAGTTTTGTTCTCTGGTAAGTTTTCGAGGCTGCGCGCGGAGGAGGGGAGCCGCCTGGCTTGTTTTTATTCAAATCACGAGCGAGGGATTGCACCATGACGTGGATTATTGACCTACTTACCATTTTGCCTTGTGGATGTGCTGCGCATATATATATTTTCATCCCTCGCTCTCAAAACCTACACGTCCGACTATATTCACGGACTTCTACTGGAATACTATATAACGCGCAGGTCGTGCGTCGTTAGTATAGAAAAACAGAAAAATTAAAACCGAGAAAGCAGAAAACTCCGAGAAGCGCGTTTAGCGAAATAAGACGAGCTGAGAAGAGGAGGAAGAAGAGAATTGGGGAGGAAAAAGCAGCCGAGAGAAGCAGGCAGGCAGGCAGGCAGGCAGGCAGGCAGGCAGGCAGACTCCGTAAAATGAAATCCGCGTTTGCCAAAGCATTAGAGGCCGCTCTCGCGTGGCAAACAGACAGTCGGACAGGAAGATCATCCCAGGCAGAAGCCGAGGAAACTTGCCGGAGCAGAAGTAACGGGGCCCGCGTGCTCCTGACAGCCGCCCGTCCTCGCCGCAACGACTTTGCCACAAACATCTTTCTCCCTCTTCTTGCTTTGCCGCTTGTGCTGCTGCTGCTGCTTTTTCGATTGTCGAGCTGTTGCACTTGACGGCCGCAATCTCGCTACGACGGATGATTCGCGGAGGAAAATTATAAGCGGTGCGGCTGAGTCTGGGCCGAGCGGCTTGCGGCTGAGAAATCGCTCTCGACGTCGCTAGATCCACGGACTTTTGCTTTATCGAGGAGCGCCGAGCTTATTCGCTCACGCCGATGGATGGAGGGCTATTATTTTTCACAAGTTCTATACACTGGGCTGCGCAGTAAAAGGTCAGAAGTTAAAAGTTCCTGCTGAAGATATAAAAGCTTCCGAATGGCCCGTACAACCGCTCGTAAAAAGTAAAAGAAGCCTATGGCGTTCCGGACCTCGGCCTTGCGCGCCGCTCGATTCATCCGTGAGACGAGTTGACTTGAAATAAAAATTCGGAGCCTCGTGCGTTAGTCCCTCCCACGCGTTATGAAACATGCCCTTCGCGGTGCGAGTTATGAAAACGCGCGCGGAGGACAGCAACTCGGCGACGATTGGCCGACGGTCCACGCGTCGGTCCAACCCCGCAGCTTTGCTCTCTTCATGTGAACGCGACCCCACCGCGACGTCTCCTAGGTTATGCGCGTATTATATCTCGACGCCCTTGCCACCCCCCTACCCTCCCTCGTAATATCCAGGGCTCCACCCCGATAATATTTCTAGAGAAACGAGGGGTCGAGTGCGTATTGCGCAACGCGCCATTTTTATGCTCCGCGTGTTTACATTTGTCTTGCTCCGTCGCCACAATGGCGAGGGGTGTACTATATATTTATTGTTATGATGATCGTTCTATAGAGTCCAAAACCGCAGCTTCGTCTCAAAGAGTTCAAGGCAAATTACCCGATAAAATCGTCGAAATACTTGGTGGCTACGAGCTTGGTGCTGCTGCTGGTTTCGCAGAAAATTAGGGTGGCTATAGTGCTCGGCGCGCGTGTATTATATATCGTGTACACGCGCGCTGTCGAGATTTTGAAGTAAAGGCTTAGCTCGAGGTAGTGGAATCGTGACGTTACTGCCGCGGGAGGGAGGAGGTAAGGAAGCAGAGGAATCTTTGGGAGTCTTGGCGAGGCCGCCAGGAATGCCAACCCTCCGGTCTCATTAACATCTTCCGCGAGCTAGCGAACTCTCTCTTTCTCTCTCTCTCTCTCTCTCGCTCTCTCGCCGCGGAAGAGTTGTCTTCATTGCCGCGCTGCTACGAGTTGGTTTATCTTCTTGTCGAACGAACGTTTATAAGTGAACGTTTTCGTTTTTATACAAGCAAATCGATGAGAAGACACTCGTAGTCGATCCATAATGCAGCCGGCTAAAATATTCAAGCGATTCCTCTTCGTAAATCTTCCAGGGGGGCAGTTAATAAAGTTAAATCGAAAGCGAGTCGCTTTTTCTCATTCTCGCATTGAAGATTGAAGATTGATGATTGAACCGGGTAGAGATGTGTTTTCGCTCTGTGAGCGGATAATCGAAGTGTTTTTCGACTATTATTGGCTGAATCGGGTAATTAATCGTGAAAATAATCGAGAGGATGACTTGCTTATTTAGAATCCTGTCGAATTAGCCGTGTCGGGGAGTCAGACGCCGGAGCAAAAGAAGAAGGAGAAGCAGCAGCGGCAACAGCGGAGAGAACGCTCTCTCCGAGCGTCGTGATGGAAATCGACGAGGGTCGAAGCTGCTGTTTTTGCTCGCCGGCGGTGGTAGGAGGTCGTTCAGTATTTTTATGAATTAAGAGGGGGAGGAAAACGCCGGCCTCCTGCTCCGCTCAGTCGGAATCGCCCTCGGCCCTTCTTGTTCTTTTTCCTCTTTTTTTACGCCGCTACTTTGTATTATTATGCAAATTAGGGGGGATTATCATGAGCGAACACGCCGGGGCTTAATACCTTTGAAAAATGTACTTTCGCTATTCATTATTCGCGCCGGAGAGAGTCTAAAAATATTTATAAGCCGAGAGAGCTCGATATATTCTTTTTTTTTTTGTAGAAAAGCTAATTTTTGATAATTGAATAGCCAACCGGCGCGGCGATTTATTTTATTTTCAATTATTGAGTCGTTATTTGCAACGCCAATTCCCTCCGATTCTGTCTGTCGATCATTTAATTTTTTTTCATTCGTTACCCGATAAAACATTAACTCCGCCAACATTTGGACAAACCGGTAATTATTCGCAAAACTGTCGCGCTACTTTTGCAGCTTTAATTAATTTGGATTATTTAGTCGCGATGACTTATTCACACGAGGTATACAGTATCACGAGCAAATGCCAAGAATACGGGCGAAGTGAAAAAGCAAGTGCGAGACACGTACGACTAAGCGATATCACTTCATTCGTGCAAAGGAGCCGTGCACGGTATGAGTGTAGGATAGTCGATTCCCCGGGAGCAGCAACCGGCAATGTCGTCGAGGAATTCGGACGCTCGTGCATGATCAAACAGTTTTACAAAGCGCCTGGAGAAGAGAGAGAAAAGCATCGCTTCGACTCGTCGCAGCGCGAACTGACCGTGCAAAAAGATCGAGGGGACTCCCTCTCAAACGGCGCTAGTGCATGCAGGAAGAAGACCGGACGGACTTTGGTTTGGCTCGCGGCCCTGCGTCTCGATCGCTTATACACGTATGCGAAAAGCAAGTTCTTGTCCGGAGGAGAGCTAGCGAGCGAATTGAGTGGAGAGAAGTGCCGCTGGACAGAAGTCGCCGCCGGAGGCGACTCGTCTGCGCGAAGGATGTTTACTTTGGGGAAATCTTACCGAGGAGGAAGAAGATACATATATACGCGTGGGACTGTATCGACGTCGATGATTGCAAACTCGCTGGACCGGACCTTTTCCGAGTCCTACATATATACATACAAAGTGTATTAGCGGAAGATTGCTTCTGTTCCAGCAGTCGTGTATATATACTCTCGATCCATTTATTTGTTCGCTATACTCGTGCACGGGACGCCTTCACCCGGTATAAGAAAAAGAGGGAATAATTGCGCTACCAGTGTCCTCGGATTAAAAACGAGGAAGAGAAGGGCCCCTGCGAGTAAAAAATTTCTCGCTTCCGAGACGCAGCGAGAAAGAGAGCGGTGATGAGTTCTTTCGACTGCGACGCTTCTTCTTTGTGATCCCGCATAATTTATTTCTCGCGCTCCGTTGTCGCCGCGAATTATGCATTACTCCCCCGGTACTCTATGCGCACGGAGACTTCCTTCTTTTTTAAGCGCCGGTGGCAGCCCTTAATTTGCTCCGAACGAGCGGTAAGACGGGCTAAAAAAAGAAGGGACACGAGCTGAGAGACGCTCCTTTGTTTTTTACCTCGCTCGACTGCGGATTTCAGCGAGCTCGACTATATATTTATAACAACAATTTTTTCGATACCACTTGAAACCTCGTCCAGCAAAATATCCAAGCGGTGCGCGGAGAAATAAATGTCTCCCGATCGATTCGCGAGATTCTCTCCTTGACAAAAAGAAGCCCTCGAGTAATTTCAAAGACTCCGGCGGCAAAATGAAAAGTGACGCGCGTGTGCGCGCACTCTGCGCTGAAAACTCGCGCTCGCGCGCAATTCATTGCGAGATTGAAGAGAGCGAGAAAGACACACACACACTCACATCGCATCGCAGTGGTAATAGTACAATACGAGACTCGCTCTTTTCATCCAGGGCGTCGTGCACAGTAGCTTTTCAAACAATGAGAATCCATCATCTTGACAAGATTGAAAGCCCACCTCCGGCTGATCCTCGGACGAGTAATGTTTTTTTTTCTCTTTCAGCGGGTGTCTTATTGCTGCGAGTAGTGGTCAGTCGGGATTTTTTCCCGAGAAGAGCTTTGGGGCACACCTACACAGACCACTTACTTATTTCGAAGTTTATAATGTATAAGGACCGATGAATAGTCATGTTCGTATCAGCGAATCAAAGGGAAGATACACGCCAAACTGGTTTGACCGATGCGGACAGCAAGCAAGCAGGCAAGCAAGCAAGCAAGCAAGCAAGCAAGCAAGCAGGCAAGCCGGCAGAGGTATATATAGAGAGAAAAAGAGAGAGAGAGCAAGGGAATGCAGCGGCGATCTCTATCCGCCTATTTGATGTTAGTACAACAGCGGCGCCGTGTTTGCGTTGAGGCCCATATTGATTGCCGAGCTGTCGCCACCGCTGCATGCATGCATGCATGCATGCATATATCGTCCAACGAAACCGCTGTACGTGTATTAGGGCTGTGTGCGCGGCGTTTGCACTGCGCGTTTCGACCTGTGCGTGCTGTATAGCTGTACAGCTAGTGAAAACTGGACAGCCGAGAGCGAACGGATAATATAGGCAGTTGCGGAGAACGCGCGTGCGAATTGCCGATTCGATCCCCGAATTAACATCGAGGTAATGAAGGACGCGGTAATGCGCTCAGAGCTGCAGAAAGCGAAAGAAAAAATTAAAACTATATCGCGCGGGCGAGCTTGGAATTTAAAGGTGTCCTCTCTTGCGAAAAAGCAAGCCCTTCATCATTCGGCTGCACGTAGGTATAATCCAGAGTCGTCGCGAGCGTCTTAACAAGCGCGGCTGCGCTGGCAAAACCAACGAGGCGAGAGAGCTGTCCTTCTCGTGCGAGCGAGTGAGAAGGGCCGCGGCACGGAATTACGCCGGCAGTTGAAGACGAGGACATAGGGCCGGCGCTTGCTCGTATCTTTTAATTATTTAGCTAAACGGTCCTCGCGTTACGTTACGTCAGTTATAAATGTGTGCTGCCCGGGCGACTCGCGAGCTGCTGCCGCTGCATGTCCAACTGTGTCTGTCTGTGTGTGTGTGTGTGTGTGTATGTACGGTGCCGCTGGCCGGGCGGGAGAAAGAGGGTTTATGACCCTAAACCGGCTAACTTGCAAGCGACCGTGCTTGTCACATAAACTGTAAAGGGATTTAACTTTCCTTTCACGACGCGAACCCCGTTATTGCACTCCCTCGCGCTGCGCCTCGTTCGCCGCTACTCTGCTTCCTCTCCTCTCTCTGTCTCTTTCTCGTTCTCTCTCTCTCTCCAGCTTTTGTTTCGTATATCCTGCTGCTGTTTCATATTCCCTTAAACTTCCTTCGCTGGTATTTTACTGTCTTCAATCGATGTGATTTTATATGGAAAAGGCAGCAGCGTATCTGATGATTTTCCGGGGACTTTCGCTTTCGCGGAATAACCCTTTCTTTTCTCCGCAACGCGTTAATGCCCGACGAGCAGCACCTTCTCACTCCCCTCGTTTCGCCTTTCCACGTGGTTCGGCAAGCGTTTCCCGAACGGCCGGCTGTGGACAGAGAGAGAAAGCGCGCCCCACTTGAAAATTCAACGTGTGTTAACTCTCCCTCAGTTGCCGCGTGCCATTCAGCGTTTAATTCCATCCGCGAATCACTACTGCAGAAGTAATGCGTTTGACGCGCTTTGAGCGTATACATATATATATATAGTAGCGCGGATGCTTGGCGCGCGCGACGCGCTTATAACAAAGAGTATTGCGCCCGACGGACTATACGCGCTTACCCCATCAGCAGCGGGAGGAGGAGGAGGAGGACGAGCTGTATGTTCGTGCACATCTTTGATTTCATTTTCAGAGGGTGGCACTCGCTTTGTCGGGGGTCTAGCCTTACCCGGAATTAATTATACGCTCATCGATTTGTCTGCTTTTTATGGAGAGCATACTTTATGTCTCTTTCTCTCTCTCCCCTTCTTTCTCTCTCTGGACTTTATTTTGTACACTAGTTTTTCAATTTTCATCGGCGCGATCGATACTCTCGAAAACGAGCCAGTGTACCGACCACGGACGCAAAAGTCCATGTATGTAGTCGCTCTCTCTTTCTCTCTCAGGAAGAAAATGACGCGTGGGCGACAAATCAGTCGATTGAGCCTCGCGATACCCTCAGCCGGACCGGGCAGTCCCTTCCCTCCACCCGCACAGCTTCGAAGACAGTTACGCGCGGGGCGAGTAGGAGCGGAAAGACACGTAACGCCGAACGCGGCCGAAGAGGGACAAAGGGGGAGAAGCAGCGACTGGACGATGGGCAGCAGTAGCAGCAGTAGCATCGGATTCTATCTTCGCGTATTGATCAACGCCTCGCTGCTGCCACCCTCTCCCGGTCTGTGTGTGTATATGTGCGCGTATGTGTGTGTCTCTCTCTGTCTGCTGATCGGCGGCAGTGGCGGCCATCCCCGTAGCAGCAGCAGCAGCAGCAGCAGCTGCGGTGCCGCTGGACCGACCGCTTTCGGCTCTATATATGTATACACGTGTATACGTTCTATACTGCCGATGCTGGTCAGCGCGCGCGCGAGTTGTGTGTATACTATATACTGTACTGCAGGGGTGGCAAGCAGAGCGCGCATTGGACACGGGGCTGCAGGTGTGCGACAGCGGCCGATGATTTTTCCGGCCATCGCAGATAAGCCCTGCGCGCACTGGCGGCGACTGACCGAGTTCGAGCCGCCCTCGATGTTTTGATGGATCGGGTTTCTTTTGTGCGGAGATATATACACAGGAGTCGAGTTGAGTCGAGTCGGTCGGACGGTTAATTTGTTTTGGGAATATTGACTGGGGGGCGGCGATGACCATTTGACTCGTGACGCGATAACAAATAAATGCCATGCTATACTCTCTCTCTCTCTCTCTTGTGTTCCAATTCCGGCAGACTGCGCGGATAACTGTGTAGATGAGAGACTCTTTCCTCTCAGTCGGTCTTATTCGCGAGAGGAGTAGAGCATCATTACTGCTCGCTTGCACGTTCTCAATTCGTCAGCGCGCGATCCCTTTTCTTAATGCCCGGCTGTCGCGCATGCAGCAACCTTACACACGCCTGATTCTCTCGGCCGAGTCCGTAAACTTCGGAACTAATCTAATTTACGAGCTGCAAAACCGAATCTGCACTCTCTAGCACTCCGGCTTCCAAGATCTAAGCAATCACTCGAGAAACAATGTGGAGTATATAATTCGCCCATCGTACCGAGAGACCGACTACGCTTACGGATCGACTAGTCTTACTCGGGATTAACGATCTTTTACGCTGATTCGCCGGGATATATCTGCTTTGTGCCTCACCGCTTATATCTCTTTCGAGCGAGCTAGACTTTTTTGTCTTCTTAAAGTATAGAAAACGATTAATAAAAGAAGCTCCTTTGCGGAAAAGCCGCGCGAAGATGGCCCAGCCCATCTTATGAAGCAATAAACCGTTCGAGCGCCCTCAAAGCTAAAACAAAAAGCAAAACGCCGGAGAAAAAGAAAGAGACTCTCTCGGCTCGGTGTGGCCCTCGATAACTCGGTTCACCGAGATGCAGGCGGGCAGGCAGAGGAAGGAAGCGAGGGAGGCTGCCCGGGAAGCGGCTAAGGAGAAGCCGAACAAAGAAGGGCGAGTCGGACCTGCAGAGAGGAGCGAGGGACTGGAAGAGAGGGTTGGTCGGCCGGCAGGGTGGAGGCCAGTGGCCAGTGCGGGTTATTGGATGGTCGCCTCGCGCGCACTTGTCACGACCAGCCCGAGGCTACATAACACTGGAATGGAGAGACGATGCTCGGACTTGCTTCTGTATACAGCCCATTTTCGCTTGGCCGGGATGTCGTGCAAATTCCAAAATCTGACATTTATTTTTATTCTTTTAATATAACATTCGCAACTGCGTTACTCGATCCCGCGCGCAGCGATATAGCCAAACCGCACCGGAGCAAGTTCGAAAATCCGAGCAGCGGAATTTCATAGGGAGCGCACGCCCGATACACGCGGAGCTCTCTTTCTCTCGGCCACGCGTTATCCGCGCGGAGGGTCGATGCTTGGCATCATATAGGCACATTCCCCGAGACTCCTGACAGCCGTATAGCGCGGCCGCCTCGCTCGTACACATGCCCACGCGTAGAGGCGAGGTTCGGCTGGTCAGCGCGCGAGGGCAGCTTCCGCGGCGCGCTGACCAGCGGCTGCGCGCCGCGTCAATACACGGGGGCGGCTGCGGGACCGAGAAAAAGAGGTTGCGCGCAGGCGCGAGCGCCCTATCCCCGCTTCGCGCACTCGGGCGTTCGCGCTAGTCGACAAATCATCCGCTGGGCTAGCTGCGTACTCGACCAGCTGGAATGCTGCCTCGGCGCGTATACGATGCTTTTTGAGGAGCCTTTGTCTGACTGTACCCGATGCCGAATCACTGAATAAAACAGTGGGCGAGAGGGTGTGCAATTAATAGACGACATAACTGGAATGCAACTGTTGTCGCGAGCAGCGCGGCAAATAAAGGAGATATTTCAGCAAGCGCCATAAAAGCACGGAGCCATAAATAAATTCTCGGCGTGTTCCGCTCCGGCCTGAGTGTATCCCGTATTTCTTGTTTGCTTTTACCTCGGCCTGCCGCTGCTGCTGCTGCCGACGGTAGTATTTTCGAAAGTACCGTTCCGCGGGCGCATATATATTTTCGCCTTCTTGAAAGTGTAATTTACGAGGAGGAGCGGTCGAGAGGAGAGATTTTTAGCCGGGCTACGGCGGCTGAGAGACAGAGAGCGAGCTCGAAACAATTTTGAAATTTAATGCTCGTAAAAAGGAATACAATATTATCCGCGCCCAGCAGCAGCAGCAACAGCAACAGCAGCGGCAGAAAGGGGCAACTCCGCGCGGGAGGGTTGGGGCGCGCGCTTCTGCCGGCGGGATTCTGGAAGAGGCCGAGAGGGGAGGCAATTAACCCAATACAGTGTAATTGCCTTTGTGCTCTCGCTGCTGCCACCGCCACCGCCTCTCACGAGTAAGCGTGGCTGTTTTACCGTATAAAGATCCGCATCTGACACTGCAATTCGGACGCTTCAATTACCTCGGCATCTTCGACGTTTGCCGTTTTTTTTCTCGTACACCGATGACTTTTTGTAGATTATATACCATCTAGCTCATAATGGGAAAAAACGAATTATACAGGATATTAGAATTCGCAAGCTCGGCTACCACAACTTTTGATATAATCAGAGTTGCCGGCGCCCCAAAGCAAGCAACGGTCATCTTACGTCCATTTAACTCCTTTAATTTAGCGAACGAACAGCCGTTAGGTCAGTTACCGCGAGAGGAAGCGTTAACGCCGGCGCACGACCGAATGGCCGCCAAGGTAACATAATGAAGGTTCACGAGGCTGAGTTTTCTTCTGCTTCTTCGTGTCTTCCTTCGTTTTTCCTCGCTCCCGAGCCCGACGTCTAATCGAATAATACCCGGCACCCACATTCCGACGCTAGTTGGGAGACAGCGGGGGAGTCTGACTCTTAACTGCGTCTCGGTCTCCTATACTAATTTGCTAATACGCGCGTCTTTATTCCTTGGGTTGTTCGAACCTCTCTACTCGACATCATTTCCAATTGTTTTATTTTATTCTTGCTACTACAAATAGCCCTATATACATTAAACTTTTATCTTACGTCTTGAATAATTTCATCCGTAGGAGCTATAGTGGAGTGTAGATACATATATAAATACATATATACATACATATATACATACCACGGAATCGACCCTCATATTCTCCCCGCAAATCATCTAATCGAGCACAGACCCGGAGCATTCTTCCACGCGTCGCACTGCGATACGCGGGAGGTCCAGTCCGTATAGCCCTAATGTCCGGAATCTCGTAAAGTCTCGGCAGAGCAGCTCGGCTAATAAGCGACTCGCCCTCGCGCATCTGTCCCTCGCGCGTATATAGTATCCACACGTCCGGTCCCCCGATATTCTTCCCCCTCATATATCCAATATTAACTACATTTATTCGCGTTGTCTCGAAATTAACCCCGTGACTTTCATCCGCATGCCTGCCTGCTTATGCCCGTCTGTGCGCGCGACTGGTCTCTCACCCTATATAATACATGCTCGAGTATGGTGCTTCGGGTGCGTAGTATATATATGTATGAATGCTCGCGGCAATAATATCAACTGCGCCACGGCTATTAACGCATGACAATGCAAGTGGAGGGAGAATAAGAACCGTATACGGGGACAGCCGATGATTGGGGCAGCTCGTCTTTTCGAATTTTTTAAAATGTAAAAAAAGAAAAATAATCTAATTTTATTCCCAACATAGTATGATACCGTGTTATATAATGTAGATTCCAATATAAAATCACTCATCAAATCTCGTAGTATATGTTAATCTATTCGAGACACAATGAGCATATTATTCGATCAACCCACGCAGTCCGGAAGAAAATTTGTTATACACCTGACTTGGTATTATCGCTGAACATGCTTGAGCTCCCCCGAGCTCCCTAATGTATTCAAATTGTATATAGACCCGCCGAGAATGAGTATATAGAGGGATGCTGCGAGAGGCGCCGAGCCAGGCGTCAATTTATTAAATGGAAAGATTGCAAATTTCCTGGCATAAAGTGCTCGCGCTTGCAAGACTAATGGTCTGTAGGTGCGTGGGGGGGATGGAGCGCATGAGTGATTAGGCGCCTGCTGCTGCTGGTGCTGCTGCTACTGCTGGGTATATGGGGTCAATCTGAGGCTAATCAAATCATGCCGGGGTACAGCTCGCCGCGGGGTGTCCATTGTGCCAGCAGCCTCGCGCGGCAGCTCGTTGTTGTTCACTTGTTCGGTGGCGCTTTATTAATTCCATAGTGCTGCAGGAGGGTGCGTCAGAAATGCCGAGGAAGAGACGGACGCGAGGACGATGCCGCCGGGATTTTTTGCGCTGCTGATGGGAGCGGCTCCGGCCAAATGTTCGATGATTTGTCGAGGCACAAGGGACGAGGAGAGAACTGCAGAGATATTGGTGTTTTGGCGGGAAATTATGGAAATTAGCCGGCTCGCTCGAGAGCGAGGGGCTCGAAGATTAATGGGCCGATGCGCGAATGTGCAGAGAGATACTCGCAAGTCTGCGAGCATCGAGATTGATTCGGTTGATTACTTTTTTCATCCACGACACTTCACGGGTCCATGTAAATCTGGAAAAGTAAAGAGCGCATAGCAAATAGATGATGAAAGTCATCGACAGGCTTAACGAGCGAGAGGTACAGTGTATAGGACGCACGTGCCGGCGTCATTACTTAAGCTTACCCGGCGACTATTTTATCAGGCGCGGAGCCCCGGGGGGTCGTCGCGAAGTATAGCAGCTCGTGCCTAGGCGTCACATTGCCTCTCCCTCTCGCTCGCTCGCTTGCGTCTAGGGTGTCTGCGGGAATGGCCTCTTGCTTCTCTCTCGCTATATACGAGGACGATCTCTAGCTGCCGCGCGCGCGGAAGATAAGCAGAGCTTGGCGCCGTGTTGCATATTGATTGACGCTCGGCAGCGCCGGCGGAGAAAGAGTAGAGCGCCGGAGACGGAAGCAGTGTGACACTCGGTTAACTGAGACAGAGCTGCTCGCGCTCCCCTCATGCGGAGGAGGATGAAGGAAGACGGAGGGTGTAATGAAGCACCGCGCGCAGACACGCCGCCATGAATATTCATAATCTAATACCTGAGCCGAACTGAACTGAGGCGGGGCTCCGGAGTCTCATCATCTAGGCCTCCCTCTACTATATTAGACATTGCCGCTCTTCTAAGATGGAAGTTGGGGCTGCGCGCAGCAGCCTCTGCGATGAATTTCGTAATCAGATATTGTTCTTAGCTCTCTCTCTCTCTCTCCATCTCTCGGTGTGATATCCGATTTTCCCTTTGTGACGCTAGCAGCAGAAGGTAAATTGGCCGAAGCAAGAGACTAAAATGTAAGAATATTCTCAATGGAAAATCCTCGCCGTCGCGGGCGTATTCTCAAAGTCACTTTGCGTACACGTACTTTGCGTCGCTGCGTATGTAGAGATGGATATAGCCGGTGTAGCTCTCGCTCCGCATTAGCATATGAAAGCTGCCTGCCTGTGTACCACGCGCGCGCGCGTGTGTGTGTGTTTATACGTGCGCAGCGGGGATATCTATGGCCGGTATACATCAGTCGCTTATACCACCCCATTCACCCTGGCGCAGTTATACCGTCCTATATACAGTATATACATACGTCGTATGTATGTATATATATATATAGAGAGAGAGAGCGAGAGAGTGAACGAGGCGCCATCGACCGGTTTCCTGCTGCAATATCCCCCGCACCGACGCGATATTGCCGTTTTATGATAATGTTATCAGCGCCCGGGCTTTCGATGAGCTAACGCGATATACACGTGTGCGTGTGCAAGCAGAGCAGCAGCAGCAGTAGGAGAGGCTCCATCAAACCTGGGATTTAGTAATCTGCCGAGATTTATGAACGCGACGTCCCTCTTATTCTTCTTACTTTCGTTTTGTACCCTCCCACGACTCGTCGGCCAGGCCATACTGATTGCTTGCAGCAAGCGCCTTGTGCGCGGCTCCGGCAGCCATCATCCCTCCGGTTTTTCTCGCCTCGGCGCCCGGCGCCTTATCTACAAAATGAAACCAGAATCTCTCCGGATATTGTTCGAAATGAGAACGCTCGAGAAGCGCGAGAGACACGCTTTTTCCGCCGCCGCCGCCGCCGCGGGACTTTTTATAAGTGGCTCGTGCGAGCGGAGCTATTTTTCCGAGCTCCTCTCGGCGAGTCTTTTTATAAAAGTGCGCGCCGGCGAGCTTTTGGAAATTGGAATCTTAGCTCGCCGAGAATGAGGGATCTCGCGCTCTCGTAATCGCTTTTGAGAAATTAATAGCGCAAGCCGGCTTCGCTAAACATATTCGCGAAATTCAACACACGCATATATACATGGACAAAGAGCGACGCGGCGACAGGTAAATAGAAGTGGGACACGGCGACGGATGCAAAACGGGCGGGGGGATTTCAGTTTGTTCAAGTAAATTATATTCAGGGAGAGATAGAGTTGAACATCGGTCGTAACGCAAATTACAGCCTTCTCTGCCGCCGCTGCTGATACCGGGGAAGCGAGAGAGGCTGTCTTTGCTCTACTCTTTCCAGGCCTGCAGCCGACTCCGCCTACCTGCGTCGCCGCCGTCGCCGCCGCTTCTATCATGAATTATTAATTAATTGTTTCAACTAACAGCGTCGTTTATTATTCAACTGGCTGGGTCGCGCTCGCGCGCACTAGTAGCTCGATCCTGCACTTTGAATTGATATTACTTTATATATACCCAGCACCGGCGAGCTCTGACGAGAATAATCATTCCGCGTTGATGAAAGTGGATTGGAAGAAGGCTTTTATTGGAAATCCAGGGAGTCGGCTTGCTCGCTCCTTATATATACCGCGCTGCTGCGCTCGATGCATATCCGAATTCATCAGTTCAAAGAAACTTTCTTGTTCTCCAGTGCGCTGCTTCAATATAAATATTCTATCATATCATATAAAGGAATAATAGAAGCAGCGAGCTGTAACTTCATATAGACTTGAAGGCTGGCGCGATGCCGCTCGCAGCGGAGCAGCCCCGGGTCTCGCTCGCGAGAGTTGACATTTACCCACTCAAATTGAATTTCTGAAAGGGTTTGAAATTTGTTTTCCAGAAACGTCGGGAGGCTAGTGTAAACTTGCGGCTGGCGGCTGCGGGGTCGCAGAGAGCTGCTTTATATCCTACAGCCTATACTATATACTGCAGGGGGTGGGGGGTAGCTCAAACTCGAGAGCTGCTGCTGCTGCTCCCTATTAAACCGGTAGTGCTTTGCGCGGCGCATATGTCTATATAGACCGAGTGCCTTTAACCGGCTCTCGTGACGGGTTGCGCGCGCGGCAAATTAATATTTACCTACTCTCTTCCTATCCACGCTCAGTCGCGAGCTCTCACTCGCGTATTAATGGATATCCACGCTGCCGGCGCGGGGGAGCTGTAGCTCCTCTATATACGTACACATCCAGATATATACAACGAGCGCGAATCGTCAGACACGCAAGCCGCAAACTTTGATAACCAACCAGCCAATTTCCGGTTGCGGCTTCGACTCTCGAGCTGCCGGTGTACGATGGTGCAGCGCGAGCTCGCTACACCGGGCTCGTCATCGTATTAAGGGTACCTATATACCTTAGGGGGGTTATGGCTTCTATATACGCTGCACTGCAAGAGGAGACGTGCCGAGGAAGCTTCCGCGCTAATTTGCTCGACCACAAGGCGGCCGACGCGAGGATATGCCCGCGCCGATCGGGATATTCGCTGCGCTATCGGGCGATAGCGTGAGCTGCACGAGGGAATTAGCATATGCTGCGCTTTCGAGACTTTCATCGTGGGGAGATCGAAAATTGTTTGACGTTTTAATCCGGCGTTGATCGATTAAAGGGACAGTTGGTATAAATTAGAGACAAACTTTTATCTCTAATCTTGACGAGCTTCGCTCCATGATTTTTTCGCTCATGGAACAAAATCAATTTGACGTTCGCGCTTTTCGGGAATTATAAGCTCAAAGCCCATTTTCGCAGGTAGCTGCAGCGCCGGCCAGCGCCGGCGGCGAAAGTTAGAGCTCGATTCCGGGCTCCAGGCTAATTTCGCAAATAAATCCTATTACGCGTCGTAGTACGGCGGGACGATTAGATTTTTAGCCCGACTCGGCGTAGCTCTCTTATATGTATATATAGGCACGTCGGCTCTCGCTGCCGATGATACAAGAAAGAGCCGAGCTACGGGCGTAAATAAGCTCGCGTGACGTCGGGATATGAGAGGCACCTGCCTCACGTGACGCCGGTCATTACGTCAGGAACACTTAATTATAATATCGCTGCCGCTACCTGCAGGCTATGCGCCGAATTGAAAGCAATGGGCAGGGAGTTCGCGGTTGGGAGTAATGCGAGTCCAATTATTATACAGCGCGAGAAACGGCTGGATGAGATTATTATGGGCTTACGTGAAGGGCTCTTATCGGGACGAAATTATAAGTTTTTGGATCGGGTTACATGGCGCCGGAGAGATAAGGAAGTTATGTTACCGTGCAGCTTTTTCAATTTTCCAGGCTGATCGAGTCTTGATGAGTTCTGGCTCCGACTTGCAAACTCCGGCTTCTTTTCATATTTATTAAGCCTGGACGTGCGATAAGATTCTCAAAATATAATATATTCTCGATCGATGGTTCTGCTGGTGTCAGCCTAGGTTCCCACAATATCATTCAAACGCGGATCTTCAAATAATCCCGTCGTAATCTCTATCAACGCAAACATCATAACAAATCCCATAAACACTCATGCTCGACAAATCCTCGCTGCGCTGATTTACATGCACCGCCGAAATTCTCCCACGTGCCGGTCCCGCCCCTGCCTCGTAGAAAAACGCTCATTGTTCATACCTAATAGTCCCCTGGATCATCCAGCTAACATCCAGCGTACGGTTATCTTCGGCTCGAGTGGCTGCTCCTACATCCACATATGTATAAAGTAAGTACGCACGTCATGAGAAAAATTAGCTCGCAACGCGCACAACAATGCGCGTAATCGTATTCTGGCGTGCGGGCGCGAGCCGTAGGAGGAGGAGGAAGCGTGCCGGGAATTACGCCGGCGCCACGTTCGTGCGATAGATCATTAAGGGTGTATTATGACAGGACAGCGGGCGCGCGTCCCGATCTCTTTTACCGTCTACAGGGGGGTCGCGTGTCGCTTTTACAGCTCGGATAAAGCCGACTCGGAGCTGCCTAACGTTTAGCTAACAAGGGATTGGGCCGATAGAGGCACTGCTATACCATTTCTGGGACTGTGCGTTGGATATACAGTATATATACATACATAGTGCGTGAGAGGATGAGTCGCATGACAATTGTCGTTTCTTTTGTGATTGCGCTCTACTACTATACTACGCGCAGGGGGTGAAGTGGCCTCGAGTCGGTACTGTCTGCTTGTTCATCCCAAGTTTTCATGATTCATGGGAGGCACGTTGGGTTCGTTGCTTGAATCTTTGTATAAAATGTCGCAAAAATCTATAGTACATCTGTCGACTAGTATAATAATAATATACTTTCATTATATACTTATATACTTTCATTATATGAAAAAAATACCATTTAATCGGATGATGTTGCAGCTTTGAAGTCCTCACGTTCGCAAACCGATCTTCACATTTTGTTTTGTTATAAGGTAATTGCTTTATGTGAGTGATATAATCTCCGTGAACGCGATTTTTCGCCGTGTCACATAAGATAAAGCAACGCATGCGTTTCAGTCCATCCCAATATTGATTTAGTGTAACTCGCTGGATTAGCGTTTCCACAATTGTCTGCAGTCGTTCTCGGACAGTCAAAGTTTTAAGCACCGGCGGTTTGGTGACGCAAAATGGAACGTATCAGCAGTTTTCCCGTGATCCTCTTCAACGCGATAATAATAATCGGTGTATTTTCTGCACACGGAAGCCAACTAGAAGAGCACATTTTACGCAGTTTTTCTGAGGTTGTGCCACTCTTTTCGGTAAGATTAAAATTAACTGTAGCCAATGTGTATCCATTGATTAAGCAGACTTCTTTCTTTAAAGATGAATCTCATCGGACATTGTTTCACAGAAAAAACAGAGTCCGTAGTATTGTTTGGCAATTGGAGTGCCAATCGGATAGATTTCCAGTCTCAATCGTCCCAGATTGTACAGATAGTTGATCTTGCAAAAAGCGAAAATATTGGTAATTATGCAAGAAAGATCAAGATCTACAAAATCGATCCATCCATAATTCCATACCCAGTCCAGAAGTTTGTTATAGCAGAAGTGAGTCTGTCGGTTCTCAAGCTTGTTTTTCACAAAATTAAACACTCCATCTGGTGGAATGTTAATGGATTTTATATAGTGCAAAACATCCACATGAATAACAGTTGCAAAAATGCTCGCTCATTGATGCAGATCGTTTGGGAATTCAACATTCTTTCGATCGTGTTTATATGCCACGATTTGGTTTCTGGCTTTAATTTGTACACATTTAATCCGTTTAATGAAGAAGCACCGAATGCGTGGAAAAGAATTCCCGAATACGATCGTAAAAATCATGAGAAACCTTTAACGTTATTCAGTCGACCTTATGATTTAAGTAAGTTCTTTTCCATATCAATATCTGTTATTCGTTATAAAAGTTTTTGAAATTTAATGTCTTTTTAAAGAATCATCGTCAGCATGCAAGGCACTGAATTTTCAAAAAACGTTGGACTTGTCGAGTTATCCAATACGGCTGTGTACTCGAAAAGGCACCGGCGGACTGCACAGTTTATTCGAGCGAATCAACAATGCTATATGGACAAAGATGAATGCTGTCGTCCAGGTCACGATTGTTGAAAAAACTGGAATAGTAGACAGCGAAGGCTTGCCGAATTTCGCCACAAAGGACGTGTTGGACGGGAAATTCGACGGTTTTTTAGCACCTGATTTCAGGCGTGACTTGTGGAAAAACGAACTCAACACATTTGTAATGTCGGGAATGTGCTACGTTACAAATAAGGAGGAGCTGACATTTTTTGAGCAGCTCTCCGAGGTCTTCCCGTCGAAGACGATGCTCGTGCTTCTTCTTCTCTCGCTAATAACCACAGTGATTTTTAAGCACCTGCTGAAAGAAAGTTATACGGAGGTAGCTATCGATGTACTGCGTATCGTGACCCAACAGTCTACGCTGAGAGAGCCGATTACGATGCCGGCGAGGGTAATCTTTGTATGCATCATTTTTAATTTTATGTGGGTCAGTTGGAACGTTGAGAGCAACCTCAGGTCGATACTGACTGTGTCTCAACCGATGCGAGCAGCAGTAAGTACGGAACGAGACCTGATAGACCTGGATTATAGAATCCACAGCAGATACTACTTTGAGCAATTCAATTACGATTCCCCCATCAGTGATTTGACCATAAGAGTGAAGAACGTGACTGATTGCTTGGACATGATGGATGACGATTTCAAGAATGCTTGTCTGGACGATTGCACTGTCATAAATTTCTTCACGAAGGAAAGTCAGGACTTTCATATTACGCACGTCGAACCGAAGAGATATTACGTGCTAGTGTATCGAGATGATTTTCCACTTCAGGAGCGAGTGAGCACCGTCTACTACAGGCTTTTGGAACATGGAATTATAAACAAATTTTCAATGGAACAGACGAGTACGCCTCACAAGAGCAACAAGAAATTGAAGAATCCGGATAATTACAAGCGTATAACTATGCAACAGATAAAGTTTGTCGTTTACTTCATAATAATCGGGGATCTATTTGCTATCTCTGTGTTCTTCGTCGAACTGTGTGTTTCAAATGTCAATCGACTAGCAAAAAAGAAGAAGGAAATAAAGCCATAAATTCAGCTTATCCTTATTGAATCCGGCGTTAACTCGATCTAGAAGCAGAACAAAACGTAAAGACCTAAATTACTTAAAAGTCTCCCGTCGCCTCCTTCATCGACTCTTTCTCTCGCCCCAGCCCCCGTCCAACGACAGAATCGTGTTCTCTCGAGGGACGCTGCAGCAGCAGCAGCAGCAGCAGAAGCAGCAGCGACACGCGAGCGTATAATATGTAGATTAAGGGTGTCGCGCGTATCAGATATCCGGGGCATTTAATAATGCTGTTCCTGTCAAAACACATACACACACACACACACACATATTGGCTGCAGCGCCGGCGCACATAGTCGCGCAGCCAACCGAGGGTATAATATAGATAAATTGCTCCCCCCGCGCAGGCAAGACCGGGGGTGTCGGGTGGCTGCTCCCCCAGGGCTGCACTTTTAATATGGAGCTCCGATGATATCCGAGAGCGGCTTGTGCAAACACGAGTAACGCGCACTTGGCCGTGGCGACGAAAGATGATACGCGCACGATGATGTACGCGCTCGCTCTCTATGTCTCGCTCTCTGCGGAAACAATCGATTCGTCGCGGCGTTATTAGGGCTGCTACGGACCCGTCCCCGCGTGTGTACTGGATAAATGATTTTTGAGGAATTTTCCGGAGGGGCGATGCGAGGGGGTCGACGTTCTGTGGATTGTTTTCGGAGAGTCATGGCTGGTGTTTTTTGTCGGCTGTGATGACGAGCGTGAAATTGCTGTTGGCCGATATGACGGACGATAAGTGATATGGCGATAGATTTTTCCGCCGGGTGATGTCTGTATTTGCCGCGAGAAATTAATCGTTCGAATGGAAGTTTCCCGGCTGGTCGGGTAATCGGTGTATTATTTTGAAAATGAATTCCGATAAGCATTGTTCTGGTGTAATTGCATGAATCCCGAGGTGGAACGCGAGACTCTTAACCAGCTCGTCGCGTCTGCGGAAATCTCGATTCGGCTCGCGTCCTCGGCAGCAAAACTTTCCATAATTTCATCGTTTAAGCAACAAATTTGCCCGAAAACTCGTGCCTCCGCCGGTATTGCTGGTTGAATAGAGTCTAGCAGGCCTGTGCTTGCGAACGAACGAGTTGCGCGGCTGTTTAGTCTCTCTCTTGCTCGTGCGCGCGAGCATGACTAGAGCTCGAGTGCGACATGAATAACTGAGTAGCCGCGGCAGCGGCAACGACGGTTCCCGATCCTTTCTTCCCCCTCAACTTTCCGTCCATCCTCCTGTATATATACTCTCCGGAGTTTCTTCCCTGGCCGAGCTTTTCTTTCGCCCTCCGCCCGAGCTATAATATTATCAGAGCATTGTGCTCGGCTAATTAGCTGTACTAATGCAATCCCCGCCTGATTACACATTCCGCCTGGCTAATCCTCCCCGGCAGCCGGGTTGCTGTTTTCTCGCCGAGAAGATCTTTTCGCAACTCGGTCCACGTGCAGGAGAAGCGCTAACTGCTCAAGAGTTGCTGTATGTCGAACAATCGACGCGGTGATTCGTTCATTAATTCGCTCAGTAATAAGACTAACGCGACCGAATTCGGACGTGGTATACTCCGAGCATAAAAATAAATTTAGCCAACGATCCCCCACGTCTCCCACGCGAGCCGCAACGATTCTCCTCAATCAGCCGCCTAAAGATCAGGACCTAATAACATTTTTACTCGTTAGCTCGGCCGTTCGCGAGCCCGGAATTTTCTCTAGCTCCGGTTTTTTCCTCCTCCTCTCGTACAAAGTATACCGACACAAGTATACAAGAGTATATAAGAGAACCAGCGATCGAGCTGCTATACGTATGTATATATATGAGTCAGGAGCGAGAGGCTGGTCAAGTCCGGTAGGTCTCGCTCGTCTCGCTCGCGCGGGCGAAAGAGATGCCGGCGAGAGAAAGATGGACTCGGGGGTGTTCGATTGGTCAGATAGGGTGCGCATGAGCCGTTTTCTGGATGAAGGGGTGGTAAGGGGTGGCTGCCGCTGCCGGCAGTACTGTTCTGTAGGGGGCGGATGAGAAACGACGGCACACAACCTGCAATATAACCTGAAGAAAGGCCTGCGATCGGAGTCAGGTCACGTAATGTTCCTCCTCCACCCGCTCCAGCGGCAGTAGCAGCAGCGGCGCCGGCAGCAGCAGCGGAGCTTCTACTTTATAACTTCTATTAATCCTTTATCAGAGCCCCGGAAACTTCCGACTCGTTCGTTTTCTCTGCGCTTCGTATATAGCCGCTGGTCCGGGTTCTAATGAAAAATCCCTACTCTCTCCTATACTCCTTCGCGTGTATACGTGTGTACATACAGGCTTGCACGGTCTTCCTCGCTTCTATATACACTCTCCGAAATCCATATCATCGTTGCTTTTGTGCGAGCGTAGTGCCTTTTTTATGGACCGGAGGCGGAGCCGTCTTGGCAAACTTTATTTCCAAATAATGGAAGAGCTGCCCTCTTGACTCGTCGGTAGACATGAACGGAACGTTATATAGAGCAGAGTCCCCTGAATAAAAGAAAGGCGCTGTACTTTTTCAATGTTGGATGAACTTGCGGTAGAGACCGCCAGCTCATATTTATGCAATACAATAAACATCATCAACGCGCGGGATATCGGCTCAGCTCAAGTTGGGCGTGAAAACGCGCGAGGGTGCATATAGCAGTCGTAGGAAGAAGATAACGCAGGCAGCATCTCGCGGATGACTGCTCGCTATGCCGACGAGGTATCACTTTTCGGCTGACGAATCGGATTAATAGCAGCATAGCCTCCTCGTTTAATGCGTAGATCTGCGCGAAATCCGGCGACGTACAAGGCTCGGCGCACTCGGCAGTCCATCCTACGCACTCCCCCTCGGCAGAGCGAACGCGCGTCGATCCAATCTCCTGGAAAATGAACAGAGGAGCCGTCACCGCGACATCTGCGCTAATTTCACACCGAGCTGACTACGGGGACGTACGTGCGTGTATGGCTGCAGTATATCGATGTCCGCAGGCATCAGCCAGGCGAGTTTCAACTTTTTTCTTTTTGCTGCCTGTGTGTAGGTGGCTTTTTATTGCACCAGCCCAGAGCGTCAAGTTTTATGTGGACTTATTTCACTTGACGCCTCTTTTTTGTTTCGGGAAAAAGTGGCTAATTGTTTTAGGGGCTGTTACAGCGCTACCGATCGGGGGGTCCACTGCCGCTTGGGGGCGGTTTACCTTCTATCAAATTTGTTTCGTTTTACAGGGCTGTCGGATTCGATCATGAATTAATTACGTGTTACATCTCTGCTTCTTTGAAATTTTCGCAACTAGGGCAGAAGTTTTTTATTCAAATTACGCCGCCGAAAAAGCCTCTCGAACCGAAGCAGCTCTGACCAATAAAATCTGCAAAAAATGACGTACACAACCCGGGGCTTCGGGATGGGGAAAAAAACAGAAAAAATGTCGCGCTGCACTCTCGCGACTCAGCGGAGCGATATCGGCGGAGCCGTCAGCCGTCATTCGGCCCCGCGCATGTACATATCCCAGCAGCTAGCGGCAGCGACGGCCGGGAGCGAGACAGACGAACGCAGTAGCAGAGCAGCAGCTATCCGAATAGCGATATTAAATCACTTTCCGAGGCAGCAGCGCTTGCACCAGCTGATATATAGCCGGCGGATGGGCGTATCTGGCCGTATATCGGCGATGCGGTGCCCCTCTCCTCCCTCCGCGCGCGCGCGCGCGGAACATGGAAATCATGAAACGCTGAAACTGTGAAACTCGCTGCACAGCCTGTGACTGCGTTGTGTCTCTCTCGCTCCAATATGTCCATCTTCGACGCGCGAGGGGCTATACAGCTAGCGAGTATATATATATGCGCTAGTGCGAGAGATATAGATGGAGGCAGAGAGATGGTGGGAGCGAGAGAGGGAGAGGGAGGAAAAGCGGGGGCGAGCCTGCCACGCAAACAGATCAATGCTCCGCGTTCCAATATAAACAGTATTATTGAAACAAAGCGGGCGCGCGCTCCGCGTAGAGAGGGAGCGAGAGAGACTCAACTGAGCTGTGCTGTGTCGGCAGCGTGCGCAAGCTTCTGTCATGTCGAATAGCTGCGCGCGGAGAAGCTTCGCTTGTTGCGACTCTCGGATTTTGATAAAGCTTTTTCTGGAATACTGGTAAATTCAGTATAGTTTATCAGCGATCGCAAGAAATTTTCAATATTTTAAACATTGAATAATACAAAAACTCCACAGGTCCCGTATATACGCGGTGTATCGGGGAAAGCGCGTCGTACAAGCCACGAGAGCTGGCGGAGGGAGGGCAAGCTTGATGTTTCTGGCGGCCGTCGCGCCAGATACATATATACAGAGCGGAGCGAACGAGGGGAGAAGAGTTATGTTGCCGCGATATTGTGCCGCTGCAAGGGTCGGCTGCCGAGTTCGGGTTCGCTCCGATCTTGCGTCGCCGCGCACAAGGGAGAAAAAGAGGTAGAAATCGCGCGACGACCCGAGACCTTTTGTTATGTTAGACGCGCGACTGCTGTTTAAAAATAATTATTCGATTTCCTTGAATCACGCATCTCGTCGAGGCGGATGAGGAAGCGAAAAAATTGTGCCAACAAAATGCGCATCGAGAGCTAACATCAAATATACCGACGAGCGAATCACACGCGCTCTCTCATTAAACATAGCTGACGCGTAAGTGCATATATACGAATATATATATATATGACGAACAGCTCTCGCGCACACTCGGCGCCTATGCATAACTCATTTGCAAGAACGACGGGGGCGCAGACGGCAAAACTAACGCTCTGACGATGATTGGCAAATTAGAGTCGGGTCTCGCGATATATTGCATTAACCGCTCTACGACCAGGGGGTATATACAGAGTCCAGTCGGCGAATCAATCGATACCCATCGCCACCGCGCGAGTAGCCCATATGTTTGCAGTTTATGTGAAACGAGGCTCGCGTCGCGCGTTAATATTTGTCCACTTGGCAGAGAGGCGTCAAAAGTGCCGAAAGGGGTGCCGGAGGAAGGCAAATAATAACACGCGTCCGGATAGAGCTGGGGTCGATAGTCTCTGCTGTTGCCGGAGTTGTTGCAAAGGCATGGGATTTTCGAGTGGCTGCGATGCTGTCGGATATTAGAATCCGAATTGGGGCGGGGGCGTGATATGCTTATGATGGGAAAACGATGCGATAGCAAATCTCGGGATTTGCCTCGACCGGTGATGAATAGATGACTGATGTGGGAACAACACTCGTACGATGCCTGCATGCGAGAAGAAAATATTTTCTTCCTTTTCAAGCAGAAAAGGAATTTACAATCGTCAGAGGCGATCAGACAGTCGTAAAAAAAGAAAACGGCTCGATCCGCCTCCTCTGGCCGCAGCGAGCGAGTTACCCTCAAGAAATTCGAGAAGCGACGACGCGCGCCTACGAATCCGACTCGCGCGGCGTAATCCTAGATATAAAAGAGAAAAGGAAGCCCACATAAACCCTCCTCCTCCCCCCTTCGTCCTCTTCGCTCCCTTGCGCGTAGTCAATATTTTGGATTGATTGTCCATAATAGCGGCTACGGGCCACCCTTCGAGGAAAAAGAAGACAAGTTATACGGAGGGCGGAGGAAGAGCGACTTTGCGACAGTCAGCAGGGAGCGAGCGACGATCAAGAAAAATGATATCGCCGGATGGCAAAAAAAGGCGGAGAACGAGAGCGAGAGAGAGAGAGAGAGATGACTCGTCGACGAATGGGGGACCGATGGTATAACCGAGTTGCTCGGCAGTGCGTGTACGTGTTCTGCGTCCGAGGGACAGACACACGCGTTATGGCGATCGCACGCGAGAGGGATGAGAATATAGCGAAGGAAGAGAGGAAAAGATGGCGCCAGGCATTTTTATGATCGGGACTGGCTTTATTGGAATTCGTGCTGGAACGATTGAGCATTATAAGTAACGTTCGTGTATTTTGATGAAAAAAGGTAAAATATCTTTGCCTTCGCTGAGAGGGGGAGGGGGGAGGGGGCACTCAGCTGGAGCTGCTAGTAGCCCACACGATCGAGCGCACACGTATGTAGTCCTCGCGCGCATAGCAAAGCCGTGAGCCACTCGCGGCCGAGCGATCACGCAAAGGGGATGCATTGGCCGCTTGCGATTTCGGCACAGTAGACAATCCACCGGCGCTTCAAGTGTACCTACACAGCAACAGCATCAACCGTTGTTTACGGCTACGTAAACACGAGCCTTCCTGCGTTCGCGCATACGCGCGCATTAGCGCCATACTCGCTATCTATCCCGTCGTCGCGTATATGTATGCGACGAGCTCGCCTGCATTATGGATGCAGGAGCAGTGTCGGTATACACAGGGCAAGCGGACCGATGGAGACGCGCAGTTGAATTCTCTCTCTCTCTCTGTCTCTCTGCGTCTCTTCTCCCAAGCTCGCATTTATTTATAATCAAATTCCATGTATGTGTACCTGCAAGGATTCTTCTTCGCCTCGGCTTGAATTTCCAGGGCCGCGGATTCGCTCGACGCTATATACGGCGGCAGCGGCGGCGGTCAATTTAAAAATCAATATTGACCGAGGAGAAGCAGAAGCAAGCCAAGCCCCCGCAATCCTTTATTTATCGACGTGGATTGTGTGTTGCCCGGCCGCTGCCGCCTCCCCTTTCTTTCTTTCTTTCTTTCCATCCTTCCTTCCTTCCTTTCTCTCGAGTTCCGCTCGGCCAAGCTCTTCTATCTCGTCCCCCGGAGCTTTTCTTTTCGCGGAAAAGGAGATTGCAGCTCCGATGCGACCGCGCGCGGCTTCACGCCCGTGTTGTTTCAAACGCGCCTTGAATAATGCCGTCATTTTCAAACTCCGCCGCCGGAGATGCCGGCTTTGGCTCTTCCTCTTTATTTTTCTCTTTTGCAAGGAGATAAGGGCCCGAATTGAATTATGTATCGTGCTTTGTATTTCGCGGAGCTTTGATTTTATTTTTATTATATTGACATTAACAATATGTAAATGTCCACACATTACTCGACCTGTTCTACTGCGAGGTAATCAAGCGCCTGGATAGGGGCAACTGGGCGTCCGTCCGAGCGCTTGACGCCTCGCCTCGTCCACAGATGGCGCGAGCAACACGGCCCTGCGGTATAGCTCGGATTATTTGAACTTGAAATTTTTTTACGGTAATTCTCACATGCGAATTTTCTTTTCAGTTTCAGATATCCCAGTGGAAATTACAAATGGCGTGTCTCTCAGGTCAGTCAACAACTCGTACTTAAATTAGTTATAATTCTTTATACGTAAATGATATCCCGTAATATACAAATATAATATTCAGTCGCTCGTTCGGTTACCTACACGAATCAACTACATCGCGAGTATAATAGAAAATTAATAAGGCGGTGTTCTAAGAGGAAAGACGTCAAGAGAAAAATCCAATAAGCCGAGATGAACAAAGAGCACATAAATAACGAAATATCTCTCATCCAATCCTCGACTTCTCCTTGAAGCCAGAGCAGCAAAGAAACACACACACACACACACACACACACACACAGAGACCGGAAGCAATAAAAAAGGGCATATATACTCCCTTCCCTTACAAGACTGCACGGCGCGTATACTCCATCCGCAGGACTCGGCTCGTTATATAGTTTTTATATTACCGGCCGTAAAACAAAAAACATCTCGAGCGAAGCAGAGGCAGCAGCAACTGCTATAAAACTGAGCGCGCTCGCGCACATTTTAATCTCATAAACGCGAACACGCTGCTGCTGCTGCTGCTGCCGCTACTGCCTCCTCGCGTCATCACGTCCATGCAACATTCAGCCCTCTCTCCCTCGCGCATTGTTGTAAAGCTCGTGTGTCGACACGTATATAGCTGTGTGTGTATGTATATATGTATGGGCGCAGCAAGAGCAGCAGCAGCAGCAACAGCAGCCGCAACCCCTCCGCCCTGTGTACGTGGGTGGACCGGTGGCGGAGTAAGAGGAGAAGGGAAAGAGAGCAGAGTATAGCGGAGGAATTCATCCCTGAGAGAGCGCCGGTGGCCGCTGTCCACTAGCATGGCGGCGGTGGTGCGCGTTCGATGCCCTCCCGTTTCCCCTCCAGCTTCGGCTGCTGCTGCTGCTGCTGCTGCTGCTGACCGAGCGTCGCGACGCCGGCCCCTCTCTCGCGGCTCACGTTACCATGGCGACCAGCACCGCTGTCATTAAAGCATCGCCTTATCATAACCGACGCGCGCGCTCGCGCGGTTTCCTCGCCGCCATCTTTGCCACCCCCTGTAACGCTCACCCTCTCCTTTTCTCTCTCGCCTCATCGAGAAAGGGGAGTATTATCGGACGCTCCTTTTTCTCATGCAGGAAGGGCGCGCGCGTGTGTGTGTATATGTGCCTGGGTATATACTGCCGCTCTGCTGCTATACTGCGGATTTCGAATAGCGGTCACGTTCTATGACTGAAGGCACTAGTGCTCGGCCAAAGATTTTGCTTTTTATTCTGCTCGGTTGCCGCCGCTGCTGCTTCGCAAAGACTTTTTCTACTCCTATAGCTGCTATGTAGTTCTTCTTCTTTTTCTTCTTCTTCTTCTTCTTCTTGTTCTTCGTTTTGTACGGGAAGGCAGGAAATTCTGATTTAATTATGAGATGTTATTGATGTTTCGGTTCTGAGGGTTCTATTGCACGAGTTTATCATTGCACAGATCACAGATCGACTGCGTATTATAATATAACAAATTGCAATTTGCCGAGTTGTCGAGTCGCAATTGCCACATTAGACTTATGCAAACATTCTTATTTCTACATCCTCGAACAATCGGAGCCCCTATCTCTATTCTCTTCTCCGAGAATCAAACAATAAAGCCGCGCCAGCTTATGACCAATCTGTTATCCCTCTGCGTGCTGCGCGCAATGTATGTCCTTCACGGTGATTGACCAGTCGCCGCGAAATTCGGAGAAATGCATCGATCACTCGCGCGAACCTGTTCCGTTATATACATATATAAGACGCAAGCGCCAGTAGCCGACAGCGTCGATATGCACGCACATAATTCACGCATAAATCGCTCGAGCGCGGCTGAATGTGTCTCGAGTATGCGGCGCCGGAACTGCGATCGAGTGGAGTGCCCCGGAAATCGAGTGTATTTCTGTGTATCTCATTAATTTCGTTCGATATAATAATGGCGAACCCCAGCATAGCTGCTATGTATAAGCGCGAGGCAGAGAGCGAAGGAAGGAAGAGAGAGAAAGAGAGAGAGCGAGCGATGCGAGCAGGGGAGGCTGATTAATGGAGCCGCGTTTTGACTTCCAAAAGTCCCCACGCCGTTGCCGTCTCCGGTCTCTGTATAAAGGCCCGCGCCCACCCTTAGATTTTCGGCGTCTTTGTCTGTCGTCTTTTTAGCCCGAACGGGTTCGCTCGCGAGAATCTGATTTATTGCTCGGATAATACGGGCTACTTGAATAATTGAATTGAAATAATGCGCGCGCCGCGCGACTGGGGACAATTAATTATTACTGCCAACGCTCTATGCGCAACCCAAGTGCGAGAGAAAAGAAAAAAGTATTTCGCGCGCGTTTGCCGGTAAATCCGTTCATCAATTTACCAATGAAAACGTACAAGTGGGAAGCCCCGAGCGCGAGATACGGCGCGAGAGGCGATCGGCGACTCGACTCTCATCATCAGAACGAGCGACTCGCTCTGCTCGCGACGTTTGTAATTTAGCGTCGAGCGGCGAGCGTGAATTATATACGCGCGCGCGTGTCGCCGCGATGCGAAATTCAATTATGGACTGCTACCGCAAAAACTCTGCGATCGGAGTCGATTCGAAAAGGTTAATTAATCTTCGTATCGAATATAAGCGTCGTAGTCCGATGACGGCCATATACGACTGCATCTTCCGAGAAATCATAACGTTTCGCAAAACGGCGGCCGTCATATCTCACGGCTATGCGAGCAGCTCTCGCGCGGCGTGCGTATGCGCGCGCAAAAAAGGTTATAACGGCCCCGCGCGCTTTTTCGAATCGCCGCTCGCGGCCGCGCCATATTAGCGGATAGCGCGCGAGCTAGGAAATCATTTCCATCGAAGCGTCTTTGCCGGCTTCGGAAACGTGTTATGACGAAGAGTAGAGTAGAGAGAGAGAGAGAGAGAGAGAGAGAGAGAGAGAGAGAGAGAGAGACGGAGTGGCGCGCGTAGGCAGCTTCGAAGAAGCTGCCCACTATATAGCTAAAGAGAAACCGAGCTGAGAGAGCCGCTAAAGGACCTGCGCGCTTGCTCTACTTCCATATCTATTTGCAGAGCCGACTTTTATGCATGCAGCGCTCATTTCTTACGCGCGGATGAGGTGCTGCTTTTTTTCAAAGTTTATATCGCCCGCGGAGATGAGCGTGCGAGGTGGTCGAGAGGCTATGATATATACCGGGCGTGCGATGTATATGACTCTCGACGGCTTTTTGCGCCGAGAGATTTATGATGTTTTATGTTTCGCGTTATTTCTGTAGAGACACGTGGAGCGAGTTTCTCCGCTTTCGCAATCGAGCGCGGCATTTGATTTTAGCGAAAATCGGCCGAACGGGTTTCAATGTGGCTCTCGCACATAAATTTAGCCTCGCGTCTCGCGTACGCAGCGAGTAGCGCCTCGTCGGATTTGCGAGCAATTTGCGCGCTGCGGGATAAAAACTAATGGCTTTATTTCGAAAATTCTTCGAACACGGGCGTCCGCGAAAATGGCAAATTTGCACACGCGTTTGGCGAGCGAACGAGCGATAACGTATAGATATATATATGAGGAGAATATAGCTCGCAACGGGCGGTTTTTGCAGGTGCGCTCATCCTTGGAAAAGCCACCCAGGAGATGATCACGCTCGCTCGGCTGTCTCGAAAAGGGTGTGGCGCGTGCAGCTCGCGCTTTATATAGACGAAGGATGAAACTGCTCCGCGCGGATTATCGAGCTGACACGTTGTCGCGCGGCGCGTCGGATCCGTCATAGCCAATGATTTGAAATAAGAAGAAGCCGGCCGCGAGCTTTTTTGCCGCGGGTCTCCCCCTCCAGCCGAGAGACGATTACCGAGAATAGCGTCTGTCCTTCCGTCTGCTGCAGCTCAATGCGGCCAAAGAAGTTCTGAATGGACTGCTGAGAGTATACACCTGTAGCGAGATGTAGCGAGAGAGGCAGAGCAGCTCGCTTCACGTGTAGCTGTCCACTGTTTTTGTAATTGTAATTCTTTTTTTTTAGCGAGCGTGATTCGAGTTGCATATATGCTTGCACCGCGCGCCTCTCATTACTTAGGGTAATCGATCCGCTTTTTTGCCGAGACGGCTTTCAGAAGCTGCGATATAGCGCGATGAGTCTCGGCAAAGTCGGATATCAACATTTATTTCTCTTTTTCGCCCACAGTCACGAGGCAAATACGAGGGAAATAAGGTACGACTCGGCGCTTTACAATTTCTGATTGCTCTCGGACCCTAGCTCCGAGTGCTGCTCTCTCGCACGACCTCATCCCCGGGCACACACGCGATTTACGACGTACGAAGGCCATACCCTCTTATCCTCTCACTTACACGAGCTCACACACGTATTTGTCCACGCGGCGGCAGCGGCGGTCTTACAGCGGGCGGCGGGTCCACCCTCAGCTCGCTCTCGGAATAACGAGGCTCATTAATCCAATTAACCAGTAAATAATGGCACAGCGTTTTCGTATTTACCGAGAGAAAGGAACGAGCTGCGTCCGCTTAATGGAGTTTTGAGCTGACGATCAATATATTCTTGGCCCCCCGGTCTTATATGCGCATGTGTACGCTAATTGTTGTCGGAGGAGTATACGCATCAATTTTGACGCGCTCATTTCCTCGCGACGTTTCATTCTCAGTGCAATTTTTTCAATACCAAGCGAGCTGTATTAGCGAGTATAATCCGACTCTTGTAACCGATTGCCAAAGCAGCTGGAGCAATTCGCTTACAAGCCGCAGCAGCAGCAACTCACACAAGATCCCGGCCGTCTCGCTCGGCGTTTATTCAGCATTAACGCAAGGATCCCGTTACGGATAAGCGTGTACAGAGAGCGAGCGGGCCAGCCGGCAGCCGCAGTCTGCAGTCCGGGCGTTTACACTATGGACTACTGCGACAAGTTGTCTCTCTGCCGGTAGCAAGTTGCAGCTCCGAACTTGCCGTCTGCAGCGGCCGTCTCTTGGCTTCTTGCGGCCGCGCGCTCGAGGATCTTACCAGCCCGAAACTTGGCCGCGATCGATCTTGCGCTAAACCGCGACGACTGTGCACTCGCAGAATAGCGGCACAGCCAATTCGACCTGCGGCTGTCGATCAATTTTATCGAGGACTCGGGGAGAGGCTGCAGACTTGTTTCGATCGTTTATTATTGAGAAGAAGGCATTCGTTTATATGCGAGCTCATAGCCGTAACACAAAAATATTTCGCGTAAGAGCTGTATCAACGCTTCATTCGTCGTCAATATCCCGGACACGCGAGCACCGTAATAAAAGTTCATTCCCTCCCGGTGGCTCAGCGCCCCTCCCATGTATATATATATATATATATCGCTGTATATACAGCCAACCGTGTTTTGAACGCTTCGCGCGATACACAATTAATTCCATTGTGCTCCGTGCGCGCGCGCGAGAGAGCTAATTTATATTTATGCGGCACTCGGCTACAAACAAACGTTTACACTTCAGCCTCTTATGTCCTTAATGAAATTTAATTTCTCTGATAGAATTCCAGCGCATATTGTGCGCGCGAATCCAATAACCGAAAGCTCGGCGCTGCTGGCTTTCTTTACTTTATACGCGGACACGATATCGATCGATACCTCGCCGCCTCGCGATAATTATTTTCTCCGACGCACGGCGCGGAGAGAAATAAAAGAGGAGATAACGATAGCGAGGGTGAGATAGAGAGAGAGAGAGAGAGAGAGAGAGAGACAAACAACGCATTAATTAAGTTGACAGACTTTTATGCGACAAAAATATTGTATCGTTCGTGTTTGGTTGCGTTTTTGCGGGTGAGATTGCAAGGACAACCAAAAGTCTACGTACATATATAGGTATGTGGAATAGCAACGGCTTCGAATCAATTAGCCGCGCGCTCCATCGCGTATAGCACCGCGCCGAAATCGAATTCCCCAAATAATTTATACGCGATGATTCGACAGCAGCGCGAAGAGACAACGCGCGAATATCCGCATACCGAAATCAACGAGGAAAAAAAAAGAGGAGAGAAGAGTATGTAGTACGCTATAGAGAGAGAGAGAGAGAGAGAGAGAGAGAGAGAGAGAAAGACGGCGCGGCGGATTCGAGGCACGTCTTGTCGTTGGATTTGAGGCTCGCGCTATTCGCCCCCCTCGATAGGAATTACTAGCGCAGCTCTCGCGCGACACTTCATGATTTGCATATTCGTTTGAAACAATATCCCGAGTGGCGCAGAGTCGTTCCAAAGCGACGGCGGCGGCTCTTTCAATTAAAATAAGCATACGGCGCCGAGGCGTTTATTCGCCAGCTCCGGCTCCGCTGCTTTTACTGCTCCTACCCACCACCCACGCACACATACACTCACACAGGGACAGAGAGAGCTTAACACGCGGAGAAAACGCGAGAAAACTTCTGGCCTTTCCCTCTCTCTTTTCTCTCACTCTCTCGCTACTCAGCCTCAGGATATTACCAGCGCCGGCGAGACCTGAATGCGAAAAAGGTCATAAAAGCCTTAGCGCGTTATCTTTGTTTTTTCTCGCTCGCGCCCGCGCAAGTATATAGTTCTCCCCAGCCACACTGCCCTCCCCTCCTCCCGTCGGCAAGTTGAACGGCGCCTCGCCCTATTGATCTTCGCCGATGTGTATACCGCCACCGCGGCGGCCAGGCGCGAAAAAATATATTGCACGCACACGAGCGGTTACGCTTATATAGCTGCTGCTCCTGAGAAGTTGCCGGGCTTTGGATTGATTTTTTCGCCTCGCGATGTTTGCTCCTCGACAGGGAGTCTATATATTACGCAATGTGCGTCTGACCGGACCTGAGCTGTATCTACTCGACGCTTGGAGCGATGATAGGCCAGCGTGTTTCAGTGGAGTGAGAAAATTAAAGAAAATCTTGGATTAATGAAGCGAAAATAGGAGAGCCGCTCTGAAAATAGAAAAACCATCTTCAACTCTGAAATTCCCCGGGCTTTTAGTAAAATTGAAATAATAGAATTTCTCGAGCGCGCCGGCGGGGCGCCAGAAGCAAATAAGTAGAACGCGAGCATAAGTAGAGGGGAAAGGCGCGAAGAGGGTTTTTTTCTCACACACACACACACGCACACACACATACACACAGGAGCGAGGCTAATATTTTCCAACGCGTACGCCCCGCCGGTACACAGTAGCTCTCTCTCCTCCCCGTGTATATATAAGATCGTTTAAATGGAAAATCGAAGCGTGCAGGAGATAACTCTCCCCGCATAGCGCTACTCGCGCGAATTTATTCAAAATGGCGGCCACGACAGATATATGGATGAAAGAAGAGGGAGAAGAGCCGCGGATAGAGCTAGGTAGGGAGATATGGCGGCTAACCCCTGCGATGATACGAAACATATTCCGCGAGCGCGCGCGCGAGGGGGCCTGCGCTCTGGAACCCTCGCAAGAGGCGACCATAAAATAAAATTCATCGCGCCCGTTTTGTGCGAGGCCGCCCTTTTATACCGCTTGGATCCTTATATTCCTTCTTCCGCCGTTGCCGACGCGGCTTTTTAAGACAGGGATGATGCGAGGGTGTATGCGGGCGGTGGCATAATGGCGGCCGGAGCCTGGGAATTTTTCGACGGTCCGAGTGCCGTGAATTCGAACGATTTCTTTTTACAGAGGGGCAAGAATATATACGTTTGCCCGTATATAAGACGATCCGTGCGGTCGAGTGAATGCGAGCACTTCACTCGGCCAGTCAGCATAATTTCCCACTGAATAGCTGATTTTAGCTGATCAAACGCGACGTAGGAAAGACTAAGTTTGCATGTGTACCTCACAGCGTCAATATCGAGATATCAGCAGGTCCAGGTACTACTTGCGCGTCACGTTGCTGCCGATCGAGGAGCCAGTATAGGTTACAGTACAGGAGCGAGCGAGTGAAAAAAAGGAAGCCGGAGCCTCCCCTCATACATCACGCTGACGCGTCGTCCGACTCTGCAGCAGCGTGTGTCTCGCCAGATTTATCGCATTTATCAAGGCTCGCTGCGTCGTCGTCGACTGCCTGATATAGCGTTGAGAATTTTCCTCCCGCCTAGACTGTCATCCGTCGAAGCCGTAGACGACGAGGACGACGACGACGAATACTACTAGCTGCGATGGCATTTCGTTAGAGGGAGTCAGACGCACCTCGTTCATCCCCGCGTGAAAAATGCGAGCGCGAGACTCTGACAGTGATGGCGCGCGCTCACTTTTCTCCTCGCCGCCGCTGCTATGCGCGAATATTTCTTTTTTATTTATTGCGAGAGCCGCTCCTTAGCGTTGCCGCTCTCGCTCTGCGGCTTCGTTTTTTCCCGCGATTTTTCTCGGCGGCGCTACTGGACTACTCGGAAATGAGTTTTGCGAAAAAACGGAAAATATATATGATAACGAGGATCCGTGCAGGAAGAGAAGATGATTACGTCTGTCGATTTATACTTGTCGACGCGTTCGTTTCATATTTGCTTTCTTTGAGCGCGCGACTCCCCCTCGTATACTTGTCGTCGCGCGATCCACTTATCCGGAAAATAATCCGCAGATAGCATCGCCGCTTACAGAATGGAGAGAAGAATGAAGCAAGTGTCGATGGAGGCGCACAGGGGGCGTATAACCGGGGATTAAATAAAAGATTATTTACGCGAGAAGGACGCGATAACGTTTTTATCTGGGCGCTGCGCGGTAATCAATCTCTGTGCGCGGAAAAAGGGGTTGCCACTACGTCGTCTGTATACATATACCGGTACGTAAGCAGCAGTAGCAGCAGCGTTTTCACGCTGGCTTGCCCGGGAAATGCTGCTCGTCACGATGTGTTCATTTGTCTATGGACAGCAGCAGCAGAAGCAGCATTGCGGGGGGTTTCGATTCTCTCTGCCACTGGATTTTCGGGGAGCTGGGAAAAAATGGTATTTATGGCTGGAAAATTCGTTTACAACGATTGATTATACAGCGTTTTGGCACACAATCTCCGAGCCCACTTTTCTTCCTCGCGGCGAATTAAAGATCGCGCGCGGGCAAAGCCATGCATCAGCGCGCGCAGCAGCAGAGCTCCTTCGATTGGCACAATAGCCTCATCAGGAATGTCGGTCTCGTGCCGCTCTCATAAAACACATCCCCGGCACATTTCTCCTTCTCCGCGCGCCTGCACCCTCCGCACCGGCGCCGGCAAATCCTGATAAATGCCGTTTCCTCGGCCTTAAAAAAGAGAAACTCGCGCCTGAAAATCGGAGGAAAAAAGAATGTACGCGCGCGGGAAACACTTATACAGATCCGGAGAGAGAGAGAGAGAGAGAGTGAGTGTAAAGGGATCGACGAAAGGGTGCTAGCTGCGGATATATGTACAGGCGGCGATAGTAGTAGGGTCGGTGTTGTTATTTACGGTATTTAGATAACCGGCTTACGTAGGTCCGTCACACCCCCATCGCTCGTGATCCCGCGGCCGAGATAGCGCGCGACTGCCAACCTCTACTGCGGAGGACAGCGGCGGATCGCAGATTATTATAACGAGGCGACGACGGCCCCGATGCGGTGCAGCGAGCCAGAGAGTCTTATCATAAGTGCGAGCGCGTATGCTACTCGGCTATATAAGCCTTTTCGCAGCTCGTTTCTGCCTCCAAGTATACCGCAGGGGGAGTTGAGCTACTGTAGCTGACTGATGTTTATTAGCCGATGCATTTTTTATTCCCCGCTTATCTTTTTCGGAAACGGACGGCCGATATTTTTGACCTTTTTGCATTGTTTACGGCTTTGGTGAATTGAGCGCGGATAAAATAGCTCTCTCGCAGAAGATCGCAGGTCGCGATTAGAGCGAGCAGTAAAATGAGCTTAGTCGCACCGGTCGGCAAAGCGGCAATTTCAGGCGATTTCGAGGTAATTAAGTTAGCCATAGCGGATGCGTAATCGCCTGATCCCCATAATCAATGTCTCTGCTGGCCGTGACCTTTTACGCTTCTTCGCGTCGTCGCGATCGCTCGCGATAAGAGCGAAATTAAAATAATCATTTGCTGCTGCGCGTCAGTACGCACGTTATTTGAGCAACTTGTATCTCGGGGTAGACTTACAAATCCGCTACAAGCCTTGTGGCGTGATCCGCGCAAGATTCTCACTGCGCGAGGATGCAGAAAGCAAGTAAAAGGAAGCCGCTCGAGCATTCGATGATACAGCCAGGCAGCCGGTCGTTCGCGGCACGCAATCCTCCCCCCTGCAACGAAGCCTGCTCTCCGCATATCCGCTCGCGCTTCTTTCTCAGCTCGTATATATATACGCACATAGACGCGCGCACTGCATTGGTGGTGTACATCGGTACACGAGGAATATGGGATGGCAGCAGCTGATTGACAAGCGAGCGAATCGTCGAGATTCGAGCGGCCGATTATTATGATCTCGGGACTATGAAATTGGCCCGGGAGGTCGGGCGGAGAGGTCAGTCAGTCACGTTAATTATAGTCGCCGGCAGAGCGAGACATCCGTTTATCTGCGATCGGCGGCGGAGATCCCTCTCGCAGGCGGAAATCGGCCTCATATATACAGTGCGCGGCCCGGGGAATTCAGGACTCTCGCGGCATCGTACAAAAGGAAGAACGAGCGAGCGAGCGAGAGAGAGAGAGAGAGAGAGAGAGAGAGAGAGAGAGAGAGAGAGAGAGAGAGAGAGAGAGAGAGCAGTGCACGAACAAAGAGCATCAGCAGCGGCAGAGAGCCGCGAGTCCACGGCCGACTGCGTCGCGAAGCGTGTGTACACGATCGCCCGTTGCATTCCGCGAGAGACGCACACACACACACACACACACACTCTCTATATCTGTCTCTCGTTAACCCTTTGTCAATATTAAGCGCTCTGTCTATATCTCTCTCACACACTCACTCACTCACTCACTCACTCACTCACTCACTCACTCACTCACTCGGCCCGATGTGTGCTCGGTCAACATGCGGATGGCTGCTGCCGAAAAGCGAGCCCGGCTCCAAAAGCAGGCATCGCGTGTAAAGCAGCGCCGCGGTGCGTTTGAGAGTGGACGACGGCGAGTTGACGGTTCGGACACTAGTATTGGAAACGAGAAATCCGAAGAATGCTGGTATAGATGACGATCGCGCCTGCCAACTTTCCCTCGTTTTTGTTACCAATATGTCGGGCTGGAATTTTCGCCGGTCGCTTCAAAGTCAGGCGTCCTTGGACTTATTTGCTTCGCGGGAAAATGAAAAGCAGCCGAAAGGCAGGAGGAATTCATCGTTTATGCCCGCGCAAAGAAAAACACGAACAAATTGTATTTGCAAACACAAAGTACAAGTCAAATATTATCGATACACCGCCGGCGATTTCCGAGCCGCTATGTACGTAGTTCTGTGCGGGGGTGGAGGCGGTCAGTAGGGAGAGGCTGGTCAGTTCCGATGTTGATGCAGTTGATGAGCGCGCGTGGGGGCGAGAACTACTGCGGTGGCGAGCTGGCTCAGCAGATGGACCGAGAAACTGACCAGTGTAGAGAGACAAGGGAACAATAAACCTCATACATTGTATCCTCCCGGGGCCATTGTTATAGTTATATGACTCGACCGCTATGCACTGCACCTCAGCGACTATACGCGCGCTACGATGCGACACGTATTCTACACACTATGGCGATTGTCACCGGCCCCACTCCCTCTCTGTTCCCCCGAAGCTCGAGCGAATTGCAGCCTTGGTTTATATATGCAGTGAATCGATATTATATTATACCATACACAGTCTCCCGATATTATATGATTTTTCGGGGTTCGACTCATCCCTCCGATAAAATAGATGCCAAAATAAGAAAGCTCCAAATGAAATTTCAAACTGAAGCACCAATCGAGGGACGTAGTAGAACAAACTTCTCCCTTATTTCGGTAAAGCAAATCAAACACACTCGAGAACTCATCGGCGCTCGTTAAGCCGCGTCGCATTGACGCCCTGAAGAACTGAAAGAGAAGCTCTCCGGCTCTCTCTCTCTCTCTCGAGTCAATAAGTCTCCCCGGAGAGGATTATTAAATTCAAAATGTAAATCGCGCTTTAGCCGAGTGCGAGGGTGCGCCCGTCGTCGCCTCGGCAAGTGCCCGCTAACGCGCAGCCTCGATCCATTAATCATAACCCCGGGGATGTGGATGCGTGGCGCGCACTTGCGTCCCTAGCTGCCCTCTGATGATGATGATGATGATGATGGTTGAGCCGCGATGTAGGGAGAGAGATTTTATCGCTGTTGATAAATGCAATTTTGGCAAATTTGGGTTATTAATGGGATTGGGTGATTTATAACGTAGTACGGCCCGGGAGATTGAGATTCACTCTTTTGATCCTTTTCCGTTCGATTCTCGTAAGCAAAGCAGTGGCACCTGGACGCGATATATACTTTCGTCATTCCCGGAATCACCCACGCGAGCACTTGAAAAACTGCGAAGCAGGTTATAGAACGCAGTCTCGCACGCAGGGCTTTGTGCATTCGGCACCTTCCCCTCTTAAAATATTAACGGCGAGAGCCTGTGTGCGCGCGCGCGCAAATAATGCCTCGGGGCTACTGCGCGTGAGGGGCTCAATAAGTTTAGAGTGCACGCAGTGTACGCGTGGCACGCGTTGCGCAGTTAAACAATGAATAGGGGAAAGCGAATTTAAACTCGCAAAGTCTTTATTATATGGCTACGATACTTCTGTTTTCGGAGCGAAGGGCAGTGGTATAGTTTTGATCTGACGATAGACCTGGCTGAACCTTTTTGCCTAATTGATTTATCATAGTGCAGGGGCTGTTAGCATAGGTGCGACGGAATGATTTGTTTATAGGCATATATATGTATAAATGTATCGCTACGCTACAGCGTAGCTTGCCGTACAATTCAATATCCGCCGCCGATACATTCGCGTATATCGAAATCGCTCCATCCGCAAGGAAGCTGCGCGCATATATTTGTTACGCCGAGGGAGAGCGAGAGAGACACGCTTGTTTACTACCGTCTGGGAATATGCGATATTTGCATAATAATACCAGCAGCAGCGGCATCGCAGCTACGGTACAATGGCCTAACTCTATTATATACCTCGGCTCCGCTCCTACGCCGGCGTATTATGTAGATATATACGCGCGTATATGCGCAAAGATGTAGTCGCGTCGCTTCGTCTCTCGTCGCGCGTATAAGCGGCGGCATATCGTCATATTTAAGGCGACGTCGAGGACGAAGATGAGGCTCTCTTTCTCTCCCGGACACGAGCTGCCCGGAGCTTCCGTTTATCGACTGCGCTGCGCGGTACACACGGCCATTGTGTCTTTCATTCGATAATTTTGAGAGCTCTTTGTTCTCTTGTATTATACGTTTACGAGCTCCCCACGGCGCACATTGAGATATCTCCGTGACTTATCCGACGATTCGCTTTCGTATTTTCAATTTTACGACTGTCGGAATAAACAATTCTCTCCGCGAATTCGAGCTCGCTCGCGGATGCTGGAACGCGCACACGGTGGAATTCAATCGCCGCTCGCGCGCGCGGCAACAAAAAATGACAGCCCGCGCTCTAAAAATTTGCAGTGACGTGCGCGCTGGCGAAAGCGGATTCGGCATCGATTCAAAACACGAATTCAATGCAGATCCGCTGGCGAAAAAAAACGCGCATCCCGAAAAGAAAAATAATGAAAAAAAAGCGAGTGCATAGAAGTGCCGAATACGGCGTATATATATGCGACCTCGGGAAATCGATTCGGATAATCCCAACGGGTGGCTGCGCTGCAGATCCGCGTGCCTCTGCGCTGCATATACCTATTTCTCTCTCTCTCTCTCTCTCTCTCAGAAGCTCCGACGCTTTACAATACCGGGTGTACGTGTACATGTGCGTGGAGTCCGTAAGCGTGTGTATACGTATGGTCGGGGCGGCGGCGAGCAGCTGCTATATACGAAATAATCGTAATGGAATTGTCAAAACGTATTCGCGCTCGGGCGCGTTATTTTATGAGGGTGAAATCGAGAAAGGCGGCCGCGCTTATAGACACGTTCTCTCGCGCGCCGGAGGGCGAAACCCTTCTTTAGCACGTTACGGGATATACATCCGTGGAGAATCGTTTTCCCGGGGGTATTATAGCGAGCGAGCGAGAAGCCCGATCGAGAGACAGGCTCCGCTTTCGCCGACGGGTTATAGCTACTAGTATATGGTCGATGATTCGAGTGCAGTGCCTGGCCGATATATTCGCTGCCACCGCCGCGGACGGACGTCGATTTCGCGCGACAGGTTCTTTATGGTTACTGGAAATAAAATCGATAAATTTTGCAAAATATAAAATATTACGTAGCTTGCATTCGGACGTCCTCGCAACTTGGCTGTTCTGTATCCATCTATCTCTCTCCCTCTCTCTCTCTCTCTCTCTCTCTCTCTTACTCTCTCGGCGAATGAATGCGAAAGTCGATTACCGGCTTAGCGTTTTAATCAACTCGGTCCGCCGCCGCTAGGCGAATATCCCAAAGTCCTTTAGATTCGAATTCAATTGAATCAGCGGATGGTCCAACTCTCGTGTTCGCCTCTATCCTCGCCTCTCTGCCCGCAGTCGTAGCAATAGCGGAAGGTGCAGCGGTATAACTCGCTCGCGCTGCAGCCACATTCGGTCTGCGTCGCCACCGGATAGCATAATGAAATATGCGTGACGACCGGTCCCATGAGTCCTCCTCCTCCTCCTCCTCCTCCTGACAACGAGTGTCACTCTCGCGGCTATTTCAGACTGGTCGATCAATCCGTTGAAAAATGATTCTTCGCCGAGTAACACATACAAAATATATATACTCACAGCTATAGCGGACTCAATTTTCCAGTAAATAAGGGAAAAAGAACCGCGCGTGGCAGCCCTATTACTGGACGCGGGGGGGATGGCTAGTCGAGAAAAAACGAGGAGCCGTGTAAACTAGAACGATATAGCCATTATATGAGGCAGCACGCCGACGACGACGTCGAGGAGGAGGATGGCGACAGCCGTAGTAAATCAAGGCGGAATATCTCGAGCGAACGCGATGACAAACACAATAAGTCCCAATTTCGGTCATTTATATACGCTAGACGCCGGATAATATGACACCGGAGCCTTTGTGCACACATGGGGTGATAGCGACCGAGTGACGTCATTTATAAGGACATAAATCAAAGAGAGATGGAGCGCGTTCCGGATACGGGGCAGAGCCGAGCGGCAGCTCCCCGGGGATGTAGTGTCGCGCGCAGTTCTTCTTCTCCTTCGACTTCGTATATATCATATTATTCTGCCCCGACCATTCTATATAATACACACAGAGAGAGAGAGAGACTCTAGATTTCGTCTATGTGGACATGCTTGCAAATCAGTGCGCGCTCGAGCAACTTGGACTGGCTGGCCGGACACGCTGCACACGTACAAAGGGATGTCGCGAGAGAGCCGAGTACGACCAGCTCTACGTGTGTACAGAGGGGGGAGGGGGCAGCACTGCAGTCGCTCGACTGGAGAGTTTCTGTGTAACTTGCGAAATGACAAAACAATTCCCCTAATGCGGCGAGCGCCGCGCACAGACGGTGATGCTGCTGCTGTCCCTTTGTCACGGCCACTGGGAATTTTCCAATTTTAATGAGATCGACGGATTTATAGCCGCAATAAAGTCGCCGTAAGCACTCTTTCTCTCTCTCTCTCTCTCTCTCTCTCTCTCTCTCTCTCGTTAATTGAAAAATATCCGTCGATGCATGTGTGTATACCCTCTCTCCGCTTATTTATATCGCTCGGCGAAACTTGGTTTATAATAAAATCGCGTAGCTCCGAGCGAGCAAAGAGTGCGCGATACTTTTTCAGAGAAATCAATTAGCTTCGAAGGACGGACCGCTCCCCGAATGAATTTCATATATAAATACTTTATCAAAGCGAACAATGGGAAATCTGTTTGCTCGCTTTATACACATTTGCAGGCGCATTTGTGTCGCAGCTATCTCTCCGGCTCGATTCCATTGCAAACGTATACGCGTATATAGATGGAATGGCAGTGGCTCTGTTTGCGTTGGGTAACAACCACGCGAAGCGTTAAACGAACTCGCTGCCAGGTATACCCCGCGATCGTCGAGCTGGCGCATATGGCCGATGCATAGACTATAATTATAGAGGCCGATTTGTATGGAGATGATCCACCCGAGAGATAGGGATTAGTACTTGAGTGAATCGTCAGATCTATCTCTCTTGCGCGTGTACACGCACACATCTTCCCCATTTAGTTTTTATCATCGATGTTCTATGTATAGAGTTCTCCGATCACGGTTGCCATCTAATTTCGATTCTAGTTTTACAAATACCACTATCTATAGGTTTATCGCAGTTCGCAGTTACGACTCATTAGTCGCGCGTTCTGTTTGTTATTGAAACAAAATCATCTCGGACAGCGAACACTCGATCCGATATGTCGCCCGATTAACGGTTGTATAGCCCAATCATCGATCAATCAGCTCGGCGTCACACGTCACTTCTTACATTGTCTCCAACGACTACACCAGTCTATTTCTCCGACTCTGTATCTGTCATCCGAACACATATCCGCCCGTCTCCGTCTCAATTCATACTCGGCATATACAGCTATACAAAGGGCCCGGCATATATATATATATATATATATATATCTCCCAGGGGGTGCGAGTGCGCTCGCGCGCATTTCGCTGCACCCCTCGCGCGGGCCTATCCTCGTCATTTTAGAGCTGCTTCTCTCTCTCTCTCTCCTGTTTATCCAGCTGGCGTATTTAAATGTCTTTCTAACGCGGCGTGAAATTATATGCAAAAATCCCGTCATGAAATATGTAGGCCGCCCCCGAGGCCTTTAATGCACCGAGAAATTGTCGTCGCATTTTTCCTCGTCTTCTCGCCTTATGGGATTATACATATTATATATGCGCTGAGCTAGAAGAGCGTATCTGTGTCGGGCGGAAGCTTTATTGCGTACAGTTGTGTGCTGAAAACGATAGGGGGTGCGGCGCGAAACGAAATTTTAATCGGCTATGAGTTTTAGTGCCCGCGATTTGCTCCGTCATGTAAGTATCGAGGGAGAGCTTTATTTTAATGCGGATTTTTTGCTTCATATAGATGACAAGCTCACTGCGATCTCATTCTATTAACAGATTCAATCGTCCGAGATTTATTTCTTCCTTTTACGCTAGCCGATGATAATTTGTTGTACGTTTTTATGCTCGCAACGTCCTCGGTATATAGTAATACTTTGAATGAAAACATAAGACGACTACGACGAGGAGGCAAAGTTGATTTTTTCTCGAGCACCCGCAAACTCGTGTCTCTCGTCGTTTTGTATTCCTCATCGTGCTTTGTATTTCAATTCGGTTATTTCTCGGGACGACTCGACGCAGCGGGAGAAATATATATCGGTCATTATTTATTTTAATTGTGCGCGCGTCGCTCGGCACAAAAAACGCGAGGGTAATCGATTATTGTGCGTCGCGAGAACGGAGAATGACTTTTTTGCCCGACCAAGCGCGCTCGTATCTATTGCTCTCAGTCGATCAATGTCACACGCGCGAGTTTCGACATCGGCGAAAAAATCTAATCTGTATGTGTATACGTGGCGGCAAGATTTTCCTGTATACGCGCGGCCCGCTCTTCTTTGGCCGAACGACGACAACGCGGCGAGACTGCAGCAAAAAGACCACATCCATCATAATGAACGTCACCGTTTTTTTTTTGACATAGTCAATCTTTATCGAGGGCTGATCGTCGAATTATGCTGGACAGCCTTTTTGCGGCGGGTAATTTTTGTAATAAGTCTCGGTGCAAGTTTCCCATACCATTAGGCGCGCGCGCGCACCGGCGATTTCTTCATTGTCTCTTGCTCTCTCGCGGTATAATTGATGCGTCACAAAGAGAGAAACTGCGCGCATCATAACGCACACGGTATAGCCCAGCACAACTCTTCCCATCGCATCCTCGTGCTCCTGTCTCGCGCAGGAAAAAAGCCGCTTCCCAATTAAGCCTTTGGCTGAAAAGGAAAAAAGGAAGAGGCAAAGCGCTACACAGCCGGGTAACAAAGAACGGGAGGTATATACCTCGTCATCATCTTCGATCGGTCGCGCGTGCGCGCGTGTATACGTCTTGTCTTTTTGAGTGTAAACCGACAGGGGGCCCGCCGGATGAGAGACGGACCGAAGCAAATTAGTATGAAAATGAGGCTCGAATTAGGTTCTCCTCGTTTCGAGAGAGTGAGAGAGAAAGATCCTTCGTGGAAGCGGCCGCGGGGCCGGCTTTTTTACGCGAGCGACGACCGACGAGTCCGTCAATTCATCATAGAATGTAGCTTCTGGAATTCAGCCGATGAAAGCCCGCCTCTGTGTGGTCTGGCTACCTATAGCTATATATATATGTGTGTGTGCGTGTGCGCTCGAAAGATTGGCTCTTGGGAGCGCGGTGTAGGAAAAGAGGTTATTTAGACCATCGAAATCGTCAAGTGCAATAAGCGCGACGATGATCATGATCTCGCGAGATGAGTTTCGCAGCGAGGTCTTCTTTGTGCCGATCGGCTTGCGGGAATGCGAACGTTTTAATCGGTCCGCTTGATGAAGTGTTTTCGGGTTGATTGTTTCGTCGGAAGTATGCCCTGCGCGCGGGGGAAAAGGGCTTTTAATGAAATCATTTTGACGAAATGCATTTCAGGTATTTCTATATTCAAGATTGCGGCCGCGGCCGGGGCAATTATTATTGAGGGAAAAAAATGGAAACGTGATGTTGTCATAATAGTCGCGCGCGGTATTTCAAAACAATTATTCGTCGGCTCATTTTGATCCTGCGATTCCTGCAAGTGTGCAGACATAGCCGGCTGGAGATGTTTCCGCGAACGAGTGTTTTTTCGCGTATAATGGTTTCCAGAAATATGTAAGATTCCCGCGTCGCGAGTCGTTTCTTTAATAAATAATTTATTGCGCGCGTCTTGCTGCAGTCTTTTTTCTCCGCGTACGCCGAAAAGATCATAAAAACGAGTTTGCGACCGCAGTATATAGTGCTCTCGATCGCGAACGATATCAGTCATCGTCGCGTGTAATCGTCTTCTCGCGCTGTAGTCGATATAACCCATCGAGCTGTGTGTGGTGTAGCCAACCAAAAAAGGAAAGGCGAACGGCGGAGAGAAAAATCAGGCGCTTACATTCGGCAAGTGTGTGGAGATGCAAAGTAATTTGTGAGCGGCGGCAGCTACCGAGAACAGCGGGGGGCCTCGACCTCACCGCGGGGCCCCCTGCGAGCGCTCACGCGTGCAGAATCGAGTCGTGTACGTACGCTTTATCTTCCCGTGTGTACGCACCTGCCGTTGGATCGCACTGGCTTTGTCATATTTTATTCGGCTACTGTGGGCATCATCAGATGCGTATACAAGCAGTAAAGTCGCTGGAATTTCGGTTCGAGGTTTTAACGGTGAATATCGCAAATAAATATATTATATGCGGATATAGATATTAGTGTACCAGGTGCGCGAGGCCTACTCGAATTAGCACACAAGAAAGGCTCGATTCCACGCGCATAATATGCGAAAGAGACGCGTAACCGGAAATTAAATATCCATAGGTATATATGTATATGCACTACTCCCTGCATTGCATTATTATCGCGATCGGTCGCTCGTAATGACCGGAAGGGCCCGTTCGACCCGAGCCTCGATGAATTATGCCGCATAATTTTTGCACCGCGCGCGGAATAGCTGACACGCGTATACATACGTATAGCGTTTCCGCTCGAAAATTGTATTGATCGTAATCAATTTCGTTGATTAAGTCGTAAACTGGCAGCTTTATGCGACGTGCTTGATTATTCGAATTACGATCGCGCGCCGCGGTCGGAGAAAGAAAAGCGATTCCGAGAATAAATTGCAAAGAGAGCCATTCGACGAGTATACATATATATATATTATATATATATATATATATAAAAATTCTCCGTATGAGAAAGCGATGCGTCGCCGATAAGTTCTTTCCCATCGCGCATTCGTCCTCGTCTCAATATCATCGCTGCCTCGTCGACGAGCCGGCGCAGCCTGAATAATTCAGCGATCAGCGAGCAATGCGTACACACGAGAGCTACGATTATATTACGGGAATAAATTAGGATAATAATTCGACGCGAGCGACGAGCGACCAAGTTCAGCAGCGGCAGAGAGTCGCGCGCGCGCAATCTCGTATTCCAGTCAGGTAGCTATGATTGGAGGCAACAATTTCGCAGTCCTCGCTAATGTCTCGCGATGCCGAGAGGAAAGAATAAAGGCGAGACACGCCCCGTCAATAAAGGCGCAATCATTTTTCACAATCTAGCGTTAAACCGGCGGATAGACTCGGCGTCTTGGCTGCGCTGTTTATTCTCCGCTTTTCACTTCCTCGTTCCTCCGCGCGTATATCTGCCCTGAACTCTACACGTAGCTTTCGTTCGATCGTAAGCTGCTTTTTCATTTATCTCTCCCGCTGGCGATCGCAGGACAATTTTTTAATTTCTTCTCCCTTTATCTCGCGCAGCTTTAAAATTAGCCGTATACTACTGTCGAGAACTTCGAAATCGACAACAATTGAAATAGCTCCCCCTGCTGTACCGTTACTGCGCCGATGCCGAGGACGAAACAAAAGTTTCCGAGTCTCTTTTCTCATCCGACGACTGGCTGCCAGTCCTCCTCGCGAGCTCCGTGCGCTAACGGATTTTAATTACCGACATATCACTAGTCGATCGCTGCTCCCGTCGATCGGCAGGCGACGAATCCCGCCTTATTGATTGTTTCCTTGTTTATTGTATATTTTAGATTTAATTCCGAGACGGCGGCGGCGAGTCAGGCTGCTACTGCCCCAGCCCCAGGCGGGGGTGGCGCAATAGCTGTCAGAGCTGCCGTCTCTTCCTCGATTTTTAAATCCCACCCCGCTGCGTCAGCCCCCGACGAGCAGCTGCGTTGTCGTTTCTTTTTCTTTTTTTTTATCTAAGGGAAAGCTTCTCCGCACGGCCTTGTAAAGTAAAATGAGACAAGCCTCGTCGTCGTCGTCGTCGCTGTACTGCTCTATACTCATTCTTCTGACTGGGGAGCTCGGCCGTGACGACGTTTAATTCTTGAAATGCAAAATTTCATTCCAGGAAAGCTCGCGCGGAGGTAGCGAATAAGCAGAAAGAGTAGCCACTTAATGATGATATAAGAAAAACCAACTTGACGAGATGACCTGCGTATCTCTCGACTATTCTTTCTGTCGACTACTGTGACAGTTGGCGCACGAGTCTTTGCTCGGTCGAATCTCGACTGCGCGAAAAAGAGGGCCGGCAGCGGCAAACACAGTCTATCCTTTCTCTGATAATTCGCGTCAATTCGACAGACGGGCCGACACGTCGAACAACGCCTAGCGAAGATTTAGCGACTACGTCGAGCTATTTCGAGTTTTGTCTTGCGCCCGCCTTCGCCTGCTTTTTTCTCTTCTTCGACTCTGCAGCCGTCAAGGAGGGGGGGGGGGGAGGGGGTAAGAAGAAACGAAAGAACGAGAGATGGAGAGAAAGAGAAGACACAAGGGCGCTGCTGCTCCCGTGAATTACGATCGCTTTATTTATAACTTCCTGATGCGCGCACTCGATATTACTGCCACCGCCGAGCTATACTGCTTCCGAGCAGAGTGCTGCCGTGCAATATCTCAAAGCGGCCTGATGAGGATTCGCTGAAACAATGAAAAAGAGCAAGGGATTTCTTTTATTCGATAGCTCTTCTTTCTTTTTTTCGTTGCATCCGCGGGATGTAAATTGATCGATTGCGCCGCTTTGCATTGCAAATCTCATCGCGTACATCTGATATTCTCTGTGCTCTGCTGCGTGTTGTCGCGACGTTATATATATGCTATACCGCCCGGCTATTTTTAGAGCGCGACATGTAAATCGTAATGATTATCGAATTAAGGAATTGAATAATTCGCTGTTATGCATATTCATTACAGCTCTTGGGATGCGCCTCGTTAAGTCGGCTTTTTATGGAGGCTTTTATTCCGCGGGCCATGCTAACGGTCTCGCAATTAAATTTACGTAATTTTAAACGCTCGATATTATACTTGTTTCATTGATTGAGGTTTTTGCAATTAAGGGTATCGGATGACGAGCGCGCGAAATCGGTAAACACGTAAACCTGATTAAAATCAATGTAAATTGTAAACCGGGCGCCGAAGACGAAGCGATGCGAGCGCAACGATCTCGCGCATTCTTATATATATATAGCCAAAATGACAAATCGCACTCGCGAATGGGAGCTGGCTCTCCTCTATCGATGGGTTTTTCCATCCAGCAATAATTACGACTGCTCGTAATGTAATCCGCGCGACGGGCAAGAAAATTCATTAGCAATTTTCTACGCGTGCTTTTTGTCTCCAGCTGCACAACCAAGTCCCAATAAAATCGATATATGCGCGATTCGACGAACTCGTCGCGCTCGAACACGCCTGCTCATATCGACATCGGACACGCATTTAATAATTTATATTATGCGCGCGAGCGCATAAATCCAAACTGGTCCCGCTTGGATCCTTGATCCGCTAAAGAAGTCATGATTTACGACGGGCAATTTGACGTGTCGCGCGCGCAACTCCGGCGGCCCATGTATAGCAGCGCTGACCCGAGAGGGTACTACTGCTGTGTGTGTGTGTGTGTGTGTGTGTGTGTGTGTGTGTGTGTGTGTGTGTGTGTGTGTGTGTGTATAGGTAGAGACTGTAAATTACCCCGCGAGCACGTCGGACGCAAAAAGCGACGGATGCGAGCGACACTTCTTCTCGCGGGGAGAGGGACACCTTTGATCGATACGATCCTCGCGACAGGGGTTATACTCACGTGCGCGCGCTTCCGAGATTTTCGGAAGTCATGCAGATTCATAAAGCGATTGGCTCCCGGTTTCGAGGAAGCCCGCGAGGTCTGGTTCTTCTTTTTTCGAGTCGAACCTCCTCGTGCTTCGATTAATTAGATGCTAATGAGTTTGATCGACGAGCTCGATAGAAGTGTGGGGGACGTATACGCCAGTATCTCCTCTCTCTCACTCTCTCTCTCTCTCTCTCTCTCTCTCGCTCTCTTTCCGATCGTACGGATCTAGATAGACCTTATGACAGGAGCAGCTCCGGATCGACTTTTTCGGCCGGAGGAATCTATGATCTATGAGAGATCTCCGCGAACTCGCGCTTTTTCATCTTCCCGAAGCAATAAACTCGGCCCTTTGTCATCAGCTATATCTCGAGACATACGAGTAGTAGCCGATGACTTACGCGAATCGCTGTCTTTCCCGGTAGGCGAACTTCGGCCGAAGGAATCCCGAATAGTCGGGACCCGAGAGTTACATTTTTATCGGCGAACGCGGTGCATTCTACGGGCCGGCGGGCTTTTTGTACGCCCGAGACCCACCGCCACGATGAAGCTGTACCAGCGCAGTGGCGGGGCCCTTTACCTAGGGCCCCCGGGGCATCTTCATTTCCCCTTACACGATTCTCACGCACGCACGTGCGCTCCTCCGCGTACCGATTCTCTCTCGCGCGTACGCGCGGGAGACAAGTGTAGGGGCACGGGATGAAAAAGTTGCGGGAGAGCTTCTTGCTGAGAATTTCGCCTACTGTTTCCTGTAACTATGCTCGAATGAGGCGATTCGAATCAGCTGTGCCAAAATAAGCCATATTGAAATAAGAAATCTAATGTAGCGGTGTTAAGTGAACGAGTTTTACGGAAAGCATGTAATTACCTATATAATCGAGCTTTTATCTCTCGTATCGATCGCGTGTGAATATTATCGCATATCCTATGCCGCGCAGCCCTTTTAAAATTCGACCGCGTATACGCTGAGCTTGAATTACCACCCACCGATGCCCGATGATTTCTCGATCTCGCCACGTCGACTTTATGTGCATATTATGTATTTATTATGGCTGACTACCGAGAATCGTCCGAGCAAAACCATAAGAGTCGTCGGAGAGGCAGCAGCAACAGCGGCTCCTTCTTGTCGGGGCCGGTCTTTTACCCCCCTCCCTCCCTCCCGCCCTCCCTCTCTTTCACTCTCTTGGCTGCTGCTCATTAATTGACACCGCGATACTCTGCTGCCGATCTTGGTGGTCCCCTCGCGATTAACGATACGCTTGCCTCCTCCTTTTCTCTATCTCGCTCTCCCCCTCCCGCAGCAGTTCTTTTCCTCGATTCCGATCCCCCCGATCGACGGATGATCACGTGTGTTCCTCTCTCTCTCTCCCTCCTCTCCCCCCGCTCTCGTGGCTGATCGTCTGTGCTTCTTTTCATCCGTTTTGCAGGCTCTTCGCGAACGAGTATAGTCCATGAAGAGGGGAGAGAGTGAGAGGGAAGTCAGCGCGTATCGATTTATCGATTCTTTGCGTTCGATATATTTTTAGAGCCAAGATATGTTCTCGGATAAGCGATTCAGCGAGTAAAAGTGCCCTTTGAGCAAGCGACGCCGCGGCCCGATTTCAATCTTGACTTTTGAATTTCTTATGATACGCCGAGGAAGATTTGTGGAAACTTATGCACACCTTTATATTCCTGAAGTATAGACTGTCGTACCGCGAACTACTTGAAGCTATGCGAAGTTCCAACGTTCTTCTGCTATGCCTATTTGCATGACTGCGATGCTGCGAGTTGATGAATCGTTCCGAGTAATCAGCATTAAAAACATGCCAGTTTTGTCGCATTTATCTGGAACTATATTTCGTACTGGTATAACTAAGCTTTTTTAGTCGGCGAAGGTCGAGCAACGCGTTGCGCGCGCGACTGTAAAAATGTATTTAAAACCGCAACAAAAAGCCAGGATCGCAACAAGTTCTATATGCGGAGATGGATAAATTATGCGAATATCGAATGAAGTATGGGACTTCTCCCGATGGTATATAGTATAGCAGCAGCTGCTGCTGCTGCTGGTGTGTCTCGAGTCCGCGGGACCGGATTGTGACTTAATTGCGCGCTCATCGGCGGAATGCGAAAAAAGAGTCATCGCTTGCATTCCGTGCATTTTAATTGCCCTTTGCCTCGTGACTACATATAAAAGTATAAAATGAATTATTCCGATAACGCTAAAAAGCGAGAAGCCCTGCCTGCCAGCGGGAGTGGTAGCTTTTTAATCGCGCTGCCAATATATAAAACCGCGTGCGCGCCACCGAAACTCGGGAATAACAGGCTTTTTGCAATTGTAATAATTTTTAATTAATTAAACAATTAATTCGATACTTTATATCGATGCGAGTTTCGTGCCTGAATTCGCATGGGCTGCGGAAATTCGTCGCAGTTCCTCCTTAAAACTTGATTCGATAACGAATGACTCCCGGCTTTATCCCGCGTTCCATCGATTAATTAATATTTCGCAAGCTTAATTTTTTACTTCAGCGATAACGCGAAATTGCCTGTGCGTACGATGTTGCGCCGACCAGCATGCGTGTGTAATATAAAATTTGGCAGCGAAACGATCGGCACTTTAAATTTATCGAAGGAAACGAATTGTTATTCAGGCATCGTCTCGCGCAGGTATTTATGTCACCATGTTCATGTTAAGTAATGCGTATTTTCGATCTTTGTAATAATAATAATAATAATAATAATAATAATCACAGTCGCGTCGTGCCTTTCTATCAGAAAAATGGCCCAATACTCTCCGCGCGGCGTATTTCTCCCGCGAGAATCTCAGTCCGTGGCAGGGTTTTCACATCGATCGAAACGAGCATCGGTGCAGGAAAGCACGTGCAGGTCTGCGTATTCCATCGGGCGCGAGAAAAATCTCACATACATAACTTTGCCAGGGCGTACGCATGCAGTGTGCATATATATACACGTATACGCGAGTGCAGCGCGCAGAGCAGAAAAGAGCGGGAGCAAAGAGAGGGAGAAGTGGGCCGGGCGCCTCATAATGCATTTACATTCCTTTCAATGTCGCGCCTCGTCCGCCTCGAGGTCACACATAGCTTTATTTGTATTCCGCGGCGCGGCCCCAGTTTCCTTCGATTTATCGAACGGGGGCCCCTCGATGTATACTCGATACTACAGGTGTAGGTACGCGGGGCCGCGCGCGGAATCGGCAAACAGCGTATAGGCACCGGCCGAAGCCTGGCTGTCGATCACCGTAACAACCAGCGAGCGAGAAGCCGTTTAAAAATATCGGCGACGCCGCCCCGCCAGCGGCTAAACCAGCGCTCGATCGACTGCGCGCGAAAGAGTTGTGGCATTTCGCGCGACACGTTCTTCGTCGTCGATGCTGCTTTTTCGAGAAAGCTGGATTTCGTAAGACTCGCCTCGTGTTCGCGAATGTGTTTTAATATAGAATTTTGAAATCTCTCCTCGCCGGCCGACTGACTCCTCGTGCAGGCCGTAAAAATTCAATCTGATCGCAGCGATGCCGAATAAAAAACTAAACAAAAGTCGGCGGACGAGAATGATGTTGAGACTCTCATAATTATTCGAGAATAGCATATACGATAACTCACTTGTCGATAAAATCGCTTGCGCTAATTTACCAGCTGAGCTATATACCGCTCGTCGACGCTTAATTGACTGTAATAAAGCCAATTACGTATCGAATATCGATTTCTTTCCGCGGTTATATATTTATTTTTTTTTATGCTCTTCCACGATGAGTCGTGTGTATTTTTAAGACGCTATTCGTTTTCCTATAATAAAAGGCGATCCCTATCACGAAGCGGCGATAAGTCATGATTCCCATGAACATCATTCGCATGTGTTGCGCGCGTTGGATTCCTAACGGGGACGTAGCCGCGCGCGACTCTCTCAATATTTATGATTATAAAATCCGCGCGTAGCATTATTTCGATCTCGCAGAAAGCCGAGCATGACGGAATGTCAGTCGTCACCGCGAGCTATATACCCGCCGTCGGCATAACAATGCACGCGGCAGTAGTCGCGAGTTTGCAGGATTTTTATATTCACGATCGCATAAACAATTTCGCGAACGAGCACAATGGATATGCAAACGAAAGTATATAAATACACTTTTACACGATTTTAATGCACCTCGCTCGCGCGGAAATCGCACAACGACGAGGCGCGACGCCTGCATCGATATTAGCCCGCGATATGCATTCATAATAATTGTAATGCGCAGAGTGCGCGCGCGGGCGATCGTCGCTCGATTATCGCACCGCGCATATAACGTACGTGTGTCCCATGACCCCGAGAGCCCCGGAGAGAGGAAATGCACAAAAGAACGCTCGCGGTGGACACAATGAACAGGAGATCGATCGAATTTGAATGACAAACACAAGCGCTCTTAACCCCCGCACAATTAGCGCCGAGTGCCGGTACTCGACTGGATTCTTTTGTGTATATGCCGCGAGAGCTATAGCTATTAAATATATACATATCGCTCTGCGGGCCTCTAATGATCCTTTATTCCAGCGCGATTACGGCGCTTTATAGAGAGATCAGGTATACGATGTTTTTCGAGCTCGTGCTATTTCTGCTCTCGACTTTATCTCGCTTTTTCATGCCGTCATCCGCGCGAGCATATAGCCGCGATTGTTTCAACGTCCGTTCACGTTGATCAAATCTCCGTCCACGCTGCATATGAAATTCATCTGGCTGCGCGCGCTCGCACGGTTTTAAGCATGTACGGCACGTCCTCAAGTATGTCAAAGAAAAAGGGCACGTCGCGCGCGTCCGCGTGTATGCTATGGGACTTTTGTTCTTTTCAAAGCTCATCCTCGCGTGGTAGTTTTTAATATGGATGAATAATGCCTTACGCTCGTTTATGCCCGGAGATATCGAAGATGCGGCTGGAATTCGTAAGAGAGCTTTGATGAACTATTCGCGCGCTCGTATCATAAACGTTTGCCTCTTCTCTCTCTCTCTCTCTCTCTCTCTCTCTCTCTCTCTCTCTCTCTCTCTCTCTCTCTCTCTCTCTCTCTGTATCTCTCTTCGTCGTATGCAGTTCTGTGCGACAACGACGTACGGAGGAAAGAATTTAGCCGCGAGTCAAGTCGTTGCGCTTTTAGCTGGCGTGCCGTGAAACTTTATGGACTTCATTCGCTTCTCGTTGAGCTAATCGCATCTCATTAGTCTAGTTCCCAGAAAAATAAGAAATCATTGTCATTCCCGGCGACTCAGTGTGTATTGTATGCGGTAAAACCAAGAAGTATAAAATCACGCACAGTTGATGCGCGGCCGAAATAAAAACTGTATTTCGATCCGTGTTCAAACTCGCTCATGCCCGTGATGGCGCATCATTAATATGTATTATTTTCGTTCCGAAAAATCCGCGAAAAAGCTATGTAGCAGCAGAGCTGCCTATATATCCGAAAATGAAAGAATCGGTATTCCCGAGCTGCTCATACGTCGCCCGCAGACGAGTTATGACACGACAGGCTGACCGATGCTTCCTTTCTCATTATGATCACGTATATCGCGTGTAAGACGGTAGCTCGTGCGGCTGCTATACGCGGCGCGCGCGAGTAGCGAACGTAAAAACATACTAAATACGCGATAAACGCGGGGTGTGCTGTGGAGGCATATATAGTGGCGCGTGGGAACCTCCGCTCGGGTCACGCGCGACTCGCGCGCGCTTCGCCAGAGGAATCCTCAAGTATGTCGCATCATATTGCCGCGCCGAGAGCTATATGAGCTATGCGTGGGCGACGGATAAAGCTATGCGGACGAGTTCAATTCGTGATGAACCGAATAAATGTGTCGCGAGAAAAGTCGAGCTCGCGTGAATCGGTCCCACGACTATCGAGAGAAAACGCTGTCGCCTGGATCCGAGCCAGATGCGCCGAGGGTCTGCTTGCCATGATTTTGTACTATATCTCAAATGTGTTTTACTCGATTACGGGTGCGCTCTTTTGGTTCGTGCTAAAAAATCATTGTTCGTAAAATTCCACTCAGTCGCACGCTTGTCCGAATAAATATTCATCGATCGTAGCGGTTTGGAAACATCGGAGAGTAAAGAAAAAAAAAGGGATTCGCGAATCGCGATATAACGGTAGCTCGCACAATTAAAGCGCGCGTGCGCTCGAGGCGTTAAGATTCGCGCTAGTCCGCCTCATTACTATTACCATCTCATAGCGCGCGCGGCTAGTAGTTCTAATTCATGTCGTACTAGCGATGCCTATTAAATGTTCGCTGGTATGTCGTCGCTCTGTGATCGAACGCCGCTGGCAGGCCGGCGGCGTACCTTCGAGGAACTCTCGGGCCACACTGGCATTCCGCGTCGGTTTGCTCAGCTCTCGTTGTTTATTGTTCGGCTCGCGTTCATTTGTTTGCGAGATTCGATTTTATACGCGTTATTATTGCCGCGGTGTCGAGAGAGGAAAGTGCAATTCCTCGTGTGCTTCTGCGGAGGCATTGAATTATTGAGGAGTCGTAAGACAGAAACCGTGTACATCGCGCGGGGACACCTCTTTCGCCGCATCGGTATTTCCTTCCCACTGCGGCGTCAAATTATATTCGCACGCGCGCTTAGTCTTCCGCGGTATTCCCCGCTAAAATGATTCCTGAATATTTCAGGCCCGCGCTGCGTATATTGGGGGGTGCGAACGAAAGGGTCTACTTATTATTCTTTCATCAGATCGTCGACAATGATTTATACGTGACGTATATTTGCGGGATTTCATATATAGGTGGAAGAAAACACGTCGACGAAATCCTCTCGAGTGAATGACCGGTGCTCTTCTCCAAACTCCCCGGACACATACACAGTCTCTCGACAGAAAGATGGGCAGCAACAGCAGCAGCAGCAGAGAGACGAAGTAGTGCAGTGCATGCAGATATCCAGCGGCGCCGATCGCGACGCCCAAGTTTATTCCGGCGCGTCGTCCTCGGGGATATCGTCGTCGTCGACGGCGTCGGCAGCGGCGGCGGCGGCGGCGGCGGCGTGTCACAAGCGCTCGGGAGTTTTGCACATAAATCTGGTCTCTTCTCTCAAGCTAGAGCTGGCCGAAGGGTGCAGGGAACGTCGGGGGGAGAAGGGGGAAAAGCCTGGCCCCGCGGGACGGACTCGAGGAGCAGCCACTCTTTTCTTTATTGGACCGCCGAGAGAATATCTCGCTCTCGGCACGAGAATAACGAGATTGCCGGACGATGCGCGACTTGGCTAACTCTCCGACGATGCTCTTTTCTTAATCCGAAAAGTATCCTATGCTACTATACTGCTGGCATACGCTACTTTGATCGCGCTCGTTAATAATTGACGGGATGATGTCTCGTCATTCCGCGCGATTCTGAAAGCTGATCGGAAAGTTATGGGCCGAGGGGCAGTCACTTGTTCTCTCATACGTATATAGGACTGGCCAATAAACTTTGCCTGTCGTTATTTCGCTTTTTTCGCTCATTTTCCTTATTGGCTGTGAACGCGTGCTGTTATTCGAGCTCTTTTACGGCGGAGAGCCTGGCCTAACTCTGGCTTTTTTGCTTCCAATGAAAAATAAGCGTTGGAAAATTCAACGCATCCGAGTGGGGGGTTTTGAAAAATTATGGCCTACCGAGGGGAGAAAAGCGACTACTTTTAGTCGTCGTCTATATACTATATACCGTATACTATATATATATACTATATATACCGTGCGCTGTGCTCTCGCACTCGTTGTGCGTGGAGCCGTTCCACCCCCGCAAATGTCCGTAATTCAATCGGCCGACTGATCGAAATTTATTACCCTTGCCCGGGAAATTTCGGAAAATAGCGGAGCCCATTCGTCAAACGTCTTCCGAGCATTAAGGAAAGTCACACGCGCTTCCAATACCTTTGGCCGTCGTAAATTAAATGACTTTGAGCGCAGCCCTCCTACCGCGGCATTTTCCAATGTTTTATTCACGATCTTCGATGATTGTTTTATCATTTGTCGGGGAAGCATCATTCTTAATATAAAAGTGTTCCCTGCCGCGCTACATCTAAAGCCCTACATTGATATTTATGCCTGTTCGGCTTTTCTGAATCATGCATTACACGCTATTAAGCTTAATGTTGAATATTAATGGACTTTGTTTACTTGCCTGCAAACGCGTTATTGGTTCATAGGGTGAGGAACGCTATGACCAACAGTTTACTTTCCATATGGAGAGCGAGAGAGCGAACGCTGGAGAATTCGTATACCCGCGTTTTTACGCGAAACGCCTAAAAACGCCGTGTCGGTACGTCGATCCGTCCAGAGATGGCAGCGCTCTAGCTAAATCCTTGAGGCGCTCGCTCCGGCTGAGTCGCTATCGTTTGTTCTTCCCAGATGCAGTGACTATTTTAATACGATCAATATCCATGACTCGACATCATCAAGGAAAACGGCCGTATCCGAGAAATTATACGAAATTAAGGCAGCGCACAGAATTTCTCACTATTAATGCTCGCAGACAAATTGGTCGCGTATATATGTATGTGTGTATGCGAGTGCGTCGTACAGTCTCTAGATTAGGAACTCGCACGGATTAGAGGCCAGGAATTTCATCTCTTAGCAGCAGCAGCACTAGTATAGCAGCCCTTCCTGTGCAACCAGCACTATACACTGGCTTATAGGGCCGTAATTACGCTCTCGCGTGGATAGGAGAATCTAGACTATGTTCCACCGATATGCCGGGAATCGATATTGCTTCAATTTGCCGAGAGATAATTTATACCATTACTTTTATTGTGTATTCAGTCCATCCTCGAAACCTACTATACGGCGGACGTCGTTTCTCGGAATTCTCTCTCTCGAAAATTTATCAACCTGTACAAGCGCGCGTGCATCGCTTTCCCCGAGAAATTGACAAATCTCGAGCGTCACTGCTGCGAATAAACAATGATAAGCTCTCACGAGAAAAAATGAAATATCGCGAGAAGCGAGCCTAAACGTCGAGCCGCGAGAAATGAGAGTATAATATAGTGCGCGAGGTATGTGCGCGCGCGTGTGTGTGTACCTTATAAATGAGTGCGCGCGACGAGAGGGTCGTTGCTGGCCGCAGACGACATGTATTAATAATTATAGCTTTCCAGACTCGCGCGCACGTCTATATAAGAGAGTCGCAGACGCTCTCTTGTTCTTACTCTTATTCCCATTCTCTTATATGCCATTTATGTGTCTACTCGGTGCGTTAAGCTTCATTCACATTGACGGGAGCAGGTGTCGGTTGAATTTTCGATTCTCTTCTCTCGGCCAATTCATCGACACACGCTTCTCCTGTACTTTTTTTGCACGATTGCCTCGCTCTGCGCGTTGGCCTTTTCATATTCAACTAAACAGCGTTGCCGGCCGTCAATTTTCGTGCTTCTGTGCGCGAAGCTTTAGCTACTTCCTTGTTCCATGTGCACACGCCCCTTGGAAAACCGTGCCAGAGAGTCACGCTGAAATTAAGTGCAGTCAGCTCGCCGAAACGCCGAAGGTGTGAGGATCGCATGCTTAATAAGCTAGCCCCGAATGAAAGTCGAGTCTCGATATATAGATATATATGTATATATATGTATAGGAGGAGAATATGACCGAGACTGCGTGAATATAACGCGACGTACCATAGCAGCTGAATCGTCGGTCTTCCGGCTAAATGGAAGAGCTCGCCGCCGTTAATTCGCGATAGAAATGGAAGGCAAAGAGCGATTATTACATGTCTGCTTCTCCCGGCTTCATTGAGCTTATTGCGCGGAGACGGCGACGGATTTGGCTCGTGCGACGCCTTTTCGCGAGAGAGAACATGTACGACTCTGCGCAGCGGTGCAGTCTCATCGGCTGCAGCTAGTCATTTTTTTCCGCGTTCCGCGTATAATTGAGGGCATAATAAAAATGACAGGGCGGAGAATTCGAGACGATATTTATCGGTCGATCTCGGTTTTTGCCGCATTTGTGAGTCACCGCGTGAGAGCCCGATGTCGCTACTACTGTGGCAGGAACCGAATGGAGACGGACGGATAGATGGACAACGGGAGAAGCCCGAGAAATTTTTTCGGTAGAAATTTATAGATCCGTTCGCTCGCTGCACCACTGGAGAGACCGAAACAGAGACGGTTGGTTTTTAATTTTCGAGTGAGGAAGCCATGTCCGAAAGTATCTTTTCAATTAGTCGTCGGGAAATAGATGCTATGCGTGTTAATTATGAGAGCAAATCGATTGGTCGCATCATCGTAAGGTTTCGGCGGAGAGCGGTTTTAATAAGACGTACACGAGTAACATATCATATAGTCACTCGTCGATATACAGGTGCTACTTCGTGACAGATCCGCAAAGCGACTCGGTGAAAGCTCGTAGCTGGCGAAAGACAAAGGAGAAAATAAAATATAGCTACGCACGTATATATATAAAGCGATCAGCGCTCCGCAGCGCGTAGCTCGAGGTAATAGGAAGTCATCGGCACATATCGCGGGTTCGTTCATCCATCTCTTCGTCTCGTTGCTGCTGCTGCTGCTGCTGCTGCTGCTGCTGCTGCATCGGCCGATTGGCTAATTGGGAAACCTAATAGTTCTAAATTAATCGGTATCATTAATAGACGCGCGTGCTCTCCTCAAATATAGTTGCACTCGAAGAAAGAGCGAGAGCCAGAGCGAAACATTTAAGAAGTCGGGCTTCTTGGCATTCCGTCTCTTTCTCTCCTCCTCTTTTGCAGCCTCTTCGCCCCCCCCCCCCGCTCCTTCTCGGCGACGCTAATTCTGTACGCGGACGAAGGATGGGATGAACAATGCTTCTCAAAAATAGAACAATATGCAGCAACGCGCGGCTGCGGAGAGCTGTATACCGCTCTTATATTGTAATTATACTCGGCCGACTTTCACACCGCGTGCGTGTGCGCGCGGGGCCGAATTTCCTCGTGGCTCGCTCGAATTAAAATAATGACGTGGCGGGGGCCGGAACAGGTGGTTTCGCGCTCCTTACTGCCGGTGGTATATATATAGGTGCTAGTGGGCTGCCTCGCGTTTCGGCGATCGCCCACGCGACTGTCTGCAGCCTGCCAGTCGGAATCAGACAGCCCGCTCGCTCGCGCGTCTATATCCGAACCTGTTGATATGCACTTTCCTGCGAGAGAGAGAGAGAGAGAGAGAGAGAGGGAGAGAGAGCTGTTCGTTGCTGGTGGGTTAGGCTCTTTTTTTCGGCTGGCTGACTCTGTGGGAGCTGAGCTTTCAACGGTTCGCGATGTCACTACTGTGTGCAATATGAATTTATGGGAATACAAGAGGCAACCGAGAGTCGTTTGATATCTTTGACTAAAGAGAGACGCGGCGAGAGTGATGCGAGACGTCGCGCGAGAGGCCGAAAGAGCGGCTCGGAGCAAAAGGGTACGCGACTATGCTATATAAAGTCGTTCACCCCGATTCAGACAATCTAGTGTCTGATGCCCTCTCTCTCTCGGAGACTGCGGCAGCTAACCCGGGAGTGATCCGTGATTGTATTAATATCACAACAGACACGGGAGAGAGAGAGAGGGAGAGAGAGAGAGAGAGAGCTGCTACGCTACAGGCCACGCGCGTTATATGCGCACTGCATGTGCAGACGACCAGACAACGCGGATACTTTTAAAGCTGTTGGATTGCGCCGTTGTTCGGCTCTTTCTTGCTTTCTTTCGGCCGATGCGAGCCATAACGAGCGAGAAATATGGTATAAGCCAATTTTGGCGTATTGGCCGCCGGCCAGAGTTTTATTCGGCCGGGCGAGCAATCTCTTGCGGGGCATGAAAATTTAAGAACAATCGTCAGGATCCAAGTGATGTAAAGAGTACACATTCCGCCAAACGCTCTCGAGACTCTTTTTTCGTCCCGTCGGCACAAAGAAGAGGAAGAGAGAGTCGGCGAAAAAATAAAATTCATCCGTAGTGCGCATAGTGCGCCTCGAAAGAGCTCGAGCGTCAAGTTGGCCGAATTCCTCTGTTGCACTATACGCTATTCCCGATTGGAAGAAGAGAAACGGAGAGAGAACGGGCAGAATGTTAAAAGTTTCCGATTCGAGAGCCGACGCGTAACCGGATGAAAGGGGAAAGGGCCCCTAAATATTTCTCGCTGTCGCGATCGCGCGCGAGAAGAAGACGTAGGTATACAACGTATATAGCAGTGAATCAGGCAAGGAGTCGCTGCGCTTACAGCTCTGCCGCAAGAATGCGCCGCCGCTGCAGAAAAATGCAAAAGGAGAAGGAAATTTTTGCGTAAAAGCTCGCGCGCGCGCGCACGCTTGCCTGCATGTAGAGGGAGCGAGAGCCGATGCGGTGTGTATTTTTAATGAAGATAGACGGGACTATTATTAAACGAGCTGCTGTTCGTTTGCTCGCGGTCTCGGGCCGCGCAGCTATGAGGGAGAAAACGAGCGACTATTCACTCCGGATCTTTTTGATCGGAAGGATTTATCGCATCCTCCATAGGCGCGGGGATGGGATATTTGCAGACGCAGGAGACTTTTTTCAACGGTGAAGTCGTCTCCATTAGCTCTTGCTATGGCTGATGCTTCACTGAAATGGCTCGCGAAAAACGCACATTCGAGCCACTCGAGCGGCAGCGGCAATCAGTCATACGCATATTACGACGCGGTTAACCGCACGAGAGCCCCCGCACAAAAATCACTTTTGCCAGTCGAGCGGAGCTCGAGCAGCGCTCTCGCGAGTCATCAGCTGGAAACTCAAGGACATCGCAGTGCCTCGCGAACCGAAGGAGCTGCTCGGCTGCTTAGCTCTCGAGTTGCGCACGATCGAGCGGAATCTCCCCAGCTGTCTCGCGACAATCTTGCGCTTACTGGACTGTGCCACGCGCGCGCGAGATCCCTCGAGGACTCTCGACGACTACACTGTCGCTCGTTACGCGCAGTTTTCGGCTGCTCTCTCTCTCTCTCTCTCTCTCTCTCTCTCTCTCTCTCTCTCTCTCTCTCTCTCTCTCTCTCTCTCTCTGTATATGTGTCTTTCACTCTCTCTCTCTCTCTATATATATATATATATATATATACGTTGCAGCTAGATGAAGGGTGAATTCTCTACATTCAAATATCACGACCTATATATTATATTGTTCATTGGCGCACAATACAGCGGTCTATAAAGGGATCGCGACATCCTGGCTTTTGAAAAATCGCGGAAATCGGGAGACACAAAGTAATATCCAGCTAATTCCCCATGCATTATTCAAGCCATTAGCATCGCGCGTCGCGTGGGTGGAGCACTGATATACGCTCTAGTCGCTCAACATATATAAACAAAACTCGGTATATATTGCTATCGACACAGCGATCCCTATTTACCATGACAATATATATCCACGGGCGTATACATATCGCGTGACGCGAGCGTAATATTCAAATTTTACATCGAAATATGACACACCTAGCGCGATGTGTGTGCCTGGGAAAAACGGGCTCGCGGACGCTCGTTCGCATAAAGGAGTAATACGCCAGAAGAAGAGAAGTGGAGAGAGAGAGAAAAAAACGCGTAAAAATCGAAAAGAGGAAGTGACTGCATCGAGCTCGCCTGCATATGTACCTATGTATATGTATGCATGGCTGGTGTGTACGCGCGCAGTGTATGCACAGAGAGACGGCGGGGCGCGTCGACAGGCTTCGATGAGCTTGTTCAATGCTACGTGAATTCAATAACGCTCGTTACGCGCGCTCGCGCGAAAATACGCTCCGTGGATAACTGACGAGCTGCTCTGTACTCTGTCTCTCCGCTAGCTGAAATTCAAATAAATTCAGTCTTTATGAATATAATAACTTTGTATCGATTTAGGTCACTGTTCACGTGTTCCCGCGTGTGAAAGACAAGGTACCATCGACACAGGGCCGAGAGTAGAGTCGTATTATAGGTAGCGTACTCTGTCTCTCGATATAGATTTCTATTTCCGGTTTTCACGAGAACGAGCTTGTCCCTCTCTCTCTCTCTCTCTCTCTCTCTCTCTCTGTCTTTCTCTCTCCTTCCATCACCTGCGGGAGCGCGCGCGTAATCCTATAATCGAATATGAGCCGTCGCTCGTTGCGAATTGCGTCATTTCGCGGTATATAGATCCGCCGCGCCTAGAGCTCGCGCCGTATTTATGGAACTGATTATTCCTAGATTTCGGGGGAAGTGCATGCGCCGCTGTAGCGCCTGAACAGTGCAGCCTTTGTCAGCGTCGATCTTTTGTTTCAAATCATGGAAGTCAGTGATGTATGAATTCTGCGAGCGATGACTTCCGTTTTATATATACATATCGCTGCAAGAGAGAGAATCAGCACTACGGTAAAATAAATATATTAGACTCTTTAAATAAAGGCTAAAATAATCTATGTACGCATAATAACCTCACATAAAATGATCTCATTCGCTGCAAACATCCGACAGGGAACATACGACGTAACAAGTGCATCGCATAATTTTTAAAGGCCTCCGTTTTGTAAACGACGGCAAAAGCCGGCGTGATTACGATCTATTCTCTCGGGCCCTGCCTGGCTGCCGCGTCGCAATGAAATAAACGCGAAAAGACTAGTTACCGCGAATAAAGAGCCCGCGAATTCACGCGATTATACACAAGCGGAGTTTACGCTCGGCTCTTGGCGTAACGATCGCATAAGCGAGATCGAGCCGCGCGAATCTCGCATAGTAGTTCATAATAACGTTGACATCCGGCAATTTCGCGACCGTCCGTCCTTCGGCAAGCGCGCGCGCGAGCCATTTGTATGTTAATTGTTTATGTTAAACAGAGGCCGATGCATTATACACGCGCTCCACACACACACATACACACACGCACACGCGCGCGCGCATATCTTATATAGCTTTATCGAGCTCGTAGATCGCTCACGCATGTGTGTTATACTGGTGCGGTACATAGACGGATTGGTTATTTTTTGCGATGCAACAGAGATTCGATTGTTTCCTGTATAACAAATTTGATGGAGAAATATTTAATTTCCTTGAAAATAAGAACTCGGTCGGTGTAATATTATGGTCTTTTTCTGCTCCGAAAACTTCACACCACTGTGTTATTTCGAAAAAAAGTTATTTCCGCGTGAAAAATGTAAGTCATGATATTGGTATACCCGCCTCTAATATTTTGCTCGCGGCTGAGGATGAAAAGAAAGGTGGCCGCGGTATAATGCACCGGCGAAGCCCTAAAAGCGGCGGCTCATCATTCGGTAGGGCGTCAAATCGGTTTCCGCGGTGCTTTTCGGAGTTTCTCGAGCCAAGATCACGAAAATAAGTCGTCGAATCGAGTGGTGCAGGGAAACGGTGAGAATTTAAAGCGCTGGTGAATTTCGATGGACGCTGATATCAATAGATACTCGAAGCTCTCTTATAGAGCGCATGTGAAGCCATTGAAAGGTGCATCGAGACGTGTACGGTAGCCAATAAAGGATTATTATAAATTCGATTTACGACGGCGTAAAACGAGCCCGGTGAGTGGAGCGCACGGAGGATCTCAATAAGCCAGCATGCAGATGATGACGCTGCGCATATCGCTTGTCGGCGTCCTTGGCAGCAGAAACGGGAGTCACGAGCGCATTCCTCGCTCCAGGTGTCGGTCACGCTTAATCCGAGCCGAGACTCGACGCACATATAACGAGCGGATCGAAATCGCGAGGAAGCCGTATTCGTGTCAAAACGCCTCTCTATCCTGGCCCCCGTCCCCTTCATGGCTTTTTTTTTGCTTTTTTCAATCTCGCGCCTTATATACGCATACACTCCACCCTCATCATTCGTCGTCCTCGTTCCCCTATCGCATCGAGTCATTGCTTTATTGGCTTTCGCTGTTTTGTTGCTTTTTTTCGTGTCTCATCGGAACACGCTGCGGATAGGTTAATTTTAGGCGCGGTATAGAGTCGTAATAATGTACATAGGAGAGCACAAATATTTGTAAGCCGTGTATTTAGGCGATGCAGCAATTTGTCGTGAAAACAGTTTCTCATCCTCGGCCTACAACCGCGAAAAATTGAGTTTGCTCTTGGGTGAAAGAGCCGACATGGTCGAATCCAAGGCAAACAGAGCGCTAATTCTAATTCCTTGTAATCTTTCGATTCTCCGCGCAGTTTCCTCAAGCACAAGCCAAAGAAAATTCATACGTTTGTCCATTTCCCGGGGGGAGATAACCTCGACACACAGGCTCTCGAGACTTCTCGCGCGCGGAAGAAGCCACCTCGGCTGGTTGTTTACGCTGCGCCGGAGGCGGAACCGGCACTGGAGTATATAGTGTCCACTACTACAACAGTGGATAGAGCTCCAGCCGTATAGTCGCCGCTGCGCCACCGCTGCGATATTTATTTAGAAGCGACGACGACGTCCATTCGCGAGGACGCTTCGAGTGCCTCCTGGACAACTCAAATTCTCTGCGCGCTCGCACTTGCCCCGGCCTGTTGACTCTATCCGCGTGACAATTCTGGGGGCTGCGTCCATCAGGCCTCTCTCTCTCTCTCTCTCTCTCTCTCTCTCTCGGTCCTATTTACCTAGGCGCGCGAGCCGCCGGTGTGTCGAGTTTTGTTATACGCACGCATCAGGCTGTTTCGCCTCGCCAAATATCGCCAGAGAAAACATTGGCTAACGTCGTCATCTCCCCGCGGCTGTTTCGCCGTTTTGTTGCGGCGAAATGCACGAAAAATTATTTGACAACTGACAAGCCGGAGAAATGTTGTCAACCTTCAGTCTTATTGTATATACAATATAACGACCGGAGCGGATATCATCAGGTGAGGCATAAGAGCGGCACGATATCAGAAGTAAAAATTCCATTCTCGGTACTCCCAGGCCGGTTTTTTTGAGCAATTAGCGAAGCTCCATATGAGCTGCGGCGCAAAACCGCACTCATTGTCAATCCGCTCTCACGACACGAAGCTCCGCGGCAAGTATCGCTTGCGTGCCTCAATCAACTGCATTCGAACACGCGCGCGATCTCCCTTTTTTACGGCGGACCACCCCGCTATCCCTCTCTCTCTCTCTCTCTCTCTTTCTCTGTAGGTAATAATAACCGCGCGGGCAGGATGATAGCCCGGCGCCGGCGCCGCGTGTGCACACGTAGTGTTCGCGTACGTGCCAGCCATTCCGGGTCCGACCCGCTGCTGCTGCACACGATGACGACGACTCGAAAAAGTCCTCCTTGCGTCTATTTTAATGAAGGACGCGAGGCTCATATTTTAGCGGGGAAGGAGGCTGCAGCATCTGCCATTTGTCACGTCGAATTGCGCGCTACTCTCGGACGAGACGAGCGATTTATGAGAGATGCGAGCTTGTTCCTTCCGCGGCGCGACACCGTATAAACAAATGGCTGACGATTTAGTAGGACCACCGCCGCCATTAACAAGCTGCTTCGCAAGACTCCGTGTATGGTCCTTCTTCTTCGCGCTGACACGGGATGACGGCCGTAATAACTCGTTGGAGGGCCACATGTGTATATATATATTTATATAGGCGAGGACGAGCGATAATATCGACGACGGAGTGATCTCGCAGTGGCGCTCATTTCAATGTTTTGCCACGCGCAAGTTATGAATACCAGAGTATACACCGACTTCTACGTACTTTGCGATAAGAAATAATGGAAACGAGGCGAGGGAACAAAATGTAAAACTTTGGCTGTATACTTATCGCTCGTCGTAAATATATACGACGCTAATAAACCATGAGATTAGTCGAGGCAAAAAAATATAATCTACATATTGGATAAATGAGAACCCCTGTGTGGGGTCCGGGTTTTATAGGTGTTAATACTAAATTAAATCCTAGCCCGGGAAGAGAAGAGGGTGAGCGAAAGAAAGGCGAGGAACCAGCTTGTGCCGCTCGAGAGAAACGAATCGAGACCGAGCGCTAGGCTGAAGGATGTTGTCCGCGGAGAGAAGGAGAAATGCCGTGGACCACGAGAAAATATAAAAATTAACGGCTTCGTATGCCAAATGCGGCGTAACTTATTGTTATTGGACGGGCGAGCGTATAAAGAAGACGAGAATGAGACTTTTTTCGCACGTGTGAATTCTTTCATCGCCCTTATAATTGTATATCGTTAATTTTTCGAGCAGGCCGCTTCTATAGTCAAATGTGTTATGCGCTTTTGTGCAGTGTTTCGCAAGAAATTCTCCCCGTAAATCTGACGCAAGTTCGTTTAATCGTTTTCGCCAAAGGCAATGCTAACTCGTAGCAGGAACATATTTTTCGGGGTTTGTAAAAGAGTTTTAAGAATCTTGAGTGTATCGTGACCAGCAAATATCGCCCTCCCGACTTCCAACAATCGAAGCCCATTACTGCCGAAAACGAATTGAAATGATTCGATTTCCTCGACGGCTACCCACTGTATGCACCCGCGCTACAGTTTTTTTTCACCGACAAAACGCTGCAGTCTGTGGGAAATTTTTAAAAAATCAAGGAAACGAAAAGTAGCACATCAACGCGACGAAGCCGAGGCTCATCTACGGTGAGCTCTGCGGAAGTGACGTCAGCATATCTGTGCCCTTCTCGCGCGAAAACTTTTTAATCGTTTTTTACACTTTTAATTTCATCAGAGCCGCTCGGGCGCGCGAGTAAATCGAAGGCGACTCTCCGAGAGGAGCTCATACTTTGTTTGTATATATAACCTTTTTTCTATATATATATAATGTAGCGAAAGCAGCCGCACAAAGGCGAGAAACAATTGAACGCAAGGCAGCCGATCGATAAAAACACAACCAACGAAGATAGAGCATATATATATATCGCGTCGAAGGCAGCGGCGTCCGGAGAAAAAAGAAAGAGCAGAGCAGGGGAAGGAAGGAGCGCTCCACCTCCGAGCGCGGGCGCGAGTGCGGAATAGAAGCAGAAGAGCCTAAACAAACACGCTCGGCTTTATTGCAGCAGCATCAGCAGCAGCCCGGTGCGGCCCTCGTCCGGCAAAACTTCATCTTTACCTTTATGCTACATCGCCATAGCCGCGGACCAATTGAAAAGCGCAAGCACCAAGATCCACTCGCCTCCTCCTTTCCGCTTCCTCCCACGACTCGCGAGAGCTCTGCGCGCTGCGGTGCGCTCGCTCAAACTATGGCCAAAGCAAAAAAGAAAAAGAAAAAAAGGAGGAAGAGCGCCTGCTTTGCCCGACACGCTCACACACAGACAGACAAAGGATGAGCTTTGATTAATTTGCATCTTTTTTGCTCCGCTCTCGGAGCTTCCTATTGCGGATTACGGTACATGGTCCATCGGAAATCACGGGGAATCGGATATAAATTCTCCGAAAGCAGAATGAAATCCAGTATATAGGAAGTCGCAGGCTCATAATCCCCCCGCAAGTGTCCATCAAACTCGAGCGAAAGCGCTATCTCCGCAAGAGCAACGACAGTGGCTGGGTGTGCGTAGGTAGGTATCCTCGCCGAGAACAATCCAAGAGCTTCGCGCGCAGAATTGATTCCTGATGCTGCTGCAGGCAGCAGGCGGCTTCTCCGGTCATTCTATTAGAGGCGTTATCGCGCGCCGCGCGCGAAACGTCAATCAGCAGCTCTCTAATAGTGCTTCGCTGTACAGAGCCGTCCGGCCAAGATGATTGACGGGGCCGATTAGCCGCTCGCTGCGCCCTGCTTAACTGATCGATTTCGAATTGTTCCGACGGCTGGACGTGTTCTCTCTGTCTCCCCCCCCCCCCCACTCTCTCCGTTGCCGTTGCTACTGCAGCTGATGTGTGTGTGTGTGCATTGTCCGCGGCGTACACGCTGTAAAGCTTTTGGTTTGATGATCGTGCTCTGCTGTTTGTCTTCTGACTAATGAATTTCGGATAGTGGGAGAGCGAGGGACGTTCGGATGATGTCTGATTGCGCGGGAATTCAAGTTACAACCCTTGCATCGGGCTGTGCATCAGGGCTTTGACGGATCATGATGAAGCTTCCCCGATGCCGATGATGAGGTTCGAAAAGCCGCGCGCGTATCCGCAACGGGCGCCAGTACACTTGCTCTCTTCCGGCAGGAATAAACCGCGCGTTTAAAGATTGAAAACTGCAGTTCTCCGATTTTTCTCCGCGGCGCCCTGCGCGAGGAAGCAAAAAGGGCGTAACAGCCTCCGGGGGTATACACAGTGGAAGAAAGAGTAATGAGCTCAAGCAATAATCGGCTCGCGCGCTGCAGACGTTTTTCCGTGCTTCAGCTGTGTGAGCAGCGCCAATATATCCCCGCTAGCGGAGGTAAAACAAAAGGGGCATGCGGATAGGACAAACAGAGAGGAGCGAACGGCGATGTGTCTATCTCAAGGGTAACGGCGGCGGCGGCGGCGGCGGCGGTTAGGACTGCTCGAAATCGGGAAAAAAGAGAAACAACGACGAACAGAGAGTGTCGGATATATATGGGGAGGCTTTTAGTTTCGTTAATGGCTATCTCGCGGAGCGATAAGTGCCGAGATCTGTCTACCTCCGGTTGCTTTACACCTTTCTCTCGCTGCCGCCGTCGCTACTTTTCCTTTTCTCCCCCGCACCGCGAGTCCCAGTCGTACGTGTATACAAACTGTGTAGACGTACCCATGTATACGTGTGTAGGCGTGGGTGTTAATATACGCGGGCGAAAAGATTGTCGCGTGCGGCGGGGACGTTTCGGCTGCTCGTAGCTCTCGTAGTCGTCGCGGCTTTTCGGCTGCTATACGTACATATGTGAGCGAGGCGCTGAAAAATCACACGGCAACGATTTAAGCGCGCGACGAATAAAAGCACCCGAGCTATTTGGGCGCGGACGGACGTTTGTCTTGGGTTTAAAGAGCCTGATGGGACTGGGATCGATTGCAGCGCTTGAATTTATAATTTCCCCTTCGTTCGTTCTATCGCTACGTGGCTAATTACAAAGATGTCGAAAGGCTTTTTTGATTTTACGCCTTTTATTAATATCAGTCAACGCGGTCTCTTTATTACCCGCACATGTCATGAGAATTTTTTCCTTTTTCCAGAAGAAGATACGGGGAAAGATAAGCCAGACAATTTTACGTTCGATAATGAAAGTGCGTCTTCCAGCTTTCCTTGAAACGCTTCTTGGAATGCTAGCGTGCAACTGGACGTTGCACGAAGTCGACCAAGACACGGAAAATATCGGAAACCTATAAGCGATAAGCTGTTAATTGAAAGTCGAGACGGCGCCGCGCTAGACCCTTGGAACTCGGACCGACTCTCCGCGGAGCGGGTTATATTGTGGAAACCCCCCGTATATAAATATAGCGAGAGATAACTCATCTGCTGGCGCTGAGAGTATATATATAACTGTTATACGCGAACGTGTTTTTTATTTTCGAGGAACGAGGCTTGCTCGACTAGTTAACGCGGCTCTTTGTGAACGTAGTTAGCTCATACTGCTACTCGTGCTTACTGTATATATATAGCACATAAACTGGGAAGGAAGAAGTGCAAACACAGTCTAAGTAGTAGGCGCCACACTGGAGTTTGTTTTGGTATATGGATATAACTATATCTCTCGAAAGATTGTAGCTTTTTCCCATCATCCACATCCTTAGGGCAGTTAAAAGTCTAAAGAAGATACTCGAACAAAGAAAGCTGTGCATGCGTTCACGACGAAAATATGCGATTTCGTTACTCGAAACGACGGCAACAAATCAAGCCTCGTGGACTCGCAGCGAAAATCCCGGCACTCTGCCCCGCCATTCCTCATAATTTATATCTCTTGCTCCTCCCAGCCGCCACAATAAGCTCGCCAGTTTTCATCGCGACGTCGCTTTCTCTCTCCCTCTATCTCTCCCGAAATAAAAATTCTCCGCGACAAATTTTTCATAGCCGCATTATACATATATGCGCACGTCTATATTTACATACAAGTCCGGTATATAGCGCGCGTGCCTCGCGTCAGGGGCCACTAATGAGCGTCGCCGTCGTCGTCGTCGTCGTCGTCGCGTGCTTATGACGGATGGCTACAGCGATATCTCGACGGCTCGGGCCGCCTGATTTCTCGTTTTGATGAAGCTGCGCCGGCGGTTGCTCTCTTTCTGCGTCTTGTTCTCGCGGCTGCGATTCGTTTTGGCGCAGTGGAGGAAGCGAGGGTTGGGAAAGACGGATCGGTCTGCTGCGCGGAATACGGGTTTCGGAGGCGAGCTCCTCTGTATACTGTCGTGCGTCATATTTTGCTATTTTGCTCGCATACACGTGTTTCTTATACTTGCTGTGCGTCATTCGCGTACGCACCGCGTATATCGAAGCAACGTTAATTGATACTGCGATGAGTAATTCGAAAGATAGACAAAATCTTCTGATCCGCATCGGAAGAGAATTGCAGTCGCTCGTAGCAAGTGTACATATAAGAGAGTAAACCCCGCCCGCGCGTCCGAGCTCGTAAACATCGTCGGCTGCGAGAGAAGCAGCTATAGCGCAGTGTAGGAAAAATGCAAGAAAATGCAATTTCATAAGTGCACGCGGCCGTGCTTGGCTTATATATATAGGTATAGGTAGCCAGCCATGCAGTTGTTTATATACACGTACATAACGTCGAGTATAGTAGAGCACTGCAGCAGCTGCCAGGGATTAGATAGCGAGCGGCGGCGGGGTATTGACCAGTCCTGCAGCCGCGCCTAGACATAAACCACAGAGAATCGCGCGCGCATGCGGTGCTCTCTCGCTCTGTCTGTGTGTGTATATGTATAAACATATAGGTATGCGAGAGACAGACCAGAGAGTGAGCGAGCGAGCCCTGTGCCCCGAGCGCGCATATACGTCAATAGCGTGTAATTCCGCGCTCGAATCGCCGCCGCTGCCCGTCCATATATGTATATATAGCAAGTGCCTCGGCCGTGGTATCATAGCGAGTAGCGCACTCTCTCTCTCTCTCTCTCTCTCTCTCTCTCTCTCTCTCTCTCTCTCTCTCTCGCTATCTCCATCGCAATAGGGCGTTCGCGGTGCGCATGCATAGTCACGTCTCTTCGCGCGCGTGTGTGTGTGTGTGTGTGCGCGCGCGCGCCTATATGAAGGGAGAGCTAGCTGGGTCGGTCGGTTGGTTTACCAGCGGGCTGCGCTGTTATATTCGCCGAGTCCCTGTATGTGTGCGCCTGTACAGGATGCCAGACTGGAGCTGCAGCAGCAGGATTACCGCTGATTGGTCCGGCGTCGGCGTGATTAGAGATGTTATCAGGGCACAAGCGGACCAAATGCTCCCTCTCTCTCTCTCTCTCTCTCTCTGCGCAGTACACAGTCCTTTTGCGGACGAGAAGGATATACACGCGTGAGCCTGTGTGTATGTGTGCGGACGGACCAGCTCGCCGTTTGTCGCTCGCGCAAGTGTCAATGTTTCGCGACGGGAGTCGCGTTTTCATTAACAAAACAGCTGCAGAGGACCTATATAGGTGATCGCAAGCCACTGCTGGATTGACGGACATTTTACCCGCAGCCCCTTTATTTCCCACCAAAAATGCGTATGTCAGCGCGCTTTTTGCTGTCCGAGCGATAAAATCCCGCAAAAAAATATATCCGCCACTCGATCACACACATTGTAACCCCCGAAATTCGCGGCCAATCGAAAGCCAGGGAGGCGCGCGTCAGGTGTCCTCGAGCAGAGTTCTCTCTGTCCGGTGTCAGTCTCCTTATCGACGAGGCGCGCATATGAGCTCAAGGGCCGATGGACTAGAGCGCGGATTCCGACTGCCCACTGACCATCCTCCGCATCGGCGTCTATCGCGTTAGCCCGGCCCTCCTGCACAAAGGCCAACATCTGGCGGCCACTACTGAGTTCGACGATGCAACGCTCGAGCACTGCTTTGCCGCGGTTCGGCTTGTATCTTTGATTAGCTCAGTTTTTCAATTCGTCATTTTATCGTCGGAAGAAAAGAGAGAGATGAAAATAATGAATCTGTAATGGTCCGACGGCACTCGACGCATTTCAATTATGTAGCGCACGGGCACTCGAAAGGATCGATATATATATATATATAGATAAAATTTTGGACTATTGCAAAGGGGCACCGGGCGTTCGGTCAAGGGAGACAGCGCTCTCCCGTCACGCTTCACAGCCATTGCCTCCTCGAGAGTCAGCACCAGCGGCGATCTCTGGCCAGATGAAAGAACGCGATGAATCTCGACGGAGCATTATAATAATTAAAATGGCTCGCATCTCCGGCATCTCGAGTGCGATTCGCATATTGCCAGCTGGGAGAGGGGAGTGTTGTTTTTATAACGGCGATTTGTATGGTCGGTGCGCGGCTCTTACGGAGGCGTACGAGCGTGACGAGCGTTTGATGAGAGATGGGCGATGGAGAAGCCGGCGCGAGAGATTTGCCGGATTATCCGACGCTGATATCGAATCAAAGAGCTTCTTTCAGATTACTCGTCTCTTGGGTGTGTCTATATTATATATCTGTACTAACTATTTAACCGAATGATTTCTATTTTCGCAATAAATTATTTCGCGATTCCAATGCAATCTGCGCACATACACTATAGACACGCTATACGCAGCACTCCTCGCTTTGGTCATTTTCAATCACGGCGACGGGACCGACTACGAGCTTCCCTCTTTCGCGCGAATTTTCGTCAAAGTAGTAGAGCAGCAGCCCTCTCTCATTTCCAGCAGCTGTGCGGCTATACAACATCGTCGTCGTCGTCGTCGTCGTCGTCGTCGTCCGTCTCTCCGACTCGTGAATAATTGATTCGCGCACTTGAGGCGCGCGCGCACACATGTATACATACGAGAAAGAGAGAGATGGAACGCGGTCTGGGTAATCACTGCTTCTCGCTGCTTCTTTTCGCCTCTTCGTCCGTCTCCGCACTATATGCCGAGTCGTCCTATCTCTCTCTTCACTGGCAAATCCTGTTACCGGACATCGTTTCGCTGCATATTTTATGAACGTATTTCCGACGGGAAACGCAGCCGCCGGATTCACGTGTACGTGTGTACTTAGCAAGAGAGAGAGAGAGAGACAGACAGAGGGACAAGTTCAAAGCCTAGAGGAGAGAGTGAGTCTGGATGAGCATCGGGGATGGCTATTCAATATGCGAGAGCCATGTGCAGCGTATGATATCTTTTTTACGACGCTCGCTTGGGAGTCTGCGGAGAAATAGAATTACCTGAACTTTTTTCGGAGTTGCGCATGAGTCAAGCTCGCGACGTGTCCATAGAAAAAAATCCTCGCCGCACAATTCGCCCATCTCCGAAAAATCTCTTCTCCCCCATGGATAGACTCGGCTTTGACGAGCACAATGCGCGCGCGCGACACCATTTCATCCGGCTCTTTTATCGCGCGCCCCGTGTTTACAGCGTTATGTCCGAATTGATTTGTCAAGAGCGCGCAGGGGTAAAAGTGTCGGGGTCCTCGAGCACAACAAGATGGTCCATCGCTGCAGGACTTGAAAATCGGGCAGCCCAGCCAGCGGCTCTGTCTCTCCCTCTGTGTCCCCGGGGATCAACGTATACAGAAGAATATAGCAGTGGCCGCGGAGAGAACATGTGCGGGCGCGCAATCATCGTCATCCCGATCAGCAGCATATACGCCGCCGGTATTTCTAGTCGGCTCTGGCTTATTCAGAGCTTGATTTTGCGCCGACGGAAACACCTAATCACCGGCCAGCCCCCGACGATTGTTTTACGCTTGTCGTTGTTTTTTGACTTTTTCGGGGCCCGATCGTCAGTATGGCAGCGTCGATGAGCTGGACGCCGCTGCAGTCTGCCTGTCGCTTTTTTTTGTTTTTTGTTGTCCACCCCTTTATGCGAGGACTCGTTTTTTTGTGCGCGAACGGACGGTTTTTTCGCAGTGGATCTCGCTCCGCTGGCAATCAAAGGATGGGAGAGGACTTTTGAATGATCGCTTTATTTTTGCGCTGATTGGAAAAAGGGAGAGTCGTTGGGTGGTGGGTGACGTCGCTCGTGAATAAGGCAAGCTAGATGGACCTCGTATCTGAAAGCGCGGTATAAATAAATGATTATTCCTTTGTAAATAGAAGTCTTTTAGTGGCCGGGATTGCCGACTATAATCCCGTGCTCGATTCCGCTTCCCTATAATCTACTGCGAGCCGTCGAAATCCCTTCATTGTTCTCTCTATTGAAGCTGCGAAGAGCTGTTCTTTTTGTCGGGCGAAAATGATTTACTCGCTTGGTGCAGAGCTTGGTCGATAGCACACATAATTGGGTCTTATTGGGTTATTGAAAAAATATACTGGAGCCGAAAATTGTGTCGTTTTATATAGTTATATATAGTTATATACCGACGAGTGGCGGCACGGAATTTCCGAAATAAATGCACCCTCGCATCTGAAATTCTCTCCCTCGAAATCCCGTCGCGCTCGGACAAAACTCTCGGAGAATCGACGCGTTACGCACTCGAGGCCAATCCTCAATTCCTCATCGGCGTCCGAGCAGCGCGCGTGTAAGGAGCATCTGGCCTTTTCCCGGAACCTCCCACGATCCGAGGGGGAAGGCAGTCCCTATATATATGCCGATGTATATAGGTACATATACTCCCCCGCGCCGGTCAGCAGCAGTTCTAATGACGTATGCAACGCGTGCGGGGGTCAATCGCTCGTTTAGCCCCGCGTCTACATCACGCGCTCTCTTCGCTTGCTCGCTCGCGCGCGCAGAGTCCGGGCCTTAATAACGCAATTAACGTTATTGCCGCTCGCCTGGAGTTTAGAGCGTAGGTGACACTGCGGAACCGGACGGACAGTCAGAATCCGGTGATGCATGGGCGTCTCGCTTGATCTATCGTTATTGCCGCTCTGGACTTTGTATTGGGCTCGGCGGGACTGCTTTCGAATGTCTGATTTAACGGCGATCGTTGCGCGCGGGTACTGCTGAGATCAGATGACGTTTTCATTCGACGCGCATGTGTTATTCGGTTCTATATATAATATACTCGTATATTTATATATGTATGTATCCGTGTGCATGTGTGTATGTATAGCTATATATATCGTATGAAGTTTGCGCGCATCTGAGATGCCCCGAATCGGCGAAGCAGGAGCCGCCGCCGAGCGCATATAAACGGCTTAATATATAATAATTTCTAGATCAGTCGATCGCGGCACGGCTTTTCGCGGAATAGCCGCCTCAAGAGATCATGTATATAGAATCGGGTTCGTAGAATCGCAACGGCGAGATGTGAGGGAGCATATTATAGTCGTGCGCGAGAATCGGAGCGCTCGCTCCGGCTGCGCACGTGCTTTTAATAATTGATAAATCTGCGCTCTCGGTATATATATGAGAAACTCTGGGCGCATATAATCGCCTCCTTCTTATATGATGACGACGTTTTTATTCCGCGAAACAATGTTCCCTCGTGCATATCATACACGCGTATATATGTGTAGAAACACGATTTTCAAGGGAATTCAATTCGTGGAAATTCCGCTTCGCACCGGAGAATAACGGCGCAGCGAGGGAGCTCCGATAAAAAAGTTCTCGACAAAGCGGTCTTGAAAGTAAATTTTGACGAGCCCGCGGGGTAAAATAAATGCGCGGCCGTTATAAGGGCGTCAGCAGAACAGCGGCCGCGCGGAAAAACGCCGGCCGACCGCAGAAGGATCGCCGCACCGCAGGAGAAATTGCGGCAGACCAAGCGAACTTTGAGTCTCGGAAAAACAGAGCAGACGACGCGAGCGCGCAGGACACGGCGCGGGTGGCCCTCTCGAAATCGAAATTCCCGAATTCGAGACTCTCGTCCGCGCACAAAGGCAGCAGCTGCTCTCGGATGACTCTCTAACCCTTTTTACCACGGCTGCACGTGAAATCCTCGCTCTCTGCCTTTTGCCTGCGCGCGCTGCAGCGACTCCGGGCTAATCGCTTTTAATAGTGGCGCGTATTACGTATGGCTCGGGCCAAAGTTAAAATCGGATGTATGCGGGGGCGGCAGCAGTCGGTTTAATCCCCTTTGCCGAGGTTTCAGACATGAAATGAGATTTTGCCGCCACCTAGGAAAACACGTGGCGCTGCGACTCGAAGTCGCTTCGCGACTATGTACCGGTGCGCTCGGATTTGGTCGCTAATTTCGTAAAAAAGTTACTAGAGACTGCTGCATAGACATAGAGAGAGTAATGTTTGTTTGATTAATGAGGTTCTTTGGGATTTCGTCCTTTTCCTCTAATCCCGCGTGCTTTTGTTTTCGAATTGGCTCTCGGCTGCTGCAGAGTTTAAAAATTGGATATATGAGCAAACGGTCGAAATTCATAAATAGAGCAGTGGAAGCGAGCACGGTGCAAAAGAGCAGAGAGGAAAATTCCGATTTCAGCGAGCGAGCGAGAGAGAGGGAGAAAGAGAGAAAGATTCGTATCATCGCATCGCGAAAGAGCGAGGGGCAGCAGCATAGCAGCTCGGTAAACCCTATCGAGGTTCTCTCTCTCTCTCTCTCTCTCTCTCTCTCTGCGAAGGCTTTTCTCGACGCCATTAAAGCACTTTGCTGTACTTAAGTAGAGGAGCGAGCGAGACCGAGCGAGAGAAACCTCCTTTTATACATATGTGGAAAACGAGAGAGAGAGAGAGCGAGGAGAGAAAGCTAGCAAGGGGTAGATTTAGGGGTGAAAGAGAAGGAGAGAACTCGCGCGGCCATTAGAGGCGAGCCCAGCGCAAAGCCGTCTACAACACGATTCATACATTTTCCCGGTGGATGAAAAAACAGCTTCTCCGGGCTGGCCGCACTCCTCCACCTCCTCCTCCACCTCCTCCCCCCGAGGTCCGAGGCTAAGTCCGCTCGACTGTGTGTTTGTATGTGTGTGCGTGTGTGTGTGTGTGTGTGTGTGTGTACTTACCGGGAGCGTTAAGACCCACGGAAAATATGGAAACTCTTCCCCCCTGCGGCTCTGTCCCTACAGAGGTCCCTACTCTGTCCGGCTTCCCGGGCTCCTGAGGAATTTTACATATACCTACGAACGTGTGCGCATAGCGGCTGCGGCAAACTCGACTCGACCCTTAGCTCGTGCATGCAGCACAAGGAAAAGACGGCTTTTTGCCGGCCTTTTTTGCGCGAGCTTGCTGCCGACGGCGGATGCATGGAACGCGCATGCAAAGATGTGCGCGGGGCGGTTTTCTATTCAGATTTCACGTGAATGCAGCAACCCGACGCTACAGCCCCGATGCCTGTTTTTGAATAATTTTCCTGCTTTTCTTTACCTGCGAAAGCGGGGAGGCGCGAGAAACTTACAATTACGGCGCACTATACTCTTGTAATTCCAGGCTATAATAAACTTGGTCTCATACTCGGCGTATCTCACCTAACGATTTCTCCCTCTCCGCTTCGCGTCGTTCTCTCGGCTCTGCGCTGCAGAAGAAAAAGAGCTCGAAATCCGAGAGGAGCTGACTGCGGAGGGACACGGGGAGGGAAGGTCCGAGAGTGTGAGAAATCGACGAGTGCGATCGCGAGGCTCTTTCTGTCTTTCGTCTCTCTTGCTCTTGGCTAAAACGAAATCGCAGACGCGCGAGCGGCCCGTTTCGTGTGCGCATGCTGCAGGATGATGAAGCTGGATAAGCCTCTCGTGTGGGAGTCGCACTGCGGGCCGGGAGAAGCGAGGCACTACAATTCCGCGTTGCTGTTTCTTCGGTGTCTCTAGTATATATGTATGTATATACTGATGAAAACTCGCTTCGATTCGTTATTATCCGACGATGATTAAGTTCAATCGATATACACAGTATACATACGTATACACCCTCCCGCGTTTCGTGCAGAAAGCATGGCTCGAAGACGCAGAAGAACCGAGGCTCCGGCGCTGCTGCCTCCTAATTAAACATCCAGCTCGTTCTCGAATCCCCGAGTCTGCTGCTACTGCGGCCCGTCGATGTTCCGATATTAGTTTCTCCTCCTCCTTCCGCTTCTGGAGTCCCGAGCAGAGCAGCTCTCTTCTTTTTTATGCGCCAGCTCGCTCGCCTCTCTCTCTCTCTCTCTCTCTCTCTCTCTCTCTCTCTCTCTCTCTCTCTTGTCCATATTCTCGCTCCGATTTTCATCTCGTTTTTCGCTCTCTCCCTCTCGTGTCTTTTCTTATGCTGCCTCTTGCCGGTCTCTCGTTGTCTCTTTTTGCAGCGGGATCGGGGATTTCTTCGCTGCTTTCGTTCGGTCTCCTTTTTTCTTCTCTCTCTCCAGTTGGCCGCTTCGTTGCCGCTGTCTTGTTTCGATTGTGCAGTGCACTACTGGCCTGGGTTATATAGCGCGGCGGAATCGGATTCCTTAGCGACTAATTTATCTGGCAAGCCGGGGGCCGAGCCGAGCTCCATGCGCATTTAACGAATAAGGTTTTCTGATTAAATTTTCACTCAAACGAATTTAAGAGTAGCGGCCTGAAAATTCAGAAAGCCGAAAGTCAGATTTTTTGATAAAAGGCAAAAGCTCGTGTGCAGTGTTTTTGCAGAGCGGCGGCGACGGTGGCGGGCGACGTTAGACTGCGCCCACATGTTACATGGCTAATTAGCGGTCGACTGCAGCACAGCAGGAGCAAAGGGAATCGAAAAATCCACAGCCGCGCGCGCGCGCGAGCTGGCGAGAAAAGATCTGGAGGGGAAAATAAAGCGAGCAAGAGGAAGAGAAAATCGACATGGGCATATTAATGGCGCGCAGCGGGGCAATGGGTAAGAGGCTCTCGCGTGTGGAGTGCGTGTCGTACATCGCGCGCGTGTCCGCCTCCTCTCTCTCTCTCTCTCTCTCTCTCTCTCTCTCTCTCTCTCTCACCCGGATCCTCGTGGCGGAGAAGGCATATCGCGCGCGCACCACACGGCGGCCAGCATCTCAAACACGATCTCGTATTCCGGGCCGCGCGCGCGAGCTGGCAGCAGCTAGCGAGAGAATAGTCATTAACTAAATAACGCGCGGCGGCTGTTCGTGCAGCTCCGTCGCCGCCGCCGCCATCCCCCGGCCGTCCAATGAGCGAATCACCTCCACCTTCGGCGCGCCGAGCCCTCCGCGAACCAGCGTTGAATACCTTATCACGCTCGAGCGGGGGAGAAAGGATTTGCTCCTGCCGCCTGTGCAGTATCCCACTCTCCCTCGCTTTTGCCTGCCTCTGCAGCTCTTTTTAGTCGCTGCTCTGCTTCCTTGCAGCCGCCTTGAGACTCGGGATGATAGTGTGCGCTGATAAAATGCCACGAGACAAGCTGCGCTTTTCGCCGCTCTCCCGCGATTACCTCGCGTCGAGCTATAGCTCTCTCTCCCTCTCTCTCTCTCTGTCTCGCTAGGTCGCGCTTGTTACACATATAGCGACGAGTGATCTTCTTTCGCATCGCACCTCCGCCGAGCCGAGCGAGTCTAAGGGTATAGGTCACGTACCGTTGATTTCCGCGGAAGTAAAACCGCGCGCGAGACCATCACCATAAGCCATGCGACGACGAGTCACGGTCGGCAGTTATTCCGTAATACATCTGCAGCGACAATAAACACGTGCAGGTATTATCTCTCGCCTCCATTTGCGTCCTCGCGCGTAAAAGCACAGGATGAATGACGCCACGGCGTTATATATACTCTGCGATTTTCGCTTCGGGGCTAGCCCCGCGGTTTACACGAAAATCGTGCGAAGTGGCGCTACTTTTGCGAAATTACCGCGGCGTCCGTCTTATATGACTGGGCGCATACGTGCGCGAGATTTCAAAAGTTGAACTTTCACGTGACGCGCTATCTATATTTTCACGAGAGCACGCTGGCGCGCAGCGGCGACGAGCCAATAAACGCAAATGCGCTCGTTACAGCGAAGCCTCTTCATTTCGGTACAGCAGCAGCGTCAGCGGCACTTTTTCCTTATTTTTCACGCGCAGCTCGCACTTCTTGCGGCTGCGTCGGCCCTTTGCGATGGTAATTGGCGTGTTTATGGTCCAGGGCCTTTGAAGTGGCGCAACATCTGCATTAATGCAAAAGGCCAGCTTTTCCGCGGGGTTACGCGCAGTCGCGCACTGCACGATTGCGTTGCTCGGGTAGGATGAGAACCCGTAGGCCTATCCCTTGACACGACCGACAATTAGTCAGCCGCCGCGCTGATGTCGCTTCTGGTCGTGCGAACCGCCGAAACTTGACGAAAATACTCTGTCTCTCTCTCGGGCGCACTTGTAAATTGAGACGATTCGTAAAAATTAATTCAGTCTCGCTCGTCGAGCTTTGATCTGCAATTACGGCCCGCGACGAGAATGAAATTCATACGGGGCGAGTTGGCCGACGACCAATATCGCGGGAAAGATGAGCGAGTGCGCGGCGGAGCTTAATAGCTCGTTCAGCCCGCGCAAAAGCGCTCGTTAATAATCGTGGGGACACTGCGCTGGGAGACAGGCATATTATATTCGCGGACGACGGCTCGAGCTTTGTTACGCTTATACCGTGCGGTTATTAATAGAGGAAAATGAGAAAGGGAAGATGACGACTATGAGAGCTCGTCTGGCCGGTGTTGGATGGCTGGTTGACAAGTGTATCGCTGCGGCGGCGACGGCGGCGGCCGAGAGTGCGTTGTATGCGTTATGTAAACGTGTCCCCCAATGTGAATTACGATTCCTCGCGCGATTTATCGCTCCGTGTACGCTTGCATAGTTGCGACGATGAGATAACGAAAACTAAACGCACATTTTGGATATAATATATAACTGGGTTGCGGAGTAATTATAGAACTGAAAGTCGAGCCTATTTTTGCAGCCGAGCTCTAATTGTTTTCGCTCTTCTGGTGCAGCTCTCCAGCTTGGAAGCCCCCGCGCATTATTGTAGGTTATCAGCCGTCCCTCTCCTTCGTACTGCGCTCTATCCGGCTGCAGAGCGAAAACGAGTAATTTTCATGTTAAAGCTGTACCGGAGCGCAGTCATGCGAACTTTCGAGATGAGTCGGCACATTTCGATGCCCTCTCCCTATCGCTCTTGCAGCAGCTATCCTCGAGAGAGAGAGAGAGAGAGAGAGAGAGAGAGAGAGAGAGAGAGAGAGAGAGAGAGAGAGAGAGAGAGAGAGAGAGAGAGAGAGAGAGAGAGAGAGAGAGAGAGGAAGGGAGAGTACGAACAGGAAGGTCGAAGGTCACTTGACGGCAGCGAGAGGAGCTATCGCAATTGACTGTATTCTCGTAACGAATCTCCGCAACTGCGATTAAGCAGTTTAAATCGTTCGGATCGTTCGAAAAATTGCTCTCTGCATTATATAGTAGCCATCATCATTTCATAGGGTAATGTAACAGCTTCGTCTCTGCTGTGCACAGTTCGACGATATAAATACTCTAAAAACAAAAGGGGCGCGCGACAAAGCGAAACAATCCTTATCCAGAGCTAAACTTGTCGAATAACCGCCGGTCCGTGTCCAACTCGTATAATTATTTTCGAAACATCTCACTCGCTCCCTTAGAGGAATGAATTTGCGTTGCGTAAATTACGTCGTAAATTTCGGGCTATCTAACGCGAGCCGTGGTGGTGCACACAGCGCCCGAGATTCGACAATAAACTTTCTGTCCGCGCGAGACTAGTATAGAAAGTCGAGACGAAAAGAGAGAGAGGGAGAGAGCTAAAAAGGTGAATAACAACGCGTATAAGCATCGTCATAAAAAAGAGAGCCTCGCAGTTTGAAGGCGCAAAGCGGCAGTGTATATCATAGTAGTGTATATAACCTGCACACTTTAGAGCCGTTGAAAATGCGACGCAAATGAGACAATTTCACGGCGGATAATCTATGGCTGCTCACGGAGCTCGCGGCCAGCACATGCAAATACGCACGATTTTTCGCGTCTCCAGTTCGGCGCACGAATTACGAACGTTGCATAAGGTACGATCGGACTTCACGGGAACTAAATTGCTTATGTCATTTTACATACGGAGCGTATTCCGTTATTGTTTGAAGAATCGCCTATAAAATAGGTAAATATATATATTTTTCTTTTTCTTCAAAGTTTTTAAACGTTTTCATGGCTGAATATTTTTTGGGGATCTTCATTGTGGGATAATTAATCCACACATCCAAACAACTCTAGTTAACACTACTGTCTCAATGCCGAGTTATTATAATCTTCCATTAAAAGTGGTCTATATTAAAAGAGCGATTTTTCTTCGACGAACAAGTGGTAAAGGTCGAACAAAGTAAGACAATAGCCCCACGGAGCACTTTATTCTCGACGTTGTTTTGATAAAATCGTGTATCGCGTTACGCGTGTATATACGAGCGTGCAAGCGGAACATAGCTGAGGAGAGGGGAGGACGCGCTCTCGTGTCGTCGTCCGCGCCTGCAGTATATATATATACAGCTCGAACAAAAAAGAAAGCTAGCGCACGAGCACCTGTGGGCGCAGATCGTTCGCCTTTTCTCCGATTGCTAGCCAGCTTCGAGCCAAACGATTCTTTTTTTACTCTACCTCGCCGTGCACTGCCCCTTTGTCAGTCTCTGGGTTTGTCAACAAACGTTTTTATATCGAGGCCTGAAAGTCGATATTGTTGCCCGTAAAAAGTATCGAAACTTGTCGCAAACTCATATGCAGAGAAAAACAGCTTGTCCGCTATGAATAGCAGCTCATATAGCGCCGGAATGCGTCAGTCGAATATCTTAATACGTCACTTCCCCCCTCTCGCAGCTGAAGAATACTTGCAAGGCATTGTCGTACGCTTGTCGTCGCGCGGTCAATGAGTTTTTTGCACAAGCACCTTTCGAAATTGCGCCCAAGAAGAAGCTCATCTCTCGTTCGAGATTTATAAAAAAAACAGACGTTAGGTGTCGTGGGACACTCGATAAGAGCGAAGCTCTTGAGTATTTAAATGTTTATTTTTTAGTGATTTTGGAAACGTAAAATTGATGAAAGAATACGCCTTATTTTAGAAGGCCTTATTTTTAATATATGCAAAAAAATTATACAATTATATATATGGATGATTCTTTGTGAGGTGGACCGGTAAACATTTCATGCTCTATATATAAAGTGTTTCCGATGCACCTGGATTTTTAAAATGATCTATGCCGAAATGGTAGAGAAGCTAAGTTAATTAAATCTATTTTTATCTCAAGGAGGCCAAATTACAAAAAATCTCAAATCACACAAACTGCATGGACACCAAGGGTATGCGGGGGGGATCAGAGGACCAACGTCTTTTAAAATAAGACAGACACACACACACACTTGTCATAGAATTTGACTTTATTCTTTTAGTCCCGTAAAGGGCTTTTTTTAGAACTTCAAGACTTAGATGCATCTTTTTTTCGCGCGTGTCCGGGGAATGACGGAGCACAGAGGGAGAGAGACCGCACTTCAACTCGGCTGAATCCGGCTGCTGCCGCTGCACGCGCATTGTTTCTGACTGCTAATTTTAGCAAGCCCTGTCGCGCTTTTGTCTACCCTCTCGACTCATCCGCTCTCCCTCTCTCGGTCTCTATCAATCACTCTACTCCTTTTTTCGCTCGACTCTAGCGCATATATAGATGTATGTGTGTGTGTGTGCGTGCATAGCCCCGCTCTCCGCGCGCTTGCTCATCGGATCATAGCGTTCCAGTATGTCGGGAATACCTTTGTAGCACGTAGCGGTGACTTTCTCCTTTTTATCGGTGCTTTTCGCTCCTCGTATTTTTCACCGTCGGCGACAACACGACGACGCGCGGTTTATTTATTTTCGGCGGTCGAACGAGCGGCGCTGCCGCTATTTCGGATGCACGCGATGCGATCGGTAAATTTTCTGATAGTGACGCGGCAAGCTCTTAACATTCTCTCGCGCGTTACCTGATTTTCGGCGACGATGGCGTCTGCATCACCAAAACAAGTCGCGACTTTTACTGCTGTTTTTGCGTATTTTTCGCGCAGAGCCGTCCGCTTCGCTCGATGGATTTTCAATCTCCATTGCACTGTTGTCGCCAAGTATATACAGCTCGTTTCTGCGGATAAACTCGTTCTTGGTATATGCACATATACTGTGCGACTCAAGGCCGCGCAAAGCGAAACAACGCGTATAAAATATGTACTCGCGGAGATTAGATTGCGCGAGCTGAAACTACTGCGCGCGACATCGTAAAGCGATTGTGTGTTGGAAAAAATGGCTGAACGCGCATAATTTCAAAGGCGGCCTATCCTAACAAGGACCATTTAGATAAGCGCCCAAGACCCCGGCACAGCGGTAATAAGAACTTATGTTAAGTAATTCGAGCACTGTGTCTCGCTCTCGGACTTTTTTTGCCAGCATTCCCTTCGCAGATTGAGCGCACATCAGAAATATCAGTCCTAATCTGTTTATCGAAGAATTTTCGTAAGAATCATTGACGTTATATTTATATATTTTTTTAGTGACAAAATAGGCCTTAACAGCTACAGATGGGTGTAAATCAGCCCTCAAAATTAAGTTTGAATAACATTGCGGTCACTCGGAGGCTAGGATGCCCCCTTGTAAGTAATTAAAAATATTTGTGGATGAAAATAAATGATCAAGTATAGCGGCCTCGATATCGTGTTGGAGGATTTATTTTTGCTTCGAGCTATGGCGCGCAATTTAGAAATGAAGAAAAGAGAGGGCAGTCCAGATCGTATATACACCGGGGGAAAGAGAAAGCGAGACGGCTAATTGAAGTATTCCTTATCTAAAAAGTGGCGATCCCGCAGAAAGAGAGAAGAGCCGGAAGAAAAGACTGGCGGAGCATCATCAGTACTGCAGCGGCGGCAGCAGCATCAGCTTTGATCCGTTAAGGTCTGGCCGGGCGTGATTGCGCGTCGGGCTCTCTTGTCTTCTCTTATAATTGATATTGGCTTCCGTCAGTTGCCTCGCGCGCTGCAAAGTCCGGAGGAGAGGGAGCCAGATAGAGAGCAAAAAGAGCAGACGAGGCGGACGTAACAACTCTGGCAGCGGAGCGGGGGAAAAGGGATGAAGCCCGCCGCTCTAATCCGGAATGGCCTCGTCTTCGAGAATAGTTGGTAATCCTCAAGGATAGTTGGAGATCAGCGAGTTCGCTTATACACATCGCGAGCGCGAGGCCCCACTATATGTGCGCTCGCGCGAGACTCGGACTTTCCTCCGCTAGAAATTCAAGTTTAGCCTCTACGTGTATCTCTGCAGCTCTGCAGCTCCCTGCCGCTGTTTCTGCTCTCTGGCCGGAATCGAAGGTTATACGTTGAATTTCCGAGTCCTGCGGCGGCAGCGGCAGCGGATTTGTCCTCGCGCGTATAGCGCCTAAGCTAAGGAGTTAGAGGAGCCTCGGAGTAGCTCGCTCGAGGAGAGCAAGTCTCGCTGCCGCTGCAGCTCGACGAGTGTAGTATCCAGAGCCCGGATCGCTCCGAATAATCCTCCAACTTGCAAAGTTATTCGACTGGATAATATATATGGTCGCGGCTCTTGCGGACGGACACGTTCGAGTGCGAAGTGTACTTGCGGAGGATTCGATGCTGCTGCTGCTACTGTATACTTCTGCGATGTACTGGCCGATCTATGGCGCAGCGACTGCCTTGGTATTATCGGATTTTCGAGTTGCAGCTCCGCGGAGCGAATGATAAAAGTGCCGGTTGAAAATTAATGTTCGGAGGATATTGATTAATCCGAGGGAATGAACGGTAAATCCTATATATAAGGTGATAAATTATTGCCTCGGTTAATATTGAGCGCGGAGCAGAGACAACAACGTCGTCGTATAACTCTGGCAATTTTTCAAATGAAAATCCGCGGGAATAATTATTAATCACCCGAATGAATAAAGAAGAAAAGCCGTATAAATATCTTGCTCGGCTGCATTAAACATGAAAGCTCGGCGATGCGCTTGGAAATTAGTTCCCTCGGAAACTCTATATAAGAGCCCAGCAACTCGCGGCGAAGCCCCATAACTCAGGCGTCCGCGTGACTGCTAGAGCTGCTGCTGCTGCTGCTGCCTTTCGATTTTCCCGCTGCTTGACCGTGCTTTATACGCCCAGCGTTCGCTACACTCTCGCCCTTATAACCCCATGGATTCTCATATGCACTTAGTTTTCATTGCCGCGCTCGAGCCGACGACGCCCATGTAATATAATATATCTGTGGCTCCCCACGGTACTACATTCCATTTCACAGCCGAGGCTGGCGAGTGGCTGGATTTTTTCCCGTCTACAGCCTCGCCGGCTAAACTTTCGTGATTATGCTTTATCTTCATCAAAACGTATATATTCATTTTATCTGCAACGAACAGTTAAAAGAATCAATTTCAACTGATGCAAATTGTAAAATTAACGAGGGCTGTAGATCAACAATCGAAAGCGATGGTAATCACCGGAACTTGAAAAAAAAAATCGAAAACAGAGAAAAAATAACCGCTCGACAGCTCATTCAAGCTCTTGGGGCCCGAGCAAGGGAGGAATCGAGCGATTATTTCGAAGCGTACAATTTCGTGGCTATACCGGCAATTATCGTCCAGCGATGCCCGCCGCAGTCGCGTAAATCTCCGAATTAGCGGGCTTAAGTGGGAATTTGCATGCATTGCCGGGCACATATGCGGGATATCTTGTGCCGCCGCCGAGTGCAATATGGCGCTGCCGCGCCGTATATACATATATCTCGCGCGCGAGAGCGAGAGCGAGAGAGATTCTATCGCGATGGCAATAACGGAGCCGGGCAGCGCCGCCGGCACAGGTGTCGGCCGCCGCCGCGTTGTTACACAGTCATGCTAGAGTAGCAGCGCGAGCACACCTCGCGCCGGCGCGAATATTCCAGCGGCGGCAGTTCGCGCCTGCGCATAGGGACGAGTAGCCTTCTCTCCTGTTATGCGGCCCGGGTCTAGCTAGTTGCCCGATTTGGAGATGCGCGACGACCTCGCTCCGCCGATGTTTGGACTGTTGTTAGAATCCAGACTGTTGGCTCGTTTTCGGCCTTTTTTCGCAGCTTTGTTTCCCCCAAATTTCAGATCTTGTCGCGGCTTCGGAAGAACGAATTCGGCCAATGGCTGAATCCGAGCCGCGCCGCGGCTCTGCGTTGTTTCGGATTTTTATACGTAATTGAATTATGCTCCAGTAGCCTTTCACGAGATTTATACAGGTTTTTACGGCATGACGAAAGTGTTATGCAGTGACGAAGCTGTTTTTCCTCTGCGAGCAGGTCGTTACGTAATGTAGCGATAGAGTCGTTATCTTTATCTACTGTAGGTATCTACGCGATCGCGTAAGCATAATGCGCATCTGGTCGACTGATTATTTTCGTTGAAAAGAATAAATAACAAATGCTCGCAAATTAAAGGAGGATCGGAGGTGATCTCCTAATCAATAAAACAGCACATGCTTCAGATTTCCAGTCCATATAAGATTTAATCAAGTCCGTCGCACTCAGCGTCGGCCTCCCCTGCGTCTATACGAAAAATTATACGGAAAAAAGGGTCCGTGCTCGCCATCCGCTCGTTTCCCAATCTCGATAAAATAATCCATAAAACAGTGAAAAAAAGTAAAACGCATTCTCGTTACGGGAGCATCTCCCGGCAGCATAGTATCGGCTCCTCATATCTTCTCGCATCCAATATGTCGGCGCGCAAATCCGAGCTCGCGCGCCTATCTTTTTCTTGATTCATGGTAATCCTCGCTCTCGCATATACATATACGTTCGCGGGCGCGCGCGCGACCATGCGTGGAGACGCGCATATGCCGCAATAAATATTTTACGGACCTGCCTTCCTCCGCTCTTTTTTTCGATATCCATATACCGTATACGCATGTACCGGCGTTCGTCTCGTCTCCCTCATCCTCGTGTTTTTTATGCTCGCGCGCGGAAGGGCGAGAAGTAAATATATATATATACGGGGGATGAGCGAGGAGCCTTTTTTTGTTTCTATTACGACGCGATTGTTTATTGACGAAGTGGACTCTGCGGGCTCGGGACATCTATTACTTTGCCGCTCGCTCTTCCGATGTGTGCGCGGTATTATGTGTACGCGTGGATGCCGTGACCGAACGGTATAAAAAGGGACGCAGGCGAGAGCGAGAGAGAAGACGAGGCAGGTCCACTTCTGTCCCCAGCGTGCAATGGTCAGGGGTCATAGATCACGCAATATCAGTTGTCAGGGTTCGGCCAGAACGGATCGCGCGCTACCGCCTCTGCTACAACTCCCTGGACTACTCGGACTTTGTTGGGGTAAACGCACGTGTGTTGTGCCGCGAACAACTTTGCTCGCTCTTGCTCACTCTCTTCGAGTACTGCGTTCTTTATATAGGTGCGCCTGTAGCAAACGTCTCGCATTTTCGTATGAAATTTCAATTCTAATGTAAGCCCCGGATTTGTATACTTCTACGAATATAGCAACAGAATACGTTGTAAGTATAAACGCATTGTCAAAACTATAAGTAGCTGCCGGTGTAATCTATACAAATATAAGCAACTTAAGAGTTATAACCTCCGCGAGAGTTTCCGTCCAACACGTCGCAGCGTCCAAACTCGTGGCCGGTCTGCACATAGTGCGCGTAAAAGCAACTCTGTATAGAGAACGAAGTGCGAGTGATGAGCCCCAGGGGACGTCCCCAGCTCACTGCTCGGACCTACCCATGCAAAAACTGCTCGCTCGCGCCTCTTTTCCTGTTTATGGTGCGGGACACATAAAAAGGAATATGTAACGAGCCGCGATAATTCAGAGGAGCCTCGTACATACATACATACATATACACGCGGAAATTTCTCCGTTTCTATTTCTTTTTCTTCCCCGCAACCTTTTTTCCTCCGCGCTTCGTTTTTACTGCCGAGATGCGAAAAGGACCCTCTGCTCCGTAACCGCGAGCTACCGAAGAATGCCGCGAGACGCTATAAACACGTCGTCGGTTGTGGTGTTCGAGGGGCATTCGACGGGAGCGAACTACGAATTCGCGCGCTTGTATTTTCCCCTGCAGACGCGGCGAGAGGCGGATTTTTCCGATTCTCGCTTTCGACGAGTTCGCTTGAGTTATTTATGCGGCTGACCCCCGCGCTCGCATCTGGACTAGCTCGCTCAGCCAAACTCTCTATACACATACAATATCGTTGATATACCTATATGTACTCGATGTAGGTATATAATGTATCCGAGTGAACACAAGGGGAGGTGTTTTTTAGTTTTTAGTTTGGGGGGCTAAAATCTCGAAATACGGGAATTCATTATTACGATAATCGAAATCCGAAGCCTCGAAGCCGTGTGGGAAAACTGTTGCATATACATACACATATATGTACTATTCATACATACGCACCTATTTCCTCCCGCGACGCCGCCTCATAAAGATTTGCTCGGCTTTTAAAAGGTCGCGCATGCGGGTAAGTCAGTGGTCCGTCCGGCTGTCTTACAAGACTAGCCTCTTTCGTTTAACGGAGCTTCCTTCGCCTTCGCTGGCGACGCGGTATCCGGTGCGAGAGCTAAAACACCTGAGCTCATGCGAACACGTGCGCGCGAGCTCTTTATTGCTTTTAACGCCGAGTAAGGGAATAAATTGTAACGCGGCTCGGCTGCAAGCGTGCTAGAAGCTTTGTTTATTGTGTCTGACGAGCGCGCCGAAGTAATATGCGCGCATTGTGCTCGAAAGCCGTGTATCTGAAATTTAAATGCATAATTAAGCGAGCCGACAAAGTCTGCCGGAGTATAAATGCCTACAGAAATTATGTTTTTAGAAGCGTTGCGCATAACGACCGTCGGCGTTATAGCAAACTTTTTTGCTTCTCGAAACGCGCATCCATCGTAGAAGCAGCATATTCGCGTAAAGGGCAAAAACGTAGTATCATAAACGCGAGGGCACGTCAAAGGCTCCGTAAATCACACGTAGTCAGCAATACGACCGGGTGTGCATAGTGAATAGCATAGGTGAGAGAAGGAGAGTCGAATGTCGATCTTTTAATGCGACATATTTTACCGTAATGGCGACTCCGAGTAGAAATTAAAGATGCGCGGCGGCACCGGCCGCTCGCACGCGTACCTGCACGTCACGGGCTGAATGCCCCTGCGCACCGCATATGAGTGTATATCTCACGGGCAAATGGAGCATCGGTGCCCCGCACGATTACGAATTCGAAATCCGTCATCGCGGAGCGATCGTCGCGCGTAAGCTCTCACGCCTTCGACGATTATTCTTCACGTTTCTCGGGTTCGCCTTTTATTCGAAAGGAGGAGAAGCAGTCATCGGTGTGTATGTATATATATTAAGCAGTTTCACGCGTGATTATTCTTCCGCGTCGATGCAACGATGCACCGTGTCTCGCGTGCCTGGAATTAAACTAGCGGCTATTAAAGTTGTCTCGAGCGTGGAAAAAATATTGTTTCGGGACAACGCGCGTGCCTTCACGATCCCTATCAAAGTCTTGCGGATATATTAAGAAATTTAAAAAAATCTGTACTCTCAAATTATTATTACGCTATGATTGTATATAGGGTTAACATACGCGTCAAGCAGTGCAATCGAGAAGCCGATCTTTCACGCGTTCGTGTGGGATGAAATATTCAGATGGCATTTTTGTTTACCGAGAGGCGAAATTCCCCGCTTGCGCGACGTATTCGCGTGAAGACGGGCGAAAGAGCTCGCGGTAAAGAGCAAACAGGAGTCGAGGGAACGACTGTCTCGAGAGAAAGAGAAAGCTGCTGGGGGTGTCCCTTTAATATTTCAGGAAAAAACCACTATCTGTCCTTCAGCCGCTGTCGCGAGACGACGACCCTCCGGCAGGAATATGTTTTCTTCCTTTTTTCCTTCTTTGCCTTCGCAATTGGCTTTATTGAAATAGATCTTCTGCTTTCGCTGCCTTTGAAATATCGCTCTGAATTTTGTGGGTTGCTCTTATGCTGTATGACATTTACATTTTTAAATTAAATTTTAGATAAAAATACAAAAATTAAGTTGCAATAAAATGGATATTCGTTTCAAATCGATTTTAAACCGGTGTTCGTGCATGACTACGATAAATTGCCTTTAAAAAAAGATAATCGACCCTAGAAAATTGCCCGGCTGGATCTTCATAACATCATCCCATATCAACTGCGGCCCTTCATAACATTATAAACCTCTTCCGTCGAAGCGATCCAAAAAACACAGGAAAAAAATGAAACGCGCAGTCGAGATGAATCGCGCATAAAAAGCGGGATGGACGAGCATAGCAGCGGCGGCGCACTGGCTTTTCAATCGACGAACCAGAGCAGCAGCAGCAGCAGCAGAGCCGCACACATACTCTCCATCTCTCGTGAATTTTACAGGCTATCTGATAGCGGCACGATGCTCCCTCAATATTTAACGAAACATCGGAAGCGCAATATGCCTCGCGCTTTCGCGTATATATACCGACTGCGCACCTACACGCGGCCATACGTATATTACCGGTCACTAGCACCAGCATATCACCGGCTTGATACATAACCGCGCGCGCTCAGCCATTCGGCGTATATTGATAGAGCGCTCGCGGCTGCATTATTGATGCGCAGCCAGCCAGAGCGCCATATTTATGGCGCGGGCTTTAAAGCTCTCTATATCTCTCTCCCTCTCCGACCCAACCACCCACTCGCCAATCATTTCTGTATGAGCAGCGCCGGGTCAGCGTGTGCGCGCCCGCGCGAGGGCTTTAATTTGTTTCCGATATATGGATGGACGCGACGCGTTTGTGCTGTTCGTTTCCTCGTCGATTTATTCTGCCTCGATTTTTTTATCGAGCGAGCTGTTGCGATGTTTTTTTTTGCCCAACGACCGCTGGATATTGGTATTTTGATTCGGTCTATTTTCGAGGCTTATTAGCGATGCCATCGCGTGGGGTCGAGTTTTCGCAGCGACTGTTTCATTGGATAACGTATTTTGTCGCCGACGCTCTGATGTGGCAATTTTTTGCCATTCGATCGTCTGCGATTGACATGCTTTTTGTGACGAGTAGCGACTCGTGTCCTGAGATTCTGCTTATTACCATGAGTATTATATGGAACGACACGCCGAGCCGATGGAATGAAGTTGGAATAAAAAAAAAGATATATTAGAATGAAGCATATCAGTGGATTCTTTCTCGCAAATATATTAAAGGCTTTCGAGAAACAGCTCCCCTCGCACGTTGGAATAAAGCTGATTTTTATGTTCGGATCTATTGAGAGGCTTCGATGAGACATGCCAGATATGTGGAGAAGGAACAGAGTGAGCATATGTGAAAAGGGGGACAAATGCAGACGGGAAGCGAGTATATATTTCGTATGCTTTACAATCGCTCTTGGCAGTATTCTTTTTCACTCGAGCCTAATATATGAAATAATGCAGTGTGCGGCGCGGTAAGGATGCATTTTTCGTTTAACAATACATCGCATATACATCGAACGAAATTCATGTAGCAATCCTCAGAAGCGCGGATTTCCTCTTCTAAAACTTTAGGCATACTGAAAAAGCCCTGTAAGATCTGCAGCGTATCGCTTTCTGAAAGTAAAATCATGTATCCCGCGCTTCTTATCTCGGCAACAGCCACTCGCATTGTCGCGTTTCGCGCAATCCGTCTGAGCTCCGCGGCGTATTCACCATATGGGGAGTCAAAAGTATAGAGCTATACATACGAGACGTCAGCAAAACCGCTATTTGCCTGGAATTTTTTTAGTCCTTCCCGCCGCAAACGCAGGGCGAACAGGGATATCGATCAAATTCACCGCGAATATAGCTGTCGCCCTGATCCATCCCGACGCGTACAAGTATTTCTACTCACGTTATGCTTTTTTCGCAATTTTTTTCCTCCGTTTTCCATGCAGAAGACACGCATTATGGTGTCGTTGGAAGAATGGACGCCTATTTATCGATCATTGCCTGCGAGCATGTGTGTGAGATACGTGTGACGCAAAACTGTCATCTCGCAACGTCAAAATCGTAATAATGGAATAAGGGTATAGGCAAAAGAGGGAGCGAAGCCCTTTTTCAATGCTAGAATTTGATTTCAGCGAGAGTAGAATTCTTTCACGGCTGTCCCCGTATATATACGCGTGTCAGTGTCACTTTATCCCGAAGCAGAACAATGTTTTATTGAGGAGATGAAATTATTTTTATTTTACATCGCGAAACAGGCCAAGTCCATTCTTGCGGGTAATACGAAGCAGTGGCCTTCCACTTTAAAGTGAATTCCGAGAAAACCAACCATATACCAGGAACGTCAGCTTGCATTTTGTCCCCTCGGCGCGCTCGCCAGGCTTGCAGCGGCAGCTAATTCCGCGATCCGGGGAATTCATTAACTAAGTGTCTCCCGACTCCCACCCGTATACCAAGTCACGAGTGTAACATCAGCAGCAGCAGCAACAGCAGCAGCGGCACAGCCGCGCTCTCGCGCAGTTTATGCGCTGCGGCATCCGCGTATGTAGGTATCCAGCTACCGCCGGCAGTTGACTTTAATGGCCATGCTTAAGGGATGAGATGGACGAACGGGTCATTTCACGGCGACATTTATAAATGACATACACCGCTGCCGCGGCGCCGCGCAACACTATAACCGCTTGACGCTCGGCCTCTCCACCCTCTATTCTCTCTCGCTCTCACTCTGCTGGCAGGATGAATGAGGCAAGAAGGGGGGCAGGGGCGAGAAAGAAAGGGGTGGCTGTTGTTGCTACTGCTGCTGTGAGCCCGCGGGTTCAGCGTGTGCAACGTGTACGCGCGCAAACTCTCGAGGATGGCAGCGTGGTTTTAGATATCCACTGGCAGCGTTGTCTGGAATACAAGCTCCGGTATACGTACTTTCGAGCTGCACACGAGCCCCCCCCCCCCCCCCCACCACCTCCCTCGCTTGAAGCTGCGAGCCGGTAATGGCTTCGGTTTATTAATGACCGGTCAGCCGGGTATTTGCGAGAGACGACGCTCCTATACTGCTGCTGCTGGACGCTGGCTGCGGTGTAGCAAGTCCTGCCTCTGTTGCATAGAGGCCGATGTGTATATGTAAGGTCGCGCGCATCCGTGTTGTTGCGAGAAAGAGTTGCGCTGGTAAAAGCTATTTTTTTAAGAGACTTGATTTAGGAAGATAATATACATTATGTCCTTGAACCAGTGAAATGAGTAAAGCGCGTAATCGATACACATTTTACTGCGCAACTCTAAATTAGCACTGCAAATTAAGCTAGTTACATATAATTGTGAAATGGTTTTCACCTTCCTCATGACTTTACAACTCTGCACTTCTAAAAAAATGTTCTCCGAGTCTCTTGTTGAAATCATGTGGATAAAATATTTAATATTCATACTGATTCATATAACTATTTCAAGAAGCCACGAATCTGTTGAAAAAATCGATTGTTTGACTGACATTGTGCAGAGAATTAAAAGTGAAAGTAAATTTTATCAAATCGTCTTCTTTGCAAATAGCACTAGTGGAGAAACTTTATTTTATCAAAGTCTGATAATGCAACTAATAGTACAAACAATACCATCCACCAAATTTAATTTCAAGAAATACCAAGATGATCTAAAATTTTTAAAGCCCTGGGCATACACACACCCAAGTTATACTGTGTTAAACACTATTATTTACTTTGGATATAGCCATTCAATGGAACAAAATGACTTTTTTCAGTTGCAAAATCTAATAGATTATATAGTTTCATTATCGCCTACATCTCCACAGACAAATTGTTTGCTTATTTATGTTACTGAAAAGGAGCTAGGCACCAGTGACAATCATCTTAAAGAAATACTCGTGTATGCTTGGGAAAAGAAAATATTGAACTTTTCTATTATAATGATGCAGTTTGAGAAAGGGATTAAACCGAAATATTGCATTCTGAAACATTACAATCCATTTTTCAAAACCTTTAATGAATTTGCTGTTAATACAACATCGTTAATTAAGTTATTTCCTGACAAATTGCATAATATCCATGGATATGCGATAAAAACAGGAGTTATCGTTTCCAATAAGCAAATAACAAAAATAAGAGATGCAAACGGGAATCTCATTAAAATAATTGGTCCGTTTTACGATATAATATATCAATTTTTCAAATACATAAATGCTTCTGTAACTTTTATAGAATTAGGGAGTGAAAATCCCAACGATTTTGCTAATGCTACGTTACTGAATCATAGAATGTTACAAACTGGTGGAATTAATATGGCCTCGATTCCTACTTTAATGACTGATGCAAGTTTGGATGGGATTCTTCAAGCCGATATGAATTTGAATTGCGAAAGGACTGTAGCACTAGTGCCCGTTATGCGTAAGCCAGTAGTCATAATTCCATGGCAGTTTTTAATTTTCTTACCGTGTTTTTTAGGTTTATTCCGACTTTCCTTTTACAAATTGAGAATATACAATACAGATTTTCAGCAATTAACGATATTTAATACGCTCTGCATTTTTCTCGGAGGAGTAGTCAACATAAGCATTCGCACCATAATGGGAAGATTAATTTACTTGAATCTCATTCTTATAGCAATATATTATTCTAATAATTTATATTCCAAGGTTCTAAACATGGAACTAGCAAAAGAACTAACGAATTTTGATACATTTCAAGGCATAGATGAATCGGGCTTAAAAATTATTGCAATTGATATTTCTTTTCTTACGGTTTTCAACGTGACAAAAGATAAACATATTTATAACATAAAACAGAAAGTTATCTTGGAATCTACTTTGGACGGCATGCATTCGTGTATAAATAATGCAATAAAGCATAAAAACTGTATTCTCATAGTACCTTACACATTAGCTCGAAATTTCAGGAGTAACTTGAGTTTTGCAGATTCGAAGAAAGTTAAGATAGCCAAGCCTGTATTTGGTTGTAAAAAACGAATGTTGAAATTCGAAAAATCATCAGTTTACATAAACAAATTTCAAAGATTCCTTCAATATATCTACGAATCTCAAATTCAACAAATATCTAGACTTGAATTTGGAATCAAAAAACATATAACAAATTATAATCGAAGTTCTGAAAAGAACAATGAATGTACAAAAGTAAGCCAACTTTACTTAATTGTTGTTTTCGGAATGACTGCTTCTCTTTTAGTGTTTGCAATAGAATTTTTAATTTTCAATTATCTAAACTTTTTAAGTCACTACTTTTATTTTTAAAAATCATATCCATATATATGTAATACTGATAAGATGGTATTTATTTTGAACAATATAATCGTTGAAATATTGATCACTTGAAAGCTGTAGATCGTTAAAATTGATAATCGAGTTGAATTGCTGCATTCTCTCTTGGCTTCCTACTTGCAATGTTATTAAAGTCCACGACACAAGGTACTATTTCCAAAAACAGTGATGGTGCAATTGATATTGTTTTTAAGTTATTTCGTAAAGAATATTACAGCTATTAAAGGTGAAAGTTGCTTACACAGTATCGGGCACTTAATTTTAAATGAAACGCAGTCTTACCAAACAACATTTTTTACTAATACTAATGCAAACGATGATCCGGTTTATCAAAGTCTGATTATACCATCAATAATGCAAGTTGTGCCTTCAGTTATAATCGACCTTAAAGACAGTAAAAGTATAAATAAAGAAAATATCCTGGGTTCATTTAAGTATATTCACCCTAGACATATTGCTGTAAATGTGATTATATATTGTGCATTAGACAATTCCTCAAGAAAAAATGAACTAGATTATTTAAAAAGTTTCATAAACAATTTTGTTGCATTATCGCCCACATCGCCGCAGTCAAAATGTTTACTCTTTTACATCTCTGAAAAAAAACATAGTGCAAGTGATTATCTTAAAGTATTATTTGAATATGCTTGGAAAATGAAAATCTTGGATTTTTCCATAATAGAAATGTACTTTGAAAATAAAATCAACCTTAAGTATTGTTATATACGAGATTACAATCCATTTTTTAAAACTTTTAATCAATATGCTTTCAATACAACATCGCTAATCAAATTGTTTCCTGACAAATTGCAAAATATCAATGGCTATGCTTTAAAACTAGGAGTAGTCACTTCAAATGCTCGAATACAAACAAGAAGAAATAAAAAAGGGGAAATTATGGAAATTAACGGCCCATTTTATGATTTAGTACATTTTTTCTTGGCTCAACTTAATGCTTCTATAATTTATGTGGAAATAGGGAACGAGAAAAAAAATGAATTTTCGAACGCAACTTTTTTAAGTCATGAGCTATTAAAAACCAATAAAGTTAATTTACTTTCATTTCCCATGTTGTGGCTCGGTGCAATTACAGATGGATTCCTTGAAGCAGACATGAGAATTAATTGTGAAACAACTAATGCAGTTGTGCCCGTACTCTACAACAAAGTGGTAATTATTCCTTGGGAATCATTGACAATACTTGCAATCATTCTCGTAATATATCGAATTTCATTAAATAGATTAAGGGTTTACAACGCAGACTTTGATTACTTGACTATGTTGAATATATGTAGAATTTTTCTCGGAGGGTCCTTTAGTTTAAAAATGCGAACTGCTTTAGTAAAAATGATTTATCTTAGTATTGCTCTTATAGCGATGTATTATTCAAATAATCTGTATTCTAACATCATAAAGATGCAATTTACTGAAAAAAGTGTAAAGTTTGGTACTATTAAAAGCATCGATGAATCTGGCTTAAAAATAGTTACAAATAATTTTGTATTTATCACTGATTTTAATGTGACGGAGAATAAGTATATGTCTAAGATAAAATTAAAAATGGTCGTCAAGAATAATATTTTCGAACTCTTTTCGTGTGTGGAAAATGCAGCAAGATACCAAAATTGCATTCTCATAGCGCCTTATGTACTTGCTTCAACTCTCAGGCATAATTTAAGTGAAACAGATTTTAGAAAAGTCCGGATCGCAAAACCTGTCTTTGGTTGTCGAAAAAAAGTACTACAATTTGAAAAATCATCAGTTTTCATGGAAAAATTTGAAGAAGTTCTTCAGAATATTCGCGAGATTGGAATTGAGCACATGTTGAGATATAAACGCGGATCTACAATTAAAAACTATGATCGTTTTTTTAAAAACAATGCGAAAAATAGGAATTATCTTACAATACATACGACAGTCAGTCAACTGAGTTCAATTTTAATTATGGGTTACCTAGCTGGTTTTTTTTCTTTTTTATTAGAATTAGTAACTTTTAAACGTTTACAAAGTGAAATAATTTAAAAAAGATCAATGTACAAATACGGCATAGAGAATACTGCAATTACTTTTGTATACAGAAGCATGGCCTCTATACTATTGTGATAGAAAATTATCCCCCTTGCTTACCCGCTTGCACAGGCAATGATAGAAACAATCTGAACTGTTGAGATTAGCGATATATATTTAACTTTGATGAAATAATTGTATGCAAAGTTTCAATGATTGAATAAATAATGTAGCAAAAGTTTTGTGTTTTTTTTCAAGTACATAAAATCAGTTTATAGCACGCTAACCTTAAAATGACAACTTTATTGTCGATTTTGAGGTTGCCGTGCTATAAAATATCGTATGAGACTGTTGTGGGAGGTGTTTTTCTATCCGTGTCATATAATATACTATATTATAATTAACGGGAAAAATAGCAAAAACCCGCATTCGTACTCGCTGCGTCTTTTGAAAAATGCAGTCGGGTCACAGAAACAATGGCTCTTCCCTGACTGCCTCTGCTGCTGGACGCACATGCTATACCTACGCACTGCTCCGCGTCCACCCGCGGTGATTAATGATTATGAGCCGAGGTATATTAGATCCTTGGCCTCTCCAGTTTTGCGAGTGCTATCCGCTCCGGCATTTCTCCCCTCCTTCTCTTTCTCCTTCCCTTTCATTCGCTCACCCACCGTTCTTTCGCGGCACCTACACGGCTTCTGTAAATTACTCACCAATCTCTTAATTGTATAAGGAAAAATGGGTTGCTTATTACCCTCCTCCGTACGAGTATTACGAAATTTATGGTGCACTAGCCGTCATGGCATATTCATTTTTATTGCCTTTATGGCCCCGAGATTGCCGCGTTACTAATTAATTTGCGTGACTTTGTTAATTACTTTTATGTTCGTCTTGTGTTCTAGTATGCAGAGCATAGCCGTATTTTCAATTGCGAATTCCGAAAGTCGTAGCGCCATTAATCTTTGACTGATTCCGAGTGGATGTGGTTTTGACGAGCAGGATAGTGCGATATTACCAGAGCTCTCATCCACTGGCGTTTTTGTCGCTTCTCTCCCGTGCAGCACACGTGAGTCGGTGCAGTCCTATAACCGTTATACACTCGACTTCTTGTCGCACGTCCCGCATGTCAATGCCACGTTACGCTGCCGTCTCGTTGCTCCCGTACGAGAGCCGTTTAGGAGCGAGCGAAAGATGCGTGTCCGTTAACGAGAGACTCGCCTCGACGTTGTCGCTTCTTCTTTCGCTGGTGCTATACTAGCCGCTGACATTCCAATACGGAAGCGCGAGTGCCGCCGCGGTGCAGCGTTATCCGCGAGTGATTCTTGCAAAATCGCAGAAGCATATATAGATAGTTTTCGATGATACTCAACGTCGCGCAACTTTCGTGTATAAATTTTCAGAAAGTCCAACCCTCATGTAGGAGGTATATATAAATTATTCTCCGCTGCAGAAGCGAGTGCAAAGCAAAGTGTGAAAAATAGAAGAAGCGGCTGTAGCAGCAGTGCGCGCGCGTTGCCCGAACTCGTATATATTCCGAGAGAGCTCGCTCAGACTTGCAGAAGCAACAGCGGCAGCGATTCTCTTTCCCCGTGTATATAGGTATATAGTATGTGTGTGTGTGTGTGTGTGTGTAACCATTGCGCGCGAGCACTGCAGACACATATACACATCTACAGTCATATATATCCGCGAGAGACGGCAATCTCGAGGAGAGGCGAAGGCGATGCGGATAACGCAGAGGGAAATTAGTTGGCCTGCTGCTGTTGCTGGCGCTGCGCACTATAGCTGGAGGGAGGCGAGGAGCGGAATAAAGAGGCCCCCTTTCCTGCTCCTCCTTGCACTCGCGAAAAGCAAGGATCGGCGCACGGCTGCTCGCGAGTTGCAGTAATTCTTATAACAGCATTAAAACAGGGCACTTTAATTTACCGCACTGTAGATTTCATTTCATTCCTCGGTCCTTTCTGCTTTGTCTCTCTTTCTCTCTCTCTCCCTCTGCCCCTCTCTCATTCGGTCTTTCTCTCGGGCTTTATTTATATTATACCACCCCCACGAAGCGGCGGCGGCGGCGGCGGTATATATTAAGCGGTAACTTCGGCCTTACGTAAACTTCCTCTAAATTCGAATTAAGGTTCTCGGCGTGCGAGCGCGCTGAGGATTAAAAGCGTTTTTCCTCCCACGCAGCGCCGCGGTTTTAACGACGACGACGACGACGACGAGGAGGCTTCTGGCTATGCTACCGCAAGCCACTACCATCGATTTTCAGATTTCGCCTGTCCTGTTTTATCACCAGCCGGGATCCAATCAAGCAGCCCGCCGGCGCGATAAAAATGGATGGGGCTACACTATATTGCGCGAGAGTGTTCATTTTTCACGAGGATCGAGGATTTGATAGCAGCGCATAATAACGGACAGGCAGATTGGAATTACTCCGAGAGACATACTTGTAGCTGCGAATATTAGCTAGCATAGCTCTGACAACATAATCCATATGTCAGCGCAAACAATCCCAAACGCGCAGCATATATTAGATGCAGTTATATTGAGACAGCCGGGCCCATCAACTGCTTGAACAACAACAGCAGTTAGCGATAGATATCCCAGCGAGCTGAGCATAACTATACAGAAAGGTTCTCGGCGAGAGGGAGCTAGAAACGCGCTGGCATATAAATAAGGGCAAATTTAGGGGCCTCTCTCACTCTCGTGCTCTCACTCTTGCGCGCGCGCGTGCGGCTGCAGCGGGGCAGGACGGAGCGTATAATTATCGTAGCTGCACCGCCGCGAGTTCGCGCTAGCTCACCTCCGCCACTTCTATTCGGTTCCAGTCTGCGCGTTTGAATTATAAGTTGCGAAGGAAGACGCGAATTAGGCTGTTGCTCTTCGCCGGCCGCGCGCCTCTATACCTATACGCTAATTCTGCTGCCGTCTGCGCGAGTGTCTGATGCTACTGACATTCGGTTTTTGCTACATGTGCCGCCTCTCTCACGCTGCTCTTCTCTCGCATCGTGTGTGGCAGTGCATCAGCCGCGAGGAGACGGACAAGCTTTGGTGAATCGAATTATCGTCGAAGACTGTGCGCGGCGAGAGCTGTGCCGATGTAAAAAATTCCCCAGACGTATAGTCGAGCCCGTACGGTACTTCTGTATATATATATATTTCTTTTTATTGCCATGCCTTTTCTCGATCGATTAATTAAGATTCCGCAGCGAGTACCCTGTGCGCGCAAAAGTGTGAAAGCCAGCTGATGAAAAGCGTCAATCGCGCCGGTAGCAACAATCTCTCGACAATTTCCATATTTCACTCCTTTGAGAATCCACTTTTTCCCGCGAGCGCGCGCTAACGATGTGCGTGCGAAAAAGCCGAGCTATACTCTCGTCTCAGCGGCTTGCGCTTACGCGCGCCTGAGAGAGAGAGAGAGCTAATTAATCGGCGATAGTCTTACGCCGAGTCGTCGCCTGCTCTCTAACACATCCGCGCACGCGCACACACCTTTCCACCGCCAGCTCTTATACCGACTCTTTCTCTCTTTCTCGCTCGTCGAGTTATTAATGTTCCCTGAAACTAATACACGCGCGTGGCCCGGCCGCCATTAAAATGCCAGGGGAGGATTTACAAGTCGCGCTCGGCGATGTTTACGAGGTGCTGCCACACGGGCGCGATACGTCGCGGCGGTGGCGGCGACGGTGCGCTGCCCGTTCCTCGCCGCCCGTTCTCTTTTCGTTTCGTGTGCTCTACAGCTAAAGTCCAAGTTACACCTATATATACGCCGACAAGTATCTCTATACGGTCTCTCATATTCAATAAAAAAATCTATAATACCTCATAATTTCATACAATGATAATGAGCAGAGAAGCACATAATATTGCGTGTATAGAACTCTGCGAGCTTTTCCTCGCGAGATCAATAACTTACACCCATCGATTGCGCTTCGTTTGACTTTTTTACCTGTAAACTTCGCACTTACAATGCTCACGTGTCTCCTCGTCTTCGTTTAACATCGTCGGCCTCTTGTAGGACTCGTCGCTCGTATACGTCGATGCGTGTGCACGCGAGCCGTGTTTCCAGTTTTATTCGCGCGCGCGCGCGCGCGAGCCAGGCGCTCGTCCTGAGTCAGTCTAAGCGATCGCTTAAGCGACGAGCAAGCGGTTCATTTTCTCCTATATACTTACTTGTGCTCGTCGTCTTGCCTGCATCTCTTATTCCCGTGGCTCGTTTCTGCTGCTGCTGCTGGACCACCCACTCGAATTCTCATACAGATATATCGAATAAATTGATTTACTGTTAACTGAGGAAAATAGTGAAACTATAGGAAAAACTGTAGGAGTCCGTTATTGGAAGTAGCCGCAGTGACTTGCATGCCAACAACTCGCTGTTTGTATACAGCTCTCGAACATCACCTCGCGATGCCAATATAAATCAGCAGATAATTCTTTGGCACGCAGCTTCCGTAAACCTTATATACCCCGATACGAAAAGGGTTTTTATCCATGATTCATGCAATTTTACTTCAGTTATCATGTATACCATGGAAGTTTGGTATATTATCAGTGTGTGATTTATTTCTTATAATCTGATATACAAAATTATTTGAAGTTTACACTGGTGAGTTGTTGAGAAATAACGATTTAAAAAATATCACTTGTTTTGTTTCGTGCATAACAAAGTGTCCAACGCGAGAAAAAACTAAATTAACAAAAGTAGAAAGTCACTATAAAAGCATCGGCTTTTTCCATTATGTAATACGAAAAACAAAGATGATTAGACTTGGTGGGTTAAATATACGAACACATACATGTACAACCATATAAACATTTTCTAAGAATACTATTCAAATGGCCTCAAAATACATTTATACTCGTATTTATACAACTGTAAAAATTACTTATACTGCAAGGCTTCTTAATAGGAAGGAAACAATACAGCTGTCTATAACTTCTGTTATCCCGTCTTTCGCAGGAAACCTCCGACGGCAGCTGTGCGAATGGCATTTGAAAAAGCTATATTCTTTTCGCTTTCTATTTTTGGATAATTATATACGAATAACGCAGTTATGTTATACTAGCAGCTTTGTCTACGTGGAATGAAAATGATATAAATTTTCAGTTTCACTCAGCCAAGTACATAAGCCCTTACTTGCCTGTAATAACATCTCCCAGGCGTAACGCGATCACGGGGGTGTCACTTTCGTCAAAGGATACCTTGTAGCGTTAGCTATATGCATATACACACCCACACTCCCGCACAGCAGCAGCCGCGCAGTTCATACTCGGTCGAACGAGAGAAATATCGAAAGAGCGAGCTTCCTGGAATATGGAATGAAGCAGCAGCAGCAGCAGCAGCAGCGGCGGCGGTGGCCGCATTATAAGTGCGGGGCTATATACCTAATCGAGCCAAGTGGAGCGGCGCGGTTGGAATTCCGCTCACTCCATATTTTTCTGAGCTGTCATGCGGGGCCGAACGTGTGCGCGATCGCGAATGTATGGAAGGCGAGCCGCCGCACGTATATGGAGATGTATTACTCGTTTCATACCGACTGGCTGCAACTTATAGGCCTATACTGATGGATCGAGTGGACTCGCTAGGAGCTATCGGCTCTATACGCGGCGCGAGAGCGAGGACGCGCCGAGATAGAGATCTTTTGCCACCTCGAACCTTGTTGTTTGCTCTCTCGCGCGAAGCCACGAGAACAAAAATTATACTTACGGTGTCGGCGGAGATAAAGTCAATAAACGGCTGCGCCCTTTTAATTCAGCTGCAAAATTTTATATGGTCGCGCGGTGATGAAGGCTTGACAATAACCATAGGCCTATACTGCATCCAGGTTTTTTTTTATTATTGAAATGAAATTTTTTCCACATTTTCGAGTATGCTCAATCTAGAAAGCGAATGTATACATAACCCGAGGCGTTTCCGCAGCCATCAGAAATTAACAATGGCTATCGCTTATGGCGATCGCTCGCGAATACAAAACGAGAAGAAAGTAAGTTCGGCCCTACTCCGTCGGGTAATACTCTGAAAAATATTCCCGAGTATACAGACATCAGCAACAACGGTTGACGCGAATAGTCGAAATATATATCCGTTCGCGGATTTATACGGGAGGCAAGCGCTCGGAATATCAATTTTGACGTTTCCCCATCGCTCTCTCTCTCTCTCTCTCTCTCTCTATAGAGCCTGCCTCTCTTTTCCAGTCTGCCTCGGCTCCTTTTTTCCCCTCTCCATGCTGTAAAAGCCGATATACTCCTATTTAGTCAAAACGAGGTTGAATCCGGTGAAATCTATGGAATACCGATCGATATCTCGCTCACTGCCCGCGATTACGAATGCATGCGCGACACTGTATATACGTGTTTCTCTCTTTCTCTCTCTTTCTGTGTCGTACTTTGGATATATATCTGTGTCTTTTTTTATGCGCCGTCCGGTTAGCCTGCGTATTGATTTACTCTGGGGAGAGTCGCGAGGTCGATCGATTATTATTATTATTACGCGGAGTATGTAGGCGCGCGATTGTGTGTCCGAGTGCAGGAGAGACGATTGCGAAACGTATAATTGCCCGCCGCGTTTACCTGGAAGAGCGTTTGTCTCTACAACCAGTCATACAAATAAGCGACGATTTTCGCGCGCGCGCGCGAGAGAGCCGTACGTTCGCGATCTTTCTATATGTCGCTCTCGTGGCTTCGTACGTGCGGCGAAGATTAATCGCGCGACTCGATTTTCTGCGCTGCGCGTTTATGCTGGTCTCTGTGTTCCACTTTGCTCGCGGGATTAACATTTTTTTGATTTCCAGCTACGTAAACGCGCGCCAAGTGATATATATACGTCCAGTCCAACTCGGACCAGGGGCAAACTTTCATAACGCTCCTCCCGAAGCTCTTACATTCCGGTCAATAAATATTTGTTTGACCGTGCCCCGCTGCAGAGTAGAACTCGCGCGTCTTCCCGGGCAAGCCAAAGTCCTTAAAGAGGAAGCCCTCGAACGCGTCTCTTATGGTGCGCGGAGTGTATCAATAACTCCGCCGCGGCAAATCCCCCCGGGGGACGCGACGAGCGTACGTGCGCGATATGGCCATAAATGAAATAAAATGATATTTCCACGATAAGAGCGGTAAGCCGCGTTATTCAAGGGTCAGCGAGTCGAGCAGCAGTCCATCACTTTCGGTACACGTCAGATTTTCGCCAACCCCCTATAAAATATTGTGTGCTGTTTTATGTGCTTGGGATTCGCATTTTCTGAAATTTCGCGATATTCGTGTGCGCGCCGTGACTTTCGGTTCTCGCACGAGGCTCCCGGGGTCAGCTTATACTCGGGCACAGATGTGCATATAACATTTTTGAATAACGAGCAGAGGAATTCCACGTTCACTGAGGCGAGTCTTGCGTGCGGCGCCGATAAGATTAGTATCGTATCGTCGATGTTCGTAACTCTCGACAGTAAACCATCTTCCAGCCGGCACTTTACTATAATAATATATAATAATATATTTATAGATAATTTGTCGTAACGTGCGCAGTAAAAAGAAAAGCTACTACCCCCAGTCCACAAATGAAAAGCCACTTATTAAAAGTATATTTTCGTGTACTATCTCCTCTCCTCGCTCGTGCCTCGCCTCGTGCCTCGCATCAACTGGCCTGACGAGATCATATTGCCGGAGAGCCTGCGCAGGGGCGAGGTCGCCGCTCTCTCGGCAGGAACGTCAGCAATCTTGATATAAGTAATGCATTTCTTTTATAACTCGGGCGCGAGATAAAGAATAATGGACGCACGGGGGTGGCTCGCTCGCCCGGAAGATATGACGCTTTCCACTTTGCCGCTGGTCTGCCGCTGCCGTCGGACTTTAGCTATATGTGCTTCCATAAGCTCACTGACCGTGTGATAGACTTATTTACAGTGGGGTCCGGCAAGTTCCCGCGCCGGCCGGCTCTATGGCTCGCCGAAGGATCATAGTTTCGAAATAAGGATAAAGCATGTATTTTAAAAAGACTTTCCAGAGAAAGTACGAGGCTGCACACGGTCCGCGAGGTAGTCGCAGGTGCACTTATGCGGCCTCTGTGCGCGCAAACACAGCCGGATTTCAATAATTAGTATATGGAAGAACGCGGCGGAAGCCTTCTCGTCGCCGGCTGCGTGTCTTATTGGCCGCTAATGAAGAAGCGTGTCGATGTAATGCAGAAACCGTGTCTCAGCGCAGCGCGCGCGGCGTGGGTGGGACGCGGAGGGGGTGGACGCCTCTTGACCCCGTTAATACGCAGCGGACCGGCCTGCGCGCGGTTCGACGGACTCTTCGCGTATGCGATCGTTCCCTCGGCTCTCTCGCTTGTACCTACTTATGTGCTTTTTTAATGCTCGCGCGCACCTGCGCATGTTTGTCGCTTACAGGATTTCTATTTTAGAAGGAAGGAAATTTTCACGCTGGCTGCTCTTGCGCGTTTATGCGTACCTATAAGCTGTGAGTAAATCTTGCCGTTTCTGCCAGCTGATATATGTCGAGCGGAAGTGGGAAGTTTTGCTATATACTGGCAGGCTTGGTTTTTGAACTTTGTCGCACCGATATATCCATCGAGTCGCATCGAGAAATCATTATGGACTCGCAGATATACAGGACATGACCCAGCGGCTTTTTTCGACCCCCGCTTATACTTTTTGCCACCTCTGCTGCAGCGGAAGGCGGATTGGGACAGCGCGGATATTTCGCTGCACGCCCTGTGTCTGCAGCGGTTGATTATTAATTAGCCAGGCCTCGCAGATCCGCTGCCGTTTCGTGTCGAAATTAGCGCGGAGAACAGCCCCGCGAGCCGTGAAACGCACCGCATCCTCTGCGCAATACGGGACGCGCTTCGCAACGGCTCTTCGCGCTCGCGCGACTTTTATTTGCATGAAAACCGACACCTAATACAACGTACCTGTGTAGCATTACTCCCAAGCACCTGTATCGCGCCTGCTTTTCTGTTCCCGCACGCGCCTCCTATTAATAATATTCAACTCGAAAATTAGCACCAGCCGTGTAGCCGCAGCCGTCGTAAAAGGCCGCCGAATAAGGAGGCTCGTCGCGAATATGCATATATATAGAGGCTACTGCCTCTTGGCGAAGAAGAAGAAGCAGAAGAAGGAGAAGAAGAAGAAGAAAGAAGCAGCGAGCCAGCTTGACCAGGGCCAGGTGCCGGACCCCGCGGAGATAAAGCGAGAGGAGCAGCGTGTCTTTGTTGTTCTCTGAGGCGCCCGCGGGGGTGTTAAATGAGTCCGTTCAGAGGAGAAGGAGCCGAGTCAGGTGCGCAGGAATATGAATTGGAGGCGCTGGACTGACTTTGGCTCGTCTTCGTTATCGCGTCTATCGTGGGTGGCGAAAACGTCCGCAGGCTGCCGCAGGGGCCAGCTGCGGACACATCTCTCTCTCCGCTCGGCGGGGAGAGTTGAACATTGCAGAGCGAAATTAATGAGTGAACACGAGACCTGCCGGCGCATAATTTACGCGGTTTTTTGATTTGTTGCGCAGCCGCGCGTGTTTCCAGCTGTATTTGATCAGCTCTTACACTATACTTATGCGCAGAGTGTTTACTCTTTGACTATATATTCCACATACCGTCAACGCTGGCACACACGTATAACTACACATATACATCCTGTCAATCAGTCTGTCGATCGTTTAGCGCATTGCCATCTAATGAATGTTTCCCAATCAAAACAAGATTCCTCATATAATTACTTCGAGACGAGCCGCAGTCCTTGTAAACGCGACCAGCCAGACGAGCGATATCAGCTACTCGTTATGCATGCAAGAAAGTCGTCGCGCGTTAGCCGATATGAGCAGGGCGATGCTGAAAAGTCAGCCGAGGCGAGCAGGCGCTGGCATAATTGTAGCATCGGCATAATGCCGCTGCCCGATCCCTCGCACGACTGCTGCAAGTCGCCCAAGTTGGCGCGAGCCTAGAGCCGCAACCTCTCGGATCTAATCCCAATTTGGCGCGGCCGAGCCGTTCAGCTAAATTAATGGCTCGACATTACGTGCTCGCGCGCGCTCACGAGTTAATATAGTCCAGCGGCTATCGCGTAATTTGTTTCAGCGTTGTAAAGCGTTGCGCAAGTTCGATCTCTTTCTGTCTTTTGAGATCTGCTATCTTTTTTTTCTTCTTTTGCCTCTCCCCGGTTGGTCTTCGAAGGTGTGTCTTTGATTGCTATATAATAGCTTTTAATTATTTTCCATGTCTTTCTGTATTTTGGAAGATGAAATTTATCGAACTTTATTATTTCGATACATTGCGTGCCGCGATCATTGCGGTTGGTTATTTTAACAAAAGTGCGCGCTGCTTGTATACGCACTCGACTGAAAAAAAACCATTCGCACGTGAGCATTAAAAACGCGTCGATGAACCCCTCGAAACAAAGCTCAGCCGATTGCGCTGCTGCGCTCGCTTGTATAACCCGACTCTTCCCATACTTATAGAGATTTTAATGCGCCGCTAAATCGGGCCATTTATGAGCGCACGGGCACGTAATCGAGATGTACTTGGACTATTCGTCGCTCTCGCGGTCGTTTTGTTTTCGAGTCGCGCGCGCGCATAAAAAAGGGGAAAAACGAGAGCAAATGGCCTGCTTCCGGCGCACGATCCACTCTTTGGACACGGATGACACTGCAGCGGATGAGGTGGGGCCGTTGTTTATACCTGCAAGCGCTTATGAACCTGTTACGCCTCCCAACTAATGTGTCTCTATCTCGCGGTTATATGCGCCTCCATATACGCACCTGCACCTGACCTGCTTTTGTTTTGACTTGTATGCCTCTGCGGTGGCCCGCGTGGGCCCGATAACTCGCGATTATTTGCTCACGTTATATGTCAGCTGTATGTTATACAATAGAGGAAAAGGAAAAACGCGCAAAAAGGGCATATTTACGCGTTCGTCCGGAAGCACGCTCTCGGCAATATTAATTGCCTAAGCGAACAAAGGAAACGCGCGGACTAATACTACTACTACTACTACTGGCTTCTTTTTTTTCGTTTCGCCTCTCTTTCTTTTTGTCGACTGCTCCGAGGCGCGACCAGCGAGGAGATTTATGGGCACTTTTTACGAGGCTGAACGGTTTATTCCGCGGCGATAATACGTTCTATTTACCAGTTTTTTTTTTCAAACCGAAATGGATAATATTGTGCCGGAACGGTATATACATATAGATATATACGCGCAGGGAATTGGTCGTTATACTTCCTTTTGTGCGCGAGGCAGGATACGACAATGGAAAGTAAAGCAGTCGCGCGGCATCAGCAAATAAATCTCGCGGCCGGGTATTTATTTTGGAATACATTAATTTCTTTATTGTATGCACGCTTGGTTGACAGCAGAGTTCACGCTAACTGTACACAACATAATACCGCATATTCTGCGCATATCCATCACGAAGGCCATGAGCTCTGAAATGAAATTCCCGGCGTGTCCCATTGAAAAGATAAGTCGAATATAGCTCTGCTCGCGACGATAGCGAGCAAGTGCAACGGCGAATCGTAGACATTTTTTGCCCCGCGCCTGGCTCGCTTCCAGGAAATTATGGTGTTTTATTATTAACGAGCAGCCGATGACAGCAGCGTCGCGTATGTGTATATTATCGCGCGTGCTGTAGCCTTCTCTCCGCGACGGCGACGTGCGACGAATGGCTAGTCGCCGTGGGGCTATAAATATTGCCCCTCTAAAGTTACGTGAGTCAAATGGTCGAAGCTGTGCGTAGTGTATATGATGCCGACGCCGATGACGATGGATCATGATGATAATGACGACGACGCGATCCTCGCGCGAGAATCGTCGTCTTCTCTGATGCAGGATGGGCGAGTGTTCGCTCGAGAATTTATCGCGACAACGATTGCCCTCGAGTTTTGCATGGGTTCGCTTGAAAGCGATGAAAAAAATCACAAGCCCGATAATTGGCACGCCTCGAATTCAAGCTCGCAAGAAATTCGTATAAATAATGCCTGGCTCTGCAGCGCACTCGGATCTATTTATATGAAGCGCGGGGAATAATTCATTTGTAACGGACTGGACGCTCGCGGCTCTTGCTGGCACTCGATTATTTACTGCATTTTGTTCGAAACTGATGTGAAGCGTGTGCGAGCGCTCTCTCTCTCTCTCTCTCTCTCTCTCTCTCGCTATCCGTATTAGCATATAACGTTCCTAAATAATATATCACCGGGGACGAGGCATTGGGCCCGAACCCGAGATAAGTGGCTTCCTGTTCCGCTCGAGCAGCACTGTGTGCGCGCGGTATATATATATATAGACGCAGTACTGCACCTTACTCTCTCGGGACACCTTACCCGTGCGCGTTAATAATATTTGAGAACTATAGCAGTTATCGGTACGCGTCCGATGATGATCGCGCATCTTCTACTCGAGGAGAAAATTGGCCGTGTTTAATTGCGATAGTGAGTATGAATTCGCCCTGACACATTTTCCAGCTGATCGAACTCGGCACGTCATAATATCGTTTACCTGTCGTCGATGCGAGCCCAACGAGAGATCCGTCCCGGATACACCGCGGCCGCGTGTATTATGATCGTTGCGCTGCGGTGGGACCTCTTTCCTGTCACGTCGCTGATGCTACTGCTGGTGCTGCTGCTGTTGCTCCTGGTTCCCACCAGAAGCACGCGTCGGTTTTATTATGAGAAGGAGGAAGCGAAATATCGTGTGTCCATCCATCCACAGACAAATACATATACGCGCGCTCTTTCGTTATTATCTCACGCGCTCGTTTGACTTTGTTTCGTGTATACCATATACGTGACTCGTGCGCGACGTAATAATGGGTGGCTCTCAGGTGTGGTCATCGCGTTCTGATGCAGAAAATTTACAGTTTTCTCTCTCGCACGTACGGGCTGTGTGCCACGAGGCGACGCGCTCATAATGCGAATCGATTAAAAAGTCAATGTATATATATAGCAAACCGAGTCGGGAGCTCGGCGAGTCGAAACAGCTTGTGCGCGATAACAGCACCTGCAACAATAACGCCTCCGGGCGTTTCGAGACACGTAAGCGCGCCTTCGAATAACGTACAACACACATATATACAGGCTGCTGGCGGTGCAGGATAGGATCCTCTCGCGATGCTATCGCGCCTCCGCCACCCGTGGCTTCCCTTCCGTTTCGGGGCTGCGCCGTGTAAGTAACCCCTTCCTCGGCGCTGTCAGCTCTCATCCCTCATAAGCAGCGCCATTAATAATCACCGCTTTATATATGTAATGCTCGCGCGAATAACCACTGGTTTCGAGCTTCCGTTTGCTCGCTCGATCGGCGCGATCAGCAGAATTTTGTCGCAATAACGGAATCTGCGAATATATAATCGCTCTCGTCCTTTTCCGTGCAAGGCGAAATAATTGTGCAATTGATTTTACCGCGCTGAAAAAAAGCCGAAAATTTGAATAAGGAGGAGCGAGGAAGAGCAGCTTCGCGGCAGCGCGTGCAGTATACTCGCAATCAGATGTATAACTTATGCAAATCTCTCGCACGCTCGCGGCGGCGAGTGAAAGCAGTATACTGTACTTACACTCCGCGGAAGTTTCGCGTAAAACGAGAGCTCTTTTACGTATATTGCTAATTGCAATGGCTATAATTACTAAGCACCGCCGATTTTCTCGCGCAGAATAGATAATTTATCAGGCAACCGTATTGTGTGTGTGTGTATATAAATCTGCGCAATGCAGGCTTGCTATTTGCATAGGCGGCTTTCAAAATGCGGTCTAATTACATAGACTCTTGCAGCGGGGAGCGCAGCGCGGTTTGTCGGAAAATATTGTTTGTTCGTCGTGATTGAGCTCTCCGAATCGCCGCTATATTTACATTCTATTTACCCGATTGACGCTGTCATATCGTTCATCTGACGCGCAGCAGTGCGTTTATCGCCGCGTCGAATAATTAATTTCGATTGCAAACAGAAAAAAAGTATAGTCTGCAATTATCTCGCTGAACACAAAGCGCGAGTTTCACGATGCTCCGCGCATAATACTGACATTTATAACGCGGACATATCTACCCTTCAAGCTCACAACTACTCGCTCGCGCGTCAAGCGGCTTATCTCCTCCTCCGCTGAATGTATAATACGAGCCTCACCTCGAGACTCGCAACTCCACCTACGCCGCTGTATACCTACCAGTGCTACTCGCGTTTGATCTATGATCTTCCTCGCGAGCAGGGCGATGCTATCTCTGGCCCCGCGGGGCGAGAGAGTCGCGATCCGGCCAATCCTAGACGCCGCGGGATTCGTAAGCGATGGCGGCGGCGGCCCCGACATTATTTACATATTTCTGAGCGAGCGTCATGCGCCCGCGCCTTAATTGCTATAGGATCTCATGCTCTATATTGTAGCTGTAAATTCTGTTGTGTGCGCAGTGCATTGCAGTTTAACAGTAATAGAGTTTTTGAGAATAAACGCGGTTTATTTGTCTGGTTTCGCTAGTTGTTTAGAGCAAACGTCATAACACACGGGGGCTCTCCCGACGATACGTAGATTAACGCCCCACATCTTAGCCACGCGCTCGTTGGGCAGACAAGTGCCAGGCCTGCCCCGTCACTGCGCATCAGGCCATAAACTATAACAAATGGGATGGGTCTGCACTCGCTCATCTCGAATATGTTTGCTTGCTCCAGTAGTATTTTGTCAAAATTTATTTTCCTTCCGCTATAACGTAATCAGCGGCGCGTAGATTTTCGTGCAGGGAACGTGAAATGGAATAATTTATGCTCGAGCGCGCGAGCTAGATATACCTGTATATATATATATAGATATCGCGCGACGCGCACATACACGCGCACCTGTATACAGCGCGTTCTCTCTTTCCCAAACAATGGGAGTCGCGCGCATCCTGTTACCCACGCTCGTATCAAACTACGCCGAATGTCGGAAGCCCGCCGACTTAACTACATAATGCCTGCTTTTTTCCTGCTGTCCCGCTCTCTCGCTCGCTCGCTCGCTCGCTCGCTCTTTTGCCTTTTTTTCACGTGCAGCGCGCGGTATCGCCAGGGAAGACTCCGGGAATTAATGAAGCGTCTAGTGCTCTCTCCCTCGAATGAGAGCTAGTGTGTACGCGCGCGCGTGTGTACAGCGGAGGCGAATCGATGCGGCGAATTTACATACTGAATAAAGTCTAGTTCCGAGGAGAAGACAATCACGAGATATCCAGGCTCGATTAGATATGTGAAAGATATCAATTATTGGCCGTGACGTTGATTGGCTCGGCTCGGTGAATATTTCATCTGCTAGCTGCTCCGTTCATTTGCATGCCGCGCGTTCTATATGGCTCCCAGATCGGCCGTTTCGCTCGATCTATACGCATCGATACGAATAAATAAAGTCGCTCGCGATGTTTCCTGCAATTTTTGTTTTCTATATATATATATATATATATATATATATATATATATATATATATATATATATATATATATATATATAAGCTATAGACGCGCAAGATGGAATAGGATGCCGAACGTCGGTACCTCCTTCCTCGCGGCGGTGGCAGATCTCAATCCTCTCGAGCAGAAAGGTCGGCGACCCGCACCGGCTCTTTGCCTCCCGCAAGATTTTGTTGTTATACAAACACGCACACACACACACACACACACACACACACACATTTATCGATTCGCTATTGCCTCTATTCTCGACGAACTAAGGCAATACTTAATACGAGCTGCGGCGGTACTTATATCGTCAGACTGAGAGCTGTATATGTATATACGTTCTTTTGCACACAACACAGCGCGCGCACGTACGCACACACACACACAACTGGTGCCAGGAGAACAAGGAACGAAAAGAGAAGCAGCGCGAAAAAGGAGGAATAATGCTCAGATTCTCGTGTCTTTAATTGAGAGGCAGAGCGAACGACTCGCTCTCGGCTCTCGCTCTCGACCCCGTGACAGCGTAGCATTTAGAGATCGAGGCTTTATATTACTCACGGAAAGAGAGAAAGAGCAGCGCGTGTCCGTGGACACAGCGACAGGTCGCTATTAGAATATTAAATCGGCGGGAGAGCGTGAGACGATTCGCGATTTTTCGAGCGACCGCGAGAGCGACGATCAGAGCCAATCTCTGTGTACGTGTATGTCTGCGTGTGTGTATGTTTGTGTGCGTTTGTGTGTAAGTAACCCGTGGTTAAGACAATTTCGCTGTTTCGAGATTTTTAGTTAACTGACACACGCCGGGGTACGCGCAGAACTGCCGAGTGCATCGGCGAAAGATCATCGATGCTGCAAGCGCACGATCATCATCTTCCTGTCAAAACGTCATCTCGCGCGCGCTCCGCCGTTTTGAGAGCCGGGCCTGTAATTATCGCTGTCGCCTGACCTGATGGTAACGACGACTGAACTATTTTTTGCCCCAGCTTATCTCGGTCAAAAGACAAAAGAAAAACGTTCTAATAACCGTCTTTAATATACACGAGCTATGCCGTTGCTCATCCTGATGGATTTTGGTATGTAGAAAAGTAATAGTTTGTCCTGGTCGAGCTGCGCGCGGAGAAAACTAATGTAATCCACGTCGTACTCGCGGTGTCGTTAAATCCCACGTGATTCCTTTTTCAAAAAGAGGTAAACAGCAAAGTCGAATCTATCGACGCGATAACAATTATAACGAAAGTCAATCCAGCTCTCGTGTAGCTCGCTCTTTCTCTCTCTCCTCTTCTCGCCTCCGGCACCGTCCGTCGAACAAAGGGCGCAGCTGATGCGGGGCAAAGGGGCGGCGAACTACGAGCCGAAGCATGAATGGATTAAAAGCCGCGCGCAAAATGACCAAGCGAACGCAGGAGAGAAAGAGACGATAAGGCGCGTGTTAGCCGAAGAAGGCAGATAAATCCCACCGAAAAATCTCAGTTACAGTATCAATAAAGATTCCCCGGACTCGCGAGCGCCGACAGGCCTATCGCTTTCGCAGCCCTCGCGCGGGCTTGTACGCAGAGAGCCGATCGCTCGTTGCGAGGACCGTATAAGTATAGCGGAGGAATCGAGAAAAATCTGATTGCGAGCTGTGTGCGCGCGCGAGTGAGACAGAGAGAACAGGAGGAAGAGAGGTGAGAAAGCGCGTCAGAGCTGCAGACGAAACGAGAGATGTATTCGTATACATATGAGCAGAGAGGACTGTTAATCATCTCAGTTAAAGTTTCATGAGACAGTCTTTATGAATTTCGCAATATTTCTTGTATGTGAAATTTTCAGAAAGCGTAAAGAAAATCCTACAATTTGCGGTTCTTGGTACTTGAATTTTATTGAATTTACACATAAATTCTTATATGAATTTGAAAAAAAAAACAAGAAATGTAGTACTCAATGTATTGTTTTTAGTGTCTCTTTGCTGACGATTTCGGTAACAAGAATAAAATAAAAGCAGCGTTTCTTGAACCCGCCTAATTCTCGAGGTCGGAATAGCCGAAAAGCGAGGAAACGACGAAAACGGAGCCGGAAGTCCCTCTCGGCTAGGGTGGCCGACGACTCCGACGACGACGACTCCGACGACGAGGTGAGGCCGGAGACGGTTCGAGGGGTTTAGTTATAGTGTATAGAGAGAGAGAGAGAGAGAGAGAGAGAGAGAGAGAGAGAGAGAGAGCGCACTGGAGGAGGAGAGGAGGCATCTGCCTGACAATTAAACGAAGCCTCGGGAAGCCCTCGAAACGCGAGCCGAGTTGAGTCGAGTCGAGCGCGCGCGGCTATACAGCAGTGTGCAGTCAACAGCTGCGCATCTGAATACTAATTCGAAATGTTTATACAGTTTCACGCCCGCGCACACACTTTTACGAGTTACGCGTTCCTACCGCGTACGTTGCTCTCCTTTTTCTTGATGAACAATATACACATACACATACATATGAACATATGTTTGAAAGTTGCTGCGCGAACGAGAGAAATTGAAAATAATACATCGAATTCCATTTCTAGAACAACATGAATACAACATAGCTTTGAAATTGAATTCTCGCAGCAGTAGCATAATTCCATATTCCATTAAGACGCGACCTCGACAACTGCCTCATGAAAAATTGAGAATATAGGCATATATGTTAAATCGTCGCATCAATAATAAGGCAGCAGTTTGTCGCCTCCCTTGCACGAGTAGAATTTCGCCGGAGAAACCCCAGCGCCCTAATATTTCCATGCCGATTTCACGCTAGTCGCGAACTCGTCCCTTAATACCGCGGCGGCCAAATATTTATGAAGATGTAACCGTTATTTTGATAAGCGTGCCAGCTCGCTCTTTTGCCTTCTCGCCCGGGGCTCTTATGCATACATGCCTTGTATATCGCGTCTATATACCGGCCATAACCGAGGCTCGAGTTATATGGACCAAACGAGTGTGAAGGACGGGGGGGAGTGAAAGTGCGAATATAAACGCGTCGGCGGTGCTGCGCGACTACCCCAGGGGGGTTTATGGAGGGGCCCAAGATCGTACTCCTGTAATACTCCAATATCAATATTGGGGCGAGCTGCGAGCGAGGGATTTTGACGGGCGTGTGTGTGTATATATGCAAGGGCTTGCGTTGGACGCGCGGCGGATTTATTGTCGAGCTATAAGTGAGCTACTGCTCTCCGAGCGGATTTCGCCTTTGAAGTATGTATATGGGAGCTATAGGAGGAGTGTATATATGTACATAGAGTACGCGATTCTGATAGCGGATCGAGGATGTATTATGACGCGAGCTTTGTGCTGTGCGCGACGAATCGTTTGGGAATAATAAATGACGGGGAAGAGCCGATAAAGAGAGATACACTGTTATTATTCTTCTGTTATGTTATAAAAAGTTATTCCTTCTTTTTTCCTCTTTTCAAAACACACCGAGCCGACGAGCTTTATCCGCCTTTAAAAAAATCCTACGCGAGCGAAAACTTTCATAATCTGGCGCTCGAAAAACACGAAAGAAAAACAAAGTGCTGCACAGCGAGGCGTCGACTCGGCTCATCGTAAATCGGACGCCCATATACAACCAAGTTTCGAAGGGCAAAATTTGCGTTCGAGATGTGTAACGTGCACGTCCACCGTCGGCATCGGCGGGGCTAAAGCGCTCTTTCGCTCGTCTACTTGCACGAAATGACGGCATTTTAATAAATTTAAAGCGGCTTAATCGCTTATGCATGCAGGATCGCGGATTTGTCTCGCAGTAAGCTGAGAATGTCCACGTGCGCTGGGAGCAACCTTCGCTCGCACACACACACACACACACACGTACGTAAGCCTCGAAAGCTGGCTACACTCCCCCTTCGCCGCGGCGCGCGTATATACACACGTAAAACGCCGATTTATCCTCGTTACGGGCGACACGCGCCAACTTCGGGGGGGTCGGTCCAGCCCACCCTTTTTCTCCGCACTCGTTACTCTTTTGTGCAGCAGCCGAGAGAGCAAGGTGCGCGCGTGCCCGCGATCATGACTCGGATTTACATGTGTCATAATTCATTAATCGTCGCGCTCCAAGGGATTATATTCAGATTTCCAAAGCGTGTATTACATGTGCATGGACGTGAATTGATGAATCGCTTCTGACTTCTTTCACTCGCTCGTCGTGTTTACTCGCGATAAAAATATTAATGCTCGTGCGGGGATTGTGTGCTTAGGAGCAGTTAGCTTTTATGGACATGTCGCACGCAGCGGGGACAGCGGCGTGAGAAAGGTGCTGAAAGTCGAGGGAAAATTTAGTTTTGTATATATACACTGTTAAACTGCAATAAATTTTAATCCCTCGCAATCGTAATCCGAGTAAATTATTAAATCGGCCGCATCGGGCTTCCTTTTTCCTTCTCGAATGGATAGTAATAAAATCGAGATAGACGATGAAATTTAATTGAATAATAGATCGTTCGACAAACAGCTATCGCTAATCTAATACCTCTCGTTTATTTGGCGCAGTCACGCTGCTCGCTTTTTTCTCGTTCAAGACGAATGATTTTTAAAATAGGGGATAAGTCGTGCGAGCATCAGCGTTGGAACGACATTTAGGCGCAATTAATTCAGACGGATTCTGTGTGCCCGGTAATCAATTGCTCCGGGCCAATCAATTACAAGCGCGCCCGCGTATACGCGTCATTCCGCGCGCTCGAATCGGTACGAATTTCCAATTCTACTAATTTGTCGCATTAACGAATATAAATGCGCGATCGTCTAGCCATAAGCCAGGAGTCTAGTCCCCTTATTATTCTTTCTCAATATATATACCAATCGATTTTCAACATTTTACGCAATATCATCTTACTGATTGAAAAAAGAAGATGCTTGCGAAAGTGTCCCCGAGTATCTTGTTTGTTTGTTTTCGTAAGGGAGAGACAAGAAGAGAAGGACATTGTACGTGGCGTTTTCGCAAAGCTAACGCAGGCGGGGGAGAGCGCGCGTCAAGGGAACAGCGATCGATCAGTCCTAAATTCTGCTATGTGACGCATGCATAATAGGCACAGCATCATTGACCATCGATAGCGCGACACGAGGCTCTCGCCTTCGTCGTTCTCTCTTTTTTCTTTCGCCTTCGCTTATATGCCTACTCTGCTACTGCTACGTGCCACATCAAACGCAAGACAGATCACGTATCTCGCTGGTTTTTTTTTTCGCGCAGAGTCCGAGTGAATTTGATGTGCGAGTAAAAAAGGGACGTTACGCAACACGGTGTTAAAATGTTCCTAATGGACTTTGCAGGTTCTCCTTTTTTACAAAGAAATAATACGCTTGCGGATCGGAACGAGAGTATATTATGGGGGGAACGTGTTTTACGATACGCGCCGACCGATAATACAACACGTTTTCCGCAAATTGCAAATATGTGTATATGATGCATCCTTATAAACCCGATGATTTCTCGTTTTTGCGCGTTCATTCGAGCGTCAGTTTTTCACTCGACGAAATTGAAAGCGTTGCCCGAGTGGCGTTCGTCGGCGACGTATCTTTTCATAAATGCAAAAATGACCGATAGCTTCCAGTCCGTGCACCGCGTATGATCCCATATTGCTCCCCGAGTTATCAATGCGCGCGAGCTTTCAAACCGAGTGAGCGATAACCATCGGCCCCGCGGGATATTTCATAGCTTTTCCCGCGCGAACTTTATCGACGAGCCCTGAAAGGCCGAGCTTTTACGCGTCGGGCTTTTTTAAAGCTCGCTTTTGATCCGCGACTCCCGATGATGGCCGCGTGTAGCGATTTTTCATAAACCGCTTCCGATTCATGCGGATGCTTGTAGCCCCCCCAAAACTTGTTGGTCGATTGGATTTTTTTTATCGCAGAGCGAGAGAGTGTATTTTCGAGTTTTTCAATCGCCCCCGCGTGTTTTTTCGATCGCTCGGAACAGCTCGGACGCTTGTCAAAAGTTCGAAAAGGCTCAGCCGAGAATCTATACGATCACCGCGCGCGGCTATTCCGAGTTGTTCGTTTTGAAAAATTCATACATTTCTCTTTTTCCATCGGCGACTAAAAGAGTCTAGATTCATGCCTGCAGTCGAAGCTTGCGGAGTAAACTGGCGCGGAAAAAGTTTGGCTATTATCGGTTTACGGGCACTTCTCCGGCCGGCAGAAAAGTAAATCGTACCTATAGCGCCTGCGCGCACGAGTTTCCCGGAAAAAAGTGCGCGTGGAAGAAAATAAAATAAAATACGAAGCGGGTATAGGTAGAGTTAGAGAAAGAAAGAGAGAAATACCCTCGCGATACATTCTCTCCTCCCTCTCTCTCTTTCTGCTCGGCGCGACCGATAACTCCTTCGGTGATTTAACTTAGTGGGTTATCGAGTTTTCCCATGGCCGATGTAAAAGATACGGCCGCAGGATGAATATCCTCTTTCGCGGCGCGCGAGGCGGGTCTTGGATGCCTGATGCGTGCGAAAAATTTCTGTTCGCGACGACATTTTTAAAAGGCTTATTCCCATAAATTCGCTCAAGCTGGCGGGAAATCTATCCGCGATTTCAGCGTCAAAACTCGCGCTATCTAGACGTTAAATCTTGTTCAACGCAAATAGTACGCGGCTATGTTCTCTGCACAAGTGAGAGACAGCTCGATGGTGGTGGAGTATATGACGATTAATTTACAGCGACGCGGTCCGCCGGTAAGTATACAGCACATAGGTATATAATAGCCTTTGGCGCACATAGGTGTGTATACCCGTTCGCCGCCAACGCCGTTGCAGCAGCAGCAGCAGCAGCAGCAGCAGCAGGGAGAAGCCCGGCGCAATCGGTCGCTTTCTCTCTCTCTCTTGCCTCCATACGCTATATACCACTCTATCTCCGCGCGGCTATCTCCCTCTCGCTTACTCGCTCGCTGTTCATGTAAACAGTTAATCTAAATCCAGAGCAAGCAGCGATGTAATGTTATGCGGCGCGCAAGACTCATTATACTTGTAAACCAGCCCGTTGGCCCGACCACAAACCAAACCCCTCCACGCCAGCTAGCGTACATGCATGCACACGACGACGACGACGACGTATTTTCTCACCGATAGGCGCACGCACACTCGGACAACTACGTATACATACATACGCTCGAGCTCTGTGCCTGCACTCGGACCCATGCAGATACCTGCGCGCGCGCGCACGAGTGAGAGAGACGCCTTATACACCCCCTCGCGCATAGGTAAATACGCGACGATGCACCGGTTACCACTGCGGCTCGAGGGGAGAAGACTTTATATTCCTTCCGATGGTGTTGCCGCGTTGCTCACTGCTGCTGCGACACACCGCCACAAACTAGTCCTTTGTCAGGCTTCCATTATTTTTTTGCCAATATGTGTACAAAAATCCGAAGAATAACTGGAGTATTCTACGGAGACCGCAATGCGTCTAATTACCGATCGTTCCTCATCCTTATCTCTCGGCGAGTGCGCAATTTGTCAGCTGTGCCGTTCTAAAACCTCTATTTATCCTTTCGCGCGCGGTAAAACACTTGTTAAAATAAACGAAGCCTCTAAATTCCCCCCCGACGCGGCCACAAAAGCGTGTACAATAATTCAAAAGCCGCAGCCAAGCTGCGAAAAGAAGTTGTAGACCGTGTATGCAGTGTATGTGTATATACAGAGCGAGGAGGCAGCGGCGGCATGCATTATTATACGCGCACTCGTGCACAGGGCTGGTTCGATTTTTTTCGTCCGCGGTCGAGAACAATGCCTGTGAGATTTAACGCGGATAAATAGATTTTTACACGAGTTGCAGCAGGGGCGGTGGCAGCGGCGCAGAATAAACACGTACACACACGCGCGCGCTCGCTCTCTTTCTCTCTCACTCTCTCCCGCACAGCCCGATAAGAACGACAGGCGTGCGGAATTATGTTATTTACACGGGATTAGCAAAGCTAATTGCTCTCTCGCTCGCGCGCCACGCTGGAATATCATGCTTCGCCGGAAAACGCATGCAACTCGCTTATGCTATGCGCAATGAGCGACTCTGCGCCAGCGGAGAGAGAGAAAGATAGAGAGAGAGAGAGAGAGAGAAGGAGGAACTGACGTAATTTATCGTTACCTTACGAAATTAAGGGTTCTACGCTTTCTCGAGAAAGAGAGAGAGAGAGAGAGAGAGAGGCGAGCCACCGCTGCCGACTTTATGCCTTTTGTGTCTGTGTGCGCCTTTTTACACTGCGTTTTACGGGCCTTTATAACGACGCGAGCGCGAGCGGGAGGAAAATTTAATTAGAGAAATTAAAATGTTTCGAATGGTTCTTTTTAGGAGCGCGCCTCCGAGAAATTTTCCGTCTTTACTCCGGCAGAGATAGTATGGAAGCTGTATTTCAGCGGAGAGAGGTACTTTCCGGGAGATTCCTTACTATGACTGCTTTACGCGGCATATCAGACGTATTTCATTACACCGAGACGGTTTTCGAAAATTTTATCCGTGTCCATAAGTCGCCGTGGCCGCCGCGGCTATATTATATACGCAAAGTCAAGGTTAAATATTCATTGGGCCGCATCTAAATAATTTTAAAATCAGGCATCCGATTAACCCTATCGATTATTCGGATCTACACGCGCGCTCGAGGAGCCAAAAAGTACGCCGCATTAGTTTCTTACTGAATATTCAGAGCTCGCTTAAATAAGCGAAAGAAAAATAATGACAACAATACGAATGCGTAATGTATATAGTTGCATAACGCAAGATAAGGAGAAAAGAAATATAAATAAAAATGCCGAGGCCAGAGTTCGAGGTCACATTCGTCTTTCTTAATATCGGCTCGCGTCGTGGGTTGGGGGACTGATCTAATTTATTCGGCGCGGCTCGTGAAAAGCCTCCGACGCGACTATCATTTTCGCTCCTCCTGCAATCATCTATATTTATAAGATCGATATCTGCTCTCGCTCCGACTCGTCTACGAATTCATATATATATATATATATATAGAGTGTGCGGGTTCGAGCGAGATACTCAAGGTCGCGTATAGTTTGTACACTTATTTTGTCGTCGTTGGAAAAAGCAAAAGTCGATTTCGCGCGATATTCTCATTCGCGAGTGCTGTATATGCTAATGCGCGGCCAAGTCAAGGTGAGCAGTTTCGCCGTGTAGTCCTTCGAATTGATTTTTGTACGAATAGAAAAGAATGCCTATTGTGTTATTTAGTAGCTTTTTCCGATATGTTCGCGTCGCATTGTAATGCTCGCTACAAAGGATAGTCTCTTTCTCATATGCTTGCATGATGGAATGATTTTATTTCTGCGCGTTGGCTATATATGCGGGCACGAGTCTAATTATAGAGAGCACTTAATTTTCGAAAAATTCACTCGGCGCTCGATCTGCATAATAAATTGCAAACTGAGCTCCACTATTTGTTTTGTCATCATCCGCGCGAGCTCTTTTTGATCGCGGCTTAATGCACACACACATACACACACACACATTCGCGGCGATTATAACCAATAGAAACAGCCGGAGCCCAAGCGTACATATTGAACGAGCCTTTATCGCATTAAAATGCATAAAAGTTAATCACCCCGATGACAGTGACACTGAAAGAAACTTATGGAGCCCGCGCGCCGAGTCGCATGGGTCGTTGACATAACCGGCATCTCCCTCTCTCTCTCTCTCTCTCTCTCTCTCTTTCTCTCTCTCTCTCTCACTCTCTGATACACACTAGCTCGGTCGCTATAGGTCAGCCAGTCCATTTTATTTACATTCACACATATTATACGGATATTAGCGATTCAGCGCGGCGCATATGGTGTCACTCGCCCGCATCTTCTCTGTGCTCTATCTGGCTGAGGGGTTGTATAATATACACTCACACTTGCCGCGCGCTACGAGCACATGTGCGCACCGATGCACCAACTGTGTTGTCTGTGTGTATACCGGCTTATAAACACTCGAGCTCTCAAGTGCCTTTATAGGGGTTTCGATTTTTTGCCGAATTTCCTGCTTATGAATTACACCGAGCGCGCCTTACCGTTCGGGTGAGATTTATAACTTTGGCGCTGTCACGACTGTGGGTGTTTTTTTTTAAATATTGCCGTCTCTAATTCGAGCATAATTTGCTCCTTAATCATTTGGCAGAAATGGTTTGCATAAATTGCGTAGGCTTTTTAAACGTCATTAAACAAAAAAGTTTTGTTCGCACACCGCTATACATATTTGTAGATATATATATATCGATAAATTGAAGGATGATACCCGCAGTACCGGAGAAAATTACGTAACGATGCCAGCATACACTCGTGCATTAATTCCAGAGAGTATAAACGAGTCCGTTGAATTATTTTTTCCCGATCGCGTGCCTGCTAACGCAATTAGAATCGAGTCGTTAAATCGAAATAGCCAACAAACACACATCACGAATAGAAAAAGAAGTACATCGGAGCGGATAAGGTGATGTCACCCTCGCTGTATTGACCATATGTGACCTCTCAGAAAAGTGATGCTAATAGTAATTGATGGCCGCGGTGGGTTCGCCATAAAACACGTCGTCGGGATGCTCAAGCGACAAGGTACGCCATAAAGTCAGCGGCAGCTGCGTCACCTCTCCTAATATATATATATATATCAATATGTACGACAGACAAAATGCTCTTTTTTAATTTTCGTTATATTTATTAGTTGTTGGACGCACAAATAAGTTAAACATATTAATCAATATACGCTGTATCACAGAGTAAAATGTGACTCACGTTCGCGTCGTCGAAACAAGATTTGTCTCGGCTAACAAGATTCCATACAAATCCAATGAACGGCAGAAAAATTTTTCTACAAATCTCGTTAAGCACTCGCTCCGCTAATATCTGTAATAAAAGGGCAGGAGAGCTGCAGGGACGCCCCACACGCGAGAGCGCACCCCGCGGAGCTCCAGATAATATGGAAAGAATATTCGGGAACAATTACCGGATGATCACGTGCCGGCGTGATAAATCTGTCGAGTTGGTCGCGGAAGTTTCTCAGCTCCGGAAGTGTCGCGTCGACGCGCTGTCATAACAGACCCGCCACGTGCCCGATCATCCCCCTATACGACGCCTACACGCCCCGCTCGCATTCATAACTGCTCTGCTTCCGCGCGATGCTGTTGCTGCTGGTCTTTTCTCCGTGTTTATTGTGCATATTCGTATATAATGCGGGGTTGCAGTATTGCCGAGGGGGCTGACGCCGGCGCGTGCGCGACAAACAAGCTAATAACTTTGCCAAAACAGTTATGGATGCGATGCTCGAGATATTACGGAGGCGTTCGGTGTTTTCTTGATAAACATCCAAGCCGACCTTTATTTCTTATTGCGCGCGTTAACTGAGTTTTGTTAATTCCATGAAGGCAGAGAGTAGCCGATTAATGAAAAGCGCCGCACGCTCCGAGTGACTCAGCTCGAAACTGTCATAGACTTTGAAAGCGTTCCTTTGTCCAAAACAAAAGCCATTATTTGCGCCTGTTTCTGATTTTGAAGTTTCGCCCAGCGCTCATTAAGCTCTGCATAGCTCTCCCGAGCGGTGGTCGAGACTGGGAACACGGCGACACGTCTATACGTACTGCGTCGTCGATGCAGGAAGTGCGATGTCCAGAAATGAAGCGATCATTCGCAGGCCGTTCCGTAAATTCGCGTCTCCGGTCCGACGACGCGTGGCCGGCGACTCGTAGACGTCGGCATTTCACTGCCTGTATATATGTGTGTGTATACACTTTCAACCCCCCCCCCCCCCCTCCATGTCTCATTGTCCATACGCTCCGCTATCTCTTTCTGGCTGCAGCCGGGGGTCTTGCTCGCCGTTTCGCCCGCAGGAAACATTAACGTCACTGGCAAACGAAGCGCAGAAACGACTGGCGCACCGATCGATCGCAGTTCGGCTACATAGCTCGCACGATAAATCATTGGCCGCGTGCTGTATGCAGGCTCGACTCGTCTCGAAATTAAGACAATTTCATCAGCCGCCTCCGCTTTTGTCGATGGCATCGGGAGATCCATACGTACGCCTGCGGCGTAGTTTCCGAAATGAAAAATGGGGGAATCTAACGGAACTGACAGCCTCAGATGCGAGAACGTTCCTGTGCCTGATTCGTTTCCAATCGATGGAAAATTTTCTGCCGAGCAAAGATTCAGAGCTGGCCTGGAGCTTGAAAAAGGTTTAAATTATTTTTCATTTCCACTTCACGAACGCATTAACATGTTTTCTTTATTCCACACCATAATGTTATAACGCGGTTAGCTTACGCTTGCATTTTTTATTATCTCCAGATCTGAGATAGTCGCGTATTCTTGCCTATAAACTTTGTGTTATCTTATTTTTAAATCTTTTCTCGGAAAAGTTTGGTTCACGTAGAATAAACGTTATCTTTTATTATAATGGATGCATAGATTATTCACATAAATCGAACAAGCATGTACGTTGATTCAATCAACGATGCATTTTTGCAATTAAATGATAAAAGCTGATGACTGACAATGAGATTGCATCGATTATCGTCGCACTAATTTTTCCCGATGAAAAAAATATCCAAAGCTGAATATAATAGCTCTTCGCATATAGCGCGCATCGCAGTATAATTCCATTGAAAGCATACCCCCAACTTATCTCTACTCGTCGCCCGATAAAATAGCCGCAGAACGTGACTGCGATTCCAGAGAGTGACATCTGTGTCAATAAGGCGAATCCTCTGGGGGGCCCAGAAGCTCTCTCGCACTCAAACGCGATCATCCTCTCGTCCAATCATCGATTTTATTTGGTTAATAAAACGATTATCGTCCCGACTGGCGAGTACAATTTCGCCCGGCGTCGCTCGACCAAAAATGTAATTTACATCCCTTTATGTCGCGCGAAATTGAAATATACGCGCGCGAATTAATCCGCTGCTGTGAGAGATTATAATGGACGTTCGTCGCGCCTTTTCGCACCTCCGACCCCCTCGATGAACCTTTGAAGTGATCGTCGAGTTCTCCATGTCCTGTTCCACTCCCGCCGCGCCTCGCCCTTCCTCTCACGATTCCGGCGACGCTTCTTTCAGTCTTAATGATTCGCCTTTCATTCGATTTGAAAAATATCACGGCTTCCCATTTCACGGAAGATCGGATTCAATTATTACTATAAAGGAACGACAGAAAGAACGGACTCGAGGACGATCCTCGAGTGCAGGGAGAGTCGAGCGAAAGAAAGCAGAGCGCGACAATGAATTTTAATTTGTCTTCCGATTTCGCGCACCGTAGAGATTAATGCCGTTCGTCCCATTTATTATTCTTGCGGGTCAGTGTATGAAACAAAAGAAGCGATCGCGGGAATTAATTAATCGATACAATTATGGAGGGCCATCAGATTGCAAATGAAAATCTAAATTCTTAACATGTAAAGATAAACTTGAAATAACTCGAAATTGCTTATATATACACATACATACTCGGCGTAGAGCCGTTGATTCGCCATCAATTGAATTATGCAGCTAAGTAGTGGATAATCAATATTTTTCATACAAAGTGGCTTGCTTAACGATTTCAAAAACTTTTTGTTCTATAATTACAGTATACTTTTATACAAGCATTCGGAGAGTATCAAATTTCGATTAAAGCTTCGATTATAAATGAAAGGCTCAAAATTCAATCATGCGTTGAAATAAAATCCGTTATATACTTGGTCTAGCTGAGTATATTTCACGCTCTTGTGGTTAACGCAAATGGAGATATACAACCTGTCGTTGAAATAAAGAGTGGAAAGAAATAAATGAAATTTCGATCGAGCTGGTCAGTTTTGTACTTTAAAAACGTTTCTAATACTTACAAATATCGAATCTCTGACTAATCCCAGCAGATGAACTCACGGCCAAAAATGGCGTGCAAGCAACGTTTACGCAATATCATGCTTCTAAAATTAAAAGAAAGCGTAAGCGATAAAAACAGCGCATTGAGCATATAGCGCGGGAAAGCCGCGCCACGATGGCTTGTTTAAATTTCCCCGTCCCTCCTCGGGTTTGGCAAACAATCGATCCGCTCGCCTTCTCGCTATATATTGGTTCTCGTCATCTTCATCATCGGCCCGGCGAATTAATTAAACACTTCCCACTCTCGAAATTCCCGTCGCGCAGTGCCGCGCGCGGAATTGCGATGGTCTAGGATACAGCGGGAGATCGTAAACCTGGAGAGAAGCTGCGCGATATACAGGTATATATGTATACGATGGCCCCACACGTACACGTACACACGGGAGGGCGGATGATGGCTACGGCGCGAGAGAGAGAGAGAGAGAGAGAGAGAGAGAGAGAGAGAGAGAGAGAGAGAGAGAAAGAAAGAGAGAGGGAGACAGAGAAAGCGGATAATTCGCGACGACGAAATTGTGAGGAGGGGTAAGGGAGCTTGCTGCAGCGGCAACGGCGAAATCCGGAGAGCCAGCAGCAGTAGCGGCGGCGGCAGCTAGAGAGAGAAACAGAGATGGGAAATTGCTCAAAAAGGATAAGGCAGCAGCGCAGGAGCTGCGCGGGAAAAACAGAGACGGAGAGAAACTGCTGCAAGGAGAGGGAGAAGCACAAGCGAGATTGCCTTTAATCCACCGAGATTTAATACGAGCGACAAATTTTCAGGCGAATTAATGGAATACAGCAGCAGTAGTGGCAGCGGCAGTGGGATTGGCACTGCGCAGATTATTGTATGCCGGTTTAACGGCTGGGATCTCGCCCGCCCGGCATTATATCCGCCTGTCTTGAGCTCTCTCTCTGCCCCTCCCGCTTCTTCTTCCCGTGCCTCCCTTATCCTTCGCCTATATCTTCCGAAGCGCGCGAGCGGCTATATAGACAGCGATTTTGACGATGCCATTGAATTTCAATACAGCGCTCTCGCATTTAGTCATCCGAATTTCAAACGATCTTCACAACTCCCGCGAGTGCGCGCCGGCAGTCTGCCGTCCCGGCGAGCTTTCGCACTCTCTCTCTCTCTCTCTCTCTCTCTCTCTCTCTCTCTCACTCACTCTCACTCTCACTGTCTCTGTGTAAAGTTTTAATTTGTTTCGAGGCGATTGGAGAAGCCGAATGATTGAATATGGATGGCAGGGGGAGAAATTACGCTTGAATCGCTAATTGCGGAAATCAGTCGTGTTTTAGTAGCGAAGCTGGAGGTGACTGCTCAGAGAAATAATCTTTTCGTTGATGTTTCTTATCAGTTCTATTTAATAGGTTAACCAATCTGAAAGATGTCTCGAGACGATGAATATTAATTTAGATGAAATCATGAATGACTGAAGTAAGTACAGAGCAACAACACAATACGAGCTCGATAAGCTATCTTTCAAAAAATTCTTGGACGTCTGAGTCAGGCAGTAAATATAGAATTATCGTTAGTCTTTAGCTTTGAACACATCGTCAGTTTAGTAGTTTAATAGAAAGTTTCCCAAGTATTCGTTATTATTTCGAAAAGTTATTTTCATTGACTTTTCTTTTGCTTATTCAAATGTACTTATTCGCTGCATTCTTTCTTGGCATTGTGGAGATTACAGGTAAATTGCGTTTCTTATTGTTGTAAAATGCGCAAATCTAAATTCTTGTTGATATTATGACAAACATTTTGTATGTAACATGCAGAAATGCAACATACAAAAAACACGCTTCAATTATTGGTCACGAATAGAAGTGAAATCTGGCGTGTGGAGTCAAATGGCGATAAACATCAATACTTTACGAACACAACAGCTGTAGGAGACGTAGACTATCACCTTGGAAAAAATATTTTAATTTGGATCGATGTTGAAAAGCATGAAATCCATTCGCAGTCCTTGGATATAAATTCAACCACTCCGCATGTGACTTTTAAGCAGTTTAAAGAGTGGGAACCAGTAGCATTGGCCGTGGACTTCATTGGAAACAAAATCTATGTGGCTGATGTTTTAGGTGCGAAAGTCGACGTGTTCGAGATCGATGGCCAATTTCATGCTGTTGCAATGGGAACTAATCTAGTTCGACCGTTGGACATCAAGCTGGATCCTTACGAGGGCGTATTGTTTATATTGGATGGATTCAGAATCGTTCGTGCAAGTATGGATGGTAGTTCATCTGCATCGGTTGTCAGACGAGGAATCAGAGTTCTTCATGGATTTTCCATTGACCTTACCTATAAGACAATATACTGGACAAGAGATACAGACTTTCAAATGATGTTCTCAAACTATTTAGGTGAACAAGTTCGAACATTGGGGAAAAATAACTCGTCTCAACTCATATGGACTAAATTTACTACTTTTAATGGCACTGTTTATTGGGCCGGCAATTTTGTCGACTATAAGGCAAGGTGTCGTAGCGAAGAAAAAGAAAAGCATCAGAAACCAATTTATCGAAGTAATCCTGTACCGTCAATCAAAGTTTTACTTGCATCACTACAGTTGCCAGTATCTAATCCATGTGGTAGTGACAATGGCGAATGCGAACAGATGTGCGTTATGACATCACCTTTAAAAAATGAAAATAATAAAACCAAACTTGGTTATAAATGTGCGTGCAATATTGGATGGACGTTGTCTATAAATTCAAGGAACTGTACATTTGCAACCGACTTTTTAATGTATGCGCAGTCAAATATTATAAAAAGCCATCTGATAGAAACTTGTGCCTCTGCATTCTGTGAACCGTATTTACCTGTAGCTAGAGAAAAATGTATATTTCGAGATTTCGAGTACCAATATGCAGACAATTACTTGTACTATATTGAAGTAATGTCTCTAAAATATGATGTAATTTACAAAGTTCATCCAAATAATAGTGTGCCAGAAGTTTTCCTGCTCGGTGAATTCGAAAATTATCAGAGCTTGACGATCGACCGTATAACGTCAGGCTTGTATTTTACTGACTCATTAAAAGGAACAATAAGCGTGGTCAGCACTAAAAATAGTTCTCGAAAGGCAATGATATTGGAAAATGTAGAACAGCCAGAAGATATCGCAATCCATCCAAACAAAGGTTTTATATTCTTTTTTCAAACTAACGCAAGCACAACGATTACAGTGTTGAGTAGAGCAAACACTGACGGATCAAATTTAACCGTTTTTCATAATAAGCCATTGAAAAAGCATTGTGGCTTTGTAATCGACGTTGATGACGATACGATTTACTGGTACGAGTGGCGTAAAAATTATATACAATTTTCAAATTTAGATATGGGCGAAGTGCGAAATCTTGAAACATCCTTAACAAAATACCTCTACACAATTTCTGTGTATGACAAATGGATTTACGTCGCAACGACAATCAGCGAAGGACTTTGGCGTTTCGATAAAAAAACCTGTGAACAACCCGAATTGATTGTGGCCGACTTTACAAATAGAATAACGAAGGTCAAAGTTTTTAATTCAAAATCACAAAAGATGAATAGTGAGCATCCGTGCATTATTAATAACGGTGGATGTTTAGAGTTTTGCTTTGGTTTACCTCAGAATACAAATGGATCTTGGACGAAAGTATGCGCTGACTCTAACGAAGAAATGTGTAAAAATAAGAATAAATGTTTGTCGCCGCCGTCTTCGTAATTGTTCTGTTGTATTTTTTTAAGCCGAAATAAAACACGTGTTTTCACAGAAACTAAATGTGTCTGGTTGTCATTTATCAAGTCAATGTGTCTGGTTGTTTTTCAAGAATTTTAATAATAGTACGAGAATCCGGAGATTTAAATATCTCTTAACATTTAGCCAGCCTTTAGAGTGGAGTTATCTGGTTCAATTGGCGGGAGTGAATGATGTAACAGAGGGATATCTTTTTCTCACCTCGGTTCGGTTCGAATTTCCGAGTCTAGGATGAAATTCGACAACCTTTTTCAGTTCGAAAAGCTGCAGTCATGCGTAATAACCGGAAGTAGAGCAGTGACGAGCGACAGTTTCGTGTGTCGCTTTCGAGTGTAAAATGCTTTCCTTATGGTTCGTCAGCCGGCGCCAGTACGCGACCCCAAGACACGAAGCCCAAGACGACGTAGAGGAGGAGGGGTACAGAAGGGTAACAATTGGCTTTGAACGACTAATCCGACACCCGTACTTAAGTATTTCAGTTTTCAGTGCAGTATACGAGTTACACGCACTTTGTCTCGATATTTTTAGTCGTCGCGTGCTTCTTACTTTCTCGGCGGGGTGTACGTTTCCGAAAGTGAGCTTTTAATTTTATCACAGGCTATTGAGACAACTATTAGTTTCGAGTTAATGTGTTTACTGAAATCGTGATATATTGAAATATATCACGATGCATATTTTTGGATATTTTTACGTCACAATAAAATCTCACTAAAATAAGATTAATAAGCAGTGTCTTGCTATGCCATGCATAAAAATAAATGAATTAAGTAAATTCATAATAAGGAGGAAAACGTATGTGGCTTTATTGATGTTCCATTAGAACAAAAATACCCGAATTCCCATCACATTATTTATAAAATTACGCTCATTCATCTGACAAAGCGATGTTTACGAAATTCTGCATGTATTTCAGAAGTGAATAAATTGAGCTGAGCCGTGTTGGCCAGACATATAAAAGAAACTCCTCACTCCATTACTATATAAACGACTGTTTTCTTTAACAAGTGCTCATGGAAACGTGTCGAGGAAAAAAAAGACCCAATTTTCCCAGGCTCTCATGCTCCCGCGGATATGCTCGCCACGTACCGCGTGAACTACCCATAAAATAAACAGTGAACAATAGCAAAGGAAAATATTATTCGACACTGCTTGGATCCGTGGATATTTTTAAGCTTCCCGAGCAGTAAATTTGAGCATATCGCGTGGGTGGCTCCAACCCAGCCCTCAAGCTAATTCGAACTGACAGCTCCCGTCGTCATATTAATTACGGAATGACGCGCGTGTGCAGTTGCTTCCACTCGGGCGCAGCATCGTTTCTATCCATCGCGAGCATAGATACGCTTCTTTCCAAACATCCGAAAACGCTCGCTCGTGCGTCTCGAGTGCCTATTAATAGCCCCGGCCTGTGTATACGCGTTCTTTCGCTTTTCACAGTTTTACAAGCGTATATTTTAATTCCGAGACATAAGTACGACAGCGGAATGGCCCTGTTTCTGCGGGCTGCTCTACGCAATGGTATACGTTTAGTAGAATCATTTGAAAAAAATTTTCTGGGCGGTCCGATCGGTTTATTTTTTTGCCGGCTGCTCATATGGCTGCACGGACCGAGCGGGCTTTATCGGCCGTTCGAGATTAAACAGTTGAGAAATAGAGAGGGGGGGGGGGAGTAATAATTACGAGAAAAAGAAGTCTGGGATAGTAAATTAGTCTTATAGGTTTGTTTTATATAGCTCAGCTATTTGGTTTTCGAATAGCCACAGACTAGCCATCAGCTAGTCGTATACATAATTCCGCTGAGTTTTACGATAGAGGATAAACGTTCAGTAGGAGAAAACCCTCGTTAATTTTCTCGATGACGATATTCGCGCTGCGGAAAAATAACAAAATAACACTTTGTTTTGATCAGCCAGTGTGAGGATATCAAGCTTGCGATTGGAATTTTAATTAAACAAAGACTGCGGCTATCGCTGCGCACAGCAGCGCGAGTGGGCGCTTGGTTGGCTAGATTAATACCGTTACTATGTAGATTCCTCACAATACTGCACACAAAACACACTGAGAGAGAGAGAGAGAGAGAGAGAGAGAGAGAGAGAGAGAGAGAGGGCGCATCAGCGATCCTCGCGCCTCGTATCGATCGAAATCGACAGCGCACATATACACCTCGCATTCTCGATGTCTCTTCGCTGGCGAATTCGTATTCAAGTCGGACGCTCCTCAGTCCTCGCGCAGCCATATCCTAGATTTACCCGAAAAAACGAGCAGTGAGACAGAAAGAATCGCTTCTGCTGTTGCTGCTTCTGTCGCGGCATTCGGAATTCAGTCCAGCGGGCTGCGATCTGAATTTATTAGTTTTAATAAAACGAAACAAGTCGCCCGAATAAATATTCATAGGGTATGGTGGGGCTTTCGCTGTAGGTATATAGTAGAGAGAGAGAGAGAGAGAGAGAGAGAGAGAGAGAGAGAGAGAGAGAGAGAGAGAGAGAGAGAGAGAGAGAGAGAGACTGAGTGGGAGGAGGACGGGACCGAAGAATTTCGCGAAGGGAACATCGCTAGCGCGCGGGCCATTAGCAAGATTGCTCGTAGCTTTGTGAAACGAAACTCGAATAATGTCCCACGCTCGAAAATTCTTCTATACCCGCACTATATATGCGAGTGAGCAATGCCTATCATATACACACATACGTCTATGTATACGATATACATATATACATAAAGAGAGGAAAGCTCTCCGAGTGCGCAGAGTTCTGTATGTGCGTAACAGCTCGAGCAGGAATAATTTTTACGCCTCGTTGATAGCGCTGCTACACGGAGTTGAGCTAATAGCGGATATGCATTAGTACATCGTGTACTCTAGACAAATGCTGATTTATATACCATATTATGCTCGTGGATTAAAATAGTAACAGTATACAGGTCGGAAAATTACTAAATTTATCGGATCCGACTTCCTCTTGCGCTATACGCATCATCGCGCAGTACACTGCGCAGTCGAAAAATTACAAATTGAATCCTTGCTGGAACGAACAATTACTTATACGAGCCCGCACCCTCGAGCCTTCAGATCCATTCTTTTCCGGTGAGAAACAGCTTTTAATGATCACTATATGCGGGGATATAATGAAAGCCAGCTCGCGCTGCGTTCCAGCAACCAAAGGGGTTGCGGCCTCGATAATGTAATCAGTTTCCAGCCCCAAACTCCAGAAGCTATACGCGCCGTTGCTCGATGGCAGTTCCGCGTTTATATGCCGCCCTCGCCCGGGTATACGACAGATAGACGCGAAATTATATATATCGAGGCGCGCTGCAGCGGCGTATGTCGCGATGTGGGGGGGGGGGGGTTGAGGAATCCACTGATGCTCTCGCACAAACATAATCTCGTCGCTGCCTGCATCCTCCGACTTTTTTCATTAGAGTTGACTCTGTCGAGATTACCTTTTCACGCTCCAGCTATTGGATTTTCGTTTATCGGGTGTATATACCGAGTAATCTTGGAGTGCCGCTGGCGCGCGCGACGAGTAACCGCGCGCGTTTCCCTTTTCCGCTCAATTGAAAAAAGAAACGAGTTCAAAGTTGTAAATATATATTTAAGTTATTTAAAAATCAAGGTTTATTATAATTGCGCTCTTGTATGGTTTACGGCGTATCGCGTTATATTATATTGGAATAATATTATACGACGTCTCATTCATACGCACGCATACACATACAGTTTATAATATCGTACAATTTTACGAACGCGCGAGAGCAAAGGATTCCGCGTTTTTATTGGTTATATATACGCACCTTTCTCGAGTTTCAGCTTATACTGTTTCTTATTAATAAGGCCCTCGAGGATTTTATTGCAGCGGCTATAAAAGGGTCGAAAAACCGGTTCGCGCATAGGCGCGAGCGCGAGGAATCGAGGAAAGTCATTAAATTATTAAAAATGATATTAAAAGGATAAGTGCAAAAAACCTCGCGGCTGCATCGGAATCGCGCGCGATGAGAAATTTTTAGCATTCGTCGGAGATCTCGAAGAAGTTTTTCATCATATATTTCGTTTTGCGGCCGCTGCGCCGACGAGTGGCGAATGCTAATTATACCATCGCGTATAAAGTGCGAACGAGACCATTTCCCCGCGTATAATATACAAATGACATTTCCATTGCCAGAAATATTATTGGATTTTCCATCGGAGATCCATAAATTTGAATAAACGAATCGCGTTGAAAGTGCGGATGATCAGCCCCTTTTACAACTGTTAAGACAGCGGAAGCAAAAAAGCCGGCGCAGCATCTAAAATTTATAAGCCCCAGGCAAAGGATCTTCGCGGCTAGGTCATAACGAAGCCATAATCATATACTCCCCGGCGACAATAATTGCTTTACGAGGCACTCAACTCGCTCCGGAGAGAATATCGCGGCGGCCGGGGCAATTGATATCCCGCGGCTCCCTCCATACTATAAACTCGAATTAGCACTGTAAATATGAAATAGACACGCGCAGGATGCACATAGGTGCGTGTATATACCTAAGAGGGAGGGGGGGGGGGGGAGAACGCCGTTGGCGCGACTTATCTTCATTTGCATTGTAGCCACGTCGGAGCGGGAAATTATGCGGCACGGTCGGTAGGTGCTGCGATTCCGATAAAGGCCGGAGCCTCCTCGCATCGGTCGTCGTCGTCCTCGTATTAAACTCTTAGAAGATATTGAAATTTTGGAGCATATACTCGGTATCGTGTTAGTCGGAATATGTTTATACCGCGATAGTTTATAAAGTCCGAGTTATCTTCCCGCCGCCGCGACGGGAAGATCGAGCCCGAAGATAAGTTTCGCAGTTTATTTCACGCCCGATACTAGATACAATTTGCTTATGAGCCGTATTTTATCTAAATTAATTTTACACCGGCCGGCTATCTTCGTACGTATAACGCGGCGGCGATAAAGCTAAGAATCTAAAATTCATAAAGCGATAATATATTCGTACCGGTCTTTGTTGCATACACAGCGAACAGCGGTACTACCAGGCTCCTGCGACGATAAAAAAAAGAGGACGGAAAAGCCCGTACGCGAAAAAGCGAGCAGCAGGTAGACCAGGGCTCGCGCCAAAGGCGTTAATCGACGCTCGACCGGCCGTTTATTTTTTAGCCCCAGCAGCAGCAGCAGCAGCAGTAGCGCGCGATCATTGAAACGCTGCGCGCGATCGTAATTATTATTCCGACCCTACATCGCAGCTGCGCCAGTGTAGTATGGAGAGATAGAGAGACGAGGCCTGCGTAGGAGAGATGCACGGCCGAGCAGACGTAACGTAACGTAGCGAAACGAGGCGAAACGAAACGAAACGGAACGAAACGGGCGAGCTCTACTCTTGGTCGCCGTGGAGTGTAACTCTCTCGCGTACTCCCTCTTTTGCGCGATGGCCCGGCAATCAATAACTTGGAAAACGCGCGCTCGCTCTCGAGTGCCCGAGGAAACAAATTCAGCAAGTTGCTTGATTGGAAAAGCGGCGCCGCTGCAACTATGTTTCAATGCTCGCTCCCCTGCCGCTGCACGAAAAACGCGTCCAGTTCTCCTATATTTGTCTCTGCAGTGCCGCACGTGGCATAAAGCTGCGGACCGAGGAGGTGGAGGAGTAGCTGCGCGCGGAGTTTAGGACAGAGAGAGAGAGAGAGAGATAGATAGAAAGAGACTGTATATAGTCTCGCATAGTTGCACTTGCTCTGCACCCTCTGTAATTGTCGCTCGCTTCCTCTTTTTTACTTTGCTCTCCTTTCTTTTTTCCCTTTTTCCATCCGCGCGCTGCACTTGTACGCTGCCGCCGTCGTTCTGTATACACGGACGCGAATTATTCCTTTCTGCGACACGTGTGAGCGCACGTGCACGTGTGCGCGCATATACGTGAATGTGCGCAAAGTGAGAGAGTGGGTATGGTCGCCACTGCTGCTTGCCCCTTTTCTCTCTCGCGGGATGCGCGCGTTTTATTTCCAATTCCAAGGGACTAACAATAAACGGCTGCTCTGCCGCTGTCCCTCTCTCGCTTTTTAAACGCTCGCGCTCGCCGATGAGAAAATAAAGCGAGTGGGCCGAGCTTGCATTCGAGGGGGTCTATCTCTCTCTCTCTCTCTCTCCTCGTATTCTCTCGCGTTCTATGCTCGGCGCGATGCAAAAGGGCCGCCGAGCCGGGGCGATGAATGCATTGTCGGAATTAATCGGAGGAACTGCACCAGCAACGTAGCGCGCCGATCGTCGCTTTGCTGCCGCGCGCGCACGAGATGAAGGAGGGGTGAGCTGCTGCATTTTTTGCCGCCCTTTTGCATTTGCTTCATTTTCTATACGTTAGTCAACTCTTTTTTTCCGGCTGGTAGCCTTTTTTCGTCGCTGCAGCGTGATTTTTTTTAGTCGATAGGGAAAAAACAAGGGAGGATGTATCAATTTTCCGATTTTTTCTGCCTCGTTGCAGGCTGATTCGCTCTTTTGTTCGGGGTCGGCCCTTGCGTGCGTGCGATGCTATACCGTGCGAGGGAGGGCTCCATTTTTTTTTTTGGAAATCCAATAATCAAGCGCGACTGAATTATTCGCCGAGCGCATTCTTCCCAATTCCGGGCGCGCGAGTATTGCGCTGCATCGTACTCTCGTGAATAAGTTAAAATGCGTTCCGACTTCGATATGTGCACGGGCTATAACGGCAATTTACCCGACCCCGGAATTCCCCGCGTAAATAGCGCTCGAAGAACTAACCTGTATATGTGTTTATGCGCGCCCTTCGATAAAATCGCGCTCATGAGAGATTCAGCGATGTAGATTGATTTAATTGATGAAAAATTTTTTTCTCGCGAAAGATAAATCCGTATAGGCGTCCGCGGCGTATGGCTGACGTAATCAGAGGCTGCGACAGGAAAAAATTCCGCCGCCTCAGCTGCGGAATAACTTTTTTTCCGAGCGCGATAATGGTTCGAAGATAATTTATAATCATCGAGCATTTGTAATTATCCCATGTAAGAAGCCCCATTCCTTATAACGAAAAGCAAGCCTGCTCGTTTGCTGCTCGTATGGCGAGCGCACGTCCCAACTAGGCATTCCAGGAATTCCGCGCAAAACGGGCAACGCGCTCGCAGCTGCGCGACGCTCGAAATTACATAAACTAATAAAAGCATTATAAAATACAATTAAAGTCAATTATTTACATCGAGTTATAGCTTGCGAGAGTTTTTCCTCGCGCGAGTGTGAAGCGGGCGCGCAAGAAAGCCCGACGCGCGTACACGCGTCTATCTTGTGCTGGAAAATATGTACCCATATACGCGATAATCGAAGATCATTGCAGTTCTCGAGTCGCGCTCGAGATTCTATCCCGTTAAGGACGAGGCGGACGAGGCTGTTGCTCCTCTTCTATCCGAGCGTGCGCTCGCCGCGGAAAGAACGAGCTCGGCTCTATAAATTTCGACGCGAAAGAGTGTAGCGCGCGGTTGGCTTTGTCATCGCGTCGTTTGTCGAGCATAACGAGCCAGCGCACCGGCTGTTTTTGCCGTTGGCCGACAGCGATCGTCTGCTTTGAGTTGGCCGCGGCGCGAGACTCATATTGCAATAGCGCGGTCGCCACTGTAGGCGTAATGAGCGGCGCTTTTCTCTTTGTTAAGATTCCTATCGCGTCGCAATTATATACTGCACGATTTTCGGGATGAGCAAACGTCGCATCAGGCGCGCTTCTGTTGTTGCGACAAACACTCGTTTGGCATCCGGACCTGTAAGTCAATTCAGTCAGTATACCGCATAATCAGGCTACGCGCGGCATTTTTTTGCCTTCCGCCTGTTTTGATTTTCCTCTTTGTCGATGCCAGCGTGTATACGGAGCTTAATTTGTAAAAGCAACCAATAAATACGCGCGGCAACTCGCTGCAGTATAGACGGATAATTTACTGCTCGCGGCAATCAGCGCAATTAGCACGATGAACTGGGCCAATAATCACCGCTACTCTTATACGTTTGCGCACGCGGGCTCAATTGTTCGAAAGAAAGTAACGCCCGCGGTCCGAGCGTATGAATTTTTACTTTTCAATCGAATCACCGGCCGTGGATTACCATCGCGAATCATTCCCACGCTACATTAAAGTAAATATAGTATATTGCATCGATGGCGTATCCAAAAATCGAGCTGCCTTATTCTGCGCGCAAAATATGTAAAGAGAATATAAGCAAACCGCTATAAATATAAACTCTCGGGTCCCCGGGGGGACGATCGTCGCCCTCGCTCGCCGCAGAAAAAGCGCCGTGCTCGCGCGCAGTAGAGCAATCGCGATCGATCATAACTTCGTTTTTTCCTTATGCGCGCCTGCTTCGGGATCAAAGAGATTCCCAGGAGCGCGCGCTTTGTCGGCAGCCGATCGCGCGCGGCCATAACGATATGACGGTCCGCGTAATATTTTATGTATAAGCGCGCCACGTCGTTCGCGCGTTCTTCTTTAGCCGCGATTCCCTTTCTTATGGCCCGGCGCTCTCCCTACCTCGAGTCGTCGAGTCGTGTCCTTCTGGAGCAGGATTCCCCGACGGGACCGCGGCATGTAAATCAAACGGTAGCTCGCGCGAACGATGACGTTTGCCGCATACGTGATATGTAATGATCGGATTATGGACATATGCGGGAACATATCCGTATAGGCCGATTCTATTTGGAAATCATTATGAATTCACTTTTATACGTTGTATTCTCTACCGAAGCAGCAGCTATATATCTCGCGAATGAGCTTCTTAAGCAGCGTCGGCAGCTGGAGCGTAGTTGCGGGGAAACGAGCGAGAAAGATCCAGGGACGCGCGGACGTCGGAGACAAGCGGTCCGGGCATTCCTGCGAGGCTCGCGCGCACCGCGATATAATATACGAGCGGCGGCTTTTCTCCGCGCGACAAAGGCCCAGCCAGCTGACAAACGGGCCCGGGGGAGGAGACTCGTAGCCTCGGCATATTAGGACGGTATGCGAGTTGTCGAGGTTGCTGCATGTACGCGTACGTACGGAGTAGCTACTCAGTAGTGCCCGCTTTCCGAGCTACGCGCGTCTGACGGATGAAAGGATCTCTCTGGTAGTCGCGCTTACTCTAGCTATATATACAATATAATATAAGACCAAGCGCTTATCAGCCCGCAACTGAATGGTCTTAATTGAGCGTCAGAGGTGCGCTTCGTTTATCGATCATCGCTCTCGGCGACCAATTCAGAGCGAGTAGCTGCTGAATTTCAAGCAGGCAGTGTTTTCGTTTAGGCCTGCGCGAGAAGGAGAGGATCGTCGGCGATAGCATTGAAGAGTCGACCGCCGCGCCGCGGGGCATCGCTCCGCGACTGAAAGGGTGCCCGTAGCTGATGAACGAAGAGATCTCCTCGCAAATTCAACAACTGTTCGACTCTCTCGCTTCGCCTTTTTATTACGCGTTTGTTCGGCTCGCCTCTTTGCCGCTTTGCGTATAATTAAATCATTTTACGAGGACGGCTCAGATTTCAGCTTTTGTCTGCACGTACGCGATGCATCGGTCGAGAGGGCAAAGCGAGGGCCATGCATTTTCGTCACTCGGAGCAGCGCGGCATCGCTTTTTTCCTCGCGCGCGCGGCCGCACAAGTCGCACTCTCGGATCGCGCGCATAAATCTTTGGCTTCGGGGGATCGAGCTCGATCTCGGATCGATACCTTGTGGATGAGGGACAGAGACCGAGGCCTACTTAAGTACCGCTCGGCGGTGCGCTCGCGCAGCACCGGCTGCGCGGACGAAGCTGCGAGAAGTAGCAGCTTCTGCTCCGAATTCCGCCGCGATCGAACTGCGCCGATATACGCAAGCCGACCGCGGCGAGACACACGATCGTGCCGCGGATTGTTTTTGCGCGAGCGAGACCTACTCTTGAACTTGCATTCACTACTGCTTTCGCTGCGCAGGTTGCGGCTCTTTCCGAGAGGTCGGAATTAATCGCGCCGCTACTATGCGCACGGCCTAGCGAGATTGGCGTTTAGTTGTCAATTATTGCGGATCACGACGCGCACCTTATTCGGAGCTTTTTGCCTCGAGAGCGAGCCTCAGCTGTTGGGATTCTACTCGTGCTATAGATGGTTAACGCATCGTCGAGAATATTATAATTACACGACATATGCCCGCGCGCGGATGAATATTCGAGTTTATTTTGACGGAAAATCGTCGTTATGCGAACGATGTTAATGCGCGCGGTCAATTGTATGAGGAAACTCTTGCTTAAAAGAAAAAAGGTCAATTACATATTCCCGGTATACGCGTGTTAACAAGGCTGCGGCCGCGCGTGCGATAGTCATCGCGAAAGGAAAAAAAATTAAGACGTTAAAATCATCCAGCTGCACGACATAATTCGAAAGTGCAATAAATTATACGTCATATGTATATTTTCAGATCGTTATAACCTTTTTTACGGCTCGATCGATCGCGTTCTTCATTGCGAAGCTAACTCTCATCGCAACTGAAGACGTTCGATTCGGTCTCGTACACGTCACCTCTACAGCTCCCGCGCGAACGACTCGCATGCCTTATGTCAGTCGCGCTCTTAATTCGCCGGTGAATAAAGTTCTTAAATTCCCCTTTGCATACGCGCTATGAATATTGAAACATTGAAATTCCGGGCGCGTGTCGTCGCGTCATACCTTACGCGAACCCGAGCCGCGTAAAAAGCAAATCGCTAAAGAGGCCAGCTAACGAAAAAAGACGAGTAGTCGCTCGAGCCGCGGAAAAACGAGATGGCGAGCGATGCGCAAAATGATAGTCGGCAAAAAGCCTCGCCATGTATAGAGAGTCCGCTGGCGAGTCGCGCGGGAGCAACATGCCATATCGGTGACACCTGTTATAGCTGCACGTGTGCCAAAGTCCGCGGGATAAGGAGCGTATGAATTATAATTGAATTATGGCGCGCGATTATCCACTTGTAAAAAACGAGTGGCGCGATTTTTCGATCGGCGGCGAGGGATTTCTGCGTTGATCTAAATTTTTCTCGTTCGTGTTCGTGTTTATCGCGAATTGATTTTCGACAGTAATTATAATTTGTTATGGCACGCACACATACACACGGTATCGCAGCAGAAAGGAAAGCCGTATATGCGACAAATACTCCCGCAATAAAGCCAAGCCTCGTGCGCAAAGAAGGCGACAAAGAAAGCCGGCTTGACAAACGTCGCTCATGTCTCCGACACTATCGTTCAATTTGCCGTCCATCGATCCGTCAAGCGTCCGAGAGCTATATAAAGGCGCGGATTTACGTCTCATCGATGCGGGCACTGCAGTGTATACAACGCATAGCCCCGAGCGAGTTGCAGGTGTGCGATTATCGCGCGCACGTGGAGGTCGACAGCCCAGCGGCGTCATCGCCGGTCCCGGACTCGCGCGACCGATCTTGATGATGCGATCGCATCCGTGTTCGCAGGAATGTGGAGCTGCTGCTGCTGCTGCTGCTGCTGCTGCTGCTGCTGCTGCTGTGGCGATGGGGAACTCATTAGAAAAAATAATGGCCCAGTTTCGTCGCGGCTCTCAGACGCGCTTATCTCATTTATTGGGCGTATACCTATATATGCGAGTTAGTAATTTATGCGCTCGGGGGAGTTATCTTTATTTTGGAGGACTGCATAATTTTCGAATAAAATTGAAGCATTGGGTGCAGGAAATCGTAAGTTTTTGTTATAACCATCATAGGCAGGAAAATTGGGTCTCCGCTGCTGAGGAATTCCACCTGCACGCCGTATCGGCTTCCTGGATATCCGAGGAGAAGCAAAGGAAAACAGAAGAAGCTGCAGGCAAATCAAGAGCGAGGATCTGTGGCAGAAGCCGGAGAGAGAGAGAGAGGCTTGGAATCGAGGGCTGCCGGGCGAGATAATGAGGCGGCCCCGACTCTCGGGGGTGGCTGCGCGCTCACTTATATAGCTATGGCCGGTCGAGATAAGATTGGCCCCGCCAGCCGAGGATGGATTTCTCCCGCGCGACGCGACGACTCGCGGCTTGGGAATAAGAAGCAGAAGCAGAAGAAGAAGAAGAAGAAGAAGAAGAAGAAGAAGAAGAAGAAGAAGAAGAAGACGAAGAAGCCAAAAGGAGGAATAGGCCGCGGGCCAGACGTCGGCTCCGAGTGCAAACTGTAACAAATCCAGCTTTCACTCGGCCAGACAGGGGACGACAATTTATGGGTGCCGGGTCCGAGGAATAGTCCGCGGAGACGAGCTACCGCTGCTGCATAGCTGATCCGTTTATATATATTCGTGCGCAACTCGCTGCAACGATCGAGAGACGATATCCTAGTGACGACCTTCAGCGGATGCTCTTGCGATTTTCCCGGCCTTGGACACGCGCGACTGCAGCCTCAACCCCTATATACACGAGAGCTTGTCTGCGCTGCGAGACTGTGAGAGACACTTGTCGCGGCCGACGGCTCTTTATCGGGTGAGAGCTACTGACGCGCGTTTTTAAAGGGAAGAATGAGAGAGGCGGACAGCCGACGTCCGTCGCAGGCGTGACGAGTCATTCTCGCGTCTGCCTGCTTCTCGAGGGTGTGGGAGAATAAGCGACGCGCAGCTTTGACGAGAGCTCATTATTTATACGACTTTTAAGACCGTATACTCGCATACTTCTGTAATTGATTTTTATAGCTCGTTAAATTTTTCGCGATATCGCCCGCCGAGCCTGTGTTTTTTACAAATTCCCAAAATAATACGCGACGGGGCGCGGGCCAATAAAATAAATCAGCCTCGAAATTTATCATCGCGCTGCACTTTCCACGATAAAATTGATTTTTATTATGCGCGGGGCATATCTCCGCGTTTCCCTGGTTGGCGCGCTTTGAGTTACTACTTATATTAATATTCGCCTCTCTTAATAATTTATTAGTAAAAGTGGCCACGGTGCGCGGTAAATCAGCCGTGGCGATCGTGCGGGAATCCAGGGAGGCGCGGCCGCACTCTTAAAAAGCCATTACCATTTCAGCCCGCCTGAGAAAAATAGCTGGCCGCGCAGCGACGTCTTCATCTCGCGCCTTTTCATTGAGAAAAGCCGCTTTGCCGCGTGCTCGCGTGTGCGAGGACTTTCTCTTCCATTCTTCGCGCTGCGGTGAATGATGGTGCTGCTCCGTAGGAGAGTGAACCGTCAAATCACGCCCGCCTCCGGTGCGCAGGTTGTTGTCGCCCGGGAGGATACCCCCTGCTCGCTGCTGCTATCCTTTCCGGGACACCCGCGAGAAAGTTTGCGCAAGTACGCACCTGTATTACGATCCGAATGAGTTTCGCAGCCTTCTACGCATACACACGGATGCCCGCGCGGTCGAACAGGTATATACGGCGAGCAGAGAGGAAGAGAGTGAGAGACGAGTTCACTATGTTAATGGGTCCCGCCCTTGTTATGGAATTATCATTAAGAGGGCCCGTATAGCGAGACGTAGGCGCAGTCGCTCGTATACATCAACTCTCCTCTTCATCCTCACGGATAAGTGCCGGGCCAATTATAATAAATATCAATTAGAGCGGGCGCGCGCGTACCGGGCCCACCTTTACTACCACGCACCAGTCCCCCCGCCCTCCCCTTCTGCTCACCTTATTCTTCCGAAGCCAACACCTTTCCGTTTCACGCGCGCACACGGCAGCTATATACGATATTATACGAACCGTGCGGGACAAAGAAATCTTTCTTATATCGGAGTATGGAAAATTATCCAACGAGCTATTGCTCGCGCTATATTGCCTCGATCGCGGCGCTATAAAAACTTGGCAATGAATCACACTGCCATACGCGGACAATCGTGCGGCATCTTTCGCTTCCACACTCTGCTGGCAATATTCGACGACAGCGGCAAAAGGGGAGCTTCTTCTTCTTCCTCTTCTTCTTCTTCTTCTTCTTCTTCTTCTTCTTTCACTTCTTCTTCGCTTCCATCTCCGCGCGGTTTTTTCTTCCGTTTTGCCGCCGCGCGCGGGACCTTTTCTCCGGCTCTGATGAACGTCGATGCCGGTGAATTTTAATGGTACCCGTGACACATACACGCTCTCGCGCGTGCAGCTATAAAAATCACCGATGTTGGGCCAAAAAATGCCCGAGAGAGTCCGAGGGAAGCTGCAGCAGAAACCGGTTCTTTATCGCGGCCATTATGCGCGCCCCGCAAGCGCGAATTCGCGAGCTCTCTCCTACTCTCGGAGCAATTTTTGCATATTCCCCGGGATTCTAATGTGCAAACGAGCGAATTCCGGCTGTTGTCGCGCTTCCAGAAAAATTAGGTGAACCAAATCGAGCATTAATTTGCCGATTCGAATTAGCCGCGGCACCCGACTTGTGTTTTACGATTGGAAGGTAAGACGGTTTATTATCCTTGATAAATTAATCTCGCGTATTAATAACCACCGGCGCGTTACAATGCCTCGTATATAAATCGCGTTTCGCGCCCACTCGCGAAATTCCACTCGTTGGGAGGCGAAACGAGAGCTATCGGTGTAGCATCGGCGCGTTCTCATCTGTATGTATGTTTAATTAAAACGAGAGCCGCTGCTCGGCGAGCCGTGCATTTTTTGCCTCGAGTGGCGGTCCATCGCGCGTTATTTTCCCTAATCGAGATGCGCTCTTTATATTCCGCTCAATTATCGGCAGCAGCCGGTGGATCGAGCGCGAGTTGAAGCTCGACTGCGTGTGTTAACAGCGCGGCAATAACAGTTATAAAATTTCCAGCAAAGCAATTCCTTGCTGCTCTTAAAAATCGAGCATCGCAATGCGCCATATACTCCCGGGATGAGTGCGGTATACGCGCTGCTGTCGTTTTTATCGATTTGATTGATGGCCAATACCTTAACCAATTGTGAACTCGTACGACGGGATTTAGAATATCGAGTATTTCTTACGGAATCATAGCTGGATCACGTTCAGCACGGCTTAACAGTAGTTTATATCGAGCAGTGAAAAGGAGATCGGAGGAAACGGTGAGAGAGAGAGAGAGAGATGAAGACAGCTAGGTAGCCGAGAGCAGCAGACGGACGGACTCGGGGGCGCCTTTTTTCGACGCAAGACCAGCATCAGCCACTGCTGAAGAAGTAATCGTGACGACGCAACTAAATGTTCATAACGCCATAATAGGCGCGAGGGAAGAAACTCCTGCTCTTCGCTCTTCCGTTATATGGTTCAAATGCTCGCGGCAGCTCTACGGTATAATCGTTCTGAAGAAACGCCGCCTTTCCCGGAATCGGTATATTTATACATATATATATATATATACAGCTCTCTCGGCTACTTCTATACATTCGACCTGTCGCTCTCGAAAGATGACGAGGACGAATCGATCGCGTACTTGCGTTTCATTAATAGAATTGAGTCGGACGAAGAGCGTGGACTGGATGGCTCGCGTACCGAGAAAAGCGCGCGGCGTATGCTCGTCTCTACATATTGACTCGAGGTATGAGGAAGCCATGCTTTTTTCAGTATCGGAAGGCCAGGCATATAGTCACCGATAATACTGAAAAATAAGAATCTCCATATAGAAGTTAAATAATGAACGAAACCTCCGCCGACACTTTACACGAATAAACATCCTTCGCGGAGGCGAATTATACAAATTCCGAAGAGCGTAGTCACGGCTGCATCTTTGACAATCAGATAAAAACAAGAGGTCGCCTCTCATTTTTTCATTGTTCCACGCAGCAGAGAGAGAGAGAGAGAGAGAGAGAGTGAGAGAGCGCAGAGAGTACAAGAGTATACCTGTATATAATATATCCTTTTGAACATCACCGACTTTACAATCGCGGCCTCGGCGGCGCGAGAGAGTGAGAAAAAGTAGCGACGTCCGATACGATCTCGAATCTGAAAATATATATCCATACGCGGTCCAGCTCTTTTAATAACCTCCCCAAAAAAAAAGAGAAAGACGAAGAAAAGCTTTGAAAAAAAGATAGAGCGAGGAGCACGGCAGAGATTGACCGAGGCGATCACGTAGGATTTCCGGTCGCACGATCGTAACGGTCAAAATAATTAATGCCCGTCCGAAACAAGTCCGGGCTCTCGTCTCTCGCTCTATACGCCTGTGAGTCGTATACTTATATACGAATCATGTGTGTGCTGTGTGCAATACGGCCATGGGCTCGTCTGCCTGCGTCTGCAGTCGTAACTTTTGTATCGTATGACTCGTGGTGAAAATCAACGTGAAATTGTGGTCGGTGCATAGGGGCGCGAGGTGTGTAACGATCGGATATGCACCCGAGTATCAGATAACCCGTGCCTCTGCCTCCTCGCCTCTCTTCGTCTCTGCCTTTGAATTATAATCTATTCGTGCGCACATGCGTTCATTCGCACTCTCTCCCGCTCACTCGCGCGCGTGCGAAACTCGTTTCATAAAGCTATGAAAGCCCCCCCCCCCCAACTCTCCCGATCAGCGACGACGACGACGACGACACCCACGTTTTCCGAGAATTTGCTCGCGACCGTGCATGTAGCATACGTGCGTGTGCGAGTGTGTGGGTAAGTTAAGTGCATAAGGAGGCTCTCGCATGGCCATATGGCGATGTCGATGAAACGCGTTTTTCGCCTCGTGTGGTGTATATACTACAGAGTTGGAAGTGCGCTTTTTCCGGCTGTTTTGGAACGACGAGGAGACGTCGTTTTAGAGTTGTAAAGCGCGTGTAACGATTTATACTGGATGCTGATTGCAATTTAATTTTCTTCGTTGATGCAGAGAGAAAGAAAGAGAGAAAGACCTTGTCGGGATCTGATGATGCTTCTATAAAACGTTGGCTTTTGAGAAATTAATTAGGGATCTGATAACGCTACGTTGTTTTTCGTTTATTCACCATATTATGTACATAAATTGACACGATTTACGCGACGTAAACGTTTTATAAAGTAAATCTAAACATCAAAATGCACATCCTGAACACCATCGACCTTCTTCAGACAATCGTTAAACTATATCTCGATGGTCGAGCATTGTCGGGTGTGATATAATGTCAATCGAATTCAATAGTTGACCGTTTTTAAGAGCGGCATACGAATTCGATGATTCAGGTTTTTCAAAAATATCACGAAAGCCGATGTTTACGAGATGCTTACTCTTTCAAATTGCAGCCGATCAAGTATTTATGTGATGTATGCTGATTCCGTTATTTTATTTTATTAAAAACGCGCGTGTCATGCGATATTAGAAACTTCTTATCTCCGTGAGGTATAGCTCGCGGGATGCACCGCTGCACTCCTCGCGCGAGTCACGATATCGTAAGCGCAGCTACGCGTATGGAAATTTTGAGTTATTCGATGAATAATTTATCACCTTTCGGCCATTATGTGTCTAACGCCCGTGGTAAAGGTAAATAAACAACGCACAAACTTTCTAAACTCGCATCGAATATCTCGACTGGGTCCAGTATCAGCCAACCTGTCGGATCCATAAGTCCCGTAAAGTAACGACGGATCCGAAACATCGTAAACCATCTTCTTCTGGGAAATGCGGCCGCGGACTGCCAGAAAACTCGGGGAAAATTTGTAGAAAGTCAGGCGCGCTATACTGCACGCAAGTTGTGCCTCGAGGTGGCAGAAACAAGCGGCCGCAACAACAATTCGAAACCCCTTGCGTTCTCGGAAGCCAGATGCTAAATGGGTCAGTGATGCGTCTCGCTGTTGGGAAACATGACAAATGAAGCGGGCAAAAAATTAGAAGGAGGCAAGGGAAAACGTCCGCGTGGACAAAGTTAGTGGAGTACAGCATGGACCCCTGGTGCTCGAACGGGTCGTATAAATTAAGCGGTTATGAATCGTCTCGGGCCCTTTTTTCCGACGAGGCGGTCAACGCTCGTAAATAATCTCGCAAACGAGACGCACAAGACTCTGTAGTAGTGCGCGCAGACTTTTACACACCGACAAGGACGAGCTTTTATACATCGCATCATCGGGAACGCGGCAACTGTGTCAGCGCGCGAGCAAGAATCGGTCGAAGACTCGCAGGTAAGATGCTCGTGAGCAAGTCAGTGAAAGTGGAAGCGACTCGGTTGCGCGCGAGCGAGAATAAGAGAGAGGAAAGAGCCACCTGCCGGGCCTGGTCGTACTGGTACTGTCGGCAATTACAATCCTTGTAAACTTTTCATTTACCTGCCTGATGAAAATTCCAGGACCGCGAAAATCTCTAAACCATCCAGAAAGAAAATGTACGTTCTGAAATCAAAATAAAACGTGCGTCCCGGCTACGGTAAAGCTTGGCGAAAGAAACGTATACAGCACACAGTAGTGGTGCAGCGCAGCCTCCAAAAGAACGAGAACGAAGGAAGACGAATCCCGGGGAGAGACTCGCCCGAGCCGAGAAAAACGAAGAGCAGAGAGCAGTAGCAGGAAGGAAATTTCGCGATTCGCGCGTACGCGAAAGAAGATAGTGCTGCTGCCGTGGGGTGGGTGGGTGGGTGGGCAGGAAAAATGGCTGCAGCGCTGCACAACATCGCATCCTTTATTCAGCCGACTCTTTCAGCGCATCCCTTTTCCGCCACTGCTCCCGCAGCGCCGCGTCTTTCAATGAATACTAAAAGTTTTCTGAATGCACGCGCGGGCGTCCGATATTAGTTATACTTAATTCAAGACACACACACACACATACACACACATATATACTACTGACAGACAAGACTGTGCTGTGGGAGTTGGCTTACAGTTCAAAGGTTAACTCTTGGCTCTTAGTTCTTTTAATGGCGCAGCGCCAGAGAACGAGAGCGAGAGAGAGAGAGAGAGAGAGAGAGAGAGAGAGAGAGAGAGAGAGAGAGTGAGAGAGACAGAGACTGCCATTATGTTCAATTTTTATTTAAATCCATCGCGTGCTCAACTTATATTTTCATTAGCCTTTCACGGGCTCGGTTCTATCGTAAAACTTACCTCACCTGCGCCCAAGGCTCTTCCTCTCGTTCGTTATATTCCCGCTTCTATCTCTCGCCGGCGTGGCTCACTCGACTCTCTTAATTCGCTTTCTGTAACCGAAACCAAAGTACCAGAGTATAAGAGTGTGTGTGCGTCTGCGTGTCTCTATGTATTCCGTTTTTTTCTTTGCCTCGAAAATTTCTCGCTGCTTATTCTGGTGTGCTCGTCTTTAAATTAACCGGAACTCGCACCGTTGTAAAAAGAGTAGAATATATCGTATCGTAAAAGTAATTTGGACGCACCGGGTAACGATATTTCCTCTATTACCTCCTTCTCCTCTTGCTGCGCGCCTCTACTTTTTTGCGCGTTTTATATAAGCTCGATTGCGCTTTTTCTCATTTGAATATAACTTAGGTTTTTGTTTTTACCGCACATCTAATAGTCGGACAAACTAACGAAAAACTCGTCTCTTCTCTCAAAATTGATTGCGTTCATTTTGGCGCAAATCCGAAAATTCATCGCAGCTGCAGCATATAAAACAGAGTAGCGCAAATACCAACTGCATGCAGCCCCGAAAAAAGTAAACAACAGTATAAATACTGGAGCCCGCGATAGAATCCGTATGAATAACGCTGGCATTATGCTGAGCCGGTACTCCCCGGCGACCGAGAGATAATTGCATAATAATCCCGGCGCTAAATTAAGCCAGCGCCGGCAGCTTGATGCATTGGACCATTGGAGCTGATTCCGCGCTCCGAGTCTCGAGCGAGTGAGATAGAGCGCGCTGGGCTCCTCGTAGTATAACGTCGCGCGCCGCCTCCATTTCGCGGCAATTTAAACTTTACTGCAAAACATGACAAGGATCTCGCGCGGCAGCCCCTCCCACGCGCGTCTCTCGTCTTAGAGAAGCGGCGACGCCGGCGGCAGCAGCCCAGGGGGCCAACGCTGCGTACATAGTCTCGCGGCATTTAGCGTTCATTAAATAAACGTGTCCCTCGCCGCCGACGCCGATGTATATACGAGAAGCGTCACTCACACGTTTCCAAAGTTTAATTGATCAATGATAAAGTTTATCGATCATTTCGAATTCATTTAACTTTGGCGCGCGCTCGCGAGAGACTAGATATACAGTATACGCCCAGCTCGCCGTTTCTCCAGAGCTATGTGTATGTTGTTCAGCTTCACCGCGGATGTATATAAGCTAACGCGAGTCTTGTGTATACGCGTGCTCGTTTATAACCGACACCAGCTATTATATACCTATACACAATAATATCGCGAGAAAAAGTTAAATGACTTTCTGCGCAATTCCATTATTGCTGCACCCTCGAGGACGAGGGCAGCTCTAATTAATTCGAATATCCTCGCATAATTGAAATCGGCGCACTCCCTCATCGCCTCGTCGCAGACACACTCCGACGTTATTATACACCGCCGACGCGTCTACATGGTAGCCCTAGCTCGCGCGCACGCGATGCCAAAGTGCATGAAACCGCGGCCCTAATTCGCCTTTACGTCTCTATCGCATCGCGGTACTGCGCCCTCTCTTTGTCTCTCTCCTCTCTGCGTAAATACGTGGCGAATATTCGCGCAGCTGTCACTACCGCGCTACTCGAATTTCCATACAGTAGCCGCGAGTTTATACACATACACACACACACACAATAACAGATCGGTGACACAAGGTGCGAGGATGCGGTGTCTTTATAGAGACGCCGTTGCTGCCGTTTCTTTTATTTTGTATTCATTTTTATTTCCTTTTTGTCGGAGCAAGAGATAGATCGCGTTCATTTGGAATTTCTTTGTGCGCGCAGCTTTGGCGAAAAGAAGCGGTCTCTTTCCGAGCGCTAGCAGGCCTGACCCAGAAAGGAGATTCTAGCCGCAGATACACATATACTTGCGTGTATTTTAACGAAACAATAAGCTCGCCTGCAGCACCCACACGCTTTCCAGCCTTGTGAGAATAAATGTATTTCATTAAGTTCCAAACTAACGGCAGCACTTTTTACTTTGCAGGATTCGCGGATTATCATCGGCAACCTGTACAAGGTAAGTCATTTATAGCTTTTACGGTAAAAATTATTTCTTATATCAATATGAAAGGCCCACCGAGCCAAAATGCTACCCCACCCGCCAACAAAAGTAGCATAACGCGCCCTTCATCAGCGCCGTTGCAAGTTGGCCCATCGCGTAGGTATAACGCAGCAAGCAGCAGCAGAAAGCGGCCGGAAGCGTCGGCGGAACGAAGGAAGTACGAGCGGTTGTAGGTAGCGGACTGCAAAGTCCCGTGAATTAGGGAAACGCCGGAGATAGCTCGCGGCGGCGGCCACGGTTAAATATACACGGCGCCCACCTCTAATCCCCCCTCCTCCTTCCCCTCGCTCGCTAATAATGTATGTAGGTAGCGTAAGTTAACGTTTGCGCGGGAGCTTCGCGGAGCAGTGAGAGAGAGAGAGAGAGCGAGACGCGCGGTAACGTATGTCCCACGACTCGGTGGTCGCCCGTATAACAGATAACTCACAAAGGCACTAAAGTAGGTAATAAAGCTAGGCGAGGGAGGGAGGCGAAGAGAGAAGCGCGACGACGACGACGACGACGACGACGTCGACAAAGATGCCACGAGGAATGACAATTTTCCTGCGGGAAAATATGTCAGCGCGCGCGCGCTGAAAGACAATATAACGCTATACTATAATATACGGACGCGTATTTGTTTCTTTTCAGACTTCGATGTTCATTTTTGGTGGCCGCGTTTATACAAGCGCGTTATTGTTTTGGGAAAATGGCTTCTTGAATGACAATTATAAAACCTGTCACCGCGATTGTGCCTGGCTTTTGAAATTACTCGAGGCTGACTCAATATCCCGTTGTCTCTTTGAACCACCTGAATATTAAATCAATGATAAAGCGACCGATGATGGCGTTTTATGTACTCCGTCTCGAATTAAAACTAACGTCTAAATTAATTTACTCTGCTCGAGCGCGTATATATATATATATATATACGCGAAATTAACAAGCGACATGGTGGATCCTCGCGATCGCAAAAAGCGCGCGAGATATATAAGGTCTTTCTGCGCTGCTCGCCGGAGCTACTTCGTTATAAAACCCGCGCACGAGTGACGCGCGAAATTGATCGACCGTTAAAAACGCCGTCGTTTACATAAAATTTCGTCCCATCTTCTTCGGTGCTTACGTGTTTTGCTACTATATGTATATACTGTACTCGGCAAATATAGTCTGACGCATAAGAACTCTCCCGCCGCATCAGCCATCATCAGCAGCAAAACAAAGTCGATAAAACCGCGTCATACTTATATATTTACACACACGCGGGGGGGACGATCGCTTTTTTCCGACTTTTTTCGCGAAATAAAATTTTCGACACGAGGACGTACGAGCCTCGCGAGAACAAGGACGGAAGAAGGAGGCGAAGCGAAGACGAGAGAAAAGGTAGAAGAGAGGAAGATGCCAATCGAGGGAATATAAGTGCGTGGACGTTACCGCGAACATGGAAGAGAGGAGAGCGATTCGCCTTGTCGGACATACGTTATTCGTCCGATCGGTCGACTCGGACTTGCAACTCCGATATCGCCGCGTCCTCGCTGCTTTGTGCCGTATGTACGATTTCGTGGCCGCGGCAATTATATGCATTTTATAGCAGTGCGCTGTTATTCGGTGACACAAGTAACTGCTTGTTTCTCCGTGACTTTAATTTTTTATCCTTCGCCCCTTCTTTCGCGCGCTTGCGCGAGCTCCTCGTCCCGCTTTGTACATGCAGGGGCATTCCGCGTTTGAATATATCTATGCACTTATTTTTGTAGCTTTCCTGCGCGCTGCTCCATATTGAATATTTCTTCTGCTTCATTTTTCCACGTGGAAAAGATATATCCAGTGTGTTTACAGATTGTATAAGGAGGTTTCTATACAAATAATATGCAGAAATAATTGTATACAGACTCGATACAGGCTGGATAAGAACAAGAGAATTCGTGTACAGTTCTCCTGGTAACGAATTGTCAACGGGCATCATTACCAAGATATATCAAAGGAAAAAACTCTCTCGTTATTTTCCTCAATTTGAAACAATCTGCAGGCAGATTGTATACAGCTATAAACAATCATTTCTATATACAGCCATCTGTATACAGGCTGCATAAATTTTGCCCACGTGAATGCATGCAAGCTGCATTCATTACCGGTCGCCGCAAATCAACAACTTTTCCATACAGGCCGCTCATCCTTGAAAAGCATCTCTAGTTTCTCCTCTCCGATGCATCTATCTGGATTACATGCGTCGGGATACGAATTACGAATTATGAGATTGTCCGATAATTAATGCTCGGCTAGATACGAAAATTGTTTAGGATCAAGCAGCCCTTTTCTCTTGTAGAAGTAACACGTATTGTTCGCCAAATATTCATAAATGCGTGAACTAGTGAAATGATAAAGATCGAACAGTGTAGAGCTAAATTAACACATACGCGGAATCATTACAAGCATATAAGGCTGCAGTCCGCGCGCATTCGGAATAATAATAACACTATGCAGAAATGCGTATGAGAGTTAAAAAAAATGGCAAGAGGTATATTCTGCGCGATCGAGGTAGGAGGGGAAGGAAATTAGATGAATCGAGATATGCGCGCGCGCGGCAGCTTCGATCGCCGGGGGATAAGAGACAGCACACCGCAGCGGCTTCGAATATAAGCAAGAGATTAATATCGCTCGGACACCTTGGCGCGTTCTCGCTCGACGATTGTGTAAAAACCAATACGCGAAATGCTTTATTGCCTCATTTGCCGCAAGATAGTTGCGTAATTTATATGAAATTAGGCTCGGGCTCAGGCGAGTGTATATAATAAGCTCCGCGATTATGCGATGCTGCAATGCGATATGCTTATAAATTTATGAGAGATAAACATGTTTAAGGACGCTCGGCGATGCACGCGCAGATAAAAATCGCTACTACCGACGGCGAATCATTTGAAGAATGCATTATGCCGCGCGTACTGCCTTATACGAGCCGGACACTCGATACTCGATTTTAAATTCAAAATCACGGCTAAATTAAAAGATATATATATGCTTCAATAAGGCGACCGAGAGATTGTATTATATTTAATGTAGAGTTTGTAACGTGTGTGTATTTGATATTTTTCACGCGTAAAAACGCGAAGTTTATGCGTCGTCCGGAGAGATATTTCCTGGCGCGAAGCCGAATAAATTTTACAAGTTTCTCGAGCGTTGATGGATTTATAATATAACTGCGAGTTACATCGTATATGTTAGTCACGACGGCTAGAATAAACTCGTGATGTTCCTGGAAAAATGCTGCTAAATTATAATTGCTTATCGCTATTATAAGCCCAATAAACCTCGCGGGTAACTGTAAACTTTAAAGCTCTCAACTAATAACTCGCAGCCAAAAGATACGAGATACAATATATAATATATATTCTTGGAATGCAATGATTCGCGCAGTGACACGTGTTCAAAGTGCAAGCATAACTCGCGCGAAGAGAATCCCCCCGTAAATATCCGAGCTCGCGACAAGCTTTACAAGCCTGTATATATGTATATGTATATACACATTCCCGAAACGGGCAATAAGAGCAAAAATCGTCAGCACCTAAGCTCATAACTCTCTGGGTCATTCGATTTAATTCTCCTTTTTATCCGCTGCTGGCACATAAAGAGACGCGCAGCATCGAGTCTTGTTCCCGCGGGACCTCGTATAATATCCGCGCGTCGAGGTGTTAGAGATCGAGCAGTGCGTAGGCGCGTTTTACATTCATCCCGAGGTATCATTTTCACGCGGCGCAGCAGCCGCGGCTTTGAACGGATAAATAATGCCGCTCGCGCGGCGAACTTATCCCCCCTCTTCGTTGGTATGCGTATAAAGAAGGATTTCAAAAGCCCGCGCAGACGGCTAGATTTGCGCGGCTGAGTGCGCGGGCGAGGGAGCGGGTGTATCATATATGCGCTCGTCGCGCGAGCGAGGAGGGATCGAATAAATATGATAAAGGGAATATATTGTTGTTTGCGGCTCTCTCTCCCTCTCGCTTTCTGGCGGCTCCGATTTCCTCTTCTTCAAGTCAGCTGTCTCGTGCGTGTATAGTATGTATACGCGTTTTTAAAAAAAATCACAATATTCAATGAATCAGCGTTAATTGCCGCGTTCCGGGGCTCAAAGTAAAAACCAGTTGGGGCTCTCACAACTTAATACAGATATTTATATTCATAATTAATTTTTATGTGGCGAGAGAACACGCTCGGTCTTGATCGATAAAATATATAAACTGAAAAAGCCGTACACTCGCTCACCGCCGGGCGGCGACAAAGAAATACATCGTCCAGAGATATTACCTCGTTAACGAGCAGTTTTTCAGCGATACCGATAAATTCTTCCCAGAAATATGAGCATTATAAATAAAGATAAAAGTGGATAATGGGGGAATAAGAGCCATAGGAATAAGAAATTTACTTAAAGTGAATATATTGTGTGTATATATATATATGAGAAGAAGCTCTCTTTCAGTATTTCTCTGTCGGGTCGGGCATGCACACATGTGCGCAGCAGAATGTGCTTCATCACGCGTTAAATGCCCCTCGGGCAGGTATATATACGCGGTATACACACGTCCTTCCCTCTCGTGTATGCGCCTAGGAAGATCTCTATCTCGCGCGAAAGAACGCGTTGATTTGGACTTGTCGTCGCGAGGTGGAAATCCCGTCGACCGAGTCTCTCTCGCTCGCCTCCGAGCGTCCAAGTGCTGCGCGCGTATAGTGCTGCCAGAGCTGAATGAACCGACACATTTATGAATGAAACGAGCCGCGCGCGTATATTATTCGTCTGCAGCGCGAGCTCTCTCGGGCCCATTAAAAAGTTTCGAGAATGAGCCTCTCGTCCGCGAGCCGACGCGAGAGGCTATTTTATTTATGAACATTCACCGACCTATGACGTTTCGTATTACCGAGATTGCCGTTTTGGAATATCGGTGGAATTTCCTTTTTGTATCTTTTATTCCTGGAATATTATTTTTTAGCTGGTATAAGCGATAAATTTTTTCGATACAAGCGCTCTCGTCCTCTTTACATACGATTTTTAATGTACAAATTTTTTTCTCGCGCGATAGATCCTATGTTTCTTTCATTTGAATTTATGGTTATTGTTTTCTCGGAAAGAAAACATATTTTCTTAAATTTATTTAGTGATAAAGGTCTATTAGGACATCGGATCGTAGACTTACATATGGCGTTGCGAGATTTATGATATTTTCCTAAATCGGATGTCCAACGTGCTTCTCCCTATAAATTATCGAAGAAATGGTTATGAAATCAGATACGATTATTCAATTTCAGCAATAAACGCACTCTCTCTCTCTCTCTCTCTCTCTCTTGCACAGCCAAGAGTAGGGATGAATATCACCAAGCTGCATCAGCTGAAACTTAGAGAAATAAAACCGGGCATTTTTGGAGGTATAACTTGAGAATGCACATAAAAGTTCGTCGGATCGGGGTAGCTGCAAGCGCTCTGAACTGTGGAGTCAAAGAACACACACACACACACATACACACACAGCACAGAACGAGAAAACCGGGTTGTAATATCACGATGCAGCTAGTATTATAGAGCGAAGCAATATAAGGGGGTTTAAAAGCAGTCTCAAGATTATGGCTCAAGGCTGCATCTATTTCCAGAAGAATAATCGTCTTTTTCTGGAAAATCGACGAGCTGTTTGAATACACGCGCGCAGCGGGCGCATACTTTTCCGGCTGCGCCGCATAGATTTATGACGGGTCCGCGCCTACGCTGTGTGCTCTATACAACTGGGTATTTTTAACCTTTCGCCCATTAAATGCGCGCCTTATCGTCTCGTGTCATTCTCGTTCCCGGGTTTTAGGAGAATAAGAGTGCTCCGAAAATTGACAAGATAGCTGCGCCTCTTTAGTTTGTCAGCCGGCGCAGGTAATTTATGCAATAACGCTCGGCATTTCCTAGTTCATGTTGCGCTCACAGGAAGTTTTACGAGTCGTTGACTTGTAAAAATAGTTTGCGATATAATGAATCGGTTTTCGGAAATTTATTAGATTCTACCCGGATATATGGGCGAAACACGCGATATCATGGCACTTGAACTCTCGCAGTTGCGCTTACTTTTGAAAAACTATTTCTGGCGAAACTTTTTTTCAAAGCGAGCGATGAGTTAATAGCGCGCTCCTCTAGGCTTTTCGCGACAGTTTTATTACGCTCGCGACTATATGAGCGTTAATAAATTATCGCGTTATTTAAAACAATGATCATGAATTAGGCGTATAGCTATATATCGACATTCCAACTCGCTGGAAAAACACCCTTTATTGAAGTAATTCCCATGGAAGTTGTTCCCGCGGGCGCGCGTAAATATGATCGTTACCGGGATGCTTGCGAAGAAATTCCTTAGCGCCGCCGCTGCTCACCCTTTGTCTCTTACGCTCTGGTTCCTCGGAAGCTCGCCGCACCGGCTTCTATTACGTATAGTGCGCGTATAATAGTCCAAGCAAGCAAGCAAGCAAGCAAGCAAGCAATCCTCCCCCACGCGGATAATAATGTTGACGTTAACTGCATAATTATGGACCGCCTCGGCGGCCGTTATTGCCGGCTAAATTACCGGGCAAAAGCAATTAGGAGTCGGCTTTATATTCATAATGCTCCCGGCTCTCTCTCGCACACATACACACACACGCACGCCTCCTTTCCCTCTCGCTTGGAGGTGCTGCCGCCTCGCCGCCGCACGGCTTTTTTCAAGGTCGCCGCCTCTTAATAGCGTCCCACACTTGCCGCGCGAGCCGCTGGCGGAGGAGGAGGAGGAGGAGGAGGGGGAGAGGAGAGAAAGAGCAGAGTACGTACAAGCGAGTTATAAGCTGATAAATTGCAGCCGAGCCTCTTTGTTATTAATTTATCGTCTCGGCTGAAATGATATTTCTCATAAATTATTCAGACGCGTTCGCGCCAACTTGTAAGCATGCATATATGTGCAGTTCGTGCGCGCGCGCGCACGTGTGTAGGTATATGCGAGGCAACTCAATTTAACGCCACATTACGAGATAAGCGTAAGTGCTAACACTGACATTTTTTTTCAGGATCTCAAGAGCGCGCTAAGTGCGTTATTAATTTTTTGCCCGACGCTGGTTTTATCAACGTTATGATTCGATTAACAGTAATCCCGGCATCCATAAAATATTCAAATCGCTATATCCGCATCAGCATTCGCTAAAAATCCACGCGTCCCGATTTTTTGCCGCATAAGCAAGAAACAAAAAAATATTAATCACAGCACGAGTTCTCGTTATTAATCCATCTGCAGATTGGCAATTTATTTCGCGTAGCGTCGTGGCTGCGTGAAAAATGAATGCCGCGGCGGCGATTCGAGTCTATCGGGTGCGGGAACAATAATAAAAAACCAAAAACCCAAGCCGGCCGAACGGAGATTCGAAACCGACAATGAAAATATAATCTTTCCAATGATTACGCAGCAAAATTCTACAGCAGTCGACAATAAAAGCCGGTGTAAAAAAATAAATAGTTCCAAGTTGCCGCCAGCGGATATATATATGTGTGTGTGTGTATAATAAACGAAAACAAAAGGCCGACAAAGAAAGAAAAAAGAAACTGTAAAAATATCCCCGGGTTTTCGACGCCGGCCAATCATAATCGATGTTCCATGAAATATTCGTTCACGGCTTCTCGCGCCCAAACGCCGAGAGAAAAACAAGTGCGCCGCGAACGTGCCCCGTGCACAAAAACGCTCGAATCGCGATTTCACGGTAGTTCCTACGGCAGAGCCGCCCCCGCACACCTCTCGCCGAGATATTTAATTCCTCCGGTGACTGCTAACTATATATACTGCGCGAGGTCTTCGACTCTGCAGTAGCAGCAGCAGCAGCAGCAACTCCCAGACATGCGTTGAAGCATAACGTTAATGAATTATGCCGGTGTATATCCGGTGAAAGGCAATTTCAGGGGCCAGTCGAAGCGGTAGGATGATCAATTTTTGTGTGACGCTCGCTGCCGCCGCCGCCGCCGCCGCCGTGACGGTGTGTATATCGCGGCTGTGGGGAAACGGCGCGGATCGAGTTCGATATTGTAATAGGTGGTAGAAATTAAAATTGCGGATATGACTAATGGTTAATTGTCGATGGAAACGATATACGCGCGAGTATATTATATATACATTTTTTTAGTTTTAACATATTTATACAAAAATAATAATTAAAAGACAATTATTATTATGTCTAATGATATATCGGTTTAAATATAATAGACGACCACATAGTCGGACTTTCAAGTTTTTACTTACAAATATGGAGGTACGACTCGATCGCTGTGATCATAATTCAGCGGTGGAATACATTACGGTACACATAATAGCGGCTCGATGATTATTTTTATACCCGCGAGAATTGATTGCTATGTTTGCGAATAGTCATGAGAGCGTTAAAGCAGGCGGCCATCAAGATTTATAACGAGCGAGGATCCATATTTTAATAGCTGATTCATTTATTCATAACGTGTATATTGATTTCGCTATTTAAATGTATTCCCTGGTCCGTCGATTTTTCCTCCATTAATCATGATAGTGCGTCATTTTTCATTCCGATTATATTTAAATATTTAGACGCCGGAACTGTACTAGTGCGAGCGATAAAATAATATCGGTGAATCACAATCGAGCGTACCGCGTTACTGAGTTATTTACGTAACATTTACGGAACGGTATGCCCAAGTTTCTAGAAGTGTGAGTATACGAAAAATTTTGCGCTAAAGTCTGCATATAAAAGAGGCTGCAATGGAGCCGAGAGAATTTCCATTGAAACGATCGAAACAGACAAAGAAAGCGAGCGCCGTGTCGGATTCACAAAACTCGCGAAAAGCCAACTTTTCTCTCAACGTTTATCTCCGCGCGCTATGCTCCCTCTGCCACGCCACGAACCGAAGGTGGCATAGTATATATAAGAAAGCCGCTTTCGCGATATCAACATCTTCGTTCGCGTTGAAATGAATTCTTAACGAGGTATTACAGCAGCCGCTCGGCCGTCGTCGTGCCGCTTCTTCAATCGGCAGAGATTAAGGCTTTCCCGGAAAACTTTGGGAGAATACTGCTTGCGCGGGCGTATAACTTTTCCTTCATTAAGGTATAATCACCGTTTGATGCAGATAAGTTCATTTTGCGTCGGCTGCCGAGTTCTATCTGCGCGCACGCGCGGTGGCGGCCCGGACAAGAAGAGCAATATAAGCTAGCTCCCTGATTTATCGAACATTTCATTAACATGCTAATTTGACTTTTGAACGTGACTCTCCAGCGTAACGCTGTACTACTACCACTGGCTCGCGAAATGAATTTCCAGCTGCGGCTAAAAAAGATCCCCTCTGGATTTGAATATTCAAGCTGCTATGGCTGCTACTTTAGCGTTCTTTTTAGTAGAATATAGAACAATTCTAACAGTCCTAAAGTCAATACCCAATTTTTTCTAATGGCGCTGCCGAAAAATGACGAATCGTCGCTGCTGCTGTTCGCAGAGTTTAAATCGATGCTCGCATACTGTATACTCGCGTAATTCCCATTATTCCGCAGCAATGAGTCAGCTATATCGTCGAGCGTACCATTTATAGCCGCGTCATTAAAATCAGACACTTTCTCCGCGCGCGTATGTACGCATTTTTCTCATCCGCACCGACTCCCCCTCGAGCAGACGCTTCGTACTTTGCCAAAGTATAGCGTCGAAACTCGTTGCCGAAATTTCGGTGAGTATGGCTAACGCGCTTACTGGGCCGTGATCGAGTGGTCAGTGGCGCAGGGACGCGCGAGATGAAGGGAGATTCCGCACTATGTAGGTAAGCTTTCGAGCGGCAGCTAGAGTCCTCGCGCGTTGGCTATTTTTCCTGCCACCGCTGCTGTCGAGGCCCGTCTGCGATTAATCAAACGGAAGACATTCTATTCTCCGAGCAGCTCTTTTGGGGTACGCGTTCCTCGCATGCTCGTGTAAAATGAGTTTTTAATCTCATAGTCTAATCCGAGTGACAGAGCGCGTACAACTTTCCTTTGCGAGTATTTCATTAGGACAGCGAGCGCAGCTCCGAGCGTTTTATTACTCGGAAAATTGCACGGGCCACGCTCGTAGCTCGGAGGCATAAAGGAAACTGATAAAACTTGACAAATTTCACCGGTCAGCCAGCGATTCTCAGAGACGCGCATAGCTGGCCCTCCTTGGCGTTTCCGTGTATATATTGTAGACTGCAGCCACCACAGCAGCAGCAGCAGCAGCAGCAGCAGCAGCATCAGCCCCTATACACATTCCCCATTTGCAGAGGTATCCGCAACTTGGCCAAGGAGGAGGTAGGCGAAAAGAGACACGTACACGCGCGCGCGCGCGGCACGTAAAGCCGCTTATGTGCATTATATAGGTTTGGAGTTCTGTATAGCTGTGTATATATCGGCGAGCGGGATAGTAGAAAGGCGAGAGAGGCGAGAGGAGGGAAGCTGCGCGGGCGAGCTATACGCCGAGGCATTACGGACATTAGATTGGGACACGGGCGCAATAAACCTATCTGTATAATCTGCCCTGCAGGAATTAACAGCCCTCTGAAGGTAGCCACTAACGAAGTAATTCACTGGATGAACGCGAGGGAGAGAGAGAGAGTGGATGGAGATATAGAGCTGGCGCTACTCGGGCACGTCTCTGTGTGCGTGCGTCTGTATGTGGCGCTTACTCCCCGGCCATACGACTCGAGCTGATGCGCTCGTCTTTGTTATATATAGGTATACGTGTACGCGTAGGACCAGGCGACGTCCCTGCTCTACTACTCTTCTCCTGGGCTTTCGTTATAGTGGCGTGGCCGACTGAGCGCTAAAATTGAGATTTAGATCGAATCACGGTCAAGTGTCGTCTATTGCGTGTGTCGCTGCTACAGGCTCAAACTGATCTTGCTCGTTTCGAACCGCGCTTCGTTAATATTTCAAAAACTCTCGAGGCTATAGATGTATGCGTTTTTGACATGGTAAGAGGACTTTTGGAGATTGGAGAACTGGATATACGTCGTGAACCCCAAAAATCTCGTACGAGAGCGCATAAAATTAATGTAAAAAAAACTTTGTACCCGTAAAAGTGACGTATAATGATTTTTTCCGTCCGCATAGATAAGTCGACAGGTTGCGCACAGTTCCCTGGAACATCTGAGATCCGAAGCTTCACCGAGGGGATGGGCAAAGTATTCCGCTCCCTTCGTGCACGTCCAGAACTCTCTTCTCGGCCGAAATATCTTGTATACGAGTACTCGGGGGAGGATATAAATGAGCGGCAGGAGTCGACAAATCAAGAAACTATCGACATAAATAAATTTGTGGCCCGCCGGGGGTTTCTCTTTCAGCTCGCGCGCTCGCGAAACGTACTGACGTAGTCGCCGCGGATATAGGTGTATACATACATATAGTGGCAGAAGCCTAGAATGAGGGAAATGGCAGGCCCTAAGTCAGCAATTACATTCCCCAACTGCGCCGGGAGAGAGCGCTATATACTACATATATCGGCAGCCGCCGCGTCGCTTTATTTCGCTACCCTCCGCTCCGGCCTATAGTTATATTCCCTCTGGTACTTAGTCATTAATGCTTTCGTCTTACGATCCGCTGATGACCCTTATGACTGCGCCGAGAGGCGCTTGCCGCAGTGCGGCCAGCTGCGCGCGATCTGCTCCTTATTCTCTTCTTGCTTCGCCGCCTAACGAGGAAATCTTGCTCGACGTCCATCGCCTGGGAGATGAAAGTTTTTTTCTTCCGGAGCGGGAAAATGGACGCGAACGTACATGATATGTGGGAAGAATTATGGCCCAACTTTAGTGCTCCGAGTCGCGAGAATCGTAGTGCTGCTGCGATGGATAAAAATAATTTTGTCTCGTAAACGTTGAATCGGAGTCGGATCGAGCGCCGGTTTGTACGGCAAGACAGCTGACGCCGCGTATGATCGATGAGACAGCTCGTCTACTCTTTCGAAGCTCTCGACTCCTCCGGCTGTCACAATAATCAATTAAGATACGAGGACGTGTCGACAAGCCTAATTCCCCGTGTAAGCGATATAACCCGTTACCGTCATAAGCCCTTGAAGTGGCGATATTACCGGAGCGCGCCTGCGATCATCATTTATTTCCGGCGCGCGCCGCCGCCGCCGCCGTCGCGCATCCATCATGCGAGCGCACGCGTGGGCCGTCGTGGCTTATTGCAGCCGCTGATGTAGAGACTCAATAAGGGATGTGTATACGCGGGAGAGCTTAAGTGCTCCACGGATCATTTTCGAATCAGTCGCTTTTAATCTTTTAACGAGCGCGAGTTATGTTTTAATAGGGGCCAATCATGCTTATTGGATGGGAGCACTGATTATTTTATTATGTGATATATATCCTGCTGATGAGACGTTCGGGGAATCGGAAATTCAGCTAATTAGACCTCGAGATCATTGCGTTTTTATTTATTCAAACGAAAAACTGTATGCTGAATCTCAATTGTGCGTCGCGTTTATATATATACTTTTCCATGCGTCATGCTTTCGGCGCTCGAAATTTCTCTTCTCAGCGTTATGTCCTCGAACGATTTCTCGAAAATGCTTTCCATTTTCCTTCCGGTAACGTTGAAAGCCCGGCTGACAAAAAAAACACCATCGCAAGAATGTCGCACAGAACACCCGGTGTCAGTGTAGACACTTTCACCGTCGCACACAATCTGGTCATCTTCTGTGAAATGCCGCACCACAAAGGACGAACAGTAAAGAAGAGAAAAAAATCACGCAGCGCATGCAAAAACGCGGTAACACGTCTGAGCGTCAGCGCTGCTAAAAAGTTACAGAGACTTATATATAGTAGCTGCGTATAGACATCGGTGAATCGTTCGCTGCGCGGCAGATTTACAACCTATACTGCAACGGCGGGAGCAGCAGGTAACTTGCCGCCACAGCGGGTACAAATATTATGGGCAAAGTTTTTCTGATGAATGTGGGCATAAAAAAAAGGAGAGCCGCGCTAGAGGTATAACCGCGACGGCTGACCAGAGCAGGAAACAGACCGTGTTGTAAATCCGTCGTCCCGTTGCGCCATCCGGCTATGCTATATTACACGGAAAAATCGAAGGAGGTCAGCTGCAGCCTGTCATAAATCGATCGGCGCCGCTGCAGTTGAATTTCTTCTCTTTCCGAGTCACAAAGCTTTTTATAACGCAAGTCAGAAGTCAGTCCCGGAGATTTGGGAATGCTAAAAAAGGCGTAAAATCAAGAGACAAAATCTTTCTCGCTGCTACTTTTACGACGAGGTCTACATATATATATATATATATAATATGAGATCTTCATTTTCCACGTAGGGCCGGGGGGTGCAATGAAGTTCTGAAAAAGAAAACGAAAAAAAGAAGCAGTCCGCGCTCTTCCTTTTTTCATTTTTCATTAGTTTTTCCATTACGCCGGGCCCGAGAGCGCGAGCGAGAAGTCGTAAAGTTGATCCTCGTAACCCGAGTGCGATTGGGGCCATCGAATGGCATAACGTCGGCTGCGCGTCTTCTATCTCTCTCTCTCAGCCTTTATCGCGCGAGGCGTAAATTTAAGTGTTATGAGGAACGCCGCGTGCGCTTGCGAGTCTCGAGCCAGGTGAGTTAGCCAATATAAGGGCAAAGCCGAACCGGCAGTAAAGCTCCGGGCGTACCGGACCTTGCTTTGAGGGTTGGGAGGTTTAAGTCTCGAGTCTGCGCCTGGATATCGGAGTTTGAGCGCGAAACGAACCGGCAAACACAAATCCTGCGCTCCTGTGGCGATCAATTACCTGCGCACGATGCGGCGCTGCTGGCCAATTAAAGCATCAGAGGACTTTGTATATAGGCGCGAATGGATGATTTATTGAACGCGCGTATATGGACTTTTGTTATCCATTGTCGCATATGAAGCTGTAAATAAACGTCGGCGGAAATTTTATTGACCGCCCAGTACGGAAGCAGCAGTCGTAGCGGCAGTCTATAGAGACAGGGACAAAAAAGCACGACTGCAAAGGAATATAAATATATATCTCAGACCTATAAATTTCTCGGCCAAGGACGATCGGTTAATTAGCCCGCCGGCAGATGCAAATCCCTCTTAATAACCGGTAGCAGGGAGAGCAGTGGGCTCCAGCAGTAGCATTATAATAAAGGCCCTGCCCCGAGTCTCTAACCCAATTATTGGAGATTGAAAGGACTACGCGCGCATCTCAGTCAGATCGCGAGCATAAGAGCGCGAGAGGTATCTATAGTCGAGTGTATTATAGTATATAGGGACACAGCTCCCACGGACTTTTCTGCGGAAACAATGACTATTAGGCAAAGTGCTCGTTCGTTTATTACGTGAATAATTCCGCGAAAGAGCCGAGCCGACGACTCTGCGAGCGCGCGCGTGTGTGCGATCTCTACTCGCTGGGCAAACGGATAGTTAATGCTGATATATGGCGGACGGAGCGCCGTAATATAAGAACGCTGTGCGCAGAGAGTCGGCCTGGCGCGAGCGCGGGAGGAAAGAGAGAAGGAAAGACGAAGAGGAACAAGAGCGAAAGGAAGGGAGAGATTCATCTTGAAATTGTATCGGCATCTGTATGGCCATTAGCATACTGGAACTGACGTATCTCCAAATGTTCTCATTAGCCGAAATTCATGGGCGGCTTCTCTGCCCGGAGGCTGGGAATCTCTCGCGCTCCCTCTCTCTCTCTCTCTCTCTCTCTCTCTCTCTCTCTCTCTCTCTCTCTCTCTCTCTCTCCTTTCCTTCCTTCCTTCTTTCTTTTGCCTTATGCACGCTTATTCGCGTCCCAGTGTGCTTATACGTGTGGAGGCCGCTCCAAAACTTATCGCGATGCCCCTTTTTTCCGGACTCAATGCTCTGTCGGCGCTCTCTGCCGCACATATACACTGCGCTCGTGAGAATTCAAAAGTTATTTTCTTAGCCGGCAGCTTCTATTTTTTCCATCGCGATCGGCCGCCCCGATTTTGCACTCGCCCGCGCCGTAACGCCAGCGGCAGCGGCAACAGCGTATATACACGCACTACCTCTTCATTGTGTCGCGCGCACGAGAAAGCGAGTATATAATTAAAAACGGACCGCATCGATCGAGCAATCGGTAAATTATTTGCCCCCATCGGCCGGCTTCTAATTATTTTTATCAATCCCGCGACGACTTTAACGAAGCTACACATCCATATATATATACACACACATCCATCGGGGGACGTGCGCGCGCGTCTGCATGCAAAGCAGCGAGTCGCGTCTCGATACTTTCGCCGCATCGCGGAATAACTGCTGAGCGAGAGAGAGAAGGGGGTTGTCGTCGTGCCGTTGCCCGCGGGGGAGCCTCACCGAGCGTGAGTTAGGCGTTGCTCGAGCGAGCTGCGATATCTGCGCCGGCCGGCCGGCTTATCGGCCCTCCGCAAAACATACTAAACGCTTTTACTCCGACAGGCGCGCAGGCAGACGTCCTTTGCATTCGACTGGCGGACTATCGGCGTGATTCGTGTTCGCTATATACTGAACAGACGACGCACTGAAGGCGCCGTGTATGTATATACACCTCGACGATCGCGGAGCCTATAAGAGAGCGAGTGTACGCATACGTACACGTACGTACGTAAAGACCTATCTCGTTTTGCACTACACCATAAGACCAAAGCTAATGGGTTATCGATATGCCGATGCTGATGTAAAAAAAAAATTATACACCTATACTCGTTATAAACATCCCTTCGAACACACGATGCTGCAGCGCAACTACGAGGCCCGAATATACAGTTAATTACGAAACCGAAATAATTTAGCGCAACATGCGATAACCCAATAACATTCATCTCTGCTCCGATCGCGCCACTATAGACATATACACAGTAATAGTCGGTCGGTACCCCTCGTGTAGCGCGTTGATCGCGCATAATAGCTCGCCCGCGTATATAATTTCCATAAAGCGCCTGCTAGCGTCCTTTCGAACGAAAAAGAACATCTTTTCTCGGCAAAAGCACGCGACGTACTACGTTGAGCACACGGCTCGCTTTGCTGCGCAGTAGCAGCAGCAAATCATGCATGTACGCAAATCGTTGGCAGATCCTGTCAACGCCGGACTTGTATACAGTTATGCGGCCGCGCGAGCAGAGAGAGAGAGAGAGAGAGAGAGAGAGAGGGAGGCTCGCGCGCAGGAATGCCTTTATATGCAAATATCGACGGTCGCGCGCGCGCGCTTGCGGGGTAGCAATGAGAGCGAGAGTCGCTCATGAGATGTGTCCATAAACAAACATTTATTCCATATACATATATGTATATTATACATACATATATGCGGCGAGAGAGCGGAGAGCGAATGTCGCGTCTAGCTCGGCTACTGTGTAGTGCCCGCAGGAGGGGAAGAATCGATCCTCGAGATATGAATACCGTTGTCGTTTTGCCCTGCAGTGCGCCGTTGCGAGATCGAGGTATATATGCGCGGGATGCTGCTGCTGCTGCCGTGTGCGTGGAATCGACTGCACCAGGAGAGATGACACACGCGCGTATGAATTATTGATAGAAACCGGCTCAACCTGGAAGGGATCTTTCAATGACTATACGCGTACGTCATTCGGTGCTAGACTAATATCGCAGCTCTGCAAGGGTCTGTCTATCATCGCTTCGGCCGCTGATGTTGTTGTGGCGTCCTTTGTTTGACTGATTTGTGCGACCACTCTCCAGACGTTTTTTCTCTCGTTGCCGAGCGGTCGCGGCGGTGATTTATTTGACGACGTGTCGATGAGGAAAAAATGCCCCCTGCTTACGAATAACCGTCCCGATACTGAATCTGCTGCGCGATGACGATTCGGCAGCATTATGACGGTCGAGAGAAAAACGCGGCTGCGTTGCGCGGTCAGTGTGACTGATTGGGGACACGGAAAGGGTGGTGCCGATGTCGGCTGGCGATATACGCGAACGAGGAAGTTATTTTTTCAGTTTTGAATAGCTCATTCTCGTCGTTTCTTTTCTATAGTCATAAGCTGGGGACGCATTCTTGGATAACATACACTATACTTTGAACAGCACAATCGAAACGATATAACTCCGTTATCTGTGTTATTGCCGTATCGTCCGCAGTGTCGACTCAAGGAAAATTAACATTCTGCGAGTGTTAAGTTTACAATTAGTCTGCCGACTCCCGTGATTGACACCGTCCGACCGAGCTTATTGTCATTCCCGCCAAGCGATTAAAGAATTAACGTTGCTGCAGCAGCGAGATTCCGATGATTGAAGAGCCATCGATGTTCGCGCTATACGTACCTTAGCATTCCCTCGTGGGAGCCAGTCGCGACGCAGAAAAATAGAGAAGCACAAATAAACGGATATGCGTTTCGCAAGAAAAGCCAGACCCCCCGATTTTCCGCGGTTCGGAATCCACGATTAAGAAGGTGTCCCTTGCATCATAAGTGCGCGCGGCGCGTCGTGACCCGTCTGCGTCGGCGGAGGAATAAAAAAACGTTATAGAGGTGCAAGCTGCCCTCACTGGGTTGGGACGCGAGCGGACAGTCGTCTGCCTGTCAGTCATTCGATCTTTTCGCTCGCAGCCGTGTCCGCTGAAAAAGACCGTGAGGCGAGACACCGCGACGGCGATGATGTCGCGTCTTTTGGCGCGGGTGTACTCGGTACGGGATTGCAGTCGCGTCGCACTGATTTACGCGCGAGGCGCAGCAGGCGGCTAAATTAATTGACATTCACGCTATTCGTACGGGCGACGCGACTTTGCGTCGATTTGATTTTTCATTGTTTTCTTTTTTCTGAGAAGAAATCGTGCCGAAGTGAAAGTCAACGACGAGGGGGGGATTCGAAAATTGTGACTAATGTAGAAAGTCGACCTTATCAAATTATGCAAATGCACTTGTAAACGCTGACCGAATGGCGTTCTACAGTATCGATAAGCGGTCGCGACGACATTGATACTTGGGCTGCGATCGTATCGGTGACATTCGTGCGGTATATATTGTTACTTTTGATTACGGGGTATTTACGCATGAATTTTCATGCATATTTACTATCTGCGGGGACGAACACAAATAATCGTATTGAGCAGCCGGCCGATGTTTGTCAACATAAACATATTAATCTTGAATATGCATCTTTTGAAAGCGTGAATCGAGATAAGTCCGGTTAGATAAGAGTTAAAAGCCATAGCTCGGTCACGTGACGGCTTCGTGGAATCGATATTCCGTATATACAAAATAATTATGAGCATTCATCACTTTACAAAGCACACAAAAACACATACACAGAGAGAGAGAGTGAGAGAGAGAGAGAGAGAGAGACGAGTTATATGTATATGAAAACAGAGTTTTCCATTCGACATTCCATAGCTAGAGCACGCGTTGCGGTCGCTTATCTTATTTTTCGTGCGGTTATAATCTTTGTAAATTATATATAGACTTGTTATTCGGAATGCTCCTTTATTTTTGTGCCTTTTAGGTGTAATCTCGAGTAGTATGAGTCCATCATTTTCCCGCGCCGTTGGAAAGCAGGCCGTATATAGTGCTGAGATTATTATGCATTGAAATCAGCAAACTTGACTCAAAATTATCCCCAGGAGCTAAACGGTGAATAATGGGATGCGGCGGGGAAAGGAGCCCTATTGAATCGACGTATAGTAAAACAATGCAAAAAAGCATAAAGCTGCCAGGTCGGGCGCAATCGCGCGCATCTATAGGATATTCAACGTCAATTTCATCGAAGCAGCACGCGCGCGGTGCCGGGCAGCCCAGCCATATAACTATCTCGAAGCAATCTTACTCGCAGTATATCACGAGTGAATAGGCTCCACCAATTATTGCGATCGATCTCTCTCGCTCTCGGTCTGGGGCGTAATCGGCCGAGTGCGCTGCATATATGAGAGGTTGCAATTGGAAAAAGGCGCGTAACGGAGAGCGCGAGTAAGAGAGAGAGAGAGAGAGAGAGAGAGAGAGAAAGAGCTGCAGAGCCAAGATAAAAAGCCCGAGCGCCAGCAAAGACAGAGACGGACAGCACCGGCAGCTATGCATGCGCTGCCGAGCTAAACAGAGACGGAAACAAAGAATCGAGCGAACAAACGAACGAGCACTGGCAGCTCTATATGTATTCCGCGAGTATGAGCTTGCTTTCTCTCTTATATGTATATATACTCTCTTTTTGCCCGTTCGTCTTTTGTGCGTCCTCGTTGCGCCGCGCGGGGCGGGAAAAAGGAGGAAGGAGCGGAGTAATCCAGCGCAGCTCTCTGACCCCTTCCGCCCAATCCATCGGCCCCCGCGCTCAGAAGAGCGGCGACAGAGATTGACAGTTTAAAATATGTATAATGGATCGCAGAATTTCTATTGGGGCGCGCGTATGTATATACGTATGTATATTGTATATATGCCCCGGTGCTCGCGTCGATGCGTCGAGCGGATTAAATTGGACGCCCCGAAATTAATCGGCTTCTCTGTTTGAGTGAAATTGGGCGAGTTGCGTTGCTGCTGCCGCTTGCGCATTATGTCATATACGAGTCCATTGTCGACGGGATGACGGCGACCCCTTGACGGCGGATCGTTTCACCTCTTCCTTCTCTCTCTACTCTCGCGTTATTGGGGTGGTGCGGTTCTAATGTCGACGATTCTTCCTCGGCGATGGCGATCATTAACGCGGATATTCGAGCCGAGTTGCCCACATTTCTGCTAGAAAAATGAGCAGCGCTCGTTAGTTGTTCGTTTATAATACGAGGAACGAGAAATTACATAGAGAAACGCGGCATTAACAAAAGTATAATAATCCAATAGCTATATATTATAGAACAGTGACACACGCGCGGGTCTACGTCGGTCTACGTAGCGTAGTACATAAAAATCCGATCCCCGCTCGTACTACTTCTTTCTTCGAATTAGTTTTTCACCCTTCGCGGAGCGAAGTAGCAACGTGTTCCCTCAGTTTCTCCGGCTGCACCCCCGCGAAAGTTCACTAACGTCCGCGAGCCGAACGTTAGATGCATCGTGAATTTATGGACAAAGTATCAAAGTTCTCGTCCGAGCGGAAGTTTCTCTCGCGCACTTGCGGCGGATAACGGTCGAGTAGATACTCCCGGGGCCTTTACGATCTCTCGAATCGCGGCGATCTATATCTCTATCTCGCTCGCTGCTCTATATATACCCCGTCGCCTGTATAACCCTCGACGCTCTGATGTGTACACGTTGCGACCCAAAGAAAGCAAATAATCCTTTGAAGCATTCCAATCGAGTATTCCCTCAGACAAAACTTCATGAAGCGCTGTGATGCCGAGTAGCAGTGAATTACCGTGGTAATATAACGCGTATAACTATATACAATATATATGTATATATAATCAGATATATTATATGCGAGAGTCTGCGCGCGCAGTATACGCGTGACTGCGTCTATATATATATATAGTGCGTCGCGGAAGTCGAGAGTGCGCGCACGTTCCACGACAACGATATTTCACATGGACATATCGCGTTGCAGATAACTTATGAATTATTAAATTATCGTCTCAGTGCTCATATAACAACGCACACGGTCTTTTTTTCCAACTTAATCGCGTCTCTCTGTCTGTCGTTATTTCACCACTTCGGACGCACGCTCGGAAGCAAAAAATTCTCGATAACTGGAATAATATCGTTTTGTCGTGCCAGATTGACGACGCTGATTGTTCTAGCTGCGCATTAGCATTTATATGCTTTTTAAAACCGATGACGACAGCGCTTGATTTAATGTTTCTGCGCTACTGCGTTCTCGCGCATTTTTTTAATGCAAAAGCTGAGTTTTTCTAAATCGCGGAAAGTCCAAGACTGGATTATTATAATCTGGTACATAATTAAATTTAATTATAACAGGAGAATCGATAATAACGCGCTTTGAACAAAGTGTGCGCGCGGTAAATCGTTGAAACTCTGTAGCCGTTCGCGCAGAGATAACAGTGCAAACAATATCGCTACAGCCGCGCGTACAGTCGATTCTCATTATACAATAATGTTGTTGAGAGAGAAATAACGGTAATTCGACCAAGCAAGTACCTTCGTTGCGCAATAAAGCAAGACGTTGGCGTTGGGGGCTTGCATCATAAAGCAAGTTAATCGATTAGAGCATTTCTAATATCGCGTACAACGTGCGCGCTGTCATTACGACTAACGTTCGCAAAGGCGAAAGAGAGTCGTTAGTTCGCTCTCTCTCTCTCTCTCTCTCTCTCTCCCCCCTCAGTAAAAACTCTTAACGATGTGTATAATCGACGCCCTCGCAATTAATTAACCCGATCGCGCTCCTAAAGCAAGCGGCCGATAAACAAAACAAGCTCGCTTTATTAAACGGTCGGGCATTATCTTCCCTCGCGTTTCGTCGATACATCGCAAAGGTACTCTTACACACACACACACACGCACACACACACCAACTTACCAGCTGAGGAATCTTTATGGGTATACGTGGAGAGACGCCAAGTCGGGGAAAAGCAGCGACTCGAGTGGTTACATACTTGCTGCTCCTCCGCGCGAGTCGAGCGAGAGTATATACGTATAACGAGGCGAATTCTCGGTACGTGACCTTTAATAAAATCCCAGCGGCGCTAGCGCGCGAAAAATGTCAATCGCTCGTGTTCATCTGCGAACTTTTTTTCGGCAACCGGCGACTTTCCTGCTCGGAAAGCCAAGCTCGGCCGTATATATTCGTGACCGAGAGAAAGAGAGCGAGTCGAGTTAATTATTGCTCGCTCGGCGGCCGCGAGTAGAGCGCGCAGTTGATATTACAAACCGTGATGTATGTTTCTCGCGCCATGCAAGGAGGCCTATATACACCGCCTCACGGTTTATCATATATGCATAAGCGTCTCTCTCTCTCTCTCTTTCTCGTGTAACTCGTGTCTTTGCCTTACACTCGTGTACTTTTCATAATTTAGATTTAGCGTCTACACGCTTGGCTTGTTATTTACTCTCTAAATTCTTCGCTCGCTCGCGTATACCAATATATATATATATATATATATATATATATATTTCAATGTGGAAATTTGTAATAGGTTTGCAAATCTAAAGATTGAAAATCTTGCGAAGGGAAGAAAATTGGTCGAAAACGGAAGGTGCACGATTTACATAAACTCGAGTATCCCCAATACGCACCGTGCACGATAAACTCTATATACCTCTCAGTCTTCGATTCCGATACGTGTATATGGCTCGAGAAAATTTAGCTCGTCCGGCCGTCTGCGCTCCGCATTCTCCCTTCGTCGCCATCCATATAACAGTCAGCTCCCCTACTCGCATAAAAGCATATACGCGAGCTGCTCGTTTTTACGTCTCCTCTGGGCCGTCGACGCTCCATACGGTGTCATTACACAGCCCATAAAGCTCGCCGGACCGACTCGGCTTTTCGTAGGAAAAGTCCGAAATTTCCATGTCCTGCACTACTAGTATAGTAGCCGAGATTTCATTTTTTTCCCGCAGCACCCTTCGCATCACGCGTGTCTACGGTCTATCTCGTTTACTTTTTGATATACTGTCCGTCGAGGGGCCGAAAAACTGGCCGATGCGGACGTGGAAAATAAATTTATGACTTTTATTAGCCGGATAGATAAATGCAAGCTTTTCTCTCTCGTTGTTTATTCATAAGAAAAGGGTGCGAATAACGAAGAGGGCAGCTTGGCTACTCTGATTAAATGCATAATTTATGGTGGAGAAGATGCGCCTACTTGTTTTACTCAATGTATATATAATTTTATTTATATATAATAGGCACGTAGAAGTTGTAAAGGTCGTATAACATCGCATTCAATAACTCGAGAGCCCATTTTTAGCTCCTCGCGGCCTCGTTATCGAAGACGAACAACGTATGCGCGCTTGCGCGAGTAAGATCTCAGCAGTAAATAAGTCATAATTTTTCTATATAGATTTAAGCCGGCGTCATTAATTCCAGCCGATCATAATATCGCAACTCAGGCGCGCGGCAGCATCACTTTTTAATCCGGAGCTGCACATAAAGCTGTCGGAAACACTGAAATACTCGAGTGCTGGCGTGGATTCCTGCGCCTCCGATTTCAAAAACCGAGGCTCGTAACTCGTCGGTTTAATTTTCAACCAAAGAAGATTGATGTAAAACTAAAAAGTCCCGAGGACGGAACAGCGGCAGCGGCAGCCGCAGAAGAAGAAGAGGAAAAGGAGGAGGAGGAGGAGGGGGAGGAAAGAGCTGAGGCTGCACGAATAGACAATCGAGAGAGGGAGACACGAGCGACGATCGATCTGCAATTCATACGTCGTCGGCGAGCATGTTTATTACATTCATAAACATCTCGACGACGCGGCTACCGCGCTTGTCGCCGCAGAAAAGGTATTTATCATCGCAACCTCGCGCGGGTTTCATAACCGCAGCAGCCGCATCGCGGCGGCGCTAAGAAAAAGATCCGATGCACGATGCGCGGCCTGAATAGCATCGGTATTATGCTCTCGCGCGGTGTCGTCGCATAAATCGATTCGAATCTGGCGTTCGTCCGCGTCTATTCCTCGCTCGCTACTCGATTTATGGTCAGCTGTATACGCCGTCGGTGGCTTTCGTGCAGCGTGTATATGTGTGTGTGCATGTGTGTGTGTGTGTGTGTGTGTATGAGCATAGTGGATAGCATAGCTCGTGCATCGGAAGGAGGAGAGACCGCGAATATTTAGACGCGAAATTGCGTTTCGCGGATAGGCCGTGTGCATATACTGGTGTACGTATATAGCGCGTATAAGCTCGGGCGCGGCGTGTATTGGTCAGCGACACAGAGGCGTAGCTGCGCTACCCTGTCGGATCAATATCGTAGATTGCCGGTTTGCGTGAATAGTTGTTGCTCTGCGCCACTGCGTCGCTGCTGTGTGCCGAAATTGCTGGACCAGCTTATACACCGGCTGTACGCTGGCTCGGTTTACCATCGAGAGCTCTCCTTTGCTTTGCAGATGCTTCTTTCTTTTGCGTCGATTATCATTGATCGACGACTTTGCTAATTGAGCAATTTAGCCTGCGAGCCTTATGACCCAACAGTTTTCCGGTAATTAAGCCAGCGCGCGGTATTTACGTGGGGGGGCATTTAGGCCTCGTATGCCACCAGCGTAACCTTAGAGGTTAATAATAACTCGAGGGTCGAGCTGCGCAGGGGAACTCGTATATGCGCCCGCCGTCAGGCCGAATATCATATTGTCTTTCGCGCGCAAGCCTGCAGCCTGGCCGACGTGTGCGAACACTACACCGGTTGATTAGCCTCGGCGACGCGTGTGCGCGCGGGTGCGTTATTAATCCGCCAACTCGGGAGAGCGGAGCCCGCAATAGCGCCTACAACCTGACCTCTAACGGTTTCACGAGCGAAGTGCACGGGAGCTGCGGCTTTCTAGAGAATGCAGCGCGGCGTATACTAATAATATGAAAATAGAAGCGAGTACGTGCTTTTTATTCGATAAAATTGAGCTTGTTCATATAGAGAAAAAAGTTATTTTTAACATTCCGTGCCGAGGAACCGTTAACGCGGAAAGGGTGTCCCCCCCCCCCCCCCCCTCCCCTCTTGCTCTCGCTCGGCCGCGTACCAACGCACCCGAAACTTTTCTAATTTAAACTTGGCTCGAGCGCGCTCGCGCTCCTGACTTTCACACTTATATTGCATTCGCCGCTGCGCTATATACACTGCTGCGAGCTGCGCAAAGCTACTGCGAGAAACGCGGACGCGGGCGCGAGCTGGAAATTATTCCAGGCGCCGATCGAGATGCCTCTCCAAACTGAAATCATAAGAGAGATCATTCCGCCCCCCCGAAATCTTATACCGGGGAGTACGCAGCTTAGAATTCGCTGTACGCGTCGCGCATACTCGTTGCCTCGGAGCTGATTTATTTTATCGGCCGGCTGCAGTAATAATGTACTAGCGTATTAGTGTATATATATATGCAAGCTCTAGCGGGGAACGATTAATATTAGCCGCGTAATTATTCCATGAGAAAATTCTATCCGCACGCGACTCTGCGTCTGCAGCAGGCGACCTCTGCCTGGAAAAATCACTTCCGCTTGTGTAGCTTATGCTTATGCATATGTAGGTATACGCGCACGCGCGCGCGTTCATACACACACACACACAAAGTAATGTATACTGTATATACGTTCGACACGATATGGCAACAACTTTATGCCGTATCGCGCGCAGATCGTTACGGCGTTCATAAATGCCAGTTAATAACGCATTAATTTCAATTTACACCTCGACTCGCGAGCCCATTTGAAATGCTAATTTATTCATGAAAAAAACGGACCGATGCTTTATTTAACATATAAACGTTGCGTCGCGGCTCATTGCTTCATTTATAAAGTCTCGGCGGCGCGGCGCGATACTCGCATATACTTTTTGCTCGTTACTGCGCCGCGCACACGTGAATTATATCACTCATCCATCGAGAAACTGCACTCCGCGGCTTCACACGCACACTTTCACTATATAACGCGCCCGTTATTATATATCTGCATGTACACTCTACGCAGAATAAGACGATTCGAGATTTCACAATGGAAAATCGTCGATTTTTTCTCTCAATAGGTACAGCTAGCGATAGCCGGAGATCGACTCGGTCCGATAAATAATCGATTGATTTGCGAAGCCGCTATGAAGTCGCATGAAGTCATGCGTGCGCAGGCTCGCGAGCTTGAAAGAGAGAGACAGAGATACCGTGCGGGGAGATCCAAGAAATTGATATAAAGTATCTTTCTCTTCTCAGCCTCCGTCGGGAGTATATACAGCGACCGGTAGCCGGCCCCGAGTCGTTTTATGCTAATTCCGCGCGCGAGTTCGTGCCGACTATCGACATTAATATCACATATTTATGATCGCCGAGCGTATGACTTACGCTCGTACTTTCACCTCTCGGCTCACGACGAACGTATGCGTTCTCGCGTGTCCGGACTTATACTTACGCGGAATCTCACGTTTCTTTGCAAAAATCGCCTACTGCTTTATATGTGATTTCGAAATTTTTATTCATGTATGTATATAGTGAACACATGATCAAGCTCATTCTATACGCCATGAAAGAGAATAATTTGCGCACTTGCAGCGGCAGCTCGTCACTTCTTTTCGTTCGTTCTATAGAAATTACATCCATATATACGCGGCCTCGATTTATATAGACAGATGTTTATCGGGCCGCAAGGCTCGGCAGCGCATGTGTATGTGCAAACGGCTTCATGAAAGTTTAAATCCCAATATTTCCGCGGCCTTTTTCTTGTTTAATAAGAGAATCGCTACAGCACACACACACTCGCCGCTCGTCTATATATGAATTCCATTAGTGCTTATTTGCGCTTACGAGCTCTGTGAGCGGCGATCGCTTTTTATTGGTTATTAGACGTGATTTATGAGCGCTGCATTGTCTTGCACGAAAGTAGCCGCAGCCGCAGTTGCGTATACATATTTATTTATATTTCTATGGTCTTTTATGCGCGCGTCGATCGAACCTTTGAATTTTTGCGAAATCGAGCGCAGTCCACGTATAATATATATATAAACGATAACGCAGGTATAAACGACGCGCTCTATCTCGCGATTGAAGCGCGGCGGCGAAGAATGCTCAGAAATCGTATAATTAATTCGATCTGATTAATGGGAATGCAGTTTATTTGCGAGCGACTCTTTAATTGAACTAATCAAATTTTCGTCGACTTAGGGTGATTGCGATTCATTCAATTATTTCGATCGATCCAGCGCGAGCTGCAGTAGCATGCGAAACTGAACTCCGTGCGAGCATATATTTATCGCGTTTATAAATTCTCGTTACATAATAATGTTATTGTATAGAGTACACGGCTGGTGTGTTTTAATTGATTTATCTACTTGCACAATGGCAATAAATTAAAGTTTAATCGATAATTAAGAAGGCTCGATATATATACTCGTATCGACTTTGTTGCTATTCGATTATTATATACGAAAGAGGAATCTGATGAGAAAATACTTATTTTTACATTGCATTATCCATGCTTGAGATTAATAAGCTTACTGGCCGCAGTTAATTGTACTCGTCACCGAAATAGCTGCTTATTTCCGCAAACTTTGCTTATTATAAAACGAACCTCGATTATACGCCTATGTATATAACTAAAGCACTAAATTTATACTATATAGCTACTGCGTCGTACATAAAATCTAATTAATGAGAAACATTCGCCTAATGAGACGCATAAGAGCGCTTAATGCTCACACGCACACACATAGACATGATCAAGACTCGGCATTTATAATCTTTTGTCGCAATGATTCACGGAATGCATAAGACGAGGCGATTAAAAAATAAAAGCCAACAACTGTGCTCGTTATTAATCGCTCATCAATATTCAGACAATAATAATAAAGGAATAAATCAGCCGACTAGCTGTCAAAGCTATTAGCTCTCGGGAATCCGCTCGTGCAAAATTGCAAAAACGCGGCTCTCGTGTCCAACAGAAGCGCATTGCGCGCTCACGTGAAGCCATAAATTGCCCGCAGTCATCGTGTTCTCCACGCTGTATGAAATACGAGCGTTGCGCCGCTATCTTTTTACCTCATTAGACTATCGGGCTTTTATTTTCCATGTTTCGCCCGGTCTGCGTGTGCGCGGCTTAATTATTACGATGATGTCCTTCCTATATACACTCGATATAATAATTTAATCACGGATACGCGTGAGCAGCGAAGTTTTGAGCTCGCTCGAGAATCGCGGTTCGATCGATTCCATGTCTTGTTTATAATTGAGGATGGAATTTGTAATTCATGAAGGAAAAGCGGTAAATCATATAGAGGCTGCGGAAAAATGTGAGCGCTGGCCTTGGTCTAATTGAATCAACAATATAAAAATGCGAACGCGCTCTCGATAGATCATTTTCCATTGACACTTTCCGAGAGAAGCTCGAATTATCTCGGTTAATTATAATATGCCAGCGCGATAAAAGGCAATTAAGCGCGCGGTGGGCTTTTAATTGCTCGTTTTGTAAACGCGTGCCGTAACATTCATATATATACTTGTTTTTAATGAAAACGCGTTTTCCGATCGCTCTGATTTGCCATTTATAAAAAATAGCGACTTGTTAGTTTCGATTGTAGCGCTCCTTATATCCATGGTATATACGTATATGCGCGTGGCGAAAAAAATACAGCTGCTGGTTGAGACAGCAGAACAGCCGCAGTCATCGACCGAGTTATTGGCCAGAGTGTCGAGAGCCGGCTTTCAGTGTCAGTGTCATTGTGCGGCAGCGTGTCATGCCTCCGCAGAATAAAAACGAGGATAGAGCTATTATAGAGGAGAATGCAGTTGTTTCTCGGCTGTATAAATGTGTGCTGCGTGTATCGCACGCGCATATAGAACTCGGCTGAAGCTTGTGAATGGCCCGCAGAATGGCGTAGCGATCACGTTATAGCGAGAGTCGCGTATATATATATGTATATATACAAGAGGGAAGTCAGTGCTTAATTTATTCCCATTCGGAGTTGAGGAGAGGGCTACTGCGCCGTCGACTCTCCGACCGATAGAGAGACCGAGCCAGTCCATGTGGACCGGGTCCGATGCACCGGCGGGCGAATGCAATTATTATCGGCTTATTATTATATAATTGACGGACAGGAGACGGTTAATGAGACCTCTTGAGACAGGAGTTGGCCCCCGTACGGGATGAGAGTAGCTGCTACTGCTGCTGCTGCTGCTGCTGCTGCTGCTGGATGGATGTCGAGAGACGGAATCATTTATTTATTTGCCGCGACTTTAATTGACGGCAACTGGCCTGGGATCAGTCGCGCGTTCTGCGCTTCTGCGAGCGGCAACCTTCTGCCGCTATACTTACGCCGATCGAGTAGTGTCTCTCGACTACTCCGTGTATTGTGATGCTCTGCTTGACATTAGAAAATCTACTCGACGACGGTACTCGCCGGCGCGGCGTGTGTTTAAAAATATTCACCTTATTCTTGTACACAACAGAGTTCTAATTTTTCAACTTCTTCCAAGAATCGTCGATGGTATTGATCTTGCTATAACGTATATCTATACTTGTAATCATCTCAATTGTTTGCTTCATGTATACCTTACAAAGAATGGTATGAGATATTTCTATATAAAAAGGTATATACGAGGTAGACTTTACAACTATACTGCGTATACATATATACATATACATTTCGCGGAATTCGAATTCTATAAAGGCGAAATATTGCAATGAACTTTCAAAACATTTCGTTATTATGAACATTTCTTGAGCAATCTATGATCTGAAATTCAGCATTGATAAATTCTAGTCTAACTAATCGCGATCTTCTCACACTCAAATATTTGGATAAGTCAGCTTTTCTGGTATCCTCCTCAATAATTGATATTTCGTCTTTTAACGATATTCGTCCTCTCGCTCGCTCGTGTAATATAACGAACGTTCACTACTCCACGACGACGACAACGACGACAACGATGATGATGATGAGCTGAGCGAGATAGGTGAGGATTTATGCGGCGCGATTATCGTCGGGCCTTATCGCTGCGTCACGTAATGAAATTGAAAATCTCGTTACGTTTCGCGCTCGAGCTGCATACTGACGTCCTCTTCGTTTTTGCCGTATAATAACGCCTGTAAATCATGAGCGGCTTCTGAGAAGGCGTTAGGTAAAGTCTCATTCGCGAGTCTGTCTGCGTGTGTTTACTTATAAGGTGGCATCGCCCCCCCCCCCTACTCTCTCGCTCTCTCTCTCTGTAGGCTAATGCTCGCGCTTGAGTTAATTTATCGATTATAGGTTTTATTCGTTGAAACGCGTGCAGGATGAATTATGCCTATGGAATTAACGTGAGAAAGTGCGATATTCGTTGCGAGACTCAAGAAGCGTAAATTATTCATTCGATCTTGGAAAATTGAATGTGAATTATATGCGTGCAGGGGTGATTGAATTCCTGGAAAAATCGCGAGTATATAGGATTGTATTTGATTTCGCGATATATATATAAAAATAAAGGAGAGGGTAAACGTCGTGCTCGAAGAGCAGTACGAGAAAAAGTCGCTCTGCAAGAAGGCGCAGAACCTACATACTTTTCGCGTTTTTCCTCTCATTTCGTAGCGGCGCGCCATAATTTCGTTTGGTGCAAGCCGTGTATTTGTTGAGAAAGGCGCGTTTGTAAAAGAAGTCCGAAGGCATTCCGTTGTTACCGTGTACATTTTTTGCAGTGTCGAGGCATTGAGAATTTTAATTGCTCGAACAAATTTGTTGTTTTCGCTGAAATCGCTTTTCCGTACACATACATAGAAAAATGTCGAAAATTGCTATTTATCGGAACCTCGTCTACACAAATATACAAGAAGCTTTATTCCTCTCACCGTGCAGTGTGGCTATGCTAACTCTCTCAATTACAGCGCGCATCTGTGCGCTATATAATCACAGCCTCGGTCGCGAATCCTCCAAAGCACGCGAACAAGTCTGCCTGTCGCGCTGGCGAAAAAAAGCGCAGCGACACGAGCCGCAATTATGTAGAGAGACCCGTACAAATATAGACCTATCCCTCCCCCCGCGTCTCAGCACGCGCGCGCGCACACACACAGTGCGCGAGTTTGCGATTTTGTAACGCGCATGTATATATACATACTTACATTCTCATGGCTCGTGTCCGACGCGTGCTCCAGTTCCATTTACGGTAAAAACTATCGCTCGAGGGACGCCCTTGCGAGCCCGTTCGCTCTGTTCTGTCTCTCTTTCACTCGCTCAGTTTTTACGGAGCTCCGCAGAAAAGACATCGATTCGCGAGAAGACTCATCGCTCGCCCGTATGGCACTGTAAGTATATACATGAGATTCTAGTCGTCGTCTGGTATCATTTTTTCGTTCGAGCTCTCGCTTCGCGTGAATTATAGAGGTGGAAAAATGTGGACAGATGTTGCTCGCGGATCGTATGGTATGCTAGAGTATATAAGAGATTTTTAAACTTCCGCCGTTTGTCGTTGATGGAAATGCGCTATATAGAGGATCATCGATCGGGAGGTACTTCATTTCCAACTAATGCTGATGCCGCGAGGACTGAGTTGGGGAAGAATTTTTGCCGTGATTTCGCATGAGTATAGCGCAGTCGCCGTGGACTTTTTGCTGCGCAGTTCGATCCTCGTCTACTCGAGGATTTCGAGTTATTTCGAGTTGCCGGCTTCTGTGCTGCGGGCTTTCAGTGCGCGATTGCACGCTAATGGAATCTTGTTGGATTAGTGTAAGAGAGCGCTCGTCGTCCTCTGTAACTTGGAGAAATTATTGGAATTGAGAGATAGCAATTTTCTGTGACCCATAAGAGTGCAGCATATATAATTCGCGAAGCAATGTCACTCTGTTATCATCGTCAAAAATCAAGTAATTTCATTCGCTCGCTCTTGCGGGTGCTCGCATTGTAGACCTCTCAGTCTCAGAGAAGAAAAAAGGCTGTTATTCTCGCGGCACCGCGGCGGGAACGTAACTCAATTACGGAAGAAAATATAATACAGAAGCCACGGCGGTAAATGAAAAGGCCGAGCAAACAGTCCGCCCATCAGGCCTTAATCCGGGAATTTATGCTTTATAAACAAGGACGACGTTAATCGTCCATTTATAATCTCATAATTTCGTCGTCCGCGCATCAGGCACATAATAAGCGCTCGACCAAGAGATCCCGCCCCGCGTGTATAAATTTCATAAATTATCTCGGCTGCTCCCTCTCTCCGAAAAAGAAAGCAAAGGTGCAGCCGAGCGCGAAAAAAATAAGGAGAATTCCGTGGTGGCTGATGCTGGCTCGAAAAAGTCGATATATCTTTCGGCACCTCGTTCCGCCGCGCCTTTTAAATCGGCGGCCCTCAATCGTGCCCGCGCGCGAGCATAAGGCCGTTCTTCTTCTTCCAGCTCGCGGCGCTGGACGTGCTCGGGCGCGCGCTTGTGTGTGCGTGCGTTGGTGTGTACGGTAGCCGCCGCGAGCACGAAAAAGAGCCGGCATATAATAACGCCGCCTCCTCATTAGGGATATGACAGATGCGCCGGTAGATAGAGCCCGTCCTGCAACAACGCATAAGCGAGACTTTTTTCTCTCTCTCTCTCTCTCTCTCTCTCTCTCTCTCTCTCTCTCTCTCTCTCTCTTTCTCTCTCTTTCGCTCTCTTTCGAAGACCGCCTCCGGGATACTCGGTATTTATGTATACCTGCGCTCGCGCGCGCGAGACAAGGTTGCGGATTTTTAATGCAGATATGCGGGAAAGTGATTTTTTTGGTTCTCTACTTTTGTTCGGGTCGATTATTTATGCAGCGGCCGCTTTATCCCGCCGCGATTTCGGCCGATCAATAATATCACTTTGAGAGTATAATGCAAAAGGAGAAGCACGGCGCACGATGTTTCTATATAACCATGAATAATCCGATATCCCGCGTAAAATCACACTCGCGCACAGCCGTGAGCGCATTAGCATAATATTCAAATGCATAAAACGGCCCGTAGCGTGTAAACGCAGAAAGAGAGATAAAAGCCTGTATATACCGCGCAGCGCGAGAAGAAAACGAGAGTAAGTCCGGGATAGATAGAGAAGCGCGCGACGAAGAAAGAGCTGCGCGGACAACGAAGCACGCGAAGGAAGAGAGACGCTATATGGAACGAGATGGAGAGAGAGAGAGTGAGAGAGAGAGAGAGAGGGGGAGAACGTGCCGCAATGGTGTTGGGCCGCTGACATATTTATCGGCGGTCGCACCACCTGCAACCGGCCGGGCCCGCGGCATCCACCGCGTACAGAGAGAGAGCAGCAGCTTCTCTCCTTCTCTCTTCTCTGTTTTGCCCATTTGTATCCCTGCGCGATGTGCTTCTGGCTTCTGCCGCAGCAGCGCACCGACAGCCCGGTTTACCGAATGCGCAGCTCTCACTCTCGCTCGTGTGTGCTCAGAGCTTCTTTTGCTCGATTTGCCCAAAGTATGCCTGCTTCCTTATAATCGATGGCTCCGATGTAATATTCCTTCACGCGACTCTACCACGATCTTCTTTTGGGATATATCTTTTGAGGGCTGCAATTTTTTTCCGCTATATATATGCTAACACGCGCATATAAATACGCGCGCACCAATACTGCATGCCGGGCGATCTCGATAACCGCGTAAAATGCCAATCTTATTACGGTCACCGTCATGAGTCCTGTTAATTGGTGCGTGCGACAGAGCAGCAGGCGCGGGAGATTAATAAATTCGTGCGAAGGTAGCGGCGCAAAATGATATTTTTTTACACTCGCGGATGCGTAAGATATGATAATTATAGTGAGTTAATTTGTATGACAATTCTGTTCTCTGCTAAATTATTTAAGGAGTAGCTGATGGTGAAATTACAAAAGGCAGCTGTTGAAGACAGCTTACGCATGCAGGTTTTAATCGATCACCGCTTGGTCCGGCATCCGCTCTTATATATATATATGTATATATATTTACGTGTACACGTCGCAGATGTACATGCACCGAAATCCGGGCTACGGAAATGCCTCTCTCTCTCTCTCTTTCTCTCTCTCTCTCTCTCTCTCTCTCTCTCTCTCTCTCTCTCTCTCTCTCTCTCTCTCTCTCTCTCTCTCTCTCTCTGCTTAAATTATACGTTTTTAGCCGAAAGGAACATGCACGAAAATATCAGCGGGAGAGGCAGGGAGAAGGATTGCCGGGTTAATGAACGTCAAGGTTGTGCAGCGTTGGCAGGTCCAGCCGAAAGATATACCTTTAAAGCGGCAGGCATAATACACGCGCGTATATTGCTGAATTGAGGAAGGCGGTCTTACAAAGCGTCCCGTAAATCCGCGCCGGGTTCGACACCCGACATACCCTTCGTCTCCCTCTCTCTTATTCGCGTTTCGGTCGCGTCTCCCTTTTATTCTCACCGATGTCTCTACGATACCGCGCAGCGGCGAACGCGCGAAATACGTAGCCGCCGAGGGATTAAAAATAATAGACGGGGGGCAGCGGCGGCTGCGCACATTCGGGCCCCCAGATTCCGCGAGATTCCGCGAGAGCGAGAGATATTCGATCGTCGCTCACGTCAATTACTACCCGCGAGAACTTTCTGCAGCGATTCTCTCTCTGTTCGGCTCTGCCACTGACGTGAGATATTCAATTCCGCGCGACAAGACAACGAACTCGGGGGAAGGAGGAGCGCGCTGACGACGATTTATACGCGAGGCCCCTTTTTTTTACTCGCCGTCGCCGCTCGCACGAGCGAGTCCCATGCACGTGTATATAATTGTTTAATTGATTCGGTATGGGGATCGGGCAGAAGTCTGCTGTTGCTGAGAATCACGTCTCTCGAGTTGATTATACTTTTTGCCGCGGACAACCACGCGGTGACGAAATTTCATATTTATACATGTACACTCGACGGACAATGATTCTTGACGAACGTTTTGATAGGCTGATTCCAAATCATAACCAGTCAACATTCAAGTTTTAAAAAATGTTCGGTAAGAATCACCTTTTCTCGAGTGTATTGAATGAGCAACGTCGTTTTCAATCTTTGACAATTTCCAATTAACGGCCCCTGCTTATTATATACGCGGATCGCTGCTGAGCGAGAGAGAAAACGAGTAGTCTGGAAAATACACCTCTCGGGCCATATCCGCGTGAGAAAGAGTATAGAGGAAGAAGTAAAAGAAAAAGAGAGAGAGATAGAGACGCTTTGGCAGAGGGCATACTCGCCGCCCCTTATCAGAGTATAATCGTTGGCTTCTCGCTCCTTCCTGTGTAAATTGTTCTTCTTTCTTCCTCCCTCTCTTATAATACCGCTGCCGTTGCCGCGGATTGCACCAATTCGTATATATCTCCGATTGGATTCGTTCGTTATTTTCGCTTTACGCGCTGCGGAGCAGCACACAAGCGGCTTATACCGGCGGCAGCAGACACCGACGCCATTATAAACATATACAAATTCGTCAGAGGCTGCCGCGAACAATGGGCCGTTTAGCACCCGAGATATATATCATTATGCCGCCACTGCACCGCGCGCGCCGCAGGCCACCGCTGCTGAAGCCGCAGATATCCAGCCACCGTCTTCTGTCTCTCTCTCTCTTCCTCTCTCTCTCCCACCCACAGTTTATTCGAGAGTCCGAGCAGGAGGAAAAAGAAAGGCTGCCGCCACCGCACTTTCTGCTCGTATGTGTGTACGTTATATACCTATATACATACATCTCTGCGCCGGCTACTTATCGTTCAGTCGCGGAGAGAACCAGCAGAATTTCGATCTCCTCTCAGTCGCTGCAGATTCTTCTTCTTCTTCTTCTTCTTCTTATATTATATTTCGCAGTACTGCAAGCATCGACGGCGGCGGTTCTGCGCCTGGTATATATCGCGATTTCATCGATCTCTCCCGACTGCGAGTATATGTATATATAGGCGGGAGAGCCATTTTTCTAGAGTCATTTGCGCGTGAAGCCCAGATGCATCTGCTGGTGTTTCCAGTCGTTTAACATTCCCTTTTACTGCGAATCTGATGCGCGACGACAGAGATGAAATTTCCATAAGCTCGAAAATAAATAGAAGTAATAACCCGAACAAAAGCCATCCACCGACATAATAACGCGGGAGAGCTGCTCTGTATTCTACGAGCGCGTTATCAGCCGGAGCTATACATCCGCCCCGCGAATCGACAATCGCGCTCGCGGAGCCTTCGCTCGTACTCGCTCTCTATGTAGGCTATCCTCTCGTGTTTTCGCCCCTCTTGCCTTGTATCGCCTGCAACGCGCGCAGCCGTTGTCCGATAGAGTCTGTATAGCCACTCAACGTCCGCACATGTCTACGCTTCGCGTGCGAACGATACGAGTATAGAGAGCGTTGTGGAGGAGAGGGGGACTAGCGGGTTACGGATCCCAAAGTCGAGATGATTGTAGTTGCAAATGGGCAGTTTGCATCAAGAAGCGAGCTCGGTGTATCTATCTCTCTCCGGACATCTATAGCATATAGCTGCAGCCAGGGGACAACATGCAACGCGCTCGCTCGCGCCTGCACTGCAAACAAAGTTGAACCAAACGGTTCTGCCGGCTGTCTCGCAGTGTACATATACCTACCCTGGCTGCGCACACCTACGCGGCGTGCATCGCGTCGCTGTCTTTGTCTCTTTCGTTGCCGGGCGAGCTAGTAATGGAGTATCCACCACCGCGGTACCTCGATCATCTACACACACACTCACACACACACATATATATAGCTCCTGTACGCAGCTCCAAAGTATACAAATCCCGAGCTAGCTGACGTCGAGCTCAGCGCAGTATGCTCCCGAGGACTATTTGTACGGCTCTGTCGGTATGCTAGTGTGCAGCAGCGGTTCGCATATATGAGCAAACCGCGTTCCGAATTCGCCGAGCTGACGACTCGCAGTGCACTGATCGCTGCGCGAGTGGAGTGAGAGAGAGAGAGAGAGAGAGAGAGAGAGAGAGAGGCGGGTTTGTGTAGCCGAGTAATGGAATCCGGCAGGAGTCGCGTGTAGATTTTGCGAATTAACCATCAGTAGGACGGCAGACTGCCGCTTCACAGTAGACCGAGAGCGCGAGCCCATGTGCGGGGAGATGATTAATTTGGCTATTCGCTCGAGGAGGCTTTTCCGCGCGCGCACCGCTATTTTCGAACGCGCCGTGAAAAACTGGCCTAATTCTCTACTCAAGCGTTCTCGCGTTCGCTTTCGTTTCGCTCTTCATAGTGTAGCAGCTAGCCCTCTGCATAAAATTGCGAATTACACAACGGCTCGTTATCATAGATAACGTGAATTTTATTAATTTTATTACTATACACGTGTTCAAATGCTAGTGTAAACGAATTTTGGCTCGTGTAAAACTCATATGAATAAAGTCCTCTCTGCGCGCGTACTATCCAAACTGAGAGCCTCGTCGTTATACACCGCGCGGCTGTTGGCTTAAGCGCGCGAACGAACGGTGGACACAGGCCCGCTATAACCCATGTGCGCAAGACCAAAGGGAGCCATCCACTCGCTCTACAGTCGTGTATACGAGCGAGAAAGAGAAAGACGGCGAAAGTTGGCAAAAGAGAGCTGCTGCTGCTGCTGCTCGCTCTGCGCACACCGGTCAGTTAAACATGCGCATATTGCATGAAACTGGTGGAGCCGCTGCTAGCTCGACCTCTGTATTAACACCTCCGCCTCTTTTGCAACAACGGCTGCTGCTACCTCTCGCTCATCTGATACCGCCTCCGGGCACTTACTAACTAAACGCCGGCAGGCTGCAGCGCGCGGCGATTTGCTCTTTTTTAGCGGGACAAGATCGTTTTTCCTCGATTCTTAATGAACATCGCGCGCTAACGGCTTTTCTCGCTGCCAGATAGCGCGCGCCCGCGTTTCACTTTTTTTTCCGTTTGCCGGAGGGTCTCTCCCTCCACGTCGTACTGGTTCTGTGAACTTTTTTTTCTTTTAACATTGTGTTTGAAATTAATTTGCGGCCCATAAATTACCGCTCAAGTATAGGCCGTAAAACGCGCACTTCTTAACCACTTCATAAATATTAAAAAAGCGTAAACTCGCCATTAAAAAGCCCTGGAAATAAGGCCGCGCACCCCTATATACAAAGCCCGAGTATTAAATCGTCATTCGATTTGTCTCGCATTATCGTGCGTGCGCATCGTCCTCGCTTCGCGTGCTCTCGGCTCCTCTCCTCCTTTATTTCCTCGCAAAATCCGCAGCCGGTCGTCCGAACAAAAGCGAGGAGGTAAGAGAAACAGAGAGAGAAAGAGAGACAGAGAGAGACAGAGAAGGGCGGCATCTCTCGCGCGACTGATTTATGTAAAGGCCAGTCGACCAGCGCATTAATAATTAATAAACGGCCCTCGCTCGGCTGAAATATATACGGGCATCTGCAGTTATAAGCTCGCACCTTTTCGGCGCATCGACGCGTCCTGCAAAAAGGAGGACGAGAGCCTCTGATGCTATTTATCTTGACCGCCTTCTTCTCGATACGGAAAACGCGGATTTTTTAATAAGAACGCGCGAGAGGCCCGACAAACTCGGAGGGACGCCGGCGATTTATCCTCGATCGTGCTTTGGCTCGCTTTTGGCCAGTTCCATTTGCGTATATTTGCGAGGGAGAGCAGCAGCAGCAGCAGCAGCAGCGCCAGATATACAGAGTCTGCAGTGGCTGCAGACTACGTCGCGTAAATATAGAGCAACGCCGATGCGAACGCGGACAAATAATGTCCGACGGGGTTATTTGTGCGCGTTTCGGGCTCAATATTGTTCGAGGCGCGTAAACATGCGACGCCGCCGCTGCAATATGCATCAAATGTCGATTCGCAGTCCGTGCAGCGGAGCTCTTGCACTCTCCGCCCCCTGCTCTTGCCAAGAGAGGAATGAAGTTTCTCTTGGAATAACTTTTGAGCAGAGAGAAAGAGAGGACACTTGACGACTTGTTGTACCCCCAAAACTCAATTAAAATTTGCAATTTTATACATGTATATATTTCTTTTTCTTTTTTGCTTTTATAATTTAAGCTAAGTTAATGTTCACAATAATATAGTATGTCATAGAAATGAAATAATCAAATATGCAAATATAATACTGGACTAGCAGTTGCCCCTATGTATATACTCGGTCTTTGGCCGAACTTCAACACTGCATACACTCGTGTGCAGTTTACGCTCTCGCTTCTTTATGCTCGCTTCGTCGTCCTTTCTCATTGTACCGACGCGCGAGTCGGACAACTTTGGCTCGCTCGTGTGTATATACTTAAAAGTCGCTAAATCGTTTAACGACCCTCGTAGAATGCATCGATTGCGTCCGACGCCTCCAAGAATTAATTCTCGCGCTTCGGAATTTACGTGTATCGTCTCGTTTGATTTAGCGTCGTCCGAGTTTTTTGTTTGTCGTAAGTATTGCTTACTTTTTCGGATCAATTTTCTTTTCATTTTTTTTTCTTACGGCACATCAACCTTGAGGATAAATATTTCCAGCGACAATCGAAGGAAGGTTAACGAGTCCCCCCCGATAATGGCAATAAAGCAAATCCTCTTCCATATGAAAACTCGTTATCGCACACGCGCATCTCTATCTCTCTTGTGTGTTGAGCCGACAGTAGCGCGCACAGCTATAGTCCATACTATCCCGCAGCAGAACAATCCGCGTGGCGCGGTGTATGTTTTTCGGGCCGATAAATCACAATTAATTAGCGGATCGTAATGACGCGGCGTGTCGCTTCAATCGGCATGACTCGGCGTGTACGTGTTGTGCCCAGCCGCTGCAGTAGCCATACCATGCATATACTGCAGTTGGCCGCCGCGAGAGCGCCACACGCTCGTGTTTCGCGCGCCGTGCATTTGTTTCATACTCGCTCGCTCTCACTCCACTCTTTCTCTCTCTCTCTCTCTCTCTTATTCTGCAGCTCGACAATAATTATTGTTCGCTCCCCGGCGTTGAGCCGGACACACCGACGCTGCTGCGGCTGCTGCTACTGCTGCAAAAAGAGACGAGATCCAAAGGGCCGTATAAAAATGAGCGAAAGCGTGACTCGCGCGTATATATATATATATATATATATATATATATATCTGCAAGCGAGTGTGTCTCTTAAATGCAACCCTCCCTCCGAGCCAGAGAATTTGCATTCCTGCGTCGTGTGCAGGACGACGACGACGACGACGACGACGACGACGACGACGACGACGACGACGACGACGACGTCGAGGACCAAGTTTAGAATGTTTATTCATTCTCGATGCTGAATCTCAGCCGTTATATACATATACGCTTCTGGCTTCTTTGTGCACGCGCTTACGTACCTACACACAAAATATTCCGCCTCCGTCGATAATTAAGGAGTTCGCGCGCCCAAGCAAGCAAAGGACTCGAGTGAGCGAGCGAGCGGGCGAGAGATCCCGATGAATATAAAGAACCGCGTGCGCCCGCTGCGAGAGACCGTGAAAACTTGATTAACTCGCCGGCAAGTGCCTACATTAGCCGGGGGCAGCTCGCAGGAAAAAAATTTCTCGAGATAAGGGCTACTGCAGCTGTTGTTGTTCCTGCAGTGCTCTCTTGCTCTTTGAGCTCTCCAAGGACTTTTTTACTTCGCGGAATTTTGTTATACTGGTGCTTGTAATTTGTGCGCGAGCCGAGAGACAGAGAGGGAAGCTGCGCAAAACTCTCGATCGCGATTTGCATTTATGCAGGCTAGTGTGCAGCGCGAATCAGAGGGCACTGCAGCAATTGGATTAACGGCAATTAACTCGGATGTTCTCGAATTGCAATTTTTTTCTTTCTTCCCAAGAAAGCAGTTCGTTAATAATCTTAATGTCGGAGTAGCTGATCATGCATTCAATTTGCGAGAAAAAATCAAATATAATAGTGTTTCTATAGAATCTACATATTTCCTTTTTATCTTTTTTACAATAAGGTTATACAATGGTTTTCACATAAGTAACAATGATTTCCATATCGGAGCAATATACAAAATCGAAGAAAATTATAATTCTTTAAGAAATGTATTCGAGCTTGAGTTGAGGTATTACAAAGCAAATTCATAATATAATAGTAGATGTCCTGAAAATTGTATGAATATATAAAATATAATAGTAGTAAATCCACCTCCTGAAGAGCCAAAATAACCGTCAATTAGCGCGCCCGACCCACTGCGAATAGCTCGCGACAATTCGAAAAGAGCCTTCAATACACTTCTCTCAATAACGTCGCAAATATAATATCGAGATAAGTCCTTGCATATAGGCAAAGATCTCGCAAAAATCGTCCCCCATTCATTCGCATTTTCACGCTAATTACCCGACGATTCATCCCCTTCTCGGTCGCACGGCAGAAGAGAGAGAGAGAGAGAGAGAGAGACACGCCGCGAGCATTGTGGAGACTCCGAAATCTCGGAGAGCCGGGTGCATCATCTCGACGAAAGAGAGAGAGAGAGAGAGAGAGAGAGAGAGAGAGAGAGAGAGAGAGAGAGAGAGAGAGAGAGAGAGAGAGAGAGAGAGAGAGAGAGGGCGACACACAAGGGGACAACCGGGCGACAAAATATTTTGAGAAATTCGGCGAACCGTGAGTAAATGGTTTAAAGGGCCCCGGCATGCGCGCGCAAGAGAGAGAGAGAGAGAGGGAGAGGCGAGACCCATTTTTGCGGGACTACCCAAGGGCCTCTTTCAGTGCGCCTCATAATAGCTTTGTAGGTCGACGACGATCACGGGCAACTTGTTGCGCGGAAATTCATGCCTGAGTCGGCCCGCCTTATAGTTCATAATTGTGAATGCGCGCGCGAGTATTGAGCTTACAGTTGTCGCAAGGGATCATCTGCAAGCAGCTGCGAGAATGCGAGCGTCGTCCTCTTTGCTTTGTCGGTATATATAGTCGATATTCGGTATTCGTCGTCTTGATATATGTGTATATAGCCGCAGCACTTAGCAGCTCTCATGCTCCGCGTAAAAATAATCCGCAAAAACGGGAGACGAGCGCGTTATGCGACATGTGCGATCAGGCGTTATGACGGGCTCCATCACGCTTTATTTGGCACCGTGTATATTTACGTCGCTGAGAATATATATTATATGGTTTTCGTATTGGCCTGGTTTTTTCTCTCCCTAGCTCTCTCGTAGTAAGGATATTTTTATTTTGTTGGAAATCGAGCTATATATACTTTCTAGCAGCGCATCATCCGCAGCCCGATCCGCGCAACGAAAAGTAAAGTAAAGGAGAGCGCCGGCCGAGGTTTCTTCTCGCGTCCGCATAATAAAAATTTATTCCTTCCAGAATACCATTAATTAGCCGCTAATTTTCTTGCTCCGCGCGGCACTTTATCGAGCGCGTAATTAATGCGCTTCTTTAATAAATTGGCATTCTTTCTTGGGAAGCAAGGCGCGCGGGCTGTCAGTACTGCGCACATCAAAGGGGGACAAGAGCCCCGTGCGCCAGTTGCGGAAAATCATTTTCCACGACGCCGTTAAATTCCTGTCTCCTTTCCTCCTCCACGAGCCGCTGTATACGGTCAAATCCCAGACGATGACGACGCCCGACGACACCTGCGTCGCAAGGAGAAAAAGTGCCGCGAAGCTATAGAAGCCCGCAGATAGATATAAGTCGTAGGTGCAGAAAAATGGGCTAATTGCTCGCAAGAGCAACGAGTATAGATAAATTTTTTCCTCTCGCGGCCGCACAGCTTCTTGCCCCGTCGTCGCGAGCTATGCGCGCATGCTCGCGCGTCATTAAATTCATTAACGCGCGCGGAATGTCCCGTATGTACATGTAGCTGCAGCTGCCGATCGCCGAGTGTATATAATAGTCGGCGTCGCTATACTCTAGCTTATTCTCGCGTGCCGCGCGCTGGCGAGATCGCACGGATCCAGCCATCGAGGCATGTATACCCGCTTCCCAGCTCCCCTTTACGTTATGGAGGTGCACCACGTGCAAAAAGAGCGAGCGGTCATTTTTAACGAGAAAGCTCGCGAAAATCCGGCAAATTTTCTTTCACCGACGAAATAATTTCCATGAAGATTTCAAGGCCGATTTATAGCTGATGGCGAACCGTTAATGGTCTGCTGCAGCCAACCTCCAGCTGCGTAAAACCTGCATGTTCTCTCGGGCGCATCCGTCCATACGTCGAGCGCCCGTCAAGATTCCCTAAACGGAGGTCGCGCGCGAGCTCGCAGAAAGAGAAAGAAAAAATCGCCGCGCGCTTAGCTTTATTATGGAGCGAATCGAGCGAGCCGAGATCGGCATCATAAGCGAGTCTTTGCGCTCGCTCGGGCTTTTTTGCACTCACCTCGTTCATCCGCAGCGCTGCAGCTGCTTCAGCGCGAACTCGTAAAACCGAGCCTTATTTTCTCGTGTTAAGATTTTTATGCCTTGTAAAGTCTTACGAGCGCGCGCCGCTCGCTTGACTAATGTTCTCTTTGTTAGCCTGCTTCCTTTGATAGCTGAACTCATCGATCTGCCTTAATTTACTTGTCCTACTCGATTAGCGACTTTATGGCTGACTGAAGTTTTCTCCTTTCCCCCCCCCCCCCCCCCCCCCCCCCCCCCCTAGCGCTGTAAATGGTTTGAAAGCACGTTATTTTATATTCAATCGAGTTGCGAAAAATCGAAAGGCACATATCGGTATAGCCAGAGCGGCGATATATATCGCGCGAATAACTGCGCTGGCTCGAGATCGAGAGAGAACGCGGGAGAAACAATAATCAACGAACCGCAAGCTTTATAACGAACGACGTACGGCCCGCGGCTGTATACCGATGCGTAGACCAGAGATTCCAAATATTATGATGAGCGCGAGTTTTGAATTAGAGTAGGAGGGAGTCGCTGCTGGTGCTGCTGGTGCTGCTACTGAAAAATTTCACAGATGCCGTACTGTACGCGTGACGCGCAAACATGCCAGTTTATCTCCTTCAAAAATTTCGAGAATCTCAATGCCCCCGCAGTATTATTATCGGGGGCGCTCGGTTTACTCAAATCGAAATAGATTTAAATCGCCTGCTATTTTTTCTGTAAACTGTTTGCCGGATCGCTTCTGCGTGTGTTATGTTGATGGTCGAGAAAATACGGTTTCCATGCGCAAAACGATAAAGTGAACGACGAGACACTTGGACAGTCTTGCATGCGACTAGTAGTGGTCACGATCAGGCAATCAGCCGTATATATGTGTTTCCGACAATCCATAATCCGGCGCGGGCCAGTACACACGTGTCATTGTGGCGATTATATACGCCTCGCGCGCTGCGGTATATAAACCCGCGATGGGTGCTGTTGCTTCTTCCGGTCGTGCGGTTAATACACAGCGCGTCTGTCTATTTAAACAACCGGCCGTCGATCAATCTTGCGCCCGGGCGCCGGATTATTTCCGTACATTATCTCTCTCTCTCTCTTGAGGCGCGAGTCGATCATGCGTCGCTACACGGTGGCATAATAAACCGCGCCGTACCAACGCGCCACGCGAACATCACAAAAGAAAAACAAATGTACTATACAATGTTAATGCGAGTTTGGCGCGAGCGCGAGCCCGTGTGTGCATTAAAATATCGACGCCGCCGCCGAATGGAAACTCGCGAAAATATGCGGGCTGCTTTTCGTTATACACGTGGGCCGCCGCTATGTATGCTGCATTGTTTACGCAGCAGCTATAAGTATACGCGTGTTCATTAAAAAAAATTGCGATTATCGACGACGCATGTATTTATCGCCTCGAAAACAACATTCATTTTTTAAGGAGATAATAATTGAATAATCGAATGCGTCAATCCTGTATTTTTAAACCGTGCGGGTTACTCGTAAAACTATAAACCGTAAAAGTTTAGTCACTTCTCGCAGATTATGTGATTCATGCGGAGATATATATATATATATAAAGAAGCGCTAATTCTGTATTCAGATATTCGAAAAAGCAGCAGTTATGTACACTAGCTTCTACTGCATATGGCGAGCGTTTTAAAACATTTTACGTTATATACGCGCGCGTAATTTATGAAATACTTTGCGGGTCATTTAGATTCCATTCCCGTTTTACTTTATAGACTCATTCCACGTAAAAGAGCCCAAATATTGTGCTTGCCATCCGGTTATATAAAAAATCAAGCGGGCCACAAAAATGCAGAGCGTGGAAATAGTAGAGCTCGCTCGCGTAATGATGTAAGGTCAGCAGCCTATGACTAATATCCAAAAATTTACGAGCGCTCATGAAGAGGAAACCGCGCATAAATACGTGTGCGCGACAACTGTCCGACAAACATCGAGAGCTAATCATATTCAGATGCATCGCGATAAAGCGGTAGCTATATATAGAGAAGGACTGCCTTAGGGTAAGGCACAGGCATACCTATAAAAAGCGGGAAACCGAGTGACGGCGCCAGTGCGGGCATATTTTTTTTCCTTTTTTTCAGCTATCCGAGAATTCACTTAAATGGGCACATACTTTGCGCCTTTTCCCTCGCCGCGGGCGCCTAATTTTCCTATCCCCCTCTCGAATAGAAGGTAGTAGTCGAGAGGGAGAGAAAACGGGGAAAATACCGTGCACAAGAATGTGTGTTGTCGCTCGGTTTGGCGTGTGCATACACACGCCGGTCATAAAATTTCAGGGCCAGAGTGGCAGGTATATATACATATATATATATATATATATATATATATATATATATATATATATATATACTGCTATACGGAGTGCGCTTCTGACCTTATACTATATAGGCGACTGCCTCCCGGATGACATCCTTTAAAGCCAAACCTCTATCTTTATCGTTATGCGTCGTTGTTTCGAGCTCTTTATGCTCGACACGGGGCCCCATTAACGTTTGATTTACAACTTTCTACGAATCTATAAAGGTGACTTGGTCGCACCGCGTCTCTCACTCTCTCTCTCTCTCTCACTCGCTTCGTCTGCACCGGTTCGAGACTCGCTGTTATTCTTTTTCCTTCTTCCTTGTCGCCCTCTCCGACTTTCTCTGCCGCTTCTCGCGCCCCGCCGGAATGGGAGGCCGCAGCCAATTAAACAAAAAAATGATTCTATTAAACATACAAGAGGGTGGCATTTTTTGAATTTCTTTTCTGACGCTTTTCGTGAATTTCGCGCGCCCAGGAAAGGCTTATTTATGGTGGGACGAGTCGACGACTGTGTCTCCCTTTTATTCGGGAGGAAGAAGAAGAAGAAAGTGAAACGAGCCATCCGTTCCACTGGGAACTGCGGGAGGATGGATGTTTCTTCGGGACAGAGGAGGAATTTCTTCGACTAGTATCATAAACATGTTTACTATATCACAACTTTTAGGGCAGGCGTCTCTCTGTCTCTCTGTCTCTCTCTCTCTCTCTCTACTGCAGGGTACACTACACGAATGATTTTGTTCCTTGCATTGCTTGTACTTAATATAAGGCGCGGGTCGTAAACTTAATTTTCAAAATGTTAAAGCGAGACGATTTTTTATTTTTCCCATCCACGGCCGAGAATCGCTTTAGGTGAAATAAAGGGTATCGTTTTATGTTATCAGCACAGTTATTATTATGCGCGCATGCTTTTAACGTTTATTTAATATAACCTATCGTTCATATATACCTATATCATACCATAATACCGCATAAGGTGGCGATACCGACGAACGCGTATTATTACAAGAAATATCATCGCAATAAAAAATTTTATTAGCTGCGTTATTTTTTAAGCGCTGATACGTATACAGCACACGTGCTTCACATAGCATACAGATCGTTCGTTAAATGTACATATAATCCCCGAAAAATTTTCATTCTTCGAAAAAAAAGCATATCTGTTATCTCATTTTATTTATTATGCCCACTTTATTCATTAACGAGCTCCTTAAGCGAGGCATTATCATAAAATTCATGAGTTGCATATAAATTATTAAAGGACCGCATCGCGCACAATATATACGCTTACAGGCAGCTCACGTGTCTTTTAGCCGAAATTGCCAAAAGCGGCAAGCAGCATTTTCAAGCATTACACGCCGAAAGAGAGATAACCGCAGAAAAACAATATAAAAACGAATATAAAACCGAGAATAGAAACATCGGCGAGAAGAGAGGCGGATCGCTGAAGCAAACGAGAGATCGAGAAGCTCGATAAAGTTATATGCCGCATATGTATAGGGACACGCGACAGTTAAAATTAAAAATCTCCTCATAAAACGCCACCCCGTGTTCGCGGCCACACAGGACCACAGCACCCTTGATGCTCATAATCGAGAATCAAAGATATAGACAAGAGATACGGAGTTCTGCTTTTGAAAGACACTGTCAGCTCGGACTGTCCTCTTCGATACGCGTATTTCACGCCCATAAAATAATGCGTGCTTGCCTGTATAACGCGTTGTTGTCGGGTGCTTAATTTATCTTATTGCCGCTGGAATTTTATGATGGATAAAGCTCATAAATCTGGCGGCGATGCTGTTGTAAATTGTTTGCTCTCGTATAGAGTGCAGCAACGCGATCAACGCTTTCTTTTATAGAAAAAGAAAAAATTGAACTGGAATGGCTTTAGCTCTGCGCGTGAAAAGAGAATGTTTCGTATTTTCATGTTAGTTATTATTTTTGTATGTATACACACACACACACACCCACACACACACACACACACGTACGCATCTATATTATAAACATGTTTTGAGATATAGAATTTAGCCCCTCTCCCCTCGTTGCGTCTTCAGCCTCCAGATAAAGAAGAGACAGTTTTTACAATTTTGGTAGTTTTACAAATTGCACAGATTCAAAATCGTGCTCCGCGAGCGCAAAGTGAACAAAGAGTAAGTTTTCACGATGGTCCCCCTGAAAATACATTTACGGAAGACAAAGGCCTGTGAATACAAGCTTAAATATCGTAAGCGTCGATCTCGACGTCAAAATTAATTCCCCCGCGAACAAGCCGTGGCAATAAAATCAGCACGCGCGTACGCGCGCAAATCAGCCATATCCAAAGAGCAAAGAGTCCCACAAAAAGTCGACTGGTGAGCGCAGATATCGCACGCGTATAAGGCCTTCTCAATTAGAGACCAAGTAGTAAGGCGAGGATTCTCGTACGAGCCGACTTGGACGCACACGCGACACAATCCCCGATACTCTTATTCTCTCTCTCTTTCTCGTGCGTATAACGATATATAGGTATACTGCACGCAGCTGACTCGCCGAGTGAGAGAAAGAAGGAAAAAGGAGAGAAGGGGGCAGCATCAGCGATCGTTTTACAGCCTCTCGGGCTTTTATATCGGCGAATACAAATTATTATCCTACCGCTCTCGCGAAACCCATGAGGAGTGCGCGCACGCACTCCTCCCGCGAGCGAATACGTGTACAAGGGAAGAATGTAGATATATACGTATATCCCCTTCGCCGCGTGTCCGAGGTAGTTAACTCGTTTTCTGCGGCGCGTATAGAGACTCCGAAAAGAGTTCCCATCGTCAAGATCATCTCTTTCTTTTTCTCCCCCCTCTCTCTCTCTCTCTCTCTCTCTCTCTCTCTCTCTCCATCCCTCTCGTGAAAGAGAGAGCCCAAGGTAATTGATAGAGTGGTAAAGTGACGGAGGGGGCGGGAGATGAATCACGCGATGGTCTGCTTCCTGTGCGTCGCGAACGAGTCGCTGCCCCTGATGCGGTTAATATATACTATCGTGCATAATGGCAGGTCTGAGCTATGGTTATATTAAGGCAATCTTTGAGCGCGAGAACTTGTTGCAGGGCGGCCAATAATCGCGACTGCCGAGGTAAGGGGCCTACTGAGAGATGTTTATTGGGCTAGAACTCTGTTTGCTGCTTTTCGAGGGAAAGAACTCGTGGCGCCATCGACGAAATTTGCGGATTTTATTGCGCTGTAAATTATCCAGCAGAGCTAGAGGGATTATTTTTTTCATCGCGACGTCCCATAACTTTTTGCATCGAAGAAATCTCGCGAGAATTAATTTCACACACCCGTCGATTCTTCGGGCTCCAGATGCAACTCGCTGATCGCTGCACGGACATAACGTTCCAGGAAAAAGCACGAGAGCGCGCGTGAACTACATTTGTTCCCGACCGATTGTGCATTCCCTAATTAAAGCCTCGCGATCCACGCGAATAGCCAGTTTACGATGCTTCGGGACCCTGCGCGTATCACACCAAAAGAGCTGCTGCTGCTGCTGCTGGCCCGGGACGTACGCCAGGCCAGCCCAGCAGCGGGTGTATACAGGTATAGTTAAATTCTCGGCGACGTCCCCCCGTATCAAGTCCCTCCGATCGTTCAAAAAAATTATCCGGCTAACGAGGGCCGCCGCGCGACGGTCATCCCCCTGCGGCTGCGGCTACTGCTATACCATCGGGCTACTCTCATCCCGGCCTGGAATAATGATGGCTAATCGGCCGCGGCGTACGTGCTAATAGTATTCGCGATACCGAGAAAGATCACGTGGGAAGATGGCAGCAGCAGCAGCAGCAGCAGCAGCAGCTCGGGGCCCGCCAAAATACAAGGGAGAGGGAGCTGCCTCGCGCACGAGAGCCCAGCGACGAAGGGCGAGCGGAGGACGAGCAAAAGAGGAGGAGGAGGAGGAGGAGGAGGAGGAGGAGGCGAGAGAATATGGCGGAGAAGAGAAGAGAGAAAGAGTGAAGAGATCGCGGGCGCATGGGGTCATAGGTGAACGAGGGAAGCCCGGCCTCTTGCGCGTTGGGCGGAGAGTGCACCGCCGCTTATCCGATCGCTGCTGGGATTCGCTCCTTGCAAATTCCCGCCACCACCGCCGCCGCCGTCGAGGCCTTATGCTTTTTATTATAGAGGGGGGTTGCTTCTATATACCGCTGCTGAGCGATACCTGCACCGGGCGTGTAATTAGTTTTGGCTGATTTTTCGCCGAGTCTTTGTTCGATCCTCGCTGACGGTTGATTTTGCAGCCTCGGACTCGTTGTTTCTTGTCCGTAAAAATTATCTTCGATTTCCGGAAATGTATATTATTTCTCCCCTCGTGTATACACTGTACGCGAAGCGGAGCAAAACCTCAACGGCAAAGCGGTATTGTCGGACCGAGGACGATTTCATGGTTTATTTCGGAAAGAGAAAGAAGGACTGAAGGGACAGGAGACAGCAGGGGAGAGACATTGCTGCCTCTATATACCTATACGCGAAGAGCTCTTTCGACGGAGACTTTGGCCGATAATGATCTTTATGCGCGCGCGCAAGAGAGAGAGAGAGAGAGAGAGAGGGAGAGAGAGAGAGAGAGAGAGACGGGCCCCGAGTTAAAATATTATGCTCGTTAGAATCCAAATTGGGGTTTCTCCTCTGCGCGTTTTAAGGGGCTGCTGCTGCTGCTGCTGTAGAGCGTATGCCGCGCAGGTATTTATAATTTGAAACGCGCCTTTTTTTGATAAAGCCGCGCGCACGCTGTGACTCGACGAAGCGACGTCTTGCAGCCGGATTAACATACGAGCTGAGGAGAGAGAGGAGAGGAGCCTTTGTTTTGACCAGCACCGAGCCTCCCTCAAACTTCTTATTCTTTTTTTCCAAACATCGGAGCTTTATTTTATATTATATTCATTCAAATTTAATTGGGTTCATGTTTATTTCATATAGACGCACAATACTGCACGGTCTCCGCATTTTTAATATATAATATACATATGGGTACTATATATCTATATGAACTGCAAGCTAATGAAGAAGAAATTCCCGGCGCACGTCGTCTCGCGCGACATCTTCCCTTTGTCTATTCAGCTGAAAAGTGTCCGGCAGTCAACGAGTCAACCCCATCCGCGCACGCAACAAACAGCTCAAAGCAAACGATGTCGCTCGCGGTCTATAGAATATATATAACCCGATGCACACACGGAGCCTCGCTCCTCCATCACACACAATAATATACTTGATCCAATCGAGAAAGAGAAATAAAGCAAATCAGCCGAACGTCGTCGTCGTCGTCGTCGTCGTCGTCAGCAACAAGAAAGCTGCGGCGGCGAAGAAAGAGAAGAGAGAGAAAGAGAGAGAAAGAGAGAGCTGGCGCGCGTACATAGGCGAGGGCGCGCGGGCGGGTATACCGATCGGGAATTAATTACGCGGCGATACGCGATTGGAAACTGGGCCCGATCGCCGGCCGGCCAGCCGGGTAGATTCGCAGGATAATCCAGCTAAACGTGCCGGACCACCGGCATCGACGGGGGCGCCACCACGACCGACAGTCCTCTCTTTTCTATATATACGTACCTATACGTACACTATGCTCGCACAATATATACGCTTATAACCGGACGCTATATACCTATATATGCGTATGTGTACGTGTACCTCTACGTAGCCGCAAGTGGGAGAGCGAGAGGGGGGGAGAGTGGGGGAGCTGAACACGCGCGACGACGAGGACGCGCCGCTGTTGTTTTTAATTATGTTTATAATCAACGCGCTGGCATGTCTATGGTAATCGGGACTCCCCTCTCGTACACGCGGCTACTGGCCTACCGCCCGCGCTTATGTGTACAGCTCGAGAGATTTACAAGGTCCGAAGCGACTCTCTCTCTCTCTCTCTGCAGAGTCGTCCGTTGCTGCTGGCAATGAATCGCGCGCTCGAGGTGTGCTGCTGTATGGGTGATGTCGATGTTGCATCGAGCTCTGACGCCCCTGGAGCTTTTATATTAAATCAACGTGCACTGGAGAGAGTACTATATACTACAACTACTACTACTAGAGCTTCAGAGAGACGCGGTTAACTTTTTCTTCGTACCGTAAATCCTTTGGACGTAACATACATTTTATGATTATTACAATATATCATAAAAATGGCTATAATCAGATAGGGAGAATGAATGGATGTCATCTCAACTGAAGATTGTTTTCATGTGGTGTAGCCGCTCTGTATACGCAACTTTTAAGTAAAACAGCGTCAATTGTGCGTAAACATAGTTTAGTATAATCGCGGCAAATTACAATTGCAAAGGATTTTAACAAAACATACGTACGAAATAGATTATTTGACAAGAAGCGTTTTTTAATTTCTTTTTAATGAGAATCGAACCTCTTAATATTCATCAAATACGCTTTAGAATCGGGACAAAAAATAAATAGAGACTTAAGTTTGATTTTCTTTCCGTCTTTTTTAACATTTTTCCTCGTCGATGAATTTATAGAAACAGGAATCGTTGAACAATAGCTCTAAAATTTCCACAATATGATTCAACCACACAATCCCTAATTTCCATTTCAAATTACATAATGATGACTCTTTCACTGGCGACTATTACGTCAGCCCTCGTGACTTTCTAGTCTTATTATTATAATCACGATTACTTTGCTTTTGTTTGCGCGCGGCGGCGGCCGCGAGTAACAGGAAACGGGAAACTTGATTAATTCAAATTTTTTTCTTCAATATTTATAACAAAACACCGTCGAACATAATGAATCGCAAGCGACCGTTATGTATTCAATAGCAAAATTATACGATAACAGCAGAATGCAATCGCGTTTCGTACATTAACGAGTCCTGTGTAAATCCGTGTTTAATTAACAGAAAACGCGGGTACAATATAAATTAGATTAGATAATAACAACGGGCGTTTTTTAGCTGGTGCGCGTGATATTATGAATACGATTAGAAGGAATATTTCTGTGAATTCACGTAATAGCTTGTTATGCGAGAATCCAAAAACCCAGGTTAAATTAGGAAATACCTAAAGTTGGACTTAATTTATCGCCCTGATACAGTAGATCTACATACATTATAGGTGGAATGGTTCCGGTATATGCAGGACTGCCGATGCATGTAGATAACACAATCTAATTTGTTAATTATTATGAGCGACTGACGTGGGTTAAATTTTCCATATTTTTTTTTTAAATCGCAGGAGCCTTCGCCGTATAACGCGAAGTAATTAGCACGTTAACGGCTATATTGTCGGAGTGACCATTGCGTAATTATGATTAATAGTATATGTACTCTACAAAGTTTTTGATGCATACGTGCGGCGGGGTCGATGTGACCGAATACGCCGGACTCGCTATATACTTGGACAGATCGCTAATGACGCGAGCGCGCATAGATACCAGCGATACCTCTAATTAATTCCGGCTATCTTGGACCGATACGTTACTAATGCTTCGACTGACTCGAGACTTGGCCCACTGCCGGCGTTTGTTCGCAGCGCACTGCGCGCGGGCCAAAACCATAGTCTCTCTCGGATCGTCTTATAAATAATCGAGTTGTAATTGTGTTATTCCATATAATGAATTTTAAATGAGGGAAGCAAATAACGATGAGCGCAGCCAAAACAAACACTACTACTAATGATTCATAAAACCCCTCAGGTATAGTACTGTAAGCTCTCAGCATACATTATTCAAGCCCGGCCTGTGGAAAAAAGCTCGAAATCACGCTCCCGGAAAAGACAGAGTGAAGGAGAAGAAGTAGAAGGCACGAAAATGAGGGGTGCTGCGTGCTTATGACACGCGCGCGAGCTCTTTCATTCCGCGAGCATTTAATAAAGCCTCGAAAAGAAGCCGAAGGCACACGAGCGGAGAGAAAGAGACAGAGAGAGAGAGAGAGAGAGAGAGGCGTGGTAGAGCTAGCGGATGAGGCAGCTCGCGGCGGGGTGCCTCAGCTCGCGCGGGAATAAATTACGTAGCTCGGGGGCGCCGGCGCTGTCTCGCCGCTTATTATTGACTAATAGGACGGCCAAACAAATGGCTCGACTGTTGCACCCCCTCCCACGAGCGATAAGCTTCGAGTAACATTTCGCGCGCCTGGAGCTCGATAAGCGCTGTATGAGATGATTATGGAGGACGGTTATTGGGGAGTATTTCATAGGTGATGAACAAGAATCCCCGCGTCCGATAACACGTTTCGCAAGTTCCGCTTATTCGGTCTCAGTGCGCGCGCAGCATCTTCCCTCGAAGTCAATTAATGCCGCAGAAGAAACATTTAAACTACGTACTTGCGGTTCTCGGTAAGTGCGTAATTAATGAAATGCCTCTATATGGACGAGTCAAGTACTTTGCTCGAGACTGCTTTGCTTTTACCATATGCGATCGAGACGCTCGGCTTCGACGATAAACCCCACTTGTATATATATATATATATATATATATGAATCTGATGAAAATCCTTTTCAACATCGCGGCGGCCAAATAAACAAAGTCGCGAGACAATTATATTTAATGGCGTAGTGCTGATCGCGAGGGAAAAAAGTCGCTCTTGTTCGCGCTCGTAAAATCCGCGGCAACAAGCGTCGCGCCAATCGCTTTTTATTCCGCGAGCACAATGCCTCATAATCCAGCATCAGCGACTAAGGCCCCGCGCGCTTGTATATAAAAGGATAAAAAAACCGCGATCGAGCGAGCAAAAAAGTCGGCGAGTCCAAGAAAAAGCGAAAGAAGTTCTTGCGGAATATTCGCGTATATACAGTCGCGACGAAGAAACAGCGGAGGAAGAAGAAAACGGCAATTCGCAAAGAAGTAGGTATATAGCCGCAGGAGGAAGTGGATTATTCGAGAGAGCGCGGCGCGGGGAGAAGCGCTCCGGACAGAGGACGTATGGTGACGCGACGACGACGACGACGACGACGTCGTCGACGACAAGGAGGACGAGGGGAAAGACACAGAAATGGCTTATACATGTAGCCCAAGGGCTCGCGTATTCCCCTTTCCTCTTCGAGCAGTATTCAAGGCCGCCGCTCCGCGAATCTGCTGGACGCATAAACAAGCCATGCATCGCGGACGCCCATCACTCCCCGTAATAACAATAAGACTCGCTGCGCAGTCATCCTGCTCCGCTTACCGACCTTCGGAGGCTGCCGCTGCCTTCCTTGTCGACTCGACGTCTCCCTCTCTCTCTCTTTCTCTCTTCCTCTTACTCGCTCTATACCTGAGATCCCACGTGATTACGAGGCTCCGAGAGCGTCTTCACAAATCACTCTCCTCCTTCTCCTCTCGTCGTCTCCTATATACGCCGATTTTTTTCGATCCTTCTTCTGCAGCTCCTTCTTGCTCGCTGCGCGACATAAATCTATATCATACGCTACGGGGCCTCACTCGGCTGCTGCCGCTGCTGCTTTCGCTACCGAAGAGGTGGAGGAGGAGGAGGAGGAGGAGGAGAGCGCGATGGCATATTTATGCGCGTATTGGCGAAACTTGGCACACACATACACACACAAGGGTCCCGACGTCTCGCCGCGCGTCGGCCTTTCCCGCACTCGCCTTTCGATTATGCCGCCGCTTCTTACTTTGCCGCCGCCGCCGCCGCTACCGCTACCACCGTTTCCCATTGTTTATTGTTTCATATTTTGGCATTTTATTGTTTAATTATGTCCCGATTAATAGCCGGCATATTGTTTCCGCCGGCGCGATACACTGGCGGAATTTGCTTCGTCTTTTTATATATTTTTTACCGCGCGCGCAGTCTTTCTCCTCCCGCATGCTGCTCTGACTCGACTTGATTGTCCGGGAGCTGCGACTCGTAGCGCCCCCAACCCCCTTTTGTTTATAGAAAAAAACGCGCGCATATGAAGCACGCAAAAAATGTGCTCGTATAAAAAGGCCGCCTCTTACCTCGATAATGTATGCGCGGTGAGCGCATATACACAGACGTATATGTATATAGGAATATATGTCCGTGCCATTGGTTGGCTTGAAAATCAAAAGAAAGACGCGCGAATCTCGGAGAGATCTTAAACTCGCGGAATCGCGCCGTGGGCATTTCTCAGATTCCCGAATCGCGAAGAAGCGGTGGCAGCGGCGGCGGCGGCGGCGGCGGCTGCAGCTCCTCTCGCAGGCACGCAACACGAAAATCATTATTGCAAGGTCGTAAATCGAGGATCTTACTCTCTCTCTTCCACCCTCGCCGCCGCTACTACTCTTCTCACCACGTTCGCGAGAGCCAGTGCGATTTCGCAATGCGAGACGCGAAGTTGGTGCGCGCGGATAGAAAGAAAGAGAGAAATGGGGAGGTGGCAAGAGGGAATGCAGAAGCTTCTTGAGGGATATATATTTTCTTTTTCGGCCGAATTAACTTTTTCGCCTGATTTATGAACGTTTTGTTCGCGAGGGGTAGCTATTTTAATTAGACGAGCTCGCTGCACCGCCGTTTTGACTTATTTATATACCTCGAAGATTTAGTGGGTATACCTCGCTTTTCATTTTTTCACCTAGCCCGCTATCGCGCTTCTCGCGCCCCCGTACACAGCGCAGCTACTTATACTCTCCCACAATCTCTCCGAAGTTCTCGGCACATCTGGCCGAGGTGGTACGACGTACACAGTAGCGGCAGCCAATTAAATAAATATTCGCGAACATAGCGCGCGCTTCCTCTTCCTCGTTTTTTGCCTGCGCAGAGAGGCGAAAACCGGTGCCAGCAGCATCAGAGAGTATAAGTATGTATATGGCGCTGCTAATCGGGGGTCAGCCAAGGTATGCGCCCCGCGCCAGCAGCAGGGTATTTGCAGCGTGTCGTCGCGGGTGCGCTCGAGAGATTTTTCATTGTGCGAGAAGAGTGCATTGAAAACTCGCACTGCACCGCGGCGAGTCCCGCATCTCCTCGGTGCGATCTAAAAAGCTAAAAATCAGAGCAACTCTCCGCTCTAGCGCTACATACGATTATCAAATCAAGGCGGAGAGATCGCAAAGGGGAGAGAACACGACGAGGGGTACGAAGTTTCGCGCGTCGGTGTGGAGGAATCGCTTTTTATCGGTCTCCGAGGCAGCACGCAGTTCGCTCGTGCCGCCCCGCGCGCGCGCGCGCAGTTCCTCTTTCCTCTGATGCCGTGGAGCAAAGAGGAGGCGCGAGCTCGAAGAACGAAAGAGAGAAGAGAGAGAGAGAGAGAGAGAGACCGGATTCGCGATTTCCCACGGCGGAGATTCTCACGCCGTAAATCAAGTCGCCGCTTTGGTCGTCGGCTGCAGTGTGTGTGTGTGTGTGTGTATGTATATGCGCTCTCTGCGCGCGAGCTCGCGACGATTTCATTGTTTTCGGGGAGGAGGCAGCCCTTTGGAATTTCCAGGGTGTCGACCATATCGTGAATTAGAATATCGCCCAGAGATACAGCGCTCTCGGTATATACATATATGTACATATATGTATATATAAGCTCGAGCGCAACTTTAAAGATACGCGTTATATCGCGTGTAAGTGAGAGACACGGATCGTTATCGGATAGCGCACGCGTTTCATAGGCGGATCTCTGCCAGCGCGGTCGCGATCAAACGATCTTCGATTTTTGCCGCGTCAGCTTCCACTTGGCTGCGGACGTTGGTATACGCAATTCGAAACGCATCACTGCGCTGAGAATAATCCGTTGTTGCGAAAGTTAATTCTAAATTGTGCTTCTCTCAACCGCCCTACTAACTATATAAACTACTGCACTAAACGAAAAAGATCGAGGCCGCCCCACACCGCGCGAGAGATGTATCGGCTCGCCGCCGACTGTTATAATAAGACGAGAGACAATACCCGGTCCGCGACTCCTTTTCCCACTTCTCGCTCGTACATACGCGGGTGAGACGGCGAGAAGGGACCGTGTGGGAAGAGGGCACCAGGCGTTCATATGTTTATTAGCCGGACCCGCGCATAAATAACGCGGCCATAAGGTATAAGAAAAGACGAGAGAAGGAGAAAAGGCTGCTGAAGCGAAAGAAGAGGATGGTCGACGCGTCTCTGCCGCCGCGTCTCTTGCAGTTGCTGCAGATGTTTATATACACAGCGCAGCAGCTGAGCTATACACACACACGCGCGCGCGAGTCGAGGAGTCTGCTGCCTTCTCCCGATGAGGACGCTCTTATCGGGATGGAACTATAGGGTACGAGGGAGAGAGAACGCGGGCAAAAAGCTGCTTCGTAGTAGGACGTGGACCGAGTAAATTGTCACACGCTCTCTCGCTCCTTTTCGATCTCCCGGGTATATCAACTTATATAGGAACCAGCAGGATCGGGCAAAAGAGTTAAGAGCATGGGACCGCGCGGCCGTGGCGACAGTGGCCAGATCGATATGTCGAATGCGTGCGTGCCGATTCCCGAATTTTCGGCCCATATAATTTCTCACATCTTCCGTTGTGGGATTAAATTCGTTTTTTCTACAATTTTTCTTACCGATTTCCTCGAGCATCCATGCACACATAATATAACACTTCGTTACGCGGACTCCTTAAATTTGTATAAAGAAGTCGAGGAGAAGAAGGCAGAGGGGAGAGTCAAAATAAAGCGACAGTCGCGAGAGCGGAGTAGACGGAGTGGAGGAGCGAAAGAGAAAGGAAGAAGATCCTATCCGCGCAGAAGAGTCGAACAGTGTTATAAGAGGCGCACACAGTCTGCACGGCGAAGGGAGTGTCTCTCTCCTACCTTCTTTATAGGTATATGCCTCTCGCGAGTCTTTTTTTTTCTTTCGCTCTCGTTCGTCTCTCTTTCTGGACATAACATAGACGCTCACCCACACCCGTATATATACACGTATACAGCAAAAACTGCATCGGAGAGCACAGCGAAACGAAAGGAAAGGGAAAGGATGGGGAGGGGGGGGGGGCAAGATTAAGAAGGATTGAGAAGGAGAGGAGTATGGGAGAGACAGAGTAGGAAGGCCCCGGCGAAGAGAGGACCTACCTAATTTACCTCCCAGATAATGCGGCATAATTAAAGCAAAATGTAACGTCGCTGGCAATTAAAACAAATTTATGCGAGCGAGATCCGCGAGCGCGGCCCAACTCAGGCACACACACACTGAGGGAGAGAGAGCAAGACGGCGGCTGCGCATATGCGGGCAACCAAAAGGGGCAACCTTCTGTCCACCTTCGCTCGTGGTTGCATCCGAGGAGCCATCCTTCTTTCTCTCTCCTCGTCGTCTCTTACTCTCCTTCTCTCTCTCTCTTGCTAGCTCTTTCTCGTTTATATAGGTGCGTGCGAGAGCGCGGATATAGCCGCTTATGTGTGTGCAGTGCTCGCGCGCGAGAAAGAGCGCGAGTCGTGTCGTGCGCGCGAACCGCCGCCGTTATTATTCTTTGCAAAATTCCGATGTATCGGCTGCGGCTGCCGCCGGAATCCGAAGGCTTCCTTTGTGTTCGATCGCATGAATTTATCGGCCCGAAACGTATAATCCACGCGGTAGCCAAGCTCTATAAGCTGCCGCGGCCGCCGAGAATTTCCCTTCGAATCTTGCCCTCCAAACCCGCCGCTCATCCTCTAGCCAGCGAAATTCTTCTTTCCGACGAGTTATTGCATATAACGTATTATTATATTTCGCAAAATCTAAATAGCACATTCGCTTTTAATAAAATCTTACCTGACTGCTGCACCTATGCTCGCTGCGGAAAATCAGCGAAGCGAAAAATCGCAACTAGCAGCTCACGGTAAACAGGCTAAATCCCTCAAAAAAGCCTCTCCCGGCTAAGCAGCTCGGCTGGGCGCCCGCCGCGCGCGAGTATGATCAACGGGATTCCGAGCCCTACGAGATTTCCCGCATCAACAGGTTGCCATAAGCCAGCTCCGCCGTCATAATATTGTGTATATATACATATACAACCATAACGCCGCACGGCGGTGGAGGGTGAATCCTCGCGCGCGCGCGTGCTTCGAGAATACCTAGAGAGCTGTGCGGGTTCTATATACATATATACATATGTATATATGCTCGCGTATCATGCCGAGAGCGGTAGATGATGGAGAGCCGAGGAGCCGTCATATACCTGTTGATTTCGTCGTAGAAAAATTAATGCTGCTGCGTTTTTATTGCGTATGTTTTTTTTATAATTGATGCTTTGTTTGAGCTCGAGGCTCGTTCCCATGGTATCAAGTTTTCTTTTGTGAACTCGTGCACTGCGCACTTTTTCATCGGTTGCTTAATTTTTAAAAATAGCGAAAACAACTGCCACTTGTAATAAAATTTATGAAGTTGTTCGCCAAAATCTTCCGCATAAGATACTTTCAAAACATCGCTTCCAAAATCATTTTCAACGTTTACGTAACAGATTAATAATTCCTCGCGTTTTTTTATAACCGAGGAAAAAATTCATCATTATAATCTTGAGGATAACATCTGACGCTTTTAAACGCGTTCGAAATTTATTCCAAAAATTTTATATATCAAAGTGGTCAAAACGCGGCCATAAAGATAAGATTCATATATATATATACGAGGAAACGGAATGAAGAAATTTTAGAAGGAGCGATTTGGTAATACTCTCCGCAGAATAATAACAGGTATGCTATATTATATGTGTAACCCTTAATAGATTAGTCAGCGAGTAGCCTTATTAACTCATCGGAGCCCGGGCAATAAAGCATTTTGATACCGGCGAGAGCACCCACCGATAGAATTATAAATAACGCCAAGTCAAACAAAAATAGTCTTCCATACACCTATCGCGCAGCGTATACGAGCAGAGTTAGACAGAGAGAAAAAGACAGACTTGTAAAACCGCCTAGGCTCATCAATTATGCGGTCGGATAAAATCCATAAATTGCGTCCGCGCGTCAGCGGCAGCATCAGCGTGAGAATGACCCAGGCAGCTCTCATATTATTTTTATAAATTCTCGCGATTGACTTCCAGGTGGCGGAGAGCGCGGGACCGTCGCTATTCCCAGTAATATGCTAATCCATTTGAAATTTCTATTTAAATTATGGAACATTAAGAGATATGCCTGTGCGCGCGTATGCATATAATTATACACGCGTATACGTGCCCGCGTCCATATAGCCGTATAAAGCGAGCCAGCTAGGAGAGGAAGAGAGCGAGGAGGGAGAGAGAGAGACGAAGACGACAACGCGCGCGATTAGGCGAGCCATTTGACGCGAGATGATGTACCGACCTTGAAAAACTGATAAGAGCCAAGAGAAGCAACGCAGCAGCGCAATTATCTGGATTCTCGATCAATAAAATTATGAGAGGACCGGTCGCCTGTACGCGTGCGTGCATGTCTATATATATACACGCATTTCGTTCTTCTCTCTTTCACATGGGCTATCGCGTCAAGCGCGTTGGCTCTACATATATATACGGCCGCGCCACGACAATAATTCAAAAGTATTTACGAGCGCGATAAATTATTCAACGTATATCGCGCTCGCAGCCGAGTGAGCTAAGCAGCAGAGAGGCTATCGGTGACATGCCCGCGTATATGAAACATGAGGCGGCTCGTGATGTGCCTCCTCGATGCGCGCCCGAAACTCCAGCTCGCGCTCTAGCGCATCCCGTTCTAGTTGGCTTTCTTTTTGCCTCCTTTCCTATAGTCCGATGATTTTATACTCCTCGCGCTGCTCGAGTTTCGCGCCAGGCGCAAAACTTCCTTGGATGGCCGTTTTCTATTGACTTTTTCCATTTTTCAATATCATTTTGCTGCGTAAACGCTGCGTGGAAAAATACCTGCTTTATTTATGGTGAAAGCATCTCGTCGCGCTCTCCGGATGTCGTAGATTTGTCGAACCGACTACGCGATTATTTCATTGCGGGAACGTTAAAAGATTTTTTATCTCAGGAATTTGGAGAACACTTGATGTGTGTGTGTGTGTGTTTAAAAACTTATACCGCCAGGATTTTTAATGAATATTCGTGATTCAGCATCAACGACTTTTGAAAGTTTCATACACAAGCAATTATATATAATATACTTTCATTGTTATGATAGCAATGCGCAGCAATAAAGTAATTTGCCTTATATTAAGAAATTTCCTCATTTCTCGGGCACTCTTTATATAATTATCGCGAGAATGAAATATAAAACATGATGTAAAAACTGAAAGTTTGGAAATAGCGATTATCGTTATAATGAATCAGAAAGGGGGAAAAGACTTTTATGAACATTTCTCGATACACTGAAATTTATTGTTTTTCTTTTGAGTGCAGGATACGTACGCGTATATTTATGCGATAATATCAGCAAATTAATACAGGAATCATATAACACGCGACTGCCGGTCGTAAATAGCCTCGTAAAAGACATATTATTTACAGTGGTATATGACAGCTGAGATTACATGGTTTTTTCGGAAACATTCGTGAAAGTCTCGTATATTACTTGAAAAGGTTTAATTCGTATATCATATCATCTCAGATAAAAATAATACAAAACGTGCAAAAATTAATGCTACTACACAATGGTACGTGTATATATTTACATCGCAAATTAAGCACAAGTTAGTATAGCCCAAAGCGCAGCATTGGCGTGGGCTTTAAATTTCGCAAAAAGTACAGCGAATTACGCGGACAATTACCGTATTGATAATAAACGTGAGCAGCTCCGGTGCGGCATTTTTCGGCGAGGATAAAAAGGAGTGAGCCCTGTGGGACCGCTGTATCTGCAGCATATATGTAGACCTTGTAAAAAGCGTAGCCGTGCTCTCGCTCGCCTTTGCGCGCATTGTCTCTCTTTGCTCTGTGCTCGGCCTGCAGCAGTTCGCTCGAGAGAAAGAGGGGACCCCCTCCTCCATTATATGACGCAGAGCGGATTCTCCCGCGAGGTTTCAACTCGGCGGCGAGCGCTTATAATCGTCTTGTCAGCGATGTTTTGCCGGATATGACGAAGGAGCCGACAAAAACCGGAGCGACTGCCGAGGTTTAAAAGCCTCGCGGCTGCCGGGACTGTGGAAGGGGAAAAGCGAGAGAGCTGCTATGAGAATCACGGAATTCGGTATGCACAAATATGCTTCTTGATTATAGAGCGTATAATGAAAGTTGTTTGCAATCACCTCGATCGTTAATATTTACCGTGGTTTATATAAGCTTTTGCGTAAGGCCGCTAACCCAAATTAAACGGGGCACATAAAACATAATATATCCGCGCGGCCATAAAATTATAAAAGAGCACGACAAATTTCCAGGCAGTTTCTTAAAAATATCTTTTTCAAGCATTGTGCCTAAAAAGAATACCCGCACAGGAAAAGTCGCGAGTATATATAGTAGTCGAGTCCATATAGGTCCAGCAACAGCAGGCAGGTGCATCCGCAGAGCGAAGATGGACGAGCGTGCGCGGCATCGCGCATTCTGACGACGAGATCAAAAGCGCAAATACGGTGCGGCGCGTCATCGCAGCGCGATACGCTCGTAAACTAAAGCGACGAGCCACTCGCTCTCTAAGGACTTGGCGCGATCGCGATTCCAACCCCTGTGTCGCTCGATACGGTATGCGCGCTTTTTGCCGAGGCATCGCGGGGCTTCGGTTATATGTATAGTATAGTTGACGGCGCGGAGAGGAAATGATAACTCGCGCGCGTGCGGACTATGCTCGCCGCGGTGAGATTAATTTGCCATTGCGGGGGCAAGAAGCTTTATTGATGCAGCGAGTGATCTCTCTGGAGAAGGAGATCAGTTTTTACAGGCTATTATTGGCCGACGAAGAAGGCTCAGCTTTCTAACAGTTTTCAAACAATTTGGAATCTTCGGAAAGTATTTATTTATTTATTTTTTTTCAAAAAGACAGACAAGATTTATTATAAAAAGATCGAGTAATATATTTCACGGATCGAAAAGGGCGAGAAGTTTAGAAGCAGCGACCCTTCGAAGTTGCTGGTAAGACAAAGAGACGCAGAAAAACAGGTGATGGAAGCGAGGAGAAGCGAACTAGAAAGAAGTCTGCTGCTGATGCGTTGGCGAGTATAGGAGAGAAGAGAGGGCGAGAAAGAAAATGTCGCGCAGCGCCTGAAATATCGGGATGCCCGGAGATAAATCGACGTCGAATCAGATTTTGTTGTGAGACCGAAGGAAGAGAAGGAGAGCGAGAGAGGGCAAATCGAGAAAAGGGATAGACAGAGGCCGGCAAGGGAAGCTGCAATGAAAAACAGGTCTGATGAGTATTACAAAAAAAAATTGTTTATTTGTATAATATATTCCAACGAGAAAATGAAGTTGTTTCTACTGCGTAGAACTTGAAAGATGAATCAGCACCTTTTCAAATCACTCGAATAAAAAGATACAGCCGAAATCAGCTAATTGCACCAAGAAAATCCTATACATTCATAAACCTTATATATCGCACTTGGGCAAGCGTGCAGGTGTATACAGGCAAGTAGGCGCCGGCCGGCGCCAATAGCATTTTGATGAACCAACAGAGTCCTGCGCTTCCTTTTGCGTCACTATCCGACTACCTGCGCGCAAAAATTACGAGCCAGCCAGAGTCGGACAATAAACTTCACGGGGCGTCCCGGATAGAACCTACTTTTTCAATTTACTGCCTTTTCCGGGCACCGACCACCTCTGAGGCTAGAAAGAGGCTCCACCACGATCGCGCCGATAAGACAAGCTGCTGCTGCTGCTGTTGCTGGATAGAGGTATATGGTCTGGGACGTCTGTGTGTGATCGAGTTACATTTCGGAGCTGAGAGGGATACTTTGAAATAACCGCGCGTACAATGATTCATAACCGTGGTTTATGGCTCTCGAGAGTAGAGGTTTTACGGCCCGCGCTGGAGGAATTTCAAATTTTTTTAACAGCTCCTTGTTGAGTCTGCAATACTATGAGAGAGAGAGTGGGAGAGAGATTTCTTTGTTTGAACTGTTTATGAGTGTTTACTTATGAGTTTAGTTTCAAAAAGCTTTGTAATGGATCTGTTTGATAAGCTAAGTAAAGTATAGCTATATATTCATGAAACAGTCGCACTCTGTTGACATTGCGACTTGGTCGAAAAATATGAGAAGTATATGTCGATAATATCGAATAGAGAACATCAGCGTACTTTATATAATTAATTAAGTGAACGAGAGCACGCGCAATAAAAGAACTCGACTTGACAACGTGGAGGCATTGTTAAAAGTTGGAGAGAAGGACTGCAGCGGCGTCAAAAAGACCAACGCAATTTTTATCGAACAACGAGCTTAATGAACGCGTTCAGCGAAGAGCAAGCGAACGGGAGGAAGAGAGACGGACAGAGTCACACACAGCGCAGAGCAGAGCAGAGCAGCGACAGCGCAGCCGAAGAGGCCTCTCACCGACTAATGAATGAACTCGGCGCGGCTGTGGCGGCGGCCAGCTCGTACAAAATCCATTTAACTCATTCACAAAGGCGGCTCTCTCTCTCTCACTCGCTCGCTCGCTCGCTCGCTCTACTCGAAAAGCCAGCCTTGAACTGGTTTTCACGCAGGAAGAGAGCCGCTTTCGGGGACACCCTCCGCAGGCGTCTATAGTCTCCTAAGCACAATTACGGGAAAGGTCGGCTCCTCGGATCTTTAGCTGCTCCCCCGACGAGCCAATCGAGCAGTTACGGCGAAATAACGCACCTGAAAACGCGTGTCCCGAAAGTCTCTCTCATTCATGCGTCGGACCACCGCAAGCGCTCGTTTGCGGCTATCTCTCTTGCTTCTCGCTTTATCCCCTCGCGCCCGCTTCTTCTATACCTATACACACACGTATACTCCCACACCTGCGCGCCACACGATCGTTGCGGCTTCGATGGCTCCGGCGTTTTGTACCGGGGCAGGTTGCTCGAATTTTCGCAGAATCGACCGCCGGATATTTCCATTCCAACACCTGTTCTTTAACATAGAGACATCGGAGATGGAGTAAGCTTTGATAGAGCTTTTTCGAGCCTAGCATTGCTCATGTTGAGTCGCGAATTTTGAGAACGGGTTTTTTGAAAAATGGCTTTCCTTCAGCAAGTCTTATAAACGCGAGATAAAAGAGAACCAATCAGCGAGTCGGTCCTAGAGTTTAATGTATAATAAACCGTTTGGATAATTGCAGTACACGTATACACGAAAAAGCGAACATACTCTTATTCTTCTCTCCAACTCCTCACGCACCTGTCGCGCAACATCTCAACCCGCTCTCTTTGGCTGCCACTCGACCTTTGTTCAATCAAGAGAAAGAAGAAGCGGCAGCCGTAATCCGACATACGCGCAGGCAGAATAAGAGAATCGAGAGAACATAGAAACCGGATGTCTTATTATACCTTGATTAAGCCGAGTTAACGAACAGGGAAGGGAAAACCGCGCCTTATTCCTCTACTCTGCTCTCTCTTGTATCTATATATATTACATATATCCGCGAAAAGAGCTGCTGCTGCTGCTGCTCTCTGCTTTTTTCTCTCCTCTTAACCCCTTAATACCACTTTGGCGCTTCCTGCGGCTCTCAAAGCACCCGCCGCCCGCAAGAGAGCGTGCGCGCGCATACAGGCTTTAGACGTCTATAAATCTATGTATATACTAGTGCAGTCGCTTTGCGCCCGCAGACACAATGGCTATTATTGTGCCCGCGTGCACACCCGGTGATTGATTTGTCCTACGCTGATCGCAAGCACCTCAAGGGATCTGCTTTGACGTAAGAATTTGCGGCTTTTCTTATATCCACCGCGGATAATTGAATTTTCCCTTTGATTTTAAAGCTCGTGCTAGAAATTTGAACCACAGTAATCGATACAACTCGGTCTACGAATATATATATAATATTGCGGAGATCAACTTGTATATACTAAAATTTTATTACTTATTTTTCTTCATTGTAATATACCGCAATATCATCCACGAGAGGCGAGTAGTGCGGTGCATCCACCGACGCTGTTCACCCTTCACCGCTTCCAGCGGTGTACATACATAAAATATATAGATATATAGGTGTGTGTATGTATACGGTCTATATGCGTATCCTTCTCTCCCTCAACTCGGCTCTAGCCGATCGATGAAGAAGGAGCGAACGCGCGCGGCGCGCCACAGCAGCAACAGAGAGCAGGCTAGAGCATCTCTCTATACTCTACTCCACTCCCATCCCTCTCGCTGCTGCAACCTCCCCCCCCTCCCTCCCTCCCTCCCTCGCACACACTCACCCTCGCAAGAAGCAGCATCGAGACTCGAGAGAGGGAACGGGCGATCCGCCGCGATTCCACCCCGCCAACAGCGAGAGACAGCGAGAAGATAACGCGCGCGCGAGGGGCGCATATAAAATCATAGAGAGCCACCGCGCCGCGGCTGTATAATAACGCATAAGGAGGCGGAGTGTGCAGAGAGGGAGAGAATGAGAGAGAGAGAGAAAGAGAGAGTAAGAGAGAGAGCGGGAGCGTCGACGCGAGTGCGATAAGCTCCGCCCACGCGGAGCTCCGAGCATCGCTCGATGGTGGGGGAAGCCGCACACGCCGGGTGGGGATGGCCGAAGCAGCGTCGCGCGGTAAGAGAGGAGATGGATTGCGCGAGCGCCTCTGTCTCGAGCGCGCACTCATTCAGCCCCGAGTCCCTCGATGCCGCCGCTGCTGGTGCTGCGGCTGCTGCTGATGCCGACGATGCTCTGGGATACTAATTTTTTTCTGTCTCTTACAAAACTTATAGTTGGTCAAACTTTCATTGATCGTCGATCGCACACGCTTCCTTCTTACTGCTTACTGCGCGCGCGTGACAAGTCTGCACTATGAATCATCGATCTATTTGGAGAGTTTGTTATATGCTCACTTATCTAGATCGATATATCCGCAGAATTGAAAGATAAATGCGTCAGAGCACGTGTGCCGTCAAAGCACAGCGAGGAATTGCTGAACCGTCCTCGGCGGCGCGTATACACATATATGTGCACAGCAATCGATCAGAGGCATGACATCGCTGCGCACTGCAGACCGGAGAAAAAGGACAACGGAATCAAGCTCTCTCTCTCTTTCTCTCTCTCTCGCATGCGTATATATAGGATATATTATAGCTAGTCCGCGCCGTGCAGGACAGAGAAGACACGCACGCAGACTGGACCTTGACGTTCGCCTCCGTCTCTCTCTCTTTCTCTCTATCTGATATGCTCACAGCACCCACACGCTCGCAATCTCGCGCTCGCGGGGTGGGGGTGAAATTCAGCGGGGGTTGCTGCCGGTCGGTGGGGGAGTCCTCGCAAACACACTTCCCTCCCCACCCTTGGGCGCTTGGCGCACACACGCACATCCATCGATGCGAGTAGAGGGGATACTCGTGCAAAAGGAAGAGACACGCGGAAGGAGAAAGAGAGAGGGGCGCCATCTCTCTCTCTCTCTCTCTCGCGGATCATTTTGCGATACACATCCACACACGCAGCATTACGGGTGTGCGTGCTCGAGCGAAGAAAGAAGGAGCGACGGAGAGGGAGACATCATCGGGTGGCGAGCGGAGCGAGAGGGCGATGTGTGTGCACGTGTGTGCGCGCGCGCTCGCTCGCTCTCTCTCTATCTCTCTCTGTCCCTCGGGCAGCGGCAGCAGGCCAGCCTCGGCGAGGAGCGAGAACACGAGCGCACTATAGTCGTCCGGCGGACGCGGATGCACGCTCATCGGCAACTACTATACAGCTCGCGCCGTACTACACACGTACACTTGCACGTACTTCGTAGGACGCCCCCCTACGTCCCTCTCTCTCACTCACTCATTCTCTATCTCTCTCTCTATATATATACACACACACGCGCATATCAGCACTGTACTCGCTGCGCGAAGACGTGCATACGTGTGACGGGCACATGACGAGTGATAGCAGCCGCAGTGGTAACATACGAAGAAGAGCGAGCGAAATAGCAGCAGCAGCAGCAGCAGCAGCAGCAGCTCGTCATCGTCGTCCTCGCGAGCTCTTTTCTGCATCCCTCCTTCTCTCGCAACGTCGGCCGTCGGCTGCTACAGCGGCTCTCTGCCCCTCTCTCTCTCTCAGGCTCTCGCTCGCTCTCTTCTGCTACGCGCGGCAGCACAGTGTTAGTGGCAGCGGCAGCAGCACCGTACAGCTAGAGAGAGCCGCAGTCACTCGCTGGCGGCTATGATTGATCGTCCTACGATAGCTGCCCGGTGGATTATTCGCAGTAGCGGTGGCTCTTGCTGATCCAGAGACCTGCTACCGGTACGCGCACCCGCGCCCACACACGCGCGCTCGCACATTCACGCGGATACGCGTAATACGCACGGACGCACGTGTAGTCGCTCGGTGCTTTTCTTCCCCGTGACCGGCGCGTGTTGACACTCCGGCGAATGCGAGTTTCGTGCCGCAGAATAGTACAGTGAACAAAGTGATATTTGATTCGTTGGTGACAATTCGGATGATCAGTGCAAAGTGTTGTTGTTGTTGTTTTTATTGTTATTGTTGTTGTTGTCGTCGTCGTCGTAGACGTCGTCGCCGTGGTTGAAAATGGATCGGGAGCAGCGAGAGACGAGAAAGCAACGTCGGCCAGAGCCTGCGCGCCCATGAGGCTGGAGGAAGGCTGGCAAAGAGTGACGACATCGTCATTATCATCGGGGACTCGAGGCAACTCCGATGGGCATGGAACCATCGTGGAGGTGGAAGAAGCGAATCCCGAGCAGGGAGTCGACGACGACCGCGAGAATCCCTGACGGCGCGAGGACCGGTGTGCTCCAGTGATTTTAAACTCGCGGCTTAAAGAAATAATACAGGGACAGACTGACGAGTGCTCCGACAGACGCGAATGTCTCATCGGCGGCGCACGAGGTCCTGCGCCACGAGCAGTGCTACCTAACTGTCTCTCTCTCTCTCTCGTTCTCTTGCTGTGAGAAGTGAAGAAGCGAGGCTCTGAGTTAGAGCAGCGGCGGCTCGAGTCTGCGGAGCCGACGGCACGCGCGCTCCGAAGCAGAAACAGCAGAAGCAGCAGAAGACGAACGCGAGAGGCCTGCAGTAGGCTAGAGGGAGATGTCACGGCGCAAGCAGGCTCGACCCAGCCGTGCTAACCTCGAGGACGAGCTTGTCCACGGAGTCTTCCGGATCAATCCGCAGTTGGTGGGGAGCCTTGCGCTCGATGTCCGTAAGTGTCCGCTTCATCGTCTTTTTAGCCTTAATATAAGAGACCACGATCCCCTCTCTACGAAGCCGTCTATTTTCAACTCGGTATATATTTATATCGAACAAAGTCGCATATAGCATTATTGATGACGCTCGAACAAGTAAGGCTGCTTTTTAATGCAGAATCAATAATACTGGCTGGACGTTCTAGCATTGGTGCGCGCAAACGCTATAGGCTGTTATTCAAATGACGCGACATTCCCGTATAGTCCATCCATCACGGCCGCCGTGTATATCAAAGTTGCAATAAAACCGATTATCCGTCATTCTCTAATCAAAGATCGTATATTCTTATAAAAATGCGCGGACACAAACGAAACCTTCAAACACGCTTAACAATGTAAAATATTATGTATGTCTGTATCTGTGGCCTTCGACTGGACAAATTTAAAATACACAATCGCACGGCTTTTGTATACTCTCGACGTGGAACGCCTCGGTTCTCCGTTTTTCTACGGCCAACTGCTATGTATACTGCTGTACACGAGAATCGTCCACTTAATAGTTCGTGTGTCACTGCAGGAAAGGTGGGCGCGTGCGGCGTATTTTTCAAAGGCGAGAGACGATCTCCTCTCGACACCAGGGGGGAAAGGTCGTGCGTGTGTTCGTACCACGTCCGTGTCGCTGGAAATGTAATCGTAGGCCGAACTGAGTAGGGAATTCCGCACCGGGGACTTATGCGTTATGCGTGAGTTTGTGTGCATTGGTTTTTCTTTCCCTTTTCACTCTGCCTCTCATTCTCTCTCTCTCTTCCCGTCGAGCATTGTCTCCCGATATTTATGGGCTGCGGAGACAGGTTGTGTGTGGATATTGCGTAAATGCATCGAGCGCAGGTTGTGCGAATCTATAGGCTAATGCCAATCGATATCTCTCGAATAGAAGAATACACGAGAGAGGCGACGAGTATTTTGACTGAATTTACGAAAATTGCCGTCGATGACAAATTGTGTAATTAGCAGCATGGAGGCGCTATTGTTTTTGCCGGTTATTGCGTGTCATCCATCGCTTCTCGATAAATATACGGCATTTGATTAGCCGGAATTAACTCAACTGAATTTACCGCGAGAAATAGAACGGCGCTCGTAAATTTAAAGCGATACTCTCTCAACGCTACGCAAAGAAGCCTTCCATTCGTAACACTATCTTCGATCGGTCAAAAAGAAAAAAACACCGCACATTTTTACTATAGAGATCGCTAAAAAAATATGACAAAGAACAGCGCAGCTTGTAAAACGAACGAGCGAGCGAGAGTGAGAGAGAGAGAGAAGTGCAATCGACTCTCGTGCGCAGGTCAGCTGCAATAAATTCCAACGCCACCCACGAGATGGAAGTAGCGCGTATAGTCGCTCTCAAAGAGATTCAACCTTGAAAATTTTGTGCGTCGTCGTAAAAATTTTGACTTGTTACATTACTGCCAGATTTTTGAGCAGCGAGCTCGCTGCTGACAGGTTTGCGAGGGACGCGGATCTCGCGGAGCTTTGTCGAATTAATTTAACATCGGGGCTGGAAGATTAAGACGCGCGCGTCTAGAAAAGTCAATTTGTTCTTAATTGGTCTTATCGCAGTTTAGCCGATTTTTCTCGAATTCAAAGTTGTCGAGCCGATAAGTTTTTGCCGAGGGGATAATTCGCTCGAATTCATTATGCGGACGTTGACATTAATGAAAAATCGCACGACGATGACTGTACACTATCTACACGTTTAGCGATTTAAATTTAAATCGGTTCGATAAGATTTATATAGAAAATTGTGTAAGCCTAGATAGGCAATAATGCGCGCTTCCGTGAAATTATAAGAAACAAGGATGTAATGCAACGATTGCAAGCAGAATTCAACTCCTCGGACGTGTCTCCACGAGAGAGTCGAGTATACGCGCGACTAGGCTTTACACGTAGATATACATATAATCCCACGTACCGTAATATGCAATAAAAGCAACGAAATAACCTTCTCCAATCGTTCAAATCCCAGAGGCCGATAATAAATTCAGTGCGGAGAGTGCGCAGCAGCCGCGCTCGCAGGCAGAGTAATGTACCATTGTACTGACACGCGCGAGTAAAAGAGAGTCTCATTTCGAAACAATAAAAGGCCGGATAATCGAAGCTCGCGTGTAAAAGCCAGTCTCTTACCAGTAGATATCTGGCTGACGTTTGACGCGCCTCGAGGAGCCTATAATATAGTCGAGTCGAGCGTATTATAATCACGATAAGAGATTCGCGCGATCGCGGCCATTGACGCGTGCGGGAGCGAAAATTCCGGTTTTTTCGCCGCCACGCCGGTTGCTTCGGCTATAGGTTTGAATATTCATTTATCGGGCGCGAAGCGTTGTTTACGTCCCTGTTATGCGTGTACGACGGCACTTTGAGGACCCAACCGCTGCTGTTATTAAAGCCTGTTTTTCGCTGTACTTAGCAATTTTTTGCAATCCCGACTGTGTATATATATTGCAGCTGAATTACGTTTCATTTCGTGTAATATAACTTTTATGTCGCCGTTTTGCGATAACAATATATAACTGATGAAAGCAATATTTAGCTCTATAATCTTTTAACTTTTCCGATGGAAACATTCCGTTCAAATATTACCGATATAATTCGTGTTTAATTTTACTGATAGATTTGTAGAAATCGAGAAATTTCGAGTCCATCCTGTCCTTGAATTCTTCGCGGGACCTAAACAGAGCCGACCCGTGGAAAGTTTCCTCTCCTTATCTTAAGTTCATTCATACTTACGTATATACCGAATGATAAACGACGGGCTTTAGAAGTCGCAAGTATCATCCAGCTCTTCGGAGTGTTTCAATCTCTTAATAGCGTTTGAGAGTTTTTTCTCGCAATTGGAATTGAAAAATTTTATATCGAATATCTATAATATTTTAATGGCATTCGTTAATTTTCACGGAATCCAAGCGCGTGTTCAATGTTATGAAATTAAAACGCCTTGTTGCCGACAATTAGAAAGTTAGATTTATATCGTGGCTGTCGTTTTCGATAAACCACGAGATTTTGATCGTCAAATTACCTGGCTATTGAATTCATATGTCATTTGTTAGAAAATATAGAGAGACATCGCGGCATCGTGCAGCAGCAAAATAAAGTAAAATATACTTTCCTAAAAGTAGTTAAAATAATAAACTTAACTTGCGTACGAATGTATGGAAGATAACATTGAAGTCACATTATAGGTTCAATTGACGTGTCAATTTACTGTGGCTATCTTCGTCCAATTTAAATACAATGATAATGAAGTTTGCTAAATATTTTTGCACAAATCCGCCTTTCGTCTCCGTAATTACTATGTACAGACGCAAGCGTATGTTGTATACCCAATTACAAAATGCAAAATCGACTATCAGACTAATCGCAAAACATTCAATGCTAATGCTAGCTACCGCTAGTGATGTTTCAATCTTGTATCGTTTCTCGCGCAAACACAGAAAATTTTCACTCATTTTCTTTTGCGTTCTCTACTCGCCGTTTACGTGGTATTCCTTGAAAAAAAATAAAGAAAGCGCGTTGATTCTCGAGAAAATAAATCAAACAAAGCATCAAAGCCAATGGCAAACTCTCTGCGCATCTGCGATTGAAAACGTGCCGCAGATAGCATTGAGATGTAGGATAAATTATTGCACCGTGTGTATAAGAGCAGAGACTCGCGGCGGCGGCGACGACGAGTCATGCAGTGAGCACGTAGTCCGAGCAATATTCGCCTATCGATCGCTTATCGATAGACAGACGCTGCAGCGGCGCACACAGGGAATCTTCTGCGCGACAGTGACGCGGGGAGGGACATAATCGTCGCTGACAGGGGCATTAGAGGCGCAAGCGAGAAAGAGAGAGAGGGAGAGAGGGAGGGAGAGAGAGAGAGAAGCGACTCCCGTTGTTGCGCGCGAACTGACATGTGACAAGCAACTAAGGACCGGCTAACATCTGACTTACTACAACTCGAGTCGCGAGTAGCGGGCGGCATATTAATAGAATAGGCTAATATACGCCAGCACTGAGTGCACCCTGTTCCCTTTTTTTGCGAACAATCCGTCTCTATCTCACGCGTGGCGTTTAGCCGGCGACGATTGTTCTATATAAAAGACACTCGCGTCGCATACGCTTTCGCTCGCTACAATAACAATTAGACGGGGTGACGAGCCAGTTATGCGTGCTAATAGAAATTTATTTCTGATCTCGAGGTATGTTAAGAAACGATGTGGGAGTGAATCGTGCAGGCTCATTGTCGCGCGGCGCTTGTCAAGCGCGCATATATTTTTAAATCGTGCAGCTCGCGCGCATCAGTTTCTACATATATATTTATCCGCGTTTTCTTAATTGGGCTATTGCGTTGCGAGCCTCGTGATCGTCGCCGATTGTCACGTTTCACGCCTATTTGCTCAATTTCCGCAGACAAATTGTAGATATAGCAGATACAAAAATGGCGAATTTATATTAATGACAATTTAATGCCACACTTTGCGCGCTATATATAGGTATAGCTCGTAAATTTTGCGAACATGGCCGCGAAAAACAAGGAGAAGAAAATAATTTGCGGAGGTATAAAGTGCTTTATAAATAAGAAATGCAAACTTGGTCGTTTAACTCTTCTCTCGCAGCTCGCGACGAAAGGTGGTACAAAAAAAGAGAGACAGGGACACGCGAGGGAAACAAGAAAGTTCAACAGACCGCCCGCGCACGGAAGATGAAATGCGATCGACGAGACAAAACACATTTATAGAACCGAGGTGAAGGAGAAACGAGAGGAAAAAAAGATCGAGAAGGACAGCGTATAATTTGCACGTCGTATTTTTCGCGATATTTCAAAGGATCGCGCGCGAAAAATATGAAAATTAAAGCGAACTCGTCGAGGCTTTACGAGCGATGTATATGCGAAACCGAGAGATCAAGAGAGTGGGGGAGGAGGAGTGAATATATTTTCGGTCGGTCCGCGTGGATCCGGAAGAAGCGTAGGCATGCGGGTCCTCGTGCACGTTGCTGCCTGCAACCTGGCGAACTGTTACAGTATCATCCACTTAACACCTGACCCGGTAAAACTTCATAAAATAAACGAAGGATAATTTTATCGTCTCGAGAAATTAAAAAAAATACAATTAAAGCAATGACTCGACGCGAGAAAAAATGCAATCACTTTCACGTTTACAGTTAGCCATGCATCCATGATTCACAAAGTATAGTGTTTATATATAGCCCTGCCCTCGTAAATTAAAATTTGCGCGCTCACGAGTCTCGTATATACTTACACCGCGCACATGCACTTTTGCGACCGCGGCCGAATTTCCCTTTCACTCGCGCGAGCCGTCGCTCGCGCGCTCTTTCTCCTGCGCTCGCGCAGCCTCGGGAATCCGTGATTCCATATTAAAATCGCGATTAATGCTTTGTCGCTGGGCTTTTTATTCATCTACTGGCTCCCTTAATATTATTCGCTTATGTACGGCGCTTTTCGTCGGACACGCGCTGCGCGGGGTAATTTGTTGGCCGCGCTCGTGCGACGGACAGTCCATCGCGATAAATTATTTTAACGGCGACGGTGAAAACGGAGCTGCAACGTAGTTGCGCGAAGAAAACCTGGCCGCTCCCGTCATAAATCTTTGTCGGGCGGAATCCACGTCGAGTCTTCCTTTTTTCGCTCGGCGTCGTCGTATAATTATTTCTTTTTTTGCTTTGCCGGCTATATAATGAAGCCCGTGGGCGTGACAAAGAATCCACAAATACCGGCGGATTCGCGCAGCGGAGGTGAGGGGGAGGAAAAAATTTGCGGCTTTTCGCGAGCTTTTCACGCGCTGATCATATTGTAGTATATATATATGTGTGTGTATGTGTGTATATGCACGTGTAGTGCGTGACTATGTATATATACACATATACAGCGAAGAGAATAAAATCCCGGCGCGGCGGACGGAATTTATGGAGCCCGACACGAGGTGGCTGAGGTTGCGTTCGTGTAGCTCAAGTGACAGTGATTTAAACTGAAGAATGTTAATTATATTATAAAGTACCGGGAGGAGTAGGGGGGGGGGGGGGGTGAATCGAGTAGTAGTACGCTGCGAGAGCGTAATTTTTGAACCGTTTGATGCTGACCGTTGGCGTATAAATATGTCGGATTTTTGCCGGGCAATAGCAGCGCATTCAGCCGCGCGGCTCCACTAAATAATGATAAAACAATTGCGCGGCGCGGCGGTTTTCTCGAAGCTTTCGAATGAAATTGCCGCACAGACGCACACGGTATTGTATACGCGCGGTGAAGAGTATAAAAAGAAAAAAGTTCGATTGTATCTCTCGCGGGCGTGCGCGCGACATATTCTTTCCAACCCTCGCATATACATGTGAATCCGGCTTTAAAATCTTTTCCACGCGCACACGAGAAAGCAGGAGTAAAAAAATGAGCAGGAGCGAACATTATCCGAGAGCTACACACGGCACGGGGGACATTAATTAATCTCGAAATGCATCATCCGCCGAGAATTTGTACCGCTTCTATATACCGCTGCATCGCGCTGCACGCAGAAGAGAATGAGAAAGAGAGAGAGAGAGAGAGAGAGAGAGAGAGAGAAAAGCTCACGAGAGTAGCGCATATACAGCGCGACTCTCTGCCTTACAACTTGTTCAAACGTTAATGAGGTCACGGCGAGGCAGCAGGCCGTATACATACTGCTGCAAAAGTCGAGAAGCCAGCAGTAGCTCGCCTTTTAAGATCCACACAGCGTTACACTCACTCACTCACTCGCTCTCACACACACGTACACGGGGGGCCAATCGATAACAATACACCGAATCGCGGGGAATAATAAGAGAAGGAACTCGAGAGAAGAGGAAGAGAACTGGCCTCCCGGATCGTGGGATCGAGCGCTCCGAGATCGCCGGCGATTCAGCCGCGGCCCCCGGAGCAAAAAGGCCCCCGAATATGAACCGTCATAGAGGGGATATAGCACATCGCGGCAATAATTGGCGACCTACCTTCCCCGCCCTCGTCGCTTCTTCTCGCTGCTTCCGCGAAGGAATTCGAGCAGCCGTGTTTTGCGCGCGGGAACACCGATGCGGCGAGGAACAGCCAGGGTTGCGGCAAAAACGGTGTGAACAATTTTTAAGGCCCGCGAGTGGAGATATGCATGACGCGCGCGCTAATCTATAGGGCCGTGCACGTAATGGAGCAGCTCCTCGAATCGCGGCTATATATACTTGGACGTGTATACGCCTCTCGACGGCTGCAGAAATCTCGAGCGAATGTCTGGCATTACTGAAACATTTTTTTCGATTCTACATTTTCATCCGCCGTTATGTCAGACTGACATCACTCGCTGCTGGCTGCAGCCGTAACTATGCATCGCTGAAATTTCAATGAGCGATTCTTATATGAGAACGCGTGTATATCAAATTGACGAATATATAAGACGAGCTTAGGCTCGATATTTAGATCGACGGATTGTGCAAGACTACTGGTTATATATGGTTTAAAAAAGTTTTGCTCTCGCCGCCGCAGCACGTAACGCGCGGTATAATGCGGCTTATGTCGCGCGTTAGGTAAACCGGAAAATACATATTCGATGCGCGTTCGCGAGATAACGCAGCGCGTATCGATCTTTCAAAAAACTCCAAGTCTATAATAATTTCATTTTTCTTCGAATACGAGCCCAACCGAAATTCTCGCAGCTCTGACACCGCGGAGCGTAACCAACCCCGCGACCCCGTTTCCGCGAATCATTTTTTCCGAGTGCGCGCGCATTACTTCTCTGTCGTTTAATTTAATTGTGCAAATATAAATTCGTAAGTCGCCATTAAAGAACGGGCGCAAAAAAGCTGCGAGAATTTCGTTCGAGGAAGCAGCACGGCGCACAATAACGCGAGCTATAATAAAAGAATACGCAGGAGCGCGCGAGGAGGAAGCGCGCGCGCCCGAGCAAAAAAGGCGAGGAGGGAATTCATGGCCACAGGAACGTTAGAAACGACGGATCGCGTCAATATAAATAATATCGCGTAATTGCTGCAATGCGTTCGAAGCGGTCGACTTGCATCAGGCTACCGCACCGTCAAAGGAACTCGTTTCCGTGCTGCAGACACGCCAGAGACGCGGGGCGATGAACATTTTTCGGGAGCCCCCGATGCTCTGCTCGAAATAAGGTATTTGCGGTGACGATAACAGACATGGGCGAACATTTTCGCTATATAAACTAGCGTCGAGTTGATTGTTCAGAAAAACCTTAATCCGTACAAAAAGCCGCGCCGATGGCAGAACGTGTGTGTCAGCCGCGCTGCAGCGGCAAGAAAAAGGCATCGATTTTTCGTCAATATTTTATAACAATTATGCACGCCCTGCCTGCTGTCGGCTTTGCCTCTGAGCCGCCGCTCGTTAATAACGAGCCTATACGCAGCTCTTTTTGCCCTCGTGTCTGCCATACATCGCGCGCTAAAAACGATATTTACCGCGGCTGCCGGCGCTCTATATACATGCAGGAAAGTTAGCCGCAGTGCGGTACACGGCAACAATGGCGCTACATCAGCGGTTCTCCGTCTTTCGCACGACAATGGCGACGATCATCTTCTCTCTCTCTCTCTCTCTCTCTCTCTCTCTCTCTCGCTCTCTCTCTCTCTCTCTCTCGCACTCACTTGCCCGATGGATATATATATACGCGCAGGCTTGACGCGAACGAGAGAGGGGAGAAAAAAAAGAGTTCGCGCAGCGAGCCGCTAATTGGGCGGCGAGGATGGAAGCGCGCGCGAGTAATTTGTTGCCAATTTAACGTTGATGCTTCTGCCGCTTGACGATTTATTGATGGCGCGGCTAGAGCCACAGAGAGACCATCAGGGGGGAGAAAGAAAAAACCTGGAGGGATGAGGAGGGGATCGTGAAAGAGAGACGCGGAGAGGGAATTTCGCACTCGCGGCGCGCGGAAAGAAACCGAAGCCGAAGAGCGGATCTCCGTTTCCGCTTCGATCGCTTTTGAAGATTGTAAGTATATGGCCTGATACTCGCTCGGGGACTCTTATACGCTCCGCGAGGAGAGATGCTGCGCGCGATCGAGTAAATGTATACCGATATATTTATCGATAGTTTCCAAATGTATGCTTATACAATTAGTTATATAGTTATACGGAAAAGTTCACTGCGCTGGAATTTTGAAAGGTTCGGAATCTTGAACTCTAGAATCCAGACGTCGCGCTCTCTACAAAACAACAGTACCCGCGCGTACAAACACGGGCTTTATCCCTCAAGCGAATCTACCTACAGCCATAATGTCGCGCGTGTAAGTGGATATGCCTGGGATTATAACGGGCGCACTCTAAAAGAATTGCATCCCCCCACCTGCTCGGTGTATTCAGCTCCTCCTCCCTTTTTAGCTCCGTTCATACATATTTTTTTATATGCGAGCAGTGGCGACTCATAAATGTGTACTCGGGACGCTGAAGCTCCTTCGCTTATTTTGATATACGTTATATAGCCGCGAGACAAGAATAAGCTCTAGCGTGCAAATTTTTCGCGATATTTCAAATCGGATTTAGCGATGCGGTTATCGATCGATGCGCGGTTATTGTGAGAACAATGCAGTTTAATTTTGATTTTCCGATAAGCTGTTTCTGGTCAGCTTCCCAGTCCGCAAATATTTCTGACGCGAGGTGATAATAAGCACTGGTTTCTAAAACGCTTCGCAGAGCACTATTTTAGTCTCTTTAGATATACGAGTTGCAAAAATGTTATGCGAATGGAGATAAATTGGTTGAACCAAAGAAGCTCTAATATATTATAGTATGGGTGTTATAGTATTATAGTATTATAGTATGAGTGAGGAAAAGGGCAAAAAGGCCGATATGATCGGCAGCAGCGACATTCCGGGCCGTCTCGGCGGGGCTTATTCGTCGCAGACAGGGAAACCAATTTCGGTACATTGTCCACTGGCATGGGTGAAGGGCAAGAGCCCAATTGGCACCCGGCCAAATGAAGATATCTTCAATGTCCGCGCCGAGCGAGAGCGACGCTGCCGCGCGGCTGCATTCGTCACATACTATACGGTCGCGCGAGCCGCCTCGAAAAAGGCATAAACATGCCGAAAATGCCGTTTGTGATCGGGGCGCGAGCCGCGTGCAACGCAGAAGAAAGACACTATAGCCTGCTGCAGATCAACGCGCGGCGATTCGAGTTCTCGCTTTTCATTCCGGTATATAGCCACGATCGCAGCCGGGACGATCTATTCTCAAAACGATTCCTCGAATATGTCCCGGTTACTTTTGTTTCGCCCGGCCGGCGGAGACAGACAGATAGACAGACGGAGAAATCGATAAAAATATATATCGCCGAGAGACGCATTTTTGCCGCGCGAGAACACCTTGTGTTTTTTTGCTCTTGCAGTGTACGTGCGAGAAGAATGAAAGAACTCGATCGTTGCCGCTTTCATTCGTGGTAATCGTTTCGAGAGTATTCTGACTTGCGACTAATAATAATACGAACGCATCGCCGCGGCGAGAAGGAAAAAAAATGAAAGAAAGCCTCGGCGATAAATTTCCCCCGGGCAAACGCAGTAAGTCGCGCTAAATTTAGATTTAATACAACGACCCGCGGCCTCTGTTTACTTTTCGCGTTTTACACGTTCCGGTATTTTATTTTTTCGACTCCGCGTACGTGCAACACGGGAATATTATGTTCGACTATGCCGTAAAGCCGCAGTAATAGCCGATGCCGCGAGTCAGACAGCCGGTCGAGGGGCAAGTTTTCTCATAACGTTATACGTGTGCCGAGGCGCGATATACAAATGCAGTAACTGCGCGAAACTCCTACGACGTGTTAATCCGCGCTTAATCGCGCGCAATTACGAAGAAAAATACGCAGGCAGAACAACGTATCATGTTTGCCATTAATCAATTCCGCGCCCGCGCTCGCGTGGAATTTTCATCTTTTTCCGCCGCGGAAATTTCTACACGTCCTCTCATTAGCGCTGATCGTTATTAACATTTTCATTTCTTTTTCTTTTTCCTCCCGGCTCGCTGTGTGTGTGTGTGTGTGTGAGTGAATAATTATTTTGATACGGCTCGCGAGGTAACGCGCGCGCGCATTAATCCCGACGATTTCAGGAATCCAACCTTGAAACGTCAAAGTAGCAGCGGCAGCGGCTCTTCTCAATTATCCCTGCCCCGGAAATTCCCTCCACGCACTACTCCCTCGCCTAAAAGGCGAAAAAAAAGTAGAGCATCAGCAGCGCACGTGGTGGTAGGTGTCAGCGTCAGAGAGTAGCGGTGACACAACACAGCAAGCGCAGCTCGTTCTACACGCTGCGGAACATCAGCGCGAAAAGCGTCGGGCCGCTAGAGGCGAAAATACGAGTGGGAGGGGATCGAGGGGAGAGCGCGGGCGGGCGTCTCTTGGCAATAAGCCCGCGGGCTTCTCTCTCTCTCTCTCGCTCGTCGGTTATTAAGCAAATACGGCTCACGCGACAAGAGATAACCCCTTCGGTGTCGAATAATATGAGCGGCGTGAGCTTTTGATGTGCTGCTCGCACCACTTCGTCGCCCAGAGAGAGATAGCGAGAGAGAGAGAGAGAGAGAGAGAGAGAGAGAGAAAGAGAGGAAGAGAATATGTACGTGGTGGCCAATTTGAACGCCCTCGCGCCGGTAGCAAGAGAGAGAGAGGGAGAGCGGAGGGGACACCAAGTGCGAGACTTACAGCCCTTTAGCCAATCCTTTATGAGCTAAGTGTTTTAATCACGTGGAGCGCGTTAGCTCGCTCGTTTGGCTGGCGGGCTTCGCCGTTATATTGACTCGGTTCGCGCCCGCGCGAGACAGAGCCTTTTATCTCGATACGCCTGGATTAGAATGGGGACGACGTCGTGAGCACTCGTGTGTGTTGTGCGCTTCATTTCGAGATTAATTGCTCAGGCTTTACGCGGCAATCATAATAATATTATATTGGCTCGGATTTTCGATTAAAATCTCTGAAAATGCTTGGATATGACAATTTTTAGCTTCCACCGAGCAAGATAGATATTTCTTTATTATTTCCCGGCTATGCAGAATCGCGACTCTACCCTTTAGTCGATAATTCGAGCCGCGATGATGGCGCACACGTACGGACGCACACGCTGGCAGCGTCTAACGAGTCATAATCATCGTTCCCCTAGTTTCTCATGTCGGTCTGCTCTCGCGCCGAACTCTCCCTGTAATTTCAAATCTTCCGCCGAATTGAATGTAATGCGGGACTTTAACGCGCACCCACACACTCGCAACGCACAACGGCTGATTGTTCGACCGCTCGAGTCAGCCTATATACATATACGCACACTATAGTATAGTGAGCGCCGGAGAGCAACTTTTGTTCGAAGGGGTAAACGCGGAGAGAAGCCACCGGATAACGATGTATTTATAGGCGATTATTCCGATCCGCTGTGTGCGCGCAGTGGGAAGAAAACCACAGACGTACAAATTGTTATCGATTTTTCCATAGTTTTAAATAACAATCCGTTATACTGCTGCATTTATAATCTCCTATATAATTATCCCCGACTGCAGAATCGGATTTTTAAATAACTTTTTAATTTACTTTATTCATCGACTGTGCGCGCGCGGAGTAATATAAGCTGCACATATTTCAGTCTGCAGCTCTCGAAATTATTTATGCAACGCGTCTGCCAGCTCGGAATTTCGCATCAAAGGCAATAAATTCAGAACTATTTTCAACAAACAACTCGAATAACTCGAACTGGCACATCCTGTCATAACGATTCTAAATAATAATTTCTCGAGAACAATTAATACGTCGTGTGTAGCACAGCAGCAACAGCAGCGAACGAAAACAACAATTACCGTGTAACAATTATGAAATAACGCTGGCAAAAAACGCCGACGATCCAAGCATGCCTCGAGCGCGCGCCGCGGAAAATAGCCGCTCACAAGCTCGCACATCTGTATATATATATAAAAACCGTACATATATACATATATATACTATATACCCAAAGATCCTTCGCCGAGAAATCAATAACTTTTACTCGAACGAATCAGAGTCGATGTACTATTTGTTCATCGCAGCAGCTCAGTTCAAGGCAATTCAGTGCGTGGGCGTCTCGCACGTCATGTTATTGTTCATGTGGAAGCGTTTTACACACGGCTGCGCTTCTCGTAATTGTTCCGCAATATCTGGAATAAGATCCCATTAATATTTGGCTGATGATGATAGCTCCTGATGCGCGGGCAATTAAAACGTGAGCGCGTGTGCATCTTCCCTTGCACTACTCTCTTAACGATGCCTTCAAGAATAGTACTTGCTTTCTCCCGCAATTATTCGCGCTCGTGCATACTCGGCGTATCTTCCCTCGTTAAGAGCCTCGGAACACACACACACACACACGCACACACACACATACACGTATAGTCACAGACAGACAGTCGTTGCGGACTTTTTTTTCCTCTTTCGCGGAGAGAATGCGCGCGCGTCTTTTCTTTAGCGACTGCGCAGGAGGTTTTATCGTACCGTTTTGACAGGTTTATGCAACGCGCGGATATTCGGAATTCGAAGGTCAGCTCGCGTTTATAATGAGGAGTTACTGCTCACGATAAACATCGTAATCTCTCCAAGGAATGAAGAGCTGGTGGGGGACACTGCGGTAACTGTTCGCGATGAGTATATAGCGATCGGAAAAAATCGCTCAAAACTCGTCGAACCAAAACGAAATCGTTTCCCGCCGTCAATCGAAAAAAAACCTCGCAATCTCTCGAATTCCTTGTGGGAAAGCCCAATCGAAGCTGTAAAGCGGTGGCCGTATGGCGGCGTCAAACGAATGAAGGAAAAAAACAAAATAAAGCGCAAAATTACGCCGCGCACATGCGTATATATAAGAGAGAGTGAGAGGGGGCAGAGCGCGATTAGCAAATACGCGTCAATCGGAAACACGTTTGCATGACGGTGAGAATCGCGCGCGAGCGAGCGCAGTTATCAAGCGGGGCTGCGCTGCGGCCTTTACTTAATAAAAATAGCCGCAGAGATAGACAGCCGACTCGACTCGACAATGCGAGCGTTCCAATATGTTCAAATGTTTCCGGTCGGCCGCACTGTGATCCGGCTGGGAGCGGAATAGCAAAATAATGACAATGCTTCCTCTCTCCCTCTCCTCTCCTCTCGTACCCCCCCTTAACAATGGCGGCGCTCGCCTCCATGAACATGGCCGCAACAACAACAACGACGACGACGTCGATGCTGCTGCAGCAGCAGCCGCCGGAGGCTGACGAGCGGCTAATGGGGGACTTCCCCTGCTACGCTCGCACATACATCTCGCTATATCTATCGCGCGCGATGTTTTGTCATTGTGCGCATTCGCATGCGTTATGATCTGCTCTGCTTTCCGTTCGCGCCCTTCCCGGTAAAAAAGAGCCCGAGCTAAATGTACGCTGATGTGTATACGCGCAGAGTTCGAGGGGCGGGTGTCCCGTTTTCCGGATGACTTGGCTAAACGGGATTGCATTAGCTAGACTACCGAGCTTCCCCTGCGTCTATGTCTCTCTGCGTGCGTGTGTGCGGCGCGACTACTGCTGGCTCTTCGGAGATTAGCATCTCCAGTTTTTTTTCGCTCCTTTTACTGTTGGCCCCCATATATCTATGGGACATAGTTTGATGAGAGCTATGAACATTAATACGCTCGCTACTGTGTGTTTCTGAAGTGTGCTCACCTTTGTCCGACTGCATGTATGTTATATATCTATCTATAATATATACGTGTGTGCACAGTTTGTTAGCCATGGCTGGATGGAGATGTTGTTATGGTCTCTGCTATAGTGTGCAACCGTTGCACCGTATTCTACACCTTTATTATGACTATAATTACGAATGCTCTGTGCTCGCACTCGCAATAACAATTATACGAATCCGCGCATGCCGAGCGCGAATAATATCTCGCGAGCGGAATCTTAATAAAACAATGGCCAATAAAACAGCAAGAAACAAGTAATAAAATCATCGCGTAACGTACGACGTGCCGCGCACCAGCTGAGTGTGCAGCGGTATAAAAAAGATATCCATCATCTGTTTACCGCGCGCGCGCGCAGTATAGCACACGAGACAATTTTTTCTCAACTCGCTATATATAATTTACTCGAAAATCGAATGCAGATTTTATGCGCGCACGCGTCAGCCCCCTCGTCATCGGTATGTATATGCACCGCGAAAATTAACGCGGCGACGTTTTTACGAAGTCGCGTGCTCGCGCAGCTGCAACTTTTGATTCGCAACCTTACGAGATCCGCGAGCGCGATGACCTTGCCAGACACGCGTGCTTTCTCCGGTATATTAAAGTAGGGAGCGGCCGCTCGGTATACTTTATCGGGGATCGAAATTACTGGAATCCGATCGCGATCGCGCTGGATACCACGCACGCACTTTCCCCTCGCAGTCGTTGAGTGCTGCAGTCTACGCTGTACGATGATGATGCAGGACAGTCAGTTCATATACCAAAAAATAGTAGCTGCAATGAATAAACTCGTTGAGTCTCGAGTACCGTGAGCCGTTTTCGAAAATCCAGCCCATCCGCTGATGGATGCCATCCCCTCGTTCAGCTCGTTAGCATATAGGTGCGCCCCTCGCGACTGCGACGCGCGGACAACGACGAGGACGACGACGACTCATCGCAGGCAGACGCGGGAAGGGTTGAATGTTTCGGCTCGCGCGCTACGCCAATATAACGATCCGTTGCCCCTCCACGCCCAGAGTTATGTGTATTATGGCTCTGCACGCGATATTATAACGCGACTCATAAGCGAGCGCGGCCGTCCGTCCAATCGACGGACAGCTCAAAGGCGAGCCGCTGCGCCATTTTTTCTTCTTTCTCCCTTTCGATAGTTCTAGCTCGCTTTGTTTTAAGTCGAATAAGGGAGGGACGGCATTGTGCTGCGGCGGCGGGAGGTGTATCGCGTTACGGAAATCCTTTCTTGGACAAATTACTGGATAGGCTTATTATTGATTCGTCGGTTTTCGCATCTGCGCTCTGATCGGGGACCATTTTTATGGGAGTGGCAAGTTGGGACTCGATTTATATATATTTATTAAAAAACTGTAAATGACGGTGCGCGCGATTCTCGAAACTGCACGACCGAATACGAGCCTATAGTGAAAGACGAGTATGTATCGCTGCACGAGCTCCCTCCAAGCTTGACAAATATACTGCAGTTAAAAAATCTTTTTTCTGAATTAGTAACATAGAACACTCGAAAGCCACAACCCCCTCCGATTCCCCCTGCATATGTACATTGTATATACTTAGAGCGACAAGGACCAGTTTTCGTCGTGTGTTTACACGGGGCTTTTTCCGGAGACCTGAGCACGCAGCAAGTTAAACCCGATATATTAGAAGCTGGCTCTCCCTTTATGTAATAATAATGCCATCCAATGGCATGAGAGAAAGAAAGCGAGTAGCGATGTGCATTATTAGCCGGTCTCTTTTTGTCATCTCGCGACGCACCGAGACACAAAACCGTATCGCGTGCTCTGCCTCGGGCTCATTCGAGATTTTCCGCACGGAAAATTTGTCCCTGCCGCTCCGTGCGTGCCACAAACACAGAGGACAGACGCGATTCTGGGTTATGTTGGCACAGCGGCTCGTTTTTTCCGTCCGCGCGGCTTCTCTCTCTTACTCGCTTGCACGCAAGCATGCGGCAGACGGGACATATTATAGTTCCGCCAGACAATGCCCAGGGACAATGGCATCCCGATGGATCAATGGACCCGAGCAACGCCGGGGGAGGGAGGGAGCGAGCGAGAGAGGACCGACGCGAGCCAGCCGAGAGTTGTCATTCGTATTTTTCGTTCTGCGCGCGTATAAACTGTCATCGCGTTTGTCATAGCGAGGATATCGAATTTTCATGCCCTTCGGATATTAGGTTCTCTCTCTCCGCTGTGTGCGTTTCTCTCCTTCGTTTTCGTTTCTCTGTGTCTTAGCATACAATGGTCGCGTCTTGAAATGAAGCTTTTTGAGGAGTAGCATTAAAGAGAACACCGCGTGGATGTAATATAACGACGAAGACGAGCACCAGGCGACTCGTCGTCCTTTTTTCATTCATAAGCAAACGTTATTATTTGCCTCGATAAATATACCCGTCCAGCACCATTGTTCCTGCGGCTTCTTCGACAATCTTGCGTACGTATATCCACGAATTTTTTAATACACCAATGGCCCACAGCTTCGTATTAAAATTTCATTGCTGAATTATGGAAGGCTTTTGCTATTTACAATTCTCTTTGTGTCCGCTAAATATAACGAATTTTTTTCAAGCAACGCAGCATTCGCAGAAGAAGAGAAATTCGAATGCGCTCTATCGAGTCGCGGAAACCCGCTTATTATGTAAATATGCAAATTTTTGCACGCCTGTCAATCGCAGCCCGAATTACGATTACGAATTTCAGCGAATATCGAATAACCGCTAATTTTCTACCGCGATTTCCTCGTATATGAAAATGCGTGCTCTCCCTTTTTTTTTCATCTCACCGCGTCCGAAATTCACAACAACTTGTGCGCTCTCCGACGTCTTGCGATTTCTCTTTCCTCGGTCCGCGAATGAAAATAAGCAAGTTCTCATAATAATAACCCGTCAGAACGTCGCGAAATCGCCGTAGCTGTCGCTCCCCGAGCTGCGCTCTCTAAAGGGCCTCTTGTCGCGCGCGAGGCAGCAATTAGCCACGGCTCGTCGTCATCGTCGGTCTCGCCTGTGGCGATCGGAGTGCCGAGCCTATACTGCACCGCGAGACTACTCCGATGTGCAAACGCTCCGTCGCCGCGGTGTCATCCGAAAGCGCAACCGAAGCGATATGCACTTTCGTTTAATTGTACGCACGATGAAACAAGAGCGCGTCGATGAGAAGAAAAAAAATATGTTCGGGGTAGTAAAGCGCGCTCTATATATTATACCGGTCACGCGGGCGACGTGTCCCTTGTAAACAATCGCACGAGGTGGACGATACACAAAGCAACGAGCAGCGAACTGTATACGAGCGCATAACGAAAAAGGGCACTCGATAAAGCCGAGTGGCCGTCTCGGACTACCTATGTATGTATGTGTGTATATATATATATATATATATATATATATATATATATATATATATATATATATATATATATATATATTTCGGTATATAGTAGGACTCGCTTATACGTGACCGGCCGGAACGTATAAAAATTTCGCGCGCACGGCTCCCGCGAGAGACTGTATACTGTTACTGCGAGTAATACGCCGCCGGTACATATATACGTGACGAGCGCAGCTATAACCTATTCCAGATTCAACATTTAAGGCATCCTCTCGTCCCGCTTTCGCCTATAGTTTGACTGTTCTTACGATTTCCTTGCGAGCACGTGTGCTCGGGCGGGTTTCCGAAAAATTCTGGAATTCTCTACACGGGTGGATATTGCGGCTCTCCTTATGTATACCTATATGTATGTATATTGTGTACGCTGCATTCTTATGATAATTTTATTTGTTGCGCGGCTGATTTCTATTGTGCCCTGGACGTGTGGGAGAATCGAGAAACTTTCGCCGAGGAGCATGATTTCCGAACCTGCCATTTGGATAATCGCGGCTTTGTGTTATCGGCGTGACGCGAATGCTAAATGTAATTGGAATACATTAGAAGAACCCGCGCAGAGGTGTCTGACGACGCTCCGCGCGCCCTCTATTTTCCAATTATACTTTATCTGTCAGGCTTGACGGAGAGAAAGAAAAAAAAACGAAAAAAAATAACTCTTTAGCATCGAGAGCAGTGCTCCCGAGTGCGCGGGCAGTAGCGCGTCTTCATTTCTTCAAACCCGCGCGCTATTGTGTCAGTCGTCGTCGTCGTCGTCGTCGTCGTCGTCGCGCGAGCGTATCTCTTTCGCGCCCGCAAGGTAAATATAGAATCGCGCCATTCCTTTCCAACTCGCAGCTACATCGAGCGCTCTCTTTGTCTCGCGCTTTCTCTCTTTTCGCTCGTCTGGCAGATTTCGAGATACCGCTGCGCTGCGCTATGATGAGACTCGATTACTATTTTCAAAAACGGTCTGGCATCGGGCGTTGCTCCTTTTCCACACTTTTTGCACAACAAGAGTGCATCATCGGGAAAGAAGCTGCAGATAAGGCGTGTGCTCGAGAGCGAAGAGGAGGAGAGACGAAGGGACCTTCGAGTGCTGCTGCTGCTGCTAATTACGGCTATTAACCGTCGAGCCAACTCTTGCGAGGCGGCATCATCGTGAAATATGCCGTTCATTGTGTGCCGCTGCCGCGCACTAAGTGCCCGATGAACGTCACGTGTTTTTCTCCCGACGGCGTTCTTCGAAAACGCGCGAAATCTTAATTATTTCACGAGGGATATATGGTACGCGCTGCGGAGCTCGAAAAATGCCTCATTGCTCGCCAAAATTTGCCCTATTTATAGCCTTCCTTTTATTCTCATCTTATATATATATACACGAAAACGGTTCAATATACTCCGTCGTTCAAATAACTTATTTACCTCGCCGCCATCATGAAAGAGTAAGCAAACAATCGCAGTTAGAGGGGATGATGCCCGGAAAACGCTCCCTATAATAACGACGATAAATAATCTCGCGCCCGGGCGTCTCAGCCTCTTCGCGTACCCTCGAGGAGTCGAGCGAAATAAAAGGGTGCCAGTAGCAGTCGGGCTCTACACACCCCCGCGCGCGAGTGTGTATTTGCGTAGTAAGGCGAGACCGCGACTCCGCGTGTTTGCCGCTGCGGCGATGGCTCGATTTTTCAAGACCCCATCATCTAGCTCTCTCGCTCCGCAGTTCATATAATATAATATTAATGCCTCGGGTGCCGAGCCACGGCACGTCGACGCGGTTCGAAACGACGACTACTGCAAATATTGGCAAGGATGAATATGTGTATGTGCAGCATCTACAGTATCCGGTGTATATATAGGGGGTTGTGGGTGTCTTTGCCCTATTTGTATTTTTTTTTTATTATATACAGCTACAAAGCGCTGGATGTACTTAGTAATTTAAACATCGAATAGCGAATAATTTTTTCGATTATACAGCTCTCGTATGAGGATGGAAGCTCTCAATTAAAAGCTCCCTCAAATCATCCTCAGCAAAGAGAAAAGGGAGATCCATTGAAAAACAAAAACTGGGCTCCCCAAAGAAGTAGCACTGGGACAATAACCCAATCCCGTAATCGCGAGCCCGAGAATTCCATGGACCATAGCACTGTAGATGCGGGGGGGGGGGGGGGGGAGGCCGTGGGGAGCGCGGCAGCTCGCGGGCCAGATTTCATCGTAATAATTTTCCACCCCATTAAGCCCCGGCGCTCCGTATCTATATATATATATATGCGGCCAGCCTCTTCGATCCTTTGCCGCTCCGCAGCGCGGCGGCCGGCTGGCTTTGGAAGAACCTGACAAACTTTCCTTCGACTCCACCGGCGTCGAGCTATGGATATTCGCGCGGACGTGCCGGATATATCCCGGGGCGTAATATGCAAAGAGGAGGAAGAGAACGAGGGGGTGAGGTCGCTATATACGACAGCGTTGCTTGAGCGGAATGAAAAGGAGCGCGATGCAGACTCGCGATACGCCCTCGAATTATCGAGATTGCCTTCGCCCGGAGAATCCGATCGGGTACGTATATATATATATATATCGCTCCTCGCATAATTCGCGGCGACTTTTCCAAGCGGATCGAGGAGAGGAAATTTAATTTCACCAAACTCACTTTCATATATATCGTATATAATAATGCGCGCGAGCGATTAAAAGCAAGTCTGAAAAAAGTCTTACCTCGCTCGTGACGTATATATACACGACGATTGATCTGTCGAAAATCAAATAAACGCGGACGCGTACATCATCCTATACGGGCAGCTCCCTATATGTAATAACGAATAAGTCATCTTTTTGCAATCGCGGAAAATCGTATAAAAGCCCAAAGAACTCGCAGTACGCTATAGCGGAGGAGAGACGTATAGCAGATATCGCAGAGAGACTCGGACTTAGGCGGACGATGAGTTACGACCGCTGGGCCGAGCCCCGAACTCGCGGCACTAAAATCCCGACTGATATATTATTACGTATTATTGCTCTCGTTCGCGTTATTTATACCCATATAACTTAATGCTCCGGTCGCGCGCAAGCCTGATACGTCTCTCTCGCTCTTCTCTCGCTTCCTCTCGACTGCGCTGTATAGACTTCCTTTCTCGCACCCCCGCGCGCCTTCCCCGAGGGACACGCGCTGCTCGCGCGCCAGCGACTCCGCGTCTCTCCCTTATCGGTCATAACTTTCATTGAAAAGTGCGCGAGATGTGTCCGTGTGCTGCCTGTGCTGGGATTCTTATTCTTTCGAGTACGTGCGGCTTCGTAGAGTTATTTTTCTCGCTTTCTTCTTTATGTTACGCGCGCCCCGCCAGGAGTACACAATCCGCTGTACACACTGATGTAACAACGTGTTTTGGCCCGACACGGGGGATTCGGTGTGCTGCGAATTTACTTTTGCGTTCGGCATCTTGAATTATTGTTGACGAATCGTAAAAGTACGCATCAAGCACTAATTAAACAAATTGCGCGGGCAAGTAATCACAGGGCTCGAGGGAAAACCTGTATGCAAAAAGAAAATAAAAATATCCAGCATATCCAATTACAAAGTAATTATCGTAGAAGTCGATGTACGTCATTTATTTCCCACATGCTTTTGAGACCCACGCGAAATTCCGTAAGATGCACACACACACACACGTATATGTGTACATACATACATACACATCGAGCATTTTAATTAGCGCGGTATCGCGTCCTGCGTCTCTCGAATTATTTTTTATACGGGAATACGGCGCAAAAAAATAAACGTCGAGTAAAACATTGAGCAACGTCGCGAAAAAATCCACTCTGCCTTTCATTTTTCCGAGCGCGACCCATTAAGCCGCGCGGATCGATACATAAATCGATATGGTCCGCCGCGATCGATTATATCGGGCCGCGCTCGAGGAGAGATCGCGAAAATCATCGCTAATGAGCGAGAATACGATGTATATGTATATGTATATGTATATGTATATGTATACTGCAGAATAGGCAGTGCAGCCGAGCGACCTTTGGTATATAATATATATATATATATATATATATATATATATATATATATATATATATATATATATATATATATATATATATAGAGAGAGAGAGAGAGAGAGAGAGAGACTTGGGCTTGCGTGCAGCGGTATAGTCATATGCTAGAGGGATAGGAGACGAGTAGCGCGTTCTTAACGCGATTAGTTGCGCAATCGCCGATGTAAGCACAATATTAAATTTATTTATGGGCCAACCAGGGTATTATTGAGAGAGGCTTTGTGACTCGCACGACGGGCGTCTCTGCTTCGATCGATGCGTGCGATATATTCCTGGACTGCGCTGCTGCAGTTATATCACTGCTTGAATTCCTTTCATTATTCGCTTGCATTATTATAATTATATACTGCAAGAAATTATCATCATTTTATGTGTCTTTTTGCAATAAAAGGTGAAACGCGTATATATATATAAAGAATAAATATGCGATGAAATTACGCGACGGCGGCGTATTTTCATAATTCAATTTAGATTGGCTGCGACCCGATTTCCCGCATTTTCAATCAGCAAAAAGCAGCATGTAAGTACGGGAAGTCCAATGAAGTCGAGCTTGCTAGCAGACAAGATATAGACACGAAGGCAAGGGAGTAGGAGTAGGAGGCAGAGAAGGATGCGACAATACCTTCGCCGTATTAGGTTATAGCGAGGGAATGAGAAGCCCCGAGCGTGCGGATAGCCGTCGATGCCGATATACACGCCGGCAATAATCGAACGCTACTTGACAGCCTCGTCGTCGACGTCGTTTTTCATTCCCTCGTCTCGCTATTAATTTGATTAGCCTCGCGCCGCGCTGCCGTCTTGTTTTTCCTTTTTTTTATCGGCGAGTCAAAAGTTATAAAGTTTCGAGAAATCCGTCCATTGTACGTGAGCACACGTTGCGCGTCCCTTCTTATTCTTCTCCTCCCCCCCCCCTCCCCCGCAACCTCCCCTTCTCTCTCGCCGGCTCTTTTCCGACAACGACGACGACGCGCGGCTATATTTAGCAGAGACAACGACCAGTAGACACGCGTGTCGTCATCTTTAATGTAGGGAGAATTGAGCCTCTATAAATTGCGCGCGTTTGTAATTTGCATGGGCTGTTAGGTGTCTCGCGAGTATATTACGGGGTTTTATTGTCACGGGAAGTTGCTCAGCGTCTCTCTTTCTCTCTCTTAGCGTTTAATTTTGGGAAAGGACAATCGCGAATTCTCTTGCAATCTTTTATTTTTCCCGAAGCTTTTTCGAGAGATAATCTCGACATGCTTGCAACTTGGCAAAAGGTTGTCTTCGATATCTGCGCGTAGGATCAGACAGGCGCCATATGCGCGCTATGTTCGCGAAAGAAAAGCGACAAAGTTCGAATTTCGCAAGAGAGCTCATGAAGATGCCACGTGGATCGATGCAAATTTGACAAAGGTTCTCGAGCCTCCTGCATATATGCAGAAAATAACAATATATTCGAGCTACATACTTGGCTTTAAATCACTTTTGCATCTTCTGCTGATTTAGCAAACACCGTCATATCTTCGCGAGATTGATGCTTCCGCTCGCTCTTGTTATATACACGTTGTTGTTTGCGCGAGTTTTTAAAACACGACTGCAAATAATGTAAAGGCGAAAAGGAACGTTTCGATGACATAAGTGTATATATATATACGCGCAATTTGAATACAGGCAATCGAAGTGAACTAGATTGAAAATCATTCGCAATGAGCCTGCGCGTGAATCATCGCGAATCTGGAAGTTACCGTTAAAAGAGCAAAACACGCACGAGCCAATGATTCATGAATAATACGAGCGCTATATACCCTCGTAACAAGGCAGTATAACTTTTTCGCACACTCGGCTCGCTCGCACTCTCAAATATTTATTCGTAACGCGCGCGGACGTCCTCTTATTGTTAGTAGTACATACGCACTCGTGTTTTTTTATCGTCCTCTTCCTTTTCTTCGTTGTCGTCTGCTTTCTGACTCTTTCTCTCTCTCTCTCTCTCACTCTCTCGCTCGCTCTCCTATTCTCGGAGAACAATTCGTCATCTGGCCTCAGAATGCTCCGGGGAGTAGCTAGCTGCCAGCAAGCTCTCGCACCGACGAGAAGTAACGAGACGAACACGTGCTGCTGTCTTGATTTTTATGTGCCTCTTTACCGCGTGTCTTCTCTTTCTCGCTTTCTTAGTCTCGCTTGTGTAGTGCGTATATAGTTTTGACTTGGCCGAAATTTTCGAATTTCCCTGATGTGCTCGCACGGGCAGTAGATAGGATAGTAGGGGGAGAAAGTCTCTTAAGACCTATATACTTTTTTCCTCGAACGTCTCAAGCCGGGCGTGAGCGTATCAGCTGTAAATCTCCGTGACGTTCCTCACATTATTTATACATCCTGCGCTTCTCGCTCCCCGCGCGTATCGTCACAATTTTTTCGAATGTTTGCCCAGATATCTCATAGCGTGGTTTTCGAAATTGTTATTTTTTGGCTTATTACGCGGTAAATCGGCGACGCTTCCTCGAGATCATTGCCTCTATCCCGATAATGAATCATTCCCCCAGAAGAAAAATAAACACCGCGTTAATTAAAATTCATATTCGCTCAAAAGAGCTGTAAGCGCTGGAGCAAAAAATAATGCTTCTCCGCTCGCGTCTAAATATATGAAACAATCTCCCGAGACGCAGCGATCTGCACAAGGCTCGGCTCTGTTCTTGCGCAAAATTTATAATGCCCTGGGCGCGGTGGCGGCTCCCTGTGCGCTTTTTTGCGACCTGTCGTTCGGTGGTGACAAGAGAGCCAGGCATAAACTGTTACAAACGCGCGAGTGGCGCGGCGGCGGCGGCGGCGGCCGCGTGCAAGCACGCCCAGACTAAATATACCGATGTAAATATTCCGACGAGAGCTGCGCGTCTGGGATCGGGCGTGAAAAAGGCGTTAAACGCCCGCAGTAGCTGCTGCTGTTTCCTATATACGTATATATGCGTGTATGTACTTAACGCGCCTCGTCCTTCTGTTACACACACGACTACCTAATATACAGCTGCCGCACTATTCCGATTCCTCGAATGCGTTCGAGACGCTTTCGATAAATTTTTTTCCTCCTAACTCAACGCATACTGGATTTCAAAACAGACGGAATAACTACGTTATATACAAGCCAGTAGACAAAGCGCATCTCTCCGAGCAAATCAATTAAGCATTTTTGTCGATTCGAGTCTCGTCGTCGCCGCTCGCGACGACGAAAAAAAAGACAACCCCAACCACACCCGTCGGCATACTATATAATAAAACGCAGCGAGCGATTCCCATATAACTCCATCGATCATTACTCGGCGAGGCGTCGTGACGAGACAAGAAACTTCAAACAAAAAAAAAACCTCGTGCTGTACTCACACGCGAGCCAACAGCAGCAGCAACAACAACAACAACACTCCGACAGAGAACATAATATATTATATTATACAGAGGAGAAGTGGTCGCTCATTCCGGCGATCGCCGGCTTTCGCCGAACCAATAAGTCCCCGGCATAAATATTTCATTCGCATTCGCGGCTCGCGGCCTCACATACGTAATGTCGCCGCAGCGGAGAGAGATCCGCGCACATCCGCAATGTCCTTGCGCAGCTGTTATAACAGGCTGTGCGCGCGAGCGAGCTTTTATTCCGCGCGTGAGAAACGCGCGGCCGGTCGCGCATCCTGCGCATTGCGCCTTCTCTATATACAATAAACTAGAGGGAGCTGCGCGCGCTCAAACATAAATTAATAGACACTCGTCGCTGTACATGCGAGAGGATATTATAGGCAATAATGATGAGGGGGCGTCGTAAAAAGTCAGGTCGATGCACCCGACGCGTGCGACTAATAAAAGCCGAGCTGGAGAATCGAGAACGGGAGCTGCGTTTGAGTTTTTTACTTTATGGCGTTGCTCAATTTTCTATAATTTATTATTGTCTCTCACGTGCTATATAATAATATATATGCGTTTGTAGAAAACTCGTCACGTGCTGATTGATTTAATTGCCGATCGATATCTCCGGAAATGCAACTTTCGAAGCCATGTTTTTTGATTCCCCGAAGTCAGCTCCTTTATAGCGGCGAATGTGTGCCGCACCTCGGCACTGTTGTATATACAAATAATAGCTCGCGGCGGCACTTCAATTTATATATAAAGTCGTTCGCAAAGAAAAATTTCTCGACAGAAGCCACTTGGCATCGAGCAAAATCGCATGATCGCTACAAGCCTATAATTACCCTCATGCAGAGTACAAGCCATATCCCCGCGTAATCTTCACCTCGTCGCGAGTATATATACATTATACACACACAACGCGCAGGCGCCCTTACAAATTCGCGGGAGCACCACGATTTTTTCCCGCAACACGCGAGTATTTTCCCCTTATGTATAAATCGAGACGTTATCCCTCGCTAAACGATCCTATCCTCCGGACTATATATATATATACAAGAGAGAGAGAGAGAGAGAGAGAGAGAGAGAGAGAGAGAGAGAGAGAGAGAGAAAAAATTATCTCGCAAAACGCGGCTCGCGAGCAGCTGCCGCGTTCTCGCCTGGAAAATTAACTCGCATGCGTGACTGGCCGGCTATCTCGGCACCTTTTCTTATATATATATATATGGACTATAGGCCGAATATTTACACGCGCCGCGCGCGAAACAGCAGGAGTAGCCGAGTTCAGCGCGTAATTTAGATGATCTGCTAAACGGCGTGTAACTCGGCCGCTCGCGCGGATTTATCTGACCGCGAGGATCTTTATGAGTCGCGCGCCGCCACCGTGTTTACGGGCCGTCAGTGCGGACGATCGCGCGAGGAATGGCCGCGAGGTATATAGAAAAAATCAAGAGTCTTTTCTCCTTTCTATTACAGTCTATGAAAATAATTCCATATATACTCCGCTGCGCAGTGTATCAATTTACGAAAATACAGCCCGAAAGAAAACAGCTTTCAAAATTAAAACCGAAACGCATCGAGCGGGGCAATATCTCAGTGACACGCTGCAGCAGCCGCGCGTACAACTATAACAGCTCTTCTCTCAAACGGGTCTTAATGTTTATTTAAAATCAGCTCCGGACGACCCTATATGAAAATTCCCTGTTTCAGAATTCAGGCTCCCCGGCGCCAGTGTAGAGAAAGCAGCCGTGTGTATACATGTATATACCGATTCTCCCCCGCATACATCCATCCATATACGAGGGGGGATCCGACGTACGGTCCGACTTGACGCGCGGCATAATTCAAGAAATCGGAAAAGAGACTCGTGCCACTACTCTCCCTCTTTTCATAAGCGACTAGTCGAGCGCGTCTATACATAGCGACCCTAAATATCCCCGAAAGACGCGGCTATAGGGAACGTGCCTTTTTCCCGAAATACGTAAAAATGCGACTGTCTCTCGGTGCATCTCTCGAGTCTCCATCCTAAAATACACACGCTCTGCTATATGTATATAAATGTATTGCGCCGGCACGCGCTACTTGCACCCTCGCTTTACGCTCTTTTCGTTTACACGCTATACAGCGATGATGCTGCTGCGGCTGCTGCTGCTGCTGTGAGTCGCGCGTGCACGCGTCCGATGTATTGGGAGCCGGTCACTCGCCGATGCCAGCTCCCACTCCGGCGCGCTAATCGAGCGTGGAGGTTTAAGGGGGGACGGATGGCGATGAATAACGATACACTCTTTATCGGTCTATACATCAGTAGTATAAACGAGAAAACAAAGGATAATCGCTGATGTTTCTTTTTAAAAACTATATCTATATTCCAAGATTGCGAGAAAGAGAGAGAGAAAAAGCTCTATATATACACTACTCGAGCCGCGTCGCGGATATAGGAAGTCAAGGCGGAAACCCTATTTATTTATGGGTGTTACGGCGAGAGCAAGCTGCGCTAGCGCGCTTGCCTCTGAAAGTGAAGGAGGATGAGAGAGAGAGAAAGCAGCCGCTGCCGGCACGCGCCCGTCTCGGTTTTCCGCCCTTGCGGACCCCCCCGCGACGCAGAGATCGTCCGCTTGACTCCTTTTACCTCCTACTCCTCGAACCCTTTCGCTCTCTGACCTCGGGAAGAAGGTCTCGACGGTTTTAAAGTCGGGAGTGTATAGTACTCTATTCGCAACGGCTGTACAAATGGCAGGCGGTCGATGCTGGAGACGAGAACCAAGCGAGGGACTAATTAGCCGCACGCGCTCACGCAGGGGGGGGGGGGATGATTCAAACTTCTCTTCTCTTCTTTTTCGCCTATAGGCTTTTAATGCTTTATTATGCGCCCTCGATCTCTCACGGAGCGTCGAGTTTTCCCGACGAGATTGGCCTACCTCGAACATGACTGACACGCTGTCTGGAAATACACTGCGGGTTTATTTATGTATACAAGAACGTTGCGATTAAATAATAAAAATGAAAAGTGATCGTTTTCACATATAATTCTGCCCGTGCGCCCCAAAAATACCACGATCCGCTTCTTTTATGTATTATACGTAAACTTTCACGCAGCTCCCGCGCGGACAGACGCGTCCGATAAATTATTAATAAACGTTGTATTCTCGTCGATCACATTCACCGGCAATAGGCGCAGTCGGCGCGGCCATTCGTTTAATTCCATTGCGAGGTATTACGCATTTATGCCGGTCGGCGAGCGAATAAAGGATAAAATAGATTTCGCCGCGAACTCGTGCGGTATAATTTATAAGAATGCATTAGGTAGAGGCGCGCAATATACCTATATATACTGGCCTCTCCATCATCGATTCCGCGCGTTCTCCCTCGCGTGCCTCTGTCTTTTGGGCATTATTACAAGAAAAGCGGATAAATCAGCGATCGCGCGCGCGGCAATTCCATCGGGATATGGCAACGAGCGAGCCGCAGCGAAGGAGAGAAAAAGGGACACGAGAGAGCGTAAGCAGCTGGTTTTCTCCTTGCGCGCTATTATAGTGAGCGAGCCGCGCGCCGTCGGCCTTGGCATGCGGGTGATATCTTCGAGCTTTTTCACCCCGGAATTTATACGCGCGGTTTCGTTTCCTATGCGGCGTGCCGCCTCTTTTTCCTGCGCCGCGAAAAAATATTCCTCATTAAAACACTTCGAATGTCGTTAGAAACGCGCTTGCAGCTCTCGTCAAAAATGTGAAATATTCCTAAAGGGCTTCGCGTCGTGTAACATCCAATTATACGCGCAGCTCTCTCCATACACGTGCGTGCGCTAGGTTTATGCAGCGACGGAAAAACTGCACGCTCGCGGAAGAGAACCTTACCAATTCTTTACGCGTTTTATTCATTTTATTTTTCACAATAAATTTTGCAATTTTCCAATTGTACATTATTACAATGCAAGGCTCATCATCGAGAGAAAAGCGCTTAGCACTGGTTCAATGATTCAAGAAAAGGGCTGCAGTAACTACTCGCACGCGTCGCACGCACAAAAAAGGGCAAGTTCGTATCGCTCTCGCTTTCCCGTAAATCGCTTCGATCCACGCAGAAAAAGGCAGAAAAAAGTGAAAAAGGGCTGCGAGCAAGAGAGAGAGAGAAAGAGAAAAAAAGGTCGTGATTTTCCCAAGCGCGGCTCTCGACCCCTTCTTGCGCGCGCATAATACAAACCGAAACCCCCTCGGGCTTTTTAACCCTCGCTCTCGCGCAAAGCAGCAGAGCTATCGGAATTACACGTCCTGCGTGATAAAATTTATCGCGATACCGCGTCCGGCGCTACTACTATACGCGTATACCTTTATACACGTGCTGCGCATGCAGGCACGAGAGAGTATACCTATAAATGTATACTCGGTGACTTAGATTAGCTCTTTCCGCCGAAAAATCTAGCGGTAGTTTCAGCGGATACGGAAGCGCTAGTGTGTGTATAAGCGTACCTCGTATATGGATTATTGTTATTATAAACGTGACGGTCTGTTGTTGTCGTTGCTTTATTTTGCGATACGCGGCGCGCCGCTGTCCCCCTGCGCATACATTATCGAGACTCGCTTATTCTGCTCTCTTCGTTTGTAATTCAAATGGCCGCTGAAAACTCGTGTATTATCGTTATGCGTATACGTGTCCGATGAGCGCCGCCTATATGCGTGTTAACAATTCTCGGAATTCATAATATCGCAGTCGCCCCGAGCACGGCTGCTTTGACGACATTGTTGTTCAAACAATTTTTCAAATTGAAGCTGCTTTTAAAAGGTTTGTTATATCCTATATACAAAAAGTAAAATTACGTGAAAGAAGAATCACCGGCCGTGGTCCATTACAGCAATAAATCACCGATTTGAACAAGCACCTTCGGTGTCTCGAGCTTGACAATGGTCTCTCTCTCTCTATCTCCCCTCGGACACGCGCCGGACACTGCACACAATTAAAAGCCAAAACTGCCGCCAGCGTCAGTACGATAAACGTCCCGAGAAATATCGTTGCACAGCGTGTGTGCAGCAGCAGCAGCAGCAGTGAATAATACTCCCTACAACTCAATTAAGTCCTGCGGAGGAGGATACGCGCTGTACAAAGAGGTTGCTGATGGCCAACGGTTATGACACGACGACTCGTAGTCGCATAAAACGAGGCGCGAGATTAAGCCGGTTTCACATATGGAAAGGTGTGCAGCTCCGCTCAAGGAGGAGGGAGACATTGTGCATGCGTATACATATACTTGCAGCTGTGGGTAGCGCTACATCCCGTACATGCGAAATCGCCAGTAGCATATCAAAATCGCGGCAAGGGTGGAGATAATATCATATCTATTATATTGCGGAAGGGAACGAATTCTCGGACGACGAGGAGTGGTCAGTCAATCTCTCAAAAACAAACAAAGCTCCTGCATACGTCGAGGTCGCGCATAACGAATCGCACCCGCGTATGTTGCGATTTTCCATCGGCTATCCATCGTGTCCGGCGTGAAATCCCCTGAAAAGCTCGTGTAGAGCCGTGTAGAAAAATAAACGATCTCGAGGAAGAGAGAAAGTGAAGGCATAATGCGGGGGAGTGCATGCGTCGCAGCTGTCCGGCATACTGACCATCGGCCTCGCCACATTGTGTCCGCGCTGCGCGACGTCTCTCTGCAGCAGCGCGAAAGCCCGCAATGGCCCATTAGACGACTTCGCTGGACACTGCAGCGCCAATTTCGGCCGTATACGCGCACCCCCGCACCCGAGGCCATTATGCTCGACTCGAGAGGCTAGCCCTCTACCACCACCACCACCACCACCACCACCACCTCTACCACCAGCAGCAGCCGATGCACGCGTAACGGCTTTATGTCGTCTTTTTCTCCCGGTGTGCGTTGTAGCTACATTGTGCGCGCATGTGTCTCACTCTCGAGCGAGCGAGATAGCTCAGATCAACGCCCACGCATTTCCCTGGCTTTACGATTTCACGGCTATTGTCCGGCGTTTTCTCTCGCTATATATACCTACACACGTCTTTATTATCGCGACGAGCACAGCTATATAATATATTATATTGTGGAAGAAGAAAGAGTGCGCGCGGCACGCGATGCCCGCAATTAATGCGGGCATATCCGGTCGATGGATTTTATGGGCACTTGGGGCTTTTCGGGCTATTAGCGTTTTCATACCTTTATGCGCGACTCTTTTTCGGGCTTACTTTATTATACCACTGGTAACGATTTTCTTTGTCGAGTACTGCCTGCCTGCTCTGGAAATCGGAGATTTTGGAAGCGGTTGGCAATTGTACACCTCGATGCGCTTTATATGTACACGAGCCGTATCGATTATACTCGGTGAAAACATTCATAAAATACGGCAAATTGCGCATTAAAAAGAAGCCCCGGCGCACACACGCACTGGCTGGATGTTATTAAATAATCAAGCATTTTAATGGCCTCTCGCTTAATAAAGCGTAAACTCAGCTCGCGAGTTGTTCTTCGAGCTCTTCTTATACATTGAAAAAAGCGATGAGGCGTAGGCCTCCAAAAGTTCTCCCGGGCCCCTCGAGGCCTATTATATAGCCAGGTCAGAGGGTTAACAGCCTCTATGGAAATGTATAAGAGACTATGCGCGAAGAAAGAGGCGCTCGTATAACGCCGAGGCGAATCTAGCCCGCGGAAACAGTTTAATTGCACAATCTGCAGAAGCCTCATAAAACACGCTTCCCGCGCGTCTTTCATATATATATATATATATATATATATACATATACTCTCTCGTGCGATTGCGAGCAAGTGTGCAGAGCACGCGGGATATGGCACTAAAAGCGCTTAGAACACATAGGGCTCTATATATATACCTCTCTGATTCGCACCGGCGAAGGCTTCCCTCGTGTAAATAATCAGCGGAAAGGTTGCGTGATGTGTTTAATTAATTTATTGTTACTTCTTCTCTAGCGACATATAGAAATGCAACAAGACGTCGTGTCATTTCGAAGCCAGCCGAATATAAAGAGAGAAGAAAAAAAAGCTGCGTGTCGCTAAGACCGTCAATATTCAATTGGTAATCTTATCTGCCAGCTACACCTCGTAAATATCGGCGCGCGGCACTAATGGCCAATTCCTAACTTACTTAAACCCTCAAGCTCTATTACCACTCTTTCTCTCTCTCTTCTTTTCTCCCGTTCGGAAGAGACGGAAGAAAGACGGAGAAGGAGGTGTTGGTGAATTAGCGCCGCGCGAAGGACGTTTAAATCGTACCTCTCGCTGTGTGTGAGCGGATTAGCCGCAAGAGCGCGGAGGGTGCGAGAGATCAGAGCCAGGCTGATTAGGCATATTTTTCCATTGTCATAATTCTGCGATGACAATGCGCTATACAGCACGGCCGTGTATATGATCGGGATGTTTTTTATAGAGCGACAGATGGCTGCTGCTCTACTTGCGCAAGTGTGCTCCGGGTGCTGCGTCTTTATTGTTCGGGTGTGAAAGCGAAAAGCGTTTTGATTTAGTTATATGAAATAGGAGTCATCGAAATTTATGGAAATTCAGCTTTGATGCAATAATTCAAGCAAGTTTCTCGGATACCCGAAACACAATGAGTCCGCAACGGTCGAAAAAAAATACACCTCATTCTCCGAAGAAATTTTCGTAAAAAGAATGCTGCTCAGAGCGTAAATGTTTTTCCCCTTTATAACGTAAAAACTCGCAGCGCTGTTTCGACGACGCGTCGATCGCCAAGAGTGCGCTTTCCCTTGCCGCAGTAGATCGTTAGAAAAGAATTAGCGGCGGCGGCCGCTAATCTCGCGCGAATAGCCATCTGGTAAGGAGTCCAGAATCCGTATGGGGTTTGACAGATGGTTTCGATTCCGGGTATGTGTTGCAGTAGCTATAGGCGACAAGGGAAGGGATCACTTATCAATTTTTACGAGTTTTTTTCCCCCGCACAATTAACACATTCTTACGTAATCAATTCCTCGACGGCTTCCAAGCCGTATGATAGTCGCGGAAAAATAAGCGCCGAGCGGAATGATTTTTTTGTCCTTGTGTGACTAACTTATATCGTTTGTTGCATTTTATTTTTAAATCGATCCTAACCGCATGATCGAACTGCTGTCGTTCAAATGATGAAAACTGATCAATCACCAGCGCAGAAGACTTTATCTGCACGATTACAAAAGAATCATTAATGCGCAATGCGGGCGGCGGCGAATCCATAGAAGAAAATATCGATCTCGCGCATCCTCTACTCTTACATATATATGTACTCATTAAAACAATACATCCTGAGCGCGCTAAGGTCTCGTTGCTGTTTTGAATAAAATATACACGTCCATACAGACGTCGAACGCTGCGAATCAGAAAAACGAATGTACAGGTAGAGCTACGGCTAGATATATAAAGCAGTGTGGAGCCGCAACAACGCTATTCTATATGTATGAGCCTAGACGGAAGACACGTGCATGATCCCACCGTCAGGGCGCATGCAGACCGGGTTCTCTATGACCTTTCTCTTTGCTCCTCTCGTTCTCTCCTACGCCGTTATATATAATGTTGCTCTTACCCCTTCCTTCCCGCTGCGTCTCTTACATTGCTAGCCGCCATAATACTGATTATTATACGATTATTGAGCCCGTGCGCCGCCCCCGCTGCAGCGATGAATAATAAAAATTATTGCGCTGGAATCACGTGAGCCTACAAGAATACTGTATAATTTCGTGCGGCAGGCTTCTTATTCTTCTCACCGCGGCGGAGATGCCGCGCCGAGCTTGTAAAATATACAGGCGGCGCGGGCGCTGAGCTCCGGGCGCGCAGCTCGTGCAGATTTAAAAAGTTTATCACGATCGTTTTTTCTGATATGCTCCTCATTCTGATGGTCGTTATATAAATTAAGCCAATGAAACGATGATGATCTAAAAAACAGCCGATACTCTGAGATCAGTCGCTTATGCTCCATCTGAAAGTCCGAACTGCAAAGGCGTGCGATATCTATGACCACGTGTATCAGATTCCAAAAACTGTTGGCTCTCATCGATCCTCGGCCCGCTTATCGATAGCGCATTATAAAAGGGCCTTTTAAAAATCGCGACCGCCTCGCCGAGGATAAGAGAGGACGCACACACAAGACACGAGGTACGCCCTGCACAAAGCCTATACCCTCTTATTCTTCTTCGAGCTACATCTCGCTGCGTATCCGTTATCTTCTCAACAAGGCGTCCGTCTTGGATCGACGCCGCTCATCCCCGTGTACGTTTATTCGCCTCCTTCAAAAAGTCATGGCCGTGAGCGCATAGGAGGCGGGTTCCCAGGCGAATTCGCGGGCGATCCTCGCTCCTCAGTCGCAGACATACTTCGCGCGAGCGAGCCTGATCGAATAACGATAAATATCCGGCTCGCGAGGCGGTCTGCTATGGCTACGCTATAACATTAAAAGCCTCTTACAGGTCGGGCTTGTTATTCGGGGCCGTGTGTATTATATCGACGCGGCCACGAGGAGCAGGAGGAGGAGGAGGAGAAGGAGGAGGAGGAGGAGGCCGATCATGATTCTCACCTCAGACAGAGAGCGGTGTCCGCGAGCGCGAGAGGGAGATAAGGGGTCCGCGTATGACATGCCTCGGGCCTCGACCGCCGCCGCCTCGATAAATCGAATCGACAGCCCCGCATGCATCGAGGAGCGGAGAAGGCTTGCTTGCTGCGCGCTTGAGACGGCCAGCATCGATCGGCCTTATTTATTCATTTGCAAATAAATAAATGCTCGCGCGCGAGCCACGTTGTTGCTGATGCTGCGTGTAGTTGACCGGTGCAGTGCATGCGCTGTGTTGGCCGCATAGCGATAAGATAGAGGGACCTGTAAATCCATAGGGTCACTCACCGGGTCAGCTCGCTCACGAGGTACATCGCGCTTTTCTTAGCAGCCTCTGGCGCTCTTCTTCTCGCTTCGTGTTTTTTCTTCCTCCTCGAGTCTTTTTGCGCCTTTGCAGGACGACCAATTGTTATTGTGCATGCGAGGCACGATATACGATAGCTCCGTTTAATTTAATTTTCCGAAAACTGCAATATTCCTCAATTGTAACGTCGCCTTTATAAATTACGGCAGAGCCGTACGTTATCGTAATCTTCTCTAGGATTGCCGCCAATACAATGAAGAGCACTCAAGCGAAATCGTCGTATGACGCGCGATGGTCATTTAGCGCGTCGCGCTTTGATCATATCGAAAATAGAACCCGTCGAGACGACGAATTACGTCTAGCTCCTCTCGAGTGCAGCTAACCTACTTTGGAATTCGCCGTTGGGTGCATAGTTATATACATGTATCGCTAATGCACGGAGATACCGCGTGCGAAATTTCAGCGATTTCGGTTTGTGAGCATCGATAGATTCTACGAATTACCAACAAGAAACATAATAGTTTGTATTTCATTTAAATCAATCGATTTATACGGACTAATTTCAACGATTGTGCCTAAGCAATGACGACAGCTCGGATGTTCACTATTCGAATTCACAATAGTTATATATATGAAGATTCATTTCCGTCAAACTAATAGCGATCGGATCGATCAAAAGGAAAAAAGAGCGATGCTCGAAAAACTCTTTCCGCGGTATACACCAGAATTACGTAAGCCCTCCCGAAACTGTCAAAGCCGTGCGTATATACGCGACCGGCAGTAATCATTATCTCATCCCACAATATGATCCTGTACGCGCATGAACTGCAACAAAACCATGAGAGAAAAAGCCTCGTACCCTGCAATCTGCACGTACTCCCACACCCCTGCTGTACACTCTCTCACAAGTCCATCATCGGAGTATAGTCTTGTGTAAACTATACAACTACGTCCATCGGCGCAGTTCACTTTGTTCGGCGTCTGCACTGCTACAGAGCTCTCGGTCTCGCGAATAGTGGGGATCCCAACTCATTACAAGCCGCGCGCGGCTCTGCAGCCATCCTTTCCCTCTGTACTCGCTCTCTCTCCCTCTCTCTCTCTCTCTCTCTCTCTCTCTCTCTCCCACGCCCGTGTAAATATCCGGGTACTTATGCGTGCGTCGGTGTGCGCTGCATCGTGCATGGAGGCGAAGGTGTGCATGGAAGGGCGGTCCGCGGCCCGTCAGCAGCCGAGCCAATCGCGGCCCACCACGTGTGCAATTTCCTTCCTTCGATTGCACCGCCGGCTGCTGCCCTCTCTCTCTCTCTCTCTCTCTCTCTCTCTCTCTCTCTTTCTCTCTCTCTATCTCTCTCTCTCTATCTCTCTCTCTCTTTGCACGGGTAATGCTATATGCGCCTCGCACGAGAAAGCTTGCTTGCTTCCTTGCTTGCTTTCGGTCGGATAGCCTCGCGTGTATAAGCGTATATATGTTATGTACAGCGCGCTCTCTCGTGGCTAGCAGCTGATGCATATGTAGTCGGCGATTTCGCTTCGCCTCCTCATGGTTCATTTCTATAAGCCTGTGGTTTTACGTGCGAGTGAGCTGCGCATCAGTGAAATCATAGTGTTCGCGGGCTTATGGTTATCGTATAGCCTTATTGAAATTTCGCTGATCGACCGTGAAATAAAAACAGTATTTCAGCTCGCAAGCTTTTTCCGCTAGCAACAAACGATGCACAAACAGCCGCGAGCATATTTAATTCAGTCGCTGGATAGAATGTGGAGCAACCTGATAATATGTAGTAGTAGATAGAATACCAAGTTCCCGATTGTCGAGTGGAATATTTAAAAGTAAAGTAATCGCCTTGACGTCGTGCGGTGTAATAGTTGTAGAAGGCGAAAAATCTGACTCCAGCGCAACTAGCGCATAATCAGATCTTGAAATTTAAATTAGTCGACGGCGAATATCTGACTAATCCCTGCGCATCGAGTGAGCGAATTCAGATCAAGGAAACGCGAATACACCAAGCTTGTACCTATATCTGGCCAATGCACGCATTTTTGACTCTATAAATGTGACTCTAAAAATTTACACCGACTTTGTAGGTCGATTCAATAGGTCAATATCCGAGCGCGCACCAGCGGCTCATTCTCCGTTACACAAAAAGCCCACCTGTTCGTCTTCCAATAAAAGTGTCCGGTGCACGGTGGCTGCTGCAGCGGTGCAACACGCGCACGCGCTAAGTACTTGTTCGCGCCGTCGTATATATGCGCAGCAGAGAGCAACACCGAACGAGGTGAAAGTCGGTTGAGCTCAGCCAACGATTCATCATTCGGAAAATCGCGCTAATGCATACATAATTGTAATACACAAGAGCGTCCATATCCCGATCTCGGCGCGTGCTCAGTTCGTATAGCTCCCGGAAAAGAAAAAGCGAACTGGTCGGTATAAATTATGACTTCCGACCCCCATTTTTACGTAGACGAGTGTGTCACGCGCCTTGCGGAAAATGCATCGGAAAAAAGTAGCAGCGGCTCGATTGGAGGTCAGCAGTGCTATGGGATCGACTGCTGCTGCTGCTGCTGGCTACCTGCTGACGCGTTATGATTTACGCGATTTGCGGCTACAGCTCGTAAATCATGCTCCCGTAACGAGGGTCGCCTTCGTGCGCCGGCAGCCGTCGACTTTTCCTTTTATTCGATCCGGGCTCTGCAGTGCACTGCCGAGAGCCAAGGACGAAGACGCGCGCGACACTGTTCCTCGCTCTCTCTCTCTCTCTCTCTCTCTCTCTCTTTCTCTCTCTGGACGTTTAAGTTGACGATGAAGAGGAAAAAAAACGCGCTGGCTCGCACACGTCGAATTGCGCAAAAGTTGTGGAAAAAATGGAAGGGACGACACGACGCTTTTCCTCGGACAGCCTCAAGGTTCCGCTCGCATTCTTCTCGCGCAGTCGAAACAGAGAGAAAGAGAAACTTGGCTTCGCGATGGATTGTAAATCATCGCGCGCAGTTTTTTTCTGCCTCGCTTGCTTGACTTTTTTTTTCTCGTACGGAGCGCATTGCGCGTACCTACTGCGGTCGTTTATAGAGACGAGAAAAGATGACGAACCCCGGGATACCGCTTTTATGTTCACTCGTCTACGCGTGCAAAGAGGTGTTTGCGATTACGGCCTAGTGGGACTCGTACTGGATGATCGGCACGTTTTTTCCGAGATTTCCCTTCAACGTAATTTTTTAAGAAAGGTTCTTTCACCGGGTTTCGAACGCTCATTGAAATTTACATTCGACAAATAGAAAAAATGTATACGTATAAAAGCGAAAATTATATATTATAAACTTGTTTTTTTGGTACTTCGCACGCACAATGAATGCAATGTATCCGCAGATCTCGTGTTATCTACTCAATTTGCTCAAATATATTGAATCGAAAATTTATTCTTCCTCGACGTCTCCCGCCTCGGATCGCGCGAGCAGTGCCGCAAAATAACGCACTTGGAACATTCGCTCGAAATTTGTAGATGCGCGTATGCGCCTCGCCTTATTCATCCCCTCCTCGCCACGTGTATTTCAAATGCAAATGCCTCGACCGAAAAAAGACGCAAGTATATGTATACGTATATAGAAAGAAAGAGAGAGAGAGAGAGAGAGAGAGAGAGAGAGAGAGAGAGAGAGAGAGAGAGAGAGAGAGAGAGAGAGAGAGAGAGAGAGAGAGAGAGAGAGAGAGAAAGAGAGAGAGAGAGAAGCTCGCAAATGTCAAAAGCTTAGATTAGGCGCGTGCGCGACCGGCATCATGAATTTTAAAAAGCGCGGCCTCGCAGTCGTTATACACACTTGCGGTCATCGAGAAAAAAATACGAGTTTCCGGCCTGGCCCTGTTTATGCGCGTTGAATGAACGACCGTTGGTGTGGGTGCGCGAATTCCAGATACATAGGCAATTGTCATCAAGAGCTGAATCTGTAGTGTATAGAGACGAGAGAAGGAAACAGGTGGCCGTACGGAAGCCGTAGGAAGTGCGACTGTTCGCACTCGATAATCGATAATCGAATTAGCTGTCTTATCCCCGACACCTGTCTAGTTAATCTCGTGTGTGCTAGCCTAGACTCACGCGTGCTTTCGCTCCTGCGCTCTCTGTGTCGCTCTCGACTAGTGTAGTCAGTCGATCTAGGCCAGAACTCGATCTATGCTCATTTCGCTCTGCTCTGTCTTTTTGCAATTTCACTTGGATCTCGCGTGTGCGAGTATAGCTGCTTTTCCCGCACTCTGGGCAGGATAGTGGCTATGTATCGCGGATGTGTGTTTGCGTTTTATACGCTTCGGCGATTCCCGCTTTTTTGGTCCGTCCGAAGCGTTTTGTTTTCTGTTTTCTTTTTTCTTTTTTTCTTGTTCCGCGCCGCGATCACCACGCGCGTTCATCGATAGCGCCGAGAGCGCTAGAGCACGCGAGGTGTAATGGTGCTGTAGTTTTTTATTCGATTTGAAGATAAATTTGTATTTTAATTATATAAGAAAAGAACTGAGCATCGTTCGTGGAAACGTTGATCTTTTTACGATTCACTGACCTCGTGCTCCGCGAATGATCCACTTGTATAAGCTTTTCCCTGTTCATTTGAGTAACGACCGAGGCTACAGAGTCGATGATAAATGTTGAGTAAATAGAAAATTTCTCACGACACTCGGTCGATGCGCGCACACCTCCTATATACTATATACTCCCGCACGAGGGGAAAAGAGGGATTTTCACACATCGTACCGGCGGTATAGGTCGAAAAACACACATCGCGTATACAATTCTCAGGCTTCGCATATTAATCAGACAGCGCGAGTTTCCGCGCGACACGAAGACGCCGCTCTCGAGCCGTAAATTTTCCGTGGCCAGTTCGAAATCCCAGAAAAGCGAGCGAGATATACATCATTTCGCGGCACAGCTGAATGTCAAAGTCAAGTCTCGCGGCATCCTAAAAATCTGCTCCTCTCGCGCGCCACCCGCGTAATTTATATACGCGATTTTATTTCGAGTGGGCCGCTTTTATTCTCGAACGCGCTCTCGCTCGCGCGCGTCGTTTTATTTCGGGCTTTTATAAGCGAGCGCGCGAGAGCTGCTGTATACAAAGCACACTTCCGAGAGATATCTTGACAGATGTTTGCGTTCCTTCCCGAAATAAAGAATCCCCAATGCCACTCGTATTATAACTTGGCCGCGTCGCCTGAATAAGGATAGAAAAATCATAGACCAACCGCTAATTCGGTCGTTGATCCTTCTATATACTGATGGGATCATGCGTGGGCGCAATATATGGGCGCAAAATTTGTAAATATATAAGAGCATTATTCACTGTGTGTGCGAGCAACTGCGAGACGGATCCAGGGAGCAGCACCGAGCAACTCGTCTCCCCGCAATGTAATCATCATCTCTCTGCGCATGAGTGTACGTGTACACAACCCGTACCTTCTCCTCTTCGTACGTATAATACACACAGGGTGTCGAGGACGGGGAACCAGCTCTCTCGCTCTCTCTCTCTCTCTCTCTCTGGTATAATAATTAATAATCCCCGATCGGTGAGTGGCTCCGCGGAGGCCCCGCCCTCGATTCCCAGCAGCCCCCCACCCCCGCTCTGATTTATGAACCGCAACGCCCTCCCTGTCATAACTGCCGCGGCGAGATATTACTCCCACTCGCGGGGCGCCGCGGGGTGGGGAGAGACGGAGTGTACAGCCGCGAAGCGTAGGAGTAGGAGCTAGCTCCGCTCGCTGCGCGCTCTGCTCCCAGGCCAGTGGTGGGGGCGTGCGAGGGGCACGAGTGGAGGGGCGGGAGGGGGAGCCGCGACGGCGGTGGGAGCGCGGCCGGTTCCCCGTCGGCCGAGAGCCCCAGCGCGATCAGTCGCTTTTCGTCTTCGGGCCGCGAACAGCCAGCGAGTCACGGGGAGAGTCGCGCGCTCCCGACTCCAGCAACGAGTTGTTTTGCCCTTTCGATTCGATATTCCGCTGCACAAGAGTGACCATGAGATAGTTGTGAGCGCGAGGGCTCTCCTTTCTCGCGAGCTACGTTGCCGCAGCACCAACGAGAAGAGAGCGAGGAAGAGAGTGAGAGAGAAAGAGAGAGAGAGAGTGAGTGAGAGCGCGAGCGAGCGCTCCTCGTTATTCTGGATATCGCGAAGCAGGACGAGGCTGCCAGGATGCAGCTGATGCGCTGGAGTATCACGAGGAGGCTAGAGAGCCGCGGTGAGAAGCAGCGACGAGAGGCCAGGATGTGCCAGCCGGACACAGCCGAGGCCAGGCTCTCCTATTCGCGCTGCTCCGGTATGACACACTGCACAGATCTGCGCGCGTTTGCGCTCCCACCCATGCGAGCACGCGCGACAAGTAGTCGCGGCGGCTGCTTTTTTCTTCTGCTAAGCGTCGGAGTTTCAGTGCGCGAAGATTTACCCGCGGTTACAGCGAGTGTCGTGACTGTGGGCTCGAAAAGTCAGCGTGTTTTGAAGCTCGTTCGTGCAGGGCTCGGATATACGAGTGTCAACGCGCGGTCCGTCGGTCGGCTGTCGTCGCTGCCCGTTGGAAATTATGGAGGAATTTCGTTAAAACTTCTTTCGAATATAAATGTAGAATTTAAAAATGAGAGAGTGAGACTCCGTCGAGTGGGGCACAGTGTGTCATCTATCCGGTGGGGCTATGCATTTGCATAATTTTCTCATTTAATTAAAATATATCCATGCTTTCAAGAGCCTGCAATCGCGCCTATCCTATGTTTATTTAGAAAAATGGAATTTTTCTCGCGCGCGGCTAATCGCGTAAATTTCATCGCAGTGTATAATAATAATAATAATAAAACTTGCCGAATCGTCGAGACGATACCGACGCGATGCAATATGCGCGAGGAGATTTCAACCGCGCGATAACTCGCGCAGCGGTTCGCTCGCACTTGAAATAATTGTCGGCTAAACTTTTTTCTCGCGAATGCAGCACCCGCAATAAAAATTCTGTCTCGCTTAATGAAGCCATTTCAGACGCCCGATGCGAGCTCTCTTCCCAGACGGCCTACATTATTAGCATCTGACAATTAACACCTTTTAATTGCCGTTTTTTCCAATTGTTTTTGCGCGAGCAGTCGCCCGATAAGGAGAGAGGGCGCGGAAAGCACGCGGAAAGCAATTTTGCATAATGATATTGTGCGTGATCCATATTGTGCGATAACTATATGAGTGTTTAACGAGCGCCGCGTACATACTATATTATATGTGTATAGAGATAATCAGGCAAGCCGAGTCTATATATGTATATATGTACATAATGCACCTTACGCCTATACTCCTCGGCGTCGTGCTGTTATTACGTATATGTAAATACGCCGAGTTTTTAACTCGCCGAGCGTCCGCGACTCGTTATCTCCATTATTATTTTAGCCGAGGCAAAAAAGCATAAAGCCGAGTAGCTCGCGCTTTTTGCCGAGCGGCGGCAGCGATTTACATTTCAAATCGCGCTTCCGAGCTGAAAATAAAGCTCATAATATTTATTGCGCTAGATTAAGCGCTCGCTATATACTCGTTTGATTTACGCTGGCGGCGGGAAAGCCAGAAAATTCCTTGATTCTTCGACAGCGCGTAATGAATTTTCCCGCTCGTGCAGCGACGCGGCGGTATATATAAAGAGCGCGAAGAAGCCGAGGAAGCAGAGGAGGAGGAGGAGGAAGAGAAAAAAGGATATAAATGCGAGCATGTGTGCTTGTTTGTTTGTGTGGTATACGCAGCGCTATGCTTGCGATGGCTCAAACCGACAGTGTACTTTTCGACAATTCTCACATTTTACTCGTTGTTCGAGAGCGACGATCGCGCCTCTTTGCGAATATTATCGATTCATATGAAACGTCGATTCGAAATGGCAGCGTATATTATACGGTGATTCATTCTTATCGAAAAATCTCGATTTTCTGTGCAAAACGTACTCCGCACACGTAATCACAATTTTCCAATAAATTCTCTTTCCTACATAGTATACAGCGACCAACTCTCGCGAGCGTTACATCGATCGCGCCCGCGTGTATCTCGCTTACGCAGAAACGTGTCACTCTCTCGTAATAACGCCGAGGTATACCAATTAAAATACATTGGCTGCGTTCTCTATGTACATGGAAAGAGATACGATTTATGCGTCTTTGCCACTTTCCGCAGCGACGCACGGCTGCATAAATTTCTGAAAGCCCTTCCATAATTCTCATGCGCGAGCGTTCATAACGCCATCCTCTTTCTCTATGCGCATCCATATATAAATATAAATATATATGTATATATACACTCTATGTAACGCTGTCGGCTTTCAGCGAGGCTCGTTTTAAATTTCAACGCCGAGTAATGACATTAATTTTGCGCCTCGACCTTGGAAAGCGCTCGACTGCTTTAATGCTTTAGTTTTACGGTCTTTATGAACGCGTAAAGATTGCTATCTTGTTGCGGAGTATTAAAATTTCTTCGCTTCTTAGTTCGATTTCGCTATGTGCGTATAAGTTTCCCGTCGATCGCAGCTGTCGCGCTCTTAATGGAGACTTTAATAGCAAGCGGGATTCACTAACTTTTGGACTCGAAACGACTGCCGCTCGATCGTCGACTTTGATTCGTGTTTTTTCCCCAAACAGCAAGCGACTCGGTGTTAGCTTTTAATATGCGTGTACTTTTTATCGAGGGACCATTAAAATAAATTGCCGCTGCATGTATAAATTGCCCGATGTCCCGATGTTAATAATGCCACTTGACACGATAATGCGAGGACAATTTATGATTTAATTTCCTCAAAACAATATAAATTATTACGCTAATCATTAGGCGCCGCGTCATCGTCATTATGAAAAGGACAGGCGGATATTATAGTTACGAAACAGCTCGGCTGCGCGGCCATTATTCAATCTCTATTAAAACAAAGCCGAATATAATCGGCGTAGCGCAGTTCTCTCGTATACTCAACATCCTAAATTCTAAGCCCGAACTTTGCTTTCGAATGTTACAGGGGAAGACAATGACTCAGCAGCATCGGACGGCGAGGAGAGCGCTGGAGGCGGCCCAGTCGGAGACGAGGCGGTCGACCTCAGCTCGGCGCGCTCCCAGCACGGCGAGGACGAGCTGGAAGAGCGCGGCGAGCCCGAAGAGCCCGCCGCGCAGATGCCGATCGAGCTTCCCGACGACGAGGACGTCGACGAGCAGGATGAGCCCGAGGACCTGGACGAGGTCCAGCCTCAGGGCCAGCGCATCAAGAAGCTTCGCCAGGAGCTCGGTCCCGGCCACGAGGACGACGAGGAGGGCTCGCGCAAGCGCATGCGTCTCTGCCAGGACGCCGAGAACAACAACAGCTTCGTCGAGGGCGGCCCGGCGACTGGCGTCTTTCCGCCGGCGGGCACTAGTCACGTCACCCTCGAGGCCCTCCAGAACACCAAAGTCGCAGTGGCCCAGTTCGCGGCGACGGCTCTGGCCGGCGGTGCCGACAGCGAAGCGGCCCTCCAGGAGCTCGCCGTGCTTCAGAATACGCTCTACACCCTGCAGCACCAGCAGGTCTTCCAGCTTCAGCTGATCAGCCAGCTGCAGCAACAGCTCTCGATAACGGCCCAGCAGGCACCGACCCTCGCCGCTGGCCAGGAGGCGGCGAGCAGCAGCACACCCGGACCCGACAGCAAGGAGGCTTCTCCCTCGCCGGCGGCCAGCGCGACCAGCACCAGCACCGGGGTGGCAGCCGCCACGGCCCTCATCCACCCGAAGCCCCTGTCGTCGCTCACGTCGCCGGCACACTCGCGGCCCCCGAGCCACCACCAGCAACAGCAGCAACAGCCCTCGCCCTCCTCGACGCCCGTGGTTCCCCCGGGTCAGGAGCGGCCAGCGCCCTCGGGCAGCGCCTCGCCCCTGGGCTGCGCGGCTCCCTCGCTGCAGGCCATCAGGAGCTCGAGTAGTCCGCTGAACGGTGGTGCTGGTGCTGGTGCTGGTGCTGGTGGAAGCGTACCCGGGCCCACGCCCTCGCATCAGGTGCCCGCGCTCTGCTCCATCAGCTCGTCGCTCGCCTCGTCCATCATCACGAACAACGACCCGCTACCGCTGCACGAGCCCAACACTCTGGAGATGCTACAGAAGCGGGCCCAAGAGGTCTTGGACAACGCGAGCCAAGGCCTGCTGGCCAATAACCTCGCTGACGAGCTGGCCTTCCGCGGGGGCGCCGGGGGCAAGGGCTCGCGACTCTCGCCGTACGACGGCAAGTCCGGTGGCGGCCGCAGCGAGCCCTTCTTCAAGCACCGCTGCCGCTACTGCGGCAAGGTTTTCGGCAGCGACTCGGCGCTTCAGATCCACATTAGATCGCACACAGGTGAGCGTCCCTTCAAGTGCAACGTCTGCGGCAGTCGCTTCACCACCAAGGGCAACCTCAAGGTCCACTTCCAGAGGCACCGCGACAAATTTCCCCACGTTAAGATGAATCCCAATCCCGTGCCCGAGCACCTCGACAAGTACCACCCGCCCCTCCTCCAGCAGTTGGCCGCCTGCGGCCAGCGTCCCCTCGGCTCATCGCCCCCGCCTCCGCCACCCATGCCCCCGCACAGCTCCTCGTCCGTCTCCTCCGGGGCCCTACCCAGTCCCGGCGCTCCTCAGCAGCAGCAACAGCAGCAGCAGCAGCAGCAGCACCCCCCGCCGGCGCCACCGCCCTTTCACGCCGCGGCCTTCCTGTCCCCGCAGCCACCTCTGCCCCTCGGCCTGGGGCTGCCCGGCATGCCCGGAGCGCTCTACCGGTCGCCGCTGCTCAACTCCGCGGCGGCAGCAGCAGCAGCAGCAGCCGCCGCCGCCGCAGCGGCAGCCGCGGCCGCGGCCTCGCATCGCGACCTCACCTCCGTCGACCAGGACGGCCCAGCTGACCTGAGCAAACCGCTCGGAGCCACGCCCGGCACTCCGACCGCGCACTCGCCGGCCCATTCGCCCAACTCGCATCATTCCTACAACGAGCATTGCCAGAAGCAGCAGCAGCAATTGATGCTGCAGCAGGAGCAGCGCGACGAGCTCGTCAAGCAGGAGCAGCGCGAGCAGTCCTCGCCCGCCAGGGAGCTCGCTCATCATCCGCAGCTGCAGCGACAGGGCTCGGAGCCCGCGGAGGGCATCACGCCGAAGAACGAGCCCGAGGACGCCGACGAGATGAACGACGAGGAGGCCGAGGAGTACGAGCGCGGCTACCACTTGAACGCCTCGCCGGGAGGCGGCGGCCACTTGCAGCCGAGCCAGTTGATGCAGCAGCATATGTACGAGGACTGCAGCATGGACAGCAAGCGCAGCGGCAGCCGAATCGACGGAGAGGCCGGCGACATGGAGCCCGACGACGACATGGACGAGCAGCCGGAGAACCTGTCGCATCGCGCCAACCCGGCCTCCATGCTCCAGCAGTCGATGCAGGTCTACCCGGGCGCCTCCCCGGCCAGCAGCAGTAGCGCGAGCAGCGGCAGCCTGCAGACCTCCTTCGCGAACATTCTCTTCCCGGGTTTGCCGCCTCATCCGCCACTCGCGCCTCACCATCCCGCCAACACTGCCGCCGCCACCGCCGCCGCCGCCGCCTCCTCGCAGTCCGGTAACCAGAATCCATCCTCCGCAGGCACCCAGCAGGCTGCCGAGATGATAGACCCGGCCCGCGACCCGGCCATCTACTCGAGCCTCCTGCCCAGGCCCGGCAGCAACGACAACTCCTGGGAGAGCCTCATCGAGATCACCAAGACCTCCGAGACCTCCAAGCTCCAGCAGCTCGTCGACAACATCGAGCACAAGCTCACCGACCCGAACCAGTGCATCATCTGCCAGCGGGTCCTCTCCTGCAAGAGCGCCCTCCAGATGCACTACAGGACGCACACCGGCGAGCGACCCTTCAAGTGCAAGATCTGCGGCCGCGCCTTCACCACGAAGGGTAACCTCAAGACCCACATGGGCGTGCACAGGGCGAAGCCACCCCTCCGATTGCTGCACCAGTGCACCGTCTGTCACAAAAAGTTCGCCAACAGCTTCGTCCTCCAGCAGCACGTGAACCTGCACACCAACGATCCAACGGAGCTCACGCCCGAGCAGATACGCGCGGCCGAGGTGCACGACTTTGCCCCCGGCTACCCGCACCATCCGCTCGCGGCGTTCCTGCCCCAGGGCTTTCCGCCTCTGCACCCGGCGGGCTTCCCTCTGGGCTTCCCTCCCACGGCCAGGCAACACGCCCTCGAGAGACAGGCCGCCATGGACAACGACGTCGACTCCAAAGACTCGCTGCAGCTCCAGCAGCAGCTCCAGCAGCAGCAGCAGCAGCAGCAGCACCATCTCCACCACCACCACCATCACCATCGTCAGCTCCAGCTCCAGCAACTCCACCATCAGCGCTACATGGAGGAGCACGGCGGAGGCGCCGGCGCCGACGACATGGACGACGCGGAGGACGAGGAGGACGAAGATCACCGGGAGGACGACGAGAGGTGCGACGATGCTCGCGAGAGGCGGAGCAGCCTCGACGGCGACGAGGACAAGGACCAGCAGGATGTCGAATCCGAGCACGAGCACAAGGACGTTGTCGCGTCGTCCAGCTCGCCGCACGTGCCCTCCTTCTCCACATCCCTGGCGGCGCTCGAGAGCCAGGTACGCACCATCACGACCATGGCCTCGGGCATGAGCCAGCCTGCGCCCGCCAAGTCGCCCACCTCGTCGCTGCACCGCTACAACGGCAGCGAGAAGAGTAGCAGCCCGCCCAGCAGCCACGCGGCCTCGGCGCCCCTCGACCTGACGCCCCGGGCCTCCTCGACGCCGGCCTCGGTCAGCTCGGCCCCGATCTCGCCGCCCGGCAGCGGCCCCCACAACAGCGCCAATCCACAGACGCTCCATCCGCCCCATCCGTTCGGCATGTTTGCCGGACTGCTGCAGGCCGTCTCGACCTCGCCCACGACCAGCCTGAACAGCGGCGTCGCCGGGCCTCCCGGCGCCAACGCAGTGAGTCCAGGACCCGGGATCGGACCACTCGCCTCGCTGACGACTTCCGCCGTCAGGGCCGCGACCTCGACCTACAATCCGCTCGGTCTGGCGGTTGGCGGCTCGGCAGGTAGGCGCTGATTCTCATCTCTTCCGATTCGATCCGATCCGATGATGACCATGACTATGACTATGACAATGACGATGATGATGATGATGATGATGATCACGATGTCTATCTCTCGGCGGTCTATATGTGAAAGAACGACGACGGGGGCGAGATGCGGTTCCCGCTACACCATCTCCTTCAGATCTCGAAAACTATATTTTAAAAACTGCTCTCTCATTCTATTACTCTATCGTGCATATATACATACTCGCTTCATTAGCTCATATTGCTATCATCATTATTATTATTATTATTATTATTATTATTATTATTATTATTATTATGATTATTATGATTATTATTACTATTATTATATCGATAAGTGGCATTCCGACTGTGCTACTAAACACTGAACTTAATTATACATAGATATACATACATGTGTATACGGAAATGCATTGTGGAAGCCTTTAAAGTCAATTCTTTATAATATATATATAGATAGATAGAAAATATATGAACGAGTTGCTTCGATCGTTTTATGACAAATTGTTTGTAACGGCACGTATATGAAAATGTTTTGTGTTGTATTGTAAAAAATGACAGAAGAGAAAAATTATTATCCTTATTATTATTATTATTAGAGCTATTAATATTATTAGCGAGAAAAATTATGAGTCAGTTATATAGTTTATCATTTTACGTATATAGAAAGAAAGAAATGAACAAAGTGACGCTATAGCATAGATTATCTGAGAAATTTTAGTTCTACCAACGTATTATTTTGAATGTGAAATAAATATGTTAATTATCCAAAATTTCGTACGTTGTTTATTGTTTTTTATTCTTTTTTGTGCGTGATCAATACTTTTTGAAGGCTTGGTTAACCTCATGTCTCTCTCTCTCTCTCTCTCTCTCTCTCTCTCTCTCTCTCTCTCTCTCTCTCTCTCTCTCTCTCTCTCTCTCTATCTATCTCTCTCTCTCTTTCTCTTGTGTTACTAAAACTAATAATACATGCTCCCGAATACCGAAGTCCTTTACTTGGTGTAGCCGGACCCCAACCTCTCCCTCACACTCTTTGTATATAAACTTTACTCCTTTCACTTCGGTCTTAATTATTCTCATATATGTGTATATATATACTTGTTCTCAAAGTTTATAGTCCATTGAAATCAAACTTATATACTATGCCAAATATGATATTATGATACAAGTAATTATCAGAATCGCAGTAAAGTTTTCGCATTTTTCGTACTCAGTATATCCGATTCAAATTGGACTGTTTCAATGAAATTTTCCTTCGATTCTGACTCTAGATATAATAAACACGTAATGGAAGACACTGAGAAAAAGATCTATTTAATTTTATACCGCTTAATTAGGCAATTCACTAATAGAAGAGTCTCTCGCGTTGTTTGTGCCATTCCTCGAAAGCCATGATTGCGCTGACGGCCCTATTTTTCAATGTTTGTTCAAAGAAAGCAGAATAAATCCTTTTCTCAGTCGGACAGCTTTAACGTAAGCACTCTGTATAAGCCTTCGTGCCTGCAAGTACGCCGCACAGCTCTTGATCGGCTCGCGGAAAAAACTGCAATACAATTAGCCAACGGCGAAGCTCTGGCTCGTTTCGGAACGTACCGCTAATCGCGTCCGTTATCGCTGTCGTTCCGCGATCATCTCGGCAAACTCACAATTACCATCGGCGTTCTTACGAGCTTCGACATTCTTGCTGTCCCGGCTGCTAGCTTCGGCGAACCGTAGTCCGCGAGGCTCTCTCTTTCAGGCGCGAGAAAGGGAGAGAACTGAATAAATCGTCTCGCGCAGCACATAAGCAGGCGTTTTCTCCGGGCATTATCTTAATGCAGCCTGTTTTACATTTTAAATACGTCCACTTGGCACGGCAGAGCGCGTGTTTATCCTCGTAAAACATCGGCCAGAGCTGCCGCGCCGTTTGATCTCCTCTCTCGCGCGCCCGCTCCTTTTCTATTCATATGACATTTTTCCGATCGCGGCTGCACACTCTATACCCGAGACTCGGGCGCGACTCTATTCAGCATCGGCGTGCCTATACGCACATGTAAAATCGATTCTTCTACAGCGAGGTGTATACCTATCGTCGAGGTATGCGTACCGGGGATATAAAATTATTTCACGAATGCATCTCCGCAGTGCGCGATACAATGGCTCTCTGGTGAAAAAAGTATATCCTGCTGGAATTTCCGTTTCATAAGGGGAGACTTCTTTTATTTCGCAGAACGCGTTAACGCGAGCGCGCAGCGAGCTTTATATATTCTCGATATATCTTCAATGTAAATCGATTCGCTTCATTAATAATTGAAAGGCCTCGCGCGCCGCCAGCGCAGCCGTCGTTGCAGTCTTGATAAAGTCCGCACGCGCTCGCGTATAGTATACAAGTAGAGGGACCGCGCGGGAGGAAGCGAAAAATGTTGTGTTTAATCTCGCGCGCCGAACAATTTTTATCGAGTAATAATCGCTGCTGCTGCTGCTGCTGCTGTTGCTGCTGCTGCGGCGGCGGTGAGATCGCATGCGCCGCCGCTTACAAATTTATGTATATATAAAGGCGGAAAGTTTCGGCTCGTAAATCGCGAGCGCGCGCGAGTCAAGATAATCGTGTATATATGCGCTCGCGGAGCGGCGGCAGGAGAAGGAGAGTTCAGGGAGAGCCTATCACTAAATCATCGCACGATCTGTTGCAGTGCGCGGCAACACCACATGCAACATCTGCTACAAAACGTTCGCGTGTAACTCGGCGCTGGAGATTCATTACCGGAGCCACACGAAGGAGCGACCTTTCAAGTGCACTATCTGCGACCGGGGCTTCTCCACGAAGGTAACTTTTATTATCCTTTCGGACTCTCTCACTCTTTTTAAGCCCTATATACACCTCTGCTTTTCTCTCTATATGTACGTACGCACGCATACGCTTATTGCTCCCCTAAACTGTATTTTCCGAGCTTGTGTGTGCGTGCGTGCGTGCCTGTGTCCGAGAGCCGATTCTAAATTTGGAACTGCTGCAGCCGTGGGAGAGAGATTTTAACGTCACTGAACCGTGCTCGAGTAATATAGGGCTCTTACTTATCGATCATCGGTTTGCGCGGCGTGCAGCCAGTCACTTGTACAGCAGCTGCTTCGGTATGTACTTTTAATAGCGCTCAGTAGCAGTAGCGTCTTCAGCTGTAGCTGCCGCTACTTTTGACCATGGATAAGTGCTGCTGTCCTTTTTCTGGCTTATTTAATTCTACGCGAGTCACGCTTTTACCCGCGAGAAACTACTGCGCTGAGCTACCGATCTGCCCGCATGATAAGTTCGCCCGCGCCGCGTCTCTCTCGTATAAAAATTATTTTGCTCGTTAGAAAAAAAAGAATGTAGCCGATGCCCGCTTGTGTAAGAGCTGAATAAGAGAAAAAAAAATAAAAAAAAAAGATGCAGCGAAAGAAAGGAAGCAGTGGATGTGACGATGATGAAACAATTTGCAGAGGAGCGACGGGACGATGAAGCCAGTCGAAAAGTGCAATTGCGCGGAGCGCGCGAGGCGCAGCGCCCGCGAGAAGGCGCGCAGGAGACGGAGGGCCGAGGAGCGCCGTTTGAGCGGCCGAGGGCGGACCGGCGGCGGCGGCGTAGCAGCAGCAGCTGCGGGCGGAGGGCCGACGCCGTCCTCCTACGCAGCCGCGCTCTACGGGCAGGACTCGATTATGCGCCTGCCACCGCCGCCGATGCCATCCGCCCTCGGACTGCTGGCTTCCGACCCCGTCTTCCTGGTAAGAATACAAATCTCTCATGCATCATCCAGGCAGCCATATCACCCTATATTCTCATCTCTATTATTATCTTTACTTTTCATTCTTAACTTACACTGCCAACGCTCTTTTTATCCCCATTAAAGTCTAATGCCATCTCTTCAATAACTTGCAGTTTAAGATAAGGAGAGACACTGCGCCTCGGAATGGATATTTTTTTGCACATAACGTGCATTATGAAATGTTATTCCGGATTTATACCTGCGCCTCGTCGCTTCTGCAATATTTTTTCTTTTCTCGCCGATGCACACAACTCGGATATTTTTTTCTCTTCGTTGCCACATTTATGTATATACATATAAATATACACGCGTATTAGCGGCCGCGCGAACAGGAAGCGGAGCTCAAAAACGTTGATTAAACTTGAATACGCAAAGTATCCAAGCTTATCTCGCCGCTTGTCGCGCAGCGGAGAACCAATTATACATATATACGAACAATCACGTCGGGATTTATGTCCGTCTCCGAAACGCGCATTTACAACCGATCGCCTTGAGAAGCACGTCGACCATATGTGTTGCGTCTCGAGTATGGAGAAAAAGAGAGAAAAAAGTCACTTTTTTAAAAGCTTATACATGATAATTATACTGTCATTATTATACATGCAATCCGGGCCACAAGCCGATGATCAAACGAAATACGACAATTTCCAAACGACACGCTTTCTCTTTATTTTAGGGCAACATGAAGCAGCACATGCTGACGCACAAGATCCGCGACATGCCGCATCACCTCTTCGGCGACGCGAAACCGCTCGGTAGTCAGCAACCACGATCGCAGCAACAGTCTCCGGTGCCTCCCCCTCTACCACCGCCACCACCGCAGCAGCAGCAGCTTCTACCGACTAGCCAAGCTAGCCTTCACGATCACCTGCAGCAGCAGCAGCAGCAGCAGCAGCAGCAGCATTTGCAGCAACAGCATCAGCAGCAGCAGCAACAACAACAGCAGCAGCAGCGCGAAAGATCGAGAAGCCCAGTGTCCGCGGACGAGTCGAACTTGGCACCGCCACCGCCGCCGCCACCGCCTCCGCCGCCTCCGATGCCACCCGTGTCGCAACCGCAGCAACAGCCTATAGCTCCTCCTTCGTCCTTGGAGGGCGGCATGGCCTCCATGAAAAAGACCGGTCTACCGGAGAACGAGCTGCCCGCACCCAAGAGGCCGCCCAGTGAGTACAGCCATTTTCAAATGTCATTCTTCATCTTGCAAGAATTGCTGTTTTCCCTATGCTTTTTATCAAGCTCGGTTCGCGGGAGTTGGAACGTATTTTCCTGTTAGAACCTTATGCATTTTCATGGGGGTCTCGATCGTAATCTATTATTTGTTAATCATTTGAATTTCAACTCGGCATAAATACATTTACTATGTGCGCTATCACAATAACGTCATGTTGCAATATTCAATCATTTGAAATTCCAAACTTTCCGTCAATGGCATTCAAATGCGAGCCGAGGAGAAATTTTGTCATTTGAAATTCATAGTTATACGCTTGGAACTGCGCGAAAGTGAATTTTCAATTTCACGGAAACGAGCAGTCGGAATGTCGTCGTGCAAATACATCACCTAATGAGAATGCACGTTTGAGAATATAGTTGTGAAAAAAAAAAATTTCGATTCGAGCTCCATTGTAAATATATATAAATGTGCATAAACCGAAAGAGAGAATGAAAGACGGAGAATATATGAGAGAAAAGGAAGGACTCTTGGCACTCTTATTATCTCTATAGACGCATCTCGCTTCCCTATGACCGTAATATCATTATCTTCTGTGTCGATCTGCGCAATCCCGCTTTTGTGCTGACTCATACTTATTATCCCCCTAACCAACTCTCTTGCACACCTAAGATTTTTTATAACCATAACGCCGCCGCACACACACACACACACACACATACACGTATCATACAATATACTTACGCTTTCCGAGTAACTATGACCTGTGCCCTTTTCGAGAGTACCAACTTGCTGGCAGGTTACATTCTTTTTACGCGGCTATACTATATACGACCAGCACCTATCCGGTATATCTCGAGCGTAAATCTACTAGTAGCACTGCGCGAGGGCTAAAACTTGGGAATAATCGATGATCGTCACTACGCGTATATCCCCGCCGCGAGACAGGCATGATAACTCGTTCCCCTGAGTTACGTATGTATGTATGTATGTATGTATGATTAGCGTAATAATACGCGCGGAGATTACTTTTCGGCGTTTACTTTTACGTTTTCTTTTCTCGACGACGGCAAGTTAAATTCATTTCCGACATTGATCAATTGCTCGAAGTATCGGAGACGAAACGAGTGTAACGGAAAAGAAGCAGAAACACGAAACACCTCCAAATTACAGTTGGGGACAGCTTAGCGAATTTCTTGTGTGTGTGTATTTGCAGGCATGCCCAGCAAGCACTTGTGCCAGGTTTGCAATAAGAATTTCTCCTCGTCCTCGGCGCTCCAGATTCACATGAGAACACACACCGGCGACAAACCCTTCCAGTGCACCGTCTGCCAGAAGGCCTTCACCACCAAGGGCAATCTCAAGGTACCGCATCAACGAATCACGATTAAAGGAAAATAAAACGCAATAAAAAAAAGGAAAAAAAAGAAAGGAAACAATCCCTTTCCGGAACCTCACATCTCCTCCTCCACCTCGGCTCTGCTCGCTTACGTCCCTCTATTCTATACATTCTCTTCTCACTCATTAACCCAACGTCTTGACACGTGTGTGCTTTCTCTCGCTATCTGCTATGTTGTCATTCCCTTACTAACGCTAAATGACGTGGACAATACATGGCGCAGAAATTTTTCATATAGTTTACGCCGAATGAAAAAACTGCCGAGCCATATTTGTCCACGCACTAATCAGCTTTCTCTTCGTACGACTAAAGTAACGAGCTACCAGCCGAGGGTGTTTCGCAAACGTGGTCCTTTCCTTTTCTTTTTTTTTTCTTTTCTTTATTTCCTTTATTTTGCACGGTCTGCGTTGAATCGCTCCACCGACGTCGACTAAACTCCATTGTCACTTTGGAATTCCACAGGTACACATGGGAACTCACATGTGGACCAACGGGGCGTCGCGCCGCGGACGACGAATGTCATTGGACATACCGTCGCTTCCAATCACGCCCAAGGACTCGGAGTTTCTGCAGCGCAGGCCGGATCTCTTCTATCCGTACCTACCCGCGCCTTTCCTTAACGGAGTGCCGCAAAAGGTAAGCATCGGAGAGAAGTCAGCCTAGAGATTAAGGGAAGCATTTTCAAAATTGCCCAAAGGAGCTCTTGTGATGGAGTTAAGTAGAAACAGTCGGCGTATGGTCCGTCCGAATGCTTATTTTCTAGAGTCTGAAAAAGCATCATTTTCATCAATTTAAAAAAATTAACAGCCGTAAAAAAAAGAAAATTTTGTCTGTTGCACGTTCTCCATGGGCAGTTATACTCAATGGTATAGGAATTCTCGCATTCCATTTTCGAAAACAAAAACCACCGCGTGCGAGAACTCTGGCTTAAAATGCGTTTGTTTCTTCGAATAATGAAGCAAATGCACGGGAGTATATGAAAGTTTATCATTTTTCAAACGTACCGTTCAATGAGAAGGGTATTTGTGTTTATTCCATTATTATAGATGGGCACGCTACTGCGAATACAAAAAGTAAAGATAAGCGCTGTATGCGAATAAAAAATATGATTCCGTTCGTTGCAGAAAGAAGAAAGCACCGGCAGAGCTGATAAATATAAGCTGCAATCACTAACTCTCTTTCTCTCTGCAACGGACGCATATATTTCTTTAGAAAGGAATAAGAAGACAGAAGTTCTCACCGCAACCGTTTCTCTTTTCGTTTCTGTTCGCACAGGTGATAGCTCCCGAATAAACGCGCAAACCAAACCCCTCTGACTCTTACAGCTGAACGAGATCTCGGTGATCCAGGGCAGCAACGGCTTGCCTCTGCCTAGCCACCCGGTCGGCGCCAACAAGTACGCCGGTCTCTTCGGCTCGGTGTACGCAGCAGCGGCCGCCGGTGGGGCGGGCTTTCACCACCACTACGGCGCCGACAAGCAGCAGGCTCTCACTCCACCCATGAGCAACGGCCCCCTCGACACGATGGGACCCAAGTCCGCGGGTTCGCTGCTCTTCCAGCCGGGCCCGCGCACGACGACGCCACCCTCGCCGGCTCACTCGCCCGGAACACCCTCCTCCAACACGGGCAGCCAACATTCGGCGAGTCTACCCTGGAGCAGCGCCGCCGAAGCGGCCATGCGCCAGCACCATTACGAGAGGGAGGCGGCCGTCCTCGCCGCGGCGGCAGCGGCGGCCGCGGCCGCTGCCGCCCAGCGACCCGAGAGCGACGGATCGCCACCCGCACAGGCGCCCTCGCGGCTGCCGCCGCCGCCCGCCGCGGCTCCGAGGGAGGGACTGGCCGCCTAGAGCGCGCGAGACTTTTACCACTCGTTTTAGAGGCTATGCGCATCTCTTATGCCGTACGTATGTTATGGGAGTTTCGCTTAAAACGCGTCTAGTAAAAAAAGTAATCCAAGTAAGACAAAACACGTGCAACGTATAACAAGTTATACATAGTGCGAGTGAAACTCGAGCGATTCCACGCATTTTCCCCTGTACATAAATATAGTTGATGGAACTTCTCGATTGCCAGCTGTTCCACGTATACACTTGAACCTCCACTCCCCCACCCAGTCTTCCCCAACTGCGAGATTGACTACGAAACGAGGTGAGAATTTGTTAGAAGTCCAATTATATGTGCTCTATATTTTTTGTTCTCTCGATAGTCGGACTTGTTTTTTCAATCAAAGCGTTCGGCAATTGCGCGTATACGTACTACTAGATTTTCTATTGCAAGTCTTTGATATAGCGGCTGGGTTCGAGAACAAAATTCATAGGACGCAGCATTCTCAAGAGATTCACAACTCTCCGCTCGAAAGCAAGTAGAACAGCCTCGGATCACACGGACTGAACGACCGAGAGCGCGTGATGCGATGCAACATATCTCTCTCTCTCTCTCTCTCCCCCCCCTCTCTCTCTCGTACAGTTTCTGCGCTGCGCTCTGCGAAAAAGCACTGGCGGACGAAGACACCATGTTCCTATTATCACACTAGTCTTAACAATGTATAAAATACCGCAGGCGCCGAAGTCTCGCCGAACGAGTGGTCAGCGACTTATCCGGGTTTGCTTTAGGCTGATCATAGACCCGAAAAATACTCGATTCGTCGACGATCGAGTCTTATTTAGATATTTTTCTTCTCTGTCACCATGCAGCGTCGAAAGTATCAAAGTACTTCGACCAAGAAAAGCATTCCGATTTCGTCACATGTTCGAATACTTTTTTCATAACGCGATTTTTATTTAACAATCACATTAAAACCTACGTAAACAATCTGTCATTGTGCTTTGATACTTTTATTCGAATTCATAACATTGAGAAAAGTTATAGGAATTGAATATGTCCTTTTCGTGCTTCGTATCGTGACAATTATTTTGTTATCGATGATACATTATTTCCGCCTGCTTTTTTCAATGTACACGAATCTCGCATGTCTTTATCTAGCGTAATACGATGCTGCGCGTGTAACATTTTATCATTATTATTATAATAATTATTCTTTTCACAATGATATATTGTCGATCCGCTTGATACCGAAGGCAAGCGCGAATCGCGGCGCCTAGACTGAGCTCCCAATTATCTGGGAAATCTAACAAATTTTAATTTAAAAGATCATTAAAAAAATTCTAAATTAAATAAAAATATATAGAGCCATAAAACATGTGACGCCGCGTCTCAGCGCCAAGCCTCCGTATCCGACCGTCCATTATAAGTTGGTAGAATATGTGATGGTGTCTCCTCACTTGGGCGCTAAGCTAACGTTACACATGTAGCGAATAAGAATGAAGGGAAACATAAACGACATATACATATATTTGTGTATGAACATAAATATACACGTAAAAAGAAGAATGTATTGCCGAAAATGCGGATTGAGTGATAATGATATTTGTACACAGATGCGATGTAACGGAGAGTGGATGATAATACATATAAGTAAGCTTGAAATCGTGCGTGAATGTTGAGGAGAGAAAGAAAGCGACGAGTACACAAATGTAAGTAGAAGCGGGCCCGGCAGCGCCCCTCGCTGTGATATGAGAGGAGCAGCCTGCAATCACTAAACCAATGTACTTATCTTGTATAATAGTAATATATATATATATATTAATAAATTAATTATAGCATTCTATCAGTATCGTTTGCAGAAGTGTATGTCTGTATATGGAAGAACAAGACCGAGGATATATTTGTTTATTAAATTAAAATAAAAGCAATTCGAATTAACGTGATGTTTTGTATATCGCGCGTTCGAACGTCACTGTGATTCGCAATGCTATTGCGGTAGCTTGTTTTGTTACGAAAAAGGGACTAATTCATATTTTTGAACGTAAACAAAATTTCTCAGCGTTTTATCATTACTTATTTTTTAGTTTTGATAAAAATGAAAAACCAAAGTTTTTGCTTTTCTTATTTCTAAAGTTTTTCTTTTGCATTTTGTTAGTAGACTAGTTGTTTATTTCTCGTTAGTTTTCTTATCTGCAAAGTAACGAATACACTCTATAGTGATAGATGACAATGCGTTTATCGTGCAATTCGACTTTTCACTGCTAAATAAATGCAACGTGTATTTTGCATCTTCACAAGGACGAGAAGCATGTGAATCGTGTAATTGTAAAGTTAATATGATTTAAATGAAATACTGTTTTCACGTATATAATAATCCCAATTTCGAATTGTGCAAATTTTTTTAGTTGATAATGAGATAGTGTAAACGTGAGATTTGCATCACACTAAAAAATACTTACGGAAAAATGTGATGCGCGAGCAATTTACATAATATCAAATCGAAAAAGATGGTACGTGTAGCTTACAAAAGTGGAGCATATAATTATATACACATTTTTTCAAAGTACGCAGTGACTGAGCGGTAAGGAAAATCGCCTTTCCAAGCCGCAGAATATTCAACTTTGTACGCGGCCAGCATTAAAAGCATATCGAACATTTTTTGTATTTCAATAAAACAAAACTCAAAATATATTTCTACGTTGGAGATTGCAAAGTTAAATAAGCAAAGGTGTAGGGAAGTAATATAACTCACAGTGTACAATATATTTATTGATAAATGGAACATCAAAATAATCCGACGAATAAGTGAGCTAAGAAGATAAAATTAATGTAGGATTAGGAAATCACATGTATAAATTGTCCGATAAAATAGTCAATATATTCCTATGAAAAATAATCATGCATTTTTATCGGACATTTTTCAATGACAAATGATCTTTTAAAAAAAATCGATACTCAATGACGTGAGAATTAACCGATGCGAAATATACGTGAAATGAAATGGTGATAGCGGCAAGCGCTGTGTAAAATATTAATAGTAATAATAATATTAATAATATTAATTGAGAATGACACGATGTGTGCTAGTACTTGAAAAATCAAACGTGTTAAGAATTTTCTTAATTAAGGAATTCATGTACAAGGTGTTGGCGTGAAAGAATTATCGAGAAAGTACTATATTGTAAATATGTGCGAGATTTCGAAGGAGCGCATCGATATTAGATAAATCGAACCAGACGTTAACGAACATTCGAGAAGGAATGAAATAATGAAAAAGTCGATGTACACATTTACTAGAGTTAAATTACCAAGGTTATCGCGTTAAGACGTAGACTTAATGTATATTCATTAATTATTGTAAAACAATACCGAACTTTTAATCGCCTCACGGTTCTGTGAATAATATGATTGTGGTATGCTCGTTGTCCAAAAAAACAAAAAAATAAAACTGAAGAATTGCTTGTCGACTTTACGTTTTCTGTAAATATTGTATAATCCGTGTATAAACATGACTCTATTAGCCATGAGCGTATCATTGTAGTTAAATACGTTACGAATCCATTATATCTATATCACTTCAATAATAAACCATTATTATTATGACGAATGAATACAATATTTGTGTTTATCACCTACCAGGTTTAAATATTTTCAAAAATTTTCATTTTGATTTACGACCTTTTTTTTACTTTTTTTTTTTAATTTATCCATAGATTCAGAATACTTACAGAACCGCCACGCGTATGACGGCAGAAATGGTGAGCAGAAGTTTAAAGTGTCATAGAGCGACATCTGCGAGAGAGTGCCATAAACAGTGCGGACATACTAAATCTGTTTTATCCCACACTGATAAACTGTTTTCTATTAAACTTAATTTAATTACGTTATAAATATCTGATCTAATTTTTCGTTAATACTAGATTTTTAAACTATTCTTCCTAGAAAAGTGAACGGTGAGTTTTTAATAAATACGTTATTCTGTTATTGCCGTAACAGTCACACATCACTCGCTCATTCGGTTTTTGTGAACGATTATTTAATTTTGTCCGATGGATGGGATTACACGGAGAATTCTATGTTGGAGCCATAATTTATCATTTATTGCTTCTTAAAAGCATTTCTTAATTTTACATCAATATGCAACCTTCTAATCAAAGCATATATATAAAAGTTGTATCAGCTAGAGATGATAGCTATTGTATCTACGGTTACGATCCCATATTTGTAATTCATAGGCGCTATATTAAATTCGATAATAAACTTTGATAAATTAATAGCATAAGCCTCTTTAGTAAAAAAAATGAGACAGCAAAATTCGACCCATTAGCGCGTATAAGCGCTTTATTATACAAAGGCTGAAAGTTAATCGCTATTAAAGAGCTGTGCTGCCGATCGATACGCGCCCTTTCTCTCCCTTATTGTTTCCTTCTCCGCATATGCAAAACAATTATGAGCTTTTACTTTAACTTATCTCTGATACCTGATATCTGAAAATAAATTGTCTTGTGTGGAATAAACATTTAAAAATGATCCTTGGAACGGTAGATTCCGATTTGAAATATACAACCCGCGCATCATTATCTTATCTGATAAGTATTAGTAGATAAGTGATAAGTATTTTGCGCATTTATTTCAGTATCTATTAATCCGCCAATCACAAAGTTTAGAGTGGAAGCGCATCTTATCGCAGTTAACTGGATTCCCAAAGCCGATAGGCGAAATAATTTCTGTGGCCGAAGAAAAATCGGAGGTAGCAAAAACTAGGCCATCCAAACATAAAGCATCGGTAGCAACGGTCGCTACTGGCATCGCCGAGAGACAAAACACGGAAGTGAGAGTGAGAGTCTTGCAGCAATAGAGGGGATGAAATCAAGGGTGATGCCGCAAAGGGGGAACATTTCACTGTTCCAAATATACCGCGCGCGCGCGCATACGCACACAGTCAAAAGCGCCAACCCGACGGCTGACGGGGACCAGGCACGCGCGCGAGCTCGCTTCTATCGACCAGATATGCGCTCTCCCTCTCTCTCTCTCTTGTAACCCCCCGAGAGACCCACCGTGGCGCTCCTCGCGGAAAATCTAGTCCTAGAATGCGCCAGGACTGACGAGGCCGCATATAGTCGTCGAGTCCTGCTCAGCCAAGTTTTAGCGCTTTTTCTCGCAATTAATCAGCCGCGTGCTTCGAGTTTGAGGAAAGGCAAAGTGCCTCACGCGCTTGGCGAGGTGCTATACCGCAATATACCTGCCTAAACTCGTGCGAGCGATGATTTTCGAAATTGGGGAAAGTCTTGGACGAATTGTCGCTTCGTAAACAAGGATCAGCAAGACAACGTATACAATCCGCATATCCAGTGTAATCTGTATATATGACATTCGAGCAGCGATGATGTACCGACGTTTCTTATCAGCGACAGGAGTGCCGTTGCTGAGTGCAGCGGGAGGTGACATTGCCGGAGGCCAGTGAGCGATAATAAAAAGAAATGCAATAAATATAAAGAAGAGGGACAGCGTCGAATTTTGCGGATGTGGAGCGGCGAGCCGAATGAAGAGCGAGCGAGAGAGAGATTTATTTTTTTTTCGCATCGCACACTCCCCGGCCGCGCTGCTATTGCTGCTGCCGATGGAGCTGGAGGGGGAGCAGAGCGACGTAGTGTCGTCGGGCGGATCGAGCATGCCCTCGTGAAATTTCGAAGAGCAGATGATGCGTTATCGTTGGGGAGCCGCTGCTGCCGCTGCCGCCGCCTCCGGAGCCCTGCGCCTGACACCGCGTAAGCATAATGTCATTGCATTTCTCTCTATGCACGTCGCTTGTTTTACCTTTCTTTTCTTTTCTATATTAATTGTGCGCCTTCTCGTTTGTCATTTGCAATTTTAATCTACATTTTGCTTCGCTTCTCAACAAAAAACTCGTGCTCTAAATTGTAATAATATTCTTTCGATTCGACGGTAATATATTGCGAAGTAATTTAATTAATTCCTCCATCTAATAAATCACTCTAGTTTAGAAATTGTGCCAATTTCGTCACAGTTTTATCTAATCGGGTTTGAAATCAGCTCGATTGTTGGAAAATATCTTATCATAATTCCTAAAAATGATTGTGATATATATTTGTACATCAGAAATTTTATTTGCTTTGTTGACAAGAAAATCAGTACAAAATTTTACAGCTTTTCCCATGATATTTCCGTACATATGTTTTGATTATCATTGATACGAACGCGTCGAATAAGTTGTGATGCGTCATTATAAACTTCATTGGGAGCATTTCCATTCGTATCGTATATAATTATACTGCTCTTCTATTACAGCCGTTTCAATATAATCATTCGTTTAGCGATGCATTGACGCACGGGTTTCCGCAGCAGCATAGCGTAGCTGCTATATAAATTAGCTGCCGCTAATCTGCTCCAGTTTCCCGCTTTCTGTCGCAGTTCTGCACCGCGCGGAACCGCAACAGATTTCGGAAATAGACGCGTTTCACTCAAAAGCACCTCCGAGTAGTATATATCCAATTGTTTCGAAAAGCATTTTAAAGTCTACCTCTCTCCATCTCTTTCCACTAGAGGCGTTCGCCTCTAGAATACGTATTGCGCCGTTGCTGCGAATACAAACTTCTTATCTTTTGACTTTTTTACCAAGTACCCTCAGTGCGCACGAGCTGGGGCTGCCTTTACGCTCAAGCGCTCGAGGAAGATATTACCTCTTATTTAAACTGTTGAAATATACGCGAATTTTGCGTCGGTTAAAAATTTCAGCCACATTTGAAGCCCACACCATGTAGGCGCATTGTGTAAATGAGTCGACGCGCACTTAACGAGCTTGCGGGAAAGCCGCGTCTCTCGTACGAAAAATTTCCAGCGTGTCCGCATACAGCTAAGGTAACAACAGCTGTCGCCAGTCTATGCGCCTATGCATATAAGGTATACAGAACGGCACGCAACGTATTACATATATCTCGATGCATGGCTTGGGTTGCGCGCTTCCCCTGTTTGCCCGGTCAATTAACTTAGCCGGAGGTTTTTCAGCGCTGGCCGTCTCGACTCGAGCTAATACGCTCGCGGCGGTACATCTTATCGAATAAGAGATATCAATCAGAGCGAGATCGATGCTTAAATTGCATTTCGCTGCGCGAGTGAAATCGAATTGGTTTTGAAAGGTGTGCAAACACATTGATCTTCTTTTTTTTAATACTTTTTGCACCATTCTTTCAGGTAAAGCTTGAAAAAACAAACAAAACAATTCCAGATGACGATGATCAAATGGCGAAAATGCCGTTTGAAGCAGGGAGTCTAAAGGGAAGCCTACGACTGAAGAGATGGCTAATAGGACTACTTATCTTTTTATTGGCATCTTTGTTGGCGATCAACAGCTTTACAATCGGCCAATTTCGAATAATCCCTCTCGGGAGTGCTAATCAAGGTTGGCAAAAATTTATTTTCCTTTTCTTGCCTTCTCCAGATGATAACGCGTAAAATAACCGCAACAAGGAAACGCCGTTGTTTTCACGATAAAGACGAGATAATTATATAGCCGAGAATAATAAAATGACGCGGATAAATATAATTTACAGTAAATGACATCGAAGCTAATAAAGCCCAAGAGTTGACGACGACGACGACGACGACGACTACGGGAGCACCACAGCAGAGTGGCTACGTCGTGAACACCAGGGGCTGTCGTATTCCGGAACTCAGTCCGTTCGAGCCGTCGGTCTCGCGCTACATCGACAAGGCCAAACCCATAATCTGCGAGCAGGGCTCGCACCTGCCCCTCGTCGAGTCCAACAACAGTGCGATCTTCGTGAACCCGGAAGCCAGGCCGCACTACTACAACGAGAGCGAAAGTATCGATTGCTGCTGGCGCAGCTTTTGGCGAACCGACAATAAGGACAATGAAGTCACGTAAGCCCCGTTATAGCTCGCGTTGCGCAGCTGTACTACTACTACTACTACTACTAGTCGCGCGATGATGTACACACAGCTTTGTTAAAATGATAATCCACACCTGCAGGGTCAGCAGAGACTGCCACCCCTTCGAAGAGGCCGCCTTCGTCAACGACGAGTTCGTCCGCGTCGAGTGCCAGCGTCGCAACGAGACGGTCTACCGGGACTACTTTGCCTTCGTTCCTCGCAAGCTGCAGGTCGAGGAGCGTTGCCGTCTGCAGGCTCGCGAGCTCGTCTCCGACTACCTCGTCCCAGCGAGCGGGCCAGCGGCGAAGCTGAGCGTGCTGCTGGTCGGCATCGACTCGGTGTCTCGGCTCAACTTCCACCGCTCGATGCCTCGGAGCCTGGAGCTGCTCAGGGAGCTTGGCGCGGTCGAGATGCTCGGCTACAACAAAGTCGCCGACAACACCTACCCGAATCTCGTGCCAGTGCTCAGCGGCCTGTCGCAGGACGAGTTCGAGCAGCTCTGCTGGACCAATCGCAAGAAGCCCTTCGACAGGTGTCCGCTCATATGGAAGTACTTCCAGGCGAAGGGCTACAGGACGATTTTCGCCGAGGACGCCTGCGCCATGACGACTTTCAACTACCTCAAGCCGGGATTCAGGTGAGCATTCAGCAGCTTTTGCTCAATCGCGTCCGACTTTGAATTTCAGTCGATGCGATAAACCCGTGTTTTTTTTAGAGTACAGCCGACCGACTACTACCTTCGGCCATTCTGCGTCGCGGCGGAGAGTGACATCGGCAACACCCACAGGCTCAACGCAGACCTCTGTCTGGGCACGCGCTACAACTTCGACAGCCTGCTGCACTACACGCGCAAGGTTGCCGAGGAGTTCGCGGCCGATCCGTACTTTGGGCTTTTCTGGCAGGCCAGCCTGACCCACGACTACATCGAGTACCCGCAGCTCGGCGACGACTCCTACCACGACTTCTTCGCCTATCTCAAGAAGAACGAGCTGCTGCGCAACACGGCCTTGATCTTCTTGAGCGATCACGGCATGAGGTGGGGATCGTTCAGGCAGACCTACCAGGGCAGGCTCGAGGACAGTCTTCCCTTTATTTTTCTACTCCTGCCCGACCGCTGGAAGAGGGACCATCCCGCTGCCTGGGATAATCTGAAAAAGAACGCGAGGAGCCTGACCACGCCGTTCGACCTGCACGAGACTCTCCGGGACATTTTGGAGCCCAAGCGTCTTCTGCTGCAGCACAGGGTATTTCACATTTAGGTATAGCTATCGTACCGCCAATGAGCACATTTATGCAGGCCGGATCGTTGGCCTTTCGTTTGACAGGCCCCGCCGCAGAACTCGGAGCCCTCGATCGAGCCAGACACGATTCCCCGAGGCATCAGCATGTTCAAGCCGATTCCGGACTACCGCAGCTGCGAGCTCGCCGGCATCCCCGAGCACTGGTGCATGTGCCACAGTCGACGCAACGTCTCGCACGACGACCCGATCGTCCTCAAGGTCCTGGACTTCGTCGTCGGAGAGATGAACGCCATGCTGGCCCCGTATCCGCGCTGCGCGAAACTCCAGCCGCTCGCGCTGGTCGACGCGAAAGCTCTCGGCGACCGCAGCTCCGAGTCCGACGGCAAGGAGAGGAAAGCCGACGGGGACAAGCAGCCGGCGCCCGCGCCCTGGACGGACTACACCCTCACCCTCGAGACGACGCCCGGCAATGCTGTCTTCGAGAGCTCGACCAGATACCGCACTGACAACGGCACTATGACTCTGCTGGGCTCGATCAGTCGATTGAACGCCTACGGCAAGCAGAGCGCCTGCGTCGACGATTTTCACATGAGACTTTACTGCTACTGCCAGCACTGAGCCAAAGCGACTTTCTAACTATATATACGACCACTGATATAGCTGTACCTACGATTGTCTTTCGAAATGCGCGTTTTATTCCTCTCGTTATTCGTCGACGTTGCCGGTATATATAGTATATTGCGATGACGAGCGTCACAGCTATACCGATGTGCCAAATGGGTGCGCTGGGTTTTAGGTGGCGTGTGACGCCGAGAAACGATTTTAAATGCGTAAACTATACCATAGTACCTAGGGCTAATTACGATATCTATTATATAGTACAAGGTATGAAGAACGAATTCACATCATCAGAAATATACTACATAACGGTTTTTGTGCCATCGCATTCTTTTCCGCGTTGCAAGGACGTTTATATCTTACTGCGTTACATTGGAGATGCTATTTGTGATATTTTATAGTATAATGTAAATAAATGTTGATAATGCACATTGTTATGGAAGTTCAATATTTTTTCATCGTGCTTGCGACAAATAATGGCCTATGAATTCGTTCACTATGTACATGAACTGTAAATGACCTATGAGGTGTCGTGTATCTCGATTAACTGGCTGAATTGAACGCGTCCAGCGTAACTCGTTTGCAAGCACGTCGCGCAATGATGCGCAGTGAAAAATTAAACGATAACGTGTACGAGGAGATGTAATCGTTTCTTTTCGAGTCAACACAATTATGTACAAAGTACTATTTTCAAATTTATTTGAGAGAGCATATTTTCGCGTTCCAAGAGTTTGTTAAATGTGTCGATTTAATAAAAAAAAACTTCTAAATACTATAAAATGTGGTTTTTATTTCCTCTCTGTGCTGTTTTCTTTTTTTTTCTTATGTACCACCAATTTCAGCAATTGTTTACATAGAAAACAATAATTTAAGCGCAATCATGAAATTTTGAATCATCTGAGAAAAAGTGTCAGGTCTTCATTTACAAAGATAGAAATGCAAAAAACACTCTTCTTAAAGCATTCACACAGCATGCACGCTTTTATCAAATTTACAATAACTTAAATATTTGAAATTCATTTAAACCGGCTGCGGCAGTTTACACACGCTGACTTGATTATAAAATTTTATTTTCGCAGTCTTCATTTGACACTCTAGTTTTAAGTTAGAAACGTTGAAAGTGTCTCGGAGTCAAATTGCACTGATAGTCATATCCAGCGCTGCTTGGAATGGGCGTAAACGCGCAGTGGTTATATCCGGCTAATGATACTTTCCAGCATCATTAAATTCGTAATTTTGTTCACCTAATAAAAAATTTAGATTCCTCGAATCCCGTTGTATATTCTGTTTACAGAACTTTGGTCCAATAGTTTTCTTACATCTGCAAATACATTTATTTTATTAATAAAGATTTATTAGTTCACTGTCAAAAATGCTGAACAAAAACTGCGTGTAGATTTTTCTTCCTACCTTCTTTCTCGGTTTCCGAGAGTTCTGCTTCAGGGAAAGCAATATCGAATGTAATAAATAAAGTTCCGTGGAGATTATTGTTGTCATAATTTGGCATTCCTTCGCCCTTCTTTCGCATACGAGCTCCAGGTTTAGTAATTTTATCCCTTTGAATTGTAACTTTGTGTCCATCCAAGTGCGTGATTTCAAGGGTAAAACCAACTAAAGCATCTTGCAAAGAAATTGTGACATTTGTGTAGAGATCATCACCTCTTCGTTCAAAAACTGGATGAGGCTGGGTCTTAATCCTAAAATTAACGAGTACATTAAATATAATTGAGAAAAAAAAGTGAGATTCAGTTTAAAAACAATACCGTTGAGAACTTACTTGATTATCAAATCACCAGGTTCTCCATCAAGATGTGGTTCACCTTCAGCTGTGAATTTTGTTTCCTGACCATCGATCATACCAGGTTCAATCTCTACTTCTAGTGTTCGTTCTTCGTTCACAAAAATGACATTAGGGCACTCGGAACAAACTGTTTGCTGCATCATTTGGAAGCGCCCATTTCCTAAATTACGAGTGACTAATTCCTGCCTACAATTACATTTTCTCGTTCCCTTGGCAGTTTTCATAACTGGCTTATTTCTCGTTATCTATAAATATAATAAATGCATTTAAATAATCAATAAATTATTATAGTTTCTAGAATCAGATACATACCTCCACAAAATTACCGCTATACAATTCTTCTAGTGTTACACTAAGATCTACTACAACGTTAGAACCTTTTGGAGTTTGATGCTGATTGTGTGATTCACCACCAAAGTGGAAATCAAAGTCACCAAAGAAGCTTGCGAATGGATCATGGTTATTCATCATTCCATCTTTTTTCAAACAGTCTTCGCCACATTTGTCGTACATTGCCCTCTTTTCCTCGTCTGAAAGTACTTCGTAAGCTGCTCCAAGATCTTGGAATTTTTGCGATGATTCGGGATCATTCTTGTTTTTATCAGGATGAAGTTCCTTTGCTAGCCTTCTGTATGCTTTTTTTATGGCATGTGTGCTAGCACTCCTTGACAAACCCAAAATAGCGTAAAAGTCTCTCCTGCAATAAAAGGACAACAGTAAAAATGATGCAATAAAGGTATTCATGAATTGCCAAGCAGAAATGTCAGATTGACAAGTACCAATGCAGTAATGCAATTGGTTAAGGACCGAGAAAAATAAATAAAACTGTACTTTGACTAGATCTTAAATGATGTACATTAATCGATTTTAACAAATAAAATACCTATCAGTCATGATCGAAAGGAAAATTAACCACCAAATCATAAGTGTTTATGAGTGATGAGGTTATGTGCCATATGCGGACTATCAATCAATGAAATTTTTTTTACAAAATAAAGATAATTTGTTACAGAAACGATTTTTACTCACCCAGCGAGACATACGACTAAACATAATAATAAATTAAGAATTATTAACCAGAAAAACCGAAACCCTGCCATCCTAGCAGACGTTTTAGAAGCTCCAGGATTTTGGATCGTGGTGAACGATGATTGGTTGTCGTATAAGCTTGGCGTAACGTCATCGCCGCCAGATGGCTATGTGTATATATCATATGCGCAGGCGCGGCTACGTGTGCTATGCAATTTTTCAAAAATTATTCATAATCACTTTTCCATGTCTTTATTGTTTAAGCAGGTATCTTAACGAAGAAAACCAAGGACTGATAATTTTTTATGCAGTTTTTTCTTTTTAAACAAAATTAAGTTATGCGGTATAAGTGGTTTAACGTAACTTAAATGAAATACAATAACATAATTAGAAACTAAGTACATACATAAGTAGGATGAAATGAACGTGAATAAATGTCAATGCTTAAAAGTGGAAACGTGAAACTGTTATAAAACCGTTATCGAAGCCATGTGCACAATAGAAATGAAAGAAGAAGCATATGAGCTGGTGGCTCTGAACAAAAATAGCCCAAAACTCATTTCTAATACTTATAGAAAAACGAAAATAGTATCGCGTCTCCAAATCTCCGATGTTTATAGACGCACTCCTCTTTTGAATTTACGTGCCTATACACAGTGCTGCCAGCCCGCAGCCGCGGCTGGCAGCTTGAGCTCAAAAAGCTCAAACTGTTCATCACTCCTAACTCAGCTCAGCTGCTGGCTACAGGGAGGTGCTGCCATCCCCGGCAAAAAATACCACGTATATATATTATGTGTATGGAGACGTGCAGTGTTGCAGCAGCAGTAGCATTAGCTCGCCACGTTGGAAGTACACAAGTACAGATTTTGATAAGTACTTATAGCTGACGGATGGATGCGGTGTCTGCGAGTTACTGGATATTAGAGTGATTTCTCATTTTTTAGTGCCTGCTGCAAAACTAAGAGGTAATGATAAAAAGCCGAACACTTGCGACTGGCTTTTTCACGACTACTTAATTGCCGATCTGGTTCGAAATAACCACTGGATTGGTGATGCGCGTGTTACAGACTTTGACAAGGGGTCACTAAACCCAGCAATCTTTTCCAGATTACAAACGTGTTTTATGAATTATACATAATTTAGCTCACTCGGAGTGCTCTCAAATCATTGTTTTTAAGCTGGGAAGATATAGTCGTGAATTTTAGTACAGGTCTAATCTGGCAGTCAGATTTGTAGAATGGACTTTGCTGACACGATGGAGAATGACCAACTTTTTCATCGGTTATTTCAAACCAATTTTGTGCTGGTTTGATTAGGATTTATTGATAGTGATTTTTTAATGACTACTGTACTGTGTTGCTATTTGCAGAGATAAAATGAAGGTGAAGGAACTACAAAAAACTGTGAATGTGGCATGGTCGCCGCTGGCCCAATATCCAATTCTGTTAGCAGCAGGTACCGCTGCCCAGCAGTTGGATGCCAGTTTTGATACCAATGCCAGCTTGGATTTGTACTCGCTCAATCTCCAACAGCCAGGTTATGACATGCAACTCAATGTTAGCGTGCCAAGTGATCAAAGGTTTGCAATTCATTTAATTCATATCTATGCATAATTTTGGCTCATCTATCAAATTGCACTGTAACTCATTTTTATTCAACAGGTTTCATAAAATAATCTGGGGATCCTATGGCAACAATCCATCTGGCATGATTGTTGGTGGTTGTGATTATGGAAAAATAAAAATTTATTCTGCTGCAAAAATGCTGGCTAATGATAGCAATTGTTTAATCAGCAGTCCAGAAAGACACAAGGGCCCCGTCAGAGCAATGGACTTTAACCCATTCCAGCCTAATTTGCTAGCAACTGGAGCAACGGAAAGTGAAATTTATATTTGGGATCTTAATAACACTAATCAGCCAATGACTCCTGGTTCTAAAAGTATGCCTGCCGAAGATGTGCAACATATAGCATGGAATAAACAAGGTACTTATTGTGATAAAACTCAATAGTACTTATTATAATTATCTTTAGGATTTAATTTATAACATTGTATATTTCTTGAAACAGTACAACACATTCTTGCCTCAACATTTTCACAACGCTGTGTTATTTGGGATCTGAAAAAGAATGAAGCCATCATCAAACTAACTGATGCAAATTCAAGAGTAAGATGGAAATCAGTGCAGTGGCATCCAGATGTAGCTACACAACTTTGCCTTGCTTCTGAAGAAGATCAAAGTCCCATCATTGAGTTATGGGATTTGAGATTTGCAACTTCACCCTTAAAAACCTTGCAAAATCATCAAAGAGGAGTACTTTCAATTGCTTGGAATCCTCATGATTCAGATCTTTTATTAAGTTGTGCAAAAGATAACAGAATACTTTGTTGGAATCCTAATTCAGATGATCCTGTAAGTTTGTAGGACAATTTGTTAATATATCAAGTTGTAGCTTACATAAGTAAAACGAAATTTTACTGCTTTTCTAGAATGGTGAAGTAATCTGCGAATTAGCTCAAACCAACCAATGGAACTTTGATGTATCGTGGTGTCCTCGTCATCCAGGTTTAGTTGTTGGAACTAGTTTTGATGGTCTTGCCTCTGTTTATTCGTTACTAGGTGGATCTAATCAAGGATCTGTGGAGACATCAAATAAAATAGTTGATTCGTTCCCTGGTATGGATCCCTTTACACAACCTCCGCCATCAGCGCACACTGAAGCAGCAGCCATACTTAAAAAAGCACCAAAATGGTTGAAGAAACCTTTTGGTGCCTCATTCGGAGTCAGTCTATTTGGCAAATAAAATTTAATATTTCAGAAAGTATGTGCATACACAGTTAATGATATTATCAATTTTCTGTTTTAGTTTGGCGGCAAATTAACTATTTTTGAAAACGAGCCTGTTGATCCTAACATGCCTCCGAATTCTAATAGAAAAGTTTTTGTATCTCAAGTGATTACGAATCAAGAATTGATTCAGCATTCAAACGAACTAGAAGCTGCTGTAAAAAGTGGTCAATACAGCGATTTTTGCAAAGGAAAAGCTGACAATGCACCTGATGATCATAAAAGAAAAGTTTGGAATTGTATTGGTGCTTATTTTGGTGAAAACGTAACGCAAGAGTTACTGGAGCTTTTAGGTTTCAACATAGATCAAATGAGCACTAAGTTAAATCAATACATACCGAAACAGGATATAGATGCTATTACTGAAGGCGTTTCAAACTTGAATAATGTAAGTTGATTTTTTAATCATATGATTCAAAACTGATAAATTAAATCATAATTGTTATTACTTTAATCACAGCAAGTCAATGGTAATGCTTTCGATGGAAGCGCGGCATTTGATGCTATTGCCGAACAAGAGCAAAGGAAATCAGTCACTCCAAGTAAATCTCTAAAGAAGTCTGTCGAAACTAGTTTCAGAATAAATACTTCAGATGGTAATACATCTAGCTTTAGATATTTTACATTTTATGAGATTACAGTACATTTACATTACGATATTTTATTTAGACGATGACGGTTTAATCACGCAAGCCATACTTCTCGGTAACATTGAAGCTGCGGTAGCTCTGTGTTTCGATAATAAGAGATACGCTGATGCAGTGATTTTATCCATGGCCGGTGGACCCGAACTGCTGGCACAAACTCAGTACAGATATTTCTCAGAACACACTGGAACCTTAAATTCTCTCATCAATTCCTTGGTAAGCGAAAATTGGGTAGATGTTGCTAGGAATTGCGACATTACCTGTTGGAAGGAAGCTTTAATTGGTATTTTCACTCACACTGCTCCTGAAGAACGCAATGCCTTGTGCGGTAAGTTTAAAAATGCTAAAATTAAGATTAAAATATTCTTTCAATTCGGAACAAAATAATTAATTAAACAATTTAATGAATAGATATTTTGGGAGACAGATTGTCACAAAGCGGTAACGCCAATCTCCGTAAAGAAGCTCAAATCTGTTATATTTGCTCGGGAAATTTAAACAAGACCGTTGAGGCTACGGATTCCGATATCCAAGAGACCGTTGAACTCGTGACGATGATGCAAAAAGCCCTGGAATTTCACACGACGCGCACAGTCAATGTCGAAGGCAATATCGCCGCAGTACTTACTCGTTACGCGGAGATGCTCGCTTCCGAGGGTGACCTCGACGCAGCTCTGAACTATCTCGGCAACAGTCAGGAGCCAAGAATCACAATGCTGAGAGATAGACTTTACAAGGCCCTTGGTCATATTTCTATGGAGCCTCAACGCATGAACGTAGGACGAAATGCTCCATATCAAAATCAGAATATTTACTCTCAAAACCAGACATTGGGCAGAAAATCTATCCCAGGTGGACCACAGAGTATGTTCGCACAGGTACAGCAATCAATTCCAGCACCAATACAGTCTCAGCAGCCCACGTGGAATACTGCGCCTACGAAGCAGGCATATACCGGCGCTGCCAATTCTCCTTACGGCGGAGGTGTCGTAACAAGTCAACCTTACGGTGGCAGCACATTTACGCCGGCAATACCGGCTCCACTTCAGACACAAGCGACGTCAAATGATCCTTACGGCCAATATGGACAGACTCCTATGACCCCATCTGTACCACCACCACCGCCAACCTCGGCCACCAGTGGTTCCAGACCGTCCAGTGTTGGACCACACTCTAGGTCCAAGTATATTTTAGATCCTTCAGTGAAGTCTGGTCCGTCGTATGGGTCCGGCTATTCGCAGAATCAGTACGGAATACCATCGCAGCCTCAGACTTTTCCTGCGCCCGGTGGCTTCCCAGTACAAGCTCCATATCAGGTAAGGATTTATATCTTGCAAATGTTCAAGGGAATCAAATGAGCCTAATCAATTAATAATTTCTATTCTACACAGTCACAGACAGTGGGCGGTTACGGAGGCTATGGTAGCGGAGGAGCACAGAACACTATCTATAATCCCGCGGAACCTGAGCTGCAGCAACAACAAAGGCCTGGCCAGCCAAGTATTTTGAATCCGACACCTGTAAAAGCTCAATCGCTGTATGACCCAACGGTTGCTGTCCAACAGACTGTACCACAAGGGGGCATTCCTGGACAACTACCGCCACAGCCGCCGGTCGCCAACTACTCAAACGAGAATACATATCAGTTGGGATCTCAAACTTCTGGATGGAACGACCCACCAATTTCTTCCAAGTCCGCCAAAGCACAGGTGAGATTGATTATTGACTATTTGATTATTCTGAAAAAAAATAAAATAAATAACTCATGATAAATAAAATAATTGCATATTTTTTTAAATAAAATCATGCAGAGTTGTATGAATTCGATTTCTTAAAAATTGTTGTAATGAATATAATCTTATTGAACGAATGTAGCCAGTAATGGCTTTAGTCTTCAAAAATGAAATGTGTGCAGAACACGCTGGCAGCAGGAAGTGGAAAGCAAAGTATGCAAAGGGTGTCGATGCGAAGGTAGAAAATTTGCATTGCCCTGAGTGATTTTCCCGCTAAATATCACGAACCTTTTTTATTTATAATTTTGATTAGAATCATCTCTTATGATAGTAGTAAACGCTTCTTTTCCATACGCCTTTTTGCATTTTTTAGACATCTTTTACTGTGCGTGCTAAGAACCATAACTTAACAATTCAAGAACAAAATCATTTGTGTGGATTTTAGCAAAATATTTTTTAATTGATCATTTCAATTCTGATAGGCATTGATAACTATCAGCAATGTTATATTTATTTCATACTTTTTATAACTGGAAATGAAAAAAAAAACACATTAATTTTCATACAAACATAATTATTACAATCTGCAAATCGTGTAGAGAATTCGATGAGAACCTACTTTGCTAATATCTTAATATGGTTTGGATTGTACGTTGATAAATTGTCTGACCTCGATTCAACTTAAACTATAACAATATTATTATTTTTGTAAAGACCAAAACGGAATTTCAACGCCAAGATCCAATTTTGCATCCGCTGAGAGGAGCTCCGCCTCCAGAACCTACGGTATGTTTTTCGAAACTTGATTTAACTGATTTTTGGAAATCAGTGAAAGTCTTTAATTAATAATATTAATTTATTTTATACTCGTAGGTCTACCAACAAGATCCAGGGTATCATCAGCAGACCTACCAGGACCCCCAAGCCATGTACAGTCAGTACAACCAAAACATTCCTGGAATTCAGCAGTACAATAGGCCGAACGAGTCGCTTCCGCCAGTGCAGCCAGCACAAATCGTGAGGGCTCCAGAGCCCGAAAAACCGAAGGCACCCATTCCAGAGGAGCATGTACTATTACAAAGCGTTTTCAACGAATTAAAGGAACGATGCTATGAAAATGCTAGGAATCCGGTACGATAACAGTAGAAAATAAACTTCATTGATAAAATTTACCAGTAACCCAATAAAATTGAATTCATTATTATTATTATATTTCTTGTAATACTATTTCAGCAAGCAAAGAGAAAAATAGATGATGTAACAAAAAAACTAGAAGTTTTTTACGATTGCCTTAGAGAACAAAAGGTATGTTTTTAAAACGAGTACTAACATTATTTGTTTTAACAAATTTTCATTCTAATATCATTGATTCTCATTATTTCATTTTAGATATCTCAAAACACGTTGCAAGGTCTTCATCAAATTTGTAATTTGGTTCAAACTGGAGACTATCAAGCGAGTTTGGCAGCTCATACACAACTGGTTTCAGGGCCGGACTTCAGCCAAATCGCTTCATTTATGCCAGGAATCAAAGTATTAATACAATCCGCTCTACAGTTGGGCGTTTATATCAGATAATTTGATGATTAAAATCACGTTATTATCAATAATGAAAGCGGTTGTCTTACGGTTTCCATCTATAATCATCAAATCTGCCAAGAAAAATGAAAAATGACGCTCATATTTACAAGCTTTTTGGTTAACGATAATTACTTTTTACCAATACAAATATTAAGAGCATTAATATATCGATAAAAAGTGCTTTATAGTGATACTTTGAGTATCAATTAAAAATTAATGATCTTTGTAAATAGAAATTATTAAATGGCAATTTTTGTAGGAAAGCTTCATTTTTAAATTTCTGAATTAGGCCTCATCATACATTTTGAATTGTTTAGTCGCAGTATACAATATTATTATCGAGCTTTCCGTACTTTGTTATGTTGAAACATCATTATTTATAAAAATATTATTTAAAGTTAATATTTACAGAGTCAAGACATTATAATGATGAATTGAAGAATTCATAATAAATATTATTTTGTATACTAGTGCTAGGAAAAATAACTAAGTGGCATGCAGTTAAGTTTTCTTGAATTGAAAGCTTGGAATTAACTAACTTAAGTGTAGATGTGTACAACGTTTCTGTGTCAAAAATACATTATGAAGTCATGTCAAATTGCAGAAAATGCTACGCACGAACAGCTCCCATTCGTTTAACATGCGATATTGTTATTCATTGATACTGTCTTTTATCATAATAGTGTTATTTATATCGTAACATTTGTAAAATAAAGTTTTTCAATTATAAATTTATAACAAAGAAGATACTGATTCTCAATTTTGTAAAAATTTAATAATTATGGAGATGTTAAAGTTAAAAAAAGTAAATAAAGATTTTACAAAATATTAGGTTTTAAAGTAATACATGTTATTTTAGACTTGATAAAAACTCGCAAACAATTAATAAAAAAAATTAGATTTTTATTTTATCGTACAACTAAGCTATGTTGCAAGGCTTTTTTCTCATTGAGAATAAATCTTTGTAATAATTCGTCTAGTGCATCAACACCATCTCTGGCCGCTTGTCGCCTCATCGTTTGTTTGACCTCCTCTCGCACACCTTTATCAGCTCCTCTAGTAGAAATTCTACGATCTGCAATGAGTGGACGATTTAGAAATTTGAATAATAATTACTATCATATTTTATACTTTGATCTTACTTTGCAAAATTCCCGTATTAACAGCTATGTCAAGATGAACACCTCCTCCATGGTCAGTCCACAGATATGTTAATTCTTCCAAAATATCGACACATATAATGTACGCTTGAAATAGGGGATAACTAAAACACCTTCGGCTCATAATTTTTTGTGTAATAACACTCATCATTCCTGCTTCTTGTGGCCAGTCAATTTGCATTAAGACTAAAGCATTCCCTATAGCTAAGTCCCCACCTCCAGCTGGCCACGAAAAACTTTCCTGCAAAATATATTATTTATATACATATATAACTGATCTCTTTTTGAATCGCGAAATAAAAATAACTACCTTTATAGCAGTAAGAAGTAGTCTGCAACAATATTGTAACACTGTAAACCTGGTCAAAGGTAAATAATGCAAATGTCTAATTGCTAGGACTGTCAAATTATTTGATACTCTGCCTTGTGCGCTAGGTAATGAGTTAGCAACTAACGTGATATACTCAATCATAGACTAAAATAAAACATAATATTTTTACATGTGGCAAAAATAAATGTAATAAAATGTTGATTTTCTAAGATACCTTGTAATCTTTGACAAAGAAGCATGTACTAGCCAATTGAAGTTGAGCACACAATGAATTTTCTTGGGGTAGCCTAAGAAGGAGATCGTGATGCATACCTTTGTACATTGCAAGATCGTTTGAGAATGGATTCAACCACGTTTCTAATCGCATTTGCTGTATTATTTTAGCAGTTTCACGTTGTAAATATTCGCTGCTGTGTATAAGATCATACAATTTTACTGCTAGAGCTAATCCATTTCCGCTATATTCACCATCACTGGTAATGACTATTCCAGCTGGTTCTTCTCTTTTGCGTTTTTTAACTTTTGGTTCACTTGCTGCTAGAAGCAAAGTTATTAGTAAAGATTCTTATTGATAGTAATACAATTTTTAAAGTTTTACATACGAGGTATAGGATCAACAAATGCTTCCACAAGGCAGTACTTGGTTTCGTCGCTACTTATCAATGTTGCATGCTCGTTTAAAATTCTTATTAAAACAACAATAGAACAAATGAGCAATTGTCGTACTACAAGTTCTTCCCCTAAACTTGCTGCATGTGCTGTGGCATACTGTTGCAATCTATCACAATATATTTCTCGACTCCATGGTAATGTAAATAAGTTGCTTAATTCCCATCCAAGCTTTTTACCAATCAGTTCTACAACTTGAAATAATTTATCCCAAGGTTTTGTAATTTGGCTATCTTGAGGCTGTTGTATATAAGCAAAATAAAATTCCACAGCTTTGCAGAGTAACCGCAAGCTTAGTCTTGCATTTAAATCAACAGGTGCTGCGCCAAGTAGGGGTAATGCTTCGCAGGCTAATAATTTTCTGAATCCATTGACAGCTTTACCTGGATGGCTATGTTTCTCTGCTGTCAATAACGTTTCCACTAATCTTGGCTAAAAGTGATAAATTTTTTAATTAAAAGATGGTGAATATATTAAGTCTAAAATGTTGATATCCAACTTTAACTTACTCCGTGAGTAGCAACAGTTTGAGGAAACCGTTTTAACAATAATAACAATAATTTACAATGTTCCATCGTGTCTTCACTATGATCTGCTGTCATAATTAATAATCGATGTTGAAGATCTTGAGGTATGTGCTGAAACATGTGGCATAGGAGTTCTGCTTCTTCATCGCATTGTTCAGATCGCAAGGAAGAAGTTATTCTTTCAATTTCTTTCCATATATCTCGATCGTCTGGAAAATTTTGAAATCTACAAAGACAAAATACAAGTTGATATTTTAACTCTGTACTTTTATAGGCATGCATGTTATTTTAAGATTTTTGTTTTTCGAATACTCACATTTCACTAAAACATTTAGCTGCTTCTTTGACATTTTTGGACAGCTTTTCTACTCGGTAAGCTTCAAACTATAAGTAAAAATGATTATCTTTATGGTTATTTGAAAATAGGCTCATAATTATGTTCGACTAGAGCTTTGTTTACCTGTATTTTAGCACTTTGTGGAAACAACGATTTTGCAGTAATTAACCAAGATTTGGCAGCATAAATGTCAGTAGACAGGGCTTCATTGGCCCTCCTTATTAAATAATCTTCCTTTGATAATTGTTGATTTTCCGTCATTTCTGCTTTCTCTAACATGATTACCAGAAAAAGTATATAAAATTCATATAAAACTATTTAAGTAGAAATCAACGCGAAATTCAATCACATTATATTAACAGTGTTTACACATTAAATAACCTAACTTAATAGATGTTTACTATATATTGTCCGAGATATATGTAATATGCTTCGAGACTTGAAATGTATGGAATATAACCGGCAACGGCGGCAACGCAGCAACACTGCTGATGTCAATTATATATTGAATACAATATATATTTATCTTACATTGATATAGTACAAACAGATATCTCCATTTTTGCTGATGTCGGTAAGTCAGGTCGCCAGGGGTCAAGGGGACAGGTCGGCGCGTAAGATAGGTGACAGCACCATGCTCTTCCAGCTGTAAAAACTGTAAATTTAATTTTGCGTACCGTAATTTGTTGAAAAAGATGAAATTTGTTAAAATCGTGCATATATATATAAGTAGTCAATATTATATTTGATATATCATGCCAAGATTAAAAATTAAGGAGCTGGGGGCCCCGTCAATATTTATAATGATGGGTGCTACATGCGTATAACGTAACGTCATGCATAAACTGTTTCTGCCCAGCATAATGAGAAAAAAAACGCGATCTCATTACAAGCAGTGTACTTATGTGAAAATAAACAATAGAATAGAGTCGCTTCGATGATAGCGCAGTAGCGCATCTCGTTACAATGTTTCTTCCGTATATTATTACATGTACAATGTACCTCTTTATCTCTTGACGTAACTGTAACTGATTTCATTTTTTTCTTCTATTTGTTGCAGACAGCCAAAGGTAAAATTACGCATTATCGTGGCAACTTTTGTACAAGGTATGCAAATAAAAATAAAAAAAAAACGAAATTAATACATAATAATGAGAAAAATGAGACTGAATAGGTATATATGAAAAGATTTTCGTGAAATTTACATGATCTTTTATTCACGTATATACTGCATGTATATCTATACGCGGGGCACAATAAGCGAGTATATAGAGAGTAGCCTCGCAGCGTTTTTGTAAAGAAGAAAAATGGTTTCCCTTCATAGAGATGAAGAGTCCATCCACAGGGAGAAAGTAGCAAGAGCAGCCTCGCGCGCGCAAACTCGGAAAAGCGATTTTCGTGCGTACGTGATCCGGCGGCACAGTGAGCGCGCGCGCGCGCGCGCCCGCGGCACATAGCACAACAAAAGCGACGCATATAATTTTGCAAATCCCGTGAGCGATATGGAAGCGTCGAGTGCTTCCATTTATAAAGATATAACCGCACTTCGCCGCGGCGACGACGAAATCGGCTTACGTCTATATATAGCTACTGCCATGACTCTTGATCCGCGCGCGCCCGCGTATATAGCCTCTAAGTGGTTATCGCGTATATACTTGAAACTCGCAGTTATGAAACTATTCTCTAAATATAAGTATATAAGTAGTCCGTCGCGCTGCACTACTCGGCTGTAAAAAGATGGAGAAAAAAATCGAGCCGCGGAATCTGGCTGCAGGCTGGCAATAGTGCTACGGAGTGTGTATAGTTTAGTTAGCAGCTTCGACGGAGTCTAGCTGTCTAGCGGGGTGCGGCTCCGTATACGCGAGATTCGGGTGCGCGGCACAGGTAAGGGTATAGAGCACGCAGCAGCGCTACGTGACACGCTTGGCAAAGCAGCCTCGGCGCCGGCTTTGTTAAGCCTCGGATTCTGAGTGCCTTTGATACGTGTACTTGCACGCTAACTAACCAACCTAAGCTATCCGCTTCTCCTCCTCCTCGACGTATATAATGGCGCTACGACCACATAAACATGCGCGCAGCCTACTCGGATATACGTGCGCACAGCTATATATACGTATTATACGTATACCTATACGAGCCGGCGCGCATTTTCGCCTGGGAATTCAATTTCCCGGCTAATTTTAATGCCATTGCGGCTAAGGCTAAGAGAGAGACAGACAGACTATACTATGCTATATACGCGACAACTCATCGGGACAACTTCAAGGCGGCGTGCGGTATATATACCGCACGTCCGTACCTCTTTTTGCCCCTTGTCTTTCGCGCGAGTTAGGATATACACCCCCTATATTATAGTCTCGATGTCTCGAAATCCAGTTTCGCCGATGGCATTAGGTCGAGAGAGCTGGGTATATACATACATATACATACGTATACATAGGCGGCTGATTGCACGAGTGCCATTGAGAGGCCAAATTGGCTGTACGTGCGGCGGCCTGTGGGGGGCCACCCGTCGTTTCTTCTATATAATGATCCGTGTATGCCGAGATTATCGGGGAGCAGATGTTTTTCGCGGATCTTTTGGATTACGCGCGTTTGGTCGTTGCTAATAGCGGTAAGACATTATCATTGAAAATAAATTGAGAGAAAAACAAAACCGGCTCTTTTACATATATATAGAACACCGATAACTAGAGAAACCACACACACACACACACACACAGCTCAAATTTTCAAGTACATTAGACAAGCTATTTCAGGTACATGCCGCTATCACCCGCACGAATCCGACACGCACGTACGGTCCGCTTACGCGGATTTAGATCGCAAGCGCCGATACACCTATATGTACATGTCCGCTGCACGTAACGGCCGCGCCAGTACCTAACCCAGAGTACGTCACGCGTTCGCGCCATCCGTGAATAATCCGCGCGCGCGTAGTTACGGTATACACATAGGGGGTTGAACCGCTCATCGATGCAGATATAAAGCCACACGCGCGTCTATATAGTTACATAGTGTAGTGCACGAACGATAAGGACTTGCCGTGCCAAATGTGCAACTAAGTACCTACTTAGGAGTCGAGGGGAGCCAGCGCATTTGAATGGGAGATTTAGCCGGCCGGATTTTCATCTCGGATTGAGCCATTGTGCCGCGAGCTGCCGCCACCTGACGCTGCCCCAAAAAGTGTACCTATATGCTGCGCTCTACTTCCACTCGACTCGACGCGTCTTTTTTTTTTTTGTTTTTTTTTAACGCTCCTTTTATGTATCGGGACTTTTTTTCACGTGCTTCGTGGTTTGATTTTGCAAAATGATATGCGCGCGGACGTTGGAGTCTCGTGTATACATATGTAAGAAAGAGAGACCATTAGCAAATCATCGGGTGCCTCCGGAAATTTCCAAAATAACAACGCGACGCTACGCGCGGACACAAAGGTGTATTTCTAAAGAAAAATAGCGAAAAACGAATGAGGCACTTGTCCGCGTAACCCTACACGCCAATTATCGTCACCGCATATTGAATTAAACTCTCGCGTCCAAAGGATTTAAAGCCGCGAGCACAATATTATGCCCATCTGCTCGATATGCGTTTCGAAGAAAGAAATAAAGAAACGGTTCTCGCACGCTCGCGCGCACGTAGCGAGTCGATGTCAATGGGGCCAGTTCCAAAAGGGCGAAAAAAAGGACGAGCCGCGCGCGTGGGCTCTCCATTCTCCGTTCTCCGCGTATATTGTTATGTATTCGGCAAAGGAAGAGTCAGAGGCGATCCCAAATTAGCCGAACAATGGGCAGTCGCGTGCGCGGCCCTGTTTATTTTCGCCTTTTCAATTAGAGCAGTGCAGCGCGCTGGCGTCGACTGCAGCACGCGCTCGGCCTGTGTTATATATATAAGTGTCTATATAATACGCGCATCTATACACCGGACGTAGACGGGCTACTCTTTGCGGGTTTCAGTATAGCTGGACTAGTTTCGACGGATGTGATGGGGGGACTGCTGTCGATATTTTTCAAATCGCTATACAAAGTTGCTGCGTTTAAAATCCACGCTGTTTTCGCTCCAGCCACGCAATAGGGGAGTTTTCGAAACCACGTGCAATAAAAAAATAATTTGCACTCGCGTCGTTAAACACTCAAATCAAAGCTGTACTCGAGTACGCGTTTTTACCGATAGTATGTTATACGTTACATCGCAGTCGCGCCTTTCATATATATTCCGAATCACGGCATCGATAATTTGCCCCCAGGCCGCGCGTAGCTCCGAAGCCTAAAGCAGAACAATCACGGAAAAAGACTGAATTTCATCAATCTTGCGCTCTTTGAAATACACACACGCAGAGATTTATCTATACATATCCGGGACAATGGGCATATTATAATCAAGCGTATTTTTTCTTTTGTTCTTTTTCAAGGGAGACGTGGCCGATATACTTTTGTCGCCACGCGCGCGCGCGCGCGTAATATACCTCTTCGCCAAAGTCGTTTCGTATTATGCGTTTCGTGTTCTTTACGCGCGGTATATAGCGGTGGCACTAAAAAGGCGGGGGATTCGATGTTTTAGGCGGCGCGTGACCCCCTTTCATGTGGATCCGACACGCGCTTCCCTCCACCCCATATCCATCGAATTATTTTGATTCCGGCGATATAATTCATCCCTAATACGCGTATATATACCCTCTCCATTATACATGTGAGTAGGGGGAGGATTTTGGGACAAAAAGTGGAGAGGCTGCTCTGCCTGTTTGCCGGAGAGCTAAAGCGAAGGAATCGCGAAATCGCCGTGACGGCACGAGCGGCTTATTAGCTGCGACAATTTTCGGGAGATCTCCCGTTTCGATTCTTTCTTTCTTTTTTTTTGACATTTTTAAGGTGTGGACATATGGTTTTGGATCGGGCGTAGATCCTGTTAGACGGTGACGTGCGAGCCAACACGGGAGGGCTTTTGATCTTTCAATTCTTTTTTACTCATGATCCGACTGACGATTATATGTCTTATTCGTTGCTGCCATTGTTGCGGCTATACGTGATCCATTAGCGTGGGGGACAGGAAAATTTATGTTTCTGCATCTGCGCTGCCGCATTGTAAGAGGATTTTTGATATCGGTTTTATACTCTTATTTGCAAACTAGCCCCGCGATTAAGATTAAAATTAATATGGTATATATAAATCGATCTCTTCGCGACAGAAGGTCAGCGAAAAGTCTACGTTCCACTGCACACCTCGCGTGGCGCGCAGTAGGTGGCGCAGTATATATCTCGCGCACTTACGCCCATTGTCGCGCCGCTCCGAAATTGAATCTGTCAATTAACGGGAGAAAACTCCCGGCCATCCGGCTGCAGTACAGTGGCGCAGCGTTAACGCTTGGTTAGCGCTAATTGTTAACAATGGCCAGCTGCGAGACGTATGTACGTATGCATGCGCGCGTCGGCACGAGATAGCCCCGAGGCATCTGATTTCACGTTAACGGTGCACACATACACACACACGGGACACCTAATTGATGCGAATCACGAAACCGTGGCGAATTCGACAGAAGCGAGATTTTCCTCATAGTCCAGTGGCTTTCTCGGCTCTTTGGATTTGGTTTGGGGCCGCATATGTGCGTGGATGCGTAAGTATATATAATGCATAGGTGAAAGAGCGCGTCGAATGGATTACTTCGATGCGAGTACGGTGAGTTTGAAAATAATTGACGTAGTGTATATATATATATATATGAGAATCCTGATCAAGACAAACTGCGTATGCGGCATTTCGGGCGCAGTTACGAGCCGATAATCCTATGCGAGCCTCGTCTAGGAATCCGAGCACTGCGCGCAGATTGAAATGCCGCGGGGCCGAGCGCTAATTCCTCGAGCGCGCGCAGACAAAAGGTGTTATTCGCGCATAGCTGAGTAGGAGGACGAGGCGACGGACGCGAGGCGAGCTTCGGTAGCTCGAGAAGTTTGCCACGCCGCCGTCTTGGTTAATCACTATAATTGATATTCCGGAGCGATATCACCGCCCGGAGAGTAACGGAGTAACGCGATAACGAAGTAACCTGATTAAAGGGAGCCTCTTTATTGACTGGCTCTCGGAGCGCAGCCGCCGCCTCTCTTCGCTCGCTCGTTCCTTCAATCGAATTATATTATTATCTCCTCTCCTCGGCTCTCTCTCTCTCTCTCTCTCTCTCTCTCTCTCTGCGTGCTCTGGCTTTCTCGCTCGTCGGCGCGCTGTATATGCGCGCTTATTGAGGCCTCGCCGGTCTATATGTAGCTCGTTATATCCCCAACGCCAAGCAGCCATATATACTTACATATATATGCATATGACGCCATTTGACGACATAGGTAAACAGCGCAAAGAAGCAAATTGCGTAATCCAATTAAACACCCTCATGCGTTTACTCGAGAGCCGCTTATGTAAAATCACGCGAGGAATTTATCTCTCCGACACAGTTTGCTGCGCGGCAAAATAAAAAGAGATGAGAGAAATCAAAGACACGTATACGGGCTGACGAAACGAAAACAATGATATATATACGCGTCTCTCGAGTTGGTGTCCTTTTTCGAGCTGCAGGGGTGTTCCACAGCCTTCCGGCGACAATATACTGTACACTCTATGCCTATACATCTCGACTTCCGGCGCGGCGATACTTTCGACCGCATCAGTAGCGCACAACAACCGCAGAGAGGAAAATCTGCGGCGCGCGCGCGCTCTCTACCTACTCGCACAACGGCTCGATGATTTCCGACAGTAATGACATATTTGCGACAATAATGTTCTGTGTAAACGAGTGGAGGGTATATTGCGCAATGAGCGAGTTGTTGGACTCGCTCCACTCTCGGTATAAACATACTACGTGAAATATTTTGTATATACTTCGCTTTTCGATGCAAGACGTCGTTTCCGAGAGATTCCGAGAAACAGAATACGCATCGCTCCTTGTCTCGCTGGATGGCCTTTAATTGCAAACGGGCGTTAATTATTGCCATTATCCCATGTGTGCGAATATTGCGTTGAGCCGCGCAGCTCTTTGGTATATCTGTTCTCTGAAATCTTTATTGGCTCAAGTTGCTTCATTGTTTCATATGCGAATTACGTTAATTACGACGTTGCTATGGGATATTATATATATGGATAACTTATTTAGTTCCCTTTCCCTCTTTCCGCTGGTCTGCCCTTAAACAAACAGCAATAAAGCAGCATCTCCCTTTTCAAAAAGACATTGAAATCGAGCTGTCGGGAGGAAAAAAGTGAAATTCAAGTAAAAGCTATAAAACGAAAAAAAGACGAATGTCACGCTCGGTACTCGCGGTGGCGTGTAAGTTTTCGTATCCTGCGGCGAGGCGCGGTGACGGCTGCAGTCATGGCCGCAGGAAACAGCGCATCATCGTAATAACCGTCATCAAAACGCCGGCCACTTAGAAGCGGGTCGAAGAAGTCGCTGTCGCGTATATACCTACGTGCGCTGCTGCTGTAGTGCGGGAGGCTGAAATTTGTCGTTTCGAAAAATCATCGTAACAACGCGCCGCGCGCACTTATAGACGCCTTCGCTTCGTTAAGGTCGTTTAAAGAACGCTTCCATGTATTTTATAGGGCTCTTATTTTCGGTTTCCTACTTGAGAGCTCGTGAGAAAACATACACGTACAGGCGGTACAGGTGTGTCGCATGTCGAAATAGCCCGGACATCTCCAAAGTAAACGATCATCGAGTTATATGTACATTGTATGCATGAAATCTGAAAATTTCGTCATGTAATTTGGCTAACGATGAAAAGCATCAGATATATCTATATATACGCAGGTAAAAGCTCGCGCATGCAATAACAACGTCGCTCGCAAATTGATCCAATTTGTCATTCAACGTTAGCCCGCGCGGAATCAAACAGTACACTGCAGACAATTGCCGCTGCAGGCTCGTTATAATCTCCGCGAAATTCCAACTGCGCATACGCACGTGTATATATATACAAGAGACGATCGTTCGATATAACGAGAGTGCAGCGTGCAGTACGCCAGGTATAATAATGGCAGTCAGCGCGCGCGGCATTAAACTGTCCGCGATATCCGCCGTCGTTTCGAAACAACAGCAAAAAATCGCGCGCGCGCAGCACATAGAGCGAAAATGCGCATAATGCGATTTCCACGACGCGCTGCTGCTGCTGCTGCTAAAAATGCGAAAACCGAGATAGGAGGGAGACAGAGGGAAATTACAGCGGCGTTCAGGAAGCGGTGCATTCTATTGTGCCTTTGTCATAGTTAAACTGTCAGGCCAATCTCGTCCGCGCGTATTTTAACAACGTGTATGTGTGTGTATTGGGATACGTGCGTGCGCGCTCGCGTCGCCGCGCATAAGGGGGAAAGAGAGAGAGATGAGAGAGAGAGAGAGCGACAAGTTCCTGATGCGGCTTTTCATATTGCGCTCCTGTCAGCTCGCGCATCGTTATCGTTGCCATTTCATTCCTCTTTTATTTTTTTCCTTTTTTAACGGGAGGATGTTTCGCGAGACCGTTACGCTCTAAGATGCCGTTTTCTGACTGCCGAGTTTCGTATATACTTTATGGATTTGAAATCACCTACCTTTTTCCATCGGACAACTATGTAACTCGGATAATTTCAAGCATCCTGTCCAGCCTCAAACCGAGTCCTTTATCGACCGTTCCAGATACATTATTCTCCTATATAATTTTTGGCGGCGGCGGTGGCACTATTAAACCCCAACACCCGACACGCTTGTAGTAACGCTCGTGGAAACTTGTCCCGCGGCTATATCGGCAGCAGCAGTTTCGTCAATCTTCTCCATCGAGTCCGCAGCCTCCTGCAGTCCGGGACTGGCTGCACAGCTCTCGCGGTGTATAGACGCGCGCAATAATGACTAGTTCCCCGCCGTCGTCTATTCCGGAGGAGAGACGTGAATTAGGCGTAATTAAATAATAATCGGAGCTCGAGCAGCCGCCGCTCGGAGGCCGTGGACTGCCTGTACACGCAGTATATAGAAGGAAGGGAGAGAGAGAGAGACCACGCCCTGGAGCGCGCATTTCGCGACCAATCGTGCGCGCCTCCGCTATACGGTAATTTCTGCCCGCGAGGATCCGATTCCGCACTGCACTGCCTTATTGCGCGCTTCGTGTTTCTTTTATGTTATAGCCCAGGTTTTCTACTCTCGACGTGCGCTTGATAAATCGAGTTTTCGGTATCGTCCTCGTGTCCCTTGGCCATTAATTTGAAGGAGCTGCTGTGCGCGAAGCGTAATTAATCGTTGCGCGCAGTCGAGTCCAAAATGCTCCTTTTTCCTCGACGCGCCGATGACTGGCTGCTGCTGTTGCCAAGACGCGATCTTCCTTTTGCGATGAGATACTTTAATGAAATGAGCTCGGCTGCCGCGCTTCTTTTCGATTTATTTCGAGCTGGAAGGGACCGAGGGCCCGGCATTTCACGCTCGCTCATCGTCAAGCCAGCTCTTTTATATATATAGAATTTCAAGAGACGATGCCCATAGTTTCTCACCTCGGCAGCACACAAGGGATATACGTCGGCAATTGCGCAGCCGAGGCGTTAAAATATTCCATAGCGCCCGGGAAAAGCGTCGCGCTTACTGCGCGATATTGCGGCCGCTGCCGCTGGCGCGCTCGCACTTTTGCACGTGTAAACATTGGCCATGAATAAAACATCGCCCTGTATATGATTTAGGCGGAGGGAGCTACTCTGCGAGCTTAACTATCTGAGACGCCATGGGGGAAGAGGAAACTTGTATTCGCGCTTTTCCAGTTATGAGGACCTTGTTGCTGCTCCTACTGCTTCTGATATACTCGCTTTGGAGGGTTCATTATTGCGAGGCGGTGCGAGCGTATATTATCGGTGGCGCAAATTTGTTATTGGAAAGTTTTCAAAGACCGTTAACTATGTTGGTAAACTAATTTCGTCTACATTTTACCGATTTCAAATAATATCGGTAACTCTACACTAATCCGCAAAAGCGGCAAAAGTGCAGCTATATATACGGAAACACCTATAGATCGAGGGTGTGATCATGGCAGATCGTATCTCAAACAACCCCTCGCGCAGCGGTAATCTTCCAATGGAGTCGCGCGTAGCATCGAATATACACACACTCGATGCCAGTAGTCTCTCATCCACGCACACACACACACATAGCCGCAAGAAGGCTGTATATAGACAGCATCCCGGGAGCGCAGCAGCGCGCAGACTCCGCGAGAGGTCGACGGCTAGCACCGCCGAGAGTAAGTATAGCCCTGGGCTGCGAAAATCAGCGAGGAGGTGGTCGCCGCACCGCTTGAAGAGAGGGGAAGCATCGCAGCTATATATAGCGAGACGAGGGTGCGAAAATTGCAAAAGCTCGAGAGGGAGGAAGAATGTGCGCGAGGGTGACGAGTGAGTGAGAGAGAAAAAGGAGGGAGAGATTGCCGCCATTTTACAGAGAGCGCGGCGGGGCGCGAATCTGCATAACGATCAGAGACCGTCGTGTTTATCAAAGCTTTTCTCCGCCATCTGCATAATATTCTCCGCGAAGAAGCGCCCTACACTCCTGTGCATGTATATATATATATATATATATAGGTATGCAAGCCGCTCGCTGCGCTGTATAAATTGAGAGAAGCGAGAGAGCGAAGTAGCGCGCGTCGTTTTACGTGCGCTCGACTTGTAAAACTTTAACGAGCTGCGCGAATAAATTATATCTCGGGCGCGGCATTTTTGGCCCATGGCTGCTGCTTATCTCTGATGGCTACGGCTACAATAACAAGAAACCTTCTACTTCGACTTTTGGCCGAACCTACGCAATTTTCACACATTCCGAAATTAGTTCCGCGTCGGTATATCCGATTTCAGGCAAGCATCAATTCGATCGATCATCGCCGCGCGCAAAACACTCGTCACGCAGTCTATATAAGTAGATAGATAAAGTATGAAACGTCAGGCATCAGCTGCGCACGGCCGAATTCCCATCGCGACCGTTGAGGAAGAAAAATATTTAGTGACATCGGGCCCCCCGAGACTCGGGGTTATTAGGCCGCTATATAGCTCTCTGGCTCGCGCAGCATATGGACCGGAGCAAAGGAGGGCGCGTCGTCTGCGATAAGATAAGCATCGCGAATTCATACGCATGTATGTTATGTAGCTATATATACAGGATCGAGTGAGATGGGAGCACGCGACACCGCACTCTGGAAAAAGCTAACAGGTCCTGTTTCAGGGGATTAGCCGATATATATGTAGCTCCGTATATATATATATATATATATATATATATATACGCGCAAGAGCGATTTAATCGCGCTGTGAGATCTATCCAACTACTATTAGATGTTGTCGCTCGCTAGATCGCTTTTGTATGGGGTTTCAAATATGCGCGGCGATTGTCTCTTTGCCAGTTTAAAGCCACGCATAATATACTCGTACATAGGGTAATATGCGTTGATGTGTGCGCGCACAAAATAATATTTTAAATTACAACCGCATCGATTCAATTCGTTTATTTCTCGCGAGCCTGTATAATTATATAGTCTATTGCTTAAAAGTCGTATCGCGTTACACGTGGGCGACAGCCTCGCAGCAACAGCGGTGCATTAAGGCTCCGACGATTTGCATATGCCGCGATAGATGGTTCGATATTAATCGGGGCTAACAGTTTCATTTTGCCGATCCTCTTTCGAGATAACGCGTCCGTAAGGCTAATGGACGCTAGTATTTTGCAACGATGCGCGATGTTGCTTATATATATATTATTGCAATATACAGCAAAAACTATATAGTCGTTATTCTAGACCACCTGATTTGAAGCGACCTAATGAGCCCGTTGACACGCGTTGATACGAGGGTACATATAACGATTCGTTCTCGGGAAATTGCCAGCTCAATAATTCAGCGGCTAGCGCGTCCGCCTGTATAATGGAACTTTGTCCGCGGACTCGATCTATCACGCGGTGAATTGCGCGCGTGCTCGACGTTTCGTTTTACTTCATATGCTTTCTATGTAATATATTATATATAGCTGCAGCGGCAAGGGATTAATGAAAATTTATTTCCCTTTCTACACCGCGAGTCTTTTGAATAATAAAAGCTGGGTAGAGGAATTAATTTTTCTTCGCATATTATATAATACATAATAAGTGCAATGAGGTTTCTGGTACGTAGGTTCGATATGGTAAAACAATAGGTAGAATATAAAGTCGGAGTATAAAGCGCGCATTCCGTTTGCGCCACTGTATTCGTAAATCCGCGAATGTATATATATATGCGTGGGCGGGGTATACGTATATATAGATTTAGAAGAGTAACGCCGGGCTGGTGTAGATGTGCGCAGCGTCAAAAGCAAAGCTCAGAGGCAATCATGAGCTTTCGAATGCAAAACAGCGAGTGCCGCCAGCAGTATGGCACTTTTACATTTAAATGTAAACTCGCAAAGTGCGCGGCCGAGGATCGTGCGACGAGGCGCAGAGCGAGAGAGAGAGAGAGGGAGGGAGGGAGAGAGAGAGAGAGAAAGCGAGCAGACGTATAATATTATGGGCGTACCGTATAGAATGGCAGTACCGGCGGCGTTTGCGCGCGACCGACGCGGATGTGGATCTGTGCGCGAAAGAGAGATTGAATATTTAGACGCGAAATGGAAATGGCAGATATGTATATAAGCTCTTATTTTCCTTATATTATACGTGCGAGCGCGAGCATGAATCGCGTGAAAAAAAGTCGATCCGATCTACACATGTGTATAAACATATACATATGAGGAGTATCTAAATAGAGACGAGAGAGAGAGAGAGAGAGAGAGAGAGAGAGAGCGATTCCTTTTTCTAAAATTTTTGGCCAGTCGGTAGACTTGCATGCACGCAGAGTATCATCGTTGCGTATATAGGTATATATATGCGAGGCATCAACTCGCGGTGGAAAAAAGAAGCGGCAGCATGGCAGCTCCTCTCATCTCTGGCAAAGTGCGCGCGTGCATGATTCAGGCAAAAAGCAGGCGTCGCTGCGCAGAGCAGAAAATGCACGGGTAGTGTGTTTGTATATATATAGGCGTGGCAGAGGAGAGAATACGCGAGAGAGAGAGAGGGAGACTTTAATATTTTACACCTCAAATGCGCGAGAAATGCAAAACAGGTCTCGCGCGCAGCGGCGCCTAGCTTTCAGAGCGGCGCGCGGATTGGATTTAAAACGCGCGCTAATTTGTCGTTGGATGCTGCTATACATTAATAAGCCGGAGTAGTGTACTTTTCGGAGTTTCGAGGGGACGAAGCTCGCGCCTCGCGGCGGCTTTTTGTCGCGCGCCGGGAGAAAAAGACTTTCGCGCGCCATGCAAATGAAGCTAGCCGCGCGCGGCGAGCACGCTTCTGCGAGCTTTAATGCGCGTACTAGCTTATTATATTCTGCTTTCATGATCTTCTGCACTCATAGCTGCGTATACTTAACTCTCATTATAGCTGCCTTTTCTGGATACCTGCTGTTATAGACATATACTTGTAATAACCAAAATAATAATAATTATTATTATTATAGTTGAAAACTTTGGAGCTACACAATGCCTTTCAAGAGCTTTGTGCAAAATTCAAAGAAACAACTGTGCGCCGCCGTCGGCACATAAATAAAACATCACTCCTCTCTCCTCCCTCTCCGGCGTGTCCTGGCAAATTTTTTTCTGAATAATTAAGACACAAAGTGTGACCTTTTACACAGTCGCGAGCTAATTAGGCAAAATAAGAGACGGGCAACGAGCCGCCGCAGCCGGCCCCCTGATGCGCATCCGCACACTTTTGCGCGGCAACTCGCAAAAGGGATTAGCACCGGGCGTGTATAATAGGCGCGCGTGGGTGTGGGCTGCAGCTCGCTCGCGCCGCATCTAAATTTAAAATCTACTTTGCATAATGCCGCTCGGCGCGCTCTAGCCTAACTGTGAGTGGGAGAGAGAGAGAGATACATATGAATTCTGGGGAGCGCGAGAGAGGCGTCTAATTGCCGCTCGTTCAGACCCTTCGACACCTACGGCGGCGGCCATTTTAAAAGAGTCGAACACGGACTACGTCTGTGTGTGCGGTTTGTTGGCGCGCCCGCGCAACTTCCGCTCGGCGGACGCCCGAGCGCCTCCTAATATATACATATTCAAATGCATCGTCCTGTGCTCCTTTCGCTATTGTCTCTGGATCTATCGGAAAATATAAAACGCTCAATTTTCAATTTACATATACATAACGACGTTTAACTCGCGGATATCGAAAACACAAGGTTCGTGTATACGCTTTGTTGGAAATTAGTAATATGCGGTTTGTTCAGAATTAAAAAAAAAAATTTAATACACTCGCAAGTAAATACGTCCAGGCAGCCGTCGGACAAAATACGCGCGATCATAACTTTATAAATTCCACAATGCGCGCGCTGCAACCTGGTTAACTTTCGTAACTTACAACTTCCTCTCGCTAAAAAACCTCTCTCGTATCGCGCGTATAATTAAGCGTATATTTTCAGCTTACGAACCGCCGCGCGCAGACAATATAACAGGCTCGTCGGACTTTTTTTCCGTCGCCGCGCGCACAGCATACGCCTCGGAATGCATACAACTATTAAAAATTATTATTGACCTTTTTTCAAAGTATTTTGCGCAATATGTAGGCCGGAAGGTTATTAAATTTATTAGAAGGCATTTATCTTTTCGCAGTTGGCTGACTTCACGACTTGTACGCGCGGGTAGGTATATATTATACTCCGTCGCCGTGCGCGTTTGTTTATATATATCTATACGTATGTGAGAGTATTGCGATGATTGCTGCTTCGTTGGCGTAATCATTATAGGAATTTCGCCGCGACTCTTTCTAGTATGTACAGTCGCGAGCCGCTGATTTTCTCAGATGAGGAACGCCATATCAGCGATAATTGCGTAAACGTAATTACTTCTCGTACATCGATATAAATGTCTTCCTTACATAAAGTTTCAAATACTATTTACGATCGATATATCAACTATATCATTCGGCATACAGCTGTAGAAGCACGACGTTTATAAAAGGCCGAAATAAGTCGAGTTTGTGTATTATATTCGTTTAGCGGGGTAAACCGTAACGAATGAACTATATATATATGTGTGTAGTTTCTGACGTATCGATCCCCTCTGCCGGGACGCTACTCGCATTTCCCATCAAATTTTCCGTCCAACTTCCGGGGCAAAAGTCCGCGCGCTACACGATTTTCCTCTTCCGAATGACCGATCGCCTTGCAGCTCGCGCCCTGCTCAATGTACTATAAAATCTGTCCCATTGTGTAGCGCAGTCGCAAATTCGCAGTAGGCGCACGGCTCGACGAACACGTATATATGTATATAGTATAAGGAGGAGAGTATAAAAGTCGCACGTGCCGGCGCGACAACAGGCTACTACGAGCGTAAGACTTACCCCCCACGCTGGACAAATTTCACATGTTCGTATACAGTGTCTCATCGTAGCTTTGTATTCCAGGGCACAGGCGTCCTCGAACATTATATCGATAAATTTTTTGTGCATATTATATATAGGTATATACGTTTTTCCTAGCTTTTTACGGAAATATTTATGCGCTCGCGCATCTATACGCTGCGATGGGCATTATGCGAACTGTATCGAACGAAGGAGGGCGTGTTCTCGTGCATTTGCGAGTAAATGCGGACAGAGTCCATATTTCACGCGGACGTGTACGTACGTCGCGAGGCAGTCGGCATATTCTTGCGCGCGCGTATATACACGCCTAGGAAGCGAATAAAAGATTTTGGCAAGGATGTAGCCGGCGTATATAGATTGCCGCCATCGCCGCGTCGCTCAGCCTTTTCAAATTCCTGGCTTGCATCCGAGAGCTAGTGCAGCGCGTTGTTATAATAATATGCTCTCGCGACTATATTTTGTTACATCGAGTCGCTATATTATTTTCAATACTATGTATCTATGTTACAGTGATCCCTCATCCCCGCGAGCTGCATCCCCGATGACAGAGCATTCATCACCTCGACGTACACACGCGCCGCAAACAGTCGTGTCGAATTGGCCGGGTTTCGGACCCACGCGCACGCATGTATATTCGAACGCGGCGCACAGTCGAAAAGCTGACCTTTTAGACGACCATTACTGGCAGTTTCCTGCGTCAGCACGGGAAAAAGCTGGGCGATGACGACGACGACAACGACGACGACGACGACGACGAGTCGCGAATTAGGCTCGGTTGCTATAGCGTTGATATAGCGCGTGCAGGTCTGAGAGCAGTTCTTCGACGACCGGGGGAACGGCGTATTAGCATTGGTTAGCTTTATGGGCCGTTCACTTCCGGAGTCGCTTGAATGCGATGAGTGAGCGAGCAGCGCCGCGAAGAAGAGACCGTTGCTGCTGCTGCACAGATCAATAAAATCTCGCCGCCGCCGCCGCCGCCGCAGCCGTTGGGAGAAGCAATGCTTGAAACATTTTTATCGAATGCTCTTCTGTACCAGTATTTTTCCTCCGCTAATTAGAAAGGAAAATAGGGTTGAGAGAGTGACTATATAATACAACATTATATATCTATAACGACACACACACACACGCACACACATACGGTATATTATAGCCGAGGCAATTAATCTTGGACAGCTATATAGATGACGTCGAGGAAAGCTCAGCCAGCCGCCGGAACACAACATCCCACTTAGCTCGCAGTTGCAGAAAACAATTAATGCGAAATCGATTAATAATTACGCTCCAATTCCAGAGCGTGTCCCCGCAGCTCCTTGCTTCTCGCCTCCATCAACACTGCAGGCAAGAACTAACTTCTCTCGTAATTTATCGATTCGAGCTCGTTTCTCGACGTCGAATGCTTCTGCAGTTCCGATTCACCGATGCGTTATGTATATACGACTACCTGATGCGCACGTTGTTGTAAGCGTAACGATCGCGTTTAATTTATTTTACAAGGCCATCAACATCGGCAAAAATCTTTTAAAAATTCACCTATCTCTCTCTCTCTCTCTCTCTCTCTCTCTCTCTCGCGTCGTGAATCCTCGACTTGGAAAAGAGAATAAGGCAAAGCTAGCAAGCGGAGCAAGCCCCTATACCGATGTAAGTATATACGCGCGCAGTATAGCTCTCGGCTCGACGCGGTTGGTTGGCGTCGGCGCCGCTTTTAAAAAGAACTGAGCGAGCCAATTTGTAGGCTGTCGCAAACTTTTAAAACACTAGTTGACAGGACCGCCGACGACGAGTCGACGGCAGCAGCCCGTCTCGCTGTATACGTTCCCGCGAGCGCGCTGCTTTCCGTGAAGGAGTCGATGGATTGTAAAATAAAACTAACTTGGCTCTTTCCCGTAAAGACGCGGCCGCTAGCTGCGCACCCCCGACTACGAACTCTCCTATACCTATACTACCCTTGCTCCGGCTCTAAATCTCATTCCCGCGAGAGACGAGGGAATTTTCTTCCCGGCTTTGGCTTGCTTGTGTTTTTTTTCTCTCCAGCTCCCTCTCTCTCTCTCTCTCTCTCTCTCTATATATATATATATATATATATACACATGTACCTTGCTTCCGCAAGACGCCTTCTTTTGCAACCGGTTGGATTTCCGAAGGTATTTCGTTCTCTGAGTAACCTCATTATCTTCATAATAATATGTATAATGCCTGCTTACGCTATAAACTATAGGTACCTACGTTCATATATCATATAATCTCCCAACAAATCGTTCCGCGGCTCTTCTCTTCCTCCCCCCGCGGGTATATATAAGTATACGCACCGCCCTGGCAAAAGTATCTGAGAGAGCCTTTGCTCTCCCTCTCGAGGGAGCAGCTCGACCGATTGAAATCCAGCAAAGTTTAAAAGTGTATTTTGACGTTAAAGCGCTTCCTACGTATATATAGTACATTATACATACTACATACGCATTTGATACAGGCTATTAGCGGCGCGTCCTGATTTATATCATTCTCTCTTTGGGCGAGAAAGGGGCCGAGAGCGGAGAGTCACCAGCGGCGGGGAAGCCCGAAAAAGAAAAAAAACGAAGCGATCGGATCGCTCTCGATTGATGTGTCTCGTGTAGTTATATGTTCGCCGGATTTTTCGCGTAGTCTACCTATACTATGTGCGTGTATATATATATATACCTCCGTACAGGCTTTTTGGGGACATTTCACGATGAAAAATGCCAAGCGTCACGCGCGACTTTCCACGAGTGTACGGAGAGAGAGAGAGGTTCGTCGGTGAATAATGAATGCACGTCGTCGCGCTGCGGTCCTGCGCTTTTGGGACGTTGGTATGGACTTATCGGGTCGTAATGGGATTCTAAATTTTTAGAGAATCGCTATGATTCATCAATTATTGATTCGCCGAGACTTTTCGCCAGCCGGACGACGCTTGAATCTTTTAGACCGCTCGCAGATGGTCGTAAAATGATCTTTTAGTGAATATCAGATGTTTTCTCATGTATTCGTACCCTATTCCGCTCCTACAGCACGCTTCAGCTTAAATATTTACAAAAGAGAATTTCAATGATTCTTAAGAAAAATTTACATCATTCCAATTTATTCACACAGTCAAACACAAGTGCTTTAGTACAGTAAATATAATCATCGTTCTCTCGGTATAAAAATAAATAAATATACTATCCCTATATATATCTCTCTACTTATATTTCTAAATGCGCGCGATTAACAGCGATATGTATATCTATACAATCCATAGCGAGGTTGCGAGAACGACATTATAATATCGCTGCAGCCAGCTATATAATATGTATATATGTTAAAGAATGATACGTTAAAGTATGGCCGAGCGAGGGAAGTCTCGCTTAAATGGATGAGTCAGTACCGAATTCCCCCGACTGATGATTACAAGCGCGATTTTCTGTACAGCTATGATTCCGTATGACTTATAAACGGCTGTCCAGAGCCGCTACTGTCGCATTGAAATCGGCATGAAACTCCCGTGCGTCGTCAAACAACGTCGTACTTGGGCGGCGGGAGCGGGCTCGGGTAGTCGCAGACTAGGCCGACGTTACTCGACAGAAACGACGGCGTCTTTGGCATGTTGGCGTCGTTGGAGATCTGCACCGGGATCGAACGGGCCGTCCTGAACTCGCCGTACTCGTTATTGTCGTCGTCGTCACCGTTGAGAATCCACTCGCGACGCGCCGACGACACCACCATCCAGAAGTACGAGCTCACCACTGCGCGAATTAACGATAAATTATTATACGTTGTTGTTGTTGTTATTATTATTATTATTATTATTATTGCAGATGAGGAATGCAATTATATTGTTCAAGTATACTCACGCAAATAAACGCTGCACGCGGGAACGTACCAAACCGACTTGGCGTCCTGCGGATCATTTTTCTCGTCTTGCGTTAATTGCATAGTCAAAGCGATCGTCTGGTCAATTATGCTAACCATCTGCATATACATCCACGGTAGAACATAAGTCGGTTTTTTCTGTTGGCAAAAACAAAGCTGTAGCGGTTGTCGCGACAACAAAACATTCGCGCGACTAATATATTGATTCATTTTTAAAATATTCACGCCGATCGAGATGTTTGTAAAAAGTTGATTCAGAAGAAATTATACTCGACGCGTGGAAAGCTTTTGTTCGATTTCCTCCCAAGTGAATGGAAATTTCGCTGCTTGTAAATGAAATGGAATTTTCGTATCTTCCGCGCACACACTGACATAATATAAGTATATATATATGTATGTATATACTCACCAAAAGAGAGCCCAAGGCCAAGAGAGCATTAGCGACGAGAGAGAGCGCAGAGTAGATAAGAACGCAAGTCAACAGTGTGCGAGCTGTAAAGATATTTTCATTACTACAAATTACGCACACACGCGCACACACATACACTTGCTCGCGTTCGACAATGCAAACAGGTTATTTATAATTTTTAATGAGAGATTCAACTGTTCGTTTGCTCGGTTTGCTCCCGACGTCGCGCGCATGACGAATAGCTATATAGGTATAAGCATATGCTCTCTCTCTTTCTGTCTTAAGCTCTTACCTGTCTCGACGACTTTCAGGCTCTTCATGACATAAGTCCAGTTCAGTCCAAAGAGCATCCACGATTCCAGGGCTATTACGAATTCCTCCTCCTCCTGCGTCGAGAAGAAGTTGCTCACGAGCATGTTGATCATCAGGATGGACAGAGACTGCAATGGAAAATTATCGTCCTCATTATGCGTATAATAATATATAGATTCTAGCTACACATGTATATATATGTGCTCGAGGAGGAAAAGCCTATATTCGTCGATTCTCTCAGTCGCACTGCTCGGCTCTTTTTCTCGCGTGCGTTTCAAAACAGCGTGTATTATAAGCTTTCCTTTACTCACCAATCCAAAAGTCCCGATGAGTTTGGCCGCCAAAGTCAGACTAATGCAACACATTTTCGTCATTTTGACCGTTGTCAGTTATTTGCAACGGGTAAATCGATAGTATTGTATTCAGCGAATATAGCAATCGTCAAAATCGTTCGCGATGAACGTCTTCGTGCGGCTACACCTGGACTGCCTACTGCTCCCATATACCGATGAGCGAAACCGATGAACTATTAGACTGAAGCGCGGACAGTGGATAGTAGAAGAGCGAGAGAGAGAGAGAGGTAGAAAACGTAAATATTTACGTCGATTATGACTCTCGATCGCGAGACTAACTAACTGCGTAAATCGTCACTTTTCCGACCTCTATGTTATTGCGTATATCTTTGGCTTCTCGATAACTCGTTCAAAAATCTTCCTGCCGATGCCTGAGTATAATATACTCTTCTAAAGTATACGCACACGCGCACAACCGACGGGTGCTTTCTCTCTGCTAAATAACCACAAACTCACAATTGCAATCCATAAAATCGGTCGTGCCGACCACCACACTGATGTTTTTGCTACGCGCGAACATTGGAAAAAACATGTTACTCGCTGTTCTCGACATCGGGACCGACTGAGACTACCGCAACCTTAGTCCGCATTCCTCTATACGCGCACTCGTATAGTATATATAATTATAGAATCACTCGCTAGCTTTTTAGTTTTCTCGTCGAACGCAACTTTCGTTCTAACCGCTCGGCTGATAAAGACCCGAATTTATAATGAGAGATGAGTCGGCCGCCGCCGTCGCCGCCACCGCCGCCGATGCTGGCAAATGAATTTTAAACGACTCCCGATTTCGCGGAACCGTGCGCTCCGACTTGCCGTGCGCGGTGATGCAGGAGCATGCGCGCCGAACGGCTCCACAGTGGACGTAGCTATACCTATATATATAATAAAGTAGCATATTATGCGTGCGATGCTCCGACGCGCCAGCTGTGTATAGTCATGTGTGTGTTTTTATAAATGCTTGCTCTCCACGAGCGCACGTGAGTTTTGAGGTTATATACTTGTAGTTTGGGAGTTTTTTTTATTTTTACTTCACAGGAGCGAGGAAATCGGCGAGTGATTTTGTGATTTGTGCGTAATGGCGGTCAAGCAAGACAATGATATTTGCTTGAATATCGTGACGGGGATCGCGAGTCCTAAGAAGCAGGTAAGTGTGAGGTTATGAGGGAGCAAGTAGTATGTGTGTGTTTACACAGCTTGAGCTTTTATTTATTGTCTGTGTATTTTTTTTATCGATAGTCGCCTAAAATTACTAGTGACGTGCGTATTAAGAGACTAAATACGAATCCGGGGGATGGTACGAGGAAGCCTTTTCAAAAGTTTCAGTCAATCGAGTCCTCGAAAAGTCTGTTGGTTGGGGCTAAGAAGCGAATAAAACAAAAGTCATTGGCTAATATCGTTGCTAATAACTTGAAAAAAGTTAATCAGTCTGCGGAGCCTCCAAAAACTTCCATTTTAAAGAAATTAGTGCCCGGTAATAAGAAAGTCTCCGGTTCCAACGCAAAAGATACAAAATCAGAAAAGGAGAAGAGAGTTAGTTTCTCGCAGAATAAAAATGATGCATCCATAGAAACTTTGGTACAATTTACAAAGCCCACAAAGGAAAATGCCCTCAAAACTATTTTGGCTAAGAAGAGAAAGAATGATACAGGAGAGCCCAAAAAATCGTTATCTAGTATTTTCAAAACTTCTAGTTCTACGGATTCAAACTTGCTCGAACAAAATGTAGCCAAGGACAAAACAGATGTTAAATTTATTAATGAGAAACAACCGGCGAACGCAACGCATAGTAATGCAGCATCTATTAAGTGTGACAGTAATCCTATTAAAATGTTCAAGAAATCAAGGGATAAGGAGGAAAAGTTTAATAAAAACAAAAGAGAGGTAAAAGAACCGAGTGAGCGTCCTAGACCACAGCAAGGTAGCGGAAAGATATCTTCACTTTTTGGACACAATCCCACAATTCCAAACATAGGTCAGAGATTTGTTAAGCCTGTGAATGAGAAAGTATTTTCGGCAGAAAAGTTTGGTGATTTAGGAATACATGCATTTGCAGTACAAAATTTAGAACAGAATATGAAAATTACAACCATGACTACAGTTCAGAAAAAAGCAATACCTGTGATATTATCCGGTAGAGATGTTTTGGTGAGGTCGCAGACTGGATCTGGAAAAACTCTTGCTTATGCATTGCCAATTGTTGAAAGCTTGCAGTGTGTGAGACCTAAATTAACAAGAGATAGCGGCATAAAGGCACTGGTAGTTGTACCAACAAGGGAGCTGGCTCTTCAAACATATGAGTGTTTTTTAAAATTAATAAAAGTGAGTTTTATTCAACACCGAGAAATTCTCAACTAACTTGATTGAATATTTTATTAAATTATTTTCTTCTTTTAGCCTTTTACATGGATTGTACCTGGTTATTTAGTAGGTGGAGAAAAGAGAAAAGCAGAGAAAGCTAGATTGAGAAAAGGATGTACAATTTTAATCGCAACACCTGGGCGATTGTTAGATCACATAAAACATACAAAAGCTTTGAGACTTGACCTTATTAATTGTTTTGTCTTAGACGAGGCTGACAGGATGCTGGATATGGGATATGAGAAAGATATTTCAGAGTATGTATTTTCTAAAACAATTTTAATTTTATTCGTGTACATGCTGTAATCGAATTACAATATATTTTGTAACAGAATTGTTGCTGCTCTTGAAAATAATTCATCAACATCTGACAATTCAGGGTACAATCCCATGCAAATGCTTCGGCAGCGTATTAATCCAGAAGCTATAGATCGAAACAAAAGTGAGGAAAACGGGGATAAAATAATAGCAAGCGATCAGGAAGATCATTCTGACGAAGAGAGACGAATTATAACAAAGCAACAGTACAACTCTGACAGTGAAGAAGATCCTGAAGATGAAGTAGATGTAAAGGAATCAGCAGCATCATCAAATTTAGAAGAAAATAATTCAGATGACAATAAACCACATAAAAGGCAGACTATTCTTTTGTCAGCTACATTAACTCAAGCAGTAGAGAAACTTGCTGGTTTGACTATGCACAATCCAGCATTTGTCGATGCTGCTAAAGAGAACGTAGAAGCTGTTGGTGGAAACCTAAGTGAAGTAAATGATGATTTAGTAGTGCCAGAGAGTGTTGCACAAAGTTACATCGTAACTCCGCCCAAGCTTAGGATGGTTACTTTGAGTGCCTACATTGCTGGAAGGTGTCAGGTAGTTTTTAATTTCGAATTAAAAATTTTATTTTTACTTTTCGAAAATCATTAATATTTGTGTTTTGAAATTCTCAGAGCCAGGGAAGTCATAAAATATTGGTATTCATGGCTACCCAAGATATGATAGACTATCACGGAGAGGTTCTGTCTACTGTTTTGAATAAACCCATAGACGAAGAAGATGAGGATTCAGACCCTTTGGTTGATGTAGAATTTTTCAAACTCCACGGAAGCATGACTCAGAAAGAAAGAACTGAAATTTTCAAAACGTTTAGAGCAGCAAAGAGTGGCGTTCTTCTATGTACTGTGAGTAAAATCGATGTAAATAATTATTTTACATTTTCAAGCATTTGAAATTCGAGCACTTTTGCCTCCGCATCGTCAAAACTCAAAATTTCATCACAATTACATTCACCAGCGCAATTCATATCCCAAACAAAAATATCCTGGGTATGAAAAAAATGCTCTGCTCTGCAGAATAAAAAAAAATTAACTCTGAGTGGCAGAGCAAAGCGACAGCGCAGAGAAAGAGCAGCCAGCCAGCCAGCCAGCCAGCCAGCCAGCTAGCCAGGCAGGCAGGCGGGCAAAGAAGACAAAGAGGCGAATGAAAAGCGATGTAAGCGCGCGCAGGACGTCGGCAGCGCAACCGGAGCTGTAAATTAGCCCGCGCGCCGCGGCTTATTCTTTCAGGACGAAATTAAATATCCACCCGGGGACCCACGCTGTGCCGCGGCTGGAGGTTAACGCGGACGACGACGAGGATAGAGAGAGGAGGGGGGGGGGGAGTGAAGAGAGAGAAAGAGAGAAAGGAATAAAAAGAGGTAGACGAGTCATGGGTACAGAGGAATTATTGTACCTACATGCGCCGCGGCGTCGTAACGAGTGTAATTATCTAAGCCGTCGGCGGATGAGTCGAGCCGCGATATTACTAAAGAGTTCGCACGAGCATTCGTTTGGTATGTGTTGGTTTCTATATATATATATATATATTTAGGTAGCTGCCGGGACGGTATACGAGATTGTATTCAGAAGAGTAATATGAAGTAGTTATTTGGAAATTGGATAATTCTCATTGCCGGATGATGCGGCTGTGTTTACCCGGATAGATAAAATAAGTGGGTCAGATGACGGTTTTGTTGATTTACCTAAATACCGGGTTAACCAACATCATCTATAATTTATGCAAAGTTTATTTTCGGAATTCCGCTTGATTCGTCATACGTAATTCTCTGTCCTTCGACACGCACACGTTTTTCCACAATTAAAATAGCGTCTTTGTAAATAGAAGCCCCGAACGCGGTTCATTGATTAATGACGCCACGTGCTCACCTCTAACGCGATAATAAATTAAAAATTAAACGAAACAATTATGCCAGCAAGAAATCCTCTCGCGCGCGTCCTTTTATGCCACTCGACGAATTGTGGGAAACCGTCTCGATCAATCCAAGCCTCGAGTCCCGACGAATTACCTCTCTCGCTAATTGATATGGGAAAAAAATCGGCCCTATACTCCGACACACGGGCGCGCGCAATCGCTTTGTAATTTAGAAACTCATCGACGAGCGCAATTATACCCATAGCTCTTTAAACAGTTTCTCGTTCATCATTCCACCTAATGATCGCTGGATCTGTCATCGGCGATAATGACATTATTTGTCCCGATATGAAGTACGAGAAAACAAGAGAAAAAACGGCTTATTTATAGAGGAGCGCGAGGAAAAGAAATCGGTTCCCAAGCTTCCATTAGAAGCCGCGCGTACCTGTGTATACTCCCGCGAGCGTGAGCGACGCAAAATTGCGATCATTATAGGTGCGTCGAACTTACGAAAGTTTACAATTGCTTACCGATATGATCGCCCGGTGGCAAGGATTTCGACATTCGTCGCGTAGATTCTTTGATCGATAGACCTTTCACAATAGGAATCTATAATTTCCCTCTAACCTGTGCACGCTTAACGTTTTTACGTCTCTCAAATTTATAAATATCGAACCGGCGATAAAATATAAAATGAAAAAATGAACAGCAATACAGCGATGCTAGGCCTTTTTATAACCAAACCCTGCGATTTCGAGGCGAGGAAACGCGCGATAGAGAAAAAATTTGGTTGCTCTCTTTTCTCATCGACTCGCCTGCGCTTATGAACATACGATAAATTCATAATCAAGTCGGAAACGCATTCGTATAAGCATCGGAATTCCGAGCAAAGACGCCGCGAAAAAAAGTAGCTCTCGATCAAAGTGAAAAAACTAATCGTCCTGCCGCTACCCCCGCGACGAATGATAAAGAGCAGTCGGTCTGCAGGAGAGAACGAAGTCGGCGCGCAGCCGCCCACGTTATCGCGGCGCCACTCGCATAAAAGCCGCGTACGAGCCATCCTTGCATGCGCAGCGGCGAGCGATTATTAATACCGGCGGCGAAAGCCTACTCTCTTGCAACAGAATCGGACGGCCGCGGCGTGATCTATGGTCCGAGTGAGATGTTCTGAGGGGCTATTCGTTATCGATCCGGGGCTTGGGAGCTTAAACGGCCGTTTGCGGCTTTTAATCGGCGCACGATATCGGACCAATTTTTATATCATTGTAGTGGCATCGAGTCAGTATATACCTATAGTTCATATACAAAACGAACGCACGCCGCCGCATTCGGGAAGGAATTCGCGGATCGCCCCCCATCGGGGACCTCTGCACGCAGAGCCGTATCTCGATCCCCTTTTAAACCTTATTCCTCCCTCCTCCTCCTCCTCCTCCGCCTTTCAAGAGCGCGACTGCACTAAATCATCATCGCATCGACTAGCCCAACGTAGAGCGCAAACGTTCGCCGTTGGGGTCCGCAGCGGGCGACAACTCGCGAGTGTGTTGTATGTATACATGTGCTGGAATACAAAGTGGCGCGGGGGCGAGTTGTGCGCCTTTTGTAAGACATTTGTAAAGTCCGATGTCCGACGGCTCCCGCTGCCGCGCGCTGCAATATTACGTATATATATAATAAAAATTAACGCATATATATAAGTATGTAACTTGTGATATTGCAGGATGTCGCCGCACGTGGTCTAGACCTTCCGAAAGTCGACACAGTGGTCCAGTACACCGGGCCCACTTCGACTCGGGATTACGTACACAGAATCGGTAGAACCGCGAGGGCTGGTACCTCGGGTACCGCGACGATCTTCCTCACGCCCCCCGAAGTAGAATTTGCGCGCATGCTCGAAAAGCACCGCATTCGAATCAAGCAGGAGGACATGGACGATGTTCTGGCCAAGCTACTGGGACCGCTGTCGCCTCATAATTCCGTACACGCAGCTGCCATTGCTCTGCAGAACGACTTTGAGAACCTGGTGCTGGAGAATAAGAAGCTCTACACAGCGGCTTGCAAAGGTAAATACAAACATACTCCTCCTCTCTCTCTCACTCTCTCTCTCTCTCTCTCTCTCTCTCTCTCTCTCTCTCTCTCTCTCTCTCTCTCTCTCTGCAATTTACATCGTCAGCGAATCAGAAACAATCAAACGAGTAACTCGCTTACGCCCAACGAAACTCAAACGCGCTCTCTTCTCCTTGCACCCAATACTTAGCTCGTCTACTTCCGTAAAGATTAAGCTAATCCGAGTGTCCGCCCCTCTAGCGGCGTCGACACTGTGCTCCGCGCAACACCCCGAGTACACTCGAAATTATGGGATACGAGTTCGACGGCGCTCCCTTGTTCTCTCCGCCTCGCCCTCGCGCATATTTACATAGTCCATGGACGCAAGGAGGGATGATCTTGTTTGCCATGCCTATGGTTACTCTATTAGGCTTATTACGGGGAAGAATTTATTTTGCGCAATAATAAATCCATTACGTTGCGCCTCGTCTCCACTTGGCTTTTATGTGTGTTATACAGGGGGAATACCCGCCGCCCTACACTCGAGGGATGTATGCATATATACACATGAAAGGAGTCGCCGGGTACACATGCATACACACACACACACAGATTTTTTTTTTCTTGTCTTCTTAGCGCGCGAGAAGAATATGCGGATTTTCTGGTATTCAAATTTTTTTCTTTCCTTAGCTTTTCGGTGGGATTACGCGATGTGTAGAGAATTAGAATTCAGATTTTGAATAAATTTGGAAGCGTGAATAAGGAGGGTGTGACAAGTGTCGATCAATCTTCCGTGATGCGTTTGAATCGCAAGATCTGCTCTACATTTTTTAGGCTGAGGATTTCTCCTCTTTGATCATCGTAAATTACTTTTGTATGAAAACAATTCGAATATTTGAATACTAGTAGTATTATTTTGGTTAATTGAGCCAATTATAATCGGATGGAAAAATCTGTTTGCCGCATTTTACTCCAGGAAATAATTAAAGTAACGACTCGAAATATTGCAATGTTGCGGATCATGATTACGAAGGGCAACTGAATTTGCGTGCTAAAACGATCGTTCAGAGCACGATGGTAACGCTTCTTAACCGCATCCCTCATTCCGTCGAATTGCGTGAAGTTAATAATCTTTTTTTTTCCTCTTTTCGAAATTATATTATACTCTTTGATTCATGAATAATTCAGCGATGCCTGATGCGCGGCCGCTTCATATTCCAAATTTCCGTTAAACTCTTTGAAAAATTGTATACAATGCAAAAGCGTAAAGTTGACGATCGTAGCGAAATAATAGGTCCCAAGGCCTCGTGCCACTATAGCGCATCGAATCGAAATCAATCCGAGTGCATCGTTTAAATCGCGCGAACCACACACAAGGCGAAAAGGGGCGAGCTCTAGGCGGGCCATAAATCTTCCTAAAAGGTTTTGCGGGCGGAATAGTTGCTCGACGCTTAGTGCGCTTTCGATCGGCGAATTTGACTGACGCTACACAGCTAACCACTTGACCGCTCGGCGGCCTGTCCAGTCGTCGCACGTGATTGATGGAATAATTGTGCTGCAGAATAGAGAGAGAGAAAGAGAGATCGAGCGAGCGAGACTTGCTGCGACGCCAGGATTTTCTCGCGGGGTCCGTGAAAAATCAGCGCGATTAATTTGTCAGGGATCGCTCGATTCTTTTTCTGCCGTGATCGATAAGGTATGGATATAAGACTCTGAATTTTCTGTCGAGTTTTATTCTTCGTAAACTATCCAGCACTTTTAACGCGCATCACGATTGTCCTATTGCGAGGAAAAATAAAACTTTGCGAGCAGCCAATTTCCATATTCGCGATCGCCATCAGGCGAAATTTTCATAGCCCATTCATCGCGCTTTCGTTTCCTGCGCTGCTAACACACGTATAGACTATTAATTTCATTCGGCTCTGCTTGCTCGTAGCTCCTCTCGACACCCGTGACGCGATTATCTTCCCGCGGAGCTGGCTTCTCGCCTCTCTGCAGCGCAGAAGAATGTACGTATGCACGCGTAGGTGTGCGCGGCTTGCCCAGAGCCTTGAAATTGATTTAATTCTCGCGAAGAGCCAGTCGCACAATGTAGACGCGCGAGGAAGTGGAAATCTCGCTAATTCGTAACATTATCACCCCAATAGAGCCGAACAGTTTCGAGCACGTATATAATACAGACAGACTCAATGGCGCGCCGCCGCGAATAGCTCGTTCCGCAGAACGACCCTCGGCTGCTCTCTCGCTCTCCCCCTCGCTATACAACGAATAAGCGAGAGAGAGAGAGATTCATCCGCACTCGATTCGACGAGTGTGCAGTATACGTGTGCCCCTGTCGTGCTTCGCCGACTTTAATACCCTCTTCGCTCGGGGGTAGAGCTAATTCTCGCCCGTGAATTTGTCCATGCGGTGGCGTACGTATATATACGGAGCTTTGAATTGATGAACTGAATGATTAAAACGTGCGACGATGATTCGTCAATTTATTCGGCCCGCCCTGGCCGCAAATACTTGCCTTTTTTCTTTCACTTTATAACAGCTGAAGATCTATACAAAGCAATAACGTGCACATAAGACAAAGTGGCGTACAAAGCCGGATCCACCGAGTTTTTGCTGCTGCAGGAATCCCATCGACACTGCGACTCACGTCTTTGCCAGTATTAGTCTCTGCGGCTAACGGGTGGCGCTGTTGGGGCGATATATATATATACGCGGGGGAGGAGGCGTCGGCCGTAACGTCGTCGCCAACGACTGTATACACTATATCTACAGTAGCAGTATACGTAGCAGTAGCGGCGTCGTCGTCGTCGTCGTCGACGTCGTACAATCCGAGCGCTGAATGTGGCTTCCGCTAAAACCACTTACGCTTTGTGCCGAGGAGACTCTTAACAATGCGATACAGGATACAAATACAATAAGACGCAGTTACATCACTTAGGAACAATGCGCGCGGAGAAAGCCGCCTCTCGCGTACAGATTTATGTGTTAAATGGAGAAAAACATTTCTCTCCCGCTTTTATGCGCTGCGCTGCCGGCTCGAGCATTAGTCGAGAGCTATACGCGCGTGTGCTCCCGAGAAGCATTATATATATAGGAAGATAGGTATATTACGGAAGAAAGTGTAGTTTTCTATTTGACGGGAGCGGGATTCGAGCTTTTTTATGAATGCGTTCGTGCCGGAAATGCGCCATGGAGTAACTTTCCATGGCTATATATATTGACGCATAATCAAGGACAGTCGGTGGCCTTTTCTTGGAATTTACCTTTCATTCAATACAGATTATATACCGCACACCGTTAATCGCAGAATGACAAGTTAATGACCGATAAAAGTTACACCCCATATTTTTACACACACGTGAAAAAAGACAAACAATACTCTTATATGAAATTCCCCGTCGATATAAAGAGCATGACTCGACAGCATAACGCACCCTACAACCAAAAAAGCCAGCAGAACCTCCGCTTACACCCTCTGTAAACACTTGATTCACGCCGGCAACTTTCGCACGTTGAAAACTCGAGCACGCGTATTGAGAAAACGGATGTGCAGTAGTAGCAGCAGCAGCAGCAGTAGCGGCAGCACATGTCGCCGTCGACTCCCAGGATATTCTCCCCCTGCGCTGCTTTCGCCCAAGTTTCTCAGGCTGCTGCGGTGGCACTTGACGGTGTATGTATATACGGTATATTCACATCACATCACATCAGGAAGTTAATGGAAGTGGCGCGGCGATTAATGCGAGGGCGATTTTTCTGTTGCACGGGGCGTGTGCATCGTGAGATGATGGGACTTGGAGTGGTTTCTGAGCGAGAGGCACGTGACTACTTTGAATGCGCGAGTAATGCGAAGATTAATCGGCTGGATGCGGTTATGATTTTGTCGATGGGAATGATGCAAAAAGTTATCGTTTCTGTGAATCGTCTTCCAAAACTCTTCATTTACAAAGTTATACATTTCTTTAAAATATTGAATATCAAAAAATGTCGTCTGGCAGTACTCAATTATTTTCTACCAAACCAGTTCCGGCATCGTATAACTTGCCAGATTACGAGTTTCAAGCTCAACGCTCAATTTTCGTTCACTGGCCAGGATAAAAATACTTGGTTTTGTTAATTTCTTCTTAATGGTAATTTATATATAAGTATACTTCGCTCAGGGAGTTTTTTCTTTTTAATGACCAGTTAGAACCAGAAAACTGTGCTAAACATGTGCACGAACTCAATGACGATATTTTCCATAGTGTACCGAAAGGATGTGACGTAACCCAGAAAAACATTTTTACGTTATGAATAGACGGATTCCCCGGCTAGAGATATGACAGGTGGTCACGAGATTTTAAATTCAACATTAAATCGCTCTCGATCCTAATCCCTCATCCAATTAAAAATTTTAATTGAAACGTTATAACAAATGAGCGCGGCCGATCGTACCTCTCTCATTTTTTCCACACTTTTTTACGAGCCCTAATGTTCGAATGAAAAATTAATCACTCTCCCACCATATTCCTTCTATTTCTCACAGCCTACACATCATGGGTGCGCTTCTACTCGAGCTACCCGCGCGAGATGCGCGAAGTCTTCAACCGCAAGGACCTGCATCTGGGCCACTACGCCAAGAGTTTCGCCTTGCGAGAACCGCCACAAAAAATCGGAGCTGCCGGCAAGTCCATCCGTGAGCGGGAGCAGTCCCAGCTAGCCAAACCCAAGCACCAGAACAGGCTCTCCAATCAACGGTGAGATACTTTCTATATTATGCTTTATATTATTTTTTGCTCGTCCGATTGTTCTGGCTCTACTGGATGTGAAAAACTAATTACACACGCGAGCCTGATGTGATAAGTCGAAGGTCGTTCACACCGCGCAGCGAAACGCTACAGTTGAGCCGCATACGTACGTGAGTGTGGGATTTTTTTTTTCGAAGAATCGTACTGCCTACAGCTGTTTGCATCTGGGGAGAGATGATTAGCTGGTGTTTGCAAAGATAATGAGTCTCGCTCTTGACTGATTGCGTTATTAGCTCTTCTGCGTGATTGAACACTTTCTAATATTGTGAACGCCTTGTAGCTGGTGACGTAGTTATATAACTTATTCTCGAAAGCGATATTTTAAGGCAATCAATTTCGATGCACGATTCAGCCGGCAAACAAAGAAACTAGCTTCGTTAACAACATTTTCAACGCGTAATTGCGGCAAATCGCGTTTTCGTTTTCAGCTCAAAATGCCTCATTACTCGCGTCTAAAGCTCATTTCAAACGTAATTTCACTTAATACACGCGGTTATTTTTTACACGCCGTTCACACACACATACGCGCGCACGCACACACACGTACAGATATACACATGGCGCAGCCGCAATTAACGGCGTGTAATTAGGAAAAAAATGTCTTTTTAAAAAGAAACTTCTCGCTCCCAGGAAACGATTCAAAAAAATAAACTCGAAATGATTTTCCGCAGCTCTGAAAACAATCAACGTTTCTTTACCGAAAGCCGGGCAAAAAGCGAACGGCAAAAAAAAACACGTACTAAATTAGCGTTAAGTATGTTTACATAAACTCGTTCACAAATAACTCCGTCAATTAGCAGTCGAAACCGCCCATTGTCACGCACGATGACTCGCGCTTGGCATTACGAAACGGAAAACCACGAATCGCAACAATGGGTAGCGGCAAAAAAAGAGCGCGCCGCTGCCGCGCGTTTATTCATCGGCCGTAGACCGCTCGCCGACGCTCATTAATGACGGATTCACGCGTGGCTTCACGTGCAGTCGCGGCGGCCGCGACCACGCGAGAGCCGCGTCCACTCGAGACTGTATAATATATATATACTATATGGCAGAGGGTTCTCCGGGCCTCGGCGAGCTAGTTTACGTAAGGCTGGAAAAAGTAATGGCGCTGCGTTGCGCGATTTGTTCAGCTGCAGTTTTTCCTGCGCTCATAAGTTACGAAATGTCTGCTGTAAATTACACGCGCAGAAATTTAGAAAAGAAGCGTTATCCCGAAATTCGAATAGCAGCGGCTACACAGAGCCGCAGAGCTCAAAGGCGTAACAGTACTCATCCGTTGTGACTTCCACACCCGCTGGTCACTCGGCTATCCAGTTCACGCACACGTCCACGTCAAAACTGTCCTGGCCGATGTGCGCCGCGCGTCCATCCGTCATATCGCGGACGCGTCGGGTCACATAGAGGATCCATCGCTCGTTGCTAGCTCCTCTTACTCTCTCTCTCTCTCTCTGTGGTGTACATTTCACGTGACTAGCAGCAGCAGCAGCAGCAACAGCACTCATGCACACCTTCGCCTCCATTGTTCATAATTATACAATACGGCTATTAAACAGACTGATGCGACCACCGCTTCCGCCAGTCGCGTCATTCGTTGGGATATATGCGCGAGCGAGTGAAGGCATGACTTGCCTCTGGCCCTATAATACCTACTGCCTGCGCAGTCTATGACTTCAGTCGCTCTGCGGTCGACGCCTGATGGGGATATGGGCTTGTACGCTGTGTAGGACACCTGCGCCCTGTGTATACTATACTCTGATTTTGCCTTTCTCTTTCTCTCTCTTTCACGCTCTTTCGTATTTTTTATTGCGGGTGTGCAGTGCGGGGACCGGAGGACGTTTTCGAGGGCTCTACTGGCACTCGAACGCCGACTGCGCAGCCGGGGTTAATTTGAATTTTTCCGTATCGATGAACTCGCTCTCAACTCTCTCTCTCTCTGCTTTTATATCTCGCACTGGCCATTCGGATGTTACCTATAGTTATATATGTATACAGAACGGATGCGAGAGTTGATGGGAAAAAATCGCTCTTGATTGCCAAGTTTTTTAGGCTATTTTACTTTGATATCGCGCCTGCGGAATCGTCGGATGACGCGACTGTTTGAGAGAATTATTTCAAAAACGATCATAATACGAGCTCGGCGCTGTTTGCGTGCGGGGATTGTTATGACAGATATACACTTGCTCGTTATTGCGACACAGAAATCATGCGCACACCGGATGTACACGCGGCTGACTAATGTTATTCCGAAAAATTTCAAGCAAGCAAACAGCGAAATGCTCACAGAAAAGCCTGCTACTTTCTCTGCACCCCTCAACTCTGACCGACCCTCAGGCGCGCTTCTCAAGTCCCAATCAGAGTACGCGAAACACTCCGAAAATACCCTCGGTAATATTATTCCCGTCTTCCACTCGGTCGCACGAGGCGCGATTATTTAAACAAGTGCAGATAATCGACAGCTGCAGGGACTGCAAGCAACGGTGGCGGCAGGCCGCGTGGGCGTGCAGGAGCGGAGGAAGCAGGAGGTACTTGCGTTGTGTGCGCGAGCGACTGACTTTTAATGGGTGAAAGGCGGGCTGGTGACGGTCCAATGAGCCGCGCTGCGATTGCCTCCCCCCCCCCCCGCCCTTCTCCTCCCGCGATTCTGCACTTGTGCCCGACTGTGTGCTGAAAATTAATACACGCGTTTTATGTGCAATAGGTTTCACCGGTGTGTCAGTCGGGCAAATGTGGGCCTCGATTTTTCCAGTGTGTACGTATCATTGAGCGAGCGACAATATTTTGTGCGATTGCTCGTGTCATCGTTCGGGAATTTCTGTTATTTTTTATTGTTTGCGCTGCGAGTGTCGATTGACAGACGACAATATATACGGGAATTTCACTGTTGTTTTGACAGTAGTCAGTTCCCATATGATAACGTTCATCAGTCTTGTGAATAACGTTTTTTTTTCACAAAACTTACAAAACACTCGTAAACGGATATAAAAAAAGAAAAGGAAAATGACCAGTATCAATCGAATCGTCGCATAAATTCATTCTCCGCAGCATTTCATTAATTGCACTCGCCGCAGATCGACAATAATTTCCTCGCGAGCCCGAAGCGTATGCGCTCCTCGAAAAGAAAAAAAGTCCACACCTTTTTCTCTTGGTTTGCAGTTCTCGGCAGGTGGCGAAGATACGACGAGAAGCAGCTATATATATAGCGGCAGGTGCGTAGCCGATACAAACGCTCTCGAAGCAGCGCCACGTATTATAATGTATATATGCGCGTTAATGTAATGTCGCGACGTACGTCGAAGAGTAATTTTAGCCGAGAGCTCGTTTGTTATGTAGAGGAGAGACGACCGCGATGTCTTATCGGACACGGCATGTGGAAGCGCGATGAAAGGAGCGATCGTACGATGTACATGGGGTGTATAAAGGTGCGCGCGGGGCTTGACGTTTTTCTCTTCGGGATTACTTAGTCGATCGGGACGACATGTATTGTATGTATAATCTAGAGGTGTTTTTTGAGAAAAGTTATTACGATATTGGTATAGAGATTGGCTGTAGTCATGTTTCCGCATTTGGCAGTCGTTAATTATCTTATCTATATCCGCAGCTGAATCAATTTTAATGCGCGATTCCCGAAACGATGAGACGTCCAAACAAACGTTGTTACGGCTATATAACGGAGGCCGTAAAGGAAATCCGCGACTCGATTAGATCGCAATGAAAAATTTCCTCGAGAGAAATGATTCCAAAACACACAGCGTGACCGTAATTAAAAAGGCAAACGAAACTGTCCAATTACAATTTTCCGCGTTGCTTATCCGCTCGATCGCTCGCGGGCGCCCGCGATATCATCTGCTGCTGGCTGCTCAATGCAAGAAACTCGCATCACGCACACGCGCAGAAACTCCTTTCTCGGAATCACAATCGCTCGCCGATCGACACTGCGCATCAGCCTCGTGTATGTATAACGTAATCATCGGTTGGAGCCCTCCGAATCCACGGCAGAGAATAATAAAGAGTGCAGGAGCAGCCGTGTCGAGCATGTAATGCGGCTTCAAAAGCATATATATATAGATAGAAGCTCCTGTCGAGTGAGCGAGGAAAAAAGGAGGGAAATAAAATACTCGAGAAGAGAGAAAAAGAGCGGGACGAAAGAATAAGAAAGGCCGAAAGGGATTCGGCACGCCAGTTGTGCGTCGCGTGATCGGGCCCCGCCGAATAAAACGCCTTCTACACACTTTTTGTCGATTTTCCATCGAGCCCACATGTCGTCCGCGAAATTAGGGGCTAATGCGACACAGTTAGAACGACTGAAATTTACGTGCCTTTTTTGTGGTGTTTTTCAGGAACGACGGGGTGCCCGGGAACAACAAGAGGCGAGCCGGGCAAGGAGGAGTCGGCGGTGGCGGTGGCGGAGCGTCTCAGCGACAGCAGGATCGCAGGAGCGGTATGTTGAAAAACGTCAGGATGCTCAACACCTCCGAGTACGACAGTGGCCTCGAACCCATCAAGAAGCCCAAGAAGTCGTGAGAATCACTCGGGGAAACTCGATGATTCAACTCTTGTATAGTTCATTATAATTATATTTATTTTAATATGTTATTATGTATACAGGTATAATTTTATATGAGCTTCCCTTTATGGTACAAAATTGACTTATCAGTATGTACCTTTCTTTTGGAGCTGACGCTTGCATTCATCTTTTTTTAATTATTATTATTTTAGTATTTACACAATGTCGTCATGTCGATCGTGTCGCATTGACATCATTTTTATATCCAGTGACAGTACTGATAAAGCCGTAGACACATGTGCTGCTACTGGAGTGAAAGAGGAGTGATGTTAAATTTGTGACACCTGTATATAGAATTTTGTACATACAGAACCTATATGATCTTGTTACAAATAAAAACTAGTGTAAATATCTGACTGAATCAATAAGCTTGTCGCATTCTACTAACCGAGCTTATCGCCTTTACCCCCCTGCACGAGCGAGAAAAATACATCAAGATAATAAATCAATTTAATTCAACATCTAAGTCAATCTTGGAAGAGCCGGAAAAAAAGAAGCCGTCGCTCCCGTATGACAAATCGCAGCCAGCCGCAATCGCCAGTGCGGTTCTCTCGAACAAAGAGCCGGCAACTCCTACTCCTCTACATGCCACCTTCGTAGCTACCATACTTACCTGCCTACCACTCGTACGTGGCAAGATCCAATTTCGCGGCGGCAGCGTAGCCTTATATAATGGTAATTACGCGTCCATCCGCGCGCTCGCACTTGCATATATTTGCCCGCTTAATGCGGCGCTGGAAAAGGCGAATGGCTCTTTCTCGCGATTGGTCGTGCAATAAAATGCAGTTCGTACGTATATACGCGTGTAGAGTATACGCGCGCGGTGGATGATTGATATCGGCCGACCGACGAGCTGGGGCTGCCTTGTATACGTGTACGCCCTGCGCTTCGTGACTTTTCGCGCTCAGGAGCGAGAGCGAACGCAAATTGCTTGCAAATATAAAGCCGCCGGGAGTTTGCTGCCGCCGCGCTGCCTTTCTCGCTTCGGGAGCCGTAGCTCTCTGATGGGGACCGCGCGTGGGCATACGTCTCCGGGATTAACTTTTTGATTGTACGCGTCGAGAGGAAAATTGATGTTAGCTAAGTCGCGATGATTTGATTTTCATCGAGTTGTAAAAATTCAACCTGAAAAATGCTACCTACGAGGCGTTTACTTCGCACATAGCACCGAGAGCCGTCTAATCTAATTTAATTAGGCCTTCTTTCCACGCTACCAGAGCCGGAGCAGGAGATGGATGGGACGGTTGGCGGGAATGATGACTTTTGAAGCGTCCGCGCGAACCACATTCGAGTGAGACGCGCGCGAGGACGCAAAGCGGAATGATAAAACGTTCTGCACGCGACTGCCTGCGGAGCCAAGTCGCCGAAGTGAGAAATCGCTCTGACGTACGTGCGCAGAGAAAGAACTTCACTCTGGCGATCCTTGCCATTAAGCCCCTTTCTAAGGATTCATTCGACTTCAATTTTCTGTTCATACGGAAGAAGCGTTAAATTTTTAAGGATTTAGTCGAATTTACACACTATCAGAAAAGTAATTCGAGACAAGAAAAAAAATCGTTACGCCAAATTCAAATTGAAAGGATCCCGAAAATTAAAAACAGCGGGATACGAATTTAGCGTAATCGCGTTTCTCAAGCGCTCGGCATAATGAACAAAAAAAAATAAGAAGGAAGAAAAAGAAAGAGTTATCCGTCGATTACGTCGCGTGTCAATCATCTTACGGCGAGAGATAATCGTACGTCGCTGTATAACTCGGCGCGAAAAATAGAGGACACCGATCCAAATGGAGAACATGAAGCGACAAACGAGACGCGCAGTCATTAGGAAAAGTGAGCTGTCTCTGCAGCATTATATCCCGCGCGCGACACAATAAAAGGGCCTATACTCGTACAAGTAGTAAACGCGCGCGACTCGACGCAAAAACATAAATAAGAGGACTCGATTATCCCCGGACGATTACCGATTCCCGCGCGCGAGCACTTGACCACTTTTTCAATCCCCCTCCCGCTTTCGGCGAGCAAACTCCCCGCGAAATCTCGGCATCGATCTCGAAAGTCCAGCGCGCTGGCCGACCGCTACACACATACACACGGGCGCTACGTATAATGAGCGCATCGCGCGCAGAGAGCACTGTCCGACGATTATCGTTATTATCATTACCGGCCGACTCTTTTGTGTGCGCGCGCGGCGGGAGCAGCTCTGCTACGGAGAGCTGGAGGAATTCCTGTAGCTGGAATTCCGGTGTATACGCTCGCTTTGTGCGACGCGGACGCAGAGCTGCTCGCGATGGTAATTACTTTATTAAGCTGCGCGCTCACGATTTATTGAGCCCGGCGCGGAGCTACTTTCTCAGCTGCGGGATCGATCAATCTTCTTTATTTCTCGCGAGTGCCCGGGCTTTTGTCGGCCGGAGATCGAACCTCAGCGCGCGACAGTTGCTGCGTCGAACGCTGGAATATCTCGGCGTGAATGCAGGCTGCGCGTATGTTTTCTCAGCTCTGAATAATTTTCTCTCGAAAACAGTCCGCGCACCGGGTAGCGAGCAGTCCCGGAACTCCATCGCACCTACTACAGCATTCGACAGCAGTAGTCGCTTCTTACCCTAGCTGCATATACGAAATAATTGTGCGCGCAGCAGAGTGGAGTGGAGTAGTAGAGAGCCGGAAACGTTTCCGCGGCGGACCCACGCGAAATCCGCCGTTCGTTCGGCAACTCGCCCTGCGCGCTCTCGAATTAGCATTTTACAGGCCGCGCAACCGCAGCAGCAGCAGCAGCAGCAGCTTCACGTGGAAGCGTTTTATTGGCCTGTCGTGCGAAGAAGCCATATACGCGAGGGAAAGAGCTGTGCACCGTCGCTCGTTATTTCTCCTGCATGCACGATGCGCCACACCGGCACTTCGCGCCTAAACTAAACTGCTCGGTTTCTCCGCTATACATCCACGCCGCCGTCACTGCTGCTTCGTTTTACTTATCGCGCCCGGGAGGACGTATACGCTACTTAGCGCGCGCGCGAGACGTGTTAATCCAGCGATATTGATCCACCGCCGCCGACGCGCAGCGAGGCTCACTTGCATTTGAGACCCGCGATACGCGACTGTATCATGAAAATGCAGTTACTGGGCTGCTGCTTTTTATACGCGATGAGGATTGTTTCGCTGCTTGGAAAGAGCACTGACGCGATTATGCGCACCGGAGTGTCTTAATGACGCGAGGCGAGTCAGCTAATTATGTCGCAGTACAAATGAGAACGCGGCGATGTTCTTTCTCCGTTTTAGGCTACTTAACCGTAGTTTATGAAAACATTTGAACCCGCGCAAGAACTGCCCGACATTTCCATTATTGTTCCGCTACTTCTACATACAGCACCGGAATGCTTATAAATAGCGTTAATAAAGTATTCCGACGATGGGGCAAAAACACTCATACATACGCTTCACGGCACCAACGTCAAATCTCTTCCGATAAGCTTCCTCATATCCTCCGCTTCCTGCGCTTCGATATCCTCTTCTAAAGTTAATTAACCGCTATGCGATCGTTAATTTTGTTCTCGCGTTGCCGCGCTATGTAAAATTCTCTCATTGTACGCGTCTAAACACACATACACGTACAGAGGCGCGATTACTTAACGTCCATTATAATTAGCGCCAACTTTCCCAGCTGCACGGCTGTAGACTCGAGGAAAGTGAGAGTATAGCGCGCATTTGTATAATCGGCTTTATAATTTCCGGAAGGCTGTATGTATATACGCTGCGCACCCCGGCTCGATCGTATATATTTAGATTTTTAACAATGGGATGGGCCTTTCGCTTTTTTTATTGTGTCTGGAGTGCGCGGCCGCGAAGCTCTTTTGCGCAATCGCCGGGTGTTTGCACTTTAACGCTTATTAATCGCGAGCGTGAGTATATGCGCGTTTGCGTGAAGGAGCTTCGTGTTAAACGTACATAACGGACTTATTCATGCAGCGGTATATACTTTCATTGAATTATGGTAGTTACGCAAAATAATTGCGAATCGCGCAGGGGAAGAGAAAGAAGATTCCTTATATAGATTATATCATTATATTTACGCGAGTAAATTCAGAGGCTTCATTCTTGGAGTTTATGAGCACTTATATTGACTCGTTCAATAACACGTCCTTAATGTAACGCAAATTTAAAAAAATGGGACGGTGCAAGCGCGCGCTTGCACAGAGCGGAAGTCTGCCTGGCGGTGAAAGCGCGCAGTAATATAACTATCATGCACAATACTCGCGCGGATCCGCGAATTAGGCGTTCGCGTTCCAGCTGAACAATTAACCGATGCAATTAAGACATCTAAATTAATTCGCCCATACACGCGAGGCCGAGATCTGAATAGCGCCGCGCTGCCGCGAGCCATAATTGAGCGGGTTCTCACAGCGCATCCTCGAGCGAGCTTTACACGCGCCGTAATGGCAACAATTACTTTATTTTACCCGCGTCTTTTCCCGGTTCTCAAAGCCCGGGCGGATTTCATTTCCTTGCGCTTCTCCGCGGCGCGTAATTCATAATAAGCCGCCATTGCGCATCGCGCAGCTGCGGGAGAAGAGACGACTCGCGGCTGTATCGGCCAGCGATCTCGCCTTTTCTTTCGAGAAATCTGCTTTCCTTGCGCGCACTCTGTCTGTTATAACATATACGCATATATATATATATATATATATAAGTACAGAAACATGTATACATATACGGAGAAGCGGTATTATTGGCTCACAATGACGCGCGCGTGATGCTTCCGCGCGGGTACGATTCGACGTTACGAACGCGAGTGGCTGCCGATGCAAGCAACTTCCGTGAAAATGCAACGATTGTAATTTCATTTGCGGATTCATACGCGTCTCTCATTGTCTTGCACTTTCACTCTCTGATTTGCTTGTTAGCATGTGTCTCTCATACTCCCGAGTCGCGAAAGCGAGAAATAAAGGCTAATTGAATTGTTACGCGCACAAGCGTGTTAACTTGTAGCGCGTCCCTGCGCTTATACGTACACATGTATATACCAGTATGTCGAGAGAACGAAAAAAAAACCGAGAAAACCATATATACTTACGATAATGCGAGCCACTTAGAGAGTCGGGCACAATTTTCGCAGTCCCTCAATCATCCCTCTTTAAAAAAATAAAAAAGAAGAAAGCACCGAAAAAAAGCGCGCAGAGCGATTAAGCACTTTAATCTCTCAGCGGACTTCTCGGCTGCAGCAGGTATATACAGCTGTATAGAGAGCGGTAATCGTCGCGCGTTTTTCACGCCCGTTTTCTCGCAGAGTCGAGCGAGTCTGGCTCTCAAAGCATTGCACCTGCCTTTGACCAGCATTCACAAGTCGCATCGCGACGACGAGCAGCTTAATTGTGACCGACAATGTCCGCCTCGACGATGTGAGTCAGCTACTGAAGTACGCGCGCCGTTTGATGCGAGTAATTACGAGTCGGGGGATGACAAATCACGTTTCGCGAAGCGAGGGAGCTGCGCTTTTGTGCGTTTATGCGTCTGCAGCCTGATGCGAGTCTTCGTCAAAGGAGCGCGGATTAAGCGAGCATGGAAGTAGCTGGCGTTCGTCGCGTTAAGATGACTGCTGACTTTCGAGATGAGGAGATTTATTTGTCCGTCCGGTTATTGCGTGAAAAGTCTTTGTGTGCTACTAACTGCCGACTAATCTAGAATTTAATGTTTTCTCGATCAGACAGTTGCGTGTGTATATTATTGATTATTTCGTCAACGGGACGAGAAGAGATGTCTCCGTTTAGCGAGAACTCGGCGCGGATATCAGCGCTTCGCAGAACGATGATCCACTGCTTCGGCGTCGGCAAATTATTCCGATATGATGATGATAAAACTCATCCCAACTAGAGCGTCGCGCTCGCGTCAAAGGATCCAATTTAAAAATCCCCTTTCGAGTAGTCAATAATAATATAAAAAAGCCCAGTGCGAAGAGGCGAATTGGTAAACTTCTCGGTAATTTGTCGCCGACGAACTGCCGCACCTTTGAACTGCTCTTTTAAGTGCGATGAAACATTTTTACTCTTTTTCGCTGCGAGCAACTCCCAGGACGGCGCATCAAAGTGAACGATGGTTTAGCGAGATGAATCTTGTATATTATAGTGTAGCGAACTTTGTTGGTTATATATATATATTTTGCGCTTGCCTTTTCTTGGATTCGTTTCGATAAACATTGAAAATAAACAGCGAACGGCGGCACCCGAGGGCTGCAGAGTGCAAGGTTCTCGCGCGCATCCGAGTAGGTGTAAAATGGTACGCGCGCGAGCCGCCGTAAACCGTTTCCGCACTGCCACCGGCAACGCAATCAAACGATTTGGCGGCTGCGCGGAGGTTGGCTCCTCGAAAAACGCCGCCGCGATAAACGAATTAAGTACCGCGATATAGGCCTTGCCGCGCGCCGCGCGTACCGTTTTATACGTTATTACGATGGTTCGAGAATTTTAGTTCAGCTCTTGCGGTGCGCGCGTTTTTATATAATAGAGAAGTTCTCGCGTGCGCGCGAGGCGCAGAGAGGAGCTCTTTTTTGGCCGAGGCGCGAACACGCGATGACCGCACATGTTGACAGATGGCCAATTCAGCGTCAATTTGTTTTCGCTCCTCGATGCATGCGACTTTCGCGCTTTATTGACCTTCTATATATACTATATAGAGAAAAAAGTGCGTTACGTGAAGAGTGAAATACTTTTCCTGCTTCGAAAAAAAGTGGCTTTTTCATTGCGTATAGAACAAGCAAATCCACTGCTTATTCAGCTATAGCTATACCGAATTAACAAAATATTCACATCTGTTATTTCTCTCTTGATTATCATTGTGAATATAATAGACTTGGACAAGTGCCATAAGAGCAAGGAGAGCCAACTAATCGGAAATCGCAATAAGCGCGAAAAAAATGTCGCTGTCCGCGAAACCTCAAGACGCTTTAGCGTGCGTTTACTTTAATTTGTTTTTCACCGCCAGCGCGACGCGTCGTCATCGTCGTCTCTCTTTTTCTCTCTCGTCGCGCGACCATAAACATTTTTCCCGCGACGGCCGTGTCACGCAGGTAAGCCGATCCCCCGCTTGCGCTTTTCAATTAATAATCGTGTGTAATTGCATCTGTGCGTGGCCGTCATCCGCACACAAACATACGTATACTTACACGTACAGGGCACACAAAAGTGATCGATCGCTCGCGCAAACGCAAAACCGCTCGACCATTACGCGCGACGACGACGGCGGCGGCGGCGGCGGCGACGGTCGGTATCGATTGCGCCGCTGCGGAAAGCCGAGATCCTTCGACGCAGACGTGGGGTTTCTCGGCCGATTGAAAAAGATTGCGCGAGAGTTGGATTATTGTGTGCAGCTCGATATTAGATAATGTTACTTGCATCATTTCGCTGTTTATTATACCGCGGTGCTGGTCATAATCCGGTAACAGCGAATAAGTACATTCTGCGCGATGGAGGTTGTTTTACAGGCTGCTGACAGGTGGACGACGACGGCGACGATGATGATGATGATGATGGTGATGATGATGATGATGATGATTGGACGTAAAAAAGGGAGCCGGTGAACGTGACCTTTCGCGCGCGGGTAATCCGATAGCTCATTTTTGCGTGAGCCGCGTGCAGGAGGTAATGGAATAAGTATTGATATCATTTTTTCCGTATATCCTTATACATATATCGGTCTTAATAGATCGTATATGAATGTAATACGCGTGATCGATTGAGTATTATATAGATGTTAGAAAAACAATTGATATATACGCGTCCTCCACTTTGAAAAAGGCGCGATTTATAATTAAGAACATATATAGCAGCTAGCACGCATAGCGAGGCTTATTGCGCGCGTCAAAGCAGCGCCAGCACCATCAGCAGCAGCAGCAGCAGCACAGCACCGACGAGATGAATTCGAATGATTAAGAGCGATTGGATTGGTGTGCGGCGTTATAGCCGCCACTGCTGCCGCGCTCAATTATATATGAACGGCGGCACGCCATTCCCTCGTTATGCAGCCCGGCGCAAGCGCGACTCGAGTCCTCGCGTCGCCGCGCGCATACGTGCGCGTCCAGCTTTAATACGTGTGAACGCTCCTTTATTAGTTAGCGTGACCAATGAGCGCTCACGCCATTAATCAAACGTCTAACGCCGAGCGCGCGCCAAGTGACTCGATGCTACACCTTATTTGGATACTTTTTGCTCCTTTTGCGGCGGAATATTCGCGCGCAGCTGCGATGATGGAAACTTAATCGTACATCCGTGCGAAGAGCCTAGATTTAGGGAGGATTTATACGCAGGCGGCACTATATTCACTATGACTATACGCGCACTCGAGCGTATACAAACCGATGATTCATTGCTTTGCTCCAGTTTAGAGTGAAAAGTCGCATAGCTGCACACAAAGTCTTGAAACTTGAATATAATTTCCAGCCACTCATTCACCGCGCGCGTGAAAGTTCGATCCGCGCGTATATATACGATACTATCATACTCATCCTTCCATTGCATTCCACGCGTCTGCAGTACATAGGAGACTTTCTTCACGCGCCAACCTGCGCGGATCGGACGATGATTGTTGCTCATAATCAACGTGATTGTGAAATTAAAGAGATTGATTCTCAACGAGTGCTCGGCGAGTGAGCTGTAGGTAAACAGTATACGCATCGGCAATGTATAAGATACGTACGATCACGCGCGTCAGAGACTTGAAGTTATAAAGTCGAGATTTTTGCGCAACCCGCAGCCACCGACGCGATGTATTGAATCCGCGAGCGCACTTTGCATGCGGCAGCATCGTCGAATGGATATATAACTAAATTGAGCACTTACGATACCGCAGATGTAACGCTACGGCTGATTGGGATGTTTTCTGCGCCTGCCGGCGGTGATTGCACTATACTCATCGTTTTATTTAAGAAGTCGGGGAATATTGGCTTATATCGCTACCGATGGCTGCAGCTTGCGCTTTGGCGCGTAATGAGATTTTTCGAAAAGTATTGCTCTTTGCGGTATGGGAAAATATACACGCGTACCGCGCACGCATATGTATATGTATACAATATTTTTTTCAACCTCAATGAACATATCCATATTCGCGTGTGAAACAATAAAACGATGTTTTGTGTATATTAAGTGCGAGAAGTAGAACGAACTTGGCAAAATCAACGCGGAGATTACGCGAAATTATGCAAATAATCCGAGTCGAGGGGTAGGGCTATTGTGCAAAAACGGGCTTTTCGTTTTATTGGAGTTGCAGCGCGCGAGATGTGCGGCTATATATACGTATATCCTCGCCATATACTCACGAGCCGCGCTCGTATAACGTGAAACAAAAGCGCGGCTAACGCGGAAACAAAGCCCGAGATTTCTCCCTCCCACACATGCGCAGCGGATTTAACTGCTTCCCCCGTTACGGCATTACTCTCCCGCTGCTGCAGCCTTTCTTTTATTCGCGAGACAGCCGACTCTTCGCTCCCTTTATCTTCCACTCGCTCATCTCTCGGAGATGATTTTATTTTTTTTTTTGTTTCGGGGGTTTTATGCGCCGCGTGAATTTTAAATTTAGTAGCGAGGTAATTATTCACTCGCCGGATGATTAGAACTATTTTTCCTTCCGAGCTGACTGCGCGGGAGAGTCATTAATATTTACCGAGGCGGATAAGGGCGGTTGCGAGGCTGTTTCGAGAGGTGACAAAACCCCTTCGACGGCTCATTTCGGCCAAAAAAGACAGAGGCAGGCAGAGACTTTGGCTCAATTAATCTACGGGCCGCGGGTCCGACGTGTGCAAGTCAAACCTAATTAATTATATAGTTTCGCCCGCTTTTATTCGCGAAACAAAAAAGGGCCACGGAGAGCTTACATCTAGCTGTGAAATTATTATTGCTTATTTAAGAACTGGCGAGAAACTTTTGAGCTCATTGCAAAACATAGAACCTCCGAAAGAAGCCCGCCCTTGAGAAAAAAACTCTCAATCAAGCCTGATCAAAGACAGTAGAGGAGGAAATTAATGTTTTTCCCTCTGCGCAGTATAGGCGTATAGCAGCGCGCGCGCGCGATCGAAGGGCGGAGCTGCGATCCCGGCCCATATAATCAAGCTTCTGCTTCTTGAAAAGTTCGCATCTAGTTATAATACGCAGATCTCCCCTGCAAAAAAGTCATAGGGGGCTGCGCAAAAATTGGAACAAGCGGGCAACTGGTTTACCGGCGCGTAAAAAGGTGCGCGCGCGCGCCACGAAGGGCTAATGAAGCCCAGCCACTCTAACGATCCCGCGGGAAGAAGCATAGAAGGAGAAGAAGAAGCAGAAGAGTATAGAGTGCGTAAGCGACTTTCCACTTTGTAATTAATCAATATTATCATCGACAATAGACTCGAAGCCGCGCGGCGGCGACGACGTCGTCGCAACCTCCCGGCCCCCCTGGCCATTGTTGCAGTTTACTACCGAGGCTCTTTTCTCCTTCTCGTCCGCGCCGTTGGTAGGGGGTCATTAAAGAAGCCGCTCTGGCTGTATTGTACCTTAATTACGCCGTTTAATTATTCTCGCGCCCGACGCCCATCGACTTGTGCTGCCCGTATATATATATATATATATATATATATATATATATATATATATATATATATAACTATATATAAATCGAATCGCGCGAGAGCGTGTTGGATGATGTTACATCGCGTCTTTCTTTGAGGCTGCAACACGGTGAGCTATGTACATCGCTTTGATTCGCCCCTGACGGGGTGCACGCGGCATACGTAATTTATCGGTGATTGGCTTCGTTCGACGTATAGCGCGACACCTTCCTCAAAGAGTATATAGATTAGATTAGACAAGGATTTTAAAAAGTTCCAAGCCGCCGCGTCGATCGCGCTCAAAGCGAATACGAAGCTCGCAATAAACGCTCCCCTGCGGCGTCCTCTTCTTATTTTCGTATACGGATACCCTCGCCTCTCGTCTCTCGCCTCTGCAGCTTCGGAGCAGTGAATAATTTCTTCTCTTTACGACGCGACAACTCGTCATTATCATTATTAAAGCTAAATCGACAGGCAGCTCGCACAAAGCCGGGCTCCTTTATCACCTTCGCGTCGGCGATAATCACGATCGATCGAAGAGAGTTCATCGCCGGCTCGTCATTAACTCGCCTCGTGCGCGGAAGTTATGCAGCATCTCTCGCTACGCGCGCAGCCCATTGTCCCGCGCCAGCAGCGACTCGTCATTACGAGTATCCCGGGAGATGACGTGAGCCCGGGATGAAAAGGAAGAGAGCCAGAGAGAGAGAGAGAGAGAGAGAGAGAGAGAGAGAGAGCGAGTCGATGCGGCTACCGTGACTCTGACCCCGTCAAAGGCCCGCCGCCGCCGCCTCGAGGCTCATTTGTTTCTACTGCGAGAGAGTTCGGATGTCTTAACCCACCCACTCTCCATATACTAGCTTTTAAAGCGATCCTGTCCAAGCATTTTTAGGGGGAAAGATGGAGCGCGATATGGTTTCGCTGTATCGGGAGACAAATTAAGGCTCGAATCGTTTAGCGTTAAATTAGCGGCGGTTCGTGCGTTTCTGAAAATACAATTAGTTTCGTTTAGATACCCGTAAAGCAGTCATGTGTCGGCATCATATATATATATATATATATATATATGCCAATCCCCTTTATTTTGAGGAAAGGTGAAATAGCTCGCTTTCGAGAGTGTATTATAGGATAAGGACGAACGAGAAGAATATATAGGAACGATTGTTATTATTCGCAAATTGCGCGCTTCCGCGCGCAGTACTTTGCATTCTCGAACGTGCGTCGTGGAATTATCGAGGCGATTGCTACCGAATGATTTTTCCGCTGACAAAGGATTGCGAGCCTTTCTCAGGGATAGTCTTTTTGTTTGCTCAGGAAGATTGGCAAAATTGGACCCGAAGATTATTGCGGCTGCTGCGCGGAAGCTTATGCATATATATATATATAGAGAGAGGGAGCCCGCTCGATGATCGCTCTCGCTTTTGACTCGTCTCGTATTCTTCTTTCTACTCTCTGCACGCGCGCGCGCACCGCAGAATATCGTTTGGCTTCTTTCGTTTCGCTCACCAGGATGATGGAAATCGGGATTTTTTTCTTCGGCGCTGTTTGCTCGGATGCGGTTGCGATGTATATTCTGCTATATCGTATATTAACTCTCTCGCGATGCGATTCAAAACAAAACGCGATTTCCTCGTAGTATGTATGAGTATAATGATACTATAGGCCGATCTACTACGAGAGCTGCGGAAATCCTTTCCGATCGTTTAGCTGGCCGATCGCCGCAAAAATCGTGCCACTCGCGTCGGCTCGAATCGGCGTCAGTTTCGGAGCCACGAGGCGTGCATAATCAGACGTCCGGCGGCAGGCTTGCAAAAAGTTCAAGGGTGTCGTTGTACCTCCTCCTCGTCCTCCCCCTCCTCCGCAGAGAGATCGCGCGGATTCTCCGAGCCGACACACAATACCCGCCGGCGGGCGGTTAGCCGGCTCGTTCGGCCCGTCGACTCCGATCTCGACCGCGAGCGCGCAAGGACGTCGAGCGATAAGAGGCGCGCGTGAGTATAATGAGCTTATGTGTAGGCTGTTGGATTCTTTTCCCGTTCGAGCAGCGCTGTGTTGTAAACGCTCCATTTTTCGAGAGCAACGGAGAGTTCTATAAGCTAGTAGTTGTGCCTTATCTCTCTCTATATTATACGAGTTTTAACCACTCTCGCCCCTCACCCTCAGCTCCTTTCAAAATAACGTAAAATTCTTATATCTATTATTATTCTAAATTTTAATATATATATCGACGCGGAGGCGAGAGTCCCCCAGAGGATTATACGTGTCGATCGATATACACGACGCGCGCCACTTTTTCTTGATTGATGGACGCAGATTATAGCGGGGATTACGGCTGATCTTGGAAATTTGTCTAGGATGTTTCCGAGCTGACAAGACGGTTTATAATTTATTAAATCCAGTGGGAAAGTCTCGCGGCATCTGCACGTGCATGCGCAGAGAGGCACCGCAAAATCCTCCAACATCCCAAGTGTCCGACCGCACGAGTCCCGCGGCTAATGCGTATGTGAATCGTATATGCAATATACGTATATATATGTATATATATTAGGTAGATGAGCTCGCGCGTGGGACTTGCAGTTTCAATTAATCCCATAATTCGCGCAGCTGGAACGGAGAACGGCAAACGCGGTGACAGCAGCTCGCGCGCAGATCTATCGTATTACCCGTCGTCTGCCTATAGCGATATACCGGATCGATTGCAGCGCATATCATAAAGCGATCGCGGGAAGGACGGGATCGCGTTACCGTTTAAAACGCCATGATTAACGCAAGGTAAACGAATATAACGCGCGGCCCGACCGCAGCTCTGTAGCAGTTTAGATCATCGTACATGTATATATATATATATATATATATTGAGCGTCCGCGCCGTGCGGTTTCCTGTTTCTCTTTGCGTTTCGGAGCTGCGTACTCGATGCTTTGTGTACAAATAAGTTTATATATATGTATAGCTGGACTTTGTTGTACGTGCTCCAGATATAATTTGACGCAGGCTCTTATTCGAGCTTTTTCCGAGAGGCCATCGATAAACAAAAGCACTTCCGTTATTTCGTATAATCCTCTCAATCATCCCATCTATCTCGCATGTACATCAGTCCCGGGCGCTTGAACTTCCTGAGCGTATAGGCAAGTCGTGTGTCTCACATGTAGCATACCTCTAGATGATCGTCCTCCCGCGCGCGGCGAACGAACGGCAACAGCCAGAACGGACGGATGGACGAGCAACACATGATACATATGGGAACGTTAGCTCTCTGTGGTCAGAAGCCCGTGTAGCGTGCGGCTGCTGCTGTCCGGCCAGTCGGTCGGGAAGCCGGAGCAAAGGACTATATTGAAGTTTTGGAAAAATGATTTAAAAAGCCTTTCTCACGCCGCCTGAACCATTACGTTTCATATACATACGTGTAAGAGCTATTGCGTATATATATGCAGATTATTACGTATTGATGCGCGCGCGCGGGCAAATCGATTTTCCGCGACGTTTATAAGATCGGCAAAGGTTATATATATATACCGAAGCGGATGCACTTTTACGCTTTCAGCAATTTGCCCGCGAGATTATATAAACTGCAGTCGGTGTACCATTGATGGTTTTCTTTTTCGCAAAATGTGGGCCGGCGAGGATTTTTCGAATAACGGCGTTCTCCCGGCCAAAAAGGAACGTCGGTGGCGGCGGTGGCAAAATGCCTATATCCGCGTTGGCGGAGTATAAGGCAGTAGCTATGGCATATGGGATTCGCGCACGCGGAAATCCCACGCGGCGAGCACTCCGTGATTGGCCGATCGCTTTGCACAAAGTGCGTCCGCTCGCCGTAGGACGCAGCTCTCATTTCGCCGATTCGATACGTACACTTTATACTTATAAAGCGTGATTTTCCATAAAATTCAGATCTCGTTCACTCGTATGTATATAACGGTGGTTTTGTCGTAAGGTACCCAGATTGGTTAATCGTTGATTTCGCGAGTAATCCCACGCCGCAGGCTCTATATAGTTTTCGATCTTATTATTGCGCCATGCGCAGTCCACGCTGAGAGTAGGTTGCAGAGAGTACAGCGCTAATCGAAAAGTCGTGAGTGGTATATAGAAAGGGATTATTTTCTATTTGAGGTATATATAGTAGCGCCGAGAGAAATGTAATGTACCGTGAAGCTCGCGAGATTGATCGATTAAATTGATCAATAGTACTCATATACACCGTATATACCTCTGCGGAAAGGTACCACACATGACGTAAGCGTTTCGCTTCTCGCGAGAGAGCGTAATATGTATATACGGGTTTATTCGGCGTGTACGTGTAATTGCACGCATTGAATTCCGATTAGAGTTTTTATACGATATACAACTATACATACACATATACATACAAATACGCGAGGAAAGAAAGAAAGAAAGGAATGAATTAAAAAATCAATAAGGCAATTACGACTACATTGTGCGTGTATCACAATATCGTGTTTACGGTATACTCTTCTATACATATTACAATCCAAAATCATTCCTTAACGGTCGACTCAATCGACAAGAGCCTCAATTTGTTTTCGCTACCGCCTACAAGCTGTGCCTAGTGTATATACTTGTACGAATCGCACTGATCAAAATTTATTTCTTATAAGCAGCGAAGAGCGCAGTATCAATAAAATTAATGACTACCACGCGAGTTATTATGTGCCGGTCACGCACAAAAGCACGGCTGCTATCGCGGGCTTTTCCAGCGAGCGCAATAATTATGCCGACGGCGGCGGCCGGGTTGATGCGAGCGTAGGTCCCTTGACCGACGATGCTAACAGACTGCCATTAAAAAGAAGCCGAGAAAAAGGCGCGCGCATAGCTATAGGCCGCCGCTTAATTGGCTAGCCTTCTCTTTCTCTTTCTCTCCTACCGTATATTATATTATGCGCATAAGCCGCGACACAACCCCCGGCGGTGCATAGATGGCGCTGCGCAAATATAGATTAATCATCCTGGGGCTCGTCCGCAGAAGAGCTATAGGGCGCGAGAATGATGAATACAACGGCAGCGAATCGCCTCTCGCTCTATCTCGGCAACGGGCGCGTCCTCGAAAAATTCCCGGCAAAAAGCGGCTAATTTTTCATTCGGAATATTCGCTATATTCGGTTCTGCTACCGCGCGGCGCGCCTCGTGACGACGCATAAATCACGCATCCGTGCGAGAAGAGGTGGTGCTCGGCTCAGCGGAGGAGCAGAAAAACTTAATTACCTTCATTAAGCGACGCTCCGCCACTGTTCTGCTGCCGCCGCCGCCGCCACCGCTATCGAGCCTTTTGTTTTGCTAGCGGCTTCTAGTGGCAATTTTTGCGGCTTTTTCGACGTTTTATTAATGGCCAGTATAGTCAGCCGTGATTTATTTAATTGCTCGTTCGGACGGTAATAATAATCGCTATGTGAATATATTTTTCAACCTGCATGTATATGTATGTTTATCCGAAAGCGCCGAGCCATTATCGCGCGCGGGGCGAATTAAGCCGAAAAAGCGTTCATTAGCATGCGGCGCGCATAAATACAAAACGACACAGCTACGCGGGGCGGTAAAAAGTCGATCGGACGCGGGCGTTATACAGCGCATCGGCTGAATACCGGCAATCAGCGGCAATTATAAATTTTATCATTTCAGCGCTTTAACGGCCGCCCGTATATACATGCCTGGTATACAAGAGAGAGATGAGAGAGAGAGGCTGTAATGCACTCGATGACCCGGTGATCGCGCGCGTGATTCGCAGATTAGCCCTGAATGCTCGTGGCTTTATGTATTGTTGCAACGAACATGCACGTGCGCGGCTATTGTATTATATACAGCTGCAAAGGAATGCGCTGATTTCGAAATAATTTCGCGTATACCGAGCTGCAGCGGCGGCGCACAAAAAGCATGAAATATCCGGGGCAATAAAATTGTCAGATCGAGTCGTTGAAAAAACACGGACAAGTTTTCCGAGAACTCGACTGGCGTACATGCGCGCCCGAGTTTCGGCGCGCGAATCAAATCACACAAGGCTTCACGCCGCTTACCGCGCTGATTTAGGGCTCGTCGAGGCCGACGAAGAAAAATTATGAGGCGCGATTCTCCGCGTCATCAGTCCGCGTCAACGCGGATGTAAATGCCTCGAATCGCCATCGCAGCATGGGGCCGCGGAAGTGAAATAAAAGTCGGCGGCGACTTTGGCGGCCCGCCGCGCGACGAGGCTCATTAGGCTGCAAATGCTTTTTGATGAAACCGCGAGCAAAAGTCTAGTAGATTTTTTTTTCTCCTTGATATTTCACGCAAACATATGTAATTATATATAGTTTGTATCGTACATACGCGTTTGACTACTCTACTCGCATCGAATAACGGCGATAGCATCGGCATACCTGCACCTGCGCATTCTAATCTACTGGCAGCATCGTCGACACGCATTAAGGAAGTTTAAAGAGCCTTCATATAAGTATGAAGACGCGATATAGCTGCTGCTAAAAAGTGCAGATCCTTGTCGATGATGATCCGCGCCGCGGCGGGCTCTCGGATGCCGATCTCGAAACCTCGATTTCACACTTGCAATCCGGATCGATCGCAGCTCTCCTCCTGCCGGTCCAAGTGACCGGCTCGTCTTACGTATACGTCCCTTCCACTTTGTTCGAGCAGATTTCGCGCCTGGTCGCGCTCGAATTCGAGCGTGTTCGTCGCGAGAGGTTCCGAATGCCGCTCGCGACGACACTTCGAGGCTCCGGCCGTGTGGACGCACGTCTCTATTTTTTTTCACTTTTTCTCGAGATGACACGTGCAGAGAAAATCGGTAGGCTCGAGCGTTATAGCTATGGTGATCGGTAATGGATCGGGCTTACAAAGTTTCGGGATCAGTTAGTTTTTTCGTATCTTCTGCTGATCCGCACGGTATATATATTGTACAGTTTTAAAATCGATATTCTTCATATATACATTAACGGCAAGGCGCAGCTACGCAGGAAACTCGATTATTCAAACAATGCGTTCACGCAGTGATGATTTATTTTTCGCGCATTATTTATCTTTCGATAATTCAATGATGGTAATAACCCATCCAGGTTGAATTCAAAGAAGGCAAACAACGATTGCATAACAAACATAATCCGTGTATAACGGCTGCAATTAAGCATTAAAATAAAATACCGCACTCGCCAGGACAACGAAATTGCAGCCCGAAAAGCATTAAATACAACATTTCCGCAGCGCGCATATATTCGCATTCGCGTATTATATGGCAATTGTCCTACAAAAGAACCTCAAGAGCAAACAAATTGCGTTAGCCGCTCGGCTATTGGCTTATTGCGCGCTTCGCGCTCTGGGGGCGCGTTAACGTTTCATTTATTCCGGCTCGACGGCCGCGCGCTGCACCGCTGCACGGCGTCGACGCATCGGATCGCGAAACCCCACAAATTTTATATATATATATGTATAATACCAGCGGGCCGCGATCGGCGACACGCTGTGCGCCCGTTCAGCTTGCAAATCCATCGATTACCCAAGCCTTCTCGGGTCTTTTGTCGACTTCTTCTCCTGTGTGTGCGTATGTGTGAGTATATTACTATGTATGTATGTATGGATGGATGCTTGGTTGCCGCGTCAATATGAAATAATTGCTATATTCTGTACGTCAGCAATGGTGGGCAAACAAGGTCGATACGCGATTTCATATTCTTTATTGAGGCTATAAATAATCGATGTATCTTAGAAAAAACGCCAAATATTTATCACCTGCATGCAGCGCACGGCATCCTCGACTGGTCGCATATATACATAAATTTTGCCAGGTCTCCGCGCACGCACACGAAATCCCGGCGCAATCAGCGCGAATTACTCGACGGATTGAATCGTTTATACCCTCTCGACTCTGCGCCGATGAGAGAGAGGGAGGGGGAGGGAATTCTCGCGCCTCATCTCCATCATCAACGCGCTGCGAGGTATGCACGAAGCACCTGAGAAGCCGCTGACTTATCATCGGCGGCTCGGCCAAATAAGGCCCCCTGCGTAACCGACGTTCTTTCTTCCTCTCTATCTCTGCGGTCAGGGACAATCACACGCGAGGCCGAATTACCGATATGATTGCTACTGAATAGTATTTTCCCCTGCCGACAAAGCACCAACTTTACGCGTCGATTTCGCCTCGGTATATATATATGCGATTTTTTGTTGTTTGCACAAGGCGAGGGGGTGAATGCCCAGCGTTATATATATATATATATATATTATATAGGTATGCGCTGAGATGCTGCGATGCTGATTTTGCGAACGTGAATGGCTTGCAATATTTGACGACAGAGAGATATATATATATATATATATATATATATATATATATATATATATATTGCATACTATGGTTTTAACCAACATCCTCGAGTATTATTCAAGCTGATAAAGCCCATTATAGAGAATAGAAAATCAGACCTGAACGCGACGCGCGTTGCGTTCATCGATCATCGGCAAGTCGAAGCGCGTCGAAGGAAAAGCCACACAGGGCGACATTTTCCTCCTCCGGAATAATCCAAAGGCTATTTTATTATTAAATTAGGACGATACACGCAGTGTTTCACGTCGGCGCTGGTTACGATCCTCTTCCTCCTTATGCGGCCGCTTTAAAGATCGCATCGCGCGGCGCACGCTCAATTAGCGATCGGGATATCGTATAGTCGTCATCCACGCACACTCGAGTAGATCTCGTCGGTGTCGGGTTTCGGGGGCCGACGTGGGAGGTCCGGCGAATCGCTTCCAGCGCGATGCTCGCCAGGAATTATATTGCCCGCGCTCCAAGTACGACGTATATGCGTGCGATGTCTATAACAGAGAGGCTTCCATATCCGCGCGTGATTTTCGAATCGCGCGGCTTTCCTATTCGCTATATATACAGGGAGCGTATATGGATGCGAAGAGAGCGTAATTACAGTATATTTTTCTGCTCGTAAACGGATAGCTTTTTCATCGTCGTCGTGAGCCTAAACTAATATAACGTGTCGGAGAAAATTTCCTACGGCTCGTCGAGTAATGACCTGTAAATCAGGCGACAGCCCGAGGCGGCGTAATTCAATTTTTAAATGTAAAATAAATGAAGCCAACGTCATTATTGTGCGCACGCTCGCGCGCGTATCCGTCAGATCTGCAATTTCAGCATCAGCGTAGCTGAAAATAAGGCGCCACCTCGCAGGCACACATAACATATAATACATATACGCGAAACCATAAATAAAGATACACGTTTAAGCAGCGACTCCGGCATTGTTCGCTCTCGCACATTGGATCGGCCAAATGGAATTGCAAATATTACGCAACGTGCGCACACACACACACGCGCGCGCACGATATCCTGCTAATTGCACTAAATGACTCTCGCATGCCCGCAAAACAATCGCTCTCGATAAGCTGTCTAACAATGTTAACAGCGCTAATGCATCTGATCGTTTAATCTCTCTGCGTGCGGCGCATCGCGATGATTGCGAAACGGAGCGCTATGCTCGCTCGCGGCCATTAAGGCTGCGCGCACTTACACGCACCTCATTATAAGTGCAGCGGCAGCCCTCATTATCGCTGTCGTTAAACGAGAGCAAAGGGCTGTAACGAGAAGTCGACGGAAAAACGATACCGAGAGAAAACTAAAATCTACGTAGATGCGCGTTGTATGCCGCTGGAATGAAGATTATACACCTCCATCAGCCGACGAGGGAATCTGCTTTACCGATCGCTCGCGCAACTTATTTTATTCTTCTATAGCGCGCGAACAATTTTCACAGCGGTTTTAGTCTTTTTTTTTATTTTAGAAAGGTGTGAAGATCTGGCGTCACGATCCGCGGGTGTTAGATGCATATACGCGCTCGCTACATAATTTTATACATATATAATAACGGTGCAGTCGTTTGCCGTTATTTGCATAATTGAAATGTTTAGCAAGTCCCGTCAACTTCGACACTTCTAATCTTCTTAAGACATCGGTCAATACGACTATATATAACTGTTTATACAGTTAACGCCGCGAGAGAGGAAAATTTCAGAGTGAACGCGAAAGAAAAGCATAGAAGATATAAGAAAAAACGAGAGCGAGAATTCCCACTACGCAGAGAAACGCATAATGGACGTTTTCCTGCAGCCTATATAGCGCGCGTATAGGTATATATAATACGACTATCCACACACCTGCGCGCAGCGTGCAGCGTATATACGAGTATACCAATGCAGAAAGCCGATGCGCCCGGAAAATTAATGCTCGTAAAAATAAATGGAACGACTGATAAAAATTAATGACGGAAAAAATTGCGCGTGCGCTGTCGTGACGCCACTTTTCGTATGTGTATATATATATATATATATATATATATATATATATGCAAGCGTGCGCGCGGCGAGCATAATGAGCTGGGAAAGACGAGTGCAATGCCATACTTATGTGCGCGCGCAGGTATATAGGCGAATCTCTCGCAAGGGTAACGAGGTCGAAATCAATTACGGGAGATCCCGTGGAGGCGCTATTTCGAAAAAATTGTTACGAACGCACCCGCGTTTAAGAAAATTAAGCATGGAAATCGTAAAAAGAGCCTAACTTACGTCTGCTATGGATTCTATGCCCCTCATCGTCGTACGTCGCTTTTGCTAATTCATCGGCTCGTATATTATAAAGACCGATCATCTGCTGCGGCGGGGCTAATTATGTGCAAGACCGTCGTCACTCCGCATATATAATACTAATATAGGAGAGAAAGTCAACCGGCGAAAATAGCGCCATAAATTAGCAGTGCACAGCATCGACGAGACCGCTTACCGCGACAATGACGAGCCAAAGCGCCTCCGTGTATACATATATATGTATATAAGTAATGAACCAACGTCGCGCACGCAACGGCAACCCTCGGGTCGCGACTAATATACGCCCCCGCATGCGGTTGAGAGGAAATTCAACTCACCTCCGCGTGGAAAAGCTCCCCGGGGACTTGTAAACTCTTCCTTCTGTAACGGCTGGCTAATGGAGGTAAATCAGTGTCAGCCGACAAAAGCCCGCCCGATCGGCGGTATATATATATATATATATTATATACTCGTGCGGGTGTCCCCGCACCTTGTTGACTAAATAAAGGATTGCGGAGTAGGGCTGGGCGGTGCGATGGTCAGTCCAAGTCTTCGTTGGCAATTTGTCACGAGGATTAGTGAGTCGAGGCCAAGATGCCCCGTAGCCTATTACTTGTGCATACAAATATTAGACGAGGAGAGAATAGCGTATTCGGAATTTTCGATTGCGTCTATACTTTGCGCTGTATTATACATGTCTTGTCATTATTATAATTTTCACGAATATTATATTCGTATATACGATCGAGTCGCTCGAAGAGGCGATGGATTAAATGAGGCGAGCTATATATTATATAGTATCGTATTTCTCGAGAGATCAGCCGCGAGAAGGATAAAAATAATCCAAGCCATCACTGGCATCATTACGTTTTACAGTAATTCGATTTGATCGGACCCCGCAATCGTCATGATTTTATAACTCGTTATAGTTAAAAACCGACGAGTCCTGCTTACACGCTCCCGACGTGCCGATCGTCAATGCGCGGCTCTTTCGAGGCTCCGAGGCTCAAGCCGCGTGGTCATTCAGCGTCCGAGAGAAATTAATTCCCATCATCGTCGATCGTGCGAGCGGCGTCGAGGACGTCCTATCCGATCCTCCCATTCGGTAATAGATAGACGCGGATACAGCTGTATGTGCTTTATCCCCCCCCCCCATCGCCTCTCCTCCCCCAGATGCGGAGACTAGGATTAGTGCAAAATTACGGAGAACGTGACTTCTCCGCGATCGCCTCTCTGGAGGACCGAAAGAGTTCTCACACGCGCGCTAGACCGCGAGAGAGCTTATAATAATTTTGATTGTACCGTTTCTGCAATGAAAGATGTGTCATTTGGACTTGATTTTGTTATTTCAAGCGGTGAATCGCCGGTATGATGTTGTCGATGATGGACATTAGCGAATCGTTGATAAAAAGCACGCATAATATCTCCGGTTCTCCATTGAAATCTAATTCTTCTGGCGCGAACCGTGTCCGAATCGATTCCATTAGCAGAAATCTCCGTTCAAAGTGCCCGGTTCGCAGCGAGTCATGTATAGAGGATTCTCGCGCACATTTGCATCCACTCCGTCCAGTCCTTCCGATCCGGCGATTACACACTCTCATATATCTCCGGATCGATCTATAATAATCCCGTTTCTCTCGAATGATCGAGCGCCTGGTCATTCAACGATTACACATCAAAGTCCCAATTTCGAATAATGTCGCACGGCCACCACGCACAGATGTCCCCGCCTAATTAGGCGGGCCGTCGGCAGCAGAGACTCGCTCGGGACCCAAATTACACGTTTCGTCGTGCGGCAACTGAAACGAAACGCAATTCATTATGAGCAGCTCTCGCGACGCTGCGCAGTATATATATAGTATATAAGCCGGCCCACTGCAGTCGCGTTCTGTCGTTTCGATGCACACACACACACGCCCACTTGATGTAGAAAAGCGAGCATATATAGCAAAGGATGATTATCGCGTTCGGAATCGCAGCTGTCCTGCCGTCGGGGATTTTCTCGAGCTGCAGGCTAGGAAAATCGGTTGCGCTTTCCAGGATGATTCGCTGTCGCAGCTGTCGGTATTTTTGCTGGTCGTATACCAATTACACCCGACCTACTGCTGTCTTTGAAGTAGTTTACAAATATTTTGATCCATCTTGTTGATCATAGCTATGCGTCTATATATTAAAATGCAACAGTCAATATAATATAAGCGCATTATATATCATTTTTCTATAGCCGCACTCTAATGGTATATTACTTCCAAAATGAGACTTGCGCGGGATGAAAACACGATCTCATATTTGATTTATGGAATCGCAATATTACAGCGATTCAGTGAAAGTTAATGACTTTTGCCGCGTATATATACGTATACATACAGATATCCGTGATTCATTCATTCGATAACCAGCCATTAGTGATTTACCTGCGAGAGCAACTTTCTAAATTTGAATAATTGCGACAAATCGAATTTCCCGGAAGTGCTAATGTGAAATATTAAACGTCGTCGATTGTCGGATCGATCTTCTAAAACGCGCAGCACTCCGATGCTCGTGCAAAAAGCCAATCCGGAATTACGACAATATACATGTAGAGCGCGCGCGACCCCTCGACCGCAGAGTAATGAGGGGGCACTTAGGCTCGCTCTTCCCCGTTGCGACCCTTATTACTCGCGGACTTTCGTTCGGAGTAGAGCTAGCTCGTCGCTTTATTAATCTTATTACACATCCGCGCTTATATGTATATATATATATATATAGGCGATGATTGGCGATCGAGAGGTGCAGCGTGTGATTACGAAAAACGCGCCGTGAATACGCGATGATCGCGTGCGCGGGACATTCCGGCGGGCATTTAATTCAAGCGCGCGTTTCGCGGAGGGAGATACATAAAAGACAGAGGTGGCGCGTTCGAGTTATTTGAAATGACAGTAATATTGCCGGGCTTTGCGGTTTCGACGGGGGAGAAGGATGTATATATAGCAGCGCGCACTTGATTATAGCCTGCTTCCGCGCGGAGGCCGTTGTTTGTACGCTCTTTTTTAATAGCTTTAGCCCTCGACGCAGAGGGGGTTAGACCCTTTCTCGATCGGCGCTTCTCTCGTTGCGTCTATCTCGTCGTATATAATAGTCGTATATAATATATATATATATAAGTGTGTGTGCGTGATGCGGGGATTCCCATGATGATCGTTCGATTTATTTCTCGCGCGCTATTATCGTGAATTGCTCTGTATATAATCTGCGCAGTGTAGATTCCAGGATTGTATTCTCTTTCTCTCTGTCTCTCTTTGGAATTTATTTGAGAAATTGGCATGGCAGCTGAGTAAAAAGAAACGACGTTTAAATAAAGCGTTAAAATCGCATGAAGCCAACGTCCGCGTCCACGTAGTCGCGTAATAACCGCTGCATGCGCATCGCTCACTTTTACGGGCGCATCTTCATCAAAATTCAGACAAATATAACGAGCGCGAGTCTCGTCGATTTGCGTATAGGAGGCAAAACGAACGACAAGCGTAAAATCCCGGGCAAACAAGGCGCTCGTAAAAGCCGAGGGTCCGAAAAATCCGCGCGTCGCTGCCAAAGCCAAACTCACTCACTCTCTCTCTCTCTCTCTCTCTCTCTCTCTCTCTCGCGCTCTCGCCGTTCAATAGACATGACTCCTATATCGGCAATAATATGCGGTGTACCGTGGAACGATGTCTTTACGATCTGGCTCTTCCTTAATTTATCGCTTTATGGTCCACGCGGAGGTCGAAAAAAAGGAGAATCATACTGTATATATTGGTACATATATAGGTCCTAGTGCGCTACTAGATGTAGTATATATATATAATAATAATAAGGTATAGGGTGACTGCCGCGCGAAAAAGGAGGAAGGAAGTAAGGAAGGAAGAGAGTACACCTTCTATAACTATATATATATGTACGTAGAGTCTGTAGGCCGAGCGAACGAGACAAATGAACCGCGAAACAAAGGAGCGCGGGGGCGTGGCGCCGAGGGTATTAGAGGGCCGAGACCAGGCGCACACCATCGGCGCTCCTGCTCGCTTGTTCTCTCTCTCTCTCTCTCTCTCTCTCTCTCTCTCTCGAGTTAATTGGATTTAAGTCGAATTGTTTGCGCCGCTTGCCCGCCCCAGCCAACTCCTTGCTCTGCAGCAGTCTATGCGCGTATAGGCTTGGCGCAAACTTGCCGAGAAAGAAAATAACTCTTTCTCTCCCTCTCTCCCGGGGGAAGGATTGACTTTTCCGACTTTTCTCTTTCTTCCGAGAGAGTTTGCTTTTGAGAGGCACCACGGCTATCGATACCCAGACGAGTTCTGATTGCCAGGATCATTTAGGCTTTTAAATACCTTTCTGCGCGCACGATGACTCTCGAGCTCGTGCAGCTAATTGAAAAGAGAGAAACGAAAAACCCTATATAAATATACAAATATATATTTACAGCAGCGCGGTGTTTCGCGCGGGGGGATAAAATATTATATGAAAATCGATAGCCGATAATAATGTATGCGTGCGATCTCTTCCGATAAATACGCGCGCCCGCGCGTCACCACTGGTTTACGCTGTTAAATAATTATTTTATCATTGCTGACATCATTGTTTATTACCCGCGTCCTCGCGTGCAAGTCTCATGTAATTATTAATAATAATAATCGTCCGCCGGATCGCAAAACGACGAGCCGCAAACCCGCGCCTCGCCTAATGGATCGTCGCACACCTTTCGAACAGGTTACAAGCGTGAATCTCCTTTCGAATATGAGCTTTATGAAAAATGTCTGTCAGCTCTGATGCGTTAAAATATACTTACTCGCGGCGCTGCCTGGGGCTTCGAGCGAATATCCCCGCTTTCCGTTTCTCAACGACAAGTTCATATTCGCATACATGTATACATGCATACCTACGTACATATTTACGAGCGGGAAAAATATAAAAGACAAGGCGGCATCGTCCACTTATATATACTTACTTATGCGCGCAACGCGAGCTGAAAAGGTGTGTCGCGCCGTGCAATTAGACTCATTACCCCTACTCGGTACTCGTCAAGAGCTTCTTCTTGATGCGTACATAATATTATATACCTTTGCGCATCATAAATATCCTGGGAGTTGTTATATTACGACGCGCGAATAACCTACATTTCACGCCCGCGAAAAACTAGCGAGCGGCTTTTCCATCGTGGGAGTCCTACACACTTATGCTGCGCTTCGGATCTTATGAGTATACAATGTTGCAGCTCTTTTTCTTTGCGGTGTTTTCCGTTATGCGTTTCCGGAACGGTTAACTTTGTCGTCGACGTTTAATTTATAACGATTAGCTCGTACTTTTAATTGGAGGTGGACTTGTTTGCTCGTCGTGTGCGATTTTATTCAAAATGCGCGGATCTGTTCCGTTTCCGCTAGCTATAAGATTGTAATAGGTTAGACGTTTTCAGACTACAGCAGTATAATAATACACGTATACGCGGTGCGATTGTCAAGGCAAAATGTTTTTTTTTCCTGCCCATCGAACACGTCACATGCCATCGGAATAGACGAGCATCAGTCGCGCATTAGCATTTATGCTCGGCTAAATGAGACGAATCGGCTAGCTTGATGATTTCTTTGGAAAATCTCTGACCTGAAACCCGATGAGTGCGAGTGCGACGAACGGCAAAACAAGAGAGCGAGAGAGGTCGCTTGAAGAGTAAACCGGTCGAGGCAGAAACCTGTCCACTTGTAAGCGATGAATTTTCTTCAAACGGGCAGACAAGAATCGCTCGCGCTGCGCCCATCAGAGACGACAGGGAAGCCAGCCTAATCCGAAAGAAAAGAAGCTCGAGTGTGCAGAAGAGCGGAAAAACCGCAGAAGAGAAGCACGCACGCTTAACTATACCCGCTACATAGATTAGATCAATTATTTTCAATGCAATATTTTTCTACTATATAGGTATCTTAAAGCGAGCGAGCGAGTTAGGAATAATTTCGTAAAATATAGATTCTCGAAAGCTCGGGACGAAACTACACGCGCATTGACTTACGTATGTGTTTTTGAAAATTCTGCCGCAGGGACGAAAATAGAAATAAAAAATTAGTCGGTATAAATTAACGCGCGCGAGCGGCGTCTTACGTCGCATTAGTTTCGTAATTAAAATTAACAACCGGCAGGCTGGCAAATCAGTCCCTAATATCCTCTCTCGCTCTCTTTCTCTGATGCGATGCTCGAACGTTCTCTCTCTCTCTCTCTCTCTCTCTCTCTCTCTCACTCTCTCTCTCGCGTGCGCGCTCCGCAGTAGTTAAAGGACGCCACTGCTACCATCATCAATAAGTGTCACGGAGTTATATATGTATTCACCTCGCCGATACACGCGGCCCATATTTACAACGTTACATGTATATAGCGCCTTAATTATCTCGCAGTCTTTCAGCGCGCGCAGCCGCACCTCGTCGGCTCGCGCATCGGGCGACGTTTGCAGGTATTTTCTCCGATGCGTTACGCCGCACACTTACGACCTCAAATTTTCGTCAAAATTTTATCTCGATAATAATCTTTGGAAAAGCCTAGGACGCATACGTTGCTTGAAATTCCGCAGATTTATCGAGCAGTCTCGCGTGTGCAAACGATAAGCGATATGCGTGTTTATTCAATGAGCTCGCGGCGACTTGGCAGAATTCCGTCGAAATTTATTGGTTATATCGTGCGGCTGTCGTGAGTGTGTAATTATAAAGAGCCCCGTGAATGCGGGTCCCGCGCGCAGTCACTTTCAGCTCGCAGTTTTATGTGTCTGTGTGTGTGTGTGTGCAACGACTAATACGCGACAAAGAATTTCGTACACCGCATGTATGTAATTACACGAATCATTTGATATAGGTATACAATACAGCGCGTTCGACTTTTCAGAGTGGATACGAGTGGTATCGCGCAGTCTGCGCAAAGGACACTATACAAAGCTCGGATCGATAACGTACTCCGGTAGCGAAATTCCTCCGCAGAAAATCGCCGAGTGCGCGGAATATTATATCGACCGTCGGGGGTCTGTCTCTCTCTCTCTCTCTCTTTGCTCTCGTGTGTCGCCGCCGGTTCACTTTGCGCACGGCGTATCGAAAGGCGGCATGTGCTCGGTGGGACGCCTCGGCGACTACCGATGATATTTCATTTAACTCTCACGAGATAAACCGCCTTTTTCCTACTGGAATTCGAATTAATATTCGGCGCTGACGTACGAAATTACAACCAACTCCACGTGAAAATATCATTGGAGGAAGAAATCATTTCTAAATAAGTGAGAAGAAATTCAATTTCTCTCTCTCTCTCTCTCTCTCTCTCTCTATATATATATATATATATATATATATATTATAAGGTTTTTCATAACGGCCGATAAATGAAGGGCCAGCAAATTGAAAAGGCATCGCGCCTTTTTGCGCAACGCCGATGAAGAAGGCGATGAAATCACGTGCAAAGTCCGGCGGCTCGTCTTTAATCTCGACTCGTGCTCGCGCGTAGCTACCGACTTTGTATAGACCGGCCGCGTAATGTGCTGTGTAAGCCGAGGCTCGATCCTTCACCTCGTCTCTGCAGCTCCTCCTCATCCTCTTCGATAATCATCTCGAACATGACGACGTTGTATGTGGAGGACCGAAAATGAAGAATTAAGCCGATCGGTGATCGGCAATTACCACCGCTGCGCGAGCGCTATTTACGGAGATGGAATCGTTTTAATTTTATGCTCCCGATGCGTTATTTGTAGCTCTTAAACTGACGCTTTATCGAATTCATTATTGCCGCCACCCACGGTAGTGTGGGACTTTTCATCTTGATAAAAATTTTAATGACCCTGGCAGGTTGTGTGTGCGTGTGTCTATATCGCGGCCCGTCGAATATAAGAAATGAAAAATGATGCTCAATGTATATCGGGATTCTGATGATATTTCCATTTTAAAGGAGCCAGCAATATTCGAACTCGGTGGACTATAAATATATATAATCTCAATATAATATAATAGTCGTATAAATGCTTTGCTCAGCTCCAGCGAACTCTCAATGTCCGCGAAAGATTGCGCGTTATTAACCAGCGACCGCCGGTCCATTGTTCGCGAGATAATTTGGTCAAAGTAACTAATTGTCCGGCGCTTTAAGGCCCGAAACGTACCGCCTCGAAGCGGTTCCCTTTGTCGTAATTAATAGTCCCGCGGGGCCAAGAATAATTCCCCATCCATCTTCGGCCGCGCGAGCTTTGATTCTTGGATATTCATCTCTCTTTCTCTCTTTCTCTGTCCTCCTTCCCCTTGCCAGATCTCGTTCTGGCGGTGGTGGTGGTGCTGCTGCTGCTGACCTCGGCCGCCATTCAATCTCCCATCGATCCGAAGGATCCGGGTCTGATGATATATAAATACGAGCGCGCTCGCGTGTGTGCGAGTGAGTTACGTAAAGCTATATAGTTGTAAGAGCCGAAAATTATATGTATTTTTTAACGTTGTCCGCATTCAATGGCTTTTCACGCTTGTTAATGCGCTCGTTAATCTTTGAAAGAGAATTTTTTTTATTGGAATTATATTGCTTTTTAAATTGACGCGATCATTAGTTATATTAAAGAACGAAATATTAAATAATACTAATACTAATAGCAAAGCCTACTGGCACCCGCAAAAGCCGTACCTCATCTCGGTCGTCCAATGTTCATATTACGATATACATATAGATACAGAATTGCCCGCTCGCGGCGGCACTCTACGCAAACTATATACGTGCACATGCTCGCGTCCACGCGGTAATTTAACAACTTGTCGCCTGGCTTATCAATTTTGCGCGAGTATAGGCTACCGTGGAGTCCTGCTCTATTCGCCCACGCCGACGCGCGACGCGTTATCGATGATGCGAGAGGACTATTGCCTGCTATATGTATATGCCTAGGCCGCGCCGTGTAATTACTTATTTGCGTTCTGCTGCTCGTTTTGTATTTGCATGCCGTGCGCGCGGGCTTGTACATATACCTATATATACCGTTACTTTCAACGATCTTTTTGCTCTCTTCTCTCTTTCTCTCTCTCTCTCTCTACTCTACTCTCTCTCTCTCTCTCTCTTTGCATGCATGTTTGCGCTAATAAATTGCCGTTAATGGCCAATTTATATCGGCGGCGTTTAATGCTTATATTTCTCTCTGCTCGGCGCTGAAGTAAAAATTACTCTAATCTGCCGCGCCGCGCGATCGAGTTGATACATCGAAACGACTGCGTGGATAATTGATGCACGCGCGAGAATAGAGGAGCTACAATTTGTTAATTAAAATTACAGCCCGCGCTTCTGACGAACCACACTTTTATAACACAGCAGCCACCCACACACACTCGGGCAGTTTTTAATAGAATTAATTGCGTTTCCTTATCGCCTTGGGCAGGCTCATTTGAATACAATAATCAGCCGGAATATTATCTACGAAAAATGATCTTCAAAGTTTAAACGCTAGCCACAATTAGAAGAAGAAACGTGTAATTCATGCAAACCTGTTTATAAATGCGCGCGGAGTCGATAACATCGGACGATTTAATTAAGTGCGCCCCTGCACATATATATATATCTATCCTGGATAGCAGACACAACGTGTGTGTGTGTGTACGCATGCCGCGCATGTATAGCTCCTCGCTTCGGAAACGCCCCATCAGAAGTCATAACTCTGGCGCAGTGTGTCACGCGCGAAAATGAAGAGCTCTCCTTCCGAAATACGCTGCTAGCGCACTCGAGATAATTCGCGCGTATAAGCGCGCGCACGGCAAATTAATTATGGCCATCGCGATAAGCCGAGCGACTGTTTAGCCAACAGTTATACGCTGGCCGAGTCCGCGTTTTAAATTCGAATTTCGGCCGTGAGTGTACGCGCGTGCGAGTGAGCTAGCTCGTTACTTTTTCGGGGGCCGCTGCACATGCCGCCCCTCTACGTAGCTCGGATATTTAAATATCCTAATTAGCGTTCGCGGGAAGCGATGCTATCGCGATGCCGCCAATTTTCGAAACACTTTGAGCGCGGCTCATCTACTGCTATATACTTTTTCGGGGCTGTAACGTCTCGCTGACCGGGCTTATGACGGGACATATGGCGCTGTGCGCAATATAGGAAATAGGGAGCACATGCGTACGCGCACGCACACAATGCTACGAGCCGCTTATCGGCCAGAGAGATCCGTAACATTTCGGGATGCGGTTTGTTTGCATGAAAACATACATATATAGTCGCTCCGCGCGCGGTCAACTTTAGTGTCTGCTTTCGAAGCTCGCTCACCTGCGTCTAATTTACAGTTTAGAAACGGAAAATTGATTGTTGCGAAATTTTAATCGCGAGGACATATATTTTTAATTTTTGTCAAATAGATTATAAATTGCGATACTTTCGCCTCAGGACGTAATCTAGCGAGAAGCGTGAATAGCTTACATTAGAAAAATTAATGAACGACGTTGTTATTAGGTAATGCACTCTCTTTTATTGACGACTCGCGGTCGCAATCGGCCCATTAGAGGTTGACCATTGAAACTTAATTATATATCGGTTGAAGAAAATTTCAATCAATCAGTCTTCTTGTTTGCTCCGCAAAAATGTCATAATACCCTTCGAGACGGAGTAAAAAGAAGAAATTCATCCTGAATAGAGCGGGCGAGCTAATCTACGTTGAAAATCTCCAATGAGGCTACACCAGCGACAGCGTTCGCGTGACGCGGTGTATATATGTATAGATATCGCGGGCTGATTTGTCGCATCGAGCTCGACGCGACAAATCTGTCGAGCCGCGGCCAATATCCGACGGGGCGCCGATAATCGTCGGCCGGTCGCTGCTCAGCAGCCCATCGATTATGCGCGAGTAGCTCGTTAGTATCCGCGCATGCAAATCTCTCTCTCTCTCTCTCTCCCTCTCGATCTTGCGCAAGAAGCGCCGTCGAGCAGCATTGCGTGACGAAATGACGCATGCGGCGAGTGTCTTTTTCTTGTCTTATTTAAGACTAGGCGACTCGCGCAGTAAATGCGGTAATTTATGGGGGATATCGACGCGCGTCGGCTATTTTTCTCTATACTACATTGGGCGATATTATTATTATTATTATAGTGTAGCTGTGCGCACTAGAAAGGCTATTCTCGTAGCTTTGTGTTATTTTAAGAAGCTTTAATGAGCGACATTTTTTTGCTACAAAATCCGTCGAGCCGATACATCGATGTACTCAATGTAAATTGAATTGACCCGCCGCACTTATTTCATACATACAAAATAAAGCGGTGAGCGAGAAATGAAAACCTTCACTTTTGCACACACGTACGTATATACTGCAGGCCAACGCATGCCGCCATCGCGCGGTTAACGCCTTAATCTCTCCCACTAAATCTCTCGGCTTCGCAAGCGCGAAAAAAGGAAAAGGGACAGAGCTACCGTGCGCGCAGCTTCGCGCGCATTCCCTCGTAAATTTATATACGTCTGCGAGCCGCCGACTCGTTATGCTCTCTTATTCTCGCTCTATACTCCTGCAGCTTCGCTTATACACTCGCAAAAACTGGGGTATATACTCAAGGCTGAAAATCATTTTACTGCGGCTCATGCGATTTTTTGATACAGCCGAGAACGAGCGATAAATCAAAATTATTTTTGTCGCTGTTCCAGGCATTATCAATAATTCGTACTACTGTGAAATGAATGTTGCTCGATTAAAGCGCCGCGATTCGCTGTAAATTTTCACCGTGTGTGATTCGGTTCGAGCAAAATCGTACATCGAAATTTATAAAAATATAAAAAGAGCGCTTATACAATATATGCCTATAGCTATCGCGTACAATACAGTAGAAGAGAAAAAAAGAAACGATTCGCGATAACATCGGCGCGTAAAAAGCATTACATGCACATTTCGCCTGTATAAGGAGTCCGCATAACATTTCAAAAGTGCAAATTCGCGCGGCAAGGTGTAACAAGTATCATTTGTAAGAAACTACCCGAGAAATAATAAACTCATCAAGATAAAGCCCTCATCGTCGGAAGAATTACGTTCTCTCGGCGCGGTGGTGTATACTATATATAATATATATGCGCGCATCACCTGCGTCGACTTCCTAATTAACACCGAAATTTCGACAATGCGTACATATGGTATAGTCTCGTGGCAGGTATATACGCATAATTAAGTGAGAAAAATCCGTGAAAGCCGGGTACACGTACGAGATAAACAGCCGAGGAAACTCCGAGCCGATGTGCGTCTCTCGTGGGTCGGGAAATCGTAAATATAAGCGCAGCTGAATATTTGAAAGTCGGACACAAACACACAATATCGCTCGTAAAGTACCCGATTCGAGAGTTTTCCCTATACTCCTAATTATCTTGATTCCGATTCCCTTGTCGCAAGGGGTACCCGTGTGACGGGAACAAGCGCATGCACCCATATACACACACACACACATTATATACATATATACAGAGACTCGCGCAATATCCACGGAAATTTCATTGAGGCAATCGCCCGGCAGCTTATTCGCGAATATCCGCAGTATTCAAGCTCGAAAGCGCACACTCACGCGCAATCAACGCGCACGCAGACTTAAGCGCGAGTCGCGTTTAATGCTCGTGCCTACATCGGAGGCGCGCGCGGGCTCACGCCGCGGAACGGAAGTGAGAGCAATTAACGATGTAAGTGGTCCGCTGGTCTCGAGCTGCGGAGATAAGATCGCCGCCGACACTCTGCTCCGTCTGGCTGTGTGTATTTCTATATATATTCTATATATGTGTAAGTGTGTGCCTGCGGGACTGTACACATACACACACACGCTCCTTGCTGTAGCAACTCGATGGGAAGGAGAAGATACGGGCGTCCGAGCGGGCAGGTGCCTTTTGGACACATTACTCGCTCGCTCGCTCGCTCGTTTCTTTTCACTTTCTCTCTCCCGCGCGTAGGTTCGTTCCGTTGTCCGGTCGCTACGTATATACTTTTATTTCTTTTATTCGCGCGCGCGTGGCTCTCTTACGATCGCACCCTATTAGCCGCTCTTTATTCTCGAATTTGTAGCGACTTGTTCTCGCTGGAAAAAAAAATGACGATACCGATGCGACCTGATTTTTATGCAGCGTCCAGTCAGTCCAGTGTGCGCGCTGTGGGTTGTGCGATGCGTATAATACACCGCACATCGGCGGGCTGCTGATTGACAGATGTTCGTTGCATGCGCGGCCCGAGCTGATTTCGATTGTAGCGGTCGAAAAAGAAAGGAGGAAGGAGTCAGCGCGCGCGGGCAGGTGCGCCAGACGTTAAATGCCCGACGTGTATTATGACTATACATGCTCCGTTTAAATGCGGATTTATGAAATCCGTTGACGAACGGTACTTTGGAGTTGTGCACGCATTTTCTTTCCTTTCTTTTTACCATACGTGCCCAATTCGTTGTTGCATATTAAATGCTTCATCGAGGCCGAAGAATATGCAATAAGCTACGCTTTATTTTTCAATTAACGAGGACTTTCGGAATAAAATTAACAACTGGACGCAGTCGCTTTCGTTATTATTGCGCAGTCGATGCTCCCTCGTTCTCTTTGGCGCAGGATGCAGAAGCCCGGCAAAAGCTCGCTCCTAGCGATTTGACCGGGAGCGCGTACGGGTTAACCACATCCTCCCTCTATACTCTATACTCTACTTTACTCTACTGTACTCTCTTTTGGGCGCTTATTCTTCGACGCGAGTGCAGTGCTTCTTTGATTTCCAGAGGCGACGCGACCGGACCGTATGCGGAGGTGAACGAGCTCTCTGGCTCCTGTAGCTATATATATGGCTCACGCAGGTGTGTAATGGGGGGAGATAGTTTGGGCTTCTTCGGGATTGCCGCTGTGCGGGTTGAGTGAAAAAAATCGCGTCAATATATAAGGTATATAGGAAAGCTGATAGTCATCTGCGTGAAATTCTATATATATATTATAAGTGCAACCGCAGGAAATAAAAATTATCGAGGTATACGGCTGCAGGCTTTTCAAGCTGAAAATTTCACTAAAAGCACGAAACGAGGCGCGCTGTAAATTCATGCTTGGCTGGTCTCGGCGCGCGAGCTCCGCCGGAAAAATCGTTATTAGTGCACGGCTCGCACAGACTATATATACTTATATATAGCGTCGGCGACCGCTAATGGGGCCCCAAATTAATATCTCGTAATTGGGGCTCTTTCTATATCTACCTCATTCCGCAGAAGTAAAGCGAACGGGCTACTCGCGTACCCTAATAGCATTAAAATAACCCCTTTATATTCCTACGGCGAGTAATTGCGCAGACCCCGACGCTCTTTGCGCCGAGAAACGGAAATGAGCAAATACGTTTTTTCTTTTTTCTTCGTCCCGATTCGAGTACATAATACATAGACGTTTGCATACGTATATAAATTTTTGATTGAATTTGAATAATATCGTAATCTGGATATAACCAGTGGCCCGCATATAACTATATGCCAGTCTTTCCTCGTCCGTCGCACGTGAGAGGCAGGCAGGCAGGCAGGACGTCGAGCGAGTGAATACGCTCTCAACTTCACACTGCGCGCGGCGGCTTCTCCTTTAAATCGCCAAACCGCCGAGGACTACCGGCCTCTGATGCATCACCGCGGCAGCAGTGGCGGCGGCTGTCATGTAGCTAATCTCGCTGCTCGCGGCGAGATAAAAGCCCGATAAACGTGGGCGCGCGGAATTAAGCGGCTGCGCGCGAATTAAGTTTTCACTCGACGTAAATTGCTTCTCGATCTCCGCGACTCTGTATGAGTGTATAACGTGTTTGCAGTTCCGAGAGCGAGAGGGTATTTGTACGCGGGCTTTTTCGGTGATTTTATCGCGTTCGAACTTGAAATGCTGCGCCGTTATATATCGGCGGAGAATTATTAACACGTTTTACGGGGTATTTATTGAGTAGGTGCATTAAAGTGGCGGTGCCTTATCGCTGGTTTTTTTCTTCTTTCAAGATTTATAAACTTATAATTCGGAAGACGACCTTATTACGAGATTGTCGAAATCAAGTGATCGGGGGCGAGACGGATTGAGCAGATAATTTTCATACGAGGTATGTTTCCTTTGCCCCTAGAGATATAAACTGATAGGTTTTTGTGACAGTTATTCTCAAGTGATTATAATTACGTATATAGTGAAATAATTATGTTACAGAGAAGGATGCGGATACAGGATATGTTGAACAATGAATGATTCGGTCACGTAAATTCAGTATAATATATTTTCCATATATCTTTTACTATACAGACATTATGTTACAAAGCATGATTTACTATATAATATTCTTGCTGCTTGTTGGGGGGACTTACAACGTTTAATATCGAACCGGCTTAGAAACTAATTCCGACCGATCGATCAATCAAAAATTCGACGAAACCAGACGACGCATCGAGAAAACGCCGACGTTTTCATCATCGTTATAATGTGTGTTTTTTTGTCTTTTTTTTTCTATCTCGCACACGTACACTCAACGGTTCGATAAAATCTAGGTAATTTTATACATTCATCATAATACTGGTACTCTTCCGCATCATCTCTTATAGTCGAACGCGCGCGCTGTGCGCCCCGCTCTCGGCTCACGACTCTCTCTCTCTCTCTTTCTGGATCGTCGACGTGTCGAGGGATACATGAAATTCGACTCCGTTTCCTAAATTGGAGGACACTTCTAGTTGATGGGCTTCGTTTTTCTTCTTTTTATCGATGCTCTGTGAAAAGAAACTACTGTCGCTAATATACCTTCCGCGATGAAACGTATATCTAATTGTCTCTATACAAGCTTTATGCTTCCAAAACTATCCCTCGACTTCTCACGTCGATTCGTAATCACGAACTCATATAAGCAATTAATCTACATATATTTATATATAAACGGTATCTTCCGCAATATATGTATACGCAACTGTGTGTACAAACTTAAACGTTATATAGGCTGACCTACGCGGAAATGATACTACTTGTCCTCGTCGTGTTCGCCTTTGCCTTATGAGTAAATTTTATACAGAGTGAGCGAACGAAGAGAGTCTCGCTTTATAATTATAAAATAATGTATATGTACATAGTTTAGCGTCCTTGAGAACAATATAGTCCGCATAGTGGCGCCGGCTGCGGCGATTCTCGGCATTGCACATGATCGGCGGAATCGCAAAAATAAATAAAAATTATACATATATAAGCTCGTCGCTCCGCGCCGCCGCGAGACGTATACAAAGGAAGGAGTTTACATATATATAATATATATATATAGGTATAATAGCCGCAGGAAGAGTACTGATGGGGCGCGGAGCCGAAAAAAGAGAGAGGGTTGACGTCGATATATATATATTTTTATGTACAAGAACAAGAGGAGGACTGGCGCGAGCGAGCCTCCAATTTTCACGTTCGACGATTAGTACGTTAATCCGGCAAAAAAAGTGTAGTCGACTGTTTTTTTTTTCAATTTTCTCGGTTCGGCGGCGGCAGTGCTCTATAACGTCGTATATTAATTGCAGATCGCGTCACGCGAAATTCAATTGATTTCGCAAAAGAATGAACGAATAAAAGGTATAACTGCACCCTGCGACGAGACAAAGGTGCCTCCGGTACGGTTGAAGCGGAAGAAAAATCAAAACCCCTGCACTGATGCAACGGCACTGCTATAATATATATAATGCATATATATATAGGGTATACTGTTATGTACGCGCCGAGAAGCGTAAACGTAACCCCTTCCGGCCGCTCATTCCGTTCGATTCTCGAGACAATCGTGTAAACGATACACGCTCCTGTCTCTCGTTTTTCGTATACATCGGTTAACCGCGGGCGCGCATCCTGGCATATCGTTTCCTGCTCGCCGCCGCCGCCGCCGCATTCAATCTCGCCGAAATCCCTCTCTCGCACAGTCACTTCCGCTTCATTTTTCCGCGGCGGCCAGTTCCGCTATATGCGCGTATATATATATATGTAGTTGTGTACACTGTCCCCTAAATGCGGATTTCCCGCGTATGCAGGAAGCGCCCGATTTTTCACGCCTCTCGTAAAGTGTGTGTGTGTGCGCGTGCGCGCGCGCGTTTGTGTTTTGGCACCCCTGATGCATATACATATATATGTAGGATATACGTGTGTAAGTACGGCCGTGTACTTAGACGTCGTGTATGCTCTCGTCGTCGCTGTCTGGTTTGCAGAGGCTGGTCGGCGTGTCGCTGGGCGGTGGCGGCGTCCTCTTGAGGGGGCTCCGGCTTCTGTCCCTGGCCGGCTGGAGCAGCGGACTCCTGCTCATCTCGCGCTGCTCCCTGTGGTGGCGCTGCTCGAGGGCGGCCGCCGCCTGGGATTCCGCGCTCGGACTCTCGCGGCTGTAGTAGCCGCCCAGACTGTTGAGACCCGAGCTGGCGGCCAGGTTGCCCAGGGGGTTGCTCGGGCCCGCGAGCATCATCGCCGTCGGCGGGAAGAGCCGGTAGGGCATGGGCTTCTGGAGGGTCACCGCGGCCGTCGCCGCTTGTCGATAGAGCAGGTCGTTCTGAGCGTGGTGGGCCACCGCGGCCGCGGCTCCGGGGTATGGCCAGTACGGCCCGGCCGACGGGTGGCCCGGCACTCCCGCCGCCGAGTAGAGCCGCTGGAACGCCGCGTAGTTGCCCGCTTCCGCCATTATCTCGTAGCCCACGATCGTCTGGCGCTTCCATTTCGTTCTGAAATCAGAAAAGTAGACAACTCCTTTTAATATTTCCATCACATGATAATATATAGCTATTATATAGAAGTATTATCGTAGCGTTTTTCGACTCGGAATATTAATTCCACACGTATATATATATATAATATACGCTCGTAAAATGATTCAATGAGCCGACCGTGCAGGCCGATGATTCTTATCTTCTCTCGCGATTTATGAGAATTCGGCACGATCGCGCAACTTAATATATAAATACTCCCCTTCCGCGCGATATATGTATATATATGTATATTAATTTCTTACCATTCCCGACTGTTCGCGGAGTAGAGAAGAGCTATAATGACGTGGACTACTGCGTTATCGTATTTTATGTTATAGAAAACATAAAAAATCAATCGGTCGCGGCCTTGCTCGCGCGGAGCTACTCCCACGCTACTGCGGCTTTCGCATGTTTGCTCGCGCAACTACGCGTGTAAGTCGATACTCTAGATAACAGGTATAGGCCGAGCCCCGCACGCCTGCATAACAGGTATATATGTGCACTGCTTTTATTGCGCGCGTGCGCATATATTTCAAGAGTTCCAACTGCTATGCGTATATATACAATGTGTATTGTAGAAGCAACGAAAATGAAAAGGAGTAAAAAGTTTATCATTCGGGTGGGATCGGCAATTTTGTGCTACTGCTTCTGTAAATGTCGAAAGGAGACTAACGCGCTATCTGCCAGAGCCAATTATACATCCCGCCGCACGTATCTCCTGCGCGCGCGCGCACACACACGTATACGGCAGTCGCGCGCGCGCGCGCGCGTATGTAAATCGAGATCTACTGGGACAATTACGCTAAAACGGAGTGGCGTGCCGCCAAGTGGTTATAGCGCTGGCCACACTGCGGCCGCGCTCCGGCCCTTATTATACTAACAAATAGCCCGTGGAGGCTCGCAGGTCTAATCATCGCGTATCATGCCACCGCCGGCGCACTTTCTTCGAGCCACCACCGCCGCCGCGATGTTCTTGAATATAATGCCCGGATAGAGTAGAGTGGAGTATGTAGCATAGAGCGGCAGAAGGAGAGCTGCGCGGAAAATTATCGCGAGGGCGAGGTGTGAGTTACGCTGATTTCGGAGGACGATATATATAGGAACGCGATCCCCTGCATACCGCAGATATATATACATACGAGTATATATAACGCCCTTTCTCGCTCAATCGGCGTCCGATGAGTTTTTGCGTCATTTTGCTTCACGAGAAAATCGTACGTACGTATACGTGAGAAAATCCAACGATGCCTATCTCTCGGAAATTTTCAAAGCAGCGCTTTGGAGGAATTATTAAAGTGCATTGTAAGCCTAATTAAAATGAAAATCCACGCGCACGAACGAAATCGCAATTCAATGTAAATTCGCAAACTAATTACTTATCGCGACATTACGAAATCATCAAGTTGCTGAAATAAGTATAACCTGCAAACTCTAAGCCTTATATATATATATACGTGTGTGTGACGCGCCCGAAAAGCATCGCCTTAATAAACTATAAATGAAATTCCTCGCATCGTCAAAGGGACGCAAACGCTGAAGCCCAACCAATCATTATCCACGCTCTTATGGTCACGAACGCACTCGGCTTTTTCCTTTCCCAACACCGGATGTAGTTCCCGTGCTGAACGCGCGCGCGCGCACTCCGAGAAGCACCGGGTGCCGGATTCAATTTTCAATATATACGACAAAGTTCATCGGCGCGCGCTCAAACGATCCATCAGCGTAATTAATAATCCCGCACTAAATATTAACAGAGACGTTTAATTACGAGTGGAAAAAGAGAGAACGCTCGTGCGGTGTCGCTCAATGGGAAAATTCGCTTTTAATCATAGACTCGAGAGCGCGCGAGCGACGACTGCATTGTCGTGCGACGGTGTAATTTACATAACTATGCGCCGTCGGCGGAGCGGACAATTTTGACTAATGATTGAAAAGTGTAACGTACACTCTGGAAAAAGAAATCCTCCTTGTGCGGTATAATGTGTATACACACAGCTGAGTGTGACCCGAATTACGTCGACGATTTTCGAGGACAATTAATAAATTTCGAGCGAGTAGCGACCCTAACGAGCGAGCTGCACACAATGAAGCGTCGTGGAATGCATAACCGCGAATTAAATCCCGTCGGTGAATTTGGGCCACTCTCTCTTCTCTCTCTCTCTTCTCTTGCGTCTTTTGTGCAGCGCCGCTCGGCCGGGGTTGTAAAAATCGTTCATGAATTTTAAACAGCCGACGAATCATTTCTCATTTTTCGCCCGACATTTAACTGCGAGAGAGTCTCCCTCTCGCGAGATAAAAGCTGCTGCTGTATGTACGAGTATTATGCGCGATATATAGATAGCGGCCCGTAGTCGCGATTATGTGATGAGTAATGCTTTTTAATACCCCTTTTGCCGAAGCGTGACAGTCGAGTGTGTCGAGAGAGAGAGAGAGAGAGCAACCACTCCAAAACACCCTTAATTGCCGTGTTCGCCCTTTTGTGCGAGCTAGTACGCGAAGAGGCAACAGCGGCAAAAGCATTGATTTATGGCGCACGAGGGTTGCGGAGTATATAGGAAGAAAAGACAGCCGCCGGATAGAGATGAATAAGATGCAGTCGCCGCCGCAGCCGCGGCGATAGCAAGGCGAGCGACCTGCAGTACTTTTCACTTTGAAAGCATAAAATGAACATCACTCGCTGGAGCATTTTTCTACGATCCGCGATGAGTCTCATATTTAAATTTCAATGTCTCACGCGGCTATTTTGTTATATATTATATAACTGGAAAAACGTACATTAGCATTGTTATATAGAGTCAAGAGGACGAGAGAAACTGCTGTTATTCGTGTGTGTCAAACAACTTGTTCCCCCGCGGCTAGCTGCAACGATCGATCTTATTTTTCCCCCTTCATGATATAGACTATATAGCATATCTTACATTACGCAGTGTTGAACCCTTCTATATTTTCCTCACGTCATACCATGAATAGTTCAATAACGACTTCCCGTCCGCATTAACGGCTCTAATGGAATGTGATATAAACCGTAAACTGGCAATTATCGCTGGATTATTTGCAATTTTCCAACGTGTATATATAGACGCTTATTGATATTTCGGAAATCCTATATATAGACACCGCATGCATGCGCTGCTGGCTTGGAAAAGTTTTCATTTCGACCCGATTAATTTACCGCGGCTTATTCATTCTTTATTTATTTTTCGATTATTGAAGCACAGTTCTAAAGATATATAAATATATAGGTATATTGTAATCAATCATCGGATCGTTAGAGCCTGTCGTCGAACTTTTACACATCAGGATTAAACACCGCCCCGCGCGGACTAATTGCCTTTTAAACAAATTTGATAAACCCCCGTTTCGAGCGCAAAGTCGGCTAATTGTGTGCACGGCTGCATCAGGGAAGGAGGAGACTCGCTCGAGCGACACACGGCACTACATAGCATACATTCCCGATGCCAATGCATTAGGGGCACTTAACCGCCCGCAAGGGATCCATCATCGGACAGACTGCGCGCGACGACTTTTCCTACGCGTATAAATGTGGTGTGCCCGCAAAACCGCCTATTATAGCCCAATTTACGATGGGACACCTGACGGAAAAACCGAGCGCTGCAGCTTTTTCATCTCCAGTACCACTGTATACACAATAGTCTGCTGAAAAATCGAGCGGGCAAAGCGTTAATGCGTTTATAATGGTTGCGTAGCTGTTGGGGTTGCGCACTAGACGTGAGAGCGAGTACCGACATAATCGCGTAACGGTGCGCGCACGGGCGACATATTTTTCGAATTATTACCTGCCTGGCTGCACACGCGCTTCCCTCATCGCTCTCGAGTATGTTTACGAAACGCGAGAGAAAACTTTGACTCCCATGTACATGTAAATCTCCTTGTGTATATAACCGATGATGACTGTTCGCTAATTAGCGAATCCATATATATACTCCAGTAATAATAAGTATATATATATAAATATATAGAACCGATCCGTTGGATAGTTCGTTATAAGAAAACACGCTGGAGCGACTGCATTGTTCAGCCGAGAATTAATCTTCCAAGAGTAGTTGAGAATAGCGAGAGTCCCGCAGGATAGAGCAATCATCGAATGAGCCTCGGTTGCACAAAAGAGACGCGATCCATCGCGTGACAGCTATACAGCGCGTTCCAGCCGATATATATATGTATACATAGGCGAACATAACAAGCGCGTATAACAATAGTAATAATCGGAGTCACACGGATAATAAAATATCTCGAAAGCGCGTATATAGCGTTCTTATCTACATATCGCTCGCGCGCGAACTATATAGGCTGCAGCCGCGCTGTTATTATATATTGCATGTCTTCCCAATTAGCCTCCTTCGCGGTATACACTGCAGTTGCGGCGGCGAAATTCAGCTATACTTTATGGGATACACGAGGTGCGTATATCGACTGTGAGCCAAGTTCACTCGGCGAGCGAGACAGAGATAAGTTTCTCTATTACGAAGTATAAACTCTAGTATGATACAAGCCTCGCGCGTTTACTTTGAAATTAAGATTTCTCGCAGCTATAAATGTATAAATATGCTTTCTAAAAATAAAGCACAGCTATAGCACGAGCGCGGAGATAAGCAGCCGAATATAATGAGCTCGTGTGCGCAACTGATGTGAGAAGCGCCACTCTCGTTCCCATTCAGAGCAGCTCATAACAGTTCATAGCGCGAATTTCATTAATATCATTATATATACATTTATAGCTGCGCGCGCGCGCCCGTAAACTCCAGATGCGCCAAGTTTACGTATACGACTCAATCGTCGATGCGCTTGTGCGCAGCGAGCATTATAGGGGGGTTGACAATTTCGCAAAGCGTCGCGCGGAGCCGTTATGACGCGGCGCGCGCAGTTAGTCGACGGCAGCGTGGGAAGAGCGGGGAGAAAAAGAAGCAGAAGAAGAAGCACCTTCTTCCGTTCCGCCGACGTGCGGGCGCTCTCTGATGCATTCTCACGGTTATAATATCGCGAGAGAGAGAGAGGCTTCGCTCAGCGCTCCTTATGCCCTCTGATGCTGCTGCTGCTGCTGAGGTCTTTATCGATTTTTTCGCGCGCAGGTGGACGCGGCTTTTTTGTCCCCGCGCGATGCGAATCGTCGCTATATTGCATTATTCGCGCGCGACGATGCACGTAATGAGCTGTAATGATGATGATGATGACGACGACGACGACGATGATTTTTCAGATAACTTGAGGTAAATTATGAGGAGAGAGAAAAATTGGAATAACACGGCCCGCACCGAACGACGGGAGGGATCCTCGAGAAATAAAGATTTCACGTCCAGTAATCCAATACCGCGGCGATACGAAATCTACTCGCATCCACATTCCATCCCAGAGAGACCGCATGAGAGCCAGACCCGAAATCAGTGACACTTCCGTCGGGGAGAGAAACGCGAGAATATTAGAGTAGCAGAGCGAGAAGGTAAGGAGAAAAAAGAGAGAGCCACAGCTCGCCGCGGTGGCGCCCGAGGTGCCGGCCGCCGGCGCCTACCTTCAATATATTATTATATATACAAGTCGGATGCTGCGCAGCCCACGCACACGCGTGAGAGCAATAAAAGTTAAGCGGGCCTAAGAGGACCCTCTCTCAGTCTCTCTCTCTCTCTGGGACCGGCACTAATTTTCCGGAGCGAGGCTCTATTAGCCGCGCAGCTCCTTTGTCGACTGAATGATCTTGCTTCTTTAATGCGCTTTGTTTTGGAGCATCGTCGTTTAGGATGCGTCGGCCGAGGCTGTATATATACCGTGAGACTCTCTGTGCCAAATTAATTATGCTTGCAAAGCTATACGGCGACTTTTATTATGTTTGCTCTCTACTGGCGCCAGATTATCTCGGACTGAATAATTTCCCTATTTTTCATAATCTTCATTATTTAATTAAGAGACGTGAAATCCCGGCCTGCATAACATACATATGTATACCTGATATTATAGAGTCGTCGCATTCCAGAACAGAAAATCTAACATCTCCGCTCTCGTGCGGAAGAATCGAGTTGCCCAATTTCTACTCTTATCTCTCCGCCACGAAATGTCCCGAGAATGTTTCCAATTGTTTCCCTGGGTAACACGATGACGGCTTATTCCATAACATGGGGCAACATAGTTCTCTCTGTCTCTCTTGAGGTGTTGTATGGTACTCTAATGCATTCTTTCGAATATAGCGTCGTAAATTGCGTCGCCCGGAGAGCGCGATCCTTATCTGCGCGCGCGCTCCGTTCCCCTCGGCCTTTTTAACTGCGTGCTATTAAGAATTAAGTAATCCGCTTGTCGACTCTTTTTCTTTTCTCTTTCACGGATTATCCTATATGAAAATTTTCTGACTTTGTAATAACAAACGCCGAAATTCGAGTCGCCTATACGGATAATAATATAAGAGCCGGTGAAATTAAACGACGAGGCACGCAGCCGTCATCGGGAAAAAATGTATCATCCTCTCCAAAGCAGTCCTATCATTATCCAGGCACCTCGTCGAGGGGATCTCGCAGAGACATCGCATAATTGACACCTTAATGACAGTTTCCATGCGAGCTGCTCCTTTGTAGAACGGCGCGACGCGCGCGAAGACGCTTATTAGCGATTCCACCTTCGACACATGCCGCGCGGCTGAGAAGAAAGGAGCTAGCCCATCCTCTGCGGCGCCCCGCGCAGGAAGAAAGAAAGAAAGAAAGAAAGAAAGAAAGAAAGAAGAAAGTTGCTCCGAAAAGTCGACAGTCACTGGCACTCACCTTAATTGCTGCTGCTGCTGCAGCGTGAAAAACAATCAATATCGGAAGAGCCGAGGCGACGCGAACGAATTAAAACTGACGCGCCAGAAGAAATTGCCAGGGTTAGTTTGGACATGGAAAAGGAGATTGCGCCTATTATAGATAATTCCAACGAATTTTCCTTGGATTATTGAATCAATCCTCGTATACGCAGCTACAAATTTAATTTAATTTCACTGGAGAAGTTATGCTCCGAAAAATCATGAGCTCGAGGCGCCTAATTAGAAGCAGGCGGACTGGCTTTTCGTCGGCGTCGCGTCATGCGCCGAAGCAATTGATTGCGGCATCCTTTGGAGCAGCCGCGTGAAGCGGCGGCCCTCCCGAGCGGGCGATCGCGCGCCTCCAGTGGGGGATTTTACAGCGTCATCTCGTGGCGCCTGCGATTCGCCGGCTCTCCCTTCGGTTTTCTCCCGTCGCGCTTGCCGCACTATCTCCGCCTCCTCGCATCTCTATATGCCTATGTATATATACGTTTTGCGCGTATACCACACCGTCCGAGAGAAAATTCGGATTTGACGCCTTGCGGCTTTGGGGCGATTAGCGGGAACGAGGTGCAGGACCGCGCTCTGCAGAGAGAGAGGAGAAATTTAATGGCTGCGCGGAGGGTGATTAACGTCGCGCGTTATTAGCCGCCTGCTGCTGTTGGTTATATACAGAGGCTGCCGCTTTCTTTGTTTCACCGACACGGAGCTTATTGTTTTTTTTTCGGAAGGACGGTAATTTTCGAATCATCCTTTTAAGCGCTATACCGCTGGCCCGCGTGTGGCTATATACGCAGCTGTCGTGATTTTTTTCAGGGGAAAAGAGTTTATGGAAATTTCCTTCCAACTGTAACGAAGTGGTTCTCACGAGAAGAAGCCGCAAAAAGCCAACCAATAACCCATCCACGAAATCTGTCGGATTTCTCGCTCATCAGTGCAACTTCTATGTATAAGTGAAAAAAAAATCACTTAGCAAACAATGAACTCCCTGCCGAAAGAACTCGCGGCCGAGGCACTTTTTCCTCCTCATTCAGGCTCCGCTGTCCATCATGATCGCGCGCTAGCGCGTCGCGTCATCGATTGCGATTAAACGGCTCGGCCGAGGGCGCAAAAAAGGCCCACGCCGTGCGCGCGACCTCCGCGCGTTTAAGCACGTAAACAAGGGGCTTTGTTGGCCGCCGCGATTTCCATTTACGGATTCGACACGCGCACAAAGGCGATGATGAGTCGAGAGTGCTCGCGCTGTATACTATATACACGCGCGACGACGCGTCGGCGCAGTTTGGCTTTTTCCGGAGGCTGAGAGATACTCGCATCCCGTAGCCCCTTGAGTGGCAGCGCTTGCGTGCGGAGGCTTTTGTCTAGGCGCTATCGATCATCCGCGCGCGGGCTCTCAACGCGACCGCCCTACCGCCGTGATTTTTCACTTTGAGCCTCTAACGAGATCGCTCGGGCGTTTAAATCCTTTGAACGCGACCAGCTCTTCTCGTCAGCGCGGAAAGAGAATGTTCGGCTTACCTTCGGTTCTGGTACCACGTTTTCACTTGCGTGTCGGTGAGCTGGAGCTTCGCGGCCAGCTCCATCCTGTCCTGCACGCTCAGGTACTTTTGTCGCTCGAAGCTCTTTTCCAGAGTCTGCAGCTGGTGATCCGTGAAGGCCGTCCGCGCTTTTCTCTGCTTTTTACTCTGCGACGAGCTCAGGGAGTTCGACGGGCCCTTTGGATCGTCGTCTTTGCCTCCTGGATAGAAAGAAGCAAAATCAATATAGTTTAGCGATATTGAAGAATATACGCGAAAATTGAAGAAAAAATTCAAAACTCTCCCGCACGCGAGCTCTGTACTATCGCTTGCAACCGCTCCTTATTTTGTTGGCAGCAACGGTGCGCGCAGTCGCGTTTGGACGCGGCGCGCGATTGGGCCTCGTATATAGCAAGCAAGAGAGAGACGCGAGAATTACCCCCCAGTGTGCGTGGCGACGATTAATGCCGAGGATTCTTTTCCACGCGAGAAATGTCGATTTGAGCCCTTTATTGTTAACTTAAAATCTCATATCATCTAGGAGTAAAACATCAAAGGCCAGCTGCGAGCGCAAACCCAGTCAGTTTACGAAATCGAAATAAAAGGCAAAATACAACGCGACTTCTACTCCAGAGGGACTTGTCTAAAAGTCCTCTCGCTAGCCGCAAGCTCCGCTCCATACATCGTCTCTGTCTCCCTCTCTCCAGCTAGGCGGGCAGAGGCAGGCGCTCATCGATTGGAACGGTATATACACAGCAGCGCCAAGCCACCCCCCGCAAGCTCTCGTAGAGCGCCGGCGAGTTAACCCGGGCGAAAGCGCAGCTCTTAGTGCCCCGTTTGATCGGCCAGATTCGCTTGAACGGTCCGGCTCGCGCGCGCGCGCCATCTTTTCCAACATGGCCGCGCTCACCCCCTCGAGAGAAAGAGAAATAAGAGAGAACCAGCCGCCTTCTCTTCCCCCCCCCCCCCACCCCTGGTTCCTCCGCTCGGAAACTAAATTTACTATGTGATACACTTAGAGCGCGGAGAAAGAGAGCGAGCGAGGAAGAAGTTCTCTTTTTGAGACACTTCCAAGACGTTAGGCGGAACTTTTTCCCCCGACCAAAAGAGAGACTCTTTGCCGACCCCACCGGCGTCGCCGCTTGCTCTTTTTCTCTCTATATATATACAGCTCGCTCGTTCTCCTCTTCTTTTTGCCCGGTACTCTTTTATTCGCGTGCGCGCTCTTAGCCCCCGCAATATTTTCCTCTTCCGCCGCGCATCAGTTGAAAAACTAAGAGGAGGCGTTCGAGTAGCAGCTACCTAGCTTTTTTCCTCTCTTCGACTTCTGTTTTCGCGAGAATTCCCCCATACCGCACGCTCGGATCGAGTTGAAGGAACTTTGCGCGAACTACCTCGTTGTCCTGCGTATATATATATACACGTATATACGCGCAGATGCGGAGATATGTATAACGAGGGCTTAATTGCCGGGCTTTTTCATAGGCGCACTTTATTGTCGCACTAATGTAAGGAGAATCTGCTTAACATTCCCGGGGGTCGCGGCGCATTGTTTCACTCCTATACACAGTAATTATATATACAGCGCTGAAATTAACGTGCCGCGCTGCAGCTGCTGCTACGCGCTACACGCGTATTAACGTAGTTTTACTTTATTATAAAAATGCGAGCATGGCTGGCTTGAAAAACTAGAAATCATTCTAAAATTTCGAGAAAAAGACTTAGAATACTGTTTTTATAAGCAGCGAGATAGTCCGCCTCACGGCCTCTCCTCGCTGCCCTGCAATTACCGCAGCCTGCGCGCACTTCTCCGGATGCGACGAGCACAAAACTCTCGCGTGCGCGCCTAGCTACAAAGTGTACAGACACATATACGTAGTATCTAGTGGGTGTATAATAATACACGCGGGCGTGATTAACAGGATGTTTATCGAGCAATTATGCGCCCGGGCGACGGTACGTGCACAATTATATAGCCTCGCGGTGTCATGACCGCGCGAGGATATGTACTTGCGACGATCCGCTGCGGCATCGTATCGGGTGCTGTTATTTCGCACAAGTATTATAAAGAAAATTCGATCGGTCCACGCTTTTATGTCTATACAACTCGCAGACACGATGCTAAAAAGAATGACAATATTATATATATCAAAACTTTGGCAAAGCGTGCGCACGTCGAAACCGAAGAAAGTACACCGCAGCGAGCTATCCAGCTCTCCTTGGTATTGTTCGTCCGATTTTATTTGCTTATTGCTTTATTCCGAGGCGCAGGCGCGCGTATAAGTGACGAGAGAGATTCCCCGCTATTTTTTATGCGCGCGCGCGTCAGTACGTGATCTGTATGCGGCAACGGTGAAAGGAAGGGCGCCTCTCTCTCTCACTATTTCTCTGCGCGCGGGAAATAAGGAGGGCGTGTCTTCGGTGATAGCAGCTACTGCACTCGCTGATTTTATTCGTCGCGTTAAATCGCTTTTGCTGCTGCTGCTGCTGCTGCTGCCGCTATGACTCTTCTTTTTTCCGTCAGGCAATCCTGGTTTTCGCATGAATTATTTACGACGAGAGATGGGGGCATAGACGCGCTGATCGTTTTTACTCCGGGAGATGGTGATTCCTGTGGCGGGATATGTATCGACGCGTTATGCAAACGTTGTATAGCTTTCGGATATACGTGCATTCATTTTTTTTCTGTGGTTTATTCACCCGCAGCGATGCGCAAGTATATAGATAAAGTCTGAGATCGAAACATACACGATTGATATTAATGATTTTGACTGCATTATAGATATTAAATGGCATAGACGATGACCTTGAGGGTATCTCAGAAAATATACGTATAATAATCCCTACCTCTCGCTATAACCCTCGCGACTCATCCCCATAGTTCGCGTTTGTATGTGTACCGCTTTCCCTCTCATCGCCTACTGCGACGTGCACAGGGGCGAGCAATCTGACCCCGCGCTCGTATTGTGTTACACCGCGCGTCGGCACCTTTCGCAGCCGATGCGCGTATATACACAATGCAAAGGGGCCCGGTAATTTCATCGCCGCGCGGTTCAGCTGTCCGCACCGTTTCGCGACTACTTATAATACACGAGTGAGAACTGCTCATAATTGAGCTACACCTTCTGTTTTTTTTCCCCCCGAGAAATCGTCGGATCCTGTTGTTTCATTAATACTTCACTTTTTCATCGGAAAATATATAAGACGCATTTATATACAAGTATCTTCGTTTTATTCCGTACGAAATTTTTTAGACGCGTGCAGTGCTATATATATCCGCGTCGATGCCGTGAGCGAGTGCTTTTTTATGCATAAACTGCCATTAACGGCTGAATCCGAAATGAGCTTTGCTATCGTTATTTATTGCCCGTGTGCAGTTTTCTTACGGCAGTGCATTTAAATTGCGCCGGAACGTGTTTTATATATTATACTTTTTATGAGGATAATTAGATAAATTTCCATCGAATTAACTCGAGCTCGATGTATATGTGTGTATGTGTATTATGCGCAGACATTCTATATATGCGTGCGCTCTCTCGTTTACTGTATATAAATAGCCTATAGCGCGAACATTATTTTTGAATGTATTAATAATTGTCTAATAATATAATGATTGCAAGGGCGTGATAGCGTCACCGCGGATTGCGCGCGCCCTCTGTATACGTCGATCATCTGTCGCGTGTACCGCGTATAAAAATCCGTATATATATACTTTTCTCGAATTTTGCAACGAGGCGCAATTACACGCCTGGCGCGATCAATCCTATACTATAAAAGCCCGTAACTAGCTTCATCATATAGGTATATACGTGCATACACCTGCTTTGTGCCGACGCGCCGAGGCTTATTATTGTCCGCGGCTCGTTCCGCCGTGAAATTGATAGTGCCATTAAGCGACGGAGTCGACGACGACGACTCTGTCTTTAATGGCCGGCGATTACTTTTCAATTTTGCGGCATTCCGAAGGACTCTCGATTCCCCTTTGTCCAATTAAACGATGCCTCTTTCGTAATAATTTAGCCTTCCCCACGCGCAGATATTGTGTGTCTATTATAAAGATCGTCGTCTGCAATTATTTCTGTGTGTAAATACGATCGTTGTACCGCGGGTTTGCTATTTTATCAGCGTGTCGGAAGATTTCCTATATTATGATGATGCTTCGAGAGAAAGATAGTATTTTTTTCGCGTATTAGAGAGTGCGAGAACTTTTATCGTGGACAGAAGGCATCCCGGCGCTGCGTTTTTATGATTTTAGTCACGCTTCTTTGGCTACCGCGGGTCGTTATCCATGCGATGGACTCTATAATTATATTGTTTGAAGTGCAATTAGGCTTTAATTAGGAAATACTGACGCGGGAATAGAGCGACTTTTATATACGTAATGCGAGATTATTCAACAAATTTTTCATCAAGTCTAATGAATATTTAATAATAATGTGATGATTTCGTCCTATAGCTGCATCGAAAGCTACGCGATGAAAACAAGTCGATCCATTGCGTCAGCGGCCGCCGCTGCCAAGAAACTACGAAACCGCAAGCACACACATAACGTGGCCGCGAAATCGATACTCGCGCGCGCGCGCGCCTATAGGTATATATATGTAACTCGAGCAAACAAATATTCGACTCCCAAATCGAAAGACAAACGCGCACACAGCCGCGGAAAATCCTCTTTCGTCACACCGAATCTCCTATTCTACGTATGCGCATTAATATTCGCGCAATAAACTGGCACTTGAACGCGTGTGTTATTATATACGAAGAATCAGATGTGACGCGTATATAGAGATCGCACAACGAGCAGAGCAAAACCGTATTATATATATATAAAGAGTGTATGTACGTGAGCCGCACATCGACGAAAGTTCGCTCGGTCTAAATAATGCATCCACATAGCGGCGATCGTTTTCCGCGAAAGTCCGACTTCTTCCATCCATCTCTCGCTAGACTCTGGGGCTGCAACGGGCTGCAACGGGTCACGCGAAACTCGTGTTAGCGACTCTGACCGTTCGCCTTCGTTTTTGTTCTCCTCTACTTCTCGGGCGCTTTTCGTCGCGTGCGCGCGGGAGAGCCTATGTATATATGCGTACAAATCGTCGCGAGCGTGACTGCAGCCAAGCCGTGTACGCCGCCGTCTTCTCTTTTTCGGGCGCCGAATAGTCGCGCTGCGGAGAGACGAATAATCGGCTGGCAGATTGCGTAGGCCGCGCGCTTTCGCCAACAGCGGAGTTTTCTGTTACCTTTTTTCCCCTGCTGCGAACGCGAGGGTAATGCGTGCACAGGAATATATATTATATCGTGATGTATATTATTATTTGGCGGCTTATAAGTGAATCGAACTTTTCAGAATATTATAAATCGAAAATGTCAGTTACGAGAGCTCCACTATCCAAAGAGAAAAAAAAATCACGCGTTTAACGGCCGAAACAAAGTCGCAGAGTAGCAGCGTGCGACGATTACGTAAAGCGTCGTCGAATGCACGGCAATAATCAGCGACACAAAAGAAACTGCTGTAACAACGTAAGACTGCAGCGGTAGTTGTATAGGCGTATATTATAGTGATTCATTGCGGTGGCGGCGGCGGCGGCGGTACAGCCGTTTGCCGTGCGCTGATAAAAGTCAAGCAGCGTACAGCAAATCCGCGCCATTTTTAAACGCATTTCGGAATCGCGAGGTCGACCCGTTTGATGCGCGCAAAAGCCAGGAAGCTAAGAGGCTTATTGAGCATTTTTAGATCCCGTTAAAGGGGCGTCTAAAGCCAACGAGGAAAACCAGCTCTTCGCTCTGGCACTGCGTGTCAGTAGATGCGTGTATTGTTATATACCATCGCGAGGTTTTCTTTATCCAAATTTCAATTTTATGCGCGCTCCGTGACGCGCTCTGCACGTATATGCCTCTTTATATTTTTCTTCCCGTGTAATGGATTCAAATAGCGGCTAAGTGTACGCGCCTATAATGCGCTCTGTAATATGCGGGACGCAAAATGGAACAATGGAAAATGCGAGCGATTGTGTCTTTAGGAGTAGGTAATGCATTGCAGTTTTGGCTCATTATATTATATATCTCTCTCTGGGTGTTTTACAATTTTTCGTCGTTATTTTTTAGCTGTCCTAAACCCCGAATCGATGATTCTACATAATCCATACCTATATATACATAGATTTTTTTTGTAGGACGAACCTGCCACAGCTTGATGTAAACTGCATGAAAGCGGCGTTATCTTCGAAAGCTATATCGACTGCTATGTTCGCACGAGACAAAAACCCAGCTTCGAGTAGTACCAGAGGCGTAATCCTACTGGCGTGCGCGCGCGAGCGGCCGGCCGAGATTGTTTCGTCAAAGGACGACAGCCGTCCTCGCGTCAATCCCCCGAGAAAAATACAATTCTAATCCTCGCCGAGATCTAAACGGTTGCCAATCATTTCCGGTTTTCGGATTAGTCCCGCGAGAGCGAGAGCGAGAGAGAGAGAGCGCCGAGAAGTCAGAACCCAGCAGAAGGAGCAGGGCGTGAAACTTTATTTTCGGCTGGTTGCCGCCGCGTAAAAGGGCTTTTATAATGCGAGAGAGGGAGAGCGCGATGCTTAAGCGGATTATACGCGTCGTTTCGACTCTCGCTCATTCAAAAATCTCCGATCGAGTTTTCACGCTTTTTGACTCCTGTGCATGTGTATAATGCTCCAGGGCCAGGCAGGCTGTGTATGCGCGCGAAAAAGCGGCGGACGTGACGATGACGAGTTGGTTTTGTCGACTGGAATTGAGAGCCAGAAGTCGAAAGTCGTGTGTGTATGTATTATGTGTGTGGTGCGCGGTTGTATAGCTGAGCGAGAGGAAGTGAAAGTTAACGCCTTAATTTGTCGCGAATGCGCGCAGGTATATTAGTTGTAATTTTCCAGTTTGATGTCCAGGTTGAATGTGCGCGAGTTTTCCTCGAGGTATATACAGGTATATAGAGTCAGGCAGCTCGTTCAAAGAAGGTGAGAATTTCGAAGGCGCGCACGAATCAAGTGAATCAATCAAAAGCAATTTCCATTCCTCTGTGGAAATTCAAATAGAAGTGGAATCAGCGATCTATATACTCAACAGCACGCGTGAATCAAAGAGAACATCGCCGAAGAGGCACTAAAACGTCGGCCAATAAATTTTGCGCACCCGTCTACCTACGACTAATTTCGGCCGGTTTTGCCTCGCACGCGGTACATATATATATATATAGACACATCGGATCGTTATGCGCGCACGCGCGTGCTTTACGAGCTGCGCCGACGACATTGACCGCATGCGTTATATATATACATAATATATATCGAGACAAGCGAGAATATTCAAATTCAATTTCTAGAGCTTATTTCATATGCAGAAAACAATGAAATCCAAACATCACCTACATGTGCATCGCACTTGAAGAAATAAAATAATATTGTTCGTGCAGAGAGAAGTCCGCGAGTATAACAAAACAATTAACCCCACGTCAGTCAGCCGAGAAAAATTTGAAAATTCTTTTCATCATCATCATGATGGGGCAGGCAGGCAGGCGACGTCGCTTCCGGCCGAAGGCTCGTGCGATTGATGAGCCGCTCGCGCGCGAGTGCCTGTATATCCGACGGCTAATGAAGACGATTGTCCGCGGCTGTATATATATATATACATACGACCTCGCCGCTGCACCGCTGCATTTAAGATCGCGCGCGATAATTTCATCGCCGAGCGGAAGGCTAAGCTTCGGGCTCGATTTTTCACGCGCAGCTGCTTTTATTTTGCAAATATATATATATATATATATATATATATATATATATATATATATATAGAGAGAGAGAGAGAGAGAGAGAGAGAGAGATTCGCAGACATTACGCCTTTACGATTATATTATACGGTATTTTTGAGGTTTATTATTACATGAAATTGACTCGAGCGGGCGGTTTGGCAATTTTGAAAAGAGAGAGAAAGAGAGGTACTAGGAATTACATCACTTTCTAAAAACCGAATTGATCTTTCTCATGAAATACTGGCGCTATATAGCGACACAATAATATTCTCGGTTTGATTCGGCTTAGCAGTCGGGATTTCTAACGAAAAAAACCTCTCATCCGAGTAAAATTACACATCTCAAAATACACAGACGAAAACTTCCGCTCATTATAAACACCGCTTCTTTCCTTTCCGCATATATGCGTATATAATAGTATATAACCCGAAAAAAACACACACAGTCGATTATACATATATATGTATACATATAGATATGTAATCGTGAGCATTAGAAATCGAGCGATAATAGCCACGTTACGTTATATACGCATGTTGCCTCGATTCGGTCGCGTTGTACACAACGGCGAGCACAGTCGCGTCGTCCGCGGCTATAGACGCGACGGCCTCGTGGTCATATAGCGGCAACCTCTAATCATCGCCTTGCCGCGGTACCATATACAAACACGCGCGCGTAGCGTAGGAGCGTATAGCGGCAGTGCGGCGGCGATCAAGAGGCACACGCGCGCAGGTATAAACGGCCGCGCCGGGAAGATGAATGGAGCAGATGAGGGTTGATATAATTAAGGTGGCCAGAGTCGAGAGCTCCAATTTGGGCCCATCAAAAATCTCTAAACACCGCGACAAGGACCTTCGCTTATTAAGCACGACAGAATAATATATAATATACATTTGCTTTCGTAATATTCCCATGGGTGGCTGCTGCCGCTACTCATATACATCCGGTTTTCGCATTTATTTCTCGCACACTTGCGCTCGCGGAAGCCCCGACGGATAGGACTGAGCGGGATCATCGGACCTTTCGAGCGATCGATTATCATCTGCGGGATGACTAATTTTTTTTCTCTCTTGGGCTTTTACGATACATATACCTGTAGAAAGTTTGCTTAATCGGGAGTGCGATTCTAAAATTAAAGTGACTCGATCGATAATATGCGCGAGGAGGAGCAAGTCAATACTAAGTGTTTGCTCCCACAACATTTGCATAGCTATTGTATATTATACGAGGCAATGCATAGTATGTACTGACCGTTGGACGAAACGGAGACGGTGTCGTGGTGACTGGCATCGCTGTCCTCGTCGACGTTGCTGTTGTTCAGCGAGGATCTGGACTGATGCCTGACGCTGAGGTTTTGGGGCGTGGAGGGCGGACTACCCGGCGGCTCCTGGCTCTGCAGACTCGACGGGCTCGACTCGTTCGCCAGAATGTCGGTGATCATGAACCTCGACCTCTGGGGCGTCGTCGTCGCCGCCGCCTCGCCCCTCTCGATGCTGCTGCTGTTGTTGTTGTTGTTATTGTTGTTGCTGCTGCTGTGGATGTTGATGCCCAGATGTCCTATGGCCGATGGGAGGAGATTGTTGTTGTTGTTGTTGCTGCCGTTGGCCAGCCTCTCGTGGGCCGCCGCGGCGTTTCTGTCGACGTAGCTCTGGAGCTCCGGGTGGGCCTCGAGGTTCGCCATCCGGCTGAGGTTGAGTCCGGGCGGTCCGTTGCTCGCGGCGACTCCGCCGCTAGCGGCCGCGGCCAGGACTATGCCGCTGAGGGCGGCCACGTGGTGGTTCGTCCGGTGGTGGTGGACCGTCATCGCGGACTCCTCGCTCTCGCAGTGCCGGCTGTCCTCCTCGGTGCTGGGCGAGCAGCCACCGCCGCCGCCGCCGCCGCGTTCTAGAGGAGTCGGCCCGGGACTCAGAGCGCGCCGGTACCTGGGGGACAGAATTTTGCCTGCGAGCTGCAACTCGAGCTATATGCTGCGCTAATTGTATGCGGCCACACTCTCGCTAGTCGCGCATCAACTGTGTCCGGATGGGGACGGCAGGACGATCAGCTGGCTCGAGGTGCGCGATGCATCACGTCGGTAACTCCTCGCCCCGAAGGCTCAATTAAGCGCACGCATAGCTATGTGCTGCACCACTAGACTCCCTCGCACAGTCCATTTTCCCTTCCGGCTGCTGCTGCTGCTACTGCTACTGCTGCTCTCGATATACGCGAATACTAATGCACAATTAACTCACGCTATATGTAGCTTGCGCATGCAGATCGCCGCGTACACGTCGCGCACTGATTTACGCGTGCACAAAGTCAAGGAACGTTTTACACTGCTACGTATATGTATACATATATAGCTATATAGAGAGAGGGAGAGAGTATGTATATGCGATAGTCGCGAGCGAAACGGTGGCAGCGGCGGCGAAACACTATCGTTACTTGTAGAACACGCGAGGACGACCGGCTGCTCGTCGGGCTGACTGTGCCACACTGAGGCGAGCCTCGCGGCAGGAGCGGCCAGGAGCCGCCGCCGCCGCCGCCGCCGCCGCTGCCTCGCGCGCAGCCGGTCGGCCATGTCGGTGCCGCCGTGGCCACGCCTCCCACTCTCCCCACCACGGCCAATCGTAGCGGGTCGCGAGCGCAGCGCGGACCAGTGCCGCGCGAGGGGCCACCGAGCCGACCGCCCACGTAATTTCAAATGTGTTTCAGCGGTAATTCGATATAAAATTGTAGTTAATATCTTTCATTATAGTCGCTGCTGCTCTCCCGAGCAGTCGGGTCCGCTGGAGGGGGCCGTCGACGAAGACGAAGCGCCGGCGGCTGAAGGCTGCTGCACAGCATAGCCCATCCAGCTGCGCGTGGGGGTAGCTCCGACGTGCGCGGAGGGGGTAAAAGGAGCGAGAAGGAAATCGCGGGAGATGCAGGCCGGAGGATATAGGAGGGCTGCTCATCTATATACATACATACATACATACGTACATACATACACATATACCGGCTCTCGTTTTTATCCGCCCGCGATTTAGCGAATCCCATGGCTCGAAATCGCTGGCTGACTCTCTCACTCTCCGCCGCCCCGTTTTTCCCCCTCGCTTTTGTTTCGCACTGCTTTTTTCCCGCGCTGACGGCCGCAGGATCGAGGAGCTAAAGAGCAATGCTGCAGCGCAGGCTTTTTACGAGCGCGCTGTGTGCCGCTATACGGCTCGACTATTATCGATGCTCTTGAAAATCTTTACTTTTGTGCTACGACTATAATATGTACAAGTATATTATAGGTCTCCCTGTTTTTTGTTTTTGACTCTTTCTCGGGTATACAGTAGCGCGCGTTTATTGTCGTTACGTTTATCAATGGACTTTTCGGGGGACGTGGTGGTTGTCCAATTGCGTTTGGTTTCCCAATGCGTACACGTCATTAGCCGCGTGCGCGTTAATAATTCGGTAGCGGTTTCCTGCGTACATGTATACAATGTACATACATTATAGTAGACCGCTGATACGCGCGCGCGCGCGGTGAAAGATGATGACGCTTCGATCTTGACCATCTGCGCATACGTGTATAGAGCGAGGCTCATACGTGATTCATGCTTCGGCTACTCTATTATATGTTGACCGCGCGATACATTATGTTTGCACCTTACAACCTGCACTGCACGCGTTATGCTGCACGATGACGGCGAGGGGATAAGGAAAAGAGGAGAAAACTGTTGCGGCTTATACTTTGCCTTCGCCTACTGCGCGATGCCTCAATAATAGCGATGTCGACGACGTTCTGGCGACACGAAAGAGGTCCTAATAACACGGTTCCTCCTTCGTTTTGGCCTGCGGCGCTGTACAACGCAGACTGCACAATGATACATCGGACCGTGAATAAGCACTATATGTATATATACGAGCGCGCAGCGATGTGCAGTGGACGACTTAGACGCGCCCCGATAAAATTAAATTAGCCGCGGGCTGCTCGCACGACTACGGCTACGACTACTACACGACGACGATGATGGGACACGAGAATGGCCCGGAATTACAGAAATTAGGGGTGGCGACATCATTTAATTTGAGGGTGTCCGATCTTCCCTGCAGATATATTTATATATATATATATATAGGTATACTGCTGCGCGTCCAGATGGTATGCTCTGTCTGTCTGTCTGTCTCTGCGTCTGTCTGTAAAATACGCGCACGCTTCGGTGATTCGGTGTGTGTACACACAATATATAGATATATCGCATGAACAGACTCGTTGCGGCCTGATTAACATAAAGTATCTTTTAGCACTTTGACTGCTGCGCGGCCGCCAACAGCAGTTCGACGCGGCGATTGCATATCAAAGCCGCTTTAAATATCATGTGGCGGAGTAGATAAGGGGCTCATTTTCAATTTGCTGCATTGTATTAACGAAGCTGCTCTGCGCAGGCCGTGCGGCCGTGATGTGTAAACACGTAACCCGAGAGTAGTGCTCTAATATGGTTTAAAGTGAATGTGAGCGCGGGAGTGAAAGGACAATGTGTTGTCGGGAGTTATGACATTTATTAGCGAATGGATATGTGCAGTGTACCTACTACTCGGGAAATTGTGCGCTTTCGGACTGCGAGTGTAGTGTGTATATATATAATTATATGCACGTGACTACCATTTGCGTATATTAATATACGTTATTAATATAGCAAACTATTTATACATTCTTTTCATGTGCGATCGCGCACCGACTATATTATTATTATTTATACTTATATGTATACGTTCTTTTGAAAATCATCGCAATTATAAACCTACTCAACCAGAGACCTTATCGCAGAAAATGCGCAAACTCCAAGCTGCAGAGTACGCGCATACATAATATAGCCCTGCTCCGATTAGCATTAAAAATCCAGGCGACAAATCCCCTCGTTTCACGTCAATTAGCATAACGCCGCGTCAGTACGCTGCGTATCTCGCTGCGCAATCGCGCGCGCTCTTCGCCACCGCCGCAGGAATGCGCCTACAAAACGCTGCTTCCGCGAGCCGACGAGAAAAAGACTCAGCGGAGCCTGTAATGCCGCCGTCAAGGCGTGACACGCGGAGCCAGCGGCAGCCCGCACCTACGGGCTAAAAGATAAGCATTTGCGATGCAGTGCGCGCGCGATCGTCCGTTTGTCTTTCATTTCTGCCTGCGCATTTTCTTCATCCTATAAGCTACTTTTTATTCGTACAACAATAATTTTGCAGCATTAGCTCGCGAATCGGAGATCACGTTAAATTTTTCTGGCAGCATATTATTCCCCATCTCGTGTCGTATTTACCGATGCGAGAAGAAAAACACTCGACCTCGGGCCAATTACATCTACATCGACAATATAAACCCATAAAAATTATGAAAAAATTTTAATGGCTCGCTCGCCGGTGCATCGCAACAGCAGCCATCATTCTCTCGTAATATTTTAATTTCATCGCGCTCGCTCGCGATTAAAATCATGCTATACGCAACTGCATCTTGTAGCAGGAAAAATAAAATCCTTATCAATCCAGCTCGCGCACATACATCTTTTAATTTCTGCCTTGTATTTATATTCACCCTGCCATGTCACACACACACACGCACGCACACACATACATAGACAGAGACGCATATACTATGGTAAATGTGCAGCATAGCAGCGGTGATGCATTTATGCGGCGGGCGGCTCGCGCGGGAGCGCGTGTGCGCGGCTGCAGAAGTGGAAACGTTCTCGGCGATCATTAAATATACATGAGGGGTGTACTATATACAATACTGTTCTGCGAGCTGCAAGCTGGACGAAGAGGGATATATATCGAAATGGCCAAGTGAAAAGTATATATATTTTTGCCGCAGTGGTTGCGCTGCGCGCGTGTCTTATATAAACGACGTACGTGGGTTTGAATTAAAAAATCTGGCGCTTGTATCTTAAGCACCGGCAATGTGAATGTTTACGTACATGAGCTTTTTTTCAATTTTCCCCTCGCATCAGTTACTGCATACCCAGCTATCTCGCTTCGGCATCCGAACTGATTAATTGCTGTGTCTTAATTAAAACCGATAATCGTCGAGATTTTACTAGTATATATTTTGACTCCTTCAATGTCAGTACCGTATTACGCGATTCGCGCTTTCCTACGCTAATTATCGTTTACGCTTTATAATTGCCTTTACACAACGAGCTCGCATTTTTTTATAGCACGCGAAAATATTACTTTTCCGAGTGTGAAACGCGAAATTCATGTGCAGAGAAAAACACGATTCGCTCGTTTTTTTTCTCTCCGCGGTGCGTTTAATCGCGGAGGCTTGGCTTATCTATAATATTATTATATATGTATAAGAAAACTTGCGAGCGGATTATGGCATTAATCAGGAATTAAAACGTATATAATTGTAGGAAACAGGAGGTTAAGTGTTTATTAACGTAGAAGTGTGTGTTGGGCAAATAGGGAAAAAATGTGCTCACGAGCATAAAATTTTCGCGCGCCGTGATTAGGTAAAAAAAAATTATGTTCCGGAGTTACCTTGTTGCAAAAACTATTGAATATAATGCGGTAGTATATATATGAAGTCATACTTTAACATGCATTAGCATTAATCAGTCTTTTGCGAAAGTTAACATAACAAGCGCGCACAATAATGGGTTTACTGCACCATCAGCAGCTGCACAGAGTCAGTGAAAGCCGGATTGCAGATCAGTTTACTCTTCGAAACACGTCGACTCGAAACCCCCAGTACGAGTCTACTCGCGCACGCGCAGGACACTTACAATAAGAGGGCATATAAACGCCAGCGCTGCAGCCTATGTATGTATAGGTATAGTGCTCGCACATATGCGCGCGCGCACACGCACACAGACTCGCCGACGCAGCGTGTCCGATGCATATTCATACGACCATACATTAAGTGCGCGCGAGCTGATCTTAGATTAAGGTAAACGCCGGTTAAGTTAACGGCTGAACTCCATAAGGCGCTGTGTTCGCGCGAGTTTTACGGCCCGTTGTACGCGCGCGCGCGAGTTTCGCGTATTTGCGTAAGTGCAGCGTCCCTCGGCTGCGCGTCATGGGGGAGAGTCGGCGCGTAAAAGAGGTATAGTGTGGCGTTGCCCGCTGACGCAAAGATGGAAAACGGGGGGCTTTTAGTGCGGCTTTTACGGATGTTTAGCGGTTCTTCAGGCGCCAATTTTTTTTCACATCGCCGCATGCGATCGTTTTGTAGTTTATCAACTCAAAAAATTACGCTTAAGCAGCTCGAAAATATTCCGCCCAATTCATGCGTCGTGTCTTATATATGTTTTACGGGATTATGCTAATCGGACGCGAGCCATATACGTGCGTCTGCTGAAGTATATATATATATATGTATAATATACGTATAGATCCTATCTGCTGTGGCTATGCCCATCCTCTTTAAACAACCATTTACCCGAGCGGAACTACACAGTAGAGCCCGCGTATGAAAATAAACATTGGCCTCTATTTCCCTTTTATTTTTGTAATTTTTATTTCATCATGAACAATGGGATGATTCATCAAAGGCGAGCTAGTATTTTGAGCGCGCTTTTAGCAGATACCTCGCGCGCCGCGGAAGTTGGAAATAGCGACGCACCAGAGCGGCACGCGCAGCATTCGCGTTTAAACGACCATGTCTTGCACAATTTTCGAGCTAATTAAAAATAGCTCAGCGTGTGGGTGATTAGGGCTCGTTATGGACGCGCGTCTCTATTTTTATATTGTGAAACGCGTGTAAGAAAAACATAAGTTTTCATACACATGCGGCGTACAATAATAATGACAATGATGCAGCTAGGCGACTGAAGGAAATGGATTAATTCTGTTCGAAAATCTGCCGCGGACCGAGACGTGGAATGCGTTCGGTGCATGCGCGCTTCCCGATTGAGATCTATAACCGCTGCATGCTCTTAACTCGAGCTCAGACAGTTTAATTGCCGCGAGTTAAATAGATTAAGACGAGAAGTAGCGAGCTAGGTAAAACCGACCATTATATTTCCGATGAATTCGGAAGTCGAAACAACTGCTTAAATTATGTTAATTATAAACAATATTCAAACAAGCATGATTTCAAGTTGCGGTGAAAGAAGAAAAATGATAGCTAATACCGCACAACTATAGTGTGGTTAGGGTTCCGTAAAAATGAAAATCTCGAGTCCACATATGAAACCCGAGCATTTACAAAGAAGGAGGAAAAAAACAAGGAACGGAACCCACAATTATCTCTCACATGCTCGCGCACACCTTTCTAATTCCCGCGCAAGCATATCGCCCATCAACCAAAACATATTGTATATTATATACATCCATAACCATGATATATATACTTTCGTTATTCCTGAATTATTCAAGTAGATAAGTGCTCGGAACTCGGAGTTCTCTACGTCGCTCCATGTCTCGGCTATACCGTTCTCCAAATTTATGCGTAAATTTCAGGCAGCCGCGCGATCCGATCTCGCCAAGCTCGCGCGTGCGCGCAGTCTGTATATGTATGTGTAAACCCGCGCGCGCGTTTGTTATGCTAAGCGCTCATTAGGATTGTAATGCATTTTCCTGGGCTGCGCGCGCGGAAATTGGGCGCGAGAGAATGCGCGCGACGCCGGAAACATATTAGCCTATCGCTCGGACGAATCTTTCGCGTCTCCCCACTGTGTCTCTTTTTTTTTCACTTTTCGGCCCGATCGATATACTTACTTACGTTATACCGCATCAGAGTTATAAAACGAGCGTCACGAGCTTCGCTAGACGGAGTTAAGTGTTCGAGTGTGAGGTTGTTGACGCGGACGACTTCTGCTACTCTGCGTAATTCGGGCGTTTCGTGCGCGCGCGGAGTAGTGGAATTGTCGTGATCGATGGCGGCTATTTTCGTCGAGTCAGCCGTTGACTGCTGTGAATATTTTTGTTATTTCGACCATTATAGTATATAGTGTGCGCGTATATTACCGCGTCGCATTACCTTATATGTATAAGAGGTCTATAGATCAAAGAGGCCCAGCTTCTGCGCTATATATAGTATAGTGTCCGTTGAGGGCGCAGAAATCTGAAAAGCTCCCGAGCCCTAAACTCGCCGTTACCGTGCTCGTAAAGCTTCTCGGTAATGCCGCTCAGAATTTTTCCTCCTCAGCTCTCAACGAGAGCCTAATAACCCTCGCTCGCGGTTTTACACTCGCCTAACGAGCGAGCGCCGAGGTTTGCACGTCTATTTCTCTCATTCCCAACCGACGGCGGTCATATCGGTCGCTGCTATCGGCGATTAGCGAGAGCGGGTTACGCCGCGACGCGTGTGTATATACCCGCGCAAGGTTTCGTGTAACTAATGATACGTTTTCGGCCCTCGCCGCGCCACATAGCTCCGATCGATCGCGCGCACACGGCCGACGCGCGCGAGTATTCTAGCGCGCTTAATTTCCTTAACGAGTGGAAAATTCCGTGCACGCGGCGTCAGAAAAATCTGATGTATCGCTTTTAACCCTACCACCGCCGCGTTGCTTGCTTCGACAAATGCGCGTGTGTACAAAAATAGCGACGTGTATCAGCTTATAGCCTGTCGAAATTCGAGAGTTATGAATAACCCGCATATATATGTATATACAGTGCGCGCCGTGGAAGCCTTTTTTCCAGGTAATTCCTACAATATCCTATCTACGTGTACACCATGGCTGAGTATATATAAGTATACGTTCCAAGCGAATACGTTGCGTTTACCGCAATATATTCGTCGGAATTAAAATAGACTCGTAAGCATTTTTCTCCATTTTCCTCCCCCGAACCGCAAAAGCACAATAGCAGCTCTCGCTCGGCAAATTGAGGGAATTCACGCGATAGCTCAGCGAGATGGGCTCTTGGTTCGCGCAGAGATCGCGTTACGGCTAAGAGCCTCCATTACCGGCAATTTGCATTGATAGCGAGCGAGCAAGCGAGCTCTGAAAACCGATCTAAGAGCCGCGCCACTTTGTTATCTCGCGCCCGACGATGCTGTCTAGGCAGCTGCTGCTGCGTCGAGACGCCCCCGCAAGGATATGTAGATTCGACCGACGACTTTCTTAAACGAACAAGTGTAGCTTTCGTTATTTTTTTCATTCATTCTTATCAGACGCTCACACCGCACTAAAATACATTCAACCCAATTCCATAAAACGTTATTATATAAGCGCGTGCGTATATTAGAATGCCATGTCAAGTGTCATTATCTAAGTTTTTCAACATTCGTAGAAACGATCGAGCGAGGCGATTAAAAATTCAAATCTAATCGGTCTGGGCGGCGAAAATAACGCGGAGCGACTCTCCGCCGCGTTCACAGAAGTTAATAACTCGGAGTACGAGTTGGCGCAATCAAGATTCGAATCGGCCGCAGCTCGATTAGCCGAGAAATAAATCAAAAAGTAGTTTAGAGTAGATCCTGTAGAACGTCGAAAAGTCATTGCCAGCCCTGCTCTCGCCCTAGCTCTTATACGCACGAGGTCGCGCAGGCTGTGTCGACAAACGACGAGCGTCGGTATATACCTTTCCCGCGAGCAATTAAGATAATATTTGCATTCCCGCGCGCGGGGGGTTCTGATTTCCTGCGCAGGTGCGGTTATATAAGTGCGGAGGGTCAGCCGGCTCGTTAAGTGTACAAAAGCGGCTTTCGCGCGAGCTGCGTGTATGACACATCGCTTGGCAAAGGGTCTCTCTCGAGCGAGAGAATTAGAGGGCTGCGCGCGGAAGGTGCCGCTATTAGATCTTTCTCATGCTGATAAGACGAGCTTGTATAATGGACTTAATCGCTCCGTGGTCGGGCCGGGGCTGCCCGTGCCAAGCACTGGCTAAATTTTTCGTTATTTTTCATGGCTCCCCGACCACTGCCGGCTTATCGGCGCGAGCGATCTCGCGTTCGACGCTCAAGAGTGAGTGAGAGAGAGAGAGAGAGAGAGAGAGAGAGAGAGAGAGAAGGAGCTCGCCATTAACTGACCCCTGCCACTTGCTCCATTTCCTTCTTTTCGCCTGTGTGTATATATAGCGTCTGTGCGAGCAGATTTCGTGTGCCCCGGTGCGAGGATTTTTTTGTGCTTCGCGCGTCAATGTGCGAAAGGAACTGATGGACATGCTACTCTGATAATCAGACTTTTACCAAATAAAGATAATATATTACAAAACGATCTTTTATTCCTTTCTATTTCTCTTTTATACACTCTACTAATATTATAGCAAAGTACAAAATAACACCGATCAAAATAGACTTTCAATAAAATCAAGCAAATTATTCAGAAACTTGACTGGAGCTATGGTGGTATAATCGATTAAACAATTAGATTCTAGACCCAAAGTAAACCAGCCGCATTCCGCATCTATTGAATTCAGCCAGAGATTCTTGATGCTGTTGTAGGTGTAGGCTGAGTTTTCCTGCGACTCCTGTGATACTTCACCTTCCGGTTGTTCGCTCGAAGATCCACCGGAAAATGAATTGTCTTCTTCAGAGTCTCCAGATTCTCCAGATTTTTCAGATTCTCCCGATCCTCCGGTCATCTCAGATTCACCAGATCCTCCGGTGTTCTCAGATTCTCCAGATCCTCCGATGTTTTCAGATTCTCCGGTATTCTCAGATTCTCCAGTATTCTCAGATTCTCCAGTTTTTTCAGATTCTTTAGATCCTCCGGTCATCTCAGATTCACCAGATCCTCCGGTGTTCTCAGATTCTCCAGATCCTCCGGTGTTTTCAGATTCTCCGGTATTCTCAGATTCTCCAGTATTCTCAGATTCTCCAGTTTTGTCAGATTCTTCAGATCCTCCGGTCTTCTCAGATTCTCCAAATCCTCCGGTCATCTCAGATGCTCCAGATTCTCCAAAATCTGAAAAGAGTTAACAAGATAGTCGTTACTTCGATTGACTTTGCCGTTTGCATACCTCCTGTGGTTGGCGGAGCTTCTATTTGCGGGCCCCCTAGTATTGCTATACTAATATCAGAAATCTCATCTTCCTCCTCTACTTTTCGTTCGTGTTTAAATTCTGCCGGACTATAAATCCCTGACAATCGTTCGTTTGCAAATGAATTCAATACAAACATCTATTGCACAATTCGACGTCCATATAATACGTATTGTTGCATAACGCACCATTACCTTGATTGAACTGAGATGCCTGCGAATTTGGGTTTTCATCCGAACCATCGGCCGAGACTTCTATCTGCAATGCAAGATTTATACTCTAACTACATTTCAAAATTACAGAATCAATACGACACGCTATGTCTTTCAAGGTCAATGTCCATATTTCCACTTACTTGATAGTCTTTACTAAATATTTTTCAGGAAAAAATCAATGAATCCATGATATTTAACTTACTAATATTTTTGCAATAATCAGCTATATAGAGGCCTATAGAATTACGGGCATTGACCTTACCAATGATGAAGATTTCCAGTTAATAGATGGAGGTGGTCCTTCAGCAATATCAGAATTGTGCTCGGATCTATCGCTACTGAGATCGGAAATACTTTTGGATCTCACGGAATCGCTATCGCTCTAGACGCGTCGTGGGCAAAAAAAAAAGTTATCTACCCCGTATAAGTGGAGGAATATAAATAATGAGCAATAACAGCAATATTGAAAGTATCAGAACTTACTCTGGCATGATTGAGTAATTGTAAAATGAAGAAAACGTAGAAAAGATAATTTATTTTCAACATCTTTGACAATCGTTATTCCGGCGACTCAACCTACACAAAACCGACGCCCAAAATACTCGCCGTTTGTAGCGAATTTATTCATGTTTTAAATAGCACGTAGATAAAAGTGGATATAATTGCCTCTATTAGAGGTAATTGTATTTATTTATTTGATAAAGTTAACCTTGTCAACTTTTTGCGCAAGCGTCATTACTCGCTCAGCTTATCCGTTTATCTGTATAATGGTACGTTTTGTAAATATACACTGCGGCAAAATTTCAAATTTCAAATTTCACGCTGTATAATAATACAGCTAGGCATTAGCACGGCCGTAATGGTAAAGAGCTATTCGGATCAAGACTCAAATCAAATCTTGAAGCGCAATCGGCCAATCGCGAGTTGTTTCTCATACCCGAGCAGAGTCCTGCGGTATATATATATATATATATATATATATATATATATATATATATATGTATGTATCCTCCTCCTAATACCACCCAAGCTTCGCTGTACAGTGGTATAAACGCTAGATATAGTGAATTTCCTGATAGCCTTCGGTTGTATATACCAACGCGGACTTTGTATATATAGGTGTATATACGCGATTTGTGAGGAGGAGCCGAGGCCGATAACTCCGGAAGCCCAACGGCTGCGAACTTAATCCCCGGGAATTTGTCGGACGTAGCCGGGCACGATGCGCGAGCTTTTTACGATTTTTATACGATTTCCAGTCTGGATCGTGCGCTCGATACCGATGGGCTTATCGGGAAAAACCGAAGGGAGATGCTCTTCGATCCCGCAACGCTCTATAATAAGCGTTTCTTCCATAACGTGCGTAAACATGCACGATGCGCGATATTCACATCGCTCGAATCAGCATATATAGCTATAGAAAATGAGCGATATCCCAGCTCTAATTACAAGCTCTACGCAATGTAAAAGATAAGCGCGAAACAAAGAGCGCAGCGCATTTTCCGCTCGCTTTTCTCCTCGACAGCGTCCGTTCGCTAGCAAATCGTTTACATTTGAAAGCGCGCTGCTCGCAAGTGAACAAAACACAACAAGAAGGACAAAGTTTCGGTGCGCGCATTAACTCGCCGCCACCTTTACGGACTGCATGCAATCTCAAAGAGATCTCCCCTTGCTCTCTGTGCCTCGCGGTCATTAGCATAGAAACAGCGGTAAACTCGGCTAGCTTACCGAGCTAACAGCGTGTAAAATAACCGCTAAGTTGCCAAGACAATACGCGCGAGAGCGCGCTCCTCGCAGGCGACATAACGCCCGGGATTACTTCCTCGAGTTGCTTCGGACGACGACGGCGGCGACGACGACGACGACGACGACTCTTGCCATTGTCTCTTAGGTTCGCTATATACGACTCGAGACTTCCGTCGCCGCCGCCGACGCTTCTTCTTACGTCACTTCCATTCGACTTGCGTCGCGGTTTCGAGGAGGAGACAAAAAGCGGCTCAATTTTCCCTGCTTTGCGCTTTCGCTTTTTGGCGTACCTTTGGCAATTTCTGCGACTACGCGCAGAGTTATGAAATTCGATGCTCGAGATATGCTGTAAGAGGAACGATTGCGTAACTTGGAACGATCGTCTCGCGCAAGATATATTTTAAGGCACAGTAGAGAATAGTTTAAGTCACAATATTATATATAAAAATAATAATAATAATAAAACAGCGCAAGAGGCGTTTATAGTCAATATATATAGTCGCCTACTCTTTCTAGCTCATATAATACTCGTGTATATATATATATGTATATATATGAAATATAAAGCACGCGATCTTCTTGTTAGGAGCGTTATACTCCGTTAAAACCGACGTAATGTTACGCTAACAACGACGAACGGAGTGGCCAGAAAATGGGAGACTCATTATACCTCTCCGAATGCGACGCGATCGAGATAACGAAGCTATAGTAGACGGTCACTGCCGTATTGCGATTGTATTATATGTGTATACACACATATAGACGCCGCCGCAGATTGAGAATAGAGGGAAAAAGAAACCGCGAAGCCGAACTGTAACAACCGCGTCTCGTGTGCAGTGTGTGTCTAATAACTCGGCAAAACACACGCGAGCCGTAATTTGGACTTTATTATATTAAAAAAGAAACGCGAGCGAGGGATCGCGACGGTTTTTTCCACGCCGTTTTTAACGACCATCCGCCACCGCTCTGTGTGTGTGTGTGTGCGTGTGTGTGTTCGTCTATGTGCGTGCAGTTTGTATATATGTTCTGCTGCGCCGCGGCTCGTGCGATTTCAGAGCCAGATACGAGTTTTTGCCGGAAATATTTCGTTCTAAATCGTCGATTCTTTTTTCCTTTGCAAAGCATCGCAACTGCGCCCGGTCAATCAAAGTTCGCTCGCCGCAAAAGTTCAGGCAACCGTATAACTTGCTCGCGGAAACCACGATATCACCTTATTCGCGTCTTGTGCGCGATACAAAAGCTCGTCAACGTCCGTCCATCTGTCGTGTCGTCGTAGTTATATTGTATATGTATATATATCATAGCCGCGAGGATCCGTTTGCGTTATACTTTGTTGCGCGCGCTTTCGTGCGCGCACGTTCGCGGAGAAGAATCGCCGAGGCAGAGTCGCTGCGCATAATGGGCGGATGGAGCGGCCGCCGCTGCTCTCTCTCTCTCTCTCTCTCTCTCTCTCTCGAGGAAGCGGTTGCCTAAAAAGCGTTAAACGCGCGTGCGGCCCGAAATCAAAGCGCGAACCGTTACAGCCTCGCTTCCTGCCGATATTTTTACAAATTATGTGTTTACCTTCGCAGAAGCGAGTTAATTAAGCCCTATGCGCGCTATGTGTACATACGGGGGTAGAAGCGCGAAAACACGGCTATTGTCGAGCATCTACAAATTAAATAAATTAAGAAAAAAAGGAGCCTCGCTAGCACGTTATTAAACGAATTACAGACGGGAAAACTGTAAACGCGCGAGCCACACTGACATATTATATGCACGCGGAAGCGCCTTATCCGCGACACTGTGCAATCCAAGGCTACGATCGCACGCGCGAATTCCCCGAACACCTTCCTTCGCGCAAATGCACCTCAAGACGCTCTATTGTAATAATGCGCGTGATTTCTTCGGCGCAGCCCGCTGAGCTGCGTATGCACATCCCCTCTCTTATTATATATGTACGCTTATGTACCGGCCTTTCTTTTTTCGCGAAGCGCGCGCAATTAAACCAATTACCGCCCGCCGCAAAGAGAAATGAAGGTGTGCGTTACGTAAAGTAATTGGACTCGCGGATTTCCTAAAACGATCTAATTAACGAGTTATTAACGCTTCCTCGTCATCTACTGAGCATTATATACATGAGATATATTTGGAGTTGCGATTGTCGCTAAATACTCCGCGGTGAAGTTTAATTGAAGAGAAACCACGCGCTAGTATATGATTATCGCGCGCGGTATATAGAAATAAAGTTATGTTATACACTCGCACGGCCCGGATCAGATAAAGCGCGTCGTTTCTCATTTTCTGGAAAGGCGAAATTGCAACGCAGAAAACTCGGCTGCAATTAGCGCAACGAAATTTTTCTATATCAAAATATGGGAAAATTATGCGCGCAAGTGTTCGAGCTGCGCATACAATGGACGTGCACGTATTTCTGGACTATACGCGGGGTATACACGTTGCTCCAGAATTCACACGAGAGAGGGGGGGGGGGGGGAGAGGGAACCGTCCTTTCGCTAATTGATTCCCAGATATGTAATATCATGTTCTAGCTCGGTCACGGTAATGAATATCAATTGCGGTACTGAGGCAGTATATATATACATATTTGCCACAGAAGTGCAGATGCGAGCTCCGCTGCGTGCGAGATATCGCTCGATCCTCGCGCATACACTGCAGCAGGAGCGACAGGATGCAATTATACGCAGCTCTTTCTCCCTCTCGCTCTCTAAATGTTATCGTCGAAAGGCAAAAACACGCGTCGTGCTCGCTATAATTCGAGGTTCTCATCTCGCGATTCCGATCGTTTTTCTCGGAAGAGTCGTGCGCTCTCGCCTGCGGCGCCTAATATCCTCACGACGACGGAAATACGTACGTACAATATATACATATGTATAGTACGCAACCGTGCGAATTTTTGTTTCGTTTTTTATTTACCTACTTTGTCTATGATGGATTCGAAATAGATTTCGAGCCTCACTGACACTCCGACATCGGACGGTTGAGAAACGCGCTCGCGCTCGTTCTATTTAGCGCGGAAATTTATGGCGCCAAAGGGCGAGGATAAAATTCTTTCGCAATAACAATTCTGCCGCGCGATAATCGTTCTCGAGTGTGCTGCACATCAGGCTTATCGCACAGGCTTAGCGCGCGCGTGCAGCATTGAATGAAAGCGCTGATAAAAATAATCGCGCGAAACGCATATTCATATTGCCGAGCTCGTAAATTTCAGCACGGCACACAGAGCTATTTGCGGAGCGCGCTTCACTGTGGAAAATCGTGTATCGTGCGCGAGAGTATATAGATATATACTTGACCCGTGTATATACCGCATGCGCGCAGAATGATCTCCATCTGATGATACGGCCGGAATGAAAGGCCATCAAGAGTGAAACCGCGTTCGGTATCAAGTAACAATTGGTAAAAAATATTTCTAGCATCTATTCTTCATTCATTCATTTATTCTTGGATTATAATTACAACAAATATAATATCAGCACAATTGCTACCGCGGCGGTTACGCAGCGCCCTTATAACTACCTCCGAGCATGCAAAAGTCGGACTTACGTAAAATCGCTGCTCCACACACACACACACACACACAAACACACACACACACACACACACACACATAATGGTGCAGCTGGTAAAAAAAAGAAAAGAGCTCGCCAGGTTGAGAGCTCCTGGTCACGGTAATTAGCTTTATGAATCCGCGCGCTGCTCGACGATGGCTCCCCTGATAAGCGCCGCGCTCACCGATCCGCGCGAGGGCACGAGCACGTGAAAGCGGCCATTATCCGCGTGCAGCTTTTCCGCTACTGCGCTATCCGACGCAACACCTTCGCCAAACTCTGCCGCATACTATACGTACGATTCATCCGACAATCCAGGAAGTAAGCGTCCGCATCAACGCCCCTGAATCAGGCAGGAGATTCGTTCTGCTCGGCTGCTGAATGGCGCAGAAGAAACTTTGAAGATTTTTAACAAGAATAGTGAAAAGCCATTGTTAATTTATCGTATTTTAATATATAAATAAGCGTTCATATATAATAGAAATACAGCTGCTGTTTCGGAAGTTGATCGCGATCCACTGTATTATGTATATTTTCAACGCGATTTTACATGTACTTGTGCAGAGACGAAAATTGAATGCTTAAGTTAAAGCTCACACGGATAAAAGACAGACGCTACGCATCAGAGAAAAAGAATTTCCTTGTTACGCGTTGCCGCATCCTATATAGCATATACAGACAAGCGCAGCTCACATATACGCGCATACTGCATGGCTGCGCTGCAGTCCGTGCAGCGATCTCCTATATTATAAGTATAGAATCGTGCTCGGCGTGCTTCGACTTATCTCTCCCACAATCTCGCGAGTCGGCTGATTGCATGTCTCCGGCGACTGGACCAGCATGGCCGCTGAACGCGACTATTGGCCCAGGGATATAATCACACGTTTCTCCACCTACCAACAACCCATAGATCGTTCGAGGTGCACTGCCGCCACTGAACGCCAGCTGTTATTATACAAAGATCTCTTTCTCTCTTTCCCTCTCGCTCTCTCGATCGCCACGTTCGCTTCAATGCCATTTAATTCCAGACGAATCATCCCCCCTGTCTCGGCATGTCTTTGCGCGGTATAGCTCGGCAATCGTCAATGTTCGACCATCTCCAGAGCCTCTGAGATGCTCCTCACTCAAGTTCAGATATCGAGTATCACAACGTCTGGACTTTTGCTTATAGTTGCCATTAGAATTTTTTATTTAATAGTATTTTTTTACTAATTTTTATTCATTTAATATGACGAGCGATACTGTAGTAATCGAACGCCACACTTAATAAACATATTCTCGCGATAGTATGATCAGGGTATATTATACATTTTCTACTAATTGGGCAACGTCGCAAAAGTATGAAGTTATACCGGGAATTGTATATTCATTTAATGTCTGTTTCACTCTACAAGAAAATTACAAGACAGGAAAATATTTTTTTCCAACGCGCATGAAGTCGGTCCTTTTTCATGCTCCAAACTGGGAGAGAAAATTGAACATTTCGAGCGTGATTTTAGAAGTGTTAAGATAAATATTCATGATCATGATACAATAAATTGTTTCTTCCGTGGGTCCATTTCTCATCTCAAAAATGTTGTTATTTATATATTTTTTTTAAGTTTTATTATGTAGCATCAAACTTAATCTATTTTTGACTCAAAGTGTACAATTTCCTCAAAATATACGTTCATCCGCTTGTTGGAAAAAATACAATGTGGAACACAGAAAGAATAGTATAATGTGCGACTAGGGGAGAAAATTGGATTTTTCTCGCGAGGGTGATTTTTTAAGCACGTGTTGGAGTTGAGGGAGCCTATGGCCTACGGCGTCCTCGACTCCTACTCGTGCGCTCAAAATATCACCCGAGTCTGAAAAAGCCACTCCCCCCGGCTGCACACCGTACTTTTTATGATAAGTGCATGAATAGGCCACTTCCATGCATCTGAAAGGAATGGAGAATTCGAGGATTTCTCAAAGTACAATAAATTTGTATTTTTTTTTTTGTTAATTAATTAATTTAAAATTTTTTGAAATTTATACACACACACAAACACACACACACACATACAGGTATACATATTAAATAGGCTGCAGAGTGAGGAAAAAATTACTTCCTTCGGCAAGTGGATTTTTTCATGCACGTATGATGAAAAAACTATTTCAGTCTCGGGTGAGTTGTCTTCAGCACTCGTCTCGGTCCCGGGCACCTTCGACTCCCTCGACTCCAACTCGTGTTGAACAACTCACCCTCACTAGAAATAGCTTTTTTCTTCCTTTCTTGCAAAATGTACTATTTACTTCTCCATTTTGAAGTCGGAATCGAATTCCAATTTTTTACTTAATTATTTTAACAAAAATCTAGATCATTAAAAACTAGATCGTAAAACTTTTATAACAAAATCATGATAATACACCAAAATAATAATATATACATATTTTAATTTAAAAATGCTTGTGTAAAAAAGTTAATAATTTTATTAGTTACCTTTTCTTTTTTGTTGCAAATAATGTTCTTTTATCTTTGATTTTTGTTTTCTGTGTATACAATATTATAATTTTCAAAGATTGTCATTTAATACAATATCTTAATGGTGTAAAGGGGTGTAGCTATAATTTTCGTTAATAAATACAAGAAAAAATTATTTTAATTTAAAGATACATTTTGAATCCTTGTTTAAGTGCTTTGTAAAGCCGGCCACCCACATCACTTCCATAATACTGCACGGCTCCTTCCCCACTTGAGAGTAAACCTCCTAAATAATCTGTCACATCACCTGCGAAATTCATGACAGGTCCTGCAATAGCAGTAACAGCCTCAGTTATATATTTGGTTATATCATACGGTATCGATACGGATAGTTCGGTTATGTCTAATGGTATAGTGACTGGAGCTTGGGCGATATCAAGTGGAATCGTTACTGGTAGGAGTGCGGCATCAGTAATCAATGAAATGATCTCAGTAAAAGAATCAACCACTGTCTCAATTGGAATTTTAACAGCCTCATATGCATAATAAAAGATGCAGTTATTTGTTACCCCTATGTAGAACCATTCACAACCCTTGATAACCTCTTCAGTTGTATCGTTGACTGTACCAAAAATTCCACTAGATATTTCTTCAGGTATTACTTTCATCACTGTTTCTTTTATATCGCCAGTTATTGCATTAGTTGCATCGCCGGCTGCTTGTTCTCCTTCGTTAGTTAAATTAGATAGGGTAAATGACACTGTTTTATCGAGACCTGATGTTACATTTTCCACTACACCAGCAGTTTCGGATGCCAAGCTACCACCTATACTACCGATTTCATCAACCGTATCTGTTATTGCATTTTGTACTTCTGTTTCGCCATTCCTTGCAGTATTGAATGTTCCAGAAACTGTTTGGGAAACTGTATTTTCAATCCAATCGATCAAAGCAGATAACGACTCTTCTGTTCCTGATGTAGGATTCTTGATTATAAGATTTAAATTATTTAACGCTCCAGATAAAGTAACTTGAATTTTATTAATTATGTCACCCAAGATTGATTCAGATCCTGAGAATCCATTTTGTACTAAATCAATAACTCTAGTACCAACAGTACCCACTTCATCTGCGGTATCGGTCAGTGCATTCGACACTAGGGTTTCAGTCTCTGAACCTGTATCGATCAAAAAATTAATTGTATGGAAAACTGTTTCTATCAAGGTATCTGTTGTTTCCCCTACTAATGACTCTGATTTTGAATTGTCTTCGTCAGAAGCTGACGCACTTGCAGACTCTTCATTTGCAGACACATCTGCATTGGTAGTTCCTGATTCGGATCCTGATTCGCTTCCATCCGATTCTGTTAAAAATAGAAACACAAAGTAATTTTTAATTGAATCGTTAAAAGCAGAAATCAAAGAAACTTATAATACCTAACTAGTGTAATTTTTTAAAATTATTTTTTGGTTTTTTCTATCAACTAAACTTACCATGATTTTCAGATCCCGATTCACTATAATCTCCTGCGCTAGAACCAGTTATCGTGTCGAAAATGCCACTAGCTATATTAGTTAAATCGTTGCCTACTTCAGTGATGGAATTTCTTATCTCACTTATAATATCTTCGGTGCCAGTTATTGGATCTTCGACAAAATTTATGATTCCGTTTACCGTATTTTTTGCTCCAATATATGCATCATTGAACGCATCTTCTGTATCAGATATCCCATCGTTAGCTATATCAGTCACTCCATTTGTAATTGAAGAAGTAACAGATGACACCTCGTTTTCCACATTAGTTATAACGTTAGATACATCTGTTTCCACTTTATTTATACCATCAGATACGTATGTTTCTACATCAGAAACAGCACCTAATAATTCATTTTCTAACCCAGAAAGAATATCCTCTACACCAACTTCGGTCCCGGTTATGGGATGACGAATTATAAAGCTTGCCCAATATAAAGTACCTTCCAATAAGCCTCTTATATCATTAACTATATCTCCTACCATGGATTTTATATCGTCGTAGCCGTCTTCTGTAGCATCGATCGTATCTACAATATCATCTTTTGTAGTGGTATACACATTGGTTACAGTGTCGTCCACTGTATCATATACTTCTTGAATTGCATTTTCAATACTATCTATCGTAAATGTCACACCTTTTTCCAATCTACCAGTAGCAGTTGTCAGTCCGTGTATTACTGCATCTATTGTATTGGATATTGATCTTTCAACGAAAGTTATGATATCTATTGGAAGTTCAATTGTGAAGTATCCTACTCCCTCGACTGCATCTGTTATATCGGATGCCCCACCTTCTACTGTTTGCCCCACCTCACCTAACAGTGATGTACTTTCATTAGATTCAGACGACTTATTTTCTTCGGCACTATTGTCATTACTTCCATTTTCAGATGCAATAGATGAGTTGCTATTTGATTCTTCGGACTCTCTATTTTCGGATTCGGATGAAATACTCTCTGATTCTGAGGAAGGCGTTTGCTCAGACGAAACCACTACAACTGGTATGGTTTGACCTGATTCTCGATTAGGTAAGTTAAGCGACATCGATGCGCTATTTTCCATGCTTTCTGAATTTTCTTCGGTGAATGAACTACTCTCTGATTCTGAGGAAGGTGTTTGCTCAGACGAAACCACTACAACTGGTATGGTTTGACCTGATTCTCGATTAGGTAAGTTAAGCGACATCGATGCGCTATTTTCCATGCTTTCTGAATTTTCTTCGGTGAATGAACTACTCTCTGATTCTGAGGAAGGCGTTTGCTCAGACGAAACCACTACAACTGGTATGGTTTGACCTGATTCTCGATTAGGTAAGTTAAGCGACATCGATGCGCTATTTTCCATGCTTTCTGAATTTTCTTCGGTGAATGAACTACTCTCTGATTCTGAGGAAGGCGTTTGCTCAGACGAAACCACTACAACTGGTATGGTTTGACCTGATTCTCGATTAGGTAAGTTAAGCGACATCGATGCGCTATTTTCCATGCTTTCTGAATTTTCTTCGGTGAATGAACTACTCTCTGATTCTGAGGAAGGTGTTTGCTCAGACGAAACCACTACAACTGGTATGGTTTGACCTGATTCTCGATTAGGTAAGTTAAGCGACATCGATGCGCTATTTTCCATGCTTTCTGAATTTTCTTCGGTGAATGAACTACTCTCTGATTCTGAGGAAGGCGTTTGCTCAGACGAAACCACTACAACTGGTATGGTTTGACCTGATTCTCGATTAGGTAAGTTAAGCGACATCGATGCGCTATTTTCCATGCTTTCTGAATTTTCTTCGGTGAATGAACTACTCTCTGATTCTGAGGAAGGTGTTTGCTCAGACGAAACCACTACAACTGGTATGGTTTGACCTGATTCTCGATTAGGTAAGTTAAGCGACATCGATGCGCTATTTTCCATGCTTTCTGAATTTTCTTCGGTGAATGAACTACTCTCTGATTCTGAGGAAGGTGTTTGCTCAGATGAAACTACTGTTATAGGTATAGTTTGACCTGATTCTCGATTAGGTAAGTTAAGCGACATCGATGCGCTATTTTCCATGCTTTCTGAATTTTCTTCGGTGAATGAACTACTCTCTGATTCTGAGGAAGGCATTTGCTCAGATGAAACTACTGTTATAGGTATAGTTTGACCTGATTCTCGATTAGGTAAGTTAAGCGACATCGATGCGCTATTTTCCATGCTTTCTGAATTTTCTTCGGTGAATGAACTACTCTCTGATTCTGAGGAAGGTGTTTGCTCAGATGAAGCTACTGTTATAGGTATAGTTTGACCTGATTCCCGGTTAGGTAAGTTAAGTGACATCGATGCGCTATTTTCCATGCTTTCTGAATTTTCTTCTGTAAATGAACTACTCTCTGATTCTGAGGAAGGTGTTTGCTCAGGTGAAGCCATTGTTATGGGTGTTGATCGATTAGATTCGCTATTAGATAGATAAGGTGGAACCGACATACTACTTTCCGAGCTTCCAGAACTCTCTTTACTAACTTGAGCGATCGTTGAAACTGAAGAACTACTCTCTGATACTGAGGATGATGATTCTTCAGAAGATTCTCCTGATGGTATACATTCTTCTGAGTTCTCAAGGCCATCTTGAAAAATAATAATTTTGTTATTTATTTGATCGTGCAACATTTTATTGTTTTACTTACTTTGGTCAACAGCGTACAGAGCACTTATAATGTAGTCCTGTATTGGATTGTCTATGTTTTTTTGAAGAACAATATTTACAAGCAGGAACCATCTCGGGCTGTTGGGGAATGTTATGCCAGGGTTTTGCCCGGGGGTTGCCATTAATGTTTGTTTATTAACTATAAGCGTTGATTTGTTCTGGTGATAATATAAAAATAAATAATACTTTATTTTGTAAATATTATATTTAATATTTTCTTCCATATGTTACCTCAAACAAGCAACTATCTCTATCTTGAAATAACATATGAGTGACTGCTGACGGGAAAAAACCGTCTAGGTACTCCGCCTCATCTGACGATTCTTCGATTAAGTTACATATCGAGTTCGCATACAATAGCTGAGGATTTTCGTCGTCTATTGTCATCTTCGTAAAGAAAAATATCTATTCCAAAAAGCACTTGTTTATTATTATTATAAATTAAACTCAGATTTCTAATACTTAAATAATTATATTATTTTTCCAATATAGAATATATAAATGTGTACATTAACGTTCTTACTTTAAAGTAATTCCTCATAAAATGTGGGTTGATAGTATCGAGAACATCAATATCATATTCGTTCTTTACTATGTCTACATCATGTGTTTCCATCCAATCATTGTCTCTTCCAGTAACGTATACTAAGCTAAGTGTTAAATTTGATCCATTCTTATTAAGTCCATCACATAATCGGTTTTCTGTAGATATCGATTCATTTGGTGGAACAACTTCGACCGGTATAGATTCGCTACATTTATACATTTTTTCCATATCGACTTGCAGTTTTACAGTAAGCTGAAAACTATTTTCATTATTTGGATCGGGGATTTTAAGTATATATATCCACGAATCACATGAAACTTCACCATCATAATTAAATACTGTTGAGTAGCCGGCAGGCACTAAATTTGTAGTCTAAAAGTAAAAAATAATATTGTGAAAAAATGTGATTTTTCATAATGACTTTCTCTAATCAGATTATATATAAATAAATATTCACATTCTCAAATGGGCAACGCTGTTGAGTCGGAAATAATATGGTAAATATAGTTCTGGCTTCTAGGTCAAATTGTACCTCCCGATCATCTCTATTTTGGAAGAATGAACAAACAGCAGATTCCCCACCTTCCCTGATTTTACCATTTCCAGTATCAGAATATTGAATTATCTGTTTACCATACGAATAGAATATATTGAATGCTTGTTGAACAGTTGGAAATATCAATTTGTGAGTCTACAAACTTACGGTAAGATTATCAGATGCATCTTGACCGACTGGTTTTAATATCCATAGAGTTTCATTTGGCACTTCACCACCGATCCAAAAATATGAAGTATCAGCATCATAAGGCGGTGCAGAAATTTCTAGTACTGTTATGTTGCCCGCATAATCATATGGATATTGCTAAACAGTAGATCATTGTAATATTATGATTCAAATTAAATTATATTATTTTTTTAAATAAAAATGTAAAATGTAGAGAATATTTTGTACGCGCATATTCAAATCAATCATTAAGAACGAAATAATTACATAAAAAGTAATTTTGACACAAGGCATACAAGCAATTCTTATATAAAAGTATCAATTTTTTAATTGTACCCCAAAAACTCCACGGTCTAAATTTAAGAATAAAAATAATATGCACAACGCAAAAATATCTATACGCTTTTCACTAGCCATCGCAGTTAGTATACTGATCGATCGATGACGGACGAACTACTAGAAAACACACTAATAGCAAGCGCTCTCACAGTTTACGTATTATCAATTTTACGACCACCTACGTGGTTCGCAAAATAATTGTTCGCTCTAGCAAATCGAATAATGTCGATAGGTACTGTTGCGTTGTAATTATCTATTTATTTTTTCCTTTAGGATCAGTAGAATATTATTAATTGCAGTCTATATAACTTATTAACCAATTAGGATCATTAAAGCCTTTCTTCATGCAAATATTTATTACCTTTCACACAACACGAACTTTGAAAAGCCGAAATTGTCGGTGTAGATACTATTTACATAACCTTATCAAGAACGATAAAGTAAACAATTTACTATATATGCGATAAAGAAACGTAGGCAGTGCTGTATCGAAAAACACCTGGAATACCTAAATGAGTGTAATCGCCTATATTTCTATTCTCTTACGAGAAATAAAATGACACAGCTGCACAAAATTATGTCTGAGAAGAATTTATTATAAGCCCTCGAGTGCCGGATAGCACGCCTTCATCCCATGGTCCTTAGCGCGCATTTTCGCTCGTAAAACGAATCGCCTTGACTACATGTAATTTCAATGATCAATCGCATGAGCATCGTTTAATTTATATATATATATATATATATATATATATATATATATATATATATATATATATATATATATATATATATATATATATATATAATGATCGACCGCATGCGAGAGCCATGGGAACAGACGCTGTGTCGGAATGACACGTACATTTAGCCATTTTAAAAACCTTGTGAAAAGATAAGAAAATAAAGGGCTATGGTTTGGGCTGTGGATATTGGGGAATTATTTTATGAATAATTTCATATTTTATTTGCAGCCGTGTGCTTTATTGGAACCAATTACTTTCGATTTCGTATTGAAGCTCAGCAATTTTTCTAGATTTTGCGGAGATTAAATGCTCATGATATATAATGTACATTACAACTTTACAATTTATGGCGTCGTGAAGATGTAATGTTCGTATGATATCCAATACCATGAAATAGCTCTCGGAGAATTACGCCATGGAGATAAAATCGTAGCCGCGAACACGAATCGAATCCTACAAGTCGTCGATCAAGCAGGCATTGAAATTAAAGGCCTGAGGTCCGAAATACGGTAAAACATCGGAGAAATGTAAGCGTAATTGGTCGTAGCAATCTGGCGAGTGGTACTGGTGGTGGTGGTGGTGGTGGTGGTTGTAGCGGGGCATTCAATGTCCGGATGATTCCTGGCTCGCCACAAGAGCATTTCTCCGTTCGCCACTTTGCGTTATCTAAACACTAAAATAACGACCGGGCCTTATCGGCGGCTCGAGAGAGAGAGAGAGAGAGAGAGAGAGAGAGAGAGAGAGAGAGAGAGAGAGAGAGAGAGGGTACAACATCTAATTATGTTTGGACCCTCTTTCGCATCGAGAGGCTGTTCTTCCATCAGCTATAAAGACGTTTTTTGAATGGTGCGGTCTGTCGCTTCTCTTCTTCGGTTTTTCTATGACTTTCTTCGAGCATCATTTTCTTAATTTGACTTTGCTTAGTTGGTATAATAATTTCGTTTTCGTGTAAGTATCTATTACTTATTAGTATTGTTTTATCAATTCGCAGCACCTCAGGATGTTCTTGATTTTCTGGAAAACGTAATGAGCGTCATTTTGCGTTGCGCGACCTCGCGAAGGCTGTCTGTCAATATCAATTTTCCTTGTTTCAATATCATCAGCCATGACGTAATACAATGGTTTCGATAAGGTTAAAATAATATTTTTTGTTTAAATGATAGTTGGCAACAATCAATTATATCGATAACTATATAGGCCTAAATAATGCATCAATTATTCGTAGCCAAATTCCAAAAAGCGATTAGATTTACTGTGCGCGGCAGTTACGTCTTCTGCGATTATCGTTTGATACTCATTGAATTTATAGTTAAAAGTGCATACAAGCCGTCATATCTGTTATAGTGAAATAAATTCCACCGGAATCTCACCGAGGTCTTGAAATAATAATTATTATTTAAATGTCCATATCGGTTTATTCCACCTTGTTAATTTGCCATACCTCGCACTGTTATCTCCAATATAGCGCTGGGTATCAAGAAGTTTATCACGAGAAATAAAATGCCTAGCGAGCCTCGCTGTTAATATTGCCATTCGAACTAATTATAGGCGAATGACTTTCTTAAACGAAAACTCATACACGCAGCTCTTCATTTTATAATCGTTGCGTATAGCTTATGCATATTAGTATCAAATATATACTCGCACGAGTGACCTCGTCATAACATAATATATTCCCCCAAAAAAGACATTTCTAAAAAAAATGTCGAGTGAGAAAACAAAAAGCTTGCTTGCTTTCCCAAGTTGACTTCCGCTCGTTGCTCGGCTCGGCGCAGCGGTTTCTATACGCATGCCCGCGTATTGTCACACGCGCTGATCGGTGCAGGCCACTGGACACTCGCATACGCTTAGCAAAACAATTACGCGCAGGTGATTTTATCGCCGCGGCAGCAGTTATAGCTCTCTGTCGTTCGTCCCCATGCCGGCCGGAAGCTCAGCTTGCGTATTATACAGAGCATTATATAGAGAGAAAGAACAACCGCCACTTCCGGCGATGTTCATTAACGCCTGCGCCGCACGGATTTGATACCCCCGCAAAATCGCGGCTGGTTAATTCTATTTGACGCGTCTACATAACTACTCCTTTTCCAAGAATATATATAAGCTCTCTTATATTTATATCTGATGTAACGTACGTTGTCGCATAGCGAATGTTCACATGGCGGCTAATGTTTCGAGCGCTAAGATTACGCATATATATATATACATACGATATAATATACATATAGTGAGACCAGGCGCAGTTTTTGTGGAAGGATGCGGATATGCGTTATATATATAATGAGAGTTTGCTTATTGTTCTTCGACATTATTTTTGTCATTGATAGAGCCGGTGTGGTTTGCGTATAGTTTCATTCAGATTGTATACGATTTTCTAATACGAATTATAGATCTTATGCAGACCCCTGTGTACACAATCTGTATACAGACTGTAAATGAATCTTTTCCACGTGGGTAATTAAGAAAAATTATTTCCAAGAAAGTAGCTATAGCGCGTAATACTTAAACAACGATCAATTGTCAACTTGGATCAGGCATGTATACATGCGCTTAAACTCCATAATAGTATAGCCACGTCTCCACGAGTTAATAACAATAACTCTATCCCCTGGAGACCGCCAAGAATAGATAGTAAATGTCCGCTCGCGCCGTTAAACAGCGCACTGCATTAAAAGCCGTAAACGCCATCGGGCAGTCTCGGGAAAACGTTTTTCGAGAATCTTGCCGTAGCGGTGCCTCTCCGCGACAAATAAATTATCCGGGCGCGCGTGCGCTGGCTCTCTCACGATAATGGGTTGCACTCAGGACTCGCGCGAACGCTGAGCTTTTCACGCCGAGATTCGAGAAAATGAGTAAAGTGCGGCTCGCTCGCGCGCCAGTTAATGGGGGGGGGGGGGGCTCCGCGGCAGCGGCGGCTTGTCGGTCAGCGTTAATTTATCGGTCGAAATCACAGGCCTTGGGGGCTTTAACTGCTGTTGCTGCTGCTGCTGCTGCTGTTGCGGCTCTGCGGCGAATTACTTTTAAGTGGCGATACGTTCGTTTTAACACGTGAGAAAGCGTTTTTTTCTTTCATGCAGCGTTTCCGGTCAGTCGCTCGAGTTATTATTAAATTAATAAAAGTTGGCGCGATCGTTGCGGGGCTTTGCTTTGCGGAGCTGCGAGGGGATCTTGCTCATTTGGGTTATCTGATTTTCTGGATTGAACCGGGACACGCAGTCAATAAAATTATTGATTTGCAGCGGCTTTGTATAATATAATTGCCGATGAGTGTATGTCGTTATCGTGCTTTTTCTCTTTTCGGGTTATTTTCGAAGAACAAGTTTTGGCGACCTACTATATACCTAAAACTAGGATAATTCATTCCAGAAAAAAGAACTTAATCCTCTATCTATATATAGCAATATAACCGGCCATTAAGCAAACGATAATTAATTTTTTTAGCTGCTAATAGTCCGTTGAACCATCGCTTCCTCAAAATATCATCGCGCGCGTTCGTGTATAATTGTCATCGAAAGATCCATGTCCTTCGCCTCGCGCATTTTAGAGAAAAGACTCACCGGATGCGAGGCGGATTCTTTTTTTCCTCTCGTCCGTCGCCGCGCGATCAGTGGAACCGAAAAGACAGGATGAATTCGGGTGGGCGTCCATTAAAAAGTGATTTCTAGCCCAAAAGCGCGGCCCATCAAAGTAACGCTCGTATACGTATGTTTTATGAATGGGACCGCCGACGCGCGGCGTATATAATTCGGTCGAGTAATATGGGATTTTCACTAATTCCGTCCAATTTTCAGAGGGACATTGTTTTTTTTCTCTTTACCATAGGTCGAATGGTATCGTTCTCCGAGTTGCTCGGCGCCTTTCACCCACGGACGAGACCCGCAGAGTAAGAGATGAGAAAAAAAATCCAAGGAGAAGGAAACGCCCGGAGCTAGGTTGCGCGCGCGCGGCGATGATCGTTTCGAGGCGCTGTAGAATCGTGTCTCTTTGTGCAGCCAGACATCGATACGCCGTGTGTGTTAAAATTCCCATTATCCCGCGGGAACAAATCAAGCGTATATGTAGACGTGCTCATAAGTATAATATATACCGCCGGTAGTCTATTTTCGCGGCGTCGAAAAGCGCACCCCCGCCGCGAGCCCTTTCTCTCGCGCGAGGCGCTCATGGCACAGAAGTCAAAAAAACAGTAGAGCTGGCCACAATACTGGCATTGTGCGATCCTCCGCGAGGGGGCTCGAAAACTTCTTTCTCTCCCACGCGCTCGATTTTTCGCGCCCCCGCCGAGCGCGTCCGCCTCTCTTTTTTTAACGCACAAATGAGCAACGGAACGGTAGCCATACGGAAATGCCAGCACCGCGCGAGGCACGCTTCGATACACCAAAAAACCGCACGTCCCACGACAGATGGTCAGGTGTGTCCCATTATATATATATGTGTGTGTGTGTGTGCAATGCCACTGCAGCGCTGCTTTTTTCCTGCCAGCGCTAATTGTATATTACAATGTATATAGGTATACGCCTGTGTGTGTGTGTGTGAGGCGCGCGAGTCAATGCGGGGGACGTGAGCTGGCGTTTCCTGCGCAGAGAGAGAAAGAGAGAGAGAGAGAGAGAGAGAGAGAGAGAGAGAGAGAGAGAGAGAGATTGTATCTTCTACGCGCACCGATTTTCCGAGGGTGCGCGCGCGCGCTCTCTATTATTATGTTGCACATATACGATAGCTTCATTAGTCGATATATACCCTTCGGGCCGAGATTCAACAAAAAAGTTGTACATATTGCTGAGAATGCGGCGCGGAAAAGCATATCGCATAGTTATTACGTCCTCGCCGTGCCCCCGGCCGTGACTGCGAGCGGATATGATATATTAATTGGAAATATGCAGCGCAGCAATCTCGAGCGGTTTGGATTGTTTATTCAGGAGTGCGGGCGGCGCATGTATGCACACACGGTTTTACGAAATGAACAGTCGTCGCAGTCGTCGTCGCCGCAATCAAAGGCGAGTCGAGTACGGCGTAATTGAATTTCTGAAAGGCCATGCACACATGCTCTCGCTCGCTCGAGCAAAACGAGCTCGGGCAGCAGCTCGAGTACTCGCTCGGATATTAATGGCCCATTGCAGTCAATCGGCCCGGCCGATATGTTTTTCCGACTCTCCTATTGTGCAATAGGATGAGAGCGTCTGCTGCTCGACTATTTCTTCTTTTTATTCTTTAGGCTATAATAGAGCGCTGCGAGCTATGTACACCATGTACACCTTGTCATTTCTCCTATTAATATCGGAGCGGCACTAGTGCGCTTGTTTGCGAACATTTGCGGCCGAGGGAGACAAATAAATACGACTCTTTTGTCATTAACTTTAATGCTCGAGTAGCCCTTATTCTTGTCGGTTTCCATTATGATCGAATCGAACTCTATCGCGCAGACACGCTATTGAACGCGACGAGTATTATATGTATAGTTTAATCACGGGCTCGTTCACTGTTTAAGAATATATACAGTTAAACTTAACAAATCTTTTCATTAGTTTTCTGGTTTTTTCAATAAAATCTGTTTAGATTAGAAATCCGCACTTGGAACCCAAGCTGTTTATTACTGCACGAAATCCCGCGCCAAGCTCAACCAACCCGAGCATAATTGCTATTTAATTATCCGTATACTGCGCCGCCGCGTTGAGTCAATATTATTACAATGATGCAGCCCCGCCGCTGTGCGCATATACTCGACGTAATTCCACGGTTTTTTTCGTAACGCCCGGGCGCACCGAGATTCCGATCTCATTAAGCCTATAACGCTTTAAATCGCCTTTTTTCGCCGGCTTTTTACGAGTTTTCTTTCCGTTGCCGCTGAGCTAGTGCAGAGTCGAGTAGAATTACTCTTCCGCAAGTAATTAATGTTTGGATATTTATTTTCAACGTGTAAGCATCGTAATTACTTAATTGTTAGGCGGAAAAAGTGACTTTCGCGTGCGTCGACGGTCTATAAATATATCTAAACCCATGAAAAAGAAAAAAAAAATTGCTCAAGAAGGCGCGAGCGCACGCAAGGCGCAAATCATTTTTTGCTCTGTTATACGCGTACTCGAGCTGCTTTCATTATTGAACAAATTAATCCGCGTAAAATTGAGCGTTAAAGGTTAATAAAGTGTTCGGAGGAATGATAATAAGTAATAAGCGAAAAAAGTATAGCGTATTCGAAAGCGCACGTGTCCCACGCCTTCCATGCGATGTCTCGCGTACATTTATAAAATCTCGACTCGCTCTCAGAGAGATCTTTGATCCGGGGAACACGAGCAGAAAAGACGCAATCGCGGGCTCGATAAAAATTTAATTGACTTTCAGTGTTGGCGAGTTAACGCGGCTAAATGCTCCCTTATCGGCCGGAGTACGCTGTAAGTAGCATAAAGTAGGCATGCACCGATCAACAATCCCCGCGTGCTCAAAAATCCCGTATACGCGAGCGACGCCGTCTCGAGTCATCGCTATATGTATACCGATCCGCATCAATCTCTGTACTCATTAATGGCGAGACTCGGAGGGAGACTCGGCGCGGGTAATAAATGACGGGCAAAATAATAAATAACGAGCTCGACTGCTGCTCGGTCGGTTGCTGCGCTCATGAGAGCAAAAAAAGGCTGCGAGGAATCGAGCTTCGGACACAATCTTGGCTTTCCTTCTTTTGTCTTGGCAAGTAGGTGCATGCCTCGCGGAGAGTCGGCTACCGTATGCGCATTTGCACCTTATCTGCGCTGCGCGAGAAAGATCGAATCGCGTATGCCAGATTTTTCGAAAAGTTATATCTTGAATAGCTTATATATTATATTGATCGGCAATTAGGAACGCAATCGATTCGACACCAGTTCTCGCGATTCATCGAAAATTCAACTCTCCACACCCATTCATCTATTCGAGCCAAAGTATCTTGTCTTTATTATATACGTATACCTGGCGCTGCCGAGTCTCTCATCCTGTAAAAAAAGAAAGAGGAGAGATAGAGAGCGAGACAAAAACGGACAACGACGCCAAGGCCGGGCGAGTGGGGATGATCGATGCGCTCCGCTTATCGGCGGACATGGGCCCCGGCAAGATACCGACTTGGGCCAGCGTCAGATGGAGAGAGAGAGAGGCCAAGGAGAGAGGAATACATATATGTATATAGGAGTGTGAGAAGGGGAGACGCATGAGACTCTCTCATTACCGCGACACGAAATGCTCATATTATCGCGTTATTTTTATTAAACACCGGGTTGCGCGCACATCGCTTATACATTTTCGCTTTTTTCTTTTTCAATAAATGCATATGTGCTCGCATATTCGCCCTCGATCGCTTCATAATATAGGGGGATGATGCAGCAGTGACGCGAGCGCACAGAAGTGCGGACTCGCGCGACGATTACACTTTTCGTCGAGCGATAAGAGCCGACGACATCGTATGTTTATGCCAATCTGACGGCAGCCGAAAAGACGATGAGGGTTTGTTTTCCGTATAATTAATATTACTATGTATCAGCATCGTTATGGGCTTACATCCTTTTTATATTACGCATACATATAAGTATTGCACAACGTTGCACCAAAGTATTTCCGTTTGCGTTTCACGCGTTCAAGTTTAACGTGCGCGGTTTGTATTGCGAGTATTTTTACCTTGACTGATAATCCAGTCGTCGCAGTCGATACACACAATAGACGGTTCGAAGGTAGTCGCGCTTTATCGCGCATGTATATTGTATATGTATATAATATTCATGGTCGCAAAGGTGCCTCGTCGATAAAGTATGATTATAATAGGTATGGGCTATAGTTTTACGCGCCCCGTTGAGGCTATATCGATTAATTATTGCGTAAAGTGGTGCTCTGGCGCGTCATTTCAAAAAGCGCGCGTGAACAAACGATTTGCGAGAATTTCAGGTATATACGACTAATTTTCGAACGAATAACCATCGGAAAAAAGAGAATATACGAGAAAACGTTTATGTGTATATGTATATTTATACTTGGCGGGCTAAACAAATTTCGAGCGATTAAAACGTCGTCGAGGCGAGGAACACGTTTATCCTCTTAAAAGCGAGGCGATAACCCTCGGCCGCGCACGAGAGATCTAAATAGAGTCATGATTAGGTGGGCGAACCAGACGAAGGCGAGGAGTCGAAAGAAGAAAAAGAAAAAAAGATGGAAGGGAATGAGAGAGACACCTTCGAGCGAATGCTTGCGAGTCGCTGTTAAGATAAGACAAGTGCCTATACTAATTGTGTCCAGTCAAAAGAGATAGAACATTTTTGTTCAACCTCGGCTCTGATGCTCCACGACGTAGTTGGAGAAAAATAAAGAAGGTACGATAGTGTCTGCTATTAGTATAGAGGTGTGTAGAGAATTTCGTGGCGCTTGCATAGTCCTATATAGCGGTTGTTTCCACTTTGTTCTCCATTTATCTTCATTTGCATTCTTGGCTGAATTTTGGCAGAGCCTACATAATGCAGGTGTTAGTTGCACACAAACTTTCAAATTGAAGAACAGTTTCGTGTGTCGTATACCCTCTCGCGCGTCAAATGCCGATAAACCTCCAGCAAAAGATGCGATAGTCGCGTATAAATACGTATTGTTGGAAATAAAAACGCTTTTGGCAGATTGGCGAAAACTGTTGCCTCGATATAAAGCGGCAGCCTGCGTTTCTGTTTGCTCAATAAAGATAAAGAGGAGGGGAAGGGGGCGGGGTGAGGGCCCAGAAGATAAACCGTGCCAACGGCCGTTATACTCTCACGCGTACGCGATTCTCTCTCGTTTTGTTTATTCTCTCCAAACATACGCGACAGCATTTAGAATACAAAATTTTCAGATTTTTATTACGGCCATTGGAGATATGTAAATCGGCGCGCGTTATGTATATGCCAAGGACCGCTAAACCGTTTTCTCGCTCGACGCGCGCGCGCGACTAAAAAAGCGAGTCGGACTAAAAAAGTGTAAAATAAAATTGAGATATCACACGGCTCTCGGTCCACTATCTCTAACACACTTTTTATTTACCCGGTTATCTCAAATTTATTAAGCTTTCTTCGTGTAGTGCGCCGAGCGCGTCTGATAAGTACGCTGGAATTCTCGAAAAGCAACTGACTCCGATCGATTCGAGGAGAGAAAAGAGAAAACGTGTTCGGCAATGAAAATCTCTAGGTTTAGGCTGATTTCAAATGCGATGACGAATTCGGCGCTGATAAGATAGTTTAGCGTGGAATTCTTGCTTTTAGACGATTAATCTCCCGTGTATTTATATTAACATATACGTTCGATCGGAAACGTGTATATTTTTGTTCACTCTTTGACGATGCATGCAGAAGAAAAGATCGGATGGTAAGTAGAAACATATAGATAATACGCTGTAAAGATATGTATATGAGAATGGTATATACAATATGGTGTATACTTCTACATAGTATTAGTGCTTGCATTTTTTTACACATGGAAGACCTTGAAGACGATTGTAAAAAATCATTATATTATTTATTGTAATACAATTATGTGGACAACTCTTATTCTTACATGTTTCAACTACGCCTACGTATAGTTTATCGGAGCATCGATTTAACACAAGACCAATAAGTGTACTCTCCTTTAGAGACTATAATAGAATCACGCAATGAATTGCTCGACAGTGACACAGGTAATTGAGAATTCAGGCAGCGATACTGGGAATCTTGAATTATTGCGCTTAATATTGGGTTTGTATTTTTATTATAATATATTGTGCATATATATATTGTATTATATAGCTAATAATTTTGTACACTAATATTTTCATTTCTCTTTTCTATCTATTTTGTATTAAGTGTATTATTTTCTTAGCCCATACGGGATTATATCGGTAATAAAAACAATAATATTAAAAAGGATTTATTTTAAACTGCCTTTTACATTTATTTTTATAAAGATTTGAAGTAACAAAGTTGGTTATTGCATTAAGTATACTCGGCGTAGACCTCAGGATCACAGTGATATCCTGGTCCCATGTCGATTTGATAAATTGCTTTGAGAGGGTACCTATACTTACCATTATCTTTATACTTTATAAAAATATGGTAAAACCAAGACCCATTACATGCAATATTTGGTCTGTCGTAAGACAAGACATTATGGAAGCCATTTGACAACAAATATGGATTGTCACTCTAAAATTTGAAACAATGAATATAAATAAACTATCATTCAAGTATTTTCTTTAAAGATGCACATACCTCGGGGGTCGTACAGTTCTTGGAAAGAAATCGAAAGATTTGTTTTGTAACAATGAAACCGATGTATGTGTCCAAATAGGGATTCGATCCATCCACAGTATCGCATAATCGGTCACCATAGAGATTATCATTTTCTCTAACTAAATCTGGATCTGACGTATTCGCAATGACTGCCAAGGACTGAAATACATTTTATTTAACAATAGTTAATAAACAAACTGTGAACAATTCATTATGATTAAAGTATACACTAAATGCCTATACTATAATTTCGTAATCCCTCAGATTCAAGTTCGGTGTATAACGTATTGTCATTGCTGGCAGTTCACCATCAATTGTAAAAAATGAATCGTCTTCTGAGACCATCCAGATAAGTGTGCCATTAGCAAAATAATAATTGAAGGGAAGCAGCGCGGGTAGTGGTTGCTGAAAAGAAATTGCGTCTTGGTCACTTTTACTAATCATCGCCGTATAACTAAATTACGCGATATTTGAGAGTCTATACTTACAGCTTGTATTCCTTGGAAATATATAGCAAATATGATTAAAATTTCTAAATTTCCCAAGACAACTGTTCTTTGCATTCTAGTGTTGCGACGTTTAGAAGTATGCTTGAAGAACTACTTTACTTTTAAGTAGGGCAGCTCACCCAAGCTATTTTTGTTTTAGTTGAACCGTTCAAATGCTGATAATATATGCTAAAATTATTTAATTGCCTTTTACTTGTCAATTGCAAAAACGCAGATATAACATATCCATTAATAATTGTCGCAGAAAAGAAGTAAGTTCATAATACTGGTATATACAGCCCGAACAATAGTTTTAGCACGAGTCCGATTAAAAAAGTTGGAATCTATGCGTAAAATGTTCCTCTCGTCGATGAGATTTTTTTTTAGACGTCAATATGTACACAAAAATTATTCGATTATTGGTACAACACTTTTGATATAAAATATGAGTATACGAGACAGCCTAAGATGAGTTGAAACCGGAATCGTCCTGCGTGGTCGGCAGTAGGTCGGTCGGTATAGGTCGGTCGCGTGCGCGCACGAGGGGCGCTTCCGATATTACAAATTTTCAAAAACCTCGATAAAAAGAGAGCCGTATTGCTGTCAAAGAATAAATCGTTATAGCGCATATGTCGCCTGAACGCCGTGAAATCGTCGCACGATTTCACTGCTCTCCATCTCCGCGGTTTCCCAAAGCCCAACAGCCAAGAACAAAAAAAGCAAATCTGTTCGTTATAGATGTGACGAAATCGCGGGCAAATCGCGTGTGTCGTATAGTCGACGCGTGGACGGGCACCTGTGCGCAGCCTATTCCGTTCGTGTGTATATATATATATATATATATATATATATATCGCATATGCGATTGTTGGGCATTGAAAAAAATGTCGGCACATGTGCGGATTTCGAGATTATTATGGACGCGCGCGTGGACAGGACGATTCTCTCTGCGCTCCATTCATCTTTCGGGGGGGATTCTCTCTTCCTTTCTCCATATAATAGGTATATATATGCACCGTACTTTGTTTTCGAGTTTCGTATACTGCGGGCTGGAAAGTGTATATATGTATAGTGCGACTACCGCTAGGAATAGATTTGAGTTTGGCGCAGAAATTTGGAGAGGCAGGCAAATAGACGACGCACGCGTGCGAAATTACACGGCTCGCGGGAGTTCGACGAGCATTATTATGCGAACTGGCCACTTGGCACCTCTACTACTAGGACTATTGTTCGCGCTGCACCGTCTGCGGACTCGTGCGGTGCGCGCAGTCAAGGATATACAGTGTCTGGAGCTTGAAAGAGCTGGCGAACTAGAAATAATTATCTTTCAACAAACTACTGCTCCATAGCTGCGGGTCTGTTTGGAAACCACGCGATTATATTCTTTTGACAAAATAAGCTGCAGTTTTTGCGCCGCGAAGCTTCGCTGACAGAATTGAATTTTATGCTAATGCGCGCGCGTGTCTACTATAGGATCAGCGTATTATTATAGTTGAAAGAAATGCTTTATTGAAAAGACTCTTTTGAGACGTAACATTGTATGCTGCTGCCCGAATATAATAGCTGGACGTTTTTCAAAGTTTTGCTCCTCAAAAAATAATCCGCAATATCCATCACCGAAAGTGAATCTATATATACACATATATGTACGTATACGACGCGTCCCATGAGAAAAACGCGATTTCTGCGCTGCCCATCTTAATCCGCAATCCATGTAAATCTATTCATCGAGCCGCTCACTGACTGCGGCTTTGGTCGTGTGCTCTATATATACTGACACAGCTGCCAAAACATCTTCCAGGCACCTGCGCGCAGGCGCTCCGTATACAGAGACACCGAGAGAGAGAGAGAGAGAGAGAGAGAGAGAGAGAGAGAGAAATATAATATATACGCATGAGTGTGCAGCAATATGTGTATACGCATATATACACAACGCGCGGGTCAGGTATTCAAATGTTGAATATCGGATGTCTCCGCAGCCGAGTCTCAGGCCATGAATATCATGACTGACCAAAGCTGCGCAGCTTTGTGCCGGAGATCGCGTACATTATATTACATTCGATCAAACGGCGCGCGGCGATCATGCATTTTTCATTCGTCGCGCTTAGGCTCGGATTCCACATCCCTCCGGGAGCGACATGTAGATTCGTCCGTGGCGATTGATGTGTGCCGAGAGTGCCGCGGTCATGGGATTTTTCCGAATTTATATTCATTTCTGCCGTGCGCTAGCTTGTAACGCCGCACCTACAAATGCAAATTGTGTCGAATCGAAATTTTCCCCCGATATTCGATGCATATACAAATACGTCCTTCGTGGCGTCTCGAGCTCGTATATAAACACGCCCCTCGCGCGCTATTATATTATATATATAGAATGACACGATCCCAGCCTCGCGGACCTGCACGTGCGCGCTAATATACTTATATCGCTATATACGATGTAAATTAAGTCAGTAGGCGCGAGGACGTTTACGGCGAGCTTTAGAAAAATTCATCAACAAATGGCACAATTCATGCAGTCTTGCCCTGCACACGCATATAAGTAAGCTGCGAGCGATGATTGATTTCGCGGAGAGATGGCGAGAGAGAGAGATCTCGAATTGCTCGTTATTTATGATCGCGAGAGTGATTTTTCATACGCAATTGGATTGTGTTTTGGCGATATCTGGAAATTATTTTGTACGGTCGTTAAAGAGAAAACCTGTAGCTCGAGCACTCTATATAAGACATGTGCTATGCGTCCAAATGAGTTATTGCTCGCGTTGTGTGCAAACGCAAAGAACACATCGTTAACCGCGCGCGAGCGAGCGAGCGAGCGAGCCAGCTAGCTCGTTGCACAAAACAATCGACCGAGTTCGCACTGCGCGCGGTTGCGTTAATGACGAAATAAACGAATAAAGCCCTCCGCGCTGCACTCGCGCATCGTAAAATACGTCACCGCAGCGGCGGCGTTATTCTTTGTCTTGATGCGGCCTTTCTTTCTAGCCTCGTAAAAATGAGAGACGAGCAATCGCGAATTATAGCTCGTCATTACTATAGAGAGATTTCGCCAGCTTGCAGCGACGCGATGGATACCTATATAGACAATGGAAACTTCTGGAGGCGCGCGAGTCGAGGAAAAATAAATTATGCAAAGCGCGCGTTCGTTAGTTCGGCTTCACCCGCGACTCTTCGAGTCTAATTATCGGAGTTGCTACGTGAGAGTCCCGCGCGAAATTGAAATCTTGGAAAAAGCCGCGTCGCGACGAGAACGCTCACGCTTAACTCATCAATTTGCAGCGTGCAGGCAAGTGGCCCTTTTCAACACACGGAAGGCAAACATAAATCGAACACTCGTGTGCCCTCTAATATTTTCTATATAATACCCATAGCCACGTGTCGTCACGTGGCCGTGCGTTTTGCCGCCGCCGCATCGAACGTGTATTTGTAAGTACGTGTCACGCTCCGGCATTTTTTTTTTGGCTTTCAAACATGAAATCGAAGTGGCATATATGCGTAGAAGCCGTCTTTATACTGCCAAAGCGCGTTACACGCTCAGCCGTGATTAATGATGATTTTTTGGCGCGAGCGGGGTTTATATTGTGACGGCCCGGGGGTAATTAGCCGTGACGATAGATCGCAAGAGTGCGGTTTTCCAATAATATATATAGTTTTCGAAAGCTCCGGGAAATTTCGTTGGCGATATATTGTTGAAGGATTTTCTGTGAAAACTGGATTGTTAAATCGATCGTCGAGACTATTTAAATACCATCTATGTATATACACCGCAGTTCATTCAGCTCTTTAGGCGGAAAAATTGATTCTCAAGTAGCTCTCAAATTGTTCTTATTGTACGAGCCGCAGCCTCGAAAGATCGTAGGTCGACTCCAGCGCGAAAGGGCAAACGGCCAGATTTCATGCCGCTCTCAGAGCTCCGCTCATTGTCGGGCCTGCAGTTGCGGTCTGCACTCGACTTTCGCGGGCGCAACTCGTGTAACAAAACAAAAAAAAGAACAGCGCTACTCCCGGGGGTTCTCCGGCAGCTCTCCACACCAGTTGCACTCTCGAGCTTCGAGTGTGCGGCCCCAGCGCTCGATTCATTAGTGCGAGCGTACTGTATAGCCTGCGCCGAATTTCGCGCATGAGAATTCTGGACATCGCGGTGCGGGGGGTAAGGAGCAGATTTTCGCCGAAAAAACCCGGGGTGGTCCGTTTTCCGGTGTTGCGTGCGTGCATGAAAAAGGAAAATAATGGATTGCGGAATTGGGAGCTCGGCCGATCGATATACGTATACATAGAGGCGGCATTCATTCGGATGCGAGATGGACAATGGCCGATGCGCCGCTGCAGGGGTGTAATTGAGATGTAGCCGGAGATCGTATTGTATATCAATTGAAGAGTGAGTCGGACGATCGCCCGTCTAGGGGGGAGATGCTGCCTTTTTGACTCGATTTCAACACCTGCGTGAATAGTCATTATGCAACTGATCATTACTGCCTTCAGGCGTGTAATATTGTTCAAAATGAATTCTATATAGCGAAACAATAACGTTTTTGGAAATATCATCGCAACGAAAAAAATTGTTGCGTGCAAGCGACCTGTATGACCGTTAACGCGCGCAATAGGCGCGCAGTGGTTGGAGGGACGATCGGTTGTTGTTTTTTTTTTCGACAGCGTGAACCGGACGATTTAAAAACCGCCACTTGACATCGGGACGGACAAGGCGTCACACGCATAGGGTAATCAAAGTGCCATTATCCATGGGAAACATTAACCCCTCGCGTTCCTTCCTCCTCTTTGATTCATTTTTTATTGTTCTGCTCAGTACACTTCTACACAACCCTTGATGCACGTATCACGCGCGCTCGTATTTAGCAAAATATCAAAAGCTCGAATTACGAGGAAAATGTACTTTGATTCATCGCGGCATTGAAACAATTTCGCATTACAAAACGTAAAAACCATTATATTGCGGAGAGAGAGAGAGAGAGAGAGACCGAGAAGCGCGACGTCGAAATCGAAGTCTAGAGCATTGAAAAATGACCGCCGCCTCGCATATATGCTTCTTTCAACCTCGTGCGCTCGGGGGCTGATTAATGCTGGCGCGCACCTAAATCATGCACGCTTCCATTTTCGAAGTACGGCGACCCCGTCGTCGTCGACGTCGTCGTCGTGTGTACTTCGCTTCCGGGCGACTTGGAGTCTTCGCGGAAGGCAACTTCAGAGAAGACGCTCCGCGCTCGTTCGTTTCGTTCTCGCGATCGGAATTGCAAATGGGAATAGCTCGCGCTCTGCTGCAATGTGTGTGTTTTTTTCTGTTTATACATACGCTTATGGGGATGTATATTATGAGCTATCAGTTTTTTTGCTTTTAGAGAAATCTAAAATTTCGATTCGTCGTTCAGCGACTATAGATTATAGAGCCCGCACCGATGCACTGCAGCAATATTAATCTCGATCGATTAACGCGTAAAAGGTCTCTCTGATCGCTTTGATCACACGATAGGCAAATCCTGACACTGGGCGCTGATGCGACAGCCCACGCAGCAGACATCATCAGCGCCAAAGCGTAACAAATTGATCGGACAGGTCGTCCGCGTGACGCAATAAACCGATTCGTCGGTCGCTTCATTGGCTAGCTATTAACCCCCTTGATATTTAAGCCGCGGCTAGCGGTAATTACCGCTCGTACAGGCAGTTCGCATATATATACGGACTGATTCCCTATATCTAGCTCATCGCTCTCGCATTTTGCCGCAGGCAGCCGCGCGCCATAGACTAGTTGGATTCCCGGGGGGGGGGGGGGGGGGGGTCGCGACCAGCGTATATATATATATATAGAGAGAGAGAGAGGGAGACGCGCGGACTGCCGTGTGATTTTCTGATTAGCAGCGTCGCTCGACTGGCTGCAGTTAGCCGTTGTTAGAGTTGATTCGCCGGTCCTCGCGCGATTGCTATGCATGGGCTGGGATTCGAGCTGCGCAAGCGGACGGACTCTATATATTATACACTCGTCTCGCTCCTCTACACTCTTCTGCCCCTCTGCATGGTGATGAGTGTGCGCGCGGGGGGAATAAGGTATCGAGATTATTAGGACAATACCGCGCGCATACACTACTCGGGTATAAATGTCTCCTCTGCGCACTGGACATAAATTTAATAAGCGATTAAAATAAACCCGGCAGTCAGCGGCTCGATCGCTCCTCGATAATTCCTCGTAAAGTCGCGGCATTAGACACGGATTACGACATTGCTGCGCGCGCAGCCGCCTGCCGCGCCACCCCTGCAGCATCGGAAAGCAAACAACGAAACAACGGCCGTATGTGTGTGCGTAGCAAGAGTCAAAGGGCCACCCCGCGAGCACGGGACGCGCGAGACCGCCCGTGGTTTTCATTTGCACACACACGCGCACCAGCCCTCGAGAAGCCCCCTGTGCTCGGTATAATGTTTTCGAGGGGGGGGGGGGGGGCAAAACAATCGCGACTCGGCTTGTAAATGTATCAATCTACGCGTTATACGTATATATACGTATACCTATATGCATGTATTTAAGGGGGGCTTGGGGGATCAAGTGGGTGGCTCTCGAGTGTCTCTCTTACTTGCAAGGAGCGTAGTGTTGCGTGAGAACTCGCGACGAGACTTGCATGCTCCCTCGTATTATCGACTATCGAGAGCTGCGGTCTAAAGTCGCGCAGTTTTCAGCAAACTACAACGAGCAAATTGTTGCGCAAAGTCAACTCGCAAGAAGCCTCGATAATTCGTATAGGTACGCTCGAGTTGCGGTAGAGCTAGAGGGGGCTAGGAGGGTGCACAGAGTCGAGTGTTTCTCACTCGAGGGCTAACGCAACGAGACGAAACCGCGGAGATCGAGAGGCTCGACGCGCTCGCTTCGTTGCCTCGTCGAGAGCCACTGGCTCGTGTTTAAGGCCTTTTTAATTAAGTGACTCTCTTTGCAGCGGGCTACACAAGTCGCACGATATATAATTTTTGGTCAGCCGCGTGAGAAAGTAACAGCGAGTTTGGGCAAATTTATTCTCGCTACAGCCGCCTCTTGCGGCCAGCGACGCGCAAGGCGGCAGCAAAAGCAGCATCAGCAGGATTTATTGCGCCGGATGCGCAAATACGGTAAAACTTCCCGGCTTCCGGCCTAGCGACAAACTTTTCTCCTCGGGGGTTGGCTCGACGCTCGCCTTTTTTCGGTCCCCGCGGCTAAAACGGACGGACTGTATATACAATACACTTTTTTCTCCATAAATAATTACGACGCGACTTTTATACGTACATACACCCACCGCTTGTTTACTCAGCAACCCAACGACAACCGAACGTCACTCTACTCATCCCCCCATATATACTTGTATACATATACATAGCGACTTCGGAAAGGTCCGCCCACGCGATGTGTAACCCAAATCAAAAGCCGCAAATCACCGTATGTGATTTCTCGAGAACCTATCATCGCGTAATCAAAACACACGTAAACACGCAAAGTCGAGTCCCGAAGAGCCTCGTTTATTCCCCACGAGTTGGCCGCGATATCGCCGAGAGAGAGATGGATCCATTGTGATATAGCATCGCGAGCCTGCCTTTGTGGTTTTTGTATAGATTATTGATGGCCGCAAGGAGGAGAAGAAGGTATAGAAGAAGCATGATAACATAATTACGCGAGAGCATTGACAAATTGAATCGATTCGAATTTATTCTTTTCATGCCGGCATCTTCCCCCCTCCGCGCATTAATATTTCATGAACGCCTGCGTGGAAAATCGCCAGAGTCGCGACGACAGAAATCCTGTATGCTTGTGTATACATGTAAGAGTATATAGTGTGCGGAAACGTGGAAAAAAGGAGGGGGGCGTCCGATAATCTTTCATCAATCAGAATTACATAGCTATGACGATGTTCATTGGCCGCGGGCGCGTGGCTCCGGAAAAAATCGTTGCGGGATTAAGCGCGAGAGTGTAAACAGTGCGCACGGATTTATATATGATACAGCTACATCGGATGAACGCACAAAACGAGAGCGAGTTCTAACGGCCGCGGCTGTCGGCCATTTTTTGGATAACGGGGGATTTTGATTTTTCACGCGATAGTTTGCAGGGATCCGCAGCCTTGCGTGAAGCCGTCGATCATAATAGAGATATATTATACACGACGCCGTTCCGCTCGTCTTGTTATTTATACGTTAATGATGTCCAGGCTCAGGCTCGATTTTTCTCGCGTCATCGGCCGCCTTTATCTCGAGCATTGCAAGCTAATGTCGATGAATGATTCATCGCTCGACTCGACTGCCTGCGTGTTTACAGAAAGTCAGCGAGGAAAAATCATTTTTTCGTAAATTTCAAGCGACTAGCCGCAGCGTAACACGCGCAAAAAGCTCGGTGAAATTTAGCGCCGCTATATTAATACGGTCGGGCGTAGAAATGAAAGTGTTAAATTCAGCGAGTGTCTCGCTGCGGGTATTCCCCGACTGTCCGACAAATCCTATCGTATTTTCATCGACGCCAAATTGGCAATATCCTCGCGGGTGACGATTCCTGAATTATGCATCAGTCTTCTGTCTGCCTCGCTCTCGCTGTTTCTCTCCCTCTTCCTCCCTAGCCTCGCCACCGCCCCCGAGAGACAGTCGCTTCAAAGTTTATCCATCCCGCTCGGTATAGCCATCGCACCGTCGCCGTCGCCGTCGCCGGGCCAAGTTTCTCTCGCTCGCTCGCTAACTCTCTCTCTCTCTCTCTCTCTCTCTCTCTCTCTCTCTCTCTCTCTTTCCCTCTCTCTCTCTTGTCCAACTGAGGGGAGGGCGTTCCGACTGGAAATGTCACTTATTGGAGGGACCAGAGACGAGGTAACGTCTCACGTCACGCAGATGAGTTGGTGAGCTGCTGTAAGTGTATCTACAAAAACAACAACAATTTATCGGAAAAGTCAAGCGATAGCGGCAAAAGAGAAAAGGCAAGGAGAGCAAGGAGCAGCTCAGAAATCGGATAATCGAATTAAGCGTCTGGAAATGGCCCTTGAGAGAAAGACCGCCGGGGGCTCCGTCCTGGACGAACAATGCTTGCGACGGCTCCCTCCTAAAGTCTATACTATATATATATACATATAAAACGATGCTCCCCGCTCGTCGTCCAATGAAACGATAACAGCATCCATTTCCCTGCGTCGCCTGGAAGAATCGCCCCGTTATCGTTCGTATACGAATGCCCGCATTATTACAGCGATCCCTGTACGATCTCGACGAAATCGAGGGCTGACGACTTTGTTTTTAATTTCGTTCGACTTTGATTGTACGCTCCCAAGTCCAGGAAGATAATTCAAAATTTCCTCCCCGTAATTTCTGAGCGAGGACGAGACTAACGGACGATATAATAGCAAGTATTTGCCTTTATGTCTGCCGAAGAAGAAAACGCCGTTCCGTATAATTCACGAAAAAAAAAGGAAAAAAGAATGTCCTATTTTTCTTCCAAGACTCGCACAAGCGAGATCGATTTCCCGTTGGTCGCCGGAAACTCGGGGGACGTCGATCGAGTCGCGCGACCGAGCGAGCTCGCATTTATCCGGCGATTACGATGCGGAGACTTTTGCTCTTCCGGCGCGGCAGCCCTCGCAAGCGGAAAACCAAGCCGGTGACGATAAATCTGCTGGTGAATTGTTCCGAAGGAGGACGGCCAGCGTAGCTCGGAATCGAGTTGAGCAAAGTGCTTTGCGGGGGAATTCGCAAATTAGTTTTTAGCTCACCTCGTCCCTTCTATATACGTGTAAGTATGTACAACTTTGTTTCACGCAGGAAACTTTGAATAACGAGTATGCAGATTTTCGATGGATGGAAGTTTTATTGACGCAGCGGAGTGGCTAGATGTTTTTTTTCTAGACTTTTGTCAACGCGTTACAGATGTTCCCGAGCCGAGCAAGATAAGCGAAAACAGTTTACCGGATTCAGACAAATACTTATTCGAGAATCGTAATGGCTTGAGTTTCAGGAATACTTGGAATTTGAATTTTTTTTCGTCTTTGTCAAATAAATATTCCCTCGTCGAAACAGGGTAAACTCGTCTTCCCTCCTCTCAGCTGAGATGACTCTCGTCGTCGCGGGGACACGCCCTCTTGTCGCAGTCGCGTTGCAGCGTGCACGAGTAGACCTTTCTTTCGCAGGTGTATTTCGGCTTTCTCGCGCAAGGTGGAAGGTAGATGGGCACCAGGAGCTTGACCTCTTTGGCGCTGTCGAGACATGGGCAAGGTCCCGGGGGCAGCTTTGGCGGTGGTGGGCAAGGGCAGAGAACGACGGGTGCACTGGGTGGCTTCGGCAATTGTGGTGGGGGTGGACACACGACGACCGGTTCGACGTCAACCTTCAAAAAATAAATAGAATGATTTGTAATTTGCTATTTGCGCATTGAAAAGAGGAGTTTAACTTTTCAACATTATTATGTTACTTTGTCCTGGTAGGATGGACAGGGTGGCGCCTCCGCGCACACCGTCACCGGATACTCGATCTTCTCCGAGGCTGGCGGTACAATTGGCGGCTGGCAGCGCTCGGGTGGCAGGCATGTCGGACACTTCAAGGGACGTTTCTGCGATCTCTCATCTTCAGCCTCTCGTGCCTTCTTCGCGATCCTCATTCGTTCGGCGCACGATGCCTTTTCGGCCAACGAGCAGCGAGTCGCGGGCTTTTTCTTGCACAATCGTTTGCAGGCTGGATCGAGCTCTGTTTCATAGACGCTTTTGTGAAAAACGATATTTCATGAAGTATCATCTTCAACAGGTCTTAATTAAAATAGATAAATTGTATATACCTGCGCAAATGTCCTTGCCGGTCTTGCACTTTGCGCCTCCACTGGCAACCAAGTTAAACAGCGTGATACCGAATCTCCTGGTAGGTACCTTAAACCGAGGCTGTCGCGCTTTCAGTATACCTCTATTGCCAGAATGCGTCGACATTTTTCTGGTAAGTTTTTTCCAGAAGCTTTGTCGAGTAGCTTTCTTTTTATATCCCTTAACTTGCGGTGCAGGAGTACAGCCACACGGCGGTGGTTCGGCCGGAGGACAGGGTGGCTCCCTTGGACGGCAAGGCGGAGCAGGCTGAAACAATCGTTCAATTTGTCCATTTTCTCCACATCAGTTGATTAGAATATTTTGCTTAATATTAGCATACCTCCGGTGGTAAACACGTGGGCGTTGGTGGAGGGCACGGCGCCTTCTGCTCTGCGCAGGGTTTCGGTATCTTTTCTGGCGGTACACAGCTAGGCATCATCGGCTTGGGTGATGGACAGCAGGTTTCCTTCGGGGGTGTTGGGCAGCAGATGCTCCTCGGCGGTGGCGGCGTTGCTGGAGGACAGCACGCAGTCTGCGCAGGTGGGCTCTTTTTCCTCGATTGCTGCAACATTTTTTCCAGAGGAACCTCGCAGGATCGTTTCGGTGCGCTGCACGACTCCCTCGGCGTCGGAGGATGTGGCGCTGGTGTCGGTCCCGAGCAGGGCTTCGGGCACTTCGGCTTCGGAGCTGGACTCGCCGGTGGTTCCGGCTTACCGCAACACCTGTTTGGCGTCTGCGGCTCGGGACACTTTGGTGGCGGAGGAGATGGAGGACAAGGAGGTGGTGGGTCCAACGGACAGCGAGGCGGACACTTTGGCGGCTTGCAGGGCTTCGGGCACGGATCGCAAGGCGGCGGTGGACACGGCGGAGGGCATTTGGGAGTGGCTCCGGGACAATTTTTAGCTGGTGGGAAGCAGGTTGGGGGGCATTTGGCTGCTGGTGGCGGACACGGAGGTGGGCACTTGGGCCTGTCGCACTTTTTAGGGGTAGGAGTGCAGGGAGCTGAGCTTTTACAAGGCGAAATCACTCGCTGATTTGGATCCGGACGCGTGGATGCTTTGGATTTGGAGCACGGGTTTGGTGGTGCATCGCATCCGCCCTTTTCACCGGAACATTTGGAGTACGATCTGCAGGCATTGTTGACGAATTTGTCGTTGTTACAAAATGTTGGTTGCAGCGTACCGAAGTTACGCTTTGCCGTCGTGTAGATATTGTTGCGGACGTTTTGAAGATTCTGCGGCGAAAAGAGACATGAAAGTCAGAGCGGGAGATGGCTATTGCTTGCGACGCACGGGCTTTTCTCACGTTATGTCAAGTTTATCGAGTGCATATGTGCATAATTATGTAGAACCGGAAAATGAAAATTCAAGTCAAACGATATAACCAAGAAAACACTCGAGAAACGAGCATTACAGCGCAGTTCAACCCCCTCCGGCCTCTCCTACATACTTATAACTACATATACACACGCTTAGTGCGCAGTTGGTTAGCAGTTGTTCTCGGGACAGGGTTTTTTCGGTGGGCACTTGACGCAGAATGGTTTACGCTCAGGCTTGGGCTTAGAGGGATAACCCGGTGGCGGTAAAGGCTTGCATGGACCTTCAGGCGGGTCGCACGGACTCTTTTTGCGACGAATCGGCGGCACACCACAGTCCGACGAACCCAGGCGCAAGCCCTCGGTCTTCAATGCACGAAACGAAAAAAGTTTTAAGAGTTGTACCCGTGATTTATTGAGCGCGAGACGCTTGCGTTGGCCCACCTCGCCTTGTCGCCTCCCCTCCCCCTCTCTCTCGATCTCTCTATCACTCCACTCACAATTTAATTTTGTTCCTTGGACAGATATTTCGTAAAAGATACGTTTGTTTCATTCATTCTTTTGGCGTTTTCTTTATTAAAAATAAAAAAAGCTTACATTGGCTTAGCTAACCTAGAAGAAAAAACTGTAAATTTTCTTTCGTTCGTAGTTGAAAAAAAAACCGACTGCTAACCTTGTACATGAAGCGACCAGTAATCAAGCTACATTAAAGAGGCACAGACGTTTATAAAAAAACCTTGAAAACATCTCATTTTGAGTCATCGAAGTCTTCGATGCGCTCGCGATATCTGGCCTGACGCTGCTGCTGTTGCTGCTGCTGCTGCTGCTGTGAATATACAGGCCTGATGAAACCTTCGCTGCCAATCTCGTCCTCGTACTCCTCGCCTTGCGGAAAATAGTCGTCGTTTCGCACATGATCCCCGAAATCGCCGCTCACCCTCATCGGCACCTTCGAGCACAATGGTTTCTCTGGGTTTGTTTTCTTTCGCTCACCCCCATTCGCATTTTACTTTAACTTTTATAGATGATGGTTTTATTGTCGTCCGTTTTGATTAATGCTTTTTTAACGTAAGTTAGAAGAAAAAGCACATCGTTTGGTGCTTACTACCGCGGAACAGAGGCAGAAGGGAGGTGGAGCCACGGCGTCTGTGCTCAATTAAATGAATAATTTTTCAACGATTCTAAACTTACTTTGTAAAATCCGGATGTGCTGTTAATATTGCTAAAGATAGGGCCAAGTCCTCTCAACTGAAATGTAAATCGATTGAATCAGCAATGAAGATTCTGGAGAAAGCTCACGTTAATTTCGTACTAATCTTTTTATTCATATTATTGTTGTCATTATTAAACTTTATTTGTTTCGCGTATATTTTTGCGCGGTTTTGGTGGACAAAGACTATTCGAAGATTTTGGTGAACATCCAGGAGCTCTGAAGACCGGCGGACATTTACTTTTTCCGCAGTCCGCAATAGAACCAGCTTTCTTTTCTACAACAGCAGCAGCTTCAGTTGTTTTCTCTGCCTCTTGATTCACTTCTTTTTTGGCTTCTACTTTTTCTTTAACCTGCTTCTTGGAAATTCCCTCCTCCGACGTTCTCTTTTTCGTTTTTGCTTCAGCTTCGAGTCTTTTCTTATGATTTTCTTTCAACGTTTTTAATTCGTCAAGTTTCCGGTTAATTCTCTGCATGATGTCTTTAATTTTTGCTTTCAACTCTTCGAGCTTTTCCTTTTTCACGGTATTCATCTGACGTAAGTGTGAACTAAACTGAACTGCACCCGAGCTCGCGACAGAATGTTGACCCCTCGAGCATCGGGAAATCGCGAGGCAAGCTCTCTTATTTGTATTCCCGAGCAGTGTCTCGCAAAATTTCGTAAATAGGTCGAAGAGGATAATTTCAGGCTGAGGAAACTTCCGTGTGAGAGTCTCGCTATTTTTCTCGAACGACTTGCTGACATTTAGCAGGATTTTCAGAAGAGACTTGCGTAAATCACCGACAGCCGCCGCCTACGGACAGACGGAGAGCTGCTGTGAGGAGCTTCTTTGTTTCTCTTCGCGGGTGAGCGCATGAAAAAACGCTTTCCATTTTTTCACGTGACAAGCTCTTTACTCTTGCTGCGAGTAATCTCGCTAACGAATAAAAATAAATGCTCCTGGAGTCCACCAAAACTATTCGTAACTTCCGTATGATTTCCGAACAAGAGTCATATTGATTTAAAGAAATGAGTAGTATCGAAGCTATTAAAAATTTTGTACGCGTAACTGAAGAAACCAGAAGGATACCCAACTTAATATGGGATTTCTTTATTGAATTTATTGATAATCACAACTTCACTCACCTGTAACAAATCGATAGCATGGATGTTTCCTTCAGCTGTCGTGCCCTCAGCCGCTCGAGCGCCAACTCCCGAAAGTGTCTCTCCTTCTGCCGAGTTTAACGTTATCTGTAAAATTCATCAAATTGCATTAAAGTTATGACTTTATGCAACGAGTTAATTAGCAGACACGCAAAAATACCCGCTAACAGAGTAACTTTTATATAATTAAAAAAATTATCGCGTGTTTAATGTCTTCATGAGCAACGGTAGTTTTTAAAAGCATGCTCGAATAGTAACATTGATGGATCGATCAATTATTCATAATATATTCACGGATACAATGAAAGCGTGAACGGACGTTGAAAAGATGAAATAGGTTGCAGTAAGAGACTACTCACATTTTTGAATTTGAGATTCTTGAACGGCATAATCTCTTGGGCGGTTGACGAATTCAGTTTCGTCTGCTGTGGAAATTGAGCCTTGGAATTGGCCACTTCTCCGATGGAGCCGACTGCAGTCTATGCAAAAAAAATATATATGTATACAAAGCGTATTACTCAAAATATAACCGTAAAAGTAATGTTTTAATACTTTGAAATTTCCTTTGGCAACATGATAGCTTCGTCGACTGAGAGGTTGCACGATGGATTTTGCGGCTCGGGAAAACATCGCGTTGAGTTTGGCTTTTTTTATTCTACTTAAATTTTTCTTGACGTCTGGACCGGTCGTTCAATTTTCCCAAACTGATTTGACAAGGCAGGCCGTTGCCAACCAACGACCCCTTTCATTTGCATTCGACTGTTTGTTCTTTTCAACACAGCAACTTCAATTAGCTCGATCAAGTATGAAATGTTCCATTCCGCATGTCGACGTATAAATTTACAAATAAATAATTTTGTAGATTGATTTTTTACACAAATGATTAAGGAAACCAGACTGTATGGATGTAAAATACATTTTAGAGGATTTTTAAATACTCTGTAGCGACATCTATTCTCTTGAGTTTTCTCTTCAGTCGGTAACGATGTCTACCCTACTCGCTCGCTCGGTATATGCATGGTCGTTCGCTACCGTACTCAGCTATGATAATAAAAATTTTCATAAACTTTGTTTATCATTCTTCAATAGATGTCACTGCTAGTCAACATCTTTAAGCTATAGATTTTAAATAAAGTTTTGAGGATTAAAAGTATTATATGCATATTTATTGATTGTTGACTTCAATGTCGTATAATTCAAATTAAATTAGACAAAAAATAACCATTCGACATTTCATTTAGGAAGAATAATACAAATGTTGAGTATAATAATATTACAGTATGCCTAGTATCCCTCGTCTGACCAGGTGATATCGTAATCCGAGTATTTTTTCTTCAGGATGCTCACACTGAGCTCGTGATCAGCTTTGCCGAAACCCTGAAAAACAAAGAAAACCCATTACCGCACGAGTAAAATATACAAATTCCAATTTATCAACAGCCCCAAATGAGAGTATAACTGTAGGTGATTTGACTTCCGCTCGGCCAATGCGAAAATTCGCGAGCGGAAATCACGAGAAAATTAATTCGGGAAGGCACAGGCCGTTAAAGGCAAGCTACGGACTCGACGAGAAATTAATCGCTCGCTCGAGTCGAAAAGTGTGCAGCATCAGAAGCGAGTAGAGGACATAAATTTCGAAGTATATACCCGCGCGCGCCGAAAATACAAGTAATGCGCCGCGCACGAAGAAGCGGGGACACGAGCGAACGAGGAAGGAGATGATAAAATTCTGGCACGGCTTTCCGAGGATGACACGTCGTATAATAAAGCGTTTGCCAGGATCCCGGTGGCGCGGCGCTCGCGATATTGTGTCCGTCAAGTGCAAACAAGCGCAAACGCTGCGCGCGAGCGCGCGCCAATGAATTATTTTCCGATATCGCGCGGGTAATAAACAATCCCCCAGAGCTGATAAGCTTTCGAGCAAACTCGAGAAAACTCGTGCCGCGCGCGCTGAGTAAACTTCAATTTCTTTGCAGACGCAGAAAGAGAGGGAGGGAGAGACTGACTTTAGGTTCATTAACTTTGGAAAATGGAAATTCAAGAGGAACAAACCAACTGGATTGGGATTGCGTAGAGCATCGAGTGTAGAGTCAAAAGGCAGCTCAGTTTTGAAAAGAAGCGCGAAGGAAAACAAAAGAGGCTTGAACGAGCAATGCAACTCGAATTTCCATGACAAACGCGATAACCGTCGCACAGTGAATTAACCGACTGCGAGATTTTCCTCCGCCTATACCTCCACTACTGGCTGTAGAACGAAAGTGTCATCAATCGCATATTGTGCAGCTTGTAGCCCTGGAGTACTGGTATACGTGTATGTTGCGCCGCATCGAACGCGCGACGCGTTTAAAAGTATGCTCTCGGAAACTCGTAAACGTGCGGGATATTTCGAGCGAAATTTTTCACCCTCCAAACTCACATACAGCGAGTTATTCGCAACGTTGCATGCGGTATCTGTCTCTCTCTCTCTCTCTCTCTCTCTCTCTCTCTCTCTCTCTCGATTGCCCTCTCCCGTTTTAGCAATTCAAAGCAGGATTAAACGCCTTATGGCATTGAACGATTGAACTCGCTGCCCAGCTGTGTACGGTCGTTGTATTAGATGTTTATCGCTGCGCGCTCAATGCACGCGCGTCACCTTGAATCGCACACATGAGGAATCACCAAACTCGTGCCTTTACGTTTTTTTGTATTACGGTAAAAAAAATGAACTGCAGGACCTTCAAGCGTCGCTCCAGATTGACTGACGCTATTTGCATGTCTAGAAGAAGCTATAGGGCAGCGAGGATGGTATATAGGTAACAACGGCATTCGTTCTGGCAACGTCGCTGTTTACTCACTCATACACACATCGCCGCTCGGAAATTCGACAAGATCGAAATAATATTCGCGCTTGACGAAACTTCATATTTTACGATCCGGCAAACATCATTTCTGCATCAGATCGATCGAAGGGACAGCTCTGCCCGTATGTGCTGGGTTGCACGCTTTTACAATGTTACATTATGAAATTTGTGAATTGGGGGTTGAAATCTTTCGTACCTGCGAGTATCCGTAGACTTTGAGCTTCTTGTCGGCGGAGTCGTGCTGGATCCTGCCACCGCCGACGCAATTGGCTTTCAGGTTGGGGCTGAGCTTCTTCAGAGCAGCCTCGGTTTCATCGAAAATGTCGGCTGAAGCAGAAAAAGATATTGAAACGTCAGGTAAGCGTCACTCTTGAATCGCGCATGGAAAAATATCCATAGATATATACATATATAGGTAATATGCGAACGAAACAGTCGTAAAAATATATATCAATTTCGGGCCAACGCGACATATAGGTATATGGTATAGAGGCCATTTCATTTGCCTGATTCCCACAGTGATTCAGCGCCTCGATAAAATGTATCTCTCTTTTAGCATTCCCGATCGAGTATGTGACGTCGCATAAATAAAATTTCGCAATTATTTCGCCAGTCAGTAAAATCTCAATTATTTATCGGTATTTCGTGCCATCGATAAAACATGAGATTAATTATGGAAAGGCTTTATAATTCACGTCGTCTACGTTGAAAATATGTACGTAAGAGCGCAGCGAGTTCGACAACAAATTGCATGATCGAGGATGCAACCCTTATCTGCCCGCAGCTCCTTCCTTCCTTCTTTCCTTCCTTCCTTCCTTCCTTCCTATACGATGGCTCGTTTGCCGGCGCTGTAATATCAATCGTTTTTCACCCGCACGGCTGCTGCAGCGACATGCCGTAAAAAAGCGCCCAGAGCCATAAAAATATTGTCCGCCTCTGCTAGCTGTAGCGAAGGATGCATGCAGCAGACGCATCCCGCTTGTTTGCCGTTGACAATCTGGAAAAATGCTGGAACGCGCAGCGCCGCGCGCTACATCGAATTTATATTCGAGAGGAGAGAAGAGCGATGCTGCACTCGGCGGGAATTTTCAGAAATAAGAGGAGCATTTTTATTCGCTGAATTTTTTATACGAGCCAAGCCTGCGCCGCGTTCATCTTCGCCGTGACGTTGCCACTTCTACTCTTCTTCTATGCGAACGAGGATTTTTTTAAGAATTGATTCGACGAATTTGTCAAACTTGCCTATAAGCGGCTCATGAATAAATATCCGCCGCCCCATAGCAGATTGCCCTCGTATCATGCGGTTTCTGCCAGTTGGCGCAGCTAATAACTATATAACAAGTGCGATTTGTTTTTCTTTTTCCTATAACCAGTGGAGGCCGGAGTAAGAAAAAACAAATGGCAGGCCAACAACGGCGGCACAGTATTCTTGGCGCCGCGCAGCTCTAAATCTCGGCCGGAGCTTCTTTAATAAAGAAAATGCTCGCCCACGCCAGCCTCCCACTCGTACTCGTATAGCGGGGAGTCTTTTACCCGCGGCGTATATAGTAATTCGGTTGCACGCGAGTATGTATGCTGCATCGATCCGCGCATATAAAACACTGATTCTCCTTCGCCGCGCGTTGCGTACAACTGAGCCAGCTTCAACGATTTGCCAGTGGTGTGTCGGCTCGTCGCTTGAATTTACGAGCCACCGGCAGTTGGTTAAGATTTTTACGAGGATTTTGACGCGTCTCGACGGCGTTGCGTTACAGTCACGCCGGAGAGTCGATGGTATATTTTTGGCTGGTGGAGATGAGGAAGTTGATCGATTTGTATAGGCCATATTTTGGAGTAGTGGCTTAACGCATGCGGGGTTGAAAATACTTTTTCTCATCCGATCGATGGTGAACTTGCGACGAATCTCGGCAAATGTGTATGCATCTCGACGAGCATCGACGATGTGAAATTTCGCACGCGCATTAATTATAAACTTTGCCCGACTTTGATGAATATATTCCCCTTACAAGCGCACTCATTAATATAATTTGTGTGTCTATATGTATATAGACGTCGCACGTTTAATTTTTTACTTATGCTACTGCTATTTTCAAGGTGCACAAAAATAGAATAAGGGTAGTTAAGTAAACAATGAATTTTCAAGGAAATTGAAGTGTACCGGCATTCTTAAAATTCTTGCGACTACCGCACGGCAATTTGAACAAGTACAACGTAAGGTGCAAGTGCGAAGAAAAAAAGCAGAGTCGGTGAGTCGATTCGATCGCCTGCTCGGCATCGCGTGCAGCGGTGCCCTCTCTTGAACACAGCCATGAAACGCAAATTTCTTGCGTGCAGTAGCTGCATAAAGACTCGCGCAGCGGGTTCAAGCTCACGCGGCGGCTCACTCTTTGCGAAATGTCAAGGGCTCTCTCGCGGAACACTCGCTCCTGCTCGACGCAAACGCGCGCATATAGAGCTCGACGGTCTCTCAAAGGCCCTGACGGAAGAAGGCATGTCAGCTGTATGTTTTTTTTATTTTTAGCCAACTATACGGAAACGGGTTTTAATTTGTGAAGTTGGATTTCGAAGCATAAGACTTGTTCAAGCTTCGGATGAAATCGGGGGAGGATTATCGGCTCTTTCAGTGGGTCAGCCAACTTTTTAAGAGGATGTCTGTTGTACAGTTGTAAAGAAGTCAAGGCTTAAATAGTTGTAAAGTGCAATGTAGTTCGAATAAACTTTTTTCACTTATTTTTTTACAGCCAAAGTCGTCCAATGATTATATATTTGAATAATATATGAGAATGTTGGCATACGCGAATAGATTAAATATTCCCGTTTAAACAAGCGCTATGTACTGTGAGCTTCGGTAATATCAATATTTTAGCGTCGCATTAACGAGTTGCCGTTATCCGGAAACTAGAGAAACTGTATATGAAGCACGAGTTTGGCTATTTGTTTTACGCTCGCCCCTTGTCTACCTTAACCTGCGCAAGTAATACGGACCGCGTGCTGGCGCTATGAGATCTTAAACGAACTATTTAATATTACGCCGTATCCCGAATGTGTGGCTCTCTGTCAACGAAAGTTACTTCGATAAATTTAAGTATACAAGCTGATAGGTGTGTTGAGGAAAAAAGGAATCAAAATATTGAACGAGCGTAATTTTGGTGTACTAATGCGCTTCGCTTTTTCTCAGCTCGTTCCATAATGTGAAATCGCTGCCTATGCGAGCCGGAGCTTCGGCTGATTGCACTGAGAGCTCTCATTCGGGGGATAATTCTGATTATATGACCGGCGAGGTGAGCAAGTTTCGTTTCGAGTGAAATTAGTTTCGTTTAGTTTTGAGCAGAAATTTTTATCCCGCGTGTGCTATATATAAACGCCTCTATAATATGATGCATGTGAATATTTTCTATAGTGCCTTTGTTAGTCCATATAATATCACATTTCATCGTAGAATAATATTTATCGTGCATAAAGGTATTTCTTTTTCCTTTTATTTTTTTTGAGGGGGTAAAGCCGATGAGATGCGGCCATTAATGGCCTGAAAAATGATTTTTCATTTCGAAATCAGAGATGGCTTCGCTGGCTTTCGCGTGAGTAAATAACAAACATCAGGCGCGTTATATGCAGCGGCGAGTTTGGACTCTCGCCAAATAGTATATAGTTCCTTGCACTGGATTTGTTTTGATTTCAAAGTGAATACGCGCCCAAAGCGCGTAGCCGCGCGCTCGAGTCGCCTCGTCGGATATCATTGAATTTCACTTGAGAGCTTATTGAGCATGATGGTGATAATCCGCCATATCCCTCGCTTTGATGTCTTGATTTATAATAGAATACATGATTTGCATTGATATAACGCAAAAAAAAATAACAGTGATTTCAAAGAATGCATAATATTGTGTTTTAAAATAAAAAAAGCTGCATATAGAATTAGAATTTCCGGACCCTTGGTGAGCTGAGTGTGTTCAACGCTTGACATGTGATCAGTGCATGCGTGCATAAATAGACTGACTGTCTGTGGTACAGTATAGCGCCACATCTCCCCCAAAGACAGCACGCGCGATACCAGTCCCCCTACAAATAGACTACAGCTATAACAGGCTATAGTATAATATCTCTCTACAGAGATTTTTATTACGTCATAATCAAATGAGTAAATGGCAAGCAAATATCTTGACTCCTCCACGTGTTTGACAGCGTAAAGCATAGGATCGTCCAACTCGGACTGCGTACAAACGGCAATCAATCCACGCGCAGCAGTTCTCTCTCTCTCTCTCTCTCTCTCTCTCTCTCTCTCTCTCTCTCTCTCAATTTGGCGGGCGCGAGCAGTCGAAAGCCCGGCGGCGAGCGCAAACAGACCGGTTAATGGGGTATTGGTCAGGCCATTTGATGTGCGTGCGGGCGCGCGCGCGGCGGCTAATATAGGCTGTCGCGTATAATCGAAGCTCGACCGATGGTAATGCGAGCGGCCACTTGGACGCTCCTTCTGCGAGAGTTGAATATTATTCCGGGATCGATAGCCCGCGCGAGGACGTAAATGAGAATGAATTTCGAGCTTGATGATTTTGACATATATAATAGACTGTATCGCGCGATCGTCAGGCATGTCAGGTATGTCAGGATACTTTACTGACGAACTTCATATCATTTCGTAAGCTTCCTGACCGTGAACCTTCGCGGAGGAAATCGTCGATCGATTTTCGCTGACGTACTTCCCCATATACATAACTCCATTTCCACCTACAACTCGTTCACTCGGAAATCGCGCGCACGTCATATATATATATATTTATTAAACATATCCCTCGGTGTGTTCTCGGGCAAATTATTATACGAATTAAGTCACGTGATGCAGAGCGCCGGGGGGAAAGCGCAGATAGGAGAGATCAGGATTAATTACTAACTCGAACACGACGCCGCGAATCAGTCAGGCGTGACGTTGGAGCGAGCGTTCGATGGACCGTCTATTATAGTTAGCTTATACATCGCGGTGAACATTGTTTATTTAAGGCTGTAAGCTGCTCCAGTACAGGTCAACTGCTAATACTCTCGGAGCGTCAATCTGACATTCGATGCGCGGTATATTGGGATAGGTATACGCGTTTTTGTGAAGATATATATATATATACACGTAACTTCATTTCGGCTCGGATTGCAATGCTTTTACCGTCGTGCCGAAGAGAATCAATTCCTGATCGAGTAAGGCGATAAGGCGATCCGTCCATAATACGCAAATGGAATGCGAGATTAGTGACGTCTGTTTCCACTTTGAAAATAAAAAACAAACGTGCTCAATTTTCATGGGCTAAAATGTGATCGCACTACACTGACGTCGGCTGGCAAAAACCCCCGAATTTAAAAAAAATTTTTTTGCGTGGACATATATTACAATACTTATACTCATATAGTATGGATAAAAACTGCCATACCGAGTTTCCAAATATAGCGGTGGCAACCACAGAAACTTTGCGAGAAGAAAAAACGTCTTTGTCATGAATTACATTTTTAAAACAATCTGCAGGAAAGAAGAAGTTCCGGGAAGCAAGTAGAAAATAGCTTCGCCTCAAGTTTTAAGAATTTACAAGGTAACGCGGGAAAGTTTCTTAGCTGGAAGTAGCCGTGGAAGAAAACCAAAAGGTATATACGGCGTATCGCATATAATAAAAAGTTTTCCCCGTGGACAGCGGCGCCAAAGTATTTTTATTAATCACGCCCATATAAGCCTTAATAACTTTACGGGCTTTTAATTTTAACAGACCTCCATACTAATACTTTGAAATCTGGTTTGTGAAGCAATATGCAGTAAAAAATAATCAGCATCGCATATATGATAAACTAGCATTAGATGGTTATCATCTGTTTGCATCGCATATCATTGCCGACAATAATATCAATAAGCTCAAAGTCGAGCTCTAATCCAAGGACCCTCGGTAGAAATTTGCAACGGTTCGTTAATCACATCATAGTATATCCACCCACAGCAGCAGCATCAGCAGCAGCAAAAGCAAACAAACGGCTTGGGCGCGATGCTTCGTAATTAGTGGCTTCCGTCACGCCACAAATGCTTTTAAAGGGGGGACGATGCGATGCCTACGCAAATTATAGCATACGCAGTGCCGGCGCGGAGGAGACCAGCTTCTTCGACGAGTGACTAGTGACTTCCTACTAAGCGACGTACTAATGATTTCCTTCGCTCCGCTCTTTCAAGTGTCTCCCATCCACGCGGGAGAATTCCGAGATTCGTAATTTGTTTCTAGGCTAATCTACATAAACGCAGTTGTGACACAGCTACGCCTGTACGCTGCAGAAATGCGCATTTGTTCTATTTGTATATATAGGTGGTATAACTATATAACAAATTTGAATCCCGTACTTTTTTACTTGAATCAATTAAAAAAGACCCGAGAGTCCCATAAGCTCTTTCGCGGTTAAACAATTTTTCATCTTGATCCCTCCCACATCAATCTAGAGACCCACGCGAACTGCGCAGCATTTGCCGAATCAAAAAAGCTATGGAATCCAAAGAGCTGCACCACAAATCAGAGGAAAAAGCCCGCCGCAACAACTACTCGGCCCTACGCCAATAACATTTTATGTGCACCAGTATATAAATCGCAGCTAAACCCTTTGTTATTGCAATGCATGGCAATTAGCTTTTGCTTTTCTTTCACCCGAAACCTATATAACTTTCTTCGATGCCAATGTGAGTTTATTAATTGTACTCGAAATATTATTGATGAAACATGTCTTCGTGCCTCCTGATTCGAGGATCGGACGAAACAGGTGGGCTCCGCAGGTATATTAATTCGAGCATTTTGGAATGTCGTATACTTTTATTTGTTACTTTAAAAATACCTACGAGAGAGTGATAAATGTTTGCGGCAAACATGCTCGAGCTACTATTTTTGGTAGCTCCCGCTCTATCGATCCATTCCCTTACTCTACTACGGACGTATAATATACTTATACGTGCGCGGCGTGTTTCTGCGCGATTGAGCTGTACTTTCCTTACACCACTTTGATCCTTGCGGAACTCGACATCTCGCTGCGAATCGCATCTTATAAAGGGAAAGTTATACGGCTGTTTTATGGACTCCAAAAAGAACTTTATGTAGATTTGACAGGGAGAGATTTTACGTTGACCAAATTGGAAATGATAACCACCGCATCTGATCGGATTGAGAAGAAGCATCAACTACGTCAAAACAGCAGCAAAACACGGAGGAGATAACTGTGTCCGCAGATGAAATATTGGTCTACAATAAGCTCTTCTCTATTGATTGTTGATGATTGAAGCTTTTTCACAAAAAATCAGTATATAATATATGCTATAGACGCATGTGATTCCGAGAAATGTCGATACTGACAGCGCCATCGGATTCATTGCTTTCCTTTTTTATCTCTAATATGCTCCACTGCAGCCTCGTTGAGAATTTTAATCTATGCATTTATGAAAATTCCGTTCGTGAAGTGAATCTGACAAATCATTGAAATTTACCAAGATTTCAGCAGCGATTCCTCAAATCTTTCCAAAGGGCCCAAAACTCCGTTACACCTCTGAACTCTATAACGGAATTACAACTCACTCCTTAAGAATAATTCTATAAAAGCAGCAGGACCTTCGTCGTCGGCTAATGCCCTAACCCTGTCCGCCACTCAACAGACCCCCTGAGGCTTCTTTCTTTCATTCCACTTCTTATCGATCTTGACAAAAAGAAAAGCCAACCTTTCGTAGCTATACTGCGCACACACAGGTGTGAGCATCGAACATTAAAGAGCTTTTTCCGTCCCACGTGTCAAATAACAGTAGCATACGAGACGTATACGAGAAATTTTCCGGAAAATCACCGACAACTTCGTTAGAAAATAAATAAAACTTTTTCGTGGGTCACACCTGCCGGATCAAGTAGTTTTTCGATTCTTTGCAACGTTACGAACATACGAGAAGATGGTGCCAACCACTTGAAACGAGTGGCAAACTTTTTTTGGCGGCCAATTAAATACGGGGAAATTAATGAAAAGTAAAGCCAGAGTATGGATAAAGCCACGGCTATTTTTTTATCTTATTTTATAAGATTATAAGGCGTTTGTAATATCCTGTAGAAACGCTCATACATAAATATATTATAAGGTATAACGAACTATTAATGGAATTATGAAGTCGATGCCGCAGGTGGTCCCCTCGCGTACATGCCTTAAGGTCGAAGAGACGACAGGGAGAGAGAATAGGAGAATTCTCTTGTTATAAAGAGAGGCTTACTCGAAATTTCAGAGAGTATGCGCGGAATGAGCTTTCGAGAGTTTATTGGTTTAATATGCGCTCTGCAGATGAGAGCACTACGCTAGCACGAAAGTGGTAGTTCGAGTTGCGGCGAGTGATCCTCCGGTCTCTATGTTTATTCTGATATTGTATAGCCGCAGCTTCGATTGTTTGGAGGATTTTGCGCGGAGTCTTTAATTAAGGAAGATTATAGATATTTTGGTGCGAGTAGAGCTATAAATTAATATACTTATTATTTAAATATTCGCCGATCGATTTACTGGGTTATAATAAAGTTTTTAATGTTTGCAGCCGTATTTTCAGGCATTAATTATTTCCAGCAATTGAAACGCATGAAAAAAGCACTTGTGATATAAAAATAATCAGTCGACGTACATAAAAGTCGAGTCATTCTTCGCTGTCGGCAATCGCGCACCTGCCTCTCTCCCTCTCTCCGGTGCTTTTCCTGCATCCTCATAGACGTTACGACTTGCCGTTCCTCGCTCTCGTCTATAGGCTAAATCGAATAGTACAAGCGCACAGCCGAGTTCAACACACATAGCTATATCTGTGTATGCTTGTATTGGAGAGCGCTCGCGCTCGGGGATCCGATCGAATCGAAGCAGCCGCGCGCAGAGACTCATTCGGGGTCACTTATTCGTAGAGCGTTATTGTCGCGTTTCTACTTTGCGCGGTATATTTTTATTTGCAGATAAGCGTCGGAGTTATATCCGAGGTTATATCGAGGTCGATGCGAGTTCACTGCGTTTCCGATGCGTATACGAGTATGATGCGAGGCCGCGCCACGTGTCAAGCAAACACAAAAAGAGCATTTACAGCTATCAAATGAGCTGTTGATCTCGTATGAGATTAAAAATTGAAATTCAAATACCCATGGGCAGCGTCAACGAAAGCGAATTTCATAATCCTCCGCGTGATTGATTAAATATTGGCGATAGTGAATAGCATATCTGTGGAAGCACGCAATATTTGATGATAATCAATGTAAACACTGCGATAACTCAGTATTAATCGAATCGGTCCCCTGTAATTAACTCAAGCCAAAATTTGAATCTCAAATGGGAGCAAATATCCCAAATTAACTTTTCAAACTAGCAATATGAACTCTTCTGTAAAGAATGCAATTGTCGCTTTTGCAAGCCGATTCGAAATTTGATCATACCCTTATCGCTGCAAAAAGACAGCACGTAACACATGATATATAGTCCGTACGCTAGATAAGGGTCGAGTATCCAATTCTATTTAAGGTTCAGAAGGTAACTTCAACGTATCTTTCTTAACCAAGCAATTTTACTCGGCAATATAGCTGTCCAGTGATTTTTAACTGATTTTATGGATAAAAATGGTTAAGTAACTGGACTGTCGGCAGCTAGCTTTCGTACCGAAACAAAGCGTTTATATATTTCAATGCCGAACCCCGCATAAGAATTTTAGTTTGTAAACAAAGCTTGATCATTTCTCTCTCTCTCTCTCTCTCTCTCTCTCTCTCTGTATATATATATGAGTGTGTGTAAACTCGTTCGAGCAAAGTAAAGCATATTGCTTTTTAATTTTTTTTGTGCTTACGCTGCCGCGTGCGTGTATGTTTCGATTTGAAATCGCATTTGTCGTCAAACTTACATAGGCGTAGTTCCAATTATCTTAACAAGTATCGTTCGCGCCTAGAGCCGGGTCGTGTCACAGCGAAAGCAGGAATTCAATATTATCGCCCCAAGGGATTTATAAGGCTGCAATGTTATAACGCACAGAGGAACAGATGCGACTCGCAATAGCTGTTGTAATGGAAAAGCGCACTTTTTCATTTCTTTATTGGCGTTGCGTCAGGATCGAGATAAGGCCGCCGTTCGCCCATTTCGTATCGATTGCTACTAATAAGAATAAATGCAAGCATAGATTCATCGCCAGTCGAACCTTGTCGATGATACTCTATAACTTAGCAAAATTTCGCTCTCGATATAATTTTCGGTCAATTATTAATAACGCGAGTTTAAAAAGTAGCCCTTGAACGAATAAATGAATTTCAATAAAATCGCCATATATTGTTGAGCATGGCAACCGATGCCTGTGTACAAATTTACGATGGAATATTAATCTGCGCAACAATCCGCACCCATCCGCCACACGCGCTGCACACGTGTAATCCCACTCCTGCAACTGCTTTTGCAGCGACGGCGAAAAGAAAAGTTTCGTCCGGCAGTTTATTTTTTAATTAATGAAGTTTCGCCGAAGCCAATCGAGATTTCCCATGCGGATACAAACTCGCGTAAAACGTGCGGCAGTTGGGTCGTGTGCACGCGGAGAGCACCTGTGTATGCTGCAGCTCGGAAAACTATTTGGGACTGCGCACCGATCGATTCACTCGTGAGGCGTTTCAACGATTCAATATGCAATATGCATGTATGTTCGGCAAAGTTTGGGGCATATTAATTTCCATTTGTTGCAATAGCAGTGGATATTTTTTTATAACGATCGAGTACTATTTTGGTATTCTCGGTCTACTAATATTGCAGTTAACAATTTGAAAATAGCTCGCGCTTCCAAAGCAAACCCCATCGTTCTGGCAGGAATTATTGTATCAATGCGAGGTCGAAAAGTCGAGCGCGGTGCACATTAGCGGGGAACGTCATGGCGTATGCAAGTAAGTGATGTACAAAGAGTATTGTGTTGTTGTTAATATTCCACTCATGGGTATATGGCGTCGAAATTAAGGGCCTGAACTTCTGGAATAAGCCCCTGGCGAGGAATATCCTATTTCTGATGCGCAAAAAGCAGGGGTAGTGCGGATGAGTTACACGCAGTATACATATATACACGAAGCTATATGAGAGCTGCGCATGCAGCGCGCTTTATCGCGGGCGTTGTAAGGCTCGCGCTAAATTATTCTTTTATACGCGTTTTATTACGCGCTCGCGCATTCAATGCGGGAGCTTTATTAGCAATTCAAATCCGCGAGCTCGAGCTGCTTTTGCTAGGCGCTGAAATCACGCGCGGGTATCTGCGGCTGCTTCATAAACGCGTTCGGTATTTATACGCGTGCTGAAAAGCGCATTATATATATAATGTATACTATAGAAAAGATAAACAGCCTATTCCAAAAGCTTTTGCATCGGTTCAACTCAGACTTCCTCGCTTAAATGAATACAAATTACTGCGCGACACAGACGTATGCGCGCGTCTATAACGTTATAATGACTGCATTTAATTAATATAACATATTGAGAAACGAAGCGGAATATCGACCTACCCCATAGACATGTCAAGGTGAAGAAGCGCGCAGCATCAGCCGCTCTGACGTCAGGTACATGCCGAATATACGACTTCTCTGCACTATAGCCTCGAAACGAATGAAACGAGTCGCCGATACACCGGTACAGGCATTGTTCTGCTAGCGCATAATACTTCGAAGGGATAACAAGACGCCGCGGTGTGAGAATAACCTGGAGACACTCCATTATTCTGTATCACCCACACAGACATTATACTCATCTATATAATAGCTTACATGCTCCATCGGAAGTAGGCTATTTTTATTTTGAGAAACAGCCTTAAGAGTATGCAGGCTGATTGTTATGCGCTTAGCCTCTTACAATCAGCTACTTATATAGCTGCGTGGATGAATATTTGATTCGCTTTAATTGTCGGTTTTTCAACGAAGATATGAGTTCTCATGCTTTTCGTTCCATCGGAGACCTCGAATAAAACGACTACAGAGTATATGAAATGAAGAAAAGCCAGATAAAAACAGCCTTCGGGAAAATGCGTTGCGCGCGTTCTCGTCACATGAGTAGCTCCAGAAGGGTATATATCGAGATATATACCATCCGGCTCGCCCAAATCGCCAAGTTTCCCCCGCGCGGTATCAGACAAACTTTCTCGACGGCCACACGGTTATCGCTTATTTAGGAACAGGAACTCGACATTCATATTTCAATGTATACCTACATATATAAGTTTTGCTCTCGGCTTCTCTTATCGGCCGAATCAAAAGTTTCCAATACGTATATAAATATAGCGCGAAGGCGTTGTTTTCTTTCGTTCGATCCGACTTTTGCCTTAACTTCAACTTCAACTTCTTTATAGGTTCGCGCGTTTTCTTCACGACCGCGTACACCGGCGGAATTCATTTGCGAGTACACGACTGGTCGACAACAATGAGGTGAGATTACGCATAAGCCTGCAGTTTTGTACAGTTGAAACGAAGATGCGGATCCGAGTTGACCTACTATTCGTTGCGTGTCTTTAAACTGATCAGAAGGGGCTGTAAATTTGCTAGTTTATCCGCAAAGGTTTATTCAATTCGTAATAAAAATATGTACAACTCCCCCTGCGTTGTGATTCTCTACTTCCAATCATCATCATCATCATCATCATTCACACTTGTAGTGCGCGCGTGTCCAAATTGAAAGACACAAACGTGCACACGTCAAGTTTCGGACCGGTACACCCACCGTATTGTGTATAGTATATAGAGCGCCGAATTAAGAATAAACGCGGGTTCGCTCGAGAGGCTATTACGCAGTAAAGCGACGAAGCGACGCGCAATTGTATATATACACTCGGTTCGGTCAAGAATAAGAGCAATATTGCCTCGCTCTAATATCACGCGCGCGCACGTGTCCGCCTGAATAATCCGCATTAATGCGTTGCTTTCTTTGTTGAAATTTTTCACTGAAAATTTGTTCACCTATACGTGCATCCTCGTCGCATTTTTGAGATCACACGCGTGCCTAGAAGTTCTTGTATGTGTGTGAGTCATTTTTCAAGATGGAATGGAATATCTTCTTATGCAGCATAAGTGACTCGCTGCAGTCGTGTTTGCGCATGTAATAGCTATCGGCGGCTGTGCTTGTTTTCACAGCTGAAGGCTTCTGCCTTCGAAGTGTATTGAGCTCGCTATTTGCACCCTTTCGATTTGCTATTCTAGCGAGGTTTCCATTTGCAGCTTTTATATTTCATTCATTCAATCGCATTTATAATGTGTGTATGTTCTTTTAAGAAACCACGATGCACTATTGTTTTAATGAATGAAATATATATTATTAAAGTATATCGGATGATTGTATAAAATAATTCTGTTTATAAAAATAACCTCTTCTTTATCGAAATCAATACTCTCGCGATACTCCTATATGCATCAAAGTTATCAGATGCCGGTTGACGCGTGAGCCATGAAAATTTCATCGGTTTTCGAAAGCTGACGCATAGAGGGACGGCTTTAGAGCCCGTATATCTCGATCGTTTCTTGTAAAAAAGTCGACATTTCCTTGCTGTCGACTTATACGAGTGTACAGAAATTAAACGCAGTAAATTATATTCCGTTGATGTACAAGCATTATCACAAAAATCCTCTGATTTAACCGGGTGAATGATTCGAGCGAAAGCTATCCAAACTCAGCCCAAGCTAGATTCGAGTTTCAAAGTTTGAGCTAAGTTTGCTACAAAAGCAGTTAAATTAGCGCTTACACTATATTTCGCTGAAATTGTAGCGGACACTTGAAAACTTGTACGAAACATCCAAATGCTCGTGTTATTCTGGCAGCCACTGTGACAAAACTCACAACGATCAGCCAAATAGTCTCGGAGGAAAAAAACCATGCGCCTATCACCATATCCAAGCAAGCTTCATTTGCCTTCTCGAATGCGCGCTCTCAAGCCAACTCCGAGATCTCATTATCTCCGTCCCTAGCTGGCACTCTCGGCTTTTTTCTCAACTTCCGCTCTTCTCGAGGGTTGATCCCCGCCGAGTACCTATATATGTATATAAGTGAAGCGAAACACTTGCTAGCTTGCAATCAGCTCTGCTCTCATCTGGTATTTCCCCTGAGCGTGACGAGTCCCGCGTATTCCGCTCGGGGTTTCTGGCTTCGGTCTCTTTTTATATCCGCGACTTTTGGTACTGCCAAGATGTCCCGAGCCGATAAGTGAATTGTATATACTTGTGTGTAGTTTTTCGTTCGAAAAGCTCTCGAGTGTCCTGTATAATATATTTATCGTATACTCTTTACTCGCTATACCTGATTCGACTAATCGTCGGCAGCTCACGAACTCCAGGTATGCGCGTGTATAGGATTCACGATAAATCGTCACGTCGTGCTAGACGCCGTAAGGACTTCAGAGTTTATCTCGGGACTTTTCGAGTGAAGAGAGGATGGATATGCTTGGCCTTCTCGAATGTATTGTATTGTACGCGCTGCACGCTCGCAAGGTATGTGGAGTCAATACGAGAGCGTAGGGAGGGGCGGGAGTGGGGGGGGGGGGGGAGATCGAAGGCGCGCAATAGTATATACACTAGCCTCGTAAAGGGGAAGGTCTCGGTCGGTTATAAAGATTAGAGTGACTTTTCTATTTCGAGAACGAGATTGGCAGACCACGTGCGGGTGTGATCGAGTGTCCTTTGTAGACAGGTATTATATATATACAGCGAGCAATGATTGCGAGTAATGTGAGAGCTGTAGCAATTTTTGCTGACTTTACACTGGGAAGAAGCTTGAATTCAAATTTGTGCGCAATTGAATGAAACAACTATACTGCGATGCCAGTTATAGTCATTTTTCTCCGTGCGCGAGATATCGTATTATACAACATCGACGTCGCAACGTAATCGCGAGAGGAAAACTAAGACGAGCTATTATTCTCGCTCAAGCGGGATTATAGATATAGGAATTTAAAGCCGCCGCGTTATTATATACGAGTGATGTATCAGACCGCCCAAAGCTCATCAGTGCTAATTTACGCACGCAGAATAAGCCGCGCGTGTACGCGTAATAATCGTCAGCCTCGTCTGCATCGTAACTCGGCGACGGCAGCCTATACGGTACGTCAAAAGCCATCATCGCGCAGTGGCAAAGCTCCCCCCCAACCCTCTCGTTTAGCGTAAATAACCACACGCGGAACCGACGTATGCTCGCACACAGAGGATGTCAATCACGACCACAAGACTGCGCGAGAGACTCGATGTGCAATAAACGCGTCGCGGTTGAAGCAAAACGTCAGGCTTATATGGTCCTTTACGCGCGTTTGACGCTTGTTATTTTGCCGATGCTATATATCGGATCTACGCTTTGTACCGTGGAGGCGATTCCAGATCGCGCGATGTTGACGGAATTTTCAACGATGTTTTCCAGAATATACGGTGCCGCATCTATTACTTCTAGGCGCCATCGTCGCATATATGCTTCTCGTTCGAGCATGTTCCGCTGTGACGGGGCATACTTACTTCGTTAGTTAGCCTCCGCTCTGGCGTGTGACGTATCCCTCCACCAACTTGCGTACGTATATTTTAATTAACGAGCCCCGCCGCGAACTTGTTCCACGCTGCCCCCGTGCAAACAGTCGGTCGAGCTTAATATAATTAGAAAACTTACGGGACGTCGCGACTCGCGAGAGCGAGTTCCATCCACATAATAGCGCGTACATATCATAACCCAGCAAAGAGACATCCTAGCTATTATGAGGCGGCTCTGGAACGAAAGCTGCGAGGATACGCGACTGTGCGCGGGAAAAGTCTTCGGGCGTTGAATACATAGAAGTCGCGAGAGTTCCGGAGAAGGAGAAAAAGGAAAGTTAACCCATTAAGCCCCAGACACGTCCTATATATAGGGGCGGAGTACGCGACTGTACTCTGCGTATATATGCTGAAACGCCCAGTGTATATATAAGTATTATATCTATAGCGCGCAGTGGTCGATGAAAGCTCAGGGACTTTTGCCGATATCGGCGCCTTATCGGTCTTTCGCGATCTTCCTGAACTTGCCGTCCCTTCCCCGCTATATGCCACATATATATACGCATCTGGGTATAGAAAGCATAAAGTTTCGGCGAGAGTATAGTGTGTGTATAGCGAGACTTTGATGTCACCTTCTGCGCCGTAGTCGGGCGCTTTCCTGAACGATAGGTGTGGAGTATAGATAGTAGTCAGAGAGTGCAGGGTATATACCATCAGTTTTTCTCAAGTTTTCTATATACGCTGTTTACATATGCTCTTCCTACTGCTCCTCCTTTTTTCATTAGCCTCTGATACAATCGCTTTACTCGCCGAGGACGTGTATAGGCGAAAAGCATGATCGACTGTGTGAGATTGCCCCTGCATCCCTATAAACAACGAATTCTCTCTTCCAACTATGGATTGCATGAAATAAAGCGAATCGTTCTGCTGAGAGCTCGTGAAAATCCCTAGGCCAGTTTTTAATCCGCGAGCCCAGCTCGGTATTCGACGATATTGTTGCTCGTCACTCCACAGTAGTGGAACGATGCCCTTGGAATCTCGCGAATTTCACAAGGCAGCTCTGCACGTGCAGGAATGCGCCCAGACAACAAAGCCTGGCGAAATTATATAGTATACGCTTGAGAGAAAGTTTCGCGTTTCTCGCTCTCGTATTATAGGTATATACTGTATTTAGTTTTCTCGTAAGGAACGGGTATGTACATTTCGATATTTAATTTTTATGTACTTTCTTCGGAGAGGATCGATTCGCTCTTGTTGGAAGATTTTTAAAAACGTTGAATTTTTTGTTTAGTTAAACTTGCAGTTTACTTTATTGTTGACTATATACTACTATAAAATTAAATCCCAATATAGATTATGCGCTTGGCTTAACCTTGTTCTCTCTCTCTCTCTCTCTCTCTCTCTCTCTCTCTCTCTCTCTCTCTCTATATATATATATATATATATATATATATATATATATATATTTTGCAAATAAGGAAAGTTTGTACGAACCGGAAACTTATAATCCATACACTGTAGTATATCGTATGATACGTAATAAAACAGAATAACTACCGAGATTTTGCTAAAATTTAATCAAGCCTCTTATCCGTTGCGAAATTAAACTTTCGCGCTACCTTGTAATAAACGCACGTATACCGCAAATATATACTGTATGTATATCATCATAAGATTATCGTTGAAATTACGTCGACCGATTTACGCGCGACGCGACGGATTAACGATCGAGCGCATAATGCGATATCGCCGCAACGTAATTTCACTCGTCCGTACTCGCTTTGTCGAAATCGAAATTGCCCTGTACATGTGGGAGGGTAGAGCCGTCAGGTCGTTGCACATCGATCATTACGCGCGCCGTATAACGCGAATCGCCCCCGGCGTCCGCGCGCGAGTCCGAAAACTCGAAATGAATAGCTGATGGGCTCGGATAGTATCATCGGAAAAATAAAGTATCTCAAACTTATAATCGCGTATATAAATTGAATAAAGCGATATCAGCTTCCACGTCGCAGGTTAGCGTTCTTCGCGCGTAGCGCAACACTATAGAAAAACAATGAGGCCTCTTATCGGTATACAATTAAACACTGGCACGCGCTCTACTGCACCCGCACGACTCGCGTTATCCATTAGCCGAGGAAATCGGTATAGTAATACAGGGCTCCTTCACGCCGTGTTCGTATTTTTCTATATACCGCATATTATATCTACAAGATGGTTGGCAAATTTAAAGGCTCCCGAGCGCCACATCGCGGGCGAGTTTTATATATATATGCGCGCGCCAGCACAAGAGAGGGAGTCGAGGGAAGACGCGCCGCGCGCTTCGGCTCAGTTTACGGCTAGCCGCGCGAGTCGACGGACGCGCCGCCTGCTCGAGCGCGGACTCTCATCACTTCGAGATTGACACGCGCTTCTTTGCAGACTGTGCGACTTTTCTCAAACTCACCTTCTTGCGGCTTATACTGTCCATTACACAGCTCAAGACTTTTCCGGTGGTTTCATTTGTTTCCGACAACTTGTATTGTATAAGGGACGCGGACTGCGGCACATCCGATGCGATTCCAGCGTGCATGCTACGAGTTATTTTGTATTTTAGTGAAGTATTCGTCCGAGCAGGATTTCAGAATGCTGTAAAGAAGAGTGTAGGATGTTAAAGCTCTACCCGGATTGCGAAAGGTAATTAATAATTTGCGATGACTCAATTTACTCACGCGTTAACGCGCACATACGTACAACGCAAATACTGCGACGTTGCTCGAAAGAACATTTAATTGATTTAGAAGCTGGATCAGAGGGAATATTTGTCTGCGCTATTGAGTTAAGTAGATTTTATTGCACACTATTAACAGCTTTATTCAAATTAACCTAATTAACCTTTAATTTTATCTCTATTTTGAGGAAATATGATTTCAGAAATTACACCTCGATTAATGAGAATGTAAAGATGCGACAATAAAATTTAATATACGCGGGTATGGAGCTTGTATATATATACATTGTCTCGCAGATCCAATTTATGCGCGTGTTGTTTATTTTTGGGAAAAGCCGCCTACACTGGCCTACTATCGCAATAACTAGCATCGGCAGCGAACCGAGAGCGAAAATTGGGGAAAAATCAGATAATACCAACGCGGCGCTCTCCGATGCTTATTATATATAAAATAATATCTCGCGGAGCTGTTTACATATATCTTAGCTCCGCATCTAATCGCAGCGTTAAAGTCGGGAGCACGATTTGCGCGTAACATTATAATATTATATATACAATAGTGCAGTGTAACGACATTAAAAAGACAATTTCGTTATGATGCGAGCTCGAAAAACAAACAGCGCCGCATGTAAAGAGAGCCGCAACGGAGCGCTAATCGATCTCGGTATCGCGCGCACCTTATCGCGAACACCCACTGTTATAGAAGCCGACGATGGCCCCGCGAGAGCGGCGTTTCTCCATCGAGGACGCGCCACCGACTGCCTCATGCGCGACCCTACAGGTCCTCCCGCGCCGCGAGCCATATACATCGCGCGCGAGCCGCGTGCTTGCGTATATACCTATATATAATAGTCGAACTGTTGCTGTCGATGCATAGTTTTACTCTGATTTGGGTTTCGGAATATGAAAAATTGGTTACTACAACTGGTTATGATGGATCCATTGTAATTTGTCAACCCTGATTCTATAAAGGCTATAATAAATAGTTTTATAAAATCTCTGTATATGTGTTTACTTATTTAGGGCTAGGCTAAAGTAAAAGCAAGGTTGAACGCAGATAGTTTTTCGATGTCCTTAGCGGTCCTCGGCTCCATTTTTAATGCGAGCTAAAATGTGTTACTGATAATCCCTCGGCGAGAGAGTCAAAAGACGCCCTGGCATTTTTTCTTGATTATCTTGCGTGCGGTGGCGTCGCCGGCAGTCGGAATAAGAAAGAGCTTGACAAGACTTTTTTGGCTCGGCCATACCGTTTTCTTTCTTTCCGTCGCGTGCGAGGGTACGAGATTTATTGGAGCAATAAGTTTGTCCTAATCGGCGAGGTAGTAGCAGCTTTTAAATAAAAAAGGCTAATTTTTGTAGAACTTTCGTTATAAGTTTTTCTTATTTTTCCAATTTCTCTGAGATATAATAATGATATGCGGATCTCTCGTTTAATACCGGCGCGCGGCGAATAAATTGCTCTCGCTCTTTCCACAAGCTAAGTATTATATAGGTACGCGGGATAGATAGTTAAACAGGTCCTTTGAAAATTCCTTTAACAACGTCCTGTCATCCTGATCCACTTTACGATCTTATACCGCAAGCGCGCACGAATTCTCGAGGATTCTTCTCGCGGTCTCTTCGGCTGCTTCGTTTGCTCTTCTTCTCCATCTCGTTGAGGTAACGTCGTTTACGATATGCCAACGACGGGAAAACTCCAATATGATGGCCGGGTCGGTCCTTAAACCTCGTGCGCATAAAGCACTTTATTAAAGAGACACGCTTCGCGCTCTGTGGTATATACGCAGCTTTAACAAGGAGTCGACACAGGCAAGATTTAGAATTATTTTATTCGCGAACATATTTCGAAGGTAATTAATCTGTAAAAAGAATCTTTTTAAGCGCCTCACCATGCTTGACTCATACTTTTGACGCCCGATATCGTCTCTTATTACTTACGCAGGCCGCAACATTTGTGCACAGCTGCGAAATGTAACGAGTGCCAGATCCACACGGCAACGGCAGCAGTAGCAACAGCAGCAGCAGCAACAGTAGCAGGTGGCTACGACGACGGAACTGCACCCGGCATAAGCCTCTCCTTCTTCTCTCCTACCCTTCTTTTATACCATCTTCTCTTATCGCAAGCTCTCTCTCTCTTTCTTTCTGCTTCCGTTCCGACCGCCGTGGGAAATCATGAAAAATGGATCAAGTTGCCAGCCGCACGCGTATAATATCTGTACAGCGCATTTTCTCTTGCGGGAAGACCGAGAGAGTCGTAAAATAGAAAGGAATAGCACTAAGCGCAATGGTTTCTCTTTATTAGACCTGCGCGCGTCGCTGTCTCATATTCCATCAACTTTTTCGGTGTCCTATCCGTCATCGCCCTTGTAGCATATTCTATTGAAATTTCCGTATAACCATTGCGATTTCTCATTCTTTGGATAAAAAATGTCTGTCAAAGCTCAGAATCAAATTAATAGCGCGTGCAGAATACGAAATCGCAGCCACCCCCGAGCTCCTCTCGAAACTACATCGGCGAATTCTATAATTAGCGAGAAACAAACTCGCCAAGTCCTCTCGCGCAGCCCCCGGAGCCACAATTAGATCCGCGAAGCGCAAACAAACTCGTGTATACATATATAGCTGCGCGCAAAGAATTCACCCTTCGGCGACTATAGACGCCCAACGGCCAACAGCGACATATAACGAGATTTCCTTAATAGCAATTTGATCGTGGAAAACTCGAGAACGGTGTGCGCAATTCAAATGTTGACTCGACACGGGCTCGACGTCCTATATAGGTATACGCTACACGCACTACCCAGCAGCTTGACGATCGATCGAGTGCGCATTTGTTGGCGTGATTCTCGAACGCAAATATATATTTTTATATATTTATAGGTACAAACATAGGCAGCTGCGGTGTTAAAGTTGTCTTCATTTATTCGCACCGACGAGCAGAAATCGCGTGCGCTGCGAGTGCAAAAAACGATATGGGCAGTCCTCGAAAGGCGCACACGAGCGCGGCCAGCTTTAATATGCAATTCAGAGCGCAACGCAAACTCCCGCTAAATCACTTACCTACCGTGTAACTCCTTCAGTATTATTATGATAAAAACACCGCTACGGGCACGAGTGTAAAAAGTACCGCTTGTAACTCTTCTTATTTCCCGAGCACGAGGCTTCCCTGTCGGATATGTAACGCGCGCGTGCGACGGTTTGCATATTTATATAAGAGTTTCACATATAAGTACGCGGGAAAAAGTTGGAAAGAGGAGAATTTAATTAAAATTTGGCAGCAGCGGCTGTTGTCGGCGTGTCGCGCGTGCGTCCTTTGAACAACAAACACGGCAAATTTAAGGGTTGAAAAGTTTCAGGCTTTGCTCGGTCGAGTTTCGTATGGAGTTGATGTTGGAGAGATTTTAAATAGGAGTAAGTACGCGGACGTACGAGAGTGCAGCTGATTCAGTTTGACGTTTATTCTCATACGTTAAATTCTCGAACGCATCAAGAGGATTTGCGCGATTTGGTTTGAAATTTGGCGGGATAAGAGGATTACGTACATTTCAATAATCTTTGCAGATCATGTCCCGTAAGCAGGTTACAATATCGGAATGTTCACTTCGGATTTTGCACGCATATCTGCATATCTATATATATATATATATATATTGACAATGTTCGAAATGGAAATTGAAATTAAAGTTTGAATATATATAAAAACTACATATCCATACTGCGCGAATAATTATAAAAATAAAGGCATCATATATCACGCCGCAGACACGACACTTTGGCCTGGGAATTTTTCTCACGTCGAATAAACGTCAAGTGATGTATAATATCTTGTGACAAAGTTCCCTCGCTCTCTCGAACTCGAACTCGAACTCGTCTCGACAAATTAAGAATCATATCAGCTAGCGCAGAGACAGCTATAGCTATCGCGCGTACGAGCTGGTACGAGACGCAACTCAAAAAATGTCACAATCTCACTAAGCACTGAGAAACTCAGGGCGACTCGAGAAACTCCTTATCTCGCTCGCAGCCGCTATAGCTTGTACTGTTTTCAACCAAGACGCTGCTGCGGCACTGCTACCACCAAAGATATCCACGCCAAATAAGACAATGCGACTATAGTTTGCGTATACAAATAGCTTGCGATGCATCACCGTATACATATACATGGTGAGGTGCACCAGAGAGAAAAAGTGAAAAAAAGTGTGCAATAAAGTGACGCCGGAGGAAGGGACACGATGAAGACAAAGCGAGAAACATTAAAGTAGAAATTCGCGAAGATACGAGGAGGAGCTGGAAGAATACTTTTGTGAATAAGGAAAGGTATATAAGTAGTAGAGAGGAGAGATTACCTTTGAGTGCGGATTGCAATTGCTCTGTGAAAGTTTATCGCGAGGATTTCGATCAGTGCTCGCCCACGATTATAACAATTATTCAACTATTTATTGCGAATGAGATTTACTGCCGATTTCTGCTTTCTATAATATACGATCGGAATTAATAAAAAGTAGGAATGAGTTATTATACCCCAGCTTGAATACACAGCTTGTTTAAATTTCCAGCTTTCGCGTTTAAGATTATATATACGTTCAACCCTCACTATACTGTACAGGTCACCTGTCGCCAACAGACAGGCAAAAAACGTGCGCAGAAAGAGAAGCCCCTACGCGAAATAAACGGAAAAAAAAGTAGCGAAACGGACAAGCATTCGCCGTGTCCCTCTGTCTAATCCCCGAGCTTGAGCTCGCGCGAGTTAGATTAATGGCCCTTTCGCAACGGAGACTGGATCTAGATATTGCGCGTATACGTCTCTGTAATGTCTTTTCCTCTCGAATATGCGTGTTGTTAAAAAGTAAGTTATCGCGTGACCAGCTGCTTGTAAATTATTGGAATGAAAGGAATGGAGGCAGGCAATAATTGTAAAATCGATTTCTTATAGAGAGAAGCGGAGAGAGAGAGAGACTTTTATGTACACTAAAATGGGGAAGTATTGTTCTTGCGATATTTACGAATGAACAAACTTCATAAATCGTTTGTCATAATACTTGGACGCGTATAATGTCGTGCAATTACTGTTAATTGCCAATATGTACAATGGCCATCAACATAAAGTGTGACGCAAACTTAATTGGATGATTTTGTGTTGTAATCGTGATTTGAACCCGTTAAAACCTGCTCGACTTGTGCGTGTCCATATTTTGCTCATAATGGCGCTCGATTAGGGAGGTCCAAGCGGTAATTAGCTAAAGCGCGGGTTACTCCTAATTAGCTTTTGTTTGCCTCGGTACATTACCTTCTGGAAACATCGCTCTGAAAAATTATTGTAAAGGTGCTTTTTTATTAATGCGCTTAGTATTAACGTATAGCATGATAACATTCTATTTTCATTATTATATTGGAACAATAAATGAAATGAAAGATATACTCGTGAGGTGTCGTTGAAAATAACGTTTGAATTATTAAACGCTGCGAAAGTTAGCCGTTAATTCTTCCTTAATGGATGCGCGATAAAATATTAGCAAAAAGCTCGCGGCTACAGTACTGGCTCCTCACTCGCGCATGCGAGCTTATAATTTTGCCTCGCAATTTTACGCAAGCAAACAAGCAAACACGCAAATAACTCGCTGTGCATTTTACGCTCAAAGTATTTTTAGCAAATGTTGGAGTTGCGGAGATCGGACAAATATCTGCGCGTTCACGTTCAAAGCGCTTATGAAATATGGAATTTACGTTCGAATATTCCTTGCATTCTTTTCGTTCTAAACAATTACTAAAATATATCGACTTATGCTATTCCAAATTATTATCGTGAGAATATCTATAGACTATATTCACAAAACTTGTTCCTTTGAGATCTGAATCCGCTATTTAACCCAATTCCTCAGAGGCTAATAACGTGTTGCTTCATTATAAAACTTATTAATTCAAGCAGTAGAGAAAGCAAATTTTAACCAGGAAAGAAATTGTATTTTCACCCTTGTTTGTATAAACATCAACCTCGTTTATCGTACGAGAAAATTGAAAATAGCTTCAAAAACATGGTCAACATGCGACCAATAATAAAATTTCTAGTCACCTGTATATGAAAATTAAAATGTTTTGTTGCCATCGAACTTTCATAATGCCACTTACATTCGAAAGCTCGGCGGCGAAAAAACCTCAAACTCGTACACCCTGCATACTATTGTCCCTTACAAATTTCAACCTGTTCGTTATCAGCTGCATACAAGTTGGCCGCGCTCGTTCAAAAGGCTTTTAATATAAAACCTTGTACCCTGCGAGAGTCACGTGAACAGCTGCTGCTTCCAAAATAAAAAAGAAATGAGCAAATGCCTATACCCTGCAGCATGTCGCTGGGATAAAACCAAAATTCCGTGGTATAGCAGCACATCGATGTCGAGGGGTTGAATTCGAGTCGTAGAATGGAGCCGTTGGCGTAGAGTACTGTAGCACCGTTGCCATTATGGCCTGGGAATATAGAAGTTGAAATTGAACTTTCATTGTTTGAGTGCGAGCGCGTGCGAAGACGAGACTATCAAGTGAGTGCAGTGCAACATATTCGTCGGGTTGTAAATGTAATGGCAATAATATGATTTTCAATTATCCTGCTATTTTCAGATTGACTCATGAAAATGAGAGACACAATATAATATCCAGTAGACGGCCTCATAAAAATCCTTTTTATACGCGTTACATAATTTCTCGCGGCACGCCTGCCACACTCGCGCCATAAAATAAATATCATGACTCGCCGCTTCCTGATAACTCATTCATCACGCCTGCGGCCAAAACGAGCGATATCCGGCCAATATTACAGCCATCTACAGTCGCACTCGCCTCATCTATTTTTAAATTTCCGTCGGCGGGCACGAGTAAGGTTATATTATTAGGTATACGGTCATGCCGCACTAGGATTTTTTTTCTCGACTAAAGTACGGCCGCGTCTAGGGGCGTACGCGAAATTGTTACTTTCCCTTTTTCAAAGTTTATACGACGTACGAGGCTGCCATATATAGAGGAGAATTAATTATGCGAAGTATACTTTTTCCCCGGCAGTTGAATGGAATAAACAATTTTATCATCGGTATTCTTCAAGGGATCGAATTTTTTCTCGTGATTTAATTTTTGAATCCAATACTTAGAAATCTTGCCTTAACGGATGAGAGAGCATGCCCTATACTGGAAACTTTTGAGCGTTAAAATTCATATCTAGAAACACATTGGATGGATCTTTAAATTCGGGAAAGTCAGCCATTTTTTTTTTCATTTAATATTCGACCGAAAGAATAGATCGAAAGAATCTTATCGATATCGAAAATACATAAAGTTTCGCTAAAAACGCAGAGGACGGAAGGAAGGTCGACCACGCGTCTATACATATTAATGGATGCCGATCGATGTAAATGAGATCCCAACCCAACATGTAAGATTAATACACGGCCCCTTGCGTCTCCGTTTGTACATGTATACCAATATGCCTCATTTATAATACACCCTCTTATATAAAGCATCACGCCCGCGCATACTTCGAGATGTTTCCTCGTTTCACCTTGTCCCTACTCCCTGTACGTTCCGCGCTGTATATGGGAGTAGAGAGGGATCTTTTGAAATGGTCATCGGGGATACGGCCTTCCGCGTCTCCTATAATGTAAGCTAGCACAATATGGAAAAATAAGAAAATAGCGTATAGACCTATTTCATGCGGTTATACACCCGTCGAGCCAATGAACGTCGAGACAATCTTTTTTTAATGGAAACTATATGTGTAGACTTGTTAACGTAAACATTTGGACGTGCGGCTCGCGAGTATATTATAGACACGCATAATTAGCTCGGGACTCGGGGAATAGCATATATTTTTAGCGAGCATTCTGTCGCCGCGGGTTCACGAGTGACGGCCGATCCCGCGCGCACTTTAAAATAGCGAAACTTCATGTTTGAAATTTCGAAATTGAGGGACACAGGCCACGGTCGCTCGGAAATTCCCCCGTTTTCCAACTTTTATGCGGAGCCTTATTTCGGCTATATGCGCATGAGTAGCGTTGGGCCAAAGAGGAAAATGCTGATGAAGCACGGAAGTTTCGAGCTCAGTAGCGGTATTGGCTATATACGTATATTATAACAGGCGATGAGAGCTAGGGTGCTGGAATTTGAAAAGTTGCGTTTGATCAGTGGATGAAGTGGAGGATTATGCGTTAAACAAGTTTTTGAATTAAAAAAGGTAGGAAAAACGCGAGTGATATTTCTCCTCTGCGCGCAATAAGAAAGTCGACATAAATCTTGAAGAAATCTGCGCAGCTCGCGGATCCGAATGTAATTTTCTTCTTCATCATCTTCGGCCTATATATACATTTCTTATATCTATAAGAATCGGAAAACTTTGATCTCCTTTTTCACTCTTCCTGCGCATCACTTAAGGGAATGGAAATCCCTTTTTGACTTTACATCGCTCGCGCGAGTGCGTCACCCGGCTATACCCCATACTCGCACCTTCTCAAACATTAACATCGCGTAGGTGTATACTATATACAGAATCAAAAATATATATCAATGCTAATTCGATAACGGATATATTCCCCCCTTTTCCTCGCTATTCTCTTTTACTCTGGAAAATCCGACTACGCTGCCACTGCACACGCGGGAAGAATCGCATTTACAAATACAAGTCTCGCTCGGGCGCATTTTTCTCAGCCGTCCTCATCTCATTTTCATGAAGCTGCGCGCTGTGCACCGCTAGCGTTTGCAAGGAAAGTCGAGGATTTCCCGATGAAAACCATGAAGATCCATCAGACCGCAGGAGAAAAATGTAAATTCATAACGAATGAGTTCTCTTATCTTCTCTTCAAGTGTAAAGTTTCGCGCCGCTATATAATTAAATCGCGTGGATTACACTTCGCGCACGAAACCGTTCTTTTTTGTCTCATCTGCCTTCTCTGCCCTGTTTCATTATAGCTCTTCGGTAATAATTCGGAATAATTTTATTGTCGGCGGGAAGGCGAATGTAATGGACGCCCCGCCGTCAATTTAATTAAAACGCACACGCGCGGCATGAAGATTTTCCATCGATTCAAGAAAACCATAAGAAGCGTGCCTTGGTAACCTAATTCGCCGTGTATAGTCCAGAGCGTTTAAAGCGATAGATGCAGAACTATGTTTTGAAGAATTTCTAAAATTCTATAGCTAGCTTGTATTATTAAGGATGATTGTAGCAAAAGTAAAAATAAAATTCTGCATAGTCTGAAATCGCAATCGTGCATATATTGTAAGCACAGAAATGCAAAAAATGAAGAGATCCTAACCGCGCGCGAAGCCCAGCAGCGACGATTAACCTGAATGCAATTAGCCCGCATAATTAATCAAAAGCTCGCGCATGCAACGGCGGTCTCTAATGAATATCCTGGCAAAACAATAAATCAGTTTGATCGAAACAAAGCCTGCCTCTCCCTCTTGATGTATACGTATGCACGTGTGCGGCATGGTGAGACGTGCGCAGACCAAAAACTTGTCCTTCATCCCAACAATGCTGAAAAGCTCCTGCGCGCTCGTTAAACTCGGAGAGCGTCGTCTCTCTCTCTCTCTCTCTCTCTCTCTCTCTCTGCGGCGCCAAACTTCTCTATAACACGCAGCAGCAACAGCTATAGAGGCAGAGAGAAAGCTCGCCGCCGGGACTCAAATGGCCCGTCTGTATCGCTCGGCGGTGGCTGAAGCTCGTCGTCTCAAAGAAAAACGAGTCCCTTTGTCCACGACTCGCGCACATCAGCTTCTGTCTTATTTAATTCCGTGCGCGCTTATATTAAAGTGCAGATCATAATAAACTTTAATATATATTAAGTATTGAAAGTCGCCTTGCAAATTGTCGCACTTGTTGCAGATACGAAGCGGCGCGTCGGCGTCCCGCTCAGCATCGTCAGTTGCCGTATCAGCAACATCAGCATCAGGCCGCTGCGTCGGGAGCAGCCCCGTTGCTACGGAAGTTGGCCGCGTGATCGTGCACCGTCTGCTGGGCCTCTGCGGCCGGGCCGCGATGGCGGACAACATCAGCAGCAGCGGCCGCAGCAGCGGCGTCATCAAGGACGAGGTGACGCCGACACCACCGCCCACGCCAACGCTACCGCCGGACAGCTGCGGCGCCGGTCCCAAGCGCCAACTCATCAGCAGGACCAGCAACAACGAGAGCCTCGTGAGGAAGGTGCTCCAGCAGTCCGCAGCCGAGTCCGGATTGCCCGACAGGTCAGTATATTTTCTTCATCCTTGCGACTGATTCATCATCGTCAAAATGCAGAGCGGGAAATGTATAGAGGGGCAATCGCAAGCGAGGGTGAGCGGACGGGGGGTGGCAATCGATATAGCGAGGTCAAACACACGGCGCGTATGAATTTTCATTTCAATAATCCCGGCAGTTTATTCCGGCCTTAATTCTCTGCGTGCGCGCGCGCGCACATACGAGTGCGCTCGCATGGTCGTGAATAATTCATGCGCGCTCGGTTTTTAAAGAGCTTTTAAGCAGCGCAATGTGTGCGCACATGGAAACTCGATCGATAAATTTTTCTATTTTCCAAAAGTTCCACACTTTTCGTCGCTCGATTTGTATATAGCACTCATACTATAGAGGTATATAAAGGCAAGCCCGCGCGTAACTCCCTCGACATGAATCATACGCACAGCTCGCACGCAGTTTTACGAGGACACTCGCACCCGGCTAATAACGGCAGCGCGACTAATCCTCTCGGATCAGACGAAAAGGAGCGGTCGAGAGAGTATAGAGATTTACGATCGCCGCTAATTGATCGATCGACGCGCTGCGATAACTCGTCCCCGGACCGATACTTCCATGGCGAAAGTCGCAGGTGTGTATACAGTGTGGAAGAAAAGAATACACGTACATGCAATATGTATATGTATATGTATGAGCGTATGTACGTAGCATGGGCCCTGAGTGGCTCTTCAATCTTCGAGGCGCGCGGATCGATGTCGCAAGGGGCTCTGTAGCAAGGGGAGAACCGAGAGAGCCATAATCGAGGATAACAATTAGTTTGTAGAAGCACGCTACGGGAGAGAACTACCTGTAGCCTCGACCTGATGGCCTTTGTAGACGAGCTGCGGTTTTATATCGTGAAACCTTGCATTCATTTCTTTTTGCAATGCGAGTGTTAAAATATATTCAAATGCACACAGTCGGCCGATGTTCACATGGCCGTGTACAATTTGCTTATAGTCTGTAAAAAGATTGAGAGTTGGGAAAGAATTTATCGAGACAAAAAAACTTCCAATTAGGCTAAAAGTCTCCTTGACGCACAGGAAAAGTCCGCGCTCTGTTTTTTCTCATACGTCCGCGACAGAAATCCCAGAGGAAAAACAAGTATAGCTATATAGACTATTGCAGAATGAAATAAAACAAACCAAACTTGATCCTTTAATACCTCATCTTCTTGGGAGAGAGAGAGAGAGAAAGCCAGTGAGCTCGGGATTCTATAATATATACATCATCGGATTTGGACTGCTAAAATATAAAGGGAAATCTTCTGTAGTACTCGCACACCTGATATAATTCTAATCTGTAATATATAAGCTCCGGTCGCTAATTTTTTTTCCCTCCCCATACTATACGATTCGCCAACATGCTCAGCTATATAAGTGCTTAGTATAATCCTCTGCAAAGCACACTAGCGACATCTTTATGCCCTGCGTTGACTGAACGAGCTCGTTTTCCCCGAAAAAAAGTATAAGGGCTGCAAGCTTCTTTTCTCGCCATCAAAGCATCCGAGGCATTATTTTCCGACTTTTTGCAGCCGCGCTCTCGAGACGTCGAGAGCGGAGGAAAATGCGATAAAAAGTCCGGGAGTTAATTATACCCGGGAGCGAGAGAATGGGATGAGATGGCTGCAGCGTTATGAACCTCCGCGCTCGTGGTAATTGCAGCCCCGCAGAAATAGAGGCCTGTTGATCAGATCTAATATCATGAGCATTATATTATACTTTGAAACAACTTTAAAACAACTTTAAAACACGCACTTGCCAAGCTTAAAACTACGCTCGATGGCGCGCGCGCGTCTATTCATCAAATGTGCCTCGATGCGCGTCGATATAAGTATATACAAGATGACGTAACGCAACTATATATCAATGATATATACCTGCGCGGCGCAATTCTGTCCTACGTACTTTTCCTATATTGGTTATTCCAATAAGAGGTATAAGGCTGGGCGGAGCTGGCAGTGCGAAATAAACGGGGATGTAACACACACACACACACACACACACACACACACACACACACACACACCAGTCCAGCGCATACGTTATTTTATCGTTTAATTCGTCCGCCTAGAAGTGTCGTCCATTAGTAAGCTAATGGCTTGACAGTAAACTCGCTTTTTACGACTTTGATGCTCGCCGCGCTGACGTCGCGCCGCACGCCGTTAACCTACTGTCTCTCCGTCTGCGCTACGAACGCTGCTATATGTATATAGAGGGTTAAAAGTGCAAATATCATTCGGGCGACACGCGTGCTTGAATTTTTTTTTAATTTCGCGTAGGCGACTCTCTGGACGCTCGTTTGGTAGATTGCGACGACATTATTCTTTTTTCAAATTTCATTCCGACGCTTTACATGCGCATGTATACTTCGCTGTCACCTGAATATGATAATTATACAGGGCCCGTCGCACTTTAATCACGAGCCGAATATTATTTCTGGAAAAAATAAGAAACACGGCTCTCAACCCGCGCACCAATAAGTAAACGTGTATATATAATATGGTAGGCGGTAGCAGGTAGATCATGAAATTCAAAAGAGGTCCGCACGCGTACGTATATACACAGACACACACATACGTGACCTCGAGACTCACACTCTCTCTCTCTCTCTCTCTCTCTTTCGAAAGGTATGCACTCTCGAGGATAACCAGGCCGCGGCGCGCGTCGTTTTGACGGCAGCGCGGGTAGGACGAAGTGTCCGCTGCTATATCTACCGCTGTTGCTGCTATGCGATCGATTTTCCCCTGCCGTACGTGTAGAACCGCGAGGAATATTCATGGGCAGCTAGTCGGCCCCCTGGGAAATTCGCGAGGCCCTCTCTCTCTCTGTACACATACTTATATGTGTGGCTGGCTGAGTCTAATCTTTTTATCTCGGCGTATCCAAATGACTCTGGCGCACGAATGAGAGTTTAATGAAAAGTTTCGGGGGTGTAGCTATATATAGGTATGAAGGTAACCAGCTGCTACTGCTTTCGAGGGAGAAATCTGATAACGCGAGGGCTGCTTCATCTGCTTGGAGCGCGTTCCGTAATTTTCTTCGCGCGGTGCTGGAACGTGCAAAAGTGGCTCATTAGCATACGTATATAATTGCCGCGGGGTTAAGGTGACTCGTGCAGAGGGGAGGGTATTCTTAAGTCGAATGGTTCATTTTCAAATTGGATTTCGGCTTATATCTATATAATATGTTGTAACGTTGAACCCCTTCTGAAATGTATAAAATACGTTTACTTATAATTGTTATTACAATTAAAAAGAACTTATATAAGCGGTTGTTTCATTATATCCCGGGAAATAAGAAGTCAAAACTTTGACCGCTATATAACTGATGCAACAAGCCAAGGTCGTATCTCTTGCTGAGAGCTTGTAAATAGCTAGCGCGCATCGCCGCGGCAAATTAAATTTCAAACGCGAGACTCTCGCCTGCGCGGTCTTTTAAACAGACAGTGCACCACTACAAAATCTTCTCCCCCTCCCTCTCCCTCTCTCTCTTTCACTCTCTTCGAGCTTCGGCAAACTTTACGAGCTCGTAAAGAGCCAAGCGGACTGAAAGTTGCACAGCCCTTGACGATCTTGCGATAAGAACCGCGAAAAACGTATTATCGTCCATCGCTTTTTAATCGTATGCAACTTGGGGATCCTCGATGATTTGTGCACCGCGCTCAAAGTAGAAAGATATACGGGGATATTGTAGGAGGAGTCTGATACGGCTAGCGTTGCCCCAACTTCATATATAAAACATACACACGAGTGCGGCAGTTTGGGTTTGCACCGGACTACTGTAAGCCGATTGCACAACTTGGCTGTTATCCGCAACCGTTTCGATGCATGCACAAGGAGGTTTATTGCAGTGATATTGCGCACGGCGTCGCTGAGAACGCTATTACATTTGATCTTCATTTTTCTGGTCAAACTTTGATCGATGCTTGTAAAATAGAAATCTCGCGAAACTCCATCATTGCTCTGAAATGATAATAGTAGAGCCAACTGCTATATCAGTAGGCATCTTCGCAGTGTATTATAATTATATCGTCCAATTTTTGCGGAATCGCGCCAATTCCGAGCTAATCAATTAAACACACAGGACTCGGGACTAATTTAACTGAACTGATTAATTCTCGCACGTCGCGTCTCGTCTTCTCCCTCTGATTCTCGTGGGCGTCGACGACGAAGAAAGTGCTCTCCTGCAGCGGTAGCATCAGCGTCCGGCATAGACAGAGAGAAAGAGAGAGGGGGGAGGGGGTCGTGAAGGCGGGGATAGAGAGAAAGTCCCTTCAGAGCTAGCCGGAAATTGAAACTGCTGGGGAGAGGAAATTCAAGGATGGAACGTGCAGAAGCGCTGCGTCGATAAGGAGCTCAACTTGACGGTCCCTACACGTATCTCTGTATTATCGAGCCTGATAAATGTATGGAACAGCACCGAATCTCTTCGTATGGGCGCTTGAAACTCAAGGGACGCGCGGCGGTGCTTAGTTGCGTGTGGAGATGTGTGTGGTCGCGCTTCAGTGTTTATGTGCGGCTGAAGTGCGCAGTTTTCGAGTCGATGACCGTGAACGAGGTTACATAGACTAGTAAAAGCTATTTGAGGTGGCTACACCACTATACTGGCATAGCTGAGCTTGGCTTCATTGAATAATGGACAAAAGAAAAGAAGTAATTTCATTATTGCTTGCTCATGCGCGGTTCTTGCCCCTTGCCAAATATTTTTTTTACTGCTCTCGTATAAGATAAGAAAATTTTACTTTTCTACTCGCAACTTTTTTTCTAGCACGTGTATGCTCACTTTGATTTCATTTAATTTGCTGTATATATCTCATGCATCAGCATTCAACGTACAGGGAATGTCAATAGCATTGCAACGCGTGTGTGCGCTAATGTATAAAATATTTTAGTTTGAGTTAAGTGCGTATGCGATGAGATAGAAAAATGTGCAGTTGTTTCAGAACGAGACCAATTTATTATAAAAACACAGCGTCATTTTATTTGATTAAACAACTAACTTTACGGAATTAATATCTTTGAAGGTCCGCAGTAACAGGGATAATTGCTACATTATATGCAAACGACGCATAGAAAAGTAAGGTATATCTCCGTATTCGTACAGTTATGATGGTAATTTATCCGCCATTATTCCGCGTATAATTAAATCCTTGTCCGCTATTTTTTGAAAAGTTAGTAAAAAATCATTGTTAAAAAAATTGTTAAAAACGCAGAAATTAATATATATATGTATGTATTATACAAAAAATACGGTTTTGTACCAAGCGATAAGTGACCTTTTTGACTCTTATCTAGTATCAATACTTGTACTGCAAACTCCTTACTCGCGCGCTCAAAAGAAGCCTTTGGTAGATGGTGCATAATTCGCACCGAAATTGACAGATCTAAAATCGTGCTGCACCAGAATACCAAATCCAACGTAATGATAAAAAATGTATCACTCACACAGACAATAAATTATGATCGAGAGTCGACATTCACGATCAATCGAGAATCCTTGAACCTCATCCGCCAATCTCAAAAATAAAGAATCTTGCTGTCTTGCGAAACAATCGAATCGTATGAATAAATGAAAATCGATGAAAAGGAGGAGGCGACCGCTAGCGCAGGTCGTAAATGACTCGTGAATTGCGAAGGTCAAAGGCGCACACATCGCGGCCCTCCTTTCGACCTGGGCACATTCGCTTTAAGACGTGCGCGCGATCAGTAAACTCTCCCTCTTAAGCGGTCCGTTCATTATTTTAAGCGTTAAAACATATATAGCCCTGAGATATTATATTGGTAGCTTAAGAATTGGAATTCAGAATAGCCTCGATAGGAAGACATTACTGTGCTGCGATATGTAGGTATAAGAAAAAAGTCGAAATATTTATTACGTTTTTAAGTACTTCTTCAAGTAGAAATAGTCGACTTTAGCCAGGCGCGAATGGGAATAATTGTATTAAAGACATGTCTTAAAATTTTAATATGGTATAAATGAAAACGATGTTCACGGAAGGAATGGATCTTATTTCATTATATATACAAACGTCGAGCCAAGTTGCAAACAAACATAATCTTGACGAAACAGAAATACCTTTTTCAATATCCGCGCCCTTCAAAACGCACTTAACCGACCCGCGCCTACTCCTTCATGTCGCACACACCGTATCACCACGTCGAAAACTTCAGAAAATATTCTGCGATTATGCAAACATTTCTCGACGCGCGCGTGTGCGAAAGAGCAAAAACGCCAAGCACACACCCGTCCATTTCCTTTTTTTTGCGAACAATGTCGGAGTCTATGTTTGAAAGAGCTTTTTGCGTTGCTGGGAAAGGTTATACGGCGACGACGCGTGCAAAAGTACGTGGCAAGTTCTTAGAAGTGATTCATTGGAGATGAGATTTTATGCGCGCAAAAGAGAAACGCAATATTGTTGGGGTGAATTTTCGCGTGGATAGCGGAGGTAAAAAATCAAAAAATGATCTCGTCTATGGGAGATTTGCGCGCCGTGCGGGGACCTCTAATCCATATTTTTTGAGTATTGAACGACTTGAGATAAGAATTTTGTGTGTGCGTCAGTTTTTCTATTCATGTGCGACGAAACAAACGTATTGGCGCTCAGAAAACACTCAAAACATTCAATTCATAAAAGCACTTTTAAACCGAGAGATGGGGCATCGCAGCTAAAGATAAACTAGGGAGACCGTAGTTACTGGAACGCTATTATAAAATATTACAATACTGTCAGCTATCTTATCGCGCTTGCACGTTTACGCAGACATATGACTCGCATTTACGTGACTTTTAAGACGCTATAAATTCGTTCTTTCAATAGAAAGAAATTTTATTAAGAATTAATGGATTATTTATTTTGTTATAGCTGCTTTCATAATTTCATTCGATAACTTTTCCTATAGTCCAATAATTATTATAAATATAGCTATCTTTTAGTCGCGCGAGCATCAGGTTTTGTGAATCAAATTTTATCTACTACGATTGTGCACAGATTGCATTTTGCAACAATATAATAATTAATAGTAATTTCCTCGAATATGCATGTTCTGCACATTGTAAATGATGTCTATACTCGCACCTACGCCAGTGTGCAACGAGTAAAATTCAAAACCCACGTGACGAGCTCAACATATTAACTGAATAATTCATATCTAGTTCAATCTGTATCTGTTCGCGCTCAAATTACGAGACAGCTGTAAACACGAGCTTTGTAGAAAATGAACAGCAATCTTTGTCATGAAAATGATTATGGAGTAAAATATTTTTGAAATTGATGTACTCGTCGGTAAACTCTATTGAGGGAGGCCAAAACGAAGTCTTTGAGTAAATGTGGCGATGTATAGGAATTTTGTTCCGAACTAGCGGGAAATCTAGCATGAAAAATAGAATTGTAACCAGTTATTCCCAAGTGTGTCGCTTTAGTGCATAAGCTACTGAATGATTTGTGCAATATCGGTGCTCTATATTGAACTTTGGATATTTTTCTCCTCTGTTCTTTTGCACCTGATGAATGGATCGGGCCTCTAAGAAAAACAAAAAGGAAACGAGTAATTCTTGCCTTCAAACTTTCAAAAGAAACTTTTGGTATTAAATTTGTTTCTGCGTAATGCAGACTTCCTGCCCACACAACCTTTTTTGCTTTCAAATTTCATCAAAAAGTTGTTTGTAAAAAAGATCATTTAAAAACGTAACGAGATTTTTTCTCTTCGTTCCCAGAATTAAACAAGAGCTTTTACTTCAAAAGTGGCTTGTGTCCTACATCAGCATCGAAACCTCATTGGACTCATGATAGCCGTGAAATCGAATCAATTATAGCGCCTGACTGGATCGTTACACCTTCCCGTATATTTTCTTCTTGCCCCAATAAAAGGCTTGCGCCCCCCTAATTGCTAAAAAAAACGGATACAGTTACAACGACCTCGACGAGCGGCGTTATTTACTGCATATACGATAGTATTAAAAATAAAGGAAAAATACGGCTACGTAAGGTGCGTCTATTATCCACTTGAATTATACGATCGACGAAGCCCAGCTACGAGACCGGTAAATATTTTAAAGATCGGTGAAATTCTAGAATACGAAGGGGTTGAATTACGGCTTCCTTGATCACGGAGCCGAGGAATAAAAAGTAATCATCTCGGCCAAAGCTAACTTTTCGAAAAGTCGGGTTATTTAATAATGAAGAAAGAGCCAGCGAGACTGGAGTTGAGTTCGCAACACGAGGCTGCGGTCACGGCCCTTCTCATATTATAATATAGTTATATAGTTACATAGAATGCGGCTATTATAATAGCCGTAGCGAGGAGCCGCGAGCCTGTTTTAGCACATCGAATTTTTGTCTGCTTGTTTGTGGCGAGGATGCGTTATCCTCGCCTATCGAACCACAGCCTCGCTTCATAATTATTCCATGATAATATTCACGGACACTAGAACTGAGCAAAGTTGAAAGTAGAAGCAAGCGCCTCTGCAAGTAGAACGAGACATGTTCATCCAGACTCTCGTCAAATGGTGTATGCCTTTATAGACACGGGAATTAATATACCACTGCGGGGAAGTTGAGCAATTCGATGATGCAGTTTTCATCCCTGAACGGTTGAAAAATTTCTTTAATCGATATAAAAACTACTACCTTGCACAATATTTTTAATTTTAACTTGTAAGAACTATATCGAAAGATCTCGATGGAAAAAATCTACTCCACCTCAGAGAGTTTGAATAGGCGACATACTCTTAAGGCGGTTTTTAAGCTATATCATGCAAATCAATTAATTATAAATTGCTAGTTTCTTGCTATACGGCCCGCAGCATTGGACGTTAGTTTGAGAAAGAGTGAAAAGAGACAAAAGGAAAAGAGATATAATGCGTCTCGAGCTTAGAAATTTCGACAGACAGTCGGCGCCAGCGTTGGATTCTCTATGCGTAAAAAAATCCCGCCTTTCGCGCCCCGTCGCATCGTTCATTAATGCTCTCGAATAAAGGAAAGTATCATACTCCCGAGTGCTACTTTCAGCCGGCTGCATCAGCGCCGCTAGCTAAACTTAGAAAGCAAGAACAATAATGTATATATATATATATATATATATATATATACAAAGGAGCCAGTCCCTGCGGGATTTGTACCTCATTTCCAAAAAAGTGCCGACGGAACGGGACCGGAATGCCAGTAGGCGATTCGGCGTAGTATTGACCTTCCGTGTTCGCATCGGCGCGGCGGGTAACCTTGACCTCGCATTTATACGCGTCGGGACTTTTTCTGTGCTGGTTCGACGTTATTTTTTTTTTGTTTTTTTTTTCGAGCTTTGGTCAATCGACGAATCGCGTGTATTCGATTGAGTTGGACGAGCGCTTTGTTTCGTTTGCTCGCCTATACCAAGATAGTTGAGACACTGGAGGTGTACATTCGATTAAAGAGTCATAATGCGAAAAGGTCGTTTGCAGAGCTGGCTCTGATGTCCGGTACAAATACTGTAATGGCATGCTTTTGATACTTTTGCAAATGCGATGCTATTATTTGTAGAATGTTCGGGAATATATTAAAAGCCACGGTCGATAATTATTATAGCAGGTCGCGACAACTTGTCCGTTACTACTGCCACTTGATGGATATTATATATGCGTGTATTCGAGCTGAAACGTCACGGCAATAAGTGAGTTTATTTCAGTGTAATTGTTTCTTTGAACGTTAAACATGAAATAGAACGCATAGGGCGAGCTTTTTACAAAATCAAAAGTACAACGTTGAATTCGAGTCACGCGAAAGTATACTTCGCATGCTCGGACCGAGATTTAGCGTGTCGTACTTTAATCTTGATTTATCGAATTTCGTTCAAGCTATATTCCCCCTTCCTCGTACGGCGGCGCTGCGGTGGTGCAACTTCGACCGCAGCCTCGCCGCGAGATGTACTTAGATCGAGGAAAGCGTAATCAAGTAAAGTGTAGTAAACCAGCTTAAAGCATACATACACACCATCTGCACGGCGGGATACGCGTCGTTCGCATCGAAAGCGTATATACGTCGGTTTATCGTACATATATCGAAAGGAGCCATACATAAATTTGATGGGACAAATCCTTTCGAGCAGATAAATAAGTTGTGGAAAAGGGCGATAATACGAGGCCGGTGCGTAGGAGTGCGCGTGATTTCCTTTCCTTCGTCGAGATTAGCGAGAGATAGCTAATCGGAGGGGCCGTGTATGTTTTTTTGCCTTGCCCAAACGAAACTTCGTCACGAGCTGGTTTTTTTAAGAAATCTCATTGCTTCGACGATTTTATATCCCGTAGAAAAGAGCTTCATCATTGACTGCTGATGCATTTCCGTCATTTCGATGGAAAATCCTCATTAAAATTGTACCCGCATATTCGGATAGTTTAATTTGACCTTGTTATATATCTATTATTAATCGAGCTATACTGAAATGATTCATACAATCAATATTGAAATAATTTTCTATTACAGGCGAGAATCTCAACGTCCGAGCGTATCCGAGACCGGTTTTATATACAGTCAAAGGTAAGTTATGTCATGAAGATAATGATTACTTGTTAATCGACGTATTCTATACCAAAATCCTAATAAGCCTCGTCGCTTTACTCAGCGCGACAGAGGGCGCTCACACGAGTCAGAATTCGATACATATATATGTATATATATGCGTTGTCCTAGGAAGAAAGGCTGATGAGCTCGCTTGCACCGAACACTTGGCTGCCTGCAGCGCCTTTAATGGATAATCCCGACTGGCGGCTCTATAGGGGTGGTAATGAGAAAGGGTCGGGGCAAATGAGATAGATATCTGGCTGGCGGCATAATTTAGAAGAGCGATGTCGATGATTTAGTTGAGAGCTTCATTTTTAGCTCGTGAACCGTGATGTCGAAGCTACACTGATTATGGTTGAGTTATATGGACAATTTATTGACACGCAGCTTCCTCTAAACAAATGTTTAATTCCCAAATATATATAAAAATTTGTTTTAATATACGGTATGCCTATTATTACAAATTTAAGAAATAAAAATAACTTACGATACACAACAGTTGTTATGAAATAAATATAAATAATCTTATTCATTGTAAATGAATTTAAATTTATATGAAAAATAGACCGCGTAACATCTTAAAACCAATATTTAAACCCTAATATCCTTAAAACTAATCGGTTTCATAAACAGCAAAAAGAACTGAGGCTAGGTTACATAAAGATCAATGTTTCCCAAAATTTCAACTTAATTAAAAGTTTTCTATTCTCTTAAACGTATGACATAGAAAATATTTTGTCAAAAGTCGAAAAATAGCCATAAAATGGCAGAATTATGACGGTATACGTACACGCACACAGCCATCCGTACGGACGTTTAGTAAAAACACCTTATTCGAACTGCAAACATCTCAAAATATATTTCTTTGAAAATATATTTATCAAAACTGAAAATTGGACTTATATTAATAAAGAATTTATATTATTTCTGAATATATTTAACGGTATTATAATCGTTGCGAGTAACAATATTATAAAGGTGACCGTCGTTTTAGGTGATTCCAATCGTATAATAAGTCATGCGAGCGTTATCGTAACGTATTGCGTATATACGGTCGCGAAAAATTGAAAAATAATCAAATTGACATAATTCGAAAGATAACATGATACATGATTTCAATCCGCGCACATGCATGTAACAATCTTGAAACGCACAAGTAAGATTTTATAATAACTTATCATCGCTCAACATATCAAATTGGATTTGTCTTGGTAAATTTTAAATAAATCCGGCATCTGCCGTATGTCGCTTGCCTGCAGTAATAATTGACTTTATCGATCTTTTGCGCCGGAGCCATTTTTTCCCGTTAATGTATGTCAAGGTTAGCGATAAATTTAACGTAGGTAAATCGCGCTTGTACGCGCGTGTATATATATATATATATATATATATATATATATATATATATATATTATGCGGAAATGATGGATTTCAACTATGATTGCGATTTGAAAAATTGGCGCACCGGCACCTCCGCAGTAGTATAAAAAGCTACAATTATTCATTGCAGGGCATTCAAAAAGTCATCGCAAAATGGCAAGCTCACTCTTTATCTAGCTAGTCGAGACCTCATCGTCACTGCCGGCAAAATCGATAAGCTCCAAGGTGTCCTTCTGATCGATCCCGAGATTCTCCAAGACAAAAAGGTAAATATGCTCGCTCCATTTATATACCGAAGGATATAATATGGAAGGATGCGCGCGAGACTCACGGTGTATATCGTCTTTTGTACGAAGGTTTACGGACAGGTGACATTGACTTTTCGCTACGGCCGGGAGGACGAAGAGGTGATGGGATTGAAATTCTGCAACGAGGCCATTATGTCCCTTGCTCAACTCTACCCGCCTTATCATCCGGCGGATCGTCAGGAGCCCACTACGCCGTTTCAGGTTGGTGCGGATAAATAAGCTTTTTCACCTGCTTTCGCTATTTTTCTTTTTCAATTAATTCACTGATGTATATGTGTATCGCGCATTGAAACGCATTGAAACGCATCCTTTGCCCTGCAATCGTCTGATGGAAAACTATACACGCCAAGTGCGAATATCTGCACCGGATCGAGAATAATCGTCCCGTTCGATAATAACGATGAGCTATAGCACGTGAGACAGAAAGTCACTTTCCAGTCCCATCCTCCGCGGCGTGAAATCGATTCAACAATGCAATTTATCATGCCCTATACACCTTTGCCCGTAGCCATAAATCCTCGCCGCGCCGTTGTTACTATTATTGACGCCCGAATGTATAGCTCGCATAATATATATATGCTATTATAAAAAGGAGACGTATATCCCGAACCGAGGAAGCCTGTCTGCACTCGGATCAGCTAGAAAATTTGTCTATAGGGAACAGCTGTTGTGCGCACGAAATGATCAATCGGCTGGCGTGCGAGCAATATAATAAGCTGGCGGGCGACGCGCGACATGGTTGCGTTAGCCTTCTCCGTTTGACGAACTACTACGTGTGTATATAGATATACACTGCACGCGAAAGCCTTTGAGGAAAGAAGGAAGGAAGGAAGGAAGGAAGGAAGGAAGGAAGGAAGGAAGGAAGGAAGGAAGAGTGGGAGGGAGCCTCCCGCATCCTCGCCGGGAATTCGAGCGGGCTACTGCTAGGAAGTTGGTCGTTGGAAGCGTGACTCTATTAAGCCGACGCCGGAGCATGCCCGCTATACGTGTATACACCCTGCCTGCGTCTGCCCACCGCCTATATACGATGACACTCCATTAGACGGAGTTTCGGGACACGCGTCGGCATTTGCAGGGCTGCTGTACTGTTGCTGCAGAGCAAAATACACGAGCGATATCTTGCCCTATATACGTTCGTGTGATGGGCATCAGCTGCCGCTGCTGCTGCTGCTGCTGATAGTGGTGGTAGCAGGATGTTTTGCCGCGGGCGCATTAATTGCGCAGCGGATGGAAGCTGCGGGCAAATATTTGGGGAGTCAGACGATTCAATGAAAGTATAGCACTTCTTTTTCCTATACATTAGTGATCCGGCTTGTTGTCGATGACGACGACCATATAGGGGGGAGAACTTGCAAGAATCCACGGAAGATTATTTCTGAGTGTTTTGATGCCTATATACTTCCACTTTCATTAAATGTGGAGTGATAATTATTTTTCCCGAATCTATATTATATATACAGCTCTTTCTCCGAATTCCCCAGGCTAACGTACTCGCGCGGGAAAACAACGAGTCGCTATATATGCGCATGCGTACATCAGTAGTAAAAGAATATATTCGATCGGACGTATATGGGATCGAAACGCCATTTGTTATACATACACGTCTTTGCGTTCTTCTTATACAAGTTGGCCGCCGACATATATGCGATACCTACTAGTATAAAAGAGACTGCATCTTTACAGCGCAGCGATCGAGAGAACACGCGCTTATATCAGTGTCCTTGCGGTATAAGATCTTCTCGGATAATACACCCTTGTATAAGCAGTGTTCCAAAGGGTCAAAGTAGGAGCCATTGAGGATAAGTCATCGCGTTATGCTTGGGTATATACGATCGCGCACCGATATGACGCTAGAGATTCAAGTGGCCGCGATTGAAGTTTAGAATGGAGCTGTTTGCGCTTGTCGGATCCCAGCGTGCTCGGTTTGGTTCGCTTATGTAGAGCGAAGTCGCTTGTCCTCTCGAGAATTTACTCCAGATTAATTACTCGAATTCGAGCTCTCCTTCTGCTCCTGATAATGCGAGCGACACACATATATAATACGCTGAGAAATCTTGAACCGCTGCAGTCTTCAATTATATATTCAAATTACCATCAGTGCATAAAGTAGTCGATTATGTAAGTTACAATCTTATTTTAAATATTGAAACTACTTCCCGCGCGGGACAACAATTAGTCTTACTGAGGTTCTTATATGTTAAGGGGGAAAAATATATAGTCGAATCCGTGAAATCACATCATCTCACCCAGTCATGTGTGAAAACGACGTTTGTGTACCATCGGCTCAGATCACACATATCTAGTTATGAGTATACGAGATTGTACACAGCAATAGAGCAGCAAGTATAGATATACTCGGGACGGCAGGACTCGCGCATCTCCGGCTGCAACAGCGTTTCCACTGCTTACGTCATGTCTAGTCGACCCGACCTTGACCCTGACCTCCCGATATATGCCAGTTATCGGTCCAGCGCGAATTTATTTAGCAGCAGCGACGTTGCGCATTACCGTACAACCAGCCACCCAGCCACCCAGCTACCCAGCCACCCACCAACACGCACACTCCTTTGCAGTCTTCGTAGGTTGCCGCCGCTACGGCCTAAGCACCGGTACTGTGTATCTGTGTCAAGAGCATCGACGCCGTCGCTATATAGCGAGTTATGCGAGTCAGCGGGGGAAGATCGCTTCAATTATTCATAAAGACTCGCCCTGCACCCTTCTCCGCTTCTTCTCGCCACTGTTCCTTGACTTTGTAAGTCGCCGCACAGAGCAGGATGCGGCTATATTAGGTATAACAAAGGGGAAAGATTCTGCGTCTATCTATATATATATTAGGGAGGCTCGCGTGCCGTCGGTCGGATAGGACGCGAAAAGTGGCTTTCGAGATAATGGGCTCATCTTCGTGCGGCCGGGCGTGTGATCGATGAAATTACCAGTGGTTGGGAGAGAAAGAGAGAAAGAGAGAGAGAGAGAGAGAGAGAGAGAGAGAGAGAGAGAGAGAGAGAGAGAGAGAGAGAGATCGCTGTATAGCGCCGCCGCGCACGTATTTTCGGCAGCGAGTCTGGATATAGATTATTTCGGGGGGCGATTGTCGTAGCCGAGGGTATTGTATTTTTTCCGAGGGACGAGCGAAGCTGCGTCAAGCCAGTTTTTTATTTGGGCTGCTGTCGCGACGTTTTGACGCGAGACAGCCTTTTCGAGCAAGGGACTTTTCGATGATGATTTATCGGCGATATGTGTTGATATTGGCGGCACTTTACGAACCCTATATTATTATACTGATGATGCGAGGAGAACGGATTGACGCACTGATAACCAGATGGAATGTCAAATGGTGTTTTTACAATAATCAAGACCACGTGCAAATTTCTCGTAAAATCATATAGTTGGCTCAAAGACGAGAGAATTTCTTAAGAGATGAGAAAAAGAAGGCTGGAAACTTTGCAAAGAAAAAAGCCGTTTCCGTCGACCCTGAGAGCCACCTGTTCTACACGAAGCGTATAGCGTGTCCTAGGTACCCCTTCCGCGCTGCTGTGGAGACACACTTGTGGAGCACACGGCTGACGCGCAAGCTCGATGCTATAGCGAGCTATAGCGTCTCTCTCTCTTGATGCCGTATAGCTATCCATAAAGTCGAAGCTTTAAAGTCTCTGCGGATGTATCGATGTGCCGGTCGTCTGACGCAACGAAGGATGTACTACTTGATATATAATATATATGTGCCGCAAAAGCGCTTTATCTCCGAATCGCGTCCGCATATTACATCATATCGGTGCAGGATAAGCACCTTCGAAGAACCTTCAAGTAAACTCGAGTGTCATTTGGCGCGCATTTCCATTTGATTCTTCTATATCCTTTGTGATGAAAAACTAAAAATGAAATTGAAATCCCTGAGTTATAAAATTGTACTGACAAAAGCAGCTTGCTTATAAGCACGCTATTCTCGCACAAAACGCCCGCAAGACGCGTGCAAAGCTTATATTATATAGAATCGAAAAAGAAAAAGTGTGGCAAAAGTTCCGCACACACACACACACACACACGTATATATATAGACTCGGCGCTGCAAACTCAGCGTCAGCTACTATAAAGAAAATATAACCTATCCGCAGGATCATAACTATAGAGATGTGCGCGTGGTGACCAGGTGCGCGAGACCGCGGGTAAGTAATGGAACGAATTCCTTTTACTCGTGTTACCTCGCAAGCGCGCGCGGAACTATTTTTCCACCGCGTCCGGCTCCCCCCGTCCTGCAAGTGTGCGCGCAAACCAGTTGAATTTCTGCGGCTCTCTCGTACGTGCTACTATTGCAATTTCAGAACGGAAGATTAACTTTTAATGCTATTATATATACCACTAGCGTATTATTAATTTTTTTTCTGCCTTTCTTCGTAAGAGAAATTTTAGCGACGAGAATTCGCGCGCGAGTGCACGCATGTATGCGGGACGAAATTAAATTCGTTGCGAGTGCACTCCTTTTTCTCGAGCACTGAATTGTATGTAGCCTATAGATATCGCAGAGGCCAAGAGACGCGGGAGCTAATGAGACTGCGAGACGAGGGACGCACACCTTGCGCGATCACGGCATTTTGTTTCGCGCTTTAATTCATTGATTAAATTCGACTTCTTGTCTACGCACCAGCTGTGGTGAACTTCGAGATGCGCACGTGCTCTGCCCTATCAGTTATAGGATATGGAGATTCCAAATGCCAAATGAAGCGTCGAACGTGATACTCGGATGATCGCGAAGAGTTCCCCGAGCTTTTATTCATATAATCTTCCCTTTTTGCGCGTACCTTTCTCGACGCCGCGGCGAACGATAATACCGCGCTAACGAGGGATTTTCGAAAAGCGCGCGAGGCTGCACAACGGGGGAAATCCGATTTGTCGCAATGGCTATCCTTTGAATGCGTAGTTTGCATATTTTCAGAGTTTCTTTATGCAAGCCGAAGTCTTTTCGCTGCACAATTCTACGCAGTTTGCCAAGTCCCGAACTAAAGCGTATAATAAAGGTAGAGAGCCGCGCGTAAGAAGATTGCGGATAATAAAGTTTTTAAATTCTACTCGCGCGACAGCCCTTAAAACGTATTCCAGCGCAAGCGTTCTTTGACTATAACTAGATTTGTGTGTATAAATATATATATATATAGGACTGTGAAAATTTTCAATCCTGATTAGAGTATACAGTTGATTGAAACCTTGACACGGGATCAGCTCTAAAATCCTTTTCGCAATTTTTAAACGGCAAGGGAATTGAAATTTTGCATTTACCTATATACCTTATATAGAATTTCGCGCGCTGTGCATATACGTTCCTGCTCGTGTTGATACCAACTACAATAATAATAATAACAATAATAATAATAGTAATAATAATAATAATAATATAAGACGAAACTCAAACGTAGTGTTGAAACTCTACGAGTGTAGTACGCAGATCGCGTTTGCTCCAAAAATACTTAGAATAGTAACAATGTTGTTGTACTTACTCTTTATCTCGATACCACACGCACGTTTATTTTCCGTAAACTTATTTATTAAATTATATAGCTCTTGAATAAAGAAGCTTATATAATTATTTAGTTGGCAAGCTTTGCCGGCCGAGGCGAGCAACGCGTCGAATGATCGGAGTCACCGGCTGGAAGAACTTTTGCCATAGTCTCGCTGGCAGTGCGAGCTGGCTCCATTTGGATGAACGCCAGTTATGCAGCCGCTTGCGAGCTTATTAGCCTGTTGGCAGTTAATTAGAGATTGCACTGACTTGATTTTGGTTATTTGAACAACACGACGTGCGACGTCGCGACGCCGGTATTATTATTATATATATGTATGTAGCGTGGCTATGTTTTTACATAATGCACGCCGCGCAAGGATTCAACAGCTGTATAGTTTCTTTTATATACCCATATATTGATTTCCAAGCAAAATTTTATTAAATCCTCTTCTTCGGCTTTATGAATAATATACTAGCTAATAAAACAAGCTCAATAGCGCGAAATGCCTCCGTGCCTCTCCTTTCTCCTCTAGCTCATCCCAAGATGAACCACGACACGGCAGCGAGGAAAAAAGAGGAGTGGAAGAATTTCACCGGCGCATAAATTTACCAAGCTACTATGCTCGGCTTTATTCTGCAGCAGCACACAGCTCGCAAAGACCAAAAAACTCAAGAGGCGCAGTAAACAAAGATCCGAGCTTTGATTCAGAGCCACTATATACGTCTTTGACTCCCGCTGTTATGTATATACCTATATATATGTGTGTAGCAAACGTCGCACACACACGAAGCATCGATCGTATCCCGGCGGGGACGCAATAACATATATTATAACGCGTCGGAGGGAGACTGACTGCTAACGCTCCTATGATGCGTATGGATTTTCCTGTTCTTCTTCACTGTTATTCAAATTGAAACGCGAAATCTCACAAATGCGCAGAAATTTCAATCGACATTTTCATTCCTATTATACAATATAACAGGCTCTCGTACTTGCTGTAATTACGCGCAATCAAAGTGTAATTGACATGTCGATTAAAAGAGATTTTTCTCGCGATATTTGCAGGAAGTCCTGGTAAAGAGGTTTCACCCCAACGCTCACCCTTTCACGATGGCAGTAACACCTCTGGCGCCACCCTCGGTTCAACTGGTGCCGGCCAAGGAGTATAACGGAGCGCCTATCGGCACTAGCTACGACGTTCGAGTTTACGCAGGTATCCATTTTTTAATATAAAAATTAATAAATAATTATATATATATTATATGACGTTGAAAATATAACACTCACATTTATGAAGAAATATCGACTCTTTCCTTCAAATTTTTCCTTGGCCTGAATTGCGTCAACTGTATATTATATATTTTAAAAAAACAGAGACAAATACATAAAGAGGCCAAAGAAAAATACCAATCACACGTCTGAAGAAATAAAAGATACTGCAGAACAAGCGGTAGCAGAGCTCTTAAGCAAGTCGTAATACGTTGAAGCGCGACGATATAATGCCGCGCCAGAATAGCTAAACTGCGTCGGCATCCTCGTAAACACGCTCGTCTACACGCGCGAATTCCGTTGTACGGGACTAGCTACGAGGAATCCCGAGCTCGCTAAATCCGGCATGAAATATGAGTTTAATTAAGTCGATCGGTTCTCGCGGGCGTATTGTGTGCGCTGTAATGCCCGCGGGAAACTTGCCGTATAATGCGATATTTAATGCGCGCGAAGGCCGTAGGTACTACGAATTTGCGGTTGTTATACGTCTGTCCGTGGCCGGCAGTGTGTGCGCGGATATTCCAATTAAAAGTTCCTATTCTTGCGGCAAGAAAGTAAAAAGCAGCGCGAGTCGGCGCGTGCTGCTCGAGCGTTTGATTTGTGCGATCGAGAACTACCTGCGACGCTGTCGCGAATGACAAATAATGATATTCCGAGGAAAAACGTTTGCAAGATGAGAATAGTAAAAGAGAAATTGAAAATATTATTCGCGATTTTTGAACCTATGCATGCATTTTGGATATTTTCAATCTCTCTCTGAATTTGTTGCATTTTTCAAATACTGTTTTCCATTGACCCCGATGCGTGGCAGTATTCTTTTCTTTTTTCTTTTTTTATAAAACTGGCGCGAACAAAAGCTGTTATACTCAATAAGCATTATTTGTGTGGAGCTACACGCGCCACATACAATCCGCCGATAGAATAAGAGCGGGAATAAGAGAAACGATGCACGTTGTCGGATGCTAAAAAGCTGTCACTATCAAGACGCACGAGCACGCGTTATAAAAAAAATAAACAGTGAACAAAGCATCGGTGAAAGCTGACCGTCTATAATAGCTTTATCTCCCTTTCGTTTTTGCGTTCCTATACTTAATATTCCTGAAGGAAGTCTTTTTTCGATCGTATTGAAAACCTAAAGGATGTATGTTTTCATGATTAATGCTTAATTTATACAAGACAGTCCACGAACACTGATACGCATTGAAAAAAGCTGCGCCTGAATTGAGCTTTGGACAATAATTTTTTCACGACCGATCGAACGTCAAATCCTTGGCGGCACGAATTTAGTACATTCAATATTTCACGCGAAACCAAAGGATTGATATGGAAGGTCACGGTAACGATGAAATCCAACGTTCACTGCAAGCGAGGGACTAGCAGAATAAACAACAAAAAATATAAAACAAAATTGTATAAAGGGATTAAATGAATATATTTTTGCGCTTGGATGCAGATTGAGATAAACTCATTTTATTTCGTTTGTTTTTCGTTCGAAAGAGAAATATGTATGTACGCGTGTAACACAAACTTTGGCTCTGATCGTTGTAAATACAATATTTTTGAAAAATAAACAAAATTTACGAAAAAGAATAGTACATTTTGTAACTAGAGGCGAAAACGGATTTTGCCAAGGTGTGATGATGATTGAGCACACGTAGCAGTGGGTATAAGAAACATTATCATTATCATTTTCGCTCTGCTTTGTATGTAACAATATCAATATCTCAGCTCCCTTCGGCTTTTCAACTATAAAAACTTTTCCGAAACATTTAACCTGACCGTCAGCGCGAAAAAGCTCGAAACATCTTCTAAGCCATCAGTATAGTAGACTCCGTCGCAGTTCGCACACCCATATTCAGCTCATCATCCGAGATCACCAGCGACAGCTGCGTCCCAGTTTGATTTATAGCGTTTAAACCTATTTCACGCTGACGTTTCCCAATTCACGCGCAGCCCCGAGAAAAATCAACGCAGTTGATACTCGGGCACGCATAACTACACGCGCAAAAAGGCGAGTGGCGCGCGGAAAACTTGGCGATATACAGCCCCATCCGGTTCTGACGCCGCCGCGCGTCTATTCTAAGGAAGATTGATCGGCCGGCTCGCAATGGTATCCGTCATTTATACCCGAAGCGGGAGGGAGGAAGGAAGGGGGGTGCGAGAGAGAGAGAGAGCTGACAAACGCAAGCTTGCTCTATATGTATAAGTAAGTGTAAACGTGAAAACGCTAATAAATATAAACTCGGAGGTAGAATCAGTGCAGTGATGTTTGTGAGATGTGCGACGCATAGTAGTCGTCGCTGTCTGGTTTCTGCTAATCAATAGAGTTAATTACGGACGACGTTCCCAAGTGTGCGCTCGTTAAGGAAACGCGCGCGTATATGTTGCGGGAGAGGGAGACGAGGCGGCTCTTTTTTTAATTTACCTCGAGGTTGTTAAGAATACGCACAGTGAGATTTTCAAGGGTATTTTTAGCTATAATTCCGATGCCGAAAACTTATTTCTCTATTAAATCAAATGAATTTTTTTAATACGCCCCTAGGACTGTATACTCAGTGTGTAGCTGCGGACATTAAGTCTTCGGCTAAGACAACATGAAAACAATTAGCTAAATATGTAGACACTAATACTGGATGCTATTATATATAAAGAATTTCGAAAAATGAATATAGCAATAGGGTTTTTTACTTCTCTTAAAGAACTGCAACGTTGTATTGGCACGAAAAACAAGCTATGGGCTAGACCCAAAAAAGAATAAAACGTATAGCTATATAAGCTAGAGTGACAGTGGAAAATTGTGTACAATATACTACCATATATTTTAACAATTAAGTGAACAATTCAATATAATGATTCCCTTACGACATATTTTATTTGCATTTATAATAAATGTATACATATAATATAACTGCATAGCATAGTAGAGAAGTTAACACCTATATAGTGTAATTACGCGCTCGTATATGCGCAGTGTAATCACTTTTCACAACTCGAGTTAGACACAAACAAGTCTTGATGAGACACGATCAGCAATCCGTACCAAGGTTTATGCCCAATTAATGAAAATTGAAGCAGAAAAATTGAAGCAGAAAAACTGCAACCATGAAAAAAATCAAAGATCTATATAGAAGCGCTGTTGCCGCACGGATCTCAACATTTTATTTCACCAAATCAGAGCGTTGCGCGATATAATGTAAAATACAGAAAGAAATTTTGGAAGCGTGCGCAGATGTGCTGGATCTCGTAAAACTTTACGACTGGCCCAACTTTTCGCCTATACAGAAATACATAACCCGCGCGCTCACCGCACCGGAGTCGGTGTCGCGGCCAGGAGATATATAGTATAGTCGTATATATATATATATATAAGTAGTAGCCCAGCCAAAAGTTGTCGCTCCTCTAACTCGCTCGAGTTTTATCGCCAAGTGCACGTGTACACCAAAAGCAAGCGGGCTACTCTTATAGTGTAGCGGACACAGCCGCCGAAAGAGAAATAAGAGCCGGAAGTTGGAGAGAAAGGGGGGCGGGGCTCCGTTGCTGACAAAAAGTTTCGAGATTTTTGGGTCAGGTGCATCAGGGATAGTTACTATCGAATAATCGTATAACGCAGGTATGCCGATTTTTATCATATATATACGAATAGCCAAACGCGTACGGGACAAGTATGAGTGATACACAGAGTTATCCAAACTTTGTTCAAACTTTCGACATCGCATTCCACTCGTATTTTTTTCCGCTCGCCCACAATAACCAACCGATGAAGCGTCGAAGAAATTGATGTCCAATCGATCGGGTTCCCGCCTAGCTCCGCGCAAAACCGCTGCGCGGGTGAATAATGCAAGAAAAGTTTCGATGGATCATTATGGTCGAAGAATTTGACGAATTGCGCTGCTACAATATACCTGAATTTAACACGCTCTAGTAAATATAGAACGAAATTGCTCGTTTTCTGCAGTGAAAAAGCAACACTTTGATAATCTAGATGTGTATATAGACTAAAAATGTTGAATTGTACAACGTAATATAATATACAGCATGTAAGAATTTGCCTGTCACGTCCGTTTCAGCCGAGCGGCCGGACGAGAAGCTGACGCGCAAGATGCAGATTATCAAAATGGGCATCCGCGTTATTCAAGGTGCGAACCTACCGCCGGCCACGAGAAGCATTCTGCCGACGTCGGTGAGCACCGAGTCAGCCCCCGGAACGCCCAAGGCGCCCAGAGGCAAGCCGCAGCGGGCAAAAAGCGCCAGCGCTGCTGAGGACGAGAACGAAATAAAGCCCGACGACGACGGTGAGTATTTTATATTATGATCAAATAATTCATCGTGCATGCAATGCAATAAGAACGACAAAAGAGTCGTGCCGCATGAATATTCAAAAGCAATGAATATTCAAAGTTGGAATTTTCGAGAGCCAGAGAGATTTTTCTTCAATCTGCCTGTCGTTTGTTTCCTTGTTTTCCCTACTAGCGGATCCGCCGATTCCTCACGCCGTGGTGGAGAAGCAATTTCTGCTGAGCGACGGCAGAGTCAGGCTGGAGGCGAGCCTCGATCGGGCGATCTACGGACACGGCGACGCGATCACGGTGCGCGTCCACGTGACCAACAACAGCGGCAAGTCTGTCAAGAGAATCGAGGTGAGCCGATAGAATATATAGTATTTATACTCGATCCTTATTTGCTGCGCACCGAACTCTGATGCGGGCAGAAATAAACCTACCATATATTCAAATAAAAAATATATTTGAATTTTGAATGGAATAAAAAAGCGCGCATCTCCCGATGAGAGTTTTCAGCGACACGGCCGAAAACCTTGCGCAAATTTACGAGAGAAGTCCGAAATCGTAAAAATCGCGTCATACTGAGTCTGAACTGACTCTTGCGAGCTCTTCAACTTTGTACTATGAGTCTATCTAGTCTCCGCACACGTGCACTCTACAGAAACGAAAATTAAAATTTATATATAAGTATGTGCCGGGGGAATCGCGAGAGAACAAGCGACGGCGCGATAGACATTATTTTTAGGCTTCGTCGTAGTCTCGTGAAATTGATGCGGGTCTGATGATATCTCACCGAAAGCACTGGTCACGTGGGATGAATCGACGAAGAAAATTGGTGCGCGTGTATACATACGAGTCAAGTCATTGAGATTCTAGAACGACGAGAGATATAGGTGCCACGTTTTATCATTTTATTCAACCTTTATATTTTCTTTTCGATCTTTACTGCAACTATTGCGCAAAGTTAATTACCGCTGCACATTAAGATCGAGAGAAAATCCGCGCATGTACATATATATCGACGTAATTTACGCACACGCACGTTTGAATAATGTATAAGTGAGCTCTTCCGCAACTCGAGTGTAAACACGAGCGGCTGCAGCGACGCGGAAAATCTGAACAATGCCAAATAGTTATTCGAGATATAGCCGCATAAAGCGCTCGACCTCTGCGAGCGCGCCGCTTAATTTTTACGAGCAACAACAAATTGAAAAAGTAGAAAAAGAGCGCGAAAAACAGAAGCATTTGCATTGATTACCATTAATTATCCTTCTTATCTTACCCGCCGTTTCTCCTCTCCGCCTCTTCCCTACTCCTGCACAAAAAACTCTGCGATGTAGGTTACGCGAATATTCGCACTTTTGTTTTCGTTTACCGCGTCGAAAGAAGGAGAAAAAAATCGCAGAAGGACGATGGCTGCGATCCGCGTCTTCGGCCACAAATCCACGTCTTGCGCTCTTATCGGCGTAGACTGCGCGCGCGGTATATATATATTCGGGCTACGGCGTGAGTCCTCAGTCAGTCGCGCGGCACACGAGAGCGAAAGCGAACCTCATAAGTTACTCGACGATGAAGTTCACCCTCGTCTTTGCTCTACTGGTGATCCTCGCTCTGATGGGACAGAGCGACGCCTTCGGTTGGGGTGAGGACTTTGACAAATTCCTCGATGACTACGTCAGTGACTCGAGTAAGTATATCTGCTTACATATAATATATAGCGTATGCTATTCCAAAGTGCGCCGAAAATATCGTTACGAATTGTTAAAATAGTGTTGCGCTAAATCCTTTGCAGGTTCGTCGAGTGAAAGCGATGAAGATGGATACACAAAAGTAAATTCCACCGACTTGTCGGAAATGATCACAATTTTGAAAAAATTAGAAGTCGAGGCCAGAAGATGTAGGGAGATGGGTAATGCCACGAAAACAAATCCATAATAAACTTTACTCCTTAATAAACTTTACTGCGTAAAGTACTGGAGCACCCTTAATGAATTACAAAACATTGTACACCATCAAGTATCGCTATTGCATCGACTCGTCAACTATACTGCACGTTTCTAGTACGCTGATAACTAGATGCGGGAAGTTGTCAAACTTTCGCTGGTTTCGGGCAGAGCCCGCAGGCCAGTGAAAAAAACATGGTGCTTTAATTCTGGAAATTGTTCGAGACCAACCAGACAAAATATTTCGTCGTGTAAGAAAATCCTGAGGTTATTTCGATAAGTCTGTGTAAACAGTTGATCGATGCAGCTGTGGCCCAATTTTTACGTATTATTTGTGAAATTGGACGTATAGAATATTCAATGAGTATTAGGAACACGAATTTGACCTAGAAAGAAGCAAATCAGGCGTGCATTTAATCTTATGCGTTATCTCGAACTTTACTACAAATACATACTGTTCACACCTATATATGCTTGTAAAACATTTTTTTAATCAAATAAACCTCTTTATCTATGAGATCTCTGAGCCTTACTATTTTCTGTACATACACCTTGGCAATCAACGAGGAAAAGATCGATTAAGGGGACACACCACCTTTAAAACTCGAAAAAATAATTATTTTTAATTTCACACAGATAAGTTGGATTGATTTGAAATTTTTTATACATACGTAGCAGAACTTTATCTTTATTTAGAAATATATAGATGCAAGGCCCTGCTGCTTTTCATTTAAGAAATCAGACTTTTTTTCAAGAGCCAAGCATTTTGCGATCAGACAATGATCGCAAAATGCTTGGCTGTTTGAAAAAAAAATAATAAAAAAATGGTAGGAAATTAATTAAGGCGGTAACGTTTTCGGAGGCGGCAACCTCCCGCACACGTAAGACGCTGACGCGCGGAGTTTACGATTCCCAAGGTATTAGCGTCGTCGTCGTTTCCCATGCATAGTCGGTTACATGTAAATGAGTTCACGTCTTCTCGCGCGCCAATCTAAATTCCTTCGTCTCGGGGGACTGCACCCGCGATAATTGACTGCTGGCCGAGTAGGTCACTAACGTTCGAAACGCCGCCAGGGCTAATCCATGGGATGACAATCGTATATAGATTACTGTGCATTGTGTATCGTGTGTAGATATGTGACACACTCATAGCGTACAATCGCTAGAGAACTGAAGTTCTTGCGCGTAATTTTTATGCGAAAGAAAGTACCTATAAAGTTTTTGTACGATACCTTATGAATGGAAATGCGAAAGAAGATGTTTTGCACAGAGAGGTCGACTGATATTGATAATTCTAACGTATTATAATTCCCATTGCAAAAGAAAATGAAAACGTACCAATTAAATATATTCGAGGAACTGGACTTCATAGTTTGGATCTTCTTTCAAACTTTTCTCGCAGTTTGCGAAACGATCGATGCATTAATATACACAACTCGAGCTTATTCAAGAGAATCGAAATAAAAGCTCTCGTGATGTAGACCGAGACTGTATATAATACTCGTTCCGCTGTTCATGGACGTATCCGCACAAAAAAAATTCAATACCAATCAGTTAAAGAGCCCTTCGCCAAAAGTTAATAGCCTCGCGCGCTTGCATCATCAGCTCTCGAGGTTCATCACGTAACAATGTGGTCATTTCCATGCTCAGCCCTTCGGTTGCCGGAAATTAAGCTGTCATTCGCCGTAAACCGAGAAGAGAAGCTAGTTCGCCGGGCAGTAACAGAGAGCTCGTGCATAGGTTGCTCTGCTTTTCGGCAGTTCGCACGTGGTAATAAAGGGCTAACTAAGCTTATGTGTATAAGAAATTCATGACTCTCATCACTTTGGCCAAGAGTTTTATCGCTGAGAGATGTCTCGTTGTGTCCGCGGTCGTGAAAAAAAAACTGCTTCTCTGAATTGGACGTACTATTTTAGTTAAATCAATTATTACCGCGGAAAAGTATACATTAATAATTTTCGATTCTCGAATGGATAAAAAATGTACATAATTTCTCAGACGCACTGTTTCCCTCTCTAATAAGCATAATAAAAGCCCGCTGCAGACGTGCCTCGCGAATGACAACGATGCTCGATGACAGCGAAAATGAATTGAATTCTGCGCAATCTTCTATGCTAAATTCGTGGCGGAAATCTGTGCTCGCATCTTTCCATATCAACAGACTTGCTATGTCCTGAATTACGCAGGAATGTCGAGAATTGCATCCGTGAATTACAGTTAGACGGATGTACACGAATAAAATAGGCTTAGCAATTAAGCGCGTGCGCACGCAAATATCCAAATAATCCAAATATCTGCGGTGGCCTCTCGAAAGCGATTACAATAGTAGGTATATATAGTCTGCGGGTGCGCTCTCGAGTGATGCACTCACGGCAATTTCTAACGGCGCATGATAATCGGCCGCACGCCAAAATTGGCTTACACGCCAGCTTCGCCGAGAGCACTTGTTCTTTTACTTGTTGAATAGAATTAGAGAGAAAGAGAGAGAAAACTGCAGCAGATTAATTTAGGATATAGCGATGATGATGCTCGAATGAAGTAAATCCGCGCTGAATCCGCGATAATCGATATTCCTCTCCTACCGTGTCTCGAGAGCGCCGCAACGCGGCGGGTGAATGAGACTTCGATTAAGCGTTGGCTGTAGACGAGACATGCTCGCGAACTTTCGTTCACCTACTCTTAAGGGTACATACGTGATGGAGAAAACGAACTGAATAGATTAGAAGGCTGTGTCCATTGAATTATTCAGTTCCGGATGGACATCAGGTGGAACAGTAGTGGATTATTCAGACGTTATTCGGAGCATGTGCAGCAGTACAGCGTTGGTATAGCGCTGAATGTTTTTCTTACCGATCAATAAATTATATAAGATTTTTAGAAAAAGATCGAAACTCTTTTCCAAAACCTGCGTTCGCGATTCAAGGCCACTCGGAATACGAAGCCGGCTTTGCCGCTATAGGCTCATTAATCTAGCGCCCGCTGTTCTATTCTAGTTAATCCAGATATTCTATACGCGTAGAAGTATACACTTCGCCCCCGCAATCACATTATCTGCGTGTACATTAACAAGCAAATATACTGGCATCTATAATATATAATAAAATATCTGATCGCCGCGACGAGTAGTTCGTATTCGCTATACGAAGGACACGTACCATATTATATTATAGGCAACAAAAGTCAAGTCAGTTGGCCGTTTTAAATATTTCGACGCGCTTGATGAATCAATTGTGAAATTTATTGGGAAGTGTAATGCAGATCGCTCGGTGCAGGATTATAACTACGAGGCCGAAACGTTAGAAGACTTATACAGGTATAATTATACAGCGCAGCGTATAATTATTATTATTGATAAAAATAAATATTTATAAATTTGACATAGCGTTCGAGTTATATATGCACGATGCGCCAGTCTTCTCTGCCATTTCATCTTATTGCGTACAAAATACTCCACGAATCTCTCGGATTTCCCCTCGGAAGGAAACATTCCTATACGCAGAAAAACAATAGTATATATAGTCAAGATAGCAAAAAAGGTCGAGACCTACGCCCCTTACAAATTGGAGCGAACGCAGAGAATCTCAAGCTCGCAAGATCGAAATCAGTGTTCCGTAGCCAGACTCCGCGAGTTAGTCGTTCACGCTTATGATGTGTTTCCTCCTCCTCTCCCGCGCATATATATACACGTATTTTCCGCACTACCAACAATACAGCCTTTTTCTCGGTGGCCATGTCCTCGCCTAACAAGCGCCTCGTCATATATATATTTATATATATATACACACACACACAAACACATATAATATCGAAGGAGATATCGAGAGCTGGGAAAAAGCAATAGCTTTTTTTGCAAAAAAGTCCGCGATTGCCGTGTGGTGCGCGCGAGTGTCAGTGCGTTATTTTACTGCGAGTACTGGCCATTGTGCGCGTCAGTCCAACTCGATCGACAATATCGCGAACTCCTGATGCGCGAATTATGTTAAGTGCGCTTTGTTTATTTTTGTAACCAAATGCATCGGGATCGTGTCTACATTTTGGTGATGGTGTATATGGTATAAAAAACAAACAGATTTATTTCGAGTATGAAGCGTAATAAGTAATAGTCTCTAAATATAGTCAGTGAATGAGAAACTAAATTATGTCACACAGGGGGAGGGGGGGGGGGTAGCGTCGCGCGCGGCGTTTTCTGCTTTTGGCAGGTTAAAGCGGGAGAGTTTGCCTGCTATGACTAAGCGATGAGAGCGGCGGCATCCGCTTGCGTAATATCCTTGACACTGAATAAATGAAAAATTTATATACATATATATATCACGTCGGTCCATACGAGTACGCAGATTACTATCGAAGAGTAACGCGGTTCGTAAGTGCGGTACTCTGCGATGATATTCCGAGCTGTGTCAGTGTTCGTAGGGACCGACGGTATAGAAAGAACAGCTAAACGAGCCAATATTTTAAAATTCGCAGGCGGACATCGTGCAGCACGTGGACGTGTGCATGTTCAGCAATGGCAAGTTCAAGAATATCGTGGCACAGATGTCGTCGCGCGAGGGCTGTCCGGTGGAGCCGGGCTTCAGCCTCACGCGCAGCTACACCCTCAGGCCGGAAAAGGGCTCGACCAAGAACTGGATAGCTCTGGAGGACGACCCGGGCTACGCGAAATCCGGAGCGAACCTCGCCTCGACCGTCCTCTGCTCTGGTAACGCGCCCGAGGACAGGAACGTCTTCGCCATCTACGTCTCCTACTACGTCAAGGTATATATATATATAATATGCTATTGGGAAAAAATAGTAGTAATAATAATATAATGGTCGTTCTCGAGCAGGTAAAGATCGTGGTATCGCCGATCGGCGAGTGGATCGGCGGAGTGGTATCCCTGAAGCTGCCGTTCACGCTGATGCACAGCAACACGGATCCGGAATTCTACGGCTCGCCGTCGCCGTCGCTGCGCGCTGGCTCGCGCATTCTCGACAAGATCGAGACGATCGACGATCCGAACGAGGATCCGCTGCCGTTCATCGACAAGGACAGCACGAGCGACGAGGACGAGAACATCCCGGCGGCGACGGCGGCGGCAGCGGCGGCCACCACTAATGGCGAGCACACAGGGTACGTCAATTGTGCCTCTACGAATATAATACAAGTATTATACCCTGCCGATCATCGCATACCCAGGTTGTCGATACTGAACCGGCCGATCCCAACGAAGACGGTGGCGACGATCGCCAAACTGACGACGGCCCCGAGCATCGAGACGACGAGCCTGACAACGAATAAGCTGCTCAACGACGCGGACCTGATCGAGCACTGCTCCGAGGAGGCGATCCCAGAGGAGGAGGAGGCCGCCGCCACCTGAGAAGAGCTGGGGGCCGTATTCGTGAGCGAGGCCCGGAATCTGAGGGAGCTCACGCTGCCGCTCCAGGCGACGAGAACTTACAGCCCCGGCCAGGGCTGCAAGCATCAGGGCTTCAGCATTCAGCGGGCCTGGTGCTGCTTCAGGCGAGCCTCCTAGACCTCCTTCCCCTCCCTCCTATAACCGCAAGCACAAGCTCATCATCCTGCGGACTGCTGGACAGCTCTGCAGCAGCCGATTACGCATCGTATCATCAACTCTCCACCTCTTGCGCAGTTAATTCAATTATTATAAGTATATTATACATATATTATATATATCTATAATATATTCATACGTGTATAGGTGCGTCTCAGATGAGACATATGCATATACCGAACGCGCAGGCTGCACTTGAACAGCCCTCATCTGTATATACATCTTTCGATGAAGGATATATATATATTTCGACCTGTCTTTCTGTTCCTTCGCGAATAATAAGAGCAGTTTTTGCCTCTGCCGGAAATGAGAGAGGGAAAAGCACTGCACACGTAATATAAAAGACCTCGATGGTTGTGCAACGCTCGCAGCGTCTAGTTTCAAAGTCTGCGCCAAAGTCGAATAACGAATAACGAGAGCGTGTGCTTGGACTGATGCTGTCTGCGGCGCTCGCTATATTCTATGTATACACGATATAATCCCCCTTTTTATAGAGGTTATACTGATGTATAAGCGCATATAAAACGTGAAACAGAACTGATGGCGTACTTTGTCAACGATATATTGGTTCTTTATATCGCATCTTTTCTTTTTCTATCAATTTTTACCAAAGACATATCGCAGCATATAATGTGTGGGCACTTATTCATAGCTATATATTGTAGATTACGTTTATTTAATGCGCGACCTTTTTTACCATTCTTATTAAAATAATATGTTTTGCGGCCAGTCTGGCTTTTACATAAACTTTCAAACTAAATGGCTCGGATGATGAAACAATGTCAACGTACAAAAAATACAAGAAATAAGGATGTATATAGTCACTTGGATTCCCTTTATAACTTATAATCTTTGTGTACAGTTTTTTTTACAAATTTTGTTCAAATCAACTATAGCATAACTATGTGATAAAGTTAATATTTTCCTCTTAAAATACGCCCATATACACTGAGAGCTAATCTTTGCCAATGAACCGTGTAACAACAGCGAGCTCCCATTGTTATTTACATTTCTTTTGTAATGCAACGTATTAATTGTAAATAGTTATTTTGAAGCATCTTTTATCACAAAGAATTGATAATCTTTGTCATTTTATTATTATTCATTTAGCTTTATTGTAGTGTTGTTAATAGTACGATGTTAATACGTGTTGATGAAAATAAATATTGCAAAAATAAGCATTTCTTAAAGAAACTCTTTCAGTTCCACGCAATACCTTCTCCCTAAGCAGTGATAGCACATATCAGTTTATATGTAAAACCATAAAAAAAAATTTTTCTCACACATGTCCAAAAACAGGATTACGAAAAAAATGTTCTTATTTAAAGGTAATTTTCTAAGTTAATAAAGCCATCAAGACCAAATTTAGCAAAACTTGTACTGTAAATTTGTACAGCTAATAAATGATTTCTATAACTAAAATCGAATTAGTGCAATAAAAAAAAATTTGCATCTAAAAATGTAGTTCATAATCTATTGTTGCAGCAAGAACCAAAGCTCTCATTTTTTTTTACACAAACGCAATTTTTAATTCGATGTTATCCATCGAATTTTCAAAATCTAACATTTCATTATTAATAATCAAATGATCAATTTGTTAGTGATTGCTTTCATCGGTATGATTGGATAAGCTTGATGATATCAGTGAAAAATATTGTAACTGCCATTCAAAAATGTTGGATATTTACATGAGTGTTATTTATTTAAACATCAGAACCTGTCAACATGAAAATTTTACAAAGGGTTTATATTGCTTATATACAAATAAAACTGTGTATATAATTCAATCACTATATGTAAATAGTTTAGAATTGTATTAAAAGGAAATTTTTATTTTACTGTAGCCTAGAATCTAATTTAATGTAGTATTGTGAAGTTAAAATTATTTGTACTCTCAAGAGTTTGGTTGTGTATAGAAAAAGTTCTATGATTTAATAAAAGTTATTATTAAATTATACCATGTCCATTTTTATCGATACGTAATCAGCAATTATAAATCTAACTTACTTGAGTCAACAGTTTCAACAAAATATGACATTACTATGCCATTTGCTGAATAAGTAATAAAATATGAATTACAATATATCATGAAACTTACCATGCCAATGACAATGTGCATATCCTCTGACAATCTTCTTTATATTATGACTGTTCCCTTTTTCCTTCACTTCGATTAAAATGTATTTAAACACACCATCAGGATCAATATCAACATCTTCTACTTTATTTAAAGTTTCAGACATTTTGGAAAATCTGTGCTTACTGATATTTACTGCTAAAAACATGAAAATTTGTACATATGATTAAACAATACTTAATTTACTTAAAAATATAAAACCTTATAAAATATGAAAATTAAAATATTTGTTAAGCATTGTCAAAAATACGAAATAATTATAGATTGCTGGAATGTGAACAATGATTCTCAAAAATAAATGAAAAACAATCGAATTTTAATCATAACCTACAACCATTCAAGAATTAAATACACTTTGCCGATCCACAAAGTTAAAAGGCATTAAGAAGGAGTATAGAATGCATGAATTACTTATTGTCGTGTTTATTAATACCTTAATATAAAAAATAATCATTCAGTATTTATTACGCAAATTACCTTCCCGAACACTTTGCCGGGTGAAACGCACCAAAACACCAAGACTACACATACCGTAACACATCTACCGCTGAGGACGCCCTCTGGACCGAGGTTTGATATTAACATTCATATTTACTTTGATTCGCCTTTGGTAAGGGCACACTTTATAGCGCTAAAATCCCATGCCAAATCATATGGGGATTCGACTGGTTGTGAAAATTGTATAATATAAATAATTAGGGTGAGATACATGGTTCTTATGAGAGGTTTTACGAAAAAGAATATATTATGCAAGTCTATAGTATAACATCGATCAAAGGCGCTTTTTTCGCAAAAGGCTCGTCCGCACGAATAAAAAGAAATTTATTTGATATATATATATATATATATATATATCCTTAATTATTTATATTCCAATATTCGCCACCAGTCAAATCCTCATTTGATTTAGCACGCGGGAAGTTGGCGCCACTATAATGTGCCCGTAACCAATAAGGCTAATTCGGACTCTACTGAATGGATCGCTTTTATATAAAAAGAGTTAACAATTTTTAGTTTGACAATATTGATTCAGTTTTGTTTTACATCTGTGATAAATTTTCTGCACGTTTAACATTTTCTGCACATAACTAAGTTCAGAGCTCTTAAACATACTTTATTGCCGACGAACATTATAGGTTATTTGCTTTTATACATAGATTATAGTTTTATAGTAAATAAAATTATGAGTAAGTGGACTAAAGATGTAAACTTAGCTTGGAATGTATTAAATGGAGTATTTATCCTGTATAAACCACCAGGAATTCATTATCTCAACATTAGAGAAACTGTAATTCAAAATTTATGTCGAGGTAACAAGTAAGAAAACATTGTCCTAACAAATTAACCAATATTATTAATATAAATCTCATACCTACTTCAGATTTAAACCAAATCGAGGTACGACCTCCAAATAAATATGTATCTATCGAGGGACCGACAACCAAAGAAATGGATGTGATAGTGAGAGATAGTTATGCAGACGATCCCTTGGTCGTTGGACCTAGATATGTGGTTGAAGATTTTAAGCTCATCACAGCAAACCATGTATCACAAGAGATGTCAGGTGTTATGGTTTGTGGAATTAATAGTGGCACAAAATTTATTCACAAATTGAAGGAATCAAAGTTAACAAAATTTTACAAAGTAAAAGGTATACTTGGCCAAGCAAGACATAATGACTTTGCAACGGGAAGAATTGTTGAAAAATCAACGTGGAAAAAAATTAAAAGGTTTAATGTTGACAATATGTGTGCATCAATGCAAGCTTCTCATCAAAAAAAGATGTTTGAGTGAGTTCTTTGAAAAAATGTTAAGTAACTATTTTGACTGAGATTAAAATTTTTTATTTCATACAGTATAAAAATGTTTTAGACTTTGCGGAGTAGATATGCAGAGCCAGGCTGCATATGAATTAGCTATAAGAGGCCCTATAAGACCAGCAGATCCTAAAATTCCTATGGTCTACAATATTAAATGCACTGATTTTAAACCACCAGAATTTACATTAGGTATGCGTCACATTCACACTAAACATATCATCTCAAGAGTGACCAATTTTAATAAACTATTTCTTTTCTAATTTTAGAAATTGTAGCAATAAATGAAAATGATGAACATCTGAAAGCTATAGTTGCTGAATTAGGCTATAGGCTTCATAGTACAGCGTATTGCACTCATATACAATGCTTTCAATATGGCTTATTTAATGTCAAAGATTCTTTATTGTCAAAACACTGGGATTTGCAAAATATCATCAGCAACATCAGTCTTTGTAACAAAATTCTTCGAGAAAATCCATACATGTTAAATCAGGAGCATATTAATCTAGTCCAGAAAACAGCTGAACAATAATCATATGTAAAAATGTATGAAATGTAAATAGAATTGTAAAATAATGTTAACTTTAATCATTTTAAATATAACTCTTTTTATTAACATTATTATAGTTGTTATTTATAAAGATCGATTTTTCATGATTCAATGCCAATTTATTCACCACTTAAATGTTGTATTCACTTATCACCACTAGAGATTCCTAGTAAAAATAATTTGTTACATGCAGAAAAGGCCATTGCTATCTGTACGACAGATCAGAGTATATAAAGAACCAAGTAATTAAAAAAAACCCTGTGCTAAAGTAATAATGTACATAAATATTATAGTTTTAAAAAAACAACATAGTAAAACAGTTATATAGTGCAGGAGGGCTAGTTTATGTCGTACAAATAGTACTTTTGCAATAAAAAAGACTAATTTCTATATGCTTCACGAATAATAATTAAATTTGAATTCCGTTCAGTTTATATAATACACTACAATAATGCAGCATGATTTCTCATTTAAACTCTTTAACCATTACAATCGATTGAATCTGTAGAAAATAATCGTGAAGTTGTAAACTTGATCGTTTGTACTAAAAAAATAAATCGCACGACTATTTTACTCAAGTCTTTTAATTTTTTTCTCTGAGAAAGGCAAGACATATCTTTTATCGGTCTCAGATACATTGTTACTACTACTGGCATCGTTGCTGCTTGCATTTGACGAAACCGAGGACCTTCTTCTTTTTCTGTTTGCACCCTTCAATTCCTCATCTCCATCCACATAACCTTGTGTTGCTGTTTTGTTATCGGTGCAATTTGAGGTAGAATTGTCTGAACTAGAATGCCGTTCGGCGCTTTTGTTCCTAACAGATCTGCCAGGACTGTCACTGCTATTGCTACTACTACAACTGCTACTACGAGGCTTGTCTCGAAGTCGACGATCAACGCTATCGTATCGGTCACGGGAGCGACTAAATCGCTTTGCACGTTCGCGGCTTCGACTGCGTCGCTTTCGGTAACTATCACTGTCCGAGCCGGAAGAATATCGATTATCTCGTTGACGGTCCTCATATTTATCGTCTCGACGGCGTCCCTCGTTTCGATTGTCGTGCCGACTTGCCTCTTTACGGACTGAATTCCGATCCTCGTTGCGAACTGTGTTTTGATCCTCACTTCTTTCGTCGAATTTGGAAGACTGAATCGTTCGGAACTTTAATCCTCCTTGAGACCAGCTTTGCATTTTCATGCTCTTCGCTATCACGCGTTTCTGATGGTCCAGTTGTGGAAACAGATCTGAAACATTAATTGAACTCAATATATTCATATATAGAAATAATATTGAGATTCCATTCATTCGTAAAATAAGTCAAATATTCTCTTTATTTACCTTGAGACTTTTCAAGAGCTTCTTTAGCGGAATTCATTTCAGCTTCTTGTATACTATGACCAGATGCTTTAGCCAATCTTTTGCCTTGGAAATACACAGCAACTGTATAAACGCGCGTATTCGTAGGACCCTTGCATTCAATAACTCTGAAAGACCATTGCATCAAATTTAACGTTACAAAGTCAACCATAAATAGAAAATAGTCGTCTTGAAAAATATAAAACACAGTATTCACATACTTGTATACCGGTATGTCTGGTTCCCCACCGTCCATTGTCCGCAAAGTCAAACAGCACTGCTGTAGCTTGCTCTTTGGATCGTTCCAGTCCTGATTCATGATAAAGTCTTGTAAGCGAGGGAAGAAACACACGTTACAAAATACTTGACAGTAGAGCAAGCCCTTGTCGACATATAGTGCTCCCAAGAATGCTTCTAGCAAGTCAGCCCTGTCCTTCGTTTTGAGCTCAGCCTTAGGATTTCCATAAAGAGCATATTGAGTCATACCTAAGTCATCGCATACGACTGCTTGCGTTTTATTATTCACCAAAGAACTACGTAACAGCTGCAAATTCAAGTAGTTATTAGACATTAGAATGTTTTTTTTATAATAGAAATAGCAAAAATATTTTTAAAAAACATACCGACAGATGGCCCTCATGATGCTCTGGAAAAAACTTATACAAATATTCTGATACTATTAATTGTAATACTGTATCGCCAAGAAATTCTAGACGCTGATTGGAACCTAAAGTTAAATTTGTGTAGCCAATACTACGGTCGGTGAACGCTCTAGCCAAGAGGCGTATATGCGAGAACTCCACTCCGATACCCTCCTCAAACTTTGTCAATTTCTGCAAAATATAATTGATATATAAGGTAAAGTTATTCAATTTTCAACGTTTTAATTTCAATAATTAACTTTACCTGAAGAAGTTCAAAGCTGGGTATCCACTGTCTGTCACCAGTGGGCTCCTGTTCTTGTAGTGGATGCTTTGGATAATTTACCCAAATATTTAACAAGTCTGGCTCGTTCTTGAAAAGTGTTTCCCCAAAAACAGTATCCGCTATTTTGATACCTCCATCCAAAAACAGTGCACCCATTAAAGCCTCAAAGCAATTAGCCATGGCGTGTCTCAACTCTAGATCATGGCACAGATCACTACCATGAGCGTATAGCATGTACTGTTCTAGATTCAGCTTTTTAGCCAACACAGCCAAGTGTTGATTTTGAACAATCGCAGCTCGATAAGTCGCAAGGCCCCCTTCTTCTAGATCGGGAAACATATGAAAGAGATGAATCGAGGTGAGAAATTCAACGACGGCGTCGCCCAGGAACTCGAGCCTCTCGTTGTGAGCGATGGAAGATTCTGTTTCCTTCTTTGCTCCAAAGCGAGACATAATGTTGATAAGCGTGTTGATACCACGCTTGCGCGTATTCATGTAGTGGATTCGTCGGTCTCCGTATTCCGGCTGACGAATTCCGCAATTTGTCAGTGAGTTACGCGCATGGTCTGGATTTGTCCCGAAGTTCTCTCGATAACTTGGATGCGTTAAAGCTATCGTAGGTAAAATCATAAATCTTTTAGTAAGTGAGCTAAAAAGAAAGAAATTAATTAAAATTCTGATTTTATTGTTGCTTACCTAGCTGTAGCAGGTATCTGTTTTTGAATTTATAAGTGAGGGTTTGCTCGAGCATATCAAGTGATTTATGGAACCGCAGGTGACAAACGAGAACGGGAATAAGCATTGCATGCTGAACAATATCACACATGATGCCGGTGCGGTAAAAACCTTCAGAGGTTACATCCACGGTAACATCTCGTTTCATCTTACTCTGGGTACGCAACTCTTGGAGTTTATTCTCCTTCGCCTCCAATTTGCGCTTGTCCTCGAAGGACGGCTTTGGCATGTTCGCAAGCAGGTGGCGAAACTTGACATAATCTCGCCAGGCTCTCTGGTAACTGAAAGTTTGGAATTTCAACATTATACTCTAAATACACAAGTATAATCATGATCAATTTAATGAATGAGCTCATTAACTACTTACTCGGTATTTCCTGCATAACTCAGTTGAGGCGGACGAATACCAAAATGTACTATCTCAGGATAGGCAATAACACCGGGGGGTTGATCAGCTTGGTTCCTATCTAACTGATCCACCCGAACACTGCATGGTTTCTTACCGGGATAAGTAACGACCATCCCCTTTACCTCATCAGCAAAATTCTGCCACTGAAACTGTGGCATCTCAATTAGCTTCGGTAACTCATCGGGGTCGATCAGTAGAGTACTACATTTTATAAGGTAACTTAAAACTTCGTTCATCGAAAGAATCTCCTGGCCGTTGTCAGGCAGATCGCGCACAAACCTTGGCATAAAATGAAACTGAGCACAACCTTTTTTATCTTGAGCGGCTTGTAAGTTGAAATCTACTAGTTCTAAAACTTCTTCGAATAGATAATTCTCTATAAAGTAGGAAATTTTCATTTTAGTGTTGTACTTTTTATAGCACATATTTCTATTGTTATAGTTTAGCTTCAAAATACTTACGAAAGTAGTCCAATTCTCGAATCGTAAAGTTTTCCGGCATTTTCTCTTCGATGTAAAGAATAGTATATTCAATATTAAAGCGAATAACTTTACAAGTCGGCAATTTCACTAGTGGAAAATGTGAGAACATGGAAAAACCTTCAAATATAAATTCATGTTCATCATGTTTTATAATAGTAGGAGTCTTAGTGAGAAAATTTGTTGGTGGACTAATGGTAATACGATAATGATATAATTTATCTGCATTATTAGTATGAGGATCACATTTTTCTATTGCTCCTTCGCCAGCATATATTCCATGTCTGATACCAGACCTCCGTGATTTTGCACTACACCTGCACAATGGCCCATCATTCATCTAAAGTAATGAGTTTTGATTTTTTTATAATATTCTAAAATAAATTATTTCAATCACAAAATTTCTTTTTTTTACCTCTCCTGGATCATTGAACCACATTTCTGGATGAAGTCTCTGAGGATGCTGTTTCTTGGCCATCAATTCTTCCATTGTTCTGTCATCTTCATCTACTGAATCATCGCTGTCTGATGAAGAGCTACTGCAGGCCTCTGATTTATGTCTGCAAAGACGAGCTCTATTTTTCCTGGGAGGAGGGTCATACAGAGGCTGTAATGACGAAAAATTGATTGTCACTACTTTGCATTTTTATAACAGTAAAAAATATATAAAGCTGAAAATTAAAATACGTACTTGGAGTTTTCTGGCAGACGATGCTCTGTCAATAAGAATTTTTTTAAAATCATCGCAGAGTTGAATTAATCTATCAGTTGCTCTCATTAGCTTATTATTTTTTTCATCCCTATTGTAATATAAATCGGCAGGTGCAGTTCTTGTCCAAATTTTTCTTTCAACTACTCCATCACTTTCTAATTCATTTAGCTTTCTTTTAATATCTTCACTTGTTGCACAATAATTTTGTCTATATTTTTCCAACAGCATTTCTCTTTCACTGAGACTTTTACGTTTTGCAATGTGATTGGTACCGCGAGTTGACTGTAGAGATGCATGTGATTCCTGTGATCTTGATCTTCTTTTACTTCTACTTCGACTAATAGATCTTCTACTTCGGCTTCTACTTTCTGACCTTTCCAATCTTTCTGATCTTTCGCTTCTTGTAGATACATGATTTGTGTGAGAATTATTGCTTGCATAAGATTTTCTATCTAAACTTCTGCTTCTCCTCTTGTAAAAACGATCTCTTGAATTCCTCCGCTCTTTATTTCTGTCCCCATATCTACTAGAATAATCATCATATTTTCTCCTACTTGTAAACTTAGAAGAATGAAATTTGCTATCAGGACTTTTAGAACGTCGTAGGCCATTGCCTACTGACTTGTAACCCTTGTCTGCTGAACTATTTTGTGATTTGGAATTTACTGCAGTGTGTGGCAGCCAAGATGAAGTGTCAGTTACCCATTGAGTATTATCAGTCTTTGAATCTTGTTGGTATGGACACTTTGGAACCCAGTTATTGTAGTTGTAAGTAGATGACTGTGCTTGAGCATAACTAGTGGTATAATAATCTTTATTTTCTTGAACTGATGTGTGACTTTGATATTCATAGCTCGAGTATGTAACACTGTCAGGATACAGCGTACTGGAATTTGGTGGAGGAACTGAAAAGTATGATGGAGGAGGAACAGAGTAATTAAAACTGTTGTAATCAGGAGGTGGAGCATTGCATGGTGGCTGAGGGGGAAGAGCAGAGGTAGGATAACTTACTGATGGGTTAGCATAGTAAGGAAAATTTTGTGTTTGCGAAGAATCTGCTTGCCAATAATATTGATACTCTGTGTTCAGTGGTACATTGTCCATTTCGTAAGAAACGGTTACTCTGGAATTACAGAATAACCAAATAATTCAATATCAGGGAATATGTGCATTATTTAATTGAAGTAACAAGCAAATTATATTGCGAAATTTTATTATGAAAGATTTTTTAAAATATTTGCTTGTTGAAAAGAAGGTTATTTCACAGGTACATATTTTGTATGCAAGTAAACAATGAGTCAGTAACTTACTAATACTATTTGATTTCCATAATATGATGAATTAGCTACCGAAATAACCGCATTATTGCACTTTAATTTTTTTAGAATCACTAGCTACTGTCTGTTGTTCATCGTGACTCTGGTGACTATACCATCAGATTCTCACCACCATTTTGCTTTTTATGCAGAATAGTATATTTATATGTATAAATATATACGTATATATCTGCACATGCTGCGGCCTGCCATGCGCATGCGAATGCATATTTCCGCGCATGCGCTCTAAAAGAGATTCGCCAATAATATATACCTATGAGGTGTCGTCGCGTACACTAAACACTACTGGTACACGTCGACGGTGTCGTGTCGTCGTCGTCGTCGTCTGCAGCTATGTGTGCATGTTGAAATATAGTTGCACCCAATAGGTTTAGTACCTTGCACAGTGTCGGTGTGAGGTACTTATATATTCATAAGCATATATGACATATGACGATATGACGACCCAGCCTTGATCGGACTGAAAAATATGGTATAAGTGTGATGCGCGCGCCCGATTTGAATTTACGCAAGTATAGTGCTCGAGAAGTTTGAAAATGAGAGATTTTATAGTATGTCTTAGTATAGGATTTGTCCGGGTCAAAATGGCATAAGCTAGTTTAAGTCGCCTTATTATTAGAATAATCCGAGCAGTGGCGCATCTCGAGCTGAACTGACAAGATCCTCGTCTCTTTCGGAGCAGTTGTCCTTTTCTTTATCCTCCCCTCTTCATAGATAGATGTGGGTGCTATTGGTGGCCTGCTGATCAGCTGTGCATGTTGACCTGGCGTTCGGGGTTTTCCGGCTCGGGTCTCTACTGTTGATTGCTATTTTATGGATTCTTTGTACGTCGATCGATTGTTTTATAGATTGGCTAGAGAATAATATGAATTTGCAAATGGCGAAAAACTTTACAATATAATATTACTTGTTTTTAAAAATTCGCGCTCATGTAAAATGGTGGACACGCTTAGGGTTAGTCTATAACCTGTTTTTGTATATGTAAGTGTGAATTAATGCCGGACATGTTCGATATTTAATGACACGGTAAGTAAGGAGGCAGTGGCTACCAACTGCAAACGCTTATCGTTTCATTTCGGAGCATAGTCTCTCACCTAAATTCAATTCGACTTAAGTTTTTGCAGTTGGTAGCCTAGCCGCTCTCCTCTTTTACTTCCTGTTCCCGTGTCATTACAAACATAAAAATAATTAGAGTGAAATACATTGCTGTTACGGGAGGTTTTACAAAAACGAGTATTTGCTTCTCTATACACATATATACATCCAAAATAAATTTCTTTTTATTTGTGTGGTCGAACTTTTTGCGGAAAGTGCGCTTTTGATCGACGTTATAAGTACTATATATCTGCATAATATATATTCTTTCGTAAAACCTCCTATAAATAAGAGCAATGTATTTCACCCTAATTATTTTTATTCCAATTTTCGCCACCAGTCGAAACCTGATATGATTTAGCATGGGAATTTAGCGGTAGTGTGCCCTTACCAACACCTAGGCCGCCTAGGCGATAACACACTTATACATATACGAAGACAGATTGTATGTAGACTCACCCTTATATAACTATAATGTTTGTGATGCGACGTCTAAACCTACAGAGGTCACTGGCGTTCTCAGAGTCTGATGTTGTGTGAATATAATATATATATATACCTATTATACTGCTGCAGGAAACTTGGCAAGGCTGCTATAGAGTAGACGCATCAGCATCGTACAGATGTATAACAACTGTTTGCTCAATTGTTGAGAATTATTTATTCTAGTTATTAGGAGTTTAGTTAATTTTGTAAATAATCCAAAAACATGGCTGCCAAAACGGTACACAAAATTGCCACATTCCTGGGATTTGTCTCGATTTTCCACGCAGCTTACTCAGCGGTTCAACGTGAGTACTTATATCGTGATTTCGATTAATATTATGATGAGCTGAACCTATAGTTTAATTATCTGACAGATGTGAATGGCATTGATGATTGAAATCGGCTCCTGATACTATTAGTGTAAATTTTGATTTTTTTATGTTGGGATAACATAAACCTCATGAAAATGACGTTTGTTTACAGACCGCTCCTATTTGAGGATAACAGAACAGGAATTCACAACGTTACCAATTGATGTGAGTCATGGATTATTTTATTTTTGAAGGTTTAGTATTCATTCGATTTCTTTGAGTAAATTCAAATAAATCGAAAATGTTGGAATATTGACAAATGAAATTGAGAGTCATGATGAAAGGTAAAGTTTTGTAATGACACACAAACTTTAAATCAATAACCTTGTTTTACAGATAATTATACAGGGCATCACTAGTTTGTTTGCTGTTATGTACGGTGTAATGCACATAGCTGGTGATTTCAAAGAAATAAGAGCTGTTGTGGATCTAGAAAACAAGTCATGGGAAACACTACGCAACTTACCTTCATTTCAAATATTTAATCATCGAGGCAGGTCCTTATCGCCAGAATATTTGGTGGCAGAAACCGACAGGAGAGACAAGAAACGTTAATGATACATTTTTTTCAAAATAAATTCTTGAATACTGTGCACCAGATGAACTTTAGCGAATTGTTATTTGATAGGTAATTTAATAAATTCTGATAAGTAACGAAGTGAGATAGGATTGCACTTTATCACTTTTTTGCATTAGAAAAGTGCAATACCATATGTATTGTTATATGTGAATTCTGGAGTATGTCTGTAAAGTCAGTTTATTACAAAGTCATGAAATAAATTTTTATCTGATTGAATATGTGTAAAAACGATTCTTATTTGTTACTCCAAAATGAAAAGAGGATTTCTTTTATTTATAAAATGTAAGTTTGAGGCATTTTTGTTTATTTTGTAATAGAAAAAATTACTTTCACACTTGCATCAGTATCGGCAGGCATGTTCACACATTTCACAATGATGCATAGTAAAAGCATTAAGTCTCACAGTTGTGTAAACACCTTCACTCATCCCTCATATAATAGCTTTAGCGAAAATTAAGAATCTATGATTATATCGCGCGATTAACAAAGATCTGATCACTTTTTCTGTTTCTTCTTTTCTGCTTCAGCCTCTTTTTCCTTTTCAATTTCATTGACATAGTCTCCAATTGTGTCAGAATCAAGCATCTAAGAGAAATTAAAATAATATTAGAAGAAATAAGAATGGTATGATTAGTTATGCCATTAATTTTTGTACTTACTTGCATGGGTTGGCCCCTGCGCATGACTGCAATTTCCAAATTCTTTTGACCAGATTGGACGACTTCGAGAAGTGCTCTAATTGCCAATTTGATGGTGCCCTTGTCCGTAGAAACCTCTTCAGGAGTATAATATTTCTCTAAAAATTCTTTGACTGTTTTGGCATTGCGACCAGTAGCATTAGCCTGAAATATGATTGTATGTATAATATAAAATCATACCATTGAAGAATGATCATGAAATATATGCCAACCTTCCATTCGTAGTAAATACCAGATGGTTCAGTCTGATACAAATGTGGTACACCGTCATAATCAAAGCCAGCTAATAGACAGGAAATTCCAAAAGGTCTTCTTCCATTACTTTGTGTATACTTTTGTTTCAAACCTGTAAATTAGATCAGATGACAATTACACAATATTCATGTCTTATTCTTTCCTTCTGAAAGAACAAATTAATCTTCAATTACTCACTTGCCATAAACCTAGTAATATACTCTAATGTAACAGGATCTTCCACCGTCAATTTATGACTTTGACATTCAATTTGCGCTCTATTGATCAATACTCTTGCATCGGCTGTAAGACCAGCGAATGCCATGACCACATGATCATCCAGCAGACATATTTTGCGCACAGTACGTTCTTCCTGGAGCTTAGCTACGGACTTCTTCTCAACACCAAGAACTACAACATCCGACCCACGAACGCCCACCTACGACGAACAAATAATAATAGATTATATCGATTAAGAATTGTTCAATTGTACAATTTGGCATGACACAGAACTTTTTGAACTGTTTTGTGCAGCAAAAGCAAGAAGGCAAATCAGATGTGAAAAATTCAGATGAATCAGAGATATTGGAGGGACGCAAGAATCCCGACGATAAACAACATTGTAGAATAATGCAAGAAACGAAATTTTAGAACACGAGAACGCTGTGTGTATGTATCATTTTCAAAGCAGAGAAGGAGGTTAGAATAAGTAATCAATGCTTACCGCTGTAGATCCTTTTCTCACGGCCTCCTGGGCATACTCGACCTGGAGCAGATGGCCGTCTGGAGAGAATACTGTGATAGCTCGATCGTAGCGTGCCATTGTCAACAAAAAACTCGACTTTCAAACTATCGTTAAACTGAAAATGACTTCGCCGTTTTTCCCCGGTGAACATTCGCGCACAGGCTTCAGTCACCACCGATTCGCTATAATAAGCGTCAGGCTGGGCAATCCAAGCTCACCAAGACCCAATAATAATAATTTCGGATATCCCGATATGCAGATAGGCGGATAGGCAGAAAATTCAATAATTGCTATTGGCATTTTTTTGTAATGACAGATGCAGTTTTGATTATTTATTTAACGATTTTCAGTTATTGAATATTTTTTATTTCTTGCAATTTATCGCCGTCAAGTTTTTACTAGACATGAGCGAGTCAATTTTGAATATAGCTATGGATGTAGGTCCATATAAACTTCAAATTAATTATTGACGTAAACATTTTCTATGCATAATAATACATAAAAATCAATGCATTATGTAATAATTAGTTTATGTAATGTACTGAAAAATTGTTTTTTCTCGAAATTTTGTTATGGCAAAAACATATATGTTCGATTGAAAAAAACGTATATTCTATATTCATGCATTTCAATTTTTTGTAGATTTATCCAATTGGAAATTCATGAATTTATTCATATTTAATTTCTAACTTTGCTGATTCAGCCGTTTTTCAAATTTCCGCGGCACGATCAATTTAACGGTCAAAATGAGTGGCTCAAAGTTCGAATCGGATGAAGAAAATTATAGAGTGCGCGAATGTTTTTTTTCTATCAACGCTATCTGATTTCTTATATTACGGAACTTTGTTAAAAAAACTCTCTTTAGTGCATATACGTATGTATGTACATTATACATACATACATACATACATACATAATATACATTTTACACACAGTATGTATATATATATGCATATTAACTGGGATGAAAAAAATCTATACAATATCGTTATTGTGAATCGGATAAATTTTTTTTATTTTATACAAAACGCATTAACTTTGTTTTTATATGGTACAAAAACAGAAAACCATCGCACTAGATCCGCTTCCTAGCAAGTTGCTGTATGATCAGGAAAAATGCTTAATACGCAACCAAAAATAATCTACATATACCTATTATAAGATAGCCTGCGGCATCCGTACGCTTTATTCTTCCCAAAAAAAGTCCTGTAATATATTAAATACTAAGTATTTCCGAATACGAAATCGGGATGCCGCGGGGTCGCTGATGTGGTTTCCGCGCAGCTATATTACTATATCAATTTCGAATAAGGTATATAGGTACGCACGTATATATAGATATATGTAGATACATAGATTGATTTATATATATGCCGCGGCCTGATGGTGGGGACTGACGCTCGCGCTCGCAACTCTGCAGCTCAGCAGCTCAGCAGCTCAGCCTCACTCGTGGGCCGTGGCCTCACTAAAGTATAAATCGACAACGCTTAGAAAAAATGCCAGTCGGGATCGCGCGGCCGGGCATATAAGTACTTAGCTGGACAAGCGGCAGCGGTCACACTTCGTCGCAATCATGATTGGGTTCGTGTGGCTTTCCCTTTTTTTCTTCCGTTATTCTTCATTGTAACCTAATTTCTATTTTTCTTCAAACTTTGGAAAAAGTGGATGGAGAGGGATGACAAAGTTCTTCTCTTTTATGCTGCAATGGATTTATATATAAAGAAAAAATTACTTTTGTGCTTCTTTATATAAAATATAAACTCCTTCATAATTGTTGCTGCGATCGATAAAAAAATATTTGGTTTTCCAATGGCGACATTCTTTTTATACTTATATCGCTAGTGATGATGACACTGCAAGAGAACAGTTGAAAAGTTGTTAAACAATTGTTGGCGTGAAAAAAGGATCGAGGAAGTTGTTAAAATTTTTTTGTGCTTGCGTTCTATGGTTTTCCTCTTTGCATTGTTGTGAGGATGTAACGAATTTTAATTTCCATCATAGTGAGGAAGTACTATATATTCATTTATACAATATAGTCTATCTCAAAAAATGGTCGAAGCGTGAATTACTTATTACATAACTATAATTAATAACAATATATTTCCTTTCTCAAAATCTTATCTATAGCTCTATAACTCATAATTTTCACGACAATTCAAAAATAAATGTTGAATTGAATACTCTGTAATTCATGCGTATTTTGGCTGATGAGATATTGCAGTCGATTATGCCGCCTAAATTTGATTAAATTTGATTAATTTTTAAAATACCGTTTGATATAAGGCTGGCATTATAAATCGAAGTGTCAGAATAAACGATAGTATAAGCAATGAAGTACCTTATCGAATCCTTGAAGAAATCATTCTTTTCATTCATATCGTACACACGTTTTGATGTTAAAGATATTAAAATTCCACGACCATCATCGGTAGTACCTTATCATTATTTCTCTTATAATACGTACTAAGCGCAGCATGTGTTCGTTGATCTATGTATGTATGTATTATATCAAGGCAAATCGGTTACATATTTAACTCGGCATATATACTTATATATCTACGCATTATGCATCAATGTGAATTCCATGCTCGCAAAGTTCCGATATTTGCGTCCTTTTCTATGTATATAGTTGATGCCGTCAGGCATAAACCATATATAGATAACAATCAAGACCGCATCAATATATTGTTGAGTATAATTTCACGCACATTTATCGTGACACGACGTTTCGCTCGTTACACAATTCAATTTTAAAATAATTCTGTTTGCTGTACGCCGCAGCTTGTAAGTGTGGACGCGCGCAATTAGGACCATTAAGTATTTGTCGCGACGCCTCTTTATCATTTCCCCGTGACTTTGGTCTTAAGTTATAAAGATCTTATCGCATACACTCCTTCTTAATCAAACATGCGGTTTGAAAAATTCTTTTATTAATACAGATCAGACATCATCAAGGGCAACGGATTTTCTTTAATTGTTATATGTAAATATTATAAGTCTTACCAGCTTATAATCCTAAGAGTTTCTTTTACCTTAATTCCCATCGTTAGGGCTATTTAATTAATACGCGAAAGCATCAGATGTACGATAAATCCAGCGATATAATACATGACTTGGCAATTATTTCAAGCCAGAATGTATACTATTTCTGAAACCAAACAATCTTTAAGAAAAGCACGTATAGATGGCAGGTAAATCAATGTTATTGGGCACATGTAAAGCGTATGGTGCAAGTCCGCTAAAACGCGATTCCTCGCACTTTGAGCATATACAAATCTAATAAATTGAGACGCGTAGCTCGTTTACACTCCTTGGATTATTATTATAGAATTGCCATTACATGAGTGTGCATAGTAATCGACAAATGCGAGCTATACACGACAGCACACTGAGCTCACATATGCACGTATACCCCTAGATGCGCACACACACACACACACACACACACACACACATATAAATATATATATATATATATAACTGCAAAGCGCAAAAATGACTAAACCTATATAATTGTAGAAATACATAGTACGTAGAAAACTGTGATCAATGAGTCATCGAACGATGTTCACGGGACTATACCGGAAAAATTGTCTGATTACGTTCGATACATCCACGCAAGCTCTTATATTGAAGGCTATAAGTGTTAGTTGCGTGTGCGTTATTATTAATACAGTTTAACGGTGTGCCCTTGACTTTTTTACTGCTTCTAGAGAAAATCAGTAAATTGTTTCATTTCAAATCGTATATAATGATATATATTATTCCATCCCGCGGCAGTGGAGTGCGTTAAAAGCCTATGACTTACATAATTATACTCTTATAAGAGGTAAAAACGGAGTTAACACTTTGAAAGTGCTTCAAACTCTTCGGGTTTTGCTCGACATATACACGTAGTTCATTAGCGTGAATTTGTAACTAATATAATATACGTATAGTCTTTTAGTGGCTACTGTGTGCGTCTTGTTCGAGTAGACGAAAAACTTCGCTATTGAAAGAAAAATCGCACAATGGTAAAGTTCATGGGATATCAGTCAATCATTTTGTCATATAATACCAACTCAGAAACAGAATTGGTGATAAAAACCAAATGAAGCAACTCTCCTAAATTATTATTAAATGTTGAAGTAGCGCGTAAATTACGTCGCAGTCTATAATTTACGATAGATCGATAATGAGTATAACTTTTCGAAAGGCCTCCTTCGGATACTGACTCTATGTGCGGGAAAAATCGGTGGTAACAGCTTAACAAGCAATTTTATATAGGTGCTTGGTATATATATATAAAAATGTAGTCAGATTATAATCGCTTGTTGCTATACGGTTATACCAATCACTTTTTACCGTGAAAAACTTGACAACTTTCCGCTATCTCGCGGCATTTTCAAAACATTGCATAATTGAAAGTGCAGTGAAAACGAGAACGGCTGCCTGTCTATTATCGCAATCTATTGAGTAATAGCAATTTCCATCGTCAGTATTTATGTTTATTTCAGTGTCGCGCGCGCATCGCATATATCTACTGCAAGTATAATAATATATATATATGTGTGTGTGTGTGTGCGTGTAATACAATACCGTGCCCGAAGTTGTTTATAATGAACTCATATAGTCGCATTGAAATATAATGTCAAAAGATTATCGATATTATTCCTCATTAGTTGTAGTAGACATTTACAGAAGTAATAAATCTTCTCCTGATGGTAGGCCAGTGAGAAAAAAGACCTATCTAATAGGAGGAAGTGTGATCGTCGCACTTGTCCTGATAGTGATCATCGCCCTTGTGGTTGTTCTAAAACCTGGATCAGACCTCCGACGGGACAACAAATATGCCAGTGAATCCCCTCTCGGTGTTTATAAAAAGGTATAATAATATACAAAATTGCGTGTCTAATAGTGAATAGTTTAAGTGACTCGAAAAAACTTTTCCTCGCTGACATAATATAGCTGTTTAATGAAGTAGTAGTGTGAACCACGACATATATATATATATATATGGTTAATTAGTTTTCTTATATCACAATAGTTTTATGAGTTTGTAAAATTCCATTAAAAAATGTTTCATTCGCACTGTCAGTATTTTTTTGTACGAGTTGTACATATTCTGACGCCACAGGTTCTTAAGTGTCATATATAATTACACCAAGTAATTCTAATGCTAATATAAGAGAAAAGTTATATCTATACTTTGTATTAAAAGTGCTGCAGTATGCGATTCATGTTTCTTTGTATAAAATAAATTTGAGATGTAATTTTAAACTTATATATAGTTATAACCATATTATGCATTGAAATTTTGATGAATGTGCAATTTTTAAGCGAATTTGGTGTATTTACAGGCAGCTGTATCATAGTTATATATAGTTATAACCATATTATGCATTGAAATTTTGATGAATGTGCAATTTTTAAGCGAATTTGGTGTATTTACAGGCAGCTGTATCATCAAACGGACCGGAATGTGCGCAGATCGGTGCGGACATCCTGGGACGCGGCGGCTCAGCAGTGGACGCGGCTATCGCGACACTCCTCTGCGAGGGCATCTCTTCTCTACACAGGTATATCTGTGGTACACGGACACGCACCTGGCGCGTTTGACAATGTCGTTATCATTAATTCGCTTTCGATTTTTCTATTAGCTGTTCTATGCCGGCTGATGATGTATACAAAATGTCGCGGCGGTAACGTTTTTATGCTGCGGTTCATCTGGAAAATGTGTCTCTTTATCGCGAATAGAAAGTAAAACGCGCGCGTGTGTGCGTAATATGTATGTAAGACGCGCATGAAGAGCGGTGATGCCAATTGTGTACATTTCTGTGAATTATTTGCATATAGATATCGCGCAACCTGCCGCTGATATACGTGCGCATTATTATTTCTTTTCCGTCGTACACTCCGACATACACGGATGGCTCGCACTTGGATTGAATAATTTATCGAGCATATCGGAAAATCCGAAATGATCAACGATTATTCTTATTTTGTAGCATGGGTCTTGGAGGAGGATTTTTCATGACGATATACGATGCCGAGACCGATACAACGGATTTCTTGGACGCCAGAGAAACGGCACCTGCCTTAGCTCACAAGAATATGTTTAACGGGAATTCCAGTTTGTCCCTTTATGGTACGTTTAATATAATCCTTTGACAGCCGCAGGTTTTTCAATTAAGCAAAACTGCAGATAATGAAAATTAAAATTGTGGACAACTAAAACTTCGAAATTCGCTCAACCCAAAAATTTCACGATTCAAGACTAGAGATACCAATTCTATATAGTCATATTATCTTTTGAATAAATAACGAATGTTGACAAATCTTCAGGAGGTAAAGCGGTCGCAGTGCCAGGCGAATTGCTGGGCTACTGGGAAGCTCACCAAAAGTACGGAAAATTAAACTGGACAGATCTGTTTCAACCGTCCATAGAACTTGCCGAGAAAGGTTGTCTCGTTAATCGGTACCTTGCAAACAGTCTCAAGGGAAAGGAAGCTTTCATCAGGAAGGAGCCTACTCTAGCAGAAATACTAATCAACGAGGAAACGGGCGAGGTCTACACTGTAAGTACATTTATATAAATATGCCGGCGTATATTTGATGCGAAAAATAGAATATTATTTTTGTTGTTTTTTCAGGTAGGAGAGAGAATCAAAAGACCGAAACTGGCGGAGACCTTGAGAAAATTAGCAGACAGCTCAGCGCCTCACGACCTCTTTTATAGAGGAAACATTACGAAAGATTTGCTTGCTGAACTTGAAAGTTTCGATGCGATAATTACCGCAAAAGATTTCGAAAACTATACGTGAGTATACATATATTGTTTTCTATAGCGCGCACTGAGCTCGTTTCGCTCGATAAACCTGCACTACGGTAAAAAGCAGTCACAAACTGACCTTCGAATTCAACGCTTTACTGCAGTGTCAAGTGGAAAAGACCGCTAGAGTCGAGGATCGGCAACATGACAATGTACACGGCTCCGCCACCCGGCTCGGGTGTACTGCTCACTTTCATGATGAACGTACTCGAGAATTTCGTCCCGGTCAATGATACGAGACTCACGTGGCACCGCATCGTCGAAACTTTCAAGTGGGCCTACGCCAAAAGGACGGAACTAGGGGATCCCGATTTTGAGGATATAAGTAGGTGGAGAACAAAGCTTCAAAGATTACATTTAAATTCACTACAGCAAAAGTGCTGACGGTTGGTGTGACAATTTTAACTTAGTTTCAATTCGAAAGCATATATATTGCGTCAAGAAGATTAATACCGCGAGGTTTAATCGAGGGTCACTGAGCTTTGAATCTCAGTCAGTTTGTAATTGAGCTCAATTAAAGCTGCGTTAAGCAGTGCGTAATATATAATATTACGCTTTACATGGGCGCGCGCACTGTCCAAGACCATCGAAAGAATGAATAATGTTGTTTGATGAACGCCAGTTATAAAATTTTCGCAAATTTTAGCTTAGTTTTTATCCCCTTTTTCAGAGAGTATTATTGCAAACTTGACGTCAGAAGATTACGCCGATGCCGTAAGGTCCTTGATCGAAGATAAAAAAACGTATAACGATCCGAAACATTATGGTGCTGTAACTACGAATCAACGAGAGCATGGAACGTCGCACACGTCTGTTTTGGCTCCGGATGGTTCCGCCGTATCGGTCACATCGACTATTAATCAAGTGTGAGAGCTCAATTTGGTTGTCTTTTTAAAAATATTATATTTATTCGACTGACGGACTAATTACGGTTCTTAATATTACAACTCAATAGTTTGGGCGCTAAAATACGCTCATCCTCAACCGGAATAATATTCAACGATGAAATGGACGACTTCAGTTCTCCCAATATTACAAATGGTTTTGATTTACCACCTTCTCCCGCGAATTTCATAAAACCAGGAAAAAGGCCCATGAGTTCTATGTCTCCTACAATAGTGGTAAGAATGTCAGATTTTTTCGCATAGTAAAACTGAAAATTTAATTAGCACCTATAATCTTTATGTAATCTTTGTAGTTGGACGCGAACAGAAAGGTGAAGTTAGTGATCGGTGCTGCGGGTGGAAGTAAAATAACAACAGCTGTAGCTGCTATCATGATTTTGAATCTATGGAACGATTACGATATCAAGGAAGCAATCGACGCGTATAGGATTCACCATCAAGTAACTAAAAACTACTACATAAAAAAGGCTAAACTATATACGTTTAGAAATCTAAATATTATCATATTTTTAGCTGTTCCCAATGCAAGTGCAAATTGAGCATAATTTTCCTCCATACATACTAAACTACTTAACGGAGGTTGGGCACATCATTACTACCTATGAAGGAATCGGAAGCGCAGTCACTGCTATATCGGATAACAATGGACAAATAACTGCAAATTCCGATTTTCGACGTCAAGGAACAACAGCTGGATTTTGAATGATATATTGCATGTACAGATATATGGAAAATATTTATATAAAAGCCAATGATCCGTCTTCATCTCGTCGATTTGATTAAAGTCAGCATACCATTAGATTGATTTCATTATTTCGTTAAAATATCGCTCATCGTACGTGTCACTCGTATTTGGTACACCTAAGATATTTATTTTTACTTTGACGTAAATTATTATTGCTCTAATGTTATCATGTGAGAATTATAAGAAACTAACTACTCTATTCATATATAATAAAATCGAATCAAAATACAATTCCATTGATTTTCATCGACTATTTTTCTAAATTAAGGGAGTACGAAAATCAATTCAAAATTCAAATTTCGCGCTATAATCTAGCAGACAAAATAACAACTAATTGGCTATAACAAACAATAAAAACCTAATTATGGTATTTATTTCTTGTTATACAATTTAAATGTTTAATTGACTTATGGACCCGCTTAATAAATAACAATATCGCAAACCAAGAAGTAATGCTATTAACTTTTGATTATAATAACTGAAATGTTAGTTACCATTAGAAATAATGGCGAGCCATGTTTCGACGTATGCAACTTCTCTGAAACGAGAATATGATGCGTGTCAGCAGTATTGTCTTAATTACAACTAAATGTTAAATATTTATAAGTTATTATATCATGTTTGTGTATAATATAAAAAAAATCTATGCATTTTATTTACGCTTTGTACATAGAAAGTTTGTAACAAAAGTTTTTTTTAATACCTTGATAAGTAATTCAAAATAAATTAAACTTAATTCTAAAAAGAAGCATTCCGACAGCATTCACATAATTTCAACAGTTATGAACTACTACTGCTTTCCGATAACTCAGCATCTTCTTTAATCTTTTTGACCACCTTTTTTTTCTTTTGAACACGATTTAATCCTGTTTTTGATTTACGAAATATTTCGATCGCCCTCAGCTTTGATTTTAAGGCATTAGCTTTATCCTTTTCTCGTTGTGGGATCACTTCTTCGTCCACGATTACGAATTTTCGCCGTCTAACTTTAATACTGCTATCTTTTGCTTGCTCGTCAATTTCCCCAGCTATTTTCGCTTTGCTTTCAGTATTGACTGCTTCAGCAATAGTCGGTAATTCACTGGATTCATCGTTAGACTTTTTATCTTTCTTACCTATGGTTTTACTGATTCTTTTGGATTTCTTTTTAGTGCTCGCAGAAGGAGCTTTTCCGTCCGAAAGTTCTGCATCGTCAATTTTACCGCCTAATTTTTGAACAGCCGTTTGTACTCTTTTGCTTAATGCAGCTTCGATAGACTTCGGAACCGAATGGACTTTAAAATATGAAGTTATTCCCACTTGACTCTTGCTTTCCAACAGTCTTTTCATTACCGGATTTATAATCTCTTCAAATTTCAGTTTTGTCCAACCAAATTTTTGTTTTGCATAGTCTGCTAACAAAACTAGGTTTGGTTTGCTCCATGAAAAAGGTTCCTTTGATTCATCGATTGTTGGACACAGATAAGCCTGGACTACTGCTTGACTAGGAAAACCTTAAACGAACAATTTTTTAATACATCGTTATCAATGAAAAGTCGATTATAATTGACAAAACTATTAACCGACCTTTTTCCATTTGTACATTTTTTAACTTATTGCGTAAAGTGGTCTTTCCAGAAGCCATTAACTTTCCTGCTCTGAACCAAGCACAAAAATTTCGCAAACCTCGTAAAATGTCTTCTCCTTCTGTAGGGAAAGCAGCCAATATTTCCAAGGCAGTGACAGGGCCTACACCCGACAAACCGTTTGTGTAATCACTTCCGACTAATAAAGCTAATTGTATCATTTCTTTTCTAGAAAGTTCTAAAATTTAAAACTAATTTTTATTACGTATTAGTATTTATTAAATAAATAGACGAATACTTACTGAAATGATGTTCAATGTCTTGAGCAAGAAATTGCAAAACTCTTTTATTGTTGTCAAAAAAGTTTTTGTACACACAATGACCACCAAAGAGCCAGATATCAGAATCGTCTGTTATAGTTCCATCGGTTAATTTTATTTGTTCTAAATAGGCGCACTGCGCTTCAGCTTCCATTGGAGCTACAATATATGGTACACCAAAAAGTCGTAATAGCTCTTGAGCTTCCAATCTCATTTGATCTGTAATGTCTATAGCTTGTCTCTCCAATTTACCCAAACTGCCGGTAATTTGTTGCTGTTCGGTCTCTAATTGATTCTGAAGAATTACAGTATATTGATTTTTTGTTTACAAGAAAAATTATTAAACTGCAATATTTGTATAGTATATTTTTATACCTTCATTGATTCAAGTTCTTTTTCGTCTGCTGGAAAGATCATAGGCGGTGGTCTTACTACTTTTGCCTCTTCATTGTTTATTTCCTCCAAGTCATTACTGAGTAACTCAATATCATTCGTCTTCGAGATATTTTGACTTTTAATCGATAATTCGTCAGTAACAGTTTTAATATTCGTTTGTAACTCTTCAGTTTCTATTTTATTTTCTTTTTGTGCAAAGTTTTCAGAATTTGTACAACTATTTTTTTCTTCAATAACAGAAGTGATTTTTTGAGGCGTTGTTGGAAGAGATAAAATACCGGAGTCCATTTGCAAATTTTCAGAACTAAATTGTATTGAAATACTTTCATTTTTATCATATCCTTGAAAGGATTTGTTTGTTTCAACTTTTACATCAAACGAATTTTGATTTTCAATACTTTTTTCTGGGCTATCACTTTCTATATGATTATCTACAATCTCATTTATTACAGGTACTTTTTCTGTTGTTACATCATTATTCTTAATGGTATTAACATCGACGAATATGTCTGCAAAAATGTCGTCTTGCAATTCTTCATCGGCTTTGATAGTTATTTGAAAACCATTACTTTTTGCTTCTTTGTCTCCTAAAAATTGAGGAATGGGGACATCTTTAATTTCAATAAAATCGTCGAATTCAGACTCTGATGATTCCATAATTATTGTCCGTTCCAGATTGACATATTCATTCTTCTTTAGTTTATCCTTCGAAGCATGAACTGACGCTTCTGGAACTTCAACAAAATCATCCGATTGTGAATCTGACTCTTCAATATTTATAGCTTCTGGTTCGTTTATAATTTCTTTTTCAATTTTTGAAGGTTCAGTAATGGTAAAATCAAAAAGTTTCTTCCTTTTGTTTTTATTTCTTAAAGATAAACGACTAGGAGTTCTTCTTCCTTTTTTAGTTGAGCTATGTGAACTATTTGTATCAGACAGCTTTTTATTTTTCTTACTTTGTTCTACTATTTTTAATATTTCTTCTCGGGTAAAGCCACTATTACCCAACATGTAGGACAAGGCCGGGTTCATGACTGACTTAGGGATATTGAGTTTTCCAAACAGTTGAGAATCATTATTTGGAGTTTCTGTAAAACCTTCATCTGAATTCCAATCTTCATCTAAATCATATGCGCCAATATCATTAACAATAGCTACAGAACTATCAGAGTTGATTGACATTGAATCCATAAGTACGTCATTAGTATTAACCTCCTGTTCATTTAGCTTACTTGCATTGGATATACTCGACTCATTTGAATTCTCATTGTTTTGTGAAGCAGGTTTATCTAATATTTTGGTTTTAATAAATTAATTATAATGTAAGAAGTATGTTTGATTACAGAATCATACATTTATGAGGATATTTACCTTTTACATAAACAACTCTGGTTGTACTATCGGAAGCAATACGAAAAGCTGCATCTTGTTTTTGTGTTGTTTCGATTCCTTGATCTGTTAGTAGCCTGTCCAATTCTTCTAGGGTAAGAGTTTTTCCTCCCATTTCTTTTTCTGCAACTTCAAGTGATTCTTGAACATATCTACGTTTTAATAATCGTTTTACTTGAAATCCAGAATAATTATTTGAGCCCTAAAAAATGTCAGTCATTGATAAAATTATGAATTGTAGAGGTAGAAGAAATAATAAAGAAGATATTTAACTCACAGATGGCAATTCATGAATGCGACCCCAAGAATTTTGCTTTCTTGTCTCTTTCAAGTCTGTCAAAATGTCGTATCTTACATCTGCAGGTAAATTCTTGAATTCTTCAGTATTTAATTCAACGCTATGAATGTTTCCCATCCACTTAGTTTGTTTTCTAGGACTAAGTTCAGATTGAAGTTCATCATCCGAATCCATGTAATCATCGGAATCCCCAAATTGACTAGTGCTTGGCATTTCGGGTAATTTGTACATGTCTTGAACTTTGGAAGATTCAGGTATAGCAGTTGCATCCTTGAATTGCTGCGTTGCGCTACTTTCTCCAACATCGATATTTCCTCTTTCAAGAGCTTCCTTCACGGCTGTATGCTTTATCAGGTTATTTATCAAATCATTCTTCAACTTTTGTGCTTTACTAGCTGCAATAGATTTTAGCTTCCTGCGGGTAGCCTGTGGACACAAAAGAATGAAAGGACTCGGTTCTCACTACCTGATTCCCACGCTGTGCTAATTATGTCTCAGAGATGTATTATAAAATCTAGATGGTAAAGTATTGTTGTAGATAAAACCATTCTCTTGGATTCTAATGAAAATATGTGCTGTTGAAAAAAAAATGTGCAATCTACCGCTTGGAGTTTTTAAACTGTTATACTTTGTTTAAAAATCAGCAAATACACTTACAATAGTATTCTTCTTTAGTAATGGAACACCACCGTCAAAGACAAAAACTGGTTTGATTTTGAAGTACATCAATTTACAAATTCTGTTGAAAAGACCAATGAGGTGCGCATTGGGAAGTGCATTGCCTCGACGATCTTGATAACCCTGTATGACTTGATGAATCCATATTGAAATATCTGAGAGCATGAAATACAAACGGTAATTACAAATCTGAAAATAAACATTGCACACAGAGTAATATAAAAGGCTTGAATAACACCGTACTTACCTATAGCTAAGACTTTGCCTTCCAGTGTCTCCAACGGAACTGGTTTTCCTGTTGCATCGAGCAACCGCCACAGTCCAAGAACTCCCATTGTTTAGAAGACACACTCTGCAAGTTTATGAAAAGAGTATGATCTATTGCAGAATACTTTGTGACATTATAGAGGTACTACCTAAAAATGTTGAACCACCAACAATCATAATTTAGTATGGCAATAAAATATAAAATCGTTTTCAAACAACGATGTCATTCGTGCGATTCGTGTAAATGAAAGTTAACCTTAAAGACGTTTACAGCAAAGACCAGAGTAGCCATCAGAAGACAACAGTAGCATCTAATACTTATGGAAACAGCAATATACTCACTTGGGTGAACATTGAACTGTCAGCTGTCATTGATGGAAAATTGTCTTTTCTCCTTTTATCGCTGCATGCACCACTCTGCACGCTCTGCGGCGGAGAAAAAGTGATCAGCTGATCTATACAGTACACAACATACTATACAAAAATGTGCGTGTGAGTGTGTGCGCGCGTGTGTGTGTGTGGCGTGTGAGCACTGTGTGACTTGTGAGCTGCCCCTGCACCCCGCGCGCGAGCGTTTCGAGAGAACGAGTTCGTTCCGTTCCATGATTTACGGCGCGTTACGATCGGCGTGAGAAATCTCTGAAAAATTACGGACAAATAGCTGTCTCGAGAAATTTTCGTGTCGAGCGTCTTATTCTTCGCGGGACCATACCATAATTGTTATTGTTATTCTTATTATTCATCCGCATACAGAGCTAAGTTAAGCGTATGTTAAATGCATATAGGTATACATATATATTAACATATATACGTAAATGTTGCGATTGCAGTACATTATCAAACATGTTAAAGTATAGAAAAAAAGGGGCAGCGTTAGAAAAAGTGATCGATCGAGAGTAAATAATGTATACGAACGTGCGATTATTATAATTGCAGTATAGATGCAAAAATTGAAAGCTAATATAGGTACTTAAAGACAATATTTATACTGTACTTCTAGCTCTCGTGATCGAGCAAGAATAATAACAGATGAGAGCACGCAGCGCATTTATTATATCCCTATATATATAAGGCCTGTGCTCGTATTCCAAGTGTAATTTGCACGCAATACACCTATAATAATACTATCTATCCTACCCCTGCGAGCTATACAGTCGCGTGCATCGCCGCCCCAGTCCCAGCACAGCTGCAGCTGCGTACATACAGAATCTAGAATTATCCGCAACGAAACGAAATTAATATATCGACATATATATATATACTACGTCGTTCAAAAGTGCGCGCAAGAATACGATGAATTAGATTCTCCCCTATAGTGCTGTTCTATATACTATATATATATATATATATATTATGCTGATGTGATTATTATATATCTGTGGCTTCTTGGACCAAGCGCCAAAGTCCAATGTTGTCGCAAATTGAGTTTGGATCGGTTTTCGTATTTTAAAGAATGAACTTTTCATCTAAAAATAGTCGAACCTACCAAGGTATCTTGATACTCGCGGAATAGCCTCTTGCACAACCGCCCAAGTCGGCCTACCCAATATCCATAGTACGCGACAAAGTCCACTTGTATTTAGAATAGTGTCCTACGCGCGATTTCTGTTGCTTATCGTCGATTTTCGCCATTTTAGGCATTATCAAAGAAGATAGAAAAGGTCCATATTCGAAAACTAAAAGTACAAATTTTAAGATCCTGGGCTCCCGAGAAAGTTCATTTTTTATTTTGGATTTCGTCGAATCCACAATTAAAAATTAGGACGTATATATTCACCGACATTTACATGATAAGTATACCAGTTTCACGCTTTTTGGGAAGGATTTAGGTGAAAGAAAATTAAGAAAGTTCCCGGAATAAGTGCCCCACATCGAGGGTTTGCTGTGACTGCTGAAAAAGCAAAACGAATTTCAGGTTGTTCCAGGAAGCCACAGATAATATATAGACATGTCACATGATAAGTATACCGATTCTTTACTTGCGGCCGTAAAAATAGAGCGGGTAATTATAAGAGCTATAATGTATACAGATGCGCGCGCGCACACACATACCAATATCATCGCATATATATATATATATTACTTATTATAATTTATAATGCACCGATGCGCGGTTACGAAACGCGCGATAGAGGCCGCAGAACCTAATATAAGAGTATAGGGGGCTTGCGTGATGAATTGAATTTGTATATGCGCGCACGTCGTGCTCAGCTGCGAGCTGCGTGCAGCAGTGCTGCCGAGAAGAGAACAGAACGCGCGCACACGTGCGCGGACTATCGGCGAGTTTCGTTTCGGTTTCTTGCGCGGATTAGATCTGCTATAGCCGCCGCAGCTTATTTGCGCAATACATCGGCCACAATAGCAAAATAGTTATAATACTGTCTTCGGTTGAGTCTGATTTTTTTTTTGCAAAATTTAAGTGCATTCCGCACACGAGACTGTTTTCGAAATTTCGCGCTATATAATACGTATATAGTACTTATATAGCCCTCCTCCGGAAATACGTGATATTCGAGTTGCACGAGGCTCGCTCGCGCGAATGTCATAGAGAGAGAAACTCTTTCCTCCTTTTCCCTCTTCTTATTTCTCTCTTCCTCTATCGCAAATGCACGTATTACATATAGCGGCATATATACTATAATATAGTGGATATATATCGAGCGAAATATTACGTTTATATATTATCCAAGATATTATAATACAACAATTATAGTTGAGCGGAGCTTTTTCGTGTGCGTTTGTATAACGAGATACAAAAATTAGACCACTTTCTGGGATTTCACGCTTTTATTCTCGTGCGCGGCAATCTCCCAGGCGAGCCGCTATATAGTTATTCGATCGATCATTATAACTGACCTCTCTTTGGCTCTCGCGCAGATCGGTCTTTAGATAGCAAATAAAAATGCAGCCGTTTCGAGTATATATCGGCCGTCGTCATAAAACTGTCAGATAATACCTATATATACATATATACCTGCTGCTTAAATATAAGGATACGGTGTATATTTTCATAAAGTCGATCGCGGCAACACAGTGAATTTCTTCTGTATTTAAAAATTTCGTATATATATATCGTTGGTCTCGGAATTCGTATGGCGTATAAATCAGAAACAGAAATGTAATTAAATTCATAGAGGTGTAATTTATTTGTTTCTTTTTTACTCATATATAGCTATACTGATGTTACTCTCGTGTTTATACAATCAATGCATCATATTATGCGAAACAATTGCTTAGATGTTCTTGCGTAACGCGAATGGATGAGTCTACAAACATTGTATAAGGAACATGATTTGATGATTTGTCAAGCAAAAGCTGAAAAAATGACATGCGAGGGAAGAAATATAACATATCGCCAAAGAGGAAGTACAGCAATCGCATCGATGCGCTATGGCAATTGCGTTATCTATTGTATTTGTATATTATAAATAATCATATTTAGGTGGTACTATGTTCATTTCCTATGTTATTTTAAAAATTACTAAAATCCGTAATAATAAGAGATCTTGTCGAAAGCAATTTTTTTAGGACATGAAGAAAAAGCTGAAACCAGAGCTGAAGCTATCGACGACCATCACACGCAACAACAATGCCGTGGTGCATGAGTATATCTGCAGCATGCTGCAGAATCAGAAACCGTGATGTGATCCCTAATAAAACCGCAACTCGGATCGATATATATATATATATACATACTCGTATATATAGGTATCTACCGACTTGCTTCTTCGCATCACAAAGATCGGGAGTGCAGTATATAGCATCAGAGCTCCTTTATCATCGAAGCGGCATCTCTCTTGCGTGAAAATGGGATTGTAAAATGTACGCTTGGCCGGGCGATAAGGGGGAGCTTTTCCGCGCCCGCGCCCCGCGAGCCCCTATCTATATGCCCGTCCGTCACGCGTAAGCTCTATCTATACAGCTATACAGACGAAACGTCTGGCTCTCTTTCTCTCTCTCTCTCTCTCTCTCTCTCTCTCTATATATATATATATATATATATATATATATATATATAGATATATATATATATATATATATATCTACACTAGCGGTGGGCGAGAATTATTCTCACGTTATATATATATGTACCGGAGGAGGGAGAGCTAGGCGGCGGGAGGATCCCGCATTGTGCTATCTCTCTTTTTCTCTCTCTCTCTCGCTCCCTCCCGTGAGCGGTCTTTCCACGTGCAGAGAGAGAGAGAGAGAGAGAGAGAGAGAGAGAGAGAGAGAGCTCGCAAGCCCGTCATGATCGCGTACTATACATGCGGGTTCGACATATTCGGTCGATCGCAAGATCGACCAATATGAATATGAGAATATGTTATATTTATAGTGTTTTACAGAAATTAGTTTGTTCAAGCCGGCCATCATCATAATCATCATTATCATTATATTTGTATATACATATATCTATTTATATGTACAGGTGCATTAAAATTAAGGATGTATGTATTGTAAAAAGCGAAACAAAATAAGCTATCGCTTTAAGCCGGCCACGGTGCGCAATAAGCTGTAGGATACAAATAAAAGCATTACACGCTCGAAATTTAAGCGACGACAGATAGAATAAGAGCTTCGTAGTGCACACGTGCGCGTCGATGCTAATCCGGGAAAATTCACTTAGGTTCAGCGGATGAATTCGACAACAAAAGGGCGCGTCGCCGTCGGCCGCGTGAAATCATTAATAGCACTTGTATTTCCACCCTCTATATTATATACTATGCACGCACAGTATATCTATATACGTCTACAGGCTGGCCGTGTAAAGGAGCAGCGCAAATCCATTAGTTTTTCATCGGGCCACCATTAGCCATTTCACCCTCGCATTAGAGCGCTTACTTTCCGCGTGAAGGAAGATAAGGAAGGAAGGAAGGAAGGAAGGAAGGAAGGAAGGAAGGAAGGATGGAATAGGATGGAATACTATGGAATACGATGAAATAGGATGGAAGGGTCCTGCGGCGCTCCAATATATACATATATATATATATTGGGAAGAGGCGTCAGATACCCTGGGCTTATACACGTTTCACCGCTTTATTCCGAAGCTGTATCTGCTGTACATGTAGATATACACTCTTTTGTTGATACAGTTGCAGAGCCGCCCAATCTCAATGCACGGGAGTATTATAATTCAGCTGCGTGAAAGAAAAGGCTTTAATTCGAGCGTGCAGTGTTATAACGTATGTATTAGCTGATTAGCCGCTTTTTAGCGTGCGCGCGTGCTTTATCCCTTGATGCTCTAAACATCGGCAAAAATTAAGCTTTTAAATAATTGTTCGCGAACAGCCGGGATCAAAGATTCGATTGAATAAAGTACACGATGACATAATACGTATAAATTTGGTGGATTCGTATGACGCGTTCTTGCATCGCGGAGCGCAGTATTATTTCATTATATAAGCGATATAAGCCGCTTGTTAACTTTTTGATTGGTCTATACCTATAGTGTATCGTGGATGAGAATCTGGCTCCTGCAAGAGTTATTTTTATGTATATATACGGTTGAGCAAGTAATAAGGGTAATTGTAACGCAATTTACATCGCGAGCTCTGTATTTTAAAGGCGATGAGCGGCCATTAAAATTCTATTATATGCCGAAATTCTGGCGTCTACTTGACAAAATGAAAAAGGCCGACAACCATCTATATATTATGCATACATTTTGCTATACCGCGAGCTGCAACTCGCGAGTACTTATCTGCCGAAAAGGAGCGAATCAAATATTTTTACGAACGTACGTCCGAAGTTTTGTACTTATTTGAATATAAAGCTTTCACTTTGATATGCCGAGTTTCCTTCTTGACGTCTACATATATAGGTATGTATGTACGTAGTGTATACTTATATACACGCGAGAGGAGAGAGTCTCGAGGAAATTAGCGGACGAATTAGAACGGGAAAGGGAAGGCATGGGAACTTTTTTTTCTCCCGCGCGCGCGCGCGGCGGCGGCGGCGGCGGCGGGAGTGAGATATAATAAGTGAATCTCCTTTCCTTGAGACAATTATGTACGCACGGCTATATGCGCACTACCTCGGGAGTACCTAACGTATGTATATACGTATATACGAGTATATCGTACAACGAGGGTCGACCATCGGGTGAGGACTAAACATTTAACGAAATTCTCTCAAACGCGATTAGCGCTTAATATTCTTTGATATGATTTTCGAGGCGCCCAGCCGCACTTGTTTCTCGCATATATAATATTATTTATACGCGCCAGTGATTCGACAAAAGAAATCACGGCTACGCGCGCAGTTTTCCGCTTTTTGAAAAAGGACTCGCGCGCAGCCGTGGGAACTTTGCCTTTTCTCCCACTCCGAGATGATACGAGCATTTTTTTCAATAAGAAAAAAGGGGAGTTATCTCGACTTTATCAATCAGCAGAGGAGCCAGAAAAACTATATAGGTATATAATTTAATTATTACTATATGTGCGGAAAAGCCCATTTAAATTAACTTTTAAAACTCCGCGAGCGGATCGTGTAACGAAAAGCGAGGTAAAAGGCGAGAGCGGCGGTGCGCTTAAACTCTTAAATCCCCGAAAGTGCGCGCACATTCGTATATATATACATATATACAGTGCAATAGCAGCTCGGGATCCGACATAAAAATCGTCGTCGTCGTCGTCGTCGTCGGCAGCGGTGGCGGAGGCGCGAGGAAAAAAGGCAAAGAAAAGAAATAGAGTATAGCTAGCTGTTTGCGCGGGGTGAGAGAAAAAAAATTCACACGGGCTCAGCGTCGACGGCGGCGCATCTTCTCTCTTTCTCTACTATATATGTTACATGCGCGTCTGTAGCGCATATAATATAATAGTAGGTATATATAGGTTTATACATACGTATATTTGACGCTCTCTCACTGAGAGGTCTGAGACACACTGCAGACGAGGAGCGGGAGAGCGAGCGGTTCTCAGGCGCGATAAGTAAGCTTTTATACGCTCGCATTTATCGACACACACCTATACCTACATATATACGCAGCGCCGTGTCCGTGTGCGCGAGGAATACGTACACATATGTATGTATTATGTATATGTATATATTGTGTACTCGCTAGTTGCACACGCGCAGGCATCGCAGTAGACTGTATACAGAGAGAAAGAGCGAGAGCTGGCCGTATAGTCATCATCGCTCGCGCGGCGTATAGAGCGAGAAGTGGAGTGAGGTAGAGGCCACCCACTCTTTCCCACAGCAGGTTTTTCCCACGCCCCCCAGGGTAACCCCAACATCCTTTTGCGGCAGCAATTCCACGGGGCCGTAGTGGCGGCGAAGGGAGGGGGGGAGCTGCCAGAGAGACAGAGACGCACATATAGTATAGTAGTGAGCGGCGTGGCCCGTAAAGCCAAGAGCGAGAGAGAAGCGGCGCTGGGGTCGACTCGGGACTCTGTTCCATATATATATATACCTATACCTATATACTAGACAGAGAGAGAGAGAGAGAGAGGAGTGTAAAACAATAGAAACTGCAGCAGCCACTTTATGTGCGCTGCCGTAATAAACGTTTCGCGCTTGCGCGTGGACTCCGCCGTCTCCTCGCTTACATAGCAGTAGCATAGGTATAAGCCTACACACGTGTGTTTATACGCGCTGACGATGCTCGAGTTGTTGTCTCCCTCTCTCTCTCTCTCTCTCTCTCTCTCTCTCTCCCTCTCCCTTCCCTTCGCTCTCCCGTATTTCTCCCGCGGCAAACAGCGCGGACTGCTTTTCGGTTTCAGTTTGACGGCGAGCCTCGGCCTGACTGCTCCCTTCGCCGTTCATATTATATATGCCTACTTAAGCCCGCTGCCTGCGTTTTCTCATATTTGTTTTTCTTCAACCGAAAAAACGAGCAACTCTTTACAAGAAATACCACTTGGTGCGTGCGTGCGTGCAAAACTTGCTCCGAATTGAAAAAATCAATCGTCTAACTCCCGTCAATCGTACTTTTAAAACAGCGCGCGGAGATCTATCTCTCTCTCTCTCTCTCTCTCTCTCTCGTTCTCTCTGGACCGTGCGACCTCAGTGCTGGCTTCCGTTCTCACGTTTCGAATTTCGCGGCGCCTGCTCTCGCGCCTGCGCTCGCGATCTCTAACCTCAACTCAACTGTGAACTTTGTGCAATCTGCAGACTCTGCAGTAGGTACGTTATATGTATTCTAATATACTCGTATCCAGCGAAAGTCAGTTGGCGAGACTGCAGGGAAATTCGGAAAGTGAACAGGTGTTTTTTGAATGAGCATCGGAGATCGCTCTCAGCAGCCGCAACGCAAACGGGATTCCAGCACGGCGTGAAGCTGCAGCAGCCCGCTACCAGTATACATACTTAATACGAGTGCGCCGAGCATTATAGAGTATACATTATATACTCGTATATCGAGAACTGAGTCGAGACTCGTTGACGGTGTGGTCGCCGCGTTGTGCAGGTTAAGACAGTATAGGTAACACAAGTGATAGGTACATACTTGTGTGCTTGTGTGTGTGCGTGTGTGTGTGCGTGTGTGAACGCGAAGGAAGCAACGCTGCTGGTTTCAATCCGACCCCGACAACGATGGGGCGAGGGTCCGAGCATGGCTGCTGTCGTTCGCCAGCAGACGCGACGACGAGGCTCCGTACAGTCTGCCGCTGCTGAGAGCAACTCAACTGACAGAGAGGTGAGATAGCTTATTAGTACAAGTTACATTGCACAGCGATGCATAAGTATCGTGCATTCGAGAAGAGAAGAATAGAGGAGAGAAGAGGGAGGCACCGTGGCGCGCTTTTCTCTCTTTTTCGGCGAGCGCGGCGGGCTTTACGAGAGGGAGATCCGAAGATGCCGCGGAGTATAGATGCCGGTTTTTTTTCCTCTTCTCTTTCCGCCCGTGCTCGCGCTCTGCAGTGCTGTCTTCTTGTCCTTTCCGACGAGACGAGAGGAGAGAGAAAGAGAGATAGGACAGAGAAGTTGCCTCGCGCGCGCGGGACCGCGGGACGTGTACAGCTCTGGGGGCTCGATACTTACCTATATATACCTTAGTATAGCCGCGATGCGGAACCCACGGCTGTGCGGGATGATGACCTGCCACGCTTAACCTCTGCATCTTACGCATAGTTTTTTCTCTCGACTCTTGGGAGGTTTGTTTACTTCGATTTCGAGATGTGAGTTACTTGCACACCTAAATTCTCCGAGCTTTATCTCGTAAGCTCGGTTTTCAGACTGCGTTTTTTTTGCTGCCTCGAATGCGATGAGTGCTCTCCGAGGGCTTTAATTCTTCATCTTTAGAGATGCCGCGCGAGTTTATGTAGTGTCTCTCTTTTCCTCCTCTGCATGTAAACAGTCGCATGCACCAACGATCCGGTGAGGTTGTTCAGAGCTGTTTTTGCTGTGCTGATCGAACCACTTTGAATTTTAAACTAAACTTACACTTTATCAAATGTTTCCTATGTATAGATTGCCTTCTATTGTCTCAATACACCTATTTTCATAAATATGCATCCGATGCACAGTATTCAACTGGCCCAGCGTGTATTTTAATTGTGTCCGCTCAAACATTGTAAATTTCATGCTGCATTCGAAATGCTTTATCGCTCACTGGTGCTTGCCAACAATGCAAAGTCATTCCTCGACCTAGCGCTGTAATTAAATGTGCCTTCTTAATGAAACCAGTGCAAGTGTATTTTTGTTTCCTCCGGAACTCGATCGATTCTCAAGTCTCAGTGGGGGCCAAATTTCATCCACTGGTTCTTCCACTGTGAACAGAGTGAAAATGATTCTTGCGATAGAAATCTGTTGACGCCTCTTTGGGAAGCAATTGTGCCTTAATTCATGCAAGAAGAAAAATGAGCTTGGCTTTATTCCCACGGCTTGAACATGTTTCCTCTTTCCTGTGCGAAGAGCAGTAATTCTCAGCCACTCATTTAAAGCAAGATATCTTGGGCTAATTGTGTGCAGCAGATAATAAAAACTCTTCCCACGCACTTCAGAGAGCCACTTGCTGCTTGCTCAGAACTGCGTAGTAAATTTTCACTCAAATATGCAAATGCCAAAACAAACAGCTGCCTCTAGCAGTTTCTTACTTCATCAGTAATTAACAAATGTTTTTGCATGCTACTGCGTTACATGCTACATACACCAATAAGGTTGAAAACTAATTCTTAACAATTTTTATTTATGCTGATTTATGCAAATCGCATAAATAAGAATGTTTCATAGTTTCTGCTGGTATCGGTTAATTTTCAAGAAAAATGTATAAAAAATCTCAACTGTTTAAAAGCAAGACATTGTCTAACGAGGATTTCTTTTTTTTCTGTTTTCAGATAGTCGAGCAAGGAACGATGCATGACGATGCAAGCAACGAGACCAACAGCGAATCGGCATCCGGAGCGACGGTCTTCGTAGTATAGATGCCCATCCAAATCAGTGGAGAGAGTTCGAGACTAGCCGCAATAGCATAATGCCACACAGCCAATACGGCTTGCCGACGATGGCTCACGGCCTGCAGTCGCCCCCGTCTCCGACGGCTGTCATGTCCGCGTATCCGCGCTTTGCCAGCATCTACCGGGCCGAGACTCACCCGTCGGCTCCGCCACAGCACCAACCACCGGTGCCTCAACCTCAGCCTCCCCAGCCGCCTCAGCACCAGCAGGATCAACGGCTGACACGCGAAGCCATGAAGCACTACCTCTCCGAGCACAAGCGCACCCAGGGCAAGGCCGACATGGTCGTTGTGATCCTGCATGCCAAGGTAGCCCAAAAATCGTACGGCAACGAGAAGCGCTTTTTCTGCCCTCCACCCTGCATCTACCTCAAGGGCAACGCCTGGTCGATGCGCCAGGAGCAGATGCGCAGAGACGGCGAGAGCGAGCAGTCGACTCAGCTTTGCGCTTTCATCGGTATCGGCAATTCTGACCAGGACATGCAACAGTTGGACCTCAACAATGGCAAGCAGTACTGCGCCGCCAAGACGCTCTACATATCCGACTCGGACAAACGTAAGCACTTCATGCTCTCGGTCAAGATGTTCTACGGCAACGGCCACGACATCGGCGTCTTCCACAGCAAGCGCATAAAGGTCATATCGAAGCCTTCGAAAAAGAAGCAGAGCCTGAAGAACGCAGATCTGTGCATAGCCTCGGGCACAAGGGTTGCCCTGTTCAATCGGCTCCGCTCGCAGACTGTTAGCACGCGTTACCTTCACGTTGACAACAACAATTTCCACGCGAGCTCGACTCAGTGGGGCGCCTTCACGATTCATCTACTCGACGACAACGAGAGTGAATCCGAGGAGTTTCAGGTGCGCGACGGCTACGTGCACTACGGTAGCACCGTCAAACTCGTCTGCTCCGAAACGGGGATGGCTTTGCCGCGTTTGGTTATCAGGAAGGTCGACAAACAGATGGCGAGCCTGGAGGCGGACGACCCGGTCTCGCAACTGCATAAATGCGCGTTCTACATGAAGGACACGGATCACATGTACCTCTGTCTGTCGCAGGAGCGAATAATTCAGTTCCAGGCGACGCCCTGCCCAAAGGAGGCCAATAAGGAGATGATCAACGACGGCGCCTGCTGGACAATCATCAGCACCGATCGCGCCGAGTACACGTTCTACGAGGGAATGGGCCCGGTGCGGTCGCCCGTTACCCCCGTGCCTCTGGTGCACAGTCTCAATCTCAACGGAGGTGGCGACGTGGCGATGCTCGAACTCACGGGTGACAACTTTACGCCAAATCTGCAGGTGTGGTTTGGCGACGTCGAGGCCGAGACCATGTACAGGTGTCAAGAGAGCATGCTCTGCGTTGTGCCGGACATTTCACAATTCCGGGGCGAATGGCTCTGGATACATCAGCCTACGCAGGTGCCGGTCAGCCTGGTCAGAAACGATGGCATCATCTACGCGACGGGACTGACATTCACGTACACTCCCGAACCGGGACCTAGGCAACACTGCCTACCAGCGAGTGAAATTATGCGAACACCCAGAGCCATGGGACACAGTCAGGCAGCCATGCAACCAGCTATCGCCGACGTTCCCTGGAATCATCATCAGCCACCCCAGCCGGGTCTTTGATATAACCCGAACGAATGGGGCCTGGACGATGGCGGAGGAGAAGAGGAGATTAACGAAATTCGGGAACTTAAAGGCGTTATCGTCGAGGAGCCGTCGTCGTCGTCGTCGACGTCGCCGTCGGTGCCATTGGGGATGGATGTAGATGTGATGTCGGTGATCAGCACTAACTCTTGCCTTGCCAAGGAGACGTATTCGATGAGGGAGCCGTCGCTGGTGTAGCATGAACTATAATACGGTGGAATATAATACGGTGTTCGATCGGGTGATCGATTGAAGATAATGAATTTTAGTTTTTTTTTAATTCTGTATGTACAGATTAAACCTGATCATGGTGCCTATGGCAAGTCAACCAAATGCTTGAATACTAAGTCTTTATTCTTTGATCAATCAGAGGTGTATACTAAGCTCTTCTAAAAATTACACCTTACCTTGAACATTTACACACATACATATACATATAATTACATATGTGTGTGTGTGTATATATATTAAAGACAGAGTATGCTGGCATTTCAATTGTCGAAAATACAACGATATAGCATCGACTAGCTCCAAAAATTAATATTACACCTAAGACGGTTCCCTTCTATTAGGGAATCTACGGCCGAGTGTGGATCGTAGCAATAGATTATATATATATATATATATATATATATATATTACGAGTAAAAAAGAGACAAACTCGCGTGTGCTGTGGACAATGCAATGCATTATCTACGTATGATAAATATGTAGATGACTTGATAATAAGTTGTTAATACAAATTTTATTGAATAATAATTTATCGCAACATGATTGTAAGGTATATATAGACTTTTCGGGGAGAGAGGAAAATAAAAAGAGACAACAAATGGTGTGTATCACCACAATAAAAAATTGTATAATATAAAGGTTTTTTTGCTCAACTTTCGTTCTTTTCGACTATTATCGCACGAATCTACATAATGCAGCGTTCTGGCCTACAGAAATCTGCGATCAATTAATGACAATGACAACCGAATTATCACTACCATATAAGAGATCAAAGCCGCGTTAAAGAATAATATTTTTAATAGAAATATGTAATAATGTTAAATTGATAAAAAAATTATGATAATTTAAATCTATTCTATTTATATGATAGGAAATACTTTACGTAAGAATGAAGTCGAATCCTACAAGTCAATGTCAAAATGATATATAAAGTCAAATAGAACTGCACGTGCGGTAGTTCATTCTAAAAGAAGTAATTATACTGCATGACTGTGTAAGAATCTATTTTCATTATTTTTTTTAATTGTACATAAATAAACATATGTAAATTTGTCACGATTGTAGTTACTACTGTGATAGAAAGACTCACATCATTCGTAAGCTAGTAGTAACGTAAATACAAAACCGCTGAAATTTCTAAGACCAGGGAATTTTGATACGAAACGAATTTAAATAAGTTAATCATATTTTCGTAATTATAAAAATTACATAGCGATGGCAAAGGGTTTTGATTCGAATAAGATTTGTCCATTTGCTGAAATAGTATAAACAGTAGTAGGGTAATAATTTTAGTATTCGTACAAATTGTAAAAATTGAATTGTAATAATTGTTGTACTATGTACTACTGATGTATGCAATTATTAGAAGGCTGGAAAACACGTAACATTGCCAAAATTTTTTATAAGGATTTCCTCCTAAATTTTTTTATGGAATGCGTAGCGATTTCATGATTTAAAGAGAAATGTAAAATATTTACGAAAAATTCTATAATGTGTAAGTTAAGATTTTATTTCGAAAAAATTATTCCAAAAATATATTTTATAAATTTTTAAAAAAAGAATGGTAATCTCATATAATAAATCCTAAACAAAAAATATATATCAGAAACGAATTAATGAGTTTCTAATGCGCTCCCAAATATCCTGAATAAAACGTTGAAAAGGTATATCACGCAATAACTATGATAAACTATGACACCAAATAAAACTTTAGTAAAATCTTGCTTAGAGTATGCGATACGCAATAATATGAAAAATGTTTTTAGCAATATTGGGCTTTAATAATATCTGCTTTGAAATAAATTGAAAAGGCTAAACGTGAATGAAGCATAAACTATCATACTTGCAATACTAGTGTAAACTGAGAAGAAAAATAAAGCAGGTGTATCAGATGTTTGTTATGAAGAAAGCAAACATCTTTAGAACTAACAAGATTTCTAATTCATGCGTCTCTCCTTTGACTTAATTACGAGCGAGTCAAGTAAGATCCTTTGCGTCTTCTTGACAAAAAAGCAATCAAAAGGAGTAATCTCAAAGGGGAAATGAGATAGTATCAACATGAGAATGCCTTCCTCCAAGACGTCTATTGTTACCCAGGAATGTTGGCAGAGGTATACCATGAGAATTTACCCACAATTAACATCGGGACCGTGTGTATGTACGCGATGGTGGTGGACAACAAACGGGGTTATCCTTATTATTTAGCAACAGTAAATAATTCTAAATTAATAACGATATATAATTACATATTACATTCACCTCAACAGTTCAATCTAAACTGGTATGAATATCGAGGGTATTTTAAAGCATGACCAAAAGATATCGCACGTAGCGACTAATTGAAAGAACAACAACTTTTAAGTAAGGTGGGCTGACTAAGAACTTTAATTTATACTCTAAGAATTTGCATTAGTAAATAAGGCATGATTCTAGTCATACAACAAATATGTGCAATTCCTAGATATAGTGATTTTGCATAATGCTATCTAACTGTATATTATGGAACTAAATATATAAAACGTTGTTTTTAAGTAAACTTACATAACGATTTGAAAAAATTAAGATTATCATTTTATCGACAACGCTTGTTTTCTCTTATTAAGAAAGAATTAACTAAAATAGTTTAAAGCTACGTTTTATTAACCTTTCAAGGTTCTTTAGTCAAATTAAAATTATGTTATATACATATTTTGGAAAAAGAATTTAAGTGAAAATGCATTTTTGGAGAATCAAGAAATATACTCGATCGGTAAAGTATCTATTACTATTATAATTGCATTGAAATTCATCATAAAAAATAATAAATACCATGAATAATATAAAAAATCCATATATTTCACTCCAAATTTAATGCAGGAACACATTCAAGAATCGTGTTATGATATGCTGCTTTGTGTTATTTGCATTTCCTTGAAAATTAATAATTTATATAGTAAAAATCCAGGGTATATATATGACGGAATAAAGTTTGGGTAATAAAATGTTTAGTTAAAACCTTAAATCTGTAATGATAAATTATTAATCGTATGCTAAATGTAGTGAAATACAGTCAAGAGCTTTGTGACAATAACGTTAACATTATGCAATCGCTTACACTTTTCTGTATGTCACAGTAGGAATACTATTAAATTTATAGTAGAAACCAATTGAATATTGATGATTATTATTACTTCCTTTATTGCCTTTATTTACAAATATGTTGATTGTATAAATATACTCGATTTTTTTGTAGAAAAACCTCTCAATGTATTACTATCAATTAATGGTTTATAAAATTTAATTACATACAAAATTTGTATTATTCATTTCCTATATTATTTTAGTGAATACCTTAATGCGACAAATATAACACGTTTTTTTTTACAATTTTCAACAAGTCAACCACAAGTTAGAATTCAAATCTTTGAAAATACAAAACTATGTAAATTATTCAGTTCTATTGTTCGTCGATTCATTTAACTCGCTAAAAAGCTTAGTAAGACTTTTGATAAAGCAATTTTCAGAAGTTTTCTAAATGCATGGACATTTGTAAGCCATGTTTCTTCAATTTACAAATAAAATGAGATTACACATCGTAAAAATGTTTTGCATTTTAAAAATATGAATCGTAACTGCATTTATGACAAACTTTTTTTACCTCGTATCGCGACACTTTATTCGAGACAAAAAACTTTTGTCATATAAACACTATAATATCTTTACATAAAACGAATATTACTTTATCCGTATCGTGCGTTGCTTATTCATATTCGTGAGCATAAGCGAAATATAAGATGTCAACAAATCATCCATTTTGTATCCAAGCGAAGTTTCGCAGAGTAACTTAGAACCTCGAACTAAATTGCCTATTGTCATATGGAAGTAGTTGTTACCAGAAGACCAATTAGAGATTCTTGTGAAAGGATGCGTTACGAGTATATCCTAAAATTGAATTAGATTATTGATTATTACTCTAAAAACAATTATTCACGCTTATAAAACAAAATTTTTATCCTGTAAAAATATTTACCTTTGACTGAGGATGAATTAAGCTGACCCCGTGTTTATTTATAGCAATTAAAAGTTGTTCAGGATAGTCCGGTTCAGTACTTTGTTTTACGTCGAAGAAAGCCGACCCAAATGTCGGCCATCGATAGACGATTTTTAAAAATGTTATTTTAGCATCTTCTGGGCTCATACCTTAAACCAATTTTATTTGTGTTAAAATAATTTACAAATGTGTATCTTATTAGCAATGACATTTACCTGCATCATGATTGTACGCTGCAATTATCGAACGTTTCCATTCATTTGAACTTTGTGTTTTTATTAAATCACCCGGTATGAGTTCTCGTAACATTTGACTGAAAAACAGTTTTTTGTTAGGTAATATTTCTATAGTAATCAATGGTATAATACGACAAGAAAATCTAAATTACGGTATAGCTTGAAGTTCCTGCTTGCTCTCTCCATATCGGACTCTGTAAACCAATGCTGCTAATCTAGAGGCTTCCTCTTTTGTGCACTTGTGGTATCCTACAGATGAGAGGAAATAATTTGTATGTAATATACAATTTTTAACGAATTAGATTATTCAAATGAAATTCATATTATACATATTCTACCTCTCAACAATTTTGGAAGTTCTTGATGAAAGTGGAATATTAAATCAGCGTTTCTGTCTTTACCAGGTACAGTGTTTGTCCACAATTTTTTCATAAAGAATACTTGATATGTGAATTGCGGAGAAAGACCTGAAAATTTCGTATTGCGAAATTAATATTGATGGTAAATTTATTACGCAATCTACTTCAAAATATTAAGTGCATATTAACCATCTCTCGTAGGATGTGCTTTTCTCATCCAATCAGTTAAATGGCGAACAAAGTCAAAGAAGAAGTCCCCTTCAGGAACAGAAATAACCTTGTCAGCTATTTTCACAAATAAGCTAAAACCTTCAGACGACCTTAAGTTCAAACGCTGTGCTATATTCTGACAGAAGTCTTTAGCTCTAGTTGACGAATCAACCTCGAACGCTTCATCGGTATCGTCCGGAAAGTAAACTTTATGAAAGATTTGTGTCGTTTTGTGCTGAATCGCCTCCACTTCAACCTGATGTGGTGGATACTTTCGTTGTCCATTTCGCAAAGTTTTTTGTAGCCTTTGTAACGAATCTTGTGATATACGATGTCGTCGAGTGCGTAAAAATAATGTCAGTTCTTTTAGAAGACTTTGACTGCACGTAAAAAGACCCGTTGCCAGCCACATAAGTTCCCACCCTCGCTCTTCACTTAGTCGATTACGATTGTCCGTCAACTGTTTCATTATTTGACAGTATATCTCGTCGCGAAGAATTTCGTTCTTGAGAGGACCGTCAAATATTAAATCCGTGTATTCGTTACCAATGCGTGGCCTCTTAGTTGGTAGATCTCCCATGTACTTGAGGATCGCATTGAAAGCAAAAATGGCCTCCTCTGCTAATTCGTCTTTGGCGATTAACTTGCGGAGCAACGGTAGCTTTATGGGTTCGCGAGAGTGACGCCATAGATCATCGGGATATCTTCGTGTCGTTGATAGAGTCAGTGCTTTCGACATTGTCTTTTTCGCGGGTGGACTGAAAAAAGAAATGTCTTCAATTAGTTGAGAAGCAAATATAATTTTCTCTGTTATGGATGTTTTGTATATGCTAGTTTTTACCGGAAATGATCAATTGCATATTCCATCAATGTATGCGGCTTATCTCGGGTTTCGATTCCATTCATCTGCTGCGGATAAAGCCTGCGACCGTTTTCAGTACCGTTAACGCTAAAGAGTGACTGCAAATAGAAAAAAAAATCGCTTTTTAATATCCTTCATATGAAATGTATCAAATATCAAAATCATTATTGGAAATACTCACCAAAATGTCGTTCGGAGGTTTCGATAACGTCGGCAGTACGTAAACAGTCTCGGCAGGGAAGTGACCTTTCTCACCAGTTCTTTCGCACACACCTACGCACCAACCTGAGTTATAAACGTTTTCATCTCCGTTATCATCTTCTAACGTAATCAAGTCGCCTTTCTGGAACGTCAGGAATGACGAGCTCTCGCTGTTTCCTTTGTAGTCTTGCAGGGCTATAGCATGCGTGCTGCGCTTTTTCAGGCCTTCGAGGAAGTACACAACTAGATCACGTATATCTTCAGCGCTTGGACTTTGAAAAGTGAACTCTTCGCCACGCACTGTCGATAAACTAAATGTTTGCGTGAACATCTTGTTTGTTCTATAAATGGAAAAAAATGATTAATTCATGTTTCTTCCTTTCATAAGAAGATAAAATATAATTATCATTACATACTTTTGACTAGATACGGTGGTAATTTCGGGAAAGGACAACTCTAGTAGTACTTGCTCCTGATCATCGACCACGTAGACACCGGTCCAATTCACAGCGATGATAACATCGTTCTTAGGGAGATTCGGACCAGAATTCCTGTATGCCTCGTAGAAACGAGAAAAAAGCAACGGCCACTTGAACTTTGCATAACCAACTATATCCTCCTTGACTCGTAATGCAGGTACTTTTTCCTTTAAATAGTAACTCTTTTTATAAGCTTGAAGAACGAGGTGTCCCCACCTCTCGATAGCCTTGTCTACATCCGTCAAACAGTAATCCGGAATATAGTTCGGCAATAACGTAAACAATCTTTCCACGTTCATGTCCGTATGATACTCAATGTAGTACTGTTGCGCAGCGATCATAGCCAAGTCTTCCTCTTTGTCGCACCTATACTCTCCAAACTTGACACCCCTCACTACCTGCTGGTAAATTAGGTTTGTCGCCACCTGATCCTCGGTGGGTTCGTGCCAAGGCGCAAATATTTCTTTCCGGAAGAAGAGCCTCCAAGGTGCGTTTCGCTCTTGCGCACCCTGTTCCTTCGCATACTGTTCGCACTGGGAGATCGCGTCCATGACGTGATCACCACCGCTGCCCAATGACGAGACCTTATCAAAGAGCGCAATGTACAGCGAAAAACCGAATTGGTCCCGCAGCGATATCTTGTCGGAGAGCTGATTACAGAGTTCTCGAGCAGTCGTGGCTGAATCGGCGAGGAGAGTCTTGGTGTTGCCGTCCATGAAGGTGATTGGTAACATAATGGGCTTCTTGGATTTTGTGGCTTGCAGTTCCAGCCAACTGGGGGGTTGGTTACGCGTGCCGTTATTGAAGGTTCGTTTAAGCCTATCCTCGCAGTAGGGAGCGTAACCTGGAGGTCCCTCGCGAATAAAAGCTCGTAGGTAATTGACAAATTTCTCGGATGGAGCGAAGCAACCTACGCACAGGGACAGTAGAATCCAACCGCGGGCGTGAGAGGATTTCGATGGATTATTCGTGAGCTGCTTGCAGATTTGACAATATATTTCGTCTCGGAGTTCAGCTCGAAGGATACCATGACCGATGATGAAATGGAGCTTTTCGAGATTCGATGTTGGTCGAGCTTCCAACCACGATTGGTAGCTGTCGGCTGTGTATTCGTCTTCTTGTAGTCGCCGTCGAACATCTTCGCCCAGTTTATTTTTGCGTTTCAAAGTAAGGGAGACAAGTTTATGTCGGATCGACCGAGGCTTTTGTTTGAGAAACGCGTCCTTAAATGTAAAAAAAAAAAAAATTATTGAGTATCAGCTGTTCACAGAACTAAGAGTATATTATTATAAATGTATTATTCCGGTTGGAGATATATATCAACTATCGATACTTACGGCATCCACACCCATCATCTGAGCTTCTTGAAATTCTTTACTCCTTATGAAATTTCGTCCAAGCGTAGCTGTTACCTTGGACATGACAGATGTATTATCTCTGTCCATGGTGTGAAAACGAGGTTCTGGCAAATCGCCGGTAAATCTTAGAATAGTTATCCATAACGCTTGCGCGGCTAGTTGATCACCTTGAGTGTGTAGAGGCAAGAGTGGGTGTTTCAGGGGCTTTCTCGAATAGTGATGGGTAATGTTTCCTTGGAAATATGTCGCAGCAAATTTCTGGAATTTGAACTCAGATAAATCTTCTTCGTCTTCCGATGCTGTCTGCACTGGACTAATGATTTCTTGCTGATCAGCTGTCGGCGCAGGAAGATCGTTAAATACTGAAGTTTCTCTAGCCGGAGTCGGTGCTTCGCTACTGGAATCTGGCAAGAAATCAAACATTGCTTCGACCAGTTTGCTATCGTCAACGGGTTCATCCTGCTTTTTCGCCGCATCATTAATGAGATTTTTCTTTATTTCCATTCTTCGTCTGTCTTCCATTTCCATTTCATATTCCTTCCTCTCCAGCTCTTGCATTCGTTCCTATTAATCGAATCAAATCAAAGTTAGTGAGGGCTTTAAGCAAAGCCATACGCATATATAAAACTCTTGTTCGAGCAAACGATCGAGCGACTTACCCTAAAGTGCTGATCGGCAATCTCTTTGGCTCGCTTATTACCCTGATCCTTCAGTTCCCTTTCCTCTTTTTTTCTCAACCTTAGCGCTTCTATATGCAGTCTATACTCGTACTTTAACTTCTTGTACCTTCTTTGAGCGATCATTCGCCTGACGTGCGCCTGTATCTTAACGATTGCCCACATCTTCTTTCGGTATGCCCTTCTTACCAAATGCCCTCTCGCCCTAGCCTGTAGCGCCACAATGTGTCCCCTTAGATGTCTGAACCTGTGCGAAAGTACCCTAGACCTGATAAGCGCTTGTAGCCGCATGTAACCTATTCTCATGCGTTTATATCGCTGTCGTTGCGCATATCCACGCCAATACTTCTGAATTTGAATCGCGGCTGCTCGCATACGCAGGAAGCGTCGCCTGTATACCCATCCTCGGATGTTCTTTTGTAGAATAAGGATCTTGCGTGTGAGAACACGATCGCGCTCCTGCTCGAGAAAAAGATCGTGTGCATCCTTCAAGAATACTTTGGTGTGGCCAAGCTGATAGTCTGATCTACCTAACACCACATGGCAGATCTTCGTAGTTGCGTATCGGCAGTCAGTCTAGGATAGTCATCGTGTTAATTATTTGTAGCACCTTCATTGGTGTCACAGATTTGAAAGGAAACATTGATTGAATTTTACTTTACCTTATGTGCAGGAGCTATGCCAGGAATGAGAAAGCGATATCGTTCTACGAATTCGGAAAAAGAATGACGAATGGGATAACCCGCTCTTCTTATTCTAATGGTTTCCATCATACCAGAGTACCTCAATTGTCGACAGCATAATCCTCTATCAAACATCTACAATACATAAGATACTTATATATTTGAACTTTTGTGCTTGTAACACTTGGCATTAGTAGCTTGGTTCTTACCATTGGTTTTTTGTACTCATTAGGCTTTATACACCTAATGAAGAACGGCTGACAGTTGGCCAAAGTCTTCATCAAAGAATCCAAAGATTTCTTAAATTGAGTTGAGAGAGTTGGTGCTCGCTTTCTAGTCTCCGATCCCATGCCAATATCTTCAACGAAACAAGTTTGAAGGAACTTGTTGGACGAAATGTGAATCAACTGTAAGAGATCGGCGCTAAAGGTATCCCTATTTTTTTCGAGAAAACTTCGAGTGTCGTAGAATACAACGCCAGCAAAGTGGTTCAAACCGAAAGAGGTATTAATATCAGACTTTGGTTTCAGGTAGTTACGATGTGCTCCGTGAGTTTTGTGAATCTTCGCGAGCATCGTCTGATCCGTTCCTTTGGGAAATTTTGACTCTTCGTCAATCAGGGCCATGATGTTCAACTGCTTGATAGCAATCAAATCCAAGGCATCCTGATTGTCGACAAATTCTATGTGCTGCCAATTGATTCCCTCGTGATTGTACTCTTCTTGCTCCAACTTGAAGATATGCTGCACGAAGAACTGCTGCAGATTCTCGTTGGCATAGTTGATGCAGAACTGCTCAAAACTATTGTGATTGAAATTCTCAAAACCAAAAATATCGAGGACTCCGATCGCACTGCGAGACTTATGCTTCGGCCGGAATATGGCTTCATTAATTTTTTTAACTATGTGAATAAACAGTCTCCCATAAATGCCTTTGACGAACGCGTCTCTAATATCTACTGACTGGTCCCTCGATAACGTTGAAACCTTGAAAATATTTTGTTGTTTCAATAGTCGTGTTAATTCAGTTTAATTATCTCATTGATACTTACGACTGTTTCACCGCTGGCAAATATCGTTCGCCGAGTGAGTGCATCGATAAGCGACTGGACTGGTACGCCGAGAAGTTGAGCCACTCGTTTGACATTCGTCTGCTCCGGTATTTCTGTTGCATCGAGATTGTCTACACAAGAAAAAGAAGAAAAAACGAGTGTGACATTATATATAAACGTTCCAGAATCTTTCGATCGCGATTTTGGATTAGAATGGATTATAATGTTTACCGATCACCGTAGCCTTGTATTTAACATTGCCCATGTGTAATACTGCTGCGAGTAATTTGAGAATCTCCCATATTTCGCTGTCGGTGAAGAGCAGAACTTTCATCGCAGATCGAATGTCAGCGAATTCAGCGGCGTCGTCCCTACCCTCGCACGTTATACTTCCGCCCTTTAAAGGAATTCAAAAATAAAAATAAAATCTGATGACTGATGCGCGTAGTCTATTTTATGATATATTATATACGTACACCTGTCAAATATTTATACGTCGACGCCTCCTCCAGTTCGAGTTTCTGTTTTTCCTCCTTCGACAGACCCGCTAGCATGCAATAAAAGATATGGTAGTTTCGTTCATCCAAACTTTGCGAAACTATTCGAGACTTTTCAAGAAGGTATTGCTCGATTTTGGCCCCCTCTATCACTCCCTGGTCATTGAAATGAATGTCGATGTACTTGCCGAACCTGGACGAGTTGTCGTTCCTCACAGTCTTGGCATTTCCAAAAGCTGAAAGAGAAAGAACAAGCACACATGCAAGAAGATCCAGTATACATTGTATATACATGTTTATATAGATAAAAACCTTCGAGAATGGGATTTGCCTCCAAAATCTGCTGCTCGATCCACGAATGCTTGCCGCTAATCGCCGCCAAATACTGCAAAATGAGTTTGGTACTCTCTGTCTTGCCCGCTCCGCTTTCTCCGCTGTAAAGCAAAAAGCTTTCTTGTATATCATCGTTCTCGCCGGATTGGGCACTTTTTCTCAATGAAAGGCGGTGCGTATATATACCTGATGACAATGCACTGATCTTGGCCGTAGCGATTCATGTGGGCATAGCTGTTGTCACCGATAGCGAATATGTGGGGCGGCAGTTCGCCGATCTTGCGGTCCTTGTATAGCTTTATCTGCTCGGCCGTGTAGATCGGTAGGATCTGGTAGGGGTTCACGGCAACCAGAATCGAGCCGGTATAGGTCTGCGCATTGCAAGATCGCATATGATAAGTTATAGCGAATCCGCCGCTTATAATAACGGCACGATTATAATGAATCTGATGTATGAGGCTTACGTAGATGAGGTGCTCGTTGTAGCGGATGAGCAGGTTTCTGAGGATGCCGGCCTCATGGAGGTCGCCCAGGCTGATCATGTCCTCGACGCCTTGCACCGATGTCGCGTGCATCGCCTTGATCCTTCTCTCCGGGGTCAGCCATTGCTCCTGTTTATATTATTATTATTATTTATTGTTATTATTATTATTATTATTATTATTATTATTATTATTATTATTATTATTATATATTAGCGATGTGTCATCAGAATAGGACTTTGAATTATAATATTATATAGTACACATGCAAGCACAAGTATACCGGACCTTGTTGTCGTCGTCTTTCACTTGAATTCGTCTTCCCTCGGCTGACACTACTCGGGCACCGATGGCTACATCGAATTCTTTGCCTGAGACGGGTTCTATCCAGATGTAATCGCCCTTAAAACACAAAAATGAAAAGCGTTACAACATTCATCTCATTAACAATATCGATGCTTGTAATAATGATCCTAAAAACAAACTCATTCTCATGTTTGCATCTGTTATGAATCTCCTAAACAATGGAGTAACGCAATATATATATATATATATATATATATATATATATATATATATATATATATATATATATATATATATATATATATATATATATATATATATATATCATTCATAATCTTTCGCAGACGATCTAAAGGCTGCTGCGATGCGCTATATGAATGATTCATGCGGGACACGGGCCCCGCGAGGATCGAGGAGTGTGAATTAAGGGTTTCAACGCGTGGCCCAAGAATGTCATATCAATAAAAGTAGGTATACTCATGCTCGAAAGCTGTTTTCATGTTCCAAAAGTACGCATTCCTTTTTGGGTGTGATAGCCCTAATACTAGAGGCAACTTAATTTACTTAATTCTTCCTCGCAGCTATACCCGTGATGCGATATAGTATTTAACAAAACGATTGTTATGCAGACTCTGACTACAAGACTATAGGCAAAATATGTCGAAACATTGCCGACGCGATAAGTCGATTTTCTTCGATGAATCTCGATTCGTGTATTATACATATCTGATGCATGTGCAGATGAAATGAAAACAACAGCTGCACCAAAGTAACGCACAGCCTACAGCAGAGTAACGGAGTGATCAGATAAAAAAATGCCTTACTCCATTTGCGCGTACATATAAGCGCCGCACAAAAGAGCCACCGTGCGAGCTGGATTCTTCCTCTGAGCGGCGCGTGCTCGTGCTGTGCGAATGACATAATCGCGCGATAAAGTGATAAGAGCTTATAAAGAGGTGGGAGCTGCACGCGTTTGCAAGGCTTCGCGTAGATTTATGCTCCTACACGCGAACCCGGGGTATTGCACGCGCGCGCGCACGCACACACACACACACACACACACACACACACATATATAATATAAATGCACGAGAGCTCGGTAGTGCCCTTTGAACGGCTGTGCTGTTGATTAAAAGTATATTATAGTGCTGCTTTTACGGGTTTACAGCTCGTTGCCTTGTGCGCGTTATTTATATATTCAGCAGCGAGATAAGGAATTGCGGGTGGATATTTTTCTTTTATGCGCAACTTAAATGCATCTGATGCTCATATCCATGCAGATACTTAAATTTTTGTTAACAATGATATGTATAATTGTTATATAGAGCTATCACCAAGAGTATTAGCAAAGAATAATACGACTACTCATCAAGCGTTAACGCAGTTTCAATGCAAACAGTTTTTCTAGCGAAGCAACGTTGACTGTCCACGCAGACGTCTATCTCGCGGACTATAAATGTATGTATATATAAACTCACACACCAACACAACGGCAGTTACGGCACGGACAATATGCACTTGATATTTGTGCGCGAGGGCGGCCCAATTGTTCAGCTCAGCGGAACATCGGAAGAGCTCTTCCGCTTTTTGGGCTCGCGGCGGATACTTACACTGCTCGTCGAATTTTACGTACCTACACGGTTCTGCTACGTTTCGAAAAATATTTCCAAGTGTTGCGCATTCTTAGAATGACTGCGATTTAACTTTGTAAAATTTTCAATATTCGTTATAATTTTACTTACAATCGTTGAATTGTCTTAGAAATATTAATTACCGACACTAAAGATAAAAAAATTAAAGTAATTGGAATCAATCTGATATCTCTAATTACATCCTCCTGTTAATTATAATTATATATACCTGCGCACGATTTTATTATAAAAAAAAGAAAGATGAAAATCTTTCGTTGAGCAACACAAGGAAATTCACTGTTTGCATGAACGCGTCTCCGTATGCACACTGTCGCGCAATCTTCGCAACACAACTAAAAAATATACCGGAAAAACGCTAACCTTCGGCGTGTACAATCGCGCGCGCAATAACGAGCATAACTGTTTTTTGACGAGTCTAGCTCGCCTAGTAGATCCGAGACACGTGATGCTATAGGCTATATATATACCGGCCGACTTAGAAGAGACAGCTCAAGCGTGAAAAATACATTTTTACCAATGAGTTCAGTTATAGTTTGAACGAGAATTTACAGAAGCAAAACTTACGAATATAATACTTGTTTATGCCCGTGTACTATATAATAAAAAGAACAGCTATTTGGCACCGGCATATAAATAAACAAAGACTTTGTCACACCGCGCAAAAAGGAAGCGCAGACGAAATTCCCTTTTACGGGCAGCGCGCACTCCTCTATTCGATAGGCGCACGCTCTAGATCTCCCGTCGTTTGCGCTGCGAACTTCGCGGAAAAAATCTTGTCGCCGTTGCGCAAAGCACCGATTTAGCAATAAAATCGGCCGTTAAGTCGTCCTCCTCGCGCGACGACAATCCGGTTTATCTCGTCGGAATATTCATAACTTTGCGCGTTTTAATTAATTTTATTTCATTCTATCTGTCCCCTGGCTATGATCTTCTCATTACCTCTTTCCTAGAATATAATCTAATTGCTGATCTATCTGCTGGGCGGTGAATGGCTTTCGTTATTATCGGTTTGATCTATCTAGAAAACTAAATTGCGTCTTCTGTTCTTTTGAGAGCGCGTCAATGCTTCGAGTCTATTTCTATATGATTTCATGATTACTTATGTACTGTTTGTGTTATTCTGTTCATTCGAGTCGAGAGAGAAGAGCATTTCATTGCAACTCAATGACTTTCCGCGGCATCAATTTCAGCCCGGATAAGCTACCTTTGTCCATCATATTGATAACGTAATGTTATATTAACCGCTCAGAGTCCACTACTCCAAGTTGGTATTAGAGTTTGAATTCGCAAAATATAATTGAGTTTTTTATCTTTGTAAGAAACTTTGTTTGAAGAATACGCAGGCGCGTTGCACTTTACTTAGGAAGTCAGCTTTTCTCTTTTATATCGTCCTTCTTACGTATACGGCCGTTAAGTTGTACATGTGTCGTATACGCAAGTCTATTATTCGCCGCGAAGAGTATTGGCATAAATTATATACGTCGTTTTTTTATCGCTATTTTCTATTTCTAGGTTCTGACATGCTGCTGCTACTATGCATACTGCATTATCGAGTTTCGCTGTGGAAAATAATAATTAATTGCTGCAGCGATAAACTCTTGGCAAGGTTTCGGCACCGTTTCCACCGAGTCTCTATCCAATTGCGTTGAAAAATTGAATTTGCATTTGAAAATTGCAAAAAAGATTTTCCATTAATCATGTTGTAATTGTTAAACTTTCATTGTATAGACTTAGGTATAGTTATTTTTCACTTGTGTCGCCCGGGACTTGAAATATAACGAGCGAAAGGAGGTCGAAGCATTATTTTTATAAACTCTCCAATAAGATGCATATATGGACAAGTTTCTATTTTTTATCGGTGCTTCTGAAGCGAATATCGAAGCTAATTGATTATATTCGTCAATTAAACGGCTAACGAATGTGAGAGGTGTTCGTGAAGCTTTCAACGAGAAAAGCTGCCAGATATAATCTTGTTGGATATGGAGCGCAGGTATCAATCATATATAGGGGGATATCCTTGAAGACTGTATGATTCGACATTATCGCAAAAGTGTACGGGAAAAAAGACAATACGTGGCATATATATACCGTATAATATACTTCTATATCCATTGCGCTAAATTGTGAGTTATATTGTGCGCGAATAATATTAATGCTATTATAAAGAATGTTATTTTAGTTGGAGATATATTGTAGATGTATTGTAGATAACTTTCAAATCTTTGTTTGAATCAGTAGCGTATAAAGCTTGAAGTTGATAGTTTAGAAAACGACGTCGGAAGTATGTTCGAGATCAAATGACTTTCTCGAAGTATTTTCCCTTATATCTTATTCAAAAGAGGAAGATGAAAAGTATTATCGATTGCCGCTTCCTTAATATATTTCTAATGCGATGAGAAAACGTGTAGTTTGAGAAGAAATACTTTAAAAATAATATTCAAGTGTTGTAAAGTAAAAAGCTATTACGTACGATACTTTGATTTTCAAAAGTCTTCATAAAGTTTGCACTCGCGGCGACCAGCGCTCTTCCCAATACAATCGCTAGCAACCGACTGTCTATAACTCGTCTCGCGTTTCCACACCTTGAAACCGGCAAAAAATCTCGCCGGCTTTTTCATATAACTCTTCTCATGAGAAGGCAAATTCATAAATGAAGCAGCTAATGTAGCTAGCTGCAGCTCGACCGTTTGTTTACAATCGTGCGAAATCGTCGCGGCATTTTCACCCGTCACAGATTCCTACTGACCGAGTTAGAGCGATGATGCCGGCGCGTGCGAAAGTTTTTAAAGCGCGCTCGCGAGTCGTGTAAAGTAGCAGCGATTGCACTCTCGAAGACACGTGGGAATTAAGTCGGTTAGGAATTATGAACTTGGATATCCGTATAGATATGCAGGAGGTGCACCCTCAGCTTTATATATATATGTATGCTGTGGTTTGGCGATTACACTTACCCGAGTAACGATGACCATCTCTCTAGGTACGGTTGTCGGCTCGCTACCTGGAAATTGAAAAAATCTTTTCATTACGATTATTTTCATCTGCTCGAAAATGTAAAAATGTATATAATAAGGACACAACTTTGTTTCGTATATCTCTATCATGCGGAGATACGAGTCAAGCCGCTTCATGAATGGATGAGCGACTCTCGAAGAATCCACAGCCAAATCTCATAAATTGAAAAGCCATTCTCGCGCGCGCGCGAGCATTGACCCAAGCGACATTTCCCTATAAATCATACGCCATTGCTCGGTTATATATATATATATAACCGGTGAATACCATAACGCACGATGACGCGTCCACGCAAACAAGAAACGCCGGCAATGAGACTTAATCGCCCGCGCGCGGACTAGCCTCCGTGTCCAAAAAAGCAGCTAGCCGCGCGACAACAAAGACGAAAAATTCGAAATTCCGTCTCCAACTCTATCGCGGTGAAGAATCTCGGAGCGCTATACTCGCAGGAAGAGAATCCAAAGTAGAAGAAGAAGAAGTAGAAGACGACGCCGTCGGTTGGGTTAATATCTCTGATGGTCGATCACCGTTACAGTCGGCGCGTGTGCGGACGAGCGCGCGAGAGAGCAACGTACATTGGACAAACCTGTTCGCCAAGTGGGTTATAGGCAGCATCCCACCGGGAGAAATATCTCGAGACGCGCGCGCGCGCGTTCACGTATGCGCGTGTATAAACGCTCGCGAGACACATCCGTCCGTCTTTTTCGCGCGCGACTTTTTCCGCAAATGGAGCAGACCCGCGTATATAGTGCACACCATATTTATTATAGACGCATTTTGTACGCATGCAATGCGTCTGCGCGCACCGATCGCGATTGCTCGCGAGTTCGCGAGTAAGTATCCCCAGGATACGCATCTAAGATTATATTCGATCGCGTGCGCGCGAGATTTCCAAGAATCACGTCTGCCGCGTTTCAAGGTCAGGGATGGCTATAATAATGTGTGCAGTAATAGGGTTGTTGTTACTCGGCATTTTCTACTATACTCTGATGTTGCATAAGTCGATCATAATTATAGCTACTGCGCTATATAAGTATATAATACTATAACTCCTGATGTTATACGTTTCTCTTCGGCTCGGATTTTTCGGAGCTCGGAGTAAAAAGTGCGTTTATAAAGGTTTTTTTATACGCGTAACTGTAATAAATGATAATGTTGAATGAAAACTAAATGTAATCCTTATCGCACTTGTTATATATTCTAATAGAGATGAGCTTAAAGTCAGACACACTACTTATGCGACGATATAATAATCTACTAATGCGCCTCTCTTTCTCGCTCGTTCTCTATATACATAACAACAATTATCAGCACGCAGCAGATATGCAAATGCGCATAATCATTATCATTATAATATAGGCGCGTGCATTGAATTTTACGCGCTTATCTTGCGTACGCATTTACACCCACAGTTTCATATCTATAAGTATATTCGCATCCACTGATCCGCGCGCCTTTAATGCCCCAGCTCACATGGTATTATAAACGAAGAAGCGCAAATACCAACGCAGTTTCTGATCGTTCCTGCACACGCGCATATACCTACAGTACATACAACTATATATACATATATTCAGGTATAACGTAGACGAGAGTGGCCGTGCGTCTCGTATATAGCATTGAAATAAGAAAACAATGGCTGTAAGTTCACTGCGTTCATGCGGTCGCACCAATTTCATCCTCGGCAAGCTGCGCGTTCCGCTCGTTGAGGATTAACGACCCTTTGCGCTTGACATTTCTAAACGCGCGCTCACATTTTTTCCTATACTCTCATGCGATCGGCCGTGAAAATGCATTACGATATATAAGTATACAACTTTGCGAAGGAGAGTATATATACAAAGCTGTTTGGTGGCAAACGATTGAGAATAGATATACATATACATGCTATAACATATTATGAAAAGATGGCGAGATTTTGAAATGCAGTATATATTCGTACCTATATAATTATTCAGGTAATGAGAGCTGAGGCAAACTAGAGAAGAAAATGAAAAGTTGCAGTTCAAAGCAAGAGTGTATATATACATATAGACTTTCCTCGTCGCCCGCGCGGTGCGAAATCATCATATCGTGCAAAACATTAACGAGAGAGGAGAGAGCAAATTATAGGAAGGTATTGTGTAATCGCCGCGCCTGAACTCTGTTATTGCATAGAAAGACAATGACTATATATATGAGGTAAATAAACAGTGCCGTCGAAATTACTCTTGCTCCTCCAAAAAGCGCAGCGCAGTAGTCGCGTCGCGTCAGCTCGCGTTTGTGCAACATGATGTGCAGTGTGAAATATAATAAGCGCAAAAGGTACTTTTTCAATTTGCTCTGCACCGTGTCTGTCTTTATATATCAACCAAATTTCGCAACATCTATATGTATATTATGTACAGCGATATTTTACTCGCGGACATTTGTATATTAGCGACGCGCGCAAATATTATATACTTCTTCGTGTAATATACCTACAATATATATAGCGATTCAATCGAAAGGCAAGCGTTGCGCGCACGGTATATAATATAAGTAAACGCGTACCTATATACTCGTATATGTATAACAATCCGATTTCCGGCCGGCTCTCTCGGAGGAGTACACGATACATGCAGATATTGGAATGGACACGTAACGTGACTTGGGCAGACCCTGCAGCAGTTGCGTGCAGGCTGCGCGTATACACGCAAGAACAAACACGCGTAGAGATCTCATATCTCTTTCCTCGTCGCCGCGTTATTGATAATGTCGCACATCTACAGCGACGACACGCGCTACGTCGGTTATGATATATACGTCATTATGTTCCATCAGCAGCAGTTATGCGCGACGAGAAGGAACGCATCTCGTTTTTTGCTGTAGTTTGCTATTTAATAGCAGCGGCTATATTCTATTATATATATAATAAATATTTACGAAGAGCCGGGTGCGAACGCTCGGTCAGTACGTGCGACAGATCAGCAGGTCGGGGGCGCCTCCGCGTCTAATTTTCCCTTTTTCTCGCGCGTGGGAAAATCCAGTGCCCCGGTTTTTTTGGTACCGCATTGTTATGGACCTACTGCTAAACACGCGCGGTTTCTATTAGATATATCGTTGCCACAGTTAAACGCTTTGCCGCATTTTCCTCGGAAAATGAAGGATAATTGCAGCTAGCGGTCGGAGGAACGCGAAGCTAACGTTATATTATTATTATTATTACGTTGTAAATTAGAGAACGTACATATATAGCGGAAAGAATAGGACTCGCCAAGAAGGAAGTTGAGGGGCTCGTAGCTCTCTATATATACTGTGTTATTTTGCTTACATGCGCCCACGCAGCACGCGTTGTAAATTAAATTACAAAACCAAATGCTATAATAATTTCAGTTCGATTGGGAAATCCCGTTTGAACTCGTTGTGTAATACGCATATCCGCGATTCTCTTCCACCCCCTTATACCTTTACTCCGCTCACTTTGGAAATTCTGCTTTTCCTATTATAATATCTGCAGAGACCGACGAGCTCCGCGCGTATTTAAACTCTCGCAGTCTGCGCATTCCACGTGTTACATGCTACTATAGCCCAGCCCGCATAGCGTAGTCTAGTCGGTCTGGTCATGTAGCGCTGAGCGCAGGCGTCCGCTATACGCACGCGCAGAGATCCGTTAATTGCGAGTCAGCCGCGATGCTTCTCCTTTTTTTCGCGCGCGAGTTGCCGCCAGGAGAGACCGGCAATTATTTGCTTTGTTTTTACGACTATACTACTGCGGGCTCGCCGGCTTTCTTTTCCTGCGCAGCTTTGGTTATCGATGCATCAGAGGAGAAGAGAAAAACTCGCTGTTTCTGTACTGCCGAGCGAACTCTCTCTCTCTCTCTCTCTCTCTCTCTCTATATATATATATATATATATATATATTATATCGGAAGAAGTGTCAACTACCGTGACATTGGATCGTACAACATAGCCTCATTCGCCAATTGAATAGAATAGAAATAAAACGTTTTACACATATACACAATCAGCTGCTATCACCGTGCTCCAATTGGAAGCTCCGATTGGAAACTCAATCGGGAGCGACTTCTCCTCGGACTTGTTAGCATCGTGATCGAGTCTTTAGTCCACGAAATTTTCAGCTACAAAAATTCTACGACTCACGATGTTTTTCTCGCGCGCACGATCGCCCGGCCGGCTGTCTAACGTGTATAGTATAACGTACCTATATAGGTGTCGTCTGCATAGCGCGGCCGAGAGCAAGCGCCCAAGAGACCCGGTCACCTCGCTTGACAGGATTCCGTGCTCGCGCCATTGGAGCTACATATATATATCCTCGTGCGGCTCTCTGCGAGCACGCGTTTATGCGATGACGGATTATTTCGCTGATGCGCCCGTTTGCGCATGCAGATGAAAGGGATTTTACAGGAGTGTAAAAGAAGCCGCGCTCGTAGCCTTAAAATTGAGAGAAGTCGCCATCAGCCAATTAAGGCCGGGGTATTTCGCGCTCCGCAGCTGGAAAACTGAATGCGAAGAGAAGCGGAGAACCGGTGTAAAGGAGCGCTGATTTTAAATAGGCATTTTGACTGTGCAGCGATTGCGCATGAGAAGCGTGTCTCGAAATTCCTTATCAGCTTGTTTGTACGAGCTAAATAAGTTGTGTTGCTGAATTGTTTTGACACGGCGAGAAAAATGGGAACAGCTTGTACGTGCTCCGAATTAATACCAAAAGGGAAATGGTAGAGATTTTGATCACGCATCCTCGCGGTTCCTCACGCCCCTCGCAGCTATAATGCCGTGCATATAACTTCTTTCGATTCATAAATATGCAGTGTCATGCGCTGTCTGCGCGAGCGTTCGAATGAAAACATTTTTCGGAGCAAAACAGGAGCTTCGACACAGCTCTGCGTGAAAGGTGCCCCCGATTCGTGCAGAGACGAAAAATTATTGCGCTCTATAGAATGATGATTATATGTTCGTTCGGATATTACGCAACACGATAGATACATAGCTGATGATAAAAGTCCCCGCATCGAAGAATTTTTTTTATCTTTTCAGCGAAATGTGACACATACTAATTATTGTGCGTATATACGGTAAAATGTCACATTCGACGCCGCGGGATCTGCGAACACGCGATATACAGCAATTATATAAACAATCACGAAAAATGGACGAGTGAAAATCCAAGGCCTCAGCGGAATAATTCTCAGGACACAGAGCAACAAAAGCCTTCAGCACCGCCGACACACAAGGCAACATTATTTGCGACTCCCATTTATACCCGCGCGCCTCTCTTTTAATACACACGCACTCGAGCCGCTCGCGATCTCTCTCACGGGCAAAAACATAGCTTTCGCGTCGATTATTATAATATACAATATACATACGCACAAGAACAGTTCTTAGTTTCGAAAAAAAACAAAACAAAAAACAAGAAGTAAATGTAGATTCAAGTTTGAAAAGGCGTGTTTTACGAAATACGTCCAGTCGCGATGATGCCCCCCGCGATATAGCCGCTAATCTAAAATTCTATTCTAATGTGTAGAGCTGGCTGGCGCTATTCTGTAACTCGTGCACGCTCGAGAGCCTTCGCCGAGGTTGCAAAAGGCATCGTAGCAGCAGCAGCGGCGGCGGCGGCGGCGGCGACCATAGTGGCAGCGCGGTATATGATAGAGTGTATACCCACGTATATATATCGTTCCTGCTCGGTCGCTCACTTTCCGGAAGCCCGAGGGGGAAACGGGAAAAACTGTGCGCTCGCGTGAGCGAATAGACGTGTGCACACACACAGTACATCAGGCTAACAGGTGCGCGTCCGTCGGTCATCGGAAGTTTATGCGGCGAGAGAAAAATTTCTCGCAGTACTTATTTTAAGCTACAAACCTTCAAGTCAAATGTTCAGACTCTGCGAGAGGGAACATACATAAGCGAGATTATAATAAGATTTTAACTTATCGATCGGGCGGGGTAAGGATTGCAAAAATCGGAGATACCGGTTTTCAAGCGTAAATTTGGCGCTGCTGTATAGCAACAAGACTGATCCTTGCTACCTTGGTTCGTACTTATGCCTTTGGCAAACTGAAAACGTATAAACGTTCACGGTTGTAAGTTGAGCTATCCCTCGGAGAAAAAATCTAGACTAGATTTTCGCTCATAGAATATTATATCGGGTGTAATGACCTTGACTTTGCTGCAGGGGCCTATAGGTGTGTATGTGTGTGTGTGTGTGTGGATAAGTAGTATATATGGGTAGTATACCTTGGAGCGAGTCGACGACGAGAAGGTTCTTCTCTCGGGCCCAGTTCGAGCCACTGCTCGTTCTTCTCTTCCTCCCGGCAGCTCACACGTCCGTGAACTCCATCGGAGCGCGGCTGCTGCACTCACATATACGTGCGCTGCTGATGCTAGCACACGTAACTGCATACACCTGCACTGATCTCAGAGCATACGACGATTTATAATATATATATCGCGACACACTTTGGCACACTCGACGCACTGCGGGCTTCCTTTTCCACAAAGTTACACGTTACATATACTTATATATAATACGAATCAGGAAGGAAGGAAGGAAGAGACGCCTCTCTCTCTCTCTCTTGCTCTCTTGCTCACTTACTCACTCACTCACTCACTCACTCGCTCTTTCTCGAGCTCGGACAGCAACGCAACACCGCCTCTCTCGCGCAGCTCGACTATACTGCTGCTGTAAACCTGGTAAATGGTAAACGTAGACCTGTAGAGAGAGAGAGAGAGAGCACCTTTCTCTCTGTCTCTTACTCGAGCACAGGGGGGAGGCAGAAACTGGCAGACGGCTGAGAAGGCACATATGTAGCGTACAGCGGCGCTGCTCTCCTTCGCTATGAGAGAAGCGAACCCGCGAACAGCAGCGCGAGTCAAGTCGAACAGTAAGTATTATAGAATGTATACTATATGCTGGAGAGTAATACAGAGCGTGCGTGCGTTCGTTGGCTGGCGCGGCGACCGGCACATTAACACGTATTATACCTGCGCGGAAAAGGAACGTTGTTATACGCGGCGCGCGGGCGTGCCAGGTGCGGTGCGGTGACGGCGGCCACGGAGCTACAGAGAGTAGGGATAGCTCAGGTGCCCAATATTCTTCCCTCTCTCTCTCTCTCTCTCTCTCTCTCTCTTTCTCTCTTATATATATTGTATGTACTGTCTCGCCTTTTCCGCTGTCTACGCGGACATGAGATCGGTGCGCGGCAGTGCTGCTGCTGCTGCTGCTCGATCCACGTTGCACGTCGGTTCGGTTGCTCCTGTGGCCGACGTTGAAACGCTGAACGCGCAGCTCGTTGAACACACGAATACTTACACGCGATCGACTGACTGGCCTGCATGACTGGCCCCGCCGCGCTCGCGCGCGCGATAAGCCAAGCGTGACCGTCTCTGTAGCGATCCCCTGCAAGCTGCAGTTTAATTTTACCTGGGCGCCTATATACCTACTATAATATACCATGTTATATTATTGTATGTAGGGAGAATAAATTACCAACTGAAAATGTATTCTTGGATGATTCGGAAGTGGAGGAACATTCGCGGGCTTTCTACGTAGCGTGGAAAGCCTGTCCATATATATACTAATATTCATGCAACTGAATGCACCTGTTGCGCCGAGCGGGCCTGTACTGCGGACGGACGACAGATTTTATCAATACTCATGCTATGCGATTGATTTCATCGATTTCTAGACTTTTATGCACTTACTCTAAGCTAGAGAATAAAGAGAGAGTACTTATATTCTTTGCTTACACCTTCAATCGCGTTAAAAATTATATTACAGCGTAGAAATCGATCTTATCGGTAGAGCAGGCACGAAATTCAAAAACAAAAACAACTTCTTTTTTCAAACGTTTATTTATAAATTTTTCGCAGACTTACATATTTTCTTTATAATAGACTCGCGGAAGTTATACATAATAGATATTCACTATCGAATAAATTCACTTTTTGATACTCATCACTCTTTCTGAACACTCATGTTAGTGTAGCCTTAAAAATCGCTAATTGTCAAGTTTCACTTATTGGGTTGTTAGAATCGGAAGTAGTACGATGTTAGTTAGAGACCGAATATGTAAAATTCCATTTTTAATACACGATTTTAATATTCATATTAGAGAATTATATATTAGTTTTTTTTTTTGTTATTAAGCATATCACTTCCACATATACACATTTATATTGAAAATATATTTGTATACCTTTTGTTCATCGAATACATAAGTTTATACTGCAAAATACGCGCGCATCATATAATCATCATTCCTTTTTTACTTCTCATCTTTACAAGTGGATCTGCAGAAGGCAACGATTCTTACGTCAAAATAAATCGCTAGAAAGCTTTGTAGATCACATTAAATATATATATGTGTGTGTGTGTGTGTGTGTGTGTGTGTGTGTGTGTGTGTGCGTGTGTGCGTGTGTGTAGTTTTATAGCAAATGCCAGCTAGAAAAAGTTTGAACACTCGTTTGACACGCTGATACCCCGGCAGAAACTGGACTTTTACGGTTCATATAATATATAGAAAACCTTCAAGCGATTTAATGGACTACGACTGATCTATTTTTTCTTGCTGTGTTACAATGGAGCTGCGATTACTGAGCTTAAAAGTCAATTTTTCTCGTTGTTCAAAGTATATTCATCACCTTTTTCTATATACTGCTATACAAATAGCTTGAAAAAAATCTGAAACATGAGTATAGATCGTTTCTCGAAAAAAGTGCATCACGAAACAAGTCTAATGTATAATATTATTTTATTTTTCACCTCGGGCAGCAAGTGACAGTTTATTTGTATATGGCCGGTTTTAAAATACATTTTTACATCTTGATAAGATGTCAGACGATTGCACTTTTCTGTTCATACGTAAGGTGTAAATTTAATTAAGTGATCATGCAAGTTTTATAGCATAATGCACCGACAGAGAGTCCTAAACAATTTATCGATACATAAATGTTATAATTAATACGGGTGTAAATATACACAATTCAACAAACTGATTGATTTTGTATACAACTTAATAAATTATATCATTTATGATTTACAATACACGTATTGACGTCACATTCAAATAATATGAATCTGTAACGCATATATATTTCATATATTTCGTTTATATAGAAAACTAAATAACACTATCGCGTAACAGTTAACAGCCATCGCCTTACCTCACGCTCAATACAGTGGCATAGTGAAGTATACATTACACGTAAATTATTACATATATAGATACAGTAGTTTTAGGTTTTGGTACAAGATTATACACTTTACAAATTTTTCTCATTTTCTTGTATAACTTTAAAAACTTCTAAACAACAGTTGATCTCATTTTTATAAAGATATTTCAGGAAGATCACTATTAACATCATTGATAATTAAAATCATTCAATTTACATGGAAGCAATGAACAGTGATAAAAAAAATGTATATAACTTGTACCTCAAATTAGTCTATATATTAATTATGATAGATAATATAAAACAATGATTAATAACGATTAGGGCGACTAGGGAATAGTATAAAGTGTACCTTACTAATCCTACTTGTGTTAATGCTCCCCATTTTAATATAATTCATTTTCAATTCACCAATCAGAGAGCACATTAAAAAGTTTTGATTTCATTCGCTTTTCTTTGTGTGTCTTCATATCGATGATCAGAAAATTTAACACGTTCTAACGTTAAAGCACTTATATTACGAAACAAATTATTAAATATAGCACTTTAAGTTTTGGTCATTTTGAAAATGACAGTAGAGAACATATAGAATTCCTTTCTTGTCTATAACAGTTTACATGAATTTAAGTGCTACCTGAAATTATTTGGAGAAATCTATATAAAAATTCATTTTTTCACTTTATTTCTTGCGTTTTCTGTTTACTCAGGTTTGTTGCTAGACAACCACTTTGTTGTAAAAAAGCACAAAATGCATTGATTTGTCACAAAGAGAGGCTACGAGTATCATGTATTGTGTCAACCCTGCCTAAACTAGTAGATTATTTACTGAAGCAGAGCTGTGATGTCCCAAATTTTAATCATGCGATCTTGTCCAACAGTCAATAGCCTTCTTCGAGGGGCATCTAGATCCATATAAACAATGCTGTGTTTAGCATCGTGAAAAGAGGCTAATGATGTTTGGCTAAAATTGAAAATTGTATTAATTGTAATGCTATCTATTAAGTAAAAGCGCTTGTAAATAATTTGCGATTTTAAATACACACTTGGCAGCTTTTAATTGAATATGGCATGGATCGCACACGCGAACTTCAAACTCGAAACCCATAGAGGGAATTGGGATACGTTGCGATGTGCAGTGAGCACATAGTGCCTGACCACAATGACGGCAATGGTGTTGTCTCAGACCTAATTGACGTTGGTCCATCATGGCTTTAATATTCCAGAAAAATGGTCTTCCACAAGCCTAATTTTTTGAAGGTTGGCATAGAGTTTTCTAGTATTTGGTGACTTACAATTAATCTAATAAACATAGTTGGCTTACTTGGCAAGTGTTTGATTCAACCCAATTGGCTGTCTCTTTTCTGTTAGCTGCCATATCCCAACATACAATTACGCCATCTTCACCACCAGAAAATAAAACACGTTCAGCGCTGGCATAACACAACGCTGTCACCTTATTGCTAAAAAAAATTTTTTAATAAAAAATACATTATTGAATAGTTTTGATAATTATAGTGGAGTCAAGCGAGTCAGGAAATACAAATACTTACTGGTGACCTTGCAATTCATAAGCAGTTCCTTGACGTCCTCCAATATCCCACACAATAATGCTTTGATCAAAACTGCCAGAGAACAAGAGTTGCTTTTCGCTATCCCATGCTAATGACCGAATGCTTCCAGTATGAGTCTTTAATGTAGTTACAAAATTACAACCATTGTTCTCAAGTTTCAGCATCTGTATTTGACCAGAATAGTCTCCAACAAAAGCATATTTAGATTGAGCATCAAATCTGTTTATTTGTCAAGGAAATTTACCTTCTCTATATTTCAATATATTTGATAAAACAACAATTTATATTTGAATGAAATGTGAAATAATAAAAGCATTCTTGAATTGAAAGGATACTGTAATGCAGTGTACCAAGCATCAGTCTGGAATGTTCCAATTTTTCGTCCATTTTCTGTACTATGATATTGAAAAAGTTTGTCACGTCCAATACTTAGAACCCACTCGCAAGTCAAGGCAAATATGACACCTGTGACTCTTGCTTGATGAGCAATGTATTCTCGTATAGAGGTCATTCGATTATAGTCACTTTCCAATATGAATTCCTGCACATGATCAATGATCGATGATAGTTACATGTAAAAATTATAAGAATAATGTTTATTAATTTTTCTGTTACATACATTGATACTGCCATTTTCAAGTCCAACAAACAACTGTCTTGTTTCGGGACAAAAGTTCATAGAAGTTGCAGCTGCTACCATATATTGACATACACTTGGCCAGTATTGGCCTGAATCACGTTTTAACCATACTCTAACAGTTCTAAAATAAAGAAATATGCTATTATTCCCAGAATAAAAATTAGAGCAAGATAACAATTTGTAATAAGTCACAAACATCAGATGAATAATTGAACGAATAATGAATTTGCCATTGTTCCAAATATAAAAGTTTCGTATAAGAATAACACACTGAATACTAGAAAGAATGTAAATAAAAAAGAAAAGCGACGGGCACAGCTATGAGGACATGTACAGGTACACCATGAAAGATGCATGAATACTGTTGATTTTTTAATGCAAGTATTCATCAAATAACCGATGGCTGCTTGGCATGTAAAAAAAGTAAGACAAAGTACATGACTTGGTGCTATCAGGGAATCTCAGTGAGCAAATACATCCAATTGTCATAAAATCAGATGAACGACTCTGAGCTCAGTTACTAATAAATTCCTAAACAAAGGAGACGGTCCCAAATGACCTTTCTAATATGTGCAGGGGATTACAATAAATAAATTAATAGAATTACAGCTCTTCCGATTCAGGCAAAAACTCTAGGTAAGCGATAATCATTGCGACTAGCCAAGCCCATCACCCATATAAAAGTATGCCTAAGAAAAGATATGGGCCAAGTTTTGTTGAACAGTAATCGACGTGTGCAATAAGTAGGTAGAGCAACAGCGGTAGCCTACCTGTCATCGCAAACGCTAATAACACCGTCGACCCTGGGTATGATAACGGCAGCGTTGACGTCGTCATTGCAACCCTCGAGCTTCGACAGGAGTATAGGTTTCCTATTACTGCTGAACTTGTCCTGGTTGATGCCTGGCGCGGGTTTGATTTCGGCTGCCATTTCACCTGCTGCTGCTGTTTTCGTTAGTCGGCATTAACTCGGTGCGCCGCCGATGCGATTGTCATTTGACAATTGTCGGACTTCTTCGGTGTATGGAGACGTTGCCCACTGTGCAGTACAGGACTGGTGGCCAACGTCAACGACGACGTCTCTCCGACCCAGGAAAACGCAAATCGAGCAAGAAGTGCAACAGCTGGAGGAGAACGGTACGTCGCGATCCACGTGAGATTGGAATTCGCTTTGTCGAGCCTCGGCCGCGCCCCCTCGTGGTAAGCTGCGGAATATAAATAATTAGGATAAACAAGCAGAAATAGCTGCTGAAAAGTAGTAAACATGGAAAATGTCAATAAAAAAGTTATTGAAAGGAAAAGTAATCGTTGGTGTTGTGTTCCCCAGTGTAAATTTAGTAAATCTGCTTCTTTGCATTATTTTCCAAAAGAAAAATCCTTAAAGAAAAAGTGGATTATATCCTTGAAAATAGGGAACAACATAACCTCAAACATGGTTGTATGTGGGAATCATTTCAAAGAAAACGACTTCATTCCAAGTAAGTAATTATAAAAACGTAATACTAAAGAAAAAGAGTAAGTATAATGAAAACTTTATTTCCAGGAGTAAATATCAAGCGTAAAACTCTCAAAAAAACCGCTGTCCCATCAGTAAACTTACCTTTACGAACTTTTGACAAAGTTTTAACTTTGGATCAGAAAAAAAAAATTGACGAGAGACAACAACGGTGGGAAAAAAGGCAAGGAATTTCAGAAAGGTAAATTTTTACTTAAAACTTTGAATCATACTTTAATTATCTTCAAAAATCAATTAGAAAAAATGTATTTTAGTTGCAAAAATACAAATAAAAACATTACAAGTGAAGAGCAAGAAGAATTAATGAAGACATGCGATATGGATGAGATAGCAGACAAATTAAATAATGAATCTATAACTGAAACTTTAAATGTACAGCATCAAGAGACAGAGACGATAAAAGAGTCAGAAGATATAATAGACAGTATACCGTCATTTGAAAATTGTGACGGATGTCAAAATAATAATGAAATAGAAGAAAATGATTATGAGGCAGCCCAAGAAGCAGCTCAAATACTTTTGGTTTTGAGTCAGCAAAGTGTTGCAAAGAGTGTTGAAGAAACCAATGTTAAAAATGAAGAAAAAAAGTGTATAAATAATAGTAAAGAACCGTCTCTTTTTATGAAATTATTAAAAAAACCAGAAGATTTAAAAACATTTTGTGGGATTGATTTTGTTAGATTAGAAAATTTAAGAAAATCAGTTGAAATGGCTGAGAAAAAACCGAATCAATATAAAATTTCTATAAAAGAAAGAATAGTTTTGTGTCTGTGTAAATTGAAATTAAATTTGTCTTTCAAGTGTCTTGCAGTGCTGTTTCAAATTCATCGTGAGACGTGTAGTCAAATTTTTTTAATTACACTACATACATTATCATTTATTTTACAAGATGCTATTTATTGGCCGTCAAAAGATGAAATACTAAAAAATATGCCAAAGTGCTTTCAAGAATTTAAGGAAACATACATAATTCTAGATTGTACAGAAATACCAGTAGAGCGACCAAAATGCTTGCGGTGCAGGCTCCGTTTATATTCTCATTACAAAGGTTGTGAGACAATAAAGTTACTTGTAGGAATTTCTCCTTCAGGATTGATCATTTTCATAAGTAAACCATATGGAGGACGAGCATCAGATAAGGCAATATTCAATCAATCAAAGATTTTGGACAAATTAGAACCAACAAGAGATGCTATTATGGTCGATAAAGGATTTGCTATCGAGAAAGAGTGTGCTGAAGCAAGGATAAAATTGATTATGCCTCCAAAACTTGGAAAAAATAGCCAATTCAGTATCAACAATATCACAAGTACTGTAAAAATAGCATCTGCTCGTGTACATGTTGAGCGAGCAATTCAAAGAATGAAGCTTTTCAACATTTTAAAATCTAAAATTTCCCAGAAAATGGCACCATATATGAAGGAAGTATGCACAGTAATCTGTGGACTTGTCAATTTGAGTGAGCCAATTTTATCTGATAAAAGGTTTTAATAATTATTTATTTGTAATTGTATATATGAATTATTTATGAAAAATATTTTATTAAAATAAAAACTTTTATATGTACTACACATTAAGAATTTTTATTTGCATATTCTCTATAATACACAATAATCACAGAAATAGTCTTATTAAATTACCAAAAAATAAGTTATCAACAATTGTTTTTTGAATACATACATAATAGTCACATATCATATAAACTTAATTTTCAGTAACACATCATTTTTGGTCGATATCACAGCATATCGTTAGAACACTTTTAACTACTTATTATTATTTCTATTATTTTCTTTTTCTTCGTTTGAAACGTTACACACAAGTGCTTTCAAGATATATTGAAAATAAATTTTTTCTAATACCGGAATGTAATTATTAACAACTACTTCACGATTATAAGGCACTTCTACAATCAAAACAGAGTCATTGAACGAACTGTAAATTATAAAATGAGAAAATAACAAGCCAGTGATGAACATTCCTATTTGTACCTGACAAAAATACTTGTGCTTTTCTTTCAGTACAACGTTACCTTTATCATCATACTCTAAATATTTGATTGAATCAACTGCATCTAATGCGGATACTGTCTTTCCAATTTTTGGAGATTTTATTTCTATAGTGCACTTGTCTTTCACAATACCATCTGGGCTGTATCCCAGCCAGGGTATTGATGGATTAATCAATAATCCCATTTTTGTAACATTAAAATCTGTACAGTATTCGTAACATTGGATTGCTTTATCTTCCATTAATATACCATATTTAGTATCCGCATTTCCACTGAACGTGCTGTTCAAATGTTTGTAGGTTTTTGATTCCCAGTCAGGAGTCTTGTTGTTCCAATAAGTATATAAACTATATGCATTACTGGCAGTTATTCTTACATGTCTTTCTGATTGCCACAAACTATTATTCTGTAACTGAGTCTTCATACATACTTCTATAGCATTTTCAAGGTTTATACATACTTTTTTTAAATAATATTGCTTTTCCATATCTGTAATACTATTTAATACCTCGTCATTAGTAGACGAATGAATACATTTACGCAGTATTGCTTCAGCTAGACAACGTTTCACGTTCATTTCTAATTCATTGTTGGTCTCTTCTTGTGCTTTTGACCTGTAGCCTGATTTTACCTTCAATAACTCGCATTTACTAGCTGTTAATCCTAAACAAAAATTACTTATTTATTAATAAAAAACACAAGTTGAAAAATATATTAATTATTACATTTAGTACCATCAGTTAACATATTTAGAAAACTTGTTTTTGTGCTTGCATCTTGAGGCTTTGTTCGATCAAAATCTTTATCCATGGGTTTTTGCATATGGCAAAATTTAGAAATTGGCACAGCAGCATACATTTTACTTGCAGTTCCCTTCAGCTTTCCCCATTGTTGCTTAATATCAGTGCACGTTGCATCTTCAATTTCACACATTGGGATTCTGAAAAAAAGTGTTTTTATTATACTTTATATAAACATCAGAACTTGATTTTTAGGCATAAAGAATAATTATTTACCTACCTACTTAAAAACATTAGTACACCAACTGAATGCTTACATTTTCCTAGAATACCAGCTGGACAAGAACAAACACAATTAAGTGATACTTTCTTGCTGACATTCTTCAAAACAACTTTTATTTCGTGCGGAGCTTCAGACAAAGCAGATGACTTTAAGCACAACGCGAGGAAATGTGTCTCATACTCATTTCTCTGTGTCACCCCACAAAAAAGTATATGGTTAGCTTTAAAAACACAGTCTCCTTCTTCATATGGTCGCACGCCTTCACCCACATACCCCAAAATATTGCTAAAATCGACAAAATATTTGTTAACTTCCATCTTTCACCATACTTTCTAATGTAAACATCCTAATTATTTATATTCCGCAGCTTACCACGAGGGGGCGCGGCCGAGGCTCGACAAGGCGAATATATATAAAGTATATATCGCCTCCTTAGATTTCGCTTCTGTGTTACATCTATACTTATAGGATGTGTTTTTTGCACGGTTTTACTGCGCGGCCGCAGAAGGGCAGAAGAGCCGATAATAAGGCAAGACTGCCATAATTACCGATATGAGAGCAACAACTATACACGTAGTGTGACGTCTGCTTCAAATCACCAGCTTATACTATACTTATATTAGGTAGTCTTCATTTTCCTTAATATAGCAGAAACGGCGTTTGGTCAACGAAGAATGAAGTAATGAAGATAGACCTTATTGTGTAGCCTTACGGATCGAACGTGATATCAACAAATGGTAACGCAAATGGTAACACCCCGCCGTGGTTGGCCGACTCGATCGATATAGATGATGACTTTTCGACTTCACCTTTGTAATACTTTTATACATGAAATATTTTTATACAAATTTTATTTTCTTGCGGTATTCACCACATTATTATTAGTATCGTTTTTTAATGTTATATAAAATCATTATTTAAAATTATTAATATTATTATATTGTTTCATACGTCTTATAATCGCGAATAAATTTATTACGAAATAAATATCAATTATAAAAAAGTCGAGGTTGTCGCTCAGCGAATTAACAAATGAATGGCAAAATCAACTTTCCCATTTTATGTTATTCGAACACTGTTTTTCAATATTAGAGTGCATAAATCTTTTGACTTAAAATTAGCAAAATTGAGAAGCAAAGTTAGGTATACACCTATTTACGCATACTGCATGCATCGAAAAAAATGTACATACATACTTCTACTTGTATAGTGCATAAACTTTTGCTTTATAAATATTTGGTATAAAAATATATTATGCATTATGTATATGTATCTAAAGATCATGAAGCAAATGCCATATACTTATTATTGTAATGTATAATAAAAGTTATTATTTTTCAAATAAAAAAGGGTTATAATAGCTATGGGAAAGTTAAAGTTTGTCTTCGACTCAAATTGTTTTTATCATACAAACTTTTTCTAAATAAAAGATTGAAAAGAGGACTATGACATTCTTTGAAGAAAAACATGAAAACTTGTAAGTAGCAATAAGGTATTAATAGTAAACAGTATGATAGTAACAAATAAAAATATAAAAAATGTTTGTTTTTAAAGTCAGCTCTGTTCAGGACATGCGCTGTGCGCCAGCCAATCATAGAGACCCTATCAGAGAGATGGGATGCTTCCTCCATGTTCTGCTCTGATGTATATATATATATATATATAGTGAACGTATATGCAGCGTTGAGTTCACTCCGCTCTGTATAACCTAGAATATTTTGCCGCAAGATCGAAAGTTGTTTATCATTTTTAAATAAGTATAGTCTGTCAAAGAACAAATTAAAGATGAAGACCTCACCGCACCAAACATTAGTCAAAGCTGGGGATCGTGATGGGTAATTAATTTTTAATAAAAATTTTACCTTTTCTTTGACATTGTATGTAAAACATTGGTATCAAGTAATCTGCAAAGATTTATATGTAATAGTCACAAGTAAAGATGAGGGGAAAAGATTTTTGTGTGGCAGTTATTTAAAAATATATGTACATATTTGAAAAATTGTTGAAACCATGTCTATGCTCTTGTAGGTTAAAAGAAATATTGAGACGCAGACTAGTAGAGTGTGGATGGAGAGACGAAGTGAAACTTATTTGTAAGGAAATCATTAAAGAAAGTGGACAAGATATAACATACGATGCCTTGTTAGCAATGGTCACAACTAGGGCAAGAAGTCGAGTACCTGATGTTGTAAAGAAGGAACTCTTACAGAAGATAAAGAATCAACTTTTAGCCCAAGAAGAAAAACTCAAGTTAACGTGATATTTGTATTTTAAGCCAAAAAAATATGCCATTTTTTACAATTTTCATTTTTTAGAAAATTAATTTAATGATTAGAATAAATTATAGTTTACAATTAGAAATTCATTTATAACATTTTTTTATCATAAAGACTAGGGTTTTTTACTTGAGAAAATGATATGATGAGATAGAGAGGGTAAATACTATCACAGCTAATAAAAATCTTCATAAAATTTAATTAAATGACTGTATAAAAATACATTCTTGTTAAACCTAGAATAGGATAAACTTATGCATCAAGCAAATAGTTTAAAAACTAAAATATTTACAATTTCTCTTTTTCGGTTTTGGTTAGCCAAGACTTCTTAATCTATTCTACCTGTTGACCTAATTAACAGTATATTATTTCGATAAAGATGAACTTGAGCAAGTATTGCTAAATCTATTAAAATTTGAAGAACTCCACAAACTTGAAATTGTACCGGTGCACTACGTTGTATAAAATAACAAGTCTTGAATGTATCTCCCATGGTCCACATGACCACCATTGCAATACTGAAATAAAATATTTCTATTTGATACAAAGTCAGTCTTGTAATAACTTGAAACTTTAGACAACCATACCTCATTCCTTCTGTAGATTTATTTATAAAATTCCTAATAAATTGTGGAAGACCCAACATTGCTTCTGTTAAAAGAGCAAGTAGCCCAATTGATTCAACAAATATTGGAATATCTATTAAAAAGTACATCATCACAGCTCCCACAAAGGCAAAGAGCAGCATGAAGTCTACGTAAGACTGGAAGTCTGTCCATTTCCAAAAGAACTTAGTGTCGAAATCTATTTAAATCCATATCAAACATAGCAAAAAAAAAGTAAAAGCATAAATACAATAAACAAATATTCAAATTATAAATAATGTAAAAATCATCATAAAAAATTAATAAAATTCAAAATTATTAAAAGAATAAAAAAATTGAAACAAACTTTTTAAACTATAATCTTTACATTAAGTATAATATTATAGCATATTAGTGTAACATGTAGTATACCAGCATACTGCTGAAATACGTACCAGTAAATACTCTATCTTTTTGTTTAGTTATCTGTTGTTTGCTTCTAATAGTGATGCAAACTCTGATCATAAAAAACATTGTGGCTATCATTAGAATACTTTGAAAGAGTAATGGTAATTCGAAATGCCTCCCAAACCTGAAATTTATATGAGGTTGTAGCATCTGTCTATTAATGATCAGAGTGTATGAAGATGAAAAAAAAAAATACAAAATACATACCAGAATAGTATACGTAAAGTATTGGCAATCAACAATGTCAAACAAACATACAGAGAAAAACCCTCTGTATCTCCTTTTCTTTTGATCTCCCTACACTGAGGTATGAAAGGTACGACTCCACCAAAAATCATAGCAGCGGAGGCTACCCATCCCGCCACATTCTCAATATTCAACTCCTCCCAGGTTTCCAGCATTCTTAGATGTTGGAGCCACCAATTAAGGCAGCTGGACTAGGTACTCAATTTTGGCAGCGATAAATAATTTTGTTGCGTTCGTACGAGGTGCGGAAAAACGCCACGCGACATCGGGGAGATACGAACTCTAGGTTATGTCATTAGCGCACTCACTCGACATATTCGCTCTACTTCTATTATTAATTTGATCATTTTCCAGCGACCTTGGAGATTTGTTAATGGCTGACCTGGCGGCTTATCAAGCTCCGCTGTTGAGGGCCTCGGAAATTCATTCTCCGCAGGTAAGTTCAATGTTGGACTCGTCTAGTGATCCTCTTTGTCGCGCCATTTGCGACAAATTGTAATGCTGATTCATCGGCGTGTTTTTGCTTTTCGATGAGATTTTGAGTTGCTGCAGTGTACACCTATGTAAGTACTCGTGCAGTTTATCTGAATAATGTAAAGTAGTAGTGAGCTGTTTTTGTGTTATCACCTGGCCAGGCCTGCTTGTCCAAGAGGTAACTGGTAAGTATATGAATATAACTATACTTATAACGATGCGCTCTCTCTGCCTCTACTCTCTGTTGATTATTAGCTAAGTATACTGATCAGCTGATTCGAATCTGTTTTATAGACCGAGCTTATTTGCGCGCGCAGCTATACTCTGCCGATCTATTGTAATTCTTAACCTCATGCGGTAGTTATTATTTATTATTTTTGTTGCATTTATGCCTTTTCAAAGTTTTTACAGTCAATATTTTCTAAAATTTTATCTTCAAAGTAGGTAGTAGTTTGATCTATAAACGTGTCTTTATCAAAGACAAAAAAAGTGAGTTTGCTTTTCTGTTATGAACATTTATTATTGTAGTATTATATACTGATTGCTATATGTAATAAGTAATTTTAATTTTTTTGTTGATATTATAGAATGGCTGCAACAAGAGCATTAGTACATTTTATTGGTCGGAGACATTTGTTGCCATGTTCTGTGCCAATAACTGCAATAAAAATAAATACATATTTTCCACTGTGCGTGCCACAAGCATTCTATGCAGATCAAAAATCTGTGACAAAATCTGAGCAATCAGAATCTGGAGGTCAGGTCCAAGTTGGTTTTGCAGAAGTAGGTAATTAACATTCCATTACTTTTCTGATAACATTCAAATTTTTTCTGTGAAATTAATTACTTAGATGCAATATTAATTTTTTAGTCAAGGAGAATACCAAGTCTGCCTGGTACATGAGTGTTATTGTAGCTGGTGTTGGTGTAACTGCAGTCATGTTTTATGCCATTTTTAGAGAACTTTTTTCTAAGAAGAGTCCAAATAGCGTATATAGTCATGCGCTCAATAGACTAATGAATGATACGAAGGTCATAGATGCCCTTGGATTACCTATCAAAGCTTATGGAGAAGAAACACGGAGAGGGCGACGAGGTCATGTTAGGTACAAGATTAGAACAAGATACTAAAAAGTTATAATGAACCACTAAATAATAATATTACTATTTTAGTCACACAGTCTATGAGAAAAATGGAGTTCAACACATGAGGATGAAATTTTATATTCAGGGACTGCGTAAACAAGGCACTGTTTATTTAGAAGTTCGAGAAGTAAGCTTCCGCCTGCAAATCATTTATACATAAGGAATTAAATAATACAAGGTCTTAAATTAGACTAATAATTTAAATTTTTCATAGGACGCCAACGGGGATTGGTTTTATAGATACTTGTTTATTCAACTGAAAGATATGGCACGCAGTGTGATTATATTAGAAGATAATAGAGAAATCGAAAACACTGTATATACAAACCCTGAGGAGATGCATGAAATGGTACCACCTGGATTCAAGTTATAAGTGGTTAAAATTTGTTAAATAATTTTTTTAATGGTACTTGAGAAGTATCCGACTGTATTTTAGATCAAAAGATCAATTGTTTTATAATTGCAATGGGTCTTTAATGATTTGTTAAGGTAATAAGATAATGCAATTTCAAGTGACCATATTCATTAAAATAACTGATGTACATAACATTAGGAGTCACTTTATATGGTTACACAAACAGTAGTTGTATTATAAAATAGAAGGATTTTATTTTATTAGATGCCAAGGTATATATGTATATAGCCTTCTGGATTGAAAATTGATTTTGCGGCATGTTTTCTCTTAAAAATTTATTTGCAAACTTTGTATTATTCACTAGAATTGTGAATAAAGACGAGATTGGTAGGTAAGGATATTTGCGTAGCATTTATTCCGCATATATAATATTGGGCTTATTTGAACTCTGTCGATACCTGATCATAATCAAATAAATTGAAGCTGAACGATGCCGATATATTTACAAAGAGATGATTAATTTTTTGCAAGTAAGTATGTTCAAAAAGCAGGGTGATTCAAGACATGTGTGGAACAATATTTAAAATGTATGACGATAAAATTCGTGAAAAGAATGTCTGTTCAAGTGTACGACTAGCATAAGAAACTGATCGTACTATATTCTTGCAAGCATATGCGTATATTAAGAGTAGTAGGACATCAGCAATAAAGGATAATTCAAAATAACACGAATGAGAGTAGTGGTTAATGAAAGAAAAATCCAATCTAATCTTCGAATGTCACTTTTAATTGCCTATACGCTCGTAAAATCGTCTTGACGAGCCATAGAGTCCGCGAGTGTTCGCGGTATATGGAAACGTCACACTCACGGTTGCGCCAAATAAGATGCTGGGCGGGAGTTTTGCCTTGCTCGCTCGCTCGCTCGTCTCGTCTCGTTTCCTCTCCTCGCTACCGATACATATAGGTATTTTCAACTAGTCGAGTCAGTCACTCGCCCAGCGGCAAGCCCGTCTATTCGACTATGGGCCAAATTGTGCACCAGTCAACAATTTACACCCGCGCCTCACTGTAATTTCGGCTCGTATATACTGGATGCGAAGCTGCGACGCGGAGAAAAAATGAAAAGGGAATAGTGCAATTGTTGAGATTCGGAAGTGCCGCAAGTTAAAGTATAGTTGCGGACTTTTTTTTAAATTCGGAAAATGGGCAATTGTTGCTCGTGCGCGAGACTGAAGGCGCTATTCGCCCCGCGGCCGAAGACAAGAAATATCGTGCCTACTTGCACACAAGCAGAATGTTCGATGCCAAAGCCACCGGTTCTGACTATTTATGGTGAGTTATGACCGATTCTATCTCTATAAGTTAAATACGCGACGCGAGAAATGAATGTCAGATAGAGGTATAAAAAAAAATTAAGTTCGGCACTAAAATTAAGTCAGCCGTCATATGATAAAGAGATGTTTCGTATATATCTTATCTGGATTATAATAGACGCTTCGCCGATCTATTTAACTATCGCTCACGAAAATTCCTTCGACACTGCGCGCCATACGTGCAGGCAGCAGCGCCCTATTTTTCTCTTGTGATAAAAGTATCAAACAACAGCCGACCGTGTCACACCCTCACGAATAATCGCTGCGATTACAGATCACCAAGGTGAGATGCAAATGAGATAGAAAAAAACTTGTACAGTTTATAACGACTCGACTCAACTTATATATATATTGCTACTCTTGCCCGCGGTGTCCCTTTCCGCGCACACCTACTCGCAGGGTTATTGTGTGTATATATAATGCAAACGCTGTGTATAATTGCCGGCCACTTTTCAACGTTCAATGAGCGTTACGCACCGCATGGTAAAACACACCAGTTTTCAAAGAAAATAATTATGTTTATACGTGAAATAGCGTATGTATACAGATTTTTATGCCGCTTGCCGTTCTTACTATATAACGTGGATATCGTCATCGAAGAGCCTATAATAAGTACTGGGAAGAGAAAAGTATACTTTTGCCAAACGCTTCATTGCAGTTCCATCGGTGCGTTGATAAAATAAATAAGTAGGTCCGCAACTCTAGCGGCTATTAATATTCGCTCATCGTCGCAGTCTACATAGATATTGTGTATATATATATATATATATAGAGCTCTATATCGATATGATCTTTCAACACGTGCGGCTAATTGACGAGTGAGCTTAAGACCTGACTTTCCTTGCCCCTCAATCGGCGGCCCGAGCAAAGCGCGAAAGTGCATCTTCAGATTTAGAACTGCGTTAGATAACATAGAATGCATATGCGGAAAATCGGGAAAATCGCGCTGGGTATTTCAAGGCTGAAAGTTATATGTACATGTGCCGTATACTAATATTATATACGGTTTGAAATAAACTGACGGCGGCGTCTGTATAGCTATATGTTATAGTCACATATATATAGGTATACCGATGCTATTGTTATCACTATAGTTTTGAGATTCTCGAGTCCGAAAGTTTATAAACTTTAGGGAGAGCGAGAATAGCATAAGTGGCTCTCAGTTGCTGATGGAACATGCGAAACCCCTTGGCCAACATTCTGGAAATAGTTCTCGATGCTTTCCTCCCGCGCGCGTCGGGCGCGCTGGAGTCGAGAAAGAACGACTATACATTTTTTATGCGGCCGGTCGACAGTATAGCTTGTATAAATAACTTGTAGTTAATTTATCAAGATCGTCATTAACTATAATTATATATATATATATAGAGAGAGAGAGAGAGAGAGAGAGAGAGAAAGGCAATTTGTCTTGGAGGATGTACATGTATATATATATATATATATAACATTGTGATGTATGTAACAACCAGGAAGTTTCGTTTTTGTTTGCTATATAGAATTTAAAGCGAAATTAAAGGTACGATAAGGGACAGTATGAATCGAAACATTATAATATATAGTGCCTGATGAGACGAGCTTGTAGAAGTATGGCCGAGGACCTTGACTTCGTTGAGAAGGCGCAGCGTCAGCGAACCATATACTAGCTTACACATTTTATTTTTTTCTTTAGGCAAGTGCGCTATAGTGTGCGTGTGCGACGTATATTACATATTTAGGAACCGTACAGTGTCGGACAACGCCGTGAATGAAAGTGCAGTTACGCAATAGGTGGTCCGACTGCTGGATGATATCATAGGTACCCGTCGTTGTGAAAAAATTGACCTATCCGGAATTAAGTCAATGGGATCGAAACTCGAACTGCTCGTTTCTATAATACTATTACTTATATATGTGTATATCTTTCTCACGGGAGACTAAACGTACATATATATACGCATTTTTTGGTCATTATACGCATGGCCTATATAGCTCGAAGCGAAGTATACATGTCAATTTCACGATGAAATTCCCTTTATTCGCGTTACTTTTGACTTTAAATCCTTGATTCTATTATGCGCGCTTAGCTTATTGTTCGGTAACGTTGTTTAATTATGTTTAGCCAGGCTCTATAATTATAGTGGTGTTAATGCGATACGATATGCCGACGCCAATTTACGTGTTTTATGATGCTTTTTTATAGTCGTACGAGTGTGCACACGTTATATATGCATAGACCACTTTGATGACAAGATTTACTACTTCGCATCAGTCTATATTTATTAAGATATATTCTCCGAAAGTATTGCTGCTTTCTTATCCATAGAGAAGCATGTATATATAGACTTGAGAGAGCAATGAACGGTGTCAATTGATTGCGTGTATGGGCTTATGTATTATGTCAACAGAGCATGAAATATTTGTTCATTATTAATTAATTACTTAGATCATGTATACGAGTTGTTGAGAAATAATAATCCATTTTGCGCACATCAGTAAAAAAGTAAAATGGTTGTGACAGATTTAATATAGCTTAAATGTAGGTTTCAATAAGTGGTATATTTTTCTCAATTAATTGCGATAATATTATGTGGGCAAAGTTACTTTATAAACTAAAAGTTAGATCAAGGCCAAACTCGAGTGATGGCTACACCATAATTAGGATAGTTAAAATAAATTGCCCTCTATAATTAGTGGGCCTATTTTCATAAATGTCGTTTGCACATGAATATAATTTGATCAAATGTACGCAGAAATGCTATTGAGTCATCCAAAGTCATATATGAAAATAGAATCACCGCTGCAGCATATTGGACGAAATATATTATATTAAATGTGAAATCATCGTTTAAAACTTGACGTCATGTATAATAGGTTCGGAAAATATATAACGTTCTTCATTGTCGCATAAACTGCAGGCGATTTTGCGGTTCTGCAATTTTATCGGACGTGCGGTTAACACTCCATCGCATTCTACTCTACATGATCTATTTATATTTGATCGCGCGGCTGCAAGTAGTCGAATCGCGTCGTAAAAAGCAAATATATGCGTGGGACTGTGGCTGTGTATTTATATAGGTATGATGCGTTCGTCGCGGCGGCGCGCGTCAGTCAGGACTGTCCCGAGCAATGATTTAATCTTCCCGCTAAAGAGGTTGGCGCATAATATACATAATCGACGACAGATCTCAGAAAGTGAGTATAAAGTATTGCGAATAGTGCGCGTGACACGGCTATAGGTGCTCCCACTCGCGGTGTTGCAGCAACGCATGCACGCGCGCTCGCTGACCTAGACTCTCGAGAGGCAGAAACCATGTATGGTTCCATCTGCCGGGTCGCGGAACCTTGAGAGAACTATACTATACCTCCTCCTCCCCCCCCCCTCTTGCCCCCCTCTTGCCCCCCTCGGTGGAAAAAAAGCGAGGCAAGACGCGCTGCACCCATACGGCGATACACGTTATACGTAAAGACAATGCGATATGGTTTTCCGAGGCGGAAAAAGGGATAAGCCCGAAAGCTCTTTCTCTCTGCGTGCGAAAAGAAGCCGCGAGTTGGACGACTGCCGCGGAGTAGTGCTGAGCGCCACGCGCGGATATAATAGAATAGGAGAGCGCGCGAGCCGCGTGCCGCGAATTTCGAACGTATTACAAGTATAGTGCGTGGGCGTATCGACTCGACGCCGCTGCTCTTCTCTCGCAATATCTTGCATATTGCTGCTGCGCTGTCACGGAGAAGAGGCGCCCAAGCATCGAGGATGTTTTACAGATTCTACGATCGCTATCGGGTCTTCAACGACCGTAGGCGGAAGCCTTTCCCCTATAGATTTTATTGTAAGTTTTCACACGATTATTTATTAACTTATTTATAATGACATGTATGCGCGGAATTCTACAATTCACCTTGTCGCATGGTACAATTTTTTGACTTTTCTAGTCGATTTCGCGATCGATAAGACATTGCGCAAAGTAATTTAATGCATTCGAGCGATAATTATATTCTGCGAAAATGCAGTTGAATTGCAAATAGTGTAAATTCCCGTTTATATATAATCTACTTAACATCCGCATTATCGATCGTTGTTTCTTCTTTTATCTCTCTCTCTCTCTCTCTCTCTCTCTCTCTCTCTCTCGTACGGCCATCATCGTCATCCGTATATGTATATAATAGTAAAAAAGCCAATGTGCCGTATATGTATATAAAATAGAAAAATAGTAGCCACTGGCATCGCTGCAGTATGTTTGCTTAGTCACAGCTAGGTATTTCCTGAATAATTCATTGTCAGTGCGTAGGTATAAGATATACTGATAATAGTAGAAAAAAGCAGGCTTTCTGCGCGCAGTCGTCCATTCGATCGGAGATGTTTTCGCAGTGTAAATTGTTTTCTAAAGCTACATATATATTTCTGTATAATAAGTTCTCGTCGCGCGCAATATATACTATTTTAGGCCAATAATAAATTTGTACACGAATAGGGGAAAACTATAGCAGCTCGGTACTGACAATCGTGCACGTGGACTACTGCGTGGAGGACAACGGCGACGCGCACCGGAGCTCGCGGTACGAGCTGATGAACCGGGATGACGGCGGCGCCCGACTGGTCATCCGACGGGGTCAGCCCTTCGTCGTGGATCTGGCTCTGTCGCGCAACTACGATCCGGCGATCGACGGCATGTCCATCGTCTTCACGCTTGACGGTGTGAAGAGACCGCAGTACGGCCACGGCACGCTCGTCGCCTCGCCCGTCCTGCATCCCGGAGAGATTTCCGAAGGCTCCTGGCAGACCGTCGTTGAGGCCTATGCTGAGAATTCCCTTAGGATAAAGGTATACGGTATACCTATATATACATACCTACATTTAAATATAGCGAGAAATATTATTCTAAAGCGAGTGCATGATTTAAAAGGTCACCCCGGCTGCGGATGCTATTATTGGAAAGTGGAAGATGGACATCGATACGAAAAGACGGGACTCGGAAGGTGCTGTCAGCTTCACTGTAGACAATCCGTTCTACGTGATATTCAATCCTTGGTGCCGAGGTATCCTAATGCATCCATTATACGTGTATTATATTATGCAGTTGACGCGCGATGGAAATACAATTACGATAAAAAAAGTGTGCATATACGCGCGGTGCGAGCGATGACATTGTCCATTGTCAACTACGCGTATTATGCGCAGAGCTCTTATTATATGCAAATGTGACGTTTCCGCGTACCGCGGCGCGCAATAAAGCGCAAATATAAATGGTTGATGTTGGCGGCGATCGATTTTGCGAATTGCAGAGGATGTGGTGTACATGGGAAACGAGGCGGAGCGACAGGAGTACGTGCTGGCCGATACCGGGCTGATATGGCGTGGCACGAGCAACCGCATGAGACCTTCCGTCTGGAAGTACTCTCAGTTCGAGCGCGATATTTTGGATTGCGCGCTATACATGGTGCTCGAGGTCGGCAAAGTTCGCGTCTCTGCGCGCAACGATCCCGTCGTCATATCCCGCATGCTCTCCGCAGCCGTGAGTATTCCGCGTTTGCATTTATATTATTATTATTATTATTATGCAATATATGCGTCGCGATAAGGTGAATTCGCAAGACGACTACGGCGTGGTGTTGGGCAACTGGTCGGAAGACTTTGGCGGCGGAACGCCACCGTCCCAGTGGATGGGTTCGCAGAAGATTTTGCAGCAGTACTACCGCACCAAGAAACCCGTCAAGTATGGCCAGTGTTGGGTCTTTGCGGGTGTCCTCGCGACCGTCTGCCGAACTCTTGGCCTGCCCTGTCGTATCATCACCAACTACTCGAGCGCCCATGACACGCAAAACAGTTTGACCGTCGACTACTTTGTCGACGAGAACGGCAAGATCATGGAGGAGCTCAACAGTGATTCTATATGGTATGTATATATATATATATATATACACACAACTTCGTCGTGTGCATGCGTATATTTATAGATAAATAAAAATATCCACCTTAAGGAACTTTCACGTCTGGAACGAGGTCTGGATGAAGAGATTGGATCTGACGCCAGACTGCCACGGCTGGCAGGTGATCGACGCTACGCCCCAGGAATTAAGCGAAGACGCTTATCGCTGCGGTCCGGCTTCTGTGGCGGCTGTAAAGAGAGCCGAGATACACCGTCCCTACGACAATAACTTTCTCTTCGCCGAAGTCAACGCGGACAAAGTCTTCTGGAGATACAACGGACCGTCTCAGCCACTCAAACTCGTGAGAAAGGACATCTACGGGTGGGTGCAGCGGAGATTCTTTGAAAATCATTTTATTATTTTTATTCATCCAAAGCTCGCGTTTTATCCTTTCTAGGGTGGGACAGAATATCAGCACCAAGGCGGTTGGAAGATGGGAACGCGAAGACATTACGCACGCTTACAAGTATCCAGAGAGTGAGTATATATCATTATTATGGCCGATAAGATTGAAAAATCGGTGGAGAAATAATGCAGTAATGTAATAATGTAACATACGCGCGCCTGACAAATACTTGTTCGTGTGCAACCGCAGAATCGAGCGAAGAGCGGGCTGCCATGCTGAAGGCGCTGCGCCAGAGCGAGTCTCTCTTCAGTCGGTACTACCTCAACGACGAATTCAACGACATCATGTTCAACTTTGAGCTGAGGGACGACATCGTCATCGGCCAGCCATTCAGGTGATTCTGTCATACACATAGGCACACACACGCACGCACACACACACCTACAATTATACTGATTTGTGCGCGCTTACAGCGTCGTTCTGACGGTGAAGAATCACAGCTACGCGGAGACGTATCAAGTCTCGGTAATACTGCGCGTGGAAACAGTTACGTACAGGGGCAAAGTAGGCGATCCGGTAAAGAGGTCCGATAACGAGCGTTTCGTCCGACCCGGTGCGGTGGACGAGGTGAAACTCGAGGTATCCTGGGCAGAGTACGGGCCGAGGCTCCTCGACCAGTCTGCTTTCAATATCTCCTGCCTCGCTACCATCAAAGACACCAACTTTGAGTACTTTGCTCAGGACGATTTCCGAGTTAGGAAGCCGGATATCATTGTGGAGGTAGGCGCGAAAAAATACCCAATATAAATTTACTCATGTATAATATGCGAGTCCTGTGCCGCATTCAATCGTCTATTTGGCTTCTAGCTGGAAAACGATCCGATAGTCGGCGAGCTCCTGGAAGCCACAGCTCGATTTACGAACCCGCTTCCGATAGCTCTGAAACGGGGCAAATTCTTGATCGAGGGCCCGGGTTTGAAGGAGCAGTTGAAGCTCAAGCTCACGGAGGACGTGGAGATTGGCGGTGAAGCGATCTGCAGATTTACCATGACACCGGTCTTCGAGGGCAGGGCCACGATAGCCGCCAAGTTCTACTCGAAAGAGCTCGATGACGTCGATGGTTTCATCAACTTCATGGTCAGGCTGCCGGCCTACAGAAGCGAATAATGCGCGCGCGTGCGCACACACACATACACGAGATACTAGTCCCCAATGGCCAATGCGGTTCTTTAAAATTTATTTTTATCGCGTGTCAAAAACTGAAAACTATAAGATTGAGATCGACAAGCCAAATCACAAGGAAATATAAATTTACTACAATTCAGTATTGTATATCGTACATAATTGAATTAGTATAATTTCAAAGAATTTATATTTCTTATTTTTATTTCTATTCTCTTATTATAGATGATGTAGAATATGCGTACTTAACCAAATCTCGCATGATACATATGGCACTACCTATATTTTTTTAGCTGCTTGCAATTATTCAAAAGTATTGTATTTATGTACAAATGCTCTTTCCACCGATGCAATTAGCCATATAAGAATAATAAAAGCCTATTTTGTAAAAAAATTCTATTACTTGTATACCGTCGCAGCAGAGCGCGCAGTGTCAATAAATAACCCAACAGTATACCCTTTACATGCAAAATCAGCCCGCATGCATCCAATCATAGAAATAAAAAGACGAGAGCGGTAGAAAGAAAAGCGTATATGTATATATGTATGTATGGTGCCGCGCGGAACCGTATCAACGCGCGCGGACGCTCCATAATTGGCTCATGAATAAACTTCGTTACATCAAACTAATTACTCCGCGTAAATCAGCAATTAGCCGCGGCCGGTACGCCATCAATTTCGAGTCGCCGAATGCGGAGAGAAGAACGATTCGAGCAGGAATGATAAATAAAAACGCGCATTTATCCACACATTGCAATACCATTTATAATATAAGCTGTCACTCAGGCGCGAGCCGCGACAGTATATATATGTAACATATATAACGGTTCGAGATCGTTGGAATGAATAAACAAAGGTTCTACAACAAAGTTTAGAAGCGCGTAAAAAAGCAGAGAGAAAGAGAGAGAGAGAGGAATGTCGAAGAATCCGATGATTTATAGCTGAAGGTTCACCGGCAATAGAAGAATCCATTCGTCGTCGTGCTGCTGTTGCTGCTGCTGCTGCTGCCGCTGCTGGCATGCATGGAGGCTGAAATAGATAGCCGAGAGTCGCGAGCGCGCGCGCGCGTCGATTACTCAAAGGAGAGATGATGGGAGCACACGCTGATACACGCCATGTATCATCATCGTCAACTCGGCGTCTTCGTCACTCTATACACGGGTTGATACAGCGGCCAGTGTAGACGTTCGTTTTGCGAATATATATATATATATATATATATATATATATGTATATATAAAATTATATATAATGAACGAGGCCGACTTGCGCGACGATCTATCAATATATCTCGATACAATAAATGAAGCAGAGTCCATTAGCTCTCGCATCAGTTTACACTGCTGTACGCGTGTCCCAAATCATCGAGGACTACGTTGAAATGATAAGAGCTTAATTGCTTGCCTCGTCAAATTCCTTTCTACACACACACACACACACACACACACACACACATACATGTAAATATATATATATTCTGAAATTCAGATTATAATAATAAGACGCGGTGCGATGCGGTGTGGCGCGGCGCGGAGCTCGATAACATCAAGATTGCCCATCAGGAATTAATCTCGAAATTAAAATCACCACGATCGAAGGAGGTAGGAAAAGGAGCGTGCCGTATCGCGCGTCCACCTGGAGACTGAAATATGCCTTTCGTCTAGAGAGATAAAATAGAGACTATATATATATATATATATAGAGGTATATAAAAGAAAGAGCATCGCTCGCGAGGAAGAGAAATGAGGATACACGGAGGATATGTCTAAATACATAAAACCGTGACGCGTGATGGACGCGTAGCGGGGCCCGACGCGGTCTCCGGGGGTCCCTCTCGCTCCAGCCTATTTGAAATATCCCCACCCCTATAGCGGGGCACCCCGCTACGCGCTATGCATCAACACCCGACGAGCCATCCCATTATACCTCATCGAAAATAACAAACACACCGGGCCCCGCTTATAATGAATAAGCTTACATAGGCGCACTTACACAGATATACGGCAAAACCAACATTTCTTTTTCTCGAGTGTCGGATGCTGATGCGCGCATAATGAGCCGCGCGATTCATCAAAATTATCGTCGTCTCTCCTTCCCTCTCTCTCCCGCTCTCGCTCGCTCGATCACCTCGACGTTATATTGTAGTAGTGCCACCTTTGCCTCATCCCAAACTACTTATACTTCTCCTTTTCGAGGGCCCCGCGCACGCACTGATGTGTACGACATTATAATATTACGGACATCCCCGGGGCGCGTTTACGGCCGTGCGAGCGATATACTTATACATTGTGCCCGCATTGTTCGTACGGATTCGGGGAAATGGGCGCGATGCTCATAGAGTATCTGTCGTTGTGTGGTATTTTTCGATTCTCTCTTATTTTTCACCTGGGGATCGTTGATGGCGATGGGAGGCTATGCTACACTACATTATACAAAAGGCGTGTCTCGCGCGCGTTCAGAGTAAGCGTGTGATTTTCGGGGACGTACCGCTGTGCGACGCGATGATGTCATATACGCGCGACACGAGAGCTTTTAGGTGATATATTGCGGCTCTTCTCGGGAGATACACGCGGTATACCTATTGTATTGAGGTTGGCCCTCGTTTAAAGCTCGTTTTTAACGAATTTTCACGTTTCTCCCGGAGAACTGGGCCGTGCCGCGGAGGGCTGCCGCATATATACGTTGCCGGCTGCACACGAGTGTCCGATCTAAGATTTAATAGCACATTCTGTATCTGTTATGACTTGTCACTTCTGACTTGTGACTTGGCCTATTATCCGCGGAGCCAACTAGCATACCTATAGCAGAGTTTCGTGAAAGTTCCAACAGATGGCGCAAGAGTATCCGCTTTTCCGCGGTTGAGCAGCATCTCGAAAAAAATGATGAAAAGTCGAGGAAAATGAGCAACGTCGTAGATTGGAAGCTAAACACGCGGAAAGGAAGAGACAAGCGTGAGTGCAGGTCGGAGTCGCGAAACACGCCGCCGTGAAATAACGTCGGCAGCTTACGGTCGCTCGTGCGAGGGCGAGGAGAGGATCGAGAGACAGAGGACAGCGCGGCCGGTCTCTTTTTATTCGCTCTCCGCGCAGCGTCGTCTCCTTTTTCTCTCTCGCTCCCTCGCTCGCTCCAAATGCATTATTCCTCTCGTGCACGTCCGACGAAATCCCCGTCTTTCCCTCTAGACACTATATAGCTATATAGCTATATAGCTATATAGTTATACGCACACACACTCAGCAGGCCGCCCACCTCGTTTGCACAAAACGTCTGCGCGATCTCGAGATCTGCGATAGGACAGATATTGCTTCTTCTTCTTCTTCTTCTTCTTCTTCTTTCGGCTCGAGCGCGCACATAACATGTGCAGCTGCGCGGCCGTGCTCGGAAAGGAAATTGTAAAGTGAAAGAGATGCGAGGGATGCCCAGTCGTATCCCTGCTTTTTTTCGGAATATATATTGCTTCTGCCACAAAGTTTCCTCTCGAAACAGTTCGACTTAAAACTTATGTTTATATATATATATATACTTATATTACGATGATATATAGAGCGAATTAAAAAGTGAAATCACAGCAGCCCGCACACAGATATAAATCATTCTGATGCTCGTGTCTCGTGCGCGTTTATTTACACAGAGCGACAGAGAGCGGTATAGCGTCATTTGTTCGCGAAGCCCAAAGACAAATAGATTATATAATAACTCGAGCTATTAATACAAACGACAGAACAGAAACAGCTTGCCGGGCCATAAGCGCGCATCCCTTTCATCATCTGCATTTTACACCCCCACGTAGTATCTCCAGCTCTCTCTCTCTCGCTCTCTAATCCGATTACGGACATCGTTTTTCCAGCTCCGGCGGAACGCGGGGACGTTTCGTGTACGCGTATACCTATATATACGGAATACAGCTGCAGTCGACAGTCGTCGTTTCGCTTATTATGCTAATCGGCGGCGAGAAAGGCAAACTATATCAATACATCAGCGCGAGTGTCTTTTCGGCCTGATCTGTATGCTTAATGCTCGAAACGTATAGTTGACTGCTAGGATATATATACTGTTATAATATAAAGTGTCACGGCTGATACTGCGCGGTTGGATTAAGAGTTGTTTGCTCGGGCAATCCGGGGACAGCACAATACGAGCCGTGCGGCTGACAGTTTGTCCAAACAGTTTGGCCAACAGTCGACGCGCTTGTTTGGGGGTGCATTTTCGCAGGGAGCCTCTTTTAACTGACTGAAAAATTAATTTACACCATCTGACTTTTCTATATAATATAAAAGAATATAGCTCGCATTTCATGCAGAGACACTCGTGCGCTCCTCCTCCGACTGTATTAGCATCAAAGAGGAGTCTATATAGATCTATATTTATATAAATACAAGAGAGAAAGAGAGGCATAGAGCGAGCTCGATCGCCGAGGGATGATTCGCGGAAAGCCAAGAGCGCGTAAGAAGAAGAAGAAGAAGAAGAAGTAATGGCGGTCGCTCGGCGCACTCTCATTACGCATGCACCCTCCTTCAACGCTGCGCCGCGCAGCCTCTAACTGACTAACTTAGTGAGTGACACGCCTGCCGGTATATACTTATAGGTGTATATACAGCCGAATATGTATTATATCAATCCCCGCCGCATTGTGACGCGAGGAGGAGGTGGCGGTTGCTGCTGATGCTGCTGCTGCGGCTACTTATGCTACTACTATATAATGCTACACCTTTATAATACAAGGCGCAGCGAGCTGTATTATACATGTAATACAACCGCTGCGCGCAGCTCTCCTCCCCTTCCTGTCTGACTTGCCGTTCGTGTTGATTCTTTCTCTTTTTCCTCTGTGCGCGAGCAGCTTTCTTTTCTTTCATTTATTCGCTTTTTTATTCAACGCGCGCCAGAGAGAGAGAGAGAGAGAGAGTGAGTGAGAGAGAGAGGCAAATAATGTTGTTTCTCGATTGAGTGGGAATTCGTTTGGGGAATTGTAATGACGAGGATCTTGGAACTGGCTATTACCATTTCAAATGAGAACGTTTGCCTTATATCTTTCGTTTCTTTTTTCGCAAAGCTGCGCTAATGTACGCGCGGTAAAGCAACAGCGTATATACGAATACTTGCCGGGCAAATCGAACTAATATTTTTACGACCTAATCCGTCTTTATTATCCGCGCGCGTTCGCTCGGTATCCTCCTCCACGCTTATATATAATACGCAATAAAATTGTCTATATAATCCCGATATCCAGCGACCATTTTTCTGCAAGCAAGTCGCTCGGTGTGTAGTACGAGCGCTTACTCCGTCCCGCGGGAAGCAGCAGCAGCAGCAGCAGCAGCAGCAGCAGCAGCAGCAGAGCAGCCCGCCCCTCGTGTAAACCCACCCTAATTGCGACAACCCCACGGCAGCCGCCAGCCAGTCACTTTAGCTCCGTAATCTCCCAAAGTAATGGGCTCGGGGAGAGCTGCTGCTGCCGCCGCTGCTGCTGCTACCGCTACTACCGGAGTCTCGTCCTAGCTCTCTCGCGCTCTATATCTCTCCTGACTTTCGCAGATTTTCACGCTCGAGGCGAGGCCTAATCTACCGCCGCGCATCTCTCTTCTCTCGTGATGATCTGCTTCCTCGTGTCTTGCGCTATTATATTCTTCGCTGACTCGCTGACTCGCTTTGCGCGAGGGTGTGTGTGTGTGAGCTATATATGCGCGGATCGATGCTGAAATATACACACGCCGAGACGCGCATTATTGTCTGCAAGAGCGTATAGTCGTGTGTGACGAATGTCTGTGGGTTTTTTCATTATGCATGCGCCCCCCGGCAGCGATGGCAGCGACGGCAGCGACGGCCGCGACGGCAGCAGACCTTCGGCCTGAATAAATTATACGCGCGCTATCTATCTCTCTCTCTCTCTCTCTCACTCACTCACTCACTCACTCACTCTCTCACAGGGCTTGAAAAATTCGCGGGCATTCACTTGGTTGGCGCGCGACGACTTCGTTACGGGGAGAATACGATGAAGATGAGTGAGTGACGCGATTACGCCGAGAGGTGCTTCGAGAAGAATAAAACGATTTTTATCCCGACCCGACGAGTATATTCTACACATACACATAGATGGACTCGATTCGAACCGCGATAGGGGAGGACGCAAGTAAAGTCGACAAATCTTCGGCAAAGCGTTTACCTAATCGCGGCGCACATTTTAATTAAAAACATCCCCGCCCGTAGCGAGCTCGGCGCTCCTTAAGAATTAATCGCCGAATAAATGCCCGAGTAAATCCCAACCCCTCGCTATAGAGAGAGAGAGAGAGAGAGAGAGAGAGAGAAAGAGAAAAAAGGCGAGACAACACTACACTGTATCCATAAATCGTCCTGTAAGCTCCACGAGTCGCGCGAGCTTGCCAAGAGGCTCCCTGATAGAATAAGAAATTAAGGAGGAAGGAGCCTATCGTCGTACCCGGCCGGCTAGCCAGCCCCTGTCCGTGCTAGGGACTTTACTGCGTATATCTTTATATACACGCACGCGCAGTTCCTTTATCCCGAGGGAGAAATTCGCGCAGCGGCGACTTGGCTTGACATCGAAATCCCGCGCGTGACGTATCTAATTGAGGCCACTTTCCCGCCACTGCTGCGCGTGCATCGCAGGCGGATAAGCCCACTTATATATATATATAAGCTTTGGAGACGATTTCTCCAACAGCTAACAAGCAAGTAACCAGTGCACTGCTTATACTCAATATAATCGCATATACTACTATGTATTATAAATTCGGTCTATAGAATATTATACTCGTACTGCACTCGTTTACGAATCGGTGGAAAAGAAAGAAAAGATAATTTTCACGGAAAGCTCGTCGAGGTGCAATCAGCCCACACACACAGGCAAATCCCCCGGGGCTGAAATCTCTCCTCTAGTGAATCCGGCGTAAATAATGCCGATTATCCCCCCGGCAATTGTTTTATCGAGCGAACAAACAAGCGTATAGGGGCGCGCCCCGCGCTCTCGTGTATATACGCGCGCAGGAAAGAAGGCAGGGCGGAAGCCCACGTTTAGCTACTTCCATTCTACCCCCTCAACGATCAGTCTCGGACGCGAAAGGAGAAAGCCGACGCGCGCGCCATCTTATACACGTACATTCTGCTTTGTTCGCCGCGCCGATCGACCATCTTTCTGCGCGGAAGCTATACCAAACGCGAGAAGAGATAATTATAATTATATCGACGATCCATATCCCCCCGGCAGAGCCATCGGACATCCTCTCCCCGAGAAACACCTTAATTGCCTGTAAATTGCAACCGAATAAAAACACGAGCCCAGTCGGAATTTATTCATCCGCCGCATGCTCCTGCGCGGCTCGAGCTCTTTGATTTCTCGCCGCGATTACGAGCTATACTCGCGCGCGTTTTTCCTGCGGCGGCGATCGCCTTTGTACTTAACTTCTTGTGTCGCGCGATAATCGCGGAATTATCCGGCTATATACTGTCTCTCTCTCTTGTATATATATATACACACAATACCCGCAGGCCAACAGGAAGCTTCACGAGTCGCGCGCGCACTTTATTGCACGCGTCAGTATAGTGTATATATAAATTTTGCGCACTAATTAACATTTATTCCAATCCATAGGTGCTTACAAGTGCGTTTTATAGAAGTATATTATAGTCGCGAACAGCGCGTTTGAATAGAGAAGAAATTAGCTCGCGGACGGTAAAGCCCCGCCTCGCGGGATTTCCAGTCGATTCCTTAATGAGCCAATCATCGTTATACGCAAACGAGCGCGCGGGGAGACAGTAATCTAAGAGAGAATGAGCGGCAAGAGGGTTGGGCTATTATATACATATATATATATAAAGCTGCTTCGACATTCGGGTCGCGTAGAACAGTCGCGCTCCTTACAAGAGCCGCGCGCGTAAAAAAGCTCGGCTACCCTCGGCGCTGCGCCGGCTAACGACTAAATAAGTCGTTCCCCAATTAAAAAAGTAATTTCGATTAGAGCGCCGAGTCTCTTCGCAGCATATACTTGGGGGTACACTTTGCGCGCTGTAAGTAAAGCGCGCGCACGCCTCGGCGAAGAAAAAGAAAAGTAAGCTCTTTGCGCATGGGCGCGCGTCTTATATATTATAAGTATTTAAAAAGCGGGAAGAAAGAGGTTCGAAGGACGAGCTCCTGGGAGTTGCGCGAGCTGCACAGTATGTGCGTTCTTTTTAAGAAACTTAAATTCAAGCCGAAGTATTTCATGCTCATCTCGGAGCCAACTGTATTCGCTGTATGCCAACAAAAGCCCGTAAATATTTTGAAACTCATCTCGAGATAAATCAACTATACTAGCCCACGCACTAAATAACGAGCTTATGTCCGCGAAAATCCACAAAAGAACAGGCCTCGCCAAAATCCTCTCTCTTGCTCTTGCTCTCTTCTTTTTCCCGCGACGCGTCGTCATCGCGCAGCCCAATAATTCATAAGCTCGCCCGAGCGCGAAGAGGCAGACTCGAATTACGAAGAAAAAAAGAGAAAGAAAAAAAGGAAGCAAGCGTTAGGAGAATAACGTGTCGCCCAATCGAAAGCTCGATATAAAATACAAGGACCGAAGGAGGACTAAACGAAGCGGGCTATAAAGACATTATAAGCCAGCGTGAAGAGCCATGATAAATTTTGTAGAGGAAAGAAAAAACGACGACGGGTCTCTTTTTTCCCAAACGGCGACTGCGCCTTCTTCATCCCGCTCTGATACTATATATTTATATATATATATATATACGTCGGGGTGCGGCGACTTTCTTTTAGCGTGGTGGAGGTCGGAGGAAGTACCCTATAGGGGCTCAATTACGCTCGGGAGCGCGCGGTATTCCCGCAGAATGCCTCGGGGCATTAGACAAGCATATAACGTTTGTTTCTTTTCGAATGTCTTATTTCTTGGCGCTATCGCGCTGCGCGTGATTCCGATATGCGCTGCGCGGAATATAAATTGCATGTTATTATATCTAGCCGCGTATTACGATGAGTTTATTATACGGGAGCGCGAATTGCGCTTATCACGAGCTGACTCTATTCTTTTCCACGGCGAAAACACGCTTATTATATATATATATAATAACAATCGTCCGAGTAAAAGATTGCTTTGTCTGAAAAATGTGCTGCACAAGTGTGCAGGAGTTGAAAAAGACGGGTCTCCCAGAATTACCGAGAACCCATGCAGCTATCTCCGACAGCGCGTTTCACACTTGGAGCCGTCCTCGAGAGGTTCGCCTCGTGCCCACGCCAACGCGCACACACGCATATAATACGAGCGGCGGTATTAGAATAACAAATAGCGGCGGTCGCGTCCACGCCTGCGGGGCGCCAGCGCGTCGTCCACCTCCTCCCCCTCCTCCCCCTCCTCCTTCTTTTTCTGTAAAATAAATAAAAGCCACGGGCGCGCGCCGGCCTGCGGAGCCTGCGTTATAAACAAGCCAGTGTATAGGATTTCGGCTGGCCGCGCGCGCGGCACCCTGTCGAGTCGCGAGTTATCAATTGGCCGAGTCCGCTCGCGCGCTGCAGATATATCCCAATTAGCGGGGACACTTTTTTCACGCTGAGAGCCGAGCACGCGCGTATTATTCCTACAGAGGCGAATTAATATATTTTGCCGGGCTTTATGCTTCGGCAGGTGAGAATAAAAGGAGCTTCGGACAAATTGAATACGTGAGTAATGCAGTTGAAATGTCCAAAATAGACGAGTTGCTTATAATAAGCGCGTCAAAAAGAGCTCTGAAAGACGAAGAGCTCTGCTATAGCTGCTCTGCATCGGTAAACTGTATATCTGTCTGGGCTGATCTGGCCCGCGAGGGGAAATAAAACTCGAGGGAAAGCAGATATACCTATATGCGGGAGTCAAGGCGCTGCTCTTGAGGCTTTTTCATCCTAGCAGCGCGCGCTCTTCAAAATTATGATTAAAAAAATACTCGGGTATGCATATGGGAGCTAATAACGCGCTCTGCAACAAAAGCACGCGGGAAAAGCCAACACGTGTAGCGCGGTACGGGCCGCATGAATAAACCATGCATGCGTACTTGGGCTAATGCGTGCGTCTTGTTCCGATATATACTAGCACTGCTGTACTTAATAATGTAATCTTATCGCCACTGAGATGCAGGAGCGGCTTCTGCTTTTCTGGCTTTTCCAATGCTATTGCTGTGCTGTCTCTCTATCGCCCCCCCCCTCTCACTCTCAAGAGCTATATGCAAGAGGCTTGTAATGACTTGTACTTGCAGTATAATTAATGCGATGCAGCCGATGAGAAATTTTCGAGCTGTTTTAACATAACGTTAAAGCACCAGCCGCAGAAATGTATACGTCAAATCGTTGAGAAGGACGTTTCACACGCAAAAGTATCGTATTCGATTAAAATAAACGACTTAATTCCATATTATATGCATATAATAAACACGCGAACCTTATCTCGTCTCAAATATCTCGACTTGTGCGCTTATATACATTATACGCAAGCGCGCTGCCTGCGTCAATGGCCCCTCGACGAGCCGAAAAAAGAAAAAGAAAATAATACAAAAAACGGAATCGAATGCTAATCGATGGCAGCTCTCGCGCGTATCCCCATATTTCAAATTCAATCAGATATGTACCTTTTTTCTGTTCTCGCGCAGCTCGCTCTAATACAGTCTGCTATGCGCGCGCGCGCGCGCGACGGAAAGACAGAAAAACTGCTGAGCCAGCATCCTGCAGCCCACCTCCTCCTTTCTTCGCACTAGCTCCTAATATTTATTTATATATCTTGACGCATATACGCGCCTATATTATATGCGATTTTCGAATCCGCCTATATAAGCTGCGGAGATTATAATACGAGGACATATCTTTGGATGTTATTATTAATATCGCTATTATCATTGCTGTTATTATTATTATTATTATTATTATTATGCTGAGCAGCTATATATATATATATATGTATGTGTGTATGCATACATATTGCATACGCTTAGCGCTGGAATATCTTATAATATAGGTATACAAAACGATCGAGGAAATTTATACAACGGTGCGAATATGCAGCGCGATTCGCCGCGGAATGTTATGACACCTGGATTCTTTTTGCGTATACCTTCACGCCTCGCTTTTACAAAGGTGTCGATGTAAAATACTGAGAGCCACGAGAGAGGATAAATTCGGAGCTTCCGAAAACGGGTGTAGCATTAATTAAAAGTTAAATTGACACACACCTGCGCAGATATACATATTTTCGGCGCGCATTGCGAAACACGAATTTTAAGCTTATCGCAGCATAACGTAGCCCGCGTGCAGCATCGCAGTTTGGCTTTTGTGTGTGTACACATATAATAGAGGTCGTGCTCTCGAATTCGGCAGCTAAAGCTATATAGACGCACCGAAAGAGCCGGAACACGTGCTACACTCTCTGGAAATGAAGAATTAAAACCGCGGCGCTGGCGGCGGCACCGGAAGGGGCGAGTAAAAGTAATATGTCACCAGAGACGCGCGCCACATGCGACCACCCGTGAACCGCCGCCGCGCCGGGACGTTGAGACTGCGACTCGCTATAATACGCATATATATACTCCGATGCTTTGAGATACCAATTACAGTGCGCTATATCGCCTCGCACTACTATATACGCTCTATTCTATAAGTATTTACATAATGCCTTTTTAAATTAATAATGTATTCTCCAAAATAATAAGAACTAAATAAGAAGGAAAACTATCCCATACCTATATATGCATGTCGGTGGACCACTATATAAGGTATATACGTATTAGCATGCAGCAGCAGCAGCAGCAGCAGGAGCTTCGGACGCGTAATATAATCATCGGCAATCCGTCAAGAGGCTCATTTCGCGCGATATATATCCTTTGCTGAACGCGCATCGCTCCTGACGCTCTCTCGCGCGGACTCTATTACAATTATATGCGCATATTATATACATATATATATATATATATATAATACTCGTCAGATTTTCTCTTTTCCCGCGCCGACGACGGCTCAGTCTCGCGGACCGTGATTTTTCAGCCGACTCATCAGCGGCTGCGAGGAACAGCGATGCTCGTATACCTATATGATAATAGGTTTTGCGCATGTTATTATATGCGGTATATATACGTGCGGCAGTAGCTCCGCAGCAAGCGATCTCGAGCCGATTCGACGGCCGCGTGGGTGGCCGCGCGACTGCACCTCTCCTTCATCCACCTCCAGCACGACTCACAGCTCGCGATGATGAATGAGCCACTGGCTCCGTTGCTCCTTTTTCTCCTCCTCTCCGCGCCTCCCTCTGCCTATACATATACGCTGCTGCTGCCGCTGCTGTATCCTCCCAGCTTATTATTTCATCTGTATAATACAAGTACCATCTTATACTATAGAGTGCGCAGTGTTCCTTCCGCGTTCCCCGAGTTCACGCGCGCTTTTTATACAAGTATACATGTACAAGTACTGTATAGGGGGGGTCCCTGCGCAGTTACATTACCGAGGAAGAGAAGAGCACGAGGATTGAGACGCTCATGTTAGACGCGCATAGGATTGTACAATTATGCAATGCGAGTAAATATATACGTTATATACCTGAAACCCGCACCCACGGATGCTATTATATGTCTTTATATATATGTATACACGCGATGGTGAACTCAGACACACAAACAAGTCAAGGATAGTAGGCTTTGCGATAAATGCGCATTTCTTGCGCGTTTTCTTCTCTGCAGGTCGGGAGGAGAAGAGCTAGCACAGCCCGCTGAGTTGCGGCGAAGAAGCGCACACAGCTCACCTATATATATCAGATGTATATAAGTGTACTTTTGAAAACTTTCACCGAGAAATGAGCTACTGTGTCGTCGGGGAGCCAGTGATGTGGTTGCTGCTGCGAGGTTTCTAATATATATATAAGCTTCGTAGGGGGTCGTCCAAGTGCAGTTGCCACCGTCGTTTTTCCTCGTGGCTTGAGCGGTCACGTAGTGGTTTGATTTTTGGCCAAGCTGCGGCCAAACTCACAGAGAGCTCATTTCTGTAGAGCGCGTTATATGCGTATGGCTACTGTCCAGAGGGATTGATTTATTGGCCTTCAATGGACAACGAATGTTCTGGTGTATATGCGAGAAAGTTTCCTCGTTGCTCGAAAGTTCGCTTCATGACTTTTGCGTTAAGGAAAGTTTTTTCCTTCAACCCCCTTTTATATATATATACACACACGTCACGAATTTTTCATACACTTATATAGACTACTATATGCCATACATATGTGGAGGTTTTTTCTAAATCCTTTTATAAGAAAGCTGAAAATTTCACCATTCCTCAATATATATATATATATATATATAGGAGAAAGTGAAATTTAGACATGCAAAATACGATAAATTTATTCCCTCATTCACTGAGCTCGTTAGCAACGTTTTACAGCGTCACCAATCACTCATAAGTACCTGGCGAGTACATTATAAAATGAACTTTATGATATTTTGCAAAAGTTATTAGGAAGGTCATATAGTCAGCTATCGCAAGATTTACCATCGGCAATCCTTGAGGACAAAGTTCCAACAATCATTTCTTTGCATCCTTCCAATAAAATAATCTCGCCTCGCCTTTCATATTTCGGTAGCGCAATCTCACTGATATTTACGACACCGCATAGTATACTATATAGAAGTGTTCTCAGCGCAGCGCTCACCGATGATATAGGGTCTCCTCAATGCTTTGGGCTACCAGCAGCAGCAGCAGCAGCAGCAGCTAGAAAGGCATTTTCACGCAACATGTTTCAAGCGTCCGTCAAAGCCATCGTAAATATCGATGCGGTCGATATTCGTAAATTTTCCGAGACCTATTGCACGCACAGCACAGAACTGTGTGACTATATGCGCTGCAGTACGCTGCACCACCGCATCCCCCCTAAATCAGACGTCAAAATCCACCACAGTTGAGTCAACACTGACGTCAAGGTAAAAATCCAGCTTCTGCGTGCGGTAGCTTTCCTGCAGACGTCGGCGAAAAAAAAATGATTTATAGTTTCTCGCTTTCTCTTGTTTGGAGCGATCCTCAAAAGAGTGTGTTTGGATTCTCAGTGGTTTATAGACACGAACTTTTTTCATAAAAATGATTCCCGCGAGCTTATTTATAACCTGTCGTAAAAATGTACAATCTTTGGGAGAAAAAAATGGCTCGAACTGTCCTTTTTTGTCGTTGTTTTCCACTGCTTTCTGGATCCTTCATAATATATATAGGCATATAGTGTGTAACCGCAGTAAAAATATAATAAATGTAGAGTTGCCTATTTCCGAAATTTGAGACGCTCCAAATGTGCTTCTAACGAGAGTCTCGTTGAAAATGAAAAGTGACTTTATAAGGTTAATCGCGGACGCACGGTGATGCGTGTATACACAATATATACATACAAAGCCAACCCCCCAGTCCCGCATCGGGTTTGTCACTTAACCGCGACTTTGGCCGCAACACGCACAGAGCACGACTCGAGTGTGCATATCCGCACTCGCGTATAGCATCCTCACACTTATATACATAAAATACAGCAGTAGCAGCAGCAACGCAGAAGCAACGCAGGAGCAACGCAGGAGCAGCAGGGGCCGGAGAAATGCGGGGGGAAGAGCACCGCTGTGCTCCTCGGCGCGTCTCATATATTTTATAAAACCGGGAGGCCTTTTATGCGCTCGACTACGGGGGCACTCGGTGTGTCCAATAGAATTCCGTCGCTGAAAAAGAAAGCAGAGAGATGGGAAATCCGCTGTCTCTCTTTCTCTCTTTCTCTCTTTCTTTCCCTCACCGCATAGTGGTGGTATACCGCGGTGTACGCATGATGGTACGACGGTGTGCGTGTATATATATATAGTACATACCGCGGGAGAAAGTCAAGTCGAGCTGTATTTTGACGTGCCCGAGAGAAATTAGTATAATAAAGGAGGCTCAGTGCTCAGGTGGGGGTAGAGCTGGAGATGTGGAAGGGGGCAGCTGAGTGCTGCCTAAATACACGCCGTAAATCTATCGAGAACCTCCGAGGGTCCTTAAACTCTCTCTCTCTTTTCTTTGCTCTATTTCTTTCTCTCATTCCTTCGTTGCATGCGCGACTTACACGTGAGTAGCATCGTTTGATTGATCGAGATACTCTCTAACGGTATTCGCTCCTGCTCGTATTCCCCCCACATTATATACGGCTGCTTTTCCGTGGCTATTATATACGAATGACGCGTATATACGCGTGTACGATTCGATGTCACGACCCGTGATTAAGAATAATATATTATCCGCACTTTCGAATGCGATTATACGACATTCATTAAAATGTAATTATATATAAATTAATTCATTTATGGTCATACCAATGATCGCCGCTGTTAAATTTATTCGTCTTTTAGATATTATTCGCAATTTATTAAATATTTTTTACTTGTCGTGTATGCACAAAACGGACGTGGCGATGACGCATCCGCAAACGCAGGCTCAACGCGCGCGCCTCCTCAAATCCTTTATACTTTTTATATGTGTATATATATATATACACAGCTAATTGACCTTGGCTTCGTTCTAAGCGGTTTATTTTCTACCTATTTTATATCCTATATTATTTATATATACTGTAGCGGTATACGTATTACGTCGATTTTTCAAATATTCCAAGAAGAACTGGCCGCTGACAAATATAGCCAATATAACATTATGTATAATGGTCCGTAACTGGTATCGCGCAGCTCCCGCTGCGGTATAGCTAAGTGTATATATTATCTCATCGCTTGACGCTTTCTCTTATATATATATACATACACACAAAATCCGAGCAGAATTAACAATGGCGCAGCCGCAGCGCGACCGCCGAAAGCTCGTCGGGGCTGATGATGTTGCGGACCGCACAGCAAAGTGCAATAGCTGAATGTATATATGCATGTATGTATGGCACACAAGCGTTATTCACAGTGGGCCGCTTTCGCGGCCGCCGCAGTTGTAAATTTCCGTTGAATTATGGCCGCGCGACAGGGTCAGCGGGACGAAGGAGAGTCTCTTCCTCGCGACCGGTGACTCTTCGCTGGGGGGTAGGGAGAGAGAGAGAGAGAGAGAGAGCAAAGACGTTGCTGACCCAAAAGCCCAAAGCTACCTGTCTTATGCGCGCAGGCTTCGGCCGTAAAACGGATTACTCACGCTTCGGAGACTTTCCTGTATAGCTATATATACGCGACCTCTCGCTGGCGCGCTGTCGCCCAAATATTTGGGTTTTCGAGGCAGCGAGGCAAACTGCACGAAAAGCCGATACATTATATACTAGGTATTAATCCAATTAACCGAGTCACTAGCAGCAGCAGGTCTCTCCGCACCGACCGATGCACCGTGCCATTATGTATCCACTTCTGAGCTTTGACTTTTTAGAGCCGGATTAGACGGTGACGAGTATGACAAATGGCCGCTCAAATTGCCCGTGAACTGCGCCTATTCGGACCAAATTATATCTATCATATACGCACGCCTCCCTATGTACGTTAACTGTCGCGAGGAAATACACCTATATATATCACATTCCGACGGGAAAATCATACACGCAACTTTTCTCGACTATAACCGAGTACTCTTTTTTGTGCGCACTTTCGCTTATCTATATCGAAAAAGGCAAACAGAGAAAAGACGCAACTACACACAGCTGATCGAGAGAGGAGAGAGACATATTATACAGTTTAGGCAAAAATCATAATCTCATCTCACCATCTTCCCTCTCGTCGACTACTTGCGCGTCGTATTATACTCGTGTACATGCCCACGGGGCGACGGTACAGCCCCGTCGAAGTGTCGAGACGTATCCGTCAGGCGCAGGGCTCGGGAGATCCGTAACCACCCGATTACCGCGAGAGAGTATTAGCGCCTGCGGCTGTAAGCATCAGTATATATATATAGGTAGAATATAGCGCCCCTCGGGACATACAAACTTCTTCCCCTCCGCTCATCGCTGCACTCCCTATTATACACATATATATATGCTCACACAAATATGTATACATATCATAATATACATATCTCGCTTATTTTTTCTCGTCTTTGAAGTATACTTCGCTTGACGATGCAGCAGGCAAAGCCACCCCGTCGTACGTGCGCGTTTTATGCTGTTGCTCTATATACGTATATATATAGAGTATACTTTGCCGATCGATCTCTTTCGCCGCTCCTGCACTTGCGAGAGAGAGAGAGAGAGAGCGAGAGAGGGGGGGGGAGCAAGACGTGGAGCTTAGCGCACCTCCCTCCTCGCTCGACCCTCGTCCTCATTCGGATATTATACGTATACTTATATATACACTCGTAGACGCACACAGTGACAGACATACGCGGCGTATAGTACACAAGAAACTCGATAAGCCGCTGATGTGGAGGGGATGATAGCCCGCCGACGAAGGCGGGACTCCCGGGGCAGCGGGAGCCGGCCTCTCACGGTTTTGTCAGGATAGCTCATTCGTCGGGAGCGGGCCACGCCCGCTTGTCTCGAGCGTAGCCTCGCCTTTTACTACTTGCTGCGCGCGCATACCGTTATCGCGTCAAGCGGCAGCAGCAGCAGCAGCAGCAGCAGCGCCGCAGACGAGAGCGAGCGAGAGCGAGAGAGAACGAGCCTGCCGGACGGGTGGGGGAAGCTCTATCGTGGGAGGATGAGGAGTAGGAGGCCAGTGGAGTTCGGGAAGTCGGGCAGCGCAGACGCGTCGCTGTCGCTCTGCTGCTGCGGTTTCCAGTGTACGTATTTATATACATATATATATACATTATATGTATGTATGTATAGTATAACAGATATCCATATAGTAAAGTGAGTCAGTGTTGCGATTATTCACTTCTTACACTCGTTTAGCAATAGTCGGCAGAGAGCGGGCGTTTAAAGTTGTAAACGCGGCGAGCGGGTGCACTCCATTTTGTCAGAGCGTATCGTGGTTACGTAAAAGGATCATACATGCGATTGTCGCGCAGCCATCGGCGACGAGTGCGCGGGTGTGAAGCCCCGATAGCGGAACCTGGTGCGTTCGAGACTGAAATTCTTGCGAGGGAGATATAGAGAGATAGTAGAGAGATTGAGAGTGAAAGGGAGAGAGAGAGAGAAAGAGATATTGTCATCAGCATTATACGCGACGAGGTAGTCGAGATGCCGACGACCAAGGGAGAGCGGAGCAACAAGGCCACGGATTTCAGCATCGCGGCCATCATGGCGCCGAGGGGACCATCTTTCGGCCACTATCATCACCTGGCCGCGGCTCCTGGCAACCCGGCTGCCGCCGCATCGGCCTGCAATACTGCCCTGGAATGCGCCGGCAAGCCGCCGTACCTCGCCACCAGCCCGACGCTCGTCGACCACCGTGAGTATCTCGTATACTACATATTTTCATATACTGCATTCCGTTATTTAACATTCACCACCTTCTCTCCACTCTAACAACTGGCGACAATCATCTCGAGTTATTGCTCTGTACGTTATTGCGATTAATATATATGTGTACCGAGCGGCCGTCGGTCTCGATGCGTTTTGAAACACACGATCGCAGCGAGTAGCCCGACGCTCGGCAAACGACTGTTTCCTTCGGGCTGTCAAAATATTCCAGTCCCTTACTGCGTCGCACACGTACGGCAATTGACATTCGACGCCACAAGCAGCATTAGCAGAAAAAGTCGAGCGCGCACAAGGAGCGCCAAGAGAGGGAGAGCGATAGCAGAGAAAAAGAAAAAGAAAAAGAAAAAGAAAGAGAAAAAGAAAAAGCAAGAGCGAGAGACAGAGAGCGGTAAAAAGGGGACCGAGGGAGGCCGAAAGCTCGTGGGTAACAAATTGCGGGGCCCGGCGGTCCTATACTCCCGCTCTCTGCTGGTGACAGGATATTCTGGGTGGTCGCGCGCGTCGTCGCAACCGGGTGTACGTCTCGCGCTCTCTCGCAGCTCGTATTTCTTGTCGAATCGGAAACGAGAGCGCGTGCTGCGCGCGCCAAGAAGAGCCGTGCAGTTATAAGAGAGCTGCGGGACCACCCCGTCGTCGCCCCGGATATGCGTCTGCGTCTGTGCTGTGTGTGAAACTTTTTAATTGACAAGTGCAGCGCGCGAGGGGGTCGTATAAACCTAACGTGGGGCTTCGCCTCCTAATAACCGCGAGGGAATACGCAATGAGAGAAGATTACATAGGTACATTGCCTTTTTTTATAATACGCGCTATAATAATCTCTATACGGATAAGACATATTATATATAGTATATTCCGGGGCATAATTATGCAAAGCGAGCGTCGAAAGCCGATGCAGAAATTTACGATCGATCGAGAGCGCTAACGGCTTTATCGTCTGGAAACAATGGCCGCGATTTGGCAATGAGGGGCAGTAAATACACACGCCAACGCGCTACTTATATCACCAGCAGCAGCACCACCACCACCAATCAGGAGCGCATAACAGCCGTCAGCAAGAAAGTTGTTGGATTACGAAAGAATAGAGCCATTATAAGGAAAAGCGCGACGGCGGCGGGTTACGACAGATAATTGCTCTCGCAGTCGCTTGTAAATTTTATTGCGCTTGTTATTGCCAAGCGGCGTCGCGGTGCGCAGGCTACTTTTACCGCGCGAAGCTTCCGCCGCCATCCTTTCTGCGCCACGGGTTTCTTATTCTGGGGGGGCTGAGAAAACGGTGGGCTGGACCACACCTGCGCCGCCGCGAATATAAACCGTTATATATAGCTGCTCTTCCCTTTTTACCCCATATTATATAATACTGATAATCTTGCATTTTCGCGCAAGCAAGCGTATAAATAAATTGTCGAACGATCGGTAATCTTGTCTCGAATTTCAGAATCGCGCGTGATGCGGCGCTCGCGATTATTAAAGCTTACCGAGCGCATACGCCCCGCATCTGCTTCTGCGTTTATATAGCCTATCGCTTCGGCACATCGAAATCTGCGGCAATTCATATTATGCATGGGCATATGTTGTGTGTGCGCGCGCACATTATTACACAGCCGGCGACGCAATTCTATAATTAAGTGCCGTTCTACCAAAAATTCAAATAGCCTACTCGCCGCGCTGCAGCTTTATAATAGTGTGATCGAGATATACGTCCGCACACATCCGCTCGCTTCCGGCACGTCGATCGGCACGTTTCGACTGGCCCTCCACTCTTTCCTTTATCGAGCACGATTTAATGGCCGGATGATTGCAGCCGCGAGTATGCAGTTGTTGCTCGGGCCTCTATTTTCGGATCTCCGCGTGCGCGCGATAGAGACGTTTCGGGGGAATGGTTTGATTTGGCGAAGGTGTATTTTGGAGAGGAGCGCGTTTCCGTTCGGCATTTTATGCGCCCGCGCGAACCACGAGCATATAACGAGCCGTAAATAGAGCGACTGTTGTGCGAGAATGCATGCAGTGCGTTTTTCGTATACACATAAAGTAATAGGCGATATAAGCGCTCTTCAAAAACTCTCTCACTTGGCTCGTTTGTGTGTTTTAAAGGAAAAAAGTGCGCGCGATTATTAATGTTCTTGGCACTCGACAGCTGCAAATTGAAATATTATTCTCGAGGCCGGAGCCATATACCGCACATGCAGTCTGTAATTCGCTATGCGGAATCCCTGAGTTTTTCTCCTATAATTGCATGTATATTGTATGTAGGTATATGCTGGCTACTTCTTCGAGCGCGGCACGTTGTTACATTAATTCGAGCGATTAATCCGCGTGCGTGCGCCGGGCGATTTTCCTCGCGAGAAAACGCGATTGCGCTGCTCCCGCGTAAAGAGATACAAATTGCCTGCAATGGCCCTCTTTAATATATATATATATCTGTGGTGTAGCTTACGTGCTACACTTACATACGGTTGCAAGGCGCAGCAGCTGCGCGAGAGCGTAATCGCCGATATCCTATACAGTGTCGAATCGATGATGCTATCTATATCTATTAAACGACGACGGATCGGGTGAAAATTAGCCCTACAATCGAGCCTCATTATACGCGCGCGCGGGCTCTGATTTATACATTTCCTACGCTCTCGATCCCGCATGCTGCGGTGCAGGCAGCTCTCGAATCCAAATTTATGAATCGAGCTCTCGCAGCTCCGCTACCGGCGCGCGCAGAGCATAATCCTTAGATAATTCGCGTCGCATTATTAAAGCTCCCGCGCGCAGCACTAAGTATATAGTCTCTCGCTCGCTCTCACTATTCGAATGTAACAGCTGCGCGGCGCGAGTATATAGCGCTCCTTCGAAAACAGGTTTCGCGCGCGCCATTAATTAATATCAACGAGCTCCGACTGCGCGCCTCCGTGCGCCTTTAACTATATGTGTATATCCTCTTATACATTTCTTTCTCTAGTCGCCACGAACTCCTCTTTTTTTCTTCTCGAATACGATTTTTCCCGGCGCGCGCCGTGGGGGTCTCTTATTGTGGAGGGCTATATCGCGAGCCAGCATCTCGTCGTCGTATCGCGTTACGCGGGAGTCGCGAGAATATTCCTCCAAGTATATATATACATGCATGAGGTAGAGAGATTAATCTCTGCTGATCGATAAGTCGCTGCTGGGCTCTCAGCTGATAGAGAAAAATGGCTTTATTTGCGCGCATACGCGGCATTATGTATATATAGAGAGAGAGAGAATGTATAAATCTCGTTTATATTATGACTGATTTTCTGCTAACTTGGCTCGCAGTCGTGCATCAATTTTCGATTGTATCCGGTTTTTAAAATCCACGTATATATAATATAGAATGAATATTCAAGCTTTGGGCACATAATAAATATAATATACCGGTTGTGCCCCAACCAGCAGCAGCAGCAGCAGCAGCATCGCACAAATTCGCAGCTCGCTGAATCAGCGGTGCAGGGGCGGCGTGAATTATCGAATTTATGCGACACGCTTGACGCACAGCCGAGGTATGCGCGGTGTCTTCCTAATATTATAATATTATATACCCACGCGATGACGCGAGACGCGTGAGTTAGATCGCTGCTGCGGCTGCGAATAATCCGGCGCTGTACAATGTATATACCCAGTCAAAGTATTTCCGATATATTATATACCTTTTATACCTTTTACTCCTTTTATTCATTCACCGCGCACAGGCAGTCAATCGGTTTATTATAAACTATATAGATCATAGCTCGTCGTCGCTTATAATTAACACATGTCAAAAATAAGTATATAGAGCTAATACTTTCATCGCGTGTGTGACATGCTTTTTTTCGAAACTAATCTCGTATATATAGCTGCGTGTATATCCGCGACTGATACTACTGCGCGATTATTACTCACGGATCGTCGCGTCGCCTTGCACAATAAATCCCGGCGTACCTTCCGTTACAAAATCCATTCTCGCGAAAGCGGAAAAAAGAGGCCGTAAACTCGGCGCGCGTCCTCAACGATATGTTTATTGCGCGCCAGCGCTGACAAGTATAAGGCGTTTCAAGCGCTACGGGGCCATTGTTCGCTGCACACCACAGAGCAGCATCTCGTTATATATATATATATTTTTTATAATTATTACATACCGTCTCTGCGCATCTATGTAGTAATTTCATGTGTGTGTGTACATATATATATATTGTATATAGCGGCTCCCGTCCAGGAAGAGTCGAGTTGGAGGCAGGGGGGGTAATTAATTGATCCCGCGCGAGGCTAATTAAAGCAAGACAGATTTCAAAAGTGTGTTTAGCGTTAATTACTTATACCGTGCGCCCACGGGATAAGAATCGCCAAACGCAAACTCGCGTCTAATATATATATAATATATAATCGTAAATTGGATCCGCCGCCGCGTTATGCATTGTATATTTATACGTACATCAAGACAGCGACGACGCGTTTTCTATTTTTCTGTTTCGGAGGGTAGCGAGATTTCCCTCTTCCTCGAGCCCGACATGTCAGCGAATCTCATTTTTAATTGCGTTTCACGTGCCAGAGTGCGGCCTATGATGAGGATTTGTTGGGCGCTCGCTTTTTATGGACTTTTAATGAGCGCGATCTTTCGATGTTCCGTGCGCACGCGTACTTATTGATTAGTGGCATCATTAGTGGCGGGTCGCGTTGTCAGGTGGAAACATCTTTAAATGATTTTGATTAATCGTCTTTTCTGTACCGATAACAAACGATTAGCACTCCATTTGTCGTGGAATGGTGCGTACTTTGCCCGCGAGCAATTAAATATTATTTATGCGTGTATAAAAGCGACGTTTATATATATTAATACGCAAATTTCTCCTATACGCTGCAATTTCTCAACGTCCACGCGCGCGCGTGTATAATGCAAATTGCCACTTTTTTATGCATATGTATGTTATATAAACGAATGCGGACCGTTGTTCGGTTTCAGGTCTTCGATCGTCCCCGGTGAACATAGTCGCGACGGCGACGGTGGTGACGGAGGAGGCCCTGCTCGAGGAGGACGAGATCGAGGGCAGCGTGGGCGGCATCGACGTCGAGAGCGTCGCGACGGACAAGTCGACGAACGATCCGGACGAGGAGGAGGTCGACGTGGACGTGGAGGAGTGCAGCAGCGTGGACGAGGGTCCGGTTTCCTGCGTCTCCCCGAGCTCGAGCTGCGACAACTCCGGCGGCAATCACCTCAAGAGACGCAAGTCCAGCCTGGAGCTGGACCAGGAGCTGCTCGAGGAGCAGGCCAGCAGCCATCAGGCGCCGCCGTCGCGAAAGAAACGCCGTCACGCGCCACCCATGTGCAACAGCGAGGAGTTGCGCGACGTTGAGTGTCACCTCGAGACGAAGGAGCTGTGGGACAAGTTTAACGACCTTGGCACCGAAATGATCATCACCAAGACCGGGAGGTGAGGCTTTTTCCCTATTATATATATATATATATATACGCATAATTGTATGTCGTGCCACGCGCGGCAAAATATCAATTCCGAAACGGAAGGCAGCGATATAATAAAACCATCAAACTATACTGGTGCCGTGGTGTTATAGCCTCGATGCGCCGATGATCGATGCAGATACTGTGTGTATGTGTGTGTGTGTGATACATATACTTACTCAGATCCAGGGTAGATTGCCCCTTGAATATATACTGAAAGAGGAAAACGAAACGAAAAATAAAAGAAAAACAAGCAGGACGAAAAGTATGCGCGCACGACTTAATTCGACGGGCCTCTCAGGGCAATATAACGTGGGTGCGTAAGGTGGAAATTACATACCTAGAGGCTCGAAAGCTATAGAGCCAGCATGAGCGCCACACACCGGGTAACGCCCCCCTCTGATAAATGACTGCCGCCGCGCGCACGCGGACAATTAAAAGCCGGTACGCGCGCTCGCCGCCTTTTTTCCACGGCTGCGTGCGCGTATATAGGTGTAGTAGCATAATAATGCATATAGGCCTATATACGTATTATACATTCGTTCTGTATATCTCCCCCCCCCTCTCTCTCTCTCTCTCTCTCTCTCGTTCGCGCTTTACGAGATATTTAAGACCGCGCGCGAGCCGGCGAGTCCTAGATATAATTTATGGTTTCCCATTATACACCCTCTCGCCTCGTGTATACCTATAGCCATTTTTATAGGTATGCTAATAAAGTTCGAGCGCGCAGCTGCGACGACGACGACGACGTCGACGACGACGACAACGACGACGACGACTACGACTACGACGGCGACGACGAGAGGGAAAAAGAGAGCAGTAGCTGTATGCGTGACCACGTCAGAATTATGAGAGATATATTCGTTTGTATATACGCGCGGGATGTAAATATAATCGGTCGCTCAAAAGGGGGAGAGGACGAAATAAAAGAACGAAGAAGGAAGGAAGAAAGGAAGGAAGGAAGGAAGGAAGGAAGGAAGGACGGAAGGAAGGAAGGAAGGAAAGACCGGCGGCCTTGGTGCGGACTTTCACCGCTTGAGCCCTTTCCTTCTGTTCTCGGTTCACTTGCACTTTTTTTTCGATTATGTTTCGCCGTGTGATGGAGCGCGCGGAAGCGGTGATTAGCATATGTCCGAACGAGAGGTAAGCCGTTATCGATGGGGATTGAGACGTGTACAGCGGCTGCTATAGCTCGGTTCCTCTCTATAGCTCTTATCTCGCGACACACAATAAACAATATTAATCAAACGACCTTACAACGCGTTGGAGATAAAAATAATTTATTAAATAAACTCTTTACGAGCTGTTGAGCATCAGTTCGCACGTCCGTTATACTCGATCCTTGTCGAAAAAAAGGCAAAAAAGCTACACGACATTTTTACACGAGCGAAATTAGCGACGGTATATATATATATATATATATATATATATGTGCGTGCGGGTATAAAAATGCAAATGAGCCTGGCGCCTCGAAATCTCTTCACCTTTATATACTTATATATACAACAGTCTTTTCCTGGAAGGACCGAGCACTGCGCTGAAAAATGTCCCACTCCCCCCGAAATACTCGAAATTCCTCTCTGCAGAGCTGCGCGTTTAATATTTCATTTGTATTCCATTTAGCGTCAGGCGTCAGGCCGCCTTGCGCGAGAAAAGAAGAGAGTACTTATAAGTAAGTAACGCGCGCAGGAAAGAGAGAGAGGGAGAGAGTAGCGCTGGTAGCACGCGGTGTATGCACGGCCGATCGGAAAGATAATTAACTCGAGTGTCTTTCGCTCGCGGAGCGCCGCCGCTGACGCTCTCCTCGCTGCAGCCAATTACAATGATTAATTACCCTCGCGGTAATGAAATTTTCCGGTTGCCTCTCGAAAATGCATTATATACCGCTCGGGCGAGGATGCAACGCTCGCCGCATCAGCTTGTCGTTAGCGGCGGACCACCGAGGTGAACATATCAATTTGCGCGCGAGGCATACAATCCACAATCTTGTATCGATTCTCAAAAACAGATCACGGATCGCGATCGAGCTCGACAATGCCGGATTTCGAGGAGCAATCAGGTGGAATTGTGTCCTTGCGCACGGATCGGCGGGGGGTCGAGAGAGCCCGGTTCTCCAGCTCAATATATATATATATATACATACTCGTTTCGCGCCTCTCCAGAGTCCTTTATATATTTTTATTTCTCTCCTTTTTAAACGCGCGCGTCTGTCTCATGCAGTAATATAGTCAGCTCCTTTTTCGGTATTTCCCACGAACGCCGCGCGCGTATTATAGATTCCAGTTTCGCACTTTTTCATCGACTCGAAGCTGCATCAGCGGAATTTTTAAATTTGCGCGCGAGCGCTATATAACTAATGGCTTACCCGCAGAGTATTTCGTTACACACACAAACACACACACACATACACACACACACACTATGTTATTAATGAAAATTGCTCGCATGGAATTAAAAAAGCGCGTAATTTACGGCCCTCTTTGCTTATAACGGCTCTGCACATTTCAGATTCAGCGAAAACTTTCAAACTGCGCGCCGATTATTATGCTGACGCGTCAGAGTATAGCGTGTATATATATGTATATAGATAAAACTTGAATAATAAGGCGGCACCGCGGTCTCGGCGTGTTATTATATCATTTGCGACTATCATCATTACCGACAAGTTTCGGAGTAAGGTTACAAAAGCCCTCGCGCCATTGTCGCCGCGAGAGTCTCTCTTCTCGTACCGACAATAAAGACGTCACTCTGTATTATTACCCTCGTATTATCGCGCCATTATATACATATACGCCCTTTGCGCATATGCATATCAGTCATGGGATTAACAATACTCGACTTTCTTTAACAAACATGCAAAGCAAACTGCGGTTACGTATGTACATATATATGCTGTATTGATGCCGAAGAGCCAGCTCACATACAATAGTCGCCGGACTTTCTCGAAAAACACCATCAACTGCAGACAATTGCAGAATCGTTCGAAAATTTTGCAGTAGCTCGGTTAGGTGCGCGTGTCTCGTCTCTTGCGGAAGCGATCGCCGCGGCACGCGAACCCTTCATCAGCCCCGACGTCCTTATACACTTATATATACTTATATACTTACATTATATGTGTATAGGTATGTAAGGTAGGCGCAGTGAAACGCCAAACTGCGCATGCGTGCATACTCGCTGCTATAATTATTTATTATTCAAAGAAAGAGAGACTCGCCGAGTTGTTAGCCAATTGTCGAGAGAATCTTGTACATGTGCGCAAGTGTAAACGGGGCCTAATTACGACAACACCTGGCGGGGCCGTTACCTAAGTATTATAAGTGTGTGTCTGTGTGTGTGTGTGTAAGTACTCGTTGGCTGGGCAAACACAGCCGGGCGGCTGCTTTGAAGCGGCGACACCGCGCGCATATTATATTATTATTAATATAGCACGAATTCGGTTGCGCGCGGGCTTCTCCGCGGGCAAGTACATTGATCGATGGGCTCGCTGAAATTTATTTACGCGGTTCCGATAAGCCCGGCTTTGCCCTGGAAATTTACATATATGTTATGCACGCGCACAGGCGCGCATTTGCGTGACGCAAGACGGATTTTTTGTTCATTTCTTTTATTCCATACTCGTATAGTTGAAACGATGCGATAGATCCGCGACGAGGAATCGGCTGGCTCACGTCGCGTCCCAGAACATGATGGTGATGAAGCCGCAGAACTGCGTGGCCAGAAAGGTCTGGTAGTGCTCGTAGTTGTTGGCCAGCGCGGCGATGCAGCCGTGCAGGAAGAAGAAGAGGAGGAAGGCGAGAAAGCGGCGACCGCTGCAGCGCAGCTCTCGCTCGGCTCGGTCCCTCCGGCTGGCCTCTAACCTCCTGCTCACTCCCTCGACGAATTCCCGCTCCTCCGGGCTCAGCGAGTGAAGCGAGTCCGGCGGCTTCTGCGAGAACAGAGCAAACTCGTGCTTGTGGTAGACGTTGCGATTGAGCACGTTCTCCTGCCGATACGGCACCAGCTCGCCCTGTTCACGCCCCGTGCACGAGTAGGCTCTGCCGCTGCTGCGGGGGTTGCACTGGCCCGGGCAGACTCGCGGCTTCCCGTCGCACGGCAATTTTTTCATGGTTAGGCTGACGAGACGGTATTCCTTTAGAATTTCATTACTTTTCGGTAATAGGAAAACTCACGAATCGTCGCATACTCACTATACCGCGAATACAATGTCAATCGTAAAAATCTAGTCGCGCTATGTGCCTGATGAAACTTTGAATTTGCTATAAGCGTGTCGTCGTGCGCAGACGAGCGGTCTGAACGTGGCTCCAGATTAATGAAATAAATTTACATTGCGTACTTATACTATAGAGTGAAAAATTAAGGCAGAGCTTGTGTTGAAATTTTCAGGAGAATGTTCCCGACTTGTCGGGTGTCGTTCAGCGGGCTGAAGCCGGAGCAGCAGTACGCGGTGGTGATGGACATCGTGCCGGTGGACAACAAGCGCTACCGCTACGCCTACCACAAGAGCTCGTGGCTCGTCGCTGGCAAGGCTGATCCCCCGGCACCGGCCAGGCTCTACATGCATCCGGACTCGCCGTTCAAGGGCGAGCAGCTGCGCAAGCAGGTCGTCTCCTTCGAGAAGGTCAAGCTCACCAACAACGAGATGGACAAGCATGGGCAGGTAGTGCTGAATAATAAGTAAAAATTTTACTCTCATCTCCACGGAAAATGCTAATGAGCAAAGAGTGCCCCGTCAGGCCGTCGTCGGCTAATATAGCTCTTAACCTGAAAGATCGCACGCGGACCGTATAGAGAAGGAGATTAAGGAGATTACTTAGCTATACGCATAGGCGCATATTGCCCTGCTCTAGCGTGCATGGGAAGGTTATTTTCCCAAAAACACGCTTGCAGCTCTCTCCCTCTCTTTAGACTGCAGTGATGCTCTCGGTGGGTGAGCCGGAAAAGACGCGCGGCACGCGCTCCGAAGGTCGAGCCCTTGACATAATGGCTTGGTTATATACTTATATACTTACTCGTGCTCGAGTCCTCGAAGGCCGCGCAATACTTATTTCGTTATTGTGTATGTTTGCAGCACAGTGTAGACAGCCAATAGTCGTATAGCCGCGTGGATGGAAAAAAGAAAATTGTAGATAAACTCTGGACTTAAACTGGATCGATGACTGGGTATAATATACTATATAGAGTCACGCGGGCACGTATACGAGAGAACACACGCGTACTTGGCTCGCGAGAGCTCATACCACACTCTCGCGCGTTAATGGCGTCCCCATATATCACTCGCTCTACCATTTCGATTTAACGCTGGCGATAAGCCTCGTGCCATACTGAGCCTCGGGAAATTATTGTCCTGCTTTCCTCGAAATTGATTGCTTCGCAAAAGGAAGGATTCGAACAATTATATGCGGAGAGAAGAAAAAAACTCGCGCCTGTATATAGGTATATAGGTATGAGCCATAGAGCGTCGACTTTACGAGAGAGTCGGACGCACGCTGTGCGCGAGAGGCCGTAGGTGTCGCTCGCTCGCCTCTATATAAGCTAATAAATTGAGCGTACCCTGTTTGCCTGTTTGCCTGTTTGCCCGGGGGCTTTTGTCATGATGATCGCGCACGCCTTCTCTTTGCTGCTGCTGCTGCTGCTGCTGCTGCTGCTGCTGCTGTGCGTGTCTTCTTTTTTTCTTTCCTCGTTTCACGCGCGCGTCGTCTCTCTATGTATATACCTACGTGGCAGTTGTAATAATACACAATGCGCGGCGAAGGTGCGAGGCGCTGCTCGCTCTCTACTGTATAAATACCGCACACACCGCGTCTTTTTTCCTCGTGTGTATACACACGCACGCGCACACACACCACACACACACGCATACATACATACATACATATATACTCGGCTGCATGCGTGTAATCGGGAGAGAGCAACCGTGTTACGCGCGGCGATACTACACTACTACTACTATTATTGTCATTATTATTATTACCGAGGAATTTCGGGGAATAAAGCCGTTTTTTAACGCGCGCGTTATTCGAGATCTCTCGTATGAGGCCAGTACGCATATATATACATATATATATATATGTATGTTATATCTATATACTGCAGACATATAAATTTTAAAAACTTTTCCCCGTCTCGAGTTTCGCGGGCGTAAATCAGCGGCCGAGTCAGCGAACCAAAATTTCATTTAATAAAGTTTATAAGGTAATTTATAGTTTTGATTTAAAAGCTCGTTTATATACTTAATAACCCTCAAGAGGTTAGCACATTAAGCCAAGTGACAAAACAGTTTGCGAGCGAGTGAATTATTAAGCGACGAAAGTGAAATATATATATGTATATATATATATATATATATATATATATATATATATACTCGTACAAACATATGCTTATAAATATTATAGAGCGAGAGGCCGGAGAAAAAAATGTCCCACTTGTGTATATTATACATGATCGCATATAATACATCGGTACTAGATTCTGAAAGTTCCGGTTCAAGAACAGCGGCAGTCAAGTCTCGGCCACCTCTCTCTCTCTCTCTCTCTCTCTTTCTCTCATAAGTATACACTCGCATTCCTGCGTGCGCGAGGCTCTCGGCCACTATTTCATCGTTTCGTATGACGCGATATTATAAGAGCGAGCGAGCGAGCAAGACCCCCGCCGCGGCAACTACCTGTACACTCGATCTACCCGGTGGTCCAAAAGCCTGCCTCAGGTGTAAGATGTATAAAACTAAAAGCGCGGCTGCTGCTGCTGCTGCTGCTGCTGCTGCTGCTGTGGCGCGATATCAATTATACGATCCGCCTTTTTCAGATGCATCGACGCGCGGCTTATAGTTTACAGTTTACATATATGAGCAAGCAACAGTCCTGTCCTGCACTAATAATCGCGTTTCCGCTCTCGCGCGCGTCTGGAGAAAAAAAACGGGCTGCACTGTATATATATATATGTAGGTATGTATACATAAATATATATGTAGTGTCGTGTTACCGCGCTCGCAGTGACTTAATGAAATTAGGTGCATGGGAGCTAGAATAGTATAGTTCTCTCTCTCTCTCTCTCTCTCTCTCTCTCTCTCACTCGCTTTATTCTCCCCGCGTGTAAACGCGTTCTCACGATATCGCGAGGAATGTCCCTTTGCGCGCTCTGCGTTCGTTCTATCGGTATACAATATTTCGTATACATCTGCGGTGAAATCGAGAAGCCGTCATCGCCACGCGCATGTGTGTGTGTGTGTGTGTATGTAAGTACACTCAAGAGTGCGCATATAATTCGAGTTTCTCTCGGATCAGAAAAAGACTTTGGGTCGAAGGTCGCGTTACGTGCAACGTCGCAAAAGAACAGATTATGCGAGTTTTTTCATGGAAAATAAGTCTTGCATTTTATTTTGTATATTTACGTGCATAATTTACATATTCGCAATTATCGCAAGTAATGCGTGGCAGCAGTCCGTGCGTATATGTGTAGCTGCGACGATTAGCGAAATTTATCAATGCCTCGGCTTTTTTCTACCGGAAATTAATTCTCGCGCGAGATCATCAGCTCGAAGAATTTCGAATGTGGTTTTAAGTGCGAGGACGCTCGAACGCGGGAATAAATTTCTCCGAACATCAATTCGACATCCATTTCCGGGTGTGTCTCTCCGCTCGCGCAGCTCCGTAATGTAGTATCAGCACCCAGGGAAACGCGCCCGGCAGTTATCGTCAAACACACGTCGTTAAGATATCTTTATTAGAGTCGCGCAGCGAAACTCGAACCGTATATATACGCGGGGCCGTTGGGTCGTTCTAAGTGGCTGAGTCTCTCTCTTTCTCTCTCTCCTTTCTCTTTCTCTTTCTCAAATATATGTAAACGCGGGCCGTTTTAACACTCCCTTAATATACTGACATTGGCTTTCAGCGTGAGCCAAAGCGACGGCACGACGAGTGATAAGTGTCGTGGCTCCCTCTCTCTCTCTCTCTCTCTCTCTCTCTCTCTCAACTGCTGCTGCGATGCTGTCGTATTTTTCATAATTTTCGAGGATTAAAATAGAGATTCTCTCTTCTTCTTCTTTTCTTCCGAAGCAGCTTCTCGCACCTATATATACACGTACACAGACAGACAGACAGACGGACAGACAGCGCTTCTACGGTACATATATTTACATATGTTAAGCAGCGGAGGCTATAAATTGCGCGCGCTAATCTACAGGATTTTTTCCGTCCCTCTTATTATACTCGCTCGTGACTATCCTCGGAATACACTTTATTATACGAGCTGCTAAAACTCACGTAAACCATCATCTCCCGCGCGACGAGACTAAACTTTTCGTCGTTTATGATATATAATCATTATAGCGCTGCGACAATTCCGCAGCAATATTATTATATTATCGGAATAAACTCTTGCGCGCCAGAATCGAATTTCATCGGCCGGTTATTTGTCGCTGCTGCCTCCTTATTTCGCTAATCCGCCAGCGAATCTCCTCCGCGGCGAGAGCGCACCTCTCGATATTAGAAAATTATGCAGATATCGGGCTTGAGGTTAGCAGCGCGATAAATAATCGCTGAGCGAGGATGGGACTGAGTGGGGGGGGGGGGGGGGGGGGAGGAAAAAAGAGGAGCGCAGATCTGCTTATACGCGTGAATTATCTGCCTTTATTGTTACGACGCAGAGCGGTGAGAGGAAATAACAGTTCTCGCGCGCTAATCCGCCGCGATAAATTCCTGGATTTCTTTTTTCATTGTTCGCTCGCGAAAGTCGTCAAACTGTATATTTTTAGAAAGCGTAATCCTTATTATACATTCGTGCAAGCTATTTGACAAATTTTTTCACATGACTCAATCTTTCGTTCTCCTATAGATATATACATATATACGTATTATTCCTCAAATTTTTTAAATCCATATATAGAGACGATTAAAACGTCGCTGATTTAAATGTACATATCATTAATCAGCTCCGAAACTTTAGTCGTAAAAAAACTTTTCCTTTCCAACGCCCTCTTTCTGTGCTTCCCGCGTGTAAAAATATATGTATAGGTATGTATATATACCCGGTAGCTTATGGGCACTGCACGTCATACGAGATCGAAATCACTTGCTCCCGTTCGATCCAGGTGTCTGCCCATCGGTCAATCTCAGCTCGTCTCGCGGGCAAAAACCCGTCGTCCCTATAATGTGTGCCACCGCGACGAAAGAAATGCTAATCCCGCACATATTACAATAACTAGTCTCGGTCGATTGAGCAGCTCTTTTATATGTGTATATGTATACGGTATACGTATTATAAACGTAGTCAGTTGCGTAATTGCCGCCGCGCTGATTATTGCGTGCGCTATCGCAGCGTGCACTCGATAAACGCGGGGGTAATGCTTTAATAGCCGGCTGGCTTTGTGCAGAACGACAAAAAAAGCTGCGCGAAGAATATATATGGAAAAGAAATGCCGCATACGCGTGGCGCGTGAAATCTCGAGCGCGCGCGCACTTACCGCACTATTATATGCATGGGAGCTAAAAAACCGACATAAATCGGCCGCTTAATGCCGCTATCAACGTGTATTACACGGCTCGCGCGTTCTTTGATAAATCGTCACATGCAAATCGCGAGCGATCGCACCTCGCCGTCGCGATTTCTGCTGCCGCATATATAGGTACAGCTGCGCATCTTCTCATATATATAGGCATACATGACAGACGGCCAGAGTCGACGTATCGAGATGTGCTGCCGCAAGCTACGTCTCCATCCGCCTCGGGAAAGAAATATATATGCTATTTTTATCATCGTAGCCGGAGTAAACGCTCGTGTCTTGAGCAACACCTTCACCGCGCGTACGCGGTGCGTGCAGTGTATTATCAGTAATTTATGCAAATGCCCGCGATTCCGCCTTAATTACCCCGCTGATCTGCGCTCTGGCGCTCGGCATTGAATGTAATTCGCCTCAGCGGAAAAAGCAGCCGCAGCATCTCTCTCGCTCTTTCCGCGAACTGCGTTAAACCGATCATACACATGCATAGAAAAAGAGAAACAATTAGAGAGGCTTTACAAAAAATCGTAGGCAGCTCTCAACGGCAGCGGCGATTAGGCGCACTTAGAAACTCGTATGCGGAGATTACGGATAATAATCGATGTTGACGCCCGTATCTCCGACGTGCTCCGGCACAAAAAAATAAAAAAAAAATAAAAGGAAATACCTGCTGAACATATATAACACGAAAGGAAAAAAAACGCTCCCCGATCGGTCTATCGCGTGTAAAGAGATAGAGATCACGCCTCGCTTATAGCCAACAATGTATCTCGTGTTTCCCGAAAATCTTCAAAGTCATCCGTCTAAACAAGCTGCTATCCGAAAAAAAATGCAAATCGCTATGCATCTCTCACGTGCCCTTTCGTTCTCGGCCAGTGCCCTGCATCGCGGAGCGAGTGAGTTATCCGGACAGGAGTAGATCCCTGACAGGTTTATCAGATCACACCACCGGCTGCGCGTTCGTTCTTTTTTTATCCAGGCACCTGCAACAGCAGCAGCAGCAGCAGCAGCAGCAGCAGCAGCAGCAGCCTCTTCGTATTTCATATCGCACCGGGGCAGTCGAATAACGCGCAGCGATAATCGCGCGCGTATCATAGATGCAGCGGCGGTGCTCGCGTCGCCCGTATTTTCACGAGGAAAAGGGTGCGAGCTCGCTCGCGTGAAGAGAGGCCATTTCTTAGTCGGGTTTATCGGCCCGGGCCCCTTTTTTATTTCGTTAATGCTTGGCGGCGGCGGCGGTTTAGCGCGCGCAACCCGAAATTTTCTAATTATAGCTCGAGCGCGCGCTCGGAAGAATTATTTAAAGGCGCGCGAGGAGCGAGTTATGCCGCGGACAGGAAGGTGTTATTACGAAATTATTAAGAGAGGAAGCGAGAGCCCGTGAGTTGAACGTGTAGTGAGAGTGTGTGTGTGTGTGTGTGTGCGCGCGCGGGCGCGAGGGGGAGGTGAAATAGCGGCGATTTCTGTCCGAAATGATTTTATAATTTTATACCGCCTTTTTCTGCTTTATCATTACCCACGCGTATTGACGAGTTAAGAGCTTCTCCGTGTTCTACTGGCCAGCTTCGGCAAACTCGTGTTTTGACATAATTGAGCTAGCACCTTAATTTACGACGCTTTAAGCTTATATCGATCAGTTTTATTCGACTTTCCTACTCCCGCCTCTATATCAGTATATATTGCTGATATATTGTATAACATGGTAGAAATGAGACGCAGTCGCGACTCGAGAATTTCGAAAATCTCGCTTCGACGATCACGAGTATATATTTACGGTATAGTCTGAAACACGTTCCGAGCTCTGGCGATCGGGGAAGGAGAAATCGTCATCGCCTCAGAGCTGGCGCGCGCGGGATGACAAGTAGTGTAATAACGCGAGACGCTTGTCTTTCCTGTTTACCTAATCGTCCTTCGCTCGATCGCCGCAGCGCTGTGTAATTACGCTCGTCGTCGCTTCGCTTCGCTTCCAAGTTTTTCGCGCTGAAAATGCGCGCGCTGCACAAGCGCTCTGAAAAGCATTTACTCGCCGCGCGAGAGACTCTCTCGCGCGTAATTATCGTTCGCGGAGTCGAGGCATGTGCAGCATGCGTGCGTGCAGGCTCTTATTATTACCATAAATTCGAAATGAACTTGAGACTACGCGGAGTGTGCGAATACATACCTATATATACACATACAACACACACACATGCTTTTCTGCGATGCACTCATTGCGCTCTTCTAGCTTTCACGCTTGGAAATGTAAAAATGCGTGTACGTAAAGTCTTTTCCCTCGATCGGTTATATATTTATAAAGTTGAGCGTATATATTGAGCGCGCAAATATTGACGCACAGGACATTATACTCCGTTATATGCGGATTGCAGGCAGCGAGCAGAACTTGTTTTCTATAGAGCGACGTGCATTATAATATAATGGTCGCAACTTGTTGCTCGATACAAAATTTACAAGTTTTACACTCGTACAGTCTTCTCTACATCTACTGCGATACATCCAAGCAAATAATGTCCTCGCTCCAATGTAGCACGTGCCGCACTCGTTATTTTCCTGCGCCATCTCATGCCCTCCGGAAAGAGCGATCCCTCATTTTCCTGGAATTTTCGCCGATTCGAAGCTCTCCATTAACGGCTCGTTCGCTTTGTTTTGCAGATCATCCTCAACTCGATGCACCGATATCAGCCGAGGATACACTTGGTCAGGATCAGGAACAACTCGAGCGCTCCGATCACGGATCTCGAGAAGGAGGAGCACAAGACCTTCATCTTCCCCGAGTCTATCTTCACGGCAGTCACGGCTTACCAAAACCAGCTGGTCAGTATCCCCCCACAGACGCGCAGATCTGATATTTTAATTCCATTCAGCTTTATTCCGAAAGAACACGAGCATTAAAATTCCACTCTGTACGAATGGCTTTCAGATAACTAAGCTAAAAATCGACAGCAATCCATTCGCCAAAGGCTTCAGGGACTCGTCTCGGCTAACGGACTTTGATCGGTGAGTTTCTTCTCATATATACGTATATATATGTATATTAATAGAGTAGTTTATTATATAAAAAGAGAAGATATAGCGCTGCGCGTACACATGTATATGAGCTTCTACAAGTTATCTCTCTTTCTCTCACACACACTCGCAGCGAAATACACAGGAATAAAAGTTTATACGGAGGTGTCCACTAACTTATGCACGATTAAATCGCATCTGGGTGTGCGAGAGAGAAAGAGAGAGAGAGAGAGAGAGAGAGAGAGAGAGAGAGAGAGAGAGAGAGAGAGAGAGAGAGAGAGAGAGAGAGAGAGAGAGAGAGAGAGCGCGAGCAGTTTGTACAACGTGCTAAATGGACGTCGTGTGCGCCACTCCGATTATGTTCGGGCTCACCTGCCCCTTACTTATTCGAATACATATTGCAAGTAGCGTCCCGATGAAACTTGACGTTGGAAATGCGAGAAATGCATCCGCTCTATGAACGAGAGAGAGAGAGAGAGGGAGGGCATGCGAAGGGAGTTTTGTTAATTAGAGGTTAATTAGCCGTTTGCATGTACTCGCTTAATTTGTCCGCTCGACGATTTTACATTCGGCACCCGATGCACCGGACTTCATTTTTTTTGCTCGTGCGCGCAGATGCGCAAAGTGAACAGTTTTACGGTTGAGATGATTTGTGTTTATTTTTGCTTGTAGCCGATCTTCGCTCGTGATTAGCCGACTCTTTTGCATGTATAGTCGGCTGAGATGAAGAAGATAAATAAAAGAAACGTTATTTGTCGTCATATTATAAAAGTGATAGCCCGCAGACGCGATCGATATTATATCTACGTATGCGTCAACGTATAGAAGAACAGAGCAGCCTTCCCATTCGAAACTCGATCAAGACTTCAGGTCGCGAAAAAGAAAGAAAAGCAATCGACAGCGCGAAAAATACGTTAAAAGTTAATCGCGGCGCGGGGCAAAAATGCATGGCATCATCGTGAAATGTTCGCTCGCGATCCGCTCCGCTTTCTCACGCGACGACTGCCGGCGGATATCTCACTTTCGCGCGAGTTTTCTCGCGATATGCGTGTCCGACGGCTGACGGCATAATCAATATACGCTGAATGCATATCCTCGAAAATGCTCCCGCAACGGTATACGTATAGAGGCAACAATATGTACCTTTATATATATGTATGTATGTATGTAAGTAGACGCAGAGTCTGGGCGAGAAATTGGCGAAACACGAGACGCGACTCGTATCGCTTTTCGCGGGCGCTTTGTTATGGTGGCTATATAGCGCAGTATACCATACCTGTATAGCTTTGTGCAACATTTTTTATTATTTCTACGGGCCGTCGTGAAAATTAAACGGCGGCCCCCCGAGCGGCTCTTGAGTTTCATTTTTTGGCGAGGCTCGCGGCTAATAATGCTCTCCTTCTATTTCGGAGATTCATAAAGCCCGAGAGTGAGAGCGTGCAAAGTGCCATTCGATCCGGCTCGTTTGAATTACAGCATCGATTCGCTTCTATCGCTTCTTCTTCTTCTGCTTCTTCTACTTCTTCCTCTTCTTTTTCTTATTCTTTCTCCATCGGTGGTGTTAACCTATAGGTGGAAAAAATTTTTATATAATCACAAAACTGCACCTATTAAAAATTAGGTATATGGCAGATTTTATCGAAAGAAAAATGTTAGAGTTTATGATATTCCAGTCGGAGACGTGACGTGAGCGGTTACGCCCAGACGATTGACTCGAGATGATGATATTAGAAACAACAGTACATGAGAGTATATCTAACACATATATACGTATTATAAACAGGCGGCACTGGCAGCTTGTGCAAATCGCACGTAAACTTCAAAGTTTGAAAGCGTCAATAGCCTATACTGCGCCAATCGCCAATATTGCCACCCTAAATCTTTCTCATGCGCCGTTCAAACTCTATCTGAGTTTCGGTATTGAAAAGTCGTCGATGGCGTCACGTCTGATGGGGCATAAAGCATAAGTAGTTCACGCTAGTATACCTACTGTTTTTTTTTCAATGTTGAGGAAAGCTGTACTCTAATGCCTGGTTGCGTTTATTATTTTACAATAAAGCATAGCTATAGGATGACGAGAAAATTATCGAAATGGCATATAAAGCACGTCGCTCGGACTGTGCAATAATCCTATATAACATCTAAAGAACTCTTTCTCTGTCTCTCCTTTTCTGCACCTCTCTTTCTAATATGTGTGTGTGTGTGTGTGTCTGTGTGTGTTGGACAACGCAGCGGTGGCGGCTCGGCGAGTTAATGAGAGAGCGGTCCTCGCGCATGCGCAACGCCCACTTCGCGCCAGCGCTGATAGATAGATGCCCACACGGCTGCAGTGCGAGTGAGAGAGAGAGAGCCTTTGCTTCACCCTCTTTATAGGAGCGAAGGGTGGGAGCTGCTGCGTGTATAGTGTATAACCCTCTCCTCTCCTTCTTTTTGCTCGCTCGTCACTCTTTTTTCGCGCTCGAGCTCGCGCGCGAGCAGAGCGCTCGCGGCCACGAGAGGAGGAGGAGGCGGCGGCCAGAGCATTCATCTATATTAGCTTCGAGAGCGGCTGGCCTGTCATTACCGCTGCCGCTCTTTCGAGACTCGCTGCCTTTTCTTCTTCTTCTTCTTCTTCTTCTTCTTCATCTTCTTTTTCTTCTTCTTCTTCTTCCTCTTCGTCGACCTCACTCACCCCCCACCGTCTGGGTTTCTCTCTCACTCTGTGTACAACACCTTCGGCTTCCGTCTTTTTTTCGGAGGTGAGCTGTTCGACTGTAATCTGCGACTGTTTTTCTTATGTACAAAAAAAAATAGAAACTGAAATAAAATAAAAAAAGGAAAAAGATGAACTCTTTCGATGCTACGCTTTGTAGATAAGCTATCACAGTGCAACGTAATTTCTCTATTGCGAACGACGGGATTATTTTCAATCTCGGGACATAAGAGGTGCTCTTTTTTCCGCGTGCGTACTGCAGCTCCAGCACGTATATTCTCTCTCGCGGTCCCATTAGCGCGAACGCATTATCGTGAGCTGCTGCTGTTGCTGTAGCACCGAAGTAGAAGAAGAAGAAGACGAAGGAGAAGAAGGAGCAGCGGTAGGAGGCTGGCAAAGGGGGAGGGTCGGCAAAAGGGAGATGAGAGCTAATAACTGCCGTTTAAAACGCAAAAACAAAGGCCTCGCCGCCGCCGGAGCCGCAGTGAGGAAGAGAGAGGAGGAGGAGGAGGAGGAGGAGGAGGAGGAGTGATCGGAGGCTTCAATATCCTCGCTCACTCGCACTGCTGCACAGCTCTCTGCGAGCGAAAGGCGTCAGGGTCATTACCGGATCATTACCTACCATACCCTACCGTGTGACGACGACGACGACGACAACGACGACGACGACGGCGACGACGACGATGATGATGATGATGATGATGATGATGGGCCTGTAGCTCGGAGCTGATGCCCGTGCTCGCTCTGCACGATAGACACACTACATAGATATGTACATATGCACACGAGAGGAAGTGTGCGTATGTGTGCGCACACACGAGGAATGCGAATGATTTGAACTCTTTTCTCGTGTTGCGTCCAGGGAAAGTATGTATATATATATAGGCGCAGTAGTGCCGTGCGAGATTTGACGCCGTAATCGCTCGACTGAAAGCTTTCCGAGAAGCTGCGCAGTGCGTGCGTGCAGAGCGGGCTCGATGAAAAGAGCGAGAATCGCGCGGAAAGCCGGGATCGGTTTTAATTAAATAATGGGGGATTATTAGGCGCGCGGACCTGCCGCGATAACAGCCGCTGTTTTCATTAGGTGAAAAAAGCACAGCACTATAATTATACAAGTGTGTGTATATACATACTCACACGCACACGTGAAAAGCTGCTGCGTCTCTCTTATTTGTGTTCGATTAATATATTGACTGCAGTCTAGAGAAAATTTGATTGAATCGCGGGCGATGAGGAAACTTCAAAGAACGGCGCGGCGCACCTGTGCATTACGACGCTGCAGTGCAGCATGAACTGAGCATCAAATTCGCAGAATCTTACACGCATATACATAGGTATATCTGTGTCCGACTTGGAAATGCACATACATCAGAGAGAGAGAGAGAGAGGGGGGGGAGAAAGAGCACGGAGGCGAAGGCCGATTACACGCACACTTTTCGAAAGTACATCGCTGATCGCCCGCTCGCACGAAGACGACGGCGACGGTGCGACGAAGGAGAGCATCGCAGAGAGTGGAGAGTATATAACCGAGTGGTGGCGGCGGCAGCCGGGTAAATTACAGGCTCGGCCGCGCCGGGCTATTTTGCGTTGTTTTGTTGTTTTTCAACGCGCCGAAAGGAAATGAGCGAGCAAACGCGTCACGCCACCCCGAACCTGCTAATTTCTATTCATATTTTATGGCTATTAATTTCTTTGCTCTTACGCGAGCAGCTCCTTCTCTTCTTCTCTCCTCCTCCTCCTCCTCCTCTGCTGCTGCAGCAAGTCTCTCTCTCTCTCTCTCTCTCACCTTCTTCGTTGGCGACTGCCGTACGCGCGCGCTCGTTTTATTACCCGTATGAAGCGCCTGAGAATCCCTTTTATCCGACGCTTTGTCGGGCTTCTGGTAGTTGCCTGCCTTACCGACTTTCTTCATTCTTTGTTTTTCTCGCACAAGCCGCATCTATATGTGCAGTGTTTCTCACAAGTAAAAGGGCTGAAAAAAGCCGTGTTTTGCCGCTCGTTTAATAATAAGAAATACTGCTTTGAAAAAAATCCTTCTCCCGCGCCCGTATATATATAAGAGCGTTTAATCTGTACGCAAAGCGTTCTCTCTTAAAGTGAAATAACTCGCACGCCTTTGTCGGCGCCGCCTCGCGCAAAAAAGAAAAGAAAAACTTGAACGGAATTCTCATCGCTCAGCATCGATGCGCGCGTTTTTCTCTTCAATCGTTTCAATCGCATACATAAATAAGTAGGTATAACTGTTCGATGTAATAATGCGTATCAGCGCTGTGCGGCATCTCAATTAGGCAACTTTTTCCGGGGGAAGCTCGCGTGCGCCTATGCAGAAAGCACGCGAATATGACTAGGCCCTGCTGGGGTTCAACACCTCCTCTTTTGCTCTCCCCATCATCCTCATCATGGTCATCATGGTCATCATGGTCATCATGGTCATCATGGTCATCATCGTCATCATCGTCATTACGCGCGGTGGCTCCTGAAAATTTCATTCGCAGAAACGCTTTTCGAAAATCCGCATATACGTGCAGGAAATTCCAGCCCTCGATTCCCTTTGTGCGCGACGCTGCAAAAATTCTTTCGAGCCGCGCGTAATAATATTCATCATGCCATCGGCGCGGCGATTTCTCGCAACAACCTGTACACTCGCCGACAAAGTACGAACCATCTTCCGGCTGGCCGCGGCCGTCTGCAGCGCAGCTTTTTCTTCTCGCGCTGTATTCACGCATGTCATTCGCATTATAATATGCTGTCTTGCGCGCGCTCGCGTATATTTACGCGGTATAATACGTCGGATCGAGACCGGCTGCGCGTGCACATGCATGATGCAGCAGCAGCAGCAGCAGCAGCGAGAGAAAATTCCTACTGAGAAACAACATTTAATTCGGATCTCGTCTTTTTATCATTATTACAAGTAATATCCCTTTCGAATCGCTTCAATTTCAGCTCTGTATAAATGCCCTTACGCAGACAATATCGCGTACGGCCGGGCCAGCTTGTAACCCATGATTATATCTGCCACTTACCTAATGCGCCTCTGCTCTCTCTCTCTCTCTCTCTCTCTGTCAGGATGCAGCCCGAAGCAGGGGTGAGATAATTTACTGCTCTCTTTACTATCATATACACGTCTATTATAACAAGACTATCGCCTACTCTCATAGATTTCTAATCTTGCATAGTTATAGAACAAAAAACGCATCGATCATCATCATTTCACTCGTTTGTTTTTTCTTTCTCGGCGCGGTCATGCGGGTTTAGTATACATACTAAATATTTCGCGGCAATATACATTTTTGTATCGCTGCATCGCGCAGTGTATATAGGTGAATTAATTAATTATTTAAGGATTTTGAGGACACGCGTTTTGATCAAATGATGTATACTAGCTGCAGAAGAAGAAAGGAAAGCGAACTATGCAGTGCGGAAACTTATCCAGCGCAAGCCGAGTAAAAAATGCTGCAAACAGCTCGCGGAGACAGCATCGCGTGAGAAATCCTAGAGCTGGCTGGGGGCGGGTAAAAAAGTCAGTCGGAAAAGCCGATCCCGGGAGGCTACAGCTAAGACAGAGGGAAAGAGAGAGAGAGAGAGAGAGAGGGAGGCTATAGTTCCGCGTAAATTAGTCCGAGCCGCAACGCTCGCCCGGCGATTTTGTTGTCGCGCGGATCGAGCTGCTCTCCGCGGGCTAGTGCACGTCGCTTACTTATAAATGCTCGCATCCGATCCGGCGTTTATCGCGTCGCGCGCAGCCTCCCATAGATCGGCGTGAGACGCAGTCCGCTTGCGTGCTCGCGATAATTCGAGAAAACATCAGGCTCGTAATGTAACGGTCGCGGCCGTTTTAGTTATTTTTCATGTGCGCATTTCATCGTATAGCTGACCTCTAAAATTAGAGAAGCGCGTTTTGAAAAGGGGCCAAGGCTGTTGGCGAAAATTGCATCAGTGACAGTATAGCCCGCTTAACCTGCACGCAGCTTGCTTGCTTTCTTTCTCGCCGGCTAATATGCGCACGCTGCACAAAGCGCGTACGTATATTAACCGAAATTACGTGCTACGGGCGAAATTCTCCTCTTTCGCAAGCCAACTTTCCCTTTCTGCACGCAGCGTAGCTGCGTATACTATATATTATTTCCGCACGAGAGAGGGAGAAAGAGATCATCGTTATATTATTACAAGCTCGCTCTCGCGGACTTATCATCGCGCGCATATTCCTCTATTTCTTAACAAGCGTGCCTCGTCATTTCCGGCGTCGGCCGCATATACAGGTGCAATATTATATATATACGCGTGTATAATTTAATTCGGAAATTTTCGTTCGCGTCACGATGAAGCAATTTTCGGGCCCCTTTTGTTCTTCATCCTTCTCCTCGCGGTGCGCGCGCGGTGTATATTCAATTTTGCATGTCTCGATCTCGAGCACATAATAATACAACGGCGGCGAATTTTGCCTCCAGAAAACAAAGAATTTCTTTCAAATTCCCCTCATCGCGTCGGATTACGAAATATCCCTCAGCTGCGGCAAAGTTCAAAAACAAGAGAAAAAAGCGCAAAGCGTCAGCGGCCCCGAGGCGGCCGATAATGCTCAGGCTCTCCCTTCCTATCCTCCTCTCTTCTCTCGTGTAGCGAGAAACAAAACAGAAGAAAAAAAAGCGAGCAGACTCGTGCTGTACTCGCAGTTAGCCGCATGCGCGGACCCAGCGCTAAGAGCGATAATACCCGCGAACGACGACGACGACGGGCAATTACCCGTGCGGCGGCGTTTCTGTGTCACGCATCGATTTGCGCGCGCTCCCGCTCCGGAATTACACGCTGCGCGCGCGGATGGATGAATGAAGGACGAGAGTGTGTGGAATGCTGCTGCTTATATACGCCGATGGTGAGGAAATAATCCGTCTCCGAGGGAGCCTGCCTATCGCGTGATAGGTGTGCAGCCAAAACGAGTTTTCAGCGGCCGCCGAGCGATCGTACTCCCAAAGTGCGGGTTTCGCAATTACCACTCGGAATATAAAATCTCTCTCTAGCTCTCTTCCGCGAAGCTCTGCGCGCAAGCATATAAATTCATCTATACTTGCGTGTGTGTACGCACGACTCCCAGAAATAGCACTCGAGTTATCTCTCACTCGCTTCTATGATATAAAACAACTCGCGAGTTTCCGAGAACGAGTCACTGCTGCTGGCTCTCGTCGATTGTGTACAGAGATGCATGTCGTGTGTGGTCCGGCTCGTCGGCCGACGGCGATTAGCCCTCCCGCGCGTTCGCGTTCGCAGGGCTAATCCTTATAATATATTCCAGCCTCGCCGGTAGTCATGCGTAAGGTCGATACGCGCACCTCTGTCATATTTTTCATTGTCTCGCGCAAACTAACGCTATAATATATATGTACAAAATTATATACGGCATCTATATGTATATGTATGTATATATATATTTGTAATTAGTTAACCGCATACATTACTGTAGGTAATATAGGTAATAGTACTGTCCTTCATCTTTGCTAGGAAGATTTAGAAAACGCTGGAACAGCATGTATACGAGTGATTGATGATTCAAAGCTCTTTTGCTGCGCGTTTGCTTCGCGAAAAGGAAAAAAGTAAAATTTGAATATAAGCCTAAAAAGATATCCAGATCAAGTGGCGGACCACCTGGTAAGCGTAAGGCTGGACTGCAGCGGGGACCGCAGGTCTGGCCTCGCTGGCGCTCGCACCCGGCGCAAAGGCATATATTAAGGCGTATACAAGTAATTCTATCGAAGCTCGTCCACGTTTTTCCTACCTACACGCAACAGCATGCAGTTCTACAGAAAGAGTCGATCCAAGATTATCGTACAGTTAAATACGGTATTATAGCAGAGAGTCCCGCCAAATAGCAAGTGTTTCTCAATATCCGGCACTGAGAGAGCGAGCGCAAAAAAAGCTACGCGAGTCGCTCGCGCGGTGTCGTGTTACGCGCTAAGCAGCCGCATACACTTATTTTCTCTTTCTCATTCGGGTTATATATACAAGCAAGAGAGAGGGAGCGCTGTAGCACGCACACACACACACCGGACCCATTGTGCTATTCCCGTTTCTTTCTTTTCACGAATCCCCTCCATACGCTCACTCGTTCGCTCGCTGCAGCCCCATCAAGGAGCAGTAAATTTACGCCGATAATGCGCGCCTCTACATACTGCCTGTAGATCGGGCCCAACATAACGCAAACGCACACACAGTATAGAGGCAGTTCGGCTTCTAGTCATTTGCACTTGCATGCGAGAGAGTGCATAGACGCTTTCACGCGCGTTGCGTGAGCTCTGGCTATCATGCTATATATATATACATATATAAGTAGATGCCGTGTAAACATTGAGAAATTCCCTGCAAGCTTTAAAAATATTGCGAAAATTGCAAATCTAACTTACTGAAAGTCCTTATTATTTTCTGCTTACAGAGACCCGATGGAGCTGATGGAGCAGCAGCTAGTGCGCTGCGGCGTGCCGCCGGTTCGGCTGTACGAGCACCTGGCGATGAGCTCGCCGTCGGCGCTGCATCACCACCACCACCATCACCACCAACACCAGTCGTCCCCGGCGGCAGCGGCGGCCGTCCTCGCCGCGCAGCAGCAGTCCTGGCTGGCCTCGCCGTCGGCGGCGCTGCTCTACGCGGCCGCGGCTCGAGGCGGCGGCGCCCCACCCAACGTGAACGGCGGCGGCGGCGGCGGCAACGCCGCTCCGTCCTCGGGTGGTGGACCCTTCCCGGGCAGCTACCCCTACCCGCCGGCCGCGGCGTGGCCCTGGCAACCGTCGGCGGCCTCCGTTATCGCCGCTGGCTCGCCCCGACCTCGAGCCTCCCCTCCCAGCTCGGCGGCCGGGCTCAGGTTCGCCCCCTATTCGAGTGGGGGTGCTACCTCTGCCGCCTCTGGAGGTGGATCGACGACGACGCCGCCGCCGCCGCCGCCGGTGCAGGTGGCGCGACCCCAGCCGAGATCTGCCAGCCCCAATTAGCGCCGCCGCTGCACCACCGGCAACACCACCAGCGAGACAGAGCGTTCTTGTGTCTAGATAGATATACGTATATTAGGCGAGAGGTTCTACGCTCGGAGGGATGACTTTTTTCCGCTTATCGATCGCTCCTGATCACTGCGGACTCCTCTAAATTATTACAGCAAAATTTAATTTCGAAGCGACGTCCGATATCGGAGACGACGTCCGCGGAGTGGCTATACTATATTTTTTCACTTCTCGCGGATGTGTCGAGCTACATTTAGTCGATATCTCCGAGCGTGACCGTAATTCTTTTGTTATTATTGTTGCGTACTTTATCGTTTACCCTAGGTATATTCATCGATAATAATATCGAACTGCGTTCGAACGAAAAGAGCGACACCCTTTGTTCATTCTGATATGAAGATATCACACTCGCACTCACGAGGCTATATGAAGAAAACGTTGCTTGTTTGCTTCTTTTCACTACTGCTATTGTACATGATTTGCGATGTCGTCGTATATAATTATTATTATATAGTAAAAATTGTTATGTGTCCAATATATATATGATGATATTATATATAAGGCTGCGCGAGGATGAGGTTGAATTTGTCGAGTTATTGGCACTCGAAAAATTCAGTATATATATAAGCGTTTCTGTGTACTTTACTGCCAAAAACAATGGGACAACGTAGCTTGAAGGAAGAAGAAAATAGAAGCTAAAAAAACGAAGCATCATCCTGTCATACGGTTCTCTCGGTATACTTAATTATGTATTACACGCTCGCACACACACACACACGCACACACGCACACACACGCACACATACCTATACCCCCCACAAGGAGCCAAAGAAAAACATCGACTCTATAGCTGTACGTATTTATATATCCTCGCATCAGTAGAAGAAGAAGAAGAAGAAGAAGAAGAAGAAGAAGAAGCTCAAAGGCGCGAATCATTGCGTGAAGGAGATATGGTGTTTGTATAAAACGGCCGCGCCGTGCGCGTTCACCGGAAGCCGACCAGTTCGAGTTCTACTCGATGCCACTTGAGTCTCTGACTCCGAGGCACGAGAGATGACTCGTGCGCAGGAACAGGCCGCGTTTTCGGCGACTGCATCAGCTCTATCTACTATAAGTAGGTATATCGTAGTAGGCAAGCCTCTCGAGAGATATATTATAGTGTGTGTGCGCCGGGAGAGCTGAGTTTTCTTGAGACGCGCTTCTCTTTTCTCTTCGACTATATAATATAATAAACCCTTATCAATGTAAATATAGTACAAAGCCTTATTTTAGTTGTGAATATCGACGATCAATTGTTGTATAGTATATAATGAAGCGAATGAGCGTTAGTGGGAGAGGGGCTTCAGAAGACGTGAACCAGTGAATCGGACGCGTACAATTGCTGTATGATATACGTGTGTTATGTATAAATATATCGTTGGTGTGCGTATACTTGGCAAGAGTAGCACGCGCGAAAATAGTGTGTGTGTATGCGTGTGTGTGTGTGTGTGTGTGTGTGTGCGTGAGAGAGAGAGAGAGAGAGAAGAGTTGTGATAGCTGTACCATACCGTAATAGTATTATTCCAGCCTCTCTCGCTAGAGGCGCGTGAGATTTGTACATAAAAAGTTAAGAATATCGTCCTACAAAGTCGTGTAGATTGAAGCAAAAGCGGAAAAGATGATTCACTCTGCGCGTATGTAACGCCAGGGAAAAAATAAATGGATTTTCATCAATTAATGCAACGCCTTCAATTCATTTTCGATCCTTTGTGCATCTGAGAAAATTGCTGCGCGCAGCCAATATCCCGGCAAAAAATCTTATGAATGGAAATCAATGAAATGAGCGAACGAGCCACGCCAAAGGAAAAAAGCAGCGCACGCATCGCGGCCAAACAATAAAGAAAGGGTAAGTAATATATAGGTATACGCGAGCGGAAGAGCGAAATGGACCATGAGAAATTTCTTTAATTATACTACTGGCAGCATCAGAAGGATCTTGCACTTATATATATATAAAAGTGCATGCAACTATTAACCGGCAAGTGCCGTGTAAGTAATTCTTTTATACCCGGCCGCGTTTGAAATTAAATAAATTCATTTCACACCTTGTCAGCGCGCAATTATATTTCTCGCGCGCCCTATACACCGAGGTGCCGAAACTGCCTCCGGCGCGGGAGAGCAGCACATCAGAAGGACGCTCAACGTGCGCGGCGGGCTGCCAGCTAAATTGAACGATCGGTCGACGAGCCTCATCGCAGCTCTTCTTCTCCCGATATAGCTTATATATATTCTACATATATGTACACCTACCGCGCGCCCATCAAACGCCGCAACTGATGCGCTCAATTTTGGACGGCTCATTAGCGACGTGACTCGCCTCTGAAAAGCTGTACTTTCATGTATATTGTATATAAATGAAAGACGCCCATATGCGCTCGAGATAGAAAATAATCTTCTTATCTCTGATCCGCCGAGCGCGATCGCGCGGGATGCTGGACGCCGAGAATCGATTTAGATAATAATTGCGTGTATATATATATATGCATACAGGAATAGTAGCTGCGATGGACCTGATGAAAAGGCTTCACAGTCGCGATACGCCTATCTGGTAATTAAATTACAAATTTCCAATCTCGCTCGTGCTTGAATCGACGAGTTGTATATTTCATTTTCTCTCTCTCTCTCTCTCTCTCGGACAAGCTCGGCGATCTTCGCTTCCATTTTCATTTTACTTTGAATTACAGTATAGGGGATTTTCAAAAGTAATATATATATATATATATACAAGAAAGAAAAGTAATGATTCGATACAAGTGAATCTACAAGCTTTCTAAAATTGCAACAACGAGAATTTCCGAGCCGAGTGTATAAGCTTTTCCGTTCTCTGCATCGAAGGCGAATCCGCGCCACTCGTATATATAGCTACATATAGATTGAAGGTACAGGCCGGCCGCGGCACGGTTCAAAGCATCTCGGCGAATTGCGACCGTGTCGGGTGCGCGCATCAGGTACGCAAAGATGAGCCGTGTATGGGGGGGGGGGGGGGGGGGAGGTACGACGAGATTCGATTCCCGAAGCCTCTATATGAGTATACCGATGCAGCATCAGGCAGCAGCAGCAGCAGCAAAGAGCCGAGAGAGTGTGTTGTATATGTATATATATATATATATATATATATATATATATATATATATATATATACATGGGTATACGCATACGCGCATGTGTAGAGGCGCGGGAGCGTGTGTGATGTTGTGATGGGTGGAGCGAGGTCCGAGGTGAGAGAAACAGAGAGGCGGCTTCCGAGCTTGTAATTATGTTGATACGAATGATCTGCGGCGAGCCACAGAGAAGAGAGAGAAAGAGAGAGCGAGAGAACGAGAGAGCGCCTCCAGCGGTGCTCACCGCGGCTACGTGTCTGATGCGCAGCGCGCGCAGAAGCGCGGCGCGTGAGACCTACAATAACTATATAGGTATATAGCTATGCACAACCGGCAGCTTCTTCCTTGCTCTTATTCTCAGACCGTGCATGTGTATATATATATATATATATATATATATATATATATATATACATATATGCGATGCTCGCTTTCGGCCTTTCGCTCGGTCCTTTAGCGAGACCGTGGCGAAACCAGTTTAAGTGGTTAAGTGTAGATGTAATTGATTTCCATTTTACGAGCCGAGCCAGCAGCCGACGCTTGCCTGCGTTGCGCGCAGTTTCTCACCCCCGCGTACACGAGCGCCTCCACTACTTACCTGTCCTGTCCCCCCATCACGCCCTCTTTTACTCGCACTAGCCTCTACCTATATATGTATATGCGCGGCCGGGATCTTCAAGGGAATACTTATATGCGTATTATACATATATATATCGCTTGGCTGCGGGTGCGAGGCCGGACGCAAATTAATGCGCGCGTTTAACGCCAAAGCTGTGCGTGAGATTACGTTGCTCCATTTTCTGAAGGGAGGGGGGAACGGGTTGGGGGAGGGCCAGAATGAGAGAGAGAATTGCGTTGTGCAGTCGCTGCAACGAGTGACAAAACAGATATGGATATACTCGATATTTTAATGAAATTAAACATTTATTATATCTTTGTAACAATTCAGTACATCGCATGCCTGAGTGAATTATACATTTCTCATTAATTATTCGGACGGCATCCTCGATGTATACGCAATATAATGTTATTTATCTTAAAACGACTGTGTATTCGCAAACATAGTGAAGTACGACATCCCTGCTTTCAGCATCTTGCAAAAATTCATAGGTGTATACGTTAATGCGAATTTACGAAAGGAATTTACAATATATTCCAAATTATGATTATTACTTACAGTCGAGTACGTTTCCATGCACAACAAAAACATTTTCCCACCCGTCAGTTTCAACGGTCTGATACTCCTCAGCATGATAATCTTTATCAATAGCTTGCACTTTGGTGAAAAATGGTACCATTCGCAAGAGTAACTGGATTCGAGCAAGTTGAATTTTATTGATTATTCTTTCTACTTGAAGTTATCATATTTTACCTGTTGTCAAAGACTTGCAAGCTATGGTTGATAATTTTCTGTCCGGGCAAGAAGATGAAGTACTTGTGAATGAATATAGCTGAAAAAAACATTCCGTACCTAATTAAATCATCCGGGTGACCTAGCTTCAGTAATACCTGCGAGAAAGAAAGTATATATATATAGGTAGACATGCAATAGTACAACGGTGCCATTAGCAAAAAGAAGCAGAAAAACGGAACCGCGTCTGATTAACTTACAACGACCAAAGCACCCCCGATTGCTGTTGTATTCAGAAGTAGAATGAAGAACCAGTTCAGATTGTAAGCATTCTCTAGAGAACTGACGTTTCTGCGAGATTATATTGAAATGAATGTTTATATATATATATATATGTGTGTGTGTGTATACGTATATATATGTACTCAATAACAATCTGATGCAAATGGATAGCCTTTTCCATGAGATGAAGCACGTTATTCTCGTCATTTACACCATTTATGGATCTGCCCAGTTGACTTCGAAACTTTGAAGCCCTTTGCAAACGAAGACTTGTGGATGGTAGAAATAATAAATTATATCGAATATACATAGTTATATTTCCGGTAAGTAAATTGCGTCTATAAGTGTATATACTCACTTAATTATATCAAACAAGCTACAGACATGTTGCACGCACATTGCGAAAGCCATATCGTACGTGATGAAAACGGTCATGGAAATTGTTCCTGCTATAACGGCTTTGATTATTAACGGAGTGTAGTACTTCCTTTGATCGATATAGTATTGCGCATAGTAAGGAAGAGTGACAGGCCTGCTAGCATTTTCCAATGGTACTATGTAGTCGAGTAACGGTAGAAGCGTAGGAATCATGAGAAAGGTGCCAGCGGTGCTGCAACAACAAACTTTACCATCTTCCAGTTATCCAATGTTCGCATTTTTATTCAAATTCTTTTACAATTCAAGGATATAATATAGTGTAGATTGGCTTACTTCCGTAAGTTAAAGAAATAGTTCGACCTATTGCTGCGTGCCTTTCCATTATTTCCAATTCTTCCTTGTCAGTCGTAGTTTTCCAATCTCTCGCGATCAATTCGTAAATTTGCTTGTGCTAGTCAAAACATCAACGGCTTTCACATATAGAATCGGTTGAGAAAAGCCAATGCGCCGCTTTATACGTACCTTCTCTTTAAAAAGTATAGTCATGGAAAACTTGATTACTCCAGCATTCAAGTACATTTGACCAACCAAATTTTCTATGGCTATGTCCATATTGGCACCAAGTTCTTCAAGAAGTCGGATACCCTGACAATGCAGTGGTTATATAACATTATAGTTTGAACAGTCGCAGTCCATGAAGATTGGCCGCAAAGATAATCTGGACTGATCTGATATGAATACACTTACTACGGGTATTATCAGCGAGTACAAGGAAACGTAGACAAAGACACGCATGCACTTGTCGTATTTGTTGTCATTGAATGGCCATACACCCATGAATTTTTGAGCTAGCACCGGCATCTTCCAGTAATCACTATCGTACACATCCATAGCGGCAGAAGTTTTACAACTTTTACAACTTTTAGCAGTCGAACCTCATCGACGCAAAGTTCGAGTAAGAATGTGAAGCTTATGATCAATGAAAAAGCTGAGGCAAGCAGAAAATCGAACATCGACGCCATCTTCCACCATATATTATGCTCGCGCTCTATTCTCTTTTTGTCGCGTCCTTGCGAGCTGTCGAAGAATGCGGTTAAAATTTTATAAACTGCACATATGCGTGCACGCATAATTTCTAGAGGCGGGTAATACCTCGATATGTCTTATGCATAAACCTTCTAGCCGCGCTGGAGTATATCGGAGCGATTTCAAAAGACTTTTATAACATAGCTATATTATAATTATATAAATATCGATCAGTGCCAGAGTTTTATTTCGAGAAATTGAAAGCGCATGCAGACCAGCCGCTCAGCAATGTATACCTCATTCTCTCTCTCTCTCTCTCTCTCTCTCTCTCTCTCTCTCTCTCTCTCTCTCTCTCTCTCTCTCTCTCTCTCTCTCTCTCTCTGTTATACTTTTATATTTTTAATTTTGATATACATATATTTTTTTTTATATTTGTCCAAAATATTACACCATGAACTTGTATTTTTATTTTTCTATACAAAATGCGCATATGTTGGATATAATGATGGATTTTATAATTGAAAAGCTGAAAAGAGTAATAGCGCGCAAGGAAGCAATAAAAATTAGCACCTGCGGAGGGTCGCATAAATACGAAAGGAAGGCATAATGAAATTATGCATACACCCGCGACGCCCATCATCTCCCGCGGGACTCGGGAGCGACGAGCAGCAGACTCGTTCCATCACATGCGCTGCTTCTGGTGCTGGTGGTGCTGCTGCTGCTGCTGCTGCTACTGGTGCAAGTGTGCGTGCTATAGCTACATAAATGAATGAATCTGTAAGGGAACCACGCAGTATGTGACGTATATACGATGAAAAAAGTCGAGAGCCCTTTAAAGTCGTCGCTTTTTCCGAATCCCCGTGGGACCCACCAAGACGTGCGGCATATTCGCGCGCGAGAGCTGCCGAGTATGCTTGCGAGCGCTTATAATATGATTTATCCTGCTCTTCGTTTTTTCGCTCCTTTTTTCCAAGGAATTATAAATTTGCATGAGTTATTCATTGCCGTTTAATGGACGCGGCTCGAGGCTGCATTTTGACAAAGTTTTCGCGATATCATATAAATATTCACTTCCGAATACGTTGCAACCTTAATGCGTTATTAAAATTATATATTAAAACATCAGCGCCCATGGGAGCAACTATCTTATTTTTCTTATATACGATCCCATCGTCGTCGAAGACGATTCAAAATTCACAATTTCATCATCGAAGCCGTATGAAAGGTAGTGAGCAATGATTTTAAACGTTTCTCTCTCTCTTTCGCTGTCTCTCCCTCAGCAGCGATAAATGGAGAAATAGTGCGTATGTAAGAAGCGAGAAGAGCGTGGGCCACCGCCGCGCGGCTCGAGCGCGAGTAGCAAAGAAACTAAAAGAAAGAGAGGGAGAGAGTTAGAGAATGCGCGTATATATGTGCGAGAGGAAGAAACGAGGAGCGGAATATGTAAATTAGAAGCCGCGTGTGAATGCGGAGATTTATGACGGGTCGTACACATTTCTAGGCGCAATAAATATCAGTAAGTAGCGACGCGAGCGCGCCTTGGCCGTGAAGTCTCGCTGCACATGTCGCGCGCTCGCGCGCATACACACACACACACGCGCGCGCGCGCGCGTACGCACGCACATACACAAACACGCGCGCAGAATATCGAGAGGAGTCGAGGCTTAGCCGCGAGGGAAGGAAGGAATAAAGTGGTAATACACGCGCGGGAGATGCAAAAAAGCCGCATAATAAGCGAGTAGCTGCGACGATGACGTCGGGAATGAGAGGGTATGCGCGCGTGTGTATGTGTGCAGTGTAGGCTCGAGAAGGGAAGGAAGGAAAAGGAGCGAAACGAAGCGCTGCTGCGCCGTGGGTGGCTGCCGTATAGTACGGCAGCGCCGCCTGGGACTTGTGCAGCCGATCCCCTTTCCGCGATCTTTTTGCTCGCGCTCTATAAGTACTGCAGTGAAAAGTAGCGCGCCTTATCAAGAAATTTCGTATATAAATCCCAATTATGCGCTTTTTGTCGCAAGACCAGTCTATATTTTTTCTCTTTTTTCGACACAAAACATCGAAAATACATTTTCTTGGGAGCTGTATAAAAGTAACGATTATTAAGTGTACCCGTGCTGCTCTTTCAATCTGGAATACTCTGCAGCGTGCGCTTATTATAGAGATTGAAATTAAACATTTTTTACCGCCGCGATTTCGTATATAGTATTATACATTTATCGCGATTGACTTTTTTTTCATCGCATCCTCGACTCTCCAAGTTGCAAGATGCGCGGCAATAAGGAAGTGTCTTTACGCGTGTTACCGATCGATCGAAATCAATTACCGGCCATGATACTAATTACGCTCTAATTGACGGTTATTTCGAGCATTTCGGCACTGCCGTACGATTTTACGACGGCTCGCTCGAACCTCTCGACTTCCGACGCGATTGTGTATAATGCACCGCCTTTACCCGTGCACAAGCCGTTTCGAATCGACTTATTATATTATATTATATATATATATATATATAATACACGATGCTCCTCGTAATAATTTCTTTCAGTCAGCTGCGGAATCGTTTTTCGGCACCTGCGCACCTACTCGTCGATCCGAAATTCATTAACGACTTAGGATATTGTATGCCATTCGAATTTTAATGTCTTTTAATAATCTTCTATGATGGCAGGAAAGCTGAAACGTTAAATTTATAATTATTATAAAATTTATTATACGTCAAAAAAATATATAATTCGAAAAAGTCGCCTACTACTTTTACAACTTTACAAGTCCCCGCGGCAATAAAGTCTTTCGCAACAAGCCGATCTCACATTTTCATCGGGGTGGCCCCTATGCCCAGACTTATATATAACCACATTTTTTTGTGGCATAGCTTGCAATTATATTATTGCTTTAGCAGCGGCAGCCTGTACACGCGCACATTCACGGGAATAATGCGATTAACGTGATAGACAGATTTATGGCTGCTTAAGGGATTTAAACTCAACAGGTTGCGCGAGAGGATCTTCCGCCGTGCCGGGAGCATTTTTTCTCTTTCTCTCTCTCTCTCTCTCTGTCGCTTTTTAGGCATCGCAGTCTCGTATACGCGCAGGTATACCATATATATATATACACACACCACGACGACGCTCTCAAACAGACAAAAAATATTTGGATATCTCGGGATGAATCTCGCTCGCTGCATGGGAGGCAGCGGGCAGGTAGCTCAGGTGAGAAAAAGACACACACGCGGTGAAAATCGGTTGGCTCCGCACTGCCGAGAGTCGAGTCTTTTTCTCCGCTTCGTGGCCGATGATCTATGAGTTTGTATTTGTCTTTGCGGGCGCAATAAGAAAGATTCAACGTGTCCTCAAATATTTACCCGGCGCAGCTCGGGGGATACCCTTAATATATATATATATATACATATATACTATACGCGATGTAGGCGCGGGTGTGTGTGTGTGCCTGCGCGAGGTGTAAAACGATGGATTATAAAAATGGAAAAAAGAGACGCTTATTTTAAGAGAGAATATGAGGCGTTATTTATGGGACACGCTATTTATTTTCTTTTCGTAGCTTATATAATGTATAATGCGCGCTGATATTTTTTATTTCCTTCGACGGTCCAAGTCGATTTATGTATATGTCCGCGACGCTATAACTTTGATTATTTCGACGGACGTGCTTGATGACTCATTTTGCCTTACATACATTTATACATATATTTTAGTATATGTTATAGGTTTTATATAGAAATTCTCGCGTTGCCGAAACTGTCAGTCAGACTACTGCACACTCGAGGCTCGAAAAGCCCATATTTATATATATACGCCCATCGTGTGTGCGTGTGTGCTTGTGTGTGTGTATGTGTGTGTATACAATTAGCGTGATGCATCATCCGATGCCCGCGCTAACAGCGAATCTCAGCGCCGAATATATCGGCTTTTCTCGCATCCAACATAGGCGTGTCGCTGCAGTGTGTTGCGGGTTTCGGGCACAATACCGGGCCCCGGGATTTATGGCCGAAACTTTCAACAAAACTGTCAATGGGCCACCCCCGCGGGACCTGCCTGCAACGGCCTGGGAATCGCCCTTGTAGTATAAGCGCAGCACTCTCGACTCTCGACTCTCGACTCTCGCTTACGTCTCCTCTCACGGCCGTGGCACAAATATTTCTACCCGTAAACCCGTAAACCCGTAAACCCGGCCCGGATGCTTTTTATCCCGCAGAGGCCCCCGCGCGCGTTTATTTACAGGCAGTCCGTGTGACCTAATCCACACCCCCGCGGCGTATACTACCTGCAGCGTGCCCGTGATGCCGCGCGCTGCGCAGAGGTATAAGTATATACATATATACACACACCTCTTATGTAGGAGCGTAGCCGGAAAAGTGGGACGAGGCTTCGCTTTCGAGGCTTTTTTCCACGAGAGTCGAGGCCCGAGAGTGCGCGCGCGGCTAACCCTTTTTTCCTGTTTTTTTATATTATTATTGAGCCTCGTACCACCCTCTCTGCGGCCGTTTGTTGCGGACAACCTTTCATTCTTTAGAGTTGTAAAAAGTTGACTGTTAAAATTCTTGAATTATTCCGCGAAAATAAAGCCGCTTGTAAAGCGGTTCCTAAATACACATAGAAAAAAGAGAGAGAGAGAGAAGAGAGAAAAAAGTGAGAAACTATTTACTTTTAATTACACCTAAATTTTAAATATGTTTTACAAGAAGACAGGCAGGCAGGCAGGCGTGATCAGGGCAATAAAAGTGAGATGCAAAGTAATTGCTATAAGCTTCAATTCTGGAGTTGGAAAAATTCCGCAATTTTCGCGTCGTTAGATGTATTTTAACGCCAGGGGAGGCCCGTGTCGTCGGATCGTCGAGAGATAATCCCGCGCTGCGCTGCTATAGTTGCAATTAGCTCAAGTTGGAATTACAGGGGGCCCGTTTCACTCGCTTGCTCGAGAGTTGCTCGTAGTTCACCTCGGGGGACCGACCGACCGACCGACCGACCGACCGATCGACCGACCGACCGACTTACTGGCTGGCTATAGCTGACTGATTGACTGACTGACTGACTCTTCGAGTCAAGCGCACCCGCTGCGAGGCGAAAATGCGTCGAGGCCCCTGCCGATAATGGGAAGACGACTGCGGTCGGAACTGACAAAAAACCACCCCCTGATTCGTCGCTGCACCCCTCGGTAGGTATTATGTAATCTACTCACGGCTACGTTGGAAATAGCTGTGTACTAGCTAGCTTACAGCTTTTTCCTGCTGGCTGGCAGGCTCCAATGCCGTCTATACACGGAAACAACTATAAGAGACAAGACTGTCCCGTGCGCGCCGAGGCCAAACATCCTTTTCAGCGTATACCTAATTTAAACGGCGCTCGCTGTGCAGTGTGTGCGTACGACTTTGCAGGCATTCTCGGTAACGAACCGTTAACTCGACGTTAAATGCGGGGGGAAGGGCCGAGAGCGCAGTAAGGGGAGCCGTTATTTATTATTGCAAGCCTATATTTGCAAATATATAAAACAAGAAAACATTTTTGCAAAATGCGTCGACGTACGATCGTTCTACTATTATACGAAGTAGATGCCAAAAGTTTCGAGATTCCGGGAAGACAGAGCATCTTTCGTCCATACTAAAAGATCGCTCACTCGATCCTCGCGCATTCTTCTGCAAAGCCTTGCGAGAAAGGTCGAGGAGGAGGAGGAGGAGGAGGAGGAGGAGGAGGAGGAGGAGGTGGAGGAGGGGGCGAGGTCACACCTCGCTCCAGCGCGACAACAGGTGCGAGGTCTGTTGAGGGACGACTATACCTACGCTATAGAGATAATCGCATGCGGGCAACAATCGTTCGCCCTGCAGATGGGCGTGTCGTCCTCGTTTTCCGCCACGATCCTACGCGGCGAATCATGCGACTGAGAGAGGATAGCTATGTACTTTTTGTATGTGTGTGTGCGTGCGTATACCTGCACGACTCGAGTCGAGCCGTGAAAAATCGACGCGAGTATCGAGCTGCGCTATGCGGTCTCTCGTTCTATTCATTCGGCGAGGGATGCGCCCGTGTCCGTCGGATAATGGGCGGACAATGGGGATGAATAGACTGTGTTGATGCATCTGACGGCAAGATTATCTGGCTTATTATCCGACTCTCTTGTGAATTGCTTTCCCGGGCTTTGCTCGGCTTTGCTGGTGCGTATATATATACATATACTCGTATAGCGAGACGAGTGCAGGAAAAGCTGATAATTTTCGAATAAGCGCATAAATCCATCAACTTTTGACGCCCGGCCACTTCGATTGGAAAATTGTTTCTCTTTTCATGCTGCGCTACATGTATTGACTGGTGTCGCGCGGGATCGGAAAGTGCAGTCACCTGGCAAAACCGGCAAAGTCATCAGCATGTATCAAAAGATCACGCACTGTATATAATTGTATATTAACACCGCTTTCATTATTCATTTTCAATTCCGTAGATGCGCGGAATATATCTATACAAACTTGAAAATTATTCTTGCATTTCTTGCAAAAACTTGTTTACAAACAAAAATAATTTAAATCCAGCTCGCATCATCCACGATATTATTTTTTAAATCAAGAACTCAAACACAATGTGAAAATTTTTCCATTACAATGATCTATAGGAAAAAATCAACAACGACAAGTTTTCGCTCTATCAGCACATATACATATGTATATATATCTTGAATTTGGACAATCGTAAGAAATTGCCTCGTGAAAATTAACTGGCCGCGGCATGGTGCTCGTAAAGCGCTTTATTCAATTAAACATCGACGTTCATGTGTTTATTATCGCGGTCCGTTTAACGCGCGCTTTAAAGGAGCGCGACTTTATGGGGGCCCGCACATGCACCGCTCGACGAGTCATTTGCATCGTTATATACGAGTCGACGCGCGCTAGTCTAAAGTACTTTATTATAATACAGCTGTACTTATATGATACGATCACTCGCTCGGCAATGTCTGCATTTTTAACAAAAATCTATTTATTCTATTTTGGAATAACACGATACTGCGTAGCGCAGCAGCAGAGCAAAGCAGCTACAATTAAAAGATTTGTGCTGGTCCATCGGAAAGAGGTAAAAGGAAAGCTCTCGGGTTTCGAATAAAATTGGCGAAAAACTCTGGATCTCGTCCAATTCAATTAACATTTCACACGCGAGAGTATAGTACACATTAAAGTAAAGGGTTCCCATCTCTCTGTAGCTCTTTCGAAAACTTTCACGTATATAAGTATAATGTGTAGGTATATATAAAGAGAGAGAGAGAGAGAGAGAGAGGGATAGTGCGCACTTGCCAATTTTTACATTCTCTCGGGGTCTTATCTTGTCTCAGTGTAAAAGAGACTTTGCCACGCGCATCGGGCATTTGTAAGCGAGAGGCGAAGAGGGCGGCCAATTCCCGAGAAAGTCCAATTTCACGAAAACTAGAGAGAGAAAGAGAGAGAGAGAGAGAGAGAGAGAGAGAGAGAGAGAGAGAGAGAGAGAGAGAGAGAGAGACAGCCAGACAGAGAGAGAGTATGGGGGTTTTCCCGCTGCCGATTGCATGCGTATTGTTTTATATTGTATATATATATACATACTAGGGGGGGTCCCCCTGCTCGCTCCGCTCGCCACGTAAAACAGTTTCTTACACCTATATATTATAGGAAGATATATAAGTATCTTTAATTTCAATCAACTCGCATCTAAAGCAAACGGCCCTATAACAATGTATACGCTATGCTCACAACTCTGTATAATATTATGTATAATTAATAAATGAAAAATATTAGCAATTGATCAATTGGCTCGAAAATTGTAGTCAGCGGCCAGCGCGCACGTGACGAGCTAAGAAATCAATTTGCGGATATAATAGATAGCTGCGCGCGCTGCATCAGGACTGATTTCGCGTCCGGCGGCGAGAGGAAGCTATGGAAGAGTCGCGCCCTCCGCGCCGCGAGCGCGTGATTACAAGTCGATGTGTATATATTTAATGACTGTAGTGCGCGCTATCGTCGTCGTGTGAGGTGCGCGCGACTGCATCTAGTCGCATAATACGTATATACATATACGGCTGTACGTACCGCGGCCCATTATATTATATTATATTATCATTATCATTAATATCATTATTATTATTATTATTATTATTCTTTTTATTATTACACGCATACGCGGGAGCGATCGCGCCTCGTCGATAATTCAATTATGCAAATGGCTGTGCAGCTGACGTCATGAATTTGCAAATTTCCCAATATCTGGCGATAATGAAGCGCGCCGCCGGAGAACTCTTCCCCTTATGATGCACGAGAGAATGAAGAAAGGTAGCTCCGCGTGCTTATATACTTCGTGCGAAGCCATCAAGAGCTGCGCACGCGTATAAGTATGGACGGCTACGCTCGCTATCCATATAGCTGATGTGTCTTGCGGCGCACCGACAAAGCCCTGCAAGTTTTCCCGTGCAGCTAATTACCAAGAGACTAATTGAATACCTGCATCGATCCCCTCCTCCAACTTCGTATTTTATCCTCGTGCTCGTGGTCGTCGTCGCTGTCGTCCTCGCGTCGTTTGTCTTTCTCGCGGCTCCGTCTTGTCTCATTCATATTCATGCGCGCTCTGGTAATAGTCTCTCTCTCTCTCTCTCTCTCTCTCTCTCTCTCTCTCTCTCTCTCTCACTCTCTTTTGAGTAAGTGTGTGTGCGTGTGTGAATGAGCCGCCAGCCAGGAGGCATTATGTTCATCATCGCGACCACCGCCGTAACATATTTCGTAAAACAGTTGATTATACTGCTCTGCGACAGATAAACCTTCTTCCCTCACTGAATTCGATACCTGCCTGCAAAATTGAACGAGAGGAAGAAACTTTCTCTATATTAAGCGGTTATTTAATCGTGGAGCTTTCTGCTGAGCGCGGTTGTTCCGTACATATTGTACTCGTCTTGGAGCCGATATCGATAATTACTTTTCTATTGCGGAGCTTTCATTCATTGCATTTAATATATATATATATATGGACATCGAGCTACTGCAATTCCTTATATGCTATAGACTTTGAGTTCACGAAAGCAGTTCCGATCAGAAATTTCCCGCTAATATTATATACATAACTCTCGATATTGGATTCCAATGCAGGCGGAGCTATATTATATACACAATAATAGAGGAAATTACAGCTGAGTGCCGTTCATTGGGTTTTTTATCGGTGGATTTGAGCATCGATCATCATCGCATCGACATCATGATTATATTATGTATTTCCGGCTCGTTTTAGGTCAAAAAGGAGTAGCAGCTCTTATGTATAGAACGTGGGTAGGCTCGACGCAGCCGCACCAGCCCGGGTAGCGTTCCGCTGGCCACGTATTATACGACAAGTTCGCAACAAAACCGCGCTCTCGCTCACTCGGTCACTCTCTCGCATCGCGCGCTGCTTTCTTTCGCTTAATTCTTGGCCACCATTCTTGGGATACTTTATCACGACCAAGAGCTGCTAAATAGCGCCACAAGAGCTTTGTTACTTGCACGGAAGGATTATGCGCGTGCCAGTGCGCAGTGCATAGGCTACTTATATATACAATGTGTAAAAAAAGTTGATAGCACGCTAACCTCAAAATGACAACTTTATTGTCGATTTTGAGGTTGTCGTGCTATAAAATATCGTATGAGACTGTTGTGGGGGGTGTTTTTCTACTCGCTTCGCACGTGCGAAAAACCTCGAGCAAGGTAGAAAACCATCTCCCACAACAGTGTCATAATATACTATAATCATCGTTTATTCTCTCGTGCGAATAACGCTAACAGGAGCGATCCTCGCCCCCCCCCCCCCCCCCCCCTCGCAACGGCGACTTGGAGAAGAGTCGACATGCCTCCGGGAAGGCTCATCATAGCTCGCATATATATATATATATAATATGCTATGCGTGTGGGCCCTATTTATATTATGTGACTTCCAATAGTTCGAATATAAGTAGCTGGCCCCACAAAGGTGAGAATATATATAGTGTGTGTGTGTGTGTGTGTGTGTGTGTATGCGACACCATACACTGTAGCGACCATACATCTCAGCACGCGATGATGCTGTAGCTATTGTCATGCGCAGGAGAAGACGAAAACAGGCCACGACGCTCTTTTCTTTTCTCTCCTTCTTCTTTTGACGGGGCGCGTGCTTTTCCTTGCTTTCGCACGCTGTGTTTGCGTTTATATATATACGTGTAGTGGTGCTGTGACGCGCAGTGCGTGTTTTGAGAAATCGGGAGAATGAGATGCTGATGGTGTTGTGGGAAATAGCCGTGGGCTTTCCGGAACGGAGCTTTGTTATGTATATATATATAGCTTTCCAATGAGTGGGGGCGTTTTTATGCGGCATTGTGCCTCGTTTTCACGCTTACACGCACAGCAGCCGCGAGACGAATCGGCCTAGAATTGATGCGCGATAATCTCGCTGTTCGTTTCTGCGTGCGCCGTTAAACGCTATATATGTCAGCAGCTGCACCCTCCTCCTCTCCAAAGTCAAAGATCTTTTCTACAATATCGAGCCTCATGGCACATACATCTTAATTTATATTATAATATAAAATTACGGGAGAGAGAGAGAGAGAGGGAGCAAATTCGATAATAACCCGCACGTATATAATATGCATGGATCAGCGTGGAAAATGAAAATTGCATTAGACGGAAGCTGACTGTTCGGTGCACTGCACGCTCCCGCGTTAACGACCGCTTCTCCGCAGATGGGCCGAGAGTATACACACACACAGTCGCAGAGCGAAAGGGACACACATATATGTATATATGTGTGTATAACGACGGGCAATTTACAATGATTATTGACGGCTGCAGCCAGCTACACCGCACTATACACAGAATCGCGCTCGCTCGCATTGCACTCGTTCCCAGCAGGGCTTGCGGGATTACGGGAAACGCGAGAGTTTCCCGATTTCGGTGGAACCTGATACCCATGCGAAGGGTCGTGAAATCAAGATATATGGATGTACGGGGGTTGTTGCGTACACGCTGTATATACGAGCGCACGTCCGTCGGCGAGCTTTGACCCTCCCACCGACGTGTGCCACCGACCAACGTCGATGCTAGTATATATGTACATATATACTATTAATAGCTATATACCTATACGTATTATTATTATGATTATGATGATGATGATGTCTTTCTCGCTTTTGGCTCCCCTACAAGCTCGTTTTTCTTCCTCTCTTGTTCGAGCTCGAGCTGCAGCACTATACTGAGGCTAATTTCACCTAGTTCAGGCAGACAACTATATTACAACACATCAAGCAGGCTGATCGCAAACGAATCAATGAATAAACCGCATACGTATATAACTCGAGCATCGCTCATATACTTCGGCCTCGTCGCAATACCTATATAAGCGTAAATACACGCATAAATGTCTAAACACATCCAGTAGCCGCGCAGGACCACCTATACTGCGCGGGTACATGAAATATTCACTCGGCAATTCGCCTCTCCCGAATCCAGCGAAATCCGCACCTGACCGATCTTCTTTCCCCCCTCCCGCTCGTGCAGGAAGTTTGCCCGAGCAGTAGCCGCTCGTACACAGCAATAAATATCTGGCGGTGGCGAGGCCAAGGGACGGGCAAAAGTTCTTCTTCGCCGCGCACGCGTGACTCTGACGGGATAGATATAATCACCGCTCGAGAGTGTCCACATCGCGCCAAAGTCCCCGTGGAATTCGGCGAAATTACAATTGCGACACGACGACGACGACGGTGGCAGCGGCATGATGCGACGGAGCCGATATCGTACTCGCCGTAAATCTTATCGGCGCACTGCGGCAGAGTGCGTACATAAGTGAATTTTCCGAAAATTGAGCCGTGCGCGCAAATCCATTTGTCTTATATATATATATATGTGTGTGTGTGTGTGTGTGTGGCGGCGAGAGGCTGGAAAACATTGTTTAGATAGTGGCGCCTTGGGGCTTGGTTCAAGGCTGCTTCAATTTTCTATATTGATATATATAATATTTCTGCGCGAGGATCGTAAAAAATACACGATTCACGAAGCTAGAGGATTATAATAATAATATACGCATAAAAGTAACAACCTTCAATAAACTTGAGTCTCGCCGAAAATAAATACTCTTCTTATGTATAGAGCAGTTATATTATACCTATAATTAGAAAATTATGCTCCAACCAAGTGCTCCTGCATGCGCGGCAGATAAAAAATTCAAAGCAGCAATGCTCCATCGTATATATAAATCAGTTCGAAATAGAAAAAAAGTAATGAAGGCAGCCAGAAGCAAGGGTCGCGGAGGAGAATTAGATTGAGACGCATGCGCCGGTGCGATAAGCGCGATAAGGGAAAAGCGTGTAAGCGGTGTAAGAGCTGGAAAGCTCTTTCGCTCTACATATGTATAAGTATACACAAGCCGCAGAAGCGGACAGATGGCTCGAGGAGAAAGGAGGAGCAGCCGAGCACATAATATACCTTTGATTTGTGGTCGGGTATTTTTCAAGCCATTTGGCTGCTCGCCTATAATTTCGTCTGCTGGTGCTGCTGCGTTTTCCATGCGGCGGCGGCGCTGGCGGCCTTCTGTTTATTTTCTTAACGAGCGAAATAATAAGTCGGCTTCCGAATATTTCGTCATGGCGGGGAGAAATTAAGTGGGTCGATGAGCCGCCGCCGGCTGTCGGGACTGCGCAGGAGGATGGGTTTTCCGCTCTGGAAAAACACACGCGCGCGCGTAAGAGGGATATAATGTGACGTAGGTGGCAGGAGCGGCTACCGGTTTCCACTTAGGAGGTCTAAATTAGGATGACAAATTTTTTCCTGCGCTCGCCTCTTTGACTTTCGGTCGATTTATTTATTTAGGACTGATCGTAGGAGCGGCTCGTGTATTTCGATTTGAAACACTTTTTTAAACATTTCCTTCGCACTTCCCGCGCCCGCATCATATATATAAGATAACTAATATAGCTAGCGGCGGCGGAGTAAAAAGATGAAAAGGATTTCTAAAGCAGTCGATCTGCATAAACGCGCGGGCGCAAATAACAACGGCTGTCAGAGCTGTGTCTCATATTCAATAATCCTCGGCCGAACTGACGTGCGTGCAGCCTCGCGCGGAGCAGCTTAGGCCTATATCTATACATATATACATATGTTGCTGTATAGGAGTGAGCAGAGGAGAATCCTTTCGGCAGTGGGTTACGAATTTAATGAGACAAGCATTTGAGGGCTCCTTTCGCCTAGTCTCCGAAACGAGCCGCGTCTCATGTACCTGCGTGCATATGAAAAAATTCTTAAAAATAAGTGCCAGCATTATTAGACTATATAATAATATAGAGGACGCGCGCGCAGCTGTCAAAATCACCGACATACTCTTGTATACGCATATATAGGTATAAGCCTGAAGCGTGCACGCGGAACCTTTGTGAGTGCGGAAGAGCCAAACTGCGCTCGTTAGACACAACAATGCAGCACGCGAGTTGCCGCCTGCGCGGGCAGCACCTCGTTCGTTTCATCTCTTCGCGCGCGCGCGCGCGCGGCAGCGGCGGCGGCGGGCTGAGCACAATGCGCCCGAGTCGGCGGCGATTCCCGCGTATAAGTATAATAAAAGGGCGCAAGGCGCCGCGAAACGGAGAAAAAGAGAGAAGGATCGAGAAGAGCTAATTTAGACGGACATTCGTTGGCGCGTGGCCCGCGGCCCACCTCGACTCTCTTATACATAGATATATACATGTTATATCTATAATATATATATATGCCTAATCAAAAACGCGCCAGTTGTCTCTCTGCGGAGAGAGAGAAAGAGAAGAAACGAGGACGCAAACCGCAAGCCTTTTTCACCGGTGCATATATTGTATATAACTATGCTTAATGTGCTATATAAGACTTGCCCTGCCATTGTGCAACACGTTCGCTCCTCCCTTTGTTATACATTTTGTACATCCATAGCTGCTGCTGCTGCTGCACGAGATACACCTCCTTTGCCCATTCTATACATATTAGAGCGGGTATTTAAGCTGCATTTCCTCTTTTCCCCATTATATATAAGGGAGCTAATATAGCATAGTGTGCGACACCTGGACGTCGAACCTGGTTATTGCTACCGCGTCAAGACTTATATATGATAATAGGTATATAGCAATGAGGATCGAGCGGCCTTTGATCATTTGCATGACACAAACATGGCCTACTTGATTTATTCGGCGGCCACCGGCCGCCTCTGCTTCATGCATCAGTAGGTTCCATCGGTAATTTATACTTGGACATATTAAATCGACAGAGGGCAACGCGCCTCGTTAAATTTGAAACTTGCTCACAATTCACAATCTGCTGTGTATATATGTAGGAAAAGTGGCACGTCCTAGCTTCCACTCGAGTGAATCTCGATCTGCTCTGCACTTGCGCGACGCGAGAGTCAAGTGTCGTTCGTCTCTGTGCGGGCTGCACGTGCCAGCGTAATTCCGCGCTCTGCAGCCAATTCGATCTACGCCCCGCGGATTAGCTCCTATTGTTGCTGGAAAGCGAATGTGTACGCGCGCATGGGAGAGGAGATCAACAGCTGCTGGTCGAGCTGCAACATAGAGAGCCTATAATTATATAACTGCGCAGCGCGTAACTCAGGCGCGTATAAATATATTTATTTATTTATTTTTTTTTTTTATTGCTTGATTATAATTTTATTTGTTTGTCCAAGATTATTATATTAGTCCAGCAAATATACTGCAAATGGTCGCCCCCAAAGAAGAGTAGGTGATTTCATTTTCTCGCGACGAAGAACATAAAATTTCAGATATCTCGCCACGAAAATTTTGATATTTCAATAGTGCCTGCGTAGACTAGCTTACTCCACCTTTTTGCCAGGAAGACTATGTTTTTTTTAATGGTAGATCATGTGTTTTTAATTTTTGTAAATTAAATTGACAACAAAAAGAGCGTACTGTGAAAATTTCGACTAGATCGAGAACGTTTTCAACGAGTTATCCGTAAAAACAAAAAAAGAGGTTTTCTTCGACTTCGGACCCTTGAAAATATCTGAAAAAACTCTCAATCGACAATTTTAAAAAATGAGAAGTTTAATATAGCTGTTGAACCGGGAATATAAAGTGTCTTAGTTTTCGCGGCAACTATTGAAATCTTTTAGTCTTCGGGGCAAAGTCGTGAAATCTAGCAGTTTTCGTGACTGGAAATGCAATCTGCTAAACTTCGTAGGGATTTTGGGATCTTTTACTCTTTGTTGAGAGCAACGAAATATACACGGTACATTATAATATACTCCATTCACTCAGGTGATCATTTTTGCTGCACGTCGAGTATCTTCATTTTGGCGATCTTGTAAGTATGCAATAGTCAAAAAACTGTTAATCTCCATATATCTTATTATTATAAGCGTGTTAAAAAATATGTGGTCTACTAGAAATATCCGTAGAAGAAGCGTCACGATTTTTTTCCATTCTACTTATATGAATCATATCCGACGCGCATCAAAGGAATTGGACATTTCATCTAAAGATACGAGCGCAAGTTTTTAAGCAAGTCAAACGATATGTAAAATTATTATCATAATATGATTGTATAAAATATTGACGTCTATTAGGTAAAATGCTTTCGCAAGTGTTAATTCCAAGAAACGCGTGGAAGTCCGTGTAAAAAATGGCTCGTGACAAATGGAATCCGAGTAGCAGTCCATCGTCCCTCGCTGCTCAGTTCATTACCAGGCTCTTAATGAGCGGCTAGAGAAAGGACTTGCAGCAGCAGCCGCAGCAGCAGCAGCCGAGAGTGGGTGTAGTGCGCAGGGTGTATGGGGTGGAGGAAGGGCGTGCGAGCCGCCGGGTGAGTGATTTACCTATACCTACCGCGCGCAGACAATGAGGGAATGTACGGGCGTCGAAAATCGGGGCGGCGCAAGCTGAATTGACTCTCCGGGCGATAATCACCGGTTAGCAGTCTGCAGCGGCAGGTATATAGGTATATATACAATATATGAGTGAATAGGAGCTTTTTCGTAAATATATTATATAAATAGAAAAGTCACGAGGGGCGGGTCGGAGAGAATTAGGCGAGGAGAGTAGGAGGTGGTTTTTTCGAATCCCTGAAATCTTATTTAATGATCATAATACCCGTATTGTTATTGGCCTGTCAAAATATGCTAGTGAGTTGCGAGGATTTTCCCAAGGATTTCCGAGAATATCGACGCGATGCGGTTAGCTGCAAGTACTGCAGTTATTTATAGGTATATTAGACTCGTGTTATAAAGATTTAAAAAAGGGTGCCGATTCGACAAAAGAAAACGCGCGGGCGTCGCTTGTTTATATACATCCGCCGCGCGATCCAGCCCCCGCGACAGTAATCCGCGCATCCGTTCCGCTTTATAAAACTTTATCAATCCGGGAGCGTGCGCCAGGAGCTAATATAATGTCTGCCCCTTCCTCGAGTCAGCTAGAAAATGATTTAGGTCATGCGCGCGCATAGGTCGCGTGGCACCGCGCAACGTCGACGTTAAAGGCATTAAATCCGACACACGACGCTGCTCTCTGCTCTATGCGCGCGAAAACGCCCCCGTATTGTATACTGTACACGCGCGGAAGGAATATCTATAATAATAATAATAATAATAACAGCGCTAAGGGAGAGAAAAAGGAGCGATATCTTGTCGCCTGCGCGCGGACCCCTGTATATATAACAACACAACAAGTCGGCGGTAAAGAGATTGGGATTGTGCGTTGAACGCGACGGGGGTGTATCTGCGCATGTGATATATAGTATAGTAGAGAGCCTACTGCAGGGGTGCGGCGGCTCATCTCCAGTGTCGCCCGGACAAATTGTTTGCCCCGAGAGTTAGTTAGTCGCGCCACAATGGAGTGGCACTTGCGCGACGCCTCCCTCGTTACATTACATTACATTACATTACATTTATCTCCGAACGGTTATCCCCTGCTCTGCACATCTCTATGGCAACGCTCCCAGCGCAGGACTCTCTAGCTTGTACATATATACAAGCCGCTGGTTGCCTCGATTTTCTGGAATAGAGAGACAGAGGGGGGTGGGGGGGATTGCCATTTGCCGCGCGAGATCGAAAACGAGACGACACGCGACGAGTGATTCGGTCGTGTAATATATAGGTGTGTGCGTGCGTGCGTTTGTATACAGCAGAGTAGCGCGGAGCAACCCATGGGAATCATCGCGGATGGGTGCGAGAGTTTTAACGAAAGTGCGAGCATCGGGGGCTGGTGCATGGCTCAAAATATGCTGGCATTTCGTTGCGTATATGGAAAATCGAGATATGAAAAGACTACTATTCTCGCGCTAATAAAAGCCGAGACCGCGCAGGGATGTATTTCATATCTGCTGATTGATATTTCCCGCATGTAACTGCCGATCATCGCTGATGCAGTCTATACTTATATACATATATTATTATTATTAGTATACGCGTCTGCAATGTGATGTTATATCTTAGGAAATTGTGCAGCGACAGGAATTAATTAGAACCCGCATTTTCAATTTTCCTATACCCAAAACAGCCTGTACGATATTATACGCACACCCTGCGCTAATTATTAAGCATGCTCTGCGCACGCTTCTCCCGAAGCGGGTCATTAACGGTCGTTTACACGATCGATAAGAGAAAACGCGTAATTGAAATCCTGATATTTCGCGCGCAGAAGATAAACACGCGCGAAAAAATTACTGACGCCACGCGCGCATAGAAGCTTATTTAAAAAGAAGAAAAAAAATGAAGAAAGAAACGGCAACCGCTTGCTGAGAAGGAAAATATACCTACGCGAGAGAGTCGCCAATTACGCGTATAATTTCCTCACGCGCGCAAAGCAATCGAAGCCCGTGCGCGCGCGTCCGCAATTACCGTTAATCTCTTTCAATTACCGCGAAAATTGAAAGCAATCGGCAAGGGCCACCGCCGCTGCTGTTGTGTGCCAGCATCGAGAAAAAAGAAAGAAAAAATGGAAATTGCGCGGCCAACGGACGTACGTACGTTCTCTCTCTCTCTCTCTCTCTCTCTCTCTTCTTCTTCTTCTTCTTCTTAGCGCTGACACCTGTCACTATTCGACCGCGTCCCTTTATGACTCGACAACATGCGCGAGAGCTGCTGCTCTTTGGATAAAATAGAGGTGATGTGCGCGCCACCTGCCTCGCTCGAAAAGGCCCGTATACGCCCGTTGTACATCAGGTCAGCAGTGGCTGTTCGGCTTTTCATTTATATCTTATGTGCGTATAATATAATGCAGGTCTAATTGAGATCTTGAGAACTGGAACGTGGCGCCTGAGACCCAGATGATTATTTTCAATTGCTCCGGCTGTCGTAAATGCTAGATGGGAGGGTAATAATATATAATAAATATATATCGAGCTGTGGGCTGTCAGTTTCGATGACGATTATTCGCCTGGTTCAAAAGTTGCAAACTCGTTTGTCGAGCTTTTATTGCTCTTATTGCTTTTATTGCTTCTATTGCTTTTGATGCGATTGCTGCGCGAAGGCGAGTTTAGGTGAACCGAAATTTCAGCAACGGCGTTTACGCGTTTGATCTACGATTAAATATCGCTTAGGACTAGTTTTGTGATTAATAATGGCCAGCTAAATTGCCAGGTGTAAACACGTGCCAAAAATGATAAAAAAAATCGTGCAGGATGATGGATCTGGAATAGCAGCTCGTGCTCTGTTATTTCGAGTCAGAGAAAACAATTTGTAAGCGTTTTATTTTGTCGCCTTTGTAAAAACACGATCGCAATTCGTATCAGGATAGAAATCGAAAGTGCAAATCGCTTGATGCAAATGTGGGAAACACGCAGACAACTTACTCGCAAGCACTGACTGTACTGCTATACTAATATATAATTATGTTTGTGTTATACTGGAAACCGAAACCGAGCGGTAGTCCTCGCTTGTAACTCTAGCCCGGTGAACACGATCTCGAACAAACGACTCTCGCTTCTATTCTCCCTTATACGATATTCCCCGAGAGAGTCTCCCTCGTACACGAGTGTCGCTACTCTATGCACTATGCAGCTTCGCGGCGTAAGATTAGAGGAGCGAGAATGGCTCGCTGGTGCTGCATATATGAGATCGCCGGCGCCAGATAAAACCGGCCCGTCCGATGACTTTGCCACTGCTGCACTTGTCAGTTGGGGCCTAATCGAGCGCGAGCTGCACTTGTGTGTGTGTGTGTGCGTGTGTGCGTGTGTCTTTCTAGTGCGATTATATTCTCTAAATCGTTGTCTGATGCGTCGGAGTCATTAGCTAAAATGCTATGCCGCTGCCGCTCAGTGATAGGCATCTGCCACGGCGGGGATTTTTGTATTATCTTCTCGAGGCCAGTCCCCGCGTGCTTGGGTATTAGATGGAATTTTTAAGCCGGCCTCGTTACCTGGGATGTTTTAGAGCACAGTAAATATATGCGCAAATTTTTCACGGAAATACGTCGCAGCGTAGACTGCTTATGCTCCGATCGTCATCGGTGATTGGTTCTTCATCATCATTATCATCAGCATGCATAATCCGCGGAAAACGAGAGTATTCCCTCGAGGATCTCTCCCCCCTTTCTCTCTCTCCCTCGTCTCTCTTGGCCTCGGCCCAAGCGCAATTGTCGGCCGTTTTGGCTACCGCAGCGGCGGCTTTTACTCTTGTGTGGAACCAGCAAATATGCACATGTATATTAGGTGCTATCGAGAAAGAAAAAGAGAGTCGAGTGGGCGAGGGAAGGAGGGGGCAGAGAGAAAGCATCGTCCGTGGGAAACAAGGAACGCAAAAATAATGTACGATCGCAGCAGCAGCAGCAGCAGCATCAGCCGAACGGGATCACTCCGAGCGCGGATAATCGCTACACATATAATAAGCGGTAGAGAAGGGGGATGCCGTGTCACCCTCCTATCTATCGTCCATCTCTGTCTCTGTCTGTCTCTCTCTCTCTCTCTCTCGCTCTCTTGCAGCGCGCTGCAGTCAAAGGAACGGGGAATGCAGCAATACACGGCGATGCTTACGTACCGTGTCCGATGTTCCGCTATCGGGAGAATCAACGCGCATCACGCAACGCTAATTTGTCTTCGATTGCCCCGGTGGCGGGCGTTCGTGCAGCGTGGGAGATCCCGGCTCTTTGCTGTATACATACAAAAGAGGTATCTTTATTCGGTGCGCTCGATTCTTTGCTTTTATATAGCGCATAGTCGTCCAACTATACGATACAAACGCAATTATGCATTTCGCAGCATCGAAATTCAATCATCATCATCGGCTGCAGCAGCAGCGCGGTCTGATAATATATTTGCAGATTGAAAGTTACATTTTAAAACACAAGTCTGAGAAACAAATGAAATGCAAAAGTCATCTGTAGCAGCGGGGGGAAACGTCAATCCGCGCGGCGCGGATCGATCGCTCGCGCGCGCACATGACAGTCGCGACGGAGTCGACTTGAATTATCGTCAAATCGTGCGCGAAGCAAGCGCGTAATGAAAAATCGTTGCTTAATAGCCGATTAAAAGTGCATCGCGAGCTTCGAATATCATGGGTCATCGCCGCTCGAGTCGAGGGAGGGAAGGTAAAGCTAAAGGGGAGCTGCTGGGAAGAGCTGTAATGACCGGGCGCTTCATAAATAACCTTTCTTCCAATGCTTAATCTGCGTTTCGGATCGGATCTAATAACCGAGGGTTGTTGCGGCTCGATCCGCAACTCTCTCTCTCTCTCTCTCGTCTCCCTACTCTGCTCGCTCTTGCTACATCTCGCTATACTAGCTACACGGAATAAGCTCGATGAAAAAGAAAGAAGAGTCGATTAAACTAAGCAGAAAGGACGCAGGAAAATAGAGAGAGAAAGAGAGGGGGGGGAGAGAAGAACGGGATGTCCGGCGATCGTCCCGCGGCTCGCGAAAAGAAGTGCATTGTTCCTCTCTCTCCCTTTCTCGTGCGACTCGTGACTCCGAGTCGGTGCATCAGCCTGCGACCCGAGCCGCTGACCCCGGGCCTCAATTACCTCCGACACATCCGCCCCGTAAGAGCCAAGAGCCGGTGCGCTTTGTGTACACGTATTTATAGCGCGATACCGCCGCGCGCACGGCCCGGCGATGACTATCGCAAGCGGGGATATATCATCGCACCAAGAGCCGCAAGTGGGAAAGGTTAGCGAAATGCTTGATATCGAACCGATCGAGCCTGTCGCCCCTTTGTATAGCCCCCCCTCCCCCGCTCTCACTCTGCATCAAAGAGATATTGGCACTATTGTCGCGAGATGAAGGAATCGGAGCATTAACTATGCTATAATATATATATATAGGGTTTCGAAATGAATGAGAGGTAATTTTCGTATATATACAGCGGATGTGATTGTGCGTCTATAGCGTATATGATAGAATTGCGTGCCGTCGGCGATGCGTCGCACCTCCGCTCGATTGTTCCTCACGATCCGCAAGTGAGTCGCATAAGACAGGTCAATTGCTCGTGCTTCCTGGAAGACGATGCCGCGATTGGGGTGTGAAAGCCCGTCTATACGCGCTGGGGGCGCGGGCCTCAGAGGAGTGAGAAACGAGCGCGATTGATTAATTGCCGGTTCGCTCGAGAGAGCTTCATGCACGACTCGGCGACTTTCCTCGCTATATACGCGCCCTGGTCTACATTTACTTGTGCACCTACAGATTATTCGCTAAACTCGCGAGATGCGAGATCTCACTCGAGGCGATGCTGCGCGGTATAGTCTGTTCTCTGCTGCATCTTTATACCTATATTCGTATATATAGGTATGCGGGCATCGCGTGACGCGATAAGTTGTGCATAGCTGTAGCTTGCTGGATTTTTACGCGCCGCGATATTATGCCGCGGCAATTATCCTGCTGGTTGTCGATCGAGCTTATGTAAGTGCTCGCCGGGTGCATTATAGCATTAGAGTAAATAATATAATAGCATTCCGACGATATATTCTTCGTCGATGAATCCAACTCTGCAATATCAAAGCTGCCTGTTCTGCTGCTCTGTGGAGCATATATATATACATACCTGTGTCGCGCTATAGAGAAGGGCGGCAAGCGAGCGAGGAGAAAATTAATAGGCGCACTGCAAGATGTCTGCCGCGGCTAATTCGTGCGGCAATTCAGCGTATTTAACTCGCCCGTACTCGCTCGTTCCGTTGTGTTCGCGCTAATTCAACTTTTTTTTTATTCGCCGTAACTTATGTAGCTGAAAATGTGGTGCACGCCACCAGCCGTCGACGGTAGAAAGGCGAAGCGTGTTCAGTGCCTGTCCAAATATTTGCGGTGCATCGTATACGTGTTGTCGTGCTTTTGCGAGCGACGGAAAACGTGCATAATGCCGGAGACCGACGAACTGTGTGTGTATATATATATATATATATATATATAAATAGGTCGACATTCATGCGTACGTGCGTGCAGCGTATGCTCGGGGCTGTGCGACGAAACGCTCGCATTACGCACAACTGCAGGTGGTCCTGCGCAGATGCTAACAGATCGTCCTGCTTTCATAAAACTTGAATTTTTCTCATTTTCCTTCTATTTATTCTTTAGGACAACAAAACCGTTCTTCCAATTTTCGATAAGTTTTCCTTTTTATTAACTTTTGTATCTTACATAAATTTTCGATTTTTAGAATGCGATGCGGCGGCAGACCACTACACACTTTCGACATAATTTTGTGTTCTTTTCAAGTCAGTTTAAAATATAAGAATATGCTTTAGTAGTCCTACATATATATAGTTTAACCGAGTTCTATAAGACATTTATGTAAATCGCGCATATTCCGAATTAAAAGACTGACGGTGTTCGCATCAGGTTACAAGAATTCCTAAGCATTAATTTATCTCGGAAAGTCATACCGGCAAGAAGCAATTTGTCATCTCCCGTGAGCGCGGAATAAAATATTTCCATACATCCAGATCTGAGAAGTGAAAAACGAGGCACTATATTCGTGTACGCAGGAATCCAGAGCGGCGTAATTATATCCATATACACGTATATGCGTGCTATGCGTAGCGTTTGTGATAAATTCTCGATAATACAGAATAAGGTGATTTATCCCGCCAGCTCAGCGATTCGGAGAAGGGATATGAAATTCATGCGCAGCTCACTCATAATCCGAAAATCAAAACACATCACTGGCTCAGGAGCATCAGGATAGATTACGGCGTCGATGCCCCCGCTGAGAGAAGGAGAGAAAGGGGGATGGGAGGGGGGGGGGGCAGTGCTGCCGCGCGTTGCCTGCGCACATTAGGGACTACACTGCACTACCTGCTGCGGTCTATCGAAATTTTCTGGTCCCAAGTCGATCGATCAAATCTCCTTTACACATGTAAAAGTGTTTGACAGCCGATACAAAGTGTCCACTTATGCGAGTGCATCGATCAAACTGGATTTTTACCGCGTGAACGATTGTGCTAGCCACAAAATGTATATATATATATACATATATTATAACGTTTTAGATTTTCCATCTCACGCACGGGCTTCCGAGAAATCGTCCAGTCTTGAGATCTAGAATCTTGCTGGTTCTTCTTGTTGGAAAAACTTTATACATATACAATGCATGTGTGCAAAAGATTATTTTTAGTTCAACAAATTACTCGATACAGTTCCATCAGCTAGAAAAACGGCTGCACGTCTCGCTCCGGCGTGTTTTTCCGGAAAATCCAAAAGGTAATCCCCGTCGTGGTGTCACTCGTCGTCTGCGTCTCCCCAAATCCGAAATAAACAGACAGCCGTGGAAAGCGAGAAGAAAAAAAGTCCGGAGTCGCGCGCACATAATAGAAGCAACTCGGAAATCGTGCAGACAAAGCGAGCGATCGCGTGGCTGCTGTGAAAATATTTGGAGTCTCAGCGAACAGCTCGTCATTGTCATCCGGCCGCACAGTGACACAGTCTAGGTATATTATACTCTTTGACAAAGAGCTGCTGGTGCAGCATGTATACGTATAGATAGAAGGGCAACTGCAGGAACGGCCACCGGCGGAACGAATGCGCGTGTATCTAGCCGAATCATGCGCGCCTGTCCGTCCTCTGCTTTTACCCTGACCGGCTGGAAAATCGAGTGCGCATTTTCCTCGAATTTTAACGAGCGTTGATGGATCGGCTCACTGGCTGCTACATATACTTATTATGTATTCGCGAGCGTTGATGTTGATTGATGAGCGGACATCCGCATATATATGTATGTATGTATGTATGCGGGATATAGCCGTCCGCGGGCGTGTCGAGCAAGCTGTCTGGTGAAAAATCTGTTACGGCCGTCTATAAGATATGGCCAAACTGATAACGCCAGGCCTTTCGAAAAGGGCGAAATCCGAGCTTCGCGAATACATATACGTGGATATATTCGCGCGCGCTCTATATGCAGCAAGAAGAGAGAGAGAGAGAGAGAGAGAGAGAGAGAGAGATCGACCTACCGCGCGACGCTAATCTCGATTTATGGCCGAGAAAAATCAACTCCTCGATAGAGCTAGAAGTACAGACTGAGAGAGCGTGTCTCGGCCTATCGAATCGAGAACGCTCGTTGAGTTTGATTTGTTTTCCCGGCCAACGTCGTATTATTATGATTCGATATAACACGCCTGTAGTATAAGCAACGACGCGTGTAAGCATCGTGTGGATTATTTCGCACGACCGCGCGCGTCGGAGTAAAAAGAAAAAAAATCATAATAAGAATAAAAGCGAGAACCGAAAAAAATAGCTTATATAGGTATATAGGCACGCGCGTCGCGGGGCGTCTGGCGTGCGCGATAGTGATACGCGCGGTGAACGCGAGCGTCGCCACAGTACGCGATTGCGCGTGGCGAGGCAATCGATACTCGACAGTAGCTATCGGCGGTGCCCGCTCCGCCATTTTATTTTGCTTAGTACTTGGTGCCCATGCTGCGCAGAGTACAGAGAGATACCTCCAGCCTCTTTATTTTCGTTATGCACAAAGTATGCCAAGACCGGCTCAGCGCGATATAACATTAGAGATAGAGAGCCGCATGCGCGATAGCGGAATCCGCGATGAGATAATCGAGAGAGTTGTTGGCACCTGCAAACTGGGGCCATAATTAACGAGACTAGCTCTCGCGAGCTATATTACGCGTGTGTGTGTGCGTGTATATATATATATTCGATTCGGTGCTGCAGCATCATCAGCAGACGAGAAAAAGAGTCGAGAATAATGCGCAGTCGTAATATTATGTTTCCGTTGTAAATCTTTAAAGTTCACGTTTCACGCGGGTTCTGTTACGTCTGTTCAAAAATCCCGACTTGATTGATGGCTCTCGGGTCTCGTTGTTCCTACTTCTCTCTCCTTCGGTATATACATACATATATACAGATATACATAGACTTGAGTACTCGTATTATTCTATACGCGCGCAGGCGTCCATTGTTGAATGTTGCTGCGCGCAACCGAATAACTCTTATTGCGTCTATCATTTTGCCCAGCTCTGTCTTTCTTTATTTAGCCGAGCTGATATACCGATATAGCTGATAATAGCTTATTTCTTCTATGTAGCGCGGTATATAATTTTTCAGGATTCCAAAATCATCGCTATTTCTCCCTATAACTCGAACCTAATCAGGTGAATCTCCGTTATACGTGCGCAAGAGCCGCGAGATCTTTCGCGAATGCACGACACGCAGAGTTTATAAGTTTAACGTGATTTTGCACTCCTCCTCACTTTGCGGTTTGCCATTTGTAATAAGTGAGAGGCAAACGAGCGCAGCGCAAAACATCGAGCTGCTCCCGCAGTGGTGCGGTGGTTCTCCGCGGTATCGCCGGAAGTGGGCGTTTCGCTCTCTACCTCTCTCTCCCTCTAGACTCCACTGGCTTCTGTCCCTTGATTCAGCTCTCCCTCGCGCTCGGCTCTTTATTTCTTTCGACTCCGCGGACCTTTCTTCCTTATATATGTATAATCGCTCCGTTTCTATTATTCAGAGCCGCGTGCAATGCTCGAGTGGTCACGGGCGAGGCGGTAAGTCAAAAGAGAGAGAGAGAGAGAGAGAGAGAGAGAGAGAGAGAGAGAGAGAGACAGACAGACAGAAAAAAGAGAGGGACAAGTGTACCATTGTAAATTCAACTTGTTGTAAATTCACCGCCGGGCCTGTAGTGTCACTCGATTTAAGCACACGGTATAATACACACATATACACAAACCATGATGATTAGCGGATGTAAATATTATTAAGTATAGTAGACTGATGAAGTATATTCCGATGTTGAATGTTCAAACGATTCATTGTTATATTCGACAATGCCGATATCTCTAAATAGAAAATACTCTAGCAATGCTAATGAGAATATAACGAAACGGTCGAGTGCGCGAAACTATCGAAAACGAGCTAATAGTGTTGCGTACATTTTTACATACATCAGATATACCAATCCGTTGAACTTTGCCTCAAGAGGAAACGTAAAAATTCTGATGTGATATAACCGGGCCTACATATAGGTATATATACGTGCAAGTGTATGTCATAAAATTATATGACTTTCAAATGAGAAAATCTCAGTCTGTAACATGCTCTTATATTCGAAGCAGAGTATAACATGAATTATTCCAAATTTTCAAGTCTTTAATTTCTTGATCGTTTTAGTTGGAGGTTAGGAGAATGAAAAAACGCGCTGAATAGTCTGTCTTTGTGGCAAATATTGAAATGTGCGGTCAATTCGCGCGGGCGATTTGAGATCTGTTACTTACTCTTCGTTGGGAGCGAGGATATACATTAATTAAAGGTAATATGCGCGCATGCGCAGCAAGAACGGCATTCTGCAGGCGATATGTCGAGCATTCGAGCAAGAGCTCTTAATGTTTTGTGTATTCGAATAAAGAGACTCGATGCGATGCACGCGAGCTATAGGTATAAGGCGCGCATATATATAAGAATACAAGTATATATGGCTGCACGATGTGAATGCAATGAGTGCGTGCGTGCGTGCCATGCACGAGGCACGAGGAGGAGCGCGCGCTCCCTAATGACTTTATAATGCCTTCATCTCGCATTAAATCGCCACCGATTCTCGCTGCAGCACCGCCTGCGCGATAGCTAATGAAATATGGCCCGAGCTCCATGCGTATAAAGTATGCGTGTTGGTTTTGGCGATTCGCAAGTCCCATCTGCGCACAGCTGAGCTCTTTCTTGCTCGAGGCTAAATTATATGCATTAAGTACCCCATATACACACACACACAGGCGGGACTGCAGGGAGCGAGCGAGTGACAACGAGATGACTTCTGGAAGCTGATGAAGGAGCTGGTTTTTTGTCATTGACAGCTGGTGCAGTACGTCATCGGCAAATTCTTTTTGTCGCATCAGAGTAATTATAGGAAAAATATATCATGAGGTTATATCTATATATATAAAAAATACAATAGATCGTTGCATATCAGCCGCTCTCGCAGGAAGAGAAATTCTTTGGCGGTATTGAGAAAAATTGTGCTCGCCGCGACGGTTCTCTTATTGTGTGTGAGCGTGCGTGTGTGCGTGCGCGTGTGTGTGTGTATATATAATATTATGCTTGCGCGGCCGGGTTACGCCGCTCGCCGCGCGTCGATATTTATGCCGACGTTATGCTAATTCCCGCGGTAATGCCTTCATGTCGCTTTTCAACGCCGAGATATCCGCGCTTTCATCTCGCGCTACTAGCGTGCCGGATTTTTCTTACCGCGCGAGTTTGATTTACGGCCCAAGGAATAAGGATTGACCATGTGCTTCTTCGCTTCGTTCCACGACAGTACATATATATAGGTATACAGCGCGTACCTATATATAAGATATATGTATTGTATGTATGAGTATGTGCAAGCAAGTGTGTGTGTGTATGTCGCGCTGTGGGAAAGAGGAGAACGAAATATGCAATGCATCCTATAACAAGTTGTCTCTTGAATGCGCATACTATATATATATATATACATATATAATGCACATATATAGTCGTGGCGATTTAATTCCGAAAATATAACGTATATTGTACATAATATAATACCTAATTACATATGTATAGAGCAGCTTACACGACGTCCATACGAGCGATTTCTAATTAAAAAGCCGTAGCTCTCTGCACGTGCGCTCACGCGCGCGCAAGAGCTGCGCATCGGCATTGTTAAATCGACGCTGATTTACGGCGCGTGAGGTCATAAATGGGGAAATTTGCGAGTAAAATGATGACAATGGATGGGAAAGGATGATTTGTGGTGATTTTGCTTTTTAATTTGAAATAGCCCGCCGCCTGCACGCCATTTTCTAATATATACATATATTGTTACTGCTCGCGTGATAATAACTTTGCAATTTTTTTCTTCTCGAATGTAAAAATGTAATATTTTGTCGTCGGTGGCTATAGTGATTTGTGAGCTGCAGTCGTGCCTCGGCTTAGAATTATAAGGACCGCGTCGCAGCGAGTTGACCTTGCTCATTGAGGCAGATAATTTATATACATCGCGACTCGTACAATTTTTCTCGCACAGATCAACGCGTAACTCTTTCTATATATAATAGTATACACGCATTGTACAGCAAGAAAAAGTACACCGCGACAGCGCAAATAAAGTTGAAACTCGCCGAGCAAAAGGCAAACAAGTTATGCAATGCCGATTTTCAATTGGCGCAAAGTCAGTCAGTCAGTCAGTCAGTCAGTCAGTCAGTCAGTCAGTCGGGCGAGCAGGCAGGCAGTCAGGCAGGCAGTCAGGCAGGCAGGCAGGCAGGCAGGCAGGCAGGCAGGCAGTCGCTCTCCTGCGCGCCTGGCAATTATCGCGTAAGATTAAATCGCCGTCAGTCAGGCGATCTCCCTCCGCCCGTCGATGCGGCTAGTCCTGCGCGCCTTTTTCCGGAGTCTACTCGATCTCACGCGCGCGGGCTGGCTCGATTTCCCAATCGAATCGAGCGCGCGAATCTCCAAGATATAATTGTAATTACATTGTACATAGATACGCTGGGATAACGCCGGGGTGGGAGGAAGGGGGAGACGAGGAGGAAATTGTCTCGCGAGAATTACGCTTTAAATCGATAATAAGTTCGGAGCTGTCGAGGATAATAACAGCTTATCTGCGCGCTGCAGAATCCGAGGCATCCGCGCAGCTTATTTCCCCGATGACGCGGCTCTGCCAATAACGCGCGACTAGTCCGCTTTCTGCAAACATCAATTATCGCCGCGGAATGATTATTCCTGGAGCAACGGCATTAAAAATATCGGCTCCTCGAGAGAGTAGTTAAGTTAGTCGTGCGCACGAGCGCGTCCGGTGCGCGGCGTGCCGGCGCGCGAGAATAAGAAAATTGTTTCATGCATGGCCGGCTCGCGCTTGCGCGATTATTCAGCGCCGGAAATATCGAGTTCTGTTTGAACACCGGTCATTACGCTCGCTCTCTTCGTGACTAGAGCTAGTGGTAGCGCTGTTTGAATAGAGGAGACTGTACTCGTCATGTGGGTATATGTATATATATGGAGGTAATGCATATGCATATGCATGGCACTCGCGAAAAGGGGACTAACGACGGGGAGCGAAGGGAGAGAGAAAAGTGCTGCTCGTGAAAAGTTTAGCAGCCAATTCGAGGCGATTTATATTTAAGTGCACAATTTTTTCTCTTATCCTCTAACGCGCGCTCTCTCTCTCTCTCTTTCTCTCTCTCTCGCGATCGAATGTCTTTTTTTTGTTTGAACAAACGTCTGAGATTATATAATAGGATGGGTAGAAATGGACTTTTCTCAAATTTTCCTTTTTACTCATTTTATTGCTTCCATCTTCGTTTTTATTTATAAATAAATCGTGTATAGATTATTGCACTTCGTAATTCTCGTTTTGCGCCTTCCACGAATAAGGGATGAATTGTGAAAATTGCAAAGGCCGTAACATTCATTTTTTCGTTTTTCCAAGAAATACCTTTAGCAATTTTCTCGACTTTTGCCATTGTCTTTCCTCATTTATACTCGATACAAGAGTTTTTATTTTTATTTTTCTATCAGTAGGACTTATATATAAATGTATATATACATGGCAGTAGCTCGGTCGACAATGGCTACGCACTTTGTTTTCCTTTCGACGATACAAGCATTTATTCAACAATATTATAATATAACGTCCTACTACGCGGCCAATGTATTCTATGCATCGCAGCGATGATTATAATAATAATAATAATAGTAATAATAATAGTAATATTTTTTCCCCTCAGTAGAACATTTATCAGAACAAATTTGCTCTCTCGCCCGCATTCGAATGTTTTTCATACAATGAGATAACATTGAAAATCTTAAATAAAGAAACAATAATGCACAACGTTAAAGCCGTCAAGTCGAGTAATAATTTTATTATACGAATAATGCAGAAAAGCGAAATATTGCGCGAAGAAACAAAGCGATGGAAAATTCATTTTGCGACACATTTCTTTCCAACATAAATAACGATAACAATGCGCAGTTCTTAATACAAAAAATATACAGGCTTATGGTACAGGAAACACTGGTTAAGCTACCCTCAATTTTCAGCATCATCCATTGCTTATTATTATTTATATTTACAAAGTAGTTACGATTGAATTTTTGCTGATTCGGGCTTTTCTTCAACGGGGCTTAAATACTTACGATATCGGGAACTGCATTTCTATGCCGCTCGAACAAACCAATTATATAGTCTTGAGTAGAATGCACATATTTACAGAACACATAATAATGATAATGATAATAATGATGATGATAATGATAATAGTAATAGAAATAATATCAATAATAATAATAATAATAATAATATGTCGACGGTACGGATTGGCCAATCGTCTCATTTTCTCCAATAGAGTCTCGTAGCACTATTGCAGTCGAGCTCGCGCTAATATATATATATATATAATATACGGTACCCAGCATCGAGTGAGAAACGAGCCAAGTCGGCAAGCAGTCACTGCGTATGTACGCGTATCACACACCGAACACGTGAGTCACTATAATACTGTCCGAGCCTCTATACCTTGTGCGTGAACCTCGACTACGAGGGTGAGAGATCCTGGGCCTCCCTGCACAGGCTATCCGTCGGAGAGGGTGTCGTTCTCCTCGAGGGCGAGGATCTCGAGGAGCCGATTTGCGTTGCGGACTTGAGCGAGGAGGCCGAGGTCGTCCTGCTGGGGCTTGGGTACGGCGAGAACCTGTGGTGCGCAGAGAGCGCGCTCAGCGCCGCGGACGGGTAAACGGGCCTCGGAGCCGCGGGCCCGGATCCACCCGGACTGTGCTGTTGTTGGGCGGTGCTGCTCGCCGTCAGCTGCTGCTGCTGCTGCTGCTGTTGCTGCTGCTGGTGGTGGTGGTGAGCCGCGGCAAAGAGGCTGGGTCCCAGGGAAGAGGCCCACCAGAGCTGCTGCTGAGCCGCTGCCTGCTGCTGTTGCTGCTGTTGCTGCTGCTGCTGCTGTTGCTGCTGCTGCTGCTGGTGGTGACTCGTTCCGGCAGAGGGATAGACCAGCACCGGGTTGACGAGCTGGGCATAGGGCCCGACAGCAGCGGCCGCCGCGGCGCGCAGGATGATTTGGGAGCGGGCGGCCCACATGGCCTTCTCCTCGAGGCTGAGGTTGTTGCCGGCCGCGGCGGCGGCGGCTGCGGCGGCCGCCGACTGCAGCTGGTCCATTTCGAAGGGAAGTCGGTGCGGAAACCTGAGCGTCTGCTGCTCAGCCAGCATCGACTCCATCGTCTCCCTGTAAGGGTAACTGTGCTTCATTATGACGGCTGTTCGTACATTGAGGCGGCTGCTGCGCGGTGTGAAAAATGATTGGGGAACGATATCTATATCTATATGTACATGTGTATAAATGGTGAATGATGATTTCAAGTGCGCGGGATATTGATGCGTTACGGAAGTGTCGAGGGCTTGAGGTATGTTAATGGTTCTTCGAGGACGCGCGCATCGGTGTTCAGGCATGCTTATTTCTTTCTCTCTTTCTCCTCAATAGGACAAGTCGAGTTGTGCAGTGATAGCTTTGTTTAGTTCTCCGAAAAGATTTATAGTCCTTCCCGGCGGAAATAGACGCACACGCGCACACACACACACACACACACACACACACACACACCCGCTAGTTGCTGTTCGGAAAATGCAATTTGGGACGGATGATCATAAAGTCGGGAGCAGTGCGGAGATGTAGAAAATAATTGAACCAACCTCTCGAAATCCGTGAGCCTCGACGAGTCCCGGAAGCCCTTCGCGAAGGGATTGCTGTCGATCTTGAGCTTGGTAATCTGCAACAAAGAAACAAGAAAACGATCTCGCATCAGTACGCTCGTATAACAAACGTCCCTCTCTCTCTTTCTCTCTGTCTCTCTGTAGCGCGCACCAGTTTCAGTTTGAAATTTCACGCTAGGAAAGGCATAAAAGCAGAGCTCGGCGATACGGCATTCGTCGCGTCGAAATAAACGTCTCGACACGCAACGGTCCGGGGGAGAAGTGTATAAGGTTAGTAAGGTCGCCCCCTGGCATCGATCTGGAGTCAACGGCTCGTAAAATTAGCGCGGAGGAGTATAGTATACACAAGACAGTGGAAGGGGCTGCACTGCGCGCATGCATAGCATTGTAGAACGCAAGCTCGCCCTTTTCGACGACTCCCCCGTGTTGTAGTGCGAGATTGCTCGACGCGACGACTCTATCTCGTAAAAGAGCATTTTCTCAGCGGCGCGTGGCTTTGTTTAAAGATTCGTCTTCGTTATATATACCCATAGACGCGCGTGTATTTGAATAATCTCGTGCAGTTTACTGCATAGAGGAGGCGTCGCGAGTTCCGTTTCATGCCGAGGATTTAATAGCGCGCAGTAGTTTTACTTTTAGTTTTATAGGATAAACATCGCGGAGCGTAGCCAAGTCATCTTATTCTACGCCGTGAATAAATTTCCTTTTGGGAAACCCGAAGATCTACAGCTGCATATATACCTATGCATAATAACAGGGATTACTCTAAATAAGTACTGCGCGCGATGAATTTCGACGTTTAAGCCCATGTGCTCGTCTTTAATATACACTGCACATAAGCGCATAGATACGACAGGACGCACGTGAGTATATGGAACGGGGAACGTTCGGTAAGATTTATGTAAACAAAATCCCCGCGCGCAAAGTTGCAGGTTTAAAATTTACCGGCCAGCAATTAGCGTGTTTTTCCTCGAATTGATTTAGAAAATGGCGCACGTCTCTGAAAGCAACAGCTAGCGAAAGAATCGAGGAGATCTATACCGCACATAGCTAATGCCACCCTGCAGCGGTTCTCACACGCTTGGCCGTAAAAGCGCGCGAGCCGCCTAATGACAAGCCTCGCGCTCGAGCCGGCAGCGCATTCGACTATCAATTATCGCGTTTTATGCGTCCTCGGTCGTTAAAAGCGCCACCGCCGCCGCCGCTGCCGCACAGCAGTATATATATATACGCGAGAGAAGAATTCGAAACGCTTCCGTAACTGCGCGCGCGCGCTCGCGTATTACATGTACGCAATATGGAAAAAGTTGGAATCGACGACGCTTCTAATATATACGTATAACGTGTTTATATAATGCTAGCCAGGCCACCCACAGCTCGAAAACGGATGCGACGCAGGTGGCAACACGGATATATAAGTAACGAACTTCGAAGTAGAAGAGACAAGTCCGAAATTCGAGAGTCGAAGGGAGCGAGGAAAGAAGGAAGCAGCCGCGCGCGGCTTTAAATACTTATTTTGCGGCGTGCCGCGGATCTTGAGTTTCAAAACATCATGCCTGCGCCCGCGCAGCTTTATACCCTCCTTTGTGCAGCGCGTATAATTTCTCGCGCGCCAGGGCTTTGAAACTCGAGGCCGCCGAGAAATCGCGGCGCGTCGAGGATCGTCGAAGATTTGCCCGCGCATATACGTATATACTACTTGCTTACTTACTCGCACGAATCGAGCCAGCTAGTTGTATATACACGTTATATACAGAGCAGAGTGAAAGTAACTTGCGACTGGCGGCAAGTCATATACCTACACACATATATATATATATATATATATATATATATATAATGATCCGCGGTGGAGCGACGTGCCCGCGCGAGAATGAAGAAATATTAATGCGCAGGACAGTAAAGCGCCGAGTTGTACTTACGCTTTACGTAAGGTCTGTTATCGGTTTTACTCACCGCGCGCGGAATAATTTGCACGTCAATTTCCTTGCATCTAATATAACTCGTATAGGTATGCCTGAATATCGCAATTCTTTGGGCCAACTCTCTGCGCTTGAATGAATGTACGCACGCGGTGTAATATACGGGATTTTGCTACTTCTGCGCGATCAGCTTGACAAGGGTCATGACGAGATTTCAGAGCGATATTATATATTACGCATTGACACTCTCGCCTCGGCCCGTTTGTTAATTGAATCCTTCAGCTTAAAAGAAAGCGTAAAATCGGACCGACACGTGCAACATCTCGCTAAACTAGACAGCGCTATGCGTGTGCGAGACACAGAGAGAGCGCGCGTCGCGCGTCATAATTCACGGGATTATTACAGACGGCTCGCGTCATAAAGTGTCAGCGAAAGTATCAATGATCCCGGGGTTCAAAGCATAGCCGGGCCTTTCCGCTCCATAACCCGGCGTCGAATCTGGGCTCTCGGAAAAAAAGAAGAAAACGAGATGAGGCGCGAATCTGGAAGCTGTGTATATATATATTTACCCATATAGTGTCGCGCAGCAGACTATACAGCAGAAGTAATCGCGCGACGAAAGCTCGCCCCGATCAAAGAGACCACCGGCCCTCTCCCTTCCTCCTCTACTCGTAAACCGGCGGCGGCTGCGGCGGCGGGGAAAGTAGACCAGATGTTTGGCTAATGATGTCAGTGGAATCGTAACCAAAACCGAGTGAGTGAGTGAGTGAGTGAGTGCGTGAGTGAGAGGGAACCCCTCCTCCTCGGAACTTTGACACGAGAGAGAGAGAAAGACGGCTACGCGAGTCTCTTATTACCCGCCGGCGCGAAAACCTTGGGGTAATTGGACCACCCACCAGCTGGGTTATGGATGTCCCGGCCACCACTGCAGTATATAGTCGCTTCCTCCGCGCTGCAGCACTAAACTTGCGCTTCCTTCCAGAGCCCGGACGATGCTCATACCGATCGTCTTACCGAGCAAACAAACTTGCAAGTCGCGGTTACACCAGTTTGTGTCTCACTTAGAAATTGGAGGCGTACACTATTTTTGGTCGATTAGCTTGCGCTTCGGTACGGCACGTCTCGGACGTCTCGGATTCTTATATATTTTTGGAAAAGATATATACCATCCGTGAGTAGCTAATTGGATTTCTTTTTTCAGCTTTCGAATAACAACTAACTCGTTGCAGCGCATCAGACACGAAGAGTCAGCACACTGTACAGCTTCAAAGTATATGATGGAGCATAATGTAGCGAAATTTCTCTTTGCAGCCAATAAGAAAGCCTCGAAGCCATATACAGCGACGTAGTTTCATCCGCGAGGTAATTTTGATGAGATGAGATTACTATTATTTTTGGACGCGAAATGAAAATGAGTTATTTTTAAAGAGCTATATATGAGCTGTAATGCATGAATTTTTAAGTAAATCATATGCGGCATTTGTGAATTAGAAAAGAGGTTTCTTTATCAACGGCACAACTCTGAAACTCTGTGCTGACACGATTTGGCCGCTTTCCCAGGCCGATTTACACTGGTCACTCGCTGCACTATACTGTATATACGCGTATACACGTGGTATATACAGCAGCTGCCGGTGAACGCTGACAGGACTGACAGGAGCGGCTGAGCCTGGGCCAAAAACTCGCGGCGCGATAATAAATAACGACGGCGTGTCGCAGTCGTCGAAAATGAGCGAGATTTTATTATATATGTATGCGCGCGCGTCTAGAATTAGCGAGCCGTTTCGCTATATATAATAGCTAGTGCAGGAAAGGTCGTTTCGTCGAGTCTTATTTCTATAAGCGGCATCATTAATATTGCGGCTAAACGGAAGTGTGCAGTAATAAGAGATGACGTAAAATATAATATATACATTTAGCGAGCTGCGGCGACGAGAGATATGCATATACATATAATAACGCATAATCGGGGAATAGTAGAGCGAATTTTCGCCCACAGCTCTATACAAGCTTATTTTGTTCGTTAGCTAATTACGCGTGGGCTTTTACAATATAATTGAAAGGGATGCTCAGCTTTCGCGCGCGCGGTCGCGCCTCTGCGGTCCAGAGAGCGGCGTTCTAAAAATACATTTAATAGAGACACGCTCATTGAAGAGGTCGCGTCGCTGGCTTCGCGCTCAGCCGAGCCTATATACTCCCCGAAATGAGCCTGCACTCTGCTGTCTCATTTGCGAGCGAGAAAACCGTACCAATTTACACTCCCTTGTATTGTATAACGTGTAAGCTTGAAGTATTGTAAAAAGAAATTTTCTTGGACTTAATTACGCAAAAGCTCGCTTCTATTTCTGATGCTCCTTTCGTAGAAGTAGAATAAGCGCGAAAAACGAGTTTGACATCAGGAGCGCAGTTGTTTCTTGTTTCGTGGCGGCCGCGGCGGCGCCGTGTTCTGGCCACGCTCCAACGCACGGGGCTCTAGCCTCCAGATGATGAACGTAAACACGGGGCCGAAACAATGTCGCGGAGGCGGCCTACAAGTGTCCGGAATCCCGACGGCGCTTTGTCGACCGCCAAAAGCCTCCGGAGCTGCTTCAAACCTATATATCTTGTGTGTAGCTTTATTTTAGCTGGTTACGCTAAAATTAATGAAAAGCTCATATTCGCGTGAATGTTTAGAAAAAGCCGCGGCTACGATAATGAGAATATAACGAGGAACGAGAGCTTGATGCGCCCGCGGGGAGGGAACGGATTAGAGGAAGAAACGCACGCGGAATCATATAAACAATACGTTTTAATTGGCTACTTCTTTTTATGTTTTTTCAATCATTCATGTGCAAACTCTAAACAATCTTATACTACAATTCCCTCTGCGCGCATCAACGGTTATTATATTTATATCGCCGTGTGTCCATCTGGCGATAGGCCCTCTCAATATAGAGCTTTCATCCGATGCGCGAGCTCGCTGTCGTAAAAAACGTCCCTCTCGCGCCTTTGCCAACTCGTTGAAAGTAGATGGATATTCGCGTTATATACCCGCGGCTGCTGCAAAAAACGGAGCGCAGAGTGGCGGCGACGCGACGCGCTGCACTCATGAGAGCTGGTGTGAAAAAGAGAGAGAACGAACACGACGACGACGCGGACGACGACGGAAGAGGAAGAAAGGAGTCGGAGCAGTTAACTTATATGAGTTATGAGTTAAGAGCGCAAAAATAAAATCGTCAGCTCTTCTTTCTGCTGTGCGATTGCAATCGGTGCATTATTATAATTACTGTGTGTTATATATACGCGACGGGGTGGGATTCTGGAGAAGGAAAGTCTGGATGGGGTCCCGCGTAAAACAACAAACAGCGCATACCGGTATAGTACGCTATGAAGCTCAAGAGGCTGCAGTGCGGCGGCAAAGCGTTGAGAAGCACCCGAGCGCGCGAACAAACGTATTGTTCAAGTATAATTATAGACCGAGGCCATTTACACCGACGATGTTTACTGCCGCGGCCGTGAGATTTCTGATGATGCAGTAGGGTAAACTGCGAAATCTTCCTCCCGTAGCGGCGGCAGCGACAGCAAAACGCCTACGAAATAAAAGTGCTGCGCGGCAAACTACCGGAAGAAGAATAAGAAGAAGAAGAAGTAGAAGAAGACGAACGGTAGCCTCGCGTGCGAGCAAGAGAGAGGGCGAGAGAGAGAGAGAGAGAGAGAGAGAGAAGCACCGCAGCGCAAGAACGATAATGACGCGGCGAGTGGCGAGAAAGATATCCGCGGCGTAGGTAATTGCCGGGGGGCATCTCTTCGCACCTCATCATCATCATCAGCGCTTTCTCTCTTTCTCGCTCTATACTCTACTCTCCTCTCTATAGCCTACTCTTGTCGGCTCGAGGGTGGCGCGAGGACCACCCGCGCACGTCTCTCGGTATGAGCCGCTTCTCTCTTTCTCGCTGCCCCCAGTGAAAGTCGATACGTAACGGCCCGGATACGACTGCTGGACGAATAATCCGCAGCCGTCCATTACATTATGACCCGGGCAGTGCTGACATGTACTTATGTATGTACATATTTATATACGCAGCACACGCGATTCGCCCGGAGCTCATCTCGTAAAGGTATTTATTGTCAAATTTATGCAGTCGCAATAATTTATTCGCACGACAGTTATTTCCTGCGCTATTGAATTCGTTTTATCATCGGGCGGGCAATTTCCGAAATCCCCGTGAATCGTCGCGACTGATAAATTTATGCGCGAGGCGCGTCCCGAAAATAATTCCTTGTTAAAAATATATAGCAGCAGCAGCAGCAGCAACAGCAGCGAGTAGCGATAGTTAAAGCCAAGACAGCTTTATGACACGCAGATTAGCCATCCGACGAAAATCGCGCCTCGGCCGACGTCGTTAAATGCGCTGGACGAGTAGTAAGCGGCGACCATTCGTCCATTGTCGTGCGCGCGGCGGCGACTGCAGCCAAGATCGGAGATACGCTTGAGCTAGATTCCGCGCATACTTAGCTTTCCTTCTGCTTCTCCGGCCGCGAGCAACGTCAGCAGAATATAGCTTGTGCTAGTATAGCACAGAGGCAACGCCGGCTGCAGAGGAGGAAGACGTCGCGAGAGGAAAAGGAAGGCCGCCGCGACGCTCGTATAGAACGCGCAGTCGTCAAACGAGAGGCAAAGGAAGGCGCGCGCTATGCGCAGCAGACCACACAGGCCGAAACGACTGTATCGTGAAATATGATAATGCCGAGCGCTCGAAACGTTCGCGACTCTTGTCTACACAAGTGCAAATGAACGCTGCGCCCTGCTCATTTTGCTCCTTTTGCTTCCTTTGCTCCTTTTGCTCCTTTTGCTCCTTCTGCTTCTTTGGCTCCCTCGCTCGCGCCCTCTCGGCTCTCTATTCCTATATATTCTCCTTTATTTCTTATTACGCGCGCGTCACCCTCATCGTGTAAAGCTTCATTTTTTATATATATATTTCGATGCGTGTATATTACAATTTACGTATATACACATATATACACTTACGAGCTGGTTTTGATAGGCGGTGACAGCCGTGAATATGGACTCGGGAAATATGAAGGTTTTGTGCGGCTCTCGCTCCAGGTCCTCTATGGGATCACAGTTGCCGCTATCCGGCCGCTTCACCAGGTGTATGCGAGGCTGATACTTGTGCATCGAGTTCAGGACAAGCTGAAACATAGAAACGTATCCAACGTCAATTTTATGGCTATTTAAAAGTTGCTATTATAATATAAGCAGGAGCGAAACACTTATAATGAAGTGTCTGCTCGCGATCGAAGACTCAACGTCAGAGTTGGAAAGTCACTAATTGTTCTTCTTTGAAAAATTCAAGGGGATCGCGTTGAGATATCGGCTGCATTTCTATATATACGGACATATAAGATTTTAGATGTGCGGCGGCGACGACGACGACGACGACGACGACGACGACGACGACAACGATGACGCGACTTTGGCGTTTGCATCAAGTTTCTCCTCCGGTTTGATACGCAGAGCTGTGATCCCCACCGATGCTATTTCAGGCCGACAGTCGCCCGAGAAAGTCGCGCGCAATTATAAGACTTTCATAATGCATCGCGGCTGCAGACGAACGCGTCGCGCGCGTATCTTTTCTCTGTCTCTCGTGTTGCAGGCTCGTTGCAGGCCCGCTCGGTCCTGAGGGGATCGGCCGGGGGCGATCGGTCTCTCCTCAGCTATTTTTACCGGAAATGCAGCCCGCATATCAGAGTGCATTATCGCGCGTCGCGGATCGGATTATGAGAATGATTCATTGAACGCGCGCCGGTCTGACAAGCGTCTGGCAGGATCTAATCGAATATCTTCCGTTTCGGCGGCGACGAATAGCGGCCGCTGCAGCCGCCCGATGCATATATTAAAAATAGCTCTACAGCAGTAGCTTTCATTGTACGCATAATAATGACATAATGTGCGGCTATAAAGAAACGACTCACATGCCCGTGCTTGTCCATATCGTTATTGGTGAGCTTGACCTTCTCGAAGGAGACAACCTGTTTTCTGAGCTGCTCGCCGGTGAACGGCGAGTCCGGGTGGACGTAGAGCCTGGCAGGCGCCGGCGGGTCGGCCTTGCCCGCGACGAGCCACGAGCTCTTGTGGTAGGCGTAGCGATAGCGCTTCTCGTCCACGGGCACGATGTCCATGAGCACGGCGTAGCGGCCCTCTGGCCTCAGGCCGTTGAACGAGACCCGACACGTCGGGAACATCCGCCTGCAATAATTAAATATAGGACAAACTTTTATAAATAAATATTACATTGCAAAATTACGCATAGAGGGGATCTGTATATAATGATAACCCAAGGCAAAAACGGCGTCCCTTTGATAAGCCGCGAGGATTAATTGGCGGTTCTCCGCAGCTAAACGGCAATCGTTTAACGATTAATCATCGCAGTATAGGCGAAATAAAGAATCATAAGAGGCGTCAAGTCGAGTCAGGCATCAGTGTGTGTATATATATATATATATATATATGCACGGCGTTCAACGTTTAATGACATTTAATTAGCACCGCGCGTGTGCGCGCAGTTGTGTGGTACATGTGCATATTATATCCAGCGCGGCGCGAGGATGATTTATTAATTGCGCCAATCCCTTTAGGTCTGCGAGCCCACGATCGCTTAATTTTTTATTAAATCACTCGGACGGCTGCGCGACTACCGCTCGCTCCGTCACACTTTTATCTGCTGGCATCGCATGAATATGGATATACATAATATATATACAGTTACACACCTAATATATATTTTGAGAGAGAACCGCGAGCTGAAGAACGCCAGTTACTTAATAGATATATATATATATATATATTTTTTTTCTCTTTTGAATACTTTCGACGAAAGATACATCAAGGTGCAGCTGTGAATTTTTAATCATTACTTCATATGTATATATGAATGAATGTACGTATTTTCTAAATCTGCCTTTCATACAACGATCAATTATGCCCAAGATATATACGTTTCGAACGCTACTTCTCCGTTAAGAATTTAAAAGACGAAAAATGGCAGAACAGCGAGTTATTCGGGAATTTAATTAAAAAGAGACTGCGCGCGACATGTTTTTCAATTTATATATATACAACGATAAATTATAATTGAATTTGCGGAGACGTCCGATAAAGTCTGCAGCCGCACTGCGCGGAATATAATATAAAGAAGCTGGCGTGTATAAGTCTGTAGAGAGTTTTTGAGAAGTCGTCGACTGGAGAAATCAAGCTGCACCTAGCCTCCGGGAAAATATAGAGCCCAGAAGGACACGAGTATAGAGCATCAGGAAAGGGAGAGCGGGTTTAGCCGGTCGCGCGGAGGCGAGGCAGCGCATTAATACCGCGTGTCGGACATCCCGCTGGGCCGACCACTAAAACGCGCGGGGACACCCGCCGATCTTATCTCTATAGTTGCAGATTCTCCCCTCCTGTCGGGCTATGGTATGTGCGCTGGTACCTGATGCGACTGCGAGTAATGCTTTTATTTATCAAAACGTCCTTTGTTAATGAATCGAATTTTGCTGCGCATAGCGGTACGAAGAGAATGCGGCGAATAAGTTTTACCTCGCGAAGCGCTCTATACGTATATATATATGCTAGAATATCGGCAAAAATGAAGACAAACGCGGAAACAATGTCAGCGTCTGCACAGAAATCAATTTAATCCATTAAAAAGTCAGCCGCATCAAAGTCTGCTTGCGCGCGTGCGCTGCACACACGCGCATACACATATATATACACAGCACCGCGAGTAGCCTACTCCCATGCCGCAATCAAGTAAATTACAAAGGCCAAAGTGCATCGAAACGTGAGCACGTCAAAACCCGAATTAATCCGCGCACAATATCGCGATGCACGTGCCCCCCACGCTCCTTTTACTTCACGAGTAAAGGTTTAATTTTTTTTATTAAAAATTTAATTTCATATCAGGTGTAACTGCCAATATCTACGCTGCATATATGTATTATGGACTCCCGCGTACATCCCGCAGTATAGGTTATTCATCATAATATAACAGCGCTTATTGTGACAGCGACAAAGCGAATAATGAATTTTTCCGCTCGAAAATAATGCGAGAGTAAGAATTATATAAGCGAGAGAGAGAGAGAGAGAGAAAGTGATAAAGTCGTTACTCGGCTCCCATGTCCCCATACAGCTTCATCTCTCTCGTTTGTCGGCGCACGATCGTCGGATCTGCCCCCGCGCGCATAGAGAGTATCGAGCCCCGTCTCGTGGGTGTTGTAGCCTAGCTCGTTTACTGATTGAATTCGCACTATGCGTCTCGTATCTATATATATATACTCGTATGTACAATGTACATACAGTATGGGGGGGCCGAAAGCCGTACGCGTTGGGGCTAATGAGAAGAGAAGAGAAGAGAAGAGAGATTGCTGCGAGCTGCGATGGATATGCGCATTGCTTTAAAGAGTGCATGTAAATTTGCATGAAGGGCGAATTTTTTCAGAGAAGATGCAAAAACGAAAGAATGACGTATAACAGGAGCAGGAGCAGGAGCAGGAGCAGGAGCAGCAGCAGCAGCAGCAGCGTATCGACCGAGAAGGCCGACCGCCGGTGCGCGTCGACGTTGAATGGCGAGACGCGAGACACAATGATGGAGCGCCTCCGTTGTTTTCGGTGTCCGCAGGGACTTGAGCCTCTCTCCAACCCTTTCTACCGTCCCGCGTAATCGCTCTCGCTTTCTCTCGTCCTCGCGCCCCAAAGCTGCTGCTACCGCTACAGTACCTATATGCTCGCGCTCCGATGCGACGAGCTGATAAATTGGGAGATCGAGATTTTGCGAACGCGTGACGCGTGACGCCCTCCTGCAATGATTTTTATTATAGTTCTCGAGTAAATTACTGCACTCGCGCGGCACACACATCACTCATCCACTCTTCCTTCGTCTCGGTCTCCACGATCGACTTGTATAAATATAAAAGTTCCTATAATAATTATCGAGAAATGGCTATATATACATTTACAGAAATCCACTAACCTCCCGGTCTTGGTGATGATCATCTCGGTGCCGAGACTGTTGAACTTGTCCCAGAGATCCTTCGTCTCGAGGTGGCAGACGACGTGTCTGAGCTCCTCGCAGTTCGACCTCTCCTGGAGCAGGGGATTTATCGGCGAGGGCGCCTTGCCGCTGGTGCTGCCGGTATCCTCGGTCTCGGGCTCGGTGTCCTGCTCGTACGACGACTCCTGGACCTGCTGCTGCGCAGGCGTCGACGTCCTGCTCACTCCGGAAACGCTCGGCTCCCTCTCTGCAACGACACACGGGGACGACTCGTTTACATAGCAGTGCGTACGTGCGCGACAGTAGTATATACATATATATATCATATGCACAAAAATTAATTATCGAAGAAAGACCATTCGTCTGATGCATGTCCTCGCTACGCGCCATTCTTGGCAGAAGGACAACTGGGCGCGCTGCGGCATAAAATTCATTAAATTCGCCCGTCGTCTCACTAACGCGCAACCAGCCGCGCGCGGACATTAATTCGTCACGCCTCTTCGCGCGAGCGCTGATGCCGCGTATAATAGCCGCCACCGCCGCGCGTTTGCGAGCGGCAGCTTAATTTTAATTTATATATATATATATATATATATGTCCTTGCGCCGTTCGTCAATTAGCAATTCTCGAAAAGTCCAGATAATTGGTAGCTGATGCTGAAACCGCGCACTAATTAAAACTCGAACCGAATTCCGGGAAAAATATCAACTCGAGGCTATATTATATTATAATAGGCGAAGAAAAGGTCGATGGGCGGTATCGACGCATTCTCGGAGAGTCGCGCGGAACTGCGCGCTATGTATGCGCATAACGCACCATCAGTTCGCGCCAGACGGACAATTAATTCCTCTCCGGCGGCGGCATCAACGTGTGCCGAAATTGATAGCCGGCACCTGACGCGCGAGCTTCGCGGCCCCGGAGCTTCGTAACTGCCCATTACCAAGTTTATTATGGTTTCCTCGTGCGCGGTAGCGTGCAGCGTGCCATGCGGCCGCACCGAAAGATATACACACCTATATATACATATACACACACACATATATATATATATATATATATATATATATATATATAAATATTGTGATGCAACCAGCCGGTGCATGGTGTGGAAAAATTTGGAAATTGTCACAACCACTTTTGCAGAAAGGCCTAATTATTGGCAGGATCATTAGCGTTTTCAAACCGTGCTGAAAAGCTGAAAACGTTGCTCGTTTAATTGAGAATAATCGCACTCTGCGCCTTTACCTATATATACCTATATATATAAATCACAGCGGGAGCGCAGCAGTATAAAAATAATACAAGCGATGAATAATAAAACGCGGCGGTCTGTGGCGGCGTGGCGAATAACATTACCTGACAAGCATAAGGATCCGCCTCGTGTTCGACTCGAGTGGCTCTACTCGAGCGTGCGATTACCCGGCGCGCGACTACTTATAATATGCACGCGAGCAAGGTTATATGCCGTGCAGTATGTGCTTTCCGCGCTACTCCTCCTTTTATCAGTGCGTTTTGTTTCAGAAATGAATTCTATTATGAGTATACACACAACTTCTTTTGCACAAAGTCAAGATGAATATGGAGGTGTCGCTTTACGAATCAACTCTTATGCTGCGGGTTGTTTTTGGCGCACCAATGCGGAAAATGTATAAAAAAATTGTCGCGTGGAAAAAAGAAAGAAGCATGAAGACATCCACATAAATATTTCAGAGTCGCAGCTCTATAGAGCGCAACGAAAAAGTTGCGCATGCAATAATCGCAGAGCATATAACTCGGCAAAGTCTTGATCGACAAGGCTCTCGAGTGCAATAGCATCGAGCAGTGCCAACTCGCTCGCGGTAGGCCCGGCATGCCACTGTTACACATATGTATGTATACATATAATACGCTGGCTCTCGAACGGATCATCGCCAGGCGCGCTAATTGCTCGCGAATGCGCGTGTGGTCTTTGCCGATGTACGTATATAAGGTATATTTTCGTATATCTCGGCGCGATTGGAAAATTTCGAGCTCGACGCCGACTGCTCGAGTTGTCTACAATATTGCAGTTCAATAGTATTGCGCGCACACAATTTATCAATATGCTGACCGCGATTTATTATGGGACGATAGCCGCCGCCGCCGCCGCCGCCGCCGCGAGAGAATATAAAAAGGCGCTGAAGAGACGCGCTCTCGACGCTTTATAATGCATGATGTGCGATCAATGAAGAATATATAATATTACATATATAGTTTTCTGCAGTTGCAGATAGTGTATAGCCCTAAAGAATGTTATAACATATGCATCTAGGTCTGAAAAGTCGGGAGGGACTATGTGCTGAGCAGGCTGTAAAAAATTGCCTGCAATTTTCGCGCATCGACGATAAACCGCTACGACAGCCTATTATACTATTATGTGTACCGCCGAGCCGCTGCCATACATCAGGGACTACTATGTACTATCGAATAACAAGCAAAACGGAAAATTAAGAGAAAAGTAGCGAGATTTCCAGTTACCTCGATTGCATCGACTCTGTCTCATTGTCAGATCAAAGAGGAACTTTTACTCCTCGAACGAATGGAGAGTACTGTAGCCGCGTCGGTAGTGCACGCGGTTTCGGCTGACAACGACATCATACATACATACATACACACACACATGTATAAAAAGGTCGTGTTTCCGCTTCCAAATTAATAATTTTTATTTTAGAAAATTAATAAACGTTACACGAAACAGGTCTCTCATCTTTCAAGTGTATATCTATATTTAGGACAACCAGAAGTGCTATGGGATTGATGACGTTCTCCTAGCGTTTCCGTAAATCGTAAAATAACCGAGTCTGTATATAACATACTATATATGTCAACGGTATTATATAGATACAGCCTTCGTCGCGCTCGTGCTGAAGATCCATTAAACAAGCCCGCTAACACCTTGTTCCTCCTATTATAGATACACATATATATCTATATATTTACATACATATTCATATATTGACGAAATGAGAAACTCTCTCCTTCTAACGCATATAATCATCAGTTCATTCATCGATTCATTCTACATATTCATTGACAAAATCCGAGAAGGTCCATTCACCGCGCACATATATATAACATATTATATACACGACACGTGCCCATTAAGAATTCGCGTATCCCAAAAAACATATAAGTATTCGAATCTCCATTTAGAAAAAACATGATCATCCGTCCTCGCAGCAGCTTCAGAAAGCCGAGAGCAGAGTCAACGTTCGTTTAAGTGCGCCGGGTCCAGATGTCTTGTCTACCTTCGTCGTCGCGAGGCGCGTGCTATATGTATACGTATATTTGTGCGCGCGCGCGAGTGTGTGTGTCAATGTACACATATATACACTCAGAGCTGCATAGGCGCTAACTGCGTGTGAGTCCGTGCCCCCCCCCCGCCCGCTCTTTTTCCCCTTTCCCCTCCCTCTCGAGTCCCTCATTCTCGCCTCGAACGCCTACGCATCAGCCGCCCACGGCGAGAACGCGTGTTTGTAATTCTCTACTCTAATACAACGCTATATATATTCCCGCGCTACTACCTGGCCGGGAGCTCCGGTGCTGCCATCAACTGCGTGTGTCGTACTGGTGCTGCTGCTGCTGCTGCTGCTCCTCCACACCCGTTATCTCCGATCGCGAGAGATGTCTGATGCGTGCGTGTGTACAAGGCGAGCGAGCTTGTTTACAAAACGTTATACGGTTTATACTGCACGCGGAGATGATGCAGCAGAGCTTTTCTCCGCAAGTGTAATTTATACGGGAGAATTTGGGTTCCGCCCTGCTATAACATAATACAGAAGCTGATTTTTGGAATAGCTCCGAGAGAAGCGATGCTAATGAGATGATGATTAATTAAGCGAACTTGTATAAAATTGCTTTCACTTTAAAAGAAAATGCTCCGCAGGAGGACTAGAAGGTATATATATACACGAACAGGACATCATAACAAGCCTGCCATTAATTTATCGGGTCTAAGGAGATATTCATTTGGCCTCTGTTTCCTCTACCCGCGCGTATCATATACCTTCTCGGCTACATATATATATATATATATATGTGTGTGTGTGTGTGTGTGTGTGTGTGTGTGCGTGTTAAGTACATGGATGTACAGCAGCACGGGCCGCAGCCGCACCCTCGCGCGCGACTCTCGCGACTTTTTTCTCTTTCTTTCTCTCTCTCTTTCTCGAGGCTTTTCTTTTTTCTGAGAGCGTGCTGCAGTGTCTTTTGTTGAGCGAGAACGACGCTCCTGGCGGGGCCACGCGAGGCTTCAAGTGACTGTGTTACACCGAGTAGTAAGAAGTACGAGTGAATTTTACTATATTATATTAAAGTTAAAAAATTAACGATTTTCCTACTCGGCGCGGCCGCCGGTATCTACACTTACCTGACAACAATTAAATGCATTGTGGCGAGAAAAAAAGAATTCAATTAACCGAAAATGGACTCTTAAAGGACCGTCTTTATCAATCAACCCGGTGCATAACGCCCATAACTCATATCGCGCAATCGACGTCGGATTTAAAATCCCCACACTCGCGCGAGCGAACGGCAAGGTATATATAATTGATTCATTGAAGATTGCGCGTCCTTTAGGGTCTTAAAATTCCAGCGGCGGCAAAACAGCTTGTCCAGAACCAGTCTTGGCTTTCTCACTCACTCACTCACACACACACACTCACTCTCTTTTCGCGTGTCCCCGCACCAAACTAAGTCATTGGCTATTTATTACGTGCCGCGAGGTGACACGTTAATGAAACGGCCAGGGCGGCCGCCGTCCTTTTTATTCCCCGTCGCTGCTCTGATGCGGTGCGGCTACTGAAAATTAACCGGTATTATAATGCGCGTCGCTTCCGCGTCTTTGTTTGTTTTTTCCCTCTTAATCCTCTTCGAATCTCTCGCGGGCTCGATCGCCGAATAACTCGCAGTTTTCGCCAATAATTTTGAATACTATATATACAAGGAAAATACAAGTGTACAATGTTCACACAGATAATGTATTTGCGAATGAATTTTTCTAGTGCGCAAGCGCAGCGTTATTATAATCGGCTACACGTACAGTGCGCGGATAAAGCATAGTTAAGATGCAGTCGCTCGAGCTCGTTTTAACACTTCAGGCGTACTTGTCAGCGATATTTATTCCAAGTAAATGAATAACTAAAGTCAATTCAGTTAATTAAAAACAACCAGAGATAATGCGAAATATAACGCGTAGCTCGTCGTACTCCATTATACTTATAATTTCATTGGAATCGTGTCTGTAGAAATGTATTATGTATTATATTGTATATTTATGTATAGCTGCATAAACTTTTCATCGTATTCATAATTCATATATATATATATATATATATATATATATATATATATATATATATAACAGATATAAACGTTCAACGCTATATGAAAATATTAAAGAATCATGCTGAAATAATCGATTCAAATATAACGCGCGCCGATGCACGGCAAGTCTCCAACATTTGCTCGTATTATAAAAAAAATGAAACCTTTTACCGTTATATTATATACTTATATATAGCATGCGCGCACAAACCACTCTCGGAGACAAAGAAGCGCTTAGACGATGAAATGGGTCGGTCTCGAAAGAGAAAAGAAAAAAGAAAAAAAGGAGAATCGTATTATATCGATTTTTTGCGCATCGGTCGTGGTGCTGCAGAATATATGCGTACATGGAGATAATCGTAGCACAGAGTAGATGCCTATAAAAGGTAAATAGACTATGGGAGCCTAAGGTATATTAAACCTATAGAGAGAGATAGATAGATAGATAGTGTTTATTCACTAACTAAGGACTAGACGTCACATGATAGTCAGAAGCGGTATAAACAAAAACGCAATGATGTCCGCTTCTTAATCTAATTCTCAAAATAGGATAAAAACATAAAAATATAAAGTATAAAATAGTGCCAAACGCAGTCAAGTACAGTAAAAGAGTAATTCGTATAAAAATTCGTATTCGTATCGTATAAAAATTGAGTTAAATTAGCGAACGCTGATCTTATTCCAGGACGATACAGGACAATCGCATAAAGTTCATGTCGCACAAATACAAAGATTGTAAATACAGAAGATAGGTACATAAATACTTGGTCGTATACATTGAGTACGCTAATCGATGGATTTTAAATATCTTAATAACTTGTGTTTGAAATACGGGTATTCAAATGAGGCACGCAGTTCAGAGAGAGAAAGAGAGAGAGAGAGAGAGAGAGAGAGAGAGAGAGAGAGAGAGAGAGAGAGAGAGAGAATTAAAGAGAAAAGGCGCGCGGTATCGCGTGTCAATCGCGCGCCGTCGGGAACAAAAAGCGAAGGGTCATCGTTTATCGATTGCCGCATCGCCTTTTGTGTGTGTGTGCGCGCGCGCGCCCGCGCCTGCTCCGCCGCGCAAAGAAAGACAACTATATAGCTGTACAGATGCACACCGATCGGTGCATATATACAATATATATACACATACAGAAACACAACCTCGAGAGATAGCCTCAACCTCAAGAGAGTCTGTTATTATGTTCACGAGGGTCAAGATCGTTCTTGGCCGCTATGACTGTGTGTGTGTGTGTGCATTAGTGAGAGAGATCGAGAGGGGGTAGGCAGTGCAGTTGGGGTTAAAGTTCGCGGCGGCGCGGGTACATTAAAGAGGCTCGTTTGCCGATTTTTAGCCTCGCCGCGGCACGCCTCTATAGCCTCGAGTTTACAATTCATTTCGTACGGCAGTGAATCTCGAGAGTCGATAAATGACAAAAGTTATACGTATACCGTTGCAATATTTGTGAGTTCGCGCAGGACAGCGGTGCATCAAACTATATAGATTCTAACGAAGATTGTAATCCAGCCTCCGATGAATGAGCTCATGGCGGCTTTGATCACGTGCGACTCTGCAACGATATAATATGAGAAAAGAAAAAAAAGACTCACCCTGCTGGTGCAGGAGCTTTCCAGCGGCTACCGCGAGGGACGGCTCTCTGCTGCTGCCGCTGCAGTGCCTCTGATGCGAGTGCTGCTGGTGGTGGTGGTGGTGGTGGTGGTGGTGCTCCCTGTGATGATGCGCATGCAGTCCGTGAGCTAGCGAGAGGCTGGCGGTGGCATGAGCGGCCGCCGCCGCCGCTTTCGAGTCCCTGGCCATGATCGCAGCGATGCTAAAGTCCGTGGCGCATTGCCTGTTGGAGTTTGAGCAATTGTTGCCGAGGAGGCTGCTGTTGGGCGAGGGCGAGGAGCTGCTGCTGGTGCAGGTAGCGGTGGTCGTGCAGCCGGTGTGCTCGTCGCCGGGCGTCGTCAGGGGCGTCTTGGTAGTGCTGCTGCTGCTGGTGGCCGTGGCGCCGACGGCAACGGCATCGCTGCTGCCGGCAGCCGCCTCGGCTGCCGCCTGCATCTTGCCGACGAGGAGTAGCCGAGTAGACGAGGACGAGTCCTCCTCGTCCTCCTCGCTCGGTGATCCAGCGCCGAACGCGGACAGGGTCAGGCCGTTACGCTTCCTACCGGCGAGGCCGCGCGACTCCAGCAACATCACACCCGCTCGACTTGCACGCGCACTACTCTATACTGGCTATTCAATGGGAACGCACTATTTCATCGCTCGCTGCACAGTTCAGTTTCTTTTTCCACTCATGCAGTAGGTAATATAGCGTATATTGCACTAGCCCTCTCCCGCCGACACAAGTTCCTCAGCTGGTGCTGCTGCTGATCGGCATCGCTGCCATTGCGCGCGCAGTATAAGAATTACGTATGTCGAGCAGCGGAGCAGCACTGTCTGGCCGGGTCGCGGGATATCCACTGCGGACTAAGTATTATCTTTCAGCTTTCTCTTTCTCTCTCTCGCTCTCTCTCTGTGGATGTACGTGCGCGCCTTGTACGTGTGTGCGCGCGCGCGCGAGAGAGAGAGAGAGGAGGGTGGCGACGATTGCCCCGACGATTTGAAAAATCGCGCGGGAGGGCGGGTAGTAGCAGCGCACAAAGAACTCGGGCTGGAGGAAGGGATAGAGACGCCGTCGCCGCCGCCACCGCTTCGAAAGAAGAGGCGCCGATCTCTCTCTCTCGCGCGCGCGCAGCATAGACGGCAGCAGCAGCAGCAGCAGCAGCAGCAGCAGCAGCAGCAGCGGCAGCAACAGCGACAACAGCGACAGCGGACCGGTTGCCCGCAGACAGACTGACTGACCCTCCGCTCCGCCAAGCTCGCGGGGATGGCTCTCTCGGGCTGCCCCCTCCGCTCCGCGGCGCGAGCGACGACGAGTAGTAGTCCGGCAGCGCAGAGCTAAGAAGCGAAAGAGAGCGGGCGACGAAAGAAGGGAGGCGGAGTCGCGCGGGCACCCGCCCCCCCAGTACTCGGCAGCTCGGAGTTGGCTGCGCCCGCTGCCGTCGCCGTCGCCGCCGCCGCGACCACGCCTCGCTGCGTTATGTACTACAAGCCAGGCCGGTATACGCGTATCTGTGTGTGTGTGTGTGTGTGTGTCTGTATGTAACTGCGCGCGCGGACGCGAGAAAAGCAAGCAAGGGCCTGCAGGTGTCTACGCGCCATCCTACGCCGCGGGCAGCTGCCATTTTTTCCTGCAGAGGAAGATCCTCGCGAGGAGGGGGAACTAATAATATTGCCGCTGCCGATTGCTGACAGAACCGTACATACGCTTTTTCCTATATTATATGTGCGTATGCGTTTTTCGTCGTTCATCCATCATCATCATCATCGTCATCATCCGAAAGAACATCGCCTATTCCATTTCTAGTTTTTGCATGTAATAATTATACGTTATTTCAATGAACACCTGTGTGTTTGGCGTACAAAGATTAGTATAGCTATATTATAGGCAAAAGCCGACCCCCTCGATCATATACGTACATATTATATACGCATGTATACAAGCCGCGGCTATAGAACACTGCACGCGCTATAATCGCATCAAATATTCATAAATGCGCGCATTCAACTCGCGGGCCATCGATTTTTCAAACTTTACATTATATAGGTTTGATATGTATATATTAAAGGTGGTATCAAATGCGGATGCATAAAAAGCTGCGCAATAACGAGGCGAAGAGATGATTAGGCGCGGCGGGCGTGAATATGCCACTAGCTTAACGATGCGCGTTCCTGATGTATTTCATGCATCGCTTTATATCGAAATGTTTTGCCTCCAATTATACGAGCTCGTAGGAGCCCGTCTCGGCTTATTATTTATACGCCAAGTTACGCGCATCGACGGATATTCATGCCAAGCGCTAGCTAGCTCGCTCGAGTATAGGGAAAATCAATTATGCAGCTAGCGCGTAATGCTCTGTCTCGTTTGTTGCGCCGCGCGCAAACCAACGCTAACAAGCCGTCCCCGCACCAACTGAGCCCCGCGCGCAATTTCCGCGGCTTTGCGGAAGCTTTCGAATGTCCCTCGAGCTATTTCTCACGCAATATTTTCAGCGCTGCCGCCACCAATTTTCTCGTTATATAGATCAGATATATATGCACGCAGATCAAGGCGAGAAGTGGCTAATGAGCAGTAGCAAAAAGGATCTCCTGGCATGGCGACGATCTATACTGATGATCTATATACCTAATACTGCCCATTGCGATGCTGGAGAGTCATCAGGGAAATACGCGCGTTCTAATTATAGCGTTACATGATGCGATTATGTGAAGAAATAGTAGCTGCTTATTTTTTTAAACGGGATTGTTGTCTTTTGACGCTAGCAAAACGCTCATTTTTTGCCCCGCCTATTCAAAGCTTCAAAATTCCAACATATTATTCAAGAATTTTTATCAAAGATCTACTTTGTGGAATAAAAATAAGTGGTAGCGGTGTCTGATGCAAATTCAGAAATTAATACATATGCGGTATAAAAATTCTGTTGTGTGGTTGCAGTGTTTGGTCTAAAATGGCCCATTTTACGCCCTTGCTACACAATTACTATTTTTCCCTATTTAGTACGATGAAAAGATCCGGTTGAGCGGCGCACAAATATAGCTGCGTATATAAATTAAGTTTATAATATCTTGATGTGTGAATCTATTATATGTCAGAGATTTGAAAGATAATTATACGTTCAACTATTGTATACGATTTATTATTATTATAGTTTGTAAACTAATATGGGTATTATCATTTTCTATACATAATAACCTGAAAAGCAAGAAAAAAACGATATGTCCATAGTCGAGTACACTGAGAGAATTATTTGTTTTTAGACCAAATAAATACATTTATTCCAAATTAATTCTTATCAACATGTTCGATTCGAAAGAATATTAGAAGTCTGGCAATTGCTGGCTCACGTTTTAATTCAGTTTATTTTACTGGAATAGGATTTGGTAATAGATAGTAAATATTTAATCCCCCATATCGACACCTGAGGAGAGTAACGGCCTATTTCAGAACCTGTTTCGAGAATGCCGTATATCTGACAAGTCCCTTAAAAAATTACCTATATTGGAGCAAAATCGTATAGAAATTTAATCGCATTCGTAGTGAAAAATGACGTGGAAAAGTCTTAAAAACAATCTTGCTCTGCGATGGGTCGTTCTCGAAGCGGCTCACCATATGGGCCGTTATTACCCTGCAGAGCCATCGATATATAGGATTAAATTTAGTAAGATATTGAATAAAGACTTCTCTTATAGCGCATATAGGAATAGAATGTGGATCCGCGCGGAGGCAACAACGGTATCCAGGGAATATATATATATATATATATAAAATGAACACTCGTGAATTGTTATTAGACTATTGTTGATGAAATGATAAAACACAGCCGAGCGGACGGGAGTCACAGCTACCCAGTAATAATGTTGAGCGGTGCGCTCGAACAGCCGCCTTGACCCTCTCGTTGATTGGTCACGGATGAGTCGTCCGCACGCAGTTTGACCGGCAATGCTCAGCTCGGCTCACTCTTTCAAACCGTCTATATCGTCACAATAACGTATCTCACGCGGTATAGGGGCGGCGGAAGCATATCGCAAGTCGCTAGAATTTCACGTTTTCTCTCGCCAGCTCCACTCCTCCCCCCTCCTTCTCTCATGTATTGCGCCGTTATAGTATTCATCTGTTACAATGATAATATTATTATATTACAAATGCTCAACGAGCAGTAATTGTACACTGGCAAGCCTTGTAAGTGATGCATAATTATAAAGATTGCGAATATCAATTAAGCAGCAGACAGCAGGATGTTGCTGGTATACATTGTTGATACATTTTCGTTTGAAGGTTCTGGTATCAATGAAACATAGCAGGTGTTAATAAGCGGTTACGTTTGCGTAAATACATAATGCAAACAAACAAAAGCATAAACTCCCATTATACGACCGCAAAGACGCGCGGTTATCCCAGGCTCGCGCGACTGTCTTCATATTCGATTGATTGTGAAGATCATCGAGATCCACATTGAGATTAAAGATACTCCAATAGGATGATGATGATGATGAATGGTAAAACTGGATTTTGAAAATATTAAATAATAGACTAATTGTATAAGTACTGCAAATTTGACGTTCGAACGTCATGACATTTATATGCCCGAGCCCCAAAACTATCATGAGCGAATGAAAACGACCAGCTGAGCGCAATGAAGAGGAGAAATTATTCTTTTTGTTATTACTGTTATTACTCTTCTTGTCCATGTATATATATGTATAAATAGGACCGCAGGTACAAGCAGATCTGACATACAATAGAATCTTCTGGTGCGAGTCTGCGCCGCGGCCGGCTCGGATGAAAGCTCTCGAGGCGTTTACTGACGCGAGACTTGCGCCTTTGAAGTGGTTTTCGGGGGCTGCTCGCGTGTGTGTGTGTTGTGGACTGTGGTGTGCGCCGCACGCGCAGCCGGCCACGATGTTGCTTATACGTCGTGCAAGAAAAATAGCCGCGCGGTAATGCGGACGCGGGGCTCGCACGCGGGAACGACGAGCGGAAGTGGCAGCGGGCGGCTTCTCTTTGAGAGCTTTTATGGAGGCCCGGCAGATAACGACGCGCTAGCTGCAGCCGATGAGCGGCTCCTGCCATTATTATATCTGCACGCGGACGTACTTGTACGATGAAGCTCTACTGATGCCGCCGGTATACCGATTTCGCTTCTCATATATGTACTGTATATATATATATAGCTGCGCGCGGCTATAACACTTTATATACCTCGAGGCTCATGAGGCCGTCGTGTGAAATATCTGCGAGTCGTTTATCTCCATTATTTTTCGTGCGAGACCGATCGATCCACTTGGGTAATTCAGCTATAATATAGGCCTTCATAATAATCATTTTTTCTTTCTGCGATATATATGCTATATATATGTAAAATAGCGAGACTTTTGTTGGGTATATATTTATTAGTAAATATGAGTTGCAGAAGGTATGTGAAATTTTTATACGCCATCAGATCAAATCGTCGTTTTACTTTGACACGCGTCACTATGACTATATATATATATATATATATATATATATATATATATATATATATATATTATATATATGATAGCGTGTGACACTCTCTAATCGAACATCAAAATCTATCGAGCTACTTCATACAGCTATACACGTTCTCTCTCTCTCTCTCTCTCTCACTCGTTCCCACGCAGCCTCGATCTCGGAGGCGAACAATCGGCATCTTATATCGCCGAATCACTCACCTCCCGAATGGCTATACCTACATATTAATATAATCTCGCGCGACACCTCCGAAATTCCTCCTCTCGAGGAGCACAAAGCCTGGCGGGAGCTCGCCCGACGACTTGCGCGCTGCGTAACATCGGACAGAAAATACACGTTGTATATATATATATATATATTATATAGAGAAGGAACTGAAGAGGTCGATCGATCGGTCAATCAGTCGCCGCGCTTGCATCTTTGTCAATCGCGAGAGTGCTGGGATCAGCTCCCGAGGCGAATTACGTGCCATCTCCCAAAGGACTATAGTTCTTATCTCTTTCTCTCTCTCTCCCTCCCTCTCTCTGTCTCTCTCACATATATATATATATACAGATGTACTCTCTCATATATATAGAGCAGTCCCTGACGGTGATCCGGATAAATCGCTATGGCGCGCGCGAGAATACGGGTATGGCTGCATACTATTATAGGTACACGAACTATAGCGCTGCTATAGCTATATATATATATATATATATATATATATATATATATATATATATATATATATATATATATATATATATATATATGTAACGGGATTGGCGATAATTCACGCGATAATTCACGATATGCGACCGATCGCATATAGTAGTCGCGCTGCAGTGGGAAAAGTAAGGAAACGAACTCGAATCAATTATTATATCAAAGGCGCATATTAAATCGCACAAAATAATATCTCTTATATAAGAGTTAGCTAATAATATAAGCAACGCTCTCGGGAAGCAACGTATACCTAAGTAATTAGAATACTTATACAGCTTTACTCGTGTTCTAATGAATGTTATATGTATTGATGAAACTGCCTTAATAAAGATATATAAAAGCTGCGGCAAAAAAAATATATATATATTGACATACAAATTTCGCTCAGCTTGTTGATACTATTGAAATTATATGCAAACGTTTAGATTATTAAAAATATAAGAGTGAACGGCATTGCCCCATTCGCCGCCCCTATTATACGTATATATACTTATACTCGCCCGCTCAGCAGAAAAGTTTTTTATCCCGCAGCGGATGCTTTGATACCTTATCAGATGATTTGTCATCCCGAACTCACAAGATTTTCTCGCTCTGCGCTCACGCTCTGACCAGCTCAGATCGTATCCTGCTTGAATTCCTTTTTCTCAAATCGTTCGTTTTGTCAGAGGATATTATGCTACCGAACGCGGGTGCGTGACACGTGACACCTCGGCACACACACACACACACACACATGCACACTACTGCATTTTAAAAAGCATTCCGATCATGCTTGCGTGCAGAATGACTTCGAGAGACGCATGATATATATAATATTTTTCCTTCTTGCTTTTCTATATTAATAATACTGATTCGACCGATGCAAGAAGTAATAAATATATTGTAAAATAAAAAGTTGTTAGGTAACTGACGTGCGGTACTTTGGCATGATTAGAGACTATTTATTTAGATCTCGCGTATTATAGTCTCGTAAGAGTGCGAGTGCAGGATGCGGCAATTTTATGGACTCATCGCGTATATAAACTTCGATACCATGTCTCGTAAATTTGATCAAGTTCCTGCAGACGACAAAGAACGTTATATTATATATTAATATAAATTACAATATATAATATAGCAGGATAATTAAACACTAAAAGCCCCTCTCTCTCTCTCTGTCTCTGATTATGTGGCACACAATGAAATATTTTATAGCATATAATATAGTTCCGCGAGCACACGTCATATATGCGATGCGTACCTATATAAACTCCGAGGAATGCACCTGAATGCGATCTAGCCCGACGACGCTGGAGGCGCCACATACAAAGCCTGCAACGCTAATAATAATGTAAACGATCAACTCGTCGGATTATTGTGGGAAAGCGCGAAGGAAGTAACGGCTTGGCAATAATAGCGCTCCCCGTCATTACGCATGTCTTTAAGTACCTATAAATATATACATATACATACATATATACATAAGATCATGCCTGCGTATATATTAGCGCGAGCGCGGTGTCATTATTAATGTTTAAGCGTGCGCAACTGCGCTGCATCGTGTATACTCAGTCTGAGCAATTCTTCTTTCGGCGGCGCGGGAAATGGGGCATAAATTATTTAATACGAAGCTATTACGCTTTGAGAGAAAACCTGCGCGAGAGGGCTTCAATTTTGCGCTGCTGCAATGCTGCATGCTCATTGACGATCTTCGCAAGATTTCCCATTTTTAATCATTTCATATATACACTCTTTTTTGCTTGAGAGTATTTGGTGTACATTGTGCAGTGGTGCGCCAAAATCCATCTTTTTGCAAATGCTTATACCGAAAGTCACTTTGGAAAAATCTTTCGAGTGTATCAACTTTGACTTGGGTACTATCAATCGGAATCTTTTGAAAAGAAAAAAATGAATCTGCAGTGATTCTTCGTGTGTTTGCGATTTTTATATCTTCATATGTTTATAATACGAGTACATCTTTCATCTGGCCTACACTCGTATAAACTATTTAAATTGATGCATCTTTGTGACCGTCTAGTATATACAGTAAGTTCATTGAAAAATACGCGCAGTTTACGTTACAATAATTCAAAGCTGCTCAAGTCTGATTTACAGGCTAAAAAAGCTCAAGTGTAAACATTACTATATATATACATATGTCGCAGTATAGCAGCCGCATCAAAGTCGTATAACATACGTTATATACAGTTTCATTTCCCGCCACATGAAAGATAAAAAAATCCTTTGACTTTCGTGCCTACAGTGTAGCTCATAAAACTCTATTAAAGTTTCCCTTTCAAGTTGCCACTTTTCTAGAGCTTTTCCCATTTATGTATAAACATAAGCGAGTAACGCGTGACTGCGAGAATAGAATGCGGGTTTGTTGAGCTTGTTAAATTGTCTGCTAATTATTATTTTGCTGTTTAAATTGTTTTATACGAAAAAAATTCTGATACGATAGACAAAAAATTCAAAATACTGAATTGCTCCGAAGAAGAATGTAAAGATGAAAAATCAACATGTAAGTTACGAGTATAATAACTGTGCGGCTCGGTGAATCAAAGTTTCGCCGACTCTCGTAGTCTCGTTAGACTATATAATGCTCATATATAGTGTAGCTTACTTTAATAGAGAACGAAGGCGAATGAAACGAGGAAAAAAAATAGCTCGTCACGCGAGTCTCCTTAGCGCTCATTGTCGGCTCTCGACTCGTTTACACACACACACACACACACCACGCGCGTATAACAGCTATCCTTTGGTACCGCATGCGCGCACGAATGTTATACAAATATAAGAAGGAGTTTTCAGTCGGTGCAGCCGCTTGGCAGTGGGCAGGCAACACAATGCCCCGAAACGACACCGAACAAGGAGCGAGCGTCAATCATGCGTTTTTCGGGATCCGAGCTGCGCGGGCACATGTGTCCAGTTCCTTATAGCCGGCGAAGTTGCGTGCGCGCGACAAGCTGGTTTAAGAATGTATATAATACTATAACGAAACAAGGGGAGAACGGACAAAGCGCTGCGCCGCAAATTTAAAAAAATTTTTCTTTGCATGTATACGTATCGGTATGTTGAAATCCGTCCAACTTATTTTAAAATATTATTGCTCTTACCTCGCTGAGGATGCCGCGAGAGGTGATAAAATAAAATAAAATATAACATATAGGTATAATGTAATTATACGACCGGATGTTTGAAATCATAAAATAATCCTATTCGCATTCGCGCGACTAATGCATTATATTATTTTCTTGACTTAATAACTTATAATCGCCGTAATAAAGATCGCGCGTGCAAAAAGCGTAATTATATCACGGGGAGCCAAAAGTACGCGCAAACTTTCTACCATATGCGCGCTGAGGCGCTCTAAATGCGCATGAGGCAGGTTTTGGCGCAAAAAGCACTCAAGCTGATAATTAGCTCTTTCCGATTCCTTTCGTCTTTTCAGCCGTCTTTTCTTCCCCTTTTTCTGTTCGCCTGGCACCAGACGTAGCAAGATTATATTATAAAGTCACGCTCCGCCCGAATCGCGTATGCATTTTTTGCTAATTTCGCATCCGAGACGCGAGACCTAACGAGCGGGTATACGGCACGCTGTCGTGCGCTGGCCCGTTCGAACGATAAAAGTGTCATTTGCATTTCGAGAAACGCGCACGATAGAATTGCCTGGCTGTACACGTGAACAATTACTAATAATCATATATATATATATCATCTGTGCGGATACGGATATTATTTATTATTTTATAATTAGGAGCTCAATAAGTTATACGTACTTATTATATAGGAGAGATTTGATTTTGACTTGCATTTAACAGGCGGCGCGAAAAGCTGAACTCGATCGTAGTTGCTTTTGTAAAGAATAATAAATAATCAATTTTCATTCTCTACTACGAAGACTACTTACACTACTACTACAGTCGATCGCAAGACGGGCAGCGTGCTCTGCAAAAATGAGCGAGTTCGCTCGTTCTTATATAATGGGAATCGCGGTACTGTGCAGCTTTTGCCTCTGTCAAAACGCCAATGATGGATCGGCCATTAACCGCGCGGCTTAGCGCCTTAGGCAGCGGCAAACCGCATTTAGCCGTAAATCGGAACGCTCTGCTTATCTTTCTTCGTATTTATCTTTTTATCGTTGATTTCCAGGCTCTTATACATTGTGTATTCGAAGAAAATAATGGAAAAAAAATAGTGCAGGAATAAACAGCTGGGATAAAAATTTATTGTAAGTAAATTCTCTCTCATCTCTATTTCTCTCGCAAGGGTGAGCAATCAGAGCCGCGTAGTAATTCTCGCTTAAACCATGTCTAATGGGAAACTAATGCGTAAATATAGTAATCCCCCCCTTCCCCTAAAGTACACACGCGTAGCTGCTACAGTCGAGTAAATAGAAGCGCGTGCTATTATATAGCCCAAATATATATATATATATATATATAGGAGGGAGAGCTATATAGCGAGAAAAAGCTTCGCAGTCGAATGGCAGCTTACTGCTATCCTGTAGTACAGCAGAAGCCGTACAGTCTCCCATCCCGAGCAGTGTCGTATAAGTATATACACTGAGAGCTGTTATCTTAGCCTATAGTACGGGACTGGCTAAAAGAGTCAGCCGAAGCAGCACGAGCGGGGCATAGCTTTCCCCCCCCCCCCCCCCACCCCCTCTCGCTTGAGCCAGAGAGACGTTCTCGCGACTGCAGTAATTGGTGGGATTAAGCTGGGAGCAGCGCGCGAGCGAGTTGCGGGCAGAGCGAAAGTCTGGCGCGAGATTCGGTAGTTATTCGAGCAGCTCGACTTAGCTTGTTCCCTGCAGTCGGCCTCTCCCTGCCTTTCTCCCCCAGCTGAGCAGCATATAGCTGTCTCCTTGCTCATTGTCTCCGGCGGCGTCGTCCTCCTGCATCCTCGATTGACTCTGCCGGGCGGATTAGCTGCTCGGGGTTCGCAGCTCCGAGTGCCAACTGTGATCGCAAGCGAGCCGCGCTGTCCGTATCTCCTGGGAATCCCAGTTCTCTCCCTCCCTCTCTCCTTCTCTCGGCCGTCGTTTACCCATTCCGACCAGGTCCGCGCGCACTGCGGCAAATTGCTAGCACTTCTGCGGCCGAGCGATTAAGTGGTTTTGCCCGATTTCGCATCAGGGAGCGGACTCTCTACTCCTGCTGCGAGCCGCGGATTTGCGCGAGAAAATTTACGTTTTTTACACAATCTTTTTCACGCGTGGAAACGCAAAATAACATTACTCGTTCCGATCGGATAATTATCGCTCCCACCCTCTCTGACTCGCTCTTTCATGCTCAGGTTTTCACGATACGACGTCTTGACAAAAGAAAACGAAGCGAAAAGAAAAGGGCCGTGCTGCAGTTACGGCCGCCGCGCAAAACTCGAACACTCGAGTGAATTATATATATAAATATACATCTCGATATAGGTGTCTCGGTTGTTCATGCGTATACACGCGGCGTATTGCATATTAGTGGTACGTATAGTAGCATATAGAGACACGCGTGCATGCGTATCTCCCTTCGGGAGGATGAATATGATGTAAATAAATGATGAGGTACCCTTACGGGAGTAGATATTAGGCGTGCGCGCGAGCCAGCACGGGGGTAAGAAGTGTTATGAAAGATAATTAGCGCGAGTCAGAGCGCCGCCACTGACTCGGCGATGATTACAGGGCGGTGAGACTAAAGTCATATAGCTGCGCGCGCGAGGCGGCAACTGCGCAAGCCAGTGCACTCATGGGATATGAGGGACAGAGCAACTGCAGAAGGATAGATGGCCTGATGGCTACTCCTATGGCTACCTCCTGTTTAATATATATTATATAGGGATGACCGCGCCAAATCGAACGTTACATTACATGAAAAAATATAGTATATTATTTCGAAAAACTAAACTTACCATAAGAAACATTCATTATCCTTTTCCAACATTTTATTTAGATCTCATCATCTAAACGCGCGCATGGAAAATGACAAATATTTTTATTAGCAATCAGGCTACACCTACTATTATTTTACAATATACTTTCTCATTCTAGCTGATATGTATATGCATAATATAGAAAAATATATTATATCGAAGATATATATACGAAATATTGAATGAATTTGCGCATCAGCCGCTCGTCTGCGTAGATGTACAATAATACATGATAATATTTTTGACGCCAATAAGATATATATACGTTATAATAAGATAAGTCCTATTCTAGGGACGGAGGATTTATTCTGTAAATACGATGGCACAATACGGCCCACCTACAGCGGCGGCAGCGGGTGCTACCGCCGTTGCTATACGGCCGGCGGCGCATATAATAAGCCTGCGTGTGTAAGCACAGGTATATATCATATCTGCTCGATGATTGCACGGCCCGCGCACCGTCCGCGCACATATATTAATGGGCGGAACTTATTCGCGATTTTTCCCGGACAAGAGAGCGTATAATATAAGAGTATAATGACGCGCTCGCGGGATTCGATGAAAGGCCCAACCGAATGGCTTATGCATCGGAATAGCCCCCATCGTATATAGTATATATATATATATATATATATATTTCATAGAAGTAAATTTGAAGACGACGTACATATATAAGTATTAGAAGCCGGAAGATCGAGCTTATATAGCACAGCCGCGCAAGCCCTTGTAGGTTATATTAATTTTCAAGCGGCGCGACAGGAGAAAGAGGGAGAGAGAGGCGAAAGCTGCGGGAGAGGACATTTCGTATGCCGGTCGACATGACAACATGCTGCGTTATCAGAATTATTGCGAGGGCACTCCCTATATACACGCATATACCGGCCTGCGACCCGGCGGCCAATATACACCGCGCGCGCGCGCGCGGGGCTAATGCCGCGCGTTAACATTCGTGGGATGTAGCTCGGCCTCTCACTCGCTCGGCTTTCGCCATATTATACCCGCAAGCTGTGCTCTTCTGCTGCGCGCGCGCTGGACCCTTCCACTCTCTCTCTCTCTCTCTTGCTCCACGTCCGCTGTCTCCGTCCCCTATATACTCCCTTCAGCTTTCCGCATATTCTCCTCCATCGCTGCGCGTGCTGTGCTTTGCTTATATGTATTATATACCGCATAGCTGCTGTGGGTGTATCTCCGCAGCGGTTTTCAATAAGTATATGCGCCATTTGGACGGCTCGAGAGTTTTCGCCGACGTGGCGGTGCTCGCCGCACGTGCGAGCTTTTTTCAATTTTGACTTGTATACCGCGGACCCGATGCGAGCGGAGCAGCTTACTTCTTTTCGGCAAGTTCGTGCGCTCGCGGCTTTCTCAGCGATTCCGTAATACATCTATATATATATATATATACACACACATATAATTTACGCATACCATTGACCAATATGGCCGCGCATGCAATGACACTTTTTTCTCTCAGATTTATTGAGATATTGCAGGAAAAAGTCTATAGAATATATAATGTAAATGTATATTGGCCGAAAGTCTCTACAGCGGATATTGTGGATTTTCATAGGCCGTTCGTGCATCCATACTCCCGCGGCGATCCAATAAAATCCAAGAGCCCCAACCGTATGTATATATAGAAGCGATGAAAAAAATCTGTCGCTCGAAAAGTTGGCGGCCAAAACGACGGAAGCCTTCTTGCTGCGCAACATATATCTTTTCTTCTTTATTTCAGTTCTGAGAAATTTGGACATATTTATGTATAATACGTATACGAAGTAATCATAATATATGAAGATTCGCGTGTCCATGCGCACACAATAGCATATATATAGGCTTATTCGTCATAAAGTCATACTCCGCGCGTTCAATAAGAATATTAAGGATATTGACAATATTTAAAAAGTTTCAAAGCTATATAGAGGCTAACCTGCGCACGTAGCCCTCTCATCTATATTTATATAGTAGTATAATGAGCGCAGTACCGTAGCAATAATTCTACAATGTGCATACAGTCGAGTCGTAATATTACTATATAATATAAACTTACAATTATAGAGTGGATCTGAAAAATAATTTTAAAAAATATATCCATGCAGATCTGTTATACCGATAATCTCTGTAAAGTCAATATGCCTAATCAAGGTTTTAAATATATTTTAGTTTGTACAAGTTTAGCCGTAATAATTTCGTGCTTGTTTATTTATTTATTTATTAAGTAAATAAATAATACGTGCGGCATGTATTATTTATAATAAGAAAGATATAATATATCGCACACTTTGATGGTATAAATATACATATATAAGTACAATCAGCGGTGTCGCAAGCTCCCTGTATACTGCATAATTCACTAGCTTATATATATATCTGATATGTTTGTATGCTCGCAACTATTCGGATCGCCAATAACCCAACGTCCGCAATGTGATCTCTATCTGTCGTCACGCGCCGGGACTATAAAAAGACTCTCTCCCCGAGCGATGAGATGAGCCTCTTTGCTATATCATATGTAGCCATAGCATACACATTTGAAAAGGGTTCGTTGGTTCGGAGAAGGGAGGATAGGCGGGAGGGGGGCCGTGCCGTAAAATGATAATAGTTCCAGCGATAAATCTCAAGCTCGCGCGCTCCTAGCGTGAAGAATCTCTTGTTTTGACTGATCGGCCGGGCCGCAGTTTAATCCCCTGCACCACGGCGAGATTAAACTGTTTACAGCTGCAGCAGTCGTCCCTCTACTTTGCCCCGTAATCCTTGATTTATATATGTATATATACATACATATAAGATAGTGTGCGCTGCTATCCGATCACCGCGTGCCGGGAATTAAACTCATGTGCGCCGTATATATAATAATACATGCGTACACCATTCCACTACACAGTGGCATAATATTGTCTCTAAATGCGGGGGATTGCTTCAATTTATGCGGCTCGATGTCGATATAATGATTGCAAATATGATTCTACCTCAAAGATGCGCGCATTAATTGGAGCACGCGCGCGCGGGTCACTCATTTCGATTGAGCACAGTGCTTTCGACAAAAGCTGCATCCTGTATGTGCGTATACCGCATAGCAGCAGTATAACAACGGATAAGTCGGCCAAGTGCTGTGCGCAATGGAACAACCTCGCGATTATTGCGCCAGTAAATTCCTACACGTATATAGTGCGGCGAATTTAATCAAACGCTACGGAATTTTCCAAAAGCCCCGCACGAACGAAGGTAGGTGCACATTACTTGCCGCCGAGCTCATTGTCGCTCTTCCAATATATATATATATATATATATATATATATATATATATATATATATATATATATATATATATATATATATATATATATATATACGCGTATGTTTACATGTGCTCATCTTACAAGCCGCAATTATTACGATATCGAGCTTATAAACCCGACTCTCAAGTTTTTAACAACTACCTAGAATCTTAAAGGCCATAAGCCTAATTGGTAAGGACGCACTAGCCTTAACTTCCTGTGTTCAATCAAATAGGGATTCGACTGGTGGTGAAAATTAGAATGTAAATAATAAGGGTGAGATATATTACTTATCTTATGAGAGGTTTTACAAAAATCTGTATTAATATTTTTCTACACACACACGTGTGTGAGTGTGCGTATTATAATAGTTTGTTTGAAAACCCATCATATAGTTATATATAAGATCACTCGCGTCAAAATTGACGCTTCCTGACGTGCATACGCTCGAGCAGTGATGGAAATTCAAATGGCTGCACGCACGTAGTCGTGTATATATGGTATGCATATCCCTCTATATATGTATCTATATAATATTTATAACATCCAGGGCAGCGTAACTATATCGCGGGTAAAAGCAAAAGAACAAACAAACACCGCACGTATGTACACACGTTCGATATAATATGGCGCTATATAGGTATATATATATATGAAAAATAAACAATGATTTTAATATGGCAAATCTCCGGAGAATCGTCGATTAAGCGACTATAATAGGACTGCACAAAGAGCAGCGCAATCCTCAGCTATATAGTCGCTAGAAAGCCTAGAGAAACACGCAAATTGATGGGCGCAAAAATCGCGTGGCCGCACCTAAATGACTCAATATAAGTATTGCGAGAGCGGCTCGATTTACTTTCACACGTGATGCGAGAGAGCTGGGCCGGCGAGCAGCGATGATCGACGACGCCTCCGGTGCCGCGCGCATAATGCGCTATTGCGCCTCGTAATATCGCGCGGACCGCCCTCGCTCTCTCTCTCTCTCTCTCTCTCTCTCTCTCTCTCTCGCCCTCCCTCGTAAGTATTAGGCGGTGCGAGCGCCGAGCGTAATGAGCTCGAAACCTCTAATCCAGTGCCTAGCTGCTCCTGATGATGCCGTGTCGCCGTATAAATCGCCGATGCCCGGAATAGCAGTGAGCACACAAGTCGCATAACTCGAATCAATATAATATTTTTGCACGAATTATTGCATATAAATGCGCGTATATACCGGCCTGTCTCCCGTAGCTCCAACTCTGGATCAAAAAATTTGACAAGAATAAAAAATGAAAAATTCCAGGGAGTTTTATTGTAGGTAAAGAGGGCGCAAACAAATGAATAGCCCGCGAGAAATTTTGCAGTTATATAACAGAAATGTCAACAGTTTTTTCGCTAATTTATATATAGGCGTATACTTATAGCTACAATTAACGGTTAACTTTCGTATACGATGTTCATAAATACACGTATAGATAGTGCTGCAAATCAACCGCAGAGAAAAGTATAAAATACACTTTGTGGCGACTCTGTATCGGCGACCCTATATACACCCGCGATTAATTTTTGCATGTAAGCAGCAAAATCTCTATGAGCGGACATAGCGTAGGATCGGTAAACCGGAAATATCGTCGGTAAAATAGAGATTTCTCAATTTCGCTTTTTTTTAACAAAGCATTGGAAAAATCGATGGAGAATTATAAGCAATATGTTAAGCTTTTATAACGATTTTTATAGTGACGTAGCGAGACGATTAGCATATACGTGCTCAGCTTATTCTTCGACTGGATTCTCCTATCTTGAGCTGTGAGCGATTTTTGTTTCTGCTTCCTTTTGCGCGATATTAATCACGGAGCGAGCTGGACCGCACACTCGTAAATCCGCATCTCCCTGCATATATATATATATATATATATATATATATATAGATATAGACGCGCGCGATCGCAGCTTTTTACGAGCGTGAGCTGTGCGGTGTGGAAAAAGAGCGCAAAGAACAAGAAGAAGGAGGAGAAGAAGAAGAAAAAGAAGAAGAAGAAATGACTTCTTTTTTTAGTGGCGAGCTCACGCTTCGAGTGTGTGCTTCCTACTTGACTCCTTTATTCTATTTATATTTCTCGCGCGCCGAGCAAGAGCTGATTCAGCTTTTTCGCTGCGCTCTTTTTTCATCGATAATTGAATGTATGTATGGGAAGAGAAGCAAGATATGCAACTGCACTACATTTGTTACTCTTGTTTATTCCCGCATCAGTCGATAGGTATTTAAACAGATCAACAATAAGAATAGGTGCATAGAATCAGATTTGACTATAATTATAATATCTGCAGTAATAAGAGCTCGCTCGCTATAAACCGCGAATCGGGCGCAAAAGTTTTATATTTTCATACCCGTTATTATATCTTTTCACATATATTCCCGCAGCTTCGTTTTTTCATTACTAATAAAGTATAATGAATCATAATATACAATGTCTGCGCAGGAGTAGACAGAAAGAGCCTGATACGAGAGATACAAATGCCAACGCTTAGATAAACGGCTTTTTTCTCTCTCGTTTGTACTGTATAATTATACTCTGCGATGCGCGCGTGCGAGCGAGTGACAACAAATAAATGGAATTTAATTTCGTTCGCTCTTAGTCTCTTTGCCTGCTCGTATACACACCTAACCCGAAGAAATTTGACGACTCTGAAAAAAAGGACACGAGCTATAAAGCCGCGAGAGAGATCCTATAGAGAAGGCAGCCGGCAGCAGCGGACGAAAATGAGAGGCAGGCAAGGAGAAGATGAAAAAGGACCACGACATACGCACATCTATACCTATGGCTATATAGGTACTTGTATATATATACGCACACACAGGCACACACACGCGCACGTATCAGTCGAGGTGAGCGCGCAGGAGTAGGTAGCAACGTGGTGATTTGCTTTTCTGAAATTCATGCCCGGAGCTGCGGCCTGCTGCGAGCGAGCAGGCGAGGGCCTCTGGGGAATTATTAATGTTATGCACACACACACATACACACACGCTCGAAGGAGCATCAGCAGAGAAAGGCTGGAAATCCTGGTGGCGTGCGCGCGCGCGAACGGCTGAACGAACGAGGACCTCCGTATAAGCGTGTTATATCTGATTTCTTGGCACTATGCTGATCCGTGAAACATCTTGTTAGCTTTGTACAAGTGGACAAAAGGCGGTCCGAGAGTGCCTGCCTGCCTGCCTGCCTGCCTGCCTGCCTGCCTACCTGCCTGCCTGACGGCTCCACCCATGGTGACTAGACGGCTTTTCGTTTTCTTTTTATTTGTTTTTTTTTCAATCAACAGATCAGAAGCTACTTTTCTTTTATTGCCCTTCACTTAAATTGATTTCCAGCTTAAAATATAGATACGACTAAAAAAATGCATGTATACGTATATGCAATCTGAAACCAGTGCTCCTCCCCGGGTATTCGAAACTCCGATGCGGAAAAACATAACCCGTGCATTAAAATAGCCCCGACTGACGCCGTAGTCGCAAATAATTTTCCGATCCGGCTCACGCGCTAGATAGCCGCGCTAACACAGTGCACAAATATAGGTATAACCTTTTTCCATTTCGGCTTCAGATCGCACTTTCGATCGCGCGTAGAAAACAATCAAAGCCTCGCAGTCAAAGTTCGCGCGCGAGCCAATTTTGCAATGTATAATTATTGCGAGAACGCGCATCACTCCGCTCAACAAAAAAAAAGACAAAATACACATAAATCACGGTAAAATTAATATATTAAGAAAAAAAGCCACGCACGACTCCCATCGCAGCCGATGATCTCTCCGATGCAGCTCACATAAGCATAATAATATACTCATCACAGGGGAGAAGCGGCGGGGGCGAATTTTGCCGTAGAAGTAGAACTAGTCGGACCAATCGGCGGCGTGAAACGGCGAGTCCAAAACAGAACAGAGGATTGAGCGATAGATCGCGAAATGGGGGGGTGGGGGGCATATCGCTTGTGCCTGCGTACGAGCGGCAGGCGGCTGAAGGTTGTACCACCGCCAGAGAATAGCGACAGAGAAAGATACGCAGCAAAAAGCAACAATTTATTGTTAGTTAGGCAGTTACTTCGAAAACGAAAGGGATTAAAAATTTGTCCACATATTATAAATATGAAATATCGCAATACTCGCTCGAAGTTATTCTCGAAGCTCATCATAATGCGTAGCAGAACAAGGAGCAGAGGAATATTGTATATAGAGGAGAGAAAAATGAAAATGAGAATAAAGTAGCGAGAAAAGGCTAGAAGCAGACAGACCGACGATTACCCCTCGAGCGAGCGAGAAATCTCGCGATCTTATCAATATACATACATATGCGGCCCGTATAGGCTGTATATACGGATAAAAGGGCTAAAGGCTTGCCCGCGGAGTGACAGAGAGTCTCTCGAAATCCTCTCCTTGAAAGAACGAATAAATGAAAAGGAAAAAACGAAAGACACGATGCTGAAAAGGAAAGAAGAAGAGGGTGCAGCAACGCGGCAGCAGTGGCGATGGAATGCGCGCGGGGACCGTCAGACTTGTATGTGTGTACGTGCGCGGTGTGTGTGTGTGCGATATATAAACGGTGCATTGTGTGTATATATATATGTATATAGGTGTGAGAAGGCCGGCCTTAGTAGGGGACAGTGACGCGCCCCCCCGCGGAGTCCAGCGCGTTAATTTACTCGTGCCAGGCTTGTGTGTGAGCCCTGAGCAGTGGGCTCTGCTATAACTGTGTTGGTACGTCATGTGTGTGTGCATGTGTGTGTCCACAAACCGCTCCGGGAGCGCCTGAGCGGTCCGAGATACGTTATATTACACGTGTACTTTTTCATTCCTTTTTTTCTTACGGCAGTAGAGCTCAAGCGTTCACTAGCTGCACACACACGCGCGCACTTGCATACATATATCTGAAAATTAGTATAGCGCGTCTGTCTATTCTGTATAAATTAAAAAGTCTTCTATTATAGGTTGATATTAATTATTTGCAGAGCTTGTGCTGCTCTATATGATAACATTAATTTATCTGTTTCCAAGCAAAATAATTCGTTGACAAACAAATGTATTTGAGTTTAACAATATAACTATCATGACGACGATGATGATTATGATGATGGTTAGGGGCGGCTCGACCCTCATTAAGCCCGCAGCAGTGTGGAACGAGCTCAACGCCTAGACGTTTAGAAGCGCATAAAATGTGCCTGTACAAGTCCGTATTCACGTACAATCTGTACATACAGTTATACGTATATATATATACATATATAAATGTATATACTTGCACGTTATATACGCTAATACGTTACAGAATAGAGAGTGATACAAGAGAAAAAGATGTCTTTATTCGTCCTCACACCTTGCTCAGCGCAGCTCATCATCGTCTCAAAAATCAAAATATCAAAAATAAAAAATCATCAGTCTTGTTTATTGTGCATTAATTATGCGGCTTAATATTCATGTAGCATCTATATTGCAATACATATTATATATACTAAATTCACATACACCATTTCTTGCAGTACAGTTTACTATACATAGCTTTACTAAGCAGCATATAATTATATAAAGTATAGATTCTTAACACTCTGTTATAATCGCCTCACGATATACATTCGTATTTTATATATAAGTAATTTTAAGGATGGTCAATTTATATGGAAATTGCATTTTTTCGTCTTATTTGGAAGGGATCTTGCTCGACCGCATACTCGTGGAATCGGCTGCATTAGCCACGGGCACTCTAAATAGTGAGTGACTCTCGCGATCGAAATACTTAATGATTTTATCTTTCGACACGTCCTTGAACACCGACGCAGTATCTAGAGATTCGAAGATTCTTGTTTCGACAACTTTTTGTATGCGCAGCATATATACATTATAATACGCACTAAATATTACTACATAAGTCATTGCGTCATCTGAAAAATGAGGGATTAATCCCCTTGAATAGATGATCCTTGAATCGTGGAAAAGAAAAGAGCATCGATCCTCGCATTTGCGGAAAAGTAAAAATATATCGTAAATTAACGAGCAAGCAGCATTTATGACGTGAAAATTCTGCTTCTAGGGCAAGACGAGACATATACCTGGCAAGGAGGAAAATATAAAATGAGAAATGTTTGGGTTCGGAAGAAGAAGTGCAAAACATAGCGTATATTATGAGTATATCAGAAGCGAGTAGTAGAGCTCGTTAAAGTCTCGCTCGACCCAGCTGCGCATAGAGAATCCGAAAAGCAGCAATCAGCACGCTCCGCGGCCGCTTATTCTCTTGCAATAATAAATATCGAATGCCGCAGCTTCTCTTGGCGCTGTGAGATATATAACAATACGTAGCCGCGATGACAGGAACGAGATATAGCCGCATTATTCTTCGGGACAGGCTTCTATACTAGTATACTCGTGCATCGGTCGTCGATCCATAAGTATTGAAAAAACCACGTGCTCGCGGACTTTTTCCTCGAAGTCGAGTTTTGTCGCTCAATCCTTTAAACATCGGACATATACGCATATATAACGACTCGTCGTCGCGGGATTTCTGATTTTTATCGAGGCCGGCTCCTGCGGGGCATAAAGCGATGGCTCGATCAAAATTTCTCGCTCTTTTACAAGTTTGGGAGAGCGTCGTTGAGCTTGGTGAATTATGCGCCTCGTAAAATTATCCTGCGTATATAAATACACGGAATTTGAGAGGATACTTTTATTTATATTATATACTGCTTGTGTACAATATGTCACCGTTATATTATTGCCTCGTGAATTTTTCGCGGATTTTTTAGAGGTCGTTAAAATATCGATTCTGGGCGCATCGCATATTATATATGCATTATGCATATTGCATTATATCGCGCGAACTTGATCAGTTCGGCCGACTATGTGCAATCAGCTTATTGTATAAATACGTTTAAAAGCTCAATTCTGTTAATGTATATTTAATATATATATATATATATATATATATATATATTACGGTCTCCGTCACCGACGTAGAAACGGATGATAATTTGCGAACCTCGGCTGCTATATATATATTTTTTCTTTCATTGAATCACATGCATATTATGTGCGCGGTCCAATTAAATCTGCCACTATTAAGAAAATTAAACTAATAACCGAATTGAATTGAGAGAATATCAGAGCCACATATCGACATTTTAACCTATAATAAAATGCTAAAATCAATGTACGCTCTGCGATAGCTGTATGTATGTATGTAAGATCGAAAATTTTAATAAACGCCTTTAAAAAGCCGCGACGTTACAAGATACCTTTCGGGAAAAGCGTCATTCGCGCTTTATCAAGCTCCTTTCCCAGTTCCGCGTGCGCACATATATATATGCGCGTACATGTACCCGATGTAACTCCGCGTCCGCTTACTCGCACTTGCATGATTTAGCTATGTAATGTGACAACGAGGCGCCGAGTCAGTTCTTTACTTATGTATATATTATCTATTATAGATATATACAATATATCTATTATAGATATATTGTATACGCGCAGGCGTTTGGGAAAAAAAGTCGATGCGCGCAGCCGCGCAGCGAGCGGTCGCGCGTCGCAAAGGATGTTTCTCGCGCGATTTCCATCGGCGATAAGATCCTCTCTGCGTGTATAATGCTTCGCTGTCCACGAATCAATCAATGCGACTGCTGCGCGCGCGCGCGCGATTCGCCCCTTCAGAGTTATTGTGATAATATATATGTGTCGGCAAGCTCCGACGAATCATCAGGACTCGATCAGAGTAGGAACCCGATTTGTCAGAGCAGCAGTAGGTGAAGAATTTTTCTCTCTTTCCAAATGTCCTTTTTAAAAGACTAATAATAATAATAATAATAATAATAATAATAATAATAATAATAATAATCCTACAGCGAATGGAGATTGCGCAGTCCGCAAGGTACAGCGTCTTCCCCAATCGCGTGTATAATATGCGAAAGAGGCCCCGCGTGCGCGGACGTGCAATTAATGCGCGAACGTTTCCAATAAATACAGCCAACTCGCCTCTTACTGCTCGTTGCTGCGCGCTTGTGCTTCGCCATCAGGGTAATCGACCTATCCATCAGCAGGAGGAGGAGGAGGAAGAGGAGGTCGAAGCCCGTAATGAGCAGGCGGGGGGTCGCGATGCAAATGCGTTAATTGAAATTCTCCTCTCATTCGCGCTTGTCCAGAAGCATATCTGCCGCCATAACGGCAGCATCAGCGGCAGTAGCATCTCCCGTCGCTGAGATGCGCGATACGTGCGATCGGCAGAGAGCAAGAAGGTTCCCGGCTCTCTCTCTCTCTCTCTCTCTCTCTCACGGCTCGTGTGCATACACGATGAAAAGCAGCCACCTGCGCGTAATGTATTATACGCCGAGCGCGCGAGAAGAGAATGACGGGCGGAGAGTAAAATTATTACGTCGCCGAGGAGCGAGGATATTATTTTATTGCGGCCGAGCACATGGATTACGGCGGAGCCGCGCTCGACGAATTTATTACCGAGCGTGCAACCGGATCCAACGAATTACAAGAGAATCTACTGCGAGAAAACGCGGATCACTAACGAAACCTCAAATATAAATATGAAATAAAAAACGTTCTTAAACTCGATCATATGCGAAAATGTGCATACATCAGTGTGTATTTTCCTTATATACATTTATGTATAAACGACGATCGAGGTAAAAAGAATAAACATAAAATTGTTATAGAATCGCTCCTCAGCCGGCAGTATAGGCTAACAGCATGCAGGCGCATCTCGGAAGCGCCGATTATAATATACCCGAAATAAATAATCCGAGCTCATTTGTCGTCCCGATAATTATACAAGGAGGTGTTATATAGGCTTCGAGATGATCTTTATGCGCGCATTCGAGCCGGGTCCGCGGGGCGCCACGGTAAACTGGCCGCCGGTTAATTATTGTCTCGCGCTCCTTTCTCCTTTCACGCGAGCGCCCCGGCACACGAGAATTATGCGAAATTTCAGTTTTCGGCCTCTCTCATTAACCCTTTTGCATTCCTGTAGTCGTGCATACACATGTATAGCATAAATAGTCGTCGTCGCCGCCGCCGCCGCTTCGCTTACCCCCCTTAATTCCTCGTTTCGACTTTTAGCAAAATACTACCGTGTGCGCTGGCGCATTCAATTATGCCTATAATATAAAAGTAAGTGCACGCAGGCAGTATACGTGAAATAAGGCGTTGAGAATAAAATATATACCGAGGCTGCTATGCTCTATATACAATAATATATGTAAACAGATACATTGACGAAGAAATAGCGATGATGCAGATAATATTTGTATATAAATATTTATATATATAATTACACGCCGCCCCGCACCCCCCCCCCCCCCCTCTACATTTTATAGAAAATCGAGTAGCGCCGCAATCTGGCTAATATTTCAATATCCGGCATTGATAATTGCAGCCTGATTGAGACGTACCTCATGAATCCTCGAATAAGCGCAGGAAGCGAAAAGAAAATGAACCGTCCTGAATTATCGAGCGCCGACAGAAGCTGCGGCTGCGGCAAGCGAATGTTAATAAACCGATGAGCGGAAGTACCGTACTGCACTCGAACTCGCGCGGATTTAAAAGCTCGGTTCATAATTCATTTTCCCGGCGACTAATCGAAAGGCGAATTGCGCATATATAAGCGCGTCTCCGTGCGCGCCGGCTCCAGCTTCTCTGAATAATCGAACGAATTTTCTCGTTCGCCGTTCGGCAGGGATATCAGAGAAAATTAATACCTGCAGCCACGGTACGATAGAAAGGGATGGGGAGAAGGGGGGGGCTGAGAGAGAGAGAGACTGCCGCAGTTATATTAATTGCGAGCATATATACGGAGCTCCTTATTCTCGCGCGCGCCTCTTCGAACGTATGTAAACTAAATGAGGGATCTATGTTTAATTTGCATAATAAATAATGCATACGCAGATCGTGACTGCGAACATTCCTGTAATTCAATAACTCTCGATCGATATGTATATACCTAACTTGAAAATAACTGCGTGAATTTAAGATATACACATACATAAATGTATGTATATGCGCACACGATCTTTCAAAATTTCAATTTCATCAATTACATTTTATTTATATAATATTAGACAGAAGAAGTATAGTGCTTTCAAATTAAGCCAACGGCCGACTGCCTCGACCGCGGTGTCACGCTTAGCTCCCGTGGGGCCGAGCGAACGCCCATCAGCAAATCCCCAAATGTTTCTTTCTATCTCCGCTGCCTTTAACAGCCATATAGTGATTTCCCCTTGAAATTCGTCTCGTTTGTCCCTCTTTTTTCGACGGCGTTTGTACATTCTGTTAACAATATAATGATATATATATATATATACATAGAGGCCCGAGTACGCTCGCCTTTTCTAACATGGGCTATACAACTGACCAAATCTAGTAAAGCAGCTAAATAGGTGCATCAGAATGTACACTGCTGGTACTTCTATATATCGTAGGAAACGCGCATCAGTCTATTTGTGTCTAGAAAATGCTGCCAAAGTTCAGAAATCCGCGCATAGAACGGTACAATGCGCGAGAGTCGAAAGAGGGGAAAGCACAGCTATATAGAGTATCTCTCTCTCTCTTTATATATATATATAGGTAGGCATAGAGTAGGGAGAGGGAGAGACAAAGCCCGCAAGCGAGTGAGAGAAAGCTTTCGACGTCTCGCGCGCGCAGGGTGCGCGGCGCGCGAAACCGAGCGGAGAGATAAAGAGAGACCGTTTCATCTCTGAACTACTGATGCTGTACGCGCGAGCGGATAGAGAACGGGGGAGTAGAGAGGCTGCCGAGAGTATAGCAATCGAGCGGCGGAGCGTGTAATTGAGTCCCGCGCCGCCTCGCCCCTCTCTGCTGCTGCCAGCCCCTCGCGCGATCGCTACTTTATCGACCAGCAGACCCGCCCTCTCGGCAGACTTCACCCCCCCCCCCCACCCCACCCTCCCTCTCTCTCTTTCGTGCATATCTGTTTGTCTCTTGCTGTGTGTGTGTGTGTGTAGCTGATGTGCGTGGGAGATGCGACGCGCAAGCTCGCGCGGAAAGTGCCCCTACTAGTGTATATATGTATACCGCGGTGAAGCAGCTTTCGCTCGATCACTTGGTTATGTCGCGCAGGATCCCGGCTCGCTTTTACGTGCGTTCGTAACTTTATTAGCGAGAATTCTCTATAGCTATGTAGAGCTGCGTTGGGATCGTGCGAGGGTGTTTAGTATACGGACCATCATCCGGAAAGTAAGGCAACTTTATTGAACAGGTTTGAAACTATACTATGTATGCAGTATTTAATTTGCAACAAAGAATATAGAGATAGGTGAGCATAATAAACAGAGAGAAAGGCAAGACGACTCAATGAGATTGAATCTAGTTCCTTCCTCGCTACGCTCAACGACTCCCCCGAGGGCCACGTGCTTTGAGCCAGCCCGAGCAGCTATATATACCTAACGCTATATATGTATAGTGTATACCTACTTATACCTACTAATGCATATATATGTATATAGTAATAGCCCGACGAACGACGAGACTAGCGTCTCTGTTCGTGCAGCTGCGATGATCCGTCGCTCGCCGACGTATACCTATAACTTAGAAATAATGTAGAGAAATGATTTGATTAAAATGTAAATGTTCTGTTTGCGCATTTCACGCTTCCGAGCGAGACAGATGGCAGTCGGCCGCACTCAATGGTCTGAGAAATTGGATCGCGTTTTAACTCCCTTGTACGTTTCAGCTCAGCGTGTCCTGCGCGCAAGATGCGCTCTGCTTTATACCCCTTTTTTTGTATCGCTTGCCTATCTCGTTCTCGGTTCTGCAGTTGATGATCGGGCACGCGATGACTTTTCCGAGGGCCGTTTCATTAACTATTTCCGCATCTACTCGGCCTCTACATATACCGCTATATATATATGAATATATCAGTTAATTGACCTCCATGAAATTACAGCCTTTTCGGTCGCGATTATATATTATATTATATTATAATTTTTCTTCAGCGATATTCTTACATCGTCTGGCCAGTATAGAAAGTAATAAATTAGCCATCAGGGAAATCCTAAGAAGCTTCCATCATATAGCGACAACGATAGCAGTGCGAGCTAGAGCATATTAATATATAATAGCCGACGCTTGTTCCGCACCGCCAGCGCGCTCGCAGATACCATCGGCGACATAATGCGAAATACTTATACATACACATACACACCATACACACGTGATGCCGCCGCGTAGCCACTTACATATACATAACGCAAGCGACGGCAGCAGCAGCAGCAGCAGCAGCGACGCAACAGAAGAGTAAGAGGAGCGAAAAAAAGAAAAACAGTCGACGACCAGAGCATCAGCGGACAGAAGCGAGCCCCGTGTGTTTTTTTACATCAGGACACGAGACGCGGCGCTGCGCGAGAGAGATATGAGCTCCTCGAGATAATCGGCACTTACGGAAGACGAATGCGCTGCGTCGAGTCGTTTAATACGATCATTTATCGAGCTCGCTGCGAGCTAATTTTAATATTCCTCGACGGTGGCACATTGTTGTTGTTATTGTTGTTGTTGTTGTTGTTGTTGTTGTTGGTGGTGATGTTGCTACTGCTGCTGCTGTTGTTGTTATTTGCTACCAGACGTTACACTCAAGACTGGCTGTTCATGTAAATATTTATGAGTTTCTATATTTTTAAACAATCATAACGTGGAGATACACGTTAATTGTCTATATATATTTAGGTATCATTTTACTCAGACAAACTATTTTGTAAAAATTACAATCAATTTGGACTATTATTTCAGTCATACATATATATGCTTCTTGTATATTTTTATCACTTGATCACGCATCCGCGGGCTGCTCGGCCGCGACGTAAGTATAACAGGGATTTTTGTCTGTCGCTCGCGTTTTACATCTTACCGCAAGGCGCACGATTAGACCGCATTATATAGATGAGGGGGAAACACTTGCAGGCATACACGAGCACTATATATATATAGATATCGGCCACTTTACCGAATGACTGCGCGACAGATCGGTCGGATCCTCTCCCTTAACCCGATAGGTATAAAAGTATACTATTCTCCACATTTTTATCGATGAGCATGCGTGTCAGTACACATTTACATAAGAGTACAGGATGTATCGAACGACATCCACTCACCGCGAGAGCTGTTGTGCGCGATATACTTTATTATATATACGCTTCGCGGGCCGACCAGTCCAATTTGTTAATTATAAACACAGGCGGCCAGGCCGAGTCCTCCTTACGCACTCCCGCGATCGTGATCGAAAGCCATTTAAGCAGCACTACGTTCGCGCAGTGTTAAAAAGCTCGAAAACAATCGCGATTTCTCAAAATGAGCCGATGTAATACGCGACTATAGCACAGCTCACAAATGAATTTGCCAATCTTATAGAGCACTTATATAAACACAATAAGTGTATATATGTATATAATTTATGATATTACATACGAGGCGTAAATTAAGTCACCGATGGCGTCATGCACGCGTAAGCATATACGACTCGGCAATAATATAATAAGTTTCATGTCATCTCTGGGGCGGCAGTACACGCTAATTGACGCCTGACGAACGACCAACAAACCCGCATATTATACCTATATATGAGTATTTTATGAACAGATTGCGCACTGTAAAAACAAATCGATATTACACCCGTAACTTCTGGTCAGATAATAAAATACACGTGCCTTGTGTATATATAGAGCGTGTTGGCATTAGCATTCCCGCAATAAAAACTAAAAGTCTGCACATCCTGCCAACGTCTTCATCCGATATTATATTATACGACTGTAGATATCGATTATTAATTTTCAACACAACCAGACTCGCATAACTGTGTGTGTGTATATATATACACTGGCACACGTGCAGGAAGCCGAAATAGGGAACACTTTCGTCGGCGAAGAAAACAAAACAAATCGCGGAGAGCAAGAAAGAGAGTCGATCGATTTCGGGTGTATATATAGTATAGGGAACAAAGGTTGGATCGAGGTTGGATAGCAAAGTTATGGAGGTACAGATAGAGCCGACGGACTTGTTGTCCGGCACTTTCTGGCAATACGGCGCAGGGAAAGTAAATTATGGCGAGCGATATGTATGAAAACTGTTTTCGATATTTTAGATTTGAAAGTTTATCTATATATATATATATATGCTAGTCTCGCTGCGAGCGATTTTTTTCTTTAACGCGGCTGGAGCTTCGCCGGTGACGGAGGCCTTTGTAGCGGCATTCGCAAGCTTTCTTCGTTCCTTTAAAAGAGTTATAAATGATCAGTCTATCTAGTAGCTATCTATGTAAAACACAGACACACACGAACATGACGGTAACTGCTCGTAAATTAAGTATTGTAGTCATTACGTGGAGGCTAAACAAAAGCATGTGCGAGTTTCACAAATTCAACGATGTTCGCTGAAAAATTATATTGTATATCGTCAAATATTGCAGGCATGCGATGCTTTTCTTCTCATGTTATCCTTCGCGCAATGATAAATCTTCTCAATTTTATAAAATATATAATGCCAGCAACATCTTTGTATATATATATAAGTAGCTAAATCAAGTATATGAACAAATAACCCTAAGAGCCTATATAAAGATTACTTATTTGGGCTTACTCATACAGTTAATTAATTGTTAACAATATAACTGCGAAGATCGTAAACAGCTATATATAGATAATGTCGCAAATCAAACGCTCATCAGAAAATAAAAAAACTCATTTCTAGGACTCTGTAACAGCGACTGTAACCATGTACACCAAAGACCATCATCCGTAATTAAATTTTGGGCGCAATATTGGCACCAAAATCTTTACAAGAAACTACCTGATGTATCTTAGCATAAAGCATCACGGGTATCAAGACATAAATTACAATTAGGTGAACTAGATCAATAAAACATAAGTTTCTTAGAAAACTCTAAGCTGATGAATATTGCGTTCTTTTGAACTAATCCATCCATAGTATAAATGGAGCAAGCAATCGATCTCGAATATGTATCGAATCGATCTTGAAACTCGATCGGGTACTTACTGATCTGTTTGAACGTAAACTTCGTCGTCACAGACTGTTTATGGCGTTGTTCAGATCGTTGAGATGGCATACTTAATTCGATTTCACATTCGTTTGCATGGTTTGGAGCCGATAAGTTTTTGAGCAGAAAAACAATTAGGTTTTGAACTCAAAATTTTGTGAATGGCTAATTTTACATATTATGGAAATGCAATAAGTTATAAAGAGAATGTAGAAAATAAAAGCGAAGAAAAAGCAAAGTATAATGCGCTTGAAAAGCAGGAAAAATATAGCGACAGCCGATATGCTTGCATGTATCATACACAATGACTATATTACATACATATATAGCTATATATTATCTACATTGTATGCGAGTAGCCGCGACTCGACTCGTCCTCCGCAGGTTTATATAGTCTTGCCTGCGGGGCTCGAAATCGCGTAGGTATAATGTATTGACGAGGGGCGGAAAGGAAAGTGGCGGAGTGGGAGGGCGGGCACGATATCGAGGAGGGGTGGCTGGTTTATCGGAGGCATAGAGCGGCTTTATACTCAGCCTCGCACCGGCGTCGGATGTCGACGTGAGCGCCGCCGTACGCGCGTTTACGAGCGCGTAAAAAGGGCTACGCGTGAAAACGCTCCCACGACACTCCGTGTCTATCGCTATATACATGCACGCGCCCGCGAAGAGGCCAACTTCACCTGCTGATACGCACACTTTTTCTCTGTTATAATAAATTACTCCGAAGTAGCGCTGCAGGAATGGATGTATATAGAGAGGGAGAGAGAGAGAGAAAGAGAGTACAGCGGTATATAAAGGATGATAATAATGGAAAATGCTCGTATGCGCAGAGTGCAGTGCTGCTACTGCGCGCTGCTACTTTTTATATGGATAGAGCGTATAGCCAGCGTGAGCGCGCATAAGCTTTGAATTATTTACGCGAGAGGAACGACGCTTTTTTCGTTAGCCGCGCGCGAGTGCTTTTTTCATGGCCGCCTGTGCGAGCTTTTTGCATTTCCTGATTAGATGCATCTATATATACATATGTGTGTGTGTGTGTGTATACACACACATACACAATTCGCAAAAGAGTCGACCCGCGCGGATATATCATCCGTATGTATATCGGCGGATTATATTTAATATTTCAATGCACTGTGAAACGTTGATCGTCCGCGCCGCGCAGTGGATTTATAGCTTTCCACATTAAATGCGCATATCATCTGAATAATTGTAGCGCTAAAATGCAATACATATTCATCAACGTTTAATGTGTAGTCAGCGATGTTAAAGTGCGGGAAAATGCCTGCGCGCCGCACACTGCATGTAGTACACGCGAGACTAGCGCAAACATATCAATCAAGTCGATATTAGGCAAATTTGTAATTTCGCGCTTATATTGATAAACGTCGAATATATAAGACGACGAAGAGGAGATTGATTTAATCTATTGTTATTTTATCGAGTTAGCGTATACATAAATATATATATGCGTATGTGAATGCACTCCTCTTCATGGACTTGGATCTTTCAAATCCTGTACCGCCGAGACACTGCGCAAGCAGCTGACTAGCGCTCTTGTTATCTCGCACCTGCATTACTCTTCTCTTGCACATTTCCCCATAGAAAATAAGGATATAGGCTGGCTTTCGGTGGAGGTGAGAAGAGAGTATTTTGCGGCTCTACTGCTTTACAAAGCATTTGTTATGGGACAGCCTCTGTATCTCGCTGCCCTTTTTGAGAAGAACCAGTGCAGAACTTCTTCTAGGAATCCCAAGGAAATCGTAGTTCCCGTTTAGCGTAAGGAACCTTCCTTCACTTCGTCAGTATAAAACGGCTATACGCTGACAAATCCATCAATGCGATGATGGTAGTGTTGTTGACTGATAAATGTAAACTGTATAACATAAATTGTAATAAAAAAAAAGTGTTATAAGTCGGCTAGTATTGTACTTTGTAATTATATTGTATATATTGTATCGACTTTATAGATTAGCGGGAATGAAATTTACTTGTACTTTGTATCGTCGCATCGTGCGACAAATCTGTGATATGACGAAGCGTACTGTAATTGCGATATGTATTGACTAGTGCAAAATAAATCAATAATAATAATAATAATATATAATACGCTTTTAAACACGCGCATGATCAGCGAAGCCTATATAAGCGCGTATTTTTATATATATATATAACCGATGGATGCATCGATTATTTTTCCCTCGCAATATAATAAAAATGGTAAATCTCAAAAAAATGTTTTATCAAACTCCATATAATAATTAATTGTCGCAACAATGTGTGTGTGTGTGTGTGTGTGTGTGTGCGTTATATAGCAGCTGCCGCGCAATAAAAGCCCTCTCGTGTTTCGTCGTATCATTACATCGTGTCGCGGGTGGTCACATATGAAACAATTAATCGCGTGCTGCGATGGACTTTTCACATGTTAAATATTATATAAATTGCCTTACTTTGAGACGAGATAGAGAGAGAGAGAGAGAGAGAGAGAGAGAGAGAGAACAAGCATTACTCGCCATAACGCACGCGGATTATAATTAAAAACACGGAAACGCGTCGCGACGGCCGTGTAGGTATATCGAATTCGCGTATTTATGCGCGGTGCGCGCGAAATCGAATCGAAATTTACGAGAGGCCATTTCCTCCCCGCGCTTTTTGTTCCATCTCCGTGCTGCTCTATAGGTGCGCGTATGCGGTTAATGACATAAGCGAGAGCGAGCTGCGTATATGTATATGCGCGACATATGTGCGGCAATCCCGGTGCGCTGCAGCCGAAACAATTTGTATTAAAATGAGTGGCGCATGCAGACGACGTCGGACGCGTGTGTCGCGAGTATATGCACGATATAGATGTGCGTGTATACTGCTCGCTCGCTCGCTTATATTTCGGCTGGTTTATGTGCGAGTTCGATTACGCGATGGGTTTCCTTCTTTTCGTGTGGCATTTGCGCTCTTTCGGATCTGGGCATCCTATTACATATAGTTATACTCATTTAATTGCGCGACTAATATCGATCGCGTGCTGTAGCCTTTAAGTATCGAGACTAATTTTGGAACTGCACGCGAGTCGATTGGGAATTCATCTTTTATTCTTATTATATATAATGAGGAGGATGACTATACTCTTGCGGCGATTTGACACAATGTGCAGCCGCGTATGCGTCATGAGAGTTGCGCTATGGGTAAGTGCTGTTTACTTTTTTTTTTTATCTTAAGTGATAAATTAACGATCTAATATGACGCATGAGTTTTTGCGTGGAAAGAAGGTGCCGATATTTTTTTTATATTATTACGACGGCGCAGCTCTAACACGCGCTACATAATATGTACATTATGTATTTTATTGTGAAGCAGAGATATGGTGAATCCGGTATATAGCGGCCACGCATACACTCTCGTTCTCCCTCGCGCTAATAATTTATATCGCTCCTGCGGCTTCATTTTCATATTTTATATAAGCGTCTATTTATGCCATTTTTATAAGTTACTCAGATAAAAAACAAGCCATAATTCATATAATAATATAATATAATATATGTCATTGTTCGGGTTCGCTCTGCAACAGATACGATGAAGCAAACATAAAATTAAGCGACTTATCTAAATCGTCTTCGCGGCACCAACGTATATATTTGATTGTTAATCCCGCTGTAGAATCTCGAACGAGAGATTGATATATATATATATATAAGTCACGCAATACACGCCATAACTCATCGAATCCTTCGGTCTTCCTCGCCTTGCCCACATAATACCCAGACAGCAGACGACAAACCGCGTCATTGTCAATACGATTCATCAAATCTCGCGCTTACAAGCACGCGCACCATCGATACCCATTCCCTCAAGCATACGAAAGAGCACATCAAGAGGGCTCGGCCTAATTGGATGACAATAAGCGCACGTCACGTATACACCCAAGCACACTCCGATAATATATATACTGCACACGATGCATCAGAGGCTATATATATATATGAATACGTTTGATTATGTATCTTGAATAGCTGTAATAGTATTATTAGGTATATATAATAGGCGAATAATATAGGCTGCAGTCGATGCTGTCGTTTCACCTCGTTAGCCGTGATAATTTAGCAACGAGTATCGGAGGTGCATGATATCGATCATCCTCGCTCTGTGTCTGATACGGGTGTACGCGCAATACGCGCACGTAATATCTGCAGGTCAGCACGACGGATGACTTGCAAGTAAGTAGCAGCTCTTTATTTGTCTCCAATTCTCCTTCGCATATCAATATAGTATACGATATATGCAGGTATATATATGTTTATAAATGCACATGCAGTATAATCATAGGGTGCAGGCTATTCGCCTTCTTATGTATTATATGCTGCTGCGCATGCCGATGACGCGTGTCCGCGCACCCGAGATGGCAAATTATATATCACACAGATGTATAACTAATATTCAATATTATTGTTAATATTTACAAAAAAAACGGAAATCATCGAGGATCTGCGATAAATTTATTGAAAAAATCGCAGCTTCTATACTGCCTTTTGTATATTCTTTACATATGCCTTTTTCTTTCCATATTAGGAGCGGATATTGCAGCAAATAGTTGATAAAAACTTTCTAATGCGCCCGAGTATACCTCTAATATTCAAATTAATTTACTATAAAATTCTGCGAATATAACTGAGAACAGCTTGGACGCATTCCTCCCGCACGCTGTCAAAGCAGAATGCGAAGGCAAATTGTCACATATCAAAATATCTCATCGATCAGGATAGAGCTCGATCTCGCGCGAGAAAAAAGTAACGCGCATCCACGCTCTATCGTGGCCCCGAATTTCTGACGTGAGATGACATGGCATCATCCGGCGCATCATCGACGTTTCCGGTCTATATGTATATTATATATCACTCTGCAGATTAGTATCGTGCGATTGGCTGGTGCGCAGCGAGATAAAAGAAAAATGCTCTACTTCATAATAATTATAAATACCTATATAGTGCACATGCAGGATGGTATTCCATTCTTAATGGAATAATCCACGAAACATACACACATATATATACTAGGAGGGGGAGGGGGTGAAATTATACAGAATTTTTATTAAATTAATAAAAAATAATAAATTATACATATAAGTGATTATATACATATAACTTAAGGATTGGAAAATGGACCAACAATTAACTAAAAAAAATCTATAGCTGCAGTCAGACATGTATACATAAAATGCAGTCGGAATCATACCATAACATTTCTGCAGCTTCTCTTACAGCGCTTATGATTGCTTTTAGAGCTTGCTGAATATAGAAAAAGCATATAGTATAACTGTACACATAATCACTTACCAAATTTTATAAACTCAATTATATATTAAAGAAAAATAAGGAGGAGTATGAGAAGGGGAATGAGGAGGGGCTGAGAAGGGGTAAATCATTCTCTCGAGTCGATATATATATATATATATACATATATATATAGGGAGAGAGGGGGGGCGAGGGTCGCGACTCGCGGTTGGTCTGCACACGCCGACGCCGTGACATATCCGATGAGAATAGAAGAGCAGCCCGGATCGCTCCGTGACGAGACAACGAGATTGCGGGGAAGCTGTGAAAGGATGTCAAGTGCTAGTCGTTGCGTATGTGTATATTCTAGCTATACATACCTCTAACTGTGACATGAATTTATATGACGAATCTGATAGATTCTTTCATTTCGAAGTATAATTCGAAAATTATTGATGGGTGCGTTTACGTTTATAGGCAGTACTTATGCGGAGTTGATTCTGATATAGGCGAAGCGCATTAACCCTGAGGAATGTTGATATTGATCTTTTAGAAAGCGTTGAGTCATATACACCTATATATACATATATATGACAAAGAATCGATATTATATACTTCTTTCACAGTGCCATAATTGTTTTTTTTTCTAATATTACATACCGCGAAAATGATGGTTTAATTGAAAAATAAGTAATGAGGGCAGTATAAAAATATAAATCGATCTATAAGTATTTTTAAAAAAGCGTCATCTCAATATAAAATTTAATTTTTAGGCACTGCCGTCTTTCCCCGTGCCCGCATATTCTTCACGTGAGCCACGACTTCAAGTAAAATAAAAACAAGACAACACGAGCGCGTATATGAAAACATATATATATATATATGTGTGTGTGTGTATGCATACCTGCGCATGTGGTCAGGCCCACCCGCAGTTGCCGCGGTGTAGAGACACGCGCGGGGGGTCCGCTCTCGATCGGCCATACGTTGACACAAGTCATTTTTACGCTACCTCCCCTCACTCCCTATGCAGCGGCATCAGGAGCCGAGTATCGGCATAGCCTCTTGAGCGTATACATCATATGCATGTACAAGAGGTAATACTATAATATCAACAGCTATATGTAGAGAGTGGGAGAGAGACGGGAGACAGGCTGAGTAATGACGCGAGACGCCGGGGGTGCCTACTTCGGATTATATATATATATATATATATATATATAAAGGAATCGAGCGAGCGCGAGGACATTATGCGCACCGGTGTTTTATATAGTTGCCAGAAGTATTATACACATGCAAGATACGAAGGAGTTTAGAAGAGTTTAGCAAGGTAGAATTATTATGAGTGAATTCGCTGCCGACCTTTTTCGAGAATTGCTTTGTCAGTGAAAATGGAAATGACGTGCGCGCGATAGGCCTGAAGTATGTGCGCGTATTATAAAGAGACTTATGCGTGCGTGCCTTTTATCTTCGCAATATATTTCGAGTTGTCTCACTGCGTGAATATGTTATAATAGAGGTCGCGACGAGAGAGTGGCACATAATATCCTTGTCTAAAGAAGACAGGAATCATTATCATATCATATTTTCATGTTATTCGTTCTCTGATTGGTCATTCGTGTGGCTAATCGGATCAATCCTATATCCAGTATATCCGTTAGAAGTTTTTACATGTCGCGGCCTGCGCTATATATGAATTCCTAACCTCGGAAAGTGCATAAAAATTGAGACAACATAATTAAGTAAAAAAAATAAGGTATCGTAATCGTTCTATTTTTTATTTGACTGGCTATTTGTTTTCGAACGCGATCTCTACATAAGTATGAATTCCTAACCTTAAAGTGTTAAAAATCATTAAATATATGATGTGATAAAGAAAATGAGCGAGGCGCGTCTAAAATCGCTAGTAATTATAAAAACAGCTTATTGAGCGCGGAATTTTATGCTTGGGCTCTCTATGAAAAATCATCTATGTAAAATAGATATTGCGGCGATGCGATTTAAAAACTTTGTTATATGAATGATATGTTCTCAGAGATGAAAGGTCATTTCCTTACGCGACCATCATTCATCGGATAACTAATCGCAGTCAGCTATTCCACGTCCATCAGCGGATATATTCTATATAATTATAATAGGCCGTATGCATGAATTTTCCAATAAATTTTAATCCATCCGTATAAATGCAGGATGAACGCAGAGAAAAACTTTGCAACTTAATATTTGAACGTGTTCTAGCGAAATGTTCCACCCGACCATTCCTTGCGCTATATAATATATACACTCACTATAGCTTTTCCGAGTAACTAGCAAACCGAGGCTAGCGCGCGACTATGCACGTGTTGTGTTGCGCGCGAGTCTCGACGATTTACGAGGAACAGCGTGCGGTACTTGGTCGATTTATTTATTCGCCCGGGCCAAAGCGACTGGCTATTGGCTCTATATATGCACCATGCACACACCCAAACCCGAATACGTATATATATACCCTGCACACATAGCCGTAGCATACTCTCCCGGTAGTACCTGTTCGACGCTATAGGGAGGGTCGCTTTGCAATTAAACCGCAGATCGAGAGAGAGAGAGAGAGAGAGAGAGAGAGAGAGAAAGAGAGAGAAAGAGGGGGGAGGGGAATAGAGAGTCTGTGGAGAGCGGTGCCGGCAAAAGGGAAAAAGAGACAGAGAGACGGACAGGAAAGCAGCAAGAGAGATCGATTCGGACTACAAGAGCGAAGCAATAATGATGCGGCACCGGTTCGCGTATATCTGCGATTTACGGTTTTTCTCTCCCGTACTTAGCTATATATACCTACCCGAACGCGTCTCTCTCTCTCTCTCTCTCTCTCTCTCTCTCTCTCTCTTTCTCTTCTTTTTGCTAAGTCGTCGCGGCACGTGCGAACGGAAATGCGCTGAGGAGACAGAGAGAGAGAGAGAAAGAGAGAGAAAGAGAGAGAGAGAGAGAGAGAGAGAGAGACCAGGAGGCAGTCATTTCGATCATTTGATGGGATTGCGCCGGATCACCGCCTCGGGAAAAGATAGGGGCTGTTCTTCTGCGCTGCAGCCTTGTGGTTACTTCAATTAGACGGAATCGTGCTCGTATTGGGCTGATGAGTAAAGACCCGGGACGGTTGGGAATCGATTGTATATATAGGGGAGGATACGACTATATTGGCAATATTTTTTATGTGATTTTTAGTTCTATAAGAATTAATGAAAATAAAAAAATTAATTCTACAGGGTTCAAGAACTTGGTTGAAAGTTTTTACACACAAATTTTCAGCTCTCTAAATTGCCACAATTAAAATCCGCCTAAACTATGTAAAACCTCAGATTTCTTTATTCAAGAAAAATCCTCAACAACTGCAGCTTCATTGAACTTCTAATCATGTACCGTATATACGACTTCTTAAAGCAAAGCAGAACACGTCAAGATGAGATATTTCCAAAAAAATGTTCCCTTATGCAGCTGCTTATCAGCAGTACACACTTCGGTAAACACTATATGAAAATGTAACGACCTATATAAATTATAAACTAATAGCTCACGTACATACAAATCACTCCCATGCTTGGGAATAACTTTTTGTACAATTTTTGTCTAACACTCAGGGGATCAGCTTATCGGAAGTAAGCAGCTGGCTCGAGTGACCGTGATGTGTGTGACTGTGTATACATATATATATGATATTCTTCGACTTACAGGTAAAACAACTTGAGTAATTTTTTTTTAAATAACACCTTTACATCAGCTACCTATATGAGTGATTACGCCATAACTTGCACATCTTCTGCGTTCAAGCCTATATGAAGCATTTGTTTATTTCTAAAAAAATTACACAACATTTTTTCTCACGCGATTTAGAACTAAATACTATAAACTACAAACAAAAACGAAAATTCCTGCTTTTATTTACAATTAATCCCTGAAATAGGCCTCAAATATCAGTTCCGTAAAATGTCCACAACTCAGATTCGGGTGTAAAACGGCACTATACAGAAAAGTAAGACTCATTAAAATAATGTCTGTCTATACTCTATTGAAATAAAGTTATAACAAGAATATTTATATAGATATATTTCTCAGAGTTCCATAATTAAAAAATTATTTTTATCATTAAAACTATGAGCTTACTTTTTGTCCATGAATTTATGAGAAAAAAATGTAGCACTGCGCTATAGATATTCAAATAATTATTCAAAAGTACACTTAGAATTAGTTCACTATAGGACACTGCCTATCGGTAGATTCTCGAACTAACTTTTATGATATGCGTATATACCGAAAAAATCTACGGTTTGAGCTCCGGAAATTCAAACTTTTCGTATCTATACTAAACTATTATTTAAATGCAATTTATAATCACTAGATTGCATTTCAATAATAGTAATGGTTTGAAAGTCGCTATGATTTTACGTAAAAATTCAAGCATTGAAATAGTAATTCATCGAAAACACGAAAATGTGATTTGAATCGTTTTGCCGGGAAGCCAAACATATATATATATATATATACATACTCCACGGGCGGTTCTCTTGCCAGTTTATTATCCGGGAAACATAATCGTTGGAAGAGAAATCAGGGCTATAGTAGAGAAGTGCCAAGAACTTCCCCACTGTGCGACGAGCCTTCATTTCGAGAAAGAATCTATACCTGTCAGTCTACAGGACTTTCGCCGATGAGCCAAAAAAAGGGCTAGACAGGAGGTGGATGATCGATTCGAAAACGATATGACGTAGACCCGCGCGTCTATCTTTTATATTCACATGCCATGCCTACGGCGTTTGTGGACCTCCCGGGAATGATGTCATAGACGAATAAGCGGGTATTTATTATTACGCGGCGGCAGCTGCAATCTCAAATATCTAAAGGCTTTCTTGTTACCTCGACTCTTGTGTGGACAGTTCATTTACGGCGAAGAGCACAATGCTTTTTGATAAGTGCTACGGAATTTAAGTGAGAAAAATTATAGGGACGGTACGTTTTACTGAAGAATTTTTCAGATAGCGTACAAATGTAATTTAATGTTTATTTAAGAATAATCGATACATAACAGTGCCGTTTAAGGGCTATACAAATAAATTTTAACTTCTTTCAAGTATATAAGTTAAAAAAAATCGGTCTTCCATTGATATAGGTGTATATATCAATAAATACGGTAATAGTCGTCGTCCCCGTTCTTAAAATTGCAATTTCTCGATAACTATTTGAAATACAAGAATGAATACTGTCTACAGCCTTTTTATAAATAAAATCTCAGTAATGGATATAGCTAAAAGTTACCGAAACGCTGACGACATTATGATCCTTACTATTCTTCTAGCAGACATTGCGCAGTAATAATTACGCGTTACTGCAATTCGCGAGCAACGATTCTATCACCTTATTAAATCAGTCCATTGTGCTGGCGAACTGTTTTTATTTTGTAAATGCCTTCGCCAAATGCAAGAAATAGCTATATATACGGTCCCAGAAATTTATTTGTGATTCTTGGTGTACTTATTAATATTAGGGAGACTTCGTCAAAAGATGCGAATCACCGCTTAAGTTTACGAATATGTATATGCTTGTGTACCTGAAGTTTATATGGAAATTCGATAAAAATCGATGTCCGAACGATCCATCGAACTATGAGCTTAATTAGTCTCAAAAATCTCTACTATACTTTTTCAAAATTACGGAATGTGTCTGTCGCCGATGTCGTAATCATGATTAATTAGCCGCGCGAGAGACAATCGCTATTGTGGCGTCGACGAACACAGCGGCTCCAATTGCATTCCTGTAATACATGCCTTGATTAACACGGTTGTTGCTAGTTTAAATCTTAACGCAGGATTTTTTAAAATAACGTTTACCTATTCACGCATGACTGGCTGAAAAATCGACTAGTGCTTTTTATAAAAGGAAACACTTTCTACCCTTTGGAGGCTCTGGTGGCTCCAGTGCAGCTAAAATAGCTTCATCAAAAACATTTTTCAACCCTTTCTGTAAAACATAATAAATATTTGATTGAATGCATGTAAAACGTCCCATAATTTACAATTTTCATGATTTATGATTTATTTAACTAATTACCTGAGTTAAAGCGCTACATTCAACGTACTTTACAGCTTTCAGTTCCTTTGCAAGTTTCTCTCCCTGCTCTACTGATATAGGCTTTTGCTTGTTCTTTGCTAGTTTTTCTATAGTGGCAACATCATCTCTCAAGTCCACTTGAGTTCCTACTAGCAAGAATGGAGTCCTTTGACAGTGGTGTGTTATTTCTGGTACCCACTAAAAAATTATTCTCATGTGGTTAAATCGCATTATAAAGATAGATTACAATAAAAATTTCAAAAGTTCCTATATACTAACTTTTTCTTTTACATTTTCAAATGATGAAGGTGATACAACTGAAAAACAGACCAGAAAAACATCTGTTTGTGGATAGCTTAAAGGACGCAGCCGATCGTAATCCTCCTGACCTGAAAGTCAATTCATTTATACAAAACTGATTCTGGAAGTTATTGTTTTTCCCACAGATCTACCTCAGGAAAAACGATAACTTCTAAAATCAGTTTTATAGCCTACTACCAAGGGATAAATTCATCCAGAAAAAATTTTGTTTTTTCCAAATTATTTTAATTTATTTATGAATATTGAATATTTTGTACTATAGAAATAGGCCAATACCATTCAGTTCTCAATGGCTGCTTACCAGCTGTGTCAAATAATCCCAACGTATAGGGATCTCCACCGATCATGACTGTTACTGCATAATTGTCGAATACAGTAGGTACATATTCGGAGGGAAATTTATTGGTAGTGTAGGAGATCAGCAGGCAGGTTTTACCTACCGCACCATCTCCCACAACTACACACTTGATTGTTTGCATCTCCACTGCGGCGACTTATCTGAAAACGAAAATTACTTCATAAAATGACATACTTACAGACAATAATTTGTCTATGAAGATCATTATAGTGATCCTCAAAATATTCATGAAAACCTTAAGTTTATTTATTCAGTGACATAACAAACAGTTTTCAAGCAAATTCTATACTGGTGCGACCAAAAATAACCTCAAAAATACAGAAGCCGACGGAATGGAATGCGGAAATATAATAAGCGATATCGCAACCAAGTTTTTTATACTGTTCTACTGAAAGTAACTTCAAATGAAGCAAATAGAAATATAAAAAAGTACTGGTTCATACCTTGGCCGACTGTAAATTGCATGCAATCACTATCAATCGTCTGATCAATTATAGCTTGAGATGAGATGAAGCGACGCAGAACGCAGATGACGAAGTTGCGTAGTCTTACGTCGCGACTCGCGGTCCGCACTTCGCGATACGGGACCGTCGGGTCATAATCGCCTCAGCCTAGATGGCAGCACAAGTACTCTTGGACAAAAAAAATGATGTCAGCGAAAGCGCCTCATGCTTATACTTATATATCTCGCTCAGGAGTCGGGATCGGGGGTTCAATCATTCGATTCTCTGACAGGGCAAATTTGAGAAAAATTTCTCTCTGCTAAATCTTAATTATACATCGATTTGACACCTTTCCTCCTCAAACTATAGGTAACCATCAGGACTATCAGGAGTCAGAGCCGCATATAGCAAGTAGATCAGGAATATCATTGGTAAATCAGACAGCGTTCATGTCAAAAACTGTTTTCCCACATCAAAATAAAAAAAAATGCCTCAAAAACATGACTAACTTTATAAAAAGCATATTGTGTCAATAATATAGGTACTAATTTTTTTATATAATGATTTATTAATAAGTTTCCAAAATTAAAACCATAACATTTATATATTTCGTAGTATAAGGATAGTAAATATTGATTTAAGCCAATACAACATTTTTAACTTCGTTGTCAAAAAATAATGCACTTACGATTGATTGGTAGGTAAAAATGTTTCCAAGAGCCATTGTAAAAATAGTGAAAATACTCAAACAATCGCTTTACCTCGCTCTCTCATTCTTATTTATTGCACTTATTTCTCTATTCTTATATAGATATAATAAAATAGTTTTTATCGGGTAGAAAATTAAATATTTATCATAAAGAAGAAAGAAAAATAATTTAAGTAAACTCTTCTAATATAAATATTAAATATTCTCCTTCATGTACAATCTTTAATTTAATTGTAACTAAATAATTATTTTGTTCAATATATAACAATCTCAGCTACTACTCATAAGAGAAGTATAACAATTATCAACAGAAAATTCGTTTTAAATTGTATTATTATTATTAGCACTATATACTATCACCATTGTAAAATATCCTTATTAAATTACGTTTTCGGATCGCTCACAGCGATTAATTGATCGCAAATAATAGAACGAAACGGTGGCTCATTCATGATGTTAGTAATGAGTATTATTAGTAACAAAAGTAATTTCCAGTGAGCCGGTAAAAATCTCTGCAGTATAAATCACATTGTATATAAATTCATTAGAATACTTTGCATTTACGTTCCGCTCTTATGGTATAAAAATAGTTAAAATCGCGCTCTAATCATTTTTTAAAAATTTGTATTGCTATGCATTTTGGCAAAATGCATAACCAATAGCAATCCTAGTTTTCAATCGAATACATATAGTATATCTGATTCTTCGTTATCTTGCTTCTGATTTCGAAAATGGCTGCAATGAACCTGGTTGTACCCAAGAATATCCTGTGGGTTTGTTCTCATTGTCGTCCTAAAATTTAACAAGAATATACCAGTACAAGATGTACAACAAAAATCATGAAATCTAAATACTCTAGATATTAACTTATTAAAATACCTTTGTATTGTAAATTTCTTGTTTTACAGGATCATGCAATGCATTATCATAAGGACTAAATGTAATATAATGTGGATCATCTGTGGTGGGTACTTCATAAACTACACTCAAGCTATCTTTAACGCATTTCTTAGCTTGTTCCTTAAAACTGTCAAAGTCGGTTTCTAGTCTGTAAATATAAGATGGATATTCACTAATTGTTTTACAAGCTTATACCATGATCAATGTATAATATTACTATTAGCTTACAGTAATGAGGCTTCTTTATTAACCGAAATCATTTTGGTATCAAGCTTGGTAAAAATTTTAGTTATGTATTGCACTAGCTGCCAAATTCTATTGCTTCTTTTCCACTCAGAAAATCCCCAGGCAGTATTCAGTTCGCCTGTTACATAATTTATCAAAGGGTGGAATACCTTAGTTTGGAATACAACATTCTGAAAAAAATGTACATAATATAATTAAAAAAAGTTTCTAAAAGATATTTATGAATAATACAAAAAATTATTTATTTATACTGGACATTTTCCATCCGGAAAGTTTTGTGGCAGTCTTATAGTAAACCTGAACACACCACCTTGATAAATTCCTTGACGAATAAACTGTACTCCAAACCATACTGAAAGTTCAAAAAGAGATTGAATTTTGATCCTTTGAAATCATAATAATTACGTAATAAAAATATATTTACGAAAAGAATTTTGAGCTGATGGTATAACATATATTCCTTTCAAATCTTGACTGCGTAACACATTGCTTGAAAAGTCGATACAAATATTTGTTAAAAAGAGTTCAATTGCTATAAGAACACCATGGAAAAAATCTAAATCACTTACTATTCTGCGAGAATGTTGTATTCTTGAAGATATAAAGCATATTCTTTACTGTTTTGAGAAGTATTTGGTCGATCTATCATCTTGACAGCAGTGATGAGTTGAGAGTCTCCATTATTACTATTTACGGGAAGTAATTTTCTAAATGACCCTTGTCGTTTTAAATCATCTTCAGAATCACCCTCACTCTTGATATAGATGAAGTGCAACATTGCAAGATATTATTAATGATAAATAACAAGCATAACTAAAAGTATAGACGAAGATAACCTATTACCTTAACCCCAGAAATAGAAGCACTAGCCGACATTTTCAAAACAAAAGCAAACCGTGAATACTTAAATCATTAGTTAATTACTTCATCAGTAATGAATATTTATTAAGAAGAGAAGCTTTGAACTCCTTGTTTATAGATTAGGACGGCATTTTATCTTATCACATTTTAGGTTATGTTTCCATAATAATTTTCTTCGCAGAACTACCTTTTTGTACATACAACAAAAACGATTCTTCGTGAAAACTCAAAACAAAAACATTGAAGGTAAACAAGTGAGATTTCATGGGAAGATTTGGAGAAAGGCAACTATTTGGAAATTTAAAGGGGACTAATCGTGATTATTAAATTAACGCAATTAATAACAAGGTGACGTATAACAACAGTTTTTGTACATAACCTCTGCTTCATCAGATATCTATATATGTATATATCTCAATAGGTAAGCCATATAAAGAAGTACTCTTGCTTATCGACGACAAACACGCGATACGATATATAATATATATATATATATATAAATATATAACTGCAGTCAGTGCAGATGATATCGAGAACGACTGCGCATGCGTAATAATAATAATAATAATAACAATAATTGCATCCAGAAATCGTCGTCTGTTTACGCATACTTACCTGACTGCGAACGCTTAAGCTTCGAATTGCGAACGTCAAGCGAAGTAGGTATTATATAGGTGTATAAGTGGTGTGCTATGTATATAGATGCCTGATGATAGTGATGACAAATGCTCCAAAAACATTATATAGAAATACAATGGAACTCCAAAATGATTTGAGTGAGAAAGACACCGATTGCCGTACGTATCAGTGACGTGCAAAGATCCCAACGACGAGTCATTCTTTACCTCGATATAACTGTGATCGCGTTTACCAGACTAAGTATTATCTTTCATCATGAGTACTGAGGATGATGTTTGTTGGTATCACGAAAATCTTTCCAGAGAAGACGCAGAGAGCTTACTTTTAGAAGGTCAATATATTTATTTTTAATTTTATGCATTTAGGCCTAAACGTTCATCTATAAGCTAAGAAACAAAGGTTTTGAGAAATTAATTATTTTCTTCAGAGGGCCGAGGCAATGGGACTTTCCTTGTTAGAGAAAGTAGCTCTTCCTTGGGAGATTATGTTCTTTCGGTGCTACACGATGGTGAAGTTGTACATTACCAAATTAGAAAACATGGCGAAGATGCATTCTTCTCCATAGGTATGATTTCTTTTTTTTTTGAGCATTAATTGTTAAGTTTCATTGTCTCGACTCATTGCAGTCACTGTTTTCACTCTTTCTTTAGATGACGAAACTACTATACATGGCTTAGAAACACTTATTGAATATTATCAGAAAGAAAATGATAGACTTGTAACGATACTACAAACTCCTATACGAGGTCTGCCGCCTCCACATGATACTCGAAGACATGGTAGAATGAACTTGTTGCACAGAGCTACTATTCAAGTAATAATAATACCTCTTTTACATATCTGAAGATCTCAGAATAGTTCCATAATAAGAGAATAATTACAATTTTTGCCTGCAGAAAAATTATACAATAGTCTCGGAACTTTTAAAATGTGGCTATAGAAGTTTAGATGCTAAAAATCAACTTGGCCAAACAGCCGTGCATTTGGCTGCCATTGATGGAGCAGATGAAATATTGACCAAACTCATTCAGAATAATGCTAGTGTCAATTGTAGAGATACTGCTGGTTACACTCCTCTGCATGTAAGTTTTTTTTTATAATTCCTATGCATAATCAACTGAATTGATTATAATACAAATAAATCTTTCCTGTTTTCCTGAAAAGCTTAAAGCAATAGGATAGTAAGTCAATCAGGTAAAATTTAATGCCAATGAGCTATTGCAGTTTTTTGAATGTTTTCTTATTATTTAAAAATATGTTTTGATCAAACAGAAGCGCATTTTTTCTATTTTTTAAAAGCTCTTTCTAAATCTGGTTTGTGGATTTGTTGTTATATTAAATTTATATTTAAATAATTCACATTGTTATATTGTCTTTAGTATGCTTGCCAAAGTAATTTGCCAAATACAGTACAAATTTTAATCGCTGGAGGTGCAAATATTCAAGCTCGTCATACAGAAACAGGTATTAATTACTATCGATTAATTTTTTTTAACACATAGTTGTAGTAAAGAAAATAATTTTTTAATTTAGGAATGGTACCTTTGCATGAAGCAGCAAGCAGAGGTCATGAAGAAGTTATTCAAATTTTACTTTCTGCCAATGCACCAGTGTACCCCAGAACTTTAGCTAATGATGTGCCAGCAGATCTTGCAAAAATGAATGGTCATACAGAGTGTGAACAAATTTTGCGTAAGCTACTTATCTATAATCTAAAAATAATAATGTATGATTTGAATCATTCCTTTATACAATCAATATTGTAGGCAGTTACAGTAGACCAACAAAAGAGAAAGCTAGTGATTGGTATCACGGTACACTAGATAGGATGGAAGCCATAAATCTTTTACACAAAAATGGAGATTTTGACGGTTCATTTTTAGTTCGCCTTAGCGAAAGACACGAGGGAATTCGCGTACTGACAGTTATGTATAACAAAACGCCCTATCATTTTCAAATACAAAAACGGGTAAGTTTGTAAGAGCTTTATTTATTTCAAAGAATGTCTGTATATCTATACATATACCGAAAAAATATATTTATGGATTTAGAGAAATTTTCTATTCATTGATAATGGGCCATATCTTCCTTCGTTGGAGCACGTCATTGAACATTATCGTTGCATGCCAGACGGTCTTCCAGGGCCACTAATTCATCCAATTGCCCCTATTCCTAAACCGCCAATTCCAGAGATGCCTCCATCAATTTTTAACGGGGTAGGTCTTTGATGAGTTTAGCGGCAATCTTTTTTTTTAGTTAGTATTGCATCAACATACAAAATAACAACCATGCTATTAATTTTCATAGGATACTCTGAGAAAAAAGAAAAATCAGTTTCCTAAAAGTCTTCCTGAGACAATGGAAAGGCCATATGTATATCCAAGTAGTTCTATCCATGTTGATAATAATGTTGCCAATAATAAGAATAATGAGAGTGATCTTCATAGTGCCGTTCCTGCTATTATTGAAAACGATAACGAAGCTGTGCCTTTAACTCAAGGTACGTATAAAGTAATTCTTTGGATTACCGTTCTAATAAATTAACTCTGTAATGTAAGTTTATGGCTGTATCTTTTTCAGTATTTGTACCTGGGGAGAATATAATTCTCGGAGAAGTTTTGGGTGAAGGAGAATTTGGTGCCGTTTATGAAGGGCTCTTTGATTCGCCATCCGGGGCTCAAGAACCCGTTGCAATAAAGATGTTGCGTGACACGCACAATATTGCCACTCGCGAAGAGTTTCTGAGAGAAGCGCGATTGATGATGACATTTAATCATCATTGTATTGTTAAGTTGATTGGATTCTCGGAAGGTCCGCCACTTTTAATGGTTCGTAAATTAAGATGCAAATGAAATTAGTTATCGATGCAGTATACAAATAATACACCTTATATATCCTTATTATAAAAGTACTTCTTTAATTTTCAGGTACAAGAGTTAGTAGCTCTTGGTTCTATGTTAGCGTACCTCTTAGAATTTCCTGATAGAATTAATCCTAACTATGAACTTAAGATTTGGGCTTCCCAAATCGCTTGCGGTAAGTCATAACTCGTGACGTCTTCTTAAAATTCACCTTTACACCCCATATAGTACTACTAATATAATTAAAACTGTAGTAAATGGAAAAAACGACAACGCAGTTGCTTCATTAAATGATGGAGAGGAAATTATGTTTCGGTCTGAAAAAAATTACTAATGATAGATCATAATGCATATAGATGCAGACTGTAATTTCTTATAGGAATATCTAGTAAGAACAATATTTATCAGGTTAGCCGTTAATCGATACATTCAATACACGTATTTTCAAGCTAATATGATCAGGGTATATATGCATTTTCTGCAACGTCGCAAAAGTATGAATTATGCCGTTATTCCGATAACGGTCGCTCTATGCATTCTTGTGCGATTCTCGTTCATTTTTTGGAGACTATTTTTTAATTTAACGCAATAGGGGAATACATAGACCAAAGGTTTTAAGCAAAATGAGCTTTCAAAACAAATCCAAAATTCTACTTCATAGCCTGCAAAACAAACAATCGGCATAAGGCAATATTCTATATTATTTTTTACGGTGAGGAATTACAATAGAATTAGAAAAAAATTTGTAGAAAAAATTGATTGTTTTTTTTAAATAACCACTCAACTGTATGATGGAAACATGTTAAAAAGCTTCTGTCATTTTTAAGTGAAAAATGAACCATTTGAAGATACGAAATCTAGCTATCCAAATTTCTCCAAAAAAGAACTTATGTCGTTTGGCCTCGGAGTCACAGAATATATGCAGTAGTAGTATACTATATCGAGTACAGAGAGGGACCTTAATAATAATAATTTATAAATAAATGTAGTGCTATAACATGTTGATAATTATTTGTATAGGTATGAAGTATTTAGAAGAAATAAGACTCGTTCATCGTGACTTGGCAGCGAGGAATATTTTGCTGGCTTCCAAACATCAAGCTAAAATAAGTGATTTCGGCCTTTCAAGAACATTTGGTACTAACGATTACTATAAAGCCACAGCAGGAGGAAAATGGCCAATAAAATGGTACGGTTTGCTCTACTAACAATGCCATAAGAATTATATGCCATTTCGTTTTGCAATAATAAAATGTATTTTTTAGGTACGCCCCCGAATCTTACAATTTTGGTACATTTTCACATGCCAGTGATGTATGGAGTTATGGGATAACTTTGTGGGAAATGTTTTCTTACGGAGAGCAGCCGTATGGCGATAGACGTGGCACTGAAGTAAGTATAGGTGTTTTTTTTAAATTGTGAATTCTACGATGTAGTAATTTAATTGGTTTTTTTTCTAAAGGTGATAGATCTCGTAGAAAAAGGTGACAGACTCGCTCAACCAGAACAATGTCCAGATCATGTATACAAAGTTATGCAAAGATGCTGGTCTTATTCTCCATCTGATCGTCCCACGTTTCAAGAACTGCTTGATATTTTTAGCAGTGACCCAGAGTACGCCAACATTCGAGAACTTGTGACAGCTGTCGATATCAGCTGATGATTCACTACACTTGAAGTATACATCATGTTTGTTATAGATGCCTTAGAGGAGCATTTTTTACATGGTACTGAATTCAACGTATATGCTTTGAAATTTTATAGATTATAATCAAGAGCAATATAATATAGAATATAATGTGTACTATATAGACAACGAATTTTTAAGCTAATCATTTAATTTTACGTTAAGGATATTAGATAAGAAATAAAAACGTCATTTGAAAAGAACTGATGAAAATTTATTATCACTATTAAATGGTTGTACAATTGACGTGACGCAAGTGAAAATTAGTTTCTTTTGTCTTATCACGCTATGAAATGCCATCGCTTTAACAAAAAATGTTGGCCATTGATGTGGCGTAGTTTATTAAAATATGTAAAACTAAGGACGCTTGTTTGCATTTTAGTACTTACTAGTACATAATTGAAAACTAAATTTAAATTTTAACATTGACCCGCAGCAGATTCGGACTAGATTCTATTCATGTATAATTCTCTTTTTAAAATCATTTATATACGAAAGCAATCATCTGAATTTTTCATCGTAGTCCACGCAATAACAATAACAGTTTAATTTAATTCCTTTGTAAAATGTGAATTGCTATTTAAAAGTCCAATGTAAATTAATTACGTGCCATCGCTGCTACGTGGAATGCACATCTTTTATAATTCTAAAATTCACTATTCGTTCTAATTTTTTCTTCGTCTTCTTTTTGTTCATTGGTAATAAAGAAATTATGTAACTTTCAAAGTATACAAATTACGTAAAAAAGAACTACTTTTAACGAGGACAATAAGATTGCATCTTTTCAATCGGTCCTCGAAAACGTAATGATTTTTTTTTATAATTTTTGTAATTTCCTCTTATTAGGTCTAAATATTATCAACGTGAACGGAATTTCAATAAGTATAATGAATTCGAGATTCAGTGCTATAAACATTAGTCTTGTTTAGAGTCAACACTTTCAGTGAATAATCATCTGAAACATTTCATCTGTTGCGTTATAATATTTTAGAGACTCAACAGAAAAGCTAAGTTTTACCGCGTTTATAAGTTTATTCTCATGATCTTTGCACTTTTGTACTGTTTAACAAGATTTCCTTTTGAAGTAAGCATCAGTGGTGCTAAATCTGCCTAATGCTTGTATTGATTTGTCAAAAGGCATTAAGATTTTTCTAAATCACTTGCTATAGAATTTTACTGTGAATTCAAATGACTTATTTACAAATTATATACACACAGAATAAGGGTATATGATTTTGCGTGTTATGCCATGCGATGTTATTTTTCGTACTAAATATTCTCTGGATTTGCAATTGTTATGCTAGCGTCTGCCTGTGATGTAATCTTTTTCACACTCGCAACCGGTCGTCTAATTCATACGACGTCGATCCCGAGCACATTTCGAATTCAGATAGTACACAAGAATTCCGAATATGCAATCGTAACAGCTACTCATTAATAATATTCTGGGGTAATTAAACGTCTTTATTTGTGTTTTATTTCCATACAAAAGATTACGACACACGCGAGTTCGCATCGTAGAGCGATAGCTCTCTCGGCTTATACGTCTATATAAATTACATTTGAATTAAAAGTAGAAAAGAACGAGGAAAATAAATAATAACGGAGACTAACTCTATGTACAGAACATTAAATCCCCGATTCCATCAACAGCCCTGCAAGGATCTAACTAACCGACGCATCTATAAATCGATTATTACCCCCCATGTAACGCGCAAGTTTCCAAGATAAATTGTCTATCACTCGCGCAGCTACGTACGATTAAAAAACAACGAAAAAACGGGAAAAGAAGAAATACTTGAAATAAAAAGCCAACGCGCTCGTTCGCTATCAATAGATTACCGTCTCTTTTGTTTGTTTTTTTTTCACTCTTTATACCGAAAAAATTCTCTCACATCGCTTATCTCCTATATACATATAATCGCGTTTACGATGCAACAACGAAATCGACGCACCGTCAACATAGTTTTTCTTTTTTCTTCTCATGTTTGTCCAGAAATCTTTTGCTCTCTTTTGCCTCCTAAAATAGTCGATCGTTCGCTCACATACGGAGAAAAAAACGCAAGCACACGCACATACAGAAATTCTCTTTCCAAATGTATATCAGCATAAAAAGCGCGCTATCACTGCGATGTACAGTATATAAACATGTGGCACAAACATTGCACTCTCCTTATATTTTTTATTTCGCGAAGCTCCCTCGTATCTCGCGCGAGCGAGCTTGCGAAAGAGCGACGTATGTTTTGCCCCCTCGAGCGCGAGATTACCACCAGCGAATGAGATAGTGATTCCATCGGACTGACCTCCGAGAGCGCAAGTATGCAAAAACAACGCGTGTGAAAACAAAAGCCTCGCTTATAACTTATGCTGCTGTTGCTGCTGCTGCTATCATTATTACTATTTTTTTATTGTTATTACCATCATTATCATTATCATTATTATAATTATTATTATTATGCAAAATCCCGAACCCTACGATCGCGTTTAGTTTTCTGTCACATGGCTGCAGCTCTCGGAGGCCGGAATTTCAATGGATTTTAGCCTAACTATGTAAAATCTAGAGTTTGTGGAACCCGATTAAAAGCGCGAACGTAGACAGAATGAAATAGAATAGAATCGCTCTCCATATGGATGTTGTATAAAAAGAGGCGCATGGAGAGTGCAGAGAGCTAGTTATATTATGTAGAATGTATAGAAAGGGGGGTGGGTGGCGCGGCGCTTCGGGGGAAGGAAGGCGAGAAGAGGCTGCTTGTGTCTCGTCTTTGTGCCCTCGGGTGCAGTAGTGTATCGAATCCAGTCATGCACACGGCCCTCGAAAGATATCGCCAATGAATTTGCAGGGGAGGCAGCTGCGTTGACCTGATGTGGAGAAGACGATTTTCTCTCGCACGCACGTGCCTCAAGGCAGCCGAGATGCGCGATCGGTAGTCCGAGATGTCCGAGCGAGAAGGGGCGACCCGGATCAGACTTGTCCACCTACATCGGCCTGATATCTGAGGGTGAGGTACTCGGCGGCCTCGGTCATGCGGCTGATGCTGCGATGCAGTCCGCGCAGGTGACGCCTGAAGTTCTCGGCGGCGAGATTGGCCAGTCGATCGCTGGGCTCTTCGCTCTCGAGGCCCGAGTCGTTCTCGATGCCGGCGTCGGAGTCCGAGTCCGAGGCAGAGCTGCTCGAGACCATCGACGAGGCCGACTGGACGCTCTGCATCGAGGTGGTCGAGGGACACCTCGCGTGGCCGAGACGGGCGTGCTCCATCGCGGCGACCTGCGCCTTGCTGCGCTGGGCTACCTGTTCCTGAACAAAATATATCATATGATTATTCCATTATAATATTTAGCATATAATAGTTATAAAAATGCTCGATTGATCCATTGAAAATAAAGTATAGAGTTAACGGTTGAATTACCTGCTGCTCATCGGCGAGATTCTCAGCCGGGTTCTCCTGCGACCAGAGCAGCTCGACCTTCATCTGGTTGACGATGTTGTAGAGTCGGTAGAGGTCGGTGTTTGGCAGAGTCTCTTTGATGCTGTGCTTGCCTTCGGCCTTCTGGCAGATGGTATCGGAGGCGTCGCCGACGGCCAGGTCCAGAAGACGGCTGGGCACGAGAATCGTTTCCTCCATCTCGTTCACGGTGCGCACGAATTTTTCCATGCTGTTGAGGATACTCGCGTTGCTGAACTCGGGCTCCTCGTGCCTGGCGATCCTGCGCAGGCTGCATCTGAAACGATTCGACGATCAATCTCTCGTCAGATTAACGTCAAACGAGCAAACGAACAAGGCTGCGGACAACTAACTGATGGAAAATTTACCCTATTTTATAGTGACGCGCGATTTTCAATATATATTATTATTAATGAATTATCCGATTCGAAAGTGCGCGGAATTATCGCACGTATTTGAATAATTAGTGCGGACAGCTCTTATTTTCGCGTGTGTATACACACTCAAGGAGTGAGGAGAAAGAAATTTCGTGTGCTGACCTCGATCGGCTGTGTGCTGCGGCGGTAGCAACATATATACGCACATATACTCACGCGTTCGCTTCTTTACACTTTGCGCCCACTGACTCAGCGTTTTCGCGCCAGCATAGCGCAACAATATTGCATATAAAATGCGTATAAAAGACTCTATATTAAATTGAAATAATAATAATAATAATAATAATAATAATAATAATAATAATAATGATAAAGCAACTCGCGTGTCACGGCGTTGCATCAGTCGCGCCCGGTGGCCATCCGATAATGAAAGTGTCTATACTCCGATGTTCTCTCTCAAATCTCATCTGTCCACGCAAAACCGCGTGGCAAGCAGCAATCGTTCTCGGTATATAAGATAGATAACGAACCGTATGATCACGCACCGCAGCCGGCTGGCGGCGCATTGCCACGCAAAGGCCCGATTGACCTATCTCGCCAAACCGAGCGACGCTGCATCACAGCTCTCATGCTTGAAGTACTTAGTGTGTATATATATACATAGAGGCAGTGGCATTGTATGCTAATCTGCGGTCTTAAATATCTTGCCTGTGTACTTGACTACACTCCGCGCATCATTAATTCATTATTCGATCGATCAACGCACGCGCACACGAAAGTTATTTATGTGCGCGATCTGCATTTCGCCAGTCTAATTATCAGACTTGAGTTCTTAATATTTCATTTTTATTTTCAGACTCAAGAGCTTTTCTTTCCTATATATACATACATATATTCCACATGCGCGAGCGGCGCTCAAGATAACCTTGATTCGCCATACTATATAAGTTACTATATAAGTACGTAGGTATGTATACTAATACTACAATAAGGCACATCAACAAATAGTCGTCCGATGAATGATGACATAACGTATAACTGTGCCGCGTGACGAGAATATGCAGTAGTTGAGAATCCGAGAAAAAAAACGTGCCAGGCACACAGGGGAACGTTCGAGAATTCGGTTATATACTTGTATAATAATACAATATAAGTACTGTTGCGAGCGATGAAGAAAGTGCGAATTGCCCTCCCGCCGCCGACCTTGGGCTATACACGATCGTTTCAAATTATTGCGTGAACCGCTCCACTGTATGGTGCGTGCCTGCACTACGGTTCGTCGATTCTGATTCTGATATATATTTTCTTGGATTGGTGTATGTATTTAATTTGGCAAATGAAAACTACGTATTGGCGTGGATTTTCACACTTTTGATGGTACAAGGCAGAACAAAATAGACTGACCCTCGCGAGAGAAAAAATGTCGATTTTTATAAGTGTCAAAGAAACTCCGCAATATAGTCATATTCCAAATCAGCGTCTCTCTAACCATCCTCCGTATTTACCACGCGAATACAACTTCTCGTTTGCCAAATTAAATACATACACCAATCCAGCAAAAGCTATTTTAATTTTATGTTTACGCGTATTATAGTCTTATGAGATATCAAAACGTGTTTTAAGCACTTCTAATCATGAAATGTATGAAAGCGTTTCAAAAATGCGTTTTCAAACATTAGGTACATGTCGTCGAGGCAATGGCTTTCGTGCATTATTTCCATGATACCTCCAATCCCATAAGAGAATTTAGAATTGAACGGAAAAAGGGGTTGGCAAGTGATAAAGCTTATGTTCGCCAGGAGATTTATCATACTTTAAATAGTTTAAGGAACAAAAAAATATGCTCTGGTATGCGTGCTCTTAAAAAGAAATTTTAATTCCTTGAGAAGCATTTTCCTTTATTCGAGAATTCCTTCAAAACAAGAATAGTAAGGAAAGAAATTTTGAGTTTCGATAAAGGGGTCAGCTGTAGTAGAGCGAGAAAGGCTAGCCTCTAATAACAGGACCGCGAAAGATGACCGACAATCTACGTAGCAGCAAACTTTCTCTATTTTTCTATAATATCTATATAGGTCCATTGAGTCGTAAAAATCACCAAAACTCTAATATTCTCTCCTCCCTCCCCCCCCCTCTCTCAAGCACGAGCACCTCCACCTTAATCCAGTAATCGTATATCGTATAGTATATATTCCATGGTTAATCCAATAAAGATTTGAGCAGCTATCAAAGCACCGTACTATTTTTCCTTTTATTCGAGAAAAACAGCTAGTAAGCTAATCGTCGAGAAAAAAGAAGCCATAACAAATGGCAATGGCCTCAGGCGGCTCGAAATAAAAAATAAAAAATAAATTTCCCAAAGCAAGGAGAGGAATGGTCCCGGAACCGTAACGTTCGACCCTGATGATGCGGACGCCCAACTCCGTGAGTGAATTACTCGCCGCTCTCAAGGTTTTAAAAATCACTGCCAGCCTCTTCCTCGTTTTTTCTTTCTCTCACTTTTTCCGACTTACAGAATCAATGGGCAAGTGCGTATAGCCGATTTAAAGGTTCTTTTAACGGGAATAATTAACGTAAATATTAGACCGGGGGTATTTGCGTAGTCCACGGCTCATTATATACGGTCATATATATATATTTAAGAGGGGATATACATGTATATGTATATACGTGTATATCCCCTCTGGCGGTTTCTCCTTCTTCTAGAGTGAGAGGTTTTAATTCTTCGCCGCCCAAGTGTCGCTTTTGCCGAACATTCGAGAGTCATAATTATTTCGGCATATAGTTGGCTTATATATTAGTGTTTATGTCGATCGAGGTTTATGTTAAATCTATCTATTGTAAGTAAATGTCCAAGCCCGCCGCCGATCTCTCGAATTAACATACTAATTTCATTTGTAAATAACATGTCAATCGCTTTCCTTGACCGTTAGACTTTAGTTCAACCACATTTTTCCTTGCGTTCCCAGCGGCGTATATTACCAATATATTATCGAACTTTACATCGACCTCATATGGATCGATAATCTTATTAAATATATAGGGAGTATACACACACAACTATAGATCAAAGTACTCCATTTCGTTCTTTAAAATTAGCAAGAGCTGTCGAAAAACGTCAAGAGCGGCATCAGGGCCCGGCCGTGCACGCGCTTGAAAGCCTTCGCCTGCCGATCGGATGATGCGATGACAATTCGATCGTTGGAGAAGCCAAGGATCATGTTCCGAGCACGCAAGCAGTTCGTGATACGATACAGTCTATTGGGCGGGAACGTGTTTCCCGTGGAGATATAACGTATATAATGCAGTATGGATACACGCACAAACGCGTACGTACGCACGTACACACACACACATACACACACAGGCGAAGAAAGGGAGAGTCGAGAGATAGCAGTGTCTATTATCGGCAGTTGTATTAGCACGCACGGGTTTGTTCCGTTCTCGTGATGACGACGACGACGACGACGACGACGACGACGATGATGATGATGATGATGATGATTAGTCGGCGCCGATTTGTTGCCCACAACTGCGTTTTATCATCGGAAAAACGAGTGCCGGTGCGCGTCATCGCGCCATGTATATGATTGGGAAATATATCTAGGTTTTTGTTTGCTGTTATTGTAGATGATTTGGCTAGTTCGATAACTATGCATATGACGACGATGGGTGAAAAAAAATGTTTTTCACAAATAAACACGCCATTATTATAATAGAACCATTCGGATAATCGCTTGAGCCAACGCATGACGGTATAATTAATTGTCGCAAACGCAGATTTATCGAGACTCATCTCCTCCGAATGAACTCATACACATAATGCAGAGCAATTGCGTAATAAAAATGTACGTGACTTTTATTGCTTTGGCGATATGAATGAATAAACGATTTAATAATGCTAGTAGACAGCACAAGACAGACAGACAGACGGACAGACAGGACACATGCACATAATTCAGCTCATTATATCGAAGCTAGCTCCTGCGCACTAATGTTTATATTATAAGAAATTGCGCACCCGCGGTAGATTACAACAGGAGCAAGGCGCCTTGGCAAATTAAATGATCCACAGATTACGCTATTGGTCAGCGGTTGTACTTTCGGCGAAATTGCTCTCTGCGCTCATTCTCGTTTGACTCATCTAGCTCATCGTCGGAGAAGCTTTCATCAGCTGCAGAGCATACAATTCTACAAAATAGACACACGTGCAAGTTGCCGTCAGTTAATACAACAATCTGCGATAAACCCCCCACCGTATATATTGCCAATTGTGACTGATGATGCACATGTTGGCCGCCTATGGAAAATCACTCGTATATATACGAGCGCGCTTACAGCCTCGCTTCAAACCTTATCTACATTACTACCTCGAGTTGCATGGATGCTCCTGCACACACACATATACATACACACACACACACACACACACACAATGTTTTAATACGCGCGACATACTAAGTATATACACTCTTATGCTTATCAATTCGCTTCTATAAAACCTTTTTACACGCGCGATTAATGATAAATTGCAGCAATAATGGACTTTGCACACGAGATTGGGACTGAACCGTCTGCTTATTTTCTTTCATCCTCTTTTTCCTATCTGGCCGGCGATGCTAGAGTCACGACTGATTCATTGAACGATAAATTCGCGTTTATTTCGATGAACACGTTGTAGAGAAAAATGTCAAGTTTTCCGGCTTTCCCATTTGTTCTCTTTTTTTATCCAAGTCTTAGCGAGGTAGCTGATAACATATATATATCCTTGTCTAAGAAAGAGAGGAATCATTATGTTATTCATTCTCTGATTGATCGTTCGTGTGTCCAATCAGATCAGTCCTATAACCAGAATTTCTGTTAGAAGTGTTTAGATGGCGCGTCATCCGATATATATATATATATATATATATATATATATATATATATATATATGAATTCTTAACTTCAAAAAGTGAAAAATAAGAAAACTCTTATATAATTATGTAAAAAAATAAGGCATGCTACTCATTCGATTTTTTATTTTCGAACGCAATCTCTACACAAGTATGAATTTCTAATCTGAAAATGTTAAAATTGAATAAATGTGAAGCGATAAAAAGAACGCGCGTAGCGCGTCTAAAATCGTTAGTATATATAAAAGCGCGAGAGCAAAGTGCACCTTTCAACAGTCCCATTGCGCGGGAGTAATGCTCTCTGGAATGCAACTAAATAACGGCTCTCATGCGTAATAAGAAATAGAATTGAATAATGACACTTAACGGCCAACGGCTTATTTTCTGCGGACTATATTATGTATAAGAACGTCACCCTACTTCTAATGCCCTGCATGATATACAGTGTGAAGCAACAAGAAGTTGAGAATTTCAGATTGGAATTTACTCTCCACATTATGATAATATGTTAATGGCTAATGGTTTTCAAATCTCTCAATGTAGCCCTATTTTGACTAATTTAATGTATTAAGAGCGCGCCCATATCTGCGCATGACTATGGTTATGCAACAATTTCCTTCTTTACGGAACGCCAACAAAAGTCATGTTCAGCGCCTTTTCCTGCGACGATTCCTCTCGCGAAAGCAAATTCGTGTGTCTATGCTATGCGCAGTGTGTTCGCGCGTGGTGGCGCAATTAAGTAAGTATACGCGAAAAGGGAAGAATAAATATAAACGAGCTGTTACGCCGCGGCGATGAGGTAAGATCGTCATCAGGAGGTGTCTATATATATATATATGCCTTTCTCAATTATACGCGTCTCGGGTGATCGCCGAGCGGTAAACTTTCATCAGAGGCAGGCTCAGAATACATTCTATACATATATATGATTGTAGAAGACTTGGATTTTCGATCCTGATGCTGCGTATATTACCAAGTCGCATATAAACATATGATGCTGCGTATATTACCAAGTCGCATATAAACATAATATGCACATATAGGTATAGTGTGGCTTCGAGATAAAAAAATTACACACATACACATCGTTCGACCATGTGTAGAGGTTTTAAGTAGTCCGCATTTCCTATACCAACGAGAGCTACTGTCGTTAAACTTTCAAGAAAAACGCGACTGCCGGTTATCGAGTCAACGGAGTCAAGTCGAGTTATGCTAATTGTACACGCACCTCGGGGACCAGTTCAAGCGAGCGCAAACATTGGAATATTCATACACGGATTTTAAGAAGCGCGTTCTTTTAACCTACAGAGGAAATTTCCGCATTAGAAAAAAAAACAAACTCGTGAGTCTCTTCTCGTGTATTACGCATCTGTTGATGATATATAGCTATATGATACATACATATTGTGTGCGTACGTGTGTGTGTGTGTGTGTGTTTATATGTGTGTGTATGTAACCGAAATCTCGCTCGATCTCGCTGACTCCGGCATGTACGCTTTTCGCGGTGAAAGTAAATGCACGAGCTAGCAGGGTTAACGAACGGCGGACGTCCCTCGTTACGTAAAATAATTCAGCTGTGTTGTGGTGCTGTATATATATATAAAGTGATCACTGCGCGGATCATTCGCGCGCGCGGAGGGACACCCCTTGCGATCCCGGAGCAATCAAAGCATCCGGAGGGAGAGTTATACAAGAACACAACGCGCGACCTCGGCTTTTCTTTATTTTTTCCATTTTTTTCTCCCCGGAGTATGTATGTATAATTTATTGCGGATTCTAGGACTTCGCACTTCGAGCTGCACACACACACACACACACACGCGCATATATATATAATAAAGCTCAAACCCGAATTGGACTGTAATTTAATTGAGCCTGCATAATGGGCTTCAAGAGTCAAAACCGTCTATATAGCCTTGACGTGGCGCGCGGGGGCCCTAATGATTTTCTATTTAGGGATCCTCGTGCGTGCACTGATTGTGAGTCACCGCTTAGCTCTGATGATAATGCAATTCGTTACGATGAAGTTGCGATAATTTTGTAATGCAAAATATAGGAAGTTAAATTAATTTTTTTTTGTTAAATGGAATTTAACAGCTTGATGACTGATGATATCATTTATCTTGTATTTTCTAGCTGTCAATTACCTTTTTCTCGTACATTTATACGTGCATGCACATCGTAATGATTGGCAAAAAATTATCATGCTCATAGCATTTCGTTTTCTTTTGTTCTTTGGGCTATTCGGAAAACGAAAAACCATTTGCCTTCCAGTGATTTTAAAATACTTATTTTTTTTGTCGGCCAGTTTAAATTCTTGTATGAGAAATTAATATGAGGAAAATATTAATTAATGTGAGGAAATTGCTTAAGAGTCTGACCAAAAAATAGTAAGTGCAAAGAAAAATTTTTATATTCCTAGATATGAAGTAAAGGAAAAGAGTTTTGAATTTGACCGCTGGTGGGTTAAAATTGTGGGTTAGATCAAAAGTTGTCTATGCTTAAAATACAGCAAAAACTTATAAGAATGCAATTTTTCATGAAAACCGACGTTTTTTCCTTTTTTTAAATCACAGGAATGCAAGGCTTTTTGTTTTCAGAACAGCCTAAAGAACAGAAGAACAGTAGTCCGAAACGCCTGCCGTTAAAATAGATTTCCGAACATTCAGACCCAGAGAAGTTTCCATTCTGTCGTGATTTGCACTTAAGTATAATGATATAAACAGTAGATGTGGTAGTTAGAAAGTTCCGCGAGGGTCATCGTCTATAATTTGTGGCACAAGAATACGCCTGTATCGTGTATAAATATCATCGCGTAAAATATTTCGCAAATTTTGCAAGTCACGCGCCCCTGATGATGCTTGTATATGTGTATGTATATACGATAGCCCTCGCACGAGCCGCGCAGCGAAACGCACGGTTATCCGCTTTCACTGAGGAGAATTCTCCTGTGTGTAGTCATGCAAATGATATAGAATTTACTGCAGCTCTACGCGGAAAGACGGTAAAAATGATCAAGTCGGAACGAAGTCGGAAGTTGCGAGAGAGAACAACTCAACCTCTGCATGGCCTTTTTCGAAAATCAGGCGCGGGATAGAATCGTCGTCAACAGGTGGCTCATATAGCGTCGCGGGAGTCAAGGTTGTTCAATGGAATTATATATATATATATATATAGAGAGAGAGAGAGAGAGAGAGAGAGAGAGAGAGAGATACGAAGTTTGGCACATTGGGACTGCTTTTTCCTTCTGTTCATGCTGCGATTATACTAATGGATTTTATATAACAAAGAAATTTTGGTGTCAGAGAAAGAGTTACGTAGATTTTTTCTTTGGCTTTCCACAACGGGAGGATTCAAGGCGACTGTTATTTGCTCACTCAGTTTGGGGGACATCACGTATTCTCGAAGAATTAAGGATAGTCACGCGAATGTTTGGCGCATAATGTATCTATATAACAATTTTCGGTTACTTAATTTTCGTGAAAAGCAGGTTGTGAGGCAATTTAATTTTTCATTTGACTGCGCATGCTCTTTACGTAAAATAGAACGTCTGTCCGCAAGAGCTTGTTCAAAGAAGCGCTATATTTACCATTATAATTTAATATATAAATTAAAAAAAGAGCGAGAGCAACGCGGTTTGCGCTCGGTCCTTGTGATTTATAACGAAATATACTTATACCAAGTCAGAGTCACAGCAGGCGTTCTCTCCATATTAATAAGTCTCGCATGTCTCGGCCGGTTTTCTGTCGATGGTATACATGCATAATATAAGTACCGTTAAACTCTTTTCGAGGCGGCGATTTCGTCAGTCATTAGTAGCGTCCAACCTACCAGTCTCCTCCTCGTTCAGTCATTCTCGTAAGTGAGGATTTTCAGAGAGCTATTATAATCGTATTAGGGCCGCAGTGGCGCATTTTCCAGGCCACCAATACGCACGACGCGTTGCAGGAAGCCTTCTTGCTGTCGGCGCGGCTCTCGATCTTTTTTAGCCACAAGTTTTCGAGCGCGAGCGGATGCGCATACAGAGGCAGAAAGGGAAAGAGAAATGTAACCTGCTCTATCGCGCGCGCGCGAGGCTGCGCGAACTGGGCCAAACTATATATACATATACGCTTTTTTTATCTACTGTATTCGACACTCACACACATATAGCTTCTTCTTCTCCGTTCCCGCGTGAAAGGCCGCCGCGTGCATCTGCCGTATTATACAGGTATTACGATCCGTGCCTCTCTTCTTCATGCTGCAGCCTATATGCCTTTAATATGTTTTAATAATTTTGTCCGAACATTTAGCACCATTGACTATGTGTGACGGCGACATTGTGAATGCAATCACGGCGAACATATACCCATGTACCCATGCATCCGAGCATCAGTTGCGACATGCGCGAATCTTGCGTTTTCGTTTTCAGCGATTGCTTTCAAAATGCGCGTGTGGAAAATCAGCCAAAGTGTTTCATACACAAATGTCATAATAATTATACACTCTTACGGACTATGTTTAGCTTTTATAACGAAACTTTCATGCAGCTGAGAAGGATATTTATATTATAAGAGTTCCATCATCGTGACCATCATTTTTAGTAGTATGAAGTTTGAATATTCAAGTGAAAATAACGATCCTTGGATAAGCGAAACTGATACCAATAAGCACCAATTATAAAATTGAAAATGAGTCATGCGCACATAGATGTACGCAAAGTATGCTTAACGTTATAATAGTATAAGCCCGCATTTGTGGTGCTACAAATCGACCTCGACAAATATATATATATATATATATATATATATATATGTATACACACATATGTATGTATATACCTATTCCGATACTCCCGCGAGCTGAGCGACATCCAAATAACACAATCCTGCACCCTTGACTGTGCGACGTTGATATACGCATGGCACACATAAAATGAAAATACACAAGTTATGGAAAGAGCAATTAAATGGCAAGTCCCTTGGTGGTTAGTTGTCGTTTAGACGCACGACATTCATTAAAAATGAATCATATACAAAAAGCTATACCGTTAAAAGTTATTATTTACATTGTATATCATCTATAAGATTGCAATAAACCTTACAACGAAATTTTCACCCAATGCAAGACGTAACGTAGGTAAGTTTGATTTTTCAGCGAAGAGATAAAAGATGGCTTCATACGAGAGTTACTGGTATGTACATATATATATATACATACACATACACGCACACACCTTGTTCTACCTACACTGTATAGTTTATAGACGTCAGGCCACGCCGGCGGCGCAGGCGCACTAGCCTGACGCGTGTATACTGTATATATATATATATATATATATATATATATATATATATATATATATATATATATATATATATATATATATATATATATATATATATATATATATATAACATTACTCTCTGCTGGGCGCAACACACGAGCAAATGTCCTTATTTATTGGCTTATTTTCAACAAATTCGTTAATTTCGAGCGCATCGGAGTGTGAGTATACCTATAGCTGTACGTATGCGGCGAGATAACGATTCAACGCTACCTTCTTTTTGTTTTATATATAAAAACGCTAGGAGTAACGTACGAGCGCGCGCGGAATGGCCGAAAATGATACGATTTCAGGTCAAGGGCTGGCGAGCCAGTCTTCGTTGTCAGTATATAGCTAAATGTAAGTATAGCGTGCATAACTGTCTATCTGCCGGGCACGACTGCACTTTGTCGATAAATCGAATACATGCTTCCCTCGAGTATATGTAGGTATATCTATAAGGGAAGGAAGCGTCGCCAATGTGAAGAGAAGCTCTGCTCCCATTTGCCGTTACAGTTGCACAGCTCTCGTATTATATAGGGCGCGCGCACAACGTATTCTTCATGCCCGGCGACGCCTATTTTCTCTCGAACGAGCGCATCAGAAACTTTGCTACGTAGCTAGGTAGGTAGGTAGGTATGTACATACATACATACATACACACGCACACTATGATTTTTATATACCAGCGATATACAAATCTCGAACAAATCTAACTATGGTTACCTGTTGTTTTCCGCCGTGGTGACGGTTCCACCCATCTCGCTGTAATTCATGGCTGGTCGATTTCACAACTGTCGTTCGTCTTCCAGAAAAAGAAAAAATCCAAGCTCACTCGTTGATATACTTATGCGACTCGTACCGACGTACAGTGCGCGGAGTAAGCGTTATGTCTTGAACTAGCTTGATGACGACGCTGAACACGTTAAAGATCCAACGAGTGCAGAACTTTAAACGACCCGAACGACAGAAACCAACAGCGGCGAAGAGATCTCGTCGAGCGACTACTTACGACTGCAAGAACTAGTGAAACCAAGAGCACACGCCAGCTCTCTTTCAGTTCTCTCCGCTCTCTCGCAGCCCGCTACCCCTCTTTCGCCCCCTCTCCTAACCCCACTCTCGCACTCGATAAATAAACGAACGCGCAGCTCATACAGAATACAAGCGTAGGTATATAGTGAGTAGCGGAGTAGCGGGGTGGGGGAGTCAGGGAGAGAGAGAGAGAGAACCTCGTGACCCGACAGGAACGTAGAGTGGGACTGCTGATGGCGTGATGTGTCGGCTTCTTTCTCCACGCTATATATATATATATATATAAGTACATAATAGAGGATAGAGCTGGGTGACCGGGGCGGAAGACGCCGCCCGGTCTGTTGTCCGCGCTGTTATCGTAGCTCGTACTTATAATTCTAGAGGCCTTAGACCCCGTTGCAACTGATCGACCCGACCCAATGGACCCTATTATAATACGGCGTATGTTCTGGAAATTGATAAATGCTCTTCCTGATGTGTTGTTGTTTGTATGTATACACGTAGGACACTGTTTTAAAATCGTGATGTAGCAATTCCGGTCGCAGCTCAGCTGGTATAAATTTCTAATTTCGGCCAATCATGGGCAAAAAATCGTATACTCACCATACATGGCCAATTTGGCCATGTACGGTAACCAACTTGACCATGCCTGTCCATTTACACGTGCTATGCGGTGGTCAATTCTTTCTCGGCCCTGGTCCGTAATCTACTATTTCTACTGCCGCACCGACATGAATTTTTGATTCCTCAAAGCCATATATATGCCCCGTCCAAATTTTCCTTCGAAGTATCTACATGTATATGTAAATGTAAAGACCGTTAATTGAAACTTTGGACATTATGAAAGCGCGCCATGGTCAGGTGATATAAGATTGACCAGCGTTAGGTTGGGTTAGGTGCACCACGAAATATACAAAGAACGTCGCGGTGCACCTAACTCTACCTGACGCCAATCAATCTTACGTCACCTGACCGTGGCGCGCTTTCATAATATTCAAAGTTCCAATTACCGGTGTGTGTATGTACACACTCCATAGCAGAATAATGCGTATTATTGTACACCCTACCTAAAAAACGGAGAGCTTTGCCTCGAGAGGACATAAAATTAGAACAATTTTAGCAAAATTTCGCAACGTTTGGAATAGTAGTTTTTGATACAAGTGCGTAAAAGTTGATTCTACACGAGTGAGAGGTTTGTCGCCCAAGCGAAGCGAGGGTGATAAACTTACGAATGTAGAATCAATTTTCGCACATGTATCGAACAATATTTTTTGATACAGGGAGCGTAAATGCGATTTTAAAAAGCTGCAAAGTACGTAAAATCGCACTTTACGCACACTGTATCAAAAAAGTCTTTTCTCCCTCCCCAATAACACTTTTATATTTCGATCCATAGTTGTAGTGTTTTTATATTTATTATGCCAAATGCACAATAACTGTGAGTACTGAGCGCTTTTAATGTTTAGTTCTAATTTTAGTTTTTAATATTTAATTTTGAGTACTTTATCATTGCCTTTCCATCAGTATCACTGCGCAAACAATCATATGTATAATATTATTATATTGCTGTTGATGCGTGAGTGTTCTTTTTTTTATATGAAAGATGATATATATTTCCGGTGTACTCAGATTGGGTGAGGGTGTAAGAGGGCGCTAGAGCTGAGAAAGAGAAGGTGGGGGTAGTTTAAGCAGGGTAAGTTAGGCAGGGGGAAACAGTGGGGGGGGTCAGGTAGAGAGAGAGAGTAAGCATTGTAAAAGCCAGAGCGTCAGCACGGGCGCTAATCTTGGCGAATTTCTGGAAAACCCAAGTATCGGCGAGACCCCATATACTTGGCAAGAAAGTGTGTATAATAATGAGCGTTGTATATTGAGTCTAAGGATGAATGTATACAATAACACAATATAAAGCGAAGGGACAGCTGCGTCGGAGAGTCTTTGCTTAATGGAGTATAATAAAATATGATCGGACAGTTTGGCCCCTTCCTTTCTCTTGTGCTAAAGTATTTACAATTATGTATATGTGTATAAAAATATGCTAAATAATTAATATCTAATATAAAATAAACAATGAATTTGTGTAGACACAACAGTTGCTATATACGACTATACCGGATCTTGAGTGCTTATAGTTGCATTGAGTGAATAAATCCTGATTCTCATTGCCCAATAACATGTAAGATGCATTCTGATTGCAACTTAATATTCAGCTGAGACCGTGCCGAAAAAGTGCAGCCTGCGTTATTGGGACAACTTTTCTAAATATTTTCGCACTGCCAGTAAAGGTACGACGCGTTTATATCCTTGTCTAAAAAAGAGAAGATTGTACGTCTTATTACCGTTCTCTGATTGGTCGTTGAGAAAAATATTATATAATTATATAAAAAATAAGGCATGGTAATCATTCTATTTTGTCTTTGATTGGCTATTAGTTTTCGAGCGTGATTTCTACGTAAGTATGACTTCCTAACCTCAAAATGTTAAAATTGAGTAAATATGATGTGATAAAGAGAACGCGCAAAGCACGTCTAAAAGCGCTAGTAAGGGTATACACTTGTCCATACTGTTCCTGCGTAGTAAGTCTGCGCAGCCAGACGTATATATATTTGTACATATATAAGTAGGTATGTACGCCCATTTTTACTGTCAGTGTGGAGGTGGAACACATCCCGAGTGCCCGAGATTGTAAAGCTATATAAATAACGTTTAGCAAAATTTAGCCAAATTCAAAAGTATTTTTAATCAGATTTATTATCGACATATGTAATATCACAAATCGATAATGCTAATTATTTTAAGCAACCCAAACTTTGAAAACAACAATTAAAATTTATCAATACAGCAAACGTTCCCTTATCCTTTGCTCGTGTATGAAGCTCGCCAAAGTCGATAAGAAGCTGCTTTTCTGGGTATATACAGAGATGCATATATGCTCTACATGTGATAACTATATAACCAAATCTGTATTTTAACGAATTATTATTTGGTAATAATTACCAAATTTATTCGACTTAAACGGCCTCTTTTCTAAATGTATGAAGCTTATATATATGTGTGTGTTGTTCTTACCCTTATTTTTTTTTTTTTTTTTTTGCTATAATATATAAAAAAAGAGTCTCATATAAATTTTAAATAAAGTAAAAAATATTTTTTCTTTTTTTTCAAGAATATTGAGTACTTGTACGTGTAGAACAAAATAGAGCAGTGAGTGTGCAGTAGTTTTATTATGAAAATTCCGATTTCCGTAATCTTTGCTCAAATGTATCTTAAATGATAACTGAATACTCATGCCCATCAAGTAGTATATAATGCGTAGGCGGTGACCTGTGCGTGATACGATAAAGTTGAGACGAGTATCTAGTACTCATGACCATAAGTTAATATAGAAACTTCGCTGACTGGGTCTCTCATTGGTTAGCATTCATCTTAAGTATTGCGAAATCTTTCGGAATTTCAAATTCCTATGAATTTCCATGTGCTAAACATTTCGAGGTAAAAAACCAACCTACGATTATATTTCTCAGCAAACCATTATTCTCTTGTCGTCGGAATGAATTTTTCCCCCGAATCTCGGGGTCTGTGAAAAGTGAAGCTACGGCACTGATCGCCCCTACCAGACCGGCGGAATCGTACCACAATGCAGCGCAGAGATTGGCTGGCCGACGAACACGCCAGCGTCGATCGCAATTGCCGCAGGTGCGTCTGCTTGAGAAGTCGGGTGCATGCGAATTTTGCGAATACTTCACTCGTGCCAGATCAATCACGCCAGTTCGAAAACTCGCCGGTCATAAATATAAGAAATCACTTACTCATACGCCGCTGATCAGCCAGTGCTAGCTCGAGAACGAGAAGGGTCCCACGTGGGTTGCTCGTGGGTTTGCTTTACTACTCCTTTTGCCGGATGATTCGCGGGGAGCGCAAGACACGATGATGACAACGATGATAATGATGATGCAAAAAGGTCATCGACGTCTGTATATTGTTGACGTAATCAATCGCGCGACAAATTATTCCGGAGGTTTCCTCGTCGCTCTATAATGTATATACGTATGTATAAGAACACACCGTTTCATATACAACTGCCAGCTGCCGTATTGTGATGATTGTAATTAATAATCGCTACAATGCTTGGAATTCCAGTACGGATTTTCTCATATAATTATAACCACAATTTTTTTAAATATAATTTATTTGCATCAAAGTGCATGTTAAGTAGAGTGCGAAAGAAAAAAACTATAAAATTTAAAAAATAACAAATATTCAGCGCATGCAGAGTTTGCCTTTTATCATTGCAGCGACATAATGATTGTTTTTGTATTTACTATCAAAGATATATAATAGTTCGATTTTTCACAAGCGTAGGTTAATTCTTTGACGTCGATATCAAGGAAAAAAAGTTGTTTGCATAATAATCAGTTCCATCGATGGTAATTCTTAGATGCTATTATACGACTCGCGTAGTTCCTCTCCTGCTGCTTTTGCACGTATAATGCAAATGCACATGTATGCGTACGCACTTGCGCGGTGCGCCATACGCGGGTGTGCAAGTAGCCTAAAACATGCAACATGCAGCGTGATGACGAAACGTTTATAGCGCTCATGTCGCGACTCTCTCTCTCTCTCTCTCTCTCTCTCTCTCTCTCTATATATATATATATATATATATATATATATATATATATACAGATGCATTATTACGATATAAAGCGCCAACGATTGTGCCGCGTCAAACCTTTTTCGCCAAGATGAACGGCTTTAAAATTTGAATGAAAAGAACCATTTTCCAAAACTTGTTAAAATTAGCTGCAAAGAGAAAATTTTAGAAATATATTTAAATAGTTATCTTTTGCTTAAAAATTGTCAACGATGAAATATAATGATTAATGCGTTATTGTTGTGATGAGGCAACAGGGTTTGTGTTTACTCTGTTTCTTTCATCTCTGTGGTATAATGTATGTAATATAATTTATCTGTTTAATATATACATATACATACGAAACATTATCAAGGTCGGTAAGTCTATGCAACAGTGCTAACATAGTTCTATATTAGTTCTTTCATCAATAATAGAAAACAATTGTTAAAGATTGTTTTAAAAAGTGTTTATAACCTGTCCTTGGCATGTATCTTCCTCCGACTAAATATATATTTCAAATAAATATAAACTTTTGTTTGAAATTTCAACATTTAATAAACACAAAACAAATTGAGAGGATGTTTTGAACATGCTTAAACGTTGAAATTATAAGATGACATAATTAATAATATACAGCATGTCTATTATAATAATTGTATATACATCATTCTTTTTAAAATGCTTTTAAATACATTTTTCGTAAAATACAGCAAAAAGGTATGAAAATGCTTGTTATTATTGGGTTAGAGCGAAATGAATTAAGAAATACAAATAACTTACAATATACAACAATTCTTATTAAATAAATCATCTTACTTACTTTAAATGAATTGAAATTATACAAAAATTGGCTTCGTAAGCTCTTAAAACCATGAAATTCTCAAAACATTGTGAGCGTTAGTCAGAGAGTTACAAGTTTTAACAAAAATAATGATTTTCAGTTATACAGAGTATACAAATTGAGACACAAAGTAATTGAATCTTGAAGCTTAATATCTTCACGCGTGAAATTCGTAATGAGATCTCATATAAGATTTTCACGCGGGTTTTAAACTAAGCGGTTTCATAACATGAAAAAAGAACTCAGCCGAGGTGATCGAATAATCGATCTTTTCCCAAAATTTCAACTTAATGAAAGCCTGTTTACTCCGGTAAACCTACGTCAGAGAAAAACCATTTTATTCAGTTTTTGTTTTTTAACTAAAATAGATTAAAATTGTTACAAGTACTTTAAACATGTGACAATTTAGTATTGGAGATATTAATTTTTTTTAAATCACCTTTTTTATCATAACAATTGAACGAAACGTACAATCTTTTACCTCACTCTCTAAAATCCTTCGAGTGAGCAATCACTCGAAGGACTTTATGAGGGCAATTCAAAACCAGAAAACATAACATATGCATATCAAGTTTTATTGCGATCGGTCACAGAGTTCAGAATTAAGACGGTATACGCTAATTAAGTACCTCTGCCCGTAACACGAACGCCATCTATCATTGGCAGTTTTGGGATTGTCTTAATTATTTTTCATTATTTTCTAAGGTAATTTTTTGTGAATCTGCTTTTTTTATCCAGAGTAATTTATATCAAACTTTTTCCGGCAGGAAATCCTATATATTTTTATATTTACCTAATCAAGTTGAGGTACAATCTAATTTTCGCTGCAATAATCTTACAAGTCTGGCGCTGCATGTCGGCGGTACTTTACTAGCGTATACGTACACTCGAACATCTGTCACGAACGTTTTGAAAATTTGCAAGTGTATTCCGATCTTTGTGTAAGTTAGGTTAGGTTGTCTAAAATCACGAGTTCACGTGGAGTTTTGCATCTCAGTGATCGCACAAGATTTCAACAGCCTAACCTAAGTTACGCAAAGGACGGATTACACTTCCAAATTTTCAAAACGTTCGTGACAGATGTTGTTCACGTCGAGTGTACATATACACTCACACAAACAGCCATCCGTCTGTACATTTTCTAAAAACACCTCGGAACATCTCAAAACACGCTTCTATGAAGTATTAGCAGAACTGAAAATTTTACTATTATGAAGCTTCCTCTAGGAGGAAGCAACATTTTTTTAAAGGTTTTACGAAGTTATGAGGATTTTATGGTATTTATAATATTAAGGTTTAAGATGTTTCATAAATAAGAACAATAAAGAATAACCGAATAGGAGGAAGCTAAGTGACAATAAATTTGCAGTCGTTTTTTTAATTTACACTGTATATTTCTCAACTTCTCGCGCGTTAAATATCATCAGAAATATTAACAATATAAAAATGCAAAGAATATTAAAAATATTCAGACTGTTTTGTTTATAAACTGAATCTTCTGTCGTTATTCGCAATATTGTCAAATTATCTTGTTTGGCTTATTTTCGAAGAAAGTTCTAGAAATATATAGTCGTACTACTTATATACGCACACAAGGCTAAATTATAAAAATCATAGTCATCGTTTCTGTACATAATATACTTTGTCTCATTAGTCCGCGTAGCCGATAATATTTTATGTATATATTTTCATTGAAGACATCAAATCTTTTAAATGGTTCTAATAATAATTGATTTTTGTTGTGATCTTGCCTCTCTTCCAGTGGCCATTACTATGATTATTATTATTACTATAATTGTGCGCGATAAATGCCAAGTAAAATTGCAACTAGTACATGTTAGCTTTGCGTTCTACGTTCAGTTATACTTGTGTACATTTGAATGCTGTATTTTCACTCAATTGCATCCGCACATCTGCTATCTGACTTATAGGGCGAAGTAAAATAGTATCTCCGCATTCTCAAAAGCTAGTTGTCATAATGTCTGTCATTGAAATTTAATCACGACATTCCGCATGCCACTATAGGCCGAAAAATTCTCCAGCCTTCAATGAATATGAATTTTCCACGTATCGCACGGACGTTAGCAAGTTTCACTCCACCAGCGATAAATCTATAAAAACAGAATTCAGCATAAGCGAAATTCTTTATGCCTATATTATATACTCGCAACTGAGAGAGAGCCAGAAACAAGTTTCCTTTCCGCTTGTTAACCAACAACTTACAGCTGCGACATCTGATGTGTGCGTATAGTGTATAGGCATATAAGCGTATAAGTACATTGTGTATAATATAGGTATTGCGTTTGAGACCTTTCTCTCGATTCACATATAAAAGAATCGTTATGGGGGGAAGAAAAGATATTGAAAGAATCCAATCGTTTTGCGACAGTGTCATCCCTCTTATTTGGTCAATTCGTATATTGAAGTGTGACGTCAATGCGCTAGGTCTTTACGTCAGCATATGTAAATACTCAAATGCATAATAGAGGTAGGAGTCTTCTCTCTCTCTCACTCTCTCTCTCGCTCTATATATATATATATATATATATATATATAATACTGTGCCTAATATACACGATCAACAATACGATTATGATTTTACAATGCAATATTGTACCGTGTGTGCGGGTTGGTGTGTTTCGTCGATATAGACTAGGCAATGTCAAAGAAGCTGCAGTTATAACTCTTTTGCTCCCACAAACGCGGGAGTTAAAACTTTAACTCCCGCATTTGCGATCGCAAAAGGGTTTTATTGATGAATGAACTATAATAGCCACTTTGTTCCGTGAAAATCAGGACTAAAGTAGAATTCTATTTCCGTATAATTTTTCTTCCCTCTAAATTTACTTTGTTCTAACAAAATTAAATTTTTTTTTCAATTTAAAAAAAAATAAAAAATAAAAAAAATTTTAAAAATTTTAAAATGTTGAAAGATTATGAATGACGGTGGCTCTGGCTGTGTAAGTCCCTTTTTTCAAGAAATGAAGTGGCTATACAGCTCAGTCGTGAATAAAGCACTATATGCAACACTAGAGTAAAGTCGATAAATATCTCGGGTGAAAATAATGCACCATTAACATCAGTTAGATTTTTTACTCCCGTTGGTCGCAAAACGACGATTTTAGTCTATATTATGAAGTCAAAAAAATCGCGAAAATCATGCATATTTGGTCAAAAGAAAATTAACGCTCTTGTGCCATGTTTGAAAGATTTTACCGCTCGTTGAGATACGGGTGAGTGTCCAATTTAGATTCAAGTACATAATAATATGGAGTGGCCGTTAACCGTGTTTAAGAAAATATCTTGTGAAAGAAAACGGTGTTTTAAACAAGACTGCCGAGATAAATGGTAATAATGTTAAGACAAAAATGATTTAAATACCAATAAATAAAGCCGCCAAACAAAATTGGGGACTCTTCTGCGCGAACGCGAAATAGGACGTTCTTCACCACGAAAGTGAAATAGCCCGTTGCTAATCCATAGCGACAATATAAAGGAATATGAAGAAATTGGAAAATAATTGTTGTATATTGGCTTAATTTTACATGAAATTGATTTACATTTTTTCAAGTACACATGTCCCGATCCTTTGAAATCTGTCATAACATAAAAGAAGCTAAGGTACGTATATACATAAACGAGTAGTGCCATCTCATGGTAACAATATATAACTAAGTTGAAGCTGAAAGTACATGTATTCGCAGTTTAGTCACTAGATGGCGCTTTAGCAATTTTACACCAATCTGACAAAAATAATGCGCATGTACGCGCAGCTTCTAGCGCCAAGCTCGGACACGAACCCGTATCTATACAGATAGCTACGATATAGCTTCTGCAGATTCCAAAAAGAGGGCAGGATGTATACGTGCGTGTCACGGTTGCCATGACTCTTTCCTTTGTTGAATTTCGAATTCGAGTCTGCATATAGATTGATGTTATACCTATATGTAGTAAGGATTGTGAAAGACAGTATATTCGTTTAAATAATGGACGGATTCAGTTACAAGCAAATAAAAGAACTTGAGAAACTAATTGCAGCTCCCAAAGACGATTCCAACTCTGATTCCGACGATGAAAATCTTAGACAGCGCATGTCTCGTAGACAGATTTGTGTGTATAAATTAATTTGTTAAGGCATTAACCTATTAATTGATTGTGTCATATAAGAATAGTTTTATGAAGATAAGCAGAATTACGAGAGAGAAAATTTTAGGTCCGGGAGACATTGGCAAAGCAACTGTTACTGTTTCCGCATCCTCGGGCGCGGCTGTTCTTGCGTGCAGCAACGATTCGTCTGCAGATATATGGCATCCAGCCGAGGTGAATTCGATCGCGGATCTTCAAAGCGAGGATCCTCGATCGGTCCCCGAGTATGAGATGAAATTCAAACAAGCTGTTGCTACCGAGGACATTTTTCTTGGGGTAAGGAGAGCGCATGAAATAAACACTTAGTTCGAAAGCGCGGGTTTAATCGCCATATAAATCCAAGTTATTTTAATGACATATTATGATGATCAATTGAAATCATTTGGTTCACATACATTTTATGAAATTCTTGACTCTTTTAAATACCTCATACATAACATAATCATATGTAAAAGTGTATGGAATTGACTTAATCGATCATATACTATTTCTACAATAATTGAATTAGTATACACAATATTTAATTTTCCGCCTTGTAATAAAGAGCATATGCCGACGGTAAAATACTTCACGCTGCTGCCTATGAAGCGTAAAATCGATCCGCCTTATATTATTGAATAAAAATTATAATTGTGATGACAGTTAGGATGCAATGATATAAGAAAAAGGGGGAAACCGCAGTAAAAACATAAAATAATATAAAAGCATCGCACTCGGCAGATAGGTAGTTAACATGTCTATTATAACCTTGTATAAATTACAGATGAACTTAAAAACGCCGGCGACGGCCTCCTGCCAGTGGCTGACGCTGCTGATACGTCTTCCCGAGGAGAAGAGAGAGCGAGTCGAGCTATCCGTTGAGTCCAACGTCGTCGATCTGCGCAGTCCCAGGTGCGAGACGCTTACGACGAGATTCCCCTCAGACCAACCCCTTTATTTAAAAGCAAAGATATATAAGGACGCGCCGTGTAGTGTATAAAGCGCATATAGAGATTAATCTTGATTAAATTACCTTTTTCCTATATTTATACTTAATTCGCACCAGCTATTTCCATGGGGTGTCTTCTCTCGTTAAAAACTTTTCTCTGATAAGATTTTCTCGTAGACCTCTTTTGTCTCCGGTTATTATTGCTGTATTAATTATTATTTTACTGTGAGTAAAGCTTGTGCGCGAAGGAAAGAAGCAGCTTATTCAATTTTTTATTTCCAGTATCCCGTCAGTTCAACCATCTTTCATGAATATTGCTTAACGGCATACACATTGATCTTTGATATCATTGATTTTGAATTTACTGGTTTATTCATCGTGTACATTATAAAACTTTTTCCCGCATCGCAAGATGCAGATATATAAAAAATATATACATCTATATTTCTGCAGTTTGCCTTTCCTTTCTATTTCATGTTTTTTCCTTTTTTTCATGATCGATATGTAGATATCGGCTGCAACTGCCAACGCCCTTTCCCGTTGATCCTAATGGCTCGTCGGCGAAATGGCATTCTGACAGCGACTGCTTGGAAATAACCCTCAAACTCTCAAGAGACCTAGACGACGTCAATTTCTGAAAAAGGCAACCAGGCATGCGACGACGTTGATCGTAACTTTTTTTTTAATCGAAAAATGAACGTAAACTCGCGTCCATCTGAAATAATATATGCATATAATATGTTTAAAATATTCGCTGATTTGTGTATCGCAGTACCTCAATGTTTTACAATTGAAATTGTATTTTAATCTTTCTAGGTCAAATAGTACAGTACTATTTTCGATTGTTTTATATATGTGCACTGATATATCAGAAAGTTAAAGAGCGTTTATACGAGTCCTCGTTAAACTGTATGTATATAAACACAATAATCCCTCTTGAAACAAAACTAATTCCCAGTTCAAGACGAAGCTCCAACTAATTAGCATCCTGACGCGGCATAGCTATCGCAAAAATTGTTCTAGCACAAAATATAACGCAGGCAGAGAGAGGCGGAAGGGGGATCCATTGCAAGAAGGGCAAAAAGCACGAGGCAAGCGCCCTTTTCGCATAAACAACACAGTAGCCGCGCGCAAATGCCTCAGGAGTATAGCAGCACTAGTAGCAGCAGCAGCAGCAGCAGCAGCAACAGAAGCAGAAGCAGAAGCACTAGGTCTTATAATAATGCACAAAGTTCTCAAAACTTAATAAGTTGCATAAACAGCAGCAGCCTACTAGAAGACTGTGCTCGCGGATGTTATCAAATTTGTTCTTTAATAAGCTTATACAAGCCCGATTATCATGAAGTATGTAAAACAATTAGAAGTTTCTCGTCGTCGTTGGAGATATAGATATAAGTATCTATTGCGCAGAGTTAAGTAAAGAGTACATTACGTACGTAGAGGTACGCTGCACTAAATATATATACATATATAGAGTGCCTCATTACCGCTGAGCTCGAATCGCGCGGTGGAGCCACTTTTATATATATATATAGATGGCTCGCGCAGTCGCAGTCGCGCACTGTTAATCTATAGAGTGGAGGCTCCGCGCGCGAGCGAGCAATAGGTATATAGTAGTATCGAATCCGCGAGTGCGAGGGAGATAGGGATAGTCCCCTGGAACTAACGTGGCACTGGCCGTCGTGAGCCGCGGGCCTCCATAGCTCAGGGGTTAGAGCACTGGTCTTGTAAACCAGGGGTCGAGAGTTCAAATCTCTCTGGGGGCATTCTTTTTTTTGTCTTTTCTTTGATCACCTCTATACATATTTGACTTTTCATGTACGCGCATGATTTGTGCGGCATCATATATTATATCTCTAAGTCTATATATCGTCGCTCTCTACGAAAGATAGCTGTACCGTCGAAGACTAGCGCGCAGATTTTATTTCAAATGGCAAAGAATATCGCATTTCACGTTTCTGCCGCGAAGACCAGCAGATTTAACATTCTCGCTACGAAGACTATATACAGCATCTTTTACCGCGCAAACACTCGCGATTTCAGGGCTTATTTATATGTATAATAACATCCGTATTTTGCAAAGAGCCAGCTACTAGAAAAATTATTGAGTTATTTCTCAATAAAGTTTTTCTCATACTAGAAAGTATATAGCCTTTGCCATGAAATGTGCTAAGTAGTCTTCGTGGCTTGAAATGATATCTGCGCACTAGTCTCCGTTAGCGCACGTTTTAACATCTACTTCGTACTTCTTCGGTAGGGCGCAACGAAATAGGTATATGCACATGTATATTTATAATATAATATTACTCGGGAGCTTGAAAGATGCAGGACGTCGTTCGGGGGTACGTAATTCCAGCAGTGATAATATTATGGCAGCGGACCACTTTCTCTCGTATATGCTTGTTTTTCATTCTGACTGCGCTTGCATACGACACATATAGTGTTGTGGCTGCTTGTGCGGAAGTAGCACGAACATCTAGCCCTAATTAGGGAAAAGTTGAACTGGCGAGCTGGCGGTGCTAATTTGCAACACGCGCTGCAGCATATTACAGATAGCGGCTTGTAATTGAAATTGCGCTGAGAGATGGCTGCGCGTAAGCCGACTTGAGACAATTTCTTCACTTGTTTCTACTAGTCTTTTATTTTTTAACCTATTAATATTCAAAAGTTTAGCCGAGGAAACTCGAGTTGCAGAAAGTTCTTCTAAGCAAATTTCCATAGAATTTTTCCTCTAGCGAATCATCGATTTTTCATTTCAAAAGAGAAGCTTAAAAGAGAGTCAAATTTTAATGCATTTAGTATACTGCATTTGCTGTAGGTTGCGCAAGTTATTGCTATTATACACGGCGAAAAAAATATTTTATCGATTGAGCAATGAATTCTTATATAACAACACTAGTAAACATTGTTCATTATGCGCTATATAGGTAAGTATCTCAAGCGGGAAACACTTGCGCCGCCTACTTGATTTTTTTCAGACTCCCGGATACTATACGTATATACAGAGGAGGTCATTAATATAGTTTAATGTTTCTTATAAAAATATTTTGATGTTAAGTAAACATTTTAAATATATCTCAGTAGGTTTCAAAGAATTTTAATTTTATCGAACTTTTTATCACTTTATAAAAATTGTAAAGTGTAGCACATATCTGTACAGAGCTTAAATAATTTTTTTAAGAGGGAGCAACATAAGGTTCTTATGATTAGATCGAACTTGTTATATGAATGCGTTTTTGAATAAAGTATAAAATATAGATTAACATTGGTGTTAAATGAATCTTTATATAACATATTGTATTAATATAACATATATGACAAATAACATGACATGGATTTATATATAGGTGAAAATAGGACAAGATTGGCAAAAATTTTCATTCGTTTTTTTAGTTCTATTAGGATAAATGGAGATAAAAAAAATTAATTCTATAGGGTTCAAGAACTCGGTTTCAAGTTTTTAAACAAAAATTAGGACTTTGTAAAGACTCAAAATTGACAAAATTACACCAGGGGTGGTACAATTTTGTCAACATTGAATTATAAGTAGAAAAAAGGGTTTAAAAAATATGAAAAAATGTTCTGCTCAATGTTTTACAGCAAAACTTTTTAATGTCATATCGGCGACTTACGTTTCTTATAGAGAATTCTCTGAAAACAGCTTTCTCATAGCCATTTTAAGCTGTTTATTATGTACATCACAGATGTTTATCGAAAATTAATTTTCAGCTCAAATGTCTCTTATGCTAATATTATGGGTTGAAGAAATTCAAACGTAAATATCTAACCTCATAAGTTACTTAGGGCAACCAACTGGGTGTAAAAATCACCGTTTTAACTTGTACTTTCAGACCTCATTATGCCGCGATATTAATAATTACCAAGACTAATGTGAACAGACTTTTCTTAATTTCCAATAAAAGTTACAGGAAAGTGTTCGAAATTCTCCAATTACTAGCGCTGAGTACATAACGGCTCCTTTTGGTACAATTCCATCTTCAAGATATTTGTTTGGCTCATATATGTTGTATATAAGTAAGCCCCACAGCGCAGTTGCACTGTATTCGGAAGATGTAGAAGAAGTCGATTTTTCATGTCTTTGAAAAAATGCTAGTTTAAGCGTACGCTTTGGGGGACGTGATTTACGTTGATTCTTCATTTCTTTAACCTAAATTCTTCCCAATAAGCACGAAACTGGTACTTATTATGTAAATGTCTATGAATACTTCGTAATTTTGAATCTATCTACTAGTCTGGACCTAAAAATTGTCAATTTGACGAAATCCAAGATAAAAATGAACTTTTTCGGGAGTACGGAATCACGAAATTTTTCTTTTTCTTTTCGACGACATATACGGACCTTATATATTGTTCCATATACCTAAAAATGGCGAAAATCGACGATGAGCAATAATAATCGCGCGTGGGACACTTTTTATTCTAAATATAAGATGAGGACTTGGGCGCTTATTTCGGAGAGCTACGGATATATTCATCGCAAAAGTTTTGAAAAAAACAACAACAACAAAGAATAAATTTTAGAAAAACAAATTAAATGCACTATCGTCATACATCAATACAAGGGGCTCATTACCGCCAACGCAAAGGTATTTTATATACTCCGCACGAGGCATCCACGGCTCGTTTAGCATACTCCGTAATGAAATAAAAATAAAAAAAAGTCATCGTTTGCCATTGAGGAAATGTGATTTCCTTAATTGCAGCCTGGACTCGTATATAATATATCCCTATAATGACGCGATATCGATTGCCGCGAAATGACACATGCAGATGCAGATACACAGAAGTGTCCAGACAATGCAATAAAATATCTTGGCGTCATATATTGAACGCAGTGATTCTCCATAACGCGGAAGGTTGATCATTACTTTGCGCCTCGATCGCTCGCGCGCAATATTAGCTGCAATAATAATTAAGCACACCGACTCAATGACAGCGCGGCATCTTCATCATTATAGAAGTCGGGACGTATACATATACTAGTATAATAATGATGAGGATCGAATCATCGCGCGACGATGATCGGCGCTCGCAGTTATCAGAGTTAGCGAGTCAAGCTATTATGCGGCTCCGCATTATAAATGCAGGCTGCAGACTCACGCGCATTGCGTGGATTAATATTACATAATTTCGGACCTTTCAATTTTATATATCTCATAAAAATATTGAGCGTTTGCAGTTCAGCTGCTTGCCACGAAGATTAACGCAGTGTTAGTCTTCGTAGGGAGCAATGATATGATGTGTGTGTGTGTGTGTGTGTATAATGTATAATATAGGCGACATCAGAGCGCCTGCCCGAGTCGTCGCCGCCGTACCGCCGCAGCGCCGCCACCGCGCGCGAGAACCTGCTGCTTCGCTTGAAGCGCCAGGAGTGTAGAGCTGCGCGCAGTCAGCTCCGCAAGCTCCTACCGCGCACCGCAAGCTTCGCATACTATACTATACTATACTATACTATACTATACTATACTATTCTATATTAAAACGAGAGTCGTTCCGCTACGCGTGTGCTGTACGGCGTCTTTGATCATAATACGAGTGTGAATGTCCTTGATGTATAATAATTGAAAGAATACCGAGGCATACCGCTAGCGTGCACTGCTGGAGAGGGAGCGCTGTTTGTCGGCTTCTTTCTATGTTTTTCCCCTTTATGTGGCGCAGCTGCGACGGCGGGAGATGGGACTTGGGACGGCTCCTGTGGATCTGGCCTCACGGAGAACTGCATCTGAGGAAAGACGCCTAATTGCAGTCTCGCGGATAAACAATATATATATAGTCGTCGTGTTAGTACATAGGATCAGTTAGCCTGCACTCGCTGCTGGGCACAGTAAGTGCTTTATGCAAAGTATATAGAGTACGGAAAATTTTGACATTCGACTTCAAGTATATGCATGAACATTTTGGCTTGCGCTCCGGGCGCATACACACACTCACTTTGCGTATAACTTTGCGAAAGCAGTATACAAGTCTTGAATGTCATGAAAGAATAGTAAATCTGCGCAGGCCGAAAGAAGTAAGTTCCCGGCGGGCGCGACTTTTGAACTTTTGGGGAATTTCAGAAAAAAAGTAAATATTAGTTTTGCTTATATACATATATATAAGAGCGGGTTAGGGTACCCGTAAATAAGAACACGCAAAGTGAACTTTATTCAAAACACAGTACTACGTCTGCTCTGAGCAGATGTCATAGCCATACTAACAAAAACAGTTACATTTGAATCGTCGTTTATCTCATTGTTAGCTCAGAATGCTCGTTTCGAAAGAAAAATACTTGACGTTTCATTCAATTAATTTTGGACACGTTAATTATTTTTCAGCAAAAGAAGTAGTATTGAGTAGTACAGTGCAAGTGTTTTCGTTGTGTTTGCGTGCGCATCTGTGCGTTTGCATTCGGAACAATGAAGAGGAAGAGAGACTCGCGTCATATGTAAACCACAATTCAAAGTCATTATAAATATATAAAAGCCTTCTGTCCCTTGTGCGTTGCAGTAGAGATGAAATAAAGAGATATCGGCGGCAAAATGTCTATTGACAGGTGAATTTTAGTTAAATTTGTTTATCCACCACGCAATAGTAATTAGGCGCGTCAATTAATTGATATGTTCTATGTATATACATATATACATACATACATACTTGATAAATAAATTTGACGGCCCATGCGACGTTTGAATAAACAAAGAATATTCGTGCAATATCAGAAGCTGATATATAATATAATATAATGGATATGTGTGTGTATTCGCAGAGCCGAACGAACGTATTGCGGCCATCGAATATATATATAAGTGTGTATCGTAATCTCGGTCGCGCAGCATACGTCTAATTAACAGAAACTAATCCCCCACGTCGGGCTGACCCCTCCCCGGCGACTGTGGCCACGAGCGGCGAGCGACAATAATCGCGCGCAAGCATCTTCCCTCGCTAGGTATGTGTATTGTAATAGTTCTCGATCGGATCTGGTCGGATAAGGCGCAGTCTCGCTGTATGTCGACCTCCCGAGCAGTTGCACCGCCAAATTCTCGCGAGAGGTGAGTCGAGATCGCTCGTCATCGCTATGTATATAATTATAAAGCTTCTTTTATTCCTCCTGATAGCTTCCGCGGCATATATATCGGACTGCTACTTTATTATCTTTTTACAGGCGCGCATACGAAATAGTAGTAGTATAGCATTTTTATAATGTTCATACACACCGCCGCCGCGAAAACAATGAGTATGCTATGAGGAACAAATTTGTGCCTCCTTTAGTCCGCATTTTCCTTATCGAACTTTAACTAAACTTGGAGCAATATAGGATAATTTCAAACTCTATAATTGTGCAGTGTATATGAACATCTATATATAGAATATACATTATACCTACATATAGACAGGGCACGCAAGTCGTGCGCAAGTTTAAGCAGCGCGAATTCGCCTAAAGAAATAAGTTATCATAGTTTGTTGAATTTATAGACGTGATTACAGAAATTATAACATGTATACATCAACAACTGAAAAGTCGCCAATAAACATATTGAATTTATAATGTATACATATATATATACTCAGTGGTAGTTGATTCTTATGAAAGATTTTCCAAATCGTGCATTTTAATTTTGGATAGGATTTATTGAATTCGTTAAGTGGATCGGAAGATTTGAAAATATATTCCACGAAAATCAAGCATCACCGAGTGCACGAGCGTGTTCGGAAGAGAAAAATCTTAATCGCCGTTTTGCCATTTTTAAAAATAGTACCTTTATATTATATGTCATGAGACACGGCCGTGTGTTTGCAGCAGCGCCATTTTACGAGGAAATGCCGAGCAGCGAATTTTTCTTTATGCACCATTTGAGGCAACAATTCAAAATCTTTAAAAAATATTTCTTGCCCAAGTGGAATCACACTTAAGGAGGAAAAATATATGCGTAGTGTATAACCACTTGAGTTGAATGCATAAGACATATATTTACGTAAATTTAGCCATAACACTTCGAGAGATACTAGGGTAGTTCCTTCCTCCAGCGGTGGAGCTGAATAACAGTCTCGTTAGTAATGCTATAAGAATACATTTCGTATATACAAAAGAAAATTCGCGCATTTTGCATATAGAAATGTATAAATAAGGTAATGCGCGCGTGCAAATTTGTAGTATACCTTAATTATCGCGTTATACTCGCTAAACTTATCTTATACGTATTGTACACTATAAATTTAAGAAATCTCGACAACGAACATTTATATATGTTAAAGCTTATATTCTTAATGCGATTATCTCGCGCAAAACTCAACGCCGACAAAGTGGCATGCAGCGTGGGGGAATTGTTATTTATATACGCGCGCGCCGCCCGCGAGCATGTAACTTTGTTTATCCATCCGGAAAACAGCTGCGGAGTATGGTAGTATGGTATTTTATATAGTAAAAAAACATGCTGCTCGCTACGCTACGAAATTAAAATTGATTAAAGCTGTGGCATAGCTCCAGCATTTTTTCCTGTTCCCTTTATACGCGCCGTATATATCGCATATATATATATATACAGATACGGCTGGTGTGGAATAAAAAAAGCGCAAAAATGATCTCGCTTTGAGGCGACGCGTCGGTAGCGACTATTTAGCTATGACTAATGAGCGTGGGACACTTTTCCGATATGAGTCTTCTTTTTTCTTCTTTATCTAACGGCGTGCACTGGGAAATGGAAACTGTTTTTTTCCACATTGAGTATACCTCGCGGGAGAGGAAAAAGAGTCGGCGCAACTGCACACAGCACATAGTCTTTTGAATTGAGATTGCTCTCGATAAGTAGGTAAGGGATATTCATTATTTTCCCCGCGATCGTATGGCCGACAGTATGGCTGATGAGAATAAATATTGTATGTGTTGTATATATTTAATAATATATATTAATGATGGGCAGTGCGCGATCACGAGCTTTATGTAAGAAACACGTCGAGCTGTGTTTATACAGCCATTGCAGATATAATATATGTGCGCGCATTTGATACGGTCGTTAAGGCATTTGCGCGCACTAAAAAATTGCTTGAAATGAAATAGTTGAAATATTTCGATACTACATATGCTCAAGCATAATATAGTATAGTATAGTAAGTATATTAGATCTTCTAGACAAGGGTTTGCTCAATGCACTTATCCGTACCTCTGGAGGACATTGTAAATTTTTAATATTTACCACATTTGCGATTTATCGCTGCGCACCCAAGGACGAGAGTTTCGCACTTTGCATACGCAGTCCTTCACCGATATATACCTATATAATACTAGATAATGCCTATACATCTATATACCTGATCCTAATCGCTGCAGCTGCAGCTATAGCTCTGATGATCATTGCGCACATAATGCAGATTATACGCGTGTATATTTTTATACGGAATACAATATACAGAACGAACGGTCGCGCATATTAATGCTAGGCATGTTTAAATGCAGTATAAGCATCGCACATTATTTAGCTGTTATAATAATAAACTTATATATAGACTACACTGAAAAAAGTAGTTCATTTATTTATACGCTTCTCCGCGATGCGTATGGTGCATTCAAGAAACTACTTTGGAATTTCGGCTAAATAATAGAAGCTAGTTCAACTCGCGGGAAGGCGGAGATACGCGCATTCTACCATCGATTTCCATTGTAAATTCTAGCTATATATACATATACACAGTCGACGAGTCAAGTTTGCGTAATAAACTGTATAGGACTCGTTACACCTTTTGCCGGAATTTTTAATTCAATTATCCATATATTAGCCCTGAGCGTGTATAGCGAGGAAACTAAAACTAAACACTGTCCCGTGCTGGCGGGAAGGATGAAGGGAATATATAGTTATGTGCACGAGTATCAATAATACGCTAATTTATATAGCACTGCGATTAGCATAAATCCACTGTTACGCCTATCCGCGGCACAAGTGCGGATTTATGCCACACCAGTGCTATAAATGTTATATATATATATAATACCGGTGTATATATAGTTATTACAAGTAGTAGCCGTTTATGGTCGCTGGGATTCGCGCGCTATTCTTCCCATCAATTTCGTGTGACTCCGCGAGATGCTGATATATATATATATATACAATTTTATATATATATTTATATATATATGTGCGTTTTTTCAATCATCACGCATTGTAGCTGCAGTACCTCCTTTTTATCCTAAATATATTAGAAAAATCAGCGCGCTCTGCTTTATTCCGGTATATCTACATATTGAATAACTATACAAAATAATAATATACTGATTCGCACAAAATAAAATAATTATAATCTAAAAACAACGATTTTATTAATCATATCTGCGTATTATTTAATTATTTATTTTATTTTAATCATACGGGCTAAAAATCCTTTTACAAATACTGTATATGTATATATATGTATATATATGCACACAAAATGGTAGACATTGAGAATAAAATGTATAAAATTGTGTAATGAATTGGACACAAATGTATTACAAGAATAATAACATGTAAGAATCATTGAGCAAGATTTGCTACTAGACTTCTGAGTACATTGCAGATAGGCATCTTACGACAGTTTTAATCACAGAAAGCGAATATGTATACCCTATACTAATATATTTTATGACTGTTTAAAGAGACTGCAACAAAAATGGAAATATGCAAACTAAAAATACGCAGTTCTCAAAGCTATACTACAAAACGATCGCAATAATGTTCACAAATTGATTGCTTTACAACAAAGCTCATGCGTTTTTTTAAAAAGAGCGCGAGCGAGTGAGCGAGAGAGAGAGAGAGAGAGAGAGAGAGAGAGAGAGAGAGAAGGATTAGGTTAGATATTTTTCATATTTCTCATCCTGAGCGGACCAGTTTGTAGTGTATACCTATTATTATACCTATATCTGAGAAGAAGGATTATACAATTGTGCAGATATTTCGAATAAATACATATCAGCCGCGTTATACAAGGCTTTCTGAGAAATTTGTATAACATCATAACACACAAAAAAATGATTCATATTTTTCATCAAATATATTCTTGCAGAAATAATACAAGTGATCATTATAATATAATATAGTATAATAATAACTGATATATAGGTATGTTCTGGTCAATATAGGTGCGCAGGTCAAACTCTTATATATTATTCCAATAAGCGAAATCATTAATTCAATTAGCCCTTGAAATTGTGTATAACGTGTATAACGGATGGAAAGCGTAAATCGAATGAGGTCAACCATCAAAGGGAGGAATAAATAGACGAAAAATCTCGAGCTAGCTCTTTCCCTCTTGTCATCAAAGTCTTCTGCCGCGTGCGTCCGGAACGATGAAACTGCAGATCGATGTACAGGCTGACTGTACAATAGACAGTGTACATTGAATCGAGATCGATCTGCTCCGCACTCGGCTCCGCATATATGCAGCGCAGTGGCAGGCTGCGCGCGCGAGGCTGAGCAGATGCATACGAGTACTACTAACTTGAAAAATACTGCGCGCATACGTGCAGCTCACGCATCATCGCTGCTCTATGTATTATACATATACTCACGCACGTATACGTACATACACACACGCACGAGAAGATCGTCGCGAGATTATGCGGCGGCGGAGCAAGCGAGTGGCTGCAGATAAATATGATGAAATGCTGGCCGCCCGCACTGTCCCAGCGCACAAAGCCGTTTGATTTATATCGGCAGTTCGCCGCGTCCCCCGAAGCTCTATACCTATCCGTATTATACCTACGATACCTACTATTTATCCCAATATGCTACTGCATCGAAATATTCACCGAGAGCCCTTTACCTATATCCGCTACGCGATCAAAGTTCAATATCAAAATTTTTACCTCTTCCTTGCTTTGTTATTTAGCGTAGAAAAAAATTAATGCCACACAAATTGGATATTTTAATGAACTTTTGAAATCAAACATAGAACGTGCAATCAATTGCAAGGATTCAGAAAAGTCTCTTTCAGTACGTTTAATTGTGGTTTTTTATAATTTTTGATTTAAAAAACAACTTTGTAAATAATTGCATCTTCGTATATGAACTTATATATATATATATATATATATATATATATATATATATATATATATATATATATATATATATATATATATATATATATATATATATATATAAAGTGGTGGTTTATAAAATATGACATATTATAAGATTAGTGCTGCTATGGCTTGTTTCTAGCACTCACAGTCCACAATACTGGTTTTTCTATTGTTCCGTGGTCAAATGTCAAAATTGTCAAGAGCAAAATTATTTTTGGTAATACTATATGCGTCAAGGGATAATGAAAAATGTTTACCGATATAAACTTAAAATACTATACCGTCGCTCGGGTCGAAGTACGTTCAATAGATCCCAGATGCTCAACAAAGGCGAGCGACTTTAATTGCTTCTATCTTTTGAAAAATTCTGGAACTTTGAATATAATTGACCCTTAAATGACCCGATGCATTAGTCTATAACAGCTGACGACGCGTGGATATGCGCATATAAAAAACGGACCCATATATGGTGTCCCTTGACGATGCAGCACACTTGCGTAGCTTGTATATACTCGATCTCGAAACTATACTGCACATCGAGGCGCTGAAGTGAACACTTTCTGTGCAGCGACTAGGTGTTCTGTATTATAACGGCTGCTGATGCTGTGCGTTGTGTACAAAACACTCACACTCGAGATCCATCGATTTCGCTCTTTTCTGCTTTGCTGCAGATCTGCCAAGAGAGCAGCCCTCGCTATACATCGCAATTTGCCGAAGCGAGACGCTCATTTAATTCCTACATTTGCGCAGCTATATCGATTGCTTGGGGGGCACACTTATTATACTGGAATTACGCTGGAGCTTTTTTACCTATTAAACGTATTATTAGATATACGTCCGATCGTGACCGCGGACATACTTCATCCTTCATATATATATATTACGCGGACTGAAATCTTAACGACGAGTTTGAGCTTGTCGATCTATAAACTCGCGATCCAGTCGTGAAGCTAAACACTGAATCATTGCACTCCTATAGAGGAAGATAACATGGCCGCATTGGTTTTTCGAGCATTGGCCGCTTCTGTTGTACGCGCACGTGTGTATGTGTGTGGCTGTGCGTGTGCGCGCGTATATATAAACGTTGAAATTAATCGTCGATTTTTATCTAGCCGTCGACTTTTTGTTTTGTTACAGTTGCTGCTGTTATAGTGCCAGTATTGTCTACGAGCAAAAGAAGAAGCGACAGGATGAATTGGCTGCTGGTGCTGGGGGTAGTGTTGGCTTGCACCGCGACGCTTTCCAAGAGCGCCGAGGAACAGCAGCTCATGAGCGAGCACTACAAACCTGGTATATCAAACAAATACACACTTTATCTGCAGTAGTTCGTGTATTTACCCAGACTGCATACAATGTGCAATCCAGCTATCTCGATATTCAAATCAATATATATGTATAATACATCAAAGCTTTGACGCGGAAAGGTGGATTTCTTTTAATTAAACTTTCAACCGCTCGGGCTTACGGGCCAATTATATATAAGTGAAACTTCTTCGTAAAAGTAGAAAATAGTGAGTGTACGGAGAAGATCGAGTTTTTTTGCTCTGCATTCGAGTCTTCGCTACGCCGCGGGGAAGCGATCGGAAATCTTTGAGGTGCGCTTTTCTCAGCCGGAACTTTAATTAGAAGTAAAGCGGCCGGTTAGATCTTTTTTCTCCTCCTTTCAAGTAAAATATTTCTTGATTTGTTTTCATTCAACATCATCTTGTAGAGGTATTTTATTAGCTCGCTATGCTGATAGCATGTGGAATATTTTCATCCTGAAAAATAGGGCAAATTAAATTTTTCGCTTGAACGAATTGGCGCCGCTTTTACAGAAATAGCGAATAAGCTGCTGCTATATACTGCAGCGCGGAGGGATTTTCCGAGTAAGGGAATTTTTCACGTGTCGGCGTCGGGGAACGAATAATGGGAATTCCAAGAATGTTCTCGATGTATAATCTCTTCGTCGTGTGTTATACTAATTTGAATCCTAAATTACACCGACGGAGTGTTCGTGCAATAATCAATTGCATACAATGATACATTTGTATTTTTGTATTTATTTATCCAGTAAAGTTACATAATATTACATTAGGAATGCAACATTACATACCTCCAGAGATATATAAAGATACCTGTTGGCATGACTGATTTTTTACTTAAAACTAAGTAAAGTAACATTATGATATATAAGTAACCGTAGTCCGTTTTCACTAGAAATATATATTTCAACTATTACGCGAAAAATGTTTGAAAAAGCTCCAGAATAAACAGATCCGCAAATTAAACTTCCGAGCGCAATTTAAACGAGGAAAAAATAAGCTTGCTATGATCAAAGCCACTACGAGTCAAAGCGATTTCACGGATCGACGCTTGAAATGACAGTAGCACATGCCTCTCGATCGTTGCGCTACATTCAAACGGGCCATTTAATTATAATTATGCTTCTGTATACGCTCGCAGCGACTATTGCCCTGTGACGTGCTGGGAAAACTTGCCAGTCAAGAAAAGCCACGCCAGTTGTCAGTCGATATAGGGAAAACATACTTACTAGTAGGCACTTCCTACTAGCGCAGTATAGAAAATTAATAAAATCCAACTATATTTTCGTCTTCACGCAGATCGGCTTATTCCACGACAACTCGCTCGAATCATAATATCGCCGTGAACTTTTCCCGTGCAGATATATGCCAGTAGATGGTTATCGCGGTGAGTATATGGAATAGACGATCGAAGGAAAGTGGAAAATGATTGGGTAAAATTTATTCGGCGCGCGTAAAGAGTCATAAATACGGAAACGTCGTGAGATGGAGACAGATACGAAAGTTGGTGTAGGTAGAAAGCATAAAAAAAGGAATGACGGGGCCGATGACAGAGAGAGAGAGAGAGAGAGACTGCGAGACGAGGGGGTAAAGGCTCGCGCGTTAATAAAGTTGGAAAAGCTTCGCTCGCGACAGAGAAAGCGAAGGTAGAGAAAGAAAAAAGTATTCCACATTTTCGGTAGTGAAAAACTCGACATCGATTATCAGTCTGCGTCGCGCGCTCGATAGTTTTGGCTGCCAGTCAGTTTGTTGATAGCTACTTCTCCTGTACGAGCGAGAACGATACGCGAGTAAAAGGAGCTCGGTGAGACAACGTGCGGGCGTAAAAGACAGGAAAGGCTGAGATAAAGAAGAAAACAGGAAAAAAGAAAAGGAGAGTGCGGGAGAGAGAGAGAGAGGGGGGGCTGGGGAAGAGAGTTTCAACCGTTTCTCTTTCAGTGCCTCGATTATACGGCGACAGGATTCCCAGGAGGATCTTGGCTACCAGCGACAAGAAGGTTCAAAGAAAAATCGTGCTTTATCACAACTTTTTCCGCAGCCGCGTCAATCCGTCGGCCGCCAACATGCTCGTCATGGTAAGCTCTGCAGACGAGATTCTTTTTAGTCCATATTTTTCCCTTTTTTATATATAACATAAATATAGTATGCATGTACATGTGCAATGTATAATATATAGAGACTTGTGATTTGTAATATGAATTGTATTCCATTGTTCGCGACTTTACATATTTGTAATATTGTACTGTTATGGTTCAAATTGGTTTTTCTTTTCTTAAGCGAGCGAGAGAATGTTATGTAGCAAGGATGGAACGAATATGATTGCAAACGAGTGTAAAAAAGCTGCCGATTAAACTCGTCATAATTACCTCTTTTGATAAAATTTTCAGTTTCGTCAAAACTTCTAGAAAATATGTTTATTTAACACAAGCATGATTTTCGAGTTTTTTTGACCCATCAAACGGGACTAAAGTGACCCTTTTCAGACCGACGGGCAAACAAAATTGAAAACACTCGCTAAAAAATTTTCAATATTTTCAAGAAAATGATCAATAATTAACACAGAATATATTATTTTTTCTAATAAGCGTAATATATAAAAAATATAAAAAATATAAATATAAAGCGTACATATATAAAAAAAAACGCAAAAATGAATACATACGTTACAAAAAAGATGGTGTGCGCCAAGGGCTAAGTGGGCTTTTTGACCTCGTGTTGTTGCAGTAAGAGTCGAAGCCCATTTTAAATGCTTGGTACGCAATATACTATTTTGTGTGTTAGAAATTCGAATGAATGGTCAATGTTATATTAATGCAATTGTTTGATTAACGTGTTTTTATATTGTGGTGAATTTTTTTCAAAAATTTAATTTTTAATGTTTTTTTATGATAAAATTGAATTTTTTGAATACTATGAAATTCATATAACTGATAGTATTACTGCACGATAATATACTAGATGGTTTTGTCGCTATTTAGTCGCATATATATTTTACAACTCGTAAACTGGAATAATTGACTAACGGTCCGCAATTCGTAATATAATCCGTCCACGCATGCCTTGCAGACAAAGTTTCGGTGAAAGACTTAACTTTGGCTTCGGGAGTTCGGGTACACCTCGGTACTTTAAAAACCCCAAAAATTCGTATAAAAAAGTTGATAGAGTTAGTATATTGAAGGTCAGTCTTGACGCTTTACGAATTTGCTATTGCTAAATTGTTGTAAATTATACTAAAATATACTCCAATTTTTACCCGATGGTAACGTACGTTTCTGTATTTGATATCGTTATTTAATACAATATTTGCGAGTATGTATAGAGACGATCTTGGGCATTTAGAGTCGTGCACGCATCAGCGAAGTTGGAAATTCTTGTATTTTCAATTTGCTATATAGACTTTATGTCATTAGAATATTTTTGAGGCCCTAATAATAGCTATTGCTTTAGGACTTTCTTCTTTTCTTTTTTCGTTTGCGATAGAAATGGCACACAGGAGCGGCAAAGGCGGCGCACAAATGGGCCAAGGCTTGCTACGCCCTGACACACGACAACGCGACTGGGCTGCACACCGACGCGTTCGGTAGCTGCGGCCAAAACATCTTTATCTCGACGGCTCAAGTGCCTTGGTAAGTCCCGCGGCTAGTGTAACCATTGGGAAACATGTGACGATCGAGGCTCGGATTTCGGATCGATCCGACACACTCATATAATAGAAAGCTCGCCGCGGAAATTTACAAATTGCCCTATGTCCATTTTACTACAGTACTTTAATTATATATATATGTGTGTGTATATATTGATGTAGGTAGAACCGATTTAATTTTGTCGAGTTTATAGTAGGTATTTCATTGGCCGATGTTCACTTCTGTAGCTATATGTATATATAATTAAAGCATTAAAATTTTTACATATATACAGGTTCTTCGCCATCAAGACGTGGTTCTCGGAGGAGCGGCTCTTCTCCTATGGTTCACCGAAGAATGATCTGAGCAAAGTCGGACACTACACGCAGATGGTCTGGGCGACGAGCCACCTCGTTGGCTGCGGCTGGGCTGAGTGCGACGGCAAGCGCGGCCCTCGCGGCGTACCCTACTTCAGCTACGTATGCAACTACTGCCCCGCGTAAATACATTTTTCTCATTGTCCTATATATAGCTTTTATATCGAACCGTTACATTCAAGCAACAATCAAATCTTCAACGCGGTCATGTGCTGCCGCGTTTCTTGTATAATATACCGTTTCTATACTATTTGTAGTTCGCTTGTGATAAACTCCCATACTACGAGTGTACTGCACGGTATTCCATTACAAGTACAAGATAAAACCTTATACATAGAGAGAGAGAGATATTATTCCTTCTTCGCACTAAAATAAACGCGTCTCTATATAAACCGCAGGAATTTATCCTCTGCGCGTATACTTGAGTATATTATCGTAACCGCGCGCGCGCATGCACTTGACAACCGCCCTGTAAAGTATCTGTACATCCGAGCAAGTGTGCAGTGGAGCCTTTTTTCATTTGTGTTCTAGACCATGGGCGTAAATTTTTATTCGTTCTATTCATAAAGTGTTGGAGATGATTCTCTGCTGCAATGGATGAATGAATTTTTTTCTCTCTTGCCGCAAAAAAGGGAAAAATTGATCGCGCTCACTATACTTTGAAATATTATGATAATAATTTGTCTACGTTAAGTAGTTGTATATGCATGCCTATGTCTATAGCTATAGGAGAGCGCGAGCTCGAGCGACAGATGAACGAATAAGGCCCATCTGCTTTCAGCGGCAATCGGGAGGACACGTTGGGTGAGCCGTACGCGATGGGCGAGAGCTGCTCGGCGTGCGGCGAGCACTGCAGGCTCGGCAAGCTCTGCAAGAACGCCTGTCCCTGGGCGGACCTCTGGGCCAACTGCCAGCAGCTGCGAGCCACGTGGCCCGGCTGGCTCTGCGATACCGACACCGAACAAGGCCGCGAGCGTAGGCAGTTCTGCCGGGCCACCTGCCGCTGCGACGGCAAAATCATCTGAACACGAAGAGGCGGACAGTCTTTCACCGAATTGTGTACATTTGTCTTTCTCTCTCTCTCTCTCTCTCTCTCTCTCTATCTATCTATCTATCTATCGATATATCTCTCTCTAGCTTTCTGTTCTCCTTCTACTATATATTACTTTATGTTATATATGCTTTATGCCACAACTGTCAAACCAAGCCGTTTGATACACACAATTGGTATAAAACAAGATCATCAACTTTTGGCCGAAATCGCGCATTACGATGTACAACATTATGTAATTGAGACATAGAAAATAAGTGACACACCGCCTCGTGAAGGGAGATCGGTATATACAGATGGCAAATCTCGAATCAGCATGTATGACTGTTATATTTCCATCGCTGTGACAGCATTATTTTTTAAATAAATGACTTGTATATACAATGAGTAAATAAATAAATCAATATGCGCGACTACCCGTATATAATCTATGTCTCCTTTCAATACGCACTTCCATTGCGTTGCATACACGCGATATACATAATACACCCCCGGTTTAGTTTAGACTCTCTCGTAACTAGCTCGGTTCACCTATATATGCGTTAAATACCTCTAAAGCGGACCAGATGACAGAATCAGTTTACCGCGTGCGAGCTGCCGATACATAAGACTTACTCTAACTTATGTCATTCAAGTCAAATGAGCGAGTTGTATCGGTTGTCACGCAGCCATGTATACGGACAAGTGCAAAATACAAGCATAAACTCTAAAAAGCTGAAAGATCCATTTATATGACGCAATTTTATGAACAATAGTCAATCGAAATCACGAAAATGAATCGAATATTTATCACTTATAGACGGAAGTGTAATACGAATAAAACAACAAGCTCACGGCCGAGAGACGCCTTCTGCGTATTTTTTCAGTCGAATCTTCAGCATGCTCGCGCATCTGCAGATAAAAAGTACACAAAGAAAAGTATGAAATTGCCTGAATTCTCGTCCTATAGGCATACAGTGCGCGCATCAAAGCTGAATTATACGAGATTCCGAAGCGCATCTCATCCTGCAGACAGCTTGCATAATAGAGGCGAGAGCTTTGCCGCGGGTCCCTCCGTCGAAATCAGAGCAAGCGAGCTTTCGTTTCTTTTTTCGCAGCATGTAGGCTGCCTCCGGTTTTTGCAACACTGCACACAGCAGCCAGATTACTATATACGCGTCACTCTCCGATGAAAATGCTGCTGCTCTCTGCTTTGAGGCAGAACAAAGCTGGGAGTTGGCACTCCAAGAAATTCAGAACGCACATAAAGCTGCACTCGCGTGAACCTCGAATGCATTGTGCGATACGGATGCATCTTTCTCTCTCTCTCTCTCTCTCTCTCTCTCTCTCTCTCTCTCTCTCTCTCTCTGTCTCTCTCTCTCTCTTTCTCTACGCGTACATGTATACATATAGGCGCTACCGTTCTCCAACTCGATCTTCCATGTCGCGAGCTTTTTTCATCGATTGGTGTGCAGTGTGAAACAAGATCGCGATAATTATACTAGTGCGTGATAGATTTTTTTCCTCATCTACACGCGGCTTCTATTGATGTAGAAAATTATAATTTTTCACCGTTAACATTTTCGAAGCGTCTTTTTGCGCGCTTCAATTTTCATATAAAGTACATGGTTATTTTTAATCAGCCTTTTAATCAGTATTTCCAGACCATCGATGGGAGCTTTTTTTTGTGCCATTTGTTTAGTCAGCAAAAAAATGCGAAACAAAAACGCACCGAGCGGGAAGAAAAAATTTGCATGGAAATGGTCGGTTGATGTTTTGATCATGTCCATTTCGGGTGTCTAATACGGCATTCTTGACTCTTACTCGTGCTCGCAATATTACCCTCGATGTGAAAATCCAATTTTCTTGAATTGATTGATTTTTTGAACTTAGCCCATACTTTAACGTAATCCTTAAATTAAATGATCAACAAACAAATGAGCAAGTTTCCAAAGTTAATCCATGAATAAATTGGTATAAAACCGGCCTTTTTGCACAATCTAGCCACCTCTACGTATGTACTTTTAATATTTATTGGGTAAATCCAATTAGTTATATATATGCTATTTTACTATTGAATAATTATAAGCTTCAAAAAGTGAGGAAAAAACGTTAGAAAAATTGAGGGTGAAGTATTGGGATGGAAGAGCTATTAAGGATACTGTCGTGCTCGGTGCTGCGTATTTACTCTCGTTTTTTGGGCCGTGCTCTGTTTCAATTGCTTATTCTTCTCGCAGCACTTCTTCCATTGCTATACTTTAATGCTTTCTGTCTGTTGCAGGAGGTGCTTCATGGAAAACATTTGCGTTCGCGAGAAGTTTATTTTTCTTCCCCTTTTATATAATGCATATTGCATTGTTCTTTTCAAATTAAACTCATTGTCAAATGAGTCGAGCTGAAGTAAAAAAAAGTCTATTCCATAATATACTGAGCAGTCGCTAACGGGGAACACGAGTACATCAATGAAATATCTATATATATGGGACATTCCACATCAACTCGTCAAAGAAATCGAGACACCAAACTTTACTTATAGCAATATTAAGAAAATCTCTGTGTATTTTGTATATCTATAGATATTATAGCTTTTTTCAGAATTTAGTAGAAATATTCATAGATATACAAAATACAGAGAGATTTTCTTAATATTGCTATAACTAAAGTTTGACAGTCTTGAGTTTTTTGAAAAAAAATCATAAAAGTCTTTTGTTGTAACAATACCTTTAAAATGGGCTTAGTCCGATGTTAGGATGAGTGCATTAACGCAAGTTATAATATATCTATAGAATTGTCCATATGCCAACCAATCAGAAATGAATTTTAGGATGCCGAAAAAAGCCTGACAGTATTCTATAGAAAATTTGTGAACAAAAATGTATATATATGTATTTGTACCTAAAAAGTTTGTATTATGCCTACAAATATTATTTACGTTGATGAAATAAGTAAAAAAATCGTAATTCACAAATTTTTATATGGCTATAACTTTGCAACGAAGGCACCTCGAGGTCTGAAATTTTTGAAGCCCTTTTGTGAGTATACTGAAGTGGGAAAAAAATTTTAGCCGAAATTAAAAAAATTTCATGACGGGTTGCCGTGTATGTCCTGATATAGCGAGTAAAGCAGTTGCACATGTGTATACTTAGGGCCCCTGCATATATGCAAATCAGATGAAAATTTATTATACTATTTGTACTATAGCGTTGGTATGGATAATAGTTGAAAGTGTTTTCCGTAGTCAATTTTCAATTAAGTGTATCAAAGCAATTACCATGGATTTGAACCTACTTAATACTTATAAAATAATAATACAATAATAAAAAAAAATACAATAAAATAAATTTATCATCATATAGTCAGTGTGATGAGAGTAGAGTGGAAGACAAATGCAAAAGTATTTAGCAAAAAGTAATTAACATAAAATGCATTTGACAGAAAGTAAGAGAGAGGAAAGATCTGAGGCACGTCGCGTCGCCCTATAAATTTCTACACGAAATTCGCGTTAGTGGTTTCAACGCGCATTATGCCAGGCACATTTATCCCTAGTATATAGCCACGTTTCTATTTTCTCGGGCCAGCTTTTTCCCGCGCCCCCCACTGCTCGCAGCATCGACCGTCGGCCCGTGTACACGCACATGTCGCAGCAGCGAAACGAGGAGAAAATTCGTATAGAATGATATGCGGCACTGGCAGAACAAGGCAATTTACGAGAACAGCTAATTACATAAGGGGCGCGCCACTTTACGCGGACTACAGCGCGGTCGGCGAAGAATAATTTCACTTGGATTTTCCAGCTATACGAGCTAGTATATATATACATATAAATCTGGCTGCATTATTTAATAAGATTTATTCTGGGCCGCGCTAATTTATTGTGCGGGGAACGCAGGTGCACGTAGCCGAGAAGAGTAGATGACGCGCAGTACATATCTATAATATATACGCACGTAGCGCGCTTTTTTATTCTTTTAACATGCGGCTATATATGTATGGGATTTTTAGACGCGACCTGCCGCGTTATCGTTGCTTGCACAAGGATCATTGCGTTTTTTTCAACAATACTATATCACGCGATTATTGAGAAGTACTGCATATCATAAGGGCATTAATTGTGCTATATATATATATAGACGCAGCGACGCGACACTCTTGCGTCGACAAAAGAAGCAAACTCGCGGGCAGCGCTGAGCAGTCCTGGATCTATTATACATTATATATATACCTATTATTATTATATAGAGAAATGAGCCGCTTTCGCGATACTTTCAAAATCTTGTCAATTCTCTTTATTCTTGTTGAACTCATCATCGCTGAGAGAGGATTTCTGTGGAATTTTTATAGCGCCCCGAAAAAGTTGCGAGCGAGCTGCAGCCGCTGCTGCGTGCGACAGTATACGCACGATTTCGCTGCGCGCGTAATGGCCCCCGGCCTCCGTACACGGGAATTCGTTTAGGCTTCAAGAGTGCGCGACGTTTGTACGATTCCAACAAAGAGCTGCCGGGGGGTTGGGGGCAGGAGTGGGTGCTTGCGTCAGAAAAGCCATTAGTCCTTTTCGCATGGCGTATACCTGCGTCTATATATATATGTATATGCTCCGCTGGGGAGCTGATAGCCAGGCGTTCGATGTCGATTAAAAGTTTCGCGATATCCGTCAATCCCTCGCACTATAGAGCCGCCGACTTCCTGCCGTTTTATAGTATATATTTATACGCGTATTGGGCGTATTTTTTCTTTTCTCGATGCGTGTAGCTCTCTTTTTCTCTCTCTCTCTCTCTCTCTCTCTCTCTCTCTCTCACACACACACACACACACACACACACACACTCATATAACGTATTGCTGCTGCTGTGAGATTCAGAATATAATTGTAGCGAAAATGTAATAAAATACCCACGCATGCGATATAGCTAATGCAACATCTATAATAGAATCGGTATAAATACTTTCCTTTTTTGCGTTTTCGTTAACGAGGAAAAGATCCAGAAATTTGTCCAAGTATTCTACATACGGCGACTGCGAAGGTATGATTGTTTTACCGGAAAAAGAACAAAAGGAAAGAATATAACAACATTTTTACATCCATGTAAGCAGAGATTATTTAAATAGCCCGCTATACCTGCTTTCAAATATCTCCGAGTCACGAAAAAATAACTAAAACACTACCGCATTCAATCAGACAAACTCGCCGAAAAAGCAGGAAATACGCTCGTTACTGGCGCACAGTATGTAGCTGCTCGGCGATGCATAAAAACAAACGGATATAAATAAATTAATCGATCAATCAATCAAGCCCCTCGTGCAAACAGCGAGAGAAAGAGAGATAGACCGAACTCGAAGCCGAGTGAAAATGGGAAAGCGAAATGAATCCCCGCAAGATATATACTTATATAGAGCGTGCGGTGCAACAATTATATACCGCACGAAGCGTTCCGCGTAGGGCCGCCAGTATATATATATATATATATATATATATATATATATATGTGTGTGTGTGTGCATATACAAGGTATGTACACGTCAGGACAGAAAAGAGGGAATTCCACAGGGGACGGACGGAAGTACATATCCTTCCCCCGACGAGACCTGCTCGCGCACACACAAGCTGATCATCCAACCTGTCTGTCCTTCTCTCTCTCTCTCTCTCTCTCTCTCTCTCTCTCTCTCTCTCTCTCTCTTTGCGAGGCCGCCCAACACACAGCCAGAAGGATGTGGTTATATTTCCCTTTCTCCTCGCTTATTCGCGTTTTCTCTTTCGGGGAGCCGATCGCGTATCCTGCAACTAATACAGCTAATTGTTATATAGATGTGCGTTATTGCAGCGTATACCCTCTTGTCCGTGCTATATATAACTTTGCACTCGCATGTTGTAGATGTGTAAGTCAAAAGTTTAATACAAACGACCGTCGAACAAAATTTTAAAAAATTATCAAACGCATTTTTTGGGTTATTCAAAGTATAATAATAGGATACTTCAGCAGCAGCAGGAGCAGCAGCAGCAGTAGTATAGCAACACTTTGTGTATCTCGTGTTACGGCGAACGAGAGCAGTGAATGAGAAAAAGAGAATCGGCGCCGCGTAATTATAGTATATTTGCAAGAGTAAACACAATAAGGATAAGAAATAGAACGTAGATTTCAGCAGCTGGCGTCGCCGAGCCAAATCAGCAGTATGCATGCATGCATGCATGCATGCATATATATATATATATATATATAAAATAAGAGAGGGAGAGAAAAACGTCAGAGAGCCTATAGAGTAAAGGAGAGGGAAAAGGAGGGGCGAGGGCTAGGGAGAGAAAGCAGCTGTGTATATAGGTGTACCGGCGAATATGTAAAAATGTAGCCGTGCCGTGAGGAGTGGAGAGGAGAGGCGAGCTGAGGTGTATAGAGCTTGGGAGGGGGAGACGACGCACCAGAGGAGATCGGTCAACTGCACGCGGCACATTAGCCAGTCCGATACGTGTGACCGAACTCCGCTGCTGGCCCATAATACACGTCCACTATATCTACAGATATCTATACGCACGCCCTAGCGAGTTGCGCAAAACGAATCCGCGAGTACTAAACTAACTGCGTGTGCGCGGCCGCGCGTCAGGCAAAAATCGATCGATGTGCGACTCCAGTGCAGTGCAGTGTAGTGCAAAATAGATCCCGATTTACCTACGCTCCATCGATCATTTTTGCGCAAGTGTTGAAAATGGGTGAAAATGCAGCGGGCCACGGGATCCTTAATTAATAGTCATTCTGTATATGATATATACGTGCGTGTGGAGCTTTCATGCTCACGATGGTAATATGGTCTGGTGATCGAAATTTCCTGGCCGTTATTATAATATACGCGTGGTAAAAACTGTTCGCAGGAGAACTTTCTCACGGCGCCGAGTACATTAGATATGTATATGTGCGACATTCGAAGCGTGTCGTCGCTACGTATACCAATATAGCTACTGTACAGACGCACGACGCATCGCACGCATGCCGATGGCGCAGACAATGTATCGGCGGGCCACTCCCCCTAGCTCGCGCAATGCTTACTTTTTTTTTCTTATAATAGGCGCTATGAGTCTGATGCTGTCCGTGATTCGAGAATACGCGAGTGCATATGAGAAGTATAGCTAGTTGATTTTTTAACGAGCGATGATCGAGTAGCTGTATATAGTGTAATTATACAAGAATGGTCGTGCCGAAGGGCAAGCGCGCGAGCCTGCAGTGGGCGCAGGACGCGCACATCAACTGGGAGCTGAACGAGCGCATAAGCTTGAGCAGCGCGGGTTCGGCGAGCAACAACGGCGGATCTTGCGCGTCCAACCGATCCCGAGCGAGTTACAGTAGCCGGGCCTCCTGCACAGAGCCCGCCTGGAACAGCAGCGGCAACGGCGAGGACAAGAGCGAGAAGCCGGTGGCGAGTAGCCCGGTACAGCGCAGGTGGATAGCGGCCAAGTCCCGGCTGGACCGGACCAACGACGCACTGGCCAATAGACTCTCCGTAATCCAGGAGCTCAACCGGAAGATCCTCGTCAACTACGACCGGATGCACGAGAGCAATCGCGGGAATCGCTGCTTCGAGCAGTCGAGGGACAAAGAGAATTTCCACCGCGGGCACCGCGGGAAGAGGAACGAGTCCTCGTCGGAAAAGTGTGGACCGGCGAGCTGCACGCTGCAGCGTGGCACTCGATGCGCCAGGAGTTCGAGTAGGAGCAGTCCGCTGCGGGAGGATGAGAGCGGTAAATCGGAGCCTCGGCCGGAGCTCGAGCTGCTCGATCCGGCTGAGGCCGCGACGGCCCTGCAGCAGGAGAATAGCGTCTTGCGGGAGCTGAACGAGGCGATAGACCGGTTCGAGCTCAACGGCTCCAAAACGATGAGCTGCCACGACTCCTCCTGGGACTCGGGCGTCGGCGTCGAAATCGCCTCCAAAGCCGCCAACGGCAGCGGCTGGCTGCGCGTCCACACGGGAAGCGACAGCAGCCTGGTTTATCTCACCCTGGAGACCACTGCGGCCGACGTCTGTCGAGAGCTTCTCCTGTCCGACAATCTCGCGCTATTCGTGCAGGTGACAAATTGTCTATGGAACTTTTACTTTTTTCTTTTTTTTCTTTTCTTTCTTTTCTTTCTTTCCGCATGCATATTGTGTAGTTTATCACGCCTGCATCCATACGCTATGCCGTTAATTACGAGTTAACTTGTTTGTCACGCGCAGCCTCATCGAGCGCTCAACGATTGAGTATTGCCAAAGTCACCTGATGTTAATATTACTGCACGCTCTTTCTCGCGCGTTAATAGAACAGATTAAATGTTTATTTTTGGATTTCGGGTACTATAGTATCGATTTCACTTGTATTTAGAACATCGATGCCCGGCTTTTCGGTGATCGCACGAATGTTAGAGCCAGGCAACCATGCTTCATATGCTTTTGGATCTAACTGATTGAACTGTTAAATTATCTTGCACATCTGCAGTATACGAAGAAACGTGAAAAATGGGCTCGCCGGTTGTTCCAGGATCCACAAATATATATATATAATACATTATATATTACAGACACACGAACCGCATGTTATATATGTATACACTTAACTTTTTTATTCAAAACAACACAGTTATATAATAATAATAATATTCTATATCAATACACAAAAGCTAAAATAATTATAAATCAAATAATCTTGATTTTATTAATCGTAGCTGTATATAAACATTTTTTCATTTTAACACGTGTATCGAGTAGGCTCCTTTCGTTACGTGAAAAGTGGTGCGAAAATCTACTTTTACAAACGTTTTTCGAGCAGCGAGGCGAAACTGAGGACTTTCTTCTATTTATATTATCTTATTCATGAATAAGTGTATGTCAGGCGTAAGAGCCTTCGAAGATTTTCTCAAAAAAGCACACGGTATACAATAAGGCCCTAATATAGTCGTATAATGTAATGTTAAATCTTTGCAGACAATGGATTGTAATCAAGATAAATTCACATTTTTACTAGGGAATATATTAAAATAATTTACATTTCCCCGTCATTTAACAGGATGTCGATGATTTAAGGAATGTCCACCCGTTGTTTTGCGCACTACTTATTAATCATTACTCTTTCTCGCGTCGTCGCCGCGATGCTATTATGTTTGCTTTCTTCACGGACTCGCTAAGATTGTATTAAATTTTTAATCTATACAATAAACCAGGATTTCCGCAGTACCCGAAAGTCATTATTTGTTGTGGGAGGCAATCATACATTCGCAGCGGTGTATGCAAACAAGTTTCAAATCTTTAGCTCGTAAAACACATTAACACGACGATATTGCAATATATGATGACGCTGACGTTAACTGATATTATATCCGATTATAATAATTGAATGGCCAGTGCATTGCGCGTTTCATTAAACACATTATTTATAGCCCTTTATCGCATACAAAGACTCGCGTTTACATGAATAATATATGCATATGCATACATGCTCCATGACGTATAAACACCTCTGCCGCAATCTAATGTTACTTGTATATATAACTAATCAAAGTACGCATACGTAATTCGGTTCTGAGCAGCCTAAAAAATGAAAAACATAAGGAAAAAAGATCCTCGGAGAAAATCCTTCATTTCGCTGTCTGCGTGTTTACTCGGTTAACAATTAACAAAGAACTTTTCCCGCGCTCTTCCCAAGCTCATCACCTCTATTATACTATACACTTATTATGCCAATAGACAATAAGTTCACTTTTCGTGTTTTTGAGAAAAAAGTGTCTTAATGTTAAACTCATCCGTATATGAGAACAGACTAAACGGGATGGAGAGTCATGCTATATATATACCTATGGCATACAATATATACTATAGTCAATCGACACATTATTCTATATTATATATGTGCATACATATTTTCGCACTCTTTGTACTTTGTGCAACGCCGCAGTAGTGCGAATTACGTCATTATACCGGCAATTTTAAAAGTCATCTATCTATAACACTGCTCTATATATTTCTGGAGCCTATACTTTAATTTAACGCATGGGGAAAAAGCACAGACGCAAGCAAGTTTGTACTTTGTAGCCTGCAAATCTGAATCGGGGTCAAACCAAATGATTAAAGTACATTTTTTCTTTGTTTAAGAGTAAGTATTGCGACAGATTAATATATTGTTGTATATTTATAAAATGACAGAAACGGGTTTATAATATAGCTATGCTACTCGTAACGTATTTTGTCTGAAAAAGACCTATATGTGAAGATACAAAATCCACAATTATCGCAACTTTTACAAAAATAAACTTATGCCGTTTAGTCTCGAAGCCTTATCCCCCTCCCTCCGACACACACAGACACACGTACACATATTGCTCCTTTCGGTCATTTTTGTAGCGCTCGTATCGTTTTGAGAATGGCAATATATATATATATATATATATATATATATATATATAGTTGTCAGCTGTTCGCTCATGTCCTGCAGCTGACGCACCTGTTCAATTGACCTTTTCTCCTCACTCGTCGAAATGAGCCTACGCTCGGCGACTTTTTGAAGAATAATAAGAGAGAAAGAGAGAAAGAGAGAGAGAGAGAGAGAGAGAGAGAGAGAGAGAGAGAGAGAGAAAGAGAGAGAGAGTGGGAGAGTGAGAGAGCGGTGGGGGGAGGGAGAGCATCTGTTTCCATTTGTGAGCACTCCTATCCCGCTTTTGTATAAGTAACTGTAACAGGTGGATTGCGTGTATCGGAGAGGGAGATACGGGATACTCTGTTTACTTTTGGTCAATGTCGAAATTTCTTTCTCCCCTGGCTCCTCAGCGTGCGCGCGATAGAGAGGAATAGCACGACGTGCATATATAAGACCTGATTATTCAAATTAATCAATGCTGAGCAGATTCCAGAGTACAGTCACCTCGAGGCTAACTGCATTAATCTAGTTTCAAAACACCTATTTTCGGGCTCGCGTATATTCTACATAAGATAGATAAAAAGTTGGCAATAATTGAAACTAACAAAAAGCCATGGAAAAGGGAATAAATAATTTAACTTATCTTCGCAAAAAGTCCAGAAATTTGTATGACTTCCCTGTTAAGAAAATAGATCAATGACGGACGTACATAGCGGTTAATATTTTTTAGTCCCGTACAGGACTTTTCGAGAACTTCAACACTTGGATGCAGTTTTTTATGTTGAATAATGATCGATTATCATTATGTCAGTCATAGAGGTAGTTTTGAACAAAAAATCTTAATGATTTTTTCTTCCTTACTAAGAAATTTTTGTAATAGTCATTTTTGGAGTTTGTAGGAAAATATGTAGGAACTGTATTTTGATACATTTTTAGCCGAAAAATGGTATTTCAAGAAAATGTCTGTATGAATGTTTGTGTGTGTCCGTTTGTATATGCCTATATCTCAGCGTCTAATCGGTGGATTTTAACCTACCAAATCTCATTTTCTTTGTTTGTTACATAGTAGAAAAATAGTTCGCTTTTTCATTTTGTGGACGAGCTTTTATAGCGATTTTTTAGTTTTGAGATTTCAGATTTTTCTGATAAAGTTATTAGAAAAGTTGATAAAAGTAAATTGCTTCATATGTACCTGAAAGGGAATAAAATTACTTATCTTTTTTCCGCGGAAAATTTATATTATCGTCCGTCGTTTCTTTATTATACACCATAAACTGTAATTTTTTGAAACCGTTTTAACTCGAAAACTAGATGCCGGGCCTTTCTAAAATAAACACGATTATTGAATGTTAAAAGAAAAAGATCCTTTCCCTACGGAATGAGATGATTGGAGTAATGAGGCAATAATCAAGTTAAAATTTTGGATTTCGTTAGCATTCTATAGCACTTTCATCCTTTTCTTTGGGCTGTTTTTGAAACCAGTTAATTTGCAAGATATTAAAAGGTTCGAATTTTTTTCTCACCCTGCATACCCTTTCAAACTGAAAACTGCATCGCTTAGATTATATTTACTGCATTTGAACATATTCCTAGACTCGTTTTTTCTGTTTTTGCTATTTTTACCAATTTGTGAAAAATAACATTTTTAGTTGCTTTTTTCCTTTTTTATTATAATTTTCTTACCATGCATTACAGCTTGGAAACTAACCGTTGAACATTTCTTATAAAAATCATTAATATCAAAGGATGAATATTATAATTATAGTGGCTGTAGGGAGCCTCATTATAGCTATGTAAGGAAGAGAGAGATTATTATAATTTATTATGTGATTTATTAAAAAGTACAAAAACTTTTTAGAATTATATGTGAAGTAAGAACAATTCTAATATTAAAGCAATACATAATGTGGCTACGTGCCAAAGAATTGGCAGCGGTTTTTTAAAATTGGTCAGGAAGATCAAACCCATTAAAAGTGTCATTTTTTTTAGGTTTAATTGGTTTTAAATCATTTTAAAGAAAAGTACAAAAAATTTACATAAAACATGGTATCTATGTATGCACTGCAAAATGCATCCGAAGAGATACACATTAATCAAAATACGTGAAATTATAAAAAATGCTAAAAATGCCAAATTGCACCCACTATAATTAAAAGTAATGGCCGAAAAAATAGGAAAAAATAGAGACATGATACATTTCAAATTGTACTGGTTTTGAACGCTATTCATAGTCACTCTATAAGAATAGGATAGGTTTTAAATATAGCTACATAATAAAGCATGTAAGTCTAATAGCGAGTAATAGATTCTTAATAAACGAAATTATACATGTACAAATATATATATATATATATATATATATATATATATATATATATATATGCACACCGCACACACACGCACGCATGCACACACATACACGCACACACACACACATACTATCGCAAATTTCCGGCATCGCACGGTCTTAAATGAATCAACAATCGGCGGATTATATATCCCTCTTTTTTTGGCTGCTGCCCGCGGGGATGCAGTACGGAGGCGAGCCAGGCAGTAGATTGTCGACTAGTTGTAAACCGCTAGAGCTTCAGGAGCAGCTACTACTCAGACTTGGTTATCGAGAGTTGGCCAGGCGGACCCGCCTCGGACTAGACCAGGAGCTCCGACATCTCATCGGATTTCACGTGGGTACGTATATACATGATTTATCCAACAGCAGCAGGTATTTGCGCTCTCTCTTTCTCTCTTGTTCTCTATTAAATTGTATATATAATATGCATTATCCTATTTTATAGTGCGCCTTGTCATCGAGCCTTGACACGAATATAGGAATATAGTCTTTTGACGATGGAACTAAAGATTTGTAAAATTTAACTGCTGCCAAGTCCTTTCTCCTATAGTTGGTTTTTTGTTATTGTTCTACGTAGCGTATTCCAAATTTTCTATTATGCTTGTATATTTGATCAATTAAGTTCGTTTTTTTCGAAAATGTATACAAATACATATCGCATACATTAAATATAAGACGTATATACAGCGCGCACCTTACCGATTTCAGCTGCTATATATGATAGCTTCCATCGCAGAGATAGAGAGAAAGAAAAACTAGATAAGGATCTTCATGTAATAATTCTCGTGATTTTTCTGTTCGCCAACGCAGGACCTGCAGCTCCGCTGGACGAACTTCGAGGCTACAGCAGATGTGGCTACGCCCTGGTATTAAAGGGATTAGTTTTTCCGCAATGGAAAAAGCGAGCGCTCGCTGTCGTCGGTTCACGGCTCTTTCTTTATCCCGGTATGACATTAATCACACATGCACACATACACTGCACACGTTATAATATGTAGCTACTCTATGTATATTACTTGGCAATGTGAGAGGGCAGGAAACGATCCCGCTGGCTTTGTATCTTACCACTGTCGCTTCGATGTGAACAAATTGAAAAAGCCGAATTCGCGCTTGAGCTTTGCGTTTAATCTCTCGACGGTTTGGGCTAGATTGCAGCTTTTATTCATTGCTCGGCGACTGATTAATACGAAACTTGCGGCCGCAGCGGCTTTTTCTCGCACCAGATATGAAAGTAAAATAGTATATATTCTGTAACAAGGACGTAAAGTGGGTTTTTGACCTCGTATTGCAGCTATATATATATATATATTTGGGTTGATCTCTGTGAACTCAACTACTCAATAAATAAATATAGCTAAATAACCAAAAATATAGCCAAATAACTCTTGGAATAAGTTTCACAAATTCCCAGAGACACCTGCATTTTTTCAAATTTTTTTATCAATATTCTTTGAGCTACAGAGGGTCAAAGTTACCCACAAAGGAATTTGTGCATTTTTTCGCTATTTCCATTAATTTGTAACTTCTTACGGAAGCATTTTTTGCTAAAAATATATAGATATTTATTTTATGACATTTTTTCAATTGTCCATAAACAATGTATTAAATGCAACATATACATGCTTTAACTGACCTACCTGCAATGCAAATCTTAGAATGCAGATATTTGAAAGTTTGATCCGGAGGTCGATAACCAAAGAATTCATGGAGATGGCTTTTTTGAGTACAAAAATATGTGTATAAAATGGGTCTCGACCATTTTATAACCTACAAAAATGCATCAAATTTTTGAAACCTGAAAAAATAGCATGTAAGAACTTGAAGAAAATGCAAATGAATATTACATGAAATTCTAAGAATCCTCTTAATATTTTTCATGATTTGGCTCGCTGGCCAAGCTAAAAATCGATCAATATAGTAAAGTTTAGCAGTTCCCTGGTAAACATTTCGCGGGACTGTTGGCCAACTGTCGGTGAAAAATTTTTATCAGGGTAATTATATAAAGAAATTCGGTATTTCAATCGATTTTTAGCTTAGCCTGGAAGTATATTTAGGAAAAATATTAAAGATGTTTGTTCCTTAAATTTTTACGTAGAATTTTACTATATTTTTTTTTAAGCCCGTACATGCTATTTTTTGAGACTTTAAAAATATGTGTTTTTTTTAGATTATGAAATAGACGAGACCCATTCTGGAACTTATGTAGGAACTTTCGTACTCAAAAAAGCCATCTCCATGAATTTTTTGGTTGTTGAATTCGAGATCGAACTTTTGAAATATGCACATAAGATTTTAATTGTTTATGCAAAATTCAGAACATTTTACAAAAAAAGTATCTATATATTTTTATCAAAAAATGTTTCTTTGAGGAGTTACAAATTAATCAAAATATCGTAAAAATGCAAAAAGTGCTTTTATGGCCAACTTTAACCCTCTATATCTCAAAGAATATTGATAAAAAAATTCTGAAAAAATTCAGGGATCTCTTTGGGAATCCATAAAACTTATGCCAACAGTTGTAGCTATATTCATTTATTAAGTAATCGAGTTCACAGAGAACTGTAAGATCAGCCAACAAAATATTTTTGTTATCTACAACTATTTTTTACATGTTGTATATACTTTTTCCAGTACATCTGAAGTTTTCGAGATTTTTTAATGAATATTTACCAATGTTGTCTATAGTTGAAAAAATATTTTTGTCCATATTTGAGTTTTCTTCACAAATTGAGTAAATTATAGCTCCTCAAGGAAGCAGTTTTTCCTATAAACATAAATGTAGTTTTTTATTAAATTTTCTGAATTTTTTATTAAAGTTTTTTTTAAAGTCATATATATATATATATGTTTTGTGCCAAATAAACTTCGAAACTAGGATCTCGGAAGGTTCGATTACGAGTTAAAATCTGCAAAAAATGATGGAGGTAGTTTGGATATAGAGACAACTTTTCGCAATAGTTTCAGAATGTCACTCGCCTTGATTTGTTTTAATAAAATCAGAAAAGAGCTTGTAAAAAATTAGAGGATTAAAAATATTTTTTTACTAAAAGTATTCTTGTAATTTTTCCATATTAGACTTAGATTTAGATAGAAAAAAGCGGTATTTTCATCGATTTTTAACTCATTGCAGTACAACTATTCGCTCTGTGCGAAGACCGTTCCGCCCTCCCATTGGGGGCTACGCTCATTTTAAATTTTACGGTAAGAGAATAGTACAAGCGGCTGTCGTCCAGGCTAAGGGACGCTCCCCATAAGACTCCCATGTTAAAAGTGCTATCAGCGTCAGTCCTCTCCTCGAAGGATCGGCACTGAGCGAATACGGTCACTGCGAACGAAGATTTCATTATTCACTCCGTGCAATCAAGGGGAGTGCTGGCGCTGATAGCTTTTTTAACTCATAATCTTATGACGTCCGCTCATACTATTTTTCATCCAAAAGATTTAACATAGGGGAGAGTCCCTTCAAGTGAGGACGCTACCAGGTTCACACGGAGTGAATAGCACAATTCAGATTTCCTACGATTAGTATTTAGTTCAGATTTTTCCTGCGAAGATGAAAACGATTAAAATTTTTCCGTCACAGAGTAGCACTGTGCATGCAAACACTAGTGATTTCAGCGGTTTATAAGTAATGCAAAACCTAATGAAATTTATGAACACCCGCGTGCAATGAGTCACCTAATAGACAAATTATTAAATTATCTCAAGCTTTTCTCATACGACAAAATATTTTAATCTTTACCGTGAACTGTGCTACCCTTCGTTAGAAAGTATCTGAACTGTGTTAGACTCTTCGTTGGGAGCGACGATATATAACTGTATAAGTGTTCTGTAATCTGTGCGAACGTAGCTTGTTCAGAGTCTCGACCGGAATGGATGGAGCTATCCGGTGGAGGTTCAGTCTGCTGCGCTCCTTCGAGGCTCGGGAAGCTCGTATTAAGGGTCACCGGATTTCCGGCCAGGATCAGCGCTTTCCAGCAGCAGCAACATCGACAAAATTGCCGCGAGACGAGACATCTCTATATGGGATTCCAGCATCCCTGGGATAGGGATCTTTGGCGATGTTGGCTCAAGCAGGTGGGTTTCCTTTCGCAGTAATATAAATACAAACCTCGGGATTTTCATCTCAATCTTAAGCCTCTACGGCAATCTTTCGACATAATAAAAATATTGATTCGTATAAGTGCAGCTGATGCATAATTACCTCAGGCATGATGCGACCTTCATCGAAATTTTATTGCGCAGTGCATATTATACGATTAATGAATTCTGAAGGAAAACATTAGCTTCTGCTCTTCAATACAAAAATGAACGCAGCAGCTTGTTTTATTATCCCTATAGCTTCATACCCATCCAGCGGCATTCTCATATAATTCAGCGTCCATCAGTATCATGTTGAGAGAAAAATATCCTCGAGCTCGAGAGAATATATATATGGGCAATTCCACGTCAAATCGTGGCAAAAATTTTTCAATCTCGGCAAATTTTTTCTCCTAATAGTATACTATACTTTCAAAAGAAGGTAAAATAAATTTCAGACCTCAAGGTGCCTTGGTTGTAAAGTTATAGTCATATCAAAATAGATTAAAGATGTTTTTACTTTTCTCGCCAAACTAAATCATTTTTTTAGACATGTTAGAAGTAATTTAGCTGTACATACATATATACATTTTAGTTTGCAAATTATCTATAGAACACTGTAAGATTTTTTTTTTGGAACCCAATCAACTTATTTTTGATCGTTTGACATAGAGGTCGTATTATACATATATATATATATATATATATATATATATATATATATATATATATATAGTACTACTACTATGTCAACCGATCAAAAATGAGTTAATTTAGTTCCGAAAAAAATCTTACAGTAATCTATAGATAATTTGCAAACTAAAATGTATATATGTATGCACAGCTAGATTACTTCTAACATGCCTAAAAAATGATTTAGTTTGGCGAGAAAAGTAAAAAAATCTTGAATATCAAATTTTGATATGGATATAACTTAACTTTGTGTGAGTGTTATCCCAGAATGCAGCCTTCCATAATTCGCAAAAGCTGTTCCCTGGAGCTCGAATTCTTGTATTCGCGGTGACGGTTTCCGGACCCGAAAAACATCGGAACGAGCGGCACTAAGATATACATATCTTCTCTCGCGGCGAAAGATATCTTTTGCTGCCTTTTGAGGCTGCAATCCCGGTGGCGATGAAAGAGCTCACAGATGTGCGCTGCAGACATGAGAAAGAACCGCGAGAAAGAAAAGAGGCTGATGCTGGCATCCAATCTCTGAAAGGCTCTGCTCTGCATTTCCGTCGCACATCTCTTTACGCTGGGGCGCGGCTCATCCTTACACGTTACATGGATCCCTATAAGCGGGCGTACCAGACGAGGAGCGAGAGAGAGAAAGAGATTCTTTGAATTGATATTGGATATGAATTTCTCGAGGGTTAGCTTGCTGCAACGACACTTGGAGCGCAGGGGACGCGTTTGCATAAAAGGGGGATAGGAGTTTTAAGCGAGCCGAGTGTCCGCAGCTGGTCGCGCCGTAAAAATTCAATCCCAGCCCGACAAGTTTAAAAAGAAAGCGGTGGCGGCGGTAGGTCCGTTAAATTTAGTTTGAGCTGCTTCTTAAGTTGATGGATTTCGCCTTTCCGTGCCACACGGTAGCTCTGCTACTGCAGGGATAAGAAAGCTGGACAGCAGAACACCTAAAGGAGATGCGCTTTGCAATTGGAAGAGCGTACGATTCTCTCTTCCATATATATATATATATATATATATATATATATATATATATATATATATATATATATATATATAACTCGCCGAAGAAGTTTCTCTTCTCTCTCTCTCTCTCTATCTCTCTCTCTCTCCAAGACGAATATTGCAATTAGCTTTGCCGCGGGAGCCAGTATTCCGGCTTATTGTTAGTTACTGCTGATGTATAATATAGCTTCAAGCAGTTTAATAAGCAGATTATTTCGAATGCTCTGCCGGCTTTTTCTCGCAGCTACTTATTCGAAGTGATAGCAGTTGATGCTTTTTACACTGGATAAAAATAGAAGTGGTCTAATACTTAAATTTGTCATTTTTAGAAGAATACAAATACGATTGAATATTTGGCAATTTTTCTTTTTGAAATTTCAGACACTGGCCAAACCAAACAAGCCATTATATATTGCGCTCTGACCGTTATCATCGTCTTACGGAGGCACCGCTGTTCGTCGCGCGTATCCATCAAACCCTCTCCTCTCTTCTTATCCGTCAGTTTGTGTCTATTGTCTCGTGTACTGGTTCGCGCGCACGCACACGACACAACTCGAGAGTCTCGAGACTGGCGGGATCCAACGAAGAGCACACGCCAGCAGTGTCTCTTGGCCAGGACTCGCGCGCGGTCTGCCGAGAAAGTCCCTCCGATAAAACTTTTTAACAAAGACGGGAAAATATCTGCGGTGGGAGCGTGCTCGTTATAAATCGAGAGACTGCAGGAGAAAGGGAGAGAGAGAGAGAGAGAGAAGCTGGAAGAAAACGGGATAAAGGAAAATTAAGAGCCACGCCAGTGCTATCGCCGATACTTTTACTCGGTGTCTGTGTAGTTGCTGCTGCTGGCGAAGAAGGTTGCTCCCTTTCAATTCCGGACCTTCGATCCGCGAACAGTCTTTGATGGGATGAACAGAGGATATAGCCTGAGAGAGGTCGATCGCCTACTCTCAGAGCTTATATTACCTTTCGCCGCGTATGAAACGAATCTTATCGTGAAGAGAGAGAAGAAGTCGCCTCATCACAAAGCGACAAAGGGGTCGAGGAGTAAGCAGCCCTTTGAGCGCTATTTTCTTTCGTCTGAGCACGATCGAGGAGCTGCTGACGTATTACACTTGCATTATTATTTACACTGGAAGTCGCAAAATCTCTCTTTGCGCGATCATAGGCGTCGCGTCTGGCGAATTTTCGAGCTGAACAACTCGGCTGAACATGTGTTAGTTGGAAAGTTAGCTAGAGATTTATTGTTATATTCCTTTGAGTACCATTAACGCAATAGCTGAGAGCTCTGCTTTACTGCACCATCGGTTCTTTGCTACGAATTACCGTCTTTTCTTGTAGTTCGCGCATGAATTCATCTCGGAATCACGTAATTCCTGGAAAATTTGCGTGTTCTATAAAACAGCGCTCACTACTGAGCTTATATTAAGGCTTTTCAAGTTGCGTATGTTAAATTTAAAGAACAAGCTAGGTTACTCTCTTTGAATTCCGTGCCCTCTGCTAACCAGCGAACTTCTGTATGTGAGTGCGTGTGTATGTGTGTGTGTGAGAGAGAGAGAGACGATCGATGGTGCGTGGATGCAGCAAAAAGAAGAAAATAAAAAACAGAAGGATCAATGTGCCTAGATACACACACCTTCGCTGTTCGCTGATCATTTTTTCCTTCCACTATTAACTGGTTCATCGTTCGCTTTTCTATCACGGGAAAACACCCTATATCGTACACACACCCATACCCTCTTAACATATTCTCACCAAAAAGTCCGTGCTCATTTCCCGTTTTGCAAATTTTGCTTTCGCGTAGCAAACTGTACTTTTGCCACGCAAATGGAGTTTGCGAGAATAATATCCTACTTTTGACTCTATTTTCAGGGGCTAAAAGTGGCTTTTCATCCAGGACGTGGGATAAAAGGCTCCATTAATGTCTGAGTTGTGAAAACACATGTTATATACTTGGGGGCAATAATGCATTTTTCGCCACGGTTTTGGAAATGTCCTGATTGATTCTTATTTGCAAATGGAGTACTCTGCTTGAAGCATTTTAAAAAAAGTTATGCAGGAATACATTTTAAACCTCCGAGTGCATATATACACACTTACTATAGGACGGTCTTTCCCGCGGTCTTTGGCTGCAAATTATAAAATGATGTCAGTCGCTGTTCGACAGCAGAATGGGGTTCCGGTGTTGGACTTTTTTGCATGTTGCTCGGAAATGCGGAACTGAATGTTACTGGCGCTATATGGTATATATATATACGTACACGTATATACGCGCGAGTATGCGTTCAAATTGACAGTTGCTCGCGGAGTTTTTCCTTTTATTTATTAATTCGGAAATCGGACGAGCGAGTCTGCATGCAGCGGTATAAATCAGTGAGATTTTCGCATGCGCTACTTTTGCTCTTCGCCATTCCGAGGAATACCTACCCTGGTACGAGCTTAATAGCAAATTAGTTAATTCATTTGAAAATTAGCTTTTTCCCAAGTTTTGTTTCTTATTTAAATGGTCTGTTCCATTATGAACGTATTATCAATTTTTAAAAAATTGTGTCGTTCTTATAGGTGTCGTTACCTTATAGGTGGTATGCGGGTATAATATTTCACGTTATTTTGAGGAGATTACGGGGGCTAGAACTCAACAAATTTTAAAACGAATGTATATATATACACCTATATTCCTTATATACCCGTTCTTCTTCTCTTGCTTGTTAATTGCTAGTCTTCCTTAGGAGCGACGATACGATCTCACAACATATATGCGAATGATATAAGAGAATATAAGAAAATTTGATAAGATAGTAGATAATAAATTATGCGATTCGTTGAACTGAAAAATAGTCAGCTTGTCTGATCACGCTTGGTCATGTTTATATTGAATATTCCGGGGCCGAGCAGCCTATACCTACACAGTATATATCGTTGGTTCCTACGAAGACTAACACAGCTCAGATTATACTATCGAGGAGCATACCGCAATTCTTTAATTCTCGCCGCAAAAAGTACTCTTCGATAGTATAATTTGAGCCGTCTTATTCTTTATAAAGACTGATGATATTATTTGAATATGCCAAGAGGACCCCCTTGCTGCCGCCTCACCTCTTCTCTCCCCCCCCCCCCTTCTGTATCCGAACAGGCACGCACTTACATATATTTGGGAAAAAATGCCGAAAAAATGCATCAACTCGGTTATAGTTAGTGTATTTTTACCGTAGAAATGCTCATATGCAATAAGTCAGCAAATATAATACCAACAGACTGATCATGGATTTGCGTAGGCCTGCAGCAACAGCTCACACTCGAGGAGCGCGGAGCAGCCGGGCAAATTGGACATGAGCGAATGCGGAGTGACGCGGCTACCCGAGGCGGTACGCGCCTACACCGGCGTGCGTGAATTCTTTCTGGGTCACAACCAATTGGATCCTTTTGACGGCAATCTCAAACTATTGTACAGGTATCTATATTTATATATACAATCAACCCTGCTTTATAGAATAGAAGAGCTATAGCTTGTGAGCGCATATACATGCCGCCCCGCGGAGATTTTAGTACAAGAGTAAAAAGTTGACCTCTCGCATCTACTCACAATATTAGCCCCGCTGTGTAATCGGAAAGATTTTCGATGGGCGCGAATGCAAGACACGATATATCTATATTATATACAACTGTATAATTGCCGACTACAGTTGTTGGATAATTATTAAATAGTTGCGACCCGCTTGCTCCAGGCAGCCTGGTTTAATTTGGCTGCATTACATTTGGGGCAGTCTCTTATGTGGCGCTTCGCTGATCAAATTTTACGCGCGGTGCGTCAATAAAGGCAGTCTCGAGAACTGTAGATGTATAGTTGCGGTAATATTAGATGCGCTTTTCTTCTTTTAGTTATAGTTTCGACAAACAAACAAAACGTCTCGACTTCATTGTCGGCACAAGTTTTCAAGCAGCGATAAATTCATTACTGGGTAAATATCGCGAGAAATGACGTCAGTGGCTGCCATAATGGACAAAAATAAGTCACTTGTAATCGTAATTAAAAGAAAATCGCGCATATACAAAAGACGCTTGTTCCGCAGGGCAGCATCTGTATATGGGATAAAATGTTACTAATCCGAGCTATATCGCCTAAAGTTTCTACCTAGCTATACCTGTGCACATCTATTTTTCAACTTGCCTGCACGCACGTATGAGGAAATCCACAAGAAATAAATACTTTGACGTACCAAAAGAATAAAATAAAATATATTGAGGCACACCTCGCTCGGAGAGTTTTTTTCTTTTTTATAAGACTTAGAGGTGTCGGAAAAATAGGTAAAGAGTAAAAAAATCTCTTCTTTTATTTGAACAATTCATTTTCTTGTATGGAAATTTAACATGAGAAATTAAATAAACAAAAAATGCGGAAAAAGAGCTTAAATTAAATTAAATTTTTTAGAAAACGAGTGCTTATTTTTAACAAAAACCATCTATTTTTCCATTTTTTAAATCTTTATAACTTTTCACTCGAGCGGTCATTTTTAACCATTTATCAGGGCTTAGATTAAAGTTCTTTTGTTCTAATTTCATTTTGAACATATACTTTAGAGCCCCGTTTGTTGATTAGTTATATACATGGTATTTAAGAAAATCAAAGACAGCCGTAATTGATGAGCATATATGTAACAACAAACGGGCAACTAAAGTAAATATTCAAAATGAAAATAATTGAATTCTGCTTTGTTAAAAAAGAGTCTTAATTAAGAGGATAAGATGTTATACAAAAGAGTAAAATTATGATTCTTTGACTGCCTGTAAACGTAAAGAACTTTTAATCTAAGCAACCTTTTTCAACGATTTTTTTTTAAATTATAGAGCGTCTTGTTCTCTCTTTGCAATACGATTCGTCTCACATACGGCGAAAGGTAATATAAGCTCTCGGAATAGGTGATCGACCTCCCTCTCTCTCTCTCTCTCTCTCTCTCTCTCTCTCTATTGTTGGTTTATTTTTTGTCGTTTTTTAAGTAATTAAACCATATTATTTTTAACATTGGGAAATTTTATTTCGTATAGGGTCTGAACTCGCCGAAGTTTCTGTGAGGTTGTAAGTCAAAGAGCACTTGGCCATATAGGGCCTCAAAGTCCTTGGTCAAAAATAAATATCTCTCCTTCTCTCACTTCTCCCCATAAATACTCTTGTCAATCAAGTGCGCTTTATCTCGTGCATTAATTGCATACGAGCAGTCCTTTCGCCTTCATTTTTGTCTAATATGGATTATATAGACAATATTATAATGTATCGGCCGTCTTTTCTGTTTTCGGGTACAAATTTCGATTTGTCGGATGAAGCTTTCCGGAACTTGAGGAACTACATTTGGAGAACAATCGGCTGAGTGAGCTGCCCGGTGAATTGCTAGCTCTCGAAAATTTGACATTACTCGATTTATCGGACAACGAAATCCAGCGGCTTCCGCCGGATATTGCCTCCCTTTCCAGGTGAGTTTAAATTTCACGTACGATTTTGTTTCTCTGCGCAGTTACCTTGGTGTATATATATATTTATATATCTATTCGATATACGAGTGCGTGAAAGTCATAACTGAAATTTATATATCTGTGGCTTCCCGGAACAACCACCCCATCCAAGTTTTCGAGAAAATGCGACTTTAATGTTCGCACTGATGTTCACGATTGGAGCTAAAGAATGGAGGCGTGCTAAGTTAGCAGTTCAATCAGTTATCCTAAAGATTATCAACCATGCACGCGGGGTTCTGATGTGGGGCGGTTATTCCAGGAGCTCTGGACTTAGGTGGTTATTGACGGTTGGGCACGTGGGTTTTCTACGAGTATTAGGACACATTGGTACGTTTTGCTATTTTTAGATAAAAAGTATAGGCTTTAAAATACTAAAACCGGTCTTAGCTCAATTTGCGACAACATTGAACTCAGGCATTTGTTCCGGGAAACTACCGATATATACAGCGATGTTATATACCTGCTGGAAATAGTAAAAGTACAAATTTAATCGAATTGTGATCGAGTCGATGATCAAACGCATAATGCATTTTTATGCCATATAGAATCTGAGCTGCATTACTCTTCGCCTAAAGAATGAACTGCATTATTCTTCGATTTTAATCTGAGTTCTGTTAGTTTTCGTAGGGATCGATAATAATAAATGTAACTCAACTCTTTCAAGAATATAAGCGCGTTATTACAGCATGATGAAATTTTATTTGACTATATATAACGTATGTGAGTAACCGCACAATAAAATACTTAGCTGCGTAATGCCGCGCGCGCTTTTTCTACAATCGTCGATCGCTCAGCAGTACATGATGCGCCAATTCCGTAAAGTTTATTCAATATAATTCAGTGGCTTTTCGGAACAACCACCTAAGTCTCGTTTTAATGTTTTCGAGAAAATACGACTTCTTCGAGTCGTCAACAGGGTAATCATGAAAAATATGTTCAAATTTTGATAAAATTGTTATTTGGTAGAAACTATTCCTTCAGGAAATAAAGTACTTTACCTCCCTCTACTGAACTTCAAAAACTAGAATGCGTCGTAATTTGCTTTGCTTCGAATACAATATACACCTTATTATCTTTTTGAGAATGAACATAAATAAATGATTTATACATTAATTGTAAAATATTTGTTAAAGTTTTAAAAACTTGTTAGACAACAGAATGAACAAACCGCGTGCAATAAGAATAAGCGCTGGATTTTGCTAGTATATCATAATGTACAAACGGAAGAAAGAGGAATCGCGCACGCGTGTGCGCATCAGTCGGCCGATCGGGAAAGTCTTCCGCGCAATATAGTAATACAAAGGCGAATGTTTCGCCGAGTGGATTCTTGTCTGCGGTCCGAGATTACGCAAGTTTTGAAAAGTGTGCTTTCTAGCCTCTGTCTTTAGCTCGTCCTGTACTACTACTATATACACATATACACACATATGCATTTATATGTATGCTACTGATGTAGGAGTGGGTGAAAGAGGAACTACGCTCTGCAACACAACGCTGCGTGCGTGCCGTTGCCGCCGCCGCCGCTCTCTTTACAGACGAATAAAAAAAATCAAGAAAAAAGGTGAAGGAGGTCTATAGAAGAAATTTGCCCTTCGAATCTTTGCTGCGATACACTTCCTCTGTATAACTGCGTGAAAGAAGGAACATTTTATGCCGAAGCTGCATATAGAGTTAGATAGATAGATAGATCTTTATTTCACTAAGAGAGAGAGAGAGGGAGTCGAATATGATTTATCGATGAGAGATTGAAATGAGTCACTATGTGCTTGTTCACCAGATATAGAGTCATGATAAGTAGTACATTATAGAACAAGGGACTTATTCCCGTGGGTGGGTTTACTGCCCGAGCGAAGCGAGGTCCGTAATCACCCGAGGGGAATAATCAACTTTAGTCCCGTGTTACATCTAGAACTTTATTCACAACTTAACTGTGTAGCCCCTTTGTTTCCTTGAAAAGTGGGACTTACGTGAATACAAATAAAATTTATATTTTTTGAACATTTTTGGCATTCAATTTTTTTTTCATCTTTGAAACATTTTTAAAATTTAAAATTAACAAACAATTTTATTCCCGCATTTGCGCTTAAATGTGGGAAAAAATATATACGAGGGAACGAAAAGCTAGAGAAAATATATACGAGGGAACAAAAAGATCTCTTGAATAGCTATCGGCTCTCTTTCACTCCTTGTACAGCTTTTTGAATTCGGATTATTACACACACACATACTGCAACATCGGTACATCGGTCATGTCTTCGCAAACAAGCTGTTTGTGGATGCTCTTATTCCAAATCGTTCCTGTCAGGTTCAATGTAACAGCGGCCAAGTGTTTTGTACTTCTCGCTTTCTCAGAGCAAGTAAAGTCGTTGTCCGCGAGCGCGCTCTATGAGAGGAGCACTTGAGCGACACGGTTTCGCTTTATACTCCTCAGCACCGACCAACAGTGAACTCTCTCTCTCTCTCTCTATCTTGGAGGGTCTATGTAATTTCGTTCTGTTACATCAGACACGGCCAGCTAGAATGAGTAGCCCATGCATCCTTGCTGTAGTACCCCTTCTCTTTACTCGACTTCCTCCGCTCTCCTGCCCTCGTGCAGCCGACTGTGTACTCCTCTTTCTTTTTTCCGTCTCTCGAGCGCGTTGTTTCTCGCTTATATTAGCCGAGTTGCGAGTCGGCTGTTGTAGAGTGTGGTCGTCGCGCTTTATCAGACCCAAGATTTGATCGTGCGCTCCGAGTTGATTTTTCACGACATGCAGTTGAATGCAAATGAAAGATAAATAAGTAAATAAATGCCAGGAGCTTTGTGCGTCGTTATACATAACTCGTGGGAAGATGATCAGCTGATTCTTCGAGTGACCGATGGCGAATGAACCACCGCCACGCAACTGTTGATCGTGAAGTGCACTCCAAGCGGACCGCCCGTGCCAGTCCTTGTGATTACAACGTTAGTATAAATGTTGTGCTTTTTCACATTGGAAAATTGCAAAATTCGATACTTATTGCGATAGTTCGTATTTCAGTGATCAGCACTAATTTCTAGCCGATAAGAGAACACAATTAAAGGGTTTTAACAATGTACACTGCATATGGTATGTGCGTAATGAAACGCTTCTGATGCTGACAAGCATGACGATGAGTTGAATCAAAATAATACAGAATGCCATCACAGAGCTTCACGTAACAGGATACTTTGTTCGACTAACAAATTACTGGCGGTTGCAATAGCACTAATTAGCCGAATTTATAACCGTAACCATCAAGTCTAAAGGCGGTTGTTCGTTACAAAAAAATTTTTACTTGTTTTAATTGCAGCAGCCTACGATTTTAACGAAAGTCATTATGATTATTTTGTCGCGTTTTTATTGCTACCATTTTTGTGCTTTTCATTTCTGGTTGTACAAAATATCGAATAAAATGAATTAAAATGATTATTTGTAATCAATCATGCATTTTATTCTAATAATATCTATATATATATTGTAGCTGCTCAAAAAGATCTCCTCGTAACAATTTATATTCTCATACTCATGGTTGCACTGTTTTTACTCAGCTCCTTTGTATATATAAAGAAATCGAGTTCGATAACTGTTTATATATAACTATTCAAATAAGCGCGTCATATAACAGCTAGTCTCACCGTAAGAAAAATCGCAGTCAATTTGGCACGTAGCTCCTTCAATCTTATTACTCCAATACAATTGTTCTTTTTGTTGACGCGTGAGTAAAAATGTTCTTTTTTTATGTGAAAAATGATCTTTCTGATATACTCATTTTTCACCCCCCCCCCCCCCCAGAATGCAATTTATTTAATAGAGTCTAATATATAAAATCATTTGAAATTTACAAAGTAAAAATTTCTTACCACCCTCTATCAACATGATTTTTTTGACAATTTTTACGGCAATGTTGTTGAGATATAACGATTTCAAAAAATCACTGTTTCATACATAACAAAATAACGGCGAAGACAATATAAATTACCGCAATAATTTTATAAACGCCGGAATCATTGAAAATACGTAAAAAACTAAATTATTGAAATCATAAGGTCGCTAAAAAAATAAAAACAACGCATTGACACATTGAAAAAATAATACTTTTCCCATTATGTCATCCGAAAAACAAAGAGAATATCAGACTTGGGGGATTTAATTTCCACTGTGTAGGAGCTGAGATATAGGCGTATTCGAACACACGCACGCGTGCGCAGGCAGACATGTAGGGCCATACGGACATTTTGTAAAAATACTACTCTTTTTCAGTCCAAATGATCTCAAAATAAATTCTCAACACGTTTTGACGACAACTCCAATAATCACTATTGACGGCCTCCTTAGGAAGGAAGCAAAATATAATAGCCCCGTTTCATCTCGGGTATTCATATAAAAGAGCTGCATTTCTATTATTAATTAATTAATTAATTATCTCCAACGTTGACGAGCAAAAAAAAAATTATTTTATAAATACAATTGGATCTTGACAATCTTATAATGGGAAAAATTGTTCAATTATATTAAGTTTTTGCGAAAAAAGTAGGTGAGCTGTGTTAGTCTTCGTGGCAAGAATCTGAACTGTACTATTCTTCACGGCGAGAATGAGCTGTCTTACTTGTCGATAGTAATCTAAGATCTGTTAGTCCTCGAAACGAAAAGCGTGCTGCAGAGATGTGAGTTTCCGCTTTTGTTTATTCATGTTTATTTGCACATGATCGCACGTATTACATACCCACAGCACTCGTTCGATCAACAGAATCTTTAAAAAATTAGTTAAAAGACTATTCCACAGAAAAATACTGAAAAAAGTAAAACAATAAACAGAAAGCAATGGCGCGCCGCACGCGCACCTTCAATCATCCAGTAGCAGAAAAATTATCGTTGCGATATCGAAAGCAAAATCGAATATGCTAAGTGCCTTGATTTTAGACGCAAAACAGACTCTTTGCTTGTCTCTATCGGTACATGTAGGAACCGATAATGGTGATATCGACATCTAAAATTGTAAACATTCACTCTGATTGAACACTTAGTGCGGTAAAAATAAAAGTGCAGTAAGTAAAATGTGAGCGCTCAGAAAGTTATTTTTTGCCTGAATTAAAATTTCCTGCCAGGATATATCTGACACTTATTATACGCACGTGACTTTTTCAACGGTGAAAGATGTACGTAGAATTTAATTGGCGATTTAAGAGATGGATATAACTGTAACGCGTATTGTTTTGCAAATACTAAAACTTTGAGCAAATAATTCTTAAGACAATGATAGGATTTGCGCGTCAGATCGATTCCTAGTATCTATAGAAGATGCGTGTTCAGTTCAGCTATTTTTGGCGAAGAGGAGCCCAGCACAGATTTTTCTTTGGATTTTTCCGACGAAGAGAAAAATCTGAATGAACTGGGCTACTCTTCGTTGAGAGCGACGATATCAGAGAGTCCGGCCGTAGAGAGAGAATCAGCGGTCCATTCCGCATCGCAAGCGAATCACGTCGCAGCTGCGTAATCGTCGTCGTCATCTAACCTTTTTTTCCTCTCTTCCTGCAAAATAGACTAAAAGAGCTGATACTCGATCGCAATGACATCAAGGAACTGCCGGACGAAATCAGGGAGCTGCGCCATTTACAGCACATCTCGCTGGCGGGAAACTTGATCGAGATCCTGCCCGGCTTCCTCCTCGAGATGCGCACTCTAGGTTTCAGTGTGAGTGCAATAAATAAATATATAGACACAGACCCACAAGCACGTGGACACATGTTAATTTTGCAGTCGAATCATCGCATCGACTGCAAAAGCTGTTTGCTATACAAAATAAAAGAATAGTGTTTTCGCTTATTTGAATAGATCCCATAACCCAAGATTATATCTATATGTAATAAAAGTAATATCTATAGATATATTCCACATGCATATAGAGCCATGCGAATATCTTGGGTTACAGGGCCTATTCAGGTAAACCAAAAAATATAGCTCTCCTTATTTTATATAATAAACTAATTTCTAAAGTTATATAGCTGAATCCCTGACCCGCAAGTCTGACATTCTCCTTGTAAGTAACTGCCATAAGTACTACACTGTCCTCTCTCGCACTTGATTTTTCTCTTTCCTTCTCGTCATACCCGCACAGGATCCCTTCTACAATAGGTACAGTTCAGCTGTTCAGCCGTGTTTCAATCAGAACGGAGGAAAAATGGGGTCCGCCATCTAGTTATATACTTGCCATTCAGGATTACAAAATTTTTTATTAAATTCAAATCAATTTTGCATTAAAATAAAATTCAATTAATTTAATAGATGCGATTAACCAGCTGAACTAAACGAACGAAACAGCTGCACTAAACTTATATATATATATATATATATGGATTAACAATAAGTCCAGTCAGATATATACGGCTCGGATAAGTATACGGTTCAGTTGTGTTTGTCGCCCACAGGAGCTGCTGGTTGGCGCAGGGAGCAGGACTGACGGCACAGAGGCTGCTGCAAAAAGCACCGTCGATGAAAAGAGTAATTTACACAACAACAGCGCCAACGTTGGAAACAGCAGTCTGTACAAAGTCAATTTGCGAAATAACCAGCTCAAGGGGAACATCATTCTCGGCAACTACGGGGTAAGTGATACAGCGGAGAGCGAGCGATTATCTTGATTTCTTTCTTGTTATTTGAAAAGTAAAAAAAAAAAAAAATTAAAAAACCAAAAGAAAAAGGTAAAAAATATTCTGAGAGGAAGCGTACTCGTTATATTAGAAAATAATTTCGTTATAGAACCTGACACACCTCGATCTCAGCGAAAACAGTATCGAGAAGCTCGACCTGAGTGCCCTCCAGGAGCTGCGGAGCGTGAGGTGCGCTAGGAACGTGTTGACGGAATTGACTCTCTGCGGCCGCAGCCTGGTCTCGCTTATTGCCGGAAATAACAGTAAGGAGCAAAACACTCTCCTATACATATATCTATATACGCGTATCCTACTACTACTACTACTACTATATACATATATATATAGCGTATAATGCTTGTTATCTTCTGACCTTGTTTTTCTATTTTCGTGACGATGAGCAGAACTGAAAAAATTAACCATTGTCCCGGCCCCGGTCAGTCTCGAGCACCTGGATGTTTCATAGTGAGTAACGAAAATTATACTGCAATTACCGTTAGATCGCCGCAGCTATTTTTTCCAAAAAGTTTTGTGCGATCAAATTTCTACTATGTATTCTCTTGATACTACTGTATACTATAGGAAATTGAAGTAAAGTATTTTTAAAGTTTGGCTTAAGTACTTTGGTGTAAAAATAATTATATATCTAACGGCAAACGAACCAACGCAGCAACGAACTGGATAGTCTGCCAGAGTGGACGCCGGATCTGCCGGTGCTGCGGGCCCTGTTCGCCTCGCACAACGCTTTAACCTCCCTGCCCGAGCGATTGTTATCTCAGCCGGCGGCGTCTCGGCTTGAGGTACTCCACTTGCCACACAATCGACTGCAGGCGCTACCTCCACCCAGAAGACAGCTCGGCCTTGTCCACCTCACGCTTCAGGGCAACGCGCTCACCACCCTCCCCGTCAATTTCTTCGCCAACACGCTCAAGTTAGTATTTATATTCAAAGAGCCTTTTATTCTACGTATATGCGTATATAGTTACAATAAATTCACGGCATAAGACGCGTCAAAATCCCTCGGCCGGATTTACAAGCTCCTCCATCTTGCGTGAAACAGGCCATACATCTATACCTATATACAATATATAGGTATACATACGCGTAAAAGTAGTATAGGCAATATCCTCATCTTTCAATTTCCGCGTTTATTTATGTTTACATTGCGAGCAAGCGTGCTGAAGCCTCTTGATCTCTTTTTATCTACCTACTTTTCTTTCTTGCCTGGCCGCAGGATGAAAGTCCTGAATCTTTCCAATAATCGATTATCGGAGCTGCCCTACAACTATGCGGAGGAGCCTGGAGGACGCAACAATAGACTACAGGAGTCTGCAGCCTTGGAAAAACTCTATCTCACGGGAAACTCCTTAACAAATACCGCCCTCGACGCCCTCGCGAAATTCCCCGCTCTCAGAGTGCTGCATCTCGCCTACAACGCATTGGATACGCTACCCGAGAGGTAAGTCTATACACACATATATATAGATGGTGTGTAGTAAAGTAATACATACGGCACTTGCGTTGCGTCGATCAGTACTTTTTAACATTTCGAAAGTCGTATAACTATAGAGACCTGCGTACATATTGTTAGAGCGAACAGAAGATTTGTTCTATGACTCAAGGACTTTTATGAAAAAAGGCCAAAGAGAGAAAATCGTCGTTACAAATAAGTTTTGGAAATATTAAATAGTATTATATTGTATATATAATCGAAGCGGTACGTAGTTGCAAACCGTTTGAAACGACACAAATCTGTTTTCGCACAGCGAATAAGTAAATTAAACAGCTTTCCAACCTTTATAATGTATACATATTATATATGTTGCAAATACCAAAATAGTCGTCCATATTGGGAAATATTTTTTCTATAGCTCAAATGTGATATTTCACGATTTGGTTAATTCAAAAGATAAACCATAATACATTATAGAGCATCAGAGGCATGTATATAATAGGCAACAGATTCGCTATGCATGTCAGTAATGGGCGTATTCTTCCTATATAAATGCATTTATTATATCGCATATATAGGAAATTCACAAAAAATCGCAACACTCGGACGTTCCAAAAAAATAAATTAAAAAATATTCAGGCACACCTTATTTCCGACAGTTTTTTCTCGATCTTTAAAACGAAAAATATATCCTTTTTTATTTGACCGCAATTCAGTTTCTTTTATGGAAATTCAACATGGAAAAGTGAAGTAAAAGTACGTTATCGAACGACATATGCTTAATTTTTACTTTTCGTTCATTTTCTCCTTGTTAAATATTACCACGAGAGAAATTTAATTACGCAAATAAAAAATAACGTATTCTTTTTTTGCGTCTGAATTTTTGTTATGTTTTATTCTTTTAAAACGCCTTTTTGTGCATATACACGCATAGCTGTTCACAGGCCCATTGCCTCTAAATCTAATACCGTACGCGCGCAATAACGCATTTACGTAGATGTAGATCTCACTGACTTACAACCCCTTTATTATACCGCGCGCGTATGTAAGTACGTTATATGTACTTAGCTGGTTTTCAAGTTCGTTTCACTAACTAAATCGGCACTGTCACATTTCGCTTACGTTATACAAGTATATATTCATATAAATTAAGTGGATCAATAATAAATACCACCCGCTCTCTTCTATAACAGCTGCATAGCCCAGTGGAAGGAGCTGGAAGAGTTAGTGCTGTCCGGAAACAAGCTTCAGTATCTGCCCGACAACGTGGCGAGTCTGGCGCACTTAAGAGTTCTTAGGGTTCACTCCAATCGACTTTTAACTTGTCCTGTCTTCAACAAAACTTCTTCTCTCAAGGTAAGCAATTAAGCTGCTTCGATCTGTCGTCTCGGCGATGCCGACCAGTATAACTATATGCTTATATGAAAATATTGAACTGTTGATCATATAGGTCCTCGATCTCGCGCACAACCACCTGGATCGGCTAAATCTGGATAATCTTCTCTCCGCCCAGCTCCAGTTTCTTGACATCTCGTGCAATTCGCGGCTGCACGTGGACCCCCGTCAGTTCCAGTCGTACAACAGTTCGCGCAGGCCTCTGTCACTGGTCGACGTCTCGGGCCAGAGCAGATCGTCGTGCAACGACTCGTCGGGGGGTCTGCTGCAACAGCAGCAACAACAGCATCAGCGTAACGACGGAGAGTCGCATCTCCCCTGGAGGCTTGGCTTCTCCGAGACTGCTGGCACCCGCGAGAGGTATTCATTTCTATTATACCTGCGATACTTATTGCACTCATCTCCAATCTCGAGTTTTCATGTACCGCAACTTTGCTGCAGCTTATGTTTACCCCATATATTTTTTAAATCGATACTCTCCTCTTGTAAATACTTCAATTGTCGAGTATACGTATATATAATACGTTGTATTTTTAAAATTCTTCTTTGAATTTACGTATTCGCGCACGCGTTCTATGTCTGTGATAATGTATTCAGCGTCGCCGCTTTTAGTCGATCGAGACGACGCGAGTGAAAGTTCCGAGCTTCCGGTGCGTTTACAGGTGAAATTTCGCGCGCTGGCTGGTTCAAATTTCTAATTTATCCTGTGAAATATCGCCAACTTGTGATCGGATGTTGGGCACTCCACGTAGAACCTCATCGACAAATGCACTCGGTTAAATCATAATATCAAATTTACACCGGAATTAATTATAAATGAAAATACGTGTATTATACAATCATTTTGGTGATACACTCCCCGGTCCCGCTCCCGCAACCGATCTGGCTCTATATAATATCGTCAATCCCTACTCAGATTAAGTAGATTTTCGTCGCGAAGACCAATGCAGTTCAGCTGCTTGCCGCGAGGACTAACGCAGCTCGGACGTTTTACACAACGTATGGGATGACATCATCATACGAAAACTAATCAAATGAATACATATAAAAGCTATATAATAAGATTAGCATGTAATGAAATTGTGGGTGCAAAAATTCTTCAATTATACCAAGTTTTTGTACTATTCTTCGCGGCGAGAATGAATTGCCTTACGCTTCGATGGTAATCTGAGCTGGGTTAGTCTTCGTAGGGACCCACGATATAATATACACGTAGTTTACTATAATATACCCAAGAGGTGTTATCAGAAGCAATTTATTATATTTTTATTAAATGCTTCAAGTGCGTTAATATTCGTTTTAAATCATTTTTTGAAAGTAGTTTTTAGTAACAATAATAATTAATTTAAAGTTTTGTAGAGGAAGCATACGCTCCGCTACAGTAACAGTATCCCTCGGTGATTATCAAGCAGTGATATATATATGATAATTAATTGAAAAATAGAAAACTAAAAATTTTTCAAATTTTAAAGCAACAAAGAAATGTATTAGTTAATTTTCAATTTACTAATACATTTCTTTGTTACTGAACATATATAAATAATTTACATAAACGATAGAGGCGTATGGAATTTTTAAAAAATTGATTTTGTTCACTGGATCTTTGTAAATATAAAACAATTTAAAAGGGAAAAATTAATTTAAAAATACAATTGGATCTTGACAATCTTATAATGGGGGTTGGCGAACGAAGCAATTATATTCTTACCCGTTAGAGTAATATTAAAATGATCTCTTCGCTACTGCAGACTTTTAGTGAGTCAGGTGCGCATGCCGGCCTTCTGCAACACGGAGGGCCTGTTTGGTCTCTTCGACGGCGGCTCAAACCAGGAAGCTCCTAGCTCTCTCCAAGAGATGATCCCCCGTCTGCTCTTGGAAGAGCGAACCGTCAAGGAGACTCGGAGCGAATACCTGCGTTACACCCTGCTCTCGGCGCACCGAGAGCTACGCGAGAAGGGTCAGAAATACGGCGTCGACGCTGCCCTCGTCCACGTCAGTAGAATCCCGTCGCCGCCGCCGCCGCCGCCGCCGTCGATCGGAGATCACGGAGACAAGGAGAGGTGTTTGGAGGAGAAGCAGCAGAAGCAGCAGCGCTTCCTGCTGACGGCAGCGACCTGCGGCGAAGCCCGAGCCGTGCTGTGTCGGGCCTCGGGACCACTGCAACTGGCTAAGGGAACAAGCTCCTCGCAGTATTTGCCTAGACTACAGGCGGCCTTGTCATTGCAACAAGGACGGCAACAGGCTCAGAGACTCTTGCCGATTGCGTTACCGGAGCCCACCAGTCAGGAGGTCAGTCCTCTACTCTTATATCAACTTGTTACATTTTTTAAATATGAGATACTTATTATAAATAGCCAGCTATGACTGCGCCTACCGATGGTATACGCGGCCGGTTGATTAAAAATTTTGCGATTCGATCCGACCGCAGGTGATCCTCGAGGACGACGATGAGTTCGTGATAATCGGCAATCGACGGCTTTGGGAGGTTCTCAGTATCCAGGAGGCCGTGCGCGAGGCTCGAGCCGAGGCCAACCCCGTGCTCGCTGCCAAGCGTCTTCAAGACCTCGGCCAGGCCTACGGTGCTGAGGACAATCTGAGCGTGATGGTCGTGCGACTGTCAACCTTAACCGCGGCTACCAACCCCACAGCCGCCGAGCCTCTCAGCCAACTACTGATGCGCGAGCTCCGACAGGCCGTCCACTCGAAAGCCCTCGGTTACTCGCAGCAGCAGCAGCAGCAGCAGCAGCAGCAGCAGCAACAGCAACAACAGGAAGTATGCACGTGTCCGTGCTGTATGCCGAGATTGTCCTTGCACGAAGCGCCCGCAGCCTGCTGCTGTCATGCAGCGAGTGCTACTGTTGTCAGCAGCAACGTCAATGGCTTCTACCTGAATGGCGCGCAGCTGGGCAACGTAGTTAGCGCGAGGTATGTAATAAATTTAATCACACAACACTATAATTATAACTATGAAATCTCTCGTTTGTATATCTTTATACTGCCTATTAAGCGACTTTCCATTTTTAGACCGGATCGCGATCTAGTCGCAATACATTAATTAAAATAAAAATTCGACGAGTGCGCAGTTTGGTATATCACTGTATATATTATATTACTGTTGGTGGATTTCTATCGCAAGCACACGCCTTACAAACGAGCTTTCGCAAAGTTACAAAATGAGGCTTAAAAATAACAGCGTGTCCGTCGAAAATTCAGATCGTCGAACGATGCGATCAAAATACCGGACAAAAATTCATCTCTGTCGACAATACGCCCCACTAAGAAATGGGCCCTACCCCCCTGTATCTATCGATCTATATATATATATATATATATATATATGTATATATATATACATATATATATGCTTCAAAACTCGACTTTCGCTTCATTTGTCAGGTGGCAAACGGAGCTTTTTCGATGCACGTGTTATGAAAAAAAAAATATTACAGATCTAGCGCGAAATCCAGCCGTAGCAGTCAGCCTTTCTCGAAAGAGGCCACAACGATGAACCCTCAGCAACGCGAGGACCGAAGTTCGCCGAGCGGCCAGTCTGACCAAACGAGCGAGGCAGGTCTTTTCGAGCCTCGCTCGAGGCGCCGAGCCTCAGGCAGCCGTTTCTGCTCCGCAAGCACCATCGCCTGCAAGATACGACAGCAGCAGCAGCAACAGCAGCAGCAGCAGCAGCAGCAGACCGAGAGAACGCCGCCGCCCAGCGACGAGCAGCTACGCTGCTGGGAGTACATGCTCGAACAAAATACACAGCTACTGTTCGACAAGGAACTGGACACACTGACAAATGTACCACGGAGCAGCTCTGCCCTGCGACGAGGTGGTAAATGACTTTCCCAAATTTTCATGTTCGCACGATGCAGGTTACAGGCAGCTTATATATACCTATATATACTGAAACTATTACCTCGTCGCGGTCTTTATACGAAGACTAACGCAGCTCGGTTCCTTTTTTCGCAAAAGCTAATACCTATATATTGCAAAAACTCTATATAAATTTGATTAGTTTTCGTGTGATAGTGGCATCACGAACGTCATTTAAAAATCCGATCTGCGTAAGCTTCGCGGTAAGAAGTTGAGCTGCCTTATAGTTTTCATTTTTAAAAGCTAAACTGTGCTACTCTTCGATGGTAATCTGAGCTGTGTCGTTATGTATGTATGTATTATGTTATATATATATATATATATATATATATACATAATCATAGTCTACATAATACAGCGATCTCGATGCTGCGATTAAATAAATAAATGAATGAATGTATATATAAAATAAACTGAAGGAAGTTGCTTGACAGGTCAATCTCGCTCGACACCCCAGCTGGGCGCCAGTTCCAGTGTGCCTTTTCTCTCGAGGCGCTTCGGCAGCGCCCGGTCCTTTGACAACAACAGCACTGCGAGTCCAGCTCTTATGCATCAACCGGTGCCCATGCTCCGCTCGGCCTTCGGAGGTAGCGGTCGACGTCTGCTCAACGGTGGACCCAATGCGGCCTACTTTGGCAGTCTGCAGCGACTCATGCCCTACAATCTCGAGTACGACTTTGCTGTGATCCAGGAGAGAGGCGCTCTCGACTCGCTGGAGCAGGACGCCTCCAGGATGCAGCAGTACTGGGGTGTCGCCACGACCGAGCTCTGATCAAGCCCTCATGCTCGCTTATCTCAATATCAGCTTTATTATTACTGCAACTAGACACCTACCCTATACCTATATTGTATTTTTTCATAGTATTATACATATAAGTGGGTGCAGTCAATTTTCAAATTGGCTTATTTTATTTCGTTATAAATATCGCTATTTTTCAGTTTTTAGCATTTTTTAAAAGATATATAGGCACTTTGGCCTATTAAACATACTGTACATATAGTATTACATAAAATACGTTTGCTATCCTCGCTCTTCCAGCATGGTTAATAGGAATTCTCCCTAGTATAAAATATTGACATTTAATGAATATCGTTGTAATGATAAATTTACTCATTCTTTAAGTTCAGAATAATATAAAAACAAGTATTGTGGACTGCGAGTGCTATGAAAAAGTCATAGCAGGACTAATCTTGTCGACTAGATATGACATATAAATAACCACTTTATATATCGTTAATATACGAAGATTGTAATTATTTACAAAGCTGTGTTTCTAATGAATATAGCATAATTATTGCTTATAAAAAGTTTTATGCTTATTTTAAAAATTTTGTTAAAATGTCGATGATCATTTTGTCGCGTAAAATGGGTAACCATATTACAAGCCTCTCCCATATATATGATATTGGTATAGGGGAAACGTTTTTTGACTCGAAATTTAACATGTTAATATATACCCATTTAAAATTGTACCTTATATAATATATGACCTCTGTACATACAACATTATTTATATGTATAGCGCATTTTGCTATGATAGGTATATTGTATATGTATATAGTATTGTACATACTTGTATACCTATATATAACATGTCTGAATATGGATCTATGTATTACATTCTAATTTATAAAAAAGCTTTTTATATATTATATAATTATCAACTATGTATATATGCAAATCAACGGCCAAAAGGAAACAACTCGGTTTCCACAATGTAAATAAAATGTACAAAGAGCTGATAACGAGATGATAGTACATTGGCGGGTGAAATAAAAACGCGGAACAAACAGCTCATGATTGATAAACTATAAGTGTTAATTTGGCATTCACATTATCTAATCTCTCATCGCGGCCTATTAGTCAGACGTGGCAGACCTGAAAATGATGTATAACAATGAATTATGCTGCATTCTGGAGACATTTTGTATTTGCGTTTCTATATAGAATCGAAGCTTTGCGTATATATATATTACAACTAAATTTAGTTCAATTCAATTTTAAAACATCGTAATGAACATTTTGACTTCCTCAAGCTGTGACTGTTTTCGAACTATTTGTATATGCGATGATATATGCTGCTGATATACAGCGAGCAAGGTCCATGCAACGAGCATCTGCGATAACGTTACTAAAATAAACAATTTTAGTACCATTTCCTCAAATGTCCTTAATAATAACATTTCCTCATCATAATTAGTATATGTAGTAAATATTTAATATGGACAGAATATTTTAAAGAAATGAACGAGTATAAAGGAGAAAAAATTGTCGAACCAATGGAAATATATGTTTATAAAATCGTGGTACTTTCAAATTTGAGAGTGAACTCTAAAGCTAGTTTGCGTGTACCAACTCAACAGTTACTCTCATATTTTGATAGTCAACTCCCAGACTTATAATGACAACCCTGAAATTCATTAATCTTTTTCGATATTTTTTTCGTAAGTGGCGATCAGGTTGGGATTGATTTCAGTATTTGTTTTACAAAATAAAAATTAAAAAGATAATTGCTGCTTATTGTGTAGGGTACCTCGGGTCATTGAGTTTATATTTACTCATTGGTTAAATAGTCTTATATTAGAAAATACTGTTTATACAAAATTACGGTTACCGTGTATCGACTTTCAGTTATGTCATCGTCTATAGTTCACCCAATCGTGTCATATTTCTCATTGTTTGCAGAATTTATGTATTATTTCTCTAATTGAATAAATATTACGAAGCGACAGTTCTAATTTAGTTTTAAAAAAGTTACAAGAAATGGTTCGTATTTCCTTGGTGAGAATGACTCGTGAAGAACTGGGTGACTGCACATCAAACGATTAAACGCAAAAAAATGATCGTATCTCAACGCACAGTTATAAAACTTTGTGTCGATGTTCAACGATAGTGAAAATTATTGTGTATTTTTACTGCTGCCGCACTTATTAAAAGAACAATAATTATATACCCTATAATGCAAAATGTTCACTTAATTAGCTTTTTATACATAATATACGTGTATGTGAGAACGTCCAGAAAAAATCTACACTGAGGCGTTACGAACGAAAACAAAAGAAAAAATATCAAGGCACAGCTATACGCGACAATTTCTTTTCCCGTTAATTGTTTAGGTCTTAATGAGCAATTCAATATACGAAATATGATCAATAAATATTAATTTTCAAAATTTTATTTTTAAATTGAAGCTATTTTTTTATACGTTGACTTATTTACATAAAAAATACATTATTTTTCTATTGTTCAACATTATTCGCGACAACTGTTTAGAAGACCTAATAAACAACGAGAAAAAAATCTGTTCCATTATACGTCTGCACCGATGTTTTTATTTTATTCGGTTGGTATGCCTAAGTGTATATTTTTTTTGTCCATTTCGTCATGTATACGCATTACCGAGCGCACTTCATATGTATAATTATATACTTATTAGCGTAAGTGTATTATAATCAAGAAAGCAAACTTATATTAGGCTTGGTTATTATAATCAGCAAAGTGGTTATATTATAGCCTAATATTGTTATTTCAAGGCAAACAGTTTATTTTTAATGTATTATTCTTTTGCGTCGCCAGCGATAACTATATTGTTCGCGTATAGCAAGAGGAACTATTTTGTTACAAACAAGCATATAACAACAATGATGTATATTTTCCGATGTTTTCATTATCACTCACAGAAGTATAGTTGCAATAAAAATTAAAAATCCAAGTCGATAATGACATTGTCATTCTCTTGATAACTATCCACTTACGTATGAACACACGGCGTGAATATATACTTTGAAAGTGTTGTATACGATTTTTTCTTTTTTAAATCTGATTAAAAATTGTACTACTTCGCGTTTGTTGTAAAATATAAGTAATGCGTGGTATATTTTAAAACGTTTTTTAAAGTTAAAATATTTTCATTGACTGTGAATTATAACAAATCAAAGCCCCTTTCTCAGTTCCTTGCATCAATATGCAGCTACCTCCACATTTGTACCTTAAAAATTGAAGTAATAAAAAGTAGACAACTTTTTAATAACTTTTAAGGCTTAAAAAAGCACACATTTATTATTCTTTCAACTCGAATATTTTTCACGCACTCTCAGGGACCGGGAATACATTATTTTCAATGAATTCCTGCTTTTTCTATAAGTTACTTTTTAAACTAAACTATCGGGTGTTGCTCAGTTTGTTTTCTTGGCCACCAGTCGGCGCAACGGTATCGTTGGATTGTGAATATAATAAGAGTAAGTATATATAAGTGTATAATGTATATAATGTATATAGCAATGTACCTACTCCCAATCGCAGAGTAGGCTATTCTGTAGGTACTTTGTGATTGTGCAATATGTGCACATGAGTGTATGCGTGGCGAGTGCACACTATGCAAGTATGCAGTGCATCAGCTGATGCAGTCTGGAGCAGCCAATGAATTTGAGGGCAGCTCCTGAGCAGCTCATCCAGGCTTCGGTTACCGAAAGTTCTTATTTTTCTAAGTAGATATACACATCTACATGGATATCATATTGTGAAGAAGAGGCCGAGCGATAAAGGATCTCATGATGTCGCAAACAATTCCGTTGATGATGATGCAGAGCAGCGCCGACATGGCCAGGTTGTGTGCGCATACGTCGCATATATGCTTATGACCGATAATAAATATACCTATATATTACTTACAACACGCACACGGACCAGGCACGCACGTACCTCATAGTAGACATAGTAGACATAGTAGTCATAGTTCATACTATACATAGACCACCACCGCATCTCAGTATGATTATCTCTATCTGCACACTTTGAATTGGCAGTCACCATCACGCACTATATAATGCAGTGAACATCAGTCATCCACTATATAAGTAACTATATAAGTACAACAGTCAGTGCGGCAGTGCGTCAGTTTGGGAAGTGCTCGGCTGCGCTGCAGGCTGCTGCAGTGAGTGAAGTGACGGAATATAGGTAGTGTTTGGTTTCGTCTTTTATGTATAGGTACATAGGTTATACCTATAAGGACTCGGAGACGTCAACTTCGTCAGCTCATACACCACGCTGAATCTTTATCTCTCTGCTCTACTCTGCTCTACTCTGCTCTCCATTATACTTTATAAGTAAGTATCTATAGGTACTTGAGTACTGATCAGTGGCTTCTCTCGACTCCCTTCTGATGTATTGTCTGTTTGCCTGTTCGGCTGTCTAATGCTCGTATTTCCGTTGGTGCAGAGTACGCAATAGGTACTTACTTTCTTATCTATAATTTTGTAACTAAGTATACGAATATTCGAAGGATAAGAGGCGGGCATACAACGGTAATTATAATAGCCACTGTACAACTAATCCGAAATCAGAAGGATACAATGTACTTGTAATATACTCGTATAAAGCAAGCATAAGCAAGAATGACATATGTTTATTCGAGCATTCTATTGTTCAGTGCTGCAGCACTACGTACTTATATATAAGTATATACAAATATTAGGCGATCAGGCGGTCATAGTCACAGTCGATACATATATATATATATATCGTACTTTTTTACCCCCACCCCTTCGCCAGTAAGTTCTTCCGCCGGTTGCATCATCGAAAAATTGTTTTACAAAAATTCTACTTTACTTATGATCACCTACTTTACTTACTCGTTTATTTTGTTTATAATATGCTCTGTCAAAACAAGACCCCACCCCCATACAGATTTTACAGATCCATGATTGTGCGATACTTGCTGAGATATACTTACTGCTACTACCTAATAATATACTGTTTGTTTGGGCAGAGTTTTTTTATAATGATGAAAGACATATATTTATATATCCGAATGCTTGATGCTGCAGAAAAAAGCACCAGCAGCAGCCAGTAGCCATAGGAAATTGACAACAGCTCTTCTAACTCTGGAAGATACAGAAAGGATGAGGGCGTCCAAAAGAGACTGGATGTTCAGGGTCCAGGTATGATATATAATTATATAAATTGCATTTTATAAGTGTAAAATAGGCCATATAGGTTAACACAATTGTTTATTTCTCAATCTTATTATTTCATTAATCTCTAATAGGTGCCTGGTCTAGAGAAAAATGATGTTGTTTTCGTAGTGGGCAATCTGTCGGAATTGGGGGCCTGGAACCATAACCAGGCCATTCAAATGACAAGCGAACACAATGGCACAGAAGATGCTGCTTCAACCGCTTTTGATAATAATGGATCATCTGATTACACAGATTTCTATGGAAATTCTGACGGTTCTGCTGAAAATTTAGAAGAGTGAGTATTTATTATACTTGGTCAATAGTTACTGTGAGTGTATAATAATTCAATACTTAATATAACATTTCAGAGAAGGTAGAATATTCTCACAAAAAATTGCTTTACCTTCTGAGGCTGATGTGCAGTTTCGTTATTTCGTAGCTGTAGTTTGCCAACCAAATGGCACAAAGAATTCTGCAAAAACTCTTATTATAAGAAAATGGGAAACTCACATGTCACCAAGGCAGATAAAAAAGGATGGTAAGAATCTTAAATTATGCTTTAATCTGATGGAACAATATAAGTTTCGAATAAATGAAAATAATATCTTTCACAGTACCAAGCAACATTACTGCTGAGGGATCTTTGCCAGATCCAGATAAATTTGGTTATCACAATGGGTATCGCAAGATTGAAAGGGGATGGCTTACAGATGAAACAGTAATCCAGTTTAAACTATTTAATAATCCTATTAAACTGTGGAAAAATAGGCTACAAAATAAAAAAGTTCAAATAAAAGTAAGACTGATTTTATCTTAAAGTTTTATCAATATCAAGGAAGAGGCAGAAATTAAGAAATTATTTTTTTTAGATGACTCCAGTAAATCTAGTAAGGCATAACTCATTAGAATTGCAACAATTTGGCGGTGACTGTGTTGATGATAGTCTTTCAATGGATACTCAAGATATTGTTGATCAACCAGCATTCAGTATTACAGAAATAGCTGTAAGTATTCAAATAATAAATGATAATTTATAAAAATTGTTATAGCACTGGGTGGCATAAATCCGGGTTTATGTCACGATTATACGTGACATAACTAGTCCATTATTGCACCATGCTTATCATCCTCACTATCGCTCAGGCAATACTGCACGGTTCAAGAATGGGCTGCTTATGACACGGATAGGCATGACTTGCGGATTATGCAGTTAGTGCTATAAAATAACGTACGATACACGTGTCATAAGTTGTTATTATGTTTCAATTCTGTTGCAATGAGTTTCCGTCAGCTGAAAAAATTTATTAAATTTGTTTTAGCATTTCTCGCAGTACTCTCTCTGATTTTCTTGATAATTTTATTATTGTCATTTTACGTCTATTTTTCTTTTATATTATATTATATTAAGAAAAAAAATGTCAATTTTATCTTGATTATGTGAAATTATCGAAAGATCAGTTTGTATCTTGTTGTTCCTTTCTGCGGTTAATGTTAGACTTACGTCTAACTTTTTCCCTTCAGTTATCGTTGTTATCAATGCTTTATGAATCTTTACAAATTCTAGTGTTGAATTATAGTTGTAGTATCTTTACAATTAGGCGTGTATAAGCGCACTCGCTTATGCACGCCGTGCCATAAAGTACGACTTCAGCCACTAGTATCATAATAAACTATAATTTTTATTTTTATTTATTACAAATTTTACAGGTCATGAATGATGAAGAGGCTCAATTTAAATATCAATCTCAATTTGGCCGAGTTTACGACGAGGACGATTTTCTTATTTTCAATGTAGCAGTTCGATATCCAGAAACAGTTGTAAGTATACTATACAAACCTAATGTGCACACAAAGCAAACATCGTGAATAGAAAATCCCTCACATAGTGCAATTTGCTATCCTAATTTTGAAATTGTATAATTCGTAAGCACAAGAATTTGAAATCGACACTTGAATATTTGAAAACTATAGCAAATAATAATAAGAAATAACAAATAAGAGTTGGAGTTGGTGAAATATTAACAAAATAGATATATACATCAAATGCATACATTGACTGTATCATGTTAGTTTTCAGTAGACGCCACGACGAGTAGGCTGGCCGAATCTTCTTAAACTAATAAATTTATTTCATTTTCAACTTGGTAAAAGATTATTAAACTTGTCCAGATTGGCTTGTTGCCTGCTCAGAGTGGAGACCGCAGCAATGATGCCTTCCACGCACAATGTGTTGGACAATTGGCGGATGTGAGAGCTGAGAAAGAGCCTTTGACTTGTGTATACAAAAGCAAGAACATGATCAATCTGATGTATAATCAATGCAAAGCGTTGCTTTACATCGTGTGTTACATGACATCGCACGGAGATATGATTTGATTGATGGTTTTGATTTTCGTGAAATCCCCTGTCCACTTACATCCCCATAGTGGCCTGGGCTCTCGTAAACTGTATGTTACGTAATAGGCGGAGATAGAGCGTACAGAAAAATTCAGAAAAATATTACATTTGTACTGGTGCAACTGCACTTCAAATGCAAAGAAAGATAAAGAAAAGATTAAAACTGGATATTTTTGCGTTTTCACCGCCTTATATGAATTAGAAAGCAGGGTATTTATGTGATGGCGGTTTACGCGGGTCCTAGACCTCTAGCATTTGTTCCTCATCATGTGTATCAATAGGCAATGTTAATGGCGAAAACACAAGGCATTTTTTAATTATTAACTGTGAGTAAGTAAATTAACAAGATAGTGTTTTTCCACGTTAATTTTAATTAGCAAGTATAAGTCTTGAATTATTTTTACATAACTGTCATTCTATTATGAATTAAAAGATAGAAAGACAATAATCACGTCCGCTAGAATGTTGCCACATTAAACGACCGATTTAATTGTTAAAAGGAAATCATTGAAAAATGCTCTCGTTTCTCGTCACCCACTCGGTCTATTGCACTTGACAAAAAATATATTGCGATATCAACGCTGTCACATCTCGTATCCATCTGTGTGCGTCGAAAATGGTGAGATTCCCATCACTCCACTATATCCTACTTAGTGTATAGCAATTATTTTTTTTAGCTCTAAACGACTACTGAACCGAATGTGGCCCATCGCTGTGCGGCCAATGCCAGAATAAATAAAAAGCTGTTTAACTTGGCGTTAGAAAACGAATTTGAATATGCGTAATTAAAATATGTAAATTAGAAAAATTAATGCTTAGTGATTCAAGCAGCAGGGCTGGTGTTGCCGGTATTCCTTGACCCTGCATACCCGATGGCAGTCAAAACCGTGATATTTGGCATACAGTTGGTCTGGTATATTCCTAGATTTTCGTCAAAGAAACAAATCGTACCGGTTGATGCTGAAACTGTTATGTTTAACGCCCAATCATACTTTGTCTTGCAAGATTTTTTTCTCATGTGCTTAATTTTCTATAGTTCGACAGAGAAACACTAGTGCGCTACGATTTGTCTCTTTACGAAAATTCAATTATATAGCATACATTAATTTTGCTAGTACAATCGTCGAGTCATACATTTTCTTCCTATTACAATATATTGTTGAGAGTTAATGTGATAACTAAAAATAGTTGGCAACGCATCTCCGTTTCTCTGTATCACTTTTTTATAGTTTGCTCTCTTTAATATCTTGAATCCCCTCTATTTGTTCGTAAGTACATGAAAAGAAAATGAATAATTACAGAAATCAACCGACGCTACTGTCTTCAATCTATGAATGCACTTGAACATTTTAACTCTATTATGGTTACAATTTATTGATATTAACACCAGTCATACTTAATGATGAATTGATGAGTAATATCGGTACTTATGAGTTAAAATTGTCAAAGTTTATAAACTAAAACATTGCGCCGTGATAACCCAAATACAATTTCGTTCAATGTCGTTGTATACTTGCTGAAGTTTTGAACATCAATTTTTCACAATTTTTTTTTCTTTCAGGCTTATTTAGTGGACTATTACGTCTACACAACGAGATCTTTTCCTGGGGAACCACCAAATCACATTGGTTTCAGTTACATTTTACCTAGCACATTACAGTCCAGTGTTGGACAACTAACAGTTCCTATAACTAGTACTAAACACAGACCTATAGGTGATGAACACTTTTTCTATCATGGAAAATCAAAGCTAATCTCAGCAGATCGGATTCTAAATAGTTGAATAATTTTCTTCTTGATTACAGGACAATTAACTATAGAATATGTAACCATAAAACCTATTCCTAACTTTCCCTGGGACATGAGTATTTCGTATGCTAGGCATTGGGATCAAAGGTGGTCAGGACTGGACGTTGGTCATCGAGGACTTGGAACGTCTTTCACGTGCGAAATGAAAAAGTAATCCTTCATACAGAAAGTCTTCTTTTCCAAATACATTTTTTGTAGATATTTTCAATTAACGTACATGTGCGCTTGTGATGTGATCAGCTGCGCCAATGTTCGAGAAAATACCGTTGCATCATTAAAAACTGCCTCGTATCATGGTGCTGATATGGTCGAGTTTGACGTGCAACTGTCCAAGGACTTGATTCCTGTTATCTACCATGACTTTTATGTATCCATTTCGTTGAAGCGTAAGAAGCAGATAGACGCTATGGACATGTTAGAAATACCTGTGAAGGATCTTACCTTACAGCAGTTGCACTTGCTCAAGGTATTATTGCACGTTCAAACTTTATACACTATTATTAATTTCACGTATCTGCAGTAATAATAATATGATTTCAATTTATTGTAAAATAATGGTAATTATCGCGTATGTAGTATTTTTAAATATTTCTACTATATTATTGTATATTAATTCACTTAATTTCTTGATCAACCTGGTTGAAAAATATTTTAACTGTTTCTTCTCCCTCTCTATACTTGCGTTAATTTTTTTATTTTACTGGTCATAATTAACGTGCCAATATAGTCCGTTTTTATTTGTCTCGGAGCATTATCTCAGAGCAAAAAAAGACAGATGTGAGAGAGAGAGAGAAAGTAAATTTGCACTGTCACGTGTAAACACTATATCGATTCGAGCTCATTTTTGAAATTTGACAGGATATATATTACCCAGGGGACTCCTTGGGTAAGGTGCTGCATTACATTGATAAGGGCGAGCAGGTTAACCAATTGGTGAGCTTTCATTGCCGCTTAGTCGCGGTCTCGTGCAAAAACTGCATTGCATGCAAATCAGATTGTTTCAACATACTTATTCTTATTTATGAACATTTAGACGAAGTGACACGCATTTTACACACATCTACTGCTTTTGCGATATAGCGGTCCCTTTTCAAAAGATAGTTGCATGTTTGCAAGTTTTATATAATCTCTAGTGGAAATAAAAAACTTAAGACAGTGTATTAAAATGCGAGAAAATGTAACAAACTGTAATATTTTGAAAAATTATTATATTCTATTAAATATCTATTGACATGATCAAAGACCTCATGTGGTTTCTTTTCAAGACGATAGATATACCAATACGTAAAAAATTGTAAGTAAGTATAATGTTATGTAAGTAAATGGTAATTGGTACATTTTATTATACTTATTTACATTTTCTTACGTCTTTCTACATATTATTCTGTATGCATTACATTTTTATATAATAGTAGTTTATGCGACAAGTGCGTGAAGTGATACTTCACGCACGAGTAGGGAACGCATGCGTTCCCAGGAGTGTGAGAAAGGCACGCACAGAATTGCATAAAATATATTACCATAATCATGAAACTTATCGAAAAAAAGAAAGTGAAAAAAGTAAGATGAATAAAAAAATGTAAGAAAATGTAAAGAAAAATGTACTGTAAAGTCGAGTCAAAAATCAACATTATGCGTGACAATTTATTACATTTCCTTATATTTTATCGCTACATTATATTATATTTTGTTACACCTTATGTTTTTTTGCATTTTAAAATTTCCACTAAGGATGTTTCTTTTGAATATAATTCAAAATATATTCATTCACGATTAAAAATTTACATCTAATATAAATCTTTACTAGTTCAGTCATGTCTATAATATGACTATCATCCCCGTACGTTTACGTCCATTCGTACGTATGTACATGCAGTCTCTTATTGTGCACAGTGTTACAAGTGGCCACTACATAATTTCCAAAAGTAGGATCTCATTTAAGTAAAACATTTCAACAAGGTTACACCCTGCTGCCTTGAATAAACTTTTGCTGCTTACTCGTTTTTCAACGACTTGTTTTAATCTTAACTATCCAGTCCTCTCTCTCCCCCCCTCTCTCTTTCTCTCTCTGTCATTAAAATTTATCGAAGTCATTTATCTTCTACTCGATCTACCAGTTATATCTTGCTCAAAATTATGTATCAGAATAACGAGGATTAATATTAATTTTCAAATATTTATATACTCGCACACTCGATTCGGTCTCATCTTCAGCACGTCATGTCCAGCATGAATTCAAGTTTCACAAAAAATAAATAAAATAAACGACAATGTTACTATACTGTCTCATGCTCTTGTCTAATATTTTCTGCGTGCTTTTAAAGAGTTGAGAGTGAAATAAGAAAGCAAAGTAAATGATCCGTATTCTCAGAACCTCAATGGATCATATGGCCTTTTCATCTTGTTTTATTTTTTATTACTTTCTTTATTTATCTAAATTATGATATACTTGTATAAAAAAACGTCTGTTCATAGCTCTATCACTTGAAAGAAAGTAGAGAACAGACACCAAAATTTTTCGATGAGGATCTGGAAGATCACCAACCTTTTCCCACTCTTCAGACAGTACTTCAAGAACTGGACCAGCATGTTGGATTTAACATTGAGATTAAGTGGACAATGCAGCTCAAGGTACAGTTGAATTGATAGTTTTTAATAAATTTTACTTCATAATCGAAACACTCCTCTTCAGGATGGAACATTTGAACTTAATCATCCATTTGACCTCAACTTGTATTTGGATACCATTCTTAAAGTCGTGCTGGAACACGGCAGCGATAGGAAAATCGTCTTCTCGTCGTTCAATCCAGACATCTGTGCGATGATACGACACAAGCAAAACAAATATCCAGTGGTCTTCCTGACGCAAGGCGTTACCGTCAAGTATCCAACGTATCACGATCCGAGATGCCAAACTATACCTATGGCCATGAGACACGCGCTGGCCGCTGATATCCTCGGAATTAACGTCCACACTGAAGATATTCTACGTGATCCAAGCCAAGTTAAGCTGGTGAAAGATCGTGGACTTATTATCTTTTGCTGGGGGGACGATAATAACGATAAAGGCACAATACAGCATCTCAAGAGGCTTGGTTTACATGCTGTTATTTATGATAAGTAAGTCGATAATTGCTGTTTTCCGAAATTATATAGTTATTTTCTAAGGCTCTATTACTCATTTGTAACAACTATATAAAAATTGGGAGAACTCTAATGATCCCTACGAAAATCTTTATTCTTCCAACGTTTAAGCGCACAGAGCGCTATCCTATTTGGATATGAAATTTTGTCATACCATTTATGTTTTGTCAAAAATGCAAAATAATTAGCTAGAGTACAGGCGCAATTTATATACATTTTTCAAATAATGCTTTTATATAACATTAGTACATTTACTTTCCAGAATCGATGAGTACAACGCAAAAGAGGTAAAGGAGAGTATATTCTTGGTTGATGCTCGTGAGAGTCAGAAGGCCCTTATAGCTGTAGCTCAATGTAACCAGCAGTCATGTGCCACGTCCGCCACAGCCGCTTCGCACGGAGTACCATTCGTCAGCAGTGCTACTGCTGTCGCTGGCGGTACCGGAGATGATAGTGTCGGCGGCTCGAGTCTGACGAATAGTACTTGTGATATAGCGCAACAAGACAAGGATATCCGCGACCTTACCAAGGACTTTAGCGTATGCGCGGCAACTTTCGGCCACTCTTCCACGTAAAGATGGTGTGCTGTAACAATTCGCCAGACGAGTCGAACAAGAACTTTCTATACGACTCCTCGCGCTTAGAAGACGGATTATTAATCGTTCTTCTAAATAATTGTAATAATGCTGCTGGTCGCTACAAGGCGACACTACTTTTTTTCTTTTGTCCTCTATTTATGATAACGGAAAATGGATTTTTTATGCGAAGTAAAAGATACCGTGACTGTACGCCGGTTCTTTATAGCGGTTCTTGAATAGCACGGTGTTGAGATAGAAATATGAATGGAGTACGAATGCTTTTGTTTTAAAGTGGATTATCAATATCATGGTGTTATCACAATAACCACAACAAGAATCAATGTAGTAATTAGTCAATAAAAAAATGTAAAAAATAGTTTATTCACAAAAACCTAGTTGTTGTTCATGTAAGCTGATAAAAAAATATACCAACTTTTTATGAACGATAACTGGTTTTAAGTTATCTATATTACATTTATATACTCACTTAAGACATCAGATCTTTAAAAAGTTACTAAAAAATTGATTTTTGCTCTAGTTATCGTGATGTAACACCATAATTACAATGAATCACCATAATAGAAAATAGAGGACAAGAGTGAGTTATTAAAAAGAAAGTGATGGAGTAGTACTGCGTTTATACGAGAAGTATAGAATAAAAGAGAGATATATAGTATATGATGTTTTTATAGCATGAACTATAAAGTTTATATTTTTAAAGCCAATAAAAAATTGAGGGAGCTCAAGACAGTGAGACAGTGACACTTTAACAGTAAATATATTTTTGTATAGCTCACTCTTGCGGCGTTTAAAAAAAACAATCTAAATAAAAGTAAATTACCGAAATTCCAGCGTTATATTGCTTGTAATCACCAATGTAGTTGCATTTTTGTTTGTAACTTCTACACTTAAGTATCGGGTATTATCTGTGCTGCTGCTGCTATAGCTGCAGAATTCACTATGAATATTAATTATAATTAAGATATATCAGATTGTCGACGAGTATACCTGCTGACACGCTTTGATTTTTTGGTGGTCTAAGAACGTTTTCTTTAATTTTCTACCTGTATCCAACAGCAACAGCAGATGGTTGTATGGAAACCAGCTGTTGTAATTAATCGTATAAACGACTTGGCATATATCTATACGTAATAATCGTACATCTTTTTCAGGCAATTCGTAAAACAGGTACTATCGGCAACTTGATACTTTTCAATAACGAATGAAATATATATATTTTTTGTAACACACGAACGATTATCGCGTTTTTATTCAGTGTTTTTCAATTTTTATTATTATTTTATAAAATTTTCGGAAAATTTTATATATATATATATATATATATATATATTAAAATAAGTCTACTGAGAATGTAATTGTTGTATTGGAAAAAAGTTGCATCCATCCTATTGAATGTGCAAAAAAATACATAAATCCATACTTCTGTTACAAAACTACTTTTGATCTAGTGGTAAGTGGGCTTTTTAAACTCATGTGCTTGTAGTACTCGTGTTTACAACTCGCAAACGCCAGCCGCAAATGCGAGCTCGCCTTTGACTTGTACTGCAATCTCCACACTCTATCTAAAAAAGCTATTATGTATACGACAGTGTTACAATCAGCTCGGCGCGATGCAATACCCGATTCTTTAATACGCGATCATAGGAAACCAAAATAAGGCGGTTATAGTAATATACGTATAGCAAATCTTTAAATAATTTTTTTTACAAATAAAAATAAAATACAAAATCATTAAATAAATATAATTAGGCATTATAATGTAGCTTGCAATCAGTAGGTTTTTACTTGATTTATTTAATTGATAAACCAAATTCATTAAATAGCTTATTATGCAACTAGGGAATAAAGTAGGTTGTGCGACCCTACATTTAAACACCCTGCATGTATTAACTATGCCGGTGTGTGTCAAAAATAAAAAAAAAAGAATTAAATTTTTTAAATTTTCCTAATTAAGAGTATGTTTATTTTACGACTATTTCGAATGGACGTTGAAGAAACTGATTAACCTTGTCTGATCGTACTTTCCATGTTGAGACGAGAATGAAAGAGAATTTAACAATATGTTACATAGTTTCTTTTAATTTATGGTAACAAAAATCACAAGATTATAGTATTGATCTTCAATATGTCAAAAATATATTATTAAATAATTTCTTAAAGATTAATATTTTAAAAGTAGCAATAAAATGCTAATTTAAAAAATATAAAAACTGCACTATGAAAAATAAGAACTTTACTGTTCCTCAACATTTCCAATTTTTTCTTAGAAATTTTTGGGTATTATGCATGTAAGAAGTAATCAATCCAATAGGCTGAATTAAAATTTTTTTTTATTCAATTAATTTACTGGTCTTTCACTTCACGCAAACGACGAACTGCCGACCTGACTGAAGCAGCAGTGGTTGTAGAAAATACCCAAGCTCCACCAGCAACTGTTCTCTTGCATCGCTTGCAAGACCAGACACCAACAACACTACGTTTCATTGCTTCCTGAATGCAGAATTAAAAACGAAAATTTTTATTGTTAAAACTCTATTTCTTCAAAATACATTGTATTTTATGTAAAGTTTTTAAACTTCATTATTACCTTTCCACAGAAAGTACAGGTGTATTTACTGTGCTGTGTGATTTCCATCTTTTTGACCATTTTTCTAAGTGAAGCACCATATCGAGTACCATATTTACCCGTGATTCCAACCTTCTTTGTACGCTTGGCCTAGTAACAGTCATAAACACACAGCAATTAAGAAAATTATTCATTTTTCAAAAATGTTGTAACAGTGAAAGTGAATCTTTAAAAACAAGTATGAGAAATGGTTGTCAACAATAGCAATAACAAGATCCAGCATAATGACCCCTAATTGAATGATTCTACACAATTTTTAAAACCAAAATAACGTTAATACAAATGTAAACGGACTGTCTAAATTTCAATTTTTTAATTCTTTTTTCACGTTCGTGTTTGCGAAAGACCGAAATATAAAAATTGAAAGGTTATCCCGCACTATCATTGTCCAAAAAAACCAAACGTTGTTAAAACATTGCTCGAATATTAACAATAACAAACGAATATTCTACTAGACATTTGTAACATAACCCCACTTCCGTCGCGCACGACCGCAATGCAATTTAACATGGCTTAAGACACAAATCCTGATAAATAATGTAATATGTCAACGCAGAATTGTTCACTTATCACTGCACTAGAATTTATAGCATTATTTCCCAAAGATGCAGTTGAAAATTAAAGATTACTCCATTACCATTTTGTAATCGGCACTACACACCGTTGATGACAGAACCGGAAAAGACCTTCGTCGGAGCCTTTCTACAATAGGTTCGATTCAGCTGTTCCGCTCGTTCACTTTAACTGCTGATTTGACGCCTCAGTCGCGTCTTGTTCAATGTTCGCTCAGTCACAACAGCTGAGCAAAGAAGAGGTCCTTCCATCTAAATGTACGTGTCATAGATAAATGATAATTGTAAAATTATCTATTAAATAAATTTAATTTTAATAGAGAATTTTATAACCATGACTGTCAAGTATAAAGATAGTTTACTGCGTTGTGACAAGACACGACTGAGCAGCTGAACCGAACGAGCAGAATAGTAGAACAGTTGAACTAAACCTATGGGTTTCTTTCAGAGAAAAAAATGTAACAGTGCACAAAAATAACACTTATATATTTAAGTAAACATAAAACGGTATAGCATTTTTTGCTGGAAAAATGTTGGATATAAATTACTCTAGAAACAAACCATATTCACAGAAAATTACTTTAAAAAATAGTAAAAAATAATTTACACATTCCCAAAATTGACAAGGTGTAGATGGCGTTTGTGTTTCGCAGCAGAGATAGTTAATCTCGCGCGCGCATCACGCTACCAATTTCCGACCTGACCAAGGCTGGGCTGGGACGTCATAATATAAGTCTGAATAATAATCATTAGGGGTACCGGAATTAAAATAAATACAGAGGCACGTATTTTTAATAGCACATTCCGAAAATAACAATTATTTTAACTGCACCCCGTAATTAACGAATACAAAATAGGTTATTAAGATCGCGCAACTTGTAAGGTTAAAATCATATTAAATACTTGGAAATTCGTACTTAAAAAAAAAATAAACTGCATCCTAGTCGAATCAAACTGCATCATCGTTAAAAATGGATAAAATGCGATAGATATTGTAAACAATAGATAAAATATAATTTATCTATTGTCGAGCGCACGTGGCACGTGGGCGCATGCGCAGCGCATGTATTTGGGAAATTTCTAGTCGGCATTGTATCTTTGGTAATCTAGAATCTTGATTGCTTTAGCAAGGTACTTATAAAAAAAAAAATCTTAAATACATGGCTAAATCAATTAGCTTCTTACAGCTATATCTAATAGTATCAAATACAAAATAGAGTCTCGATATCATATATCCGCGCCGCGCATGCGCTCATGCGTCACGTGCGCTCGATAACAGAATAATTGCATTTAATTGTTTTTTTGCAATGTCTATCATATTTTATCAATTTTTAACGTTGACGCAGTTAGATTCGAGTATGGTGCAGTTTATTTATGTTTTAAAAAATGCGAATTTCCAAGTATACAATCTAATTTTAACCTTATAAGTTGTACGATCTTGATCTATTTTTTATTCGTTAATTACGAGGGCGCAGTTACAATAATTGTTATTTTCGGAATGTGCTATTAAAAAAACGTGCTTCCATATTTTTTTTAAATCCGATATCCCAAATTCATATGCTGGGGTAGAGGGTAGGTAGAATAAGGCTTACATATACATATAAAGAGAGTATAGTGTGACTGTGGATGAGACTTTTGGCGCGGGTTTGTGCTTCGTGTCGTGTCGCCGGCGGCACAGCTAATCTATATAACTTGGCTATATAGGCTGATCCAAACTCTCTTTTCGCGTACTGCACACGCAAACAACTTGCTTCGTCTCTCGCTCATAACGCACACGGAACCTCGAAAAGTCCTTCGCAGAAGCCCCAGCATGGCCGACAAGGACGGCGGTAAGTTTCATAAACAATAATAATCCCTCTCCCCGTCAACTCGGCTGTAAACACCGATCAGACTTCGATTAACATGCAAGCGTCTCTTGGCGCGCTCCTACGATGCGGACGCGTCTCCTGCAATGCTTTCCCGCGAAAAATACCAAGGATTCGGGCATATTGTTGTGCGTCTTCTACTACTAGAAGTTTCTAAGAAGTCAACCGTTGGATGTAGATGTGGATTAGTTCTTATATGTATAAGTACTTAGTTGTGCAGGGGCTCATAAGAAATTTATTATTTGCACGACGGCTATAGGAGGGGGGCATCGCGCGCGGCTCGCTGGCTTTGGCTCTTATAACCTACCTACCTGGGTTCATTTTATTCTTCAGTTAATGGTGTTTGCTTGTATGTAAATTCGTTTTGTTAATTTCGTTTTTCGTGCACTTTGAGTTCGGCATTCTTTATCATTGCTCGAATTACTGTTTTCTAAATATTGTGCTCTGACTACAAAATCAACGAATACAAAATGAGACTTGATGTTAATGCTCGCAGAGAGGGTATTGAATACAATTACTTTACAAGACAACTTTCATTGAATCTCCTTCTCAAATAGCAGCAGCAGAGCAAGTTAACTGATTTTAATGTCTTTTGCAGAAACTTTTGACGATGCAGTCGAAGAACGTGTCATCAATGAGGAGTACAAAATATGGAAAAAAAATACACCTTTCCTCTATGATCTTGTGATGACCCATGCTTTGGAATGGCCATCTCTGACAGCACAGTGGTTACCCGATGTGACCAGACCAGAGGGAAAGGATTACACAATCCATCGTCTCATCCTTGGCACACATACCTCCGACGAACAAAATCACTTGTTGATTGCCAGTGTTCAGCTACCAAATGAAGATGCTCAATTTGATGCCTCTCATTATGACAATGAAAAAGGTGAATTCGGAGGATTTGGCTCGGTTAGCGGTAAGATTGAGATAGAAATTAAGATCAACCATGAGGGAGAAGTTAATCGAGCAAGGTACATGCCTCAAAACCCATGTGTTATTGCCACAAAGACACCTTCCAGCGATGTATTGGTTTTTGATTACACTAAGCATCCAAGTAAACCGGATCCCAATGGAGAATGCCATCCAGATTTAAGGTATTTTAGGAGTTTTCTTAATTTATATAATTTTTGTAGTTGTGTTTTGATGCTTATTAATACAAATACGTTTTGCAAAGGTTGCGTGGACATCAGAAAGAAGGATATGGTCTTTCTTGGAATCCAAATCTCAACGGTTACTTGCTTAGTGCTTCCGATGATCACACAATTTGTCTTTGGGACATTAATGCTACGCCTAAAGAGAACAGAGTTATCGATGCTAAAACAATTTTCACAGGACACACAGCTGTTGTTGAAGATGTAGCATGGCATTTGCTCCATGAGTCGTTGTTCGGCTCTGTGGCTGATGATCAAAAATTAATGATCTGGGATACTAGGTAATATTTGTTTTTTTTGTTTACATCTGTATTTGAAGGATGCAATTTTCAAAGAATTTGTTGGTATTAACAATAATTTTCATATGATGTACAATGATTTATCTCAGGTGCAACAATACAAGTAAACCCAGCCACACAGTTGATGCTCATACAGCAGAAGTGAATTGTCTTAGCTTTAATCCTTATTCTGAATTCATTTTGGCAACTGGTAGCGCTGACAAAACTGTTGCTCTTTGGGATTTGAGAAACTTGAAACTCAAGTTACATTCCTTTGAATCGCATAAAGATGAGATCTTCCAAGTCCAGTGGTCACCCCATAACGAAACAATTTTGGCAAGCAGTGGAACAGATAGACGTTTGCACGTTTGGGATCTTAGCAAAATTGGCGAAGAGCAATCCAGTGAAGATGCCGAAGATGGTCCTCCTGAACTATTGGTTAGTATTAATTATTGTTTAACTTGCTTAAATTCCATTTTTGGCTTGAAACTTTGTATGATCAAAAATTTGTTTTAAAGTTTATTCATGGTGGACACACTGCTAAGATAAGCGACTTCTCATGGAATCCAAATGAGCCATGGGTGATTTGCTCGGTATCGGAAGATAATATTATGCAAGTATGGCAAATGGCTGAGAATATTTATAACGATGAAGAACCTGATACGCCAGCCAGTGAACTTGAAGCTGGAGCTTCGTAAACAAATAGCAGCTTTATAATATTATGTATTCAACTATTAATTATAAAACTTTAGTTATCGTGTTGTTTTTCATTCTTTAAAAGGTTCCAATATCTAATATAACAAACAAATAAGAATCAGATTTGACTATTTAATAATCATCTTTCATGATGAAGTTGAACAAAGCTCTTTTTCATTGTTAAAACTGTATCGTAATCATATCTTAAATTGAAAATGCACATTTTTGTAAAATCGATTGTCGACATATGTGTGTGTGTACATATATATATATACACACACATGCATATATATATATATATATATATATTTATACACATATTTGTTTATCAGTATATCAAAAAAAGAAATTTTATGTAAAGATTGCAACTACAAGGACTACAAATGTATAAAATTAATTTCCACTTTTTTAATCTTTTGTGTTTTTATTTTATTGAAAAGACATGTCCCTTAGTATTATGAATATAGATTTTTGTAATAAGTAAATTAGATTTCTGTCAGACAGCCGTGATTGAAAGTTCTTTGTATATTTGCGCAAGCAATGAACCGTTTTCACTACGTTGATCACTTTCTGCAGAACTACTCGATGATATATCCTTCGAATTGATTTCTGAGAATCTGCGAATTATAAAATAACACGTTATTTATTAAAATTGGTTTACTGCTTGATCAATTCAATCTCCAGCAGCAGTAGTAGGGTGCATAGAATTGAATTGTTATTTTTAAAATCTGTTGTTTATTATTTATTATACCACCAACGTTTCGTGGCTGCTGAATGTGTAGATCTATATCGGCTATGCATGCAAAACGAAAGAACGTAAGAATATTTCTTTAATAAGTCATGCGGTAATTGTATAAAAAGAAAAACCTTACCGTTTGACAGGCGTTTCTCGACATTTGATGATTATCCCATCGAGAATTTTCGATATTGGAATCGTAGTATCTGGACGGAAAATCTAGAATATTTGTATACTCATTTAGATATATGTTTTCACGGTTGTCCATTGTGCGTAATTCTTTTACAAACTAAAAAAAGGAAAAACTTACGTTCACCGAAGCGTTCCGCATTTCTCGGAGATCAATGTTACGGAAAAGATCGTGAAATATTACTTCTTCTAAAGTGGGATATCTAGAACTTTGATGTATTCGTCGCTCAAATATAAATCTTAGACAATCCAATACCTAAAATCACAAAGCCTTGTTGACTATTCTTTACAAATTCTTTATTTATTAGTAACATCATACTAGAAAATTATAACTCGAGAAATATGCAAGTATTTTAGAGCACACTAATGCATAGAAGTTGCGGTATGTATAGTGTATATAGAAACGAATTTGATAAGCGCACCTGTGGATATTTTTGAATATCGGAAAGATTTGTAGCAGTCGGTTCAAAAGTGCATAGTTCATAGCCAGCGGTCATCTCAAAAAGCATGTGACCTATAAGAAACAATAAAGCATTACGCTTGAACCGTAACCGCGTATATTTTATATGATATATCCGCGATGACAATAAGTGAAATAATAGCGGTAAAAAAAATGTCTCGGCGTAAATCTTTCAAAGCACATATATTTTAACTCGTAACCGTCCACGGACTGATGTATGAAAATAAAAGAAAAAACAGCACCGAAGCAAACGGTGTCGATGAACTCTGGCACCAGCTGCAGTTGATGGTTCTTGCGGGCGTTGCCCGTCTGATGGAGCATCGGCGTACCGGCGATGATCGGATGAATCCTGCTGGTAAAGCCGAGCAGACTGTTTTCCAGAGCTGCAAGCCTTGCAACGCCGTTTTGCACGATGACGTTGCCCGAATGAAGATGAGCGACGGTGGGAAAATCGCGCTCCTTCAAAAAAACCAGGGCCTCCAGCACTTGTCGACCCATCCGCTGGATCTGAGAGATCGGCAGACCTTTTCCACGATTTTCGTATTTTTGCGACCATTCTTCATTCCAACAATTTCTCTCAATCTGTGCAAAGTACACATCAATGTATTATGCTTATTCTACGTAGCTAATATATTCTCGCAGCGGCGATATGTTGCGCGCACTCACGCCGTAAATGATGTCCTTTAAGCTGCCCTGATTTATCGGCTGGACGAGAACCACGTAATCCTGGCTCTCGTGCTTGATGAACTCGAGGTCGAGGATTGGGCATATGTAGGGGTGCTGAAGCGTGAGGAAGAGCTTGTTGAGGACGTCGCGCGTCGAGGGCCCGATGCTAAGCTGACAGTTTCGGTTCAGCGGGGCCAAAGTTAATAAACGGTCCGTTTTCAGTAGACTGTCTCGGACTACGAACCAGTGTTTGTCCATGCGCGAACCTTGGGTGAAGCGACATTATTAAATACCTTCTATATATTAAATATAAATACATTTGGAATGGTGGGGGGCGGGGGGGGATGGGGAGGGGTGCAATGGGAGAGAGAGAGAGAGAGAGAGCGCGCAGGCTTACGTTGATAACTATATAATCCACGTCAACCCGTGGCAAAATTTTTTAAATAGCCGCCAAACATTTTTCTTTAAGTTCACTGTACTCCCAAAATAGCGTAATACAACATTTTCAAACCACAAGTTATAACCATATAAAAATTGGAGATTTAAGATATTTTTACTTTTATCGCCAACTTAAATGATTTTTTTGGGCATGATAGAAGCATTTTAGGTATATACATTTTTGTTCGCAAATTTTCTCTAGAATACTGTAAGATTTTTTTTGGAACCCAATGAACTCATTTCTCACTGGTTGACATAGGAGCAGCATTCTATATATATATATAAAACTTGGTGTGTGTGCTACATTCGCAATAAGGGCTTCATAGTATATATAGGATGAGTCGCCGCCGCTCTCTGCTCTCTCGAGTCTCGACTCTCTCTCTCTCTCTCTCTCTCTCTCTTTCTGTATGTATGTATGTAGGTATGTGCTTGGGGGTATAACGTATAACAAAGCTTTGAGAATACTATACAGGTATAGCATATATAATACGTACCGACATTGTTGAGATGCTTCAGGAGGCTGTAGCGCGAAGTCTCTCGAGTGTAGATACGACAGATCGATAGAGCACGATCTCTCGATCTTTTTTCCATTTCCATGCTCTCGACGGCTCCGGTACTGGTGCTGCTGCTCTCTAGGTAGCCTCGACCCCCGAGGCCCGTCGGCGACGATGTAGATGCCGCGGCCGTACGCTCGCCGTTAATGGATTGGTTATTGCGGCTCTGATGCTGTTCCAGGACTGTGTATTGCTGACGGCCATTGTTTCTGGCATCGAATTTTCTTTATACTCATTGTGTCATATACATTTATTCACATACTGTTTGTGTATTATTTAATTATTGTAAATATATAGCTGCAACTGCATCAGGCTATATTATACATAATTGCTTTGAACAATCATGGAATGATATATATAAATGTCGAGATATGAGACGAAAAGTATATAATAATCCAATATCGCGGCGAACGATGTGATATGATAAAGCAAATCTATAATATATAATAATATACCTTATAGAGGGAATGAGAAGGGCGTCGACAGTGTCTACAACTTTCGCATCAACGTCCGCCGACGAGTCGTCGCTAATTATGCTATTCCTTAATCGGCTGTTTCCATTTGGACGCCGCCGCTGCAGCCAGGCTGTTCTACCACTGCAAGGGTTTCGTGATCCAATAACGTGCAATATACTCATAACCCGCGGACACACGAGCTGTCGCGGGATATATATATATTGTTTATGCGTTTAGCAATTAGGAAAATTTAAGTAGAGTGAGAGAACGTTATGTCGTTATGACTTTGTTTGGATTGTATATTCTAATGACATTAGGACCGAGGAGGAGAATAAGCTGGTGCAAAGAAATTCGCTACGACGCGAGTTACTCTGCTGTAACTATATTGCGCGTACCAACGGTAGCACAAATGTAACAACGTAATTTTATTTTATTTTACATTTTACCTTCTGACATATCTCTTTTTCACCAGTACGAGATTATGGGCCAGTCGAGGACTTTCCAAATGTTGTTGACACTGTCGATGGAGATCTAATTTTCTCAATCGATACATGCGCGCGTAAACTTTTCTACCTGCATGCTACTCTGTTTGTGCTATTGATGGATGTGATCGATGAATTATAATATATAATAATACACCGAATATAGTCGCGCGGACGAACAATTCAACGGTGCGGCTCGCAAAGACAGACAACTTTATCGCGCATGCGAGTGAATCAACTTGATGATAATATATACCTATATCCTATATTTGGCTTTCTTCGTCCGATATTCTGGTTTCGCCGTGGAAAATGTAACAAATCGTAAGCTTATTGCTCTTGATTGACCAACATCAGATGAATTTTTTGCTGCATACTAGCATATATTATGGGATGATTCTGCCATGACATTCACTTCTTACGTCTCTGCTTCTCACAAACATTTACATTTCATATATTCGAAAACAAATCGGTTATTACACAACTAGCTCATTCATCAACAGTTCAGTTCTGTTTTAACATCCCTATATAAATATATATATGTGTGTCTCCAACATAGATTTTAATGTAAAATATTATGATAATCATAAAAGTACAGCATGCAAAAAGCACCATACATATAATATTGACCATAGCGATATTACATTATTACAATAAATTTCTATATAACCCAATTAAAAAAGTTCTCTAGAGAAGTCTAAGGATCCTTCAGTGATCACTATGAGCGATCCTTATTCCAGCAGTTATAATATATCTGTATACTACATAATCCAGGTAGAACTGGAAAAACGTGTCAAAAAAAATCATGCGATATTCATGATGAGCGATTTCAAACATCAAATAACATCAAATAACAGTAGTAGACTATATATAACATAAACGAATATTAGTAAACAATCAAGTTTATTATTGCGATCTTTCATTTTTCAAGATCTGCGCAGTGGCGAAGTATATGTATAATTACCTATATTTGGATATAATAAAGCAAAAGCAATGAAAGTGCCATATATGAACTCTCGAATGACAGCACCGGGGGTGATATAATAATAATATAGTATATATCGTGCGCCTACTTTCGTGTTATAAAAAATTATTCATAGTCAAGCCGGGATATGAGACATGATAATATAAGGTCCAATAATTACATGCTTAATGGATTTTTTACGACTGCACAATTTGAAAGAATAAATATATATAAAATTTAATAATATTATAATAATTATTAATTCGACGACCAACAACTCATATCAGTGTGTAGCGTTTACTAACGCTATAGTAAACTTTTATCCTGGCCTATACTAGACCACCTACATTATAGTAGATATCAAAAGCTTTTCTATGTTATCTTCTCTTTAGTGTGATCATGCAGATCGGCCTACGAATTGCTCTTATATAATAGAGAGGAGATATAATATCCTGATGCAGTGCGCGGTCGCTGGATATTAAGAAACGAAATTTAATTGCAAATTAAACCGTATAGATACCTCTGCGTGTCGTTCTGGTCTTTGTAGCCCTTAACAGCGTAGACTCGGTTGAAGAGTATCTTGGCGAGGCTGTCAATCTTGCTGGAGAACTGGTAATATCCTTTATTATTCTCTAGCTCGTCGGGGGTACTGGCCGCCGCGTTGCCCTCGGCGTTGCCCAGCGTCTCATCTTCCTCGACGCTGACGCTTTTTTCCTTGCGTCGCAACAGAACACTGCGGACCGAGGCGAAGGCATCGTTGTTGCACTCGATCTCGATGGCGCTTTGGGTCCTGCGGCTCGTGAGGCCCCGTCGTTTTCGTCGGGCCGTCACTCCGCCGGGCCGCGATTGACAAAAGCGGTCATGGCCCGTCGACTCTGCCTCGCGCTGCAGTTCGTTTTCTTCGCGGCGCGCGTTTAAGTTCTGATAGTAGGTAAACATCTTGGATCCGCCTCCTTTAATCACTCCTACTATACTTCTTTTTATCAGACTTCCGTTCTTTTTCTACGCCGGTGATGCATTGCTGCAGCTTTTTCATGCACCCGTCGCCGATTTTGAATTTCGTCGAGTATCTTCTTGGAAAAGAATCGATTATTATATATCGGAATAGCTGCTGGAGACTCGAGAAATTTTTTAAAAAATAGTTACTTATATTCAAATATAAATATATATATAAATCATAACTATATCGCGCTGTCCGCAATAAAGTCGATTAAACCTTCCGCTCACCCCTATTATTACTAATTGTAACAGCGTTTATTACTTTTTTATTTTGCTAATCTTAGTATGAGAACGCAATAATTGCCCACTTCTAAAAAAATTGAATTTAAAAGAAAGAAGAGACCAGATTGTATACCAATAGAGACACTTCTCAATCTATGCACGCCAAAGACACTTCCGTGGGCCTACAGTTTCTGTCGAATTTTCTTTCCACGTACCTATAAAATTATGTAGAAAAACAAAAGATGGACTGATCTCAAAGCCAAGTCCCTGTCGCGTTTTCCGAGCTCTTTTGGAAGAAGTAAGCAGCATCTGCTGCTGCTGCTGCTGCTGCTGCTACTACTGATGCTACTACTGCTGCGCCGCCCGACTCCTGCGCGCCCTGCACTAGTATGCAAGCACTATATATATGCACTGCAAAGTCTGCAAACGGCAAAGGTGCGCTTGCACCCTTGCAGCGCGCCTGCGCCCATTAGTGGTACATCAAATATATATTATATATACACACGTGTTTGTGTGTGCATATAATATGCCCACGAACACGTTAATTTGGCTGAGAGAATCTGAAAATAACTGCACATATTGTGTCATAGTGGCTCATTTACCCGGTGTGTTGAAAAATGCATAGTAGAGAAATGAAGAGCTGGAAAAGTATCTATGCGCTATGCCCTAATACACATGTAATCTAATCGCGATGCTATATGGCTTCTAATGCAAACTATACGTAAACACTTTGAAAGATGACTTGTCACGTGTATTATAGATTTTTGCTTTGAGTTTGACTTTATTCATATGATCAAAGCTTATATCGTATTTTAATGAAGATATGCAAGCTGAATTTTATAATTAGCTTGGCTTTAATATTCTAGTTTTATATATAATTTTATTCAATAGTACAAGAAACAATATACGTACTATAATACAAAAATGCGTTTTTAATAGTTTTTTTCCTGCACAAGAGGCTATGTTAAACCTAAAGCTTTCTTTTTCGCAACTACTTTTAAAAATGTTTGTTTTTAATTACAAAAAAAAAAAAGAATCGTTGTTTACTTGGCTAAATACTTAAAATAAATAATTGATACTTTTTTAATAATGCATAGATGCTGATTTACTCATAACCATTTTCTACGATGCCACTACCTGCTTGCTGCTGTATATGCTGATGCTGTTCTTCGAGTGCCAGCATTCTGTCATACTGTTGTGGCCAACTTTGTAATTCTCTGTCTCCAGCATAAATCTGTAAATAAAAAGTATAGTACAATTTCCTAACTAAAGTATGTACCTTAATATTATCCAGAGGCTAAATTTACCTTGCAAGCAAACTCCATAACAGCTCTAGGAGATAGCTCCTCCAGAGCTCGTTCGCCCCAGGAAAATTCTTTTTCTTGGATGTCACTGTTTTCAGTGGCCTCTGCTCTTATGTATCTCTCCTTGACAAAATCCTAAAAGACAATATTGGATAATGATTTGTATATGATACATTCAACAGATATTTAAAAGAACATTGTTTCTTTGTGTTTAACAGACTTACATTCGTTATCAAAGTCATTACATTGCCGTATATTTCATTATTCATGTTTCCTTCCTCAATGATTCCTAGCTTGAGAAGGAATTTCATCAGTGAAGCTAGAACAGTATTTGCTGTACTGAAATTCATATTCAGAAAAGAAATAGGTATGTACCAAGTGGAGTATAATATTGTACCTTCGCTGCATACTTCACCATTCATGAAGATATGGGAGAGCACCAAGAAGAGCAAGACATAGCGATCTTCAACTTCTTTGTCAAAAGCCACATATGGCAACTTTCCTTGAAGCTTATTTACTAAAATAAACTTTCCACTGCTAGTTTCATTGTTTTTAATATTTACTATTCTATATCCAAACACCTATCATTTAAATGAAACAAATAAAACCATCGATGATTTAATAACCAGATTCCGTAGACGGAGGATGAAGGGGAAAGACAGAGAGCAATAAATTTACTATATACGTACCTCCTCAAAAACTTTTTCAGCCGAGTTCATCACTGTTCTGAATCCTGCACCATGGCATTCTATGGCTTTACTCACTGCTGACCTGGCAATAGGAGCCTTGGATTGATCAGCAGCTAGGATATATTTCACTGCATTAGCTAGATGCTGGGCATGTTCTGCATCTGAGAAAGTTTTGTTATGTCTCTGAGAACTTTGCACCCGGGGTGTAGAGGTTTCCTCATCGTCTTCCTCGCAGTGGAGCGTTACACCCGAGCTCGTGCTGGGCTGGGACAGTGACTTCTGTGCGGTCTTTCGTCGAGACATTTCTTTGATCGTAAAAAAGAGAGATTTGTATATTTACGGGTTATAATCATTAACGATCATAAGCTTTTCTTTGATCACCCTTATAAAGAATACTTACTTACTTGAACGATAATCGTAGGTTATACCAAGTTTATACGTAAATAAATATACAATGTAGATACTTGTGGATATGTCGATTTTATTTACTCTGTAAGTTGTTTGCTGTGTATGTCCAAGTCTGTCAAAGACTAAAGTGAAAGATGCAGCATCGACGTCGACGATAGTGTTGTCCAAATATAAGAAAGAACATTTTTGCTTCAATCTCGCGCCTTTATTAATTGCGCAAAGTGCGCCGCAGAGAGCGCTGCTATAGTGGAGACGCTCCTTCGTCAATCAATTTTATAATTATAAGCGGTTAGTTGGTAAGGAAACAAATAATTATACGGGTGAAATACATATAGATACACGCTGCTCTTATGGGAGCTGATTTTACAAAACAAAATATATTATGCATATCTATATTAAGATCAATTAAAGGCGCACTTTCCACGAAAAGCTCGTCCGCACGAATATAAAAAAATGTATTTTATATATATGTGTGTGGTGTGTGTATAGAGAAGTAAATATTTGTTTTTGGTAAAACAGACAAGGCCATTTTATTAAGAAATTTAAACCAACAAAACCCATGTTGCCAAACCCAAATCAAAAAAGCCTCCAAAATCAAAATCAAACAACTGATCGCAGATCAAATTATCACCGGTTGATGGCAGCACGAGTCTATCTCAATTGCTAAGAAAAAAGATAAAGAAGTAGAAGGTAAAGTAAAACTAGATAATATTATAATAAGGCCGATAACGGATAAGGACAATGTGTATCTTGTACCTATTTCTATTCCAATATTCGCCACAAGTCAAAACCTCATTTGATTTAGCCCGGGAAGTTGGCGCTAGGTGTTCGCGAGTGTATAGGCAAGTCGGAAGTGTCCGCATGTACACGTATCATCATAAGTATACTATATATGACTCTTTGGAACGAGTAAATCAGCTGAAGTGAACGGGTGAAGCAATAGTTATCGTAGGTACAATAGATAAAAATAATCGTCAGGCAACGCTTTGCATATGCATGTAAGAATGTATGTATGTACATACGCATATGTCCATGTCCCCAGTGGCCAGCGTAAATAAGTATAGTTGCAAGGTCCAAAATAAATAGTTGCACAAACCTTGCGTCGTAGTACATCAACGAGCAAACCTGTGATGAACAGCGTGCTGGAAAATTCTTACGCTTGGACCGGCTCATTTGTCGAAGCAATCAGCAAACTCTCGTGCGACGTAGCCAATTTGGTACTCTCCAGCCTAACTCTAACTCCCGATCCATCATCATCACCGAGTCACGCCAGCAGCGACGTGAACAGCGGGATTTCTAACGACAATTCGGTACCAGCTGCAGCTGTTACTACTTCTGCTGATAACACACTGATGCCGAGCTTTGCCCAGCTCTGGCAGCAGGAATTAACGACCTTCGTCCTATTTACCTTTGACGAATTTCAGTACCTTCTACTCAAGATCTTTCTGGCTATCATTCTCAGCAACGTCTGTCTAATCTACATTGCTTGGTATATTTACGGAGCCAGAATTTCGGAGCGTTTTATGACACCAAGTGAGTAATATATTGTTTCTATTTAGATAACTGTGCATATACGAGCTGTGTATGATTATATAGAGGCTAGAGACAAAAATACAGAATATATTTAAATATGCATCTTAGATACATCGCCGGAAGAACTCGATCAAAAAGTTTTGCAGCTTAAGCTTCCCAAGGAGCACACTCAGCGATATTCATAGAAAGCCATCTATTCGAGGACAGAAGCATTATTAAGATATCGGTGCTTACCTCAGCAAAGTTATGGCTGAAAAAATCAAGTCGTTTTTTCAGAAAAAGTTGAAAGATGAAAAGTTCAAACATGCAGGAAAAGGTTATAAGTAAGTATAACAGTATGGACAATATGTGTGTTATGCACGGTGTATACATACATATACATGTATATATAGTGGTTTAACAATTTAAATTCGTTTGCGTTTAATGTATGTTGATAAATAAATACACTTATTCCGTTGATTTAGATTAAATGAAACAACTAATTCTGGAGGGGCAGCGGCGACAACATCTAAGACTGCCAATTCAGTAACGAGGCACGAGCCAACTAATGAAGCCAAAATTGCTGGTCAAGCTGCTCTAGCCAGGCTAGAGGGAACGAAAACGAATGCTCCAAAATTGAATACGTAAGTAGCAATAGCAGTAGTTGGGCATTGTAAAGTATACTATCAATTTTTTTATAGTTAATGAGAAATTGATGAGTGGACTCTTTTTTGTACAGTTCTTATGCAGCTATACAAGCACGCGCAAAGAAGGAATTGGAGCAGGAAAAACTCGCTCTTTCAAAACAGTCTGCAGCAGCAGTAGCAACAGAAGGTATCCAAGAAACAATGCTGCAACCTCGTTTATTAGCTGTGAGTGGTGTGTACTATCGCTGCCCATTAGTGTCTGAGGAAATTTTGGATAAAGAAACATGGTATGATAAAATTCAAGAGTTTTTAAGCACCCAGCTATCGGATGATGAGGCTGGTTTGTCTGCCTGTTTGATAATTCATAGCTGTAACGATGAAGCAGATAAAATAAAATTGTGCGTTGACATACTTTGCAAGTACCTGGAGAATATACAAAATGATCCGACAGAGAAAAAGTACTGGAAAATTCGGATGTCTAACAAAATATTTATGGTACGATAAGACAGCGATCCTAGATTATTATTATTATTATTGCTATTTTTTAAACTATTCACTTTGCAGGAAAATGTTAAAAAACTTAGAGGAACAATGGAGTTTTTAAAAGCAGCTGGATTTGCTCAAGAAAAATTAATGCATCGTGATGAGGAAGAAGACTTTCTGGTGTGGAGTCCTGATAGATCGAGTATTGATAATTTGACAACACTAGTCGATGCCTTACAATCCGCTGAATCAGTAGAACTTTTGCTCGATAGAAATGTACAAGTTTTGCTTCCTAATCAAGCAGCAGAAAAAAGTGAATTGCCTCCAGAATTTTACTCATTGACACCTGAAGATTTGAAGCGGGAACAAGCTGAAAGGTTTAACCCGACGACTATTTTAATATATTTCAAGTTGTACAAAATAATTGTATTTTTTATGAAATCGATTTTTTTAGGACAAAAGCTGTAGAACGAAATCAAACATTGATGACTCAAGCTATGCGAGAAAAGTTTTTGAAAGAAAAGGAGAGGAAATACCGATTTACTTTAATAAGGATAAGATTTCCAGATAATATCATATTGCAGGGTACGTTTGCAGTAGATGAAAAATTTGAACAAGTAGTACAATTTGTCAAAGAGAATTTGCTGCACGAGGAATTCCCGTTTTATTTAATTACCGCTACGAGAGAAAAGTTAACAGAGGCAGACTTTGAGAAAACTTTAGAAACTTTGTGTTTAGTTCCTGCTGTTGTTCTTACATTTTTCTGGGACACTGCAGCAAATACACAAGTTCCTTCACAATGTTTGAAGGAAGAAACTTGTAGCCTTCTTCAATCGATGTAAATGTTTTTTGTCGTTAATGTTTCTTTTTTTTACATTTCATCTGTTGTAGACAGTAACTAAACTTTATCAATCATTGTTTTTTACTAGCGTTGAATAACTTGTAATAATAATTAAACTGCTTTGTTAACTGTTTTTTTCTTTTTCGAAGATCGACTTTATTCGATTATGAAATGTAAAAGTGAGATGATGAAACGTATGGTAAAAATTAAAATATACATCGGCTATATAAAGTGAAATTTGTGTGCTTGTATTCATGAAGAACTACATCAAGGTTTATTACGCTAAAATAATCAATTTTTAGTCAGTACATGAAGGATTTTCAACAACGTATGTACATACAAACCTAGCAAATTTTAAACAAATTCTTAATTTACATTTAATTGCGTAATATTTTTACTTGGCTTGACACTTTAGCAACCAATTTTTCCTTACGCAGAAATAAATTATATATTAATATAAAAATAGCAGTAGCATAAAATCTGCGTATTCGCAGGTTCTGTTAACAATGGTATATTTTATAATGAAATAAACTTTATGTGCGAGTATTTTTAAGTGAATCAAGAAGGTGTAGTGTGGATTTCTTATACGCCTGATAATTTATTTATAAAATATATGATATTTATTTTTTTACACGATAACTCTTATTTACTTGCATGCTTTCGTTATGCGATTCCCTATCATGTAGATTTACATACATATAAGTAGTCAATTCGTTCAAAACACGAAGAATTTGAGAAAACCTTGAAAAATATTTAAGAAATCGCATTTTTGAAGGTTTTCTAGGCGACGTATCGTTATAATAGCATGTAATTTCTGAAAATGTTAGATAATTACACAACGGAGGGCAACCAACTCTTGGGTTTTCGTCATTTTGCTATTATTAATTGTTATAAGTAAAGTAATTCTTTTTTCGTCTGCTATTTTGAAACGCGAAATTTGAATGTTTAATCAGCTTTCAAAAACACTTGGGAATTGGGTTTCCTTCTCGGTCTCAAAACACTCCTCCTCTTCAAAATACCATATAGGGTGTAGCGCGGGAAGGCCGGTAGAGATCTCGTAATTTTTTGGAAGATTCGAGACAGTTAACTTTTGACCGCACTCGCGATCGAGCAGTAGTGACGACGCGCGCCAAAAGTTATAGCGACAGCAGCAGCAAAGACAGCAGTCCTAGCAGCAACAGCAGCATCGTGAGCAGCAAGAGCAGCAACGAGTGCAGCAACAGCAGCAACGGCAGCAACCGCAGCGACCAGAGCTACCACGGCACAGCGACACGGCAAGTTCGAGCAGGAGACTCCCTGGCCAGAGGACAACGGAGATAACCGTGAAAAAAGTAGAATCTTATTTCCTTTTGTTTATGCGCGATTGGCTGACGATGAAAGACACAAATATTGTTGTAATTGATGGACGTAATGTGATCGGTATAGACGCAACCGTAGGAAAAAATCTTTCTCTGCTGCACTCGGATCTGGAGGTGAGAAAACAGAAACTCATCTTATGGAACTGGTGTGAGAATGCGAGCAAGATCTTGGTGGCTTTCGATAGCTGTATCGATTCACATTTCTGGACTTGCGAAAAACTTGATCAACTCGTGTCCGGTATGTACTTTATGTGCAAGTTTATCGTAGAGAAAAATTTGTCACACATTTGTTATGTTTTAGAGGAAACTTGAACGTCTGCTGAACCGATAACAAGAAACGAATTTCCAGCCTAATTATTATTGATTTTGTACGATGTTTGCAATAAAATCTTACAGTAGAATAGATACATTTGATTCATACCTCGATAGTTTCAATAGACTCGATTAAGAGTGGGTGCCTCTTTGGCTTTTTAGCGCGTTTTCTGAACTAAACTATTATTTCCAAGTAAAATATTTATAAAAAGCACTTTTGTCAAAAACTTTTTTATGTTCAGGTTCGCTCATGAGAGGGCCCAGGAAATAAAGTCTTAAATATTTTTCGATTTTTAGAGACAATCTTGGTACGCAAAGTTTACAGTAGGTCATCATTAAAAAGGTATATTTTTAGACAAGACTGTAGGAGTATATGTAGGACCAGCAGTGCCAAAGCTCAGGGCACCCTACAAATGCGAGGTGCTAACGAACTCCTTCGAGAATTGTTTTTCGGAAAACCAAGTGATAGTTTAACAATAAAAATATTAGTAGGGACTTAAAAAAAAAATCAATTTCGCCGACTAGCTAGATCGACTCGCAATGGTCAGAAACGGATTTCTATGAAACTTCCTCGAGAATTTTTTTTTGGAAAACCAAGTGATAGTTAAACAATAAAATTATTAGTAGGGACTTAAAAAAAATCAATTTTGCCGACTAGCTAGATCGACTCGCAATGGTCTGAAACGGATTTCTAACAAACTCTCTCGAGAATTTTTTTTAAAATAGTTGGGACATAGTCTCAAAACACTCATCCTCTTCAAAATACCGTGTAGGGGTGGCAGGTCGGGGGCGGAGGTGGGCAAAAACTCACGCGCTTATACCATAATTCTTGACTAATTAAAATGATAGAAGGGCTGTACTGGTCTTGTTGTGCGGTTTCCGACGACACGTTGCAAGTTGTGATTGAAGAGTATGTATTATGGGGAAATGTGAAATCATGAGTTTTGGCGTTGAAGTAGACATCGTGTATTAGCTAAGGTCAGCGTGCGTTGTGTGTCGATGGATTACCGTGGGTCAGCGTGTGTTGGGTGACCGAGGGTCAGCATGAGCTTCAGTAACCCAAATAACCCAATAACTCATATGTTCCACCGAGACCCAATATTCCACTAAAGCAATAACCCAATAGTCAGCCCAATTAAACCAATGATCCAATACTCCAATAACCCATCGAGACCCCATATCTCATCAGAGCCTAGTAACTCGAGAACTCGATAAGTCAGTAACCCAAGTAACCCATCGTGATCCATACGTGATCTACGTCACCCAGTAGCCCAATAAAGTAGTAACCCAATAACTCGTCGAGATCATATAACCCAATAACCCAACTGAATCATCGTGATCCATATGATCCAACGAGCCCCAATAACCCAATAAGCTAAGAAGTCAGTCGAATTAATCATTAACCCAATAACCCATCGAGACCATATACCTCATCTTAGCCCAATAACCTGCGAAGTCGATAAGTCAGTAACCCTAGTAACCCATGGTGATCTACGTAACCCATCGGTACCCAATAACCCATCGTGATCCATACGTGATCCACGTGACCTAATAGCCCAATAAAGTAGTAACCCAATACCTTATCGAAAACCTATAACCCAGTAACCCAATAACTAACTCATCGTGATCCATACGATCTATCGAGACCCAATAACCCAATAACCCAACAAGACTCCGCAACTCATTCTAACCCAATAACCCAACAGACTGCTAAAACATACTAACCCAACTCACTTGGGTTATTGGGTTATTGGGTTATTGGGTTATTGGGTTATTGGGTTATTGGGTTATTGGGTTATTGGGTTATTGGGTTATTGGGTTATTGGGTTATTGGGTTATTGGGTTATTGGGTTATTGGGTTATTGGGTTATTGGGTTATTGGGTTATTGGGTTATTGGGTTATTGGGTTATTGGGTTATTGGGTTATTGGGTTATTGGGTTATTGGGTTATTGGGTTATTGGGTTATTGGGTTATTGGGTTATTGGGTTATTGGGTTATTGGGTTATTGGGTTATTGGGTTATTGGGTTATTGGGTTATTGGGTTATTGGGTTATTGGGTTATTGGGTTATTGGGTTATTGGGTTATTGGGTTATTGGGTTATTGGGTTATTGGGTTATTGGGTTATTGGGTTATTGGGTTATTGGGTTATTGGGTTATTGGGTTATTGGGTTATTGGGTTATTGGGTTATTGGGTTATTGGGTTATTGGGTATTGGGTTATTGGGTTATTGGGTTATTGGGTTATTGGGTTATTGGGTTATTGGGTTATTGGGTTATTGGGTTATTGGGTTATTGGGTTATTGTGTTATTGGGTTATTGGGTTATTGGGTTATTGGGTTATTGGGTTATTGGGTTATTGGGTTATTGGGTTATGGG